>JAQPZY010001519.1:0-2780000 GCA_029931535.1 Margaritifera margaritifera | reverse complement strand
TCACATACTTCGTAGACTTCGGTTATAAAGTAAAACTCAGTCCACCATGATCATATTTTGATATACCCTTTCGAACGGACTAAATCACTATTACAACTGCAGCAATCAACATCATGAGCCACTTTCAGGGTCTACTATACAAATGAACGTGCATAAATGTATATTGGTCCTATGATGTTTTTGAAAACAAAATATACTCCCCATTGAAATACAGGATAAGGATGATCAATTTTAAAGTATTTTCATTTTCTGACGATGATTAGGACACACTTCAATCACGACACATTTATTTCTTGGAGTTCAACAATTTATAAAGAGGAGGAGATCTAATCTAAAATACCCCATCTTTATTGAATGTTTTCAGACATTTAAAGATACGGTTCGAGATGATGACTGCCATTTAAAGTCTTCACAAAATTTATACTAAGAATTAAACTCGCGTTTTGTTCATGTTTTACCTGGCCTTGAGGTTATGAAACGTTTTTAGCGCAAACTCAAACCCATGCTCAATTTGAAACTTAATGTTTCAATCCGTAGGCTTCTGTGAAATTGTATAACATTAAAAATGAGTATACTTTAAAACGAGTCTGTAAAAATTTCATTGCAGTTATACTTTGCAATAAAGTTATTTATTGTCAAAAGTTTTGATTCTCAGTACGCATGCTCAAAAGTTTTAAAACCTCTATGCCTCACTGACAAAGAGTTAAATTTGTCCTCATCATACACGAGATATATAAAATCGTATGCTAAACTGTAGAACAATTATATCTTCAACTGTACAGCTTATGAAAGCTACCATCATATCTAATTAGCATCGTATAACATTTGATTGCTTGACCCGAAAACGTGATCAAAGTGTTATCTCATTACACGAATAATAAATCCACAAACGTTTTTAACATCGCGATCAATTTAACTTACTATAGCCTGAGATGTACGGTATATTGTACTTCGTATTCAGTATGCCTACAAAGCACATATTGTTTTTCTTTTCTTTTTTTACACTCGACTAAAGAGATGGAGAGAGAGGAACTTTTCCTTCTATGGAAAAAAGAGTATTGTTTGTACTAAAGGTGCCTGAAATGAATGATGGGGATCATGATTGGAAAACGTTGAAGCACCAAATTAGGAGCCAGACTAAAATTCATTGTTTTCGTGACCCAGAATGAGACAATGAGGAAATAAATTGCATGATTTTCCTTTTAGGATGTGCATGGATATTAAAAAATAGCATACTTTACTTTCTTAAAATAACTATTCAAAACTCAGAATTAGATCGCTGATCATCGCTTCTGAGTTTTATGTCACGTTCCAAGGAAAGCTGTGTGCTTAAAAATATTGGTAGCCTCAGCGCCATCTATTGGCATGCAAGTCAGTTATATAGGGTTGTGACTCAAAAGAATAAATACGTCGCTAGCATGTGTTCAATATCCTACGTAGTGTCAGAGTTATATGTCTGGAGATTCATTAAAAAAAAATCAAGCTAGGTCGTATTTTATAATTAATATAAATATATGCCACGTGTTTAGTGTCGGGTCGTGAGTATATTTTTGAATTGTTTGATCTAGTCACATCATTTTGGACCTTAACATGCATGAAACAGGTAAAAACATCTTTTCTTTGCATAATTCATACAATCTATTGAGTTTGGACTAGGTCTTCTGTTTGGCAAAACTTCGGTGCTTGGAGAAAAAAAATTTGTTATTCGTGTAAAGCGCCAAGTTATAATTTTAATGTACAATATATTTTAGTAATGAAGTAATGTGCCGTGCATTGTTTCGCTAGCTCTTTCGCAGGCTGACCACATATACGTATTTTACAGCATTATAGGAATTTCTTCTCATACGGATATGCAAACGGATTATCCAAGGTTAGCTGACTCGTGTCGAACCTTATATTGTTAAGATTTTACAATAAAGTTAGTTAAAAACAAACAAAAGTCAGAACGTGCAGACTTTTCCTGAAGATTGAAACTGCATTTTGTTGTTGTTGTTGTTGTTGTTTTGTTTTGTTTTGTTTTGTTTTGTTTTCTGTCAAATGTTTGCATCCACTACTTCGCTGTTTTTCAGAATTTCTTTGATATTTGAAAGCAAAGCATGCAGATGAAAAGTACCATGATAATGATAGGTAACCCGGTATTTTGTGCCATTTCTGACGATCTCCTTATTGATTTTCCATAAATGTGTATTTTCCAGTAATTGCGGACACAGGTAAGATTTTGTTTTGCAAATTCTTGCTTTTTGGTGTGAGGTTTCCTTGTGATTTATTTTGATAAATTTTCTTACTCGATGGTCATTTCAAATATTTGTATTCGAAGACCTTCATGTGAGCTTATTCAGTTTTGCGCTCTTTAGATAGGTTTGCCAATATGGAGGGGATTGGCACCATATCTTAAAGGCTTGTCAATTCACAAACCAAAGGTGCTTGATCTTAGCGCCAGAAACGTTGTCAAAACTTTTTAAAAATTTTTGCGAAGTCAAGATTAGACCTAGGTGTCAAGAATCATACCCTACGATTTATAATGTAGTTCAAAGACGTTATTAGAATTGAAGAAATAGAATAGTGGAAGAAATATGCCACATTTTTCAGCAAAGCTTTTCTTACCGACACAATTAAAAAACCATCAGTCTTCTGATTAACTTTGTTCCAATAATAATTGGTATTAATTTATCTTCCCCCCCCCCCCATCTCTGTCTTACACCAACTCAAAATTCTGGATTTTATGCTTTAATCTTGCGCAGATTGGTTCCCATCTTGGAGTAAACGAGTTGGGATGGTCAAGCTTGTCTAACCAGCAGTCTTTCGTTTCCTGAATAACTTCAATTAGATAACCTAAAACAAGGTAATATACAGTTGATCTCACTTGACGACCTTTATCTAACAGTTACGAAGCTCTGATAGGCAACATCACACAGGGGTAATATCGAGTTTATCTCACTTGACTACTTTTATCTAACAATTACAAAGCTTTGATAGGCAACATAACATCCGGGTTATCAGATGATCATGTCCCCAAGGATAATTCCCCTACTATATAACGTATCAAGCGATCTTTCAAAAAAGACAGTTAACAAAAATAGAAGAAACAAATTTTCTTTTAATTGTATCAAAAATAAATTAATAATATGTATACGTTTCTATATGTCATTACAGGAACTAGAACCCGTACGAAGAAAAATCCACAAGCCTCGTTTGTCTTGCTAAAAGTCAAAACAGCATAGCTCAATACTGAGCTAAGTTAGGCATCTCGTCAAAATAGTCCAACCTTCTAACATATGAACACAAAACCAGGCAAATATACTAACTGCTAAAAATCCTGCGCAACGAACGACATAGATCTAACGATTTTTGAGAACTCCTGGCCACTTGCAGAGCAATGCATGTATCGCTCAAATAGTGCATCGTATTCAGATTGTAATTATAACAATAATATATCCAATCAAAAAAATAAATCTTGCAATACTCCCCTCCCCCACCCAAAAAAAAGAAGAAAAAAAAGGAAAAAAAAAAAAGAAAACGTGCAGACAACAAAACAAACAGAATGAGACATAAGAAATCAAGCTAGTGACCTCATAAAAGACGAAACTAACGAAACTCCTGTATCTTCTTCTACACATTCTCCTTCGCAGCAATGGATGATACTGTTCTACATTTATGATATACATATAAACTGAAAATGTTTCAATAAAGGTATAATTCGATTTCTTTAAAAAAAAAATTTAAAAATATTTTAAAAAAAAAAAAAAAATTAATGATAACTTTAATTTTAATAAAAATGATGACAAAATGTTTCTGAAAATGGCAGTAAGTCCCCCAAAATTGCATCAAGGAAAAAAGAACGAAGATTCAGTACTTTCACTGAGATGGAGGATGAAAGTTATCTCCTGTTTCACAAGTTCCTGAAGTGTGACGCGGTTGTCAGCAAAGCAACATTATGATAATTTTTTCATATCTCAGCAAGTCATCGGTAGTTATAGCAGTATCATCAGTGAAGTGTGTATATTATGCTTGGCATTCCTTTAACAAGAACTGTCGAAGACTCTGGAATGAATACACAAAGAATTTAGCGCATGACTTAAACAATGAAAAAATGAAGGCCACAATAGTGTCAGAAGTCATATCAAATATTAATGTGGAATCTTTCAGAGAATTTTCTCTAAAAGCATAAACGTAAAACGACAGAAAAGTCTTGACCTTGGCTAGCTTCTGAAAAGTTCCATTCAGTTGTCATGGTGATAATGTCATGACGTCAAACCTAATGAATTAGTACGACGAATATCAGCTTCAATATCAGATGCAGAAAAAATAATTAAACATAATAAATAATAGTCAAAAGTTGGTCATGTACTTAGGATTGAAAGCTCCAGTCGCAATGTGTCCATTGAAATTGGACTTGGATTTTAGTTCTTGATTTTCGGAAGCAAATGAAACATCATCATCTAGTGGGTAGACAGATTCAGGCTCTTTGTGGGTGGATCTGTAAATGATAATGATAATTCTAGAAGCTAAGTAAATAATAATAATAATAATAATAATAACACAACAATAATAATAATAATACCAACAGCAACATTAACTAATCCTTTGTTCAAAGCATACAATTTGTTAAAAGACTAAAGTTCTATAAAACCACAATAAATTCATAAAGATCCACAAGTTCTCATTTTGTTATAGAAAAGATGATGAAAAACAAATTAGGAGAATAATTTATTGATAGCTATTAAAAGAGTTAAAAATGTTCCATTGTTACATTTTTCAAGAAGCAACATACCGCCTCCTTCTTACAATGCAGACGACAGAAAATGCCAGAAATAGGAGAACGGATGAACCGACTCCTACCACAATCCCTACGTGCTCCTCAATCCAGTTCTGTGAAATGAAAACAATTGTGTAACTACAGTTTAACCTCTGTATATTGATAATTCTATAAAATGAACACCTGCCCATAATGGATACTTTTAGGAAACCCCAAAGAGAATACTGTGGTAAAAAATGTATAAATTTTCACCGTAGCCTAAATAAGAGCTTGCATTATCAAACAGATGATTCTTTTTAGCTTTTTACATGTTTGTTTCAACTTAGTTTGGGGATTTGTTCCGTTTTTATTAAAGATGTCTTTAGAAAGATAAACCTGAATGTTTAAGTTCACGTGGCATTGTCAGGTACTAAAATACACGGATAAATGTAAAAAAAGAATCCAAGTGTATCGGAAAGTTTTCTTTTAAATCGGGGACATACTTAAAGAACAAACATGTTCCTTGGGTATCCTTTTTGTAAAGGTTTGAATTAATCAATTCAGACTTTTCCATGATTTTATTTGTACAATCATTTTTTATTAGTATCCTATTATTAAATGAGAGAGAGAGAGAGAGAGATATAGAGAGATTGTAACCTAAGAAGCTGTCATCATTTTGTGATATGTACCCAGACATTCGAAACTAAGCCAACTTCGAATTTAAGCATACCTTACAAATGAGCTGTTCGATGCCCACGTGTCACAAATAAGTCGTTTTCAGTATCGCCGTTATTAGCAAATATGGCGATGACGTCACATTTTCATCTTCTGCTTGCCCATGGATACACAAGATCGATAACATGTAGATGGCGGTTATTAAGTAATAGCTAAATTAACCATTGATGAAAAAGTTAGATCCTTTTCTTGAAAGCACATTGTGAAGAAAGTGTGTAGTTTCAATTATATGCAAATAATGCTTTGCTTAAGCTTGCTTGTAGAAAAAGCAAACCACCCCCACCCACACCCACACCCAAATGAAAAAAAAAAGAAAAGAAAGAAAGAACGAAAACTGGTGTGGAAGATAAAACCCAGCAAGAAGGAGAGGGTGGTGGTGGAGGGATAGAGTGCTTAGTAGAATTAAGAATCTTGAATGATTGGTATAATAACATAAATACAGATAATCTTAGAAATATGAAACCAGTATTATAACCTTTTAAGCTATGATATATATATATATATATATATATATATATATATATATATATATATATATATATATATATATATATTATATATGTATAATTTGAAATGAATAACTTTTCTTTCAAAATAATAACTGTTGTATTATGAAAATAATTTAGCAAGTCATATTTGACAACGCATACCGTGGTCTACGTGTCACGGGGAAAAATTCTGTGCATTCTTAAAAGGATGGATAGATATTGCATGGTATTAACATGGTATTAACATCATTAACGTAATGTATGAAATTACTATTTTCAGATAAAAGTATGATTAGCCAAAATTAAGAATTCCAATCTTTTTGTGGATGTAAATGACTCCTCGGTTCCCTTGTGCCACACTTCTACACTTCAACAAACGATTTACTTCTGCGGTAGTAAATTATTCGGGCTCCATTAACACTCTGTACAGTCTCACTCATTTTTCTTCTATTATTTTTAATAGCAAACATATGAATCGCTAACTTTACATGTAGCAATGCTAAATTGACATTATTTTTCAGAGGGCCGCCACTATCTTGTTCTAGAGAGGAGTGCCAGGATGTGTACGCTGTGACTTCAGGGTACTCTTCTGATGACGACTTTAATGCATATCTTCTATACATATAGCTTAACCTTGAGAGAGAGAGAGAGAGAGAGAGAGAGAGAGAGAGAGAGAGAGAGAGAGAGAGAGAGAGAGAGAGAGAGAGTTATGTTTTCAGAGATGAAATAAAACATATTCGAAACTTTATGCAAAAATATAATCGATAAATCGTATATCAATTGAGATAGAACTAATATAATTTTTTTTAAGGTGAAAGTAAACGCATGAATTTAAGAAAATGTTTCGCATTCTTGTAGAAGAAAAATAATTTTAGATACACAATAATCCGTCTTTCAGCATCGTGTTTCGATATTTTTGTCTCGAATATACGCCTACTTCGAAAATAGGTCGTCCTAAAAAATATGCTGAAAACAAAAACGCACACGTAGGTCTGTGTGTGTGGGGTGGGGGTGGGGGTGGAAGGGGTATCTTTCTCAACTTGTCATTTGTAAAATGATGCAAACATGTAACCCTAAAATTCCTTCATTAATCATGCCGTAAGTATCTATTTGGAATAGAGTTAACATTTAGATAAATATTTGAACTGCTACTTGGCTTAACAAACTCAAACGCATGAAAGTAATGACAATAAGTAATAACGATAAATGATTCTAACTAAAGTCATGTCATACTGAAACTATAAGAAATTTACCTTGTCATTCTGTGTCGCAGCTTCCGTAATTTCTCCTTTGTATTGCTGCATGTTAAAGGTTGCCAATTCGGTTGATAATGTTTGACTATTAGATGTAGGATTGTTGACTATGCCTGAAATTTCTTCTGCTGTCAGATTGGTGCCAGCATATGATACAGTATATATAATCTGTGTCACTTTTTCGCTGAAAATATCAAGATGTTTGTAAGGTAAATTAAAAAATCTTTCTGCTACCAATATCGTTGGTTTAGATGTGATCCGATATGATCCATGAAGTTTATAAATCAATTGTAGCTGGAAATTTCATGGGGTAAAAATTAAGCGATATTAACTCCAACCTTTGGAGTCGTAATTTCGATATAATTTCAAATATGGCATTGCACTTTTCTACTGTGTTCAATAATCAAAGAAGGAACAAAGCTAACATTTACTTACCCATTATGTCCATATACAATCTTTGCGTTGGCTGAGACGGATAGAAGGTTCGATTCCTGGTAGTTTAGTTTGGAACCTATCAACCGTGCTATGACTATCTTGACTTGATTCAAGTGGACTCTGACATCACCTTGTATGAGCAAAGTTTCACTAGCTTGACTAGATTTTGCGGTTGATGTACTGGATAATGCTTTGTAATTAGGTGTAAAAGGTCCAATACCTTTTTTTGTTACCACTTTCGTTGGTACGATGGTAGAAGTTATTGAAGATGTAAATGTTGTCGGTTCAATTGTTGATGATTTTTCGGATGATATTTTTGAAGCCGTTGTAGGTGTCATCTTACTTGGGTCAGGTTTGTAAGTTGTTGACTTTGTCGTGGACGATTTTGTAGCTGAAACAGCTGTTAAATATGTCATGGATATAACTGTAGTTGTTTCATTTGTCAAAGTTTGGATGGACTTCAAAGTCGTAGTTTCAGTTCCTGTAGTTGCTGATGTCGCTGCTGTCAGTTCATTCGCTGATAGCACTGTTGCTGGTTGAGTTGTTGAATATATTGTAGAAGTTGGTGTCGGCTCAGTTGTTGAAGTCATGGCCATATTGTTGGTTGCTTTAGTTGTCGAAACATTTTTATATGACCTAGTACTTAGTTCGGACAGTAGGGTTTTTGCAAATGTTCGTGCTGTTTGTGTAGGTGTCGAAAATAACGTTGATGCCTCCGCCATTGCTTCACTTGTAAAAGTTGTTGTAGATGCTAGTCTTGTTGGTTCAGTGGTTGAGATTGTTCGGAAAGTCATATTATTTGCTTCGACTGCCGACATGTTTGTTGAACTTATAGTTGTCGAATCATTTGTTGAAAATTTCGTGGATGTCACTGTAGTTGGTTCAGTTGTTGAAGTGGATGTGTTAGTTCTTGAAGCTGAGTATGTCATTCTAGTTGGTTCAGTTGCTGAAGATGTAATTGATATCACTGTCGTTGGTATTATTGTCGATGTGGTAATGAAAGACACTGTTGTTTGTTTATTTTCTGAAACTGATGTTGGTTTCATGGTCGCTTTTTTGGTCGGTGATGTTGTTCTTTCAGTTGTGGACATTTCTTCCGATGTTACCTTCTTGGGTTCAGTTGTAGATGATTCTGTGGATGTTAATAATTTTGGCTGAGTTGTTGAAACTATTGACGAAGGCGCTTTTAACCCAGTTGTTGACCCCATGGATGTCATGATAGTCTCTTTGGTATTCAAAGATTTTATTGATGCTGCTGTCGTCCCTTCAGTTGTTGACATTGTTGTAAATGCGACTGCCATTGGTTTAGTGGGTGGAGCTGTTATTAACGTCACAGTCGTTGGTCCTGTCGTAGAAATTGTTGTGGACCTCAGAGTTGTTGCTTTGGTTGCAGAAATTGTTGTTAACATCACTGTCGTTGGTTCTTTGGTATAAATTGTAGTGGACCTCACTGTCGTTGGTTCATTTGTAGATATTGTTGTAGACCTCACTGTTACTGACTCGGTTGTAGAAATTGCTGTGGATCTTGCTTCCTTTGGCTCAGTTGTAAACGTTAATGAGGATATCACTGTTTTTGGTTCACTTTCTAAGGTTGCTGTTAACGTCATTGTTGTTGGTTTAGTTCTTGAAATCGATGCAGATGTCTTTGTCGTTGGTTTCAATGCTGGTGTGTTTGTTGATGATGACGTTGTTCTATCTAGGGTGTTTGCTGCAAGTGTCAGTGTCGTTGTTTCATTTGTAAAAGGTTTGGATGTTACTTCTGCTGATCCAGTTTTAGAGGTTGTTGTGTGTTGCACTGTTGTTGTTTCATTCGTTGAGGTTGTTTGATCTGATTTATCTGATTCACGTGTAAAGAATTGTATCGATGTTAACTTCGTGGGTTCATTTGAAGTATCTTTTGAAACTGTCACTGACTTTGGCTGGGTTGTGAAAGATCCTATATATGCTGATATCGGTTCAGCTGTTGATGCCGTGGGTGCTGTGCTGGTTGCTTCAGTTATCGAACATTTTGTAGATGTTGATATTGAAGATTTTGTTGTTGCGGCTGTCTTGGGTGTCTCTGTGTTTTGCTCTGGTGTCGAAGATATTGTGGGACTCTCTGTATGTGTCTTAGTTGTCGCAGTGGATGTAGATATTACTGATTTTGATTCGCCTTTTGAAGTCTGTTGATGTGTCATTGTCGTTTGTCCATTTTTCGACAATGTTTTAGATTCCATAGTCGTTGGATAAGTTGTTGACGTTGTTTCATTTATCTTTCTTATTAAACCAGTTGTTGAAGACGTCATAGCTGTCACCGTCGTGCTCTCAGTTGCCAAAGTGGATGTATGTGACACTGGAGTTGGTTCAGTTGTTAAAGATTTTGTAGATGTCGTTGTGGTTGTTCCTGTTTTTAAAATTGTTGCTGTTGTCAGTGTCGTTGGTTTAGGTGTGGAATTTGTTGTGGATGCGATAGTGGTTATTGGAGTTGCTGAAGTTGTTGAACTTTGTGGTGTTATTTTGGGTACCTTTGTTGTTGAATGAGCTCTTGCAGATATTGTGGATATCACTGTCTTAGGTTCGGTTGTCATAGTTTGAATGGGCGCAAATGTAGTTGCTGAAGTTATTGTGGACGTTACTGTTGTCGGTTCAATCAATGAAGATGCCAGGGATATAAATTTTGTTTGCCTGACTGTAGGTATGGTAGTGGATATCGCTTTTGTTGGTACAGTTGAAGTTGTTAGGAATTTCACTGTCATTTGTTCAGTCGTTGATGCTGGTTTCGCTGTGCTTGGAGACATTTTTGTCCATTCTACAGTCGTAGGTTCAGTTGTAGATGTTTTTATTAGCGCCACTGACTTTGAATGAGTCGTAGAAGATATTAAGGAAGTTGAAGTCGGGATATTTGTGGACATCACAGTGGTTGCTTTCATTGTTGAAGTTTCCGTAGATATCACAGTCGTTGGTTCGGTTCTTGAAACTGACAAGGATTTTCTTGTTGTGTGCTTTGTTGTTGAGGCTTTGGTGAACGTACCTGTCGTTGTCCCAGTTGTCAAATTTGCTGTAGATATCAATGTTGTTGGTTGTGTTGTCGAAGTATGTGTTGATTTAGCAGTCGTTTCTCCAGACTTTGTTTTTTCTGATTTTGGTGTCGCTGATTCAGTTATTGTTATTTTTGATGATGTCGCTAACGTTGTTGTAGGTACTATAGCTATATTAATTGTTGGTTCAGTTAGCGAAGCTGTTGTTGATGTCACTGTCGTTGGCTCTGTTTTCGAAGTTATTATGAATGCCATCGTCGTCGGTTTAGTCCTTGATATTGTCGTAGATGCGTCTGTGTTTTGTATGGTGGTCGAAGTTGTCGTTGTTCGCTCTGTTGTCGAAATTTTGGGATGCATAACGTCCGTTAGTTTACTTGTTAAAGTTTTTGTGAATGTCACTATCTTTGGTTGAGTTGTTGATGTAGAAGTCACTATTCTTAGCTCAGATTTTGATGTTCTTCTGGAAGATTCCGTTTTGGGTACTAATTTAGTGGTGACTGGTTTTGAGGTTGACGTAGGGGCAGGGGTAGAACTTGTTAGTGAGCAGTTTTGTCCAAAGTAACCTGTAAAGCATGTCATAATTGTAGATTAAAGCGAGTGATAATACACATGATTGCAAAATGACAAATACATAGAGGATATGTACATTGTTTTAGTAGATATAAAGAAATATTTCACTCCTGAAGTGGAAAACATTGTATTGTCACGAGTGACCAAGCCACGAGTGACAATACTAAATGTTTCCACTTCACGAGTGAAATATTTCTTTATATCTACTCAAAAATAAGATTTTCTTTTTAATATATATTTTCTGGCAAAAACCGTCGATTTGCATAGATTTTTCTTCATTCTGTCATAATTCAATTAACAGCTGCATTACTACATCAATAAAAAGAAGTTCCGAAAGTTACAATAATTTTAGGACATCTACCTTTCACTGATTTATATTGTACAAATAATGTTTCAAATTGTGTATTTTGTGAAAATAATGACTGTTTTCAAACGAAAATGAAGAGATCTGTTTTGCTAACATATTTTTGTGCAGATTGAGACAGTGAACTTGTTGGGGTGTGAATACTGCAGAAATATCTCAGAGCGGTCACATCCGACATATTTCAGAGCGTACTATCTTTAAACTAAAGATTTTAATGATTGTGAGTGGATTTTGGTTCTATATTTTATTCATTTCTGTATTCAAACGTGAATTTTTGCCCTTGGCAAGCTTGGAGTCTTGTTCGGTAACAAACGCTACACCCAAATTTCGATTGTCACTTAATTTCGGTTTGCAATCAACACTCATCAAGGTCCGATTTCTTCATCGTTTTCAAACATGATTGTGTAGAGAGATAGAATCGCTACTTAAACAATTTTATTGCGATATTTAACTAAGCGTTTTTCCTAAAAATGCGTCCATTTGTCGCATACGATTCTGTATTGGTGACAGAATATCGAATAGCAACAGTTCATTTAAGTTCAGTCACTAATAATTTGCAAGATTTATGTAGAAAACTAATCTAAAAAAGTTAATACTTGATGCCTTCGTTTTGTTGTTTGGAGTTCGTCTTTAAACATTTTTGATGGCGCCTCCTTATAAATTAAATAAATGTATACTAGAGGGTCTACAATCTTGACACATTTCAAAATCTGTTCATCCTGATTTGGAGAGAGAGAGAGAGAGAGAGAGAGAGAGAGAGAGAGAGAGAGAGAGAGAGAGAAGGAGCATCATACAAAAGAAAAATGAAATAGACCTAAATATGGAAATACAGATTTGAATAACATACATAAGGGCAGATATATTTCCTAAATGGGAAAAGAAAGTGGTTCCATAAATGATATCGCCACTGTGGCGATAAAAGTGGTATCGCCACTGTGGAAATATCATTGTTCTCCCCCAGATATATTTAAATATTTCATTTTGAAATATATAATAAATGTTGTTACTTTAGCTTTATGTGTATCGGGTTCGAATATACGTCATTTATTAGCTTTGATAAGTATACACAGTGCCTGTGACAGCAGCACAGGATGGCACTTTAGACCCAAACGGGAGTCCTGTGTTAAATAGAGTTAAAAGATTATAGACCCAAACGGGAAATAAACATTAGGTCGCCATTTTGAAATGTATGTTTTGTAACATGAGGCGATGGTCTGCACTCGAACGAAAATACCATCTTATGTCATAGGTTTCACATGTCTGGTGAGTCTGTCTGTTTGCAACAGTGAGGCATGTTAGATATGTTTGGCTGGAAATGTGAGTTTGTCTGCTCTCTAAATGAAATGTCGTAGAGGAGTTCTGTGTTAAATAGGGTCAACAATTTGCGGAGACAAACGGGAAATTAACATTAGGTCTCCATGTTGAAAGGTGTGTTTTTATAAGAGTGTACCATGAGGCGATGGTCTGCTCTCGAACTGAAATGCTGCATTACGACACACGTTTCACATGAGGAGTCTGTCTGTTTGGAACATGTTGGTTCTGTTTTGGAGGGCAATGTAACTGGTAAGAGTTTGTAGAACGGGAAAATGGGAGTTTGTCTGCACTCTAAATGAAATTACGTATTTTGTTTTACTTGATAACAAAACTAACTTATTTATATCCCCTTACCATTCTATGATCCTTCTTATAAAGTCGAAATCTCTACCCTATTATATAATAGCCCCATCCCTCACATACCTTTTTTTTTTTAAAAGCAAAACTACCATCCTCATATTCTTTACATATCAATACCAAGTTAACTACTACCAACACCCAGTTATCTACTAACAATTCCCAGTTATCTACTACCAGCACCCAGTTATATTCTATCCATCACCCAAGTTATCTACTATCAACCAGCCAATTATCTACTATCCACAATCAATTATCTACTATCCAGCACCCAGTTATCTAATATCTGCCAACTAATTATCTACTATAAACACCAAGTAATGTACTATCCACCAACCAGTTATCTTCTATAACGACCGAGTTATCTACTATTAATCACCCAGTTATCTACTATCTAACAACTAATTATCTACTACCAACTCCCAGCTATCTACTATCAACACTCAGTGATCTACTATCCAGGTACCATATGAACACCCCAATAAATAAAGTTAAAATCTTATCTCCATCTATAATATTCCTACACTCTCTAACTTTCCTCTTTTAAATAAAACTACCATCCCATTCACACAAGGTAGGATGTAAAATAACGTTTGGAAAAAGAATAGAATTTAAAAATCTTATCAATAAAAATACCTGTGAAGTGAAAATATCTAATCCTATCTATAATGCCCCTACCCTCATCTACTCTCCAATTTTAAGCAAAACTACATAGTGTAGAATAGGACGGCTCATACTCAAGCTAATCTAGCACTGTAACAATTTTCTGGTTGATTGTTTTTTTAAAACGATTGATATCATGTTAGAAATCTCTGTCGACACATTGCAGTGCCAAAATAGAACTACCCATACACAGAGCTAAGATATCTACTAAGAACTACCCATACACAAAGCTAAGGTATCTCACATACACAAAAACCACCCACAGTCCTTAAATACTCTGACCACTAACCAGGTTGTCATATATGTAACTTCATCTGTCTTGAAAATGGACAGTAAATAGTCAAATAATAAAGAAACGATCGCTATCTGGAATTTTCACCAGTAAGTTTCTCTTTATATCAGTATATGTTCTTTAATAAATGCAGACTACTAAGATCCAAAACTTTAAACACAAAATTATTTTTTCACATACTTTTACAATAGTACATTGATGCTAAGAAAAACTAAGGTAATTTACATTTTCTCCGATAAGTGGCGTTCTGTTTACATAAGGATTCTCCTATGTACTTTGATGTAAGCAATAATATTCGTCATTCTTTCTTTCCATGAACTGACGTCTAAATATAAAGAAATATATCTGTCTGTAGCAAAAGACTGGAAAAAATGTGTTCGACATAACACTGAATATTTTACTGACTATTTTAAGTTTTGCAATTGGCCGCCTTAAAAATGACGACTACCGTCACACTTCACACGAGAAATCTACGACGTGCCCGTATGTCTATTAAGCTACTGACATATGATAAGATATTGATGAATAAACCTTTTTAAAATATGGAGACCCAATATTAATTTCTACTCTACAACATTTCATTTAGAGGGCAAACAAACTCACATTTCCAGCCAAACATATCTAACATGCTACACTATTACAAACAGACAGACTCATCAGACACGTGAAACCTATGACATTATATGGTATTTTCGTTCGAGTGCAGACTATCGCCTGAATGCTACACTGTTACTAAATATACATTTCAAAATTGCAACCTAATGTTAATTTCTCTTTTGGGTCTATAATCTTTTGACTCTATTTAAAACAGGGCTGTGTGGGTCTAAAGTGTCATCCCCTACTACTTGTGACACAGGCAATGTTATAAAAGTTTAAAGCTTGCAAGTAATTCGGACCCTGATGGGATGAGAAACAACAGAAACTAATGCTATCATTCGGATTAAATTTCCAAACATTTAACCTCACAGGAATCGACAATAGCTTCCTGCACACATATCAGTAGATTTGCAATTATTCATAGGCACAAGATAAGTCATTTTGTTTCAAACACCTTGAAGGAGCACAGTTAAGGAAGATAAGTTCAGGTAATTAAAAGATGTTTGAGTTTCCTTCATTATTGTATATACAAACTCCCGAGTCCTCGGAAATCAACCTCAAAACCGTTCAGTTTTTCATGTTCATCTTCTGAAATCTTCCAGAAACGTCACAATGTAAGAAGCACAAAGTCGGACCTTACAGTTGAAAGGTTTTAATATTACGACAGATTTTTTGATATTTAAAATCCTAATAATTTATAACTAACAGATTCTAGTAAATGCGTAAAATTCATGCTATATTAATCAAACTTATCGGGGAATTGTATCTGAGGTATGTAATTAGAATTTATCCTGATAACATCGTACAGATGAAATAAAATTGATTCGTAATTTTAAGAATGTCTAGGACCTGCTATATGAGATATGTATTATAGATCCATCGATTTGGAATAATCAAAGAGTAAATTTATTCCTCCTATTTCATTTTGGAGTGTATTTAGTAGTAGACACCTGCTCTGCTATTCCCGATCCTAAATTCAGCTTGCAATGTTCTCACTTTTCCTCAGCTGCTGTTTCGCGTCTATATACATCACCATGGTAAAAAGCTATTGTTTAAATAATATAGTAATACATAAACAAGAGGACTTGTGGCGTGAGCTTAGCTCCCATTTTCTCGGCATGATATAGCCAATAAAATGTGCTAAAGTGCCGTTAAAATATAAGCAGTAATTTCTAGACTCAATCTTAAAACATAGATATTGCAGCTAGAATTACAGTGGAACAAAACTATTTGTTATCCGAATGCTGATATGTATGTATGTATGTATGTATGTATTTACATTTTTATAATTTTACTGAATCTGAACCATATAGCCATTATTGTGTTGACTTGCCTTTAAACACTAATGCATACCAATATGCAATATATCTTCTAGTTCTTCCTTTTATGTGAACTCAGAGAACTTTATGGTGATGTGCCATCAGAGAAAATCTTGAACTTTTTCAGGGAATGCGGTTTAAATAACTTAAAAAAATGACCCTATATTTTAAGGATTTTATATTTGTTACCTTTATATTTTATTTTATATACATTTTTTTGCAGAATCTTTTCCTTTTATCTTTTATCTTGTAGTACTTCATGTTTACGTGTATTTGGAATGATTCATCTTCCTAAAGTTATTTGCAGTTATTTATATTTACATTTTAGAACTTCGCTTTTAATCGAAACCATATATCCATTATTGTGCTGACGTGCCGTTAAACGCTAATACATACATACGTGTATCTATAAGTGAACTCCTCACTGTACGATTGGTTATGTGAAATATTATAGAAAATAATGGTCCCGATACCTGTTTGACAAGTGAGATTCCCAGAAGAATCGCATCTTCCATGGTCTATATTTTGGCAATAGCGTGTACACTGTGGCCCGTAGAAATCTGTAATGCAGTCTACTGTGATTCTAGCTGTGATGCTATTGTATAAAATCAATATGTGAACATGGATGAATTGACTACTACAAAATGTCAAGATTTATTGATAAAAACTCAAAGACCCTACATTGGATGTGTGTGTATAATGAAACATCTTTCGGTTGGATAATCCCATTTTAAACAGATTAAACAATGTTATAGTAGAATATGGTTTATGGAAAGATAAAGACAAACATATACACTAAGAGATGATTAGCTAAGTATACAATTACGATCCAAATTTCCTAACTATGTACATAGTCACTTAATTTCAAAGGAGTGTTTTTGTTCTTTGTGATGCAATACTTTTTAAGTTTGTAGGAACTTGAGTATAAATAAACTCGCTTTGGTATAAATTATTTGCACATATTGCTGAAATGAAATAAAAAGCATGCTTCTAAATTTGCATTAATAGTAATAATAACAAAAACAACCACAATAATAACATCAACAACAAAGACAACGACACAATATTTATACAAATACTAATGGTGAAGAAAACGTCATTTTTGTGTTGTTTATTTCTCAAACAAGTTCCTTTTTAACAAATGTACGTTGTATTTGAAGACCTACCTTGGCCAAGTTCTTTTGTTTCCACACGGAAATGTCTGGCTTGGATATCACTTATAACATTGATGAGGCAAAAATCAAGACATTTCATGATGAAATTTTAAGACATGTGAGAAATGTAAATGGTCCACTTACGTCAACTTTTTGCCTGATAAAGTAATATCATTGCTTTTTGAGGAGTGTGGTTCTCTGTAATTCAGATGTACCTCGTCAATGTCGTCATTGCCACCTATAGGATCATGGTCTATGGCTTTGATTCTAATTTCAATATCTCCCTGAAATAAAGCGTGCATGCTTAAATGCACATATGAACTAGTTATAGCCTTCACAAATTACATGATCTACTTTGACATTTGATACTAAAACTCATTTGTTACTGTTTTTACCTATCACTAATTCAGTTCATTATATATTTGTGAAATTACAACAATTATGTGATCTAATGGCGAACTAATTTAAATTATGATTCAGCAAAGAGGGTAATTTTTTATATTCTTGAAAATGATTACTGGAGTGATCAAAGAGAAATAAAATTAGTTTACCTCTATTGAAATGAACATTTGTTTTATTTTATCCAGTAAACATAATAATGTTGTTATTTTTAAAAGTCACAAAGTCTCGACAAATATCACGGTTTATTTAACTAAAAAATGACAATGCTCTCTCTCTCTCTCTTAGCTGACTATATGTAGGGATTTTCTGCATCATACAAGAGTTAAATTTGAATTGTGAAACTATCTTTCTGTCAAATTTGTGCATCTGTTTCTTATTTCGATCTTCAAAAATTATATGGTAATTCAAAATACAGCAAGCTGAGAAATGAATTTTGGAAAAATATCGCGTGAATTATAGATGCCTCCAGTTGTTGTTCTATGTCTACCCGTTTCATTATAGATTTCCTGTAAATGCGGATTATCTTTCCTAACTGCGGTAAAAATTACGGACCTTTTGCACACAACAACAACAATCTGTTTGCTCTCTCTCTCTCTCTCTCTCTCTCTCTCTCTCTCTCTCTCTCTCTCTCTCTCTCTCTCTCTCTCCTGATGATAATACTGTTTTATTAACGTTAAACACAGTCTTTGATTTCATTATAGTTTATAATTAACGGCAATTATTTGGAGATAAACAATCATTCTATCTCAAAGGTACTTAATGTCATTCAAATAATTATAATAAGCATATCAAAACAAACGTAGCAATTGCAGCATCTTAGGTAAACAATGGACAGTAAAAGAATTAAATGGGGTTTTTTTAAAAGCAGTATGGAGATTGAGAATATTCAAGCGGTGTATCAAATAATGTGTTATTATTGCTTATAGGTTTTCCAATAAAAGAAAGAGTAGAAATAATCGTCGTATTGTAGTTCAATTATGAAAAAAAATATAACTTACGTTTGATACGTTGAAGAGTTCGGTGAAGACATGCGGTCTGATGGAACTGTGTGTCAGATCTATTGAATTCTTGTCATTCTCTCGTGAGGTTTCATGGCATCTATTGCTGGTAGATATTTATATTTCAATGTATACAAATATAGTGAGAAAAAAGTAATGAAAAATAAGATAAAATAACTGTTTTGAATGCTAATACGTAATATTATATCGACGTGTGGATTGGTACTAATAGATGAAACCAAACGAAAAAAAACAACAACAAAAACGGAGCTTTCTCAAACACGTCTAATTTGACTTGAGTTTTGCTAATGAAGGTCTGTGGAATAGAAGATTAGGTTAGATGACAGGAGTGACAATGATGATGACGAAAAGGGAGGAAGAGGAGGAGAAGAAGGAGGCAAGGTAAAAACAAAACCGCCGAAATCGATAAGGATATTATTCATGCCTATGATTAAGGAGAAAGGGCTTTGAAATTTCTGTATGGAGAAACACAATATTTTACATTAGTTCTTTCTGCTATTAACTGTAACAAAACTAAAATACAGACCCCTGAATTTCGACAGTTTTTTTAAAAAGACATATGTAGAAAAAAATTAAACCTGTTTACACACTGGAAAATATGCCGACCAAGACAATCAAGTGCCACATTTTTATTCTGGACACACACACACACACACACACACACACACACACACACACACATATATATATATATATATATATATATATATATATATATATATATATATATATATATATATATTCATTCTTCTGCATTCTAAACAAAGTCGCTGCCTTCCTTCTTGTATACATCCGTAGACGTTATCAATAATATTCAGCGGAATTTGGGTGGAAAAATGCTGTTACTGGTTTTGATTGTATTGTGTTTTTTGTTGTTTTTTTTTTTTTGGGGGGGGGGGTACTTTTGTTTGACTACCCTTTTATATACCTTTGAACGAGTCACAAACACTTTCAGACAATTATTCCATTTCGCTTGTCTTGAATAAAGCAACCCAAAAGTGTTAACGATGTGGCTGAACAATGTTGACATACATCTCCACTGTAAAGTCATAGGTACTAGACCATATATGTATGAAGAAAGAATATATCGTTGCATTTCTGGTTTAGAGTAAAAATAGTTTTGTTAAACTTCGACATGAAATGCGTCAGATACGGAAAAAAAAATCACCCTGTTTAAAGTCCGATAACTCGCTGTTAAAGGGAGCGGGTTAATCCTTCCTTCGGTCTGTATTTAGCTTTCGCCGATAAAACATGTTCTTATCATTTTCTGATTGGCTGTTAGATACTGGAAACTACAAGATTGACCTAAATCACCACCAGTGAATGTATCACATCATACGCAGATTGCTGTTTCGCATATGATATTACCATTGATATAAGGTAGGTAAACCATATACATATTTACATAACAATAATTGTAATGAATTCATAATGTTCAAATGATATATGGAGAATTAAATGTCTATATTTGTTAACAATTAATTTATGAAATAATTATAGAGTTCCTTTGCTTTAATGCTTCAATACACTTTCCTGGATTAGACACAGTCTTTCTAATGTTCACTTGTTTTTACAATGCAGTACAATATATACATTGATGATCGATTCCAATAGTAACTATTACTCAAATTTTATTTTTAAATTATCATAAAAAGGGCATCTAATCCAAAGTGGTATTCCAACTCAATAAAATGTTAGCTGCAAAATATACAAAGTCTATGATTTCTATAGATTCTATTATTTTCATATATGCCTGTCTCAGTAAGTAAAGAATGGGATGAAAACCTTATGAAACCCCTAATTTTGTCAATGTCGTCCTATGATTCGAAATAAGTCTTCAGGTTTACTTCTGAGTATTTTGAATTGAATTGAAAAGATCGTAGTATTATTTACTTCATGAAAAGGCTGTGCAATACAAAGCATGCCATTACACACAACAAATGAAGAATGTATAAGCGATACATATACGTTTACAAATGTAAATATTGCATTTATCATTATAACTGAACAGAAGTCACTTATATATAGGAAAAACCAGAAAACAAGATTTCATGCCAAGTCCGTATGGCGTCATTTGCTCAGAATGTTCAGGGGAAAATTGTTTTATGACTTAAAATAAACAAAATAAAGTACAACACTATAAACAATGAAATTGAGTTACGAAACAGAAAATCTACCAAAATACATAAAGATATAATTATACTAAACCCACCAAAAGTGAGTAAACTACTCAGACAAGACATTCTAAAGTCTAAACTTTCTTTTGGTAAAATAAAATCAGACTTTTTGGCAGCTGGTTTGGAGGTATACAACACAGAAGGTAAGTGACAGAATTAAGATGTTAAAAAATGCGCTGTCTCTTTAATAAATGCTCTCTACGAGGTAAGATGGAGATAACATACCAAAGTGCGCACAGTGCTCATCAATGAACGAGCAAAAGGGGTTATAAGAGATTTTTGTTTAAGTTAAAAACCAAAGCTGTCTTATTTTGAAAATATTTACGAGTGTCCATTGATAAGTGCAGCATACAAATTTAAATATTTTATCTTCCTTTATTTCTTCCCTTGTACTGAGGTATTGAAACAAAAAGTATTGTCATTGACTTCAGACGGTCCAACTCTTATAATAACAAACCAAACATATTTAATATCTAAACGTACCAGTGTACACACGAAACTGTAACCCTAGTATTCTTTCAAAGAAAATAAAGAATACTGACCTAATGCAAACTTGAAGGAAGGGATCACATTCACTACATGCTATCCACACACCATCACAGCACTTGTTTGGAGTTGCCTGGTAGTGTAGCAATTCTAACTTTACCATAAATGTACCGGCGACACTATACCAGGACATCTGTAAAGCGTATAAATGTATACATATAAGCTGTTTTAATATATTTCAAATATTAAATATTTTAAAGTGGCATTTCTTGAAATCCTAAAGTAAAATTTTGATTTTATGCAATTTTATCGTGCATAACAAACAAATGTCAACATGAGCATTTGTGAATCTTGTCCTATGTCTGTGCCCGCGGGTGAGGATACTGGCTGAAATATTTTCACGGAGCTAAAGTTAGTTCAGAATGATTGTGCAAGTGCTAGTGCTTATCAGAACCCTGATACAGAGTCCGAGAATTTTCATTGGTATCCAGAAGAAATAAGCGTGTACGCTGAGTTATACAGGAGTCTTCCTAAGGATGAATTCATTAATAAGATACTACTGGATCTTCATAGTGGCGAGGACAAAATGAGGAACTTACACAGCTCATATTCGAGACAGTGAAGGGTGCAAAAGATTTTCTTCTTGGAGGGAATTCCGAGTTTAAGCGACTCCTGCATACTCGTAGTGAAGATTCAGTAGCGACCAAATTAGCGAGGGATATTCATGGTCTTATATCATACTTGGAGGGTGAAGATCTATACATTATTAGTGAAATTATTACTTCATCGAAAGGTGCTATACGTCAGTCGCATCATTCATGACAGTTAAGAGAGACTCAGAGTCAAAACAGGACACCAAGTTCACCCACACAGTCTATGTCTATGTCAGTTGTTATACCGTGAGTGGTTCGAACTTCAATCGTTTAAAGTTCAGTTGCGGAAATGTTGACTCTCGGCTACTACAAGAATATGTGTTGGCATTAGATAGTAAGTTAGAGTCTATTAAGTGCTTTATCCCGAACAACGGGAAGCAGATAGACGTGCTGCATAGGAAAATCGTTAATGCTCTATATACTGCAAGCAAAAAAGCCCTTCATGTTTCAAAATGTAACCCCTTTTTAAAGCCTTTATGGAATTCTGAGCTAAAGGATCTACACAAAAGCATGGTCAAAAGAAGGCAGGAGTGGATACAGCAAGGGAAGTCTAGTTGTCAAAGCCATATATTTTTCATTTGTTATAAAGATGCCAAGTCAGCCTTTCGAAGACGTAAAAAAAAACATGTTTCAGATTATCAAAAGCAAGAAAATGAAAACATTGATAAGTACACCCAGGTTGATCAATATTTATTTTGGAAAACTTTCAATTCACACCGACAGAGAAGTAGAAAAACGCTTGAAATGAAATTTAATGATAGAATTTTTCGGGATCCTGCAGATATAATAGTTCAGTTGGCAACATATTTTGAGACTTTGTATTCACCACCGAATTTAGACAAGAGATATAAGATGTTTCATGAGAAAGTTAGTGAATCTGTTAAAATGTGAAAAGAAACCACTGTAAGTTGAGTATTCAATCCAATCACACTTGAAGAACTTGCATCTGTGCTTTCAGATGTTCAGTCTGGAAAGGCCAGCGGGTTTGGCAACATAAATTATGATCACCTTAAGCATGGTGGTACCACGATCAGGTTAGTTTTGTTTGCTCTCTACAACTAAATGTTGAAATTTGGGCACATTCAGGACAAATTAAAAGAAGGTCTGATAATTACCGTTTTTAAGGGAGAAAATAAGAATAAAAGAGATCCGAACAATTATAGGAAGATAGCAATTCTTCCAGTTATTTGTAAGGTTTTCGAAAAGATTTTATTAAAAAGGTTACATACTGATTTAAAATCTACAAGGTTTTCGATTAACTCACTACAGGGGGGGGGGCTTTCAGAAGGGTATAGGTTGCAATATGACTTCTTTTTTGGGTCCACGAACTAATTGGTTACGCTAATGAAATCAAAGCAAATTGTACGGAGCTTTTCTTGATACTTAGAAAGCTTTTGACACTGTGTGCCATGACCGATTATTCTATAAATTAATTCCGATTGATATTAATAACAGAATATGAAATGTGATTGTCAATCTATACACAAATATGTACAGAAGAGTTATCCTTTCAAGAAGAATTTCTAACAGATTTAAGGTGTTGAAAGGTACACGGCAATATGGAATGTTATCCCCTTGGCTTTACAGTGTATTTATCAATGAGCTGTTTGATATTTTAACAACTTGCAATTTCGGTTTTTTATTTGTCGACAATCCGTGTCCTTGTCAGACTGTAGCAGATGACATGCTTCTTCTGAGTCTTTCAAAATTAGGCATGGATCACTTACTGAAGATATGTTTTCAGTACTCTATAAAAGTGGGGATTCAGATACAATTCCACAAAAATGTAATATTATTGTTTTTAATGAAAGTTCGTCTGACTACAAAAGAAGACCTAGACATTGGTTCTTGGGATATGAGGCAGTACTAGCAATAGAATCATGTAGACATTTAGACATTAATGCATCTAAGTACAGCAAAATTGTTACTAGGATAAGAGAGGCTAAAGATAAACTTTGTAAGTTCTCTATTCAGCTTTATTGATATTGGAGTTAATGAGTACAGATTTAATCCACAAATAGCAAACACCCTGAATGAAACTATTGCATTACCCAGCGCATTGTTTGGTTGTGAAACCTGGTGTAGCCCCAGCCCTCAGAACATACTTAGAGAGAGGTCATCGTTTTTGCATTAACCACATGCAAGGATCATCTAGATATTCACGAACTGACTTTGCACTGAGTTTATTGGGTGTTTTACCCATTTAACCCTACATAGATATGAATAAGTTGTTTTTCCTGAAGCAACTTTGTAGATTGCCGGCAGCCTATTTTGCAAAACACGTAGATTTACTCCGCCTTTTCACCTGAAAAACGCAAGAGTCAAATTAAAACAAACTGGTTTTATTCCTGACATTTATATAGTACTTCAAGGTCGATTTCCGGTCAAAAAACCTGATTGGATACGTATTGTTAAATACAAAGTCCGTGCATCATATGAAAATGCTTTGAAATGTAGATTAACTGAAGACGCATCTCTTAAAAGATTTCAGAACTATTGCTTGATGGCAGTTTGATTCCGTCTGTTATATGCGAGGTAGCTAGAAAATGTCCAGCCTCTTTTGAATCATTTCAAGTTGTTGCCAATATCGTGTCTAAACTGTTTTCATCTGCGGATGATGTTGTTTGTACTCGCTATCAAACTTTACGTATTTTCTGTCGTTGATCATTTCATAGGTGCATGCAATTTTCTTACACCCAGACCGTGATAGGTTTTGGTGCCATATTATTAATAAATTCGGTGTGCATCTTTACGTGTATTCAGATTTATTGTCCGATATTTATTTTGTCAATACTCTTTTGGGAATGATCTCACGAGATTTGCTAGTTCTTATTGGTAATAATGAAAGTATGTATTTTCATTTTCTGTGTATCACAATTGTTGCTTCCATTTGTAAAAAGTATACAAGAAACGTTTGACAGTGCACCATGCTGATATCTAATGTGTTTTGATACTCCTGTTATTTATTTGAAATGTATGCTCTGAGAGAATTGATGTCAGCTTGTGTGCTTTTGTCTTCTAGCTCATTGTACATCTTCAAGGTGTAGAATAATAAAGTAACTATTCATATTTACCTAACGATATAAATGATCTCGTTTATCTCCATGCTTGATGTGCAGCTTTCACTCAACTTTGTTAACAATCGTATTTTGTGTTTGATATTTTATGCTTCCTTGTCTCAAATTACTGCTAAGTTTTCAGTTGTTCATTTTTTATGTATTTGTATGACTGATTGTACTCTTCATAACACGGATGAAATAAAGATATCAATCAATCAATCTCGAGAGATTTTTTTCCCGAATGCCCATTGAAGACAATGCAAGGCATCGTATGCATTCTTCAATACATTTCTGCTCGCCCCCTTTGTTGGTTGCTAATGATTTATTCAGACTGTCATTCCTCAAAGTATGGATTGAATGAGCTTAAAAAAGTCACATCCTCGGACATCACAAAACTCTTACACCGAAACACAGATCAATCTAAAGCTTAATTATTCAACAAGTTCATTATTGAACATACAATATTTTCACAATTTAAGTAGGTTTTCTACAGATACTATGAAATCCCATTTATGACCTCCAGAAATCATTGTACATACAAATATAAATAAAAGGAAGGACCTTGTGTTTTTTGCTTGTCCGCCTGTCCAATTCTAAAACTGATTTAAATATGTATGTGAAACAACAGCGGCTTGTATAGCTCAAAATGACACGCCATGACACGTCTTGTGCTAAACTCACGTCACACCTAAAAACCTGGAAGTCAGATAAATGTTGTAATAGCAATATAGGTAACCTGAGGCTGAATGGGCACGCTTCATTCCAAGAATTGCTGAATTCCAAGATCGCATAAACGCTTCGCATTGATATCCCTTAAAATGAGGAAGAAAACAAAACCAACCTGTACCTCATCATTGGTACTAACTGTACAAACCAACCTTTATCTTCCTCATTGGTACTAACTGTACAAACCAACCTTTATCTTCCTCATTGGTACTAACTGTACAAACCAACCTTTATCTTCCTCATTGGTACTAACTGTACTTCATATACATGCACTTCGGTGTTTATACCTCAACAGCGGCGGATCCAGAAAAATTAGCATGTAGAGGTCCTAAGAGGAGGTGGAAGCCTAAACAAGAAGGCGAGAGGTGTGTGGGACGGAGCTCCCAGTGGGGGCCTAGAGGTCAAAGCCTCGTAACCTCCTGCCTTTTAAGCGTTTGCGGGCATACTTTTAGCCGACTAACTGTAAAGAAAACTTATTCTAGGAACTGTTCCGATTGTTTCGCGCTCTTTTGTATTTTTTTAATTTTTTTTTTTTTTTTTTTTTTGGGGGGGGGGGGGGGGGCCGGCTTTGCCATCCCCTCCTCTGATCCACCTCTGCTCAATGTAAGACAATGTTTTGAATCTTATAATGTTGGCTAATTAAAGTCACTCAAAAAAAAAGTTAACAGAACTAGAGATTACGAATTTTTTTTAAAAAATCACATAAAAGTTGGAATCTTCATTTGACTGGATTTATTCCTCAGTTTGTTTTTTGACACTGGTCTGCAGTGCCATTCTTGCATATAACAAGAAAGACTTTTATGACACTTACAGTGTAGACCAAATCGTTGCATTTCATATGAATGGCTACACTTGTTTATAGTTAGTCTGACAGATGACAGCTTTTCCAATATCTAATCCCTTAGCCTTTCTGATCAAAGCAACCACTATGTCAGAAATTCTTCCCCAAGTTTGTCTAATGAGTGTACAGTAGATACGGATATAGGGCTAACAATCCCACTCGTGTACCGCAAAAAGCTATGACAAGAATACAGTGAGTGGGACCTTTCATTCATACGTGAATGGAATCTAGAATGCAGACGAAACATTTAGTGTTCCAAATAAAACGGACATCTCTACTTATACGTATCAAGTATCGAAAACAAGGTAGGACTGGACCACCGGGATATTTTCCTAGTGTTCCCCTTCGGTCCTCCAGGGTCCCCAAGACCGCCAGTTCTGCCCTGCTCTTAAATCAAAGAATGTGATTAAAGTTCATCACTTTTTAAAAATCCCCTTTGTGCAATCATTTAATTAAGCACACATACATACTTGTTTGTTATACAAATTGAAGTTTTCATAGATGAAACAGCTATTAAAATGTTCCAGAAAACACTCCAGTAAGTTCAAGTCGTAGTTTAAAAACCATGTGTAATATGAATCGTCACGTCTGAAAGATAATATAATTCGTTTGGCATTTAATACAGAAGATAATTACTATATCAAGTATGTTTAACATTCTCAATTCTCGATCATTATTCATACTATCAATAAAGTATCAATAAAGTATTGTAAATGAAAGGTTTCGTCTTCTCAGGAAGAATTTGTAAAGGAACCTTTGTAGGAGGAAGGTTCGTTTCATGTTGTGCTGTAAAAAAAAAACATTTTTAAAAAATCGGTAATTTTTCGAGATAAAGATAACTGAGTCAATTAGTAATCCACGACGGCTACAGATTTTAGAAATACCCTTAAAAGAATTACCTGGAAAGTAAAGATAAAAACGCAAATCCAGTTATTAATTCCAACGAACATAATAAAGTCAGTAAGACACTAAATTCACTTAACATGTGATGTAGCCCCAAAACAAATGAAATGCCAAGAAAGCAGAATCCCATAGCTATATATAATACGGGTCACATCAGACCACACCGGATATACCCAAACGGAAGATATATAAAAATAAATGTAATCCCCAGAAACAAGACTTTGGTCGTTGTTATCGTCATGTGGTCAGCTTGTTTGTTCTTTAGGCATCCAAGGCAAAATTCTACCTAGGCATGGAGGGGTTACGTCGTAAGTAATTGTATGGAGAATTTTTAGGTTGGAGGGGGATATACTGGTTTGTGTGTATACGGTAGGTGGGATTGATTCGCACGTATATGCATGACCTGATTCGATGATATTGTACATGTAGTATATGATCAGTCCATAATCTATGTACCCATTTCTAGCCCATGACCTAAATGGGTTTCAGCAAAATTTTATATTTTCTTCGTACCTCTTTTTATCTTATATAGTCATGTAGTATGACTAAAGTATTCGCCCTTCCGCTGGACAGTTTTTATTCCCCTACCGATTTTTAAAATGAAAAGCCTAATTGATATTAAAAAATGCACAAAACGTACTCATTTCATTCATTAATTTATAATTTCTAACCCTATTGTCGCCAGGGAGTCCCCAATACTGTCATGTTGTTTGCATTTCAAACCAAACGGGAGTTTCTTGACCATGTCCATAATTGCGTGTGCGAGCTTATTTTTTTCAGACAACAAGAGCGATGTAGTTTATCTTCTTCGAGTTACATCCCTTTGAACCCATGTACATAAGTGTTAAACCGCTTGTCCTTTTTTTTTTTTTTTTTTTTTTTGAGAAATATTAAAGCTAGACATTGCAAATATTGGATGCAGATGACACAGGTTTGACCTAAGTCTCTGTAGTCCTACGAACCTCACCCCTTCACTGCAAATGGACTTTTCCAGGAACCGGAAAAGGACAGTGAACTGCCTCATTGTTTACACTGAAAACTCCCGCTTACATTGAACTGCGAATAAGATGAGACCCCTTGGCAATAGTCAGGTTAGAAATTATAAATTAATGAATGAAATAGCTAAAGTTGTGCGCATTATTTAAATATTTTTTAAAATATCCTTGATGCTTTTCGTTTGTAAGATCGCAATTGGGGTTCTAACTGCCGGGGTGGTGGGTTAAGGGGGGGGGGGGTACTATAGTGCCTAAATCCATGTCCCATCTCAAAAATCTTTTGGCCTTTATGCGCTTTTAGTAAAACTACCCAAAAGTTTAATTAATTCTTCAATTTAATACAGCGTGATTTCATCAATATGCATGATTTGAAAACGAGGACATGTTGGTAGTAACAGCAAGACCTACGAATCAGATTATGTACATATATTATACCTGTCAGACAATACTCTTACATTAGGATGCTCATGGTTTACGTGTCAGACAATACTCTTACATTAGGATGCTCATGGTTTACGTGTCAGACAATACCCTTACATTATGATGATCATGGTTTGCGTGTCAGACAATACCCTTACATTAGGATGCTCATGGTTTACGTGTCAGACAATACCCTTACATTAGGATGCTCATGGTTTGCGTGTCAAACAATACCCTTACATTAGGATGCTCATGGTTTACGTGTCAGACAATACCCTTACATTAGGATGCTCATGGTTTGCGTGTCAGACAATACCCTTACATTAGGATGCTCATGGTTTACGTTTCAGACAATACCCTAACATTAAAATGCTCATGGTTTCAAACAGCTGTTATAATTTCTTTATTGAGATTTCTGTTTACACAGAGCTTTTATTTTATACAATAGTAACTTAATTGAGTCCTTACCCGTGGCTTAAAAGATTCAGGAAAGGTTTTTCCAAAATAAGAAAAGAAAAAAGACGGAAACAGTCTAATAACCATGAAATTTAGAGTAGTTGTGTTTGCCGTGTTTTCTTTCGCGTAAATAAGCAATATATCTCTTGTAATTAAAGGGATTGTTTTGTATGCATATTTCCGCGAGTATTGTTTTTTTTTTTTTTTTTTTTTTTTGCTTTTTTTTTGTTGTTTGTTTTTGTTTGTTTTGTTTTTTTTTTTTTTCTCTGCAGAGCTGACCCGTGTATACATTTAACAAACGAACTTTAGCTTTAAAATCTGATACGTGGTATCTGCTTGATACTCGAAACCGCCTTGACAGACTATTACTTGGAGCGCACGGCCAGAATCATAGGGGATAAGCGTGTTAAATATGTTCATCCTAATTTATTAATAATATTGACAGAAATGGCTAAAATTGGCTTCTTATTGCACCAGATAAAGAGTTTCAGTTTGAGAGAGAGAGAGAGACAGAGACAAAGTAAGAATTTTGTCCATTTGCTGTGACGTAATTTAGTTATTAGTATAATAATACTCAATTTTGTTTAAATACAATAAACGCATGAATATAAATTAAAGTCATAAAGGTACTAATTAAACTCTTTTTGATTTAATTATTCAAACTTTATATTTAATTGTCGTAGGTTTGATATTTAAATTGCTATTTTGTTGTAAAATTTCTACTTTTTTTTCGTATTTGGTACTATTTTAATGGAACGTTTATTAGTGTTGTCTGCATCCTAAATGAATATATATATATATATATATATATATATATATATATATATATATATATATATATATTCTCTGTCTATTTATTTATTTTTCTCTTTACAGGACGATTACAATATATGCCAAAATTTTAATCTGACATGAATATTGCACAATATCTTAATGTTTTATTCAGAAAACAAATATCATTTAAGCGCATTCTCTAAAATCGTCTTTCCGGGTAAATTTGACAGACAAAAGTAGTAGTCGTAGTATTATATGTCGCAGTGTAGGGTCAAAGGTAAACAAATACCATTACGGTATGGGTATAGATGATAACATCAGCAAATTAGAAGTTGTTATCAGCGGAAATAACACAAATAAGACGCTAGGCTGGGTGGGACGTGATAGTTACTGGGGGAGTAAACAGTGTGTTCAGAATTTCATCATCTAATGTTACCGGGCGGGGTATGGGTAACTGACGGAGCATTATAATTCTTTAAATTAGCATAAATGATGTGTATGGATACTAAGTCACATTTGGGTCTCATGAATCATCTCATCTAATGGAAAGTAAACTGTTAAGATAGCAATTACCGTCTATACTCGCGTATAATCCCAAACCATCTGCAAACTGCATAGTCCCAGATCTGCCGTCGCATAATGCGCCGGCAGATCTGGGTCTATGCAGTTCGTAAGGACTAATCAGTAGAACAAACAACCTAGACCCTGATCTGCCGGCGCATTATGCAACGGCAGATCAGAGTCTATGTTGTTTGCATTTGGATGCGCGTTATATGCGAGTATAGACGGTAAGTAGCGACCTATATCAAGACACGACTGACCACAGAGATTCTACAGATATCCACATTTTAGACATTTCAGTCAGAGTTACTACAATGCAACATACTTTTGACTTATTTTAAGTCGGGCTTGTTTTCAATAGATGTGGATAATACCTTTAATACCCTAGTATGCAAACGAAAATAATAATTGTTAGTGATGGAATATGTAATTATGTATTGTTAGTAATTATCCGTACCCTCTAATTTTTCACACACCATCAATGCATAGAAATCATAATTTTGTCCTGTAATTTTTCACACACCATCGATGCATATAAATCATATAATACAATTTTGTTCAGAGAACAATTTTGTTATCAAAATATTTGTAAATTGTAGATACTAAAGAAAATTATTATTAATAATTTATACATACCAAAAATATTAACTCAAATGTGTATGACAATTATAGACAACAAAATGCATGTATCTTCAGCAGGGAATGTTAAGTACACTCACAAGAATACGAAACGTAATTTTAATGAATTTTGGACTAAATTTAAGGTAAAAAAATCCGCATATATTGTCAGTTTGACCAGGTCCCACTTGCATAAAACTTGTTATCCCTTAAAAACGATGTCTTAGAAAAGTAAAATAGACGAACAATTTGTTAGGGCAAGGAAACAATGGAGAGCAGCATGTTATGAGACAAAAGTTGATTGCAGGAATTCTGTGGTAATTTCCAAATATTTGGTCTTTACGATTTGATCTCTGTAAGTACTATTTTTATGAAAGCTAGACCGTGGATCCCTTTTTTGTGGACAAGAATTATCTGCTCGTGAAAATGAAATTCTAGTTTTAGAAAACTTACTCAGGACTAAGTTGGGGGGGGGGTAATAACAGCAATCATCGGTGTGTGGGAACGAGGCATTATATTCTGCGGATTTGTTTTTCTGAAAGTTTGGTCCAAATTTATCAAAATTATGTCTTAGTTTTGGCAGAAACTAGGTATTCTATTGCTGTTGATAACTGTAGTTGGGCATATACTTAAAAATGTGGGATATGCTGATATAAGAGGAACTAATTATTAGTACCAATTATCATAGACGACAAATAAATGATGATAAAACTACTACTATTACATTCAAGATAAGGTCTGACGTACGAACAGATATATAAATGTGAATGAGTAGGCAGTCAGATTGATAGATAAATAGATAGATCTGTAAAAGGGGCTCAGGATAATAATCAGGAAATTTGTGTGTTAATAAGAAAACAATATAATTACAGTTTAGCAAATGAGATGATCTTTGGGCACAAATCCATGAGAAACCCAAACTGAATCTGGTTCAGGAGAACACTACGAAATCATGTCATGTTATCATGCCAAACCTTTTTTTTTTCTCTCTCTCTCTCCATTATGTACGATCTAATTTAATATATGATGATATCACTTTCATATGAAGGTTTCGAAAAGACAATTTTAACACGACTGGATATATTGTTATGGTATAATAACCTCTTTTTTGTTTACTAAAGTCACATTAAATACAAGGAAACGAGTGCATAAAGGAAGCAAAGACACTGCTGCACCAACATAGATAGGGGTTATATATTTATTTGTATCTATATCATATTTATTGTTTATGTTGCGGTTATAAAAATGCACAACGGCAACGCTGTTTATGCTAAATAGTAAGTTCATGAAAATAGAGGAGTATGTAACATGTTTGTACTGAATAGATGCATGAAAATACAGGATTATGTAACATCTTTGTACTGAATAGATGCATGAAAATACAGGATTATGTAACATCTTTGTACTGAATAGATGCATGAAAATACAAGATTATGTAACATGTTTGTACTGAATAGATGCATGAAAATACAGGATTATGTAATATGTTTGTACTGAATATGTGCATGAAAATACAGGATTATGTGACATGTTTGTGCTGAATAGATGGATGAAAATACGGGATTATGTAATATGTTTGTACTGAATAGATGGATGAAAATACGGGATTATGTAACATGTTTGTACTGAATAGATGCATGAAAATACAAGATTATGTAACATGTTTGTACTGAATAGATGCATGAAAATACGGGATTATGTAATATGTTTGTACTTAATATATGCATGAAAATACAGGATTATGTAACATCTTTGTACTGAATAGATGGATGAAAATACGGGATTATGTAATATGTTTGTACTGAATAGATGGATGAAAATACGGGATTATGTAGCATCTTTGTACTGAATAGATTCATAAAAATACAATATTATGTTACATGTTTGTACTGAATAGATGCATGAAAATACAAGATTATGTAACATGTTTGTACTGAATAGATGCATAACACCCAGGCAGCAGGACTCAAATCCCGTGCACACATGTGTAGATACAAAGTATTTTCACCAGATCTAGATTATCAGCGTTGATGAGCAATTTTCCTATGAAACTGTTTTCAAGAAAAAGATATTTTTATCTTAAGAATCATTACGTTTCGTCATTATTTTTTTATTCAATTCCTAAACATGGAATTCTGTAATTTTCAAGGATTTATAAATTTTAAGTCTTTGGTTAATCTGTTTAATAAATGGAATAATATATATCAGGACTGTAATTGGGGGGGGGGGAGTGGCTTTTGAAAACCATTCTTTATCAAACTTTCGCTACAAAAAGTTTTCTTCTCTCTCTCTCTCTCTCTCTCTCTCTCTCTCTCTCTCTCTCTCTCTCTGACATCGAATTTCGTGCCCTTAATGGGCTTAAACATAAAATTCCACTTGTAAGAAAAAATTCCAACCTTTAACCCTCATTTGAACATTTTCGAAGGTTAAATATTTTCTTCCTAACTTTATTCTGCGCATCGTAGAACAGTTTCAGTTTTTGCAACACAACATTACAGACTGCTGGATAGTATTAAAATGAACTCTAAGATGTTTCAAAAAAGCAACAACCTTCCTCTTCTTAAATAAAGTCTCATTCCTTTCTGAGTCTGAATATGGCTATTAAATAGGTTTATTCCTTTAGTCTTGTGAGTCTTTAGACTATAAAAAGGCTTGAATAGCAGACAGCGTCTTGATTTGTCGAGAAGATTCAAAAATAAATTTGCAAACATATCGATCACAAATAAACTGATTAATGTTATCTCTCAAAGGTTTTATGATGCAGTTCTAACTTGGGTTCTTTGTAGGGAGAATCCTTTTTATGATGCTGTTCTAACTGGGGTTCTTTGTATGGAGAATCCATTTTATGATGCAGTTCTAACAGGGGTTCTTTGTAGGGAGAATACTTTTTATGATGCAGTTCTAATTGGGGTTCTTTGTAGCGGGAATCCTTTTCAATTGTATGATTTTAGGAGGCATTACATTTTTTAAAATTGTTGAAAAAAATATGAGTATTTTTCAAGTACACAGTGTAATATAGTACTTACAATATACAAGTTATTGATCAATAATTTGCGCAATTTCCATTTGTTTTCCATAAACTGAACTATTCATTATTTTAAAAAAGCTATTTTTCAATTTTTTTTGTTGTTGTCTTAATTTGGTATTTAATTCAATATCTGACTTTAAATATAGTTGGTATTTAATTCAATATATGACTTTAACCATGGTTAGTATTAAATCAATATATGAATTTAAGCATGGTTGATATTGCATTCAATATATGCCTTTAACCATGGTTTTGATTTAATTCAGTATTTGACTTTAACCATGGTTTTTGATATTTAATTCAATATATGATTTTAAACATGCTTGGTATTTAATTCGATATATGACTTTAACCATGGTTGGTATTGAATTCAATATATGATTTTAACCATAGTTGATATTGAATTCAATATATGACATTAACCATGCTTGGTATTGAATTCAATATATGACTGTAACCATGGTTGGTATTGAATTCAATATATGACTGTAACCATGGTTAGTATTGAATTCAATATATGACTATAACCATGGATTTTTATTGAATTCAATATATGACTGTAACCATGGTTTTTGATTGAATTCAATATATGACTGTAACCATGGTTTTTGATTGAATTCAATATATGACTGTAACCATGGTTTTTGATTGAATTCAATATATGACTTTAACCATGGTTTTTGATTGAATTCAATATATGACTGCAAACATGGTTTTTGATCAAATAAGAAAATTTTGTGTACATATTTTTGAGTTTTGTTTCTAACTGAAGATACAGCTTTAAATTACGATAGCGAATAACATAGTTTTTATTTTTGAGTGTACAAAATATTTTATCCACTGAAGGTTTCATTCCTTTCTTATGTAACAGAGATAATACATACAAATAAGGGACTAATCTTTCAGATGCAAGTGGGTAGTCTTGAAAATTATTATGAGCTTGTAAATCAACTTCTAAAATTCCACTGAATTCGTTATCAACCTTTTAGTGCGTTATATGTTTCTGATTAAGTTGTATCTGCCCATCTAAAGTTATTTACAGGTATTGGCTGACACATAGCTTGTCATATAAATTGTTTGGATTTAAATAAGCAATATAAGAGTTTGGTTGTGAGTTGTCATACTTTCTATCATCCATTATTTTTTCATGACTAGAGTAAAATTCGTGGTTTCCTTTTGCATATCTGTGTGAAATCATACTTATCCATCCTCTTATTCCTGATTCAACCATTATAAATATGCCGGAATCAGTTAATAACTCTAATTTGAGCTGCAATAAAATAATGTGCAGGATCTAATTTGGACTTGTTGAAACATACAGATTTGAATTCTTCAAAAGAGAGCACAGCATTGGCGTATATTTTTTGACATATAAATTATGGAGATCTATGAGAGTTTTTAAATTAAAATCTTTTATAACATCTTTGATGTATTTGTAATCATCTTTGCTAATTTCAGATCCAATTTGATTTGAATAACATTTTTTAATTTTAGGTAGTTTAGTCTCATTAAACGTTTCAAATAAATCCATATATTCCTTTGGATAGACGCCTTTTCTTATATATTTTGACTTCATACTATTACAACTATCCTTTTTTCTGTGAATTTATCAGCACCTAGATTTTGTGTAAGTTACTTTAAAAAAATCACTCGTAGAATAAAAGCTATCAACAAATCATAGTGTTATTTATACAGAAACCTATTTTCCATCTTTTTCAAACTTATCTACTATACAATGAATGTAGGAGTTCCCTCCCATCTGCTGGGGTGGTCTAGCCACACCCTGTCCATAACCGGTTTCGTTATCTTTGCAATTCATCAGATTGAATTGGTCTTATTGATTAATTATTTCAACTGATCGTCGAACCTTGTCGGTTTGGAGTTTATATACCCATTGCCGCCGGTGCAGCCGCTGCATCCAGAGGTTTACAAATTGCCAGAATTTGTAACCTCGTGGAACACTATCCTTTCAGATACCTCGAGGAAACTAACTAGCATTACCTTTACCCATACACTCAACAAAACAGATGAGTGTGAAGCATCCATTCAAAAGGCCAGAAAAACTCTCAGAGATAACTGCCATCCGGATCAACTTGATAACACGGAAGCAGCATTTAAACAAATCTATGAACGATTGTCCAAGTTTTATAAAGCCAAATATGGTAAACTACTAAATGGTTTAACATCAATAGCGTGAACTTTGGCTGCAAATAAACCCAAATATCGTCTCTCCAATCAGAGTATCTTAGCCTCATTAAAACTGGTGTTACACTGCAATAATTTTACCTTCGATGACTCCCATTATCTACAAATTGGCGGCACTGCAATGAGAACCAAAGTTGCCGCATCTTATGCCAATATCTTTATGGGTAATCTTGAACGAAAACTGCTGAACACAGCACCATATAAACCTTTTATCTATCTGATGTTTATAGATGACATTTTTATGATCTGGACAGGATCCGAGTTGGAATTAAACGAATTAGGTTTATACTGTAATAGTTATCACAAAACCATTAACTTTACAATGGAATATTCAAAGGAAAAAAATCACATTCCTTGATACTACGGTATTTAGAGAAAATAATAAAATATTATTCGATTTATACTGTAAACCTACAGATAAACATTGCTATCTACATTATGATTCCTACCACCCTGACCACTGCAAGAAATCAGGTCCGAACTGTTACGAATTAAACGTATCTGTACTAAAGAATCGGACTTGAGAAACACGATTCAGACCTCATCCAATTCTATAAAAGAAGAGGCTACCCGAGCCAAACTTTAATAGAAGCTTTCACTAAAGCAAGACTTAAAAGCTGTTTAGATCTTCTTAATCCGACTCAGAAGGTTTATTAATCTAGTATTGTGATACCAGCTATCTTTACATACGATAAAGATAATTATTTTCTCCAATGTGCAATAAGATCTCTTTGGCGTATTGTCAACCTGACTCTGCCTAAGACGGTCCAAACGGAACTTATCTTTGCACAGAGAATTGGTTATAAATTAAGCAATCAGTTAATAAGAGCTGAGTTTTCTAGTAAATACCCAGGTATAACAGGTAATACGTTCGCAAACAAAGTACTAGATTGCGAGACCGTTAGCTGCACATTTTGCATGAAAATGGATAAATCTGAAATATTTAGAAGCACATTTGCAAACCTCAATTGTACTTTAAGAGGTCACTGTTCCACACGCAATCTTTTTATTTACTCACCTGCCATCTTTGTGACAAACAATATGTAGGCGAGAACAAAAGGGAATTCCAAGAGAAAATAAAAGAACACTTAAGGGTCATGCGTAATAAGAAGGCGACCCCAGTGTCTAAACATTTTAACCAACCTGACCACAACATTAATTATATTCAGTATCAGATAATAGAAATCATCCAATCTGATCCAGAGCTCTCTATTAGCAACATTAATCGGAAAGAAAAAGAGAATTTTGTTGGATACACCAATTATATACTCTACAGTCTGTAGGGATCAACATCTCTGTCTAAACGGGAGCTCAGGCATTTCAAACTTATCTACTACACAATGTTTTGGAAACAAATATACTTTTCATCATTGTTCGGTATAATAGTTATATAACGGTTTTAACCCTATGGTACTTTGTTTTTCTAACAAGTTTTAATACAACAGCACCAGACACTACTGACACTTTATTTGTAAAAAAATACCTTATCGTAATAAACTGGATAAAATTTATGACCGAGTCAGACTTTTAAATACATGTATTCAAGATGCAAAATGAAAATGAAAATATAGTGTAAGAAATCAAAGAATCAGCTAAAAATTGTCTGGATTGATGGGACTTCTTCATGGCAATGAAGATGCGAACTTTGACATTGGATCTGATATTCGGGTAGTTTTCTTGTACGGTTGATGTTTGTACTTGTTTAATAGTCACTGATGTGAAGTAGAAAATATCAGCAACTTTCTGTATCCGTGTGACTTGAGTCCTACTCAGTTTATCTTTCCCTAATATAATTATGTGGATAAAGGCGGTGGGAGACTATTGCAAGGGTTCTTTTTATTAGTATAATTGACAATCTTGGGCAGATGACGGTTTTATTAGATGAAATTGTTGCTGATAATAATACATGTAACTGGAATTACTAGGATTGCAATAGAACAGGGGAGACAGCTTGTCCTATGACTGTTTCCAATACAAAATTGAGTTGTGTCACTTGAACGGTATCATATACGACTGCTACTTGAAGAGCAGCATGGTATCTGCAGGAATATTATGTTCGCCCGACGAACTCACAGAAATTCATGAAATTGAGAGTTTCGGTCTTGGAAAGTGTGATATTTGGAGAGAAACATTCTCATTCAATGATCACACATGCATTTATTGAATGAAGTGTGATATAGGGAGAGAAATATTCTCATCCAATGACTACACAATTTCTATCAGTAAAGGCGTGGTATGTGAAGAGAAAATGAATCATTCAATGACCACACATGAATTAATAAGAAAGAGGTGATATGTGGCGAGAAAACATCACCACTGATCACGCAAACAAAGCTGTATAACTGCAATCTGTCCCATTATTTGATTGATCGCTGTATATTTTATTTTCATTTTGCATCTTGAATAAATGTGTATAGTATGCATTTATAAGTCTGACTCATTCATTAACTTTATCCAGTTTATTATAATACTGTTTTTACAAATAAAGTGTCAGTAGTATCTGATGCTGTTGAATTAAAAGATGTCCGGGAAACGAAGAACCATACGGTCAAAACCATTACATCTTTAATGGTGTCAAAAGTGGGATTCAGCGTTAATGTCCTGAGGCAGTAATTGAGATCATAGCGGAGATCCAGTGATTGAACTTACGTCCGCGGTATCCCAAAGAATTTGCTAAGCTGAAAAAAGAAATAACAAGTTTTACAAATTACTGGAAACCATGGATATGAAAAGAAATAGTAAATCTAGACTTGTAAGTGTCGACATTGTTGATGGTTAAGAGAGCGCAAGGTTTTCAGGAAATGATAATATGAGCATTGTAGAAGTAGGTACATATAGGCCACATGGGTGGATTAAGGCTTTGGGGGGCCCGGGGCACTTCAGATATAGATCTACAAATACACCCTGAAAGCTGTCCTTAAGCTGTCCTTTTTATGTGTATAATTATTATAGCTATATTAGACTAAGTCTAAGACGGTTTGGACCTGTATATGGTTTATTTAAAAACATGTAATTGTATCCACAGCAGCTAGGTGGGCCCCCAAGACTATGGGGGCTCTGGGAACGTGCCCCCTGCTCCCCCACATTAATCCGGCACTGGTGGGCGATATTTAAATGGGAGCTAATTAATTAGGGAACAAGTATCAAGTGAAGTCGGTATAGAGAAACAAATATCGGATTTTACTCCTGATTGAGAAACAAGGTCAAGAGAACAAGCAAGGGTGTTACAGCATGTAAGAAACTCGCACGCAGACATGGATTCTGTAGAGAGAAACAGTCCAAACTAAGAGGAGACAGTTCAAGAAAAAGCAGAGGGTTCTGTTGGATATATAATGGGGGGGGGGACTAACAGGTAATTAGAAAACCAACTTAAGACTGCTCTGCAGGAGATTGCATCCATAATTATCGATTCAATACAACATGTAACAGATCTGTCAATGAGAATTAGAGAATTAGCGCATGCCGTGACAGAAAGAAGTACAAGGATACACCGTGTCACAGACAAGGCAGAGTAATGTGGGAAGAAGAGCAAGAGTAGACCTGACCAGAGTAGAAGTGTTAACAGCACAGTTCCTCATAGGAATAAGTCTAGTTTTGAGTCAAGCAGCGATAACAATTTACACAATTTTGCACACTGATAGTTCGACTATCAGAAGTTGTAGTCGTACACGTACGAGACATGAAAGAGTGAAATCACATCCCTTTACTAGCAAGGCGTAGTGGAAAGTGTGGTATAATAGGTTCAGCGAGGTTGCAGATCATAAAGAATGAACAACTGATGTTAGACTAGATTTCGTATTTGGTCAGTTGCCAAGATTGGCACGGTCAAATTATGCAACACTAATCTCAGAACCGGAGAGTATATTTAGAATTGTAGAGACAAGAAATATATGTGGCACAATTTAATCGTAGAAAGCAAATGAGACAGTCGAAGAATATGTGGCTGAGTTCAAACGTTTATACAACAAAGCTTATGCAAATGGCGATGTTCAAACAAAACAGGAAGACCTTTTGCTCCGATTTTTAGATGGTCTTCATGATTATAGGATAAGATTTCGTGTTCAGTTTGGGAAAGAACCAAAGAACATATATGGGGCTGTATTCCAAGTTGTCGATGTCCTTGAAACGAGAAAACGCCCACCTAGTCATGATGGGTATAATGACTGTAAGCTAAGGAGACCCGCCAGAGTTGTTAAGTGTAGAGAGTCCATTGGGAATAGTGATAAGATAGAATCATCGCATGGCGAAGAAAGTGTTGACCAGATTAGAAAAACTGCTGTAAAAAGCAAACAGAAGAAACCCATATACAGTAATCAGGATAATCAGGAGACCCAAGCAGGGGATTCTCAGAACTTAAGAATAAAATTGCAAAATTAATGGAAAAAATTGAAAAGTTGGAGAAAGAGAGACAGACAGAAGATGGGAAGAATTTCAGTGGTGTACGAATTTGGAAGCTTAAAATAGACAATCAAGAAATATGGAAGGGGTACAATGTTTTAGCTGTAAGCAATTTGATCACTTTTCATGTGAGGGCCTATATAACCCTAGTAATACATATCAAAATAGAATAGTTATGGGTCAACATATAATGTACACAAAAAAACGAAAGAAAGTGTCACCGCAAGCAACCACGAAAATGGTCAGCACCTCAACAATCAAACATTAATTCCTTGAAACAAAGAATGGTCATGTAAACTAGAGGGAGTCGACTCTAGTGGCCATAGGACGACCCAAACTGGATTTGACAATGACCAGTAAGGACATTTTCAAGAATTTAGTTCCGGAAATGAGACAATAATAATACGACGATGAATTCCCAGAAGTGATTGCGGGAAATTTTTTGAAGGAGTCAATTTGACTTTTTGTGTGTGTGTGATATATCGACGGCTGAATGCTGTGACAAAGCCAGATGCATTTCCTCTACCAGGTAGACAAGATTGCTTTGGCGGGAGCCATTTTATTTTCAACTTTTGATCTCACGTCCGGTTACTATCTGATACCAGTGAAGAAGATAATGGGATACCCACTGCCAGGTGGAGGATTTATTTTAGACACAAATGCAAGCGATATGGGCATTGGAACCGTCTTGAGCCAAATGCAAAGAGAGAGCTAGCTTACATATGAAAGTTGAACGTTCAATAAAGCTGAAAGTAATTACTGCTTGACAGACACGTAATTATTAGCCGTGATATATTTTAATGAGCCTTATATACAGTATTTGCTTGGTAGAAAGTTTAGAATCAGGACCGATCATCAAGCACTAGTCTGGATATTTAGTTTCAGGGAATCAAAAGGGAGAATAGCAAGGTGGTTGGAAATTTTGTAAGCGTATGACTTTACTGTTGAATACAGACCAGGAAGAAAACATGGAAATGCAGATGCAACGTCAAGCGGTTTAAGCCTTTGGGATTGCAAGTGTACAGTGGACCTGATGGAGCCTTTGAAGTGTATGCCTTGTAAAAAGTGTCGAAGAAGAGCAACGGAAATATTGAGGGAAATGAATTGGGGGATGTATTTCTCAGAAGACAGATGTGAAGAAAACAGAGTTTTATCTGACCTTGTGAGATCGTTTCCAAAGACTTTAGTCCATGGACCAAGCGTAGGGTTGCCCAGGCGGCATAAATAGATGCCAGTAAGACAGAGGGAGTTTCAAGTCCGGACATACTAGGAGAGATAACTCAGACTGGGACCCTGTCTGTGGAGGATATAATGGGCAGGGAGTTTAAGGGCATGGTAGCTCAAGCTGTGGGACCAAACCTTTCTGGTCTGGGGCAGACCCAAGTCTGGGAGCAATGGTAACGACGACTCAGACAGTGACATAATCTTTGTGGGAAGCTGCAAGTAAGGAGAATGGAGGGGAGGAAGTTGAAGATAGTGTGGTTAAAAGCCTTGATGGGGCCTTCAGTGTTTTTGTGGAAAGTTGTAATAGGGATCCCTTTGAAGTAAGTAGTGGCCCAGGGAGTGCAACTGATGTGTACATGTGTAGTTGTGATAGTCACAACACAGTATTAGAGGGCAGTTGTGTTGCTGCAGGTATTGTTTGTATTAGTTGTGTAGGGGTACAGGACGCAATTAGGCAGTGTCAGAAGCTTAAGCATGTTGCATTTGACATAAATAGTCAAAATAGGGGATTAGGAAATAGTATTCAATTAACAGTAGACAAGGCGCAGGTACATGATGAAAATAAGTGCTGTAAAATTCAGGATATGATGGAAATGGTAAATAATGATGTATTCCACTATCCACTTCGTGAGGGTTTAGAGCAATTACGAGTTGTGACCAAAAGTCAGGGATTACATTACTTGCGCAAAACAGGCTGATGGTAAAATGAAGCAAGGTGAAAACGGGACTATGAAATCTGTTGAGGAGAGCGATGCTCCAAGAACAGATTTTATAAGCAGATACATTTAAACCACTTTAAAAAAAACTACAAAATGCAGATGAAGATATATAATCTGCATGTACCTACGAAATGGAGAGAAATCATCCAACACTGAAATGGTAAAACAGAATCCAGCAGCAAGACATTGTTGGCTTTTATGGGATTCTTTAGAGTTTTACAACGGGTTGCTGTACAGGCGATTTCATAAGTAAAATGGCGCAGGTACCTTTTTACAGTTGATTTCACCTATATGCCTAAGAAGAGAAGTCCTGATACGGATATATAACTGTATACTGAGTGCCCACTTAGGGGTGAAGAAAAACAGAGAGTAGACACAAGAGAAATTGTACTGGCTTGCGCGCAACAACAAAATTCACGCATAAAACACCGCATGCGCCATGGGGGATATGAGTGTTGGCGCTCAGTCTGACAGGTTAGCGGTGGACATATTGTAACTATTGGTTAGAAATCCACGAAGAAACTGTTACGTTTCAGTAATAACAGATCATTCAGTAATTGGGTTGCAGTATTTCCTATCCTGGACCAAACTGCAAAAACATGCACTTGGATGATGCTGAATGAATTTGTTGCAAAATATGGGTGTCAAATATCCATACACGGAACAGGGTATACATTTTGAAAGTGAAATATTTTCAGAATGGTGGATAATGCATGAAATCAATGAAACAATGACTTCAACAAGAAACCCAAAATGTTATTTCAGATGATAAAGGCATATTTGAAAAGTGAAGAAGATGAATGGGATTTACATTTATGGAGTCTTGCTGAAGCTTACTGTCCCACTACAAATGAGTCAACTGGATTAACTCCAAATCTTTTAATGCTTGAACAAGAGGTCCGTCTTCCAGCACAACTAATGTTTCTTACTATTTCCAACTACCATTGTGACGAAGTGACATCCTACGGGGAATATGTTGACATACACAGGGGTCGTATACATCATGCATGCTCCGTGGCACGAAAACATCTTGGTAAAGCACTGAAAAGGCTAAAGAACTTCTATGAGCTAAGGCCGCACTAATATCAATATAAAGAAGGAGACATAATCTGGTATCTCAAACAGACCAAACCAGGAATCTGTCCAAAGTTATAGCTAACATACGAGGGTCTTTTTGTTGTGCTGAAAAAGATAAATGATTTGAATTTTGTACTCCAGATGAATGGGCAAGGAAAGAATAAAACAGTCAACCACAACAATATGAGACCTTACCTCGATGATAATCCTCCAAGATGGACAAACAAAATAACTAAACGGTATCAGAAAATAGATAGACGGATAATTGTTTAATTCCGTATGCAGAAAAAGTATTTATCACCTTTTATACTGTGTGACTTGACATTACGATTTAGCTTCATAACCTGACCACTTGCCCCACCCCCCGTGTGCATTTTATTATCATAATAAAATATCTTTTTTTAAATTGCTCCTGATTGAGACATTTAATAACCAGAGAGCCTACACATACAAGTTTCTATTTCAAAAATGGCCCATCAACTAAACCCGAGTTTAAAAAGGGGTAGACTATATGCCTGCATGATTTACAATCAAAGGAGCGAAAGAGAGTTATAGCCCATTTCCTGCAGAAGCATTTTCTAGACCTTCAACAGGTGCCCTTTTGTGCAGACTCTGTAATTACAGGATCACCACTTTTAAAGATTTGAAGGAGCATGACCGTCAATATTTCAAACGTAGAGTCAATATTGAACGCTGTAGAAAGAGTGACATGGTAATTGATAAAAAGAAGTATTTCGCAGTAAGTACTGACCCATAAATCCCACTGGATGGGAGGGACATCCTCAAGTATGAACGGGAGCATCAGCTAGATATCGTGATAAAAGAAGAGGCTCTCTCCCCAAGGGTGCCACGCCAGTCAGACCTCCACCATCCCAACCCATTAGTCAACAAACGGTGCAGTAGGGAACAATAGAGGCCATTACAATCATTCCAAGCTTACAAGGTATGATTAATGAAGATCTAATGCCACAACTCCTCCCCCAGGAAGATTATAGTATAGTTAACACCACAAGTCCTGGGGCACCAACTGTGTCAGAGTTCTATGCAGTTGTGGCATGGCTGGGCAAGCATACTTAAAAGATACCTCAGACTTAGTAATACAGCACATAATCGCAAATAATAAGGCTATTTAACTTGTCAACTTTTCCCTGTATATACAAGCTGAGAGTGTACTAGATCTCACCATGACAATGCAGGAACTGAAAGCCAGACTTGGAAAGGTGATCAAGGTCCAGGCCTTTGTACATTATATTAATAGACTGGTACACTTTCATAGCATCACCATAGGAAATCTATATTGGTTGTTTTAATTAGTATGTACCACTTTATACATTTTATCAATACATTGATGCAATTTCATAACATACTGTACATGGCATATATTGAGTGCGTTTCTGTCAATTTTTTTTTTAGCCAGGGACTGTGAAGGGTGTTTAGTGATTTATTCGGTCTTATAAATGTGTTTTTGTATACAAGTGTTGCATATAGTTGTTGAGAAGTTGTTTATATCTCGCCTTATAAACAATGAAAGTATAATGTATCTACCGGAAGGACATCCATTACGATGCTGCGAAAGCTCTTGAAGAAATAAATGAACATAACTGATATCCTGTTCAAATTACAAATATATATATATATATATATATATATATATATATATATATATATATATATATATATATATATATATATATTGGAAATACTCTTGGTTTGAAAGAGAGGAAACAAAAAACAAAAAGGAGATGACATGTCTAGAAAATCTTTAAATAGCGAAAACCTGAACAGATACAGTTTAATGAGTTAAAAAAAGAAATGTAAAAGAAAGGTGAAACATTAAATACGTCTCAAATGACTCAGACAAAAAATAAATGTAGTGGAAAGGTTTAGCAGAATCTTAAATGCTATAAAGTGGAAGTATTTCATACAAATGAAACAAACAAATGTATTGATGTTTTACCAAATTTAATTAACGGACATAATTACACCTATCCTAGATCAATACACCTGACACCGGTTGAAGCAATCAAGGAATAAAATAGATCATAAGTATGGATCAACCTATGTAGTTACCTTTTAACAGATAGATTTTGAATGCGTACATTTAAAATCTGTGACACTCTCAAAAGCCAAGGCTACCGGTGTAACAACTGCAGAGGGAGCAACTCCGACATCAGAGGCAGCCATAGAAACACATGCTAGCGCAGTGTCAGTGACATTAATTGCCGTGCAGTATTGTTTATCAAATGCGGCACGTCGTCACATTCTTTCAAAAGTTAAGATTATTCAGCCATCTATCGGCGTCAACATTTGCTTCAAAACTCGTTTTTGACACACAACATGCCTCTTAGAGGGATTTCAACTTGTGCAATAAGATGTTTTATGCAATAGCCGGCTTATGTAACGTAAGAAATACCATTACGTTTTATCTCTATTTGGTTTATGTTGTATGCAGTTGTCCCACGTTCTTTTACTAAATGTTGCTGGATTGGCATGATAAATGTATCGACCTGTATGAATTCGTCCCCCTGTTTCTTCACGCCAGACCACCTGCGTGCCTCTTTTATTTCAGTCATGTGACTTTTGCATATCTCAACAGGTCTGGAACACCAGAAGAAAGAGCACTGATGTACTCTATTTGCATGTAATTTTAGGCGTATTCCAGCACCACTTTAGCTCTGATAGTATATGGATATTTTGGTATCATTGACAGAGTAGTAAACATCACACTCCCGGCTAAATGAGCAGGTATCATGCTCACCTACAAGGACAAATGTAAAAGCCATCTTGTTTTATCCACTACAACAACCTAACGTTTGGAAGCTGAGCCACATTTGTGTTTCTGGATATGGTTAAATGAAGCCATTAGTATTGGGAAACACGAAGGGTTTTACTTGACTCAGATACCGTTTTTATTTTTTATTTTATTTTTTCCTTCTTGTTGTGATGTCAGCAACCTCTCGTAACTCAATTAGTGTTGCATTTGACAGAATTTTTTTTTTTTTATAGATGTCATTATTTTCACATGTCTCGACTGTCTATGGATGATTGCTGGCACAACGGAAGGGTCTATGTCGCTGAGCCTTTTGTATGTTTGTTCTACATATTCGTAGGTCGGCTCTGGTAAGTAATAGTCCCAATGCAAAATGTACGGTACTTTGTTATACATTGTTTCTGAAAAAAAAGCATACTCAACTTTTGTCCCAAAGTTTTTTAAGCATTACGTGGTCTGCCGCGGCATCCATCTTTCCGATGTTAAAATAATATAAAAGGACGAGATGTATCTACGTCGCCATGGATAATCCTTCCAATAGCAATCAAGTTAACCCAAAATGAATTTGCTTGCGCTGATTGAGATAAAGCGGACTTTTAGTACCTTTTTCTGCTGGGGCGAGGATAACAGACACAGTCGTAAAAGTATAGAAATGTTAATATATTTGGTAAATAATCTGATAAAGCAACATCCAAAGATTTTGTTCATTCTGTTGATAGGAGTAGTTTGGCATTTCATTTGAAAATCCCTTCGGGTTGTTGGTAATTTTCTACTTCTGTCACTAAAAACAGCGACTATGAATTGAAAACCAATGTCTGTCAGAACTACCTCAACTTGGACTGTTATGGTTTTATTTATTCAAAACGTTATTTCTTCATTTAAGACGCAAACCTTTTGTCGTAGGACGTTGGGAAAGGTCATCAGTTATTTTAATGGGGGTACCAGTGGGTGTGACAGAAAGTGAAAATTTCTCAGGAGTCAAGATTCGACAACCCTCCGAACCTTGCATTACGTTATTTGTAAGACTAACTGCAATTCTTTACTGGAAGCGAGTAATTGATGATTGATAAGAGATTTCTTAATTCAATAACGAATAACATAAAAGCCACCAAGTGTTCCTGTCACTGGTTTGCTATTTTTGTTCTACATTACCGATTCATTCACTATCGAGGAACAGCTGTCACAGAGTCATTCGTGGGCAAAGTCAAACACGACACAAAACCTATTGCCGTGGTTAGGAAATGGCCAGTTCTGGGTAAAAATATAGTACTATCCGCTTTGAACCGGCTAACTAGTTTTCAGCCACTTTAAACCGGTTAAGCAGGTTTTTCAAAATTTTCAAATATCACTCTGCCATCCGCCATTTTTTTAAAAACCGTGGCCACCCAATTCCAAACATCTAAATTTTTATGGAAAACCATAGGCCACTGGTGTAGCTTTTTTCCATAAACTTTGAAAGACCACTGCCCACCTTTTGATTCATATATTTTTAAAACAACTAGCCACAGCTTTTTTCCCCATAAATTTTGGACACCACGACCCAGAGTTTTTCATAAATGTTTGAAGACCACTGGCCCAGCATTTTTTCAGAATTCTGTGCGGATTACTAGCCAGCGGTTCTTGTTCTCTTTTTTTCTTTCTTTCTTTTGTTCTTCATAAATTTCTAAGGACCACTGGCACACCGTTTAATCATAAATTTTAAAGACCACTGGCCCAGTTGTTTTTAAATAAATTTTTGAGGACCATTAAAACAACTTTTTTTTAAATCATAATTTTTGAGGACCAATGGCTAACCCCTAGGTTCTAGGCCATACCGATTAATTTGTTTCCCTTAAAGTCTAGACCCCAGCCAACTAATTTTTTGACCCATTTTATTTATTTTTTTGGACCGATTTTTGACAAAAAGTCCCAAACATTTCTATCTTTAGGATCAACTGCCTGATTTCGACCCTAAACCCTATGCCATCCCTATTTCATCCTCAAAGTATTTTATTAAAAGTCCCAGGCTACTGTTCAAGAGCCACTGGATCCACCAAAAGTTATTAATCATTCTAAAGGCAAAAACCATTATGCGTACTACTGCCTTAATTATGTTGTAAGATATCTTAACTTTTATTTTATACTTTAAAAGACATTTTGTAAGATAACTTGCATTATATATTAAGGAGATATTTAGTTTAGTGCAAAGGTCCACCAAAATGCATAAAGCATAAGTTTTTTAGTCCTGTTCTATACCAACAAGAGTTGGTTATTGTTTTAAAAGTCTTTTCCATTGTTCTGCAAAACTAGCTTAGAAAATATTCCATCCTCTAATATTTCTCTATGTAATTTTAAATATTATACTGCTCTTTTATAATTTGTAAGTGTTCCCTCCAATCTTTTAATGCCATGTTCTCTAGGTTTCGGATTTTCAAATGTAGATATTAGTCTTTTATCTGGATAATCTGTTAAGTCTGAAATGTGTGTGCCGATCAGCTTATTTATTCTTGGATATGTTAAACTTGTTGTATATATAAAATCTGCAATCTCTTATCCACCAGAATAGACGGTGGCGGGACAAAATGGTAGCGGACAAAATAGTACGGACAAAATGGTACGTGGACATAATGGTATTGGACATAATGGTATGGACATAATGGTGCGGACAAAATGGTACGGACAAAATGGTATGGGACAAAATGGTACTAGGATTAAATGGTATGGACATAATGGTATGGACGTAATGGTGCGGAAAAAAAGGTATAGGACAAAATGGTATGGGACATCTGTAATCTGTGGTATATATAAACAGTAAACAGTACTGCTCAAAGCTCATGTAAAACTATCCTCAGGGCAGGTTTATACACCTGTTTTAGAGGCAATTTAAAGGTAAGGCGGTCAGAGATAAACAGCCACCTTTCAGAGACTTACTTAATTGGCACACAATAGCTAGGGTGATGTGTCGAGTCAAATCCTTTTGAACACTGCTGCGGAAGAGCCCATTAGGCTAATTTGCATAGGTAAAGTAAATTAAGTGGAATAACCCAATTTAAGGTTAAGTACATACATCAAAGAGATGTGTGTTGAAGAACCGACTGATTGCATTGAATGATAATGTTGAAGCCATCTTTATTAAAGTTTGTGATCAGCGGCACCGTTTCTTTGAGAATGTTGACGCGACCTTTTTTTACCAAGAACACCGATGGCAGTAATGGCAAGGAGCTCTGGCGTTGTGAAAGAAGAACGTGCAAGGCACAAATTCATACACAAGCGAATGTAATCGTTCTTGAAGTTGGAGTTCATAATCACACGGTAACGCATGGGTAAGTCGAGGTTGAAACAGCTCGTGCCAACATGAAAAGGAGAGCCGAAACAACCGACGAAGCAACACGATCGATTGTTCACAATGAATTGCAGAGTGTTTCAGTCGCAGCCGCTCATCTACATCCAAAACGAGCAACCTCATCACGAGATGTACGAAAGCATCGTCAAATGGCTGGACCGAACGATCAACAAGACATTATGGTTTATTCTCAGACACAGAGCAACCGCCCATTCATTCGTGTCAACCAAGATGACATGATCATTTTTGCAGCCGACGATGATCTGGATTTCCTTTCGAGATGCCAACATTGGTTTACCGATGGCACATTTCGAGTCAACCCGAGTGGATACGATCAACTCTACACGATACATGGCTTTTTCAATGGCGACGTTTTTCCTCTCCAGTGTAAGCATTACTATCCAAAAAAAAAGCGAACAAGCATATCAACAACTCCTTCAAGAAATTCTCACCTTGCACGCAGGTTTAGATCCAGTTACTGTTGTATTTGATTTTGAATTGGCAGCAATTCGAGCTTTTCAGAATATATTTCCGATGGCAACAGTAACTGGATGCATGTTTCACTTCGGTCAGTGTGTCTAGAGGAAACTGCAATCAGAAGGTTTTTCAGAACGTTTAAAATTTAAAACAATTGTTTGTATAAGTAATTCTTATAAATCATCCATGGTCAGTTCACAATAGCAGCATATTAATGTTATTTAGTAAAAACTTGTCTGTTTTTTTACATTTCGTATTAATAAAAATTGTATTCGTACCATTTTGTCCATACCATTTAATCCTAGTACCATTGTGTCCCATACCATTTTGTCCGTAACATTTTGTCCGCACCATTTTATCCATACCAATTTGTCCAATACCATTATGCCCACGTAATATTTTGTCCATACCATTTTGTCTGTACCATTTTGTCCGCTACCATTTTGTCCTAGAACCGAATAGACCGGTTATTCCATCACTATTATCGTGATATATTATATAGGCGACGGAATCTTTTGTCTCGTCTTTTTCCACAGTAAAATGTTCTTTAATTACTAAATAATCCTCCATTTCTCGTTTATTAAATATCCCAGCAAAGTTATATGTAATATCAAAGTCCAAAAGGTAGATATTATCTGTTTCCATCTCTTTTAAAACACTCGGTAGTCTCTCCATTAATCTATAAAGTTCCGTGAAAAAAATGTGTTATTTTTGGCATTAAGTATATAGCTTTTGTCATATTACTATGCTTAAATAGGGTAATTATTGACATAAAATAGGTTTAGAAAAAAGTTGAAAAAGGTGTTTTTAAAAATGGGTCCGCCGAATGCAACATTAAGGATAAACTGTTCTATAGGAGTCCAACCAAATATTAGATGTGTACATATACGCATTAAAATCTAACATTTGAAAGACTATTTTTTTAATACCAGCATATTTATTATGGAGACAAACAGATAGACAGACAGGCGAAAGTCGAGTCAACATCTAAGAGCTGAAGCAGTGGTCTTAAAAAATGATGAAAAAACGCAGTGGTAGTGGTCTTCAAAACTTTATGAAAAAAAACGCTGGGCCATGAGTTATTAAAATGTTATTAAACAACGCTGAGCCAGTGGTCTACAAAAGTGTATGAAAAACGCTTGAAGAGTGGTCTTCAACATTTATGAAAAAAGCTGGGCCAGTGGGTATTTAAATTTATGAAGGAAAAAAAAAACGCTGGGCCAATAGCCTATAGTTTTCCATAAAAGTTTGGGGAATGGGAATGGGGTGCCATGGGGTTTTTGAAAAGAATAAAAATGGCAGATGGCTGCAATATAGTTTTAAAAAAATCTTGAAAATCGGCTTAACCGGTTTAAAGTGGCTGAAAACTTGTTAACCGGTTCAAAGCAGATAGTACTATTATTTTGGCCAAGAATCAGTAATTTCCAAGATACTTATTTCCACCGATTTCTTCGAGCTATCCAAAAAGTCAGTACTAGCGTTGCCTGTATCATTAGCAGTGTAATAAGCTGGCTTATGACCTGGACAGGTTGTTCTTTCTTGGCTGATCATGTCAATTTTCCTATCCCAGTGTTAGTTGGTTTGTTTTTGCATTTGTGATCAGTGGTATAAATACAGCATAAAAAGGCAATAAAATAATAATAGTTTATTTCAAAAAATATGTTCAGCCAGCTGCTGCTATCATGATCATGATTATAAACGATCGTTTGTTTGTTTGGTTTGTTTATTGATCATTGTCTAATGAATCACGTCTTGTCGATATTACAATACTGTCACCATTTTTTGCTACATAGTTTTTACCCATTTTATCTTTTTCTATTCTGTTGTCTATCTTTTGAGTGATTGCTATAGGCTGGTATTTAACCGCTGCTGGAATTATATTTTGTTACCATTTCGCATGTCGATATTTTTAATAGTGTTCAGTTTAGTCCGGGTTCAAAGCTATCTGATGACTTTTTCAGGCAGTTGTTATAGCCATCAATTTTACCTGCTCTGATTGCAATATCATTCGATAATCAAAATATACCATCACCACCATCTAACTTTGAATCTGGAATATATTGCTGAAATCTTATCGTGATGTTTTCATCTGAGTCAAAGCCGTGTTCGCCCAAAATTAATTTTTGAAGCAACATTTTAACATTATCTTGAATGGTGGAAATAGACTGTGTACGATATGTTCTATTTTGAACTTCAACACATACAATACATATCACATACAACCTGATGCTTAAATTCAACTTCGCCATTCTTTCTACTGTCAGATATGTGCTTTCTTGCAGAAAGAAAGAAATCCGTCCTATTTTTTTTTTTGTTGCTTCTTTACCTCCGAATTGTCTGCACAATTCCTCCTTAGCTTCTTTATCTCTCTGTTGTTTACATTCATTCTTGTCATTCTCAGTTTCCTTCTTTTATGTTATTTAAGTTGTCTTCCTCATACCCCCATGTACTTTTATTTTGCAAGGTTTATCAAACCATATGTATTGTAACACGCAAGGAGACTCACTGTCGAGCGAATCAAACAATTTCTGCGTGAGCCTGGTTTGAGGTCGATGTTTCTCCTATTTCCAAGGACCTCAAGTCAACAGTCGCTGTCAACTGAAAGGTTCTTAAATGCGCAAATACTACAAATACTTTTCATCTAATTACTTAAATGACCACATATCGCGAGACTCGAATTTCACACTTGCATGAAGTTTCTTGCTTCACATTTGTATGACCCATCAGTAAGTCTTTCCAAGCCGAAGATTAGTACTTTACGCCAATGGCTACAAAACACGACCAAAACACCTAATACAAAGAATTGTTCCTATTTCAAATTACTAAACACTTATACATTAGAATATCCTGAGAATTCTAAATATTAAGTGGGTCCATTTTACGAAACTAATCCACGCTACCATAAAGTCTCGTGAATACTGTACATTATGACGCCTGCTCCTACAAACTGGCTAATTACTCGGTTTGAGAAATATCTTCCTAACACCGACTCCCCATAATACACAAATAATCACTAAAATCTTAAAAAGCTTTAAACGGAGATGTAAACACAAATAGCACATTATAAACCGTAGGTTTATTACAATATGTTCAAACACACTTACATTTAAACCTTTCATCATCAATAATTTCCTATATGTAATAATAAGTCATCGATTATTCGCAATCACTTTTATCTCACTGTTGGCTTCTTTGAATCTTGTTTCACGTTTTCCGTCTCTTTTTTTATCACTCTTTTGCAAATCTCACATTTTAAAATCTCCATTTATTTACCAGACTAAATTTATAATAGCTGAAGTAGCAAAAAAATATGTAGTAAGATGGTTGATAGTTATCAGTCACATTCTACTGATATATATTTTATAGTGTATAGTCCTAGTTACAAAGTAGGCCCTACTACATTTGTGGGTGGGGTAAATTATTAGTAGCCAAGAGTGTTTGTCTAGGTAATGCTATCCACTTATATATATATACTTTATTCCTTCAACCGCATTCGCTTTCGTATCATCGTCGTGGATACTCTTCAGATAGGCACATGCTTCTTTCAATGTATTTTTGACGTTATTGTTATGTCAATTACATCATTGTTGTTAGGGCGAAAAAAACTTCTTTAATCTAAACATACCTATATATACAACATTTGTCTACAAAAACACATGTTCAAGACTGACGAAACTATTAAACACCATTAAACAGGACTGAAGACTTAAAATTTTGATATATTGTTGGAGGGCCTAATATATGCTCATTTGCTTGATATTATATTAAAACTACTTTGCAATAAAGTTTCTAGTTTCATAAGGGATGATACTGATTTTCTCAACCAACTATCAGACATAGTGAACACGGGATCAGCCCTTGCTACGTTTGAAATAGTAAACTTGTACACTAATATTCTGCATGACCTTGGAATAGAAGCGGTGAAATTGTGGCTAAACAAGGCAAGTGGAAGCATAAATTAACGACTCAGTCATGAATGTATAATTGAATACCTTTAACTGGTTCTTGAACGTATCGTATTTTACTTTAATGGAAATTACTACATACAGAAGAAAGGCACAGCTATGGGCACCAAATTGGCACATAGTCTATGATACGTTATTCTTAGAGAACTTGGACGAGACATTATTTGACAGAATAAGGGAAAAACACGAACACAGATTTGGAGATTATTTTAGAAACAACTGGAAGAGATTTTCAGACCACTGTTTCATAACATGTGATAAACATATATCTATAGAAGAATTCTTCTGGGAACTTAAAAACTTACATCCAGTTATAAGATTTTAAACAAAATGAGAGTGAAATAAGTATTCTTTAACTGGACATATTCGTCAAATTGTCTGGAATCCATAGTTCTACTGATATTCATAGTAAATCCACTGGTACTCATAACTATCATAACTTTAAACCTTGTCATTCAAAACATACAAAAGTTAACATTCCTTCTAATCTTGCATCAAGATTGATAACAATTGTAAAGGACAAATATACACAAGAACAGTGACTCGCAGAATTACAGCAATATCTTTGCAGGCAAAACTACCCAGGAGAAATTATCAATCAAGGAAATTCAATACATGGAGCGAAAACGAATGGATTGATCAATGGAGATAACCGAGAAAACATTAACCCATCATCAATTGGAATTCCAACTTATATCCAACAGAACACTATGGTACGCACATGTAAACAATAACTTTGTCGTAGTGAAAAAAATGAGACATGTTTAATTAAGAAAAAAATTATTAATAGTAAAAGACAACCAAAGAATTTGAAATAAATTCTTGCCAAGTCTAAATTTAGCTTCATGAAAGAAAGGCCCAGGTAACCAAATGTGGTACGAATAGATGTTAAACATGTTCTGATATAATAGAAAGAAGCTTAGTTAAATTTGATATTTAAAGTTAAACAGGACATGGACTGCAATTCTAAAAATGTGGATAATGCATTGATATGTGAAGCCATTTAAATAGGTCCGACGAATAATGAACTTAGAAAGCTATTAACAGTACATAGACAGCATCCAAGAGCAGAAGATCTCAGATTATCCAAGGTTAATAAACAGCGACTTAACTGTTCAGGGGCATACTTCAAAATCCTTCCCTTATATTTAGAGGATCTTACATGAGTGCTGATTTCAAATTAATTTGCGAGCCTTAGAGAGCAAAAAGGTTGAATTTATTTGACGAGTTTCATAAATTTAATTAAAATGAGCAAAAATGGAAGATTCTATTTATCGCATGACGAAAATACTGATTTTATTCGACCAGACTGCAGAAGAGTGTATTGAAATGACTTTGAGCTATACTCGAATGCCTCGGTCGTTAAGTCTTTCCTTTGCATGACGTTATGATGTCATTAGTGACGTCATGAGGTGTTATTATACATGTTACATATATAAAATTACACATAGTTGGTACACTTTACACATAGTGTTTGCGATTTATCATTTTTTATATATAAGCACGCTATCACATCACTTTCTGTGAATCTAACTGGCCCAAATAAGCCCATGAAATCCTTGCGCAGTATTCTCGTTATTGATTGGCTGAGACCGTGGGAATTTTCCTTGCACCGACTTCTGGAAAGACTTTATTTTCCTATTACTATTACTAATATGGCGGCCGTCTTTCCAATCGGTAGCTGAATGGACACAGTAGTGGTTACGTATGTCGCAACATGGCATATATACCCTATATAGAATTCCCCAGAAAGCCAAACTAAAACTAGAACATAAGTAAACTCGCTAGTAGTATAGGACGGCACTTTAGTCTCTAACGGGAATCCTATGTTAAAAAGGATCTGCAGCCTTTAACGGGAAATTAACATTAGACCGACATTGTTTTTTGTGTGTTTTTATTATTATTATTATTATTATTACTATTATTATTATTATTATTATTATTATTTCGGCAATTGAGGGACAAGGGCAAATTAACATTAGGCCATCATTTCTGTGGGTTTATAGCGACAAGGGAAAATCCTATGTTAGAAATGTCCATAGATTTATCCTTTATAAATCCTGTATGAAGTGCAAGAGGATGGAGTTTGAGAATTTTGGCTATCCTAAATCTAAGGTACTCAGAAAAAATGCGACCCATACTGGTTGCCACTTGTATTTTAAACATTCAATGTTAAAGTCAGGCACATGTTCACGGCACCATGGGCATAGGGGGAATCCTATATTATAATGTGTCTGCGGATTATAGCCTCTAACGGGAAATTAACATTAGGCCACCATTTTTGTGGGATTCTGTAGAAAAGTGGAGATCCTATGTTAAAAATGTCCATAGGCTTAAAATGATGGGTGATTATAGGGACAAGGAGAAATGAACATTAGTTCATCATTTTTGTGGGTTTATAGAGACACTCGAAAATCTTTTGTTTAAAACATCCATAGGTTTAACATACACTTTGATTGACCAATACACAGTGACATACTATCCAATATCCCGACCCATACTATCCATTACCCCTACACTTAATAACCCACACCTCTTTTTGACTGACCAGCACTCATAGTTACTTATCAGCACATGGCAGGGCTAGTATGTAAAAGAGAGTGATATGAAAAAAGAATTTAAATTTCTCATGAACAAAAATTAACTTCCCTATCCCTTACCTCCCTATTACCCCTTTATAAAACCCCTCTGTAAGTTCCCTACCATCCCCTTTTAAAACAAAATTACTATTCCCTTACCACCCTCCTAATTCCTACAATCCTAGCAATAATAGCACACAGGGAGTAAAATAAAAGGAAAAAGAGTGGCTTTCAATAGACATTGAACAAAATGAAAACAAAAATAAACACACGGACTTAAGAACAGGGAACTGACTTACCTTTTACAATCCCAAACACAAGCATATATTCTGTATAAATCCTTTACGAGGCCTAAGAGTGGGGAGTTTTAAACTTTTGGATATTCAAAATGTGAGAATCTCACTAAATTATTGGCAGCAAATTGTATTTGAAACATATTTGGTATCAAGTCAGGTAAATGTTCATTCGTCAGTTTCTGACAAATGTTAAAAATTTGCCAAACCTACACTTATCCACACTGACCAGACCTCGGCTTTTTTTTAAATGTTACAAATCGTAGGCAACACTACCGACTACTTGGTAGATTCATTAATCCATAGGTTTAACATTATGGGACTGTTTGGTGACAATGGGAATTTAACAGACCTGTTGGAACCCTCTGCCGCCATTAGGATTTATACGGACAAGGGGAATGTAATGTTAAAAATATCCATAGGCTTAACATTGTGAGCCTGTACGACCCCTTGCGGAAATTTAACATTGAGGCTATATTTTGTTTTGTTTGGTTTTTTTTTTTTTTTTTTGGTTTTGTTTTTAATTTGGGGGGGGGAGCGTATAGGGTCTCTAACGGGAACTGTAATGTTACAAATATCCATAGGTTTAACATGTGTGCGCCTCTATAGAGTTAAACTGGAATTTAACATCACGTCTCCATGTTGAAAAGCATATTGGGTCAAACATGAAATGTAATGTTAAAAATGCCCACAAGGTTTAACGTGTGTGTGTGCCTCTATAGGGTTAAAGGGGAATTTAACATCACGCCTCCAAACGACAAATCATTTCAACATTCCTAAACTGTTGATATCTGAATAGTATTAGATGGTTAATTCTCGGAAATGACTAAGACAGACACAAAACTCTATGTGGATATAAGGTTCTCGATGCCACGACTTCTGCAATGAGAAGGCACCGAATTACATTTTTTGTAAATGGACAGCTTAGACGAGCACATTCAGAATCTACCATTGGAACGGCGTGAACGTCACTTACAAAGACTTTATACAGATTCAAGTGAAACGCAAATAACAGTTGCATAACAAATGTCATAGACTTTTTAATCATTGGTATCTGAATGCTATAAAAAGTTTGATTACTTTGAAAATGTTCACATCGTCAGACATTGATAAACTGTGAACACGTTTTAAGACTCTGCATGCTACAATTTCTGTCATCACTATTACACCAAATTCCATGGAAGTCTAACATCGAGAGGATTCTCTGGTCTCTAAGAGGAATTTAACATTGTGGGTCTCTCTGACCTCTAGCGGGAAATGTAATGTTAAAAACTTATATAATTTTAACATTATGGAAAACGCAATGTTAGAAATATCCGTAGGTTTAACATTATTGGCATGTATGGGGACAAGGAATTTTTGCGTGAAGCTAAGATTTTCTTGTAAAGTTATGACATTTATTTGTCTTCTGGTGTGTTTTTTGAAAACAGCAAAGCTAGGATTTTCTTGTAAGATTGTGACATTTTCTATTCAAGTTGAAAAACGGCAGACCACAATGTTAGTTCATTTCGTTACACATGAAACTTTGGATAGAATTTTGTGACAAATTGGGGTCTAACGGGGAATTTAACATAGGAATGACTGTATGTGGTCTAACGGGAACTGTAATGTCCATAGGTTTAACATTATGAGACTGTATGCAGTCCAACGGAATTTAACATGAGAATGGCTGTCTGGGGTCTACCGTTATAGACACAACTACAATCCCTACCACCCTTATAATCCCTATAACTCTGCCAGTGAAGTGTAAAGAGAGAAAAAAGTAGAGCAATGCACACAAACATCACATTATGTTACACAAGGAGTGAAAGACAGAAGGAAAGAAGAAGAATCAAACACCCAAGGACAGGCATCAGGCTTACTTTTACAATCCAAACACAAAACGTATCCATTGTTCTAAATTCTATATTATAGACAAGGAGAGTTTTCTGAATTTTTTAGATAATGTTTTTCGTTTTTTACAAATGCACTGGCAGAAAGTTTTATTATAAAAACAGCCAGTGTTAAGCCAGGAACATTTGGGTTTTTCATATATTTGTTACAAATTTACTATTTTGTCAAAACAAGATTCCGAACACTGACCAACTTTACTCAAGTTCACAAATATTTATTGTTTATCGTTTCGATGAATGAAATATGATCTAGGAGATATTTAGACGAGAGTGATATTTGTCACATTGTTAAACGAAGTTAGAATTTGGCATTGTTGATAAGATTTAGTGTGAGATTGTGAGATCTTTCTCTGTGTGTTTTTTTTTAAAACAGCAAAACATAACTTTTTTAGTGCCAATCCCAAAGAATGACAGAAGGAGTGAGATAGAAATAAAGAGAGACAGGGCGACAGACAGACAGACAGAGAGAGTAAAAGACAATGCAAAAAGCTAGATTGAGAGAGAGTGAGAGTAAAAATGCATAAAACTTGTCAGCTGCATTTTTCTAAATCAACATTTTTAATTAGTCCTGCTAAGTTAAACATGAACAAAGGAGAGAGATGTGTACAATTGACAAATGTTAAACATGAACGTATTTACAAGGTCAACAACTTTGTGGAGTAATACTAGATATCCAATGATCTAATACAGTTATTTTGCCATTGATGCACACTATGTTTCTGTGTAAGACCACATTTCTATATTTTCATCGTTTCTAGAGAAATCACTTCCAAAACAAGTCAGTACAAGTGGTAAGAGGAATCCAAGACTGCATCGATGAAGACCATACACACAATATTGTCCACACACTATCGAATCTGATCCTTGTGATCTCACATCTTTAAATTGAATGGATACAACATTATGTTTCTTCTGAATGGCAGGAGGAAGGTACGGAGAGGTAGGTAAGTAGGTAATTATATTTGAGTCAATAGATAAATATATAAGTCACTCATCAAATAGACGAGATTTTACACATCATTCATGACAATCTGATGACTGACATGTGTGTGTGTGTGAGAGAGAGAGAGAGAGAGAGAGAGAGAGAGAGAGAGAGAGAGAGAGAGAGAGAGAGAGAGAGGAAGAGTGGGGTATGCAATGGATGACGCCAAATCGTTATTTGTTCCGTTGTGTCGCAGTTATGTTGACTTTTGTAACGATACATTGTCATTAATTGTTCTGAATATCTTATCCATACTTAAATAAAAAATACAGTAAAACCGCAAATTAAGACATAGAGACACTTACGTTTTATTGTATATTCTCATGAATAAGAGTTTCTTCACTAAATTTACTATGGGATGCGTCGCAAGTAGTGGATGTACTGAGAGTAATGGACCGTACAGAAATTTAAATATGGTACTAATTTTTCCCGCTGAGCTTCGACTACGCATAATTAAATAAATACATGGAGAAATTTCGAGAAATTCAAATTCCAGATCTGTCATTATAGCCAGTACCCTAAAAATACTGTTAATTAAACTCAAAATGACAACACAAAGGAAGACGATTGTTTACTAAAGTCATGTTGAATTGATTGTGGGGAAAACTGATTCAATGTCTGATATTGACAAAGACCGACTGCTTGGTAAATGTATTAGTCAGTGGGTTTAAAATTATGGGATTGTCTGGGGACAATGGAATTTAACATAGGCATGCTGGTCTTTATTCGGTCTTTGGCAATATCGGACGTTGAGCCATCCCCCCCCCCCCCAAACAATTCAGCATGACTTTAGCGAACAATCGTCTTCTTTCGTTCTGTCATTTCGAATTCTAATTAAAGGTATATTTAGAGTACTGGATATGATAACTGATCTGAAATTTGAATTTATCGAAATTTCTTCCGGTATTTATTTATTTACGCGTGGTCGAAGATCATGGGGAAATTATACTACCATTCTTAAATTTCTGTATGGTCCATTACACTCACAATTTTCACTACTCACGGCGCATTCTGCGGTAAATTTAGTGAAGAAATTGACCTTTATTGTTGCAGTAGCACACAATTTAGTCAAGAAATTTAAACCGCTTACCCCTACATGTGTTGATATAGTGTGTGCATGCACCCCTAACCTTCGCTGGAACTCCCTACTTTGATATAAAAGTACACAAAATATCACGCCGAGCTTGTTTGTTTTTGATACAGTGTAATCATCGCGGTCTATAAACCGGGTGCTGAAAAAGTTTGCAGGTTAGCAAATACAAAATATGTACTTAAAGTCAGGTCAAGGTCCAGATTTTTATGTCACAATGTTTGTCAGATCATCAAATTGTTAGTAGTCCCTTAGAATAAGTGTATCAGATCGCCTATGGCCAAAATATCTGGAAGGATCCAGTCCCAGATCTTAAGCCAGAGCAGGATTTGTCTACTTGGGAAAAGGAGATCAAGTACAGTGTTTCGGTTGTGGTGAGAAACTTCACGAATGGGAGTATAAAGATACAGCTTACCTTGAACATTCCAGATGGTCTACGTGTTGTCGCTGTTTTCCCTTGGTTGGTTCAGACTATGATTCTCGTGGATACTTTAGAAGAGAGGATTCTTAATTTAATTTTGAACTCGAGAACGCATTTACAGAAACGTTGTACGAAATAAAGTGAGACCCAAAGAATCATTTCACTATTTACTTGGGGACATAATTATGAACAAAAGGTAGCTGAACGCTCTAAAATACAGAGAGTGAACAAGCATGAAGGCAGAACGTATTTCTTTTATGCTTTGTGACAACAGTCTTCTGCGAATGCGTTATAAGACTTGCCATGCCACGACTTGTGTCATCATAAGACAGTAAAAGAAGAAGAAAAATGAAATTTGTTGATGTGTTATGAAATTTCACTGTGACTCTGATTCATGGGAATACACCAAAGAACCTAAGTCTATCTATGTCCCTATTTGTTTTTGAGGGTTTTTTTTCAGTATGGATAAGATATTCAGAGCAAGTAATGATAATGTGCCGTTACTACTGTCAAAGCAACTGAGACACAATGGAACTAATTACGATTTGGTGTCATCCATTGCATACTTCTTTCCTTCCATCTCTCTCTCTCTCTCTCTCTCTCTCTCTCTCTCTCTCTCTCTCTCTCTCTCTCTCTCAGACACACACGTCAGGCATCAGATTTCTAGGATTAAAAATCTCTCTTGATCGGTGACGTATCTCTCTCTCTCTCTCTCTCTCTCTCTCTCTCTCTCTATATATATATATATATATATATATATATATATATATATATATATATATTGACCCCCATAGATACCAACTTATCTACCTACCTACCTACCTACGTACCTACCTCCTGCCCCTGGGAGGAAATGTTGTATCCATTCAATTCAATAATGTGAGATCACAAGGATCAGATTCGATAGTGTGTGGACAATATTGTGTGTATTTTCTTCATCAATGCAATCTTGGATTCGGCTTAGCACATGCACTGACTTCTTTCGAAAGTGATTTCTCTAGAAACGATGAAAAAATAGAAAAGAGGTTTTGCGAACATTATGGCCATCTATTTACTTTAGCACAGACACGTTGTGTACATCAATGGCAAAATGACACTGCACTAGATCATTGGAAATCTAGTTTTACTCCACAACGTTGTCAATTTTGTAAAATACGTTCATGTTTAACATTTGTTAATTGTACGCATACTTCTTCATTTGTTTGTTCATGTCACAGTTAGCAGGACTTATTAAAAATGTTGATTTAGAAAAAAATGGTGTTGACTGGGGTGGGGTTTTTTGCATTTTATACTCTCTCTCTCCCTCTCTTCTCCTCAATCTTTGGGTTGGCACTACATATGTTCTGTTAGATGGACAACTTCAGTTCTGCCGTTTTCAAGTTATGTTTTGCTGTTTTGAAAAAGCACATACAGAAAGATCTCACAATCTCACACTAAATCTTAGCAACAATGCCAAATTCTAACTTCGTTTAACAATGTGACAAATATAACTCTCGTCTAAATATCTCCTACGTCATATTTCATTCATCGAAACGATAAACAATGTAAATTTGTGAAATTGAGTAAAGTTGGTCAGTGTTCAGAATCTTGTTTTGACAAAATCGTAAATTTGTAACAAACTGCTACATGAAAAAACCCAATCTGTCTGGCTTAACACTGGCTATGTTTTGTAACAAAGTTTTCTGTCAGTGAATTGGTAAAAGCAAAAAGCAATGTTACAAAAATTCTAAAACTCAACTTGGCTACAACACAGGACTTAAAACAATGGATATGTTTTGTGTTTGGATTGTAAATGTGAGCCTAATGGCTATCATTAAGTGTTTGATTCTTCATCTTTCCATCCTGTCTTTAAATCCATGTGTAATATAATGTGATGTTGTATAGTTTGTATAGTTCTACTTTTTTGTTTCTCTCCTTACACTTCACTGGCAGAGTGATAGGGATTATAAGGGTTGTATGGATTGTAGTTTTGTCTACAAGGGTAGACCCCAGACAGCCATTCATATTTTAAATTTCTGTTAGACCACATACCGTTACATAATGTTAAACCTATGGACATTTTTTAACATAGGATTTCCCATCTGGTCCCAAGACTGCCCCATAATGTTAAACCTATGTAAGTGTTTTAAAATTAAATATCCGTTAGATCACACACAGCCGTTCCCATGTTTAATTCCAGTTAGATATATGGGAGCAACTCTTATTAACAAACTAAACTGGACAGCATATATAAACAATATAACATGGAAGTAAATAATACTTTAAAGTTTATAACAAGAAACACACAAACAAAAAATACCAAACTGAAACAAACATTCAATAAAATGTATGCTTGCCTAAGCCTTAAATAGTGTGGAAATGTATGATATCCTTAAAGAAAACAGTAAAAGGAAAAACATAATCTGAAAAACAAACTACAAAGATTCCAGAGATCTGCTGTACGTTATGTACTAAACAACTATACAATGAAATTAACGGACAAACTTCACAAATAAGAGTGGCAATACTGATATCAAAGAAAAATCTTAGTGGCAGCCCATTCCATTGTTCCCAACAAAATAATAACAAATCGTTCGAGATATCCTCCCTGGATGCACAATAATATTAGAAGATTAATTAAGCAACTGAAAAAAAGTTCACTGCTTGGATAAAAGAAGTAATCTTTTTTTACACTGAACAAAATTTAGAGATATTAGGAACCGAGTTATAAGTGCTGTAAAAAGTGCCAAACTTGAATATTTGAACAAGTTAGCAAAAAAAATCCAAGATGCAATATTGGTCCAAAAGTCTGATGGAATATAGCCAACACATTTTTGAACCAAAATAGAAAATCACAGTATCCACTTCTGATACATAATAAGCAATGTTTTCACTCTTGTCATGATAAAGCAACCTTAAATAATAAATACTTTTCTGATCAATCCTTTGTAGATAATATTTTCACTACTTTGCCTTCTGTACCTTTTCCTGACATTGCCCTTAATAATATTTACATTAGCATATATAATTTAGAAGATGCTCTTTCAAATCTAAACATAAGCACAGCATGGAGTCCTGGTGAGATCCATTTTAGGCTACTTAAAGAAGGCACTCATATATTATCGCGATATTTATCAGAACTTTTCAACAATTCCCTCTAAGCTTCATATTTTCCAATAACGTGGAATTAAGCCAATGCTACACCTAATCATAAAAAGGGGACACAAATATTGTTTCAAGTCACAAACCTATTTCCTCACAGAGCTGTTTGGGTACAATATTATGAACAAATGTGTCTTCAAACATTTGTATTACTATCTTACAACCAACAACCTAATTAATTATCTTCATTCTGGTTTCACCCCAATAGATTTCACTCCCTCACAACTGTATAACATGTACAATACTTTTCGCAAGGCGGTCGATGAAGGCAAATAAATTAAAGCGGTATTTTGTGACATTAGTAACACCTTCGACAAAGTCTGACACAAAGGTTTAATTTATCAGCTAAGAAGTATTGGAATTGGTGATGGACTTTTGGAATGGTTAAAAACTTATCTCTCCAACAGGACACATACAAGTTGTATTAGAAGTTTGTATTTCAGACCACCAACATATCAGAGCTAGTGTGCCCCAGGAATCCAAACTTGGACCACTGTTATTTTTAATTTACATTAATTATATTGTCGCTGATATTCAATCCAGATTAAGATTGTTTGCTGTTGATACATCCTTGTCAATTATTGTTGAGGACCCAACTCTGGCTGCTGGTGTTTTGAGCGTAGATCTACTTAAAATCAATTTGTGGCCTGCTCAGTGGTCAGTTGATTTTAATCCAAATAAAACCGAACTAATAACCATTTCCAGAAAACCTAAAAAGGAACATCACCCCCAACTGTTAATGAATGATACGGTTATTAGGAATGTCACTTCTCATAAACACCTGGGCCTAACTCTAGATGAAACCTTATCTTCGTATATACATATGCATGAAATAACTACAAAAGCGTGGTAAAGGTTAGACATACTAAGAAGTTTGTAATTCAAACTTAATAGAAAATCATTAGAGCTATTTTATTTCACCTTTATTTGGCCTCTTTTGGAGTACAGGGATATTATCTGGGATAACTGTACCCAGTACAAAAAAGATGGAGAAAAAAATACAAAACAGAAGCAGGTAGAATCGTAGGTGGGAAAATAAAATCTACATCACATGCTACAATTTTCGAGGAGACAAAATGGGAATGACTTTCAACAAGGTGCAACAAAGAAAATGATAATATTGTTTTAAAATGTATCATGGCATGGATCCTGAATACATGCGGGCTTTAGTTCCGTTAAGCGTCCAGCACCTAAGTAATAGAAAACTTCGTGATAGAACAAACCTCCAAACACAGTTCGCTAGGACAAAATCTATACCAAAGTTAATATGTTACCATCGGAAGCCGAACAATAGGAATATTAACGTGTAATCCCTTGCAATCACATGAGATCAAGGTGGAGGTATTCAAGGACGTCCAAAAATACATAATTGCAACTAAGAATTTGTTTAATCACTGCTTATGTCTTCACACCAAGCTGTTAAATCTCTGGTACGTATTTAGTTTATATATATATATATATATATATATATATATATATATATATATATATATATATATATATATATATATATATATATATATATATATATATACCACCCGAGCTGAAGTTAAAAGTCCTGTATCTATAACACACAACTTCCATCAATGCCACTATCTTCATATTTTTCTTCCCTCATTTGTTGTCTTGCAAGTATACAGTAACATGCTTCTGCTGTAAATGTTTATGCGTTACTGCTTGACATTATTACAATACTATATGTTCAATTTTCTTTTAATATTTAATTAGTTTTTCCAATGTTTGCAGTCCTATCCCATCATTACTCACATCAGCCACATTATTAAAATAAATATTATTGTTATTGATGAGAGAGCTCGAAATAAGCTTATGCTTGTTGCTCAGTCCTCTATATTTCTTGTTAGCTTTTATGTACTTTCCATGATGACTTCAGCAAATAAATACTGTTTAAATTCAATCAAAGAAGAATCACAAATTCTCTAATCTATATGTACAAAATCAATACAAAATATTATCTTGATAGATCACGTACATCTAAACACAACCCAAAAGTACAATTAGCTAAACCCTCAATCAAGCACACAAGTTCACATTTCAAATTTCCCACGAACTATTCGGTATTTGAAAATATTACCCCTTCACATCAAAACCTGCGCTCGCGTGGATCAATTACAAGTTAAATACAACCTCTTATTTTATATTTTAAGTTGTAAATAAGTTATGTATTCAAATCACACACTCTCTCTATACTAAAACTGTATTCTCAATAGTACCCCTACTTGTTTGAGAGTACGAAGCAGAATCGGAATCGGAAAACAAAACAAAACAAAAACAAAACATCAGTCAATTGTTAGCTTAGCTTTGGTTTAAAAATTTTAAACGGCACATGCTGACACTTATAGCTTTTATTCATCCAGAGTCACGCAGGTTGAAGCTGCTCACATTTTAACGCTGTATTTTTTCTAGTCTTCTTGGTTTAAGCCGCTTGGCTTCAGTGTTCTAAGGCGGCGTATGTAGTAAGATTCCTGCTTTTATCTTAAACTATGTAGGAAGAGTTGTGCGACGTGAAGCACGCACCAGTGCTTGCTTGCATTGATTGGCCTTCCTTTTTTATTAAGTGCAAAGACTAGAAACAGGACAGCCACCACATTTTCAATGAAATAATTCATTCACTTTGCTCATTACTCACTCACTCACCTATAATTACTAATGGCTTTTTTTTTTTTTTTTTTTTTTTTTTTGTAGTTCTTCCTGGTGTTATTATTGCTATGGTCATTACTAGCATTACAGAAAAATTAAATATCCGGGATATAGTTTGCGGTTACACCCCACTTTACGTTAAAAAAACAGACGGCGCTACGCTATGGCTCCTCTCTTTGTAGGTCAATATCAACTAGTTTCCAGCATCATCAGTCAAGTTGAAGCCAACTAGACGAAACATCAAACATTTTCAAGCTTTAATTCCATTAGAAAAAGTTATGTAAACTTTTGTAATTTAAACGGTTTTTTTGTGTTTATTGTTTTTCTTGTCTCTGATTTGTCTTTGCCTTTGATAAAGACTAAATTAGAGAGTCGAAAGCGCTTAGGCTAGTTAAAAACAAGTTTTGCTCTGTTCCTTGTCAGTTAAATGCATTACATAACATAGTAATATTACATATTGTATGTTTCAGTGTGTGTATATGTACTGTAGGAAACCAGTACAAATGTTGTTATTTTGTGAACCCAAAGCTCTCTAATTATGATATATCACCATTATGTCTGAATGTATATATCTATCTATCTATACTGAGATTGACCCAACACGTTTTTAAATAATATGGGACGATATAATTCCACCCTTTTGTATTATTACCCATTATCAAAAGAGCTATGCTCAAGCTTGGCAGGAATATTTTTATATTTTTATTTAGGTTGTATCATCATGAACTCTTCATTAAAAAAAGTCAAATTTATCGATGACTCCGACATATCAGTAGAATCTTCAAGACAAAAACACTGTGAAGCTGGGATATTTGCATATTAAAAAAATATGTCTAGAAAGTTATTTCAGATCAAAGTAAGTATAGTGCAATTTGTGAATAACGAATGTTCTCTACAAATACCGGAAAAAATCTTCAAACAGAACGATTGTTTCTGCGCGTTCAGTAAAATTGACCGTTCCATTACCTTGCTGTTGTCGTCGTCGCTGTTATTGTCGTTGTTATTGATGTTGCTGTGAACGGAGGACAAGAGGTTTGGATCCTGTTGATGGGAATACTTTAGAACCATACTAGTATCTAATCAACTCTGCAAATATCAGCACCTGATTATTCTGTCTGATATAGAAGTTCAAAGAGTTCGGGTCTCTGTGTTGATTGATTATTTTAGTCACACTATCACACCACCACCAATACTATCATTACAAGTTAGATCATACATCTGGGGTAAAGCAGTGACCTGGTACAGAGTAAGTGTACTCACGGGTGCTGTTGTCCTATAGATTGACCCTGTTTGCATAGACATGTGAATAGTTGATATCATGCATTGCAGCATCTTGCATGTATATATGTAATGTATGTAGTATGAGCACGTGTGTGTACGTGCGCGCATGCATTCATGTATGTATGTAAGTGCATATATGTATGTATATGTGCGTACGTGCGTGCATGCATCTATGTATGTATGGTTGTGTGCGTGCATGTATATATGTATGTATGTATAAAACAAGCTTGTGCAACAATTATGATGTTATCAGTGTGGTTGAAAAACATACCTGAGTTAATAAATCATGTAGAGTTGGTTGGAAATTAAGTTTAGGGGTTTAACAAATTTGGATTCCGACAAAAATGTATACTTCATAAGTATTATAGAACTAATGAATAGAAATAAATTTTTACGGAAATTTACCTTTTGAGAAATTTAAGGTGACTGTGCTTAATTCAATGAGGCACAGAGGTAGAGCAAGTTATCGTTCTGTCCACTCTTGGTGTATAATTCAATGAGACATGGAGGTAGAGCATGTTATCTTTCTGTCCGCTCTTACTGCGTCTTGGTCGTGTCGGACAATTGCCTCTTCTATGAGGAGTAATATGCGGAAACTACTTAAACAGTCACAGAAAGTCAACGTAACAAGCTGTTGTTCAATTTCTTTAAATTTGTCCCCAATTTTGAATCTACACGGGTGTCTTTGCGCTTAAGAAAAAAAAGGAAGGCCAATCAATGGAAGCAAGTTTAAGAAAAAAACAGCAACATTCTGCTGGACAATATAGTTCTAGTCTTTTGAGGCATAATATCAATACGATTGGGATTTCTACCTGCGGTAGGAGAAACAAAATGGATCCAGATTAACCCCGTAGCTTTTAAAATTGTACGATATAGTACGTTTTCTTCAAAAGTTTTTAAGACACAAGTAAGTGTTGACTTTCGAAAGGAAGAAAAACTCACATCCTTCGTAGATTTTGATTACAAAGTAAAACTCAGTCAACCATGGTCATCTTTTGATATGCCCTTTCGAAGGGGCTAAATCTCTATTGCAACAGAAGCATTCAACATAATAAGCCACTTTCAGGGTCTACTATACAATTGAACGTGCATAAAGTATATTTGTTCTATAGTGTTTTTGAAAACAAAATATACTCCTCATTCAAATACAGAATAAGGACTATCAATTTTAAAGTATTTTTATTATTTGACGATGATTAGGACACACTTCAGTCACGGCACAATTATTTCTTGGAGTTCAACAATTTATAAAGAAGAGAAGATCTAATGTAAAATATCCCATCTTTATTGAATGTTTTTAGACATTTAAAGATACGGTTCGAGATGATTATTGCCATTTAAAGCCTCAAAAAAATTGATATTAAGAATTAAACTCGCGTTTTGTTCATGTTTTACCTGGCCTTGAGGTGATGTAACGCTTTAAGCGCGAACTCAAACCCAAGCTGAGTTTGAAACTCAATGTTTCAATCCGTAGGCTTCTTTGAAATTGTTCAAAATTGAAAAGGAGTATACTTTAAAATGAGTCTGTTCAAATTTAATTGCAATTATACTATGCAATAGAGTTATTTATTGTCAAAAGTTTTAAGTCTGAGTATACATGCTCAAAAGTTTTAAAACCTTTTTGCCTCACTGACAAAGAGTTAAATTTGTCCTCATCATACACAAGACATATCAAATCGTATGCTAAACTGTAGAACAATTATATCTTCAACTGTACAGCTTATGTAAGCTAGCATCATATCTCATTAGCATCGTATAACATTTGATTGGTTGACCCCAAAATGTGATCAAAGTTTTATCTCATTACAAGACTAATATATCCACAAGCGTGAGTTTTTAATAGCACCATCAATTTAACTCAGTATAGCATGAGATGCAAGGTATATTGTACTTCATATTCAGTATGCCTACAAAGCACATTTCGCTTTTATTTTTTTTACACTCGACTAAAGAGAGGGAAAGAGAGAGAGAGAGAGGAACTTTTCCTTCTGTGGAAAAAAGAGTATTGTTTGTACTAAAGGTGCCTGAAATGAATGATAGGGGTCATGATCGGAAAACGTTGAAGCACCAAATTCGGAGCCAGACTAAAATTAATTTTTGTTTTTCGTGGCCCAGAATGAGGCAAAGAGGAACTAAATTGCATGATTTTCCTTGCATGCTGTGCATGAATATTTAAAAATAGCATACTGTACTTCGTTAAAATAACTATTCAAAACTCAGAATTAGATCGCTGATAATGGCCCCTGTGTTTGATATCACACCCCAAGGAAAGCTATGTGCTTAAATATGTTGGTAGCCTCAGCGCCATCTATTGGCATGTATGTCAATTATATAGGGTTATGACTCAAAATAAGAAATCCGTCGGTAGCATGTGTTCAATATCCTACGTACTGTCAGAGTTATATGTCTCGAGATTCATTACAATAAAATCAAGATAGGTCGTATTTTATCATTAATATAACGATATATCACGTGTTTAGTGTCGGTTCGCGGATATATTTGAATTGTTTGATTTAATCGCATCATCTTGGACCTTAGCATGCATGAAGTGGTGAAAAACATCTTTCCTTTGCAGAATTCGTACAATTTATCAAGCTTAACTAGATCTTCTGTTTGGCAAAACTTCGGTGGATGGAAAATGAAATTTGTGTTTCGAGGAAAGAGCCAAGTTATAATTTTAATGCACAGCATAGTTTAGCAATGTAGTAATGTATAGTGCACTGTTTCACTAGCGCTTTCGCAGGCTGACCACATATACGTACTTTATGCGTTATAGGAATGTCTTCTCATACGGATATGCGGACTGATTATCCAAATGTTAACTGACTCGTGTCCATTCCTATATTTTTAAAATTTTCAACAATAAAGTTAGTTAAAAACAAATGAAAGTCAGAACGTGCAGAATATTAGTCAAGATTGAAACTGCATTGTTATTTGTGTCAAATATTTCGCTTTTTTTTAGAATGTCTTTGGTATAAGCAAGCAAAGCAAGCAGATGTTTGATTTACGGGAAATTACATTGATAATGATAGATAACCCGGTAGTTTGTGCCATTTCTGATGATCTCCTTATTGATTTTCTATAAATGTGTATTGCTCCAATAATTGCGGACACCGGCAAGGATTTTTTCAAAAATTCTTGCTTTATGGTTTGCGTTTCCTTGTGATTTATTTTGATAAATATTCTTTCTCGATGGTCAATTCCAATACGTTTAGGCGAAGACCTTCCTGGGATTTTATTTCAGTTTTGCGCTCTTGGTATTGGTTTGCCGTGATAGAGGGGACAGGCACCCTGTCTCAAAGGCTTGTCAATTCAGAAATCAAAAGTACTTGATCTTACTGCCAGAAATTTAGTTAAAAATTCTTTTGACTTTTGTCTAGCCAAGATAAGACCTAGGTGTCAAGCATCATACCCTATGATTTACAATGTAGTTCAAACAAGTTATTACAAGTGCAGAAATACAATAGTGGTAGAAATATGCTACATTTTTCAACATAGTTTTTCTCTATCGATACAATAAAAAGAACATCAGTCTTCTAATTAACTTTGTTCCAACAATAATTGGCATTAATTTATCTTGTTTTCACTTTCTCTGACTTACATCTTGCGCAGATTGGTTCTATTGTGGAGTAAATGAGTTGGGATGATCAAGCTTGTCTACCCAGCAGCTTTTCGTTACCGAAACTTGAATTAGATAAGCTAAAACCAGGTAATATAGAGTTTGTCTCACTTGACGACCTTAATCTAACAGTTACGAAGATCTGATAGGCAACATCACACAGAGAGGTTATCAGATGCATGAACTAGATCCTGTCACAAAGAATAATTCCCTCTAATACATAATGCATAAAGCAATCTTTTAAAAAAGACATTTAAGAAAAATAGAAAGGAAAACAATTAAAACTTTTCCTTTTAATTGTATCAAAATATAATTTAATAATGTATACATTTCTATATATCATTACATGAACAAGAACCCGTACGAACAAAACTCCACAAGCCTCGTTTGTCTTGCCAAAGACAAAACAGCATAGCTCCATACTGAGCACAGTAGGTCATCTCGTCAAAATAGTCCACTCTTCTAGCATATGAATACAAAAACCGGCAAATAATACTAACTGCTAAAACTCCTGAGCAACAAACGACATAGATCTAACGATATTTGAGAACTCCATGGCCACTTGCAGAGCAATGCATGTATCACTCAAATAGCGTATCGTAATCATGTTGTAATTATAAAAATAATATATCCAATCAAAAAAATAAATGTTGCAATACACCCCAAAAAAAAAAGAAAACGTGCAAACAACAAAACAAACAAGCAAACAAGGAAAACAAAACAGAATGAGACATAAGAAATCAAGCTAGTGACTTCATAAAAGACGAAACTCCTGTATCCTCTTCTGCACATTCTCCTTCCCAGCTAAGTAAGATACTACTTTATATTTGTGAAATACATATTAATCGCAAATAATGTTTAAATAAATGATTAGGTACAAACTTTACTTAATGATAACCTTAATAAAAATGATGACATAATGTTTCTGAAAATGACAGTAATACCCCCAAAGTTGCGCTGGTGAAAAGTTGAGAAATCTATTCTATGGAAACATTTTCGCTGGCACCCGACATGAATTGGCAAACTCATATAATAGACCGATACCTAGTAAAAGCTGTGTCTCCCGATTGGCTAGTCAATGACGTCATTTGCACAACAGTAACGTCATTCCCATGACTGTTAATTTGGAAACTTCCCCCTAAATTCCATTGATTGGATGGTAGCTTCACATCGGCGCGGTGCATCATGGGAAAAAGTGCGAAGATTCAGTACTTTCACTAAAATGGAGGATGAAAGATATCTGCTGTTTCACAAGCTCCTGAAGTGTGTCGCATTTGTCAGCAAATAGCAACATTATGAGAATTTTGTTCATATCTCAGCAATTCGTCGATAGTTATAGCAGTATCATCAGCGGAGTGTGTATATTATGCTTGACATTCCTTTAACAAGAACTGTCGGATTTGAAGACTCTGGCATGAATAAACAAATAATTTGGCGCATGACTTAAACAATGAAAAACTGAAGGTGACAACAGTGTCAGAAGTGATATAAAATATTCATGTTGGAATCTTTCAGAAAATTTTCTTCAAAGCATAGACGTACAACGACAGAAAAGTCTTGACCTCGGTTAGCTTCTGAAAAGTTTCCATTCAGTTGTCATGGTGATGATGTCAGGACGTCAAACCTAATGAATTAGTACGATGAATATCAGCTTCAGTATCAGATGCAGACAAAATAATTAAACAAAATAAATAATAGTCAAAAGTTGGTCATGTACTTAGGATTTAGAGCTTTAGTCGCAATGTGTCCATTGAAATCGGACTTAGTGGATTTTAGTTCTTGATATTCGGAACCCAATGAAACATCATCGTCTAGAGGGTAGTCAGGTGCCGGCTCTTTGTAGGTGGAACTGTAAATGATAATGATAATCCTAGGAGCAAAGTAAAAAATAGCAATAATAACAACAATAATAAAATAATATCAGCAACAACATTAACTAATCCTTTGTTAAAAGCTTACAATTTGCTCAAACACTAAAGTTCTGTAAAACCTCATCAAATTCATAAAGATCCAACAAAATTTCTCTTTTTTTTTTTTTTTTTTTTTTTGTTTAGAAAAGATGATGGAAAACAAATTTGGAGGATAATTTATTAATAACTATTAAAAGTGAAAAAAATGTTCCATTGTTACATTTTTCAAAAAGCAACTTACCTCCTTCTTCTCACGATACAAACGACAGAAAATACCAGAAATAAGAGAACGGCTGAACCGACTCCTGCCACAATCCCTACGTGCTGCTCAATCCAGTTCTGTGAAATGAAAACAATTGTGCAACTACAGTGAAACCTCTCTAAAATGATAATTCTATAAAATGGACAACTGCCCATAACGGATATTTTCAGGAAACCCCAAAGAGAACATTGCTGTCATAAATATATCAATTTTCACCGTAGCTCATGAAATACATAATATTACTAAATAAGAGCGTGAATTATCCAACAGATGATTTTTCTTTCTTTTTACCTTTTCACGTGTTTGTTTCAACTTAGTATGGGGATTTGATCTGCTTTATTAAAGCTGTCTTTAGAAAAGTAAACCTGGATGTTTTAGTTCATGTGGCATTGTCAGGGAGTAAAAATACATGGGTGAATGTAAAAAAAGAATAAAAGTGTATCGGAAAGTTTTCTTTTATATTGGGGATACCTTCTGTAAGGAATATATATGCCTCTTGGGTGTCCTTTTTGTAAAGGTTTGAATTTATTAGCTCAGACATTTCCACGATTTTATTTCTAGATTCGTTTTTATTAGTATCCTATTTGATTATTTATGAGAGAGAGAGAGATTATACCATAAGCGTGCATAATATTGTGATATGTACCCAGAAATTCGAAACTAAGCCAACTTCGAATTTAAGCATGCATTACAAATGAGCTGTTCGATACACATGTATCACAAATAAGTGGTTTACATTATCGCCGTTACTAGCAAATATGACGATGACGTCACATTTTTATCTTCTGCTTGTCCATGGATAAACAAGATCGATAACATGTAGATGCAGGTTAGTAAGTAATAGCTAAATTAACCAATGATGAAAAAGTTAAATCCTTTTCTTGAAAACACAGTGTGAAGAAAGTGTGTGGTTTCAATTATTTTGCAAATAATACTTTACTTAAACTTACCTACCCCCCCCCCCCCCCCCAAGAGAAAAAAAGTAAAAGAAAGACAGAACGAAAACTGGTGTGTTAGGTAAAACCCGAAAGATAAGGGTGGGGCTGGGGAGTTGGGGTAGAGTGCTTAGTAGAATTAAGAATCTTGAATGGATGGTATAAATACAGATAATCTTATAAATATGAAACAAGTACTATAACATTCTAAGCTATGATATATATTAAAATTTGAAATGAATAAATTTTCTTTCAAAATAGTAACTGTTGTATTATGAAAATAATTTAACCAGTTATACTTGACCACGTATACGGTGGTCTACGTCACGGGGAAAGATTCTGTGCATTCTCAAAACGATCAATAAATATTGTAGGGTATCAATATGATATTGACAACATTAACGTAATGTATGAAATGACTATCTCCAGATAAAAGAATGATTGGCCAAATTTAAGAATTTCAATCTCTTTGTGGATGTAATTGACTCCTCGGCTCCACACATCTAGACTTCAACAAACGATTTATTTCAGCAGCAGTAAATTTTTCGGGCTCTACTAACACTATGTACAGTCTCACTAATATTTCCTCGATTATTTTTAATAGCAAAAATATGTATCTCCAACTTTACTTGTAGCAATGCTAAATTGGCATTATTTTTCAGAGGGCCGCCATTATCTTGTTCATGAGAGGGGTGCCCGGATGTATACGCTGTGACTTCAGGCCATCCTTCTGATAACGACTATTTAATGCATATCTTGTATACATATATATTAACATTGAGAGAGAGAGAGAGAGAGAGAGAGAGACTTATGTTTTCAGAGATGAAATAAAGATATTCAAAACTGTGTGCAAATATCTTATCGTTAAATAGCGTATCAATCAAGATTGAACTAATATAATATTTGTTAAAGCTAAATGTAAACGAAATAATTTAAGAAAATGTTTCGAATTTTTGTAAAAGTACAATAATTTTAAATACACAATAATCTTTATTTCCCGAATCGTCTTTCGATACTTTTGTCTCGAAAATACGCCTACTTTGAAAGTACGCCGTCCTCGAAAATAAGCAGAATAAGTGTGTGGTATCTTTCTGAACTTTTCATCAGTAAAATGATGCAAACATGCAACCCTAAAAATCCTTAAATAATCCTGTCGTAAATATCTATTTGGAATAGAGTTAGCATTTAGATAAATATTTGAACTGCTACTTGGCTTAACAAATTCAAACACATGAAAGTAATGAAAATAAGTAATAACAATAAATGATTCTAACTCAAACACATGAAATTAATGACAATAAGTAATAACAATAAATGATTCTAACTAAAATCATGTCATACTGAAACTATAAAAAATTTACCTTGTCATTCTGTGTCGTAGCTTCCGTAATTTTTCCTTTGTATTGCTGCATGTTCAAGGTTGCCAATTCGGATGATAGTGTTTGACTATTAGATGTAGGATTGTTGACTATATCTGAAATTTCTTCCGCTGTCAGATTGTTACCAGCATATGATACAGTATATATAATCTGTGTCACTTTTTCGCTGAAAATATGAAGATGTTTGTAGATTAAATTAGATATGATCCATGAAGTTTATAAAATCAGTTGTAGCCGGAAATGTCAGTATGCCAAAATTAAGCGATTTTACGGGCAACTTTTAGAGTTGTAATTTTGATGTAGTTTCAAATATGCCATTACACTTTTATACTGTGTGTTTAATAATCTAAGAAGGAACAAAGCTAACCTTTACTTACCCATCATCTCCAAAGACAATCTTTGCGCTGGCTGAGACGGCTAGAATATCCCATTCCTCGTAGTTCAGTTTAGAACTTATCAACCGTGCTATGATTTTCTTGACCTGGTCCAAGTGGACTCTGACGTCACCTTTTATGAGCAAACTTGCACTAGCCTGGCTTGATTTTGCGATCGATGTACTGGATAATTTTTTGTATTTAGGTGTAGAAGATCCAATACCCTTTTGTGTTGCCACTTTCGTAAATGTTGTTGGTTCAGTTGCTGAAGATTTTTCGGATGATATTTTTGAAATCGTTGTAGATCTCATCATAGCTGGGTCAGGCTTGTAAATTGTTAACTTTGTCGTGGAAGGTTTTGTAGCTGAACCAGCTGTTGAATATGTCATGGATATCACTGCAGATGTTTCATTGGTCAAAGTTTTGATGGACATCAACATAATCGATTCAGTTCCTGTAGTTGATGACGTCGCTGCTGTTGGTTCAGTCATCGATGTCACTGTCGTTGGTATAATAATGGACATGGTCTTGAATGGCACTGTTGTTCGTTGAGTTGTTGAAGATATTGTAGAAGATGTCGAAGCATTTGTAGATGACCAAGTACTTGGTTCGGTCATCATGGTTTTTGAAAATGTTCGTACTGTTTGTGTACGTGGCGAAAATAACGTTAATGTCTCCGTCATTGCTTCACTTGTAAACCTTGTTGTAGATGCTACAGTCGTTGGTACAGTGGTTGAGATTGTTTTGAAAGTCATACTATTTGCTTCTGCTGTCGTCTTTTTTGGCGAAGTTATATGGGCCAAATCAGTTGTTGAAAATATTGTGGACGTCATTTTAGTTGGTTCAGTTGCGGACGGGGTCGTGTGAGTTTTTGAGGCTGAGTATGTCATTGTTGTTGGTTCAGTTGTTGAAGATGTCCTTGATATCTCTGTCGTTGGTATTATTGCTGGTGTGCTTATGAGATACATTGTTGTTTGTTTATTTTCGGAAACTGGTGTTGGTTTCATGGTTGATGTTTCGGTCGTTAATGTCGTTCTTGTAGTCGTGGACGTTTCTTTCGATGTTACCTTTTGGGGTTCAGTTGTAAATGCTTCTGAAGATATTAATAATTTTGGTTGAGTTGTTGAAGCTATTGACGAAGGCGCTTTTGACCCAGTTGTTGACCTCGTGGATGTCACTGAAGTGTCTTTAGTTGCTGTAAATGTGAGTGTCATTAGCTTAGTTGGTGGAGTTGTTATTAACGTCACGGTCGTTGGTTCTGTTTTAGAACTTGTTGTGGACCCCACTGTCGTTGGTTCATTTGTAGAAATTATTGTGGATCTCACTTCCGTTGGTTCGGTTGTAAAATTTGGTGTGGATATCACTGTTTTTAGTTCACTTTGTAAGGTTGCTGTTGACGTCATTGTTGTTGGTTTTGTTCGTGAAATCGATGCAGATGTCTTTGTCATTGGTTCCAACGCCAGTGTGTTTGTTGATGATGACTTTGTTCTTGTAAGGATGTTTGCTGCAGATATCAGAGTCGTTGCTTCATTTGAAGAAGTTGTGGATGTTACTGTTCTTGATCCAGTTTTAGAGGCTGTTGTGTATTTAACTGTTGTTGTTTCATTCATTGATGTTGTTTGGTGTGACTGTTTTGATTCACCTGTAAACATTTTTATCGATGTTAACTTCGTGGGTTCAGTTGAAGCTTCATTTAAAACTGCCACTGACTTTGATTGGGTTGTGAAGGAGACTGTATAGCCTGCTATTGGTTCATCTGTTGACGCCTTGGATGATCTGGTGGTTGCTTCAGTTATCGAACATTTTGTAGATGTTAATGTCGAAGGTTCTGTTGTTGGGGCTATTTTGAGTGTCTCTGTTTTTTGTTCTGGTGTAGAAGATATCGTGGGACTCTCCGTCTGTGTCGTAGTTGTCACAGCAGATGTAGATATTACTAATTTTGGTTCGCCTATTGAAGTCTGTTGGTGTGTCATTGTCGTTTGTCCAGTTTTTAATATTGATGTAGGTACCATAGTCGTTGAGTGAGTTGTTGACGTTGTTTCAGGTATCTTCTTTATTGAAACAGTTGTTGAAGACGTCGTGGATGTCACCGTCGTGGTGTCAGTTGTCAAAGTGGATTTATGTGACATTGGAGTTTGTTCAGTTGTTATGGATTTTGAAGATGTCACTGTCGTTGGTTCAGTTTCTAAAATTGTTTTTGGTGTCACTGTCTTTTGTTTAGGTGTGGAAGTTGTTTTGGGTGCCATAGTCGTTATTTGAGTTGCTGAAGTTGTTGAACTTTGTGGAGTTGTTTTGGGTACCTTTGTTGTTGAATGGGCTCTTGTCGATATTGGAGATATTACTGTCTTAGGTTCGGTTGTCATAGTTTGAATGGGCGTAAATGTGATTGCTGAAGTTATTATGGATGTTATTGTTGCCGATTGTATCGACGAAGATGCCAGGGATATAAATCTTGTTTGCTTGACTGTAGGTATGGTGGTGGATATCGCTATTGTTGGTACAGTTGAAGTTGTTAAGAATTTCACTGTCATTTGTTCAGTCGTTGATGTTGGTTTCGCTATAGTTGTAGACAGTTTTGTCGATGCTACTGTAGTAGGTTCAGTTTTAGATGCCTTTGTTATCGTCGCTGACTTTGGATTAGCAGTTGAAGATATATTGGAAGCTGAAGTTGGCATAGTTGTGGATGTCACAGTGGTTGTTTTGCTTGTTGACGTTTCCGTAGATGCCACAGTCGTTTGTTCGGTTCTTGAAGCTAGCAAGGAATATATTGTTGTTCGCTTTGTTGTTGAGGCTTTGGTGGATGCACCTGTCCTTGTCTCAGTTGTGAAATATATCAATGGTGTTGGTTGTGTTGTCGAAGTATTTGTTGATTTAGCCGTCGTTTCTCCAGTATTTGATGTTTCTGATTTTGATGTCAATGATTCAGTTATTGTCGTTTTTGTTGACTTGGCTAACGTTGTTGAAGATATTGAAGATATATTAATTATTGGTTCAGTTCGCGAAACTGTTGCTGACGTCACTGTCGTTGGCTCTGTTTTCGAAGTTATGAAGAATGCCATCGTCGTCGGTTTAGTATTTGATATTGTCGTAGCTGCTTTCTTTGTTTGTACGGTTGTTGAGGATGTCGTTGTTCGTTCATTTGACGAAATGTTCTGATATAAAACGTTCGTTAGTTTACTTGCTGAAGTTGTTGTGAATGTCACTGTCTTTGGTTGAGTTGTTGATGTAGTAGTCACTGTTGTCAGCCCAGTTTTTGATGTTCTTCCAGAAGATTCCGTTGTTGGCATTGATTTAGTGGTGAATGGTTTTGAGGTTGACGTAGGGGCAGGAGTAGAACTTGTTAGTGAGCAATTTTGTCCAAAATAGCCTGCAAAGTGTGTCATATTTGTAGATTAGAGCGAGTGATGATACATATGATTGCAAAAAAGGAAATACATTTTGTTACTTAAGCTGTCTGTGCATCGGGTTCTAATATATGCTATTTATTGGTTTGGATATGTATACACGGTGCTATGGCACAGGCATTTCGATACAATTTTGAAAGTCTGCGGGTAATTCAGACCCTGATGGGACAATAAATAATACAAACTAATGTTATTATTCGGATTCAATTTCCAAACATTTTAGCTCATAGGAATCGCCAATAGCTTCCTTCACATATATCGTTACATTTATAATTTTCCATTGACATAAAGAAGTTCGTCAACTTCTTTCAAACATCTTGATGGAGCAAAATTAAAAAAGATAAGTTTAAGTAATTAAAGATGTTTGTGTTTCCTTCATTAGTATATATAAACTTCCGAGTCCTCTAAAATCAACATCATACAACACACTGCTAATATTTGTAAAAACCTTTCAGTTTTTCATGTTCACCTCCTGATTCCTCTCCAGAAACGTCACAATGTAAGAAGTACCAAGTCAGACCTTACGGTTGCATAGCTTTAATATTACGACACATTTTAATACCTGAAATCCTCATAATTTGTAACTAACAGAATCTCGAAATTGCGTAAAATGTATGCTATACTGATCAAGCCTCTCAGAAAACTTTATCTGAGGTCTGTCATTAGCTTTTTTTCTCATTGCAACTTAAAATTGAAGATGAAAAAACACATTGTTTCTTACTTTAAAAAAACGTCCAAAACCTGCTAGATGAGCAATATGTTATAGATCCATTGATTTGGAAGAAACCAAGAGTAAATGTATTCCCCTATTTCAGTTTGGAGTGTATTTATTTATTTCAGGCTGTACTATTCCCCATCCTAAACTCAGCCTGCAATGTTGGCACTTTTCATCAACTTGTTTCACGTCTGTATACGTCTTCATGGTATAATAATAGACATTGTTTAAATAATATTGTTATTCAACAACAATATTAACAACAACAACAACAAAAGGACTTGTGTCATGAACTTTCCAAACCAATGTATCTCCAATCCATGTGCTACATTCTAGTAGGGTAGCTGAGTTTGTAGAGAGTTAACCAAGGTCGGGGGTTCGATACACGCCCAGGCCAACTCGGGTCGGCTTCCTCAGTGTGTCCTTGGGAAGGCAATTAGCTCCCATTTCCTCGTAATGATATAGCCTATATTATGTTTAAAGTGCCGTTACAATTTACCTAGTCCTTTCTAGACTCAATCTTAAAACATAGATATTGTGACCATAATTACAGTAGAATAAACCAATTTTTTCCGAATGCTGATATGTATGTTTTGTTGTGAAGTCAGTTAAGGAACTTTATGATGATGTACCAGCAATGAAAATCTTGGACTTTTTTAAGGAATATATAAAACAAATGATCCCTATAATTTAAGGATTATATATTTTTTACTTATATATTTTATTTTGTATATATTTTACAGAATTTTTTCCTTTTATCTTTTATTTTGTAGTACTTTATGTTTACGTGTATTTGGAAGAATTTATCTTCCTAAAGTTTTTGTGCAATTCTTTATCTTGACATTTAGAACTTTGCTTTTAATCGGCACCATATATCCATTGTTGTGCTGACATTACATTAAACGTTAATACATACCTACGTATATCTACAAGGGAACCCCTTACCGTACGATTGGTTATGTGAACAATTATACAAAATAATGGTCTCGGTACCTGCTTGACACGTGAGATTCCCAGAAGAATCACATTTTCCATGGTCTGTATTTTGGCAATAGCGTGTACACTGTGGTCCGTAGAAATTAGTAACGCAGTCTACTGTGATTCTAGCTGTGATGCTATTGTATAAAATAAACATGTGAACAAGGATGAATTGACTACTACAAAATGTCAAGATTTACTGATAAAAATTCAAAGACCCTATAACAGATTAAACAATGTTATAGCAGAGTATGGTTTATGGAAAGATAAAGACAAACATATACTCTAAGAGATGATTAGCTAAGTATACAATTACGATCCAAATTTCCTAACTATGTACATAGTCACTTTACTTAATTTCAAATGCGTGGTTTTGTTCTTTGTGCTGCAATAATTTTTGAGTTTGTGGGAACTGGAATATAAATAGACTCGCCTTGATATAAATTATTTGCATATATTGTATTGTTGAAATAAAATCAAAGCATGCTTCTAAATTTGCATTAATAATAATAATAATAATAATAATAATAACAACAACAACAACCACAACAACAAAAATAACACTATCGACAACAAAGATAACGACTATATGTATACTAACACTAACCGTGAAGTCAGTATTATTGTTATGTTGGTTTTTTTCTCAAAGAAATGTACGTCGTATATGAGGATGGTATCTTGGCCAAGATCCTTTATTTCTTTACTAAAATGGTTGCCATGGGTATCATTTATAAAAAATTGATGAGACAAAAATCAAGACATTTCATGATGAAATTTAAAGACATGTGGGAAACGTAAATGGTCCACTTACGTCAACTTTTTGCCCCTTAAAGTAATATCATTGCTTTTTGAAGAGTGTGATCCTCTGTAATTCAGATATACCTCATCAATGTCGTCATTGCTATCTATGGTGTCCTTGTCCAAGGCTTTGATTCTAATTTCAATATCTCCCTGAAATAAAGACTGTATGTTAAAATGTACTTATGGGCCATTTATAGCCTGAACAAATTACACGATCTACTTTGACACATGATACTAAAATTCATTTGTTACTGGTTTTGACCTCTGACAAACTGAGTTCATTATTTACGAAATCACAAAAATCAAGCGTTTAAATAGCAAACTAAATTTTGATTCAACTAAGAGGGTATTTTTCATATTCTTGAAAATGATTACTAGAGTAATCGGAGAGAAATAAAATTAGTTTACCTGTATAGAATGAACATCTTAATGTTGTTAATTTTATCAGTCACAAAGTCCCGACTAATAGCACAGTTTATTTAACTAAAAAAATGACAACGCTCTCTCTCTCTCTCTCTCTCTCTCTCTCTCTCTCTCTCTCTCTCTCTGCTGACAACATGTATGGATTTGTCTGCATTATACGGATAGTTTTGTCAGAGTTGCGGATGTGAGGATAGATAGCCACTAAATGTAGATGTTTTTCCTAGATTTAAATTGTCCAACTATTTCGTTTCAATTTTTGAATCTATTTCTTATTTCTCTCTTCAAAAATTATATGGTATTTCAAAATACAGCAAGCAGATAGATGAATTTCGGAACAATACAGTATAAATTACACATACATCTAGTGCTTGTCAAATGTATACCCATTTCATTACTGATTTCCTGTAAATGCTGATTACCTTTTACAACTGCGGTAAAAAGGTCAGACTTTTGCATAAAAAAAAATATGTTTGCTCTCTCTCTCTCTTGATTCTAATACTTTCTATTAACATTAAATATTGTCTTTGATTTCATTATGGTTTACAATTAACGGCAATTAGTTTGCAGATAAACAATCATACTATCTCCTTATCCCTTTTTGCAGCGCTGAAACCCCAAACGTTTACAACGGAACTCGTTTAAAAGTACTTTATGTAATTGAAATAATTATAGACAGTATAACCAAACCAAAGAAGCAGTAGTAATTGCAAAATCTTAAAGAAAGTAATGTGTTATTATTGCTTATTGGTTTTCCAATGAAAGAAAGAGTAGAAACAATTGCTGTATCGTAGTTCAATTATAAAAATATAACTTACATTCGATACGTTGAAGAGTTCGGTGAAGACATGCGGTGTGATCGAACTGTGTGTCAGATCTATTGAATTCTTGTTATTCTCTTGCGAGGTTACATGGCATCTATTCCTGGTAGATATTCGTATTGGCAATGTATACAAATATAGTTTTAAAAAAATGAAAAATAGGATAAGAAACTGTTTTGCACCCAAATAGGTAATGTTGCATCACGATCTAAATTTTCACTAATAAATTAACCAAGCCAAATTAAAACGAAGCTGTCTCAAACACTTCTAATCTGACTTCAGTTTTGCTAATGAAGGTCTCTGGAATAGAAGATTAGGTTAGATGGCAGAAGTGACAGTGAGGATGAGGAGAAAACGGATAAGGATATTGTTGATGACTATGATTAAGGAGAACAGGCTGTTGAAGTTTCTATGTGGAGGAACACGATAATTTACATTAGTTCCTTCTGCCATTAATTGCAATAAAATCAAAATAAAGACCATATACTTTTGACAGTTCTTAAAAGGTTTTATTCCCAAGGTTTATGCAGAAAAAAATTCAGCATGTTTGTACATTGGAAATATGCAGGCCAAGAAAACCAAGTGCTACCTTTTGTTCGTTGCACAATATACAAAGCCTATGATTTCAATAGATTCTATTAAGGAAAGACTGGGATGAAAACCTTATGAAACCATTAATTTTGTCAATACTGTTCCATGATTCTAAATAAACCTTAAGAATAGGTTTTGAGCATTTTCGAATTGAAAAGATTGTTGTATTATCTGCTTCATGAAAAGGCTGTGCAATACAAGACATACCATTACATAAAACACGATAAAGAATATTGGAGCCACACATATACATTTGCAGAAGTAAATATTGCATTTTATCATTAAAATTAAACAGAAGTCACTTATATATAGGAAAACCCAGAAAATATGTTTTGCTAATTCCATAAGGCGTCATGTGGTTTATTGTTGTGATTCAAAATGTTCTGGAGAATATGGTTTTAATACTTATAATAAACAAAATAAAACACAAATATAAACAATGAAATTAAGTTAGGAAACAGACAATCTACCAAAATAAATGAAGATATAAATTTATACTAATCCCTTAAAATGTCACTAAACCACATTTCTAAAAATAAAACATAACTTTCTTTTGGTTAAATCAAGTTAGAACTTTTTGGAACGTCTGACTGATCCGCCCCGTGGATCAGGTGACATAAATCGGTTTAATATGTGTTATTCATTTCATATGTCATTGCTATCTGCCATTAGCCCAATTCTTCATTTAATACACAGAAACCGAGCTGCTTTTTGGAGGTATACCTCTGAAAAGGTAGGTAACATAACTAAGATGCTAAAAAATGCGCTGTCTCTTTCATGAACGCTATGGGCAAAGTGAGATGGAGATAACATACCAAAGCGCACACAGTGCTCATCAATAAACGAGACAAATGGGTTATAATACCTTTAAGTAGCGTTGTGTCTAAGTTTAAAACCAAAGCTTTCTTATTTTTAAAAATATTTACGAGTGTTAAAGGAACTGTTAGTGCAGAACACATATTGAAATATTTTCGCTTTCCTTCTTTCTTCCCTTGTATTGAAATAATGAAACAAAACTATTGTTTTTACTCCAGATGGTACAACTCTTATAATAACATAAAAAATTAACCATAGTAATAAAAGAATACTGACCTAATACAAACTTGAAGGAAGGGATCACATTCACTACATGTTAACCACAGACCATCACAGCACCTGTTTGGAGTTGCATCGTAGTGTAGTAATTCTAACTTTACCATGATTGTAGTACTGACACTATGCCAGGATATCTGTAAAGTGCATAAATGTATACATTTAAGCTCTTTTAATATATTCCAAATATTGCACAATTTAAAGTGGCATTTCTTGAAATTCTAAAGTAAAATTATGATTTTATGCAATTTTTTGTATGAGAAAAAATTGAAAGTTTACAATTGTTCACTCAATCGGAAAAACTTACTCTAAAAATGGGAAAAAAACCTAAGATTATAAATTATCATATGGGAATTGTTAAGTCGAATAGAATTTCAATGTAATTAGTAATGGGATAAACCTGACGGTCATTAATCGAATGTCCTGTTCCCAGTAAAAGTCAACTTATCTCCTTGAATGTACTGAAAGTATTTGCCTTTGATAATTATATTTCCATAAACAATCTCATTTTACAGCCTGTTCTCAGTAAAGACAACATTTTATTATATCATTATTGTATGGTGAACACACCTTAACCGACAGCCACATGAATTGTATCCCTTTGATCTAATGGAAAGTAATCTTGGATGCGACGGGGGAAGGAGTCCAGCAAAAGTATGAACAATCCTCGATATTGTTCACTGGATTATATATGCTATACTCGAATCACTATCTCTTTACATTTAGTCCCAAATCCTCATTGAAAATAAATGCAAGGCTCCTCTAGCATTCTTCAATACGCGTTTCGTCGCCTCCTTTGTTGGTTGCTAAAGACATTATTCAGGCTGTCATTCCTCCAAGTATGGAGTGAATAAGACTTAGAAAATCACACCCTTGGACATTAAAAAACTCTTACATACACAAATGCAGATCTATCGAAAGCTTAATTATTTGACAAGTTTATCATTGAACGTACAAAAATTGTTAAAATTTAAATAGAGTTTCAACCGCTACTATGAAATTCCATTTATAACCTCCAGAAATCATAGTACATACCAATATACATAAAAAGCAGGGAACGTTGTGCTTTTTGTTGGTTATTTTAATTTATTTTATTTTTCTTTTGTCTGACAGTCTGTTCAATTCTAGCACGGTTTTAAATATGTATGTGGAACAAATGGGACTTGTAAAGTTCAAAATGACACGCCACTACACGTCTGGTGCTAAACTCACGCGCTACTTACAAACCTGGAATTCATATAAGTGGTCTAATAACAATATAGGTAGCCTGAGGCTGAATGAGCACACTTAGTTCCAAGAATTGTTAAATTCAAAGATCGCATTAACGCTTCGCTTTAATATCCCTGAAAATGAAGAAAAAGACTTAACCGATTAACCGACCTTCATATTCCTCATTAGTACTAATTGTGTTTAATTTTAATGCACTTTGGTGTTATACATCGATGATATTGTCTTAAAGCTTTAATGTTAGCTCTATAGAAGTCGCTCAACCACGGGCGTTTTCGAGCAACAAGAAGTTGACAAGACCAGAGATCATGAATTTTAAAAAAAAATATCTAATAAAAGTTAGAATCTTCATTCGACTGGATTTATTCCTTAGTTTGACTTTTGAATATTGTCTGCCGTACCTTTCTTGCATATAACAAAATAGACCTCTATGACACTTAACACACGCTGCGTTTCATATGAATGGCTACACTTGTGTATAGTTAGTCTGACAGATGACAGCTCTTGCAAAAATCCAAACCCTTAATTTTCTGTCCAAAACAACTACTATATCAGAAATTCTTTCCCAAGTTTGACTAATGAGTGTACAGCAGATATGGATACAGGGCTTCCAATCTCGCTCCTGCACCGCAAAAGCTATGGCAAGAATACCGTGAGTGGGATCTTTCAGTTATACGTGAGTGGGATCTGGAATGTACGCGAAACATTTAGTGTGCCCCCTCACCCGCCCCCCCCCCCAATAAAACCCGACACCTCTCTTTACACATATCAAATCTCGAAAACACAGTGGGACTGGCCCACCGGGAAGCCGGGATATTTCCCTGGGGGCCCCCAGACCTGAAATTGTCAGCGATTTCCCAGGGGCTCATTGGCCGCCAATTCTACCCTGCTCGTAAATCAAAGAATATGATTATAACAGTTCATCACTTTTATTTTGTTATCTCTCACCTCCACCCCAAAAAAAGAAGTAAAAAGATTTGTTGCTTATATTTCTTGTGAAATAAAGCGCTATATGATAGAGTACGCGTGAGTGTTCAGTTGTTATATATACATGTATGTTAGCTCTAAAGCATTTTCCATCAGATATAACTTACTTCACAAGAAATAACACAACAATTATTCACATTTGGAAATTTTTTTTTTAATTTTTTTTTTATTTTAAAATTTTTTTTTTATTGTTTTTTTTCTCCGGAGGTAACAAAAGAAAAGCGATGAACTGATACATTCGTTCATATTGTAAACTTCGTGCATATAAACGTAAATGTCCCTTTTGTCTGGACCATCAAATGTTTCGTATGCATTCCAGATTCCACCCACGGATAACTGAAAAGTCACCGTTTTCTCGTCATCGCATTTTTATAAAACGGAATATGAGGAAATGGTGGATGTGTTGCTATACATAGTAGGATGTGACAAAAGTGATCTAAAAATGTAACCAAAGATCGGTCATCAATCGTCATGCAGAATACTAAATTCCAATTGCTACAATCCTAGCAAACAGCGGTATACACTTGTACAATCATTTAATTAAGCATAGATACAGAGTTTTTGTGGAAATAAATTGAAGTTTTCGTAGACGCAGCAACTAGAAAGTGGCATTTAATACACAGGATAATTACTATACATGCTACGTTTCAAGTATGTTTGACACTCAGTTCTCGATCATTATTTATAACTATCAATAAAGTATTGTAAACGAAAGCTTTCGTCTTCTCGGGAAGAATTTGTAAAGGAAACACTGTAGCAGGAAGGCACGTTTCATGCTGTGTTCTAAAAAAATACATTTTAAAACAATTGGTAATTTTTCGAGAAAAAAGATGTGAGCTAATTAGTAATCCGCGACGGCTACTTATTTTAAAAATACCTTTGAGAGAATTACCTGGAAAGTAAGAATGAAAATCCAAATCCAGTTTTTAATTCCAACGAACATAATAAAGTCAGTAATACTCAAAATTCACTTAACAAGTGAGGGACCCGAAAAACGAATGAAACGCCCAGAAAGCAGAATCACATAGCTATATATAACAGGGGACACATCAGACCACACTTGATATACCCAAACAGGAGATTTTTTTTTTTACATTAATTCTCAGAAACAAGACTTTGGTCGTTGTTGTCTTCATGTAGTCAGCTTATGTGTTCGTTAGGTCTCCAAAACAAAATTCTACCTAGGCAATGGAAGTTACGTCATAAGTAATTGTAAGGAGAATTTTTACGTTGGAGGTGGGTATGCCGCTATGTGTGTATACGGTATGTGTGATTGATTCGCACGTATATGGATGACCTTATTTGATGATATTGTACATGAAATATATGATCAGTCCATAATCTATGTACCCATTTCTAGCCCATAACCTATAAATGATTTTCAGCAAAATTGTTTATTTTCTTCGTACCTCTTGTTAGCTTATACAGTCATGTAATATGTCCAGTACTTGAATTTATGTCCCATCTCAAACTACATTTGGCCATGATGCGCTTTTAGTAAAACCATCCAAAGTTTTATTCATTCTTCAATTTAATACAGCGCGATTTCATCAATATGCATCATTTGAAAATGAGGACATAGTGGCAGTAACAGCAAGACATACGCATCAGATTATGAACGTATATTATACGTGTCAGACAATACACTTACATTACGATGCTCGTGGTTTACGTGTCTCACAATACACTTACATTACGATGCTCGTGGTTTACGTGTCACACAATACCCTTACATTAAGATGCTCATGCTTTACGTGTCAGACAATACACTTACATAAAGATGCTCATGGTTTATGTGTCAGACAATACACTTACATTAAGATGCCCATGGTTTATGTGTCAGACAATACACTTACATTAAGATGCCCATGGTTTATGTGTCAGACAATACACTTACATTAAGATGCTCATGGTTTATGTGTCAGACAATACACTTACATTAAGATGCTCATGGCTTATGTGTCTCACAATACACTTACATTAAGATGCTCATGGTTTATGTGTCTCACAATACCCTTACATTAGGATGCTCATGTGTCAGACAATACACTCACATTAAGATGCTCATGGTTTATGTGTCAGACAATACACTTACATTAAGATGCCCATGGTTTATGTGTCAGACAATACACTTACATTAAGATCCTCATGGTTTATGTGTCAGACAATACATTTACATTAAGATGCTCATGGTTTATGTGTCTTACAATACCCTTACATTAGGATGCTCATGGTTTATGTGTCATAGAATACACTTATATTACGATGCTCATGGTGTATGTGTCAGACAATACATTTACATTAAGATGCCCATGGTTTATGTGTCAGACAATACACTTACATTAAGATGCTCATGGTTTATGTGTCAGACAATACACTTACATTAAGATGCTCATGGTGTATGTGTCAGACAATACACTTACATTAAGATGCTCATGGTTTATGTTTCAGACAATACACTTACATTAAGATGCTCATGGCTTATGTGTCAGTCAATACACTTACATTAAGATGCTCATGGTTTATGTGTCTCACAATACCCTTACATTAGGATGCTCATGTGTTAGACAATACCCTTACATTAAGATGCCCATGGTTTATGTGTCAGACAATACACTTACATTAAGATGCTCATGGTTTATGTGTCAGACAATACACTTAAATTAAGATGCCCATGGTTTATGTGTCAGAGAATACACTTACATTAAGATGCTCATGGTTTATGTGTCAGACAATACACTTACATTAAGATGCTCATGGTTTATGTGTCAGACAATACACTTACATTAAGATGCTCATGGCTTATGTGTCTCACAATACACTTACATTAAGATGCTCATGGTTTATGTGTCTCACAATACCCTTACATTAGGATGCTCATGTGTCAGACAATACACTTACATTAAGATGCTCATGGTTTATGTGTCAGACAATACACTTACATTAAGATGCTCATGGTTTATGTGTCACACAATACCCTTACATTAAGATGCTCATGGTTTATGTGTCAGACAATACACTTACATTAAGATGCTCATGGCTTATATGTCAGACAATACACTTACATTAAGATGCTCATGGTTTATGTGTCTCACAATACCCTTACATTAAGATGCTCATGGTTTATGTGTCTCACAATACCCTTACATTAGGATGCTCATGTGTCAGACAATACACTTACATTAAGATGCCCATGGTTTATGTGTCAGACAATACACTTACATTAAGATGCTCATGGCTTATATGTCAGACAATACACTTACATTAAGATGCTCATGGTTTATGTGTCTGACAACACACTTACATTAAGATGCTCATGGTTTATGTGTCTCACAATACCCTTACATTAGGATGCTCATGGTTTATGTGTCAGAGAATACACTTACATTACGATGCTCATGGTTTATGTGTCAGACAATACACTTACATTAAGATGCTCATGGTTTATGTGTCAGACAATACCCTTACATTAGGATGCTCATGGTTTATGTGTCAGAGAATACACTTGCATTACGATGCTCATGGTTTATGTGTTAGACAATACACTTACATTAAGATGCTCATGGTTTATGTGTCAGACAATACCCTTACATTAAGATGCTCATGGTTTATGTGTCAGACAATACACTTACATTAAGATGCTCATGGTTTATGTGTCAGACAATACCCTTACATTAAGATCCTCGTGGTTTGAAGCAATTTTTATCATTTCTCTGTTGAGATTTATGTTTAAACAGAGCTTTCATTGTATACAATAGTAACCTACTTGAGTCTTTACCCACGATTTAAAAGATTCAGGAAAGGTTCTTGGAGAAAAGACGGAAACAGTCTGACAGTCATGAAATTTAGTTTAATTGTGTTTGCAGTATCTGACAGTCATGAAATTTAGTTTAATTGTGTTTGCAGTATTTATTTATTTAGTTAGTTAGTTATTTTCGTAAACAAGCTATATATATATATAGCTTGTAAACAAAGGGATCGTCTTGTATGCATATTTCTGTGAGTAATGTTTGTGTGTTGTTGTTGTTGTTGTTGTTGTTGTTTGTTTGTTTGTTTGTATTCCGCTAAGCTGACCCAAGTATACGTTCAACAAACGAACTTTAGCTTTTAAATCTGATACCTATTATCTGCTTGATACTCGAAACCGTCTTGACAGTATTACTTGGAGCGCACGACCAGAAGCATAGGGGATAAGCGTGCTATTGTTAGGCAATAAATGGTAGACCGAAAGAAGAAAATATGTCATGCCTGGAATTTTAACGGCAGTAGAAGTGATAGAAATCATGAAGATATGTGGCAATTAACTGATATCGCAGAAAAAGAATGATGAGAGAATGAGTAGATGTATGAATTATATAAAAGTTGACTGACGAATGAAATAAATGAATAATAAGTTGGATGATTATAGAATGGATGATTGCAGACTAGCCTTAAGGGTGCCAGGTATGGTCAATTTACCAGCTCAGGAGGCAGGTTATTCCAGTATTGCTGTTTATGCAGTTTTGTAGAAAAAAGAATGTGCAGGTATGTTTTGGAGTAGGGAATATGATACCTATGTCTTTCGGTAATATGGATGTAGGAAGAGAAATCCATTTTGTTCACTTTGTTTCTGATTTTATAGAGCATACATATTAAAAATATATCTGACAGCGTGGTTACACGGCCAAATCTTAAAAATAATGTTTAACCATTCTCATAATTTTTAAAGTTATGGATACTTTTATGAGACTTTTAAGTATGTTTATCCTAATGTTTTAATAATATTGGTAGAAATGTCTAAAATTTGCTTCTTATTGCAACAGATTAGGAGTTTCAGTTTGAGAGAGAGAGAGAGAGAATTTTTTGTACTGTGACGTGATTTAGTTATAAGCATAAATATTACTAAAATTTGTTTAAATGCGATAAATTCATGAATATAAATTAAAGTAATAAAGAAACAAATTAAAATTATTCTTTGATTTAATTTTTCAAACTTTATATCCAATGGTCGTAAGTTTGTCATTAAACCTGTTGTTTTGTTGTAAAATGTCAACTTTAGTTTCGTATTTGGTACTATTTTAATGAAACGCTAATTGGTGTTGACTGCATCCTAAATGGATATATATATATTCTCTGTCAATTTGTTATTATTATTGTGTTTTACAGGACGATTGTAATATCTGACAAATTTTAATCTGACATGAATATTGCGAAATATCTCAAAGTTTTATTCAGAGAATATATATCGATTAAGCACATTCTCTAAAATCGTCTTTCAGGTAAATTTGATAGACAAATGTAGTAGTTATAGTATTACGTGTCGCAGTATTTGGTCAAGGGTTGTTAAGTACCATTACTGTGTGGATATGGATGATAACACCAGCAAATTAGAAGTTGTTATCACTGGAGATAACACAAATAAGACGCAAGGCTGGGTGGGCGTGTTTGTTGCTGGGGAGTAAACAGTGTATTAAGAATTTTATCATCTAATATTACCGGGAGGGATATGTGTGACTGACGGAGCATTAAAGTTCTCTAAATTGGCGCAAATACTGTGCCCCGACTGGGTCTCATGAATCATCTCATTTGATGGAAAGTCAGCTGTAAAGATAGCAATTAAGAGGCCCCCTACCCCCAACCCCAAATCAAGAAACATGTGGTACTGTGACCGCAGAGATTCTACAAATATCCATATTTTAGAAATTTTAATGAGAGTTACTACACAATAACATACTTTTGACTTGTTTTCAATGGATGTGGATAATATCTATAAAATATTTGTATGCAAACAATACTAATAATAATAATCGTTAGTGATGGAATATGTAATTCTGTATTGTTAGTAATTGTCCATACCCTCTAATTTTTCATACACCATGAATTTATAGAGATCAAAATTCTGTCCTTTAATTGTTAGTACAGAGATCACTTTTCTTATCAAATATTTGTAAATTGTAGTGTACTAAAGAAAATTATCATTAATATTTGTATTAATAATTTCTACATCCTAAAAATAATAAATAAAAAATGTATAAAAATTACAGACAACACAGTACATGTATCTTTCGTAGGGAATGTTAAGTGCATTCGTAAGAGTACGAAGACATAATTTTAATGAATTCGGACTTCATTGTTTTTAGGAAAAAAATCTGCAAAGATGTCAATACGTTGAAGTGAATTAATGAAAGCTATGATAATTATGCAATAATCAAAAAACTCCGTATGTATTGTCAGTCTGACCAAGCACCACTTGCATACAACTTCTCAACCTCAGTAATAATAACCTCAACTCAAAAATGTTATCCCTCAAAAACAATGTCTTAGAAAAGATAAAATGAACGGACAATTCTTTGGGGCAAGGAAACAATAGAGAAAAGCATGTTATGGGACAAAAGTAGATTGCAGGGATTCTGTGGTAATTTCCAAATATTTGGCTCTTAACGATTTGATCTGTGTAAGTACTAATTGTATGAAAGCAAGGCTCAGGAACCTTCTTTTGTCGATAAGAATCGTCTGCTCCTGAAAATGATGTTCAAGAGTAGAAAACTTACTCAGCACTGGGCCGGGTAGGAGGTTTGGACATTAATCGTCGGTCTATAGGAACGAGGTATTATATTCTGCGGATTCGTTTTTCTTAAAGTTTGGTGCATATTCATCAAAATGATGTTTTTTTTGTGGCAGGAAGTAAATATTCTATTGCTGGTGATAATTGTAGCTGGGTACGTACTTCAAAAATGTGGGATATGCTGATATGAGAGGCAATAATTATTAGTACCAATTATGTGATCATCGACGACGATAAGTGATGATAAAACTACTACTATTACATTCAAGATAAGGTCTGAGTAACGAACATATGAATGAGCAGGCAGTAAAATAGATAGATAGATAGATTTGTAAATGTGGTTCAGGATAAGAATCTGGAAATGTGTGTGTTAATAACAAAACAACGAGATGATGTTTGGGCACAATTCCATGCAAAATCTATTTTTTTTTTGTACGACCTAATTTAATATCTGATGATATCACTTTCAGATGAAGGTTTCGAAAAGACAATTTTAACAAGAACGGATATATGTTTATGGTATATTATTACTCGTTTTGTTTACTAAAGTCCTATAAAATACAAAGGAAAGGAGCGCATCAAGGAAACCAAGACACAACTGCAACAGCTCTGATAGGTCATATATTTTTATCTGTATCATACTTATTCTTTATTTTGTGGTTATAAAAATGCAAAACGCCAACGCTGTGTATGCTCAATAATAAGTTCATGAAAATACAGGATTATGTAAGATGTTTGTACTGAATAAATGCATAACAAGCATACATGATAACTCAAATCCCGTGCACAATTGTGTAGATATAAAGTATTTTTACTAGATCTAGATTATCAGCGTTGATGAATTTGTCTATGAAACTGTTTCAAAGAAAAGTATTTGTTTAGCTTAGTATTTGTTTATTCGATTCCTAAACATAGACTTCTGTATTTTTGGAGGATTTATAACTCCTAAGTCATTGCTTTATCTGTTTAGTGGATGGAATATATATCAGGACTGCAATTGGGGATGGGGGGAGGAGTGACTTTTGAAAACCATTCCAGTTCCTCTCTCTCTCTCTCTCTGACATCAAATTCTTTGCCCCTAATGGGGTCATATATACAATTCTACCTTGAAGAAAATTCCAGCCTCCAGCCACCATTTGTACATTTGAGAAAATTAAATAGTTTCTTCCTAACTTTATTTTGCACGCCGTAGAACAGTTTCAATTTTCGCAACACAACATTACAAACCGCTGGATAGTATTAAAATTAACTCCAACAACCTTCCCTGTTTTTCAAAACAAACTTCTTTCTTTTCTGAATGTGAATATGGTCTATTCTCTTCGTCTTGGAGAGTAGACAGCCATTTTGATTTGTCGAGATGATTCAAAAATAAAATTTACAAATATATGGATCACAAATAAACTGATCAATATTATCTCCGAAAGTTTTACACGAATTGGTTGAATACCGTATGATGCAGTTCTAGTTGGGGTTCTTTGTAGGGAGAATCCTTTTATGATGCAGTTCTAATTGGGGTTCTTTGTAGGGAGAATCCTTTTATGATGCAGTTCTAATTGGGGTTCTTTGTAGGGAGTATCCTTTTCAATCGTATGATTTTAGGAGGTATAACATTTTTTAAAATTGTTGAAGGATCTAGGAATCGCGAAAATACAATATTTTTCAAGTACACAGTGCAGTACAGAATGTTCAATATACATGTTATTGATCAATAATTTGCGAATAGGCCTTATTTACCACAGTGATGAAAGTATTGTGACACTAATAGAACGTGATTTGCTATAATTGACAATAGTGTTCATCGCTCTGTGTATTTGATATCTTGGAACGTTGAAGAATTCAGGTCTTTTAAAGCTCGTTATCGGAGAAATCTGTAGACGTCAGGTAAACCATTCCGTGAATCTTGCATGACTTTAACGTCTGGGCTGGCAAGGTAATCAGGTTCTGGTTCAGGTTCATCATTTTCAATAGAACTGTTATAATAATAATAATAATAATAATAATAATTTCGTACCGAGAGTATTTTTAATAATCTGAGAATCCTTCCTTAGCGTACACCTCCGTATAAAGTTCACTTCTTATAAATGACAACATCTATGGGACTCTTTCCTTAAATTTATTTATATACTTTACCTCTGCGTGAAGTACAGCTGTACCCAAAGAGCTAAATTGTGTAGTTCCTTGTACGTCATTTACAGGCAGCGTTCTCTCCACTCTGTTATTGCAATATTGCTACCAGCGTTTTCATGCCTACCCATACTTGGGAATGGTACAAGGATATGTGTGTGTGTGTGTGTATATATATATATATATATATATATATATATATATATATATATATATATATATATATATATATATATATATATATATATATATATATATACACACATAGGTTTGCTCCTGGTCGCAAGAATGAACTCCTATGATGAAGAGTAAAATGTTGTGCCATTGGTAAAGTCCTCTAGACCAAACATAGCTTTCAAAAGTTAACTTTGAACAATACTTGCATACACTGTATTACACATGCTGCTGTTGCTGCTACAGTGAGAGTGTATAACTATTTTATACGCTGCGATATGTGTTCGCAACGGTTTACATCCTCTCCGGACTAGATATATTAACAAATTAAAAGAAATGATGCGGTAAAAATATTTTGCGTAATTGAGACTTCCAAAATTATTTCCTCCGACTAGTTTGTACTGAATGACTTTAAGATGAGTATCTGGCTGAAAACATAATTATTTTCACTTTTCTGCACGTTACATAGATTCTGTTACATTATGTGAAAAATATGCCAGGGATGTAATTTAGGGGTAGCAAATTTTATAAAGAGGAATTTTCAATTATATAAAAAAATGTATATCTATTTGATCTCTCTTCCTGCATGAGAGATGTGATTTTGATTGGAATTGCCAGCTAATAAATATTGATTTATCGGACGGACTGACATAAATTTCCTCGCACTTGACAGATGGAAGTGCGGAAGTCGGATAGTCTTGCCCTTCCCCGCAACAAGTGTGAATGATATCTCTTGATTGACCTACTTAATATTTTACAGTTTTTATCTGACAGTTTCCGAAAATTGAATAACCTGACCTTATACAAGTCTTCTTGAATTTGTGATCTCCATCTTGAACTTATATTGACTGATTAAATGTCAAAGATGGTTCTGCTCGACGATCTACCCCACACTCAATTCATCGTGATCTAAAATTATGCTATAATTGTTGCTTTAAAAAAAAATACAAAATGGAATTACACACCACAATGTGTGTATGGATGTGTACAATGTACACATACAGTCGATCCTTTACTAAAGATCACCTCTTTTAAGCGATCACAAATTTGATGATATATTTGATACTTTCGATGCTCAAAAACCTGTATTAATGATCGTCTTCAGTGACTACTTTTGGCAGTTACTTTAGATTTTATTAGACAGGTTCCACCGTTCATAGTTTGATAGATAGATAGATAGATTCATAAAGATATAGATAGATAGATAGATAGATAGATAGATAGATAGATTCATAAAGAGATAGATAGATAGATAGATAGATAGATAGATAGATAGATAGATAGATAGATAGATAGATAGATAGATAGATAGATAGATAGATAGATAGATAGATACCGGTAGATAAATTTGCGCACATACCTTTAAACAGGGTTACGGACAAGAAAAGGAACACTGTGTTGGAAATCTTAATTCAGCGTCTTGAGATGAAGACCTCCCGCTTCATACATGGCATCAATGGTAAGATCGTAGTCAGGGCTTGGCTCCTTTGTGGATTTTTTCCTGTAATAATAATAATAATAATAATAATAATAATACTAATAATAATAATAATAATAATGACAAATAATAATAATGACAACACTAATGACGATAATGACGATGATAAAAACGATGATGACGATGATATACTACATTTTATAGCATAACTACCATGTTATTTATGAGAATAAACCTATATAATATTTTTCAATATGACATGCCTGTAATAACACTTCATGAATTCACAAATGATGTTAAAATGGCATGTAAAGCAAAGACCATATGTCCGAGACATCTTTATGTTCTTCAAGGTCATTTAATTAGACTATTTTCCTTTATTATGTTCATTTTGAGCTCTGTATTTCTCCTCATGTGATTAAGAAAATATTCAAATGTTGATAAATATCAATTTTTGTTCGCCAAGATTCGCATCAGATTGAAATTCTTCACCTCGTTTCATAAATTTCATTCAAAATGAGCACCCATCTTAAATACCCTGTTAATTAATATCTGTGCTATTACTAAAACTAGCTGTTATATAATACCTTTAGGCGGTCAGATTCTATCCTTTCTGAGCAAATAAAAATTCGCCAAGTCTTTCCTTCGGGGTCATAAACCGAAATATATCTGAAAGGGTGTGCTGGAATTGTTCCCCATCCCCATGTGTATTTATGGAAATTTATAACCTAAGTTTTTTCTTCCTCCCTATTTTCCCAACAAGCTCTAGATATGCCACCAATGAGACGATATTCACGTAATGCTATATATTGTATAAAAAAAAATTATATGCTGAAGATATTTAGTGCCAACGATATTTAATAATGAACTATTGTAGCAGTGCATTTATATTTATTTGCCATGTATATACATTTTGAGCTAGTGTCTCATTTGTTTGACAAGCCAAATGTGTATATTCTCGGGCTGTTCTTTATTAAATTCTGCGACCACTTCCTAAACACTAACATTTTCCCAGGCATGATGTTTTTACTGGCTAAATGATTGATGAATAAATGTTTTTTTAATGTTTTTTCTTTTCTTATTTGTTTGTTTGTTTGATCTGTTTAAATATAATTAATACCCTACAATAAATTATTGTTAGAAAATGATGTAGTTCAACAATTGGATGTATTCATGAGACATAATATTTTAGTTAGTGGTTACTGTTAGGGTTTATAAGGAGATTATTCGAACTTCAAATAAATTCAAGTGATTAGTAAGTTTAGCATTTGTGTACATTTCTTCCCATAGTATGATAAACGTGCTCTAAATGGGAACACTGTCCACATACTATTTCAGTGATATCTGACCACTATGTACGCCCGCCTACACACACACACACACACACACACACACACACACACACACACACACACACACACGAGATACCTTCTTCCTCTGAGGAAACAAGCAAGGGAAAATATCAAAAACACAAAGACTGCGGCACTCACACCCGCCACCACTCCAACGTGTTCCTCAATCCAACTCTGATGAACAAAAAAGATGCATTTAGAAGAATACATTTAGTTCAAGTTGAATATGAGAAGATTATTACGTTGGAATTATTTATAAACTGTATATAAAAAATCAAAAATCTCCTAGTCCTTCCACGGTCTAAAGATAATGAAATACTTTACGAACGATCTACCGATATAAATCCCTACCTGATTGTGGTGTCTTATAGTTTTTCATTTATTTATACCATGAACCTTTTTATAAATATTCCATCGCGAGCTCGGGGTTGTAGAATAGGCCCGATACCTCGTCACTGCATAACATAAAAGACGACTGAGCGGAAAAAACCCGTTTGCCGTGGGTTACGTCCCGTTTCGTTCGAGGAGAGGATCCTAGATAGCTGAGGAGAGGAGAGGCCGAAGGTTGCCGCTCCGATGCAACACACTGTTTTGACCTCAATTTCAGCTAGATGGGTGGTCAGAAGGGCCAGGTCTAATCAATCGGCTAGTCACACCAAACTTCAGGGGCTATGTTAAAGACATAGTTATATATCACCTTGTGTGGCAATTGCATGACGAAATAATAATATGATGTTATTGGAAAACCAACCGAGACTTCAACCATTGGTGGGAGACCTGGTCTTAAATGGACCAAGAATAATTCAACCAGTGACTCGAATGAGGAAACTTGTCTGAATCAGGGAAATTGGTCACAATTTCACATCATTGAATGCAACTATGAGAATCAAACACTAACAAAGCTATCACCTTTGTGATATCTAAAGCACTTCAAGGCTTGGCTGGACAGCCAAGAAGTGTAAAACAAACTTAGTTCGGGCCAACTACTTATAGAGTGCAGCTGCAAAGCTCATTTCCCTCAAAGCGGTGTGTGGAGATACTCATTAAGGTATTTCCACACAAATCTCTCAACTCGTCAAGAGGTGTTGTTCGATCTAGAGATCTGGATGGCTGTAGTGAGGCTGAGATGCTCGAAAATCTCAGTTTTCAGAACGTCTCACAAGTAAAACGAATCAACATTCGCCGTAACGGAAAGTTGATTACCACAAACATTTACTTCCTGACATTCAACTGCGCCACTCTGACTACATCGATCAAAGCCGGATTCTTGAACATCCCTGTCGACCATTTCATTCCTAATCCTTTGCGGTGTCTCAACTGCCAGAAATATGGCCACCACAAAGATGGCTGCAAGAGGAAACCAGTCTATCCCAGATGTGGGCAGGAGGGTTACGATATATCGACCTGCAAATTGCCAGGCAGAACATTTCTCATACTCTAGAGACTGCCCCAAGTGGAAACCGGAGAAGGAGATCCAGCGCGTGAAACAAGAGAAAGGCATGAGCTTTCCATAGGTCAGGAAAATTGTGGAAGCCACAGCTCTACTTAAAACAGTTGGCAAAGTCCTATGCCAACGCAGCCAAAGTTGATAAGAAACCTTCCACAAATACTGTATGTACACAGACTGATATTACATCGCCAGAATGTAAAACCAAATTCAGAGTCCTGACGCCACCAAACCAGTGCTAGCAGCTACCCAAACCAAGAGCGAAGTCGATAACTCAAAAAATCAGTGTGACAGTGGAGCAATTAGAAAACCTAATTCTACAAATGACAAACCACCTAAATCGAGCCCACGAAGAGAGCAGCATACCTCTGGCTCCAGTGGACACAGAATCAGTGTTACACAAAAGATTTCGAACTCTACTCTAGATAAACCGGTTAAATCCGGCCCACCAAAAGAGCAACAGATCGCTGGTACCAGTGGAAATGCATTCTCTAAACCAAATAAAGACAGGATTAAAGAATCTACTTGACTTGTCAAAGGATATAACGATCCTATCAAGCTCTTTAATAAGTTTGGGAGTCTAGAGAGTATCGACACAATAGAGAGTCCCCTAATATCGCATCAGGGAAATCTCCCAGAAGTCCCATACTTACACCACATTTATAAATATGTCTGACACCATAATACAATGGATTGCCGAGGTTTAAAAGCAAATATTGATGACATTAGTCTTCTACTTAAAGAACATGATCCAATATCCATCTATCTTCAGGGAACCTTTTTAAAAGAAAACGATAAGGTTAATCTTAAAAACTTCACCATGTACAGCGGCTTTTCAAGAAATACTGATAAGGCTGCAAGAGGAGTGTCCATCATCATAAATAACAAAACACCTAACAGCCAAATTAATTTGAATACTACATCCCAGGCTTTAACTGTTTGTGTATCCCTTCATGAAACTCTTGCACTTTGCTCAATATATCTCCCTCCAAGCATCTCAATCAATCAATCTGATCTTGACCATCTTATTGAACAGTCACCAAAACTTTCAGTTTTACTTCGCGACTTTATCGGCCACCATACACTTTGGGACTGTCAAGATATCAACGAGAGAGGGAAGAAAATAGAATACTTTGTTTCAAAACACAATCTTTTCATTTTAAATGATACTTTTTTTTATACCAACCTGTATCCTGCAACAGGATCTTACTCGTCTTTAGATCTGACCATCTGCAATCCATCTCTTTTACTTGACTTCTCTTGTGATGTTGGTGACGAAGTAAGCGGTAGTGATCACTTTCGAATATGTTTAAGAAGCAATATTCCCAAACCGCAAGGGCTCGGGTAAAGATGGAAATTGAACAAAGTAGATTGAGAAACGTTATTGTCCTTCGGCGAGTCAACTCTTACAGCTGATCCTTTTGACAACGTAGTTTATCCAATACTCCTATTTACAAAGATTCTTCGCAATTTTGCTAGGAATACAATACCAAAAACCTTTGGCGATTTCTAAACGTATCAACAACCCATGGTTGGATGATGCAAGCAAAGACGCCAAAAGGTCCTTAAGTATTTCAATGCAATCCAAACTACTGAAATTCTGACTAAATACCATATATACCGAGCTAAAGTCGTACCATTAGAGGGAGCAAAAGAAAAACATGGACATCCTGTATCTCTAGGCTAAACCCCAGCTCCTCCATTAAGTCACTATGGAATATGGCACGAAACATTATTGTCAAAACTAAAAGCAGCTGTATCAAACATTTAAAGAAATCTAATGAAATGGTCACAACATACCAAAAATCTCAAATACATTGGTCAGAACATTGTCAAAACACTCCTTACAAGAGAATAATTCTGAAAACGTCAGCCGTGTCAAATTCCTGAAAGAAAAGGTACCTCTAAATTTCAATTCTTCTAATGCTGAAGATTACAATAAACCTTTCCTTCTCAGAGAGCTACAATACTTTTGATCGAACCATAACACTTTAGCAGGACCACTAGATATCCCCTATCAACGTTTAAAACACTTACCTGATACAGCTCTCAATTCACTGCTAAATATTTTAAACAAAATTTGCGATACTGGTGACTTCCCGCAGTCTTGGCGAGAAGCAACGGTAAAACCAGTATCCAAACCTGGAAAGGACCAAACCGATCCTTCCAACTATCGTCCCATATAATTAACATGCTGTATTTGCAAAACAACGGAACGTTCAATAGACCATCTTGTTAGACTTGAAACATTTATTAGAGAAGCTTTCATACAGAAAGAACATATAGTTACCGTCTTTTTCGACTTGCAGAAAGCTTACGGCATAATGAACGATCTATTCAATCTAAGTCTAAGGGACCGCCTACCTAACTTTATCTCCAATTTTTTAAAAGATAAAGGCTTCAGAGTTAAGGTAGGTATCAAACTTTCAGAAAGATATCCTCAGGAGATGGGTGTACCTCAGGGCAACATATTGTCAGTCACCGTATTCAACATCAAAATAACAGCTTAGTGAAGTGCCCATAAGCTAACTTTTTTCCCACATATTAAATACCTGAGGGACAAATGTCAAAAGCCCTAATGCGAGTCGTGACAAACACGGATTGCAGTGAAAATTTGAAGGTCTTGCTCCAATTATACAGGTCATTAGTAAGATCTAAACTTGACATTGGCTCGACTCTGTATGTGTGAATTTAGACTTTCCTCTTTAGAAAGCCTCTGTCAAGGCTCGACTCTGTCTGGGTGCATTTAGACCTTCCCTTCTGTCTGGGTGCATTTAGACTTTCCCCTTCAGAAAGTCTCTATCTTGAGGAAAATGAACCAACACTTTATCTCAGACGAACGAAAATGGTTCTTCAGTATACTACCAAACTATCTTCTAATCCATCTAAACCCGCATATGATGAAGTCTTTAGGCATAACTATCAAACCTTGTATACTAAAAAACCTAACTGCATTCACCTTTTGGCATCCGAATTCGTCCCTACACAGAAACATCAAAAATCAATGTTGGAAATGCTGCAAAAGACTTCCAAAATCACCAGCTTGGCTGTGCCCTCTTCCCCCCCCCCCCCCAATAATATTTGATCTTTGCCAATTAAAAAAGTCATGAACAAATCCTCTCCATTTTCAGAGTAAATTCTATTAAATCAGAGTATCCTACCGTGGTCATACGTCACTGCATACAGACGGTTTGAAAAATGGAGACAAAGTTGGAGCTGCCATTGCAACACTCCATGGCGCCATCTCGAGCCGGTTACCAGAGAAAGCCTCAATTTTTACTGCATAAATTACAGCCATACTCAAAGCTTTGAAATACATTGAAACTTCTCCCAAATAAATTTCGTCATCTTTTCGGATTCCCTTTCTACATTGAAAGCATTGGAAAACCTTAAATCTGGCAACCTGTTAATATCCCAGATATTACAGAAACATGATGTGCTCATAAAGTCTGGGAAAGTATTCTGTACTGTTGGCTACCTAGTCACATTGTTATAAAGGGTAATGACAGGGCAGATCAAGGAGCCAAAAGTGCCCTGCAGTCACCCGTTTCCGAATGGAAGATTCTATATACAAACTTCAAAGATTGTATAAATCAGCATGTTCGTGATACTTGGCAAAATATGTTAAATGAAAACTCCACAAACAAACTTAAGAATATCAACCACTTCTGGCGAGTGGCATCCCTCGTATAGAACAAATCACAGAGATGAAATGTTATTGTGCCAATCGCGAATCGGACACACATACGTGACCGATGCATACCTTCTCAAGGGTGAACCTTGACCAGAGTGCATACCATGCCAGTGTCCACTGACAGTGAAACACATTCTTGTCGAGTATGTCGACTTCCACCCTGCGAGACAGATGCATTTTGATGTCAACTGCACGAAGAAACTGTATCATGATGTACCACCCGAGGAAATCTTGGATATTGCAAGGGAATGCGGTTTATGCGTGTTTTTTTAAAAATAATTAATAACACGCTTCGGAAATGAGGTCAAGAATTCTGCTAAAGATCTAATGGAACAGTACATACCTTTTCTTTCTGCTTTGCGCTTTCTCTGATTTCTTGGAAATGAGGTCAAGAATTCTGCTAAAGATCTAATGGAACAGTACATACCTTTTCTTTCTGCTTTGCGCTTTCTCTGATTTCTCCATTGTACTGCGTTAGATGCAAGGCCGCCAATTCGGAAGCCAGTGTTCGATTTTCAGTGTTTGGGTTGTTAATTATACTTGCTATGTCTGATGTAGACAGTGGAACCCCGTCGTACCTAATAGTATACGAAATCTCTGTCACTTTCTCACTGGAATGAAATGAAGATAGAGTGTTTGTTATGGCATTTTGTGCATATTTTCTGTTTTAGAACAAGTTACACAATATTAATGTCTTTGCCAACCCAAATTTAATGCATTTTTAGTTTAATGATGCAATTGAAAATTACAAATGCAGTGGTTTGTTCTTTATCTTTTTTTTTTAATTGTTAAACATCACAATATAACAGTGCATCAGTGATTTACTACCTCGTAGCTTACAGCATGAATGGTTAATTTGTCCATCCCTCTTTCTGTGAAAGAAACGGTAAAAAAATATCTGAAAACAAACTGAGTATAAAACAACTTCATTGTTGTAAACTTTAAATTTTGTTTAGACTGAGAAGGAAAACGGATTGCCATGTAATGAATATCTAAGAAAATAAACCTTTTTAGTGGATCTATTTTGGATGACTTGTCGTTTCTAAGTTGTTTACAATTAAAACGATGAAGATCATAATTTTTTTAGAGAGTTGAGTTAAGAACTCAATTATTTGTAAAATAGTAAATTTGACATTTTTAACTCTTCAATCTAACAGAAAACGGCAAATTTTTCTGAAAAGACCCCCCCCCCCATTAAAAAAAGAACAGAAAGGAAAACAGCTTTAGAAAATTCAGTAAATATCAAATGCCAGCAAATGATACGAAATATAAACAAATTCAAACATATTGTTTGCGAATATTAACTCTGTGATATATGGTTTTGCAATGCTTTTCTGACGTCAAGCTTTGAAAACCTTTCATCATAAAAGCAAAATTATGACATAAATATGTGTAAATTAGAACAAAAACATGGACTTACCCCGTTTCTCCATACACAATTCTTGCGCCACTTGAAAAGGAAATTAGACTTTGGTTCAAATACTTTGAACTGGTAGATATCAACCTTGATAGCGCTATCTGAATCTCATTCTGACGACCGAGTACGTCACCAATGATTAATAGACGTTCGGTGTGTTCGACGTACTTCAGTGTGGAAGTGCCTAATGTTGGCTTGATGGTTGATCCTTTATTTGTAGTCTGTTCCGTTGTCTTTGGGATGGTGAGATTTGAGGTAATTTGGCTCGTTATTTGTGTAGATGGCGTTGGTGTTGTCATTCTCGAAGATTTGTAATCTTCAGTTGCTCCTGTACCTTTTAAGCCAGTATCGTTTGCAAGGGTATACTGTGTGGTCTGTGTCGTAATCTTCGCAGTTGTGGTTTGAGATACATACTTTATCAATTTTGTTGTAGCTGTTGATGCTGAGGTGCTCAAAGATTCAAAAATTGTTGTTTGTTCCGTAGTTTTTGAGATCGGGTCGCTCGTAGAGTTGTGAGCTGTAATTTGTTCTTTAGTTTCTGAGTTTGTGTTGTTTGGAAGCAACTTCATCGTAGTTGGTTCTGCTGTGTTCCGGCTTGTAGTTCCGAGAGAGTGCTGATTTTGAGTTTGTGTCAAAGTAGATGTACCTTGAGGAGATTTATGACTTGTGAGTTGTGTTATAGTTTCTGTTGTTGTGTAGATTAGGGAGTTTTGCCTTGAAGTTTGTTCCGTTATTTCAATGATTATAGTGCCTTTTGAGTTTTGATTTACAGTTGGTTGTATGGTTATTGTGCCTGTAGTGCTTTGAGATTTCTGACTTGTAGTTTTCTGCGTGCCCTTTGGAGTTGAGCCGCTGGAATATGAGCTCGAATTAGACATAAATAAGAATGTAGCTATAATGTTGTGTTCTGTAGATGATGAAAACACAGAAGATAGCATCTCAATGGTACTGCTTGACAAACTGGGCAAAGATTGTGTAGTTAAAAAGGGTGTTGTTGGATGGATTATGTTCATTGACTCAGTACTAGAGGAAGCAAGAGACGACATGGTTTCTGTTGATACTAAACTTTCCAAAAAGGGAAATAAATTGATACCGGATGCTTGCTCAATAATTGATACGGGTCTGGGCTCCTTGAGAACGCTTCCAGTAATTGCAGAAGTCTGCGAAACATTCTCAGTGACTAAGATAGTGGACACTGATGGAGTCCCTGTTGATGGCAATGTGTATTCAGTAGAGAAAGTTGGAGAACATAATGAAGCAAAAAGAGATAATGGAGAAACGATCTCATTGTTTCAAGCAAACCGATACTCTTTTTCTGTTGAATGAATAAAGTTAGAACTGGAAATTACAGTTTTAGTTGAACTGTCATCAAGATTTGATAAAAGAGATAACACTTTCGTAGATGAAATATAATTTAAAGACAAGGGGAGCAGGTCAGTTTTGCCTGGAAAGTTTGATAAAGATATGGGGTTGATTGTGACTGGTAGTCTATACTGTGCTGAAGTTTCCGGGAACAATAAGGATTCTAGGCTTTCATTGTCCTTGGCATATAATATTGAAGACGATATTTGTTTTGCTGTGGTTTGTATCCAAGATGATGAAGAAGGCAAGAAGGAACCAACGGCATAAGATGACGAGGGTTCTATCATGACAGAATAGGATGTTGAGTGAATCGGTGGTAATTTGGTGGTCAATCCTAATGTTAGAGGGAGCAAAGATGACTCTTCTTTGGTCGTTTGGCCAGTCAGTGCTGGCATTATATCCAAAGCAGATGGACCGTTTGAATGAATAACTGCATTTAAAGACTTCACTAAAGATGAAGCAGGAGGGGGTTCTGAAAGCGGTAAACTAGGTATCGAGGAGGAAGACACGGAGGTTAAATCAGATGAAAATATATCAGAATAATTAGACTGCGCTGTAATTGATACTGGGTTGAGCCAGGATAAGACGAATGAATTTTCTGAAGAAACGTGCTCAGTGTTTATGTGAATAGCTGTTCTCGATATAAATTCTTTTGAAAAACCAATCAGAATGGTGGAAGAAGTCGAGAATGAGGACTGCGGGGGAAAATTTATGTTGGGCAAGTAAGATAGAGATACTTCTGGTGTGAAATATGTAACTATTGAATCAGATGAACGAAGTATAGCCAGACTCTCCGATGAAGCTACAATCATAGGTATTGAAGACGATATTTGTTTTGCTGTGGTTTGTATCCAAGATGATGAAGAAGGCAAGAAGGAACCAACGGCATAAGATAACGAGGGTTCTATCATGACAGAATAGGATGTTGAGTGAATCGGTGGCAATTTGGTGGTCAATCCTAATGTTAGAGGGAGCAAAGATGACTCTTCTTTGGTTGTTTGGCCAGTCAGTGCTGGCATTATATCCAAAGCAGATGGACCGTTTGAATGAATAACTGCATTTAAAGACTTCACTAAAGATGAAGCAGGAGGGGGTTCTGAAAGCGGTAAACTAGGTATCGAGAAGGAAGATATGGAGGTTAAATCAAATGAAAATAAATCAGAATAATTAGACTGCGCTGTGACCGAGGCATAATTGAGCCAGGATAAGGCGAATGAATTTTCTGAAGAAACGTGCTCAGTGTTTATGTGAATAGCTGTGCTCGATATCAATTCTTTTGAAAAGCCAATCAGAATGGTGGAAGAAGTCGAGAATGAGGACTGTGGAGAAAAATTTATGTTGGGCAAGTAAGATAGAGATACTTCTGGTGTGAAATATGTAACTATTGAATCAGATGAATGATGTATTGCCAGACTCTCCGATGCAGTTGCAATCATAGGTAAAAATTCTAAAATCGTTGAAGTAACTGTCGATGTTTTGGAAGTTATATTTGTGGCATATTGGCCTGTTTTTGAGAAAAGTGATGACGATGATACCATAGTGTTTGGAATACCTGTTACAAAATGGAATGGAAATATATTTGACATAATAGACAGCGTTTGAGATGAAAAAACTAACGACGAATGAGCGGGTATCGGTGTACATGTTGAGCAACTGAATGAATGATATGTATAATTTGAATATGAAGTCACAGAGAAGGATGACGTTTCACTCGTGTCGATGAAATACTCATGCCCGGAGGACAAACTTTCTGCTGTAAGAGTGGGATTACTTAAAAAGGAAGCATCAATTACCGATGCAGGTTTGGTTGTCATTGATAAACTAGCTGTTGATGAGATTAGAGATGACATGTAATATATAGAAAAAGAAGATGGGAATTTTGATATTTTTGTTATAAAATCGAACGATTGCGAATGTGTTTCTAGTGATCCTTTGATTGGTATTGGAGATGTCCAAAAAGTAAAAGAATTGTTTGAAAAGTTTATACTGTTTGGAGTAATTGATGGTTCTTTTGAAGAAACTGATGAGTATATCGACCTAAAATCTAGAGACGGTGTGAAAATAAAGTTGCTGCTTTTTGTTGGATATTCAGTTGATGATAATGAAATCTCTTCTGTCATAGTGTAGACTGATGTACTTATGTTGATGGATGGAAAACCAGAATTCCCAGTTGATGCTGTCTCATTGCAGTTCTGGCCTATGTATTCTGTAAAGGAAATTATACTTTCCAAGATAGATTGAAAATTATCAAAATAATTAACCTTTTATAATGAAACCGATCTAAAGCAAAACCTCTGAGCTCTGTAATTGCACTTCATTTATCTGATAATTATATGTCATGCTAAGCAGAGTTAACAAAAGATATTGCCAAATATATAATATATATTACAGCGATTAAGGTTGACAATCAATATATACATAATACCTAAAGAGAATAAATATTTACAGTAGCTCTACTTAACACTTACTTCAAGATAAAATATATAGCTCTAACTTACCTTCATCGCAAACGAGGTTGCCGGATGAATTACATTGTCCATGAGGTGTATTTTGGCAGTCACATCTCGGTCCATATAACCCTGTGTTGCAAGTAACAGTGATCTTGGCTTCGATTCTAGGAAAAACGAATGAAAGTTGCATTTTACATGCAGAAGAAGAAAGGTTGAATAGAAAAACATTAAAATCCCATGTGCTCTCTTTGCCCTTTTAAATTTCGAGTTTCAAAATATTTGGCGTTACATCACTTTGCCTTTGCTGCCACGGAGAGTTATGTCGGTACTATCCACAGAGACATTTCCATAGTATTTCATTTTGACTTCGTCAATGTCATCATTTCCTATGTTACCTGGGTCATAGTCAATCGCCTTAACTTCAATGTCGACATATCCCTAAAAACATAAATATAATCATTGTGTCCAATATTATTACTTTTGGACATGTTAATGCAGTAGAGGCACATGTGCCTTTCACCCCTGAACTTTCCAGTTCAATACACTGTAATTACACCTGAACAAAGGTGTTCCTCTGTCTAGGACAAGTGATTGTTCTCTTGGTAGTCGTATTGCTTTACTCTTAAACACCACTTCACACTAATTCCTTGGCATCTGAGGATATTTGATTTAATCTGGCTGCATAATCGAGGCAACAAAAAAAAATTTAATAGGTTGAGGATAAAATGAAAAAGTGTTTTTTTTTATACATGATATCCAAATGAGGACACATATGTGTATTTTCTTTGTATCATAAAAATGGGGATACCATTGACGAATTTACATAGTTTCTTCCACCTCATCTGTTTTAAGTTTTATAAATTATCTTTGATTCTTCAGTAATATTGGTAGCTATGATTTTAAAATATCCACCAAAGTTCTGCAGCAAAGTGGCATTATCGCCACGTTTTCTACAGTTATCACACACCTCATGATATATATACACACATATATATATATATATATATATATATATATATATATATATATATATATATATATATATATATTGATGTGCACGTATACAGACCACCTCCAATCATGTACCGAAGTCTGTGGTCTCTATCTTAAACGGTGGAGGAGAGGTTGTGAGACATTACGTACGTGCACACACGTCAGGACGGGCGGGATAACATTATCCCATATTTTTCTACAAAACGTGTTTGATTATTACCTTGTTGTATTTTTATTGACCCCTGGCAGTTGCATTCGCTACATAAAATTAATGCTAAATGAGATAATAAAACACTATCGACCAAAATGACCTAACAGGATATCCTTCAACGTAATGCGTCAGTACATGTTAAAGTATGACTTCAAAACGGTTGTTCTTGTAAACTGGATCCTCTGTATTATACATGCATAATTTTATCATTGTTTGAGCTTCAAATCATTGGATATATGAATTTAATTGACATAATTATATGTGAAGCTTAAAACTGGTCTTAATAGCGATATAAGTCCATTACATCCTATTTATTAATAGTGGAGGATACACTTTAGTGAAAAAGGAACTCGAAAGATGATCTCACATTTTTCACTCACAAGCACACAAAAATATTTAAATAACTACTCTTTTTTCGCTTTATTCCCAAAATCAATATAATTTTTCACATTCTGAGAAAGAATTTATGTGACATTTTCTCATACTTTGGAATTGCTTGAGGACAAAATAGCATGAGTAAGAGTAATAATTAATGTATATTGGATATAATATTGTGTATTGGTAAAATTGTGTAGCTTCTACTTACACCCCATGCATTATAAAATACTTCAGTAAAGACATGTGGTTTAATTCCACTCTTTGTCAAATCGATGGAATACTTGCCATCTTCTCTGCTAGTGTATGTGCATTTCCCCCTAGAAATAAATAAAATAATCATCTATTATTTTCCTTTAAGTGAAATGTATCCATATTTTAAAGGTATACAACCACCTCAAAAACCAATTTGAGTATTATTCATGGATAGTTGGTTATATTTGCGTGAGACATTTTTAACTTAAAATATTGCTTACTAGTTTTTGAAGCACGGGAATTTATAGGAAACTTAGAAGAAAAAAACTCACATTAGTAAGCAATCTCAAATCTGTGTGTATGCGGTACCTGAAATGTATATCAAACAGCGGAGATACAAAGTAGGGTGTTTAACCTGTGTACATCAGGACCCAAAGTGTATAGGAAGATGCTTCCATGTAGGTGAGAAAATATTGACAATTTTCTCGTCAACTAAATTTGTACAGAACAAAACTAGAAGGACTGTAACGTTATAATGTCACATTACATATTTGTTCCATAAAGCGTATGTTTCTGATTGTTTTGAAAATTAGTGTATGTTGCATGTTTCTGGTCAGTGTTAAAGTAAAGCTAAATGAGAAATTACTTACCCTAAGCAGACCCTAAGGAAAGGATCGCATTCGTTACATGTTAGCCAAAGTCCATCACAACACTTGTCAGGCGTGGCTTCATAGTGTAACAGCTCCAGCTTAACTACAACAGAGGCCCCATAGACCGTATTGCAGGATATCTAAGAATACATTAAATAAGAAAGTCTACGGCATATTTGCATCTGTTGTTCCAGACTTTGCAATTCGAACAGCATAGAAATATTATAAAGGGTTGCGGTACTATGAAAATCACAAGAAGTCATTATTTTCGGAACTTTTTGGACCAAGTACTGCATTAATAATAATAATAATAATAATAAACAACACCATAACCCCCAAGAAGCACATGTGTATGTATGTATGTATGTATGTATGTATGTATGTATGTATGTATGTATGTATGTATGTATGTATGTATGTATGTATGTATCTAGTTCTACTCCACACGAACAGAATTCCAGGCTACATATAACATATGTATTTAACATGAGTTACATACTGTGGCGTACTAACGGGGGGGGGGGGGAGGACGGGGCGGTTGCCCCATGCGCTAGAGGTCTTGGTGCGCCAAAACAGCTGATAAAAATTCGGGCCTCGTATTCTGGCCCTTTGGGCCATCATCGTCGCCCCGGGCGCCATTTACCTTTAGTACGCCACCGGTGTTTACATCAATTGAAGCTTAAATATGTTGAAGATTTGCTGAGCCACACTGTTTACCAGGTATTGCCCACATGACGATCAACTAATTCATCTTTTTGCAAACTTTACTTTTCCTAAGGGTATTGAGTGTCATATTAATTACCTACTGTAGGTAAAAACATCAAGATACTATTCATATGTTTAACATCACTTCTGGTCCAGTGGCATCAACGAGAAAATCATCCAGTAAATTGCGATTGTAAATGTTCTGTTGAATTATTAGACAAAATTCTCAAATATGTTAACACTACACACAAACTAAGATAACACCCTTTTGCACGAAAAGGGACAATTTACCAAATGATCCATAACAAATAATGGCAAAATGACATATCCCCCAAAAGGCACTTTTACATCTACAAAATAATTCACATATAAAACGCATCTAAATATAACATAATTTATTAAATTAATGTTAAGCTGCGCTCGTTACGTGCATTTCATCACACTTAAATTTGATGAACTTTGATCCAACAAAAAAAAATGTATCGGAAAGTTGACCTATTATATGACATACACGCATGACGCATACACACACAAAATACTAAAAAGTACAAGGTACTGACAGAGATGAAAAGATTTAAAGTCACAAACAGCGATTGTCATGACGTTTATGCTCAAACAGATTTTGTCTCCATCCCAATAAAATAGCTATCACATTTGCAAAGCACATGTTCATGATTATGGAATTGAATTGTTTCCAATTGGAATTAAAAGCTGCACCATTGATTCAGAACGATATTGGACACATAGTACAAATGGACAGGCGGATAGACATTCCCTCCACCAACACCCCCGTCTGCCCCTCCAACAAAAAAAACACAAAAAAAAACCAAACAAAAACAAAAACAAAATTACCGGGCTCCTTAATATCAGTGCAGGTTCTAGATAGCGTATGATACATGTACCACTGTAACTGATTTTTCGTGTAAATTATATGGATTACAAGATCTTTTCTTAAGCATGCAAAGAATGAGTGGAATCTTCATCGGTTTCTCATTTACACTAAGAGAATATGTATGCATGTATGTATGTATGTATGTATGTATGTATGTATGTATGTATGTATGTATGTATGTATGTATGTATGTATGTATGTATGTATGTATATATATATATATATATATATATATATATATATATATATATATATATATATATATATAGAGAGAGAGAGAGAGAGAGAGAGAGAGAGAGAGAGAGAGAGAGAGAGAGAGAGGATACAAATATACACCATACAGAGCGGAAAGTGCTATCCCTGGATTCTACAGGAGGATGCGTGATAATATGAAGTGAATTTTTAAATATGGAGAAAAAATATTATCATACAGGTTAGATAATTTGTAATTCATAATCTACTGAGATTCTAACCCAGGTCCTCTGGTTACGGCACCCATCGCCTTGCCTGCACGCATCAAAATCCCTATACCCCCTCGACTATGCGCGCATCTCTATATAAAAGGATGGAGCATAGTCGCTGATATAGGCATTTGTGCGTAGCAGACACACTCGCGGACCCGGGTTCGAATCTCAGTAGAGTACGAATTAAGAATTCTCTAACCTGTTTGATAATATTCTTTCTCCATATATATATATATATATATATATATATATATATATATATATATATATATATATATATATTTCCTCCGCCTTATAACTTAATTATAGTGAATATCTCCTCATTAATCAGGTAGAAATTAACATTTTAATATTGCCATTAGTGAGATTTTGCTGTACATATGTAATTTGGATACACGATTTATCGTCTTCAAAGAATGGAGAGAGATTCTTTATTTATTTATAAAACCAATAACTAATCCTCAAAGATATATATTTTTGTTTTAAAGTTTTTAAAGGGAGTCATAAATTCACAGTCAAGTTTTTCGAAACAAGCTTACATAAATTGTCGGTTCAAAATGTAGATTCATTGTGCCACAATAAGGATATTCTATTAGACTACAGTTTTTGGATTAGACAATCAGAACGTGACCCTTTATAATCCGATGTTTTCCAAAAGAATAACAACAGTCCTTTTCTTTTTCTTCGGATCTGTGATACTATTAGTTCGATCAGTAATACATAAAGAAAGTAAATGCAGAATGGACTTGGTTTAAAAGTCTCAGAATAAAAGCAAATAAAAAGGGTGTAAATTACTTACCTGAATCAAAAATAGTATCCTCATAAAGCGGAAGAAGTTGTCCAAATCTGTGAGAGTAGTCATCATGACATCGGTTAGTTACGATCAACTGATCATTGGTGACAGACACTGAAAATATTTCGGCTTTATAATAACTTACTGTCACACCCTACCGTTGCGTATGCTACTCTATCAACCATCACCATACCAGTATGGTTCCTACATCAAGACCAATATATATAGTCAGATGATATGTACTATTTCCATAGCAACAGTTCTTTGAGTAGTATAAAATATATTTTACTTTGAATAAAGAGGTATTCAAGGGATCACAGGCTTGTCATTGTTCACATTGATTCGAAGGGTACGCCTGGTAGGGTGTGTACCTCTGTGGTATTGATAAAACCCGCATTTGTACAGAGTAAGAAGATGACCAATATTGTGTGACAATGAGTGAATTCTGATTCATAATTTTCTTTATTTTTAAAATTCTTCGAGAAGAAAACAGGTTCGAAAAAATAACAGAGCAAGATCCTACCTACGTATTCTAGAACAATTCTGTCTTAACAAAATACGTAGTAGAGGTTACATAAACTAAAGTACCAGTCTAATAGCTAACTTTTCAATATCATTTTCTTTTAGATCATTGGATATATGGAACTATTTAATAAAATAAATGTGTAGCTTCAGTGAGACGAGTATTTGTGTCCTATAATCTGAAATTATATCTATATGTCCCTCAGTTCACTGGGTGGTGGGATTTGAGGGAATTCGGTCGAAACCTCGTTTTCCTATCAAAATAGTTCACTTTTTTGTTCACTGAAAAACAGGAGAAAGGTTACAATTTTAAGTAAAATTAACCACTCCTTCTCAATGTATAACCCCGTTTAAAATTTACTACACCCACTCTGACAATTTGATTGTCTGTATGTATGTTTGTATGCTAGAATGATTTTGGTGCTGCGCCAGTGCATGGCTACTCCATTAAAGTTGTCTATGGAGGACATTTAATGAACGTCTCGACATTTCCATAAAGTATGTATGTAGTAGCGTTGACCTCTACCTCAGCACAATAGTAGCTATATGGTGCTAACTAAGAGTAAATTTCTAAAAATGTAAAACAAAATTATTTTTTTTTAAATTAGGAAGATAAACCCTTATTAAAATGTAAATATGAAGAGCAATAAAAAAAATAAAAGAGACAAAGATGTTAAAATTCTGTAAAAGGTATATAAAATAAAATATAAAGATAACACATCTACAAGGAGTGACCCCTTGACTATACAAGGAATGACCCTCTTGACTAATCTAGGGTAACAAGCTTTGCAATGATTATTACGATTTTTTTAGATTGGAAGAGAAGTTACATAAAATTTAAAAGCGGAAACTGCGAAATTAACTGTTTCGTATGATGAAAATGACGTTACCATATCGCTCAGATAAGTCGCGAAAACCAGACAGACAAACACTAGATTATGCAGATTTGAGAAATTTGCGAGCAATTCAGCTAGCAGAAATCTCATTATATAGAGGTAATCACCAATGCTCAACTATAGCATTTACAGTACTTACCAATGCTCAACCATAGCATTTACGGTACTCACCAATGCTCAACCATGGCATTTAAGGTACTCACCAATGCTCAACCATAGCATTTACAGTACTCACCAATGCTCAACCATGGCATTTACAGTACTTACCAATGCTCAACCATGGCATTTACGGTACTCACCAATGCTCAACCATAGCATTTACAGTACTTACCAATGCTCAACCATAGCATTTACGGTACTCACCAATGCTCAACCATAGCATTTACGGTACTTACCAATGCTCAACCATGGCATTTACGGTACTCACCAATGCTCAACCATGGCATTTACGGACAAGTTCAGACAGCTCCCAGGATCTAGTTAAGGTAGAAAGAGTTTGTCAGCTTGAGTGTCAAGTGCTCCATACTTTGTAAACCAGATTTCTGACATATTAGGCTGCAGATGCTAATATGAAATATATACATGAGATGGGGAATTAGTCCGGTTCTAATTTCCATCTCTTTCCAATTAATTTATCTCCAGAGCCATGATGACCACACCTATTCATTAGCATAGCCTATTTTTAAATATGAAATAAAAGTTTTCCCGTTGACAAGAGACTTCAGACATATCAATATATACTGTAAGCATAAGCTGAAAATTTGATGACAATTGATTGAAAATGGTAACACTATAGCTATTTTAATTTGTGTTTATTGCATAGCGTCAATCAGCTCTAAGTCGGACTGCAAGTAATGTTTCGACAAGCTTTCAATGAAGTGGTAATAATGTAATTACTCACTCCTAACAAACTGTCCGTTGCAGTTTGAAATATGTCGGAGTTCGACTGACTGGTAGGCGAATCGATTGTTAAACTCTATAGAATAACTCTGTCTCCAAAATATATTATAGTATGAGTAGCTGAAATTGTTTTAAGGGTAAATGTCCTAACTTAAATTCAGTACTTAAGATTGTAGAACGCGATTTTGTTCAATGCATTCTTCATAGTTTTCACATTTTTTCTTCTTCCTAACTCTGGAATAAATTCTTTTATTTTGATACTCTTCTGATATATAAGTACAAAATATTCAGAAATAAAATTATTAATTTATTTCCTGCTGTGCATGCATAACTGTTGCAAACTAATAATTGCAAGAAAAATGTGTCCCCAGCCCAAATGAGAACATGAAATTTGTCAACATTTATTTTTCCTCGGTAAGAAAATATGCACAAAGTTGTTAATAATGTTCAAGTTAAACATAATACTAATACGTATTACACGGTAGTTTATTACTTTTTTATTTTGTATACAAGCCATTGATGATTACAAAATGCAATCGACCACGTTAGGCACATAAAATACAACAATTATTTATCTATCTACAAACTTACCTATCTATCTATCTTTTGTATGTATCTATCTGAATGAATGAATGAATATATATATATATATATATATATATATATATATATATATATATATATATATATATATATATATATATATATATATATTCCCGAATGAAATAGTAGTGGTAGTAGTAAAATGCTTAATTTCAATTATGTGACTTTTCCATTCGACACGTATTATCACATTAGGGATATATTTTAAGCGATGTTAATGGGTTTTTGCATCAAGTTCTTCCCTGAAAAAAAAACACATTAAAATTCGTGCGTCATTAATTTGTCCCTTAACCCGTAAACTATACACACGTACAAATTATAATTCATTTTTACTGCTATTCCGCAAAAAATTAAATCAATACAAATAACCGTGCATACGTCATGTCCAATTATACAAAAACGATCGCAATTCCTTCTATAAGCGTGGGCAAATTCTCCATGGCTTTTGTTGATGTTTTATCTCATTCAGCTAATATTTGTCTCCAGATTAAAGGACATTCAAGCTATGATAGGACTTGCCCACGACAGATACAAGTATTTCATATACATATCCCACTTTACTCTCTTGTTTTTGAAAATCCCATACACGCATGAACAGATTAAAGAAGAAGACAAATTCTTCTCAAGATAACGTGCTAAACCGTCTGACCCAATTATTTATATCCTTTCCTCAGATGGACATTACTCGCATCTGATTAGAATAGCAGAATTATGAAAGTAATTTTTCAATAAAGTACATTGTGTAAACACGTATACTTAAATTATGTGTAAGAAGTATTGACAGATGGCGGGAACCTTGATAACCACGCCTACTAATTAGCATATACTTTTCTGTAAATCTGATGTTACTTTTAAAAATGTAGCATATTATTATAAAGAAATTTTCGTCTGATTGTAAAATTGTGTAGGCAGTTTAGATGAATACAAATGAAGTTACTGCAAATTGAATTAATGCATGTTATATAGTGGGCACTGTATAAGTTTCGAACTGTGAAGGCTATATGCCACCTCTTAGATAAGCTAAGTGCGAAATGTATCATTCCGTAACGGTTCTTATGTTGCCGAGGGCAAAATGGACTAGTGCCTCGCTGGAATTGTTTGAAAAAAAGCACAACTAGAGAGATAGGTAGATATAATTGTAAGCAATATCAGCATATATTAAAGTAAAGATGTGAATTGAACAATAATCAATAAAAGCTATATTCAAACAAGTCTAACTTATGTAAATAATTTATTGAACTTCGGAAGTGTTTTTTTTTTTTTTAAATATTCTATATCAACATCGGCTAAGTTAAACACATCAAACTATATTCACATCCTTTTCATACTTGTAGATAGCTCTTTATATGCATGTGTATTCAACTATTCATGAATCCGTATCCAACCATCTATCCATGAATCTATCCGTCCATCCATCCATCTCTTTGATATAATTCAGTCCATGGATTTAGGATATTAAGTTTGTTTGTTTCTTTGGTATTTAACGGCAGGTGAAAGATTATATCGAGCAGAGGCTTGGAGTAAAGTACCTTGCCCAGTGACACGCCACTGCGCCCGACTCGGTCTAGTCTGAGCAGGATTCGAACACGCATACTTCTGGTTGCGAGTCTAGCACGCTAACCACTGAGCCATCACGGCTTCCACTAAGATAGCAAGCGATAGTCTATAAATTGAAATAATTTATCGTAAATTGGACCGACGATTAGAGCCTTATTTTGATATATAATCAGGTGATACGTTGAACACATGATTACACATTCAAGATATGCTCTGTTAGGGTTTGTGTCAGGTTAAGGGTATTTGACTTTTGGGACATGTCAGATATATATTGGAAAATATGAAGTGGGGTAATCAAGACAGATATCTTTCAATCTAGTTGGCAGGAGGGGCAAGTATGCTGGACCACTTCTACGAGTCTATTGTTGAAGTGTGTGGGATGAGTTATATTTACTCTGAAGTTTGGGTCTGACAAAACATATAAACTCAGTTAATAATTTGAATTTTGATGAATGTTCTTATCTCAAGAGAGAACTTAGGACGTAGTTCACTTTATGGCAAGGAGCATATAGCGTATGAGTAGATTTGGTACAAATATTTAGGATTAGTAACTATTCCTTGTGAACCGTCTCTAGAATACAAAATATAATCAGTCATCGTGTGGGATAGCGAAATTCCTCCAGAGCGTCTGTTTGCAGGCAAAATCGGGGCTGTGCCGAGTTCCTGCTTCAAATTCTGACCGCAAGGGTGGGGTTTTTCCGTCTCCTTAACGCATATGATTCTAGTCCAAATGCAAACAACATAGACCCTGATCTTCCGGCGCATTATGCGACGGCAGATCAGGGTCTATGTTGTTTTTGTATTGATTAGTCATTACAAACTGCATAGACCCAGATCTGCCGGCGCATTATGCGACGGCAGATCTGGGTCTATGCAGTTTTTCAGTTGGTATGGGTCTATGCAGTTTGCAGTTAGTATGGGTCTTTGCAGTTTGCAGTTGGTATGGAATTATACGCGAGTATAGACGGTACTTATTATTCTCTATTCATATAACAATCAATTTAGTTCAGACCATTATAGGGGTAAACTGCAGCAGCACTAAGGAACATCATTTGAACGAAAGGCAAGATTATGTCAAGTTTCAGCAGGAAAACTCATGTTCGGCTAGGTTTATGCCAAATGGAGTTCTTACGTGAACAAAATGTGTCATAAAGCTGAAAAGAGAGAAAATGTGTGAATGCTTATATCAGAGGCGGCGCGAGTGGGGTGGGGTGGGATAGAGGGCAATTTTGCAGCTGAAATTTCACCTTCACCTTAGTGAAACGGGGACCATTCTTCACAAAACTTATATTTAAGAAGGGGGGGGGAGATGGAGGTTAGCAACTGACATAAAAACTGTTCTCTGTAGCAAAGTAGGGGCGACACTAAAGAACATTGCCCCCGGGTGCCTCGAAGCCTCGCGCCGCCCCTGGTCCATATGCTTCTAAAATATACCGTGCAAACTTCGCATGTTCAATCAGATGAAAGTACTTCAGATCTGCAATGCATGAGAAAATATAATTCAGTAATATGCACTCAATAAATCTTTTTTCTGAGTAGAAGTTTTACTTTAAGAACTGGACCATGTAATAATTAAATACAACATTTCAAATTTAAACCATCATAATGTCTTCAAATATCTTAATAGAAACACACACCACCAAAAAACCCCAGCAGCAACAAAAACAACTTTGAAGCTGATAATATGATGATACTGAATAATAATAATAATAATAATAATAATGTCAATATCTTCATTATCTTGAAAAATATGGATATTACCAATTTTTCTCGAGAAGTGGGATAAAACAGTAGGATTTGTAATAAGGCTCTGTAGCTGAATCTATAAACAAAAGATTAGATTGTAATGACGTCAAATAAAACAATCAATTTAAATTTAGCTGCAAAAGATACCGGTAGACAAGAGTTCTGTTGAAATATTTGTGATCTTTTCAACTCAGGACATTGTGTAAACATATTACGCATATTACCTCTAAGATTATCTTCATCAATTGTATTGGGCATAAGTAATGATTTCCTACTTAGGATCAAACAATTACTTACGGAAATTACTTTTAACTTAGTCTAGAATACTCTACGGCTGTCAAATAGGACAACATGCCCCATCGGAAGTCTCCACAATGGCAATCGACCTTTGAAAATGTCAAAGATAATGGACACTTAAGTAGTTTGATGTGTAATACAGAGGATTATATTCATTCTGATAAATATATCGCGTGGATAATATGGGCTTTCTTTGCGAAAAGGCGTATGATTGTTCCAATACACAATACTAATTGATGCACCTCTTCTACTTTAGAAAAGAATCTCAAACAAACCCGAAAAACCCCAACAAACATGAAAAAGAATTAGTGATGTGTAAAATGCATTACATAAGGCCACGATAAGAAAGCCACAATTCTGCAATCGTTATGTGCGAGCGCTCTAAGCTGAGAGGTTTAGAGGGTTGACCCATGAAACGAGTCTCGATATCATAAAACTATGAGGTTGAGTTTAATATTGATATACCACTCTCAGCCAATAAAAAGTGAAACATTCATATTTTTTATGAAACTATTTAATGAACTTTTGCACGTACAAGCCGCAGTTTAAAGTGTTTTGATGTTTGAGTAATTATTGATTGTACAAGAGTCCTTGTCCTAATATTGTTCTCAGGAGACTTGAAGGCAATCTACTGCAAGTAATCTATTGACGATAATAAAATACGTTTTTTATCATCTTTTTTGTCTTAAGTAATGCAAATACTCTCCTCCTTCGGCGCACTCACGAGTCGCTCACCTGGAACATACCTTTCAATGCAAGATAGATGACGGTTGAAAAACCGATAAATATAAGAAACCGAAGAGACCGGGAGCCATTCTATATATTCACCCAAAAACTTGAAATACCTTGTCTTTATTTTACAAAACAAGACTCTGTGCTATTCAGTACCATAGATTACAAACTCAAAAAACTAAGTGCATTTCTATTGTTATTGATGTTCTCGTACAACTTACAAAAACAAAAACTTACAGACTACTGATACATAGGTACAAAACAAACAAGTAACACAAAATCCGAGAAAAAGCCTGTACTATTTACATGATTAAATTTACATGTTACGAGGGAAATTTAACCTTTCTCCTTGTAATTAAAAATAAGAAATTAAATTTGACAACAATTTTGTGTAGAACAAGATATCCTTACAGCTAAGGACGGAGGGTGTTGTTTAGTCTAACAAATGGGATCTGTATGTATGGTTGAAATGATGAATACAAAGTGAGTGTTACGGAACTTAGTTTCTGTAGGGAAGCTCACAAAAAACAAAGATGATATCCTAAGTGAGACATATTGTTGAAAATGTAAATGTTGACATTTGCCTAGAAAACAGATACAATAATATATATATATATATATATATATATATATATATATATATATATATATATATATATATATATATTCAAAAGAGTTTCTGCTATCGAATAATGCATAAAAGAGACAACCCTCTTGTTGTTCTTCTGATACACAATCGGAAAATTTATTGCGTAGTTAAATTATATCTGAAAACTGAACATCAAACCCATTACGAGAAAAATGAAAAGATTAAAATAATTTGTTATACCAAAGAGACTTGTAAAATCTTTCTCTTGCATATTAAGCAAGATTAAAATTTTCCAAATTTAAAACAAAAATGGATCTCAATATTGGTGAACTCAAGATTCAAGATAACATACCTTTTTGAACAAAAAAAACCCCCAACAACAACAAAAACAACAACAACAAAACCAACACAAAAAAACAACCAAATTGAGAAAGAAGGCAAATGGTAATTCATCATTTTGATATAAATATCAGCATTATTTTAATCATTTGTTTATTCCACCTTCAGGTTCGGGTTTCAACGACCCCCTCGGGATTCGGCAAAAGTTGATACCAGAAAAACAACATGTATTATCCTTATATTCATAACTGTTAACGATCGAAGGCGTTTCGGACAAACTTTGTAGATGCGAAATTGCAAAGACATATTTTACTATTTCAACATTTATATAGACATACTTTCTGCAACCATTCAAGCCAAAATTCCATTGTAACCTTAAACGGATATCATTAAACATAGCTTTGTAAAGAGACGCTGATGCATGAATCGTTTTTCAAACAGCCATTGACACTGTCATTGCTTACGTCACTTTGTCTTATCAGCCAATCAATGACTTTTCCAAGTTTCGGGTATTACAAGGTAGAACTCCGTATTGAAGAAGGCAGAATACCAGACTACTGCTACATAGGTACAACACGGACGCACTGGGTCTGCACAGTTGTCCATATACAGACAATCTCCCCTAGGTCATACGCCTCACAATGTGTTACCTCCCTTTGGAAGGATAATATCACTGCCACAACAATGTAAATTTGGTAGTAAACTGTCACCTGGAGAAAACTATAGGTTTCAATAATTGCATCACACTCAATTTAAGTATCATGTTCAGCAGTATTCTGTCTACATAGGATTTAGTGCAGAATGTAAGGATTTTGCCTTATACGTTGTAATACAAAGTAAGGAATTCTTTACTTGCAGAGATGGATCACAACACTGACGACGTTACTAGGCAGCTCGCGGCAGACGTCACATTATACTGATAATGTCACAATGAACCGCATCTGAACCGCATTATATAGTCTGTTTGTTTATGCCTTATTTTATCGTATTTCAATCTGTAATTAGTGAAGAAAGGATGAATCCAGTCAATATGCTTTTATTCCATTGCGCAAAAGCTATAGGCGAGGGTTCAGATGACCCAGGTTCAAAGCAACCTTCTGGTAGCGATATATTCTGAAAGAGTATGAGCTGTCAGGAACGTGCCTCTTGGTCTATAACCATTACCGAAAGTAGGTCTACAGTTGTCGATATAAATCCAACTGTGTTTAGGATAAACATAACTAAAGAATAGATTAATGTTCGTAGGATAAATGCTGCATTAAGTTAAAATGTGTAAATTTCTTCTTCAAATTCGTTACCCGATCATAATACCTTAGGATTACGACCACTACCTCGCAATTCCTCCATAGTTAAATATTTTGACTATGAAAACACTAAAGGTTATCTGCCCACATAGGTAGGAGTCAGACAAGAGTGATCTCCACTTGTATAGATAGATTTGGTGCACAATCCCGTCCATACTTCAGTTACTACTTCCGCCTGTGCTAGGAAGCACGTTCTTGTAGAGACCTCGCAAAACTTGTTATCAAGTGATACTTTTTCACGCCGGGAGCGAGTTTGAAGAGTTTAATTACACAAGGGAAGTGTACTCCATCTATATTTCTACCTCTTTCTAGCTCTTTTCTGTAAGTTTTTCTAACTTTATTAGAACCTAACTTCGACGTGTGATATACATGTGTGCGCTGTTGTGGTTACCTGTACTGATCGCTAGTACGTTAATTGAAATCATGTGTACTTGACCTATTATATATTTCGGTCACTGACTGTTTAATATTACAGACCAGAAAGGTAGTGCATGTAATTTTTATAGGCATTTGTGTTGTTCATTAGCGTCTTCTTCACAGTAAGTTTACGTGACGCTTGACTGATTTAACCTAACAGGCTATCGTTTAGCTCTCTGTGGACAGGACTTAGAGCTCCGAGTGCAAGCACATTAAACTGACTGATGATAACCATGCTACGTGACTGGAATGTGTCTTGTGTCTTGTGTGATTCAAGCAATAATTGCGACATCTGCGCACGTTGGACAGAGAATCAATGGTCTACAGTCGTGATCAGACATATCAGACTGAATAATGGGCAGGCGAAGAATCGCACTAATAAAGAAGACGACGCCTTTAGTATTGCCGCCAACGCATCCTCTGTGAACCAATTTCTTCTGGAGGAAACGATGAAAGCAGAGAGCTCGCCTGTGCAAAAGAAAATTAGGCGGACCATTTCAGCCAATGCGTCACACACAGCTCCAGCTTAGCATTCACTTCATCAACCGGAATATGTGTTTCGGCGGTATCGTTAGGACCAGATCCGACTAGGTACGGCAGCTCACCTTGACCTACAATGATAATAGAGACTGAACGACAGCGGTCAATACCAGCTCCGACACGGCAACAGCTGATGCAGGGAGGGACCAGTTACGGTGATCGAATATTCCCAAACCTGTCCCGGCATCATAAACTTGGCACTGGATGACTCTGTTTTGTCAATCCTGGACTCTGCTATCCGATATAGATCACTCACGGTCAACAACAAATCCAGCCAAGCCTATACCTATACCTTAGAGGACCGGTTTCGATGATCTAATATCACGTATCCCGTTCTGGCAACACAACACTGGCACTCACAGGAAATATCCCATTCATTATAGTGCCATGACGGACACATGTCTGTCCATGGCCAGTATAGTACCACGGTACCCAGTTGCTATTACGGACCCAGGTCTGCTGATTGCCACGAATCAGTCCACACCTATTGATTCATGTAGACCTGGTATCTTTACTGATCCGTCTCAATCCAATGCCATCACCGATCAAAGCCAAACGGATCCAGGAGGGCTCGTCACGACTTACTAGTCAGGTACCAGCTACAGCGATGTTACAGTCCCGGATGTCCAACACCATGCTCAGACCATGGACGATACTGTCATCATCTGCACGGACTTCCATTATGGTTCGCCGTCAGTCTTGGCAAACTTCGACAGTGTTGTCACAGTCTTCACAAGCGGCATCTGTGTCACCCCACTCCTTAGCATACGACGAATTACGCTCACAAGCTTCATCGACATTACAAGTTCCGACGATGACTAGAGAAGACGCAGCCTTCCTTGTATCGATCAATGCAGTTATTTTCGATCGCTACCGCGTGTATTTTGCCCGGTTCCTCCTGCTTTGTCAGCAGCGATGTAATAAAATTCCAAATTCCAGCATCTATCAATCTCTTGGCAAAGAGAGTGCATCCCACATTCAAACAGTTACCTCCATCTGGTCGAGTGGCGGACATACTGCATTGTTTAGAGCTGCAACTATATGACCCAAGTGTCAACAGACCTTTCTTTACACAGCAACGACTGCCATCGAACTTTAACAAAGCGTATTATAAGACACACATTCTGTGTTTCATGCAGAGGTCATAGCCATCGAAAGAGACATAGCAGCCTGGGAATGTCAAAACCCACATCGGTACAGCTGGACTTGACACACTTCAGAGACGCGCAGCAGTTAGTCCGGAACGTCGTTGCAATAGGCTCTATGCTTGACCTGATATTCATTGGAATCTTCCAGTAAGCTGAACATTGCCCATCTTCGCCCGCTGGTATGCCCGTCAGTTTCACGAATGACTCATGTTCTAAACGGGGCTGCAAAACACACACTTGCCAATGCCATTACAGCGGCAGTGAATTCACAGCTCGCGGAAAGAGATGCGGAGCTCGCCACTTCCGCCTTCCTCAAAGAGCATCACTAGGCCACTCTTGGATCGCAACTATTGTCGCGAACCTGCTCTTCAGTGGTCATGTGGAGGAAGTCTGCAAGCAGGCCTACAAAAAGACACATCTCTGTGGAGGACGTCTGCAAGCAGGCCAACGAAGAGATAAACCTGGCATAGGCCCAGGTCAAAAACATCAGCAATCTTTCCAGAACAGGGAGCAAAGAAACAGGAAGAAACCCTCTGCCCACCCCCACCCAATGACGGCCAACAGGGAAACAGTCCTATTGGGTCTATACACATTCAAAACTACAGTTCTCAAGGGCCATTGACGAGCAAAAGCAGAGGGGGTGAGTGGGTGGTCGTTTTAGCCCACATCAGCCGTATTCCCGAAAAAATGACGTAATGCTCAAGCCGCCCTTGTGATATATCTCTGTAGGGAAATCAACCACTTTGCTAAGAAATAGGAAAGACTTTGCCCCGACGATCTCTAGATTCTACAAATCGTTTTGAAGGGTCTCCAGATCATATTTAGCGCTCTTCCCATTTCTCCAGGGCTCTCTCTACCACAGACATAAAAAAAATTCATTCAGAGCCGACGTTCTGCAGCAGGAAATAGACAGTCTTCTCACAAAAAGGGCGGTAGAGATTGTTCGGAACGCAAAATCATCGGCCTTTTATTTCAGACTGTTCTTGGTGTCAAATGCCAATGGCACACTTTGGCCAGTTATAGACTTTAGCTCTCAACCTTTTCCTACGGGCACCATAGTCCAAAAATGGAGACTCCGAGACTGGTTTTAAACGCCGTTTAGAAGAGATACTTCGCTTTCAGGGATACAGTATATAAGTTCCAGGCACTCCCTTTTGGTTTCAACATCAGTCCCTGAGTCTTCACAAGAATTATGGACAGATTAGTGTCAAACTTCAAGACCATCTCCACGTCCGTGACTTCCAGCTACCTGTCTGACATACTACAAAAACACCAGGTGGATTTTCTCGTCTCACTCTTACTCCGCCTTGGATTCCTTGTCAACAAGAACAAATACGACATCGTCCCATCTAAACATTTCACGGACTTGGAAATACGAAGCTCCCAACCTTTGTCTCTCCAGTCCCACATCCGAAGGTCTGGGCAGTCTACACTCTTTCTACAGATTGAAATGGTTTGGGCGCATGCGCTTACAGTCGAACCCTCTGATACCAAAGGTCTTGCAAAAACCGAGGGAATCAGAGTGCCGTCTTATCCTGACTCCTCCGCTCAAGTGGGTACAATCATAGATGAACGACTTGTTAAACTTGGCAGCGGAACTTCCAAGGAAAACTGTGGTCTTTCCTCACCTGTTGAAACGACCTGGACGGTAAGACCTTTAAGTCGAACATGGATCTGTTGAACCTGCACGTCTGGATGATATCATACAAAGAGTATGAGAGGAAGTGGAGAGTTGTCTCACGATGGTGCGAGCGGGAACACAGCACTCCGCTTAAGGCATCCTTACCCCAAATAGCTAACTTTCTCCTGTGGCATTTCGAGTGGAAAACGTTAGCACCCATTACTATAAAAGGTTATCGTTCCACAAACTCAGATACGTTTCGTCATCACTGGAGGGAGGATATAGTAAAAAACAAAGAGCTCTCTGACTTTTTGGCGAACTTTGACCTGTCGCAACTGACATGGTTGAATAAGGCACTGTCTGAACAGCTATCTAGAGCATCGCTGACTCATCTCCCTTACAAAACCTGCTTCCTAGTTGCTCTAGCTACAGCAGGAAGAATTAGTAAGACACGTGCCTTGTCAGTCGATCCGAACTATCTACAGTTAGGTGGTGATGGTTCGATTTCACTCATGACAGACCCTGCTTTCGTTGCTAGGAACAGGCTCTCTATCATGAGCAATCAGTCCTAACCCTAGATCAAATTAATTTAGTGGGCATTTCAGCCCATGAGGTTAGGGCAGTCGCCACGAGTATAACATTCAAATGCAACTGTACCCTAACAGACATTATACAAGCCAAGGGATGGAGAGCAGAGACGATTTTCTCTAGCTTTTACCTCTGTGATCTTTCTCAGTTTGACATAGTGGGACCTTTCGCAGAAGTACAACACGCTACCTTCCCATGTCTTTCGGCAGCTTCTCAGTGACACGGCCTATCGACTTCAGCTGGATTTGCGGGTAGCGGGGGTATTTTTCTCGGTCAGCCAAGACTGGGCATATTGAAGCTGCCTTACATACCTTAGGAGGCCGAAGACAGAGCCTTCTTCTGAGTAAGGGGATTTAATTCCCTCAACCTCATATGTATTTGACTTAGATATTATGGTAGGGAAACGTATTGTAAGAAGAAACCAAATTCTGGAATAAAATATGTTTCTTCGATAATACTTTAATAATACTTACCCGGTCATAATACGGACACACTCTCCCAACCTTCATGCCGTTACTTCCTACTGAATCAGCTTGCATTCCGCTCCAGAAGTCACTAAAGTGTGGACGGTATTTCAGCGCAAATCCCTTTTTCCAAGCTGAGATCACACTTGTCTGACTCCCACCTATGTGGACAGACAACAATTAGCTTTTTTATAGCTAAAATTTAACTTCGGAGTGCTTGATATGCTAGGTAGTGGTCGTACTCCTGAGGTATTATGATCGGTTAAGTATTATCGAAGAAACTTATTTTACTCCAAAAATTGGTTTCTGTCGTAAACTTGTCGATATTTCATATTGTCTAAAAATTATTCGTACCACAGCGTAAAGAAGATCCTTGCGAGCAAGCAGGCTCGTTGACTGTACCCCTGTTCTTGAAACCTGCTGAAGCACAATCAAATAAGGCTGAATATAACGCATATTATACGAGAGACGGTTAAACTTGAGAATTCTCGAGCGTTTGAATATTTTCCTTGTCATGAATTACGATTACGTTTTTAAAAATTCTTTCATGAATCATCTTGCATTCAGTACCCATTTAAAAAACCAACACCAAAACAACATGCGTTTAGATTTAGATTTATCAATAACTGACTTAAATACAGCTCCCAACAGCTGCGACCTACGTGGGAGACTGGAGATTTTGATTCTCACATATTGTCCAGAGAGGAAGCGACAAAATCGGCATATTTTCATTTCCATGTGAGTTTCATTATATGTCGTCGACAAGTTTTCAGTTAAAGCAGAGTCCAAAATTTGACTAAGCTTGACTAAGTGAAAATTATGGAGTTCCTAGTTGTGCCAATATAACTGTACAAACTGAAACAGAATGGTGACAATCAGTCTCACACCACATCTCATCAATTCTCAGCCACACCCAAAAGCTAGTCAAAAAGTCATAGTGTACATATGGAAGTATGGAAGCAAAAGCAGGTCAATCAGATAATCATGGGGCATAGAATGCATCAAATAATCATGCAGAGTGCTGACAAATCCATCTTATTACAAATTCTCGTAAATATATAAAGGTACACGTGTAAATGAAACTGAGTGCATCAAACAATCAAGAATCATAAACCCGCAAAATGATGATGTGAAATATCGAACTCATCCAAGATCTTGTAAATATCAACTTGTACACCAAATTTGGTAGAAATAATAATACATAAATATAATTATTGTGCAGAAACAAAAATGGGCGTGTTAAGAGCCATAATATCGCCAACATAACGTGCTGACAATGAAAATCATTCAGATCTAACCAATATAAAGAAGCATGCCTCATGCGCATGGAATCAAACAATATTTAGTAAAGTTACTGCATGGAAATGACAAAGGATGATTTGGACCAAAAGAAGTCATAACTCCATCAAATGATGTTGTAGACCGTTGTAAAAAATAAACCATTTCGAGCTCTTATAAATACAAGGCTACATACGAGATTTATTTGAAATTCAACTATAATGAAAATTTATTAACGAAGATGAACAAGAATGATTCGTGAAATTAGGAACCATAATTTCGTCCATTACTTAGATAGAATGCTGAAACTAGAGCTAATGAGAATTTTTTTTATCAATACGAAGGTGCATACCAACTGAATTTTAACGATAATTAATAGAGTTAAGGCACGAAATTGAAAATGGGGTAGTAAGATGATAATTAGGGGCTATAACTGTGTTCAATGATAAGGGAGAAAGCTGACAATCAAACGTATTCGAGATATTTAAAAAATAAAAAGTTTTCTTCAAAACTCGGATGAGATTGATTTATTTTATGACACAGTTATATCTGCATCAAACCTGAACGCACAGTTCAAGATTATCTAAAAATTGTCTTGGGATCCATCCATTAGTTGCCAATCGTTGAAATTTGTTTTATCTCTCAGTGCAAGTTGTTGACGTTGATTTAAACGTACGAATGCATGATTTGGGAATCCTGGACGTAGAAAAAATAATGCATTTTGACGTTTTATGACACAGCAACACATTAATATTATGTCGTAACGAGATAATAGGGGGAAAGGGACACACCACTGTAGACAACCATGGCTGATCCTAAGGTAGGATTCGAACACAACATTTTTGTCTGGAGTTCCGCACACCGCATTTATTTATCAAAAGATCCCGAAATTTAGAGGAAAAGATATAAATAAAATAGTGTACACGCGCCTTTAGTGTTTTTTTTTTACTCTTTCTAGGGGTTTTTAGATATAGCAATTAAAGCGTTTGAGTACGATACAATTGATGGTCACGATATAAGTGATGAAATGCACTTCTCCTACAGGGAACAGTTATCATCGGCCAGTTGCGAGATTACCCTTAGTTGCCTCAAGGTGACGTAAGTAGTGTATAAAGTTGATTTTTGACAATTTTGACGACACTATTTATTTCTCTTGAAGTTACGAAGTTGAAATCCAGTTGTAAAGCAAAATAAATAATAATAATAATAATAATAATAATAATGATGATTACTTTGTATAACGCCTAATCTTTAGAAGCTCTAAGCGCTTTACAACATTAGATAACACCTAAAAACATATATAATGATATGATTACGAAAAACAAACACCATGAAATTAGAAAACAAAAACCTGCTGAAAATAGTTAAGGTAAGGAAACATTATTACGTGTTTAGGTCTATTTTTGCAGTCGAAATAGGTGAGTTTTAAGAGCGCTCTTGAATGAGATCACTGTGTCTTTGTGTCTAAGTTCAGTGGGCAATTCGTTCCACGTTGCTGGGCCCTGGTATGAAAAAGAACTTTGTCCGTATGACTTCATTTTGATAGTGGGAATAATGAGAATACGAGTGTCGGAAGAGGAGCGTAAGTATCTTGCTGGTGTGTACACATGGGTGAGGTGAGATAGGTATGTTGGACTGGAGCCAGTCAATGAAACGTAGCACAGAGAACAAAGTTTGTGTTTGATTCTGGATCTAATGGGTAGCCAGTGTAGGGTACAGAGCAGGGGGAGGTGTGCTCTGTTCGTGGTACTCTAAGAATGATCTGAGCAGCTGTGTTTTGAACTTTTTGAAGTTTCTGGAGTAGATACTGAGACGAACCAGATAGAATTGAGTTACAATAGTCCAGTCTTGAAAGTACTAAGGAACACACAAGTGTTTTAGTGGCATCAACTGAAAGATAATTGCGAATGGAGCTGATGCGTCTCAGCTCAAGATATGCAGCCTTGCATATGTTCATGACATGTTGGTGCAATGAGAGAGTACTGTCTAGAGTAACACCTAGGTTTCGCACTGACTGTATGAATTCAATTCTCAGGCCGGCTCACAACGGGGATTTCCCAAGTAAACTAGAGCAGAGGCATATCGTAGTCGCCAGCCTCGATGCAGACTTCAAGCTAGGCTACGTCTGAAGTTATATCAACTAGGTACTCCAGGAAAGCACGAAATCTCCTCAATGCAGCGGCTGTATTCGGAAATCCATGGGATTTAATATGATGCCGTTCGCTGAAACGGCACATTTCACGTACATAAAGCAGCAATCGTTTAGCAGTCAGGTGCAGAAAATCGTATCAATCGTAAGGATTTCGCCAGACTGGAAGCATTTCGTTAGCTAGTTTCTTTAAGCAATAATAAGTGGAGATCCTTCGCGCCGGCAAACCTTATTGAATCTGTGCATATGAGCCCAAAGTTCTTCTGGTAGTCCCATATTGTTTCGCACTTTTGGAACAGTGCAACAAACGAGTATATAAGCAGTATAAAATGTATAAATATTTAGAAATAAAAAAGTATTGTGTTTAAAATGTGGACCCGATGCTTTCTTGATGATGCTTTGGTACCTTTGGCGACTTTGACTTTGGCAGCCTTGTTTGTAGTTGGGTTTGGAATTTACGTATCAAAGCAGGTTCGCTATGTTTACAGTGGCATTGGTAGTTCATGACCTTTTACTGCGGATCTGCAGGCCATATTGGATGAGGGCGACGGAGCGAGAGGCAGTTATGATTCTTTAAAATATACTTAAAAAAAAGCAGCCTAAAACGCAAAAATAGACCATTTTTGCAACACATTTTGTTTTCGTCTTTCTCGCGGTTTCCCGAGTGTCGTTGGGTTATTGAAAAAACCGTATCATATGCTGGAGGTTCGCTGGAAATAGGCCTCGTGTCAGAAAGCTCTGTGGGTTCTCTCGTTCTGATAGACAACACACAGCTTATGATGAATTCCCAGCGAGATTTTTTTATGATCTCCTTGCGGGCTTGGGTTCTTCCGCGGGTTATTAGTTCGTTTCTTACAACTTCGTCGATTACAACCAAAGTGTATGTATTGTGCTACTAAGTCCGTATTTCGTTTTTCGTGGTTAAGTATTTGTCAACTTCATCGAGGATAAGCTTGAACTCTTCCTCGGAGATGGTGGTGTAGCGTAGCGCCTTAGATAAGTGTGAGATTGTGTTGAGCTATGTTTCGGTCAAGACGCGGATTACATCGTGCGTTTTAGCTTTCACGGACAGCCGACTAATCAAATTTCCAGCTACAGAAATTTCAATTGAAATTGCAATGGATGCTGCAATGATTGTTGACAATATTCAAATCTTCGCCACACCGGTGGCCAGAGACACAACCGTCAATGTGGTGTCAACACCATCCACCGCATTTACTTCGCGCTTGTATTTCTTGTGCATATCGCGCCGCTGTTCGGACTTTCCCGTATGGAGGCTTCAGCCTCGCAGATCTTTTTTAGGCAAACATCTTGTGGGTGTTGGATTTTTGGGTATAGCGACATTATAATTCCTCTATAAACAGCATGATAGGAAACTTTAATTGATCTGAAAGGGTGTGGTGAATGGTTAGCTCTCCTGCTAACCTGTCGCCGTGGCCTACTGGCAAGACGGCGGTGATATCAAAGAAGGGGTCAGTTTGCTTGATATCACTAGATCTGGAAATAACACCGTGTTTACCACGCTGACCAAGATTCTCAAATATCATGCCGTCTGTTCGCAGGTTCACCGACTGCTTGTGTCTCTGTCCGATTACTGTGATGAGGCAAACCGCGTCTTTCTGTAATCTCTGTTTTTCTGCCGGCGAGACGAGTGATAAAGAACCCTACATATACCGAAGGATATTTTATCGCAAAGGACGTTGTCATTGTAGTAACAATCGCGTTAGAGAGTCCCAGGGGTAGTACTTTTGTCTGTTGTTCTGATAAATAAATCGCAATGAACCCTAGCTAACCCGAGTGCTCGATTTCCATCTTCTTTCCATCCTCGTTCTTTCCAATCTGAACCATACGTATTCACCCCAAGGAGGCGCAGATACTCTCGCACAGTAGTTTGTATTTCTTGTCGATGTCATGGACTTTTTGTGTGCAATGCACTAATACTCCGTCTTTCTTGTCGATTTCAGGATTGACAGACTGCACACATGATTCGTGTTCCTTGTCTAAATCTGGTCGCTGCTCCGTGGCTTTTTTTTTTTTTTTTTTTTTTGTTTTGCAATACCTGGCAGATAGCAATACCAGGCATACGCCATATGCGCAGGCAAACATCGGTGTCTGCCCAGCATATTTCGCAGGGTTTATCGCCAATGGGAAAAGATTAGCATTAACGGGCAAGCTTTCATAGACCTTCGTATGTAACATCTGGATTGTCCGTTAGGCGGCGCTTTTCAAGAGCCAAGAAACACACTGAGCATGCACGGAGTCGGTTGACAGTTCTTGATATTCCATAACTGCTGTGAGCTTTCTATTCACCGGAAGAAGACAGACAGCTGGTCTATGCCACCCTCGCGTATCTTCTTTTTTGGCCAATCAAGAGGCAGCTCATGTTTTTCTTCGCGTATGAAGACAACACGAATTTAAAGCTCGAGAGAATCACGGATTTCCAGCCATACTAACTCTTGCATCTTTGTAAATAGCTTAGTAACAACCTTTGAGTCGCTTTGGACTGGCTTACGCGTGTATCTGTTAAGTACTTTACTTCCTTTTCAGTAAGCACTACTACATTTTTAGAATAGTACGTGTCCGAGGCCTCTCCTTGCCTCCTTTTCTATCCGTGAGCGTAGCCTAAAGCTCTATGGTATATGTCTGTTCATCTATTCCCAAACTTGTTACGTTTTGGGGCAACACATTATCATGCCTTAAAACGGTCTGTTGTTCAGATAAAGATACAACCAGTTGTATCGACTGCCCAGGAGTTGGAACTGGCAGTGTTGTCTGCTCAACCTGCCGTACCAACTGCCAAAGAGCTGAAACCAGCAGACGAGTACCATTCGCCAGTATTGCGTCCAGCGCCTCATCATCTTCACTTTCTGTTATTTATCCCCTGCGAATCAACTTGTTCAAACGCATTAAAGTAGGCATGATACTGTGCCTATCTTAAACTTTAAAACACTTTCTCTAAATGAATGTTGTGCCTATATCTTAAACTTTATAATAGGCTAGTCACTTTTTCTAAATAGGTTTTGTTATGACTATATCATAAACTTTATAATAAGTTAGTCACTTTTTCTAAATAGGGTTTGTTTTGCTTGTAGTTTACAGATAACTTTATTAAAATGCCTTCTTGCCCTTTTTTCTACACTATTTATATCTCTTGTTACACAACGCGAACATATCCTGTAATCTATCCATGTCCGAGTACCACGCTTCCAGCATGGGTAGACAATACATTCTCTTCAAAACTGTTCCGCATGTACACCGAAATACTCATTTACGCAGTTTTTTTTACCCACATACCTCTTTACTCCCTAATTTCAGCCACGCGCACTTGTTTTTGCCGTGAAACACCGTATCTGAACTTATAATCTCCAAGTATGGTAATCAATTATGCATATTTATTTAAATAAAACTTATACCTGTGTGATGTGGGAGAACGATGCTTCGGAAGCTCCCAACGGCCCCATGAACCACTCGTAAAAATCTAAAACTAGAAGCCGGCGAGCCTTCTATTCTACATTTGCAAAAAATCGAGGCAAGCCAGCAGGAAACGTGCAGGAAGAGGAGGCAAAAGCCTAGTCGTCCTCCATGTTTCACTCGCTGCCTGTGACCCCCAATTGGATCTCAGGCCGAGAGACGAGGCACACTGCTTGCAGAAAATACGCTGATATCAAAACAATGTATTTATGCAGATAAATGCTTACAACTTGCAGACGTATCTTCTGTAGGGGAAATCTGTATTTATAAGGAACGATACAATTGGTTTGCCCTAAATAAGCCTGAAACCATTTATTCCATTGATAAAGATAGATACACATGCGGTAATGTGTAAATTGCCATTAAATGTGTCTCTATTAATTATATGTATGCTCTTATATTAAAATTTACTCAGTCAGGGAGTGCTTGTAAAACTCATATTCCCGCGCTTCCCTGTTTTGTTAAAAAAAATAAATAAAAAAAATATGTGCCTCTGTGTTTAAGACTCTAGTGCCAATATTAATTTCATATTTGAATCCGTCTTTACATGCCCAGTTAGTGTATAATTGTTATAGTATGGGGATCTTAATAGTTTCTATGGGCTAACACATTGGGTGTCAAGAAAACAAACAAAAAGTCTAATCTGGGTTGACACTTTGGTCAGTGATCACAAATATAAATTTTCAGACCCCACTTCCTAGCCCAGCCCTCAGGTGTTGAATCACGCGTTTTACAATAATGCTACAAATCCACAGACCACCCTAATCATATCCCAAGGATTGAAGTATCTATCTTGACTGGCAAAGAATGAGTTGCGCGACATCACAAACAAGACTCATGAAAATACTACACGTTTTATATGCTATTACATATTGTTCAACAGTAACTCTCCTCCCTTACCTGAGCCCCACCCCAAGAAATTGATCACAATTCTAAAACCGTTTTGGATGTCTGCAGACCACCATCTATTATATTCCAAGACTTAAATCTGTAACGTAAACTATGTAGAGACGTTAGCACGCACGTTCCGGTGGAAAGGATTACATAATTCCCACCTAGTCTTCGAAAAGTGCGAGGATAATAATGTGCAACGAATTCTTACTAGTCAAGAGTTGGCTTTTTATCATCGAATATTTTTTTCTTTTCAAGAATAAGTGCCAGAATTACTGCTGACTGTAGTCCAAACTTTTACGGACCTTGCTATGACTGTCAGAACACAGATACTGCGAGATGTAAGTCTTCGTGCACTTTTGTACTCATATCGGGTATACAGATTTGAAATTTTGCAAGGACGTCGATGGTTATTCGAAGAGGCCGATATGAACTCGTAGAATCAAAATCCATCGAATCCGCAGGCAGATCTGTACATTTTTTTAAATCATGTCTGCATGGGCATGTATTGATGTTTGCTCACAAGAATGATAGACAATTATTTTCTCACGAGACCTATTGGTCTACATTAATTGTCTAGTAATAAGAGTCTATATCATGTATGACAGTTTTTTGACAATTACACCACGTCTAACTCCAGAAAGTCTAATCAAATACAACTTTGAGAGGATAACATAAAATGAATGATATCGCGCTACTTGATAAACGTCACCCAGTACTTTATTTTCTGACGCTGCGTTTCAAATCTTCTATCCTTTAGTCATTGGAATATCATTATGCAGTATTTGTCCGTTTTGATCGTGATAAATATTTCTGCTAGTAAGTTACACTAACTAAAAAGGTGCCTTTATTTTTGTCATTGATGAAGCTCATTCTTTTAGCATTACGTTTGAAACATAATATTTCACATTTGAAAATTATTAATTTCTAAAATATTTTCGATATAGTTTCATTTGTGTTGAATTATTCCTAAATATTAAATTAAGGATTAAGTCGGTATTATGAATTAGAAATTATGAATTAGAAGCTATGAATATGAACTTAACATAATGGTTTTCTTCAACATATTCGTTTACCCGATACAGGCAAATTCATGTAACCGTAAGGCCACGTCTTCATTTTGAATAACAATACACTCGCGGCTGCAAGTTAGAATGTTTGTTTGCACTGCAACAGTTCTGTATATTACCTCTGTTTATAAATTATTCCAGACAATGCTGCAGAACAAGAAGAAACACCACCACATCCACATTTGCGTTATCGTCTGAATTTAGTTCACTACCACCAAGTTATCAAACAACCTTGCAAGGACTGACACTAACATCGATCCTTGCTCTTGTAACATGCAAGTCCCTGATAGCACCATCTTCTAAACTTATCATACCTTGAACGACCCAATCCAAATTTTCGTCAAAGACATCAACATTGATGCAGAGAGCTATGTCTTTTACGCAGTCGTCTTCAATACAACAATCATCCATCGCAACGGAAACATCAAAATAAACAAAAGGTTTAAAGATTTGACCAAAGTACTCAAACTTTTGTCAACGTCTTTTTCAAACACAAATACATCACCTTTACCATCGCAGATAGAAACACCAAAATCGTCATCAATGTAACCGGTACCCTAACTCTAGGTCCAGTTGTAGATGATTGTCCTGTAGGCTTGACGCCTAAAGACAATTTGTAAAGTGTAAAGTATTCTCTGTACGTTTTATATTGTTGAAACAGTTACAATTTCAAAATAGAAAACAATATTTGCAAAAGGATACCTCCCTAACTTTACAGAGGAAATATTCAAAATAAAGCAAGTAATACTAGGTGATTCTTTTGTTTACAACTGGAAGACTTCAAGGGAGATGATACTGGATGCATGTTTTGCGAGCAAGAGCTATCTTTTTACGACAAACAGGATAATGTGTACAACGTTGAAAAGTTATGGAAGACACGAGAATGATGGGCAGAAGGAACTTGTAAAATGGAGAGTATACGATGAATAGTTTAACAGCTAGGAGCCGCGAGAAAACATTATATTCAGTTGAAATAAATGGTGTAAACACGATACATAGATAGCGGTATGACAGAGCACGCAAACTTTGCGTTTTTTCAAAGACAACTAGTTTCTGGAATGTGACAGAGATGTGGTAAGACCACTGCATTTGAAAATGAAGGAGTTAAACCATGAACGTCATATGAATTCGCACTGATCACTAAACTAGAGAGAAAAAAGAAACAAAAAGCCCCAAAATATAGCAGTTAAACAGCAACATAACGGACATGTAAAACGTGATAAAGCAATTCAAACTACATCACATACAAGCTGAAAAACAATTATAGCGTTGAAGACTACAATCTCGTATTCGAGATTTTGAAAACTTCAATAACTACACTTTGAACATTGATAAATTTTGGCCGAGTCAGCCAAACTGGGCAGCATGGATGGCAACATCTGGTTGTGGAATTTATTTAATGCATTTGAGACACAAAAACATACCAGAGCTAGCCAAATCAGTACACAGATTTCCCGTTTAATTTCAGATGAGAAAGCTGCTTTCTGAATGTAGATTACATTTACCTGACGAAACTGATATCTTCAATTAGTTCTGACCTTATAATTTTAACTTTGTCTAGTTGATTTTGTAACACATTTATTTTACTGCCATTTGTTTATTTTTTAGTTTCTTCTTCAAGTCTCTCTATCTGTTCGTTATGATGTTCAAGTTCTATTTATAACAGCTTCTTCATATCATCACATCTATCTTTCTTCTTACTGGTTAAATCTTCGGACAATGTGTTCTTCTTGAGCTCCGGATTTCTCACATGGAAGCAAAGTTCTAAAATGTTCGTCTATTTGATGATTTACTTCATCCAGTTCAGTAGTTCTGTTTGCAGCTACCCTACTTAATTCATTCATATCATTCAAAATTGTATCCAGTTATAGTATATTTCCACTATCTTATATTGGTTACCTTTGAACGACAGTAGGTTCAATTGGATATTTAGGTTCAGTTTCTTCTGTATCTCTGTGTCTATTTAAGCTATCTTGAAAAATGATTTATTATGGCGGAAGGAGGAACTTGTGTGCTTGATATATCTTCACTGTTTAATGCTTGCATAAAATAGAATCCTCAAACTTGCCGCTCTACTGAACTAGCTGATACAAATTTTGTAACACCATTTTGAGTTATCCTTACATTAACCACCATATCGTATCTTCCTCTGGATTTGATCCATAATTCACCCTTACCATATTTATGCATATGTCTTGCATATTGTATTACAAAGTTCGTGTTTACAAGATAATCAGAAGTTCTTAATAGTTACTCCAATTTCATTTCGTTTTCTTTAATATCTTCAGCATCAACACTTTGCTCTTCATAACCACTTTAATGATTTACAGTAACATCAACATCTGTTTGAACCATGCATCTACCCCAGCATCGTCATTTTAATATGCAGGATTTTTAAATTCTTTCAGTTCAAAATCTTGACCACCTTCAGCCATTTTAAGATCATTTAAATAGGGAGGAAATGGATAAGACACACGTGAAGAAAGAGCATTGAATATATCGTCGACAAATATAGTCACACATATACAGAAATTGAAGAGTACAATCAGGAATAAAACATAGCAATCGCAAATGGATCATACAGATAGGTAAACCGGTAAAACCTTGACTGAAGAAGAGTTGGAAAAAATGGACGAGAAACAAATCAAAAAGTGGTATGAAATGTTTGTCAGTGCTAGAGCTGCTAACATTTCCAAATCATTGTTAGAGGTTACAGTTTATAGTGTGACATAAATGATAAGCAGATTTGTTTCTATTGACGACTTGGACAGTTTACAAACTTAACCGAAACATGATTTCTTAATATCAAAAGGAATTAACTACATCACAGGACTTTTGTCATTTAAGCTTGAGTTGCCTCTATCTGCACCGAGTACTAGTTTGATAGCTTTCAAACAATTGTTTTTCAATAAGACAACCGAAAGACGTAATAAATTATAAAATGCTGAAAAAATACTTGACAAAAAAAAATAGTGTAGCGTAGATAAATAACATCTGCTGAGCAGAATTTCGTAGAAGTAGAGCTTCTTTCGGCAAAGCCGATATCATCTCTGAACGAGAATGTGTACTGATGGATTTGTTGTTGTTACAATAGTTGCCATTAGAGGAGTATTAAACAGTGCTGGATTTATTTTTCCCCACAGCCAGGTCAAGTGTTACCTGATCTGACACGCGTATATCGCCGAGAAAATGCAGACAGATCATTCTAATTTCTCCACATGGCCAGGTCAAATATTGATTTTATTGACTTGGCAGACATGCACATATATCGCTTAGGAAATTCGTTCGACAGAATAATCGAGAACTTGTGTATCGTGATTTTCCAGTATCACAATTCGAGCATATAGTTCAGTTGTGAGGTTTCATTTGCGCGATAGTAGGTGGCCTCGTGCTCTCATTAACACAGAGATTGGGGTGTAAAGAGTAGGTAAAATATGGGAATGCTTGCAATCCAGAATTATGTCATTTATTTTTTTTATTCATATTTTTATAAATTTTCCTATTTTGTCATCTTAAATTTTCACTCACTGTTGGTCAGTTTGGTGTGTAGTGATGTGTCACTTTTGTGAAAATAAATTCTACCATCGATTGCTTTGCATGCCCATATCTTCCTTACTTCTGTCCAATGGCAGCGCGATGGGGGGGGGGGGGGGGGGGCCGGCAATTTTCCCAGGGCGCAGTCAAAGTTGGGCGCTGTCAGGAGTTTTTTATTTTTGCAGATGACATTTTCGTAGTATTTCACCTCACCTTAGTGTAACGGGGGCAATTCTTCACAAAACTTATATTTAGGAGGGGGGGGGGGGGGGTTGGCAACTGACATAAAACTGTTCTGTGGTAAAATAGAGGTGCCACTAAAGAACATTGCCCCCGGGCCCTCGAACCCTCGCGCCGCCACTGTTTCTGTCTGATCTTTTCCTTCTGTTTTTCGTTTCTGCTGACTTTGTGCACATAGCTATTATTCTTCTTCTTCTTTTTCTCCCTATTTCATATAGTTTTTAAAAGAAAAGAACTCCTTCCTATTTTGTAACTGCAGGATGCCCTGTTCCTACTTGAAGGCGCGTTTTTAGATTTATTCTCTTTATTCTCTAACATGATGTAGGTTGAAATCACTTTTTGTTTCAAGTTTACAGACTGGAGGAGTGCGTATCTGTGAACTGTAACTCTACTCAGTGGAACATATATGTAGATGTTGGTGGTTTAAAAAGTCTGTATCCAAATGTGTCTGAACGAGACATCCACGTTGGACTAATGGACTGTATCGGATACCCGTCGTCGAATAATATACTTTTTTATTCCAATAGGGGCTATCCGAATGCTCGACTAAGGAAAAGGTCTGAAATAGTTTTTATTTGATGTCTTTGTTATTATGTCAAAATGTATATACCATCAATATATAAGTACAAATTCGTCAATATAAATGTTTAATAAGGTACACAAAACATGCAGTCATACAGACCAACTACTCACCCACCAACTTATCTCTTAATCATTTCTTTTTAAAACACTTGTTAGATTGTCCAACTTATTGCAGTTGTTGTAAAAGACATGACCACCTTTTTCATGTTATGATTTTATTGTGATCTAAAATTAAAGAAGTGTAGAATAGTTCTTCGTGGTCTATTTACCTTCTTTCAAATGAATCGTGAAGCATTTGTCCAACCTTTTGGATCTTGTCCTATAATTGAAAATCATTGGTCTGATATCACTTTACCCTTGATGGTAAGTTATATTCGACCTTATTCGAAAATTGGAAATATATCATATTATATGTTTGATCCTACAACAACTTCAATAATCTTGAAAAGGTCTGAAATCAACCGTCACAGTCTAATTTCCCTGTACATTAGGATATATTTAAATGATAATAATAATAAATACACAATAATGGTAAACAGAAGTTTCCAGCTTCCCTAAAATCTAATGACTTTACATTTTACATATTTTATCACTAGATGTCCAGTTATTTAATCATGAATAAAAGAAAACTTTCCCTCATGCCTGCATAGAATGTAAATGAATAACTAACTTTCTAACACACATAGGCAACAATAATAAACCTACCTTTGTGAAGAAGCCGAAGTAAGTATATAATTAATATTAAGAGCCATGAAACTTTTCTCTGAAAAAAACTTTTTCCCCAAATAACCGCTCATCTAACTGGTAAATAATACCATGGTACTACGGCATGCAGAAATGAAATAGGGATACAATCCATAAATACAGTAAAGATTGCTTGTACCGTTTCAGAGGGAACTGGGATTTTAGAAAGTTATAACGAAGAAACGTTATATCCAAATTCGTTTATTTTTCTAAATGTTTATGTACTTGTCAATGTCGATGACGTTGGATATACATGTAGTAAACAATGTGTGATTATCGTGCTTTTGTTATCTGGCTTCGGCGCGTCAGGTGATAAAAACGTTTTAATTGAGCTAATTTTCTCAGGCGGACGACATAAATCAAACGTTATAACCAATTAAACATTGTAAAAGGAACGTTATAACGAAGCATTTGGAATACATACATATTCTTGGAAACTTTATATCCAAGAACTAATAAATAATCTTTACCTTAGTAGGATTTTCTCATGGATGCAGCATCTGCATATACACTATTATACGGAAATATGAAATTCATCATTTAAAAAAAAAAAAAAAAAAAAAAAAATAAAAATTAACGTTTTTACAGAGGTCAACATACTCTAACCAAACCATCGTGGACGTATTAAATATCGATTAACATACTGTATAATCAATTAAAAGGTACGTGATGTTCAACTTCGTTACCCTTCTTTTCTATGAGCTGGCAACAAAGAGAGATCCAAGATTCGCGTTTCTTATAAGAGGAACCATGTGATCATTAGATGACACGAAAGTGCAACGGAACATTATGACATTTACTAATAAATGCAACATGGCCATCATGTTGATTTCAGCTCCACCTTTGATGTGAGACTAGTTTTCTACAATGACTCCACCATCCGCTTTAGGATTCCAGGAAATCCTCTTCTAGTATAACTTGACCAGGAAGTATTTGTTTCATTGTTTGCTAACACTACAGACCAGAGGCTTAAGACAAAGTTCGACTATTGCTTTACGCTACCATCACCTAATGCTGACAAAACATTGCAATACTAACTCATACGTGACGGGTAAGGCAAAACTTACTTAATCATGGTCAACAAAAGTGTGTATAATATCTGTCATATAAGTAAATAAAATTATTAACTATTTTTTTTACTATTATAATTTTTATAAAGGCCACGGCTGTACCTAATAAATTGAAAATTGTCATTTAATTTACTATATATATTTACTTCAAAAATAAAGAGAAGTTAAAATTAAAATTTCCCTTAAATACATTGAGTTTGTAACATATTTTTTTTTAATTAGCAAGTTGTTGTAAATTCTGGTTTTAATGGTATTTGATTTCAGCATGCATTGGGAATGAAGCATGGAACTAAAGTTAAAATTTTACTTTATTTCCAATACGATTCTAGCATTTTAATAATAATGACTTTCACGAGTCTAAGAAATAACAAATATATGTTTTAAAACAAATATTTTGGATATCGATATCATATGAAGGAAACAGAACATTTGGACCACACGAAGGCACAGAACAAGGTGAAATCAGAATATTTGTCCGTCAAATGTATTCTGATTCAAATGAGACGTCTGACAAGTGTAAGCCTTTAATGAATTTAACGCCGTCGGATATAGTGAATGTTAACAGTACATAAAAGGCCTATTAATCCATTCTATCTTATCTATTAGCCCCTTTTCCAGAGAATTATCAAAGTTTAATGATGCATGTTTCACATAATAATCCTCCTCTTTTAAAAGTGAAGTTTCTTGAATTTTCCGAAAAGGTGTGCTTTTCATTCAGTTTCCTTAATCGAAAGAAAGGTCTTAAAAGAGATATTTTGCATACTAGGTTCCACTCTTACATGCAGGGCCGGATTAACCCATAGGCTAATAAGGTTATAGCCTTAGGCCTTTATATTTTGTAGGCCCTCCTTTAGGCCCTCCATTCCATATTGAAGTAACGGCTGAGCGACCTTCCCTCCTATTAGCCGTAGGACCCTGATAACCTTAATCCGGCACTGCTGACATGTACCTGCTGACATGTACCTGCTGACATGTACACAAGCAGGTGTCTTTACCTGTATACTATGCCTGAGAAATATTGTCTTCTTTAAGTGTAGTATTGCACAAAATCTGTCTTTTCCAAAAGTTAATGTTTTTCGACATTGAGTTGCTTGAAAAAGTTAAATATTATAAGGAAACGGCCATCAACTAGGATATACTATTCATGCAACATGGATCAAACGAAGCGGATGTGAAATCTCAAAGCACTGAATTGACATGAATTTTCGGAATTGAAATCCCAAAACACTGTATTGGCATTAATGTTCGGAAGTGAAATCCCAAAACACAGTATAGGTAATAATGTTCGTGAGTTTTCAACGTTTTTTTTTCGTATTTATCCCTTTTATTTCTATTTTATATAAATCTGTTGACGTCAATCATGGTAGATTATGATTGAAGTGAAATCATGTAATGCATCTGGCTGTTATTCGTCCTTATATATTTCATATAATCTATTGCGTCGTGCTTTTTATTTCAGATGTAAAGAAGACCCCAACACTCACATTATTTCACAGAACATACTCGAATCAACATGTTTATTCCTTTCTTTTGAGTATTCAACAATGCAGACCGGTATCTACATTGCGTGCGAGATTAATTTCTGCGACATGGACGACAAATCTAGTCAGTGTAGTAACGTGTACCAGTGATCAATCGTAATTCAAAAGCCCATATATATTCTCAAGAAATCCACTATAAATTTGTCACGCAGAGCGCACGATTGTAATAATTCTACACAAAGTTTATGTTTCATTATGATATTTTATTTATAGGCACTGATGGAATATGTTACCCTTATACCCATGAAGATTTGCCACAAGATCTATTCAGCATGATGAATAATTACAATGTATTGTACACATTGAACAAATGAAATAAAATAAAAGTGAATTTTATTCCGATCGTATTTTGTGTGATGGTACTGCAAGTATCTCATCATTTTCTTTCTAAAAAAAATTATGATTTTAAATCTCTTATCACGCGAAAGCTACGGCTTTACTTCTAATAGCCCATTAGGTTCACCTTTAATTAATCCCCAGATTTAAAAAAAAAATGTATCACAGATATTATGATCAAATCCGTTTATCCGTCCGACCGTCCGTCACGCTATTTCCTACAGTTTCAGACAAAAATTCACGAAACTGGTGCAGTAGTGCCCTCATGATGTAAAATGGTACGACACATATTTGTTTCTAGTAACAATACCTTTGGGAGGCGTCAACAAATCATAAGGCCCAAAAGCGCATTTACTGCTACGATATAGTTGGGGGAAAAAATGTGTATATGGCATTTATGTGCATGAATATGATTTTTCAGACATACAAGACGAACTCAGATATGCAGCCAATAATAATTCCTGGGTTTATCCTTACCCCAAGGGACTTAGCCGCTGGGTCATAACTTAAAAACTATTGATATCCCCCACCCTTTGCTCATATATATATATATATATATATATATATATATATATACTTACTGGACGTACAAAAAGACAAATTCAGATGTACAACTGATATTGGCCACTGGGTATATACTTAATCCCCTTGGTTTTGGGTCATAATTTTAACACTGTTGAGATCCCCATCATAGACACATACGGACATAAAAAGACAAATTCGAATTTGCAACCGAAATCGGCTCCTGGGTCTCTCTCTAACCCAAGGGACTTAGCTCCTGAGTCACAACTTGAAAGCTTTTGAGGTCCCCATAACCATATATACACTTACTGTACATACAAACGATAAATACACATATGTAGCTGACACTAGTCCCTAGGTCGTCTTTAAGCCACAGGTATTTAGGTCCTGGTTCATACCTTGCTAACTATTGAGATGCCAATGCTATAATCATATATACTTAACAGGCATGAAAAAGAGGAATTCATTTATGCAATCCATATTGACCCCTGGTTCTATCCTCAGCAGCAAAGGGACCTAGCCCGTGGGTCATTACTTGGTGGAAACTATCAAGATCCCCACCCTACAACTATATATTGGATATGAAGAAGAAAAAAAAATGAACAAATGCAGCTAAAATTAGCCCCCAGGTACATCAGGGATGTGGTCCAGAGGCTTAAATAAGGATTGCTGGTAAAATAAGGGTTGGTGGTAAAAACGGGTAAGCATGGGGATATGTATGCCAAAACAGACTTCTATTTTTAGATAAAGAGTGTAAGGACTATGACTACTAATTATCAATTGAGCAGGTACCAGTCACGAATTGGGGGAAAGTTTGATACCGTACTTGATGGTTCGATATCACGACCATAGTTATAATATCAGCACGGAACGTTTCTTTTCATATGTGTTTTGAATCTCTACATGTATTCTGTTTGTGCACACACACACACACACACAAAATGTGTTCCCGCTAGGACAAAACTATCCAATGCCGGTGAGACACCATTCATCAAGGTAGCTTTTTACCTGTACTCAGCTTTAGAAATATATATTTCGAAAAAATGGCGAAAAAAAATCATTGTTGACTGTTCATGAAGTTTGCGCAAAATTCAAAGTATACACGTGTTGCATGCTGGGTCAGCAAATGCACAGAACAGTTTTTTTTCTCAGAACGATATCATTTATTTTGATCTTTAACTAGAATGGATTAATCGTCTGAGTCAGCTTCATGTTATGATATTAGTCAAGTCCAAACACATGTTGTTCCCTTGGTAAAATTCCAAAACAGAGAAATATATTTGATTCTTTATGTATTATATATGCATTACATTATACTTATATATACTAGGCGTATCTGTTTTCTGATTTTGATTTTAATTGTATAGCACGGATACTCAATTAATGGACATTCAATTTAGCAAGAAACTTTATATATATATATATATATATATTACATGCAATACATACTGTGATCTTTCTACAATGCACATATGATACAATAAACAATGTATTGTTTTTTTACAAAAATGCATACTTAGATGATGTACAAATATTTGCATTTATATTCATAAAGGTTCCGTTCATATATTCATAAAGGTTCCGTTCATAAACTCACTTGTCATCAACTGCTTACAGTTCCAATACAAATAATAAGGCATCACAGTAGTAAAATAAAACCATTGTGGAGCCAAGGATATTTGACCACATTTTTAATAATCCATATAGTCTTGCGTTATTGTAAACTTTTTTTGTTGTTGTCAAAACTGTTGAAGCATAAATTAGATATACCTTAAACCAACTGTAATATTGTCATTATTCAGTTTTATCCTGTATTGAACATAAGGTCATATTTTAGCCAATCTTTTGCACATACCATTGTCAACGATATGCGTACAAAATTTTGTTGACAGTAAACATGGCGCCTAAAGACGCTCATGACAGGATAACCAAAATCACAAAAGTTTAGAATGTAGAAGAATTTTTTAAAAGCGCTTCCTATACTAAGGTGTCATTGCGAACAGTATAGTGGATCATGGTTATTAATTGAGTTAATAAGTTCGGTTTCACGAAATTGAACTGCAAAGGTCAGAGACACCTATGCTGTACAGTCTAGAGTTTATTTTGTCCTAAAAGGCAGAGATCCGCTACTTCACAGCAAAAGAATGTTGTGAAGTAATGGTAACGCATGATTACTTACAGAGCGATTTCATCGACAAAACGAAAGAAAGAGCACTAGTATTTTTGTTTCCATGACAACTTCATTGGCAACGCAACGTAAGAGTTCTTTTTACGTGACAGCTATTATGTGACTTCATCAAGAAGTAAGCATGATTGAAAACACTCTGAACGTCCTCAGCCTTTTCCGTCGCATGCTAGTAAAATACCATTTGAAACCACCTCGGCTATTTCTGCGAAACAAAAATATGCCTCGAATGTATGTCGGCGCTGTAATTTACAGAAGAAAAAAAATCATACATTTGTTCGCCGGAATTTCTCCTATAAAAAAAGATTCCAAATCTATTTAGACCGCTACAGCTATTTCTACTTTTGGCTTGACTGTAGGATTGACCAAGATGTTATGAATGAAAATCGTTCTATCATTCTGAACTTTTCGGTCAGTCCTTGTTTTGCAAATGTCCGATGTCTGAATGGCAGCTATCAACATACATTCGAGGTATGTTCCGTAGGATTGACCTTGAAGTTGTGAATGGTAAAAGACCTCGAATGTAAATAGTGGTCATTCTGAACTATCCTCAAGCCAGTGGTTGTTTTTACGTCATGATAACTTCATGGACCTCACAACGACTCGATAACATGTCATTACTAATAGCAACGTAAGCAATAGTTTGAAGCTTTTGAAATCGAATGATTTCTTCAATTGTTTCATTAAAAAGCTGCAGGAATAAAACTAAAAACTAAATGTACAGGAATTTAATTGATGGTTGAAACGTCTTCGAGTGATATTTTCAACACCTGATATTGTATAAGGGTCAATTCTTGGCACATCCGGCCGATGTACGTTAACCAAAACCTTACCAATTTGGGCAGTATCACTATAATTACGCATGAGTCTCTTTCATAGAGTCCAAATTATTCAACTCACACCAGAAAGAGACGAGAATGTTCCTATTGTGATCAGAAAAACACACCGGTAATACAGTAGCTGCCATATCATATGCGTGTACCTTGTTAAACAAATGACATCATGCGCCCATAACACACAGTCATAACTTTTATTACGGTCACTTGACTGAGATGACTTATTCTTGGCCGAAACATTGTAAAGTTTCTTTTTTTCAGGCACGAACTCACCAGAGAACTTTCTTTACTGAACTCGTGCAAATATTTCCATAAAGGTAGCGTAATGCTTTTGATATGGTTCTATTTTGTCTAGCGTACTCTAGTGTGTGACTGAGTTCGCTACCATTTTCCGTCGATTTTCCCCTTTCTATGCTGTATCACTGCATTCACGTATATCTTAGATTGAATTTGATAGAAAGTCCACAAGGTGTTCCGATTATACATTTTCCTCACAGAGGGTTATCCCTCCTTGGTAGGATAATACCACTGCCACAATGTTGTAATTGGTGATAAGTTGCCACCTGGAGAAAATCGGACACTTTTTTAACGTTATCACACTAAATTAGGAATACATTTTCTTCGACCTTTCCTCTTCAGTGATTTTGGTGCGGAATGTGAAGATTTTATCTACTATATGAGATAAAAAAATTTAAAAATCTGGGATTCTTTACTTGTGGTTATGGAGTACCAAACCGAGGACGTTATGAGATAGCTCGTTAGCAGATGTCATAATATACAAATGACGTCATAATTTAGCCTATTTGAGGCGCCATGGTTTGGTTCATTTTCATCCATGGACTGGTTTAAAATGTTGGTATATGGAAAGAAAAAGAATCTAGTCAAGGTTGTCTTGTACTGAACTTGGGGTTTAATCAGCATTCTGGCAGCGATATAATCTGAAGGAGTATTAGCTGTGAGAAGCATGTTTAGATCGATTTAATAAATCAATGCGTCCATTAACATCCGAGTTCTGATTTTGGGACGAGGGTGTTCCGAATGGAAACATTCGCTGAGAATCTATAACCGGTAGGGTCTTTTAGTTACTCGCAAAAAGATGAAAAATTGAATTTGAATTTATAGAAGTATTTATCAGTTTATATTTTAATTACATTGGTACATAATAAATGTGTATGTCTTTATTTTGTTAAAAGTATTTAATTAAAAGTTATTGAATTTGTTCCAAAAACGTATTCATGGTGAGTCATTGTTTTGGCAGGCCGTCGTCGGGCACCGCCAAAACAATTCGTCTACAGGAATATTTTTCAACAATCCATACATAATTTACATAATATGCATTCTTTAAAATATACAAAGTATGATTTAACAGGCATTATATCGTCACAATAATTTGTTAGCAATCGAAACTCGACATGCTCGAGAAAAGCTTTAATGTTATTCCAGCATGGTTTTTTTTTTTTTTTTTTTTTTTTTTAAAAATCTTCCACGAACGATGTGAAGTGAACAATGTTTTAGCGCTTTGAAAGGATATCGTTTATTCTTTAATTGTGTGTGTGTGTGTGTGTGTGTGTGTGTGTGTGTGTGTGTGTGTTTTCGAAACCTTAGTTATAATGCAGATTCATATTTAGAATTCAGGAAAATATTTTTTTTTAAAAATAAAATAAAAATAAAAAAAAAAAAAAAAAGCAACAGCAACCTTATCGGTACATGTAGTATCCGATCTGAATTATATACTTCTATATGTAAGCAATTTCAAAGCAAAGGCTGAATAAAATCAATGAATCAAACAGTCCGATACTGTCCTCGTTTTGACTATATATCACTAACAGTGCCATACAATGGATTGTCTACGAAGACAATGTTACCGTTCTCGGGTTTTACACTGACTAGTTCATGACGACTCTTGTCAAACGTAGCACCATCATCATCAAGGTACAGGAGACTTTCCTCTGACTTTCTACGATAGCTGTAAATTTTAAAATATAATAATTGTTATGTCGATCTTTTCTCATAATGAGATAAACATTGACATGATAATATAAATGTTATCAATGTTATTGATATCTGGTTACTTTTTCTAGTTGGTAATAAATCAGAAACGCGATCGCAAACAAATACGATTTTAAGGTTTAAGTAGTTAATCATGAATATTGAAAATGAATGACGACTAACTACTGCTTCTTCTTCTACTACTACTACTACTAACGTGACCACTGCCACTGGTGCTACTATCCATAATCATGATCATTCTAACCATCATTATGATGATTATACTTTTCTTCATCATCATCGTAGTCATCATCATCATCATTATCATCATCATCAACGACGACGACAACAACAACAACAACAACAACAACAACAACAACAACATCAACATCAACAGCAGCGGTATCACAATCGTCACTGACATCAGGATAACCATTACAAACACAAGCATAAGCACAGCAATACCATAAAGATAATCATCATCATCGTCATCGTAACCATCTTCGTAGTCATCATCATCATCATTGCAAACACAAGTACAAGCACCACCTACACCATAACCACAACAACTACAACCACCATCGACATTGTCATCGTTGTTGTCGTCGTCATCATCATCATCATCCATGACTTTTTGATGACTAGCTTATAGGTACATTCGAAATACCTGTTATGTCTGCAGTTCTTATTTTGCACCACTTAGATTTTAACAGTCCCACTGAAGTTAAATTTCATATCTATCTACAGTAATTAATGACCTGTTACTTTTATCAGGTATTATTTAAAATTATGCTTTATATTTATTCTGTACTTAATCGGATCCGTACCTATTTCTCTTCACTTTGAAAATTAGAATCCCAATCAGGATCAGGATTATTACTACAGCTCCCCCAGCACCGCATAATATTGCAATATGGTCGCTTATCCAATCCTGCATAAAAGGAAATGGACAAAAACTTTAAAGCTGAAATTATTGCCTGTTGCTATGTTTGATTATACAAAAAGAGTATCATTAAAGCGATTTGTCTACAGGTTGAACAAACATGTATTCCATGCCAAATACTGACCTTTGTTATTGTTCAGCGGCTACTGTGACTATATTTAGAAAAACGTATTTTGAAAAATGAAGTGCTACTATCAAATATTTTAAAATAAAAGCTTAGTTTACTTTAAGGATACAATCTCAAAATCTGGCGACTGAAGTTTATTTACTAATTGTGTATCTAGATAAAAATTACAGAGTTCAAACAGCAGAACAGAACAAAGTATGTATTCAATATAAATCAGGTCAAATAATGACACATGACCACTTATAAACAGAATTACAAAATTGAGGATCGTGCTGAAGTGAAAAAGAATGCAAGAACATCGTTTAAAAATTAATGCCCACAGCTTTCCAGATTTGACTCTTGATGATAAGTAGATCACTTTATTTTATGAACGGGCTTGTTCAGCGTATTAATGAAGCAAAACGGGAAAGTATATGGAAAATGGATAAAGGATATATATATATATATATATATATATATATATATATATATATATATATATATATATATATATATATATATATATATAATGACTTAAATATTGATAACGGCGCAAATACAAAACAAAACAGTTTCCCAACGTTTCGAGCTAAACAAGCTCTTCGTCAATATATAAATATATATGTGTCTCTCTCTCTCTCTCTCTCTTTCTCTCTCTCTCTCTCTCTCTCTCTCTCTCTCTCTCTCTCTCTCTCTCTCTCTCTCTCTCTCTCTCTCTCTCTCTCTCTGTATGTGTGTGTAATAATAATAATAATAATAATAAAGTATTCTATACATCAAATCAGTGTCTCACACAAGTATTAAAAAGATACACGACGAAAATATGTAAAGATGTATATAATTGCAAGCAGGTAAGTAATGAGTTAGATGGACCTTATGTAACATTTAAAATAGTACGGAAAATAAATTAATTTAACAAAAATGATTGCCTACTTAATTTAAAATGCAAGCTTTCTCATTACTCACCTCCTCCACCAAATATATTGGGTGCCATGTATAGCCTATCATGTGCTAAAAATGGCTTTAAACCCACAAAACCACAAACGATAAAACTTGGATGGAACATAGTGATATTTCAAAGCTGGATTACTTTCAGTGCTACTGTGTAATAAAAGAAATAAAAAAAACCCCACCCATTTTTAAATTAGAAATACTCTCGACATCCAAGACCACATTGTTATTTCTTTATTGTGCAAAATCACAACACAAAATAATGTGAAATTCTTTGCACTGTCAAGAAATGACACCGTAAAATAATGGTCAAGGGAGATAAATCTTACTATGTAGATTATGCTTGTACGAGTAATTTCCATTAGTGGTATGACTGTGGCATTCTGGAACAATTGACTGTAAGTTTTGATTTTCTTCCTTAATTTTGCAATATATGTATATATATATATATATATATATATATATATATATATATATATATATATATATATATATATATATATATATATATATATATATATATATATATATAAGTTCGTAAAAATAATGGTTAATGGTCAAGGGAGATAAATCTTACTATGCAGATTATGCTTGTACGAGTAATTTCCATGGTTAGTGGTATGAATATAGCATTCTGGAACAACTGACAGTAAGTTTTGATTTTCTTCCTTAATTGTTCAAAATATATATATATATAAAAAAGTTCTTACAAATTGAACAAGAAAAAATCCCCACCAAATTAACGTATTTATTGGCCTCTTCATTGTTTAAAATATTCTCTGAAAGGGCTTGCACACTTTAACTTAATAATAGCCCAAAAATATATTTGTCAATGAACCACAAACCATTTGGAAATTAATTCTGACAATAACAGTATATAATGACATTAGCATCCTTAATAACAAGTAATATCAAAATCCCTAATAGCTGCGTCCACCTCAGTAAGTAAGGTGGACTCATGTAATTGAGGATTCTGAAGAAAACTTCAGAATTTTAATCGGCTTTTGCATAATGAAATCAGGTGTTTATTGTGTATCTGCATAGATGCATACCAATAACCTCAGTATATAAGATGGACCCGTGTATTGGGGATTCTGAAGAAAAGAAAACAAAAAAAAAAAAAAAAAAAAAACACTTTAGAACTTAAATCGGGCTTAGCTCAATCCAACCAGCTGTTGATAGTATGTCTGAAAAGATGCACGCCAATAATCTTAATATTTTAGTGCACCTGTACTATTGTTGACTTATACGTTCAAGTATGGTATTAGTTGGAAATACTTCAGAGTACACGGTTATTCAGCGACGTCCCGGCTGATTTGATTTCTTTCTCTTGTCAGTCTTCCACGGTGGTCTCTAATGTACCTAAACTCCATACATGGCTGTTCCAAGGGGAGACAGACCTTCATAGTCAGGGTGGGAAATTTGATAACATTTATGACAAAAGTTTAAATATCGCTTTTTCACAATCATTTAAAGTTTCAATAGTAAAATATATATTAGTAATTTTCCTAGTTAAATAATCAATTATAAAGACTTCTATACTTGATCAACATGTTTCAAAACAAGCAAGAAAATTATTACAGGCTCCACTAATACGCGCACAACTAGAATAGAATTAAGACGAATGAATATGCAAAATTTGAACAGAATTAACACCAAACTTTTGAGCTTCATTTAAGAGAGATGTACAGGAGCACGGACTTTACGGTGGCAACACTCAAGATTTTTATGAATTTGTCAATTACACTGAACCGTATCTGAAGAAAAATATAATTCGAAAGATTCGACAATTTGGTTCTGTAAATGTTCAGCTTGACTTGACGATTAGACTTATGAATAGACCAACACAGAAGGGAGAGAAAATTTAGTACAGATAATTTTACCATAGAACTAGACCTACGATCATAATAAGCAGAGGTGAAATGGATTATGTCACTTAACGTTTCTTTGACAGTTTAAATACCAAGTTTAGAAAATAAGCGAAAGCAGGACATGGATGTTTGACATGATTGAATTTTTAACGATCTAAGTAGATAGGTATCAAGTTCTCAGATGAAGCCCCTATATCCACATCATCACAATCCTGGACGTTATTGTCGTCCCTTTCAACGATAACAAGGCTTGCACGAAAGGTGGAACAACTGTAAAAACAACTAAGCACATTCCATCGAGGGTATATTTGCTATTCAAGTCAGATCATAAATGCTGCAGGCCAACAGTTTACAGAAGTACTGATTGCATTCATGTGTTTTAAAACTGGTTGGATAGGATATCGGGACTAGTGTACGACAAACTGAAAAATGGTATTTTCAGGTGAAGGCGAAAAGCATTTTTATCTACAAGTGCATGCCATATCAGTGGGAGATGATTATTTAGCACCGGAGGTGCTCGAAGCTCATCCTCTAAAGACAAAGTGCGTGATCATGATCACTTGACTGGAATGTATAAAAGTCCTGCTCATAGAAATTGTAATTTAAATTTCGCATACTAAAAATACACATAACTAGTGATACACAACTTTTCCGGTTATGACAGTCATCTGTTTATCAAAATGCTTGTAAAAATAATCCAGGTATTGAGGTATAAATCAAAGCAAATAACCACCTAAATATATTTCATTTAGCAAGAATTTCTTAGTGGATAGGATCATAAAAGATGGCAACGAAATAACAGTTGACATAACCATTAGATTAGCAGATAGATTTTGTTTCATGGCCAGTCTCTAGAGAAGCTAGCTAAAATACTTAAATCATGGCAAGTCCGTTGGGTCAATCAATTTTGGTACAATGAAGCCTAAAGGTCTGGGGACAGTCATCTACTCATATACATACATGGATAGTTTCGATATAGTCTATGAAACAGATATACCACCCGAAGAAAGGTTGTATTAAACGTCTGAGTGATTCAAATAAATCAGACGATGATTACCAGTATGTATAATATGTTATGGTTCATTTAATAAATTTAATACACTCGGTGACCTTCACAACTACCACGTCAAGAAGGACACACACATGTTACGTGACATTTATGAGGAGTTCAGAGATGTATGCATAACACACAACACACTTGATCCAGCTCATTATTACAGTGTATCAGGACTAGCTCTTGAGGCCAGTTTAAATATATTTGGTGAATAGTTTGAACTTTTGACAGATTATGACCATGTTCCTGATGATTGAAGGTGGAATTAGAGGTAATGTTAGAATGATAACACACAGATGTGTTAAAGCAAATCACGAATACTATTTATACATAGATGACAAGATAAAACAAACGATGGAGAGTACTATGAGTCAATACTTAAGTCCTTCATTATGTACCTTGATTCTAATAACCACTGTGTATAGGCTATGAGCCAATATATGTCGGTAACAAAAGTAAGATGCGCAGTTGGATGAAAATATTAGATGGCTCGATGCAAATCTTCAAGCCCCTTCGGCGGTACAAAAAATCTGCTCGAAAAGACCAGATGTTAGTGACACAGGGTGGATTTTAGAAGTAGATCTGCATATACCAATAAATCTGCACGACCATTTCAAAGACTATCCCCTTGCTTCAGAGAAAATAATTCCAGACAAAATTGATTTATATCGATGGGAAAAGAGATTGATAATTGATTACAACAGTACGATACCAACTGTATCTAAGTTACTGTGTATATTGAAAAACATAGATAAATAGTTGATACATTACATAAACTAGAAGCTATACCTGCAATTGGGGATAATTCTAAAAAGATACACCGAGTTGTCTAGTTTGAACAACAACCTTAGCTAAAGCATACACTGAACTGAATACCAGTTTGATACAAAAAGCTTCCAATGATTTTGAAAAGAACGTTTTCAAATTTATGAACAATTTAGTGTTTGGAAGGCATATGGAAAATCCTCCAAACTAGTGAGGGTCATTTAAAGTGATGTCCTGCTACCAGAATGTAGGCAACTAATTATTTTATATTAATTAAAGAAAAGTATACTTAACTATATAACATGGTGGGAGGGGGTAGTAAATGCTCATGCTGTTGATTGGAAAGATGGATCAGTACGGCAGGAGCTGTATGATGAAGTTTTTGTAAAATTTACATGCTGAAGTTACGCAAGGGTGGAGGAACATACATTTGCACTAAATGTGGGGTATGAACAAAAGCAAAATTTGCTCTTTGCTACCAGTGCGTAGCTCCGGCGCTGAAGGCACGGGGAAAGAGAGAGGTCATATCTGAGTATGAGTGTAAGCGTCTTGCAAAGATTAAAGATTTTAATTAGATGAACATGCGCACGCCCATTTAGGTCGTTAAACGCATTTTTTTTAAAAATTAGAGATCCATACATATACCTATAATGATTAACATATATAAATTAAATAATTTGTATTGAGAGAAAAGTTGTTTCGTTAAATATAATGCAGATGGATACTGCAGTACGGGAGCTTACCAGTTTGCTAAAAAGAGGGGAGATTAGCTCCGAGACTTATTCCAATGGGTTTGAAACTCTTCATGCGCCGGCACGAGCAGCGCGGCTAGTTCCGGCACCACACCAAGAGCTGAAGCGTCCAGTTCCAGCACCACGTGGCAAACGCGTTTTTAAGCCTAAGTCTGCGCAAGCCGTTGGCGCTATGACAGAACAGCATCAGAGAGAGCTAGTTAATGAAACACTAAACAGTATTCTAGAGGAGTATTTATTTATCCCGCCTAATGGGCCACAGAGGGCTATTCCAGCACTACGCCGAATCACACGGAGACTGCCCGATTTTGTCGAGCGGCAGGGTAGAGTCAACGTAGTCGTGAAAGTCTCTCACGTCACTGTGCCTGAAAACCATGAGCTAGAATCAGGCGTCTTCGCATTTCTTAATGCTATGGTGCCAGGTGCACAAGCTATCCTTTCTAGGGAGCTATAAAACCATTGATGACCTAAAATTTGGCCTCTACCCGCTACGTATAAGCAGCGAAGTTACAGTTAGGCAGCATGCTGTTGACGTGTTGCTCATAGCAGGCACGGCATGCGCCGCTGAAGCAGAAAAGAGTCACGTCTGGATAAAAAAAATCTAAACAGTCTGGCATGGAAGCACAGCAAGGACCACGGTAAGAAGTACTTCTGCCGCTGCTGCCTCCACGCCTTCAGCCAGACCGACCTATTGGAATGCCACGCTAAAGACAGCATCGGTGAAAGAGAAAAGCCAGAGATAGTGTCCTTACCGTAGGAAGGCAGCGTCATCCTAGCCTTCCAGAACCACCATCGATAGATGCATCTTTCATGCATCATCAATGCGGATTTCAAGGCACTGAACAGTGAAAGTCCGTGCTAACAGTCCAGCGCAAATCAGCACACAGAAAATCGCTGACCAGGTACCAAGTGGCTTTGGCTATATTGTCGTCCACTATGATGGAATATCCAAGGAGCCAGTGTTATACCGAGGCAATGAGGCTGTCGCCACTTTGATCGAAAGCATCGAGCGTGATCTAGACGAGATCAGATAGGTGTTTTGAAACCCAACAGAGATGATCATGCGAAGGAATGACGACTGAAGGAACGTTCATAAAGTGAAAGACATTACATCTGTGTCAGAGAGCTAGGAATAGACCGCGTGCGAGACCACTGCAAAATTACCGGAAAATACCGCGGAGCCGCCCATCAAGCATGCAATCTCAAGCTGCGCATCTACCAAAAAAATATAAAAAATAAAAGCGCCTGCCGTGATTCATAATCTGCGCGGATATGATGGCTAGCTGATTATGGAGGCCATCGGAACAACATCGACGGGGAACATCAGCGCCACTCTAAACAACATGGAGAAGCACATCATTTTCTCACTTGGGCACCTGCAGTTTATTGACAGCTTGGAGTTTATGGACAGCAGCCTTGAGAAGCTGGCTGCCAATATACCTGAGGAGGCGTTTTGCGCCACGGTGCGGCACACAGTGCACGGTATTGACCTTCTGCTTCGCAAGGGTCTCTACTCATATGAATACATGAGCAGCTGCGAGAGGTTTGAAAAAGCCCAACTCCAGCCGATACAGGCATTTTACAGCTAGTGAAGACGTTCTGACATTTCTAAAAGGGAGTACGAGCACGCTCAGTGTGTGGAAAATATTTGGCTGCAAAAAAACTTGGAAACTACCACGATCTCTACCTGCGAACTGATGTGCTTCTACTGTCTGCTGTATTCGAGTCGTTTCGGGACACATAGTTGAAAAATTATGGCCTTGGCCCATCCCATTACTACAGCTCTCCTAGAATGAACTGGGACGCCCTTCTAAAAAAGACGGATGTAATACTTGAGCTGCTGTCGAACTTCGACATGCGCCTATTTATTGAGAATGGCATCCGTGGCGGCATTTCGATGGCAAGCCGGCATCGTGCGAAGGCTAACAACCCATTGTGTGCATCCTATGGATGCAATTATGACGACAAGAAACCGGCGACCTGGAAAATCTACAATTTCATCAACAATTTCTATGGTTGTCCATGATGTAGAGTCTGCCAACTAGTGGCTTAAAGTGGGTTGATCCGTCAGATCTAACGACTTACAGTGTTACAATGCGGAGTGAAAAATAATTTGAAACCTACTTGGATAAATAAAAAGACGGATTCTATGTCATGTTCAGAATGTGGAGAAGATAAATGCATGAAAGAGATGTAAACAGCAAAAACAAAGTAAATGTAAGTTCTTGAAAGAGAGTACAACAAAAAATGGAGAGAATAAAATAATCAGCACTGTAAAGAGTACTTTTAAAAATGGAGAAGAAAACAAAGAACGCTATAACTATAATGTATAATGCAAGAGAAACTACATGAAACACAAGTATTACATGATGCAAACTTCAGGATATCACACTTGGCTAGATGAAGAATTTTATTAACGTTGGGTACTATTGAGGGAAAACATTAAATCCGATACGACATTAAATGTATATACCAACTGCAAACTGCATAGACCCACGCGCCGGCAGATCTGGATCTATGCAGTTTGTAAGGACTAATCAGTAGAAAAAACAACATAGACCCTGATCTGTCGGCGCATTATGCCACGGCAGATCAGGGTCTATGTTGTTTGAATTTGGACATTAATTATACGCGAGTATATACGGTACTTGGTGTAGCATATATTGCCTTCTACAGGCTAAACTTCACAAAACCTGAAGATGTTAATGAAAATGAGCTTGATATAGATCATGTCATATTGTGTGCCTATTCTGATTTGTCTGATCCAGAAGAACAGAGATACTGTTTGCATTGTTCAAAAACAACTACTTCATACACTGAGTCATCATGTGCTGTTTCAAATCTAACTTTGTTTCTCATAAATTCTGTCTGATTTTTTTTTCTTGAGTAGTTGTAGTTGACCATGTAAATCTGATGACATGTTGAGTTGTTCTGTGCATTTTGCGGAATACAAAGTTGCGTATTTGTCTACATCAAATATGTAATTTAGGCCTTCCTCTTATACACAGTTTTTATCAGCTTACTATCAGGGTGAATGCTGCTTATTTTGATGCTTTTGTCATTGAATGCAATCTGTAAATCTGCATATTTTCTGAAACATTACAGTACATCTTGCATCGATTTTTGGAATCGATAAAGCAACATTTGTATTTTCTTCAATGTTGTTTTGTATGAAAATAAAGAAATACCAATGTAATCTAGGACGTTGATTGTATTTTGTTTTAATTTACTAGTAGTTTTGCTTTGAATCGTTACTATAGTCCAGGAACATGGTTGTGGGTTTTTTAGGGTTCACGCTGTAGTACGGAAAGTGGTCCATCTCTGACATATCACTATGGTTCAGGAACACAGAGGTACAGAGTAGGTAAGTGACGAGAGAGCTAGCATTTGAATTAATCCGTCAATTATTATTTTATTTTATTTGTTGTGCTTGCTATTTTGAATTTAACAAGTGTTCCTGCGATTTCATTAATTACATACTATTCAAAATGCAAGCCACAAATTGTGAACAAATAATTAAATTTATTTAGAGCAAGTATTTTTTATCCTAATCAAAATTGATGTACGACTATATAAAAGGAGAAGCTATTTCAATAACAAAAGTATTTATAAGCAATAATATTGGTATGCGATACATTTCAATTAAGTCTTTTAATGTTAATACGTTTAGTTTTTAAAGAATATTCAGAAAAACCTCAATCTCATTGCAAAATTTCTTCGCTTTAGACAGCATATTTTATAAGTGTATGGCATTGATGATTGCATTCAAGAAGAATTAAGAAATTACAAAAATTTCTTCTGTCATTTAAAAACACAAAAACATGGCCCACTTCTATCTAGAAAATAGGATGATTCAAACATGAAAATTGTATACCTCTTTGTTTTCTTTCAGTTTGTTATCTTGTCTTGATTCCAAAACTGTTCCTCTGTATTCTTCCAGATGCAATGTAGATAACTCCGATGCAAGGGATACGTTGTGGTATCTTTGTAATGATAGAGCCTGTCTGACTTTTTGACAACTCGACAGTTTATTGCCACATTGCACGGTGAAGGAGAATTGAGTGACAACTTGCCTGTTAGGTAAAATAAAAGCATAGATACAATTAAAACATAGGTAAAAAAAAAACACACGTAAAATAAAATGAAAACATAGGTAAGATAACAAGATAGGTAAAATAAAGACATTGACCTGTTGACACGCATTTGATAATGAAAGTATTAATGGAATTATATTAATTAATTTCCTATACAGATGCTCTGAAATAAGTTTAAAAAAATTATTCATCTTTATAACCTCAAAATACATACATACATACATACATACATACATTCTTACATATATACATACATATATATATACATACATACATACATACATACATACATACATACATACATACATACATACATACATACATACATACACACACATACACACACATACATACACACATACATACATACATACATACATACATACATACATACATACATACATACATACATACATACATACATACATACATACATACATACATACATACATACATACTAAAGTATCGGTGCATTAATTATTGCTAATTCTTTGTAATTCTCTACACATTTACCCATTTTCGCCATCAAGTAGACTTGAAGAAACGTCAACGGTTATGACACTTTCTAAACATTGGAAATTAGATCCTAAAAGCTCCTTAAGTTTCCTTTTTAAATCGTTGACCTGGCTCCTGCCATCTCCTTTCACAAGCAATCGACATTGGCTATCTGTTCAATAATAATAATAATAATAATTAATATTATTATTATAATAATGAATTGTCAGAAGGCAATTCTGGAATGTTATTCGGACAAATTCGATAACTGTGGCATTTGCCGGTATTAGACGTACCAATGTCAAATAAATGTAAGGACAAACATGCATTTGTCTCATGATGATTCTCTGTCAGTATATAACAAACTGATGTTGATAATTTTAGACAGTATTTTCCTACATTAGCAATAAAGTCGTTAATTCTTCATGACTAAGGCATTGTCAATAGTTACTGATATTAATTAAAGAACCAACATTACGATTGTCATCACAAACCGTAAAAACATTTCTAAAAGAAAGTTTTTAAATTGTAGTACAGACCGTGGAAGTTTTGGCGCATTAGGGTATTTATGTTTGAAATTTTCAAAAGTTACACATATCAACTAACAGCTGAAAATTCATTTTTAACTAAACAAAAACTCCAGTGCGCCAGAGATTCCACGGTCTGTCCAACATTAAATGATCAAGACATACGTGATCACCTGAAGATTTGTAGAGTGTTAGACAAACTTATAAACAGATACATAAGTTGCATCCGCCTAAAAAGGATTTATTGTGATCTATATATTGTCTTACATAGCTTATGATTTTTTTGGCGACCCTTGTTAGTTGACTCTTGGAGTTTTGCTATTGTGCTAAATGATTCGCGTTTGCCTTTTCAAAAATGTTATGGTAAAATGATTTAATTCTAGTTGATTCAAGATTTATATACAACTTTAAAAGAAATATTGAAAACGTTCTTCTTCTTCTTCTTCTTGTTATGGGTTTAACGCCATATTTCAGCACATGATAGGCTATACATGGCGGCCAGTATATTTGGTGGAGGAAGAACCCGGAAAAACCCCGGAAAGAACCACCGACCCACGGGAAGCTACTGGCAAGCTTTCTCACATACCCACCTTGGCCGAGCCCGAGACTCAAACCCACGCGGACAGAGGTGAGGTGTCAGTGATCTGTAAAGGCGAGCGCCTTAGGCCACTCGGCCGCCCGGGGCCCCCTATTGAAAACGTAGTGAAAAAATAGTTTCGAAGTATACATAAATATATTTAAATTGTGTCTAAATGAATCATCAGTGAGACTACATTGAACTGAATACAAACGTACACTAACAATTTCAAGAAGAACTTCTTCATAGGGATGAATAACAATTTATTCGGCAAACAAGAAGAGAATACGAGAAAAATTGCAGCTGTTAATATATACTCGAGCGAAAAGAAATTTTTGAAATGGTAGAACAATCTTTAATTTGTCAGGAGAAGATTTATTCACGAAGATTTGATTTTGGTGAGCATGAAAAACAGATAAGAAAAAAAAATAAAAAATTAGCCAAATCTATTCACGGTGGCTTTGCGGTTTTAGATTTATCGCAGTGGCTTATTAAGGAGTGTTACTGCATCGAGAAAAAGAATTTGTACAACAATATAACGAAATTCCATACAACTGACGCTGATTATTCATGCATTCATGATAAAACTGACAACTTTTACAGCGACATGAAATATCATTAAGTTGTATAGCACCAATGATTACTCGAACGATAAGGTGATAAGGTTTTCAACATACCAAAAGTAAAAAAAAAAAAAAAAAAAAAAAAAAATGAATATCTGGCGTTTTTAAAGATGATATAAATAAATGACATATCTGTTCGAGTTTTGTGGACTAAGGTCTAAACGCTATTCGTTTAGAACTGATCAGGAATAAGAACGTTTTGAAAGGAAATAAAAATATATGTGATCGCGAAGAATCTGAGATTCGAAATGTACAAAGATTGTTTATTTAATCATGGAGAACATTTCAAGAACATGAGTCTTCCCAGGTCTTTTCATCACGAGATCTATAGCATAATGACGAACAAGGTAATTTTGTCGGCTCATGATGATAAGCGTATCTTAGTTAACAACATAAGCACATTACCTTACGGCCATTTCAAATGATGCATTTTAGCAATAAATTAAATTTTAAAACAATAAATAAAAATGTCACAAGATATAAATATATCTCTTTTCAAGGACTTGTCTTGCAATGGTATTGTTTCAATCCAAAGCATTAAATATATTACTAAAATTTAAAACTATCCTTAACTTTGAACGGGTTCTCAGAACTTGCAAAGGATATGAATATACGGGAGATCATGTCAAAGATGAGGTTTCCCAAGGGTTAAGTATGACAAAATCATGAGGGAGCTTGGTATATCATCCGCCTGTAGGTACACCCAAAAATAAAGAAAATTAAAAATTGATGTTGAAAAAGAGGGACATCTAACAGAAGGTGAAAACCAACCAGCAAAAAAGAAACGGAATAACAGACAAGGAAACAACTAATGAAGCAGTAGGCAGTGGGCCAGTCAACATTAATACTATTGACCATGGGCTATCTACGGCCTCTTTTGAAAAACCAAATCTTGGCAAAGGTTTTAAAGAGATTGAATGAAATGATTTTAATATTGGCAAGTAAATAGTCATTCTAAATGTAATAACCTTTAATATACTATTTCATGCATAGTAAATAAGTCAAATAGTGAAATATTTGCCTGATACTGATTTGCTGCAAACTTTAAATGAAAAGCTAAAATTTAATCTGCTGAATAATTCATCCTCATCTGGCACACAGCTTAAAACAGATCAATTGATGGTTTACCTAGCTTCTTTCTACAAAGATGGGTATACTGTTTTAAGTGAAGCTTTGCTGAACTCAAAATTATTAATGTTCAAAATCTCGAAAATGAATTATAGTTAATCAGACAGCAACTGAAAATTATCACATCATTCGACCATAGCATTATTGAAAAGTCAAACGAATCGTTTAACACAATAGCAAAAAGTCAAAAGAGTCAACTAACAAGAGACAGCGTTAAAGACTCATAAGTTACGTAAAACAATATAAAGGTCACAACACAATACTAGGCAAATGAAAAATTTGTGTTTGTTTATCATTCTGACTTTCACTGTACAAATATTCAGTACATCACGTGTGTCTTGATTATTCAGTCATTTAGGCCATGCAGATTGCATGTAGTATAGACAGTGGAAGATTTTTTGTTTGTTAAAACCAACTTTAAAAGGTAGAAACAACTCAGCGAGTTGCTGATATGTGTTATTTTTGAACATTTGACACACACTACCCTAGACCTCCCTAATTAGTACGGTCTATACTACCCTAAAAGAAAATATGGCCAATAAGAAACAGAACCTTAAAAGCTTTAATGTATATATACATATATATATATATATATATGTGTGTGTGTGTGTGTGTGTGTGTGTTGAAATCACGCTATGTATGAAGATTTCGAAACAATAAAATAAAAGTTTGTACACAAAAAGTTATTAAGGGCTATTCACCAATCACAATTTCTGTACCTTACCCTCAATGTTGGCGTCTGAGATCGCCATGTTTAATGAAATTGATATCATCACAGATAACTAAAATATATACTTAATACCTTTTATATTTATTGATGAATTCTCCGTATATGTCCTCGCATTTGTGGGAGTCCTGTTTTTTTCAGGCGAAATAGAAGTTCTTTCAGAATTGGCGGAGACCGTGTTAAGGTTTGTTGGCATATGTTCCTTCGATGCCGACCATACCTTTGTTATATTATTGGCTTTATAAGTTGTTACCTTTGAAAAATTATGGACAACTGGCATTGAAGAGTCATGTGAATTTGAACTTGTCGTAAAGTCTTTTTGTCCCGCTGATGTTCTGCTTTCTTCGTCGTTATTTCTCAATGTCACCGATACAGGTTTTAATGAAACGGTAGTATCGGTGAGCATTGTTTGAATTGATGAAGTTAAATGGGAAGATTGTAATGTCGAAAGTTTTCCAGCGGTAAATGAAGTTGCTTTGCTTGATAAATCTACACTGGGGCGTGTTGCTTTGTTTACTGGTGTTGATTTGTGCACTACAGTTGTTGTTACTTTTCCGTCTGAAGATGAATTCGCAGCTGGATTTCGAAACGTTGTCTTCATACCTGGATGTGTTGCTGAGGCCGAATGACTCGCCACGAGCGTAGAGAAAGCTTGCGTTGCTTTAGAACTATTGGGTAAAGAGGAAGTGGAAACAGTTTTATTTATGGCAGAATGAGTAAGCAGTGTTGTCGGTGTTAATTGCGAAGTAAAGATTGTTGTAAAAGTTTTGACTGACAATGGAATTGATGTGGAGGATTCGGTTGTTGGTATCGAAGATCGATGAAACGATGTATTTAAGTTGGGATTTAATGAGATGGTCTTTGATGTTGTGAATGGATGCCCTGATAAAGTTTTACTGTAGTTACTTGTATTTGACAAACTGTTGGCCATGTTTGTTGTTTTATCGGATGTAGAAGATAAAAGTGAAGATTTTGTGAATGATGTCTCATTTCTTGCTGTCTTTGTGGGATGTATGAAAGAATTCACGTGTGAAACATTCCAACTGAAAGGTGTGGTAGAATTATTTCTCTTTGTAAGAGCTGCAGGATTTGTGGAATATATCGATGCATTTGAACTCTGACGCAAAGGTGTACCTGATAAGTTTGACGTTGCAATGTCCATCGTCGTTTGATACCTTGATGAGGTTATTTTACTGTTGTTATTTGATAAGTTGCTAATCCTTGTCGTTGTTTTCTTGTACATAGAAGATGACTGATGAAGTTTTGTGGATAATATTGGATTCCAGGTTGTCTTTGTGGGTGAAGCGGACAAATTTCGTTGAGAAGTCTTCGATGTCAGATATGATGTGCCAGAATAATTACTCTTTGTGACATTTATAGAATTTACGGAATATATCCTTGTTATGGAACTCTGAGGCCAAGGTGAACTTGACGAGTTTAACGTTGAAATATGTACAGACTGCATACTCGACGAATGCGTGGAAGATGTTTTACTGGTTTTTTTGTGTGTAGTAGACGAGTAAGGAACTGTTGTTAATTTTGACATTTTGGTTGTTGTTGTGGAATTGGATGTTTTAGATGTCAAACACGAGGTGTCAGAACATTTATTCTCAGTAACAATTGTAGGAGTTGTGGTTGTGATCAATAATTGCCTCGTATATTTAGGCATCAATAATGTAGCGTTGACAGAATTGCTTTTTTCCGTTGATTTACTAAAGGACACAATGGCGGTGCGAAATTTTGTCGAAATATTTAACGGCAGATTTGTGAAATTTGAAATCTTCTCGGTCGCTTTCCTGGTTGTCATTGTTGCTGAGTTTTCAATATGGGTAAGCGTCAGAATCTTGATCGGTGGAGACGGCGATGACATCGATGCAGTGTGTAATGAGGATGTATTGTTAGAGATGGAGCTCGGAGTTTTCTCATTGCCAAAGGTAGCTACTTTTAATGATGTTTTGACAGACGAAGATGTTGTGTTGATCAATGTGCTTTTTGAAGAGCGAAGAGTGGATGTTTCTACGGATGAGTGAGAAGTGACGAGAATTTTTTCGCATCGATCTCCAGTATAACCTATAAAAGAGTGTTAAACAAGATACGTATGATGAAACTATAAATAAAGTTCTGGTTTTGATGATTTGAACTTTAATTTCTTAACTTACGTGAAGCTACTTCTCATGTTCATGTTGTTCTAATTAATTGTGTGCAGTTTGCTCTCACAATTATAAAGTTTATTTGTTATTTAAATGTATTTGACCATCACCAAGACTCCGGCTGCTTGAAAATATAAAATTTGTATCATACTTACATTAATAGGCTCAAGTAGTGTGTATCTCAAACAAATATAGTTTATTTAAAATGCAATGATATTATTTAAAAAAAAGGAAGAAAAAACAGCCACATATATAAGTGAGAGTGTGGCGAGAAAACCGAAGAGAGAGGGAGATAAAAAAAAGTGGGATGAGATAGGGAATTGGAGTATCTCTTTTATTATGGTCACTTGATGGATATGGAATGATTTTTTTAAAGGATGAAGACATTGTTGAGACAAAACCTACCTTTAACACCCTACAGTCATTTTTAAAAAGGGAAATTCCACCACTAATATTACTTACCAGGAGAGCAAACAAGGTTTCCACTGTGATCGCATTTACCATGTGGTGTCCCCACGCAATATTTATCACACTGAGGACCAAAGAAGTTTGTATCGCAGCATACATGGAGGGTAAATGACATTCTATATTAAAAAGTAAAGATTTACATAGGCGCTTGCCCATACTGTCAATTTAACGATGGAAATACAATATTTATTCAGTATATTTATTTTCCAAAACTTAAGGTAGTAATTTATCTGGTATGGCTAGTTTCTTAAGAGAGAAAGACAAAATGACTTATTGTTGCATTACATTATTAATCATCCGTGGATGCAAATCAGTGGTAGTATTTAGTTATTGCTTTAAAAAAATGTTGTGAAGAGATAGATTATATATACTCAATACTTGGTAGAAAATGTGAGCAGATTGCTGCAACATAGGTTTTATATCGTCTATTATGATTGAATATATATATATATATATATATATATATATATATATATATATATAAATGTTTTATTTTTAATTGAACTTCTTTATAATTATGAATCTACTTCTTACATTAACGCTTTTGTTTTCAGATTGATATTTTTTTTAAATATAGCATGCAGCTCGATGTACATTTTGATTTCATATCGAACATTTCTGATATTATTCCCCGTATTTGTTTGAATGAATTAAATGATTTGCCTTGCCAGACTGTCAGAAATGTTTCAGTCTCTGATATTATTGTTTCTGGGTTAATAAATACACAAAATTAAAAATGTTTTTTGTTCTATGTCGGAGAAAAGAATGAGTTTGAGATGGCGAAGGGATACATCGAAGCTATCAGGCCGAGACATATTCCAACGACATATCAATGGAATCGGTTCCCCCAAACTCAGAACATAACACGAATTCGGTTTTGAAATTATTACATACCCACTCTTTTTACACTTTTCTAATAATTGTATCTAGTATATAGTGTGAATGGAATTTAAAACAAATCGAAATTTATAAAATATCAGTGCATCTAAATATATCAACACACGAGCGTCAATGAAAACACAGAAATAGTTCTAGTCCGGGTGATCAGGTATTTTATTGAACATAATGCGAATAATGTATATTTTAACAATCTTGACCCTGTGTGAGATGAGACTTCTTCTTAACAGTTCATGGAGAATAAATAAAGTATTCTTCTTCTGCTTCTTCTTCTTCTTCTTCTTCTTCTTCTTATTATTATTATTATTATTATTATTATTATTATTATTATTATTTGATTCATTCATATTATTCATTCATTCATTCACATCATTTAAAATTTTCAAGCCGTAAATTATTCTATTTGTTTTAGTCTGTTCAGACTCATAAAAACTATTTTAAAAAATATTTTTAAAAACCCCAAAACTTGCAAGATGTTGAAGCATGGATTCTAATAGTCCGATGGTATGTACGCCTAATTGGAAACAGACCAATCGGGTTCGATTCCCGATGGTGACAGTTACACTTTGTATTCCTTGCCATTACATTTGGGCACTCGTCGGATTCTGAGTAGCCGGTGGCGCAGCAGAAGATACGTTCGAGCCGCTACCAGAGGCAAATCAGGGTGACCTCAAAGACAAATGTCAAAGTTAGGGGTGCGGACGAGTTTATTAGTTGACGTATATAATGCCACTAAATAATCAGTTTAGCTGGTACAGACATTCAAATCGAGTGGTATGTGCGCCTGACTGCGAAAAAGACGAACCGGATTAGATTTGCGACGGCAACGGGTATACACCGTAACCCTTCCCGTTAAGGATGCACTGTGTTTATCTTTTTGGGGTTTTTGTTTTTGCTGATCATGTTTAATACACCTCTGTGGGTAAGCAGGTTCAGGATATAGATTTAAAATAATGCAAATCGTCTGATTTTAAAACACCGATGGTATAACCATTCTGAGCACGATTTACTCGATACGCAGAAGGTCAACAATAGACGTGCTATTTACTTATTATTATATGGGCATCGATATCGCGAAAACACTATATCAAATATGATCATCCTCTCTCAATCAGAGTGTTACGGGGAAGGGTCCATATTACCTATGATAATGTTACCTTTGACTTCACATTCCGTTCTCCTCACCCCCCCCCCCCCTCCACCCCCTTTCCCGGGTTGGTGGAGTAGGGTGGAGTGGAGTACATCCAGGATTCGAAACCTTTATCTTCTGATCATAGTAGAATAGCCTACTGAATATAATTACCCTCCCTCAATCGATGCACATAGAGGTCAGATTACTAGAAAAACAGTGACAAAAGGACGCACTGACACAGAACTGACTGACTGACAGACGGATATGATCAGTCACAATATATCCGCAAATGCGCACATATGGTATATACTCGCGTATAACTCGATACAAACTGCAAACTGCATAGACCCAAACTGCAAACTGCGACGGCATATCAGGGTCTATGTTGTTTGCATTTGGACTCGATTTATACGCGAGTACAGACGGTAATAATAATGATATGTCCGCTATCGAATCTCTAGCAAAAGGATTCTTTATTTTGCATGGTCTGAAGCGGGTATAAATTAAGAATACAGGGTTTTATGAAGGTTGTTTCTTTACATTGTGAGAGACGACTAACAAAGAACAAATTTGAAATAATTTTGGTATACGATATTTCTTAAGAACTTATTATTAATTCACGTACCTTGCTCTGTTGTGATTTCCATTTACATTTTGAGATATGTTCGTACACGAGGCGTCTCCACTGTAGATGTATTGTAGTGAATCATATGTACTTCTTTGAAAAATTAGATTATGATCAACAAACTGAATCGTTACATTAAGGTACTCCTGTAAACAAGATGATTGCACTTTGAATAAAAACGTATATATAACCTATGTATACTTTTTGCAATTATTGATTAGGTCGAAAAAAGAGGTGTGATGAAAAAGATACCATATGAAGATTTCACTTCAGACATTTAATTTTATTCAAATGATTTTTCTGCTTCATGATTTTTTTGGCGGTGTGAAAATTTTGCCTATTTTGGCTCTTACGATTTACCAGAGCCAGATTTATATTTAACACAGACTCGGTGATATTTTACAAAAACACAATTTACGTATTCAATTATCTTAGTTACAAGATTTTGCAGTGCCAATTAAAATGATGTTCTTCTGTAGCACAGTGTGTATTGTTTTTTTTTGTTGGTTTTTTTTTGTTAGAGACAATTTTTGAATCAAGATGCAAAGATTGACAAATATCATTTTCAGCTTCAGTATTTAATAGAAATTATCTTTTGTCAAAATTAGAAGAAAAAAAGTTTTCTATTATCGGTTTTATGTATACCGATCTAAACAAATGCATCGATTGATATATATTGTGAAAAAGAAGGTTCTTCATACTCCGTTTTGTTACTATTTTGAAAGAGACAGCCTAACATACACACATTTGCATTATTATTATTATTTTGCTTTCTTGGTCTACAATATGCATGTCTACTTGCTAAGCAACATGAAATTATCGAAACGTGTCTAGTCCCATTTTCTATTCATAATTTTTCTTTATTTACATAATTTTTATATATATATATATATATATATATATATATATATATATATATATATATATGTATATATATATTAGCACCCAATAACAAATGCAACATAAATTAAGCGAAAATTTCCGACTAAAGTATTTATTAAAACGTGCTTAAAGTTTTTTGAAAGTTTGCCAGGTTGATGTATTTTCAACATAGCTCATAAAAGCACACTTCCTATACAAATCTAGATACACAATTGTAAAAAAAGCATAATGCAAACAATTATGATAAGAACATGTCTGTAATTACGAGCGTTTCTTGACATATTGAAGTAATTCTACAAAAGGATGGTAGTAAAAGTCAAACAAATTTCGTAATGCAATCTATCATGATGGAATAATTGTATTTACCGTCCATTTCGAAAACTTCGTCCAAAAACTGTATCCAGGAAAACTTTGCGAAAAGTCGATCATACTGGAATCTTTTATAGTTGGTGTTTCTGTGCAATTTGGGTGTTGACTGAAAGTATATTATATATTTTATAAAATGTGAAATGTTATATATGTGTTAAAACATTTCGGCTGGAAGTCTGTTTAGCGCGGAAAGAAAACACTTCTTTTCACTCCTTTTGGCTGCTGGTAACAAATCACGCGTCTGAAGATGTCAAATATCAACCGTACTATATAAGTCACAAGAACGTGATGTATAATCGAAATGAAATAAAGGAAGTTCAACCTCGATTCGACTTCTTGGAACATATCATATATGAAAGTTCGGAGAGGTCATTTACAAAACAGATGATTAGTATGCGAAACATGATTTTTTTTATGTCTCATTAAATATCAAGAAAGATAATTCTTGAATATATTTTCTTTCCGAGTCTTCGAGTAAATTAATGTCCATTAACAATTAGTACCCTGCTCAATTAAAATTATGGTGAATTTGTCTGTGTTTCAGCAAGGACATATTTACAGACTTCATTTTTCAAATAATGATATGCACTCAACATATAAACTGTCATATATTATGATAAGTAAACAAACGATATATATATATATATATATATATATATATATATATCTTCTTATCACATGACTAGTTGTATCCAATATATATATATATATATATATAGAGAGAGAGAGAGAGAGAGTTGTGTGTGTGTGTACATACAATAATTCGTAATTTGTATTTCAGGGCAATTTAGAACTTTTATAAAATGCAGGTAATTGTAAATATTTTTTGGTTCCACATTATCGCATGATTAAATGTATATATGAGTACCCCCACTCCTGCAAATGCTACCTTTTTGTAGAGAAGCAAATTGTAAAACTAGGATCACACTCAGAGAATTTTCCAATCAAGCCCAATCCATCACAGCGGTAACCATTAATGGCTTCATATCTAATGTTGTCCAGCTTAGCATATCCCGAAGTCTCCACCAATCTTGCTGAAATCTGAATTAGAAACGAGACAACATTTTATTTCTCTTATGCAGTTTGAATGTATGTTCGATGAATTCCAATTTTTAGCTATTTCTGTTTTTGAAAGGAAAAAAATATGATAGTCGTACCTGGTCCCTTGTTCACGTTATTCTGAATACAACAAATGAGTAATTTGTATACTGAATATAAACGTGAACCTGTCAAGAAAAAAACTTCGCTTATGAAATTAAAATTATATATTCAACTCCTATCGCTTTTAGTCTTTCTATGTTTTATTTATGTGTGTATACACGCAGGCAGGTCAGTATGTATATCAGTGTCTATGTCAGTATGTTACTGAAATATAAATTGTGCTTATATATTCAAGATGTTTACTTAATTCTAATTCTGTTTGTGCTGTACTTCGTGATTGATACAATTTTCTCGAGGAAAGCGCATCATCATCATTCGATGCCGCCGGCTTTCCTGAAAATTGTGCACTTGACTTTTACCTTCGATGTTATCAATATTGTGTCATCGTGTCACGGTTTATACTGCCATCAAATTTTTGAACAACATTTATCCCATTAATTTTCTTATTTATTTTTTCTGTGAATTCAACTTTTAATCAAATCGTCTTGACTTGATGTTCAAAATGTTCTTCAAATTTTCTCGTCATTGATTACTTTTTGTAATAGTTATTTGAAATTGTGATGGTTTTTTTATATAATGACGTGAATTTTACTCCGTTATTTTAAGCATTTTTGCAGAAACGTGTTGATAACCAACGCTTCTATATCATGAAATGTTACTGTTAAAGCCATACCATTAATATGAGTATCGCTAACTTTCTTTTTCTATGGTTCCACTGAGGAGAAGTCTTTACCTAAATACACTTTAGTTTAGATTCCCCTTTTTTTCTATTATGTATCATCACTTATAATCACGTTTCTTATTGTTATAGAGATTACACGATTAAAGATACATAAATAGAAAATCTAATTGATCCTTACATCGATCTTAAGAAAAATGACTCTATGACAATCATTAAATTTCTACCATTTATACATTTCTTTCTCTAAAACATACCAACACTACTCTGAAATAATTGAGGTTAGACAACTAACTTAGATGACAAATGGGGGTCAAATATATACTTTCAATTGACAAGAGTAAGTTTCAATATAGTTTTTGTTATTGGAGTAACACGATGGTCATTTCCCTTTTTTATTTTACATGTTTACATAAATGTACATAGTTGTACTTGTTACGACTAAAGACATGTATGTACGGTAAAGTAAGGTTGATAAACTTGCTTTCTAAGCCTAGCTTTACATCGTGTACCTAATAACATACACCTTATGGATGCTGTATGTTTCAAAATTTGAAATTATTGATGCGTTATTCCTAATAATAAGATTTATACAACGCGACTCCTTCTACAAATAAAAGATACCGTAAAGGTCACAGGTTCATTAAAGTCAAAATGTCATTCAGTGCACTGAGTAAAAGAAAAGAGAGCTTGAAACACACAACTCGCTTCACCATGTAAACTTTCAGGGAAAAACCCGATGTTTTATTCAGTAATGAATCTAAATATTGCTCTACCGTATGCACAGGCCCTAACTGCAACAAAATGTTGATAAAGTAAACAATTTAAGTATATTTGTTTCTTTAAGATCAATAGTAAAATAGAATAGGTCCTCAAACTACCAAGAAGATTCATTTTATGGTGCAGATACACCAGCCTTTTTTGTATTTTATGTTAATCTAAAGATCTACCGTTAAATAGTACTCATTGACAAATTTTCTCCTTTTTCCATAATTCTGGCTATTTTTTTTTTTTTATTTTTTTTTTTGATTGCGTAAGAGTATCATTCGTGCAACCCGAAAGGTCGTCGAGCCAGAATACTTTCTGCTGAATTTTGGGTTGTTGACTATCTGTTGAGAGGAAGTCGTTAGATGATTTTTATGTTTTTAATTTTAAAAAAGTGGCCATGTGTGATAGCGGATCGGCATAATTTAATTGTATAATACTCTAAGGTCTTGATGCCAAATGTGTCCTATTAAATTTGGTCAAAATCTCAAGCTATCCTCAAGAAGATGTCGTGCGCATGTTTTTTTTTTTTTTTTTTTTTTGGCATGACAATTATCTGTTGGCCGATCTGCATCATTTGCATAAATTCGGTATTTTTAAATGAAAATATAATGTGGACAGACAGAAGTCGGATAAGATAATGTTTAATTCAAATACATGGTAAATATATAAATACAAATCACTTGGATAGATATTTAGTTTTGCATTTTGATTTAAGTTTAGATTTATTCTCATACTTTTCCTTGCGTTAAACATATTTCCTTCGCCAACAGTATTAGTTAAATATCAATGAAAATCTTTGAGTTTTTCTGTGACGATAGGCATAGTCCTGACGCTATACAGAAAAATGGCCCTTTCAGCACATTCGGCCGTTGAAGATTATGTATTATTTTATCACAACTGATGTTTTCTGATTTTTGATAGACTGCTTTATTAGTTGGCAATTAGTTGGTAATGTCATTCATTGCATCTAAATCTTATTTGAAATGATATGGTAAACAATATGCAATAATTCAGAGCTAATGCGAAGAATACTATCTAGTTCAATATTGTGTAAACAGTGAATTATGCTGATTCTTTTGCGTGCGTGACTGGTGATTTTCTATTTTTTGGTATAGTGGTGATAGCATGAATATTTCAGTTGACCTATGTACATTTTGAACCCTGTACAACTCTACCTTTTTGAAGCTGTTGCAACTTATTGTACTTACACTCAGTAGTAGCCATATCGAAGAGTACGAACGTATGTTGGTGATCTTCGAAAAGACTCGGAATTTCCTTGGTGTAATGTCATTCATTGCATCTAAATCTTATTTGAAATTATGTGGTATAACTACTGCACCATCCAAGGCAGATAATAGCTGACTATTTGTGTCCAAGCCTCTCAGTTGTAATGGGTTTGTCATGATACGGGTACAATTTGCTTACATATGTAACTGATAACACTTGTTCCACTATAGAGACAATCATATATCGGACACCATCGGTATAGTTACATATAATGATAAACAACACGTGAAGGAAAGCATAGCCCTTATGCAATCGGTCAGTCCATCTATGCTGCTTTTTAGGATAAGCTCATCCGTTCATCCATCTATCCATTGATTTATTCTATAATTGCTGACAAGAAATCACTCCTGGCTCATATTCTGGCACGGTCTATCCAAAAAGAGTAGAAAATCAACCGTTTTGCTTTTGTTCTATATGTCAGTATAACGATTATTTGTGTAATTTAAAATTAAATCTCGTTGATACTTATTTAATTCTACATATTAAAGTCAGCTTGATTGGCAATCTTTTTTTTATTCGGTGGTTCCTTTGTAATGATGCTATTCTTGTATTCAAATATTTACAGCATCATACTTTATACTTGAACTTAAAAGCAAAGAATATTAAAATAAAAGAATCCCTGTTCAGAGTTTTGGACATTTGATCTGACAGCAACTGAAAATCAAAGTAAAGAAAGAAAGTCACAAGTGCTAACTGCTAACAAGTTTATAAACTAAAGGAGCCTTGGATGAAAGAACAATCTATCTTTCCTTTTTCTGCGTGTATTATTGGACCTATAATAGATTCACACAATGTGTGCTATAATTTAAACTCGCGACTCACTTTTATTACGACAAACACAAAATAGAATAGTATTCGAGTGTTACTCAGTTAATTACAGTGTTTAGATTCCTTAACACCTTTAATACATTGGCATTGCGTAACTTTGAAAGTTAGCTCACATTTTGTTGGCGTGATATTAAGATGATACGAATGATAACAGTTAGATAGTACGATTGTACTTATCTCGGGTTCAAATGAGTTCACACGAAAACCATATATACATGAATGTGTGTGATAGGTGTTGAATTCATGAGGTAGAGCAAGCTATTCGTAGAGTCATGCAATAGGAGTGCTATGAAAGTTTTAATGAAAAGAATTGTAACATATTTACTTTTGAATCTTTTCGGACTGTATGCTTAAATTTTTTTAAGGGTTTGTCTTCTTAAATTTTTTTGAGACTTTATATTTCAGAACTGACCTTTGAATATATAGCCAGGACTGTGATGATGTATCGTTAAATCCCATAGGGACATACATACATACATACATCTGTCTTCATTATAGCAGCTGATAGTCAATCAATATTATTTGTCCACCTTATTTTATCAAGGAGAAGATCATGTTTATTTTAAATCGCGAAAGAAAGTCATTAGATCTCCAAGTATTAATTATTTTCAAGAACAAAATGTAATCATATCTGTCTTGATGTTTCCTCTCTATCAGCATTATTTATCTGCCGAAGAGTCCATGCCAGAATTAATATTTTTCTGGCGTAATTTTGATATATTCAAACATTTAATTAATCATACATCAGAGCAAAAACTTCCAAAAATTCTCAACTGGCAACCACTAACAATAACATCGATTATAGGTAGTGTCGAAAAATCAGTATCATAACAATTGCACACGGAAAAGATATCATATTATTATTATAGTAGTAGTAAGAAGAAGAAGAAAAAAAAAAGAAAAAGAAATAATTGTAATAATAATATTATTGATAATGATAATTGTTTCGTATATGTATATATATATAAAATCATTGTTTCATATATATTGTAACAACAACAACAACAATAGTAATAAAAATAATAATAATAATAATAATAATACCACGATTTCACAATATTCATCACAAAATAGTTTGTATCTCAAAATAAAATAAGATAAAATGACATTATGGAATTAAAATGACATCTTGGCACTTAATTTGAGAGAAATTATTTAATTATTTAAATTAATCATAGAAGTTCCTATCTGCGTTTCTAAATTACTGACACTATTTGTTTTGGACCATTTATTCGAACGGGAAGGGAAACTTATAAAAGATCAGATGTATTTAATTTTGATCCATTGGTAAAACTTAGACGTGTCATTGTCACATTAAAATCGTAAGTACTTTTGATTATTCATACTTTTTGCAAAAATACTACTGTTTCTGCTTGGCAAAATAAATCATAATTAAAATAAATACTTGCAAACATGCATCTATTACAAAAATAATAAAACGACATTACCCAATCCCTTTTCGAATGAATTATATTTGTTATAAATATAATATTTTGCAATGTTGGCTGCATCGATACTGGAAATATCTGTATACAGAATCGTGAGTAAAGATTAAACAGTACTAACATTATGAGCAATTGACCTTCTAAATGTCACGTGGTAAATATAGCGTATGTATTTAAACAAACCACTGAAAATGTGGCAATTTTTTCTCGCAAGGATTTATAACGTAAATATTCAACAGCTGTATTAACAAATTAAGCAGTAAAACGGAATAAGCGTATCAAAATTGCTTAAAAATGTATACTTCCCTATATCTTTAGATGAATAAGATGCTATAAACGACACTTTATTTACACAGATAACTGATAACATTTGCTCAGCTGTGGGGACTATTGTGTAATAGGATGACATCGGTATAGTTTACGACATGTATTTCTAGGTAACTGCAAAGCCTTGTATGAAGAGATACTTCTGTAAGAAGCAACTGAAGATTGATTCCTTCATTCGTGCCCTAATTCATTCAGATATTAATCTATATGGTATATCGTCTTAAATCAAGTCACAATAAATGTTAAAAGATTATGGTGCCCCCCCCCCATGTAATTAAAAAAAACCCCGTAATTTCTCTTTTTTTTATACATTTGCATAAGGAACAGTAAAAGAAAAGTATTTTAAAAAAAGAGACAAGGACGCGTCAGTCTTTATTAGGACTTACTTAGTCTTGCTTTCATTTGTTATGTTTAGTTCTTTTTTTTTATTCTGCATATATTTAGCATTATAATCAGTGCTGGATTACCCAATAGGCAGACTAAGCATAAAAAGAGAGAAATGACGGGGGGGGGGGTTTAATTACAGGGGGGGGGGGGGGGGGGGGCAGCACCATAATCTTTTCAGTGCTTAGGGCCTCTAATGGTCTTAATCCGGCCCTGATTATAATCACTGTATCAGTATTGTATTATTGTAGCAGTCTCTACCACAACTATCACCACCACATAAACATTTATTATCACAATGATCACTCTCACTAAGTTATATATATATATATATATATATATATATATATATATATATATATATATATATATATATATATATATATGTTATCAACTTCCATTTGACAAAGTGATATGCTATGGTTTAATAGCAGATTAAAACAAAATCTATATAATTATGTAATTACTATCATTTTATACTAATTTTTCTACATAAGTCCTTGCAATAAGCAAAAATGCCTCATAAATATCTTAAACGATGTTTTTGTGTATTCAAAATATCGCTTAGATTATTGTAATAAGAAGAGAAAGTAGGACAGAAAGACTAATTTTTTTTAAATAATCGAAAACATAATTTACAACTGTACAGCAAGATCTCGTGCAGGCGCTCATTCGGGTTGAATCAGTTTAATAAAGTAAGAGCGTGACTTTAATAACATCCGCTTATGTACTAAATACCCACAGGTAATTAACATAACATTTTAAATTTTATTATATGGTAAATGTTCTTTCTGATATCGTTTAAAACACAACTTTAATAGTCTAAACACAATTTCTTGATGTGCTGAATTTTCTTTATATTTCAGGCATATATATGTACTCAATTCTTATCCTGTACAAATAAGCTCTAACTATTCGGTGAAAGATCTAATGCGTAATAGAAGACAACGTTCCGAACTTAAAATGTCAGCTCTCTCTCTCTCTCTCTCTCTCTCTCTCTCTCTCTCTCTCTCTCTCTCTCTCGCTCTCTCTCTCTCATAGGCGTTTTGCTATATGATGACTGATATTTTCATTAGCTACGTAATCGTTTGATCGGTATACAATAATCATAAGTAATAAAAAAAAGTCAAAATATACACTAAGTGAAGTTTTCTAAACTTTCTTAACAATAACATACAGTTTTATATTCATAGGTAATGCATAAAACGATAGCGCATATATATATATATATATATATATATATATATATATATATATATTATAAATTGATCGATATAATTATAATTACATTTAATTATTCATGGAAAGATAGAATTGTAATTTCCATCATAATAATAAGGTTATGGACAGATTGTTATTTCACGGGTAAAGTTTGACAAGACTTGCCTTGGTGTCTGTACGACATTTTAAAGTTACAGTACATACTTAAATGTAATAATTGAATGTAAAACTTTACGCTACAGTACATACTTAAATGTAATAATTGAATGTAAAACTTTACGCTACAGTACATACTTAAATGTAATAATTCAATGTAAAACTTTACGCTACAGTACATACTTAAATGCAATAATTCAATGTAAAACTTTACATACTTAAATGTAATAATTCAATGTAAAACATTACATACTTAAATGTAATAATTTTATGTAAGACTTTACGCTGTCGATTGGATTCCTTTTAACTGTTTATTCTGTATAATATAATATTCCTTTTCAAGTTCGAAACAATCATAGGGGATGATAAGAATTATATGTTGTCATTAAAAAGGGGTGTGGTGTGGTGGCACGAATCTCATGAAGATTAATGTGGAACTCTAGTTGCAGTTAAATTTTGACAATGGCAAATATATGCATCTACATATAACTGATACACACAATGTTGATTCGCCATTAATCTACTGTTAAGACAGGTCTGGCGTGACCTGAATTAAGCATATTCAGTAATAAATTTAGATCCCATATATATAATTATTTAATTGAAAAAAAGGACAACCACACGAACATAAAATCATCATCTGTTTACAGCTACCACTTTTTCAATTAAATATTTCGCTCATTTCGCTCATTACTCACTCACTCACTTATAATTACAACTTTTGTGGTTCTTCCTGGTGTTATTATTGCTATGGTCATTACTCGCATTACAGAAACAATGAAATATGCGGGAAATAATTTGCGATTACACCAATTTACATTAAAGAACAGATGGCGCTATGGATCCTCCCTTTGTAGGTCAATACCAACTAGTTTACAACATCATCAGTCAAGTCGAAGCCAACTAGACGAAACATCAAACATTTTCATTAATTCTATTAGAAATAGTTATGTAAACTTTTGTAATTTAAACGCTTCTTTGTGTTTACTGTTTGTCTTGTCACACACACACACACACACACACACACTCACACACACACACACATATATATATATATAAAGTTTCTTTATTACTTAACCAAACAATGAAATATTGCCAAACCGTCAATCTTTTTGCAAAGGTAACGCTTGTTATTTTTTTTTTCTTCTTCTGAACTTTGTTTTTTTTTTCCGGCCAGGTCACAACAGGGATTCAGAGGATATTTGATGAAGTAGCAATCTGTCCATGAATTTTTATTCTGGAAATGTATTTCAAATGTTTTTATAGCTTAATTCATTGCTATATGCAAATTGAATTAACTATGTCATTCTACGAAAGGAAACAGATGTAGTGACAAGTTTGGACAGTTTTGTATATCGCTGTGTCTTTGTAGTTTTCCCTAGTAATGATACTTTCCATTCTAAGATGCTGTCGCCATGACTTGAAATCGTATTGTAAACACGTATCAGATGAACTTAAAGATATATTTTATATTCGTATTGTAAACAGGTATCAGATGAACTTAAAGATATATTTTATATTAGTATTGTAAACACGTCTTGTATATCTGATTGAGTGGGGTCGTAAAACGAGTTATTTCTATATATAGGCAGGTTATAGTATCCAGTCATTACTTCCTCTGCATCCATGTAGATTAAAAATAAACGAAACTTTCCTCTGTATCTTCATTGTTTCTTCACCTATTGATTTTTTTCAAATGCCTTCTTTAATTCATCTGTATTGATGTTTCTGTGAAATGACTACTTTTCCATGAGAGGGTAACTAAGACTGCAAATATTCAAAACTTTGAGGTAAAATATATCGAAACTGTTGAAGATGGTTGCATAAAATTGTCAAAATCTGGTTTATATTGTACGAAAGAGCATTCCTGCAAATTTTAAAGGCTTTACTTTGGGTGAATCTATGATTTCCTTTCATGTGAAAGTCCGAGTCATTTAATTAAAACAGTGTTATAAATTCCAGGCCTTATCCAAGCATTAATAATGTGTGGCTCTTAGAGACATACAATAGACCTGAAATACTCCAGGTTATAAATTCCAGGCCTTATCCAAACACTAACAATGTGTGGATCTTAGAGACATACAATAGGACTGAAATACTCCAGGTTATAAATTCCAGGCCTTATCCAAGCATTAATAATGTGTGGATCTTAGAGGCGTACAATAGGACTGAAATGCTCCAGGTTATAAATTCCAGACATTATCAAACACTAAATATGTGTGGATCTTAGAGGCATACAATAGAACTGAAATGCTCCATGAACTTTTGTTTTATACAATGCAACAAATAAACACATATATTTAAAACATATATCAACTCTTTTACATAAGATGCAAGACTTATGCAATTACAGTGATGAATTTCTAAAAATAGTTTTGATTTTGAACATTGTGTCGTTTTTTGTTTCCGATTGTAAACTTTTCTTTAAAAAATAGCGTCACATTAAGTGATATCATGGTTTAAAGTAGAAAAGAACCTGACAATACTGAACATTGACCTATGTGATAACTAAATTAATATGGTAAAGAAAAGTGGTACTACCCCGAATAATATTAATGTTTGAATTATCGTTGTTTTTGTCTGTATCTTTTGGTGCATCTGATGTTGTTTGAATGAAACTCAGTCGAAAAGAGATGAACTGGTCTGGACAGGCGTATCTTTGCCACTTGCTCGTATCATTATCTTCAATTCAAAAAAGAAAATTTTATATATATATATATATATATATATATATATATATATATATATATATATATATATATATATATATATATATATTAGTATATTAGTATGAATGCAACCTATTGGGAACATTGAGATCAAAAGTTCCCATCCTTCTGGGTGTCACGGAATTGTGTAAATCTCTTATATTAGCAATACATGTACTCGGGTTTCGTTTTTCAGTATAACAACGATGCTCGAGAGTGAGTTATGTATATTGTACAATATTTCGAAACAGTGAGTTCGGTACACCCCATGCCGCACGTGCGAAGTGCTTTCGATGGGGAAAACCGAATGCACCAAGCGTACGGACGATGTAGAGCTGCATCGTCCGTGTATAAATGCCTCACCGTAAGACTAAATCTTTACATTACGGAACGTCTTGTCAGTGAGCAGTCTACTTAAGGACTTGCACGTCTTCAGCTGTAGAGGTACGTAAATCGTTTATTAATTTATAGCTTATATTTTTTATGTAGCTTCGGCTTGCGTAGTACAATGCAAATATTTTCTATTCTTGTTTGTATATTTTCTATTCTTGTTTGTTCTTAATAAGAGCTTTATATTAGCAATATAAAGTGGCGTTTTTAGGAAACGTTTAGTACCATAAGATTCTTATCGGACACGTGTAGGTTCACTTTTGAACTTGTTCATTGCTTTGTAATGTTTGCCGATAATGTAATTTGTATAACTTACCGTATATAACGTCATGTTATCGTATATGCCCGTGTCAATCATACTACACGGTGTTAGATTTATTTTCAGCTGTAGAGCTGTAGAGATCAGAGTCGACGAGGTCCCAGCTATAGAGGGGACAATAGAAGTTGACTATAGCAGCTGTAAAGCTAACCATAGCAGCCGTGGAGCTGAATAAACAGTGGGTTGCTTGAATACCAGGTGATCGGGCGTTGTTGACCCATTGGTGGGCGTGGATCGTTTGATTGACCAGTCCGACTAGCAGCCAAGTATGCTAGTGACGGAGTGTTTGTGAGTCACTCCATATATGTAATCTTTTAGCCGTGGGCTAATTTCGGGTTTTAGTGACACCCAGTGGTTTGGGAATGTAAGATATATCGCATGATATCTATCCCATTTCGTTTGCACCACATTTTATTATTTGAATAAAGTGCCTCATGTTTCATTATTTGACGGTAGACATTTTTGCTATATGAGTAAAAACACATCATTTTTGCTATCTGAGTAAAACACATCATTCCTTTCATCGTGTGAGATAAATCATTAGCCTTTATCATTGCACTGTGTATTTATTTATTTGTGCTCATATTTGGGTTACCGTATTAGGTTCGTGCGGATTATGTTAATTAGTCCAATATTTGGACCCTACACACGCACGTATTAATCATAACCTTTCTTCCCATTCAAGTCATTCATCAATAAACATTGCATTTTTATCACCATCAACAGTGTTCTGTTATAAATCCGAAATCCAACCCGGTTATCTTGTTACACTGGGGACCATGGTCTCTCAGAGGTACATATACAACGTCCCCTAAAAGTCAGATCGAATTCGCCACGTTCCTTCAGTCAGGTTTTTAAAACTGGTGTTATTAACAAGAAGCACGTTTCATATGAAGGTCAAATACACAAAATGTCCGAGCCAGGTGTTTCTGCACTGATTGTTTTTAATCATTTTATTTCTCTGTATATATCTCGACGGTTTTGAATACACAACCTTTAGGGAACACTGATATTTGTGCACATTTATAATACAAAAAAGTGCTATATCACGTCCAGATATTGAGGAATACTCATTTAAACTGTAAAGTTTATTTTGTGGGGAATACGTGAGGCATCATTACGCAGTATATTGAGGATTACTCATTTAAACTGTAAAGTTTATTTTGGTGGGGAATACGTGAGGCATCATTACGCAGTATATTGAGGATTACTCATTTAAACTGTAAAGTTTATTTTGTGGGGAATACGTGAGGCATCATTACGCAGTATATTGAGGATTACTCATTTAAACTGTAAAGTTTATTTTGTGGGGAATACGTGAGGCATCATTACGCAGTATATTGAGGATTACTCATTTAAACTGTAAAGTTTATTTGGTGGGGAATACTTGAGGCATCATTACGCAGTATTGGAATTACTGGAGATATACATTTTCCGGAGACGGAATTTCTCAAGGTCTCCATCGGTTTACCTTTCAAATAAACCCCGCGTTCGGATTTGCTCGGATGTTTTCCTGTAACATATAAAGCAACATTTCTTCGCTGTTAAGATGAAAGCGCATGGTAAGTGTAGGATAATTATTTTGCAAATGTCTCTTTTTAACAAAATGTTTAACTGACATTATAATTTATTTTAAAATTGATTTAACTTGCTCTGCAGTTAAATAAAATTTTAGACGCTTGAGAATTTACAAGAAAGAAGAAAATAAATATTCAAGGTTCTGGATGAAAATCAAATCACGTTGTGGCGTGGGGGTGGTGGTGGTTGTGGTTATCGTTATCTAGAGGATGATCGACCCCGGTGTTATTGCCCGGATCGAGTAAAGAATAATATAAATTGTGAAACTTATAGATGGAATGAATAGAGATCTGAGCAGATATATAGAACAGACAAAAACGAGCCCCCGTATATGAAATATAACAATTTAATCAATTACATAAACAACTGTGATAATGCATTACATTAGGAAGATACACTTCTTTTTGAAATAAATCATTCACCGAATTTTAAACACAAATATACTTATATAAATAGCCGATCTGTTTAAATGATAGAATTAAATCATCATATAATCGAGTGAACAATCGAAGTCATTGCTTTGTACAGCTTCATAACCTGGTTTCCTCCTGTTCACTGCAGTTTCACCGTGCTGTTCAATTTGTTCCTTTGCTTTTCTTCTCACTCTCACTATTTCCCCTCTGTCGGCCCTCAAACTTTGTGTGGGTAGGTGGATACGTAGGTATGTAGATACGTGGATACGTCAGTGGATTACGTCAGTGGATTACGTCAGTGGAGCTATTTCCCCTTTCAAAATAAACAGAGAAGCAACCTAAATCTTCTGTCAGATATCCTACTGGGAATAGATCATTACTCCACTTTCGTTATGTCTTATGTCAGATATTATCCTATCGGAAGTCAAACAGATACCAAAGGATATCTGGTCAAGCCAAACACGTCAGGCCATAAACAAACAAACCTAGTTTCATAAGATTAATGTATTTCCTAACGGCTATTTCATCGCTGACTCACATTAACATCACACGAGACATAACAGTTCCGTTCTCGATTATACAAATGAATGAATGAAATTCATTACATGGCTTAACTACGTTAATTTCAGCGAATACACACATTCAAGTCTTTAGCGTCCATGAAATCTCACTTCATGGCTTAACGACGTTAATTTCAGTCGATACGCACTTAAGTTTTTATCATACATGAAATCATCTAAGATCGGTGAATTCACACGGATTCTCATACTCATATCAACTAAAGTAATGCATGAAATTCTTAAAATACATGACTCCTATAACACTCAAGACAACAAATTCAAACAATCTGTCAAACCTATATATAAGATCATTAAACGAATTCAGATAATGAACTCAAACACAGTTATACTCATATCAAGAAAATTGATCTACGAATTTATACAAATAAATTCATGCAAATATAAGTAAATAAATTCAAGCAAATAATTATATTGGTATCAACGAATTACATGAGATTGATGCAAATACCTTGTGCTTTCAAGCCTTGCTCGCTTCTACCGCCAGAATTGTGTCCGTCAACTTTCCAGACATCCGGTCCCTTAGATAATTGTTTTACGAGATAATTTCTTGCAAATTCAATCTCGGAGCCAAAAATATCTTCCTCTTACAGGAGTTTAGACTGACTAAATTTTGCGATGTGGCATATTAAAACTATGAAATTTCGTGTGGGAAACACGCCCCTTATTTAGCGTAGCCAATCAGGATTAAATATATCTACCGCCTTTTATAAATAGGCGCCAAAATCTGCGGTCATCCTGACCCTCTAGATTTCCAAATAACTAATTCTGGACAATCTCAATTCTGACATTTTCGATACAAAGATTGAGTCAACCTTTTCCCTTCCAGTTTCTCTGACTGTTAAATAAACGAATGCTTAATTAAAAATCGGTTCCTCTCACAACACAGACCGCAGCATAGCGATTCAATACGCACCCTTTCCTCATAAATCTAATTAATTGTTCTCTGTCCAAGTTAATGTTCTCTTTATAGATCGACAGAAATTTGCACCCTTACACACGTGGACTATAATAGTTTCTAAGTTCAGGAAGCGTGAAACTCGAATGTGTTCAGTGTAAGCCTGTGTTTTACTGTAAGAATGAGATAATATTGGACGACCTAATTCTCATAACCAGGGTTTCGGGTGGTTGGGGTGGAGAGGGATTATGGATGTTCGAAACGAGGTTATAACGTGATCCGCCCAATTTAGGTGACTTTAAGCATCACGATAAAATTACCGGATATCTCTACAAGAACAAAGATAAAAGCATATACATACTTTTATATAAACTAAAACTCCATTAGAGTGTTGAAAACAAATCCACCTGTCCACTCCAAACCCTCGAGAAAACTGCCATAAAAGAATCCATGACGTGATAGATTCCTCTCGACGTCAAGACGCCTTTTGTGGGTCGAAAATGTACCTTGAGATAAAAGCTGAAAAAAGCATCCATGTCAAAATTATTTAAGGAGATGTTAGGGCCCATATGTATACTTCAGATTCAGTCCCCTTTCGGTCTGAGTTAGACCCACCGCTCCCACCCCCCTTATATATTTAGCCCCCAGTTTCTCCAAATCGGCTCGACAAATATGTTTAGAACTTTTCCTACCGTTGGAACAGATCACTAACTAGGAACTGTCAAACAGATGTTTAAATGGAAATTCTCTAAGTAGGGATTTATGCATTGCAAAGTTTGGATATAATCTGTCCACAATATAGCAGTTTAATCTGGCCGATATCTTTAAAGTCCCTCCAATTTCTCTGATTGCTCTCGACGAACTTCCTCGACACTTCTTTCGTGGGTTAAACATATCCATAGGTGCAAATATCAAAAGAATGATCCATGTCAAGATCATTTTTAGCGGTGGAGTGTAGGGTCCATATACGGACTTAAGGGGTAATCTCCTTTTGGGCCTTGTTATACATAACCATATATTTAGCTCCCTATTTCTCGAAATCGGCTCCACAAATTTTCTTTGAACGGTTCCGACTGTTGAAGTAGATGCCTAACTAGGAACTGCCAAAGGAGCGTTGAATCAAAATTTTGTAAGTAGGGGTTCAGATAGTGCAAAATGTTGATAGAATCGATCCACATTGTACCTGGTTTCATACCTGGTACCCATAAGTTGGCCCTTATTTCGCTGATTACTCTGGATGAAATTCGTCAAGACTTCATTTGTTGGTCAAAAATATCCCTATAGGTAAAATCTCAAAAAAAGGTCAATGTACGAATTCTTTAAGGAGGGGATGTTAGGGCTCATGTGTACACGTAAGATGTAATCCACATACGGCTTGTGTTATTCACCCCCCCCCCCCCATCCATTTAGCCCCCTTTTCTGAGAATCGGCTAGACGAATTTTCTTTGAACTTTTCCGACTGTTGGAGTATTTCCGCAATTACTAACTGCCAAACAAACGTTGAAATCAAAGTCCTCTAAGTAGGGGTTCAAACTGTGCAAAAGGTTGATAGAATCCATCACATCGAATCAAAACCAAAATTCTCATAGTAGGGATTTACGCATTGCAAATTTTGGATATAATCGGTCCACACAATACCAGTTTAATACTGCCGGTATCCACGAGGACTCTCCTGTTTCTCTGATTGCTATCGATGAACTTCCCCAATACTTCTTTTGGGGGTCAAACACATCCCTAAGTACAGAATATCAAAGAACGATCCTTGTCAAAATCTTTCTGATGGGTGGACTGTATGGTTCATATATGGACTTATGAAGTTATCTCTTTGTGGTCTTTGTTATAATCTCTTTGTGGGCTTTGTTATAATTTCTTTGTGGTCTTTGTTATAATCTCTTTGTGGTGCTTTGTTATAATCTCTTTGTGGTCTTTGTTTTAATCTCTTTGTGGTCTTTATTATAATCTCTTTGTGGTCTTTGTTATAATCTCTTTGTGGTCTTTGTTTTAATCTCTTTGTGGTCTTTGTTATAATCTCTTTGTGGTCTTTGTTTTAATCTCTTTGTGGTCTTTGTTTTAATCTCTGTGTGGGCTTTGTTATAATCTCTTTGTGGTCTTTGTTTTAATCTCTTTGTGGTCTTTGTTATAATCTCTTTGTGGTCTTTGTTTTAATCTCTTTGTGGTCTTTGTTTTAATCTCTTTGTGGTCTTTGTTTTAATCTCTTTGTGGTCTTTATTATAATCTCTTTGTGGTCTTTGTTATAATCTCTTTGTGGTCTTTGTTTTAATCTCTTTGTGGTCTTTGTTATAATCTCTTTGTGGTCTTTGTTTTAATCTCTTTGTGGTCTTTGTTTTAATCTCTGTGTGGGCTTTGTTATAATCTCTTTGTGGTCTTTGTTATAATCTCTTTGTGGGCTTTGTTATACCTACCATATATTTTCCGTCCTGTTTCTCAAAATCAGCTCGACTAATTTTCTTCTAGCTTTTGCTACTCTTGGAACAGATCATAAACTAAAAACTGTCAAACAGGTGTTGAGATCAAGGTTCTCTATGTAGGGGTTCACGCATTGCAAATTTTGGACATAAGCAGTCGACACTAAAGCAGTTTAACATTGTTGGTATCCATAAAGTCCCTCCTATTTTTCTGATTGCTCTCGACGAACTTCCTCAATCCTTCATTTGTGAGTCAAACATGTTCCTAGGTACAAAAATATCAAATAACGATCCATGTCAAAATCTTTTTAGGGGTACACTGTAGAGTCCATATATGTACTTAATGGGTAATCTCCTTGTGGACTTTGTTTTACCTACCATATATTTAGCTCTCTATTTCTCAAAATCGGCTCGTCGAATGTTCTTTGAACTTTTCCTACGGTTGGAGCAGGTCCCTACCTAAAAGCTGTCAATGAGGCGCTGAAATCAAAATCCTGTAAGTTAGGGTTCAGTTAATAAAAATTTTAGCTAGAGTCGATGCTCATTGGACCTGCATTTTATACCTGGTACCCATAAGTTTCCCCTTATTTCGCTCATTCCTCTCGACCAAATTCTTTATGGCTTTTTTTGTGGGTCGACAATATCACGAGAGATAAAATATCAAAAAGGGTGCATGTCGAAGTTCTTAAAGGAGGGGAGGTTAGAGCTCATATGTATATTTAAGATTTAATTCCCATGCGGCCTATGTTGTAGCTCCCCCCACCCCACCCCATATATTTATCTCCCTATATCTCAATACCGGCAAGATAAATTTTCCCTAAACTTATGCTGCTGTTGGAACAGATGCCCAGCTAGAAACTCTCAAACACTGATTGAAATCAATTTTCTTTGAGTAGGGGTTCACGTATTACAAAATTTGGATATCGTCGGTCTTCACTGTATCGGTTTTATATTGCCTTTAACTATAAGGACCATCCTATTTCTCAGATTTCTCTTGGGGCTCGATTATATCCCTAGATATAAACTCTCAAAGGAGGATCTATGTCAAAATGATTTGAGGATGGTCTGTTTGGGCCCAATCGTAGACTTAAGATTTTATCCCCATACGTCCTTTGTTATGGCTTCCATGTATTTAGACTCCAATTTCGCGAAATCGGCTCCACGAATTTTCTCTAAATATTTCCTACTGTTGGAGCAGATCCCTAGCTAAAAACTGTCAAAGTGTGGTTTAAATCAAAATCCTTTAAGATTTGGTTCAATTGGTGCAAATTCTTTATATAATTGGTTCACTGTGCACCTCCTTTGCACATATAAGGACCCTCCTATTTCTTTGATTTCTCTCTGCGAATTTCGTCAAGACTTGTTTTGACTTATTTTGTGGGTCGAAATTAATCCCAGAGATACAATCTCAAAGATAGGTCCATCTCAGAATCATTTAAGGAGGGAATGTTCCACATGTGAACCCGAGAGGTATATTTATATAGCTATATCTCGCAATCGGCTCAACAGAATTTTTAGTAACATTTCCTTCTGTTGGAACATTTCTCTTACTAGAAACTGTCACAGAGGGGTTCAGATGAAAATGTTTTAAGGAGGGTTGACGTCATTCAAATTTGTAATATAATCGGTCATCTCTCTGTATCTAGCTTTATATAGCTGGTACCAATAACAACACTCGTATTTTTTCTCTGATTGAGCTAGACTAATTGTTTCGTCTCAATGTATTATAGGGGTCGACCTGGACCACAGCAATGAATGCCCCGAAGAGTGTTCAAATTTGTAGCATTGTTTGAATCGGCAATAAGTAAGTGGTAACCTATTCTTTATTAAATCGGGAATAAGGAATAAGTAACCAACGCGATGTCAATTTATTAAATCGGGAATAAGTAACTGGTTCCTTATTCCTCACTGAATCGGTAGAGCAATCAGGGAAATAGGAGGGTTTTTATGGATACTGGCAATATTGAACTGCTGTAGTGTAGAGTGATTATATCCAAACTTTGCAATGCGTGAGGCCCTAATTAGAGAATTTTGACCTCAGCACCTGTTTGAGAGCTCCTGGTTAGGGATCAGTTCCAACATTTAAAAAAGACTGGAAAAAAATCGTCGAGCCTATTTCGAGAAAAAAGGGGCTAAATGTATGTTTGTGTGTGTGTGTGGGGGGGGGGGTATGCAACAGGCTGTATGGGGATTAAATCTTACGTATACATATGGGTCCTAACATACCCTCTTTGAAGTATTTATGCAATGACCTTTCTTTGAGATTTTATTTCAATTTCAAAAGATATATCCGACCCACAAACGAAGTCTTGACGAATTTCACCTAGAGGAATCAGCAAAATAAGGGCGACTTATGGGCACCGGGTATGAAATCCAAGTACAATGTGGATCGACTCAAATAACAATTTGTACTAATTAAATCCCTGTTTATACTTAGGGATCTGTTCCAACGGTAGGAAAAGTTATAAATAAAATTCGTCGTCCCACACCTTGCAACGCGTGAACCAATACTTAGAGAATTTTCATTTCAACCCCTGTTTCGAAGTTCCTAATTATGGACCTGTTCCAACAGTAGTCAAAGTTAATAAAAAAAATTCGTCAAGCCGATTTCGAGAAATAGGACCCTAAAGATATCGGGGGGTGATATGTGTTAAACACAGGCCGCAAGGGGATAAAATCTTGCGTACACATATGAGCCCTAACATACACTCTTTAAAGAATTTTGACATCATGGACCCTTCTATGAGATTTTATCTCTAGTGATATTCTGGAACCACGAAAGGTGTCTTGACGAATTTCAGCACAAATATAATTATGTAATTAGCCGATCTGTTTCAAACGATAGACTTAGTTCATCATGGAATTGAGTGAACAATCGAATCAATTGCCCAGCATGCCTGCGTAACCTTGTTATTGCTGGTCACTCCAAATTCAATGTTGCTGTCAGGTCAAGGTTGATGTTCTCCCCTTTTTGCTTCTCTCTCTCTCTCTCTCTCTCTCTCTCTCTCTCTCTTATTCAGGCTCTTTCGGTCCTCAAACTTTGTGTGGTAGGTGGTTATGTGGATATATAGGTGGGTAGGTAGGTAGGTGGGTCTATTTTCCCCTTTAAAATAAACAAGAAGCAACCTAAATATCCCGTCAGATTCCATTGGGGAGTAGAATATTACCCCACTCTCGTTCCGTCAGATATCGTCCTATCGGAATTCAAACAGATACCAAAGATTATCTGCTCAGGCCAAACCTGACAGACGATAAACAAACCTAGTTTCAGAAGATTAATGTACTTTCTAACCGCTATTTCATCACTAACTCACTCTAACATCACACGAGACATAACAGTTTCAGTTCACGTCTTAATTATACAAATGAATCAATGAAATTCACTTCATGGCTTAACTACATTAATTACAGTGAATACTCATTCAAGTCTTTATCATTCATGAAATCATCTAAGACAGTTAAATTCACACAGATTCTCACAACTTGTATCAAATCAAGTAATGTATGAAATTCTTAGACTACATGATTCCTATAACAATCAAGACGACAAAATTCAAACAATTCGTCAAACTCATATAAAGAAGATTATTGTACGAATTCAGACAAATGAACTCAAACAAATAGTTATACTCGTATCAAGAAAACTCCTGTACGGATTTAAACAAATGAATTAAAACAAATAATTATATAGATATCAAGGAATGACATGAGATTGATGCAAATACTTTGTGCTTTCAAGACTCGCTCGCTCCTACCGTCAGAATCGTGTCCCTCAACTTCCAGACACCTGTCCCTTGAACAATTGTTTATACGACAGAATTTCATTTTATTCTGCTCGAAGTCAAGATCTCTTACAGCCTTTCGCAGGAAACTTGGACTGATTAAATTTTGCGATGTGGAATATTTAAAACGTGAAATTTTAGTCTTGGAAACACACTTCTTATTTAGCGTAGCCAATCAGATTAAACGTATCTACCTCCTTTGATAAATACACGCCCATTGTGGTTAGAGTAAACCGCTACATTTTCGCGCGCTATTTAAATAACTTATTCTGGAAAATTTCAAAAGATTACACTGCTTGAACTGGCTTTACAAATAGTCTCTGCATCCTCTCAACTTTGACATTTTCGCTACCAAGACCCCAAATTAACCTTGTGTCCGACCGTTATACAATGAAGGCTTAATTAAGAATCAATCTCGCTCCAAACAGGGACATTAAAACAAGCGCAGTCTAGCGATTTAATACGGTACCTTTCCTCATAAATCTAATTAATTGTTATCTGCCAAACTAAATGTGCTCTACAGAAATTCGTCGACAGAAATTTGCACCCTTACACACAGGTTACAATATGTCCAAAGACTGTCACTTTGTACCTCCGTTGCATAGCCAGCACTTATTAGGACCCTCTTATTTCCCTGATTACTCTTTTATAAATTTCATCAAGACTTGTTTTGAGGGTTGAAAATAACCCTAGATATAAAATCTCAAAGATAAGTCCATATCAAAATCATTTAAGCAGGGGATGTTCCATATGTGGAGTTGATAGGTATTTTTATGTATCTATATCTCGAAATGGGCTAGACGAATTTTTCTTAACTTTCCTAAAAACTGTCAAAGAGGGGATCAGTTGAAAAAAAAGGAAGCATTTACGTCATTTAAAATATTAATATAATCGGTCATTTCTCTGTATCCAGCTTTATATAGTTAATACCAATAAGAACACTCGTATTTCTCCGATTGGGCTAGATTAATTGTTTCGTCTCAACATATTATCGGGGTCGACATGGACCACTATATATGACTGCCCTGAAAAGAATTCATATTTGTAGCATTTTTTGAATCGGCAATAAGTAAGTGGTAACTTGATCCTTATTGAATCGGGAATAAAGAATAAGTAACCAACTCGATGTCAAAAATTTTGAATCGTGATTAAGTAACGAGTTATAGTTATTGAATCGGTAACTGGTTACTTATTCCCTATTGAATAGGTAACTGGTTACTTATTCATTATTGAATCGGGAAAAAGGAATATGTAACCAACTTGACTTCTCTGTAGCTAATTGGATAAATGCATTTTTTGTTCTTTGGTGTGTGCTATATGTGTCTGAGAGTGCTAAAGTTGTATTTTTGTTCTTTGGTGTGTGCTATATGTGTCTGAGAGTGCTAAAGTTGTATTTTTGTTGTTTGGTGTGTGCTATATGTGTGTGAGTGTGCTATAGTTGTATTTTTGTTCTTTGGTGTGTGCTATATGTGTCTGAGAGTGCTATAGTTGTATTTTTGTTGTTTGGTGTGTGCTATATGTGTGTGAGTGTGCTATAGTTGTATTTTTGTTCTTTGGTGTGTGCTATATGTGTCTGAGAGTGCTAAAGTTGTATTTTTGTTGTTTGGTGTGTGCTATTTTTGTGTGAGTGTGCTATAGTTGTATTTTTGTTGTTTGTGCTTTTGTTTTGTTTTGATAGATGTAGGTGATACTTTCTAGCTTTTGTTCTTGCACGGTTCTTGTTTCACATTTGTATGACTCATCGGTAAGCCTTTCGGAATCGAGTTTTAGTACTTCGCGAATACACTACGAGACACGACCCAAACACCCAACACAAAGAATTATTCCTGTCTCAAATTACTAAACACGTATGTCTAAAAATATTCAGAGGATTCCCGATGAAAAGAAATTAGGGAGGGTCCATCTTACGAAACTAATTCATGCTATCATAAAGTCTCGTAAATAGTGTGCATTATGACAACTGTTCGTAGAATTTGGCTAATTACTCGGTTTGAGAAATATCTTTCCAAAACCGCGTCCCCATAGTCAAACAAATAATCGGAAAAAGCTAACAAAGCAATAAACTGAGACGTAAATACAATTAGACAGATAGCACATATCCTTGGTTTGTTACATTCCCTCCTTTTATATATATATATATATATATATATATATATATATATATATATATATATATATATATATATGTGTGTGTGTGCGTGCGTGTGTGTGTGTGTGTGCGTGTGTGTAAGATTTATTACCCTTATGGTCTTTGTCATAACCTCTTTCCCCTCCCCACCCAATATATTTGGCCCCCTATTTCTCAAAATCGGTCTGACACATTTTTTTCACAACTATTGGTACTGTAGGAACATAATCTCTGTCTAGGATGTGTCAAACAGGGGTTGAAATAAAAATTCTCTAAGAAGGGGTTCACGCATTGTAAAATTTAGATATTATCGATCCACACTGTCCTGGATTAATATTGCCGGTATATACAAGGCCCCTCTTATTTCTGTGATTGCTCTCGACGAACTCCGTCAATATTTCTTTTGTGGGTCAAACATTACCCTAGGTTTAAAGTATCAAAGACCGATCCATGTCAAGATCTGTAGAGTCCATATATGGCCTTAAAAGGCCCCCCCCCCCCCCACCTTACGGGCTTTGTTATGGCTTGCATATATTTAGCCCCTATTTCACGAAATCCGCTCAACGGATTTTCTTTAACCTTTCCTACTCTGGGGTTCCCTAACTTTAAACTGTCAAAGAAGGGTTCAAATCAAAATGCTCTCTAGGTAGGAGTTCAATTGGTGCAGATTTTTGATGAGATCGGTCCACTATCCACCTCATGTATATATCAGGTACCTATTAGGACACTCCTATTTCTCTAATTCCTCTTGACTATTATCATCAAAAGTTCTTGTGTGGGTCGGAAATATTGCTAGAGATAAAATCTTAAGGATGGGTATATGTCAATTTTTCTTTTAAGGAAGAGTTGTTCCATATGTGAACTTAAGAGGTAATCTTCTTTGTGAGCTTTCTTATAGCTCTCGCATATTTATTTATATATATTACTCGAAATAGGCTCGACGTATCTTCTGTAAACGTTTCCTACTGTTGGAGGAGGTTCCTAACTAGAAACTGTCAAAGTGGGGTTCAGATGAAAATACTTTAAGGAAGGGTTCACGTCATTGAAAATTTTCATATAATCGGTGATCTGAATCGAGCTTTATATAGCTGGTACCACAAAGAACACTCGTATTTCTCCAACTGGGTTAGAATAATAGCTATGAATGCCTGGAAGAGTGTTAAAATTTGATGTAGCACTTTTTTAAGCGGCAATTAGTAAGTGGCAACCTATTACATATTGAATCGGGAATAAGGAATAAGTAACCAACTCAATGTGAAAAGTTTTGAATCGGGAATAAGTAACTGGTTACTTATTCCTTATTGAATCCATAACTGGTTACTTATTCCTTATTCAATCGGGAATAAGGAATAAGTAACCAACTTGATGTCAGTCCTACAGCATAGCAACAGTAGTAGATTGAACATTTGTTGTCAACGGAAAATATATTTAAATCGTTATTGTTACGACGAATATAATTATTCTTTTATAGCAATGAGACAAACATAATGACATCAAGTTTTGTTTTCGAAAAAAAAAAAAAATAAATAAATAAAACACTGTCTCTTTTGTAACAAGATTTCAACGAAGGTTAGACTTGCTGGAATACATTTATTAGGTAGTACTGAACAGTTTCGTAACATTGGCCATTGGATGCAATTTTGATTAAAGATATGGCATACTTTGTCTCTACGTTTCGCGCTTGCGATTTTCGGTGGTGTCAAGAATGTATGATTTTATGTTGTATGAACAAGGCGACGATTCTGGTCCAGAAACACATTTGTGTAATAAAAGGATCAGCTTTGCCGTGACAATCATTTTACTGATTCGGTTTACCCATTCTCTCAAGAGTTTGAAAATGCCCCCCTCCTCAAATTTCACTCACTATTTCCAGTCAGAATTATTGTCTCTCAGTGAGTCCAGATAATTTAAATTTTACTATTTTAATATGCATGATACAGTTACAATTGTTACATGCACTTACTTTATTATTGCAATCCAAGAATCAATTTTGTAAAAAAAAGAGTGAAATCTTCACAGAGATTAATCAAGTTCCGTTTTTCCAAAAGATAATGCCATTGCTCAAAAATTATCAGAGAGACATGTTAAATTACCATGGAAATGCAGAAATATTACTTATAATATATTGATATTGTATTAAACATTACTTGTTATAACACATGCAAGTAAAACCAGATTTTCATTAGTTTTTCCCATAAGGCAATGCAACAAAATAAATTAATTCTGGAGTGTTTTCCTTACCATTAAAACCATCACCTGTAAATGATTCCACTTGGGAATTTATTGATAAGATTTCTTTTTAAACTGGCATATTAGTTTGTGACAGCAGATGTGGTATTATGCTACTTGCTTGAAATCATTGGTATCATTTAGTAGACTCTGATCAGTTGGCACAAAGTGCAACAGCCGATCTAAGGTGGACCCGTTAGAATAGGTTCTAATATGCTGGCACACTATGTGACGACTGATCTAAATCTACCTGCTAGAGTAGACTCTGATATGTTGGCACACTATTTAAAGACTGATATAAGTCTACCTAATAAAGTAGACTTTGATTTGTTGGCACACTGTGCAACAGCAGATCTAAGTCCGCCTGTTAGAGTAGACTCTGATATGTTGGCACACTGTGTGAGGGATGATCTAAATCTGCATGTTAGAGTACACTCTGATATGTTGGCACACTATTTAAAGACTGATATAAGTCTACCTATTAGAGTAGACTCTGATTTGTTGGCACACTGTTCAACAGCAGATCTAAGTCTACCTGTTAGAGTAGATTCTGGTCTGTTGGCATACTGTGTGACAGCGGATCTAAGTCTACCTGTCAGAGTAGACTCTAATCTGTTGGCACATTGTGATGGCCATTATACGTCTACCTGGTAGAGTAGACTCTGATCTGTTGGCACATTGTGATGGCCGGTATAAATCTACGATCTGCGGGCACACTATGTGATGATCAGTGTAAGTCTACCTATTATAGAAGAACCTGATCTGTTGGAACACTATGTGATGGCCATTATAAGTCTACCTATTATAGAAGAACCTGATCTGTTGGCACACTGTGTGATGGCCAGTCTAAGTTCACCTGTTTGTAGTTTAAAGAGCTCTATACATCGGTAAAGGTGAGAAGAATCTGATCTGTTGGAACACTATGTGATGGCCATTATACGTCTACCTGGTAGAGTAGACTCTGATCTGTTGTCACACTCTCTGATGGCCAGTCTAAGTCTACCTGTTTGTAGTTTTAAACGCTCTATACATGAGTAAAGGTGGTAAAGTTTCTTTTGATCAGTCATCAGTATATTAAATCAGTTTGTCAGCACTCCGGTAGTTAAGGATGCCATTTTAGACTCAAACGGGAGTTCTGTGTTACATAGGATCAAAAGATAATAGGTCCAAATGGGAAGTTAACATAGAAACCATCTTGGTTCATAGCTACATTGTAACAGTGTAGCATGAGGTGACGGTCTACACTCGAACGGAAACAGTGTAGCATGTTGGATGTGTTTGGAGGGAAATTTGAGTTGGGTTTACTCTCTAAATGAAATGATGTACGAAAGTCCTGTAGTAAATAGGGTCGAAAGTTTATAGAGACAAACGGGAAAATAACATGAGAAAATTGATGGTCGAAAGTTTATAGGAAAAAAGGGTCGAAAATTGATGGGGACAAACGGGAAATTAAAATGAGGCCGCCATGTTGAAAGCTTTGTTTTTTTAACTGTGTAGTTTGAGGAGACGGTTTCTTCTAGAATTGAAATGCCGTATTCGACATACGTTTCACATGAAGAGTCTGTCTGTTTGGAACTTGTTGGTTCTTTTTTGGACGGAAATGTAATGGGTTAGAGTGTCAGCCAGGAAAATTGGAATTTGTCTGCACTCTAAATTAAATGATTTCTTTTGTTTTGCATCATAACAAAACGAACTTCTTTATTTCCCCTTACCACCCTATGATCCCACGTGTAAAGTTTAAATCTCTATCCCATTCTATAATATCCTCAGTCCTATCTACTCTACTTTTTAAAAAAACAAAACAAACTACCATCCTCATACTCCTTACATATCAATACTTAATTATATACTATTTACCACCTAGTTGTCTAATATCCAGCACCCATACTATCTACTAACCAATTATCTACAATCAACACCTAGTGATCTACTATTTCCAATCAGTTATCTACTATCCACGAACCAATTATCTACTATACAGAGTCCAGTTATTTACTATCAACACCCAGTTATCTGCTATCTAGGAACCAGTTATTTACTATCCAGCAACCAGTTATCTACTACTCAACACCTAGTTATTTACTATCCAAAGCCCAGTGATCTACTATCCACCAACCAATTATCTACTATCCAACGCCCAGGGATCTACTATCTACCAACTGATTAACAATTATCAATACACAGTTATCTACTATCCAACAACCAGTTATCTACTATTCAGCCCAGTAATCTACAATCCACAGACCAGTTACCTACTATCCAAGACCCAGTGACCTACTATCACTAACCAGCTGTCTACTATCAACACTTAGTGATCTACTATATACCAACCAGTTACCTACTATCCACCAAGCAGTTATTTAGTATCCAACATGTAGCTATATACTAACCAGAGCCCAATGATCTACTATCAAAAACCCAATTATCTACTATCAGCACCCAAACAAAACTACCATTTTCATAATATTCACATATCATTACCCAAGTATTTACTATCCCCCACTAAGTTGTCTAATATCCAGCACCCAGTGACCTACTATTCCCCCAGTGATTTACTATCAAAGCCCAGTTATTTACTATTCATCGCCTATATATCTACCATTCACCAACCAATTATCTACTATCCGTCACCCAGTTATCTAATATCAACAACCAATTATTTACTATCAGCACCAATCAGTTATTTGCTATCAACACCCAGTCATCTACTATCCACCAACCAGTTGTCTACTATCCACCAACCAGTTATCGATCCCTTCTAAATAAACTAACATTCCTAACCCCCATACCACTCTATGATCCCTCTTATAAAATAAGTATAAAAAATCTAGCCGCTTCTATAAGGCCCCTTATTTACTTCCATTTATAATATACCAAATCTACACTCCTATATTTTAAAACAAAACTACTTTCGATATCTCCACGACAACCCTACAGAGTAAACCTTACTCAACAGGCTACAGACCATATAAATCCCTTCTAAATAAAACTAACAACTCTAACCCTAACTCTTGTAATCTCTCTTATAAATAAAGTAAAAATATCTACTTACAGCTATAACGGCTCTACCGTCCTGTTTTAAACAAAACTATTCCATTCGCGTATGTCTATTTTAGGTTCTATTTAGGTGGGAAAATGTGATTTGTCTGTGCTCTAAATTATGTTACAATTCTGCTTGCGTACCGTTAGGCCAAAGTTTCATTCATCAATTTTGATACAAAGTTACAATTGGACGTTTTCACTAGCTATGGTAGATTGATAAATACACTGACCGACTTGCTTTACCCGTAAGGTCAATATACTTGTGGCAGTTGGAAATTAATTTTTTACAAATCTAGTCACAGAGTGTATTGGCAAAATGTAATGTGCTGAAGTTAATTGTAGTTATCGGTTGTTGAAACCCACCAAGCTAAAGCATGTGTGTGTGCGTGTGTGCGTGCGTGTGTGTGTGTGTGTGTGTGTGTGTGTCTGTGAGAGAGAGAGAGAGAAACACGGAGAAAAAGAGTAAGTTAAAGCCCAGTTATCTACTATCCTGTACCCAGTTTATTTAATATCTAGCCTTATCAGGGGTATTATTTAACATACCATAAAAAATAAATATTGTTAGAAGTAGTAGTATGGAGTGTACGAAAAATAAAGAAGAACATTTTTTTTCTGTATTACAGGACAAGGGGAAATTAACATTAGCTTATCCTTTTTAGGAGTTCTGAGAACAATGGTAAATCCTAAGTTAGAAACATTCATTGAGATAATTTTCATTCATCAGTATTTGAAAACCAGTGATATATTGTTACATTGTCAAATGAATGCAATATGATTTTAAGTGTACTGAATTTAAGTCTAACATTCGGTCATACAACATGGTATGTAATATTCTTAAATATGTTACAAAGCACGCCCTAAATTCTGTCAGCCAGTGACCGTGTACTTGTTATAAAATGTGTTTATCCTACGCGGAGTGAAATCTTCACAGAGAAGTCTGTATGTTTGTTCTATTTAGACGGGAAAATGTTAGTTTGTCTGTACTCTAAATCAAATACGTTATTATATTTTTTGCTTGATAAATACAGTGATATAAAAGTACATCTAAGCGGGTTTGTGATTTATTATTATTATTATTATTATTATTAATTTTTATGATGTATGAGAGAAATGCGTGACGTGAAAATGGCACTATGGACCCAAACAGGAGTCCTGTGTTAAATAGGAACAAAGTATGATTCATTTAATTCGTAATAGTGTTTTGCTCTAGATTCAAGACATCGGTCAAAATATGTACTAGGTACTGTTTTTTCTTCAGATTGTATTTTCAGTGCATACAAAACTAACGAATTTTGGAATCAACATAAAGATTTCCTAGATTGCATTTTCAGTGAGCATATAAGCCAACAAATTTTTGAATCAAGCTAGAGAATTTTTTGTAATGGAAAGCTTTGAGTTTGTTCCTTTTTTTTTTTTTTGAAACAGTAACATTAGGTAACCACCTAGTTTATGTAATATTCAGCCGTAACATAAACGTTACTCAATAGACCATAAAAAGATTATTATTATTATTATTATTATTTAATGATGAGAGAGATTTTGAGACAGTGGTATCTTAAAGCAGAACAGATACAATTATGATTTAAATCTAAATCATTCTATAGAAAACTTAAGTGTGCGTGTGTTTATTTTTGTGAAACTGAGGGTGAGAGGATCTTACTAGGTAACACTATAGGTGTGAATTTCCGTTTCTTTTTATGTTGTTACGACTCTAGGGGTAATGTAACAGAATAAAGGACACAAACAAGCTTTCAAGATTAAAATGCAAAACTTTAATTTCCTAAAATATTAAAAGAATTAAAATAGTTCAACAAATAATCAAAGTGAAAGAATTAAAATAACTTACAGTATAGAATATCCTAAAAAGTCCTAAATTGTTTTAAAGTTCACTTCCTGATGTTAATCCGAGTAATCCGGATGAAGTATTCCGAATGAAAATAACCTGCACTGTGTTGAAATTGATAAGTTCTAATTAAATCCAAAATAATCATTGCAAGTCTGGAATCTCACAAGTTTTAGAATAATGTCCGATAATTCCACGGAGCTGTATAGTAATTCAGATGAATTACTAATTAAATAAATATATTCCACACTGAACTGAAATAAATCTCAATACGACCTCTCTTCGTTCAAGCAACTGTAAAGAATGATAATTCCCAAGATTATTCCCTATATATCTTTACTAAGTGCGCAGAATTAAAAGGGAATACCCTTTCTCCGTCTTTAATAATATTTTATTACAAAATAACACAACCCTCTAAGAACCAATCAGGAACTAGGTTACGCGTCATTTACCCAAAGGTCTAGCGTACTAAAAATCTTAAAGAGTAAACATAATGTTATTGTAGTATGGAATGTGACCTTTCAATGTTGATTTCAAAAGTACAAAGCTAGGTCGACTTCATTTTCCCGCGCAATTGATCATGTGACCACTTATTGATCGAGCAGTAGTCGTACGTATACATATATGCTAACCGCTATTCAGAATAAAAACAGAGATCATAAATTAGTAAATTAAATCATTATAAAAAGGTAAAAAGGTATGATTCCGTAACAATGTCACTAGAGAATTTATATTAACATCTGAAATGTTATCTCAAAAATTATTGTGATTTCCTTTAAAAAGTATTGTCTACATCAGTGGGAACAATATTCTAACGAAACAACCACAATAGGGTATAATTTAAAATAATTTGAGTTGCCTCTCTTCATATAATAAAGTTTACATCAAAGGCCAGTGGACTGTTGTTCGTCCTTCGAGTTCGAAGATGACCATGACATCACTAATTGATTTAGTTTATGTGAGTACGTGAGTGGCTGATCAGGCCAATTTGTGCTCTTGACTGACTGTGGCACACTTGACAGGAGATGCCGCTTGGGTTTGCTTGATCAATAGAGGACGTGCTGCAGTTCTGAGATTTACGCTGCTCACACTTCTGCACTGCCTCAGTAGTTCTCCTCCGTTCAAAGTCTGTAGCTCCAGTATGGGTGATACTCCGCCAGGTGGAGCGGTCTTGTGCGAGATCTTCCCAAGACTCAGGGTCAATGTTGAAGTTTTTCAAGGACGACTTGAGGGAATCTTTGAATCGTTTCTTCTGACCACCCTGAGATCGCTTTTCCTCCTTCAGCTCGCAGTATAAGATCTTCTTTGGTAGTCGCTCTTCTGACAACATGGAGACATGGCCTGTCCATCTCAACTGTGATTTCATCAGCAGAGTGCGGATGTTTGGAATGATTCCCCGTGTGAGAACCTCAGTGTGTGGGACACTGTCCTGACATTTTATCCACATCAGTTTCCTCGGGTATCCCATATGAAAACGGTTCACTACTTGACACAGCGTCTAAACATAGTCCATGTTTCGCAAGCATACAGCAGTGTCTGCAACACAATGGCTTTGTTGACCTTAAGTCTTGTTTGCGGACTGATGCATTTGCGCTCCCACACATTTGCAAATAATCTGCCAAAGGCCACACTTGCTTTAGCAATTCTAGCGTTGGTTTCATCATCGATGTGGAGTGCATGTGACAGTGTGCTGCCCAGATAGGTGAACTTGTCCACTGTCACGAGGGTTTGGCCAATTACTGTGATGGTAGGCTCTTTGTAAGGCTTTCCTGTTGCAGGTTGATGCAATAAATCTGTCTTCTTGATACTGATTGTGAGACGGACATTGTCACAAGCTGAAGAGAAATGGTCCATATTGTGTTGCATGTCAGACTCAGATTTGGTATTCAGGGAACAGTCGTCAGCAAATAGGAGATTACGAACAGTCACTTCCTGTAACTTCGTCTTAGTCTGTAGTCTTCTCAGATTGAACAGCTTGCCGTCAGTCCTGTATCTGTTGTTGACCCTAGAGTCATAGTCACAGAAGACATAGTAAGCATGGCAGAGAATATTATACTGAAGAGAGTTGGGGCCAACACACAGCCTTGCTTGAATCCTCTGGTGACTGGGAATGGTTCAGATGACTTACCGTCATCCACAACACGAGGGACTATGCCATCATGAAATTGCTGAACCATCACGATGAATTTCTCTGGGCAACCAAATTTTGCCATGTTCTTCCAAAGGCCTCCATGGCTGACTGTGTCAAAGGCTTTTGTCAGGTCGATCAATGTCGTGTATAGGTTGGAGTTCTGTTCCTGGCATTTCTCCTAGAGTTGACGAGCTGCAAACACCGTGTCTGAGGTCCCTCGTCCTTTCATGAAGCCATACTGACTCTCTGGTAGGAGCCTCTTGATCGTTGTGATGCACAAGACGATTCAGCAGAATTCTGGCGAGGATTTTGCCAGCTATTGACAACAAGGAGATACCTCGATGGTTGTCGCAGGACTGTCTGTTGCCTTTCCGCTTCTACAAGTGGGCGATGGATGCATCCTTGTACTCCTAGGGTATAGTTCCCTGAGTCCACATTGACTGGAAGGGTTCAGTCAGTTTCTGTGCCATGTGCGAGCCCTCAGCTTTGTAGACTTTTGCTGGTATGGCATCTGCTCTATGTGATTTGCCATTTGACAGCAAGTCAATTGCTTTCACAGTTTCAGTCAGCTCTGGAAGATCAGCAAGTGATATGTTGATTTCCACTTGGGCAGTCGATCAATTGCCTCCTCACTGATAGATGACTGTTGATTGAGGATGTTGAAGTGTTCTGCCCATCTTTTAAGTATCTTTCTTTGTCAGTGAGCAGTGTGGCGCTGTCAGCACTCAGTATTGTAGATATTCCTGTCCTGATGACTGTAGCCCGTAGATCCTCTTCACAGCATCACAGAAGTTCTTCGTGTCATTACTGTCTGCGTTTGACTGAAACTCATCTGCCTTATTGCTCAGCCATGAGTCTTGCAACTCTCTGAGTTTGCATTGGACCGTCCTCTTGATGTTGTTGAAGGCTGCCTTCTTAGATGATGAAGTGCTGTTTTCTAAATAGGCCTTCTGTAGCCGATGTTTCTCATTGAGAAGTCTCTGTATGGCAGCATCATTCTCATCAAACCATTCTTGGTGTTTACGTGTGGTGGTATCGAGGGTTTTGGATGCAGTTGAGTACACATAATCTGCTAGGCTGAATCCGGATATTAAGCTTGCAGAGTATGAACCTGTGGTCAGTCCAGTATTCTGCACTTCTCATAGCCGTCGTCACTCGGACATCCTGCCTGTCACTTCTCCTGTCGATGCCGTAGTAAATAAGATGCCAGTGCATGGAGTGTGGGTGCATCCGAGACGTCTTGCTCCGGTTTGGCAGGCGGAGTACTGTATTGGTGATTAGGAGTTCATGTTCAGCGCATTTTCTCAGTAGAAGGTGACCGTTGTTGTTGCATTTGCAAAAATCCATTTTTGACAATGACACCTAGCCATTTCTGGTGATCTGTGCCCACTCTAGCATTGAAGTCACCAAGGATGATGAGCTTGTCTGCCTTTGGTACTTCTGCAATAAGAGACTCCAGGTCTTCATAATTATTTTCCTTGATCTCATCTGGGTTGGTCATGGTGGGTGCATAGGCGCTTGTGATAGTTGCATGTCTTTATCCAGATAGTGGGAGTCTCATTTGCATTAGTCTGTCATTCACGCCCTTTGGGAGATTTGTGAGCTTGCTATCTAGCTTTGATTTGATGGCAAATCCAACACCAGGTTCATGTCGCTCTTTTTTCTTCGACTACTCGAAAAGAAGGTGTAACCGGCTCCTACTTCGGTGAGTTGCCCTTCCTCAGCTAGGCGAGTTTCACTCAGGACTGCTATCTGGATGTTGAATCTGGCCAGTTCTCTAATACTACATCTGTTCTGCTCTCTGGTTTATCAGCTGATGTACAGTCCATTAGTGTGCGTACATTCCAGGCACCGATGGTGAGTTGCATCACCTTTGTCTTCTTGTTAGGTTTTCGACAGCTAAGGTGGGACCAGGGTTAAGGTGAAGCAAGCAAAATATTTATGGCACCTTTTCTAGCCCCTTCCTCATGCTATGGAGGTGAGCTGTGCGATCCAAAAAATGGCTGCTCAGTCGCCAAAAAGAATGCCTGATTCCACTGCTGCTTCGGTCCAGTGAAAAGCGACCCTATGCCCTGAGCCGTCTGTGTGCATGTCTGCAGCTACCTAGCTCCCAGTGTATCCACACCTGATACTTTGTCACTCACCCATCACCACAGGACTTGAAGATGTCTGGTGTGGGGAGGGGAATAGTGTTATGACTTGCGCGTGAGTTGGATTTAAGTTAGAGAAAGTTGCATAGAGTTGCCCTCACTCTTTTGTCTAGGCCTGTCTGAATCCAGTCGCACGACGATGTCAAGACGTCTGGAGACACATCCGGGTGCAATGGATCACTATCAGTTCCTAATGCACCTTAGCTGATGCCCTGCACTTTCCACACAGCTCTTGCCATCTGTCTTTACAGCCAGGGGATGAGCATATCTGCTCGGCCCCCTGATCCACCAGAAGGGACTTTCCAGAGGGAGCCAGTGTACCTGTCCACTCCGGATCAACAGTCACGGGCACTACCATCTACTGTTACTTACGATAGCAGGCGATGCCTGACCTGACATGGCCAGTGGACTAATTTTAGCAAGACTATACAATTTTGTTACTGTTTTGGGTAATACACACTATATTTGGTAAGGCAGAATGATATTAGGCCATAAACATGGAGTAATAGAAATGCCATCGGGCCAAAAATGGGCAACAACTAAACATTTTACTCCAAAATATAAGTTCATTAATATTGAAGATAATTACAAAAATAAAGATAGAAAATTCCAAATGTAATAAGCTCATACTTTATGATAATTGCATCATTTTCACAAAATTTTGGCAAATGTTTATAAAGGATATCTTTGATAGAAAGCACACCTAGCTTTTAACAAATTTATTAGGCTGGCCACCTGGTCTGATCATTGGAGAAATACTGTATCATAATTGTTCTGGAGTATGGTCATGAATCATGGTTTCCCTGAAACATTATACAATTGTTGACTGCAGGTTGAGATTCTTTGATTTTCTTTGTTTCTTGCTCATCTTGTGATGTGAATATATGTTTGAAAATGGTCTGTTATTTCAGTCACTTTTAATTCAGAACTGTATATGTCAAGTCGATTTTGTGCAATCTTACTAGCAAGCTTCTTGGGATGGATGGACAGATGGAATACAGATGTACAGATGAAGAAGACAAAATCAAGCATAAAAGTAGGGGTGTGGACCTAGTTTACATTGTATATTGAAATCATAAGAATGTTGAATATACATACTTGTATTACCACCTTTATATTATTTTGTAAGGCTATGAGTTTTCATTTATTTCATTATTAGTATGTAGTATTAGGTGGTGAATGTAATGAATATAACAAGATATCATTCAACGTCTACCATTACACTTTCCATCTCTACATGTAAGTATGAGTACTATTCTTCAACTGGCATCATATTGAGCATGTGCAATAAACTTCTTTTGTTTACTATCTTAAGTCCTTTCTTCATTTTTGAAAACTTCATGTTCTCTTCAAACCTGTTATATCTCCTGCATTTGTAGGAGTTCCCTTATATTTTTCTACACAGGAAACAAGATCTCAAGGATTGCAACAAAATTAAGGAGAGCAAATGATCAAAAAGGTTTTAAATGATTGCATGATAATGATAATGCTTTGTAATCTTTATGGATCAGAAAAGTAGGATAGACTAAATTTTAAAGACAAGTCCATTATTCTTATTTTCAGGGGAAAGGTTTTCAAAAAGTGGGAAATTATGTTTTTTCCCCAACATTGACTTATCAGTGAAGAATTACTAGTGCCAACAGATGTAAAATCTCCAATTTTGAAAGAAAAATTTGTCAGTAACCTTTAAAATGGGGTGAATTCTTCAGCAAATTTATCCCATCTAATGCATACATTTTGTCATTTTGTTAATTATAGCATTCTTTTCATATTTCTTGAATGTCACAGCATGTTGGCTTTTTCTTTCTCACTGGCCATTTCTCATTGTACATGATATTAAATGAAAATGATTCAATAATAATCTTTTCTTTCTTTTTCAGATTTTTGTGCATCCATTTCTGCCAATATAAAATTGTTGAAATTTTGTTGAATTTCAATATATTGTTGTTGTCTAAATCTAGCTCAGGTATTTTGGTTGCATTATGGAAAACTGACCGATGTAAATTTCATTGTACCATTATTCATTAGAGGCATGCCATTTGAATCTCTTTGTAATTTTTTTTACTTTGATTTCACTATGCAAAAACATGTTTGCCTCTATATTGGTTTTTTCTACATACACACAGAATCTAAATGTCTTTTTTTCTTTCTTTCTTATTCTCCCATTTACTTCTCCTTCCACCAGCTGTGATCAAATCTACATACTGAATGTTTAGTGTATGTTTTTTTTTAAATAATCAGGGTTGCAATTTACTTTTGCTTATTGATGTTATTGTTTAATGTTTTTATTTATTCATGTAAACAACCTAAATTGTCATTATTTGTCTATGTTATTTACAAGACGTCTGTTTTACTAATTATGTGTAACCACAGTTTAAATTTAAATCATAAGTATGGTCGTTTAGAATTCTTCAATGTAAAATTATTTCAACCTGAAATGTTTACTTACATAAATTCTGAATTATGCATATGAATTTACCTACAATGTCAGTTTATTCATATCCATTATTTTCCTATGCATGGCTTTTTTGAAATTTTTATGTGTGAATGATTACAAAAAAAACATTTTAACCAGAAGTATTCCCATTATATATTTAATACCAAAGATAGTGTTTATCATAAGTTTTGATGTACAATTTTAAGGATCTGGTTCCAATCATTTCAGAATCTATTGTTACGATTACTATGTAATTTATCAAAATGTCGGACATTTTGGCAACAAATTATATTGTAAAGAAATGGTTTCTAAAGTCCAAAGCAGAAAGTTGCCTTAAGCTTTTTTTCATCAATTCCTAAATTGGTCTTTCAATATAAAGTTGGTGATAAAATGGTTGTATAGTGTGAATATTTAGAACACATGATTACAATTTCTACACTTAAGACTTAATATGGGGTGTTTTTGCCCATAGATATTTTTATCTGTACAAAAATAAAAAAACAAAATGAAAGAAGTCCACACAAAAAATGTTTGTTTTTGCTTCATCATGCTTCCTGCTACAGTAATAAAAATTTGACTTTGCTTTAAATTTTACATCTTAAGAAGGAAACAAATGGTCAAGATATGATAGATGGTTTGTAATGATTACTTTATTCATTGCATGAATCATCTTTTATGATTTGTTTTCTATTTGGGTGTAAAATGCTTACATATATTTTTGGCATCACTTTTTTCATTCAATTTCAAATTTAAATCTTATCACTCTTTAGATGAAGTTTTTTTACACTGATTCATGAATCTAAGAATTAAGATGACAAACGAAATCCCTTCCCCCACTATCTAAACCACCAACCCTCAACATTAAAAAAAAACAGACCACATTCCCTCCAAATTTTAAAACAAATCCTAAACCACCAACCCTTAACTTTAAACAAAAACTAGACCACCTGCTTTCACATTAAAAAAGTTTCATAGACCACCAACCCTCCAAATCTAAAACAAGTACTTAGCCACCAGCCTTCCAAATTAAAAAAACACTCCAAATTAATAAAAACACATCATAACCTATTATCCAAAATAAAAACATTTCTGTAAAGATTCACGAGTGCCCACTCTATCTGAAGAACTTTTTTTCTCGAGTCAGACAGATGCCTCTATATCCTTCAGTAATTAGGCCCAGATAGAGTCAGTAATTTCAAACAAAAACCTCGTGTAAGTAAGCTTTGCCGTCATAATGATGCCTGTGTGTAAGTAGGTTTTACTGTTATAAATAATAAATACGAAGTTGCCACAGACAGGTTCATACGGTATTTCTCAACCTACAGCGTCTAGCATTACTTGACTTTGAGCGTACTATTAGTCATCAGGCTATAACCGACATAACACACAATTCTTAGTGTTTTTAGATTTGTAATTGAAAGAATCAAATTATATAAAATGTATTGTGATATTATTAATAACAAAGCAAATACTTAACATCAATGAAGTTACCACAAATACAGGCGAAGCTACCGCCACCACTATCTAATATTCGTGTATATTGTTTATTGTGTACAGGTCGTTATGGCTTTATTCTATTAAAACATGTAACTGAAATAATTAAATTATATAAACATGTAGTGATATTTTATTACATAATTACTTGGTTTATAGCTTAACTGTATAGTTAATAAAATCGGATGGTGGCTTCAAGTCTATTTTTTTTTCAAGGATAATTTTAAGTGCTACTGGTTGCGTAGAGCCAGCACTGACGATTTCTGGATACAAAATCGCCATCAGTATGTGATCGGAACCTGTCACTGACAGTTTTTGCTTTAATTAAAAATAAACACATTTGCTTACTCTCGTCGGTCCGTTGCAAGTATGAAACCATATTGGAGTCAAAGGTATGAGTTGAAATTGATTCAAATTACAAGTGATTTCGGTGCACATACTAAGGGGTAGTTCGCAATCACCATAGCTTGGGATTTCTTTTCTCCTTGGATCTCCAGTAGAGGTTATAGTTAAGTGCGTAATTGAATCAACCGAACGGACACTCCGGACAATTTGAAATAAGAAAGTAAAACGAATCGTGTCCCTAAAGACGGCCAGGTGCACCATAATCCTTAGAGTTGGTTGTCCTCGGGGTAGCGACAAATAAGAGTGAACAGATGGGCTTTTTCACAAGTTTTAAATAAAGGTCAGTGGTTTAAGGCCAGAGGTCATAAAATCTCATAAAATATAATAATTCAAATAGTGTAAATACATGAAATGACTATATTTTAGACGTTTGGGAGTCGAAAATAAATATTTCAGCATGTACATAAAATTGCTATTATTTCAGCAGGTATCATTGCAACATTATACACAATCAATACCATAAAAACCTGAATTATCTCATAGGTGAATTGCACTATACTACGGATGTCTGCAGAACATTAAAAGATGTGAGTATTGCAAGAAAGGATTCAGAGACAAAAATGCATTAAAAAGGCACGAAGCACTTTGCTCTCTACTGCAATAAATCATTTCAGGAAAAAACATTGGTATGTATTTCTTTTGTATATACTTTTGATTTGTCATTATTGTTCTGATAATGCTTGTACTTACGATTCGTGTACTCCTGATTTGGAGTCACGTCATGTTTTGTCTTTGGCTATGATTATAACCTGAGAATAATGTAGCCCAGAGCTCCCAAGATGAGAATATTGACTACTGAAAGTGAAACGATTAATGTATGTTCTTTTTTCCCTCTGTTTGCTCTTTTTTCATGTCATCCTCTATTTCTTTGAGATCATCATCAATTTGTTCCGACTGATTTTGTTTGATTTGTTGCAAAATGAAAAATCTGTTCAAGCTTGACTCTATGTCGTGAAGTTTGTTCGACAAAACTGTCTTATTTTTCACTTTGAATCTTCCATTCGTTTGAAGCAACTTTAATTTTTCCTTAGTTGTTATTTCTTTGTCAGCTTTAGCAAGGTTTTCTTCTACAACATTTCTCATTTCAAGTTGTATTTTATCTTCTTGCTTATCATCTATTATTACATACAAAGGTTTTCACAGTGAATTTAATTCATCTGTGCTATTTGGATGTTTGTTTTTCACATGAGTAGATAAATTCCACATTTCTCTTGCTGAGTGAGGGCAGTACGGACACTGCTTAGGCATGCTGATTTAGATAGTGAATGACAAATAAAAAAAAGTACATACAAAAGAAGCAAAAAAATGTTTTTTGTTTTTTTCTTTGAATGATTTAATTCAGTAGAGAGCAAAGTACTTCATGTCTTTTCGATGCTTTTTGTTTCTGAATACTTTCTTGCTGTACTTACATCTTTGCAGAATCCGTTAATGTTGTAATTCACGTTGCATTTTACCGATGAAAGAATTCAGTTCTTTTACGGTTTTGATTACGCAGAATATTGCAATGATGCCTGCTGAAATAATATCAATTTGATCTACATTAGTGTACAAGAGCAAAAAAGCCTTGTGAACCAATCAGCTATGGCCATTTAAAGTGCATGAATATTTTTATATAGAGGGTGGCTAGATCTACGCTATCCAAAAGTTTAAAATAATACATAAATATTAACTGTAGATGCCCAAAAGTCTAAAATGTATGGCCGATGCTTTTGTTTTGATCCTCAAATATTTATTGTAGACTCCAGAAAGTCTACAATTTAGTATTTTTCATGTTTTCATACCATTTGATTCATTATTCATACCATTTCATTCGTTATATTTTAGAACCGTTTTAATGACCTTTGGTCTTTGGCCTTTAACCCTTGACCACTGACCTTGATTTAAAATATTTGAAAAAGCCCATCTGTCTACTCTTGTCTGTCTATCCCCGAGGACAACCAACTCCAAGGATTATGGTGCACCTGGCCATCCTCACGATCCATTTTGCTTTCTTATGTCTAATTGGCTGGGACGTCACATCGATAGATTGAAGAACGTATTTGACTATAATCCCCATTGGACATCCTGGGAGTAACAAAAGACTGAATTCCGGAAGTTAGTCAAGCTATAATGATTGCGGACTATCCATTATGTATATATGTGCACCGGAAGTTCGCATCACTTGTAATTTGAATCAATTTCCACTCATAAAATTGACACCCGTTTGGTGTCTTGCTTACAACGGACCCACGAGAGTAAGCAGGTGCTCACAATTAATAGGAAATAAATTATGCATGTGACGGGTCCCGAACACTTACTGATAGCGAATTTGCGTCTTAAAATCGTCAGTGCTACCTTTGCGTAACCAGTAGAACTTAAAATTATGCTTGGAAAATGTTTACTTAAGGTTATCATCCGACTTTTGTTAGCTCTAAAGTTAAGTTATAAACCAAGTAATTAAGTTATCTAATATCACTATAAATGTTTATAATTTGATTATTTCAGTTCCATATTTAAATAGAATAAAGCCATCATAACTTGTATAACAATATACATGATTATTCGATACTGGTGGTGGTAACATCCCCTGACTGGTGGTAACTTCATTGGTGTTAAGCATTTCTTTTGTTATTAATAATATCACCATACATTTGATATGATTTGATTATTTCAGATACAACTCTAAAAACACTAAGAATTATGTACATGTGCATTATAGCCTTGTCAACAGACAAGTAATAGTATTCTCGAGGTCAAGTAATGCAAGCCGCTGTAGACTGAGAAATACCGTATGGACCTGTCTGTGGTAACTTCGTATTGATTATTTTAAACGGTAAGGCCTACTTACATGAGGTTATCGTTATGAAGGAAAAGCCTACTTACATGAAGTTTTTGTTTGAAATTACTGACTCTATAGGAGCTTAATTACTGGAGGATATTGGAGCATTTGTCTCACTCGAGAAAAAGGTTCTTGAGATAGACTAGGAACTCGCGGAAAAGTTTAGGTTTTGGAGAATAGATTAGAGTGGGTTTTTTATTTGGAGGTTAGTGGTTTTTTTAATCTTGAGGGTTCGAGGTCTAGAGTTTTAAAAAATTTTGAGGGTTAGTGGTCTTGGGCGTTATTTTTTTATGGTTAGTGGTCTTTTGTTTAAATTTTGAGGGTTGGTGCTTTATAAATTTTCTTTCTTTTTTTAATCTGAAGGTTGATTTTCTAATATTCTTTTTATTTAAATTTCGAGGGTGGTTGGCTATAGATACTTTGTTTTAATTTGGTGGATAAAAAGGTGTAGCTCAGGGCTTTTTTTCTAAATGGTGAGGGTTGGGAGTCTAATGCTTTGTTAAAACATTTTGAGGGTTGTTAGTCGGGGGGGGGGTCTTCAAAATTTGAGTGTTGATGGTCTGGTGCTCTGTTTTTTAATTTTGATGAAAGGTGGTCTGGGTCTTTTTTTAATTATGAGGGTTGGTGCTCGTGTTTTTGTTTTAAATTGGTTTATAGGAACGTGGGTGCCCTAAGTGACTCTCGTAAGCCTGTATTTCGAATGTTATAATCTAGATCAAGATATGCATCAGAAAGTTACTCGTCTAACCTGTGTATATGGAAAGTAAAGCAATAAAAAGTATGATGCAAGACAAAGAACAATTAGGGTTAACCCATAGACTCCTTCATATGCTAAATTAACAGCAATATTTGAATTATTAACACTAGAATTTCCCATTTAAGAAATGATACTCTTGGCCTTCCTATGTAATATATTTTAGCTCTACTGGTCATAGACCATTAGAGATTAATGGGATGGTCTGTTGTCCGTCGTCCATCCGTCCGTGAACACAAGTTTGTTATCGCTACTCATCCTAAACTACTTGGAAGATTGCCATGAAACTTTACTAACACATTCATCCCATGGTCTAGTTGGTCCTAAATGAAAATTGTGCCGCTCGCACATCCAATATTGCAGCCACAGTGGCCATCTTGAACATTTTGTTATCGCTACTTCTCCTGAATGGATGGTCATATCAACATGGGGTTTTCGCTAAAAGACTTCTTATGATGTCTAGTTGGTTCTAAATGAAAATAGGGCCGATTTATTGTCCGATATGGCCGTCACAGCGGCCATCTTGAATATCTTGTCATCGCTACTCCGCCTAAACAGAAAGTCGTATTGACATGGGATTTTTACCAGAAAACTTCGTATGTTGTCTGGTCGGTCCTAAATGAAAATGGTGCCTGTCTGATATCCAATATGGCTGCCACATCAGTCATCTTCAAAATCTTGTTATCATTACTCCTCCTGAATGGATGTTCATATCAAGATGGTGTTTTCACTAAAAGACTTCTTATGGTGTCTAGTTGGGCCTAAATGGAAATGATGCCGATATGTTGTTCAATATGGCCGCCACAGCGGCCATCTTGGAAACCTTGTTATCGCTACTCCTCCTGAACGGAAAGTCGTATTGTCATGGGATTTTCACTAAAAAAAACTTTTTTATGATGTCTAGTTGGCATTAAATGAAAATGGTGCCGATCTGATGTCCAATATGGCCACCACAGTGGCCATCTAAAAATCTTGTTATTGCTAATCCTCCTGAATGTAAAGTAATATTGCCACGGGTTTTTCACCAGAAGACTTTTTCTGATGTATAGTTGGTCGAAAATGAAAATGGTGTCGATCGGATGTCCAATATAGCCATCACATCGACCATCTTGAAAATATTGTTATCACTACTCTTCCTGAATGGATAGTCGTATCAACAAGGGGTATGTCCTAAACAACTTCTTATGATGTCTAGTTGGTCCTAATGGTGCCATTCAGACATTTAATAACCTGCCACAGTGTCCATCTTGAAAATCTCATTATCACTATTTCTCCAGAATGAATGGTCATATCGGCATGGAGTTTTCACTGAAATACTTCTTACGATGTCTACTTGATCATAAATCAAAATGGTGCCGATCCAATTTCTAATATGACTGCCACAATGGTCATCTTGAAAATCTTGTTATCACTACTTCTCCTAGATGGCTGGTCATTGTACTTTCACCAAACAACTTCGTATGATATTTATTTGGTACTAAATAGAAATGGAGCCAGATGTATATCAAATATGACACCATGGCATCCATCTTGAAAATCTTGTTATCGTTACTCCTACAAAACAGAAAGTCATATCAGCACGAGGTTTCCACCAGAAGACGTCTTATGCTGCATTGTTGGTCCCAAATGAAAATGGTCCCAAGCTGACATGCAGTATGTCCACCACAGCAGCTAATTTGAAAATATCGTTATCGCTGAAGAATATCAAGATGGTTCAACACTCGACAGTGGAAAGAAAGAAGTGGTTTTATCTTGAATTCCTGGGAATTTTTTTCAGCTAGTAGAGCGTCAACCCCTTCAAGGGACTCTTGTTTAATGTTTCTGATGCCAGTCATTATATACATGAGGCATACCGCTGTATTCTTACTATACTATTTCTGATAAACAGTTTGGTAATACGCCGATTTGCTACAGCATTTCTGCTTTCCAGTTTCTATAATTAAAGCGTAAAATTAACTCTTATGTGGGTTACATAGGCTCCATTTTAATGAATCGAGTTGTTTTTCTTCACCAGTGTCAGTTTTGAAACCTTGATAGTGACAAAGCATTACTTGTATCAAACCCAATCCTGTTCAGTAGGCAAAAACTATCCTTTAGTCGTTGCATTGCTTAATAGGCTATGCAGTAATTTGTAATATTCATTTCCAACTAAAGCCAAAACTGTTTGCATACTGTTTTTTGTTTCACTTTCTCTAGAGGAACACTATTCACTACAGTAAATTGTAACTAGAATTAATTAATAAAATAATCATATTTCTGAAACGTCACCTAACTTTAATTGAAATTGTAGATACCTCTAGTAAAATACAAATAATTTTGTAACAATCCAATAGTGCTTACATTTTCCCGAGAATTTAATTAGGCTGAAATGGCGGAAAATGTAAAGAGCACAAAGTTAAAAATTACGAGTAGTATATAATGAATGAATGTATATAGAGCTCACTAAACTTTCACGCAAGGTAACGATACAGTTGATTTCTGCCATAATGTCTATTTCAGAAAAGCTGAAAAAATTGGCACCACAGATTTTAATCAATTAACAGTAGTTAGTTATATTATTAATTATCTTTGAATTCTTAACAGTACAGAACCCAACTCAAATTGCATTTCTAAATCACATGTTTCTAGCTTCATCTTCATACCATTTGGATATTTAAAATAGACTTTAAAACGACTCAAAACATATTTTTAAAAAAGAAAAATATCCATGTTTGAAAAACACGCAACATTTTCAATCCTAGACCATCAAATAAATTCAGCATAATCCAAAAATCCAAAATGTCAGATCTTTTTCGCTAGTACGTGGTATGTGGAACCTGAAATTAATGAGTGAATGGTACTGAGACCTTTCATTTTAAAATATTCAAATTAAGTAGATCTCTCTCACAATTTCAAAAAGTAGCCCAGATGACGAAAAGTATCAACTGTCTAAAAAATCTATAAAAAAAACAAAAAAAAAAAAAAACAACAACTTCCATCACATACCCAAAACTGTAAGATACATCTTATTTTACCACCACGTCTTCAAAACACTATTTTGTATAGAATAATTGTCCACAAATGTATACAATCTGCCCCACAACTGATACGATTATACAGAGCTTTAGCTCAGTTGGTAGAGAGTCGGCTTCGTAACTAAGGGTCGCAGATTTGATACCCACCCAGGCCAGTTTGGTTCTCATTTTTTGGGCATGATATAGCCAATAATGTGTTAAAAGTGGCGTTTAAGCCAACAACAACAAAAAGAAAAACATGAATGTGATGGACCTGATTTCGAAGGTATTAAAACAGAAAGTAAAACAAGGAACATAACTGCTCCTTGTCTAAGCCTACTGGAAAAAGTCTAAAAGTGTTATCGCCCATGTGTTTCAAATATAAAATCATACTTTAGAATCCGTTTCATATCTAGTATATAATCTAGGACAGTGAACTACAGAGCTGTCCGACTGTTTATTATCAAACAAAAAGGCAACCTAAATGTACCAGTATTGTGAAAAAAGAAGATACTGAGACATAATTTCAAACATATAATCCATTACCCTCCAAATGATGTGTGGTGGTGTTGTGTTTTCATACATAAATGTCACCGATGATCCTATCAATACACAAATTTCCATTTTTCTCTCAAGAGAGTTACTACAAAAGTTCGGAGGTCATTTGCGATACCCCAGCCACCCACCCACCCACCCGTAAAAAACAACACAATACTTTTAATGGTCAAAGTATAAAAAAAAAAAAAATTGGTCGGTCAGTAGAACGAGATAGGTAGCATATGCTACATATTAATTATGAATTGGCGACTAGGTGCAATTTAATCGTAGCAATCAATGTGTAATTAGAAAACATATTGATCAGTCTCGTGATGTACTTAATAGCAGGCTAATCGGCATCCCACGATAACCAATTAACATTGATAAATGGTCAATTAGGTGTTAAGTTCACCTGTAAATCTCTGTCTCAGGTAGTTTAAAATATCTAACGGCCAATCTAATCACAATAACGTGCAAACTTTCCAGACGACAGAGAAACTATACAATAACGTTTACCCACCTTCCCCCACCCCCACCCCCCAAAAAATGTATAGAAACACTTCAAATCCTGTTATATTTCTGCGTGTAATGGCCGAAATTACTTCTACATGGAGAACGATGTAACCGAATGACCTCTGACCTTTAGAGCTCTTCAGTGGGTTAAATGCAATTTGGTTGTAACAACGTGCTAATTGTCGGTCGATTCGTGTATTTCATACCTAGACAGTGCTTTGGGCAGCCTTTAATCAAAGCAATTAGAAACGACTGCTTTTATAAATTCAGTCTATGTTAAATGTCAATCTGATGGCGAGAGACTATTATGAAAAAATAGAAAGTTTTTTCAAGTCGTTACAAAAAATAACCATATTTAACGGGGTACGAGGGGTATTTGCAAAGTTCTGAATATTTTGTTGTAACTTTTGTTTCTTTGAACCTGTCAATAAATTTAATGCCGATAGATAGACAAAATAACGTTCTATAAAATGATATGCAGCTGTACGTACAGCAGGCAGAACACATACAGATATATGCGTGTGACGTAACATAGGTATATGACAGTGACGTAAAGATGTCGGAGACAATTCTGCAACTGATCAAAGATGATATTATAAAATCCGAGAGCTTTTAGGATAATCTCTCACGGATAACAAGGCCGTCTTGGATAAAGTTTATGGATATAGTTCTGTCACATCCTACCATTTTGAGGTGGTTTCACCGTTTCAACGATGATCGTAAATTCATTGAAGGTGACCAACGTAGTTGGAAGACCGTTGTCTGCGACTGGTGATCAGGAACTGGCTGCTGTGAAGGGGGCAAGTGATGAAGATGCTTGATATACAGTGGAATATATTTATATTATCATTGGCATTAATTCCTCCGCTGTTTTTAGTATACTGAAGAATCATTTGAAGCTCAGAAATGTTTGTGCAAGACGGATCACGCATTTGTTAACGGCTGATGAAAAACTGACTCGGGTTGAAATTGCCAAACAGCTACTCGCCAAATATGAAAAGAGTGACCAAAGACGTTTGAATGAGATTCTCAAAGGTGATGAAACATGGATTTACTTTTTTTGAACTCGACTCGATGGAAACTCATAAAGTTAAGATCGGAGGAAACGATGGACAGAGACCACAAATCGCTCGACGTAGTCGAACCGTCAAGAGAGTTTTATACGCAATATTTTCTGATGCATAAGGCCCGGTCATGCAGGTACCTGTTCCTGCTATTGCTTTTGGACATTTTTGTGTCTCCAAAGCATTACCAAAAGTTGTGGAACTCTACCGGACCACCCGTCCGCGCACCGGTACCCGATGTATCCATCTAATCAATGACAACGCACCGGCGCATAAATCCGCCGTCTTGACAAACTTCTTGAAGAAGCACAGCATCCAAACTTTTCCACATCCTCCATATAGCCCCGATTTAGCTCCAAGTGACTTTTGGCTGAATCCTGTTATCAAAGATTCGCTGAAGGGCAGATGATTTGAAAGCCGCCATGCAGTTGGAAGTGCAGTTTTCCAGTGATGTATGAACATCATACCAAAAAGTGAAAGATATTGTATTGCCAGAAGTGAATACAAAAATAAATTGCAAATTGAATGGTTACAAGTTCTCTACGGTATATAAATAGTAACTTTTAAATAGAATACATTACAAAGGCGTGTTGAGAGAGAGAGAGAGAGAGAGATGGTGATTCCAACCGGTAGCGTAAATGATGGGAGAATAAAGCCATTGTGGAGGTGACAGACATTAGTTAAAACGAGTTGCGTTGATAATGCATATTTGTATCTTCAGCATTATAATAAAATTTGTATCAACAGAATATAACTCGCTGCCGGAAAGGACAGTATCTAAATCAATTTGGATATTAATAATCTGAAAGACTGAAATAAATAATTCTGAATCATACATGACCTCCACTCAAATAAAAAGTGGTAGTTGTTTTCAATTGCCGATTAGCAGGAGCAAATGGGGTCGTGGACGAGATTACCACAAAATAATTCTTATTTAAGAATGTTACGATTAAGTGGTAGAGGGGCTAAAAAAAACCCAGAAGCTATTCTGTTGCCACACGAGAGATAGGAATGTGCAGATCTTGCATCGTTTGATATGCCCTTTTGAAAATCTCTGAGAGTTGAACTTGATCTGGTTGAATTTGGAAGGTTGTTTCGCATATTAATTATGCTGGGTAAATATGAGTTTTATTATGAAGAATTTTTAGCCCGGAGTTGAAGTAAGTTATTGGAATTTCTCAGGTTGTAAGAGACAACATCCCGTGTAATTAGTGATATTAAGTCTGTGATATAATCTAGGCACATTTCGTTAATGATTTTTTTTAAAATTCGAAATAAAATTATTTCTTGCCAGACGTTTCATTGTAGAGGCCATCTCTGCTTACTTATTTAGGGAGTTATACAGATCTGAGATACATTCTGAGCAATCATATTTTTCTTCGTTGAAATAACTCGATTTGTACGAAATATGTATCGCCAATGTTACATGCAAGACATTTAAAATGTATACAAAATTGTAATTATTCACTGTGAACCACGTTTATATTTAAAAATGTTACCTTTTTATATGATGTCGGCAGATCGAAATAAAGACCAAAATAAAGACAAAAAAGGCATTGTTATTTGGTAGTTACATATGTCAGTTCCAAGATAAAAAAGGCATTTTTATTTGATAGTTACATGTGACAGTTCCAAGATAAAAAGGCATTCTTATTTGATAATTACATGTGTCGATTCCAAGATGAAAAAGGCATTGTTATTTGATAGTTACACGTGTCAATTCCAAAATAAAAAAGGCATTCTTATTTGATAGTTAAATGTGTCAATTCCAAGATAAAAAGGCATTCTTATTTGATAATTACATGTGTCGATTCCAAGATGAAAAAGGCATTGTTATTTGATAGTTACACGCGTCAATTCCAAAATAAAAAAGGCATTGTTATTTGATAGTTATATGTGTCAATTCCAAGATTAAAAAAGGCATTGTTATTTGATAGTAACATGTATCAGTTACAAGATAAAAAGGCATTATTATTTGATAGTTACACGTTTCAGTTACAAGATAAAAAAAAGGCATTGTTATTTGATAGCTACATGTGTCAGTTCCAAGATAAAACATCCTATTTCTTGAAATCTTTAATAAGCAGAGAACTTTTAGACAGATAGAAGTTGTACAGAATGCATAGTTTTCAACATATTCTATTTGAATTTGTTCCTCGTTTCAGAAAAAGACAAACGACTCTTTTTGTACAAGTTTGGTCATATCTGATCAACGAGGAAAAAGGAAAACCGTCATCAATACAGCAATAAAATATTTCTTCGCAACGATTAGTTATATGGAATGGACACTTTTCAAAGGTAATGCTTATAAGATTGAATCATGCTAAAAATATATATGATATTCTCAATCTCTGAGACCATCCTATTCGACCATTTTCTCTTTATTTGAAGTATGACCTTCATAGTGGAGAAAAGTGTGAAATTATTCAGTTAGTGTTTTTTTTTTTAAATTGTATTCTAATTTTGTGTTTTTCAATTATGGAACTAATTATGTCGAATAAGACAAGGCCTCCAAGAATCAATGCTGTCGTAGGTCCGTTGTCTTTCAATCGCCCGGCGCCATCTTTACGCAACTTACAAAAGCATAGATATATATGGCAGAGGACATGGATGGGACTCGGCTATTAGTAGGACAAACATGTATGTATGTGTATCATTCACATGGCGTAGGGAGTGACGTACATTGCCAATCAAACAGTTTTCTATTGTATTGTACAAGATTAGTATACTAGGGTGTCAGCACTTTTTCTTTTTTATATTTTCTGTATGCTTTTTACCCACGGGTTTTGTTCGTTGAATATTGCATACAATTCTGACCTGTTGCACTGCTTTGAAATAAAAGAGGCATCACAAGATTTTGAAGAGAGACGGCGATCAGAAACGACGTTTACACTCTCTAGACAAAACCTGGTTTATCGGTTACGCTTATTTTTCACTAGAAGTTATCAATTTTTCGAGAATATATGACTGTGATTACAATTAAACAAAATGTTCTCTAATGACTTTGAAATTATGCCCATCGCTAGCTCCTGTGTCTTGAGAGATTGAAAATTTTGGCAACAAGCGGCAGGTTATGTAATAATTGGATATTTTCTCAAATTCACTCAATTAACCCAGAATATCGTAATTTCTTGCAAAATGGCAGCGATCGACACTGGTAAGTTTTAATTACTTGCAACACTTGGCAACTGCACATTAACATGTTCTGCCAATGTTATTGATAACGCAGATAGGCTATGATATTCGTAGAGAAGAAACTTTTCTGTGAGTTTACAGTTTGAAATAAATCCAAAGTGTTGAAAAGTTAAGAAATAAAAATCTTACAATTCTTTGGATCAACGATCGACGATAATCTTTCAACCATAACCACATAAAACATACAAGACTAACGAAAACCTATATATTTATGTCTGCAGATATGAACAAATTCTTAACATGACTTGGGGAAAATTTATGTTTTCCGATAATTGATTAGAACAGTGTGTACTTTTCTATGTGCACTGAAATTTTGTATAAAAACTCTGGGGAAAAAATGTTGCACAATATTGACGTGAATAGAATAATCTTCATTATATCCTTTTTCTGAGAGTGTTTTAAAACGTAATTTATATTAAACTTTTCCTAATTTGTTACTCTTTAAAGCTTTGACAACAGTGATCAGATATGAATTTTTTTTATTCGGTTTTAAAGCTTTGACTACAGTGATCAGATGTGAATTTTGATATTGGATTATCAGCATCTTATTTGCACCTATAAGAAATTATTAGCATTTTCAATCTCTTTTGGTTTCTGGTGTTTGATTTCTCTGCTGAGATTTTTTTTTAAAAAAATTTTAATATTGTTTCCTCTGAGACTGAATATCGAATAAAGCGGAGGCAACGAAAATGGTCTGTTGATTGAGAGCGTAGCTTGAAATTCTCGATTATCTCCCTTCAAATGTTAAGATTTAGAACTACATGTAGGATGAAAAGTTCTACTTATGATCACGTTAAAACTAATGGTCATGGTATTTTACCTATCAAAAAGTATTTCTCCAGTTGAGCAAACCTTACTACAAGATCAAACCAAGGATACACATGTAGAAACATGCCCCCAGCCCTCGTAATAACTTGTTCAAAATTGCCCTCTTAAATTATGCAAGGTACAAATAAAAAAGAAATAAACCATAATTGCCCCTCAGTACCAAAGAATAGTTTTCAAAGTAACTGAGATTCCTGGCAAACAAACTTCTTTCAGAAGTCATGTAGGAAAGATTACAAGCTTCTACTTAAAATTCAGTTTTTCTTTCTAATTAACCATTTTTGCCATGCTTTTGGAATTTTATCAAACAAAAAACGCTTACAGTTCTGTTATTGAGTTTCGGTAATATCCATTCATCGGTCTAGAAGAAGCGATTGCAGAGTTTTTACTTAAATTCTGTTATTTATATTTTTTAAATACCATTTTTCATTTTTTCATAACACGTACCAAAGTTACTTAACTCTTAATGCACATCTTCACAGTCCCCGAATCCCTAGCAAATTTTAGTAAAATTATCCAAAGAGAGAAATAGATGGTGTTAATATTTCCTACTTGAGACTATATTAAATTGAAATCCCGTTTTTGTATTATTTTTTTTTTTTTTTTTTTTTTTTACAGTTTCTTCAGAAATTTAGCAACAACTTAGCCAGAGAAAAGAACTGAGACTGTATTGCGTATCTACAGAAACTACTTCTTCAGCCTACACTATTCAGTAAAATTCTCTCAGTTGTCTATTAGTAAAAACGAAGACAATTTATTCCTAAAACTGTATTATAATAATACCCGATTATCTGCTCTGAGTTTAGAAAATTACTAAAGTTGTGCACATGCGCAAAAATTACTTACTCTGGAGCTACACAACTACTGATGTAGCCTGGTTTCAGTAAAATCCTTTAAAAAGTAGAAGTGAAGTGATCATGGTCTTTACCTGAAATTCTATTTCCCAGAAGGACAACAGTGGATTTGATAAGAATTCATCTTCGATAAAGGTCTTTGCATATCTGGTCTCATCAGTCTCCCCAGTATGACGTGTACCGTTAATTTATAGATCTACTTACCTGAGCTGGTGATTACCTTTCGAGAATGTGTTCTAGCTACATAATGAACATGTCACGTTCGTCACACGGTGTTTAGTTACTGGTATATTTCTGTTAAATATATTTATACATAAAACAAATATTTTCTATTAATAAAAGTATTCGATCGTAAGATTTTTTAGAGAGAAAATTGCGTTGGTACTACTAAGGCTCATGAAGTTCGGTCTCGTTCTCTCTGTGTGTCAATTTTGACCTAAATATTTTAGCAAATTTACAACAATTAAAGAAAGAGGAAAAACTATTTATATAGAGTAAAACATTTTCAGAAATGAAAGCTCCCTTTAGTCTATGAGAAATAGTGATGACAGATTTGTACAAAAGGTGCTGCGAGCCAAAATATTTTGTTTGAGGTTTCGTTTGTATATCGTTTTCGAGGTGGAAGCCAGCGTATATATTGATGTTATGGCGAAATTATTTTCTCAGCTTGCTGCTAGAAAATATTTTATTCTTTGGACAAAGACCTCATTCTGTATTCCATTTTTCGATCTATTTTCTGGCCCTACAAAGCAGGAACACGATTGATATACTATTTGACTTTTATATTTCTTCACCCACTGTATTAAAAAAAACTTCGACATAACATTAAAAATAATAATGGCACAGGAGTGGCCGGGTGGGGATAAGACTAGTGAAGGGACAAAGGCCTGACTGTAAATGAACAAATTATTTACAAGAAAGGAAAAACAAGTAAAAATGCATGTCTACAAATCTGACTGTTCTAATAAGCTATGCTGAGCAGAATATATAATTTATTATTCAGAATGTATATCTTATAAGTGTATGTCCGACTGAATCAGGTTCAAGTGATACGTTATGTTACACAGACGGCCACATGCAATGTTTCCATTCAAACGATGGATCGAACATCACACAAATAGTAAATGTGAACATTTCCTATCCAAGTGATGGGTTGAACAATTACTCAAATAAAAATGTGTATATGGCTGAGTTCAACGATTGAGTCCTTTTTTATCCCAACATATGATTACTCCCTATATGGGCACAAATCCTTCCCTTTCCCCTCGTAGGTGAACCACATTTGGTCCATCAATCTCCCAAATATATACAGATGAAATCCATGGGTCGGGCTTCCACACAAGGAATCCTCAGGTTATGGAGTGCGACCCAAATCGATTACCGTCAACTCATTTATGATCGTACAGGTCAGAAGTCATGCATGCAAGCAAGCAAGCAATAGTTCAGTTTCATCAACTCGTCAGATTAAAGTATAACTGGACTGTGTAGTTTGTTATTCATAAACAGCACACACATGCATAAATGGAATATGGAATATGTATAGGCTACGTGTGCGTACATAAGAAATATCCAAATATATACATCGAAATCTACCTATCGAGTGACTCATTACATACAATCACATACATTTGAAATTTTCTCAAACTTTACTGTATATACAATATGTATATTTGATACCAATAAGACAACGAGGATAAAATCAGGGATAATAAGACTGTCGCTCAGAATGAAGTCACTATCTAATCGAGACAGCAAAATGCAATATTAAATCTGACATAAAGACAATATTGTTGTTATGTATATAGAATCTGTGATAATTGCCTAAACGTTTGGTCTATGACTGTACTTTAAAATTGTGTCAAATAGTAAGTCGCACTTTAAGTTTGGTTATGTTGTCAACAAGATGTTGACTGCATTTGAGTTCAAGGTCAGAGTTGTTTGCCATTTGTTGAGAATATTTCTATTTGAAAGATGCATTTAGTATTGCATTCTGGGTAGTAATATGACACGTTTCCTGTTGTGAAATAGGCTATTTGCAAAGAGTATATAAGACTTGATATACGCATTATAATCATTCCAATTTTAAATCCTGTGTTAAAAACATTCTTGTTTTTTATGATCAGTCTTTGGAATCATCAGACTGTTTGGAATCATAGTTGTGCTGTAATTTTGTAGTACCGTAGTGCTGTAATGCTGTATTGCTGTATACATAATTCGAAAGAAATTATTTTTTTTAACATTCATTGGATTTACCTAAAGTGCTCATTAACCTTTGGATTTAAATATATAACTTGTGGATACCTGTGGACATTCTCAAAGATGATCTAGATTACATCATCATTGGTACATCAGGACATTCCAGACTACCCATTCATTCGGAACATTCGGAACATTCATTCATTTGGAACATTCATTTATTAGGAAGATTCATTCATTCGGAACATTCATTCATTCGGAATATTCTATATTTTGGACTTGTGATTAGGACCCTTAGGATTATTCAATTATTTGGATTTTAATTCACGTTACTATATGTGTCTTTTGAATTTTCATTTTAATTATCTAGAAATAAATCGTTTGTTGCTTTTTACACACACTGTTGGTTTCACTTTCTTTCTGTTACATTAGTTTAGGACCTAGAGTCGTAACAATATAGACAAGTCTTGTAATAATCAGATAAATGCAGGTGGTGTGGAACTCCTGTTCAACCTGATCATACCCTTACCCAGTTTCCTCTACCCTTCTTCTAGTCTGTTTGATGCACTTTGACAGGCCGTAAAATTGAACTAGCATGAAAATTGCAACTCTAATTTAAAAACTTTTATGCTCGTATGAACAGAATAATAAGTACGAACTGTGTTATCATCATTTGTATATGCATCTATCACAACTGGTTGTCCGTACATGAAGGACCACCGAAAACAAGGATTACCTTGTCTAATAATAGTAACCACGTGCTGGTGCCATGGCTAGGGCCTGCACAACAGACCAATACACGCCATAACAGTTTAACCCTGCGTAGCAGCCAATCACATCATTACCTTGTGCTGTCAAATCTACTGATTAACACCGTGTACTAGTTCCTAAAGTTCCCTTATTTGAACTATTATAGTATCGTGCCAAAATTTTAACTAGACCGTATATAATTGTTATCAAAATTATTCAGGAGTTCGTCCAACAACAGAGATAGTTCACAATTGTGTGGAGAGTAAAATGTTGAAGAAAATGGAATTGTATGGCCAAATCATGGGACACCAAACGGACTTCAAATAGAAGCCTGCCAAAATGCACTGAGTCAGGCAGTACGTGGCACATGTAGAGCAGCAAAACTGAACCAAAATCAAGACCAACACAGTGGGTAAAGCCGTCTGCGTAATAAAATGTATTCGATAGACGAACAGTGCATTTGCATGCAGCTACATGCATAATATAAAATAACAAGCAAAAACATGATTACACTCATTCCCCAAAAATGTATAATAAACCTGTGGGAAACAGGATTTCCCAAACCCATAAGTATGGCTTTTTTCTACCGTGTCAAGATTAATTGAAAGATAAAGTAATATAGTTTACTGTGCTCTGTCTCATTTTCTATGATGATTTCATGTTTGGAACCTTTAAGACTTTCCGTGTGCAGATTTATTGAAATTAATAAATACTTGTATCTACACAACTCTTCATCTTTCTTTCCTGCCCTGATCAGAGCTGGAAAGGTTAAGACTTTATGTCGGTCCAGTGAAGCCAATGAAGTTCGTTTATTAGAGAACGCTAGAGCGTGCTCTTTATTAGATTTGGTTTTTGGGGCAGATGTGTGTTTTGGGGCTCTTTTTATTCTTTACGTAAAAGATTACTTCCTCTCTTGGACTGTTTTCCTCAAATGTACATAAAAATATATAATATAATAAATAAGTACTGTACCCGTCACACACCCATAAATTTAATAGAGTAGCTTACAGATATAAAATAGCTCATCTCCCAGGGTGTGAAACAACAGGGTTTCTTTCAGCTTTCTTTGCTGAATGCTAACTGATGAGCATGTGCAGCACTTCATCTAGTGAGCTGAGGTGTTTCGTTCATAGTAAAATTAAAACTATACCCGCTAACGAAAGCGGTGTATGTAGATAACAAGTTATTATTTGTTGGCAGCTTGCGTCATCTATTAGTACTTTTCTAAAGGCCCAACTTTATTCTTGTTTGTATGCTGTATTTTGCTTTCTTATTTTTTAACATAAAGGTACAACGTGATGTTGTACATGGTGAGTCGTGTAAGATTTTTAAAAACAAAAAACATAATTTCAATTTCTCAATTACACAAAGTCCGGATATCACCATATCTATAATTGTTCATTAGAAGGTTTTTAGTGAGTTGGCGTAATATTACCACCTAAAACTGCATTTTCTCAATAAAAAGAGCTTTTCTCATTCTTCAATAGATAATGTGAACATTAACGAACCATAAGTGACAATTGTAGGTAGTCTGTGATTTTATATTCTTAAAAAACGTGAATGAGGGATCTTAGCCAGTTATCTTCACAATAGGTGGAGCCACAGAAAAATCCGATCTCGATATTTGTTTACCTCTCGGATTTTATCGTTCGCCAGAACAATGTATTCTTAATCTGTCGAGCGATTAACTGCTGTCAAAACAACTATAAAACATGTATCAATGAAAACAAATATTGTCTTATTTTATTTTTCGGTCAATCAAAAGATAAAATGTTTAATGCAATAAATATTCAATGAGAATCTCGTATATTTCTAACTAAATAACTAAAATCGTTTATAAGGACGTCTAGAATTTTCACTAAATATCTAAAGAATTCTTCACAACAAATCGCTGAATGGTAGGTGAATTATACATTTTTAGGGAAATGCATCTGTTGAAAACTAATTATAGAAACGAATCACAAAGTTAATTGTTCGAAAATGACGCATAATCCAATTTTTATGCAGATATGAGAAAATCTGATTTAAAGCAAGATGCTATCGATTCTTTGCTTGTGTGTCAAACAGGAAGTAAACCGGAAGTAATCTTGGACCGCTTTGTTCCATGCTACCACCTATCAAATTAAGGGGAAGATAACTAGCTTACTATCCCTTATTGTAGCGCAAGAACGCGTGACCTGAGGTCGAAGATCGTATAATGTAGTGTAACCTTTTTCTATGAAAAGTCATTGTACCCTTTTGATGTTTTAAACTTTGCTTTCACTTCTTTCAAATGGGGAAAGGCTCGAAATTCGAAATTATATATATTAAAGAAGAAAAACTGAATTTGTAGACTGTATAAACAATAGATAGTCGGCATGTATAGTATAATTCAAACCGAAGCCAGTGTTAGGACAGCAATGGTTACCACGTCCGCTAACTTACTTCAGCGAATGCTGAGAAGAGGACAACGCATAGCAACACACGCGACTTTGATTAATTGAAAGGCAAAGTCTAAATATATTTTCTTAGTTGAAAAGAAATTCCACTTGTATTGACAAGAATCTTGCTGAAATGCCTCCCATCCATGGGGGAAAAAGGTCAATGACACACAGCTAACCTTCAAGTATAAATTGTTTTCTTATTGATATCTTGGAATTACAGTGTCGTAAATTAGTTGTCTTATGCGAAATTGTGATGTAGGAAATATTTGAAAACCAGCGTCAAAATGAAGTCCCTGAAGAAAAGGATATACATAGTATTCGATGTGCCCCACATGAATCGACATGAAGTAACGTAAGAAAATACACCTAGGTATACAGAAGATTTATAATAAAAGAAAAACTCTTCCTCGAGAGCGAGGGTGCACAGGGCCTTTGTAATTTGAGAAAAGGCCCTTCATCGTCGAAACCTTGTTGGTAGAAACATCTGACTCGCACTTAAAAGTGAAGAAAAAAAAAACAAAAACAAAAAACAAAAAATTAAATTAAAATAAGATCACAGTCCAATATACATGATTTCCTCAAGGTCATTTCCACTCCGTTCATAGAAAATGCTAATGACACGGATCATGTAATGATTATGATATCTTGATTTTGGAAGTTTTAGAATAAGTTCCAGTTTTAAGCTTCGACAGCCTCGATAATAAAGTGTAAAGTCAAACGGACCCTAGGAAAAGATGGGATAATATGACAATGTTCGTTGGTAATTAAATTCGTGGATTGAGAAGGAATCCTATTGTTTTCACAGAGAGATCATTGTTCGATGGGTCTTTACATTCATGGTTTGTCGTAACCACGAAATCCACGAAAACTGGTAACACTCGAAAATAGTAAATTCAAAGTATATGCAGAAGGAGAAAGAAGGATTTCATTCCTGTGTGGTGTGAAAACATATTTTCTTCTGTTTAATGACCGCAGAATATGACCTGAAAATATTGGTGAACTCGGTCCAACCGGCTATTATATGTCTGTATTTAAGTCGTGTACTAGATTATAGGACTATGTGGGATAAAAATGAGACATATATCAGATAATGAACGAATGGATCAAACTTTCTTACAACCACAATCGTCATGACCGATTTGCTTTGACAGTACAGTAGAAACCTATTCCTAAAAGACTGCATTAAGGACACAGCTGAACGATAGGAACAGAGGGAATGGACAATTGTTAAATGATTAGTCTTCAAATTCTCAAAATTCTCCTCGCATTTAACACTCAGACCGAAAACAGAGTGGTATAGACCCTTAAAATTCAGGACACTCATCGACAAAGAGAAGATCACAGAGTACGGAGTTGATATAAAAGAGTCTAATGTCTCTAGTGAAATGTAAAGAGTAGAGAAAATAATATGAACTGCACGTTACTATGATGACCAAGGAGGCTATGAAATGAGGGTCGCTTCGATGGTTAGAGATTATAAGCAATAATTTGTGAACTTTTTGACGCATTTAAAACAAAGCAGGAGTAGCACTGAAGGCTCGTCTACCCCATGGGGCAGAAATCATGTAGGAAACATAGAAAGTTGGGAACGTCCTTGCAATCTGGACCTACGGGAAATGATACGCATTTGAGGAAGGACGACTTTCCGTCATTAGTCATGGATAAAAAGCAATAACACATTTAGGGATAACAACGCACAAATGACGAAAAAGTAGGTTTGGTTTGATTTAATGTTTTACGGCGGAGCAACACAAATAGGCTATTTAGTGTCGAGGCAATTGGAGTGCCTTGCCCAAGGACACACCACGGTAGCCTACCCGGATTGATCCTATGGTAGGATTCAAACCTGCACCCTTTCGGTCGCGAGCTCGGCATACCAACCACTGCGTCACAGCGGCTCCAGTCTCCATTAGTCGCCTCTTACGACATACCGGATGTCGTATCGGGCCTATTCTACATCGTCAAGCCGCAGTTGGTCATTATCTCGTAAAAAAAAACTCGGTGATAAATATTATCATGAAAAACAGGAGTAATATTAATATTGATAATGGACAGAGGTCGTGTTTAGGGAAGCAACATAATGTGTGCATTGTGTGATGTAACAAATAATTGTGATTAATCGCTTAACTATTCCATTCAATTTTAAAAGTTTTTCATTTTTTTATTTTTAGTATTTAGGACAAGTGTTTTGCTTTGTTTGTGTTTTAGCAGTTTCCCAGTGGATTAAAATACTGCGGCTAAATTTACTTCTGAACTTAAGACTTTAAATATATGTACTTGGAGATTAAAATGTCCACATATTTAATTTGTTGTTCATTATTGCGCGAGATCACCTCCAAAAATCAATGACAGTCTAGGACCTTGTGTATTTATACAATGTAACCTCTCCATAGCTATGACAAAAATCAACGACTCAAGTACCTTATGTAATTTTACCATGTAACCACTCCATGGCTATGTATTTATACCATGTAACCACTCCATGGCTATGTATTTATACCATGTAACCTCTCCATGGCTATGTATTTATACCATGTAACCACTCCATGGCTATGTATTTATACCATGTAACCTCTCCATGGCTATGTATTTATACCATGTAACCACTCAACAGCTATACATTTATACCATCTAATCCTCTCCATGGCTATGTATTTATACCATGTAACCACTCAACAGCTATACATTTATACCATGTAATCCTCTCCATGGCTATGTATTTATACCATGTAACCACTCCACAGCTATGCATTTATACCATGTAACCTCTCCATGGCTATGTATTTATACCATGTAACCACTCCAGAGCTATGCATTTATACCATGTAACCACTCCACAGCTATGCAGCAAATTCATAGTTATAACAAAATTAAAGAACAGATGTTTCAAATTGTATTGTAGAATCGACCAACATAGTAAAAATTGTACCACAACCATTCCCCCCACCCTTCCGATTTCTTCCCATGACTAATTCCCGTAGTACATTTATTCCTAAACCACCCATGATAACACCATCAACATCAATAACAACAAATAAACAACACAACCGCTATCACTCCAGACTTCTTCATCTTCTCCTCCTAGTCCGTAGTAATATGTTGTTGTAGTAGCAGTATTAGTAGTAGTTTTTGCTGTTGTTGTTGTAGTGTCGTTATTGTTATTATTATTATTAGTAGTAGTAGTAGTAGAAATAGTAGGAGTATTAGTGTGTTGTTATTGTGTGAAGTTATATGTAAGTATTATGTACTTACGTACGTACGCATGTAAAGTATGTATGAATAGATTCACAGTTGAAGATGTATGTACGATTTAGAGGGTACTGTTTCTTTTTCGTTTTGATTTTGTACTGAAGATGTATTTTGTATTATTACTTGTATTATTACAGTTGTTGTGGTATGTGAGGTATCTGTATGGTTGTTGTTCGCGATTGTTAGGATATCTTACAACGAAGTACTGTCCGCATTTCAAAAATAGAGGTGTTTGTGAAACATTTAAATATCACTAATTTCAAATATTTTTAACATTAAAAATAAATATAAATCTTACATTCAATTCATAAATACAACTACATTGATTGAAGCCGTAAGATACAAGTGCTTTTGCGATAATATTAACACAAGACATATCATTAAGGTAGTTGTTGTTTGAGGAGAAAAGACCTTGGATGGGAAGTTGTCATAAAATCGGTCAGAACACACCTATATATCGTGTCGTTGATAAGTATGCGTGTTTACAATTGCTTGGCTGGGTCACTGTACTATAAAGGATTTTTGTACGGAAGCGTAATCAAGTCATAAACTAGAGATTTAGTCTCAGATCTTTGACAAAATTACAGTGAAGTAAATATGGATTCAAAAATTATAGAGATTCAACATGTACGCTAAAATATTATCATTTTCATGTGGAAAAAACATCTTATAATAATATAATTTATTTGCTCGAAAATATACTAAATGCTCTTTTCCTCTACTTTTAGCTCACTTCGATATGTTATGGGATTATGATAAAGGGACGATAGCACCTTTGAAAACATCACGGATGCAGGAAATTTGCTGCATCGCCGTCACGATCATTTCAAAGAAGATTTACGGACGTAATTGGGAACAAAGTTAAACTACTCGCCAGTGCGTGGGTTGATTTATAATTTAGTCTCTTTCCATTCCTGTCCAGGGCAGGGGCAGTTCATAACTGTATCTTGATTTCAGTTCTGTCCAGGACAAATCAGTATATAACTGTATGTAGTTTCATTCCTGTCCAGGGCAAGCACAGTATATAACTGTATGTTAGTTTGAGTCATGTCCAGGGCAGGGACAGTATATAACTGTATGTTAGTTTGAGTCATGTCCAGGGCAAGCACAGTATATAACTGTATGTTAGTTTGAGTCATGTCCAGGGCAAGCACAGTATATAACTGTATGTTAGTTTGAGTCATGTCCAGGGCAGGGACAGTATATAACTGTATGTTAATTTGAGTCATGTCCAGGGCAGGGACAGTATATAACTGTATGTTAGTTTGAGTCATGTCCAGGGCAGGGACAGTATATAACTGTATGTTAGTTTGAGTCATGTCCAGGGCAGGGACAGTATATAACTGTATGTTAGTTTGAGTCATGTCCAGGGCAGGGACAGTATATAACTGTATGTTAGTTTGAGTCATGTCCAGGGCAGGGACAGTATATAATTGTATGTTAGTTTGAGTCATGTCCAGGGCAGGGACAGTATATAACTGTATGTTAGTTTGAGTCATGTCCAGGGCAGGGACAGTATATAATTGTATGATAGTTTCAGTCCCAGTTAATTCTGAAATGAATGAAATCTAACCTTTTGTTTCATTGACAATTGAGGAGACATTTTTGTTTTACATGAAATCCCATGTTCGGAGAATATACCTTACCCATTTGTTTCTGAAGCATTATGGGTAGATCAATGCTGTTTTTAATCGAATCATACTGGTAACCCCTGAGTTGTATAATATAAATGTCATGTATGATCCTATTTCATCTAGCGTGTTGCTTTGAACTTGAAACAAGGTTTGGAGGCTTTGAGCGAGGAACCTGTACATGTTAAAGTTTATAAGTTTAATCCTGGAGTTTCAGGAAATGCCAGAGATATAAAATAAAATATATAAAACTAAAATCTTGGCTTTACAAATTTAGACCTATGGCCATGACATCCAGTAACCTTTTCTGCGACTGAAGAAGCTCGTTTATGGAAACATTGAGTATTTTGTCATAAAAACTTAAAACGGTGTGTGTGTGTGTGTGTGACAGCCAAGATCTTGTCCTCTCTTTCATTGGAAATGGCCCCCAGGATCATTCTGTACAGAATTTCTCATACTAATTTTTAGAGATGCGCAAACAATGTGCAGATGGATACACAGGCTAGACAATGGACCATGAGTGAGTGGTAAAAGCAAGGACGATGTGATATTGCAGAAATCGTAGTCATATCAGGAACTCCGGAACAAAATCTTTATATAATTACAATTATTATTTTTGTCTCTTTTTTTAACTTGCTTAGCATACAGCTTGTTGGACCGATTCAAAACGGCCGAGATTTTACCTGTACTCTTAAAATAGGTTATCAAGAACATTAACTGTGATTAGCTTGTGACCATAAAGATACTGCTGCATCCGTCTAGCCATGACTGGTTTCGTGTTTACCTTGTACAGATGAGTCAAAAGTTTATAAGATCATCAGTATTCAAAGTTGAAGGGCGGGTCAAATAAATCAGTTGTTAAAGAACTTTATCGTGTATTAGTCGGTGTCTGAGTGTCTGAGTGTCTGACACTATCAACTACCTGTAAGATAAACTAATGTATACTCAGACATCTACATCTACGAAATCTACTTTTCAGACGCATTGTTTAGTACAAAAATGTGAAATTATCTCATACATGTTTATAAAAAAAATAAAAAAGTTGCAGCAAAAATACTGAATACGGAGGTATTCCCTTCCGTTATTAAAAGAAAGAATCCGATATTAATGGAAAATAAATCAAATATGACTAATAAGTAAATAAATTACTGCGATAATTACTATTTTGTTAGTAACCAGACGTTAATGCTTATTATAAAAGAGGAATAAGATGAAAAAGAAGTAGAATGACGCATAGAATGTTATTCATAAAGAAAATTTTAAAATCTATTACATGATCTCAAAAAAAGAAGATTATGAATATATCTTATTATAAATTCTTATTACTTGGAAAATGTCAAAGGCGAGATGCCTCCAGTTATATATCAGTAATAATTTGTGGAAAGCCAGTTTAAATTGAATTTGACTATTTCCCAATGCTCTGACATATACAATTGCTTGTAAGATAAAATAATTGGACACGTACACAAGTTTATCCAAACCTGACATGTACAATCGCTTTGTAAGATGAAATAATGGATACGTACACAAGTTTATCCCGAACCTGACATGTACAATCGCTTTGAAAGATGAAATAATGGATACGTACACAAGTTTATTTCAAACCTGACATGTAAAATCGCTTTGTAAGATGAAATAATGGATATGTACACAAGTTTATTCCGAACCTGACATGTACAATCGCTTTGTAAGATGAAATAATGGATATGTACACAAGTTTATTCTCAACCTGACATGTACAATCGCTTTGTAAGATGAAATAATGGATATGTACACAAGTTTATTCCGAACCTGACATGTACAATCGCTTTGTAAGATGAAATAATGGATATGTACACAAGTTTATTCCGAACCTGACATGTACAATCGCTTTGTAAGATGAAATAATGGATACGTACACAAGTTTATTCCGAACCTGACATGTACAATCGCTTTGTAAGATGAAATAATGGATACGTACACAAGTTTATTCCGAACCTGATTATTTCTCTATACATATGTTCACCTATCCTTTCGGATTACTTTTGCGGAACATGCATTAACTTTGCATTATTTCTTCTTTGACGGTTCCATAGATTTGAAACATGGGGGCATAAGTCATCTATAGGTATGTCCCCACCCCCGACCATAAATGTATTGTTTCTAAATCCAACTACGTCAGGGTATCATGTAGCTAAATGTTAAAATATTATCCAATGCAGTGTTTATAGCAATAAACCATGAATGGCATTTCTAGATCAAAGACTGTGGATGTCTCATTGCAAATTGCTGTTGTAATTTGTGTGGTTATCTTGCTTTACATTTCCAGAATTCAGTAAAGATATATATATTTCTGAAATATACAATAGGCATGTAGTTAAATTTATAACCTTGTTTCAAAATGTAGTGCATGTCGGCACTTTCTTTGAAGTTATATGTATTATATGCAGAACTAGTTACCATTGATTTTTGAAAAGAAAAAAATTACTGTGCCGTGTTGTAAACATATGCTGTATGTAGATTTTGTTTTATTTCATTTCTTAAAGAGAGCCTCAAATTGTATTTAAAAGATCGAAAAGCCTCCCATGAAAGAAGTAATATTGGTGAGAGTAATTGTAACACTAAGAAGTCACAGCAGCAGTTGGCATTAGTAATGGTATTCTATGGTCGTTTCTATTCATGTGGAGCACAATCACTATTCATTACCACCGGATTTGCTTAACTTATTTGCACTCGGCTAATAGTCATACAAAAAAATTTAAACTAATAATGTATTGCAGTTGTGTCCGAATCTACGTATTAATTTCTGTAAGACGGACGACCTTTTCTTAAATTCACCCAAACACAAACGTAAATATAATTTCAATCTGAGAAAAGAATTAAAAGGCTGATCAAATATTTTTTTGTCAGGATTACTATCTAAGTGTTAGAAACACATACTGTATATTTGTAAGGATTACTATCCAAGTGCTAGAAACACATACAATATATTTGTAAGGATTACTATCTAAATGTTAGAAACACATACTATATATTTGAAGATTATACCTAATTTCAATATTATGACTCGTTTCAGAATTTTCAGTATATCGAATGCTGAAATAAAAAGGACTAAATGGGAACGATCTAGAGCAGTGAGTGATGTACTTTAAGATAACAGGTAAGTTATAGAATGGGCGCACATCTGTAAAATTTACCGTTGCGCAGATTGTTCGAGAAAAGGGTGCGCTTGATCTTCGGGGACCAGCAAATTTGTGCCAAAGTAATAAATAAAAAAAAAAAAAAAATATTTAAAAAATCTTGTATGGAAAGATGTTCTAACTAATTGTGATTTCTAAGTTCATCTTTTTATTGCAATGACCCTTCGTAGAAACATCACCAACATTTCTTTATTTTTTCAATCTTTAACTAATAACTACATGAGTAACTTTAATGTCTCCCAGGAGAATCATGATATAATGTTTCCAAAACAGCGACTGTTATTTCAATCAGTGTGGTGTCCATTCGGAACACCGCCGTTTTCTGCGGAGCACCTCTGGGCTAGGGTTAGGTCTGTAACTAATAGCTAAAATGAGTAACTTTAATGTGTCCCAGGAGAATCATGATATTTAGTTTTCTGACCAATGACTATTATTCCAATCACATCCATTCGGAACACCTCGCGGTTTTCTGCGGAACACCTCTATATTAGGGTCAACTCAGTCCATTTCTGCTTAATACCTCTGTTTGTATGTGTATGTGAGTGGAATTTAATTTGCAGTGGCAGCAAACACCTCAAAATGTGTTATGGTCGCCAAAAATCATCTGTCCTCTGGTCAGATATTGCAGAAACTTAATATAGATATTGGTCCCATTTTTCATTAAAACTTCAATGATTTGTTTGAATACACTTTATTACTTTTGTCGTACAACTTATAAGTTGATATATTGATGATTACTGTGGTTATGGCTCTTCTTTTGTTGTATCTGCTATCTTTCTCCTTGCCCTTCCTTCCATGACGATGTTGGTGGTAATTACACACAGCGATATTGTATCGTCCTCAATCCATGTCATGGTCAGTTTAATAACTGTGTCACAATAATGTAGCCACCCTTTCATTGTTTGTTTTTCGGTTGATTGGTTATTGGTATGGTATACAAAATATATATTACTTATCATCATAATAAGATTCATCATCACATGGCGGATCGAGAAACAAACAAATATGCTTATAATCAGCTGTGTCCTCGATAACAATAAACTGTATACTGAGTATCTTTACAGACTGACTGCCAGGAGTCGAGGCAAAAATTTAAATATTGACAAATATTAATTAAATACAGAAGAAAATTGTATAGATATTTGTTAGGACCCTAATGTTCTAGCTATCTATAATGGTATCATTTGAAGTAATTAATATCGGGTGTGAGGCTGGAGTAATAGATATACAAACTCCAACTTGATTTGCATTGAGGTACTTTCATAATATGTACATCTCGATTCGGTTCATTTTGAGAACGTGGAAGGAGGAAAATGGAAATAGTTGAGCTATGAGATGTTATTAAAAACCGTTGGACTGCTCCAATATCTCTTAATTTTCATTATGAGATATCAGCGGATTTCCCATTAACATCTATGATATGTCTGTTTGGATTCCAAAGGTCAATGCTCCTTTAGTACGATTTATAATATCACTACATTCTGGGCAACCTGAAAGAAGGTGGTTGGCGTTTTCGAGTACACCACATGAACAGTTGTCATTAGGCGATCAATGATTTCTAAAAAGATCGGCATTTAGAGAACTATAGCCTTCTCGCAATCTAGTATATAGATTTCGTACACTTCTCTCATCTTGGTAGAAGTAGACTTGTTTAACTTTTATTTGAAAGAATGTAGAGAAAGATTGTTCCTGACTTCTAGTGGAAGAAGATAATTCTATTCCGTGACAGATTTCGGTAGGAACAAATGTATGTATCAGCTGGTCCTAGAGAAAAGTGTTTATAGGTTTGATCTATCATAAAGCTACCTGTTGGTTACCTGACAATGACAAGATATTTGGTGGATCCAAAAATCCATAACAGCGACAAAAAAAAGATTAACTTACTTTTGTTTTGTTTTCTTTCTTCATTTCCTTAATACGATGTATACGATGTATATATATATATATATATATATATATATATATATATATATATATATATATATATATATATATATATATATATGCAAATAACCATTACATTTATTAACCCACCCACACACCCTGCCATGTCAGTACCAACACATTTACCCTTCATGTTATTTCTAATACCTAGCAATTTTGTGTGCTTATAATATCCTTGCATATTTCTTTTGTAATTAATCAATATTTGGTAATATTTGAATTTGTTCTAGTTCATGTCAGTCAGTTTGTAAAGATTATGCTGTAACGTGCTAACGGCGGGGGGGGGGGGGGGAAGGGGCGGACGGGGCGGTTTCCCGGGGTGCCAAAATAGCTGATAAAAATTCGGGCTTCGTATTCTGGCCCTTTGGGCCATCATCGTCGCACCGGGCGCCATTTACCCTTAGTACGCCCCTGAGATTATGTATGTGGAAGATACAGGAAAACTGAAAGACGCAATACAGTGTGCAAATCTTGTAACCTCTAAGAGACAAAGAACTACACTTGATAACAACATGCCCTCTCATAAACAAGCAAAGGCAACTGCTATTCAATATGTGTATGTATGTATATATTACCATTCAACGGTACCTCAGAACAAACGTAGAGATATATGCAAAGACTTTATTACTTTAGGTGATTATGTGAAATATTCTGTGCTAGAGAAAGCAGCTTACAAATACATCCATAGGTATAGCTGTTTACAATCCGCTCATGAGGAAAACATGTTGTTCATGAGTGGTCCCTTTCTCCCGGCACTTGGCATTTACGCCAATAGGATAATGCATCGAAGGTCGTATATAAAGACGGCTACCGCTGCCTATGTTTCAGTTAATCACCTACTTCAGATAACTCTCAATTGCTCTTAGTGTAATACCAAAAGTTTGCCTTACTTAATCATCGCCAAGTATCTGTCACAGAGTAAAATCAGATGGCGGAGACGACCTACCGAAGTTATATATCTAGTGCCAGCCGCGAGGATGCCGAGGCGTACCATTCCAACTTTCAGGCGTTCAAGGAAGGACTCACACCGCAACAAATCGCTGATTACTACTCACAGTGGGGCGCCAGCGGAAAATACGACGTTGTAAGTTTACTTTGAAAGAATAATTGGAAAGAACTCCTCCCAATTATGAATTGACTGAGGGACCTTTTGGTGAATATTTTCCTTCATCTTCATGTCTAGTTATTTATTTGTTTATCAAACTACTTATTTATTTATTTATTTATTTACAAGCTTAAAGTTTGATGACCTGGTTGGTATTTATAGCATTTAAAAAAAAAAAAAAATTCATTGAATTCGTTATGTTAATGTGAACTGAGTGTCTACAAAAGTAAACAAAAATCTAATGTGTGAAAAAGATTTAATCCAACTCTTTCACATGATATTACATCCTGGCAAAACATAAATGTAAATAACATCTTTCAGGTAGAATTGGCTTCAGAATACACTTTCACACCAAGATACAGTAGTGTCATCTCATAGATTACTACTCCGTACACATTTATCTAATATTCAATCTTTCTTGAAAGAGAGAGAAAAAAATCTGAAAGTTGTACAATACGTGTTCAAAACTCGAGTTTGTGCCAGATTGTGTTTGTTTGTCCTGGCGTCCTTGAAGATTTTTGAAACAGTTTATTAACACAGAAACAGAAATAAATTCAGATATCTGGGTGAATCTTTGTCACGTGATGATGTGCCGTTTTTGAGGGATTCGTCGAATTCCATTTTTTCGAAAGAGATGTGGCCTTGTTTATTTACATGTTGTATCTTTGTGACTGTATAAGCTTTTTAGATAAGTATAAATGAAGCTGATCGTGACAATCTCAATACCACAACTGTGATTTCTTGTCATCGGAGAAATATCAACTATTGAAGATACTTGGATTGTGTATTACTGAGAAAAATATTCTTGATTGATATGAATATAGAGGTTTTGTATGCTTCTGTCCCTTTCTAACCGAATTATTGTCTTTAAATTTGTACGTGTGCTGTTTCTTGTAATCTTGTGCATTCTGGGCCATATCATGGAGATCAAATTCAACCTTTTAAGTTCCCTTCTGGTTTCAATTTTGTTTTCCTCCATGTTACATCTGTTTGAACTTGTCCCTCTTTTATCGCTCTTTAAAACAGGTAAAGAATGTGTATTTGAAACGAGGGGACATACTTTTTATGTTCCATTAAAAATTTAGTTTATTCACTGAAATATTATTTTTAATTTCTTTTGCATTTTATACCCGACCAGCATCTTGGTGCGAGCCGTTACATGGGACCAATACAAGCTTCCCGTGCAATAGGAGAGTTCTTTGCATCTAACAGAGAAAATGTACGAATTCTAGATGTGGCTGCCGGTACTGGAAAAGTGGGACAAGAGGTGCGTATCTGGGCCTTATTATATTCTCATTGACTCTAGTTGTATCTAAATACGAGGCCCATGTGGGCGGCTGGATATTGCTCACCTGACTTGTATAGCTTCACAATTGGCCATTTGTAATAACACAACCATATGTAAGCTATCTATCAAACTTTATAATATGTTGAATTTAGTTGTTTTATTATAAATTGATAAAATTTCTTTTCAAAGATAATGACATAATTAGTATGCATAGATCTAGCTCATGATGATATAAACCTATTTACCATATGTTAACAAACTCGGATGAGACATTTAGTCTCTGGAAAGGTGAAAAGCTCAGTCAATCAGATGCACGATCATCTCATTTATATGCGTAGATGTCACTTATTATAGAACATATCAGGGACCATGATAATATATGCACATTTGCCAATCTGGAGCAAAATCTGACCTAAATTCAGCCTCCAGGCAGGTTTGAAAAATTCAGTCAATTACATACAATATTACCTCATAAATATGCGTTTATCTTGCTCATAATCAAACTTTTTCAACAGTTTGATGATATAAGATTCTGTAACAAGCTTCATCACAATCTAATCAGAAATAGAGATGATAGAGTGTTGAGAAGCTCAGCCAATCAGATGTAAGATCACCTGATTACTGTGCGTTGATCTCGCTGATAATCATACTCTTCTGAGATATTTATAATATATACATGTACCTATCTACCAAGTTTGATTTGAAAAACTCCTGTCAAAACTATAGTCTCTAAAGTGATGCAAAATTAGCCAATCAGGATCAAGATCAACTCATTATTATGTATTAGCCTCCCTTTTAATAAAACTCGTACAGTATCTTGGTGATATTTACCAAATTATATGAAAATCAAGTCAGAAATAACATGGCTCAAATGGTAAGAAGTTTAGCCAAAAAGACGTACCATCACTTTATTAGTGTACGTAAATGTCCGTCATTATATAACTTACTGGACATCTCAATGATATAAGCCTATTTACCACGTTTTATCAAAATCTGATTAGAGATCGAGTCGTTAAAGTGTTGACAAGCTCAGCAATCATATGGAAGATCACCTCGTTACAATACATGGATTTCACTCATAGTTGTATTCATTTGAGATCTTGATGATTTATTTTAGACTATTTACCATTCTTGCATCAATATCAGATTAGAAATAACGCCTTAGAGTGGTAACAAACACTGCCAATCGGATGCAACATCACCTCATTAATATGTATATGTCTCACTCATTATTATACTTGTGCTGATCTTTTGGTATAAGCCTGTATTCCAAGTTTTATGAAAGTCGGGTCAGAAATATGACCTCCGGAATGGTAATATGTTCAGCCAGTCAGATACAATACCACCTCATTAATATGGGTGCATCTCTATCATTATGGAACTCATCCGAGATATGGATGATATAGGGCCATATTCCAAGATTGGTCAAAATTGGATTAGAAATATGGACTCCAGAGTAGCAACACGATCAACCAATCTGATGCAGGATCACGTCATGTGTGGATCTCGCTCATTGTCAAACTTTTATGAGATCTTGATGATATAAACCCATTTTCCAAGATTTATCAAAATCGGATCAGAAATATGACCTCAAAAGCAGCAACACGCTCAGCAAATATAATGTACGATCATCTCATTTATATGTGTTGATGTCGCTCATGTTCGACCTCGTCCAATATATTGATGATATAAACTTATATTCCAAGTTTGATCAAACTCGGATAGGAAATATGGCATCCAGAGTGATAACGACGCACCACGATCGACGGATGTAGAGTCGTACTATAAGCTAGTTTGGTCTTACGGCCAGATAAGCCAAGATTAACAAGCATGCCTTACACTACTCAGCTGAAATATAAATGTACATTAACACATTGTTTTGTTCTGAAAGCATCAAATAGCGTCCTACTCTCTTATACTAAATTCCTCTCATTTGACTTTATTAAATATTTTATTTTGTCAATCTTTTCTTTGCTCTTTCTTAGATAAAAATTTTCTACATGGTTTATGAACAGGTTTGTCAAACCTAAACAATTCCTTTGGTCATGCCATTTGAAGAAGATATTATTATTATTATTTTATTATTATTATTATTATTATTATTATTATTATTATTATTATTATTATTATTATTATTATTATCACAGCTTTATAATCTCGGGTTTCGTAATCTGGACGCATTGGACCCATCGGAGGGCATGTTGAAGAAAGCGAAGGAAAGATGTGTCTATAATCAGACCTTCCATCGCTACTTTGAGCTGAACTTGCCAATACCTGATGGTATGTATGCTGTGCTTTTTTTTATAAAAAAATAAATAATTCATCGTCCTATACTAAGCAAAGTAAAAAATGTTAATCCTGATGTGCATTTTCAGCAGTCTAATTCCTGATTATTTTTTAAAAATTTACACACCTTTGTGTAATAAAATATGTAAATTAGTAAAAGGAAATAAACAGGTATGCAAGTTTTATATCAAGTGCCCTCATATTTCTCTTTCAACCTTGAAATTATTCGTACAAACGATTTACAGGAACAATATCGACTATCAATTTTCTTACATAGCAGCCTCCTCATCAACTTGAACAAATGTAAATGAATGGTAATATATTTTGTGTACGTAAAACTGAACCGAGTTTAATCGTGACAATTTTGGGTATGTTCCATTATGTTGCACAATGTCATGCTAAAAGAAGAGGAAGAATGTTCCAAACATTTTCGTGCTAAGAACTTATTGTTTGCAGATTTTCTTCATTAATATCTATAGCCATTTGTATTCTTTCTTTCCACAGATTCATATGACTGTTTAGTTGTTGTTGGGGGTATGGGTGAAGGTCACTTACCGGTCGAGTCTGTGTGTGAGATGATACGTCTTGTAAAGCCAGGTATGTCATGAAATAGGGCAGTGGATCAATACCTCTCGTATATTGAAATGTTCAACGTAACAACACATAATCATTGGTGTATATTAAGGTAATATAAAACTCGAATACGAGAGAAGCTCGTACAGTAGCATTCAGGAAAACTTCGATAACACTACATTTAATGGTACCGATATTTAGCTCAGGCATTCGACTTTTTGCGCCTACACAAAGTTTGACTTAATACAACACCTTTAAGGAATGCCATACCATTTTCCCACGCTACCGGTCGATATGGCCATGATCGCGCCCGCTTAATATGCAGCTACAACGCACTCAATGGAATTCTGGCCCCTTATTGGTTGACTGAAAATCAGATAATCAGTAGGCATAGTACGTCATATTCGGTCGACCAATGAGAGGGCCGTATTCCATTCGGCTCGTTGCACCTGCATATTAAGCGATCGCGATCATGGCCATGTCGACCAGTAGCGTGGGAAAATGGTCTGGCATTCCTTAAAGGTGTGGTAGTAAGTCAAACTTTGTGTAGGCGTAAAAAGTCGAATGCCTGAGCTAAATATCGGTATCAAATTTATTATGCCACGTGATGTGTAGCCATATCAGCGTCGATTCTTAAATAGGTCGCGCCAGAAAGGAGAGAAGTGTCCTCCCTTGTAGTATTATATAGTACATGTATGACTGATAGATAAGTTGTAAGCAACAATACGAACCCCTGTGCTCCTGAGAAGGGGGCTAAGGGGGCTAATTTTGTAGATACATATTCATTAGTTGTTCATTCTTGGTTAAGTACTTGCGTTTAGCTCGGATATTTTCTGCACACTGTATACATGCCGTTATCCCTGGAATCATGAAACTTGCTGAGGGGATGCATCTTGACGGGACATCACAAAGGGTCACCGTGACCCATATTTCATGCTTTACTGACTTTAGTTAAATTTTGTATTTTATGTTTTCTTGTATGTTTATTTCTCAAGCTCTGTTCATGCTAGAATCATCAAAATAAATGTTTGAATGCATCTCTATCAGTATCACACCCTTAAAACAGAGAAGGTCACTGTGACATACATTTCACATTTTACTGACTTAGGTTTTATGTTTAGCTCATGACCAAATAGGTTTTTAGCACTCTGTATGCATACTCTTATACACAGAATCATGAACCTTTGATGAGGGAATGCATCTTAATGAAAACTACTTGCTTATTACAAAGGTAGGTCACTGTGATACATATTTCCACGTATTGCACACTTCAGTAACTTCAATTTTGTGTTTTATGATTTTGTTTTTTTCTCTCAAGCTCTGTTCATTTTAGAACCATCGAACAAGACAATTGTATACATCTCTATTATTATCACACCCTTACAAGAAAAGAAAGTCACTGCGTTTAGCTCATGACCAAATAGGTTTTTACACCCTGTTTACATACTGTTATACATAGAATCATAAAATTTGATGAGGTGATGCATTTGAATGAAAACTATACCCTTACCACAAAGGTAAATCCCCTTGACCCACATTTTACGCCAGAGCCAGTGGCGGCGCAAGGGTTAGAGGCACACGGGGGCAATGTTCTTTAGTGGCGCCCCTACTTTGCCACAGAAAACAGTTTTATGTCCGTTGCCAACCTCCCTCCTCTCCCCCGTCCTCATAAATATAAGTTTTGTGAAAAACTGCCCTGTTACACTAAGGTTAGGTGAAATACTATCAAAATTTCAGCTGCAAAAAAAATAAACAACAAAACTCCCGACGGCGCCCACATTCGCCTGGCGCCCGGTGGCTACTGCCCCTCCCCATCACTGACCCCCCTCGCGCAGCCACTGATGAGAGCACAATACTGGTTATAAAGTGCCGATTCAAAGTTAAATTCTAAAGTAAAGATTAAAAAGGAGAAAGAAAGATTGCTTAGAAAAGTGGCAACATTTCGCTATCAAGATCCGTGTAGTCTGAATTGTTTCGGCATGATAATTAATGTTAACAATGGCTACTGGAGACTGCTTAAAGGTGAGTACAGGTGAGTTATGTATATTAAACTCTGGTTTTAAGATGTCCTTACAATGAAAAGAGAAAATATCGATAGAGAAAAATGCAACGTAAAATGATTAAGTTTTAGGTTACGAAAAGAAAGAACTAGAGAACTTAAATTTTTGTCAATACCATTGTCACTGAATATATATATATATATATATATATATATATATATATATATATATATATATATATATATATATATATATATATCAATGCTATATTCACTAAATGGATTATTCGCTTTCATACTTAAAAGAGTTCAAACCCTTTTTGATTTTAAAATTCAATTACCATATATATATATATATATATATATATATATATATATATATATATATATATATATATATATATATATATATATAAAGTTTTACATTGTTTGTGTATTATTTTATTAATTGAATCTATATGTGGTCTACAATCCTTTTAACGGGGATGTAAACTAGTGATAGTGAAGTATCATCATGACCGGCTGCATGTGATAAACAAAAATTTGAAATAACTCTTATTTTAATATATTGTTCTCAATAAAGTCAATATCCTCAGTGAGCATAGCTGATGGACAATCAGCAAGCACTCTCATAAATGACCAAAAAGCGTTTTTATCTTCACTTTCATCGAAAGCAAAATAAATTGCAAATGGGCAAACGTTTGGCTGAAATTGCATTTTTCGAGCTTAAGCAATGAATTTTTCCGCGTATTTTGATATTTGTTTCTTGGAAGGTTGCAGGTAAATTACTTTACTTACGTATTTACTTTAATAACAGGTGGACTTATTTGCATAGCGATGAGGGAGGAGTACCTCCAATATGTAGAAGCTTACAAAGATAAACTCCAGCCATTGATGGAACATCTTGAAATGGAAGGAAAATGGTACCAATACAAAAAGGAGCATGTCCCCAACTATGCCTTCGGAAAAGATGGTACAGTTTTCCAATACGTTGTACATTAATCATGTCTAGGAACACGATAGTTTCCTTGCTGCAGTGTGGTGGACAGCTAACTGCATCATGTGACCGGAAGCTGCATCCTGTGACCTCATGACAAGTGTCAGGGATCTCATGTATGAACTATAAATAGCAACCGGAAATATTTTATGCCTAACAGCATTGTCTGCAGACAATATACTTTTTATTACTTATAGGTAGAAGACTTTCTCAGTGTTAGTAATTACCACCACACTAATGCATACAATAACCTACACCAGCGTCGGTTGAGGAGAAAAACTGTCCAGGAGATTATTTTTTTTTAAATAACCAAAAGAATATTTGTATATGCTGTTGAAACAATATGGGTAGTTTAATATTATGCTCAAATTGTCTTGTATACTGAATGCTATGGAATTATTTGAAACTGTTATAATATATATATTTTGTAAAGTTGTGATGTTATGCTAACTTCCTTGTAAAACATGTACATTATTTGATAAGCGAGATATGTGAATTCAATTTGAGTGCATGGTGAATGACGGATTGGAGCAGATCTGTCTATTCCTATACAATGTTCATGCGTTCAGCCTAATATTAATAAAGACTGCAGATAAGAGCATACATACAACAGTGTTCATCTTTCTTGTTTGATTCTTTTACGCTGTTGTTCACTCTTCGATCTAAGAAAAATTCGTTTTTGGTCCATGAATATTGTTTCAGAGTCAATTAAAACATATACAGAGGATCATCACAATTTATAACAATCATTATCGAAAGGTGTGTTGTTTAGTTTTCAAAGGCCTGTAGATGCAGATTAAACAGCCGTGTCTCAAGTCGACTATAAGTGTCCAACAATCGTTAGACACGACCTGTACGACTTTCAAAAGTAAAACATGTGAGAGTGTTATTAAGAAAAGCTCTAGGTAAAAATTCTGTGCGAAAGAAGCACGTGTCCATGAAGTATTCTGCATCTCGTGGTGTAGAGGCTTATAAAAACGTCAAAAAGAAAAGCCAATGTTTTTTCAGTCTTGATTTAGATTATTTACTTACCATTTCTATTTTCTGGAAGCATTTGGTCCTGAAACATTACCATAAGCACTGTTTACAAATATCGCTGGAAATATGCTCAGGACCATATCAGTATTCAGACCATAAGCGTATGGTCCGGTTTGGTTTCGTTTGGTGCTTTACGGCAAAGCAACACAAGTAGGTTATTTAGTGCCGAGGCAACTGGAGTAAAATGCCTTGCCCAAGGACTTACCCTGGTAGCTGACCCAGGCTGGTCAGACGATAGAATTCGAAACTGCATCCTTTCGGTCACGAGTCCGGCATGCTAACCACTGAGCCACCGCGGCTCCGTGTATGGTCCGGACTAAGATATATAATAGCACATTGGAGGACACTTCCACACGATCTACTTTGATATCAGCACTGATGTCTCAAGCTATACAAAGCGTAGCCAAGCAAAAGTGATATTCTAAGCTGATATTCTTGTTTTTATGGCTATGGCGAATTCAACTTAAATTTCCACCGCTAAGGACTGTTAGTCTGGTTTCCAACGTTACCCATCGGCGTGACCGTGAAAGTGCCCGCTTGACATGATGTTGCAATGCACATACCGCGCTTTTATTGGTTGACCGACAATGAGGTTATAAATAGGCGCAGTGTGTTAATTTTGGTCAAACGTAGTACTCCAGTCAAAACATTGCAACGTCATGTCAAGCGAGCGCGATCATAGCCATGAAAAGTAGAACACCTGTGCTAACGTAGGAAAACGGGTTTTGATTCCTGAAAGGTGTGAAGAAAGTCGAATTTGTTGTTGACATGAAAAGTCTAACACATGTGCTACACATTGGTGCTAAATTTATTACGCTATGCGAACTGTAGCTTGAGATATCATAGTCTGATAAATCAGTCCCCAAACATGTATTGGTAATGATGGGTGCTTTGCGGTATGATTTCACTTCTTCATAAAATATGTAATTGATGCAGACAAAGTTGTTCGCAACACATCAGTGTACATTTTAGACACTTTCTCGCGGTTCTTGAGTTAGGGTTGGTTGAAGGAGTCTTTCTGTGATATCTACATAATATTTCCGAATCAAATCCTATGTTTGACAACTTGAAACGTCTCGTGGAATAAGACATATCTGCATCCTGTCACCATGGCTACATCGGGCTGTTCCATCAGATTAAGCAATTAATCAGATGAGACTTTCGCTCTTTCGCTCATTTGAACATGGAAAAATAATCATTGGAACAAACAATTTTGGAAGTTATAAGAATAGTAACAGGTGCTACCAAAAGTGCGTCCCTGACACTACTATGCGATGAAACCGGGTGGAAGGGCCTGAAATTTCGACGCTGCAACCATAAACTAAGTTAGTTATTTAAAATGTATTATGGTCTTACTACAAAATATATTTACAATACGTAATTCAACTTTTGTTGTTGACAATGAGTCCTACACCACTCGATCATCAGATACTAGTCGCCCCCTATGTGTAGAATCACCTTGTGTCAAAGAAAAATTCTGCCTCCTACAAATCAAGTGTCAAGACTTTACCAATAAAAATAATTTCACAATTTCAAAACTTACCTGAATCGGGATAAATGCATAACTCCTTCGTATTATTTCGTTCGTGATCGGATGTTTCAAGCACATTATACGCGATTGATAACCAAATATAGTAGTTTAAATAGCAATTTATGGATAGCTGGAAGAATAGTAAGAGACAGGGGATAGATAACTAAGTGACAGGATGATATTACAAGTTGAGAATAGGGAAACTTAATAAATATTCACAATATCATACGCTAATGCATGCAAGAAGAACGACAGAGTAGAGAGCAGATAAGAAATTAGTCTTAAAATCGAATATCTTCCAGACTTTAGAAGAGTATTATGCTGCAAATCTGGTGTTAAATCCACCACAGATGAATGTGGAAGATAAATGCAGACGAATATGTCCTGCGGGATAATGGAATGTAACAAGGAGTACTATTATTAACAACATTAAACTATATAATTGGTTTTATTATTTTACGGCACATCAACACAGGCATGTTAATTTATGCCTAGGCTTTCGGAGTAAAATGCCTTGCCCGGATTGATCCAATGGTAGGATTAGAACCACACCCTTTCGGTCACGAGAATTGTACGCGGGGGTATATTGAACTGTAGAGTACATGTATATACACTATAACTAGTAGATACATGAGAACAAAGAAATACTTAAGGATGAGCGTATTAATATGCATTTTGCATTTTGAAAAACAAAACAAAAACAAAAAATAAACAAGCAAAATTATAAATGGAGGCTGGAGTAGTGAAAGTGGGTTAAATAGGGAAAATAATCATCAGTTGAAATCTACGGTCTCTCCTCAGTCGAGGTTCAGTTGAAAGTGACGCTATTTACTATTCAGTTAATAATGCACATTCCCAATCTACTGAAACAATTGATCAACGAAACGAAACCCATGAGACTACTTGGGAACAACCTTGTTGGCCCTACAGGGTTCAGCTCATTATCGTATTACAGTGATCTAAACTTTAAAACCAATCACATCACTCCATCCACAAAGGTACTTACGCGAGCGAAAACAGTTTTATGGATAGGTGTGTGTATAGCTGGAAGAATAGTAAGAGACCGGAGACAGATAACTAAGTGACGGAAGGAAATAGCAAGCTGATGATAGATGAATGTAACAAATGCTCACAAGACTATACACTCATACTTGCAAGACGAACGGCAGAGTAGAGGGTAGATAAGAAACGAGGCTGTAAAGATAACATAACCAAACTATTAGTGACTTTCAAAAGAATGCATACTGATGACGAAACGAGTATAAATGTACAAAGGCATTCAGGAGAAGTTGTTGTTATAATGGCCAATTATAAATAGAAAGTTATGGTGTTTCATTTGGTGCTGAACCGCCATATCACAGAAAAGATTGACACCAATGGGGCCCTAAGCTGTTGATTTGTAAAAAGTAAAAAAGGATAACACTGTGGAGACCCTATGGGAATTTAACATTGGTGTCCGATGGGAATTTAACATTATGGGACAGTATGTGGCCGTACTGGAATTGAACATGAACGGCAAATTTGGGTCGGTATGGGGCCCTATGGGAATCCATGTTAGAAAGGGTCAATGTGCTATGGAGTCTTATGGAAATATAACATTGGGTTTGGGTCCGCATGGGGGGGGGGGGCTGCATGGGAATTTAAGACATTACGTTTGGGACACTATTGAAATTTAACATTAGCGTTTGGGTCACAATAGGGTCCTATGCAAATCTGAATATGTTGGGAAGGTATGGTCCTCTGTGGCAAAGGAACAAGATGGAGAGACAAACACTAACGCCATACAAAGACACACTTGTTAGAACTGGGAAAAACAGTGGAAAATTCCAAGGTAAGATTCTATGTTTAGAGTGTACTTTTAGAACTAGGGAAGTATCGTGGAAAATCCGATTCTACTGGTAATGGTCACTCACACATGTTTGTAAAGACAAACACCACCCATACATGCAAACAAACGGACGAGGAAAGTAGGGGATACGTAATGATTACTAACACAGTCTTACTTAGCAACACACATCCTTACTGACCAATACTCACCATTACTGACAAACACTCACAAACACATACAAACTCATGTGTGTGGAGGATGTAAAATATGGAACAGAGTTATGAGGACTAACACATATTCTTATAGACCCACACGTTCTTAACAACAAACACCCACACATGCAAACAAACAGGTGACGATCACTAATACATGTAATTACAATCCATCACCCACCCTTGCAAGCAAAACATAAGGGGAAGGAGATATGGTATGGTATGGTGATTAATATTGTAACAACACACTCTCAACATAGAATCATACCTCGGAATTTTCTATTGTAATTCCCAGTTCTAACAAGTGTGTGTTTGTCACATCGTAGTCAGATTTGCATAGAACCAGATAGTGACCCAAACGGTAATGTTAAATTTCCATACGGTCACATAGTGTACCAAATGTAATGTTTCATTTCCGTATATAAACAAATACAACGCTAAATTCCCATAGGACTCCATAATACATCGACCCTTTTAAACATTGATTTCCCATAGGGTTCCATACTGACAAAAAGTTGCCGTAATGTTAATTCCTATATGACCCCATACCGACCTTTCCATGTTAAATTCAGGTACGACATCATAAAACCTCGACCCTTTTTAACATGGATTTCCCGTAGGTCATATAATTTTAAATTCCAGTAGGGCCCCATAGAGTCCCATAATGTTAATTTCCCATAGGGCCATATCATCGCTCATATTGAATTTCTTAAGGGACCCATAAGCCGTTCATATTCAGTTCCCGTAGGACCCCATATCGTCCCATGATGTTAAATTTCCACAGGACCCCAACGTGAAATCCCCATAGGGTCCATATAGTGTCATCCTTTTAATAAGTTAACAGCTGATGTTAATTTCCATAGGGCTCCACAGTGTCATCCGTTTTAAACTGGCAACATACTTTCGCCCTGTAACTATTCTCTTCTGGAATATGGTTCGAGCTAGATCACCATTAAGATGGTTCAGCTGAATTCTCAACATTAATTCGTTTCTTTTTCAAAATCAGCAAGGTTACCGACACACCCGAACAGCAAATAAAGGGTGAAACAATTTTCTGGTCACAGTGCCAAACCACATCACTGTTTTGGCGATATCATGTAAGTAACGCTTACAGGGGCGGATCCAGGAATATCCTTGGTGATGGTGGTGAGGGGGGGGGGGAGCTATACAGGTAGGCAGGTGTCTATGCAAAGCCCCAGGAAGCTACTGTATTTTAAACGATTCCAGAGCATAATTTTACCCATGCAACTGTAAAGAAAACTTACTATAGGAAACGTTCCGGTTGCTTCGCGCTCATTTTTGTTTGTTTGTTTTTTTTTTTTTTGGGGGGGGGGGACGCGCTGGCTCTACCCATCCACCCTCCCCGTTCCGCCTCTTCCTTGAGGCAATTATGTACTTTTCAATGCCATATATTTGTGCTTAAGTTGCGCTATCACATTCATACAAGATGATGGTGGACATGATACAATTAAATTCGACACAAAACACCGAATGGTATAGTAGATGTGAAAGGAAAATTTCGGCACAGACCCTGCCTAGGGTGCGTTCAAAACTCAGAGAGCCTTTAAAGTGATGTCTTCTACCAGCCAACCCCTCTGATGAGCTGAGTCAAACGCTATTTGCCTGGCCATCCGTGTCCCCGACTCCCACCCCACCCCGAGGCCAGCTCATAATGTGCCTTTACTGGTAGCAAATGTGCCATTTACAAAATATGTATGAAAGGGTATAACACTTGGCCTGGGGTCTGCAAATAGTGTTTAGCAGAAGTGTGCGTGGTTGAAAATAGGGACCAGAGAGCTATGTGCGAAAAACTGCATGGGCGCGTACTGTGTTGTTCATGTCGCACAGAGCAGAAATGGATGTGTTATCTTGCCGTGCTGGAAGTGTGGGGTTGGAGTTGGCGCCTCTCCGAGTTTCTCCGAGCAAAATGATTTTGGCAATGAAACTGAAACGAAAGGAAAACAAAGCAAGGAGAGAGTTAGTTAATTTAGAGGTTTATATTCGATCTAATATACGCCTCGAAAAAAGTTTGTTGCTGAAGAGTATGAGGCCAGGGTTGTCAAGCCGGCATCACGTCCTCGGGGTAGGAGGCGCAACCCAGCTCTATCCCCAAACACGTGTCAGATGAAAGAAAACCGCTGACTGAGCCTCCTGTTTTAGCCAAGTGACAAGAAGAAGAGTTTGCAGCCTGGGCTAGAGGAGTACCTAAAAGAGCTGGCAGATAGTTAAGAGTCTTCTGTTCCGGCCTGCCAGTTTTTGTAGAGCGGCAGGCAGAGCCGACGAGGTTGTGAAAGATTACCGCGCCACCGTACCTGAAAAGCACAAGTTCGAAGCAGACGCTTTGACATTTCTTAGTGCTATGGCGCCTGGTGCGCGGGACGTTGTCGGCAGGGAGCTAAGGGATCTTGGTGACCACTGTCATATTACCAAAAGTACCGTGTGGCCTCCCAGAAAAAAACGAAGGTGCCAGTTGTGATCCATAACCTGCGCCGCTACGACGGTCACCTTATTACGCAAGCCATCGGGGCAGCCTCGACGGAGAGCATCAGCTCCATACCAAACAACATAAAAAAGTCCTCGGCGTTTTCACTAGGGCAGTTACAGTTTCTTGACAGCCTCCAGTTTATGAACAGCTGGCCGCCAACATGCCTAAGGAGGTGTTTCGCGTCACTGCACGGCACACAGAGCACATTGATCTTCTGCTTCGCAAGAGTGTCTACCCATACGAATACATGAGCTACTGGAAGCGATTCAAAGAAACAGAGCTTCGACCGTTGGTGGCCCTATACAGCCAGCTCAACCAAGCAAGAATAAAATAAAAGGAGTATGAGCGTGCGCAGATCGTTTGAAGACATCTGGCTGCCAGAATCTGGGAAACTATCACGACCTCTACCTCACGGCCGATGTGCTTCAAGGTCTATGGCTCGGACCCAGTTCACTATTGTAGTTTGCCTGGTTTGAGGTGGAACTTTCTCATGAAGAAGGCTGGTGTTAAGCTCGAGCTGCTGACAAGCATGGACATGTACCTATTTACTGAGAAGGGAATCCGTGGCGGCATTTCAATGGTGAACCGTCGTCATGCGAAAGCGAACAACCAGATGTGCCCAGACTATGACAACAAAAAGCAAAATAGCTGAATAACCTACCTGCATATCAACAATCTCTACGATTTAGACATGATGCAGAGTCTACCAACAGATGGTTTTATGTGGGTCAACCCGCCCGCACTGAAATCAATTGCGGCGGACGCGACAAAGGGCTACATTCTCGAAGTACACCACGAACACCTTGAGGAGCTTCATTACGCACACAGCGACTGCCCGCTGGGCACAGAGGCACTGTGCGTCTCAAAAAGCTGGCGGAGTGAACGCATTGGCGGGGAGGAGGGGGGTAAGTTCACTGAAGACAGCAAGCTGGTCCCCCATACCAGCGCAGTATTCCATTCAGCGCGTTGCACCATCATGGTCCACGTCGGAGTCGCCTACTGCGTCGCATGTGAGATATACAGAGATCGTGGTGGTGATCTGCACTATGCTGGGCGCTGTCTGGTAAATGGTGCCTATATTGTACGGTCTTCCAGGTGGCGCCATTAACATAGACCCAAATGACCTGGTCGTGTTCTCCGATACCGTGAAAGACCTTAAAACTCCTGCGTGGACGTTTCTGCGCCCCTCACCAAAGCAGCCCGCGTTGTAGCCGACCACGTTGCAGTTGGTCCACGTCGGAGTTGCCCACAATGTCGCATGTGAGATATACAGAGATCGTAGTGGTGATCTGCACTATGCCGGGCGCGACGTGGTAATCATGGCCAACAATAGCGTCTGCGGGTTCGACCGTGGTGGACCGTGGTGCCCCTCACCTAACCAGCCCGCGTTGTAACCGACCACGTTGCACTTTTCAACGTCAGTGGTGGACTAAGCGATGGTGGCGTGTCCGTGGAGTTTATTTAAAACTATGTTGGCAGCAGTGTGGACTCAACGGTCTCAAAGACTGGCGATACAATGAGAGGCGCGCTGGTAATGAACAACAACCTAATGAAAAATGTACGTGACCCTCGGGATGCCACCAAAGTCACACACCAAAGCCTTTCAACAAGCTTTGCGTCTATGTTTGCGAGGGTCTCAGCGTCGACTGAATTAACAGCCACTCTAACCATCTTTGGCTTTCGAATTTAGAGCTCGCATAGCTTAAAAGCATAGCCATTGCGAAGCAGCGACAAGCACAAGATAGGCAAAAAACTTGGATAATTTATGACGTCTGACGGCGAAAAAGACAACGGAGTACTGGCTCAGGTCGCAAAACAAGTGCCTGATATCGACAAGGAATACAAACAATTGGTGCAAGAGTATCTGCTCCAACTTGGGGTTGACACGTACCGGCTCAGACTGGGGTGGAACGAGAATGCAAAGCAGATAGACATTGAATACTGGGTCCACCTAGAGCACCCTAAGCCAACCCGCCGTCAGTTAGGTGTAATTGCGCTTTAATTGTCAGAACAACAGTCGAAAGTACTACCACCTGGGACTCTCGGGCGCGATTGCTTCTATACTTCCGACGTGGTATTTAGCGAAAACTTCTTTGGCAATAATCTCATCCTTCTGGGTCGTCTCAACAGCAAAAAATAAACAACAAAAAAACAACAACAACCAAAACCAGTTATATTCGAAAAAGACGCTCTCTGCCCCATCACAGTAATCGGCAAGAAATAACAAACAATCGCTGAAACTGCGTACGGAAGGCCTGGTAGATGTAACTCTTGGAGAATGTGTTGTCGTGCGTGTTGAAAGCCGTGTTTTTTTTCCGGATCCAAAGAGATTAAGGAAACTGTCATTTTCTTTTACATAACCGCTGTCTTTCCAGTACACCACGGCGACAGGTTAAAGGTGAGTGCTCGCAGAGGAGCAAACCCCCACCCCCTCCGGATCAATTAAACTTTCATCACGCTCCTCACAGAGAAATTATAATGTCGCTATACGCATAACTCCAAGAGCCACAAGATTTTCTCCTGAAAAAGATATTGAAAACGCCTTACGTCCAGAGCATGAGCAGCGACCTGCGGTATACAAAAAGTGCGTAGATAATGTGGTCGATGGTGTCGACGGCACTCTGAGTGTTGTGGCTATTGGGGGGGGGGGAGAGGCGACATAGGAAGGATTGGCTTGTTGTCGACGATCATCGCCGCCCCCACCGCAATTGGCCGCGAAATCGCATCTCTGGGCTGCTGCCTGTTGTCAACAGCCGGGGCTTTTGTTAGTCAGCGGCTGACCACGAAGGCCAAAAACTACGAAGAAATTCGCGTCTTGGCTGAAGTAAAGCTCAATACGATCCTCGACCACCTGTCTAAGCGCTACACGACAACACTCTCTCCGAGGAAGAATTTAAGCTCATACTCGACGTGTATGACAAGTACGTTGCAGTCAAAAACAATATACGGTCATCCACGCAGAAGGCGCACGATTACGTCGCCATCGACGAGGCTGCAAACAACGAGCTGACTGCCCGCGGAAGGGTCGAGGAGCTCCTGAAAAACTGACTGTAGTTGGGGATTTGTAATATACTGCGTCGTTTCTGTCGAAACGGCAAAAACAGCAGGCACGCCAAACCGACGGAACAACAGGTTTCTGACTCGAGACCTAGCCCCAGCGAGCCTCCGCCATGCGATGAGGTCTTTCAGTAACGGACGAACAAAAAAGTGAGATGCCAAAGGAGATTATTTTTGCGCACGTTTTACTGCGGGCGGGGTCTGACTGGTGCAGGACAACACATTAATGCTAGGCTGCTTTGGGGCCAACCCTAACCCCCCACCCACGAAGTGTGGTGCGCGCTAAAAATCAGCCCTGGAAAGTGGGGTTTATTTCATTTTTTTTTTCTTTTTTTTTTACATATACTAGTATTCTTGTAAAGCTATTTAGGTTGTTTTATTTTTAAAAAAAAGCTTTTACCTTTAGAAAGAAAAAAAAAACACAACGTTTTGCGAAGTATATCATGAGGTACTTAATTGTGTGTGTGTGTATGTGTGTAAGAGAGACAGACAGAGAGACAGAGAGACAGACAGAGACAGAGAAAGAGAGAGAACACACACTGTTAGAAAAGATACAAACGAACAAAATTAATTTACTCAGCAGAACCACATTACCAACGTCTGTAGATGCATTACAAAGAAAAGAAGAAAAACAAAAGCAAAAAAAAACAACAAAAGATCAACTTTTTACCGAGCCCACCTTTTATTTTTAGCTTAAAAGTTATAAAATTATTTTAAAAAACTTTAACATTGACCTTAATCTAACATTTTTAACATTATCCTCAATATAGGATGCAGACGGACGAACGGACTGACGCGCACACGGTCACCAAAGTGATTGTTTTTTAAAGCTTAAACCAAGACTGGGTTAAAAAAAAAAAAGAATATTGTGTCAGTCCTCATGCAGAAATATTAAAGTTATTAAGATAGGTAAATTTTGCATAGTATTAAAATTATAATGTTCATATACATACTTTGTTTTGATATAAGTTATACTTGATAAGTTCATTCAATATCATAACCGTTGCTGACGGACGAACTTCTTTTGTACGGCCATTCCCTATCTGCAGAAATGGGTGAGCTGAAACGTTTTCCGTGGTAAACAATAAAGAACCAGCAATATCGACCTAAATAAGTTTTGTTTGCGTGTAATTTGAAGACGATATGCCTTAAAGGTGAATAATGTCCACACATTTAAATGTAGATATTTTTATGGTCCAAAATTTGGTTCGGCCATATTCATACCGCCCGTACCCGGACTTACATATTTCATATCTAGTTCCGTTGTTAAACTAGAGCTGGAATATATGTTTCGTTGAAATCATGAGAGAGAGAGAGAGAGAGAGAGAGAGAGAGAGAGAGAGAGAGAGAGGGGGGGGGGGGATTCTCGGCTTGACAGAAATGACCGACCGATGTTCCAATCGACGTAATACAGTGGCAAGAAGCAAAGTGTCGTTTTCTGTAGAAATGTTAGCAGCTCCTCCGCTAGGTTCGGAAGCATCAAACATGTAACAATCATTGGCGCAGGTCTGATGGGTGCTGGTATTCCAGGCTCATCGACATTTCGGCCCAAAGCCAGTTAGGCTCGGGACGATTCGGAACGAATGCTGCTTTTAGTCGGGACGATTTGTCCGGGAAGCTTCGGCCCACATACGTTTCATTAGGTATATACTGTGCTACTTTGATAATGATGTTTTCCTTGAAATATACTGTGTTGCTTTCATAGTGATGTTTGAATAATAATGATAATATTATTGGGTATATGGAATAGTGTGAATCGCTGAAGTGATTTTCATGATTGTCAGGTATAATCTGTCACAAGGGAAGTAACTCTTCTTTACTGATAGAACATGGCTTTAATATAATCGGTCATCGTATGCAAATGCTGTACATGTATATCTAATTTGTATTGTGATTACGAGACTTAAAATACGCAAAACACTTTTTTCAACATTTTATTATTTACTATAAAGCAAGCGTTAATGAATAACGATTTTAAAAATAATAGAAATAGATGCACAGTATAACACAAAGTATAACCTTTAACAACAAAGTGTCAGTCATCATAGTGACAGATCTGCCGATTATTTATTTGGATAAAATAAAATCCACTTAAAATGAAAGTAATTCTAACTCAAATAGATTTACCAGACAAGTGTTAATTGGTACTGGATAAAGCATCAATGTAATCAAACAGGTAACAGGTCCAACTTCATAAAACATATACTAGTTAAAGTATATACATGCTGCCTCAGCATACAATATGCAGAAATATAATGCTGCAATTGAAGCGAAGAACAAGATAACAATACATTGTGTCTAATTATTGTTTTGTTACAAAATTAAATAGTGGAATCTGTAATCAAATATAAGTAGATAAATCTATTATGTAATCAAATATAAGTAGATAAATCTATTATGTAATCAAATATAAGTAGATATTGCAAATTGCTTCTGGTTATATAACCTACATGTTCCACACATTGCTGCTGTCTTCTTAAAAAGATCACTTGTTCGTGGATACCCTGCGCTGTATTCGTCCAATATTCTATTCAGCACATTCAAATTGCTTGTGCATTATGATAGTTTTCTCTTACAAACTGAACACCGCAAACCCCGTTTGTATTAATGAAACATGGCGTTTACCGGGGTTCAGACAATACAGATTTTTTGGTGAATTTGCAGATTGACAACTGATTTAAATGTTATTCATATACCCTATTGGGAATATGAAGCAGATGAAACAGTTACTGTTATTTATATTAGTACCAAAATGTTAGAATAAACAGATATAAAACAAAGGCTGAGTAGCAATCACTTTTCACGAGCCGTCTATTTAATTGGATACTACTACTACTACTTGTTGTTGCTGCTGCTGTTGTTGTTGTTGTTATTATTATTATTATTATCATTATTATTATTGAAGTAGGGATATACTGTGCTACTTTAATAATGATGTTTTGATTAAAAAGGCATTCTTATTTGATAGTTACATGTGTTAGTTACATGATAAAAAGGGCATTCTTATTTGATAGTTATACGTGTCAGTTACGAGATAAAAAAGGCATTTTATTTGATAGTAACACGTGTCAGTTACGAGATTTAAAAAGCATTCTTATTTGATAGTTACACGTGTCAATTACAAGATAAAAAAGGCATCTTATTTGATAGTTACACGTGTCAATTACAAGATAAAAAAGGCATTCTTATTTGATAGTTACACGTGTCCGTTACGAGATAAAAAAGGTATTCTTACTTGATAGTTACCTGTGTCAGTTACGAGATAAAAGAGCATTCTTATTTGATAGTTACACGTGTCAATTACAAGATAAAAAAGCATCTTATTTGATAGTTACACGTGTCAATTACAAGATAAAAAAGGCATCTTATTTGATAGTTACACGTGTCAATTACAAGATAAAAAAGACATCTTATTTGATAGTTACACGTGTCAATTACAAGATAAAAAAGGCATCTTATTTGATAGTTACACGTGTCAGTTACGAGATTTAAAAAGCATTCTTATTTGATAGCTATACGTGTCAATTACAAGATAAAAAAGGCATCTTATTTGATAGTTACACGTGTCAATTACAAGATAAAAAAGGCATCTTATTTGATAGTTACACGTGTCAGTTACAAGATAAAAAAGGTATTCTTACTTGATAGTTACCTGTGTCAGTTACGTGATAAAAAAGCATTCTTATTTGATAGTTACACGTGTCAATTACAAGATAAAAAAAACATCTTATTTGATAGTTACACGTGTCAGTTACGAGATAAAAAAAGGTATTCTTACTTGATAGTTACCTGTGTCAGTTACGAGATAAAAAAGCATTCTTACTTGATAGTTATATGTGTCAGTTACAAGATTAAACAAGCATTCTTACTTGATAGTTACATGTGTAAGTTACGAGATAAAAAAATGCATTCTTACTTGATAGTTTACATGTGTTATTTACAAGATAAAAAAGGCATTCTTACTTCATAGTTACGTCTGTCAGTTACAAGATAAAAAGGCATTCTTACTTGATAGTTACGTGTGTCAGTTACGAGAAAAAAAATCCTTTTTATTTGATAGTTGCATGTGTTAGTTACAAGATAAAACATCATTTTAAAAAACATTATCAGGTAGAGAACTTTTAGATAGAAGTTGCACAGAAAGCATGGTTTTCAATATATATATATATATATATATATATATATATATATATATATATATATATATATATATATATATATAGTTTGTTCCTCGTTTCACAAAAGGGCAAAAACGGATAATTTTGTACAGGTTTTGTCATATCTCATCGACGAGGAAAATGGAAAACCGTCCTCAGTACAGCAATGAAATATTTTTTCACAACGGTTAGTTATATGGAATGGACACTTTTCAGAGATAATACTTATGAAATTGAATCATGCTAAAAATATATATGATATTCTCAATCTCTGAGACCATCCTATTCGACCATTTTCTCTTTATTTGAAGTATGACCTTCATAGTGAAGAAAAGTGTGAAATTATTCAGTTAATGTGATTTTTTTTAAACATTTTATTCTAATGTTGGTGTTTTTCAATTATGGAACTAATTATGATATATAAATTGTATTTGAATGGAATATAGGAACATTATTCTGCTATGTTCCATAAGACAAGGACTAGATGAATCAATGCTGTCGTAGGTGTCACGGAATTGTATGATTTATATCAATATGTATATGTGATCAAAAATGTATTCGGGTTTCGTTTCCGACTAGAGCGTTACTCGAGAGTTGTTTATTTTTTCAGCTCTAGTTATTTTGAAATACTGAGCGCGATTAATCCTATGCTGCACGTGCAAATTGCCTGTAGTGAAAACTTACGTATCTAGCTGCTGCGCTTATCTGTCACAGCTAGAGTACATATAGAGCAAATTCTCTATAAACAAATTACACTACGACGAGTCTTGTCAGAAAGCTTACCTCTTTACGGGAGCAAATCTTCAGCTGTAGAGGTATGTGAAATTTAAGATTGTATTCTTTATCACTATTCGTTTTATATGACAGAATTGTTTTATATATTGATGTTTTAGAATTTATTCTAAATTCTACAGAGAGTCAATACCTAGGTCATACAACGCCATGATATTAGAAATACTATAGTCTGGTTCAAGTTAGCTATTTGTTGTAACTGAACAGACGGATATTATTTAATTATACGCGGCTTGCATTGAATGATTAATGTAATGTGTAACGAGATGTAATTCATGTGCGCGCATGCGCAACATATATCAATGCAAAAGTACTAACCGTGTCATATGTACTACACGGTTTAGTTGTTATACTTTTAGCTGTCCTTATGTATGGTTTGGTGTTGTGGAGTCGCAGAACTGTGTGGTTTCTTGTGACGTGTACGCTGTGTCTGGTGACGTTGTTTCGGAAGAGTGTACTGGTTTTCTCGATGCGAGGGACCAAGGCTTCTCGACCAGCGGGTCTGTGTTAAATGTGAAGGCTCTCGAGGGATCCTTCAACAGACTGGGAGGGGTGGACCATGCTTGGTGGCTCCTTGACCATTGACTAGAGCGGGTGGAAGCGGAGATACATCTTGGTCGTCAAACGGGCGCCACGATAGTTATACATATTACGTGTTCCATTTTATTGTTATTTTCAATATTGCTATCTGTGCAAAATTACATGTATTCACATTTCAATATCGCTATATGTGCGACAGATTCATAATTTCATGCATTCCCATTTCAATATCGTTATATGAACGACAGATCCATAAATTCATACATATTCCAATATCGCTTGATGAATTGATAAATTGATGAGTTAATAGATTGATGAATAAATGAGTATCGTATTGATAAGTGCATAAATCACATGCTTTGGTCATCCTTGGTACTTAATAAGACCTTGTTTATATTAGGGTGTAGATCATATACTCTTATTTGTTGATTGGTGATAGGACGTTATTCACGTTTGTTTAAAATTCCATTCGTTAAATTCATATTTGATTTTTTCTCGTTGAGTTACTTGTTGTTGATAGTTCCATGTTAGGAACTTTATAATTTTCCTTATCTTTTTGTTATAATGGTGTCAGATTTGTTCATCTTTAAATTGCGTTTATAAATAAACATCTTATATTAACGCAGTTGCTTTCGGTGTCTTCACTAATCCAGTCCCAACCCGGCTTCATCCTGTGACAGTAAGTCCGTTGTCTTTCAATCGTCCGTCGCCATCTTTACGCAACTTATAAAAGCATGCATACATATGTCAGAGGACATGGATGGGACTTGCCTGTTAGTAGGACAAAAATGTCTTTCATGTATTTAGGTATATACCGTCGACGTATATTCCACTGTTCTTTTTCGAACTTTTTTTAAAGGTGACTATTGTATATTAAGAAATATCGTACTAGCCTCTTACTATGGCTATATTCTAGAAATGGTGTTCAGAGTCAACGTAAAAATACGAAATTCTACATGTTGCTTCTATTATTTCACTTATATACAAATATAAATTCATAATTTTATAATAGGACTAAATAATCTTTATGTGAAACGGTTGATGCGTGTTGATGAATTGAGCGAACTGTAAGGAATGACATGAAACAAAGGAAAGCATTCCAAGAACAGCCCCAAACATTTGCGCCATCTATTACGATTATTAGTAGTCGTTATGTAGATTTTATCCGGCATGTGTTATTGTCTCAATATTAATTCATCTATGTAATCCCATTTGTACAGATAATAATAATAATAATAATAATAATATGATTGTAATCACAAGTAACAAAATTTCTAATGATTTTGAATTCATGCCAATCGCTAACCCCTATGAGTGTAAGAATGCCTTGAGGTACTTAAAATTTGGTGGGGCATATAAGCATATAATATACGGATAGTTTATATAATTTTACTAAAATACCCATGAATACCATAATTTCTTGCACAATGTGTGTGTGTGTGTTTATACATGTGTCTGTAAGTTGGGGGGGGGGGGGTCTGTGTGAAACAAACCGACAACATAAAGTGCAAAACTAGTGCAAACTAGTCTAAATGCTTTCTCTAGGGCAGATGCTCACGAAAACAAACACATAACACACCAGTTAATACACAAAACAACGTAAAAAGACGAAATTTTACATGTTCCTTTCTCAGTTATGTACAAAAATCAATTAAATTCCGATATTTACGAAAGAACTAAAGCATTTAATATGCAACGCCTGACACGTCTTGGTCGATTGATCGAACTGTAAGGAATGACCTAGAAACCAAGGAAAGCATTCCCAGTATAGCGCCACACTATAGGAGCTGTGCTAGTAGCGTGAGTCCTACAATAGGTTATCAACAACATGAACTGCGATTAGCTTGTGACTATGAATATAGTGCTGGATCCGTCTAGCTCGGGCTGTCTTCGTGTTTACCTTGGACAAGGTGGGTCAAAAGTTTGCAAGATCTTACAGTATTCCAAGTTCAAGGGCGGGGGAAATAAATCATTGATCAAAGAATTTTATCATGTATTAGTCGGTGTCGGAGTCGTTGACTCTATCAACTACCTGTAAGATAATGTAATGTAGGCTCAGACAGTGTCACCGAAATCTACTTTTCAGACGCACTGTTTGGTACTAGAATGCGAAGAAGAAAAAAAAGTTGCGGTAAGAATGCCGAACATTCGTAAGGAGGCGTTCCATTCCGTTAATAAAAGAAAGAATCCGATATTATTGTAAAATAAATCAAATATGACTAATAAGTAAATAAAAGACGGCGATAATTACTATTATGTTATTAACTAGACGTTAATGCTTATTATAAAAGAGGAATAAGATGAAAAGAAGTTGAATGACGCATAGAATGCTATTCATAAAGAAAATTTTAAAACCTATTACATGACCTTAAGAAGAGAATATTATGAACATCTCTTACAATAAATTCGTATTACTTGGAATACGTCAAAGGCGAAATGCCTCCAGCTCTATATCAGTAATAATTTGTGGAAAGCCATTTTAAATTTAATTTGACTATTTCTCAATGCTCTGACATATAAAATCGATTTGTAAGATAAAATAATGGACACATACACAAGTTCATCCCGAACCTGACATATAAAATCGCTTTGAAAAAAAAAATGGATACGTGCACAGGTTTATCCCGAACCTGACATATAAAATCGCTTTGAAAAATAATATAATGGATAAGTACACAAGTTCATCCAGAACCTGACATATACAATCGCTTTGTAAGATAAAATAATGGATACGTACACAAGTTCATCCCGAACTTGACATATAAAATCGCTTTGAAAAATAATATAATGGATACGTACACAAGTTCATCCAGAACATGACATATAAAATCGCTTTGTAAGATAAAATAATGGATACGTACACAAGTTCATCCCGAACCTGACATATAAAATCGCTTTGAAAAAAAAAATGGATACGTGCACAGGTTTATCCCGAACCTGACATATAAAATCGCTTTGAAAAATAATATAATGGATAAGTACACAAGTTCATCCCGAACTTGACATATACAATCGCTTTGTAAGATAAAATAATGGATACGTACACAAGTTCATCCAGAACATGACATATACAATCGCTTTGTAAGATAAAATAATGGATACGTACACAAGTTTATCCCGAACCTGACATAAAATCGCTTTGAAAAATAATATAATGGATACGTACATAAGTTCATCCCGAACCTGACATATACAATCGCTTTGTAAGATAAAATAATGGATACATACACAAGTTTATCCCGAACCTGACATATACAATCGCTTTGTAAGATAAAATAATGGATACATACACAAGTTTATCCCGAACCTGACATATAAAATCGCTTTGAAAAATAATATAATGGATACGCACACAACTTCATCCCGAACCTGACATATACAATCGCTTTGTAAGATAAAATAATGGATACATACACAAGTTTATCCCGAACCTGACATAAAATCGCTTTGTAAGATAAAATAATGGAACCTGATTATTTCTCTACACACATTTTCACCTATGCCTTCGAATTACCTTTGCGGAACATACATTAACCGTGCAACATTTCTTCTTTGACGATTCCATACATTTGAAACATGAGGGCATAAGTCATCTATAGGTATGTATTTTGAAAATCCATCTTTTTTTTTTTTTTTTGCAAAACCTAAACTGCAAAATTTGAATGAAATAAATTGATATTCAGGAAGATACCCCCCCCCCCAAGTGAATTGTTCCTAACTAGAAATACGCCAGGGTATCATGCAGCTAAATTTTAAAATATGAACCAAATAAGGGTTTATAGCGATAAACCATGAATGGCATTTTCCATGGATCTAGATCAGAGACTGTTTATATTTAATTGCAATTTCTGTTTTAATTTGTGTAGTTATCTTGTTTTACATGATCGGAATGCAGTAAAGATTTTTTTTTATCTGAAAGACACACTATAAGCATGTAGTTAAAAATTAACACCTTATTTCAAAATGTAAGTTACTGTATATGTATTATATAGGCAAAACTAGGCGATGAGTCAGAAGTTATCATTTAATTTTGAAGAAGTAAAAAATCACTGTGCCATGTTGACTTTGTTTTATTTCATTTCTTAGAGAGAGTCTCAGATAGAATTGTTTTTAAAAAAATCAAGAAGCCTACCATGAAAGAGGTACTGTTTGGTGAGAGTAATGGTAACAAGAAACCTAACATGAAAGAGGTAATGTTTGGTGAGAGTAATAGTAACAAGAAGCCTACCATGAAAGAGGTACTGTTTGGTGAGAGTAATGGTAACAAGAAGCCTACCATGAAAGAGGTACTGTTTGGTGAGAGTAATAGTAACAAGAAGCCTACCATGACAGAGGTACTGTTTGGTGAGAGTAATGGTAACAAGAAGCCTACAATGAAAGAGGTACCGTTTGGTGAGAGTAATAGTAACAAGAAGCCTACCATGACAGAGGTACTGTTTGGTGAGAGTAATAGTAACAAGAAGCCTACCATGAAAGAGGTAATGTTTGGTGAGAGTAATAGTAACAAGAAGCCTACCATGAAAGAGGTTCTGTTTGGTGAGAGTAATGGTAGCCTACCATGAAAGAGGCACTGTTTGGTCAGAGCAATCGTAACAAGAAACCTACCATGAAAGAGGTACTGTTTTGGTGAGATTAATGGTAACAAGAAGCCTACCATGAAAGAGGTAATATTGGTGAGAATAATGGTAATAACAATCAGCTACAGCGTCAGTTGGCAGTTAGTAATGGTGTTGTGTGTTCGTTTCTATTAACGTGGAGCCCAATCACCACTCAATACCACCGGATTTGCTTAATTACTTTAAACTCTGCAAATAGTCATGCAAAAGAAAAAGAACAAAAAAAATTTTTTTAAAAATGAAACTAATAATGTATTGTAGTTGTGCCCAAATCTACGTAATAATTTCAGTAAGACGGACGACCTCTTCTTAAATTTACACGAACTCAACCCTAAATATAATTTCAATCCCGCCAAAAAAGGCTCATAAAATATCTTTTTTCAGGATTACTATCTAAGTGCTAGAAACACATACTGTACATTTGAAGCCTATGCAGAATTTCAATATTATGATTCGTTTCAGAATTTACGGTATATGGAATGCTGAATAAAAGGATTAAATAGAAATGATCTAGAGCAGTGGATGATGCACTTCAAGATAACGGGTAAGTTATGGAACGGGCGCACATCTGTACAATCTACCATTGCGCTGAATGACCCTTCCAAGAAACACCGCCAACATTTCTTTATATTTTCAATCTGCAACTAATAACTAAATCAGTAACTTTAATGTATCCCAGGAGAATCATAATATTTAGTTTCCAGAATAGCGACTATTATTCCAATCATTGCGTTATCCATTCGGCTTTCTGCAGAAAACACCTCTGGGCTAGGATTAGGGTTAACCCTAACCAGTCTGTAACTAATAACTAAAATGAGAAACTTTAATGTGTCCTAGGAGAATCATGATATTTTGTTTTCTGACCAATGACTATTATTCCAATCACTGAGGTAGCAGCAAACACCCCAAAAGTTGTTATGGTCGCCAAAAATGCCCAGTCCTCTGGTATAATTCAAACGTGGGAGGCTGTACGATGATATTGACGAAACGAAGTCAGATATTGTTAAAACTTGATATAGATATTGGTCCCATTTTTTTTCATTAAAACTTCAATGATGTGTTTGAATACACTTTATTATTTTTGTCTTACAACTGACAAGCTGATACATTAATAATTACTGTGCTTATATTCTATTGTTTTATCTGCTAACTTTTTCCTTGCCGATTCTTTCATGACGATGTTAGTGATAACCACAGTCAGAAGCGATATTTGTATGGTCCTCAATCCATGTCATGGTCAGTTTAATAACTGTATTACAATCCATGTCATGGTCAGTTTAATAACTGTATTACAATCCATGTCATGGTCAGTTTAAGAACTGTATTACAATAATGAAGCCATCTTTTAATTTTTCTGTTGACTGGTTATTGGTATGATATAACAAATATTTACTAGTTTTATCGTCATAAAAAGGTTCACCATCATTGGCATATGGCGGATAGAGAAACAAGCGAATATGCTTATATTTAGCACTGTACTCGATAACAATAAACTTTATACACAGTATCTTTTCAAACTAACTGGCAGGAGTCGGGAAAAAAATTAAAATATTGAAAAATATGTATTTGGTACAAAAGAAAATTGTATAGATAATTGTTAGGACCCCAATGTTCTAGCAAATCTATAATGGTATCATTTGAAGTTATCAGTATCGGGTGTGAGGCTGGAGTAATAGATATACAATCTCCAACTTGATTTGCATTGAGGTACTTTTATAATATGTACATGTCAATTCGGTTCATTTTGAGAACGTGGAAGGAGGAAAATGGAAATAGTTGAGCTATGAGATGTTATTAAAAACCGTTGGACCGCTCCAATATCTTCTCATCTTCATTATGAGATCGCAGCGGATTTCCAATTAACAACCACGATATGTCTGTCTGGATTCCAAAGGTCTGTGCTCCAGTAGTACGGTTTATAATAATTTGGACGATCTGAAAGAAGGTAGTGGGCGTTTTCGATTACACCATAGGAGCAGTTGCCACAATACGATCAATGATTTCTAAAAAACAACAACACACATTTAGAGAACTATGGCCTTCTCGCAATCTAGTATGTAGATTTCGTGCACTTCTCTCAGCCGGGTAGTAGTAGACTTGGGCTTTTGGGGGCTCCCTATTTAACTTTGATTTCAAGGAATGTAGAGAAAGATTGTTCCTGACTTCTTGTGGAAGTTCCATTCCGTGACAGATTTCCGCAGGAACAAATTTATGTATCAGGTGGTTATAGAAGGAAAGTGTTTATAGGTTAGATATATCATTAAGTTGTCTACCTGCTGAACACTTGGTGCAACTAAACACAGCAGGTAACAGAGAGCTATACCGAGATACATTTTAAAGAAGAAATAAAAAAATAATTACTTTGTGTTTATAACGTCTTAGTGAAAATTTGCTCCATGTTGTTTCTTCCAAAATGTCGGTATATGACATTGACTTAGCTGCACAAGACATAATGTATATTTGGATAATATGCTGCCCACTACAATTGCAGACCAGTATAATGCAATTACTACTTGCGTATTTATTTTAAAATGTTATCGATTAAGAGAAGGTGTCTATGAATTGTTCCAATAGCTTGTCAGAAAATTGTATAATCCATTATAGATTTAATTGATCAACAGTTTTACCCATATCAAAAAAAATTTTTTTTTTAAAAATCGATTAGGATGTAGTTCTCAAATGTCGATCTTTTCCGAAATTATTCAACATGCGATTAAAGTTGTTTTTGTGGTGTACCTGAAAATGCGCAAGACTGCGTTAAATATAATGATATTATAAACCGTGCTAGAGGACCGTCATCCTTGCAAATATACGTATCGTCACTACTTACGGGAAGTCCTTAATCCTTGCTATCCCATGATGCCAATGACGAGATATTTGGAGTGGTGGAAAAACAATTATAGCAACAAAAAGATTTACTTAAGTTTTTTTTTCTTTCTTTCTTCATTTCCATAATACGACCTTAATCAACATATATTATTATTATTATAATATATATATATATATATATATATATATATATATATATATATATATATATATATATATATATATATATATATATATATATATATATATATATGCAAATCACTTATATTACATTTATATTTACATTTATTAACCCACATACACACACACTCTGCCACGTCAGTATCAACACATTCACCCTTAATATTATTTATAATACCTAGCAATTTTGTGTGCTTATAATATCCTTGCATGTTTCTTTTGTAATTATTCAATATTTGTTGATATTTTAATTTTTTTCTTTCTAGTTCACGTCGGTCAATTCGTAAAGATCATGTGTGTGGAAGATACAGGAAAACTGAAAGACACATTACAGTGTGCAAGTCTAGTAACCTAGATATAAGATGATTAACTACACTTTATAAAACAAAATATAAACAAATGCCCCTACCTGAGCAAGCAAAGGCGACTACTATTCAATAATGTATTATGTATGTATTAGCGTTTAACGGCACCCAGTGGCGGCGCGATGGGGGGGGGGGGGGCGGGGGGTAATTGCCCTCAGGAGTAAGGCGGGCGCGTCGGTATTTTTTTTTTTTTTTTTGGCAGCTGTAATGGGGTGGGGTGGGGGTTGGAAGTTGTCAACTGACATATAAACTTCTCTGTAGCAAACTAATGGCGCCACTAAAGAACATTGCCCCCGGGCGCCTCGAACCCTCGCGCCGCCTATGACGGCAACTCAGAACAATAGTGTTTATTTGGTACCAAGTAAAATTCAATAAATGTATAAATATATAAAAAGACTTCGATTCTTTAGGTCAGGGGTATCAAACATACGGCCCGCGGGCCGGATACAGCCCGCGGGCCGGGATACAGCCCGCCAGATTTGTAATCGACTGCGCAGACTTGATAGAGCCAGCTGTCGGTGTAATTATCTGCGCTGGGGAAACAGCACCTTACAGATAGATCCACAATAGGTATAGCTGTTTACAATCAGTTCTCATGAAGAAAACATCTTGTTCATGAGCGGTCCCTTTCTCATTGCACTTGGCATTTACGTCAATAGGATAATGTATTGAACGTCGTATATAAAGATGCAATAAAGGTCGTATATAAAGACGGCTACAGGTGCTATGTTTCAGTCAACTCTAAACTGCTTTTGGTCTAATACCAGAAGTTTGCCTTACTTACCCATAACCTAGTATCTGTCACAGAGTAACATCAGGTGACGGAGACGGCCTACCGAAACTATGTAACTAGTGCCAACCGTGAGGACGCCGGTGCGTACCATTCCAACTTTCAGACATTCAAGGAAGGACTTACACCGCAACAAATCGCTGAATACTACTCACAGTGAGGCCACAGCGGAAACTACCACATTGAAAGTTTATTTTTAAAAGATTTTTTTTTTTTTAAATTTCCAACTATCAATTGACTGAGGGACCTTTGGTGGATGTTTTCCTTCAGCTTTATGTCTATTTATATATTTGTTTATCTATTTATTTATTTTTTTACAAGCTTAAAGTTTGATGACCTGGTTGGTATACAAAAATCGAATGTGTGAAAAAGATTTAGTCCAACTCTTTCACATGATATAATATTTTGTCAACATAAATGTTAATAACATCTTTCTTAAAAGTGTACAGTTCATGTTCAAAGATCCAGTTTGTGCCAAACGAATTCCATTGCAGTTATTGTAGTTATTGGTTCCATGGGTTTTGTGATGATTAAGTATTTGCATGCTCATTTTTTATTTTTTTAACTCGAACTCGATTGTGGTTGGGGTTTTTTCCATACATCCTTGAAGATTTTTGAAACAGTTTATTATCACAGAAACAGAAATAAATTCACATATCTAGCTGAATCTCTGTCACGTGATGATTTGCCGTTTTTTTAGGGGTTTCGACGAATTCCATTTCTTCGAAAGAGCTGTGGCCTTGTACATTTACATTTTGCATCTATATGACTGCATTGGCTTTTTAGATTAGTATAAATGTGGCTAATCGTGAAAATTTTAATACCACACCAGTGATTTTTTGTTGTCATAACAAAATGAAGATATAGAGGTTTTGTATGCTTCTGTGCCTTTCTGACAGAATTATGGTCTTTAATTACATTTTACGTGTGTTGGAGATCAAATTCAAGCTTTCAAGATCCCTTCTGCGTTTCTGTTTGTGTTTTTCCTCCATGTGAGATCTGTTTGAACTTTTCCCTCATGCATTGGCCTCCCTATTAATAAAACTCGTACAGCATCTTGGTGATATTTACTAAATTATTTCAAAATCAAGTCAGAAATAACATGTTTCAAATGGTAAGTTCAGCCAAAAAGATGAACGTTCACTTTATTAGTGTACCTAGATGTCCGTCATAATATAATTAACTGGACATCTTGATGATATAAGCCTATTTACCAATGTTTGTCAAAATCTGATCAGAGATCGAGTCGCTAAAGTGTTGACAAGTTCATCCAATCATATGCAACATCATTTCATTACTATGCATGGACTTTGCTCATATTTTTGCTCATTTGAGATCATGATTTATTTAGCCTATTTACCATTCTTGCATCAATGTCACATTAGAAATAACGGTCTCGATGGGTAACAAACACTGCCAATTGGATGCAACATCACCTTATTAATATGCATTTGTCTCACTCATTATTATACTTATGCGTTTTATGAAAATCGGGTCAGAAATATGACCTCTAGAATGATAATATATTAGCCAATCAGATGAAAGATCATCTCAATAATATGCGTGTATCTCGATCATTATGGGACTCATTCGAGATATGGATGATATAGGGCCATATTCCAAGATTGGTCGTAATTGGATTAGAAATATGGCCTTCGGTGTAGCAACATGATCAACCAATTTGATGCTGGATCATCACATTAATATGCGTGGATCTACCTTGTTATCAGACTTTTACGAAATCTTAATGATATAAACCCATTTTCCAATTTTGATCGAAATCGGATCAGAAATATGGCCTCAAGAGCGGCAACACGCTCAGCCAAACAAATGTACGATCAACACATTTATATGTGTTGATGTCGCTCATGTACGACCTGGCTCAAGATATTGGTGATATAAACTTATATTCCAAGTCTGATTAAACTCGATTAATGGACGCAGGGGCATACCATATAAGCTCATTAGGCCTTACGGCTAGATGAGCCAAAATTAACAAGGACACATTACTATAGTCAGCTAAAATATAAGTGCACATTAACGCATTGCTTTGTTCAGAACGGATCAAATTGGCGTCCTGTTATCTTATACTAAATTCCTCTCATTTCACTTTTTAACATATTTTATTTTGTGTCAATTACTTATTTGTCGTTTCTTCGATAACAACTTCTCTATGTGGTTTATGAACAGTTCTGTCAAACCTAAACGATCCGAGTGGTCATGCCACCCGAAAAAGATATTATTATTATTATTATTATTATTATCACAGCTTTATAATCTCGGGTTTCGTAATCTGGACGCCATGGACCCATCGGAGGGCATGTTGAAGAAGCGAAGGAAAGATGTGTCTATACTCAAATCTTCCATGGCTACTTTGAGCTGAATTTGCCAATACTTGATGGTATGTGTGCTGTGCTTTTTTTTTAATAAAAAAAATAATAATAATACATCGTTCTATACTAAACTAAGTTGAAGATTTGAATATTGAGGTGCATTTTCGGTAATTTAATTGCGGATTTGTTTTATTTTTTTATTTTTATTTACCCACCTTTGTGTAATAAAATGTGTAAATTTATAAAGGAAATAAACAGATCTGCATGAGGTATATGAATTGCCCTCATATTTCTCTCACAACCTTGAACTAATTCATACAAACGATTTACAGAAACAATATCGATAATCAATTTTCTTACATAGCAGCCTCCTCGTCAATTTGAACAAATGTAAATTAATGGCAATTGATTTTGTGTACGTAAATTTGAACCGAGTTTACTCAGGCCAATTTTGGGGTATGTTCCATTATGTTGAACAATGTCATGCTAAAAGAAGAGGAAGAATGCTCCAAACATTTTCGTGCTTAGAACTTATTGTTTGCAGATTTTCTTCATTATTAGCTATAGCCATTTGTATTCTTTCTTTCCACAGATTCATATGACTGTTTAGTTGTTGTTGGGGGTATGGGTGAAGGTCACTTACCGGCCGAGTCCGTGTGTGAGATGATATGTCTTGTAAGCCAGGTATGTCATGAAATAGGGCAGTGGATCAATACCTCTCGTATATCGAAATGTTCAACGTAACAACACATAATCTTTGGTGTATATTAAATTAATTTAACACTCGAATACGAGAGAAGCTCGTACGGTAGCATTTAGGAAAACTTCGATAAAATCGGAACTCCCTTATAACACTAAATTTAATGGCATGGACATCAGTATACGCCACGGCCAACAAAATCTCTCAACGCCATGCAGCTACTTTGGTAAACCACTACCCTTTTGTACGATATTTTTATAATACTTTTGTCTTTTTTTGTTTTTGCATGGCCGACGACGTTGGCGTCCTCGCATATAAAAGCATATACATGCATACAGATAGACTCACTGCATCTCATTCTAGGTCCTAGGCAACAGTCTGGATTGGGTTTCATAGCTCCTATCCCATTTCTTTCTCAAGCTCTGTTCATTCTCGAACCATCAAACTAGATGCTTTTATGCATCTCTATTATTATCACACCCTTACAAGAAATGAAGGTCAATGTGACCTACATTTCATATTTTATTGGATTAGGTTAAGTTTTCATGTTTAACTCATGACCAAATAGGTTTTTACACTCTCCATATACACTTTTACACACAGAATCATGAAACTAGATGAGAGGATGTATCTAAAGTAAAACTACACCCTTATCACAAAAGATAAGTCCCCTTGACCCAAATTTTACGCGTCACTGACATGGGTTCAGTTTTGTGTTTTAAGGTTATTTCTTAATGTCTGTTCATTCTGGAGTAATCAAAGTAGATGATTATATGCATCTCTATTAGTACCACAAACTTAAAACAAAGAAGGTCACTGTGACCTACATTCACACTTCACTGACTGAGGTTAAGTTTTCGCATTAGCTCATGACAAAATAGGTTTACTGCACCCGACATACATGCTGTTATACATAGAATCATGAAGCTTGGTGAGGGAATCCGCCTTAATAAGTACTACACCCTCATTGCAAAAGTAGGTAACTGTGACCCAACTTTCACGCTTCACTGACTAGAGTTAAATTTTGTGTTGTAATTGTTCATGTTTGAATCATTTAGTTAGATGATTAAATACATCTCAATTAGAACCATACCTGTACAAAAAAGGTCAGTGGTCTCTACACTTTACATTGCACTGGCTTCGGTACATGTTTGGCATTTATACTGTTATACCTAGAATCATACAATTTGGTGGGGAATGCATCTTGATAAGTATAACACCCTTAACATAAAAGTAGATCACTGTGACCCGTATTTCACACTTCGTTGCCTTAGGTTAAATTTTGTTTTAAGTTCATTTCTCAGGCACTGTTATTGCTAGAATCGCGAAATTTATGACGATATGCCCACGCCCTTACAACCAAAGAAGTTCATCGTAACCTATATTTTGATCTTTTACTGACTTTGGTTATTTTTCCTCATTTAGCTCGTGACCTCATTTAGCTCGTGACCACATGAGTCTTGGGCATGCTGTATGCATTCTATCCAGACTAGAACCATGAAACTTGGTGAGTGGATGCGTCATAATAAGTACTGTACCCTTCTTGCAGAAAGGATTCTTTGTGATCTATATTCCATCACTCAGTTACTTTTTTTTTACATTTTTTGTGTTTAAAGTTCATTTATTAAGTTGGTGTTTATGTTCCAATCATGAAACTGGATAATTGTATGCATCTCTGTAGGTGCTACATCCTTATAACCAAAGAAGTTTACTTGACCTACATTTTATGCTTTACTAGCATAAGTATTTGTATTTAGCATATGGCTAGACCTTTTCCATGCTATTCCTCCTAGCCTGCAGGGGAATGCCTTTTCTGACCAGTGCAGTTGGAAGTAGGAATACATATGTTTATTCAGTGATACACTTTCCATGTTAATAGCCATACATTGTTTATTGTGATAGGTTATCCTGAACGGGTTAAATGATTAATAGCCATACATTGTTTATTGTGACAGGTTATCCTGAACAGGTTAAATGTGTAGTATCCATGTGAATGATTATAGGACTTAAATAGGTGAACTGCATGCTACATGCTTACACGTGATGCCTTAACTGTAGTTAGGACTTCTATAGATGGACTGCATGCTACATGCTTACACGTGATGCCTTAATTGTAGTGGCTAATCAAGGCAAATACTCATGTATGAACAATGTTTGCAATTCTGTCTCTAACTCTAAGGTTATTCAAAGCCTGAGACTTTCACCCAGTAAAATCTGACTTCTAGGAATGGACAATGATAATAGATTCTGATGAAGATTTTAAGAGCAATGGTTTAAAAAACAAACTTTCGAAGAGAATGTAAACCAATTATAGTTAAGTGTCACAATGACTGGCTGCATGTGATAACAAATCTGAAATAACTCATATTTTAAGATAATCTTTGTCATGAATGTCAATATCCCCAATGAGCATAGCTGGTGGACAATCAGCAAGCACTCTCATGAATGACCAAACGTTTTATCGTCACTTTCATTTAAAGCAAAATAAATTGCGAATGGACAAACGTTTGCCTGAAATTGCATTCTGCGAACTTAAGAAACGAGTTTCTTCGCGCATTTTCATATTTGTTTCTTGGGAGGTTGCAGATCAGTTACTTTACTTACATATTCATTTTTGTTTAATAACAGGTGGACTTATTTGTATAACGATGAGAGAGGAGTACCTCCAATATGTGGAAGCTTACAAAGATAAACTCCAGCCGTTGATGGAACATCTTGAAATGGAAGGAAAATGGCACCAATAAAAATAGGAGCATGTCCCCAACTATGCCTTCGGAAAAAGACGGTACAGTTTTCTAATACGTTGTATATGATACAGCTCTAGGAATATGATATTTTCATCGCTGCAGTGTGATGGACATGAAACTGCACTCTGTGACCTAATAGCAAGTGTCAGGGATCTCGTGTATGAACTAGAACTATCGACCAGAAAAATATTTTATGACTAATGGCGTTGTCTTCAGACAGTATACTTTCCATTACTTCTGGGTAGAAGATTTTGTTTTTCAGTAATAGTTATAGCCACCATACTAATGGATAAAATAACCTATACCATCGTCGGTTGAGGATAGAAACTGTCCAGTAGATTTTAAAAAAAAGAAAGAATATTTGTATATGCTCTTGAAACAACATGGGTAGTATAATACTACATTCTTATTGGTTTGTATACTGAATGCTATGGAATTGTTTTAAACCTTTATAATGTATATGTTACGTAAAGTTGTGACGTTATGTTAACTTACATGTAGTACATTTGCATGACTTAAGAAGCGAGATAGGTCAATTCCATGTGAGTGTATGGTGAATGGTGGAATTAAGCAGATTAGTATATTTCTGCTACAATGTTCATACATTCAGTCTAATGTTAATAAAGATCGCAAATCAGAATATATCTGCAGCAGTTTTTATCTTTCTTGCTTGATCCTTTTACGCTATTGTTCACTCTTCGATCTAAGAAAAGATTGTTTTCGGTCCATGAATATTCCTTCAGAGTCAATTATAACGTATGCTGAGGATCATCAAATGTATGACAATCATTATCGAAAGGCGTGTTCTTTCATTTCCAAAGGCCTATATATACTGGTTAAACAGTCGTGTCTCAAGTCGACTATAAGTGTCCAAGAATCTGACACGACCTGTACGACTTTCAAAAGTACAATAGGTGAGAGTATTATTAACAAACATTCAAGTTAAAACTCCTGGAAGCATGAATCCATGAAGCTTTCTGTATGTCGTGATGTAGATGCTTATAAAAATATGTCAAAGTTTTGACAGTCTTGATTAAATTCATTACGTACCATTCTTATTTTCTGAAAACATTTTGTCCTGAAACGTGAACATAAGCACCGTTTACAAAGATCGTTGGAGACATGATCTGGACTAAGATATATAATAAACACAAAGGAGTACACTTCAGCATCTATGTCTCAGGCTATACAAAGCGTAGACAAACAATAGTGATATTCTAAGCTGATATTCTTGTTTTCATGCCCATCGTGAATTAAACTCACTTTTCCACCGTTAAGGACTGCTAGTCTGTTTTCCAACGTTACCCATCGACACGACCATTGACGCCCCCGCTTGACATGATGATGCAATGCGCTGAATGAAATACTGCGCTCGCATTGGTTGACGGACAGTGAGGTTATAAATCGGCGGAGTGTCTCATTTTTTGGTCAACCAATAACAACGCAATATTCCAGTCAGCGACTTACATCGTTATGTCAAACAAGCACGATCATGGCCATGTCGAGAGGTAACGTAGGAAAACGGTCTTGCATTTCTTAAAGATGTGAAGTAAGTCGAAATTGGTGTTGGCATGAAAAATCGAACAGCTGTGCTAAGCATAGGTGCTAAATTGATTACTCTGTGCGAAGTGTTGCTTTAGATATCACTGTCGATTTTTAAATAGGTCATAGGAGAAGAAGGGGGAGTTTCTTTACTTCTAGTTTATTGTCACGTGTGTATTTATAAGTAAATAAGCAATGACATAAGCCCCTGTGGAGAAGGATATTATCTTAAAGTCTTTCTCCTTCACTTTCTGTCTGAATCTTGCAACACACTTTTTAATTTGCGTCGCCCTCAATAAGATGACTTGGGGGGGGGGGGGGGGTAGAATCTTTCATTTTTAATTCGAATGTCTCTTTTCTGGTTTCCTGGTGCTGAATTATAAATAATATTATGATACAGATTAGAGAATTTTAATTCGTACTCTACGGAGATTAGAAGCCTGATCCGCGGGTTATGGCACCCATCGCCTTGCCTGTAAGCACCAACCCTTATATAAGGTTCGAATCTCCGTAGAGTACGAATTAAAATTCTCTAACCTGTATGATAATATTATTTATTCGTATTTTAAAATTCTGCTAATGTTATCAAGCATTCTTCTGTATGATCCACTTTCCGCTCTGCTTGGTGTATATTTGTAATTATATATATATATATATATATATATATATATATATATATATATATATATATATATATATAATATATATATATATATATATATATATATATATATATATATATATATATATATATATATAGTATTGTAAACGATGTACAGTCATCAATTAAGCTTTTCGCTGACAATGCTACACTATATATAATCTTTGAAATTGAGATTGGGTAAGTGAAATTCTAAATTCGGATATTAAAAATATACATAAGTGGCTAATTACTTTTTGGCTGAGATAAAACAATCAATTGTTATAACATTAAAACGCAATCCAAATAATCATCCTATACTGCATATGTCTGACAAAGGTATTCAAGAAGAATCCCCCCCAAAAATGTAGTTAGTGTACTGCCTAGTGACGTAAATTGGCAGTATTTGTCTGAAAAGAGCTGGGAGAAAGTTAATACATTGATGAAATTGAGATATACTAGTATGTTGGATAGCTTGTGCTTGGAACGAATTTTTAATTCGTATATACTTCCCTTCTTTGACTATGCTGATTATATCTGGGATAATTGTACATAACAAGAAAAATAATCATTGGACAAAAATTAATTTGGAAGATATAAGAATAGTAACAAGTGCTACCAAAAGCGCGTCCCTGGCACTACTAAACGAGGAAACCGGGTGGAAGAGCCTGAAGTTTCGACGCTGCAACCATAAGCTAATTAAGTTGTTTGAAATGTACCAAGTTCTTGCTCCAAAATATGTTTACAATACTTAATTCAACCTTTGTTGATGACAATGAGACATACACCACTCGATCATCAGATATGTGTCGAATCACCTTGTGTCAAAAGTTATTTCTGTCTCCTTCAAATCAAGTGTCAATACTTTACCAATAAAAATAATTAGTAACCCATCCATTCTCAACTTCAAAACTTACCTGAACCCGGATAAATGTGTAACTCTGTCGTATTATTTCGTTCGTGATCGGATGTTTCAAGCCCATCATATGCGATTGATAACCAAATATAGTAGTTTAAATAGCAATTTATGGATAGCTGGAAGAATAGTAAGAGACAGGGGATAGATAACTAAGTGACAGGATGATATTACAAGTTGAGAATAGGGAAACTTAATAAATATTCACAATATCATACGCTAATGCATGCAAGAAGAACGACAGAGTAGAGAGCAGATAAGAAATTAGTCTTAAAATCGAATATCTTCCAGACTTTAGAAAGGTATTGTGCTGCAAATCTGGGACTCCATCCGCCACAGATGAATGTGGAAGAAAAAAGTTTACGAATATGTATTGCCGAAGAATTGAATGTAACAAGCAGTATTATTACTAATAATACTAAAATATATAATTGGTTTGGTGTTTTACGGCACAGCAACACAGGAATGTTATTTAGCGCCGAGGCAATGGGAGTAAAATGCCTTGCCAGGACTGATCCAGTGGTAGGATTAGAACCGCACCCTTTCGGTCACGACACCAAACTTCATAAGTTCAGGTGTTTTTTTCAAAACCGATTACTTCTATTGAGGCATTATTGGATTGTGGACTACATGCAGGATTTAATAACCTCAAAAGCTGAAGAGCTTGACAACGTGTAAAAACTACGCACCTCCGAAACTGAAGATGACAACGGAATGCTCCAATGAGCATGGGCAATTTTATGTTTTGCAAAAACACATGTTCACGCATTTTTACGAAGAGTTTTACATAGTTCAAATTACAATCAAGACATATATTAGATTGTCTTTAGCAAGTCATCACAACAAAATACGTATTGGGACTAATTGTTTGGAACTATTTTGTTAGACCTTTAACATACATACGTGTCTACAGAGCTGGTCGGCGTATGGATAATATCCAAAACTGGATAGTAAATTGCCAGATAGCAGAGACGCTTACTTAGCGGCGATGGTGCAGAGCGGTTACGAGACTTGTACGCTATCCACTTGGTCGCCATGGCTCGTAGTCTACGATATGTAGGGGGGTGCATCCTACATCCCCGAGCCCCAGGGGTATATTGAACTGTAAAGTACACATATACACACTATGACTAGTAGATACCTGAGAACAAGGTAATACTTAAGGAAGTGCATATGATGGCGGTTTTCTCGTCAGCTGTGTCCCGTGTTGTAAAAATCCTGTAACCCACGGCTAGGCCGTGGGGTACCAGTAACTAGTATTCCACGGATGGGCGTTAGCAATTGGAATGTTGATTAATGACGTCCGACGATTTCGGCTGTATACAGACGAATTGGTCTATATCACAATGAGAGAGAGAGAGAGAGAGAGAGAGAGAGAGAGAGAGAGAGAGAGAGAGAGAGAGAGAGAGAGAGAGAAATCGATCATTTAGCAAATAACAAATGACGAATGTTGGCAATTTTAAAAAGATACGAGCATGATCATGTGCGCAATCGAAAATGATTAGCGACATGTATAATGACAAATGATGCCATATTTTTTTAAAAAAAGGATGCTGTAAAAGAGGCCGATAAGGGAAAGATGTGACCAGGTTGAAAAAAAGAGAGTTGATCATATAGAAATCTGAAAGAAAGCCGCATTCATACAATAAATCAGTTAAACAGTGTTCTCTCGTGCAATACCAGTGATATTCTAGGGTGGGCGACTCAAAGGGTTTTGGCAGAGTAAGACCCTTTTCGTCGTCCCACTCTACAATATATCTGGTATTCCACTCGCGCATATAGTCTAACTAATACGTTTTGAAAAACAAAGCAAATCCCAAAAACAAGAAGGCAAAATTATAAATGGGGGCTGAAGTAGTGAAGATGGGTTAAACAGGGGGAAAATCATCAGTTGAAATCTACAGTCTGTGTTCCGTCAAGGTTCAGTTGAAAGTTACTCTAATTACTATTCAGTTAATCATGCACATCCCCAATCTACTGAGACAGTTCATCAATGAAACCCATGTGATTACTAGGAAACAATCTAGCTGGCCCTATAGGGCTCAACTCATTATCACATTACAGTGATATAAATATTAAAACTAAACACTCCTCTGATAAAGGTACTTACGCTAGTGAAAGTAGTTTTATGGATATGTGCGTATAGCAGGAGTAATAGTAAGAAACAGGAGACAGATAACTAAGTGATCGTATAAAATAGCAAGATGAGGATAGGTAAACTTAACAAATGCTCAGTAGTTTATACGCTCATACATGCAACATTTGGTGCTCAAACCATCACCGCACAATAAATATTGACACCATGGGGCCCTATGGAAAAATAACATTAGCTGTTGACTTGTGAAAAGGATGACACTATGGGGACCCGCTAGGAACTTAACATAAGGGGGCTTATGTGAATTTAACATAACGGGCCTATATGGAGCCCTACTTGGAATCGAACATGAGCGGTTTATGGGATCCTACGAGAACTGAACATGAACGGTTTATGGGGTTCTACAGGAATTGAACATGAGTGATTTATAGGGTTATACGTGCATTTAACATGGATGAGTCAGTATGGGGCCCTAGGGGAATTGACATTACGGCAAATTTGGGTCGGTCTGGAGCTTTATGAAAAATGCATGTTAGAAAGGGTCGATGTATTATGGTGCCTTGTGGGAATTTAACATTGGGTTTTGGTCCGTATAGGGTGTATTGGAATTCAACATTACGTTTGGGACACTGTGGGACCATATGGAAATTTAACATTAGCGTTTGGATCACAGTGGGGTCCTATGCAAATCTAAATATGTTGAGACGGTATGGTCCTCTGTGGCAATGGAACATGATGGAGAAACAAACAAATACAACCAACAACAGACAAACACACACTTGTTATAACTGGAAAAAACAGTGGAAAATTCCGAGACATGATTCTATGTTTAGAGTGTACCTTTAGAACTTGGAAAGTTTCGTGGAAAATCCGATTTTACAGGTAATGGTCACTAACACACGTTCTTAAAGACAAACACCCATACATACAAACAAACGGATGAGGAAAGTTGGGGATAGTAATGGTTACTAACACACAGTCTTAGTGACCAACACACATACTTACTGACCAATACTCACCCGTACTGACCAACAACACACACTCTCATACAAACTCATGTGCGTGGACGATATAAAGTATGGGGTAGAGTTATGAGGACCAACACATATTCTTACAGACCCACACATGTTCTTAGCAACAAACACCCACACATGCAAACAAATGCATGAAGGAAAGGGAGTTATGTGACGATCATTAATACATGTAATCACAATCCATTATCCACCTTTACTATCCAACAACCACCCTTACAAACAAAACGGACGAGGGAAGGGTGTATGGTATAGTATGGTATGATGACTAAGACGCACTAATACTGACAAACCAACAAACATCCTAACAAATCAATGTCTAGGGAGTACAGGCATGTAGTATGGTATAATGACCAACACGTACCCTTATAGAGTAACACACCTCCTTACAAACCAAAGTCTAGGGAGTAAGGGTGTGTGGTATGGTATGATAACAACGCTCACTCTTGCAAACATATACTCGTTCTTTACAGACATCCACTCCAACAAATCAATGTGTAACGGGAGAATAAGTATGGTATCCTGACGAACACTCCTACACACCAATACTCGCTCATACGATGCTACAGAGAGAGAGAGAGAGAGAGAGAGAGAGAGAGAGAGAGAGAGAGAGAGAGAGAGAGAGAGAGAGAGAGAGAGAGAGAGAGCTATGAATTGGGGACAGGAAGTGTGCTATAGTATGAGAACTAACAAGTCAGTTTTGATCTAGGAACAGCCTAGTTAAAAAGTGCATGCCTTATTCTCTGAAACTTGTAATTCTAGTTCTATAAAATATTTCAGTCACCCTCATTTATTATTTAGAATCGCATCTGATGATAGCAATAAGGAGAAGAAAGCACATAATATTCTAGAGTGTTTTGAAACTAGTTTAGTTTCAAAATACTCCCTCGAGATTTAAAAAAAACAACAAAATACCTCGAAATAAAATCCAATTTAATGCCCAGAAAATTATATATTTTAATTGTATTGTTACTATATATTATTTCTCAGCGTTTTTGTAAGTGGATTATCTGTTGAGGATCATTTTAGTAGTGTATTTTCCATTTAAATATTTTGACAATGATATCTCATATTGCTATGTACTTGTTAAGCCTAAAAGAGACAAATATTCCCAAGAAATTATATCATAGATTTATGGATAGCAAACCAAAATCTTCGTCCTCAAACTATTTGAAATGAAAGTATTTACTGAGAAATTTATGCTCAGAAACCCACAGACTTCAGTGACTCTATATAAACTAGGTGTTGCAACAGTTCGCGGGTCAAAAACAGCCTCCTAGAGTAAATACGAAAAGTATAATTTAATGTATCATATATTTAATTTTTTCATGACGTGTTTTGGATCCAACTACCCTTGAAGTTAAACCTAAACCCAGTACTGATTCATTCACTGCAAGCTTGAATACACTAGACCCCAATATAAACTGTTTGTGAGTGAAATTATGTACTTTCTTATCTTTATTGTTGTCATCATTATCGCTTTGTTCTTTGTTTGTTCGTTGGTTTGTTTCTTACCTAAATTGTTGACAAAAGTTGCGAATTACAATTTTATTTGAGGGTGACTCATATTTTTCATGGAACTAGAATTAAAAGTTTCAGAGAAAGAGGCATGTACTTTTTATATAGACTGTTCCTAAATAAAACTGACGTGCATATTGTACTGCCAAATCTAAAAACAGTGACTTTAGCTGAGTTGCTTGTTAGTAAGAATACGTGTTAGTCCGTCTATCATAACCATACCATAACGAACCACTTGCCCCAAATGCATTGGCTTGTATGTGTGTGTATGTTGGATCGTAAAAACGAGTGTTGATGTGTACGAACGAGTGTTAGTCAGCATACTCGACTCGTTCCCAAAACTCCATGACCTTGGTTTGTAAGAATATGTGTTGGCTTGTAAGTATAAGTGTGTCTTAGACTATTCATAGCACACCAAACCCCCTCTCCCTCGTCCGTTTTATTTGTAAGGGTGGGTGTTGGATGGTAAAGTGGGAGATGGATTGTAATTATATGTGTTAGTGAACATCATGTAACTCGCCTTTACCTCATCTGTTTGTTTGTGTTTGTTTTTAACAACGTAGTTAGTAATGATGTGTGTTGGTCAGTAAGATTGTGTGTTAGTAACCATAACTTAGCTCCTACCTTTCCTCATCCGTTTGTTTGTTTGTATGAGTGTTTGTCTTTAAGAATGTGTGCTAGTGACAATTACCTGTAGAATCGGATTTTCCACGGCACTTTCCAAGTTCTAAAAAAACACTCTCGGCATCGAATCATACCTCAGAATTTTCCACTGTTTTTCCAGTTCTAACAAGTGTATTTATCTATCTCTCTATCATTTTCGATTCACACAGTGGACCATACCGTCCCATCGTGTTCAGATTTGTGAAATTTCCATAGGGTCACATAGTGTCCCAAATGTAATGTTAAATATCCATACATTCCCATACCGACCCAAACTCATAGTTAAATTCCTACAGGACCCCATAATACATCGACCCTTTTTAACTTGGATTTTCCATTTGCCGTAATGTTAATTCACATAGGGCCCCACACAAACCCATCCATGTTAAATTTCCGTAGGGCCCCATAAAACCTCGACCCTTTTTAATATGTATTCCCTATTGGGCCCCATAATGTTAAAAATTCCTGTAATGCACCCTATAGTCCCATAATGTTAAATTCCTATAGGGCAACATAAATCGCTCATGTTCAATTCCCGCAGGACCCCATATCGTCAGTAGTATGGGGGGGGGGGGTACTGGGGGTCTACGGGAGTTACCTATGTTAAACAGGGAAAAGGAATATAGGGTCACAAATTTATAGGGTCAAGGAAAAATGGGACACTTGGGGGTCATACGAGAAAGAGGAACAGGCGTAGGGCACTTGGGGGTCATACGAGAAAGAGGAACAGGCGTGAAGCAGTTGGGGGGTCATACACACACACACACACACACAAATATGGGAGTAGGCAATAATAATGAAAATTAATCTTTTCTTGAAAAATGGTTGGCCCTGAAAAGGGCCGTTGGAGTTTTTTGGTTAACTAAGTTAACATAGAAGACATCTCCTGGAGGGTCTTCTTTTCCTGAGACTTCGTCGGATTTCCGGACCGTAGATCAAGACACGCTTCAAACATCCTTGTCGTTCCACGTAAATCCGTCTCTTCCAGATAGAGGTCTCTGTCATTTTCGTAATAGCCCATGAGGCTTTGACATACACCGGGAAGTCTGGGTCGAACAGCATTCCAGAGACGATGGTAGATGATTCTACGCTAGTCCACATTTTGTTTTTCTTCTTCTGGAGTGGTCTTGGAGAAAACCGGTGAAACTCTATGAGACAAGCTGTGGTATATATATATATATATATATATATATATATATATATATATATATATATATATATATATATATATATATATATATACCCTAAGAGCGGATCGAAATGGATTGAAATGAACTATCAATCCAAGCGCGCGTTACAACCGGGTAGGTTTTTCTTCCAATGGGAAGAGAGCGGGGTGTGACGTCATCTTTAGTATAAAGGCATCACAGCGTTCGTAGGGATTTTACTTTTTGGACAGCCTAAGTATGACGGAGACCGCAAAGACTATGTATTGGAGTGAGCCTGCTACGACAGTAGCAACGAATGCCGTCTTGAACTTCCAACCGGAAGATTTTAATTTAGATTTCGTGGATTTTCTGTCTTCTCAAGAATTTGTGCCTGAAACAACGACAGCTGCTATATCAACCGCCTCTTTGCCTGTATGGACGATTTCAAAAAGAGGCAAAAAGAAGAACTGGAAATTTTTTTACAGAGTCAGAGAGAAGCCGAAGAAGTTTTTCTTCAGCAAGAAGAGGAAAGAAGAAAACAAGAAGAAGAAATAAGAAAGTTAGAAGAGGAGAAGGGTGAAGAACAGAAAGAAGAGAGCGAGGAAACCAAAACGGTGAGTTTGTTACAAGACATTTTAGCGGAGTTAAAACAATCTGAGAAACCTGCATCAGATTTCTTTAACACAACCTAAAAGAAAGAGACCATCACGAACCAAACATTCGAAACCCATCACTACTACTACTACTACCACCAAAGCAGCAACAGCAGATGATACCACCACCATCACCGTTCACTACTACTACTACCACCAAAGCAGCTGCAGCAGGAGGAGGAGGAATAGGAGTTGGTCGTGGAAAGGGATTGAGACAGTTGAAGCTGATCATGTCCAGTCCATAAGTTTGTTTAACAAACAAACATCCCAACGGTCCTTTTCAGGGCCACCCCATTTATCTAGAAAAGATAATAATCCAATTTGCCAAAAAAATCAAGTAAAACTTTAAACCCATTCCTTGGTTTGTGTAAGAGTGAGTGCCTGCGTGAGTGCGTAAATACTCTAAAAAAAAAAAAAAAAAAAAAAGAGACTTACTTTTTTCCTATTCTGGTCTATTCTCATTTTTTTTTATACAAAAAATCACCATGAACATAACACCACACTCAAAAAAAGTTCATTGTTCACTGTCTGTCTCTCTTGTTCTTGAATTTCTTCACATGGATCAAGGGTTCTTCTTCACTCTCTTCCAGTCGTCTAGCTTTTTTGCTTTTCTTGACGACGGGGATAGGTTCTTCTTCTTCTTCTTCTTCTGGGACTGAAGATCCCTCTGCTTCCTCCCTCTCTGGTAGGTTTTCTTGTTTCTGAGGACACTCGGAAGACCAATGTCATTTTTCTTGACAATGATAACAGGTATATTTCCCGTTGTATCTCTTTTCTTTTTGTTGACGTTGTGGACATTCTGGAGCCCAATGTCCTTTCTCTTGGCAGATATAGCAAGTATCTTGACTTTTGTCTCGAGAAGAGGAGTAGTTCTTAGTCTTACTGGTATACTTTCCAAGGACTCTCTCCAAATTTCTGATAGCCACAGCCGTCTGTTGTGCTAAATCTCTGACCAGAAGGGTAAGCTTTTCTGACTGCTCTTGCATCTTCACAGTTTGAAAGTGGAATCACGAATAGTGATTCTGAGGGTAAGAAGGTCTCTCTATATATAGTCTCCCTGTGTGAATCTAAATCAGATTCAGATAAAACTTCAAGATGAAAAGAGCACGCAATCTCTATGAGAAAACAGAAGAAGAAACGAAGACTTTCCGTCCCGCCTGAAACACCGCTCGCTGAAGTGCTAGCTCAAGTTCATGCTAGCGATTTCGAAGAAGAGATGAGTGAACCTGAAACCCTACCACCTTCTAACCAACCCAAAGAATCCACCACCACCCCTGATCAAGAAAGTCCTACTGTAGCTCCCGAATATTACTATCGGATTCGAGAGACGCAAAAAGTGGCCCCGAGAAAATTTAGAACCACGGCATACACTTACACGGTTCGCTTTAAAGACTTCAAGTCCGAAGTGCCTCCCGAGAAAGCTGCAGGGTTCATTACCGATTTGTGGGATTCTGTGTTACAGAACTTGAAACGACAATGCGGACCCAAAGAGGACGATCGATTGAGACTGTCCATCCATCACGACAGTTTGAAGTCACCTGTTTGGATCGAGTTCAGCACCCCGGCAGAATTAACACCAGCCAAAGTCATGACCAAAATCGAACACGTTCAACAATCCAACGAAGAGTTTGCCATCACGGATGGAAAGGCTACACTTCACATGACTCACGTCTCCCCTCATCGAGGTAGCGGACGAAGTAGGAAAGCGTTACTGGTGGACGACCTTCGTAGTACCAAACGCAGTGTCGTCCAAATCGACAATTCTCAAGACCAGATGTGCTTGGCCCTCGCCATTGTGCTGGGGCGAACATATGCCGACAAGAACGAGACCGCAGAATGGAAAAGAGTCTGGGAGAGCATTCGACAATCGGACAAAGCCAAACAACGAATCGAAGCAGAACTCCTGTTACGACAATCAGGCATCTCCAAAGACACCGTGTGTGGCATTTCTCAAATGCAACAACTTCAAGACGCCTTGGCTCCTGGCTACACTTTGAAAGTACACCCTCAAGAAGTGCGCGGAGATCTGCTGTTTCGAGGACCCGATTTCCCCGAGGGAAAATACATTCACCTCTATCACCACCAAGAACATTTCGATGCTATCACCAGTATCACAGGATTTCTAGGATACTCTTACTACTGCGAGAAATGCGACCAAGGATTTAACAGTCGAGAGCGACACGTTCACTGCGGAGAGAGATGTCGGGGCTGTTTAGCGACCAAGCCATGCTTTCCTGAACAATAGGTCCATTGTGAGACGTGTAGACAAACTTTTGTCAGTCCCTCTTGCTACGAACAGCATCGCAAGACACAAGGACACCAACAAAAACGTGCTTGCGACTTATTCAAATTGTGCTCGACGTGTGAACACCTGATTTACACTTGTACCGGAAAGAAAAGATGCCGCTTTTGCAAACAGATGGTGGATTATGATCATCAATGTTTCATGCAAAAGTACGACAATACACTGAAGAAAGAATTAAAGAGGGATCAGAACAAGAAAAAGAACAAGAACCAAGTGGATTTCATCTTTTTTGATTTTGAATGCATGCAAGAAACGGGAAGTCACATTCGCAATTTCTGCGTCGCTCATCGGGCTTGTGAGAAGTGCATCCAAGAACCTACCCACGTTCACTGTCCTCAATGTAGTAGGATTCCAGGAAGACGTGAAAAAATCTTTCGTGGTCCTAACACTCTGTCCGAGTTTGCTCAATGGATTTTAGACTCTACCGACGACACTTGGAGCGAAGAGGACATCCAACGTTACGGAGACTGTCATCGCTATGCGACCGTCATAGCTCACAATTTCTCGGGATACGATGGACAGTTTTTGTTAAAATATTATTCGCAACAAGGTACCGAATGCCCCCAAGTCACCATGAACGGAGCCAAACTCATCTACATGCAAAGTGGGACAAGTGCAATTCAAAGATTCCATGAGTTATTTGGCCATGATTTTGAGTCGAATGTCTAAAACATTTGGTATGACAGAAATGGCTAAAGGATATTTTCCTCACTTCTTCAATGCGGAAGCCAATCAACACGCCGTACTACCTCATTTGCCTGACCTTCACTATTACGACCCCGACGGAATGCACCCCGAACACCGAGAAGCCTTTCACGCTTGCTACCACGCTCACAAGTCAGAACCGTTTGACTTACAAGAAGAAATGTTAAAGTATTGCCGATCCGATGTGGACATTTTACGGCGTTGCTGTGGAAAGTTTCGGCAGTTATTTCTAGATCACGGAGACATCGATCCTTTGAAAGAAGCGTGCACCCTACCTAAAGCCTGCACCTTAGTGTACACCAAAAACTTCATGCCCGAGAACGAACTAGCCATCATAGACTCGAACACGTCTCTCTTTTCCAGTCGTCAATACTCGGCCAAAGCATTGCGTTGGCTCCATTACTTATGTCAAAAGGAAGACAAATGGATACAACATGCCAGAACCGGAGGAAGAGAAAAGAAGATTGGATCTTATTCCGTGGATGGTTGAGATTTAGAAAACCCACAGATTGTGTAATAATTTCAGGGTTGTTTGTTTCACGGATGCCATACCTGTTTTCCTCAACGAGACCTGAAAAGTCCTTTCACGGGAGCCAGCATGGAAGAGTTGTACGAACACACTTACCAACGACGACTAAAGTTAGAAAGTCAAGGATACCAAGCGGTAGAAATGTGGGAGCACGAGTACGATCGATGTTTGAAAACCGATCCTGAATTTAGGAGTATTGCCGAAAGTTACGACGTGACCAACATCGAACCTTTGGATCCACGACAGTTTGTTTGGAGGACGAACCAATGCCACTCGCTTGCTGTACGACGTAGACAAATCAAAAGGAGAAGAAATCAAATACATTGACGTGTGTTCGTTGTATCCTTGGGTGTGCAAATACAAACGATTTCCTACCGGACACCCTGAAATCTTGACTGAACACATCGACATGGAACACATTCGTCAATACGAAGGATTGATCAAATGCAAAATCTTACCCCCGACCCACTTGTACCATCCTATCTTACCTCATCATTGCCAAGGAAAACTGATGTTTCCTTTATGCCGTACGTGTGCCGAAACATGGAACCAAGATCATCCCTGTCACCACTCGGAGGAAGAACGCGCTTTGACAGGAACGTGGGTCAGCGCCGAATTGTTTCGGGCTCTGGATCGAGGATACCGCTTGTTGAAAGTGAACGAAATCTGGCACTTTCCAACCACAGCACAATACCAAAAGGACGATGCCTCCCATCCAGGGATTTTCTCGGGGTACGTCAACCAATTTTTAAAACTCAAACAAGAAGCCAGCGGCTATCCCTCGTGGTGTCAGACCCCCGAAGACCAAGTCCGATTCAAAGAAGAGTACCGTGACGTCGAAGGGATCACTTTGGAAGACGTAGAAAAGAACGAAGGAAGAAGATCGTTTGCCAAAGTCATGTTGATTTGTTTGTGGGGAAAAATGGCACAACGTTCGATCTTACCCAAGACGGAATACTTGACCGATCCTAGTGACTACTTTAAATTGGTGGACAACAAAAGTATACTGATGAAACACGTCGAAATCGTCCGTGAAGATTTGATCTTAGTCAATTTCGAAGAAGAATGCAAGTTTGTACGCCCCGACGACTTCATTACAGCCTACGTGACAGCCCATGCTCGCTTGAAATTGTACGACGAAGCTTTAGAAGTCTTGGGAGATCTTGTCCTGTACTTTGACACCGACAGTTATATGTACATCCATCGCCCTGGTTACCCACATCCTACCATCCAAAGAGATCGTTTAGGAGCCTGGACGGATGAGCACCCTCAAGACACCATTCTGAGTTTTGCCAGCGGTGGCCCTAAAAATTACGGGTACCGATGCAGAGAGCCACAAGGTCAATTTCACACCAAATGCAAAGTCAAAGGATTGACCCTGAACTATCGAACCAGCCTAGTGGTTAATTTTGAGGTTTTGAAAAATGCTTTGCTGTCTGGACAAGTGGAAGACTTTCGAGTGAAAACGTTAGAACCTCACAAGATCGTACGGTTACCTAATCACCAAATCGCCAGTCGCCCTTTACAAAAAGTTTACCAAATTGTGTACCAGAAACGAGTGAGACTTCCAGACCACACCACTTTGCCTTACGGACACGCCGATCTTCAGTACAAAAAAGGGACCACTTCCAAGCCTAACCATTCATTAGGACTTCCAACGTTGACCGAGCAAGAAGTAAAAAGATGAAGAAGATGATGAATACTCATGCCACCCACCCACCGAGTGAGGAATCTAGTGTGGACTCCAAGGGCGATCACGACTTGGAGTGCGATGCAGTGCAATGCGACGAGACGGATTCCGTACGCTTTGACATCAGAAATGCAGCACGACCTTACCGTCCCACTAGCGATGCAGGACGCCATTTCTTCTTTATTGGGGACGCTAAGCGTGTCCCTATCTGTGAATGTCATCCCTACATGGGTAAAGAATTGACGATACCTGTGACTTTGGCTGGCTATTCCAAGTTTCAAAAGCGACTCCAGACGTTCCAAGAGAAGTGGCCTAAATATCTACAAGGCCCTACTCCCAATGCTTTAGCCAGATCTGGATTTATCTACTTGGGAGAAGGAGATAACGTTCAGTGTTTCAGTTGCGGTGTGAGACGTCACCAATGGGAGCCTACCGACTCAGCTTACTTGGAACATGCTAGATGGTCTCCGCGCTGTCAGTACTTGCGTTTAGTTGGTGAAGAGTACACGTACGATGAGCCGAGAAGTAACATGTCGGATGATACTTTACAAGAATACATTCGTGGTTTGCCTTGGGAGCTGCGAGAACGCATTTACAGAGAGTTGGCCCAGATTCAAGTGAAACGTAAAGAACATTTACATCCTTTACGACACAGACAATTTAACCAGTGGTATCTGAATGCTGTAAGAATACTGATTAGTGCCAAGTTGTTCAAATGGTCAGACATTGATCGAATAGGAAATTGGGCTTGTAAGAGATTGGATGGCACCACCTACAATGTGGGAGTGATACATAGAATTCGATGGAACGAAGTGGAGGAAACAAAAGTGACCAACTTACAGGAATACCAAAAACGTTTACAAGAAGTGTCACCTCAAGACGAAACGCCTTTACGTCGTCTGAGGTGTAGTAAGGTCATCACTGAACATCTTGGATATCCTTTACGCACCGATTCCATTTGGCTAACGTGTGAGTATTTTGTCACAAAGAAGCCTAGTTTAGAAGAGTGCATTCGTGACTTGCCTTTGAAGCTGCGAGAACGCATTTACAGAGATTTGGTCATGATACAAGTGAAACGCAAACTCAAATTCATTCCTCGATTTTCAAACTATCGCGACTTCCACCGTATAAGAAGCCTGATTCTGGGGAGAAACTATCACAGGTATTTTGAAGAAAACAAAAGAGAATCACTTCTTTCCACGTCGGATACTTTACAAGAACACATTCGTGGTTTGCCTTTGGAGCTGCGAGAACGTATTTACAGAGAGTTTGTCCAGATACAAGTAAAACGCAAACTCAAAGTCATTTCTCGATTTTTAAACCATTACTACTTACAAAGTATGAGAAGACTGATTCTGGGGAGAAACTATCGTAGGCACCTTGGAGTAGACTTTCACAAAAGATACCAACCTTGGGAACCTGGATATAAAAACCCACCATGCCAGTTCCGTTGTCTTCACTCGTAAAACGTATTCCGTGGAAGGAAGTCAACGATCGTGTTCAGAACTTAGAGGATTATAGACACTTGATACAAGAACTGTTTCCATTGAATTTTGGACGCTATGCCGTGTGTGTCTTCGTGACTACTTTTTTTGGATTTCGTTTTCCAGGACATTCGTTGTGGACTATTTTGGAGGAACAGTTTGTTGTTGGTGGACTAACCAAAACCATGACCATTCATGCTTTATCGGCACACGAAAGACAAATTGTGCTCAAAGTGTTGAGACTGGTGATGAACACGAGTTGTGTACCTCCGTGTGAAGAAGACATTTGTCAAACTTTATCTACCCTTCACATGTTTCAAGAAGTGTACATCGCTAGTTGGTACGTGACTGGAAAAGTATTGGTTTCGATGCTTGGCTACAAGAAGTGGCACAGTTTGCCAAAGACCTGGCACGTCACTAAGTTTCCAAGACCCAAAGTGAAATTGGAATCCAAGTCAAAAATGACCTTAGAAACAGTCATGGAAGAACCTGACACAGAGAAAGACCACACCGTCGTCGTACAAATGGAAACACCTCAAGAAAAAAAACCCTTTTCGTCAGAGACATTTCATTCTTCTACCACCAGAACAGAGACCAGAATACCACCTGTGCCTGTGCACTCCATTCGTAGGACACACCTTCATCCAGAATGTTGTACATTGACTTGTTTATACAGAACTTTGATTCTTTTAGTGCTAGCCTTAATATTGTACCTGACTATTTTTGCGGTATGCATTTTTGTCCTTCATGACTTGTAAGAATATGTTTTTTTTGTTGGTTGTTTTACAAACAATAAACGTGTATGAAACGTATAAAATGTCTTGTGTCTTTTGTCTTCTTCTCAAAATTCTTCCTACCTCAGTCATGGCTGCATCTTCTTCCTCTGCCTCGTCTGCCTCTCCTTCTGTAGTCAAAGTGATCGACGAAAAGTTAGATCGTCAAAGTTAGGAAGCTTTGTATCTGCGCCATCCTTTTAACATGTTGATTGCTGGACCGAGTGGTTCAGGCAAAACCGAATTTGTCAAACGTTTGATCGAACACAAATCTCATCTGTTCGATCGTCCACCTCAACGCATCGTGTGGTGTTACAAAGAGTGGCAATCGTCTTACACGTTACTTCGTGAAAGTCAAGGAGAGGCCATTTCGTTTGTGGAAGGCATTCCTCGCGAAGACGATGGGATCGTGTCTGACGTGAGTTAAACACATCTGGTCATCTCCGACGACATGTTAGGAGAAGACGCAGAAGAAATTAAACTTTGGTTTACACGAAAAGGACATAATCGGAATGCCAGCATCATTTACATTACTCAAAATTTATTTCAACAAAGTAAAGCCCATCGAACCATCAGTCTCAACGCTCATTACGTGGTGTTGTTTAAAAGTTCCAGAGACAAATCTCAAGAGCAAGTGTTAGCCAATCAGTTAGGCACTCCTTGGCTGAATTATGCGTACGACGATGCCACTCAAACGCCTCATGCGTATTTACTCATCGACTTAAAACCGACCACTCCCGACTATTTGAGATTTCGTACCCAATTGTTTCACCATTGGTGTCAAGAAGGAGGTCCCGTCATTTACAGGACCCCTTCGACCACTCTCTGAAAGGAAAAAAACTATAAAAACATCCACTACGTCATTTCTTTCTCACATGCTTCGAGATGACTTCCTTTCAATCTCATCCTTTTGCCAAATTGATTCGTGCCTTGTATGGCATCAGTCGAGAAAAAAATGCACAAGTCCGTGCCCGTTTGCTAGAAGCTAGTCTCAAAGAAGTGTTACGATGGTTTACTTTGACGGCACGTCAATTACTGCAAGGCATCATTCACATCCCTCATCAAACTCAACGTTTTTTTGAAAAACATAAAGTGGCGTTGTCACAACTGGCCGATATTAGAATCGATCCACGGACTAAAAAACAAATCATTTTAACCCCTGGAGGTAGCGGTTCTTTAGGAGGGGTCATGATTCGTTCACCTTTGAAATGGGATCCTAATGCCCAAGCCGAAAAAACAAAAAACAAAAAGAAAAGCCCCAAGAAGAAAAGCCCTAAGAATAAGAAAGCCTCCCAGAAAAAGAAAAAGAAAAGTCCTGCCAAGTAAACACCAACTACTGCGAGCCGCAAGAGAGGTACTGCTGCGAGGACGCAAACGTACACCCGCAAGCCACGACAGGCAGCAGTGACGATGTCTCCTTCACTTCCGTCCACTTCTTCTTCACCTCTTTTTGTCATGATGCCTGCCAAACCGGACTTAAGACGAGTGTTTCCTAATTTGATGCAAAAATGGAAACCCATTTCGAAAGTCACCACTCCTGGACCCTCGACTGCGGCTGATCTGGCCACGGCACAGGCCGCTAAAAAAGTACCGTCCCCTAAAACCAAAGTCCAAGAGAGAACCTGCATGTTACAAAGTTTAGTGGATTTATCCAAAGAAGAACTGAGACGATTTAGTCCGTTGAAAACACCTCAACGTCGAATGATGCCTGTCATGAAGATGGTACGTCGTGCAGACAATCAGTGGAGACGTGTTCCAGTATAAAATAGAAGTGTGACTTGCCAGAGACTTCAGACTTGCTCCTGACCTCTAAGATGACCCCCAAACGTGCACACCACCACCAAAAGAAGAAAAGCAAAACCAAAAAAGGACTTCCACCTCGTCTAGCTAAACATTGGGACGTCTTGTCTGTCCTGACCAAATTCAATCCTCCCATGCGAAAACAACTCATTCAAACAGCTCCCAAAGAAATCATCGATACCGTGTGCGAATGTTGTTTGAACGTCTTGAAAGGAACGGTACCTTTGTCCAAGATACAGAAACAGAAATTAGGTAAACATCGGAACGTTCTTCGCCAAATGGTGAAAAAGAAAATACCTCTCCATCAAAAGAAAAAAATGTTGGTGCAACGAGGAGGATTTCTACCCATGCTGATAGGACCGTTGTTAAAAATAGCGGCTCCTTTGTTAGGAACGATTGCTGGACCGCTTTTAGGAGGAGTCATGCGATAAAAGGACGGAAGAAAAAAGAAGATAAAGAGGACACCCTTCTCTGGAAAGACCACACATTTTTGTACCTTTGGATGAAATGGAAGGACGAAAACTGACTTTAGTTCCTTACAAACGATGGATGGAATTTCATCGTTGGAACGAACAACGGATACCTCATTTAGCTCCCAATCCGAATCTCGAGTTGTCACAGTTACAACAAGAATTACAAGCGCTGATGGATCGAACCGATTTGTCAGAAACAGAAAAATCGCAACGGTACGGTCAACTATTACAACGTCTGCAAGGGTGTCAACAAGGCCGCGGCAATCTTACTAGAGATGGAAGGAGCAGACGGAGTTTGAAACACTTCTATAGGCTCGTTGTCTTCTTCTGTCGTCCCCGTGGCGGTGTCTGTTTTAGTGTCGGGTTTAGGTTGGCTTTTCATCAGGGCTTTGAAATCTCTCAGAGTGGGTTGAGCAGTTTCGTCTACAGCTTTTTGCTGAAAGAGTTGCAGACGTTGTAATAGTTGACCGTACCGTTGCGATTTTTCTGTTTCTGACAAATCGGTTCGATCCATCAGCGCTTGTAACAAGGGGACAAACAATCGTGGACCATTTTACTCAGCAGTTGCATCGGTTATCTTCTACCCAGTCCCTGCTTTAAATTTACGACGACGACGGACAGTCACAACCACCACAACAACAGCCAGCACAACGGTACGACCAACGCGAGTCCACCTTCTTCCAGTCACCAGAATCCCCTGGGGTTGAAGACGGGAGATTGGGTTCGCATCGGAAAAACCAAACTCACTTTTGACAAAGGTTATTTACCCAACTGGACCACCGAATTGTTTCGTGTCACTGAACCCGTGCGTGGACGTGATCCTCCCGTGTATAAATTGGAAGACATGCACGGAGAAGTGCTCAAAGGAACATTTTACTTGCCTGAGTTACAACGAGTAACCAAAAGGGAAGACGACTTGTACGACATCAAAAGCATTCTCGAACGAAGAACACGCAAAGTGGGCAAACGTCGAGTGGAAGAAGTCAAAGTACGTTGGAAAGGATATCCTCCTAGTTTTGATTCTTGGATTGCCGCTTCCCAAGTCGTCGACTATAAAAAGAAGAAGTAACCCAACATGCCGTTCAACACAGCCACGACCTCGACTCCTTCGCAGAGTTCTTCTCTTCAAGAATTACAAAAACAACCGCTCTGGGTGTGGTGCGGAGAACGTGTGCCTAAAAATCAAATGGTCTTTTTCTGCCAAATCTTTGTGGTGTATTGTGTCATCGGAGCAGCGATTGCCAATTTGAGTTTGCAACAAGGGGACAAACATTTGTGGACCATTTTACTCAGCAGTTGCATCGGTTATCTTCTACCCAGTCCCTCCTTTAAATTTACGACGACGACGGACAGTCACATCCACCACAACAACAGCTAGCACAACGGTACTATCAACGCCAGTCCACCTTCTTCCAGTCACCATAATACCACTCCTCTTTTGGAACCGTTTGAACATCATTCTCCTGTTCACTCGATGACTCCTCGGACGCCAAAACCTTGGAACTACTATGAATAAACAATTTTATTTAACTTTACCGAGTGACAGTTCCATGGATGTGTTTCCCAACAACACCTTATGTTGTTTCACCGCCAAATTACCCCAGTCCATCCAAATGGATCACGAAGCTCATTGGGAAGTAGGTTTGGTAGAATTCATTCATCCTACGCAAGCCGAGAACATCGACGAAGGTCAAAGCACTTTCATCGTGGATATCCTGAACGAACAAGTACAAGAACACTTGGACAAAAATGTTCCTAAATTTGAGGAATCCAAAAAGGAATCCATGACCACTCCTCCCTTGAAGAGCTATACCATGAGAATTCCTCGGGGGTATTATTTTAGTGGTCGACATTTGGTGGACACGATTGCAGCCATCTTCAAAGCCCAATTTGGCAAAGCCTTAGAAAAAGGCAAGAAAAGTGTCCAGATCAGTTACCATCCTGTGGCACGCCGTCTCGTCTTGCAATTTTCGGAGGAAAAAATATTGGCCATCACTTTTTCTCCTGGGTTGTATGCTATTTTGGGTGGAAATAGAAAGTTACTCAATAAAAAAGTCCAAAGCAACTTAGATTTCGGAAAGGCTTTTCGCACCCCTATCGAATTGAACGTTGGATTGAATTTAATATTTGTGTACTCGGATGTGCTGGAGTACAACGTGGTGGGAAACGCAGCCGCTCCGTTACTGAGAGTCATTCCTTTCAAAGTGGATTCTGCTGTTGCCGCGTACGAAGACGGTGGAAACACGTATCACGTTCACCGTGAATTTGTACACCCTCATTATCTTCCAGTCAGTAAATCGTATTTTGACAGTGTCAACATTAGTATAAAAGGAGATTTGGGACAAAGTGTTCCATTCATTGACAATGGAAAAGTCACGGTGAAACTGCATTTTCGAAAAAGGTTCTCCAGCGAATTGTAACATCAAAAATGTATCCGGTGTACCACGGAGTGGCTCGACAACGAGGACACGGTTTAGGAGATATGTTAAAATCTGCTTTTCGGACGGTAGCCCCCATTTTGAAACCGATCGTGACTCGAGGATTGCATGCCTTAAAAGATGCCGCTTTGACGCAAGCAAAAGAATTTCTGCAAAACGTCCTCATCGACAAACAAAATCCCAAAGAAGCCTTTATGAAAGCAGGAAAAAATGTGTTGCTGCACACTGGAAAAGATCTTTTGTGTCGTCGAGAGACTCATATAAATGCGCTTGACGCTTCTGGCCCTGGCATTACTTCTTCCTTCACTCCACAGCAAGGACAAGGCAGAAAGAGACGACGTCGACCTCCCTTCAGATCTCATAAAACACACGGTGTTCCAAAAAATAATAAGAAAAGAAGAACGGTCAGAGAATTAGACGTGTTTGATTACTAAGCCTTTGAAAATGATGCACCGAGATTCTTGCGAATGTACCAAGTCAGAACTGGATCTGTTTACCATGCCCCCTACCATGATGACGATGCAAGAATCCCAATGGGTGGAATTTCATCCTGTATCGTCTTTGACGGAATCAGCTACTTTCAAATTTGAAATCAAAGGACAAACCGAAGATTACATCGATCTGAATAGCAGCTACTTGTATCTGAAACTCAAAGTGGTCAAAAATGACGGCACACCTCCGGCGGACGGTGCCAAAGTCGCACCCGTCAATAATTTCATGCATTCTTTGTTCAGTGAAGTAGATTTGTACTTGAATAACAAACTGGTCAGCAGCAGCATGGATACTCACCCTTACCGTGCTTACTTGGAAAATCTCTTGACGTACGGAAAAGAAGCCAAGAACACTCATCTGGATGCTTCGGTGGTCTGGAAACCTAACACCTCGGGTGTCTTCAACGATAGAGACGATGATAATGTGGGATTTAAAGACCGTCAAGAGAAAATCAAACAAGGGCGCACTTTAAAACTGATGGATCGTTTGCATTTGGACATGTGGTTGCAAGACAAGTATTTGTTGAACGGAGTGGATGTACGCCTGAGACTGAATCGCAGCAGTCCCGCCTTCCATTTGATGGTCGATGGTGACATCGCGTACAAAACCAAAATCGAAGAAGCCAGACTTTACGTGCGCCGTGTGGAAGTCTTACCTAAAGTAGCCAACGACATCAGTCAAACGTTGAGCAGAACAACTGCCAAGTATCCTGTGCGACGAGTGGAAGTGAAAACGTTTACCATTGCCAGCGGACTCCGATCCAAAGTCGAAGATCACGTTTTCCAAGGACAGCTTCCCAAACGTTTTCTGATTGGCATCGTCAGTAATGCAGCCCTCAACGGAGCCCTCAATCAAATTCCGTTCGAGTTTCAACACTTCATTGTCTCCAAGATAGAAGTCAGTCGAGATGGTCAGACGTTGTCTACCAGACCTTTTGAACCTAACTTTGCCCAGAAAAATTACTTGCGATCTTACTTAACCCTGTTTGAAGCCACGGGACAGTTAGGCACCAACAGCAGCCACGGCATTTCGTACGACGATTATGCAGGAGGATATGCATTGTGGGGCTTTGATTTCACTCCTGACCAAGGCAGCGACGAAGGACATTTCCAACCTATAAAATCAGGCCAACTTCATGTGGAACTTCAGTTTGCTACAGCTCTAACCGAGACATTGAACGTCGTCTTGTATGCAGAATTTGATAATACTCTTTAAATCAATAGTTTGAGAGAAGTGATTCTAGACTATTAGAAGAAAAAAGATGCAACACGAAGAACCTATGGTGATAGACGAAGATGAGTGATGTTGTGAATCACAGCAGTCTCAAACCACCAGTGATGACGAGGTGATTCATTCAGAACACAAAAAAGAAGAAGAGAAATATAGTGTTCCCAAGTTTACTGGATTTATGGCTTGTCGATGGCCTGAACAAGAAAAACATTTAGTCTCCTGTTATGTTAAGGAATTGGTTGAAAGAATTAACACCCTGACCCGATAACATTGTCATGGATATCAAATAGATCATCCGAGTCAAAAACAAGACGACAAATGTTTGATGATGACGGCCGAAGAAAAATTGGACGAATATTTGGAGGACGCCTGGTTTCAGATCTCGGAAGAAAAGGTGTTGAGAAAATGGTATAAAGACTTGCAGGATTCTTCTTCACCTCCACTCACTCCTCTGGAGATCAAACGCATCGAAGCTCTCTTGCAACAGAGTACATAGACTATTCGCCGTGATTATTCGTGGAATTACTTGACAGATCAATTCAAGCATACAGTCAAGTGTGAATTGATGACTTATTATTTCCTGTGAAAAAAAAATGGATACCTGGGAACTTCATTACCTGTTGACTCGCAGTTCGTACACTTCTTCTTGGAATCCTGTGGTGTGTGCCAAAGATGAACTTCCCCATCGCAAACCTAAAGACGTTCATGCCTATGTCATCAATACCGACAACAGTCATCGACCAGGAACCCATTGGGTAGCCGTGTACTTTCCCAACGATCACAGTGTGGAATATTTTGATTCTTATGGATTACCTCCTTTGGAAGACGACATCATTGACTTTATGAGAAGAAATGCAGTCTCCACTCGATTCAATAATGTCCGATTACAAGGATCGGATTATATGGTGTGTGGACAATATTGTGTACATTTTCTTCATCAACGCAGTCTCGGATATTCGTTAGAAACGATGCTAAAGAAGAAAGATGGTTTTGTGAACATTATGGTTATCTCTTGTCTTTAGCTAAGAAACGTAGTGTGCATCGAGAGCCTAATGAATGGAAGTTCAGTTTGCCTTCCCAACGTTGTCAACCCTGTAAATCTTGTTCGTTGTTAGTTTGCATTTTTATGTGAGAGAAGCTTCTTGTTCATTAAAAATGTTGATTTTTGAAAAAAAATGGTGTTGTGTGGTTTATTGGATTTGAAAAAAATGAAAAATGGAGAGACTCTATCTCTCTCTTTTTATCGATCTGAGGTCACCAACTCTATCCATTTCTCATTATCGATCTGAACCATGTTTTCCATTGTGTCCGCGCTTCCAGCATATAAAGCGGTGCGTTGGCCAGGGCATTCACTCTCGTTGACTCGTCAAGATCTCAACAACCACACTTCAAGAAGATGGCAGCCAAGATTAGCAAGTTGAACGAAGCCATGGTGAACATGCAGACGGTGAGGCATCATTTGTTTCAGAACAACCCTGAGAGGAAGACGATGATCTTCCTGCAAATAGCTCAAGATCTGGTGGAAGAAATCCTGAGAGAAGAAATCATCAGGGACAAAACAGAGTGGAAGGAGAGACAAAGACTGCAGCAGCAGCAGCAAAGACAACAACAACAACAACAACAGCTCCAACTCTTGCAGCCGATGAAGCTACCAGACGGAGAAGTCACCTGTAAGATGGACTGTGATGAGTTTGCCTTCTCTTTTACCAGAAAGAGAGCTTGTCCTACAGATACGAGACCTGTGGCGAAACGTGGCCGCCCTGCTGCCGCTGCCGCTACTGCTGCTGCTACTAGAAGTTAAACAACATAACTTCTTACCCCAACGGTCCTTTTCAGGGCCAACCAGATCTTTAGAAAAGATAACCACTCTTACATTGCCTAAAAAATTTTGTGTTTGTGTTTGTCTTTGCCCTCCAAAATAAATTCCCTTTCCCAAAAATGTTTGTATAGAGTGTGTTTGTGGTGTGTGTTTGATAAAAAAAAATAAAAAATAAAAAAATTTAAAAAAGGATTGTGTGGTGTGTTGGATAAAAAAATAAAAAATGGATTGTGTGTTTGTGGTGTGTGTTGGATAAAAAAAATAAAAAAATTTAAAAATGGATTGTGTGGTGTGTGTTTGTGTTTTGATAAAATTTTTAAAAAGTATTTTCTTTTAGGTCCGCGTACTGGGTTTGTGTTTTTTTGGGTAAGGGATAATGGAGTGCAGAATCCGCGAAGCATAGAATGACGTCATAGGATGACGTCAGACGCGGGTAGTGTGGTTGATGTTTTTTTTTGTTTTTTTTAAGGTGTGAGGGATGTTTTCCTTCACGTCCGCGCTTCCAACATATAAAGTGACGCCTTCACAGTTGAACTACCATTCCACGGTCAGGAGCCAGCTGTCCAGCAAGTCAGATCGTCCCTGATACCGCCGACACCTGCTGTGGTAGGATGAAGGGGAGGGGGTCACCTGTGTTATGGTACGTGCTGCCACGTGCAAGTAATGACCATCCTGCTACTGGTATACAGGAAGACAGGGGCATACTCGCTTAAACGTGGCAGTGCGGCACAGTTGAGACCAACCTACCCCCACCACCAAAGCACCGCCATTAGAGCCGTAGCCGAGTCGAGGAGTACAAAGGACTGGTTAAGACCCTCCGGAAGTACCCCGACGCAGCAGGTGCAGCCTGCCAAGCCAGGAATTGAACACAAGAAGGGAGCAGGGAGGACGCCGAGCGCCCACCAGAGATAGGCGATACCAACAAGAGATAGGCGATACCAACAGCCCTTCTTCAGACGATTTGCTGTCGACAGCCGGAATCGAACCAGCCTGCTGTCAGAAGAGGGGGGGGGGAGCCGGAGAGCAGACCGAATATGGAGAGGCTCCCCCCACCAAGCAGACTGGTCAAAATTGCCTGACTGTTATAGGGTTTTCTTTTCGAATTTTTTGAAAACCCTTTTTGATTATACTCTTTATATCACAAATTTGATCTATTTTGAACCACCGTCAAAAATATAATCTCTAAATTATTATCTGTGCGTGATACAAAAATGATATGAGTAACTTGTACTCGTTTATTGGTATTATTTTTTGGACAAAATATGTACATTATGTACGCAAAATTCAAAATTACATGGAATTAAATAAACAAAATTCGAAACTCGAAAGAATTGTCATAATTAAATATGTGGTCTACACATTATTGGTATTAGGGACAGCCCGACTTAGCTAACTGGGCAGAATTTGTTCATGTACGTTCCTGGCGTTTCAGTTCTCCGTCACGCTTCGCGCCTTCGCTTGCCTAGTCCATGCTGCCTGCCACTCCAGACTGAACCCTTGAAACAATTCTGTAAGTGCGCTTGCGCACACCTGTATACCTGTAAACATTGTGGTTCTAGTCCTATGTACAGGTATAGAAACTGTATACACACCCCCCAATATCGTGCCGTCAATGAACTCCCTTATGTGGGGCAACCATGCACTGATGGAGGGGTGTGAAAAAACAGCGTTTTTAATAACGCTTTAATGTGTCAGGTGTGTTGCATACTCGCAACACACTTGACCACAAATATAGTGTGCCGAGGGGGTAAATAGTCGTACATGCCCAAAGGGCGAAAACGACTGTAATTCAATTATCATCATCAGTTGAGCTACCCCGTTCACTTGTCAAAAATGAACAAGAGCGAAATAATCCGCCAGATACGAGTGCATTTAGAGGTGGCGTGGCACCTTCTCCATGAAGTGGAGGAGAGGGAAGAGGAAGAAAGAGAGAATAAGGAGCCCATCAGACCGCATCAGATGATGACGGAGGATTGGGAGCCTGAAGCGACCCATCCTCCGTCGGCTTTCCCAATCATCTCCAACAAACACCACAGAAGAAGTAAAGCTAGATGGAGTGAAAGTTGTGCGGCATGTAGGACTCGAGCAGGGAGGTGCCCGCACTACTAGGTGCACTTAAAAAAACCAACGGCCCTTTTCAGGGCCACTCATTGATCAAGAAAAGATTAATTTTCATTATTGCCTAAATAGTTTTTGTGTATGTTTGTGTGTTTGTCTTTGTATTCCCCACTCCAAAACAAATTCCCATTCCCTTGTATGTGTTTGTAGAGTGTGTGTTTGTGTTTGATAAAAAAAAAAAAATTAAAAAAGGATTGTGTGGTGTGTGTTTGTTTGTGTTTGATACATTTTTATCTTTGGAAAAGGGATGTTTTCCTTCACGTCCGTGCTTCTAGCATATAAAGCGGCGCCTTCCGCAGTCGTACCATTCACAATTCACTCCACAACATGAATACCATAGAATTATTGCAGGAAGCCTGGGATGTGATGGTGGGTGTAGAGTCCTTGGTGGAAAGGATGGAGTGTTGGTGGAGATACCCGTCCACCAAACCATACGTCACCAGCCAACTAGCAGCTCTCACCTCAGCAAGGAGGCTGGTGAACGATGTCTTGGTGGAGGAAAAGGAAAAGACTTCCTTGGCTCCTTGTCGTGTGGGGTTCATTAAAACGAGCCTAGACTTACTGGAAGGGGTGGAGTACTTTCTTCACCAAGATCAACAAGATGAATGGTTGTATCCACCCCCCAGTAGCGTCAGGCGCGAAGAGGTGAACCTCCACATCGTCAAGTTATTGTTAAAAAAAGTTTTGGAGAAGGAAGTGGCCCACATTAAGATCCTGTGGGCACTAGAAAGAACTAAGAAGGAGCAGGCTAAGAAAGAACAGGAATTCCAACGCCTGAATTTGAACTGGATGAAAATCCAGGACAAGTTCAGGCGATTGGCACATCCCGACTGGCTGCCTCATCCACCACCAGCACCCCTGAAGAACAAAAAGACCAACACCCTCCTAGGCTTCCTGACCCAATGTTGGAGGAAACAATAATCTTCTCCAACGGCCCTTTTCAGGGCCAACCATTTTTCAAGAAAAGATTAATTTTCATTATTATTGCCTACTCCCATATTTGTGTGTGTGTGTGTGTGTGTGTGTGTGTATGTGTGTGTGTGTGTGACCCCCCAACTGATTCACGCCTGTTCCTCTTTCTCGTATGACCCCCAAGTACCCCATTTTTCCTTGACCCTATAAATTTGGGACCCTATATTCCTTTTCCCTGTTTAACATAGGTAACCCCCATAGACCCCCAGTACCCCCCCCCCCATACTACTATCGTCCCATAATGTTACATTTCTACAGGACCCCCTATATAAAATTCCCATAAGGCCCATGTAGTGTCATCCTTTTTACAAGTCAACAGCTAATGTCCATTTCAATAAGGCCCCATAGTGTCATTCGTTTTAAAGGTGGCATCATACTGTCCCCTTCAACTACTCTCTTCGGACCAGAAATATTGTTCGAATTAGATCACCATCAAGATGGTCCAGCTGAATTCTCAACATTAATGCGTTTCTTTTTTAACATAGCAAGGTTACCGACTCACTCGAACAACAAATTAAGCGTGAACCAATTTTCTGGTCACAGTGCCAAACCCCACCCATGTTTTGGAGGTATAATGTAAGTAACGCTTGCAGGGGTGGAATAACGTGGGAGGGGGTAGGGAGCTTAAAGAAGAAGGCAAGGGGTCTGTGGGATCTAACCGGGGGGGGGGGGGCAGAGAGAGGGCGAAACCCCCCGAAGCTCCTGCATTTTAAGCCTTTCCAGTGCATACTTTTATTCATCTAACTGTAAAGAAAATTTACTCTAGAAAACGTTCCGGTTGATTCTCGCTCATTTTTTTATAAGGGGAAGGGGGTGTGGGTGGCTCCTTCACTCTCCCCGATCTTCCCCTGGCTTGAAGTAATTAAGCACACCTGAAGGCCATATATATGTGCTTAAGTTGCAATGTCACATTCATACAATATTACGGTTACAGAACATAATTATATAATTAAATTAAAAAAAAAAACGACGAATGGTTTAGCCTTTACAATTTGCTATATTCTTGTAACCTAATTAGGTCCTTTTTTCTCTTTTTTTTTTTTTTTTTTTTTTCTTTTTTTTTTCTTTCCAAAACCTTTTACATGCAGGAAAGAAAAATCACTGAAAGTTTTTCCAAGAATATGATAGGGTACTTAAGTGTGTGTGTGTGTGTGTGTGTGTGTGTGTGTGAGAGAGAGAGAGAGAGAGAGAGAGAGAGAGAGAGAGAGAGAGAGACCCAGTGTTACAGTGTTAGAACAGATACAAAGGAACAAAATTCAGTTACTCAGAGGAACAAGAGATCGCTTTTTATTTAGCGTAAAAGTTCAAACAAACAAAACAAAAAAAAAATTTGACATTGACCTGAATTTAGCATTGTTAACATTTACCTCAATCTAGGATGCAGACGTCAAAGTGATCGCCTTTTGAGCTTAAACCATGGCGGGGTAAAAAAAAAAAAAAAAAAAAATGAAAAGAGAACTGAATATTTGTGTCAGTCCTCATGCAGAGATATTAAAGTTATGAATATATGTAAAATTAGGCATAGTATTAAAATTATAATGTTCATGTACATACTTCGTTTTGATATAAGTTATAGTTGATAAGTTTATACAATATCATGACCGTCGCTGATTAACTTCTTTTGTACGGCCATTCCCTATCTCCACAGTGGGTGAGGAGAAACTTTTTTTTTACGTGGCAAACAATAAAGAATCAGATATTTAGACCTGTATACATTTTGTTTCCGTGTGATTGTAAGGCGATGCTCTTTAAAGCTGAATAATTTCCACACATTTAAATATAAATATTTATAGTCCAAAGTTTGGCACGGCCATATTCATACCGCTCGTACCCGGTCTTGCATATTTCATATCTATTTCCGTTTTTAAACTAGAGCTGGAATATATATTTTGTTGAAGTCATGCGAGAGAGAGAGAGAGAGAGAGAGAGAGAGAGAGAGAGAGAGAGAGAGAGAGAGAGAGAGAGAGAGATTTCAAGGGGAAATAACTTAGACCCTGAAGGGGAAATAACTCAAACTCAGACGGTAATCTTCACCGAAAAAAAGAACCGAGTACCGGTCAGTGTTGTGCAGCGGCAAGAAGAAACATGGCACAGGCAACTCGCGTTTTCTGTAGAAATTTTAGCAGCTCCTCCGCTAGTTTCGGAAGCATCAAACATGTTACAATCATTGGTGCAGGTCTGATGGGTGCTGGTATTGCACAGGTTTGCTTTTGTTTTTCGTAGGCTGAGACTAGCTTCGCAAGACATTTGACAGAGGTCAAAATTGGTAACGCTGAAGAAGCACTGATCTTTGGACCTCTCATCCGCATGCAACGCGCATAAAGACGCAAACATATACATATATGCGTGCCACATACATTTTACAACGCGCATAAAGACGCAAACATACACATATGCCTGCCATATACATTTTACACGCAAACATACACATATGTCTGCCATACATTTTACAAGGTGCATAAGCACGCAAACGAATTAGGGACGTTTCGGCCCAAGACATTTCTCCCCACTTCAATGGTCATTTCGCCCCACTTCAATGGACATTTTGCCCCACTTCAAATGGACATTTCGCCCCACTTCAATGGACGTTTCGGACCATGACATTGTATGTTCTGACATCGTTTAATAAATAATCATGTTCGTATAAAACGGTGTTCTTTTGAAATTATAATTATTTTTTAAACAAGTCTTTGAGAAAATGCATTTTTTTTCTCCATGTATCGTGATGAAGAGTATAAAAAATAAAAGAGATAGTATGACAAGTTATCCTCTTATCAGAAGCAGATAGTAATAATAATAATAAGAAGAATAGGCTTATACTTTGACTATTTGATTTACGGACCCATTTCAATTTGTTTGATTTACATTCAGCCTGTCATTATATCTGATATTATTATTTTCCCCTTTTTCTTCGTTTATGTACTAAGACTGATCAGAAAATGAATCACGTTTACAGTAATCATTATTTTCTATACTGCGATACTTTTATTTTTGCACTTACGAAAACTGATGAAAGTCCTTTTTTGGTTATGGTCATTTGTAGTCAAGGAAGTTCAATGTTTCTTGTTTGATTTACAATTCTGATATTATTGTTTAAAATAAGTCCACAAGAATTCGAAGGCATAATCTTTTATTAAAAAAACAAAACAAATGGCATGTACTTGGTGTCCACTGAATGTGGGGCGAAATGTCTTGGGCCGAAACGTCCATTGAAGTGGGGCGAAATGTCTTGGGCTGAAACGTCCATGGGCGAAACATCCAGGTACGTCCATGAAGTGGGGCGAAATGTCTTGGGCCGAAACGTCTCGGTACCACGCAAACATACACATATATACCTGCCATATACATTTTAGAGACTAATTTATTTGAATAAAATTGAGAAATTTTAAATAAGCGTATGTCGAAAATGTCATCATCGCTCGATGGCAGCTCTCGGTGCAGTGCGTGCATGTATGCATGCATAACTATGGCATTAGTGCCATGCATAGTCTAAGTTTCCTCTGCCCCTTCACCCCCCCCCCCCCCCATTTTTGATATTTGGACATTTATGTTAAATGTCCAAATATCAAAAATGGGGGGTGAAGGGTCAGAGGAAACTCGGACTATGCCATGCAATACACGTCACCAACACCTTTTTCATATTTTGAAACAGACTTGAAAGTCTGTATATGATTTGTTTGCCAGTACCCAGTGGCGTTATAATTTGAGCGCTGTAGTCTGAAACTGTGAGAGGTGCAAAAAATAAATACTTTATTGACTTTAAGACTTACCATTGTTCATTTCAACCCAATGAAATGGAAACTCGAGATGCAGTTTTTAATCAAGTCAACAAATGTGAAATTTGACCACCCTCCCAGTATTTGAGCATTTGAGAATTCACGAGTACCCAGTGTGTCAAGATGTGTAGCCTGCAGATATTTTCTACGTAGGTCAAGGTATGCCTTTCTATGGGCAGAGGATGCATACATTTTTATGGAAAAGAATAATCTTAGGAATAAAATAGTCAAATGCATTTTTGATTAAATTACATTTCAATATTGTGGTACCAAAGTACAGCAAAAGTCTGACCATTCATCGCATACACATATACTAACAGTGTTCTCCCCAGAGCATTTTAGAGTAGAAGTCCCACTATGCTATTATTTCAGGCAGCTACGCTTTAGAACCTGCCACTACCCTATCAGGTTGTGCCGCTATGCTTTCATGTTTTCCACAATAATTATAAAATGAATCTGTCAAATAAACATCGTGTCACTTCAAAGCCCTATTACTCAAATGACACCTGTTCTCAAATCTTCTTGGGTATTTAATTAAGATAATCCAGAATAATTACTCACTCACTTAGCCATTATATTTTGCACCTGGCTTGCCTGACTGCCAGTGAATGACCTTTGATGCAGGATTCATCTTTTGCACTCCCATAGTAACATGATCGGCCAGCAATGATGGAGTCTACTGACAGTGTGTGTTGTGTATATTTCAGTCATTTCCACTACCAGTTAAAAAAGTTACACGTTAAGTTTTAAGTTAAGCAAATTCTTGTGAAAAATGGACACATCACCTTCAGAAATACGTACAATTACCCAGCGCCCGGCTAGCCCCATGTTGGCCTGGTTACGAAGATCAGAGATTGGTGTCGTCAATGGTGATTCTGATTCAAATAGCATGATCTCCCCAAAAGAAAGAGCTTAAGAAATTAAGGATGGGGTTCAACACTGAATGGAAGACTTCATATCATTGGGTGGAATTTGCTTGATCATATAGTAAGTTTTCCATATTGCTAAATTTTGGTTCAGATCTACTTAACTGTCAACAAGTCAGATTGGGGTGGGTGGGGTGTGGCAATTCCTTGAGCACTATTTGAATAATTGTCTTATTATTTTCAGGAAAATGTGACAAGGAATGAAAGTTGCATTTTATCCACAAGTTGTTCTTATATTTACATAGTAAAATAGTTTAATTAGTTGACCTTAACTTAAGTGGCTGCCCTGTTAATTTCTCATTTATTTTTTCTCTCTATCCAAGTAAGAAAATGAGCAATTTTTATCTTCCAATTGTACCTGTTTTGAAAACATGTAACTACAAAGTGTTGGATTATTCCTTCATTTATATTTGAAATATTTCTCCAACAATAAACAACTAGTTTTCAATTGAAATGTATTACATGATAAATTAAGTGGTGATATTATTTTAGCAGGGTTCACATCTTGACTGACCACTTTCAGGAAAGTGCAAAGTTTGATGATGTGAAGGTAGAGTGGCACAATTTAAGGCAAATTTTGGTGCATATCAAGGAGCCCATGTCCTTTCGACAGGCAATGGAAAAATGGCCTTTTTTAACAATATTTTTGCTCTCTGACATTGATTCAATGAAAAAATTAATGACAAACACATTCATATATTGTTCTTAATGGAAAATAATATGTATTTTCTTAGCTATATTGTCATGATTATTTGAAAAACACATCACTGTCTAGACTCTTTAAGAATTTTTCCCCGGTAATTCACTTAGGTTTCAGGTAGTTTTTTTTATCATTTTGTACATCCATTAATAAATTTTATGTTCCATTTTTTCCAGGCTGTGAAAAGTCATTCTCTGCGATGAATAGAATCATGAGTGTATTAAGGAACAGGTTAACACAGAGGGTGCTGAATTACTTTATAACAGTTAATACAGAAGGACTTTGCCTAAAAGACCTTAATTTTAATGTATCAATCAAGATATATGGGAAGTGACGAAACAAAGGATATCATTTATTTAAATTCAAAGACAAATGAGTTTGACATTTAATCATGTTATAACTTAGGGAAATAAAGAATACCATGTAAATATATGTACTTCTTTTCTATATGATTGATATTAATTTTTTCACTTTTATGATGATAACGCACATTATTTACAACATGTTATGATGCTAACACGCGCTTACCCCGATGCTGTCAAAATATTCTGGGGAGATCACTGACTAATATAGTGTAATTTGGTATGTAAGAGCTTCCATATATTTTACTCAGTTTACCATCTAGCACAATAATGAATAATGTTATTGTCTAATTAATATAACTTATATACATGGTCTTCCTTACATCCATATAAAATATTGCTTTAAATGTAAGCTTTTGGAGATGAGATAAATTAATTCCTTAAGAAGTGGGGTTTGAGTGTATCTAGGGCAACTCAAGATTTGACTCATTCTCATTTCTGATTTATTTTTTTTACTGTAAAAACAAACATTGTAGCAACTGAAATGACCTGATTACAAGTGAGTAATTCCAACTTGCATAGGCAAGAAATGCAGTTTCATTAGCTCTTAACATGATGGTAAGATGCAGAAAAAAACATAATACACTGGGTTGTCAGGTACACCTGTACTGGCAAATTGAGTATAATTTTGGGATCTGAGAGAAGGAAGGTTTAACAGAACAGAAAGAAGGCAATGCTGACATGGAGATTTTACCCAAGAACCACTCCACCAGAGTAAGGCACACATAACACAAGATATAAAGGTTATGACTAGTTTTTCTGGACTGTTTGTGGCCCTATGTACATTCACAGCTACTCCCTCCCTCTATATCATAAAAGTCCCTATGGCCTTATGTACATTCACAGCTACTCCCTCCCTCTATATCATCAAAGTCCCTATGTCCCTACAGGTATGTACATTCACAGCTACTCCCTCCCTCTATATCATAAAAGTCCCTATGACCCTATGTACATTCACAGCTACTCCCTCCCTCTATATCATAAAAGTCCCTATGGCCTTATGTACATTCACAGCTACTCCCTCCCTCTATATCATCAAAGTCCCTATATCCCTACAGGTATGTACATTCACAGCTACTCCCTCCCTCTATATCATAAAAGTCCCTATGACCCTATGTACATTCACAGCTACTCCCTCCCTCTATATCATAAAAGTCCCTATGGCCTTATGTACATTCACAGCTACTCCCTCCCTCTATATCATCAAAGTCCCTATGTCCCTACAGGTATGTACATTCACAGCTACTCCCTCCCTCTATATCATAAAAGTCCCTATGACCCTATGTACATTCACAGCTATCATAAAAGTCCCTACATTTCGTGCAGACCCAATTTAATGCACTCTAAAACGGTAAAAACTTGTTGGCACATCTCCAGCACCACCAACAGCTGATGGTTGGTTACCACACCAGATGTGTAATAGACCATTGCAGTAAGTGTTGTTTCTTCTCTAATGTATGCACTCAGTTACTACACAAATCAATACTAGTATACGGAAACATTAAATATGTCAGCATTTGCAAGGCTATGTATATAATCATTAAAACTGTCTGCGTTACATCTTCAGTAATTTTAGATTCTCCTGTCTATTTAATTTTAAAAGCATTAAAGTCTTGGCAAATTTTCAAAATTCATATTTAATGGGCAAGTTAGAACTATTAATTTACAGCAAGTGAATGCTTAAAAAGACATCATCTTACAAAATGTTTGATCATTCAGTCATTAACTCATGCATTTATGCAGCATTTATTTTAAGTAAAATTATGAACTATAAATTATTATTTATTTCTTTATTTGATTGTTTATATTTTCATATAATAAAATATTATAATAATTGTTTGAAAAAAACATTATCAGTAGGAGTAATAATAATAATAATAATAAGAATGGTGATGATGATTAATATCATTATAATGATCATCAATCAATATCACATCATCATTAATATTATTAATAGGAACCTATTATATAAAATATTATAATTGATGATAATTCATTATCACTATTAATAATAACTACATTGCCATTATAATGTTTTATTATTATTATTAGATTCATTGATCATTATTATCTGGTTTGTATTTGCTGTTTGATAATAATAATGAAATATTGATAATATATGATTATCATTATTATATTTATAGTGATGCTTTTGCTATTATTATTATTATTATTATTTACATTGTCATGATATAGGGATCACTCAGTTTATCCTCAGTATCATAATGTTCATTTATAATTGCAGTGATCTCCCTATAAATTTTTGATAGCATCAGGGTAACTGTGTGTTAGGGTCATAAAATGTTTTAAAAAATGTGCATTATCATCATAAAAGTGAAAAAGAATTAATATCAATGAAATATAAAAGAAGTACATATATCTACATAGTATTCTCTATTCTCTATTTGCTAACTTATTACATGATTTAATGTCAAACTTATTTGTCTTTGAATTTAAATAAATGATATCCTTCATTTCTTCATTTCACTATATATTTTAATTGCCACATTAAAATTAGTCTTTTAGTCAAAGTCCTTCTTTACTAATTATCATAGGTAATTCACCAACTTCTGTGTCAGCCTGTTTCTTAACACACTCTTGATTTTGTTCATCGTAGAGAATGACCTTGAATAGTCTGAAAAAATGGAATGTACCAATTATTAATGGATGTTCAAAAAGATACAAAACTACCTGATTAAAAAATATCACCACTTAATTTATCATGTAATACATTCCAATTGCAACTAGTTGTTTACTGTTGGAGAAATATTTAAAATATAAAGGAAGGAATAATCAAACCTTTTTATTGACATGTTTTGAAAACAGGTAAAATTGGAAGACAAAAATTGCTCAGTTTCTTACATGGATAGACAGAAAAGAGAAATTAGAAATATATAGGGCAGTACCCACTTAAGTTAATGTTTAGTGATCAAACTATTTTTCTCTTGCTCAGAGTATACTATGTAAATATAAGAGCAACTGGTGTATAAAATGTAACTTTCATTCCTCATCACATTTTCCGTAAATTAAAAATGACAACCATCACAACTACAACTACTGCTACTTCTATAAAAACAAAAATATTATAATAGTGCCCAAGGAAGTGCACCCACGCACCCCTCATCTCACCTATTGGTAATCTGAACCAATATTTAGCAATATGGAAAACTTATGATCCAATCCAGCAATTTCCACCCAAGGATATGAAGTCTTCCATTCAGTGTTGAACCCTTCCTTCATTTCTTACACTTCTTCTTTGGGGAAATCATGCTATCTGAATCAGAATCATCATTGGTGATACCAATCTCTGATTTCTGTAGCCAGGCCAGCATGGGGCTAGCTGGGCACTGGGTAAATTATACGTTTTTTTTAAGGCGGTGTGTCCATTTTTAACAAGAATTTCCTCAACTTAAAATGTAATATGTGTAACTTTTTTAGTTGTTAGTGGAAATGACTGAAATATACATAATACACACTACCAGTAGACTCCATCATTGCTGACTAATCACGTGACTGTGTCAGTGCAAAGACAAAAACTATCAAAGGTCATGCACCAGTAGTTGGGCAAGTCAGGTACAAAAGAAAACTGCTAAGTGAGTGAGCTATCATCATGGATTATCTTAATTAAATACCCAAGAATAGGTGAGAACAGGTGTCATTTGAGTAATATGACTTTGAATTAGGTGACATTATATTTATTTAATAGATTAATTTTATAAGGATAGTGGGAAACATAAAAGTGTAGTGGCACAATCGCATTGCCTAGTGGTGGGTTCCAAAACCGTCACGGGCTGGAAAGATAGGGTAGTGGGACCGTTATGGTATAAAGGCCCTGGGGAGGACACTGAATTGTCAGGAGAGCAAAGTTTCTGTTAAAATTCAATCCCAGGACCTCTCATACCAAAAGTCAGACTTGCATAATCTTTCCCTAGAAGGGCCAGATCAGTTAGACTGATAAGTAATTGACCATACTTACCCCAGCTGTTATAAACTGATTAATGAATACTGTAAAATTTTCACAATGAATCGATACATAACAGCGATGGTGCTGGGTTTAAAAAAGTTGTCACCAAAAAAATCGCATATCCCAATATTTTGTCGCCAATTTTCAAAAAGTGTCGCCAAGCAAGGAGTAAGTATTTTTCCATGTCTATTAATGTAGTAGGCAATAAAAATTAAAAATGATGGAGTATTTATTACTTTATTGACAGCAAACAATATGATACCACAGTATTACAGAATAAATCATTGCATCACTGTTTTGTATGCTTATTTATAATGTTTTGCACTATTAAAATGTTGTTTCATAAAAATAATAAAATCGAATGACACATGAGTATGCGTCGTGATTTGACGGCTGCCCTCTTGTTGAATGCAGTTTCAAAGTCGAAGTCTCCTTCACATTCGTACGTGCCGATTCTCATTAGATTCTCTCTCTTTGATGTACTTAACTTCAGACAAATTGGGTTGTTCCACTTAATGTACTTTACCTATGCAAATTAGCCTAATGGGCTCTCCCTCAGAAGTGCTCAAAGGATTTGACATGACACATCACCCTAGCTATTGTGAGCCAATTCAATAAATCTCTGAAAGGTGTCTGTTTATATCTGACCACCTTACCTTTGAACTGTCTTTAAACAGTTGTATAAACTGACCGACTTTTTATCATATTAAATGATACACTGTATCCAGTTTATTACAGACTCAGTATTTGTAAATTTCTTGTGTCGGCTGAACAATAGAATGTTAAGCTGCCTGTTCTAGTTAGACGAGAACCATGTATATTTCAGTGTCATAGGGTCACAGTGGTGTTATTGATACATCCTGTCGCGTGCCTCAAAGCCTTATTATGTACATATTTCAGTATAGTTTTCTAAAGTTTCTAAAGACTACCGTTCAAGACTAGTTTTCTTTATAATATTTTCTTTTCTTCTTTTTTTGCCCGCACTGACACACGGATAATCAGCACACGGAAAATCGAGAGTATGCCTCCTATGTGTATACGATTTATTGAAAATAGTTTACCTCTTATAGGGTAGGAAAGCCTTATACATGAATACATTTGTGTAAAATCAATTTATGTATGAGAATAAACGGTAACCTTGGAAATATTCAGTCGGGATGGACCTAATCGTTTGAATGTAAAATTCTTGAAGATTGTCCGAAAAGTATGAAACGCACCCCCACCCCTTCATACACACACAAAATCCAGCCCCCGTTTTGCAATTATTCCTGTAATAGTAGCAATTCCAAATGTAACAAATGTTTCGACCACCTCTCCCTCAAAAACAGTATGTAATTGTAATTTAGGGAAGATCCCTAGACACTGTTGAGAAAACTTCTGAAATTTTCAGTCGGGATATCATAACATTCATTTTTTCATTTACTTCGTATTTATACAGAACAGTTGGGGCTTTAAAGGTAATCAGTTTTCTTTTAAGTTTCAGCAAAACTTTTTTTTTTCTGGTACATTTAAAAAAAAAAAGGATTAGCGGTCGTTTGGTCGATTGTAGCTAGTCCCTGTAGCATGATTATTGGAGTGTATCACTGTATACAGTACTCAGGCCAGATGTCAGCTTAAGCGGTCAATATGAACAAAGGATTTGTTTATGTAACAATAGATAGATTCCAGTGAATTGTATACCCAATTTCATGGTGCCTTTGAATTCCTCCACTCCAAACCCAAGATTGTATGTACAAGTTTTAACAGCAAAAAACATTGTCACCAAAAAAATCGCCAGACGGTATATTTTGTCACTAATCAGGAAAAAAATCGCAATTTGCGACATTGGCGATGCCCAGCGCGATCCCTGACATAATAATGATTATTATTAACAGGGTCCCACACATTTCAAAATTAGATTGTATGTTAGCCCAGCTTGACTTCAGAAGCCTAAAGAAGACCATTTAATATGAAATTGTTTGCTTCAAGACAACCCATTTTCCTTGTTACAAGTCATTAATACTTGTTCACGTTTGCAAAGTACTTGACCTATTACATTTTGTAAAATTATGGAACAAGCCATTATAACAGTTAGTAGCATACAGTGGTACCTGAATGAAATATTTGGTAGATCATCCCCAACTGTCTGGGCTCTGGGCACAAGATTTGCTGGACACTGCTATTATTAACCATTTGTATGTAATAGGCTGGTGAATCTGATATATTGAAACTTTACAAATACTGTATATACCATACCTGTCAACCTCCTGAGACAAAAACCTGTACACCAGACCAAAAAAAAGCCGTAAAAATGACGGGATTCCCGTACAAGTTGACAGGTATGATAAAACAAAATAAACCCATTATCCCTGAGGCATTATGTACCACAGGTTAAACATAGTTATTGTTATACAGGTAATAAACCTCTTTGTAGATGATAAATATTGATTGTGGGTGCTATATGTTCGGTACATTGAATGCTCTTTTAACGAAATCCAGATGGCTGCCTTTTATTTCCAAACACACCGGTGAAAGAAATCCCACAAGTTATGTTATTAACAATTATCACCTAGACACCTTGAAATCGCCGACTTGCATCAAAACAATCTTTGAGCAGTCGATTGTTTCGAGTCGGCAAGCTCTGCTTACTTTGAAGTTACCCTCGGCTAGGTGGGAAAAAAAAAAAGAAGAGAGAACCACAACATATAGATCACATTTATTTAAAAAATATCAACATATTAATCACGCTGACTCGTATATTGCAACTTGCTTGTTATTTTTACCCTTCCTAGGCTTGCGAACAACACAAACCCCCATATGGAGCCTCTCACTCTTGTTACTTTAAACTAGCCATCATACATGTATTTCTACTCCCGATACTAAAATGTTTCTCTTATAAATATCTTCAGAATCATAATTCCAAAATCTTTTTATTTAGTTTGTATTCATATCTTAATTACACTATAATAACGCTTGCGTGCATTTGTAGATAGATTTTAATGATCACTGATTAGCAGAGGATTAAACCGTGGATTGATAGATTACTAATATGGCGGTTCTTTTGGAAAATACACATAAAATCGTGGCTCTAATATATGTTTGGCTGCGTTTTCTGATGTTCCGAAAACATGCCGTAAATATGGTACTACGCCTACTGATAACCTGATTTTCAGTCGACCAGTAATGGGGCAGAATTCCATGCTTGAATAAAGAAATAAAACTCTCAAATCGGCAAGTGAAAGACATCAATATTTCGGGTAATCTGATAGTTGGTTCAAGCGATTCACGTTCTGTTCTCGTTGTATCTCATGAAGAAAATAAAAATCCCCATCGAATTGCGATCTTGGCGAAAATCACTGAGATTTTTTTTTTTTTTTTTATATTAAAAAACCGTACAAAATGCCTGTACAGCCGTACACTGCAAAATCCCCCCAAAAACCATACAAATTACGGGATTCCCGTACAAGTTGACAGGTATGGTATATACTCGCTTAGAAGTCAAGTTCAACTGCAAACTGCACAGACCCAGATCTGCCATCACATAATATCCTGGCAAATCTAGGTCTATGCAGTTTATTGGGAGTAATCAGTAGAACAAACAAAACATAGACCCTGATCTGCTGGCGCATTATTTGATGGTAGATCAGGGTCTATTTTGTTTGCAGTTGGACTGGACTCAAAAGTGAGTATATACAGCAGTTGAATCATGATGTATTTCATAGTTGATATGCTGATATAAAAATAAGAGTATAATTTCTTCAACAATTTCAAGTAGAAGTGTATATGTTATCTAGATTTTGCAGTAACTAAGAAAAAATGGGGATAAAATCCGTCCTGAAGAATCTCATAAGCTTTATGTGAACCTAATATTGTTTGTCTATTATTGTATATTGAATGCCTTTGATCTGAAATGTGAATTGCAAAGGGGTAGGTACTATAAGAGTCAATTTCGACCCAATTACAAAAGTTCATGATTTTTTTCTATAAATTCCCATCAGGCCTTATTTTATGCAAATTTATTAAAATGTTGTCAAATTCAGTTGAAAAAGATGCCACATAAAGTTGGGTTCTCCTGACATGATGTTACTTTCAGTTCAGTGATGTCATGCATTCATATTATTTATTTTCTGCACTCGATGTTTACAAATTAATATGTTCATTTACTGTTCATTAGGAAGGCAGTTGGAAAAGAAGCATTTTCTTTCTTTTTTTTAACATGACTACATAGTGGAATACTTTGTTATAACATTTTTGTTTCTTTGAACCTCTCAATAAATTTAATGCTGATTGATAGATAAAGTAACATTCTATAAAATGATCTGCAGCTGCACATGCAGCTCGCCAGACACCTGCAGGTATATGTGTGTGAGATAACATAGGTAAATGACAGTGACATAAAGATGTCAAAGACGGAGACCCAATTCTGCTACTGAGCAAAGAGCATACTGTAAAATCCGGGTATTCTTGGGGTTCTCTCTGAGTGATATCAAGGCTGACTTGTGTTAAGTTTATGATGTAATTCTCTGTCATATCCTACAATTTTGAGGTGGTTTCATTGTTTTAAAGATGGTTACGAAACCATCGAAGATGACTCACATTTTGGAAGACTGTTTTCTGCTATTGGTGAGTGGAGAGGTGGCTGATATGAAGGGAGCAGATGAGCATGTGTGTATGATGTTATATTTAAATCTTTTTTGAACATCAATTGCAATTTGAAGTTTTTGAAATGCTGATCATTTTTTGCCATGATATTCTCAGATCAACTACTTTTTGAAAATGTGTACATTTTTTGGTCAAAAAGAGGCTTTATGGTACCTACCCCACTGAATAACAGGTGGAAAAAAACTGATGGTAGGTCAGTTTCAAGTACTTATGAACTACACAGTAAGGCTGCAACGTTTACCAACATTTTTATATGTGTACATGATTTACAGTAAATGAAACAATGACGTTTAATAGAGACGATTAGAAACTCAACCTTTGCCATATCTACCCATTAGGCTTACTGAACAGCAGACTGATATTACAATATGCATGTCATACCTTGCTCAACTTGTGATGATTTCATTGCTGTACATCTTTTGCCACTTATGTCTTTCTTGAATGTATCTGACAATTTAGGTAATGCTTTGTAGGATCTGCTATGACCAAGAAACTATATGTTAACTTAAAAACTGACAGCCATGTGATTGTTCGTTTACACATTTACCAATTTTGTAAACGTTTACAGACAGTAAACTAAACTAAGCTGTTTAAACCTGTAAATGTTGCAGCCTTACTAGACAGTGCATGTGCTTAATTAGGAAAATAACAAAAGAATGATGAAGCGGATACAATCTATGCTGTGTGAATTTCAGGTTGCAGCTTCCACTGGCCACCATGTGACCATGGTGGACCAAACAGATGACATTCTGTCCAAGTCCAAGGCCAACATTGAGAAGAGTCTGCAGAGGGTGGTCAAGAAAAAATTTGCTGATAATCTGAAGGTAGAGTCTTTGTGAAAAATATCCCATTTTTGCCAAGACATCATGTGGACAAATTAATTGATTATTAATCAGTGATTGATTCCTTAGCATAAACTGATGATTGATCATGAAATTTTATCAGATTCCAAACACTACAGAGAAAGCTGTTTTCCAGTTTGTATCACTGAATGAAATTTTGTTGTTAGAAGTGATGTTTAAGAGAGGGAGGGAAAGAAAGAGCTTTGTGTTTAAGGAAAGATAACTCTTATATTTTTTGATAATTCAGAAGATTGTACAATCACTTTCTGACAATTTCAATACTTATGCTATTGTTTAGAACATTGTACAGTCACCTTTTTGGTCAATTAGGCACCTTTATTGATCTTAAATAAAATATGAATTGTTCTAAAATTTAAAACTAATGTAGTTTTATCCAAGTCAGTTCTTTCCTGATTGTTGTGTGATCTGCATCTTAGCCGTCATCAACTTCCAAATGAAAATTATCAGTTGCTACAGACTTTTACAATGGTGGCTGGGCTTAAAAGTGGGTCAAGAAAAGTGGACATCAGGTCTAATCATTACCAGTTTAAGGGATAGTACACGTTTTTTTTCCCAATACATGGCACTTTTATTGTGATATCATGCATGTGACATTCAATTCAGTTAATATTTGATCACACTTTTTGGTTTGCCTCATCTAAAAATGTCCACGTACTTTAACATTTTATTTTTTAGATGTATTTCCAGGGGTGATTATATAATGATCTTGCAAAGAATATTGCTCTTTGAGCAGTGAAATAAACTGAATAATCACCATTTAAAAGCACAAGTAATAAAATTCCCCCAAAATGACACCTATATAGGGTTCTCAATAGATTTAAAAACTGAAGAGTCATTTGACCCATGACCCCATAATCTCAAGAGTCAAAATGAAAATCTCGAGAGTCAAAAGTGAAATCTCAGTAGTCATTTGTTTTTGAGTCATGGGCTCATAGCTGGGATAGTTTGTTATTTGTGGATCAGACTGATGTTTAAGATTTTTTGTCTCATGTTCAAGAAAGAGAAACACTTGTACAGTATTTTGTAAGAAACAGACAAGCAGACCATGAGATGGACATGGCCATTACTGATTTATGTATAAGTGTTTCTCTTTCTAATTATGTATGACTGTGTGTATATTTGGTATATTAAACAGAAAAAGGATTATTTTATACTTTTTATTATATTTTTAACTTCTCAACATATTCAATTGTTAACTTCTCAAATTGTTTTAAATGCAAATATATACCCATACAACTATGAAAGTTATATATGAATTAGATATCTAATTTCCATATCTAACCAGTTCAATCTGATCACCATGTATCAAACTAATACATTAAACAACATAAACAAAGAATATTCAGTTTTATCAAAGATGAACATCACAATTGATAACTTTGTATACCCTGAAGTCATCTGTCAGCAGAACATGTTAGTTAATTATATCTTCCAATTTTTATTCTTTGCAAACTTAGAAACAACCTCTCAGCATCAAAGTTTCAAGTAATTCCAAAGCACGAAATAAATCACTGAGCATGATGTCCAGTAAATTCTTACTGAATGACACATTACTTAAAACTCCTGAAGTTTTAAATATTTCATAGATTGAAACAAATTAATCACCAATAAAACATAATTAAAGTTATTTTCCACAGTTTTGTCTAATTTATAATTTGATGGGCAATCAAACAAAAGCCAATATTTGATCAAAAGTTATTCCAATCAAATCATAATTGATTTCCTCTTCCTCTAACAAACGTCTAAGAAAATCTCAAAACAATCTAACCTTGATTCAGTTATGCACATCTAAATGTGGCATCAATGACCTGTTAGCTCCGCCCAGTTCATATTGATTTTACATAGGTGCGATATCATTGACTGATAAAATGTAAACAGTAGGTTAGCTAATGTTGATCACTGGTGCGTACAGTAAATTTGTTAGGAAATTATTCCGGAGGCAGATCAAGGGTAATTAAGACTGATATTCGTGCCCAAGTCAATGTGCATCATAAAAATGCACAGGTTGGAATTTCCATGCATCAGAAATGGGTCACATTTAAGTTCCAAGTGTCAAAACCCGAGGGTGCACATCTATTGAGAACCCTGCTATAGCTGAAATACTCTGTACAGCACAATGCTATAGCTGAATGCTCTGTACCGCACACCTACATGACTTGTATGACTTGTAGTTTTCAAGATTGTACAGTCACCTTTCTGACAATTTCAATGCTTGCAATATTGTTTAGAAGATTGTACAGTCACCTTTCTGACAATTTCAATACTTGCAATATTGTTTAAAAGATTGTACAGTCACCTTTCTGACAATTTCAGTACTTGCAATATTGTTTAGAAGATTGTACAGTCACCTTTATGACAATTTCAATGCTTGCAATATTGTTTAAAAGATTGTACAGTCACCTTTATGACAATTTCAATACTTGCAATATTGTTTAGAAGATTGTACAGTCACCTTTCTGACAATTTCGACACCTGCAATATAGTTTAGAAGATTGTAGTCACATTTATGGCAGTTTCAATACTTGCAATATTGCTTAGAAGATTGTACAGTCACCTTTCAGACAACTTCAAGACTTGCAATTTTGTTTAGAAGATTGTAGTCACATTTATGACAGTTTTAATACTTGCAATATTGCTTAGAAGACTGTACAATCACCATTCATGTGGTGATAACATTCATGGTATTTCGATTAACTTGCTGCCAGTAAATCTTGATGTAAACAAAATCTTGACAGAAAAGATTTATTTCCATTAATGTCTTCAGTGTACATGGTATACTCCATTACTTTATGCAGGCTGGTGAGACATTTATTGCTGAAGTGATGGGTAGACTGACCACAAAGACAGACACTGCAGCTGCAGTCAAAAACACTGACCTGGTGATTGAAGCAATAGTGGAGAATCTGGAGGTCAAGAAGAAGCTTTTTTCAACACTGGACAAGGCAGCCCCAAAGTTGGTATATTGTGGATCATACTATTTTAATGTCACTAAATTTTAATGTATAAACTGTGGCATATTTACAACATAAAATTTGTTTTAATTGTGGATCAACCTGTTCACTTTTTGTGGCATTAAGAGTATGCTGTACAGTTTTTGTAACTTGTAAAATCAACATAAACTTCATAAATCTTAACCACTGAAGCTAGCTGACTTTTATGTTAAGTATAAAATTATTAGATACACAGTGTTTTGGCAAGGTGGATGGGGATTCCAACCTCTTTTATTTCCCACTGAGCCTAAGATCAAGTTACAAATTTTTTTTCTCCCTTTATAGAAAATCTTTGAGATAAACAACAAATATTCATAGTGTTTAGTGTTTGATATTTTTTTTATGAAGATGATGCAGGCATCTAAACTAAATTGAATCTTAAGCTAGCCATGCAGTAGACATCTATGAAAACACGTACAGTAGCCCAGTTGAGTTGACATGGTGCACATGCCACTAAACATATTTTTAATTAAAATAAAAAATATAAAATGTTAAGGTCACATTTTAAACACAGATGAGGCTATGGATGTTACATGAAAAACACGAAGAGAGAGACCTTTCTTAACACTACAATATATTCCTGTTACCTTTTTAAACAGCAAACAGTCATGATTTGCATAGCTTCAGGCTTAATGCTCATGGAAAACTATCACCACTGGACAGTTTATATAGAATTAATTGTTATAGAGGCTACTAAAAGATAAAGGCAGCAAGAGATAAGCAACCACCATTCCACAGATTACTTAATTGGGTTACAATAGCTAGGTTGATTTTGTGTTTGATAATCCTTTCAGCAATGTTGTGGCAGTGCCCATTAGGCTTATTTGCATAGTTAGAGTACACAAGTGGAGCAACCCAATTCATTTCAAGTTAGGTAAATAAGAGATGGGTTTTCAAGAAATAAAAGTTATTACTCTTCATTACAGATTTATATTGGGTAATTTGTGATCAGCGGCAAAGGTTCTTTGAAGTTGGATTTTATAGTCCATACATAAAATGCAAAGCTTTATTATTTCGGTAGTTGGAATGATAAAGTTAGGAGCAGTGTCATTGTGGGGGTATGATGAATTTTTGAAGGCAAAATATCAAAATGTAGCTGTAATTTGCGGAAAGATGAACCATTTGTGAAGCGAGCCGAGTCCAGCAAAACTAAATTTCAGTACTCCTTGATGATAGAGTTATGACTTTCAAGTGCAGCAGCAAGTTGGAGCATTTTATACTTAGTACATACTGCAAACACCATATCAACATTAGTCATTCCATCGACATAGTAAACACCACCTTGCAGTGTTGCATATGCAGAAAGATCATTTTCAGTGCTGAGATAAATTCAACAAGTTCTTTGTGGAAATTTGAACCACAGTACTATCCAGTCTCTAATTAGTGCAAAGATGAACAGTAATGACATTTACATCACATTCAAACCCTTCAGTTAACTACTGAGAGCAGCAAAGTCAGCATTAATACTAAATTCCACTGTTCTATGGATTTTAATGAAAGAAACTTTGTGTATTTTTTAAATTTAATATCAGTGTGATTGTGGTTATGTGAATGTGTGCACATGTTTGTGTGTCTGTGTGTGTGATGATGATACATGACAATGCCAAGTCTAGCAGCTATTTTCTGTTTGAAAGTGTATTAAATGCTTTAGAGAAACTAGATATATTTTATTTTCTTTAATTCAAGTTTGAATTTCCAGTCAATTGCTATAGGCTTTTATGAGTAAATAACTTATTCTAAATTCTGCAATGTTGCTTATTTGGGATATGTGCACTCCCCCCCCCCCCTCCCTTGGGACCACAAAAATCAAACTTTTTGAGTGTAAAAAAAAACAAAGTCTGTTTGGAAGGTTGGCAGGTATGATCAATGCAAGTGAGAGTGTCAGATAAAGCTTATGATTTCTTGGAAACAAACAAAAGCATGTCCAATTTAGAGTTCAGAAAATATGGCCATCATATTGTTTAACTTGTTGCCTGCCAAATTCCATATTACCATCAGAGACACCGTGGTATTGAATGATCAGCCCAGAGTTCTTGATAGCATGTGTAGCAGTGTATTTTAAGCATAATTTTGGTCCAAATATGCAGGTTTTGCCAAAACTGCAAGTACCCATTATACATATCTTCTTTTGCATATATAAAGCTCGATTATATTCTTTTATATTCGCTTATCATAATTGCAGAAGAACATTTTCAGGGGAATCAATTATCTGTTACACTGGATCATCGAGACACTTATGTAAACATTTTGTCTGCCATTTAAAAAGCATCTCGGAACTGATGAATCTACTTGCATATATTCAAAACGATTCATTTGATTTGATTCTTACAAACAAAAAGCCAATCAGAATATCGTTTAAAAAAGAGCTAGTTATTAATCTTGAAAATGTTGACTGTTTCATAGACAGAAAGTACATCTACCGTATATACTCACGTATAAGCTGAGTCTAAATGCAAACAACATAGACCCTGATCTGCCATCGCATAATGTGCCAGTAGATCTGGGTCTATGCAATTTGCAGTTGGTATTGGCTTATACGTGGGTATATACAGTAAATACTATACTGAGACTTCTTTCTGAATGCTCTGCGCCATCAACTTTTTCTATATACAGAATAATCAAAGTTGTCATTGATAATGGCCTGAACTGAAATTTATTCAGTAAACAGTGTGAAATACAACGCTGGAATGTTTTTCTTTTTTTTAATGTTGGCTTTTGTTTCTCAGATAGACTGGAGAAAAAAATTCTGCAGAATAAGAATCTACACTTATCAAATGATCTGTTATATCTAAGTATAGTACAATTGTCTTGACAGTGAAAAAGAAAAAAATGAATTTGAAAAGAAGGAAAAAATAATTCAGACTCAGTGAGACTATGATTAGATTTGGAGAACTTTGAAGTACTTAATTTAACTGACTTACAGCATGTGTTCCACAAGGTATATTTGTTATGGTATCTTATCATTATTTTTTGGTTTTTAGTTATTGATTTAAACATCCCTTTTTTGTTTTAATTTGTTGTTGCTATTAAAATTTTAATTAAGAATCTTTTTGTTCCTAATGATTTTTTAATTCAAGACTATAACAATCATATTTTGTTTTATACAAATGTCTTTTTTCCTAACTTCTTAAAAGATAATGTGCATTTTCCATGTCACAAGTTGGAACCATCAGGTTACATGATACTTCACTAGTAGAAACTGATTAGTGTTCCATGTTTTTTTTATCACATAGATCAACATGCTGACTTGTTACAATACCAGATAGCATACAGCTGAGGTTGATACAGGATGAAAGGGTGCATATGGTTTTTAGTGAAGGGTGACAATAAAGAACATGCAAATATTTCAGTTGCTTTGTATATTTTATTGTCTAGTAGAGTACAAAAAAGTAAAGTCCTGTGTAGAAAAAAACAGAGCACACTCAGAAAATTAAAGCCAGAGTAAAAAATTTTGGTGACATGAACGTTCTTGAAGCATTTAATAAAATGAAATTAAAAAAATTAATAATTGCATATTTATACCCTTTGAAAGGGTGTGTTGAAAATAGCAAACAAGTATGACCCATGGTATGCCAAATCTTTTTAAAAATACATGTATGTTTACAATACTGACATATAACTGCTGAATACTCAGATTTAAAAATCATTTCTACTTTTCTTGTTTGACAGAAAAATTATCTAGAGCTCTGTCAGCCTGGACAATTAGCCAATTAGACTTTGAGAATTTTCTATAATTGGGGACAATCATTGTTTTTAATTTACTTTGTTTACATTTTTGCTTCATCTTTGAGAGGAATATAATACAAAACATTGCTTGTGAATCTGCTGCTTAGGCATAAGACAAAAGAAATCAACAGCATTAATGGTTTTTTACACCTCAGGTTAATTGGCATTGGGATCAGACAAAGGTATTTGTTGGTTGGAAAAGACCACTTTGTTCCTTTTACTTTTCTTAATCATTAGGGACCCACATCATGATGTGGGAGCACTATGGTTATTCCCTATTCTCTCCATCTGTTCACACCTGTTGTAACCACCAAAGCTCTTCAACCCTTGTACATAATTTAATGCCATTTAGTAGGTGCATTGCATATTACATGTGGATGTGCCTTTTAAAGTTTTTGTCTTGTTAGGTCCAATTTTGACTAAGTTATTGCCTTTTCTTCCATCAATTTTTAAATTTCCACTACTGGTGATCCTTGCAACCAGCATAGCTCAGGGACAATTCAACATGTTCTGATGCAATTTGGTGAATATATTGCCTCCTAGACCTAGATCAGGCCTTTCATGGGTTTTGTCTCATCAACTCCATTTTGGATAGAGTTATGGCCCTTGTCAATAAACTTCATATCTTCACATAGGATGTTGCTTGTAACCCGCATAGCTCAAAAACCATTCAGCATATTTTAATTCGATACGGTGTGTACATTGTCTCATAAATCTAGATATGTCTTTTGTGGGATTTGTCTCATTAACTCCATTTTGGATAGAGTTATGGTCCTTGACAATAAACTTCATATTTTCATAAGGGATTTTGCTTTTAACTGGCACAACTCAAGAACCATTCAACATATTCTGATACAATTTGGTATGAACACTGAATTATAGACTTAGGTAGCACTAAACAGTTTTGTATAATTTGCCATAGAATAAATTTTTAATTGAAGAGACATGCAAACGTTATCTCAGTGTTTCTCCCTTGTTATTTACAGTGATGTAAAGAATGTATGATTTCATGTTGTATAAACACAGGGATGATTCTAGTGCAGATATACATTTGTGCTAGCTGGGTTCAGGATTAAGTTTTGGTCTACAGTGTGCATGAGCAACTGTCCATTTTCTCCTGGTGCTGTTTTTTTCTTTTTTGCATTTACAGAAATTGTCAGAGTGATTTTGTGGGAAATTCATTCTTTCATGTTCCACTTTCTTCATTAAAGTAATATTTGGACACAATTGTCACTGCCTTATATATGAAATATCTCCTGTTTTATTCACTATAGATTCTTTATAGGGTTGAAAATTGTAAATTATAGGGATTTTCCCATGTTGTGGGATGGGGTGGGGTGATTCTAAATGGGGTAATCATAGAAGGATAAGCTTTGACATGCCAATCTTTTTACTGGTTTGCTTTCTCCATTCTCTGATGAGTTTGAAAATGTATACATGTTGATGGAAATGGAGCTTTAATTTGATAGTAGGTGGTTTCAAAGGTGAGAGAGTACATGGATTCATAGGTAGCTTACTTCTGTGTTCAGGTTAGGTACCATATTATTCTTAATCATGTATATTATCAAATAGTAGGAAGAGTGAGGATTTGACCGACTTAGGAATTTTCTGAAAGGTAGCTCAAAACAATTCATATGATTATCCATGGGGTACATTTTTTTTGAAGAGACATCCATTACTTTATCTCTATGTTACTCCTCCTTATTTATGGGTTTGTCAAGAATGCATGATTTCATGATGTATGCACAAGGGGATTATTCTAGTGCATGAACACATTTGTGTTAGCCAGGTTCAAGATTAAGTTTTGGCCTACAGTGTCCATGTGTGGGTATCCATTTTTCTCTAGCTCTGTTTTTATGTATTTAAAAAATTTTCAGAGAGTGATTTTGTGGGAAATTCATGGTCCACTTTTCACTTTATTAAATATCTGAGATGCAGTTATCACTGGCTTAGATATGAAATATCTCCAGGTTTGTTCAGTATTTTTATAGGATTAAAATTCACGAGTTTTGGGGATTTTCATGCACAGCAGGGAGAGTGTGTTGGTGTGACTCTAATGGAGGTAATCATAGGAAGATCAGCCTTGCCATGCCAATCTTTTGATTGATTTACTTTCTCCATTTTCAGTTGTCCAATAAATCAGTCCTCGAACCTATACTGATATCGTGCATCAATATCAGTCTAGGTTTGGATGCTGATTTATAGGACTATATTTTCTGACGAGTTTGAAAATGTATCCATGTTGATGGTTATGGAGCTTTAAGGGTGATCATAGCCATAGATGAAAACTGTTTAGTGCTACGTTTTATGGTTTTAGTCTCACCTACACCATTTTGGGCCAAGTTACACCCCATGTTAAGCAAATTATTGTCTTCACCTGGAAACTTGGAATGTTGCTTGCAATCAGTATATTTCAAGAACTATTCAACTTATTCTGAGGCAGTTTGGTAAGAACATTATCTCTTTGACTTAGATGTAGCATTTATGAGTTTTTTTTCATCTGTACCAATTTCGACAGAGTTATGACCCTTGTCAATCAACTTCATATCTTTACATGGGATGTTGCTTGTAATCAGCATACCTGAAAAACCATTCCACATATTCAGATGCAGTTTGATGTGAACATTGTTTCACACACTGAGATTTGTCTTTTATGGGTTTTGTCTTGTCTACTCCGTTTTTGGACAGAGTTGTGGCCCTTGTTGATCAACTTCATATCTTTTACATGGTATGTTGCTTGTATTGACGAGAACTTGAAGGAGTTGGGTTTGAAACATTCCTTGTCATCATTTAGAGGAGTCATGGTGCCTGAATGCCCCTCTTCTTCTGACTTTGATTTCTCAGCACAAGTTTCTTTGTTTAAAACCAAAGGAGTAAATTGTAGTGAGCAGGGGCTTTTGTGATGCACCCATCCCTAATAGCTATAGTTATCAAGAGTAAACACTTGAAGCATAATTATAGTAATGCTAAATTGACTCTGTGGCATGTGTAAAATGATATCAGAGACAGGTTTGAAATGAGAATGTGTCCATGGGGGATAGTGTATGAAAGAATATATATCGTTGCCCACCATAAGGCAGAGCATTTTATGTCGATCCATATGGTCTGTCCATCCATCTATTGGGAATTTTGTTACTAATTTTATTTCTGCACGTAACTCAAGTTCTCCACCATCTGTTATCAAATTTGGTGGATGGCTTGCACATCTGGTAAGGAAGAAGCCTATAAATTTTGGGGTGAAAAGGTCAAAGGTCAAGGTTACAGTGACTGAAAGAAAAAAACAGTTTCTGCACAATAACATTAGTTCTACATCATATACATGGACCAGACTTTGTGGATGACTTGCACTTGGGGTAAGGAAGAAGCCTGTCGATTTTTGGGTCACACAATCAAAGACCAAGGTCACTGTGACTGAAAGAAAAAAATGGTTTCTGCACAATAACTTTAGTTCTACATCACAGAATTGAACCAGACTTTGTGGATGGCTTGCACTTAGGGTAAGGAAGAAGTATGTTGATGTTGGGGTCAAAGGTCAAGGACACTGATAAAGTAAAAGTGGTTTCTGCACAACAGTGTCAATTATCTGCATATATGAGTATTAAACACTGAGGGGGGTGCATATAATGTTCCGTTCACAGTATTCTTGTCTTGTTTAGGGATGCATAGGTACATCATTTAAAATTATTTATGCAAGGACATTGTACAGTTCAAAATATTTTTAAAAATTCTCAGAAAAGTTTACCTGAATGATATAAAATTGTTTTTCTGTTTTCAGACATACCATATTTACTAGTAACACATCCTCCATTCCCATTAAAGACATCGCTGTGGCAACACAGAGACAAGATAGATTTGGTGGCCTTCATTTCTTCAATCCAGTGCCAGTTATGAAACTTTTAGAGGTCTGTGCTCTTATTGTTCTCCATGCTTCACATGATGAAACAAGTGAATTATCCTGATTCAGTGTTACAATACTGTAGATTCCTCTGTTGATATAAGCAGAATAGAAAGTCTAAAATTTCAGAATATTGAAATAGATGCTTTGATGGTAATAAAAACGTCTGTCTCCATAATTACATATATTACAAAATGCTACACATTTGTTATGGGGAGTGTTTTAGTATATGCAGTGTCACTGACTCTATTTTCAAATGAAATTAGAGATAAAAAAAGAAAAAGTTTTCTCACATTCCTGCATGTGTACGATTGTGTTTTCCAGTGTAGAGCACTGGTGGAGGATTAATAGAATCCATCATATGCATCGGTGTAGGATTGGAAAATTCCACCTGAGGGTCAGAATTTTGCATAAGACACTAAAGCATCATGTGTGACACAAAATTCTGATCTTCAGCTGGAATTTTCCTATCCAACATTGATGCATAATAAAGGAATGTTTTTATCATATTCAGGGTTACAAAGCATATGTTATAAACAAAATGGCACCCTGTCAGTACAGATAACGCCAAAAAAGGACAAAATATACATTAAAAATGTATCCATGTTTAAAGAGAGGATATAGTGTTTAGTTTACACTAAATAATGCAAACTTGAAAATTAGGTTAAATTGCACTTAGATACTACTCAAATTAAAACCATAGAATAATAGCAGACAATTGTGACATGATGTATATGATGTCATACAAAAAAGTCAGAATGACCATGAAACAATCAAACTTCTATTTTTGTCATCATGTAATGTAAGACAACAGTCATTTGATGAAAGATAGAGGTATTCTCCACCGGCATTCTACATTGGAAAACATGATCATACACATGTAGGAATGTGAGAAGTCTCTCTCTTTCATCACATGACCGCTGTCTTTCATCACATGACATTTTACATTTTACTGCTAACATAGTACATGCAAAAACTCCTCAATTTCCATTATCACTTGAGCATTCTTACACAGTACTCAAGATAAACATTTATTGCAATACATTTGCATATTAACCAAGCAACAGTTGAAGTTATGCTTTGCACTGATTGACCTAGCAGTTGAAATTGTAATTTTTTAAAATTCATATTCTCATTATTATTTATGAAGCGTAAATCAGTTCTAGATCAGAGTTGAATCACGGACTAAATCAATATATTTTGTCTATCTCAATTAATCTTATGGATAATAGTGGACTTTCTTTTTGACCAGTTCACATTTGTATCATTGTGCAAGCTATCTGCAGTATAAAGTTTGAATGTTGTGTGTTGCCATTACCTTAGCAGTCTTAACCACTAATCTTGGAATACTGATACATGTTTATTTGTTATTTAAAGTTTACACTCAATATTTCAGTGTAAACCTAACTTTTTACACTGTATCTTAAGGTGAGGAAATTTTAATGGGTGTTTTTCTGTTTGAAAGTTAAATTAGATTCACAATACACCATTTTGACTTTGACTCTTGTTTTTCATTTAGGAACGTGAGAAAAATAATCCTCCATTATGCATTGGTATCAGATAGGAAAATTCCATCCTCATGATCAGAATTATACATCAGACACTCAGCAAAGTGTGGTGTCTGACATAATTCTGACTCACTGTGGAATTTTTCTATCCTACACTGATACGTATGAATGATTCTATTAATCTTGTTAGACATCAGTCATTAATCTTGTTAGACATCAGTCATTAATCTTGTTAGACATCAGTCCATTTTGTCCTAAAACTGTCTGTACTTAAAAATATGTTAAATATGATGAATTCTAGATGTATTGCCTATTTTTTTTATAATGGGCACTCAACTAGATCTATTATCATGGCTTATGTTGTTCATTTTACGAATGATTTCAAGCAAACACCATAGGCTGATATGTAATAGTACGGCTTATACTGGCATTTAAAAAATATTTTTATCAAAAAACCATCATTCCAGTTGGGAAATGAATTGGGCAAACCTTCACTTTTGTGTGTTACAACTGGAACATCTCCTTTCTAATTAATTCATCCAACATGGATGTGATCTGTCATCATGGTATTTCTTGTAGACAATTAGAAATGTTGTGCAATCCTACCAAGACTAGCTTTTCAAAGTTGTTGCTTTGTAATTACAGATATTTATCAAGCTTTTATAACAAGTATTTGGATTGGTTAAAATTGCATCACATGACTCATAAAACTAGAAGTTATTAGTTCATAACTCCAGAAAAGAACTACTTTCACAATGGCTTTTCCTGGTTTCTGTATTTTACCAGGTACATTTACATGCTTATAAAACATAGCCTCAAAGATACAAGATCACAAAATTTAATCTAAATAAAATGGGCATTTCATTTTCAGAAATATGCCAAATAAATTTGAAAAATAGCTTCATTGTGTTCAATTATTTTTGTTAATAGATTTTTGTCAAAAAAGAAACGTGACATTCTACAGGAAAATAAACATAATTTGCTTCTTACTAGTCAATGCCAAAAGGTCTGTAATTCAAGTGCTAAATGACTATGGAGTCAAAATAAGGCTTATGATGCGCATGTCAGGCAATGTGAATGAGGCATCTGCCCTAAGCTTCAATAGGCAGTGCTTCACCTCTTGAAGAAAAAAGGTGATTTGCAAGGCAATTTCTGACATTACCACTAGTAGATCTCCTGAGTCTTCCATCATCCACGAACAAGTTAAGGTTCCAGTCATACGTAGACATACCATCTCAAAATCATAAGACAAAGAAAATATGTAAAAATAAAGGCAATTTCCAGTTTGAAAACACTGTGAAAACTGCCAGATATGCCACTATAAGGATTTCTGATTCATTCTTGCTTTGAAAATTGCAATTTTCACTTGGTTTTTGGTCCAGAGCAGATCGTGCTTGTATAATGATTAATGGTTATCACATGCAGCTAAATTCACAGGAAAAGTCATGTAGACTGTTTGTTTCAAGATCTCCAAACTGATACATTAGTGTAAATATGAAAACCTGAGCAGTTTCCAGATTCCCCTGATGACATATTGACTTGTGTATTCATACATCCTTTTTGTGTGCTTCGACAATATTTGTAAACAATGGTTAAAAAATAGTTCTATTAATTCTTGAATTTCCTTCTTATTTTTATAACTTTTGACCATTATAAGAATTTAACTTCATATTTTACAGGATTCATGAAGTCATGAAGTTTGAAAATCAATTATACACTATGCATTAACAGCTTTTTCTATGCTATGGCCATTCATGCAATGTGTAATCGATTTTCAAGCTTCATGACATCATGAATCCTGTAAAAAATGAAGTTTAGTTCTTATGTGAATAGATTGACTATCTGATTTTATTTAGGTATGTCATGTTTATTACACTCTTGGATAAAATGTTTTCTCTGTTAAAATGTTTAAGTTTAATATCCCCCTCCAAATTCCTAATTACTGTATATTCCAAAGACCTTGTTATAATGTTCCTTTGTTACAATGTTTAATTGGTTATAGTGTTTGATTTGAGTGGTCTGGCAGAGAAAATTAGGTAAGTTATAAAATTTGTATCACCTGATGCGCTGAAGCCAGGTAAACAAAGGCAATCATTTAAATAACAATAATTTAGCACAGTTCAGAGTGACACACATTATTTTTTTAAAGAGCATTTGCACATCATTGAAAAACATCAGCAAAAAATCTCAGAATAATAAAAAAAAATAGATGATTACTGACAATTTCTTTCCATCCAGATAAATTAAGGACTAATTTACTGGTTGCCAAGTTATTGAACAGAGATGTACATAGATGTACATGTACCAGCTGTGAATCATAAAAATGACCTAAAAGTGACTTTCATGATTCACTAACTGGTACATGTACATGTATTTTGACACTTTCCGTGGATGGTAAAACGGTTTATCATTTGTTTTCATGATAACATGTTTTTATACAAATGAATGTTGTTTGAAAATTTAATTACCATTACATATGAGTTCAGATAAATTTTTCTGACATTAATTGTACCAGTATAAATTCTTTACTACATGTATGTCCTACATCATCAACACAGACATATACATAAACATTTTGATGGATAAACAATGAATTTGGATATTACATTTCTTGGTTATAATGTTATAAAAAGCCCAGTCCCATGTGAAACATTATAAACAATCTTTGCTGTATAGTGGAAAAACGCCTGTATTGGATTATTGAGCAGTAACTACAGTGTATTAGTTGATGACACATCTGGGTCATTGCTGATTACATTTGGATGGACAATATACAGACCATGTGCTGCTTTTCAGTGAAATTGAAAATCAGATTGTTTGATGAATGCATTTTTTTCCAGGTGATCAGGATCCCAGCTACATCAGATGAAACATTCAACAAGTTACTGGGTTTTGGAAAAGCCATGGATAAAAGTACAGTAAACTGTAAGGTAAAAGAGTATCTTTCCCTTTACATCATTGCAGTGAATAAACAATTTTTCCTCAAACCTAACACATCTTGGCATTTGCTTCTATACCACAGTACTACAAGTAGTTCCTAAAAATACTGAAGCTGTATTCAGTGTTCTTACTGGCATTTCAAAAGTTGGATTACAGGTTTCCCAACCTAGAAAAAGTTCAAGTCCCAGATAAAAAATTGGTTCCCAATTTTAAAATCAGGAATACCATGAATCATTATTTAGCTTGAAATGTTATGGTGTAAACATAAATTATACTGCACAGAAATAAACAATGCACTGGTCATCCTTTGTTAACATTCATATTGAGTCCAATTAACAAATGCATAAACAGGGGTCAAATTAACTCTGACCTGAATTTTAGGAAGGTGTCACCTTTAGAACAAGGAGCTAACTGTGAAAAGGTCCTCAAAATCACACTTGACATGTATATGTGGTATAAATATTAATAAGGATGTTAAAAAATTAAAATAACAATTGACATGTATATGTAGTATAATCATTAATATGGATGATACAAAATTAAGTTTTTAGTGATTCTTTTCTTCTCAGTTTGACTTTTCACTTTTAGAACACAACAAGCGATATGTTACTTTGAAAATTAAATTAATGTCATTTTGAATAAGAAAAATTGAATAAGACAGAAGTGTTTTAATGTGATCTGCCAATAAATACTTGTCAGATAAATACCCTCTTGGTTGCTTTATAATTTCCCCTATTACAATTATAAAGTGAACAAACAAGGTTTAAACTATTTTTCTTTTCCCACCTCAGCATTACTATCCATTGTCTTTTCTTAGTGTGTGAATATCTATGTTGGCACTAGAATTTTCCAAGTGATCACCAAATTTGGTCCAATGAAATATATTTACATATTTTATTCAATTATTTGGTTTAACAGAAAAGGGTATCTGTGTGGAAGTTTCCGTTCCATTCCGGATCTTGCTCTCATTAGCTCCAATAGTCATAAAGCAGAAGAGCTTATAGGATGGTCTGTCCATCATCCATCCATCCGATAGCACAAGTTTGTTATTGCTACTCCTCCTAAACTACTTGGAGAAACTACACACACACACATTCATCCCAAGGTCTAGTTGGTCCTAAATTAAAATAAATGGTGCAGCACAGACATCCAATATGGTCACCACAGCAGCCATCTTAAAAATCTTGTTATCGCTACTCTTCCTGAATGGATGGTCAGATCAACACTAAAAGACTTCTTATGGTGTCTGGTTGGTCCTAAATGAAAATGGTGCTGATCTGATGTCCAATATAGCCACCATCGTGGTCATCTTGAAAATCTTATAACTACTCCTCCTGGTTTGTGCCAGAAGGCTTCTTATCATGCCTAGTTGGTCCTAAATGAAAATGGTGATGCTTGCACATCCAATATGGCCACCATAGTGGCCATCTTGAAAATATTGTTATCACTACTACACGTGAATGGATGGTTGTATCAACATGGGAGTTTTACTAAATGACTTTGTATGATGTCTAGTTGGTCCTAAATGAAAATGGTGTGCTCAGACATCCAATGTGGCTGCCACAGTGGCCATCTTGATAATTTTGTTATCACTACTCCTGAATGAATGGTCATATCAGCATGGGGTTTTCACTGAAAGACTTGTTATGATGTCTAGTTAGTCATAAATAAAAATGGGGCCGATCTGACTTTCAGTTTGGTCACCACAATGGCCATCTTGAAAATCATGTTATGGCTACTTGTTCTAGATGGTTGGTCATATGGATATTGTGCTTTCACCAAGACTTCTTATGATGTCTAGTTGGTCCTAAATGGAAATGGTGCCAATCAGATATCCAATGTGGCGACCATGGCAGCCATCTTGAAAATCTTGTTATTGTTACTTCTCCAAAATGGAAAGTCATATCAACATGGGGTTTCCACCAGAAGACTTCTGTTAATGTCTTGTTGGTCCTAAATGATGTCGTTGGTCAGCAATGAAAATGGTGCCAATCTGACATCCAGTATGTCCGGCACAACAGCTAATCTTGTTATTGTTGAAGAATAGCAGAGATGGTTTAAGCACTCTGCAGTAAAAAGGAAGAAATGGTCTTTCTTGAATTCCTGGAAATTCTTTTTTAGTCAGTAGAGCATCAGTCCCTTAGAGGGACTCTTGTTTAACTTTAGTCTGCACCCATCATTTAATTGGTGTTCTAATTAATATTTTGCATCTTTCTCTGAATTATGTTTCTTTTTGGAGTAATAATTCATTGAATTAATTCTAAACTATATATTTCTTTCTGCAAGTTGACTCCATCATGTCATCAGTAGGTTGATGGTGGCTTCTGTAATCTAATTCAGCTGACAACAGGAGCAACCTTGAACTTTCCTGGTAAAAAAATTCATCTATAAGTTTCATTTTAAGACCAATCTGTGACATACTTTTTTTTAATAGCCAGGGATGGTGCTGGCTTTAAAAAAGTTGTTGCAAAAAAATCGCCAACCTCAATATTTTGTTGCCAATTTTCAAAAAATGTCGCCAAGCAAGGAGTCCATGTCTATTAATGTAGTGGGCAATGAAAATTGAAGAAGATGGGGTATTGATTACTTTATTGACAACAAACAATACAATACCACAATATTACAGAATAAATCATTACATAACTGTTTTGATTGCTTATTTATAATGTTTTGCACTATTAAAATGTTGTTTCATAAAAATAATATAATCGAATGTCACATAGGTATGTGTCGTGATTTTATGGCTGCCCACTTGCTGAATGCAGTTTCAAAGTCGAAGCCTCCTTCACATTTGTACGTGCCGATTCTCATTAGATTCTCCAGAGTTGAGATGCCGAGTTTATTCCTGATGTCAGTTTTGATGAGATTCATCTTACTGAACCCATGTTCACAGTCGCTGATAATGTCATTTTTACTTTTGCTAACAGCAGCAATGTTAGCTACTCTCTCCGGTTTTCTTGTTTATGATTTATATCTTGTTAATTTGATACTTGTTCAGTGCCAAGTAGAGTCCTACATGTCTTACATAAACGTGTTTGACCTTAATCCCTTAGCACCCTCTTTGTTTTCCTCACATTACAACCTTTTGATCAAGCCGGATAATTGATACTTGTTCAGTGCCAAGTAATAGAGGGTGGTTATTTGAACTCCCTGTGATCTTGCCGCACAATTGACACCTGTTCAGTTGCATCCTTTAATAGATTTCACTGACTGTATGATCGAAGTGTCACTTACAGAGCCCAAGCTCAGTTTCCACGTAAGCACCTGCATTGAACAGTAAAGACGAGGAATTTGAGTCGGACGATATTTACGATGACTAGATGACAATCGAGGATTTCAGCACTATAATTGGTCACTCAGATGATGAGGATGAATTCTTGGGCTTTGTACCAGATGTCATTAGACTGTGACCTTTATATGATACTGTGAATCACAAAAATGTGGACTTGACTTTTATTGTTTATTTGTGAGACGTGTGGAATTAACATATTACGGGATATTGTGAATCTGATCATTCTGGGCTACTATTTTTATGCTGGTATGTGACATATGATAGAATTCATGGATTTATCATATCAACAGATTTAAAATCTCAATCATTATAGATTTCTATGGATTTTTATGACACGATGAAGAACAAAATGTAAGTTGTCAATTTATTTGTGACATATTCTACTTGATAATATACCTAATTGTATTTTACACTGGTTTTGTCTTTATTATTCCTAGCTAGCTAGTTATCTATCCATCTAGTTTAGACCTTGTCCCGTGGATAAAAAAGACGACCCCCCTTCTTCCAGGCTTTTATTTTTTCCTAAATTATTCCGCTTATACGTGAGTATGTACGGTACTCTTCGGATGAGATGATGAACACAAAAAGTCTAACTTACGTTTACCCATGACAGTATATAATTCTGATTAAAACTGAATTTGTTTTTCATTTGTTAGTATTTTATACAGAACGAATGGTGCTTCAAATGTAATCAGTTTTCTTTGAAGTTTCAGCAAAACTATTTTTTCTGGTACATTTTCAAAAAAAAAAGAAAAAAAAAGGATTAGCTGTGGTTTGGTCGATTGTTGCTAGTATGGTAGCATGACTATTTGAGCGTATCACAGCATACAGTACTCAGGCCAGATGTCAGCATAAGCAGATTATGATATAACAGTGCACTGATAAGATGGTTTGTCAATATGAACAAAGGATTTGTTTATGTAACAATAAATAGATTCCAGTGCATTTTATATCCAAGTTTGCGGCATCCTTTCATGGTGCCTTTGAATTCCTCCACTCCAAACCCAAGATTGTATATACAAGTTTGAACAGCCAAATTGCAATTTGCGACATTGGTGAAGCCCAGCGCGATTCCTGATAGTATGCATTACATAATCCTCAAAGACATTTTTCATAGATTTTTGATGAAATTAAACTTGAAAGTGGTCACTATTCTTTGAGAACATAATTGAGTGTTTTGTCAAATAATAGACATTGAATGTATTTTGTGAAAATATTATGTATCCCCTGGACTTCCATTCTGAGTTTCTTTGCATCCAGACACAAAAAAATGCATATTTATATGCCGGTTCCAGTGCAATGGATAACTCGGTGTATCCATCTTTTTTACTTTCAGGATGAAAGTGAATATATATCAGTAAACTTCTTTGAAGATTGCTTCTCTTTGATTTTGGAAAACAGTTATACAGTCAGATCTTGCTGCTATGACCAAGTTTGTTATCAACCATTGTCATAGTAACGAATATGTGGTTTTAAAGATTATGCCATTTAGAGTACTTACTGTCTTTGTCTTATCGTTGTCAAAGCAGTGTATTAAAAAGACGAGAAGAACGAGTCAGAAATATCAATCTATTTTTAATACATTATTTTATTGTAATTATTTTTTGAAGCTCATAATATTTTCCTACCTTGAAAACTCATTTTTTTTTATAGAAATAACATGTCTGCATACAAATAACAAGCCTGCATACTGTCCTCGGACACATTCCTGGTAAAAGTAAAATCCCTAAAAATTACCATGTTGTTGTAAAGAACAATAAATAAAGAAAGTATGCATGTTTGTTACTGGGAAATTGCTGTTGTAGTCTGAAGGAAAATGTTCCATATATACCGTATATACTCGCGTATAAGCTGATACCAACTGCATAGACCCAGATCTGCCGGTGCATAATGCAGTTTGTCGGGACTAATCAGTAGAACAAACAACATAGACCATGATCTGTCGGTGCATTATGTGACAGCAGATCAGGATCTATGTTGTTTGTTTTTGGACTCTGATTATACGCAAGTATATATGGTAAAGATCAAATTTACCACTGAACACTACCCATCAGTTTTCTGTTTAAACCTGAATATTCCATTGTAAAGGATTCCATTGTAACAAGAGTTGACTGTACTTTTTTCTGATGTTAGGGCAGGGAATAGGCCAACTGTTCACACACACACATCACCAATGTACAGGTTATATTAACCTCCATTTTAGAGAGAACTTCCTTAGTTATCTAGGTTGATCAATAAAGAATCTGTATTTGGAGCAGTTGGACTTTTTTCCTATGTCAAAACTGATTTTTGCACTATTTACAGTTTAGTTTTTAGGTGAGTCATAAAGACCAATCATGAAGACATTGTCTTTGTCTTTAAATAAATTAATGGGGAAATGTACATTGGAAGTAATTGAAATACAGACACCTTTGAAATTCATTAATTGGTATTTCAGCAGTAGTACTATGATACATTGACCAACACCATAGTTACTTGCCCTGCATTAATTGTGCATCACCAATTACGTGTTCAATAAGTTTAGCATTAGGTGGCATTAGGTTCATGCTAGACCAACAATCATACTGTACAGGCTGACAGTGAATGGTGGTAGGTGGCAAAATCTAAGTCAAGATAGGTAGCTTGCTGTGAGCAATGCATGCAAATTTTGAATCATGCATAGAAGAGCTTGCCAGCTGAGACATATAAACAGAGGAATGGAGAATCTAGATACATGGTTAAAATACCTTGAATATCATATGCCTGGAGCATATTTAGACCTATATACTCAATGATATGGATTAAATAAACATTTGCTAAGCGCAAGTAATGTTTATTTGTTAATCTTTAATGAGTCCAGTTTTAACATAAGAAAATTCAGTAGTGTGTCAGCTCAATATGAGCACTTGTCCACCATATTTAAAATGTTCATGAGAGGACAAGCTGATCAGTAGTGACAAACCACTTCCTGTGCTAACAGTGCCTAACACAGTTGTTACTGAACACAGTCCAGGCCAGTCTAAGGGAGACACATTTTCTTCACAGTGCAAATGGTATGTTCAGAACAGGGCCAACTAAAATTTAATGTTGAAATTAATTAAGGGTAGAAAACTTTTGCAGAGTTCTTACTAATTTTTTTAACTCTGATTGACATGTACTGGTTTATGAATTGTTATTACCATCTGATTTTTGGCATTTACACAAAGGAGATAAATATCTGTGAAGTATGTAATATCACTTGACATGGTTATGCCTTTTTTGTATTGAATAATAAATTAAAGGTGAAATCAAGGGTTAATAATTTCAATCACCAACAGAAATTAATAGTAAAATCAAGTGTTAATAAATTTCATTCAGCAGAAGTTTACACTTCAGTATGATTCTAATAAATTTGCTGGCACATTTATTTAAAATATTCATGAAAAGTTATAAAAATATCTATCATACATTTATATTGTGTGTTTTATAGTGGCTACATAATACTAAACTGGACTGACTTTTTTTAGCCTTTTAAAGCTATATTCTTCTTTGAAGTGTTAGTTTAAAAGAAACATTAAACAGCTGCATACATGGGTTTATTTTACCAAATATAAAGGATTGTCATCCTACAAAGCAAATGAGGTTTTAGACAGTATTTAACTTTTTTCCCATCAGTATATTGTATGTAGTGAATATGTCAGCATCAATTACATATGATGACAGAAAATGTAAGTTTTGACAATATTTGTTTAGAAAAGTGACCACATTTAGAAAAAGTTATATTGTGCATATATATATATATATATATATATATATATATATATATATATATATATATATATATATATATATATATATATATATATATGATGTACATATATATAGTATTCCTCAAAACATATTTACTGTTTGTTTGTTTAGGACACGCCAGGGTTCATAGTAAATCGTCTTTTGGTGCCCTACATGATGGAAGCTATCAGGATGGTGGAGCGGGGTGAGGCCAGTCCTCAAGATGTTGACACTGCAATGAAACTTGGGGCTGGGTATCCCATGGGACCATTTGAATTAACAGACTACGTAGGACTTGATACATGCAAATTCATCATTGATGGTGAGTCTCAGAACCAGTATTTCTGTCATCTGTCACCTTTGATCCAGCATTCAACAAATGTGACATCCCTTTGCTAGCCGTCTTGACCAGTGCTTTTAAAAATGTACTGGTCCTAGGCAGAATTAAATTTTTTTAAAAGCCGGCGAACAAAAAATGCTGATACATAATTTAATACTTAAATATAACAATTTTTGCAAATGATCCACTGTCAAAATGCATGTAAGCATGGTAATAGAAGTAACTTTTTATGCTTCAGTTTGAAAAACCTACATCCATCAGTTTAATAGCCACAATAAAATGGTATAGTAGTATATATATCTGCCAGTGCATAAAAAGAATCTGAAACCCATTTCACTAAGTATATTTTGGAATTACCTATTTATTAGAAACTTCTGGTGGCTTTTCGTTTAGGGCTCTCATTATCACTTTCCCCTGAGCCCCAATGTACCACCCTCCCCATATCCTGGGCCCATTTAGCTCAATTCACACCCTCTTTTCAAAAATCTGGTTGTGGTCCAGTTTATGTCAGCCCTGTTTTGAGGGTTACCTTAAACCACATTGCATTAGTTCTGTCATACCAAAAGTGCATGTATGTGACTAGAGTTGGGATGCATGTACTTTGCAAGATATTCTATTTGCGAGGAAATCCAATCCATGCACATACATTTCTCCTTCAAATACATTCCCAGATCACATGTTAGCGATATAAGCCTGCTACCTCCTGAATCCAGCCCTCCTAAAAAGACGAAAATTCATCTTTTCTGTCTATCTCATAGACAAAGGGCAATAACCCTTGCCCATTACCTCTCCTTGCCACTGCCAGGTGTTGCTAGTTTTAAAGTTTCACTGCAGTACAGTAAATGTACACGATAAACCTCCAAGATAATTTTATCCAATATAGTGTAAAATTCAACCATCTTGGAATTTGGATTTTGGATTTTGTGTGTAGGAAAAATAAATCATTTCTCTACATGTTGTATACATTATTTTTGCTTTTTTTTCTTCTAAATTTTGAGTAACTTTGTCCTATTTTACAGTCTTTGTCTGTTTAAGACCACGTTACAACACACTATTGTGAACACGTGTTGTCATTTCACAGTTTAGCATGACACTGACTATTTTCACATACTCCGTTAGTAACGGGGGTGATTTTAGCAACCTATTAACACGCTGAATTGCTAATTTATGCTATTTTTTTAATATTCTTGTGTCGTTTCAGTACAATGTGGACCAATTGCATAAAATGGAAAAAATTCAAGGAAAGAGAAGACACCCATGATTCTTGTCTTGTGTGTACTAAGTGTTCATCTTCTCTGCCATGCAGCTTGTGTATGCCATGGTCAGAAGAAGTCTGTGCTGCAGTTGTCCAGAAGGCAGCCAAAGGGAGAGATAGATGCAGTAAATCTAAGAAAGATAGTATAGATGTCTTGAGTATTCATCCCAAGTCAATATCAGTTCCGAGCCTTGTGGGGTATGCTGCTGGGGTCCCCTCTCCCACCTAAAGTATGACATCTTCAACTGTCTGTTACTGTAACTTCTGCAGAAATGATGGAGCAACACGTTGAGATGTTGCAACCTGATTCTGTTAAACATATGTGTCATCTTGTCCAGGAAACGAAGACACAATTATTAATGTCAGGCAAAATTGTCCCTTTATTCCCATCTATGGCTTCGATGGGTTTCTCTGACTCGTTGGCGGAGTGTCTCCCCATTTTTAGGCAGCCCATTGGGCGTAATCCCCCCCCACATGTCCGAGCATAGCCTTCGGTCCTGTAAGTCCAGGTACATGTGGTTTTTGCTGGATCCATTGGATCTATTTATTAATACCACTGCGCTGTTCAGAGCCATCCTGGCCATCCAGCCATCCCAGCTTGGGGACTTTATTGATAGACCTGCTGGGCCAGCCATAATTTATGAGGATCTTAGTGGCAGACCTGTCCATCTTGACGCACCTTCGATGACATACCACTACTATGATGGTGATTTTAGTGAAAAATCCATCTGTTCAGTCAGGCCCTTGGCATGATCGGTACCGGCAATGGCTGGACCATCCTCCATACAGCCGGCAACTTGGCCGACCATACTCCCGGCAAACCAGCCGCCTGTTACAGTATAACACATTTGTACGGCAGATCCAGCTTTCCACATGTTCACGGCTTATCCACTGGGTAGAAACCATGACTTGTACAGAGATGACAGAATTGTGTCATCTATGCCACCCGGTATGGTTTATCCAGATATGCAACCTGAACCAGAACAGGATTTGACACACAGTGAGTGCGACAAGACTCCTACAAATCAGCTTTAGTCAGATCCAACAACCGAGTTCAGCTTCAAGGCCACCTTTGAGGAAGTTTATAGGGTGTTGTCGGCTTCAGAATGCCCTCCACCCTCTACCACCATGCACGACTACAAAGTTAAGGCATCGGTAGATCTTGACAAGGAGGAAGAGATGCCATATTTACAGCTCCTTCCCCAAATCTGTAAAAATTAAGGAGATCAATGACCATCTGTTGGGACGAATATGTGACCTGAAGAATGCCAAGGCTTTCTTTTCAGAAAGCCAAGTACCAGCGACATTCTCATTTTGATGGTATAAAACCCACTCGGACGCCTTGAGTACTGATATTCCGGCACTGGACAAAAACCTAGGAGCAGTCCACATCACCTCTCCACTGTTTTATAAAGTGAACAAGAATGTGTTCCATGCGACTTCAAAGCTAATTAGAAACTTGGTCGTCACATCTTCAGTGTTAGATTTGGCTTCATTGTCAATTTTCCGCCTCACTGAAAATTCAGGCAATGGCCATGCCTGAATTGCTCGGGTTAATAACAGGGCAGCTTACCCTTCCATGGCCAATGTGTTGACTGATTCAGTCAATATAGACCTGATACGACGTGACGTATGTCTGCATTCCATGTCGCTCAAGCCTCACCATAACCTGGTTTTAAGGATTGCCCACATTTGGGTCACTCTTACTTTTTGGAGGAAAAAATTTAAGAAGTTCGGATGTAGGCAGCTCAAGACCTGCCCCTTCAACTCACTGCCCAACCCGCCCAGGCTTTTTGGAACAATCTACCACTCCCAGTAGAGAGATGATAGGTGGAACAGGGACAAGGGATCTTTTCAGTCAAATGCTCAGTATAGATCCCAGCCCAATGCCAGGAAACAGCAGTCTAGCCAGTCTAGGAGGCAGCCTTACAGAGGAGGCAAGAAACCAAGTTTCTCCACCATCAAGCCTCCTAGCTCTAGATGTTGACCTGCCAACCCCACCACCCGTAGACAGCCTGCCGGTGGGTGGCCAACTCCTACAATTTCATTCTCACTGGATCACCCTATTTCCGCAATATGATTGGTGATCCAGTTCATTTTGGAGGGGCTTTGGATTTCTTTTATCCAGCCCCCTCCCTTTTCCTCCTCTCCTCTCTTCACGGATGTACCGTCAAATCAGGAGGAGATACGGTTGCTCATCAACAAACGGGCAGTGAAGGTTGTGCAAAATCCACAATATCTGAGGTTTTATTCCAGGCTTTTTCTCATCCAGAAGGTGAATGGCAAGTTGTGGCTGATCATTGACCTGAGTCACCTCAACCAATACATTACGCCACCGAAATTCAAGATAGAGATGGAGAGATCAATCCATCTCTCAATCAGAAGGAACGAGTATGCCATCAGTCTCGATCTGACCGATGCATATTTTCATGTCCCTATCCACCCCGTGTCACGGAAATTTCTCCAGTTTGCTCACCGCGACACGGTTTTGTCAGTTCCAAGTCGTACCCTTTGGCCACAACATCCAGCTTTGGGCATTTACCAAAATTATGGATTGCATCATCACCCTGTTCCGGTCGACATCATCTACAGCGATGGCAGCGTACATCCTCCAGAAACATATGGTAAGTTCTATTCTGCTCCAATGCAGAAATGATCTTCTATCAATTTTAGATCATCTAGGCTTCCTAGTGAGCTGGGGTAAGTCCAATTTTCATCCATCCCAGCGTTTTGTCCATCTCGGTATTGAGTTTCACACCAACCAATGTCTGGTACGACTTTCTCGTGTTCACATTATCTGGATTGTCAAACTTGTGGAGTCCATTATCAACAGAACTTGGATTTCAGCGAGAGAGTTCTTACAACTACTTGGATTATTCATTGCAGTGACAGACATGATCCCGCTTGGCTGTCTTTTATGCGTTCCTTACAGATGATATGATGGTATGTACTGATGCCAGTACATCCGGTTGGGGTGCCCACCTGTTGCTGGACTTCACTACTGCCAGTTACATGTGGGTTTCTGGGGATCGGCCTCTCCACATCAACCTTCTAGAGGTGAAGGCTGTCATCAATGCCTTTCAGTTCTGGAAGGATTGACTCTCAGACAAAACGGTCCTAATTATGTCAGACAACTCTGTAGTGGTGACCTACCTCCTCAAACAGCGGGGTACCAAATCACCCAACCTGTGCATTCTGATTTGGTAGTTTCTATGTTAGTGCTACAGACTCCATATCAATATACAAATCAGGCACATTCCCGGCAGACTCAATGTCCAGGCTGACAATCTATCCAGGAATGGTCAAGTCATTCACACGGAATGGTCTTCCCATCAATCAGTCTTTCTTCAGATTTGCGCACTTTGGGGTGTCTGATGATAGATTTTTTCATGACCAGGTGGAATCACAAGTTGCCTACCTTATTCTCTCCAGTTCCCGACTAAGAAGCTTGGGCTGTGGATGCACTGTCGATCAGCTGGGAGAGGCTGTGGCCTTCACCCACCCTTCCACGGTCTTGATACCGAAAATAATCCAGAAGTTGCAAGGTCTGAACTGCAAAATGATTCTGATAGTCCTCTCAGATGGGACAAGTCCTGGGTCACTGATCTACTTGATCTAGCGATAGATCTGCCCAGGAAGATTCCAGCCAACCCGAATCTTCTCAAACAACCACGGTCGCAGGTGTTCCATGCCTGCCCGGACCGTCTTCTTCACATCTGCTTCTTGTCCAGACAGCCTTGTAAGACAAAGAATTTAAACTTTCAGTTGTGGAGAGAATATCACGAGCAAGAAGGCCCTCTACTCTGAAAGCTTACGAGGGAAAGTTTTCAGGGAGTGGTGCCAAATCAGTAACATTGTCCCTTTGAGTGCCTCAATCCCTTAAATGGCCAACATTTTACTCTGGGACTTTGAGGAGAATCAGTTGGCCCCAGTTACTATCAAAGGCTACCACTCCATGATATCTGACACATTCAGGCATCATGGCAGAAGGTATATCGGTCATGATAAAGACCTATTTGGATCTGTTAGCCAATTTTGATCCGAATCGGCCTAAATCCCTCACCCTGTTTCCAAAATGGAATCTGTCCTGGGTATTAACATGGCTCAGTTAAAATAAATTTGAGCCTTTAGCCCGCACTTCGCTGAAGCTACTATTATACAAAACATGTTTCCTGATAGCCTAAGCCTCAGCATGCATGGTGAGCGAGCTACATGCCCTTTCCATCAACCCGAACTATCTTCTGTTCAGATCGGATGATTCAGTGGTCCTCTTGATGCAATTAGGCTTCGTAGCCAAAAATAGATTATCATCAGTCGGCAATCAAAGAGTTGTTGTACACTCACTCTCTTCCACAGACACATTGAGAGTAGCAGCCATGCAAGACCCTATTCGTGCCCTCAAGCACTGCTTGAAGCACACAGAGGCAAGTTTGTGGCACGCGTAAGTGCCTCTTTCTTCTGGTGAAAGTGGGAAACATGATATCACCCCTCAAGCCCGATATTCGTGGTTGAAGTGGGTTATATATGCTCGGAGTATGCTGAGGTCTCACACGATCAGAGTTGCCTCATGAAGATTTCCACTCACAAGGTTAGAGTGATCTCTTCGAGCCTCGCATTCGAGCATAACATTTCGATCCAAGACATAATAGAAGCTGTTGGCTGGCATGCAGAGTCAACCTTCTTGAGTTTTTACCTCAGTGATTTAGCTTTGCAGAGGCAAACTTTGAATCGGGTTGATCCAGTGGTGGCGGCACAGATGACCACCAGACCCAGTTAAAAGTCAACACAGCCTATTAGCTTTGCTGGATTTGCCAGTGAAATTTTGTAGGTAAGAAGATTTCAATAATCATCTTCTTTACCCTATATAGGGGTCTCAGACCACATGACCCTAGGGTGTATTGCTTATCAAGTTAGGAGAATGGGTTATCGTTTGCATGGGAGCATCCAGCCATCATTCCCTTGAAGGATACCTGGGGTTGAGGACAGATGCTCAGCATTCCCTCCTCCTGTTACCTATTCTCCTAATGTTAATGTGATCGGGGAACATATTTAAAGGAGAAAGCAAATTATTAAGTAAATTATATTTCTCTGAGAATACTTCCCTGATCACATGACTTATAAAACCCTCCCAACCACCCTGCCATGTGAGCATCCTAGTTAGTATATTGCTCAGCTTAAAAACTAGCAGCACCTAGCAGTGGCAGGGGGAGGTAATGGGCAAGGGTTATTGCCCTTTTTCTACATGAGATAGACAGAAAAGATGAATTTTCGTCTTTTTAGTAGGGCTGGATTCGGGAGGTAGCAGGCTTATATCCTTAACATTAATGTGATCTGGTAGGTATTCTCGGAGAAACATAATTTACTTAAAAATTTGCTTTCACAAAATAGATACATTGTCGTAGAAAGTTAATTAAGTCCAACAATGACAAATTATACAAAAATCCCCTTGTTACAATTATCCCACACCTACTCAACATGAAAAAAATATTCCTGCTTCAAATAGATTATTACCTGACCTACTTCTCATGCCCCTTGAAACTAAAAATATTTTTACAAATTTCTTTCTTTCGAAACCAAACTATGACTTGAATATAGTTGAGACTTCATACATCATGGAAAGCTATTTCTTGTATTACTAATTGTCATTACTGGTTCAACACATTACATGTATGCTTTAAGAAGGATAGTGAAGAGAGAGGGAAGGGACAATGGAATCATTCTAGTTTCTGAAGTGAATTAATGTTTTCTATTTTTCTCATCTAATATATAACATATGTAATATTTACATTTGTAAATTTGTTGCAGATTTTGCACCTAATGGACTAAACATCCTAAATATTTAAACAAATGTTCATTTTATTTTTATGTTCAAATTACTGCAAGGAAAATAAATTCATTTGAAACAATAATTTTCTGTGTTTAGATGTTTTGGTGATTATAATTTTTACTGCATTTTTCCTATTATAAGCTCAGGGGCCTGTCTTGTAAATGTTTGGAAAAGTAAAGGTTGGCTTATCATCAGAAAAAGGTTTCATAATAATTTTGTTTCTGCACCTGTGATCCCCAGGATGGGATTGAAGGTCAGATGTAGAAAAATTTCAAAAACAGTGACATTTGCAACAACTTTTCAGACCAAGCTTCATATATGCAGTCATAGCAGAAAGACACATGTAGCAACCCTAATGATAACAGTGTATCATTATGTGTTGCAACTTCAACCCCTAATAACACAGCAACAACTATTGCATTAGTGGTTGGTATGCAGCTTCCTTACTGAAGCATCAACTCTTAATGATAGAAAATTTTACTTGCAAGTTCACCTGGGTAGAGGGTGTGTGTATGTTATTTCAGGTACATTTTGTACAGAATTTCATCCTGATTTGGTGTATTCTTTATATTAGTATATTCGGATGGTTGAGTTCGATTCCCAATTGAATTTCAACTGAATCTGGCTTATTCTTTATATTAGTATATTCAGATGGTTGAGGGAAATACACATCAGAACTTCCTAGGCATACTATTTGCCATATCAGGTTTTGAGTGGCCTTCTTCTCTGTGACAACATTATTATTATTGTCATTACCGTCAATACTCGTGTATAATGCGATACCAACTGCAAACTGCATAGACCCAGATCTGCCGTTGCATAATGCACTAGCAGATCTGGGTCTATGCAGTTTGTAAGGACTAATCAGTAGAACAAACAACATAGACCCTGATCTGCTGGCACATTATGCGATGGCAGATCAGGGTCTATGTTGTTTGCATTTGGACTTGCCTTATACGCTAGTATGGACGGTATCTACAGTACAGCTCACGTGATTTTTCGGAACTCCGCGCGTCGCGGTGGGGTACTTAATCCCCTCCACTTTAGCTCTGCGATAGCACTCCGCGGTGGAGGCATAAATTGGCATAAATACCTACAAATTACCACCGCATTTCGGAAGGCACGCTGATGTAAACCCCACCGTGGAGGGGCTAGTCGACATTACTGATTGACATCTGAACAGCCAATGAATGAAGACCACCTATGGAAAGACTGAGACGTCAAGAGTGATTTACAACTGGATACCATCTGAAGAATCAGTCGTTTTTATTTCAATCATATATTTGGACAATAAAAAAATAATTTCAAAAGTCTTGTATATTTAGTACACATTATTGTTTATAAAAGGTTGATCGACTTCTTTTGCAATAAGTTTATGATTTTAATTTATTTCAAAGAAATATGAACAAACTTATGCACTGACTTGATGAGAAACACACATTGCTGAGCCTCTCAAGCAGAATAAATTTATCATTTTGTTCCAAAGGAAAGTAATTCTCTGAGATATGGACAATTAAAATCCAAATTGACATCCACTTCTGCTTACCCCCCCCCCCCAACAACAACAAACCTAAAACACTGAATTTACACTGAAATGCAAACCGCGTGCTTAGTCTTTAAGCAGTAATAACAGAGTCACGCGGCTGAATATTATGACTGCATGTATACTGTAAGGGACTGACCATTTAATATACGGGGTTTTTCGACCGGGATATTTTTTGTTCTTTCATCACAGTAATTATTTATTTTAAGTGAAATATGGAACGGATTAACGTCTGCTACAGAAATCAGAGAAAGACAATTGTTTTCATGCATATACCCCCCCCCGCCCCATTTCCCACGGTTGGAAACTTCAATTGTCTCTCGCTAATAAAGACGACTTCAGCGGATGTTCAACAGAAATCAAGGCAGTGACCATTGTGAACACTGTTGTAAAATATTAATAAGGGTTTGCATCAAAGGATGATGTAAGTTTCAGCTTGGGAACAGTGTGTTTTTATCACACGAAGCCATCTGACTTAGCGCATTGTACTTTACAGCCGCAATTATGGTCCTGCCATTAACAATGGAAGTTTGATAATTGTTAGTAATTAATCTGAACTCGGCTTATTACCGAAATGAAAAATAATATGGAAAATTCTCAAATCTGAGATGTTCAGAGATTTTAATTTCCAACAAGTTTAGAGCATTTTGCATGGATGTATTGTCTTCACGTTTATCCTATTATTTGCTCATTTTCCTACGGCGAAAATACAAAAATAAAATATACTTTTTTAATTATTTTTACGCAGATATTAAAGAATGCAGTTTCCTGTTTGTGACTGTTAGAGCCTTTGGTTATTGAGCGTGTTTCTGTTTCTTACCACTTGCAAACTTTTCCAGATTTCAGTTTACGATAACTTGTGCAGTAGTGATTTGGATTCCATATTTTATGAGAGAGAGAGAGAGAGAGAGAGAGAGAGGGGGGAGGGGGACTTTACTAAGAAGAGTTAATGATATAAAATTATTCATCTAATTTTTCTGTATTATGCAATAGGAAAACGAACAGAAAAGAAAAAGTTAAACATTAATTTCATCTGATGCGCAAGTTTGTCAAATCAATGACAAAGAAAACAAACCTGCAGAAGCGTTGCTGTTGTACATTTAGGTTGACATTTAAGCAGATGAAATTAACAAATCAATATAAAAAAAAACAACCGGTGGTGATGGCTTCTATTGTGCTAGGTTACTTGCACGTGTCGACTACATGTATCTAGGATGACCTTTTGCGACCATTTGTGATTTTAAAAAAAACCCCTCTACTTTGGTAATTAATGCAAAATAGTACAGTTTAAAATAAAATAACGATGTGAAATCTTAATAATGCTTTATTTAAGCGATTGGATGTCAGAAAAAAATGTACAATATGTGAATGAGTACTCATGCATGGAGTAACCATCGGAACTTGTGCGATTTTGTTTCACTTCAGTCAGGTATGACTGCAGCTTTGTTATTAATTTGTTCGATGTTTATCGTTCTTTTCATTGCAGGTAGTACAATATCACTGACTTTCATATGATCATTACAATTTTGTATTGCGTTTACTGAAAAGAAATAAGAATATGAATGCCTGTTTAGATTCCGATAACATAGTATTGAAGAAAAAGAAATTAGATTCATTGCGCAAAATGTTGTATTAATACAGTTTACGAGGCATTGTCATTACGTTATCATCATCTTAACTATGATTTGGCACTATGTATCATACATTATATTCGTTAGAACAAGGAAATATTTATAATTAACTGAATTACTACGTTCTTTTCAGTATAAAAATGTTAGCAAATTGCTCCCCATAGGGATAACAATGTAGATAAATCGGTGCTCCCCCCCCCCCCCCGGTCTCTCTCTCAACCTCTGCTTGCATGGGTAATAAACAGTAAACCACGCCCATATTATCGAGACCACGTCCACTCCGCGGTGGTGATTGGATGCGACTCCGCGAGAAAGCATGGTGTGCAGGGCTATTCTCCATGACAACTCCATCAAAACGCGTGGAGTGATGGTGGAGGGGTTTTTCTTAATCCTCTCCACTCACTCTCCACCCCCACCGCGATGCGCGGAGTTCCGAAAAATCACGTGAGCTGTACTGTACTTGCAAAAAATAAGTTAAGGGATAGATTCTGATACTGTAAAGGCTATAATGGTTATAGATGGCTCACTTCTCTGTGCTTTTTATTAGCACTTAAATTCCCACAAAACAGTTCATTGATTCCTGAATGATATGTAAACTGGGTATCTAGGGTCTTGTTGGGAGAGGGGTGGGCGCTATTTATTAGAGGTCTCTAGGCACAGCTACTCCAGGCTACATCACAACTAGTTGTATATACTTGGTTTCCAAAGTACAAATTCATGTTATTATTATTAACACTATTGTTAGATTCTTTTAAGTGTTTCTTTTTTCACAAGACCTGCTTCATTCAGGATTTCAACATTCTATAATCAATCCCTAAAGATAGAATTAAGCATCATCATTACTAATGCCTAATGATGTTAATACGGCAATTCATTCATAAATTTTCATACATATATCCATAAAAATCATCATTAATTAATTTTAACATATTATTTTGTACATAGGACTTTGAATTTTTCATCAAATCCTTTAAATTTTCATAGAAAAAAGTTCAAATAAGAACTTTGTTTTGTGCACCATGACAAAACTCGAATTTCCATACAGATTGACAGCTTACATATGACTGTGAAACAGAGGACTGACTCTTATATCGGCCAGCATATACAAGTTTAGCTTGGAAACAACTGTCTACACTTTAAAAATAATATATGGATTAGCCAGTTGCTCATCTCACCAAGATCAAAAGACAGTCTGCTTATGTGCGAGGCCTTTGATAGTAAATCAAAAGAAGCCATATATGGCTATTCTTTGTGACCCATGAACTGAAACTTCGCCAGCCTTTACCGACAAGTTTGAAACATTGAATGACCCCTGACCATAATGAAAAGGGATGTAATTCATATCTCTTCTCAAAGATGAACTTTTTTTTCAGAGATAGCTTTAATTCACATGCAAATAGATGAAGATATCAAACTATACCTGTCACACTGGCACAAAAGGCGACTTCCATTTCTGCTGAATAACACAACTACTTTTCCCATCATCCAGCAAATGAATTGCTTTTTGACCCTCTTTCCTAATGATAAAAACTTGCTCTCTTTCGTATTTGACATAATGACATTTTTTACTTATGCTATCAACATGACTGGAGTACAAAGTACAGGCGAGATAAGAAACGCTCGCACATTGATTCGCATGATTTTTCTTTTTCTCAATAATGCCTTCATCATGAAGCAAGAAATAAGTTTGTATAGATTGAGCAGTCACTGCAGATATTCATCAGTGACTGCTTAAGGCAGGGAGTAACCATTGTTGGGTTAGGAAACATCTGGTCGCTGACTGCAGAAGACAGGTGACTGTTACATACAGGGCATTTATATAGGAAATTTGCTAGGGGAGAATTAGAATTGCCATTTGTGAACAGGTGATCGCTGAGTAAAGGTGACCATTAGAACAGGTTTGACTCATATATATATATATATATATATATATATATATATATATATATATATATATATATATATATATATGTGTGTGTATATATATTAAATATTTGTTAACTTTGGGTAAGTATTTAATGGAGGGATCAAATAATGATGCAGGAAATTAAGAAATAAAATCACCATTTTTAATTGTGTAGAAATGTCTTTGATCATTTCATTTTGAAATAGTAATTGTTTTTCCTAATTGAGAATCTACCCTTATTCTTTGATCTACCCTTCTATTATTATCTTTATCAGTGAGAACAAATAATGATTGATGTGTGTGATCTCTTGTTGTCATTACAATTTCTACTGTCGTTCATTAATAGCTGGACAGTGACCTTTACTGCACATATTCCTTAAACAGTATCATTACTGAGTGCCCTTTATTAAGTCTGTCACTGTCACAAAGTGCCATACATTTTAAAATCAGTTCAGAAACCATTTGATGTTTTCTTATCCAATATAAATTATATATCAGTATATGTCAAAGTGAAGACCATAGACATACATGTGACAGAACCCGGATTTCAAACCAGTAGATTAAAAAATTTTGAACAGTAGATTGGCTTCCAAACTAGTAGATTTTTATTGGCATACAATTTTTGTGTTGTAAGGGGATTGTAAGTAAAATAAGTGCATTTTCTTCCATAATATGTATTCTCTTCATACTATAAAAAAACAGCAAGTTTTGAACATGAATCAGATTCAGATTCTGATGGAAATGTTACAATAATAATTAATTAATATGAGTCAGTATATGTCATTTAAATAAGAAAGGAAGAGTTGTTTATCTTATAGTTCACTGCAAAGATTTTTTTTATAAATTCCAATAGCATTTTTAGTTTTCGTTCACAAGACACTGTCTGGTGACCACTGATGACATTCATTGTGATTATTTGGCTTCACACTTAACAGATTCTAAATAGTTTTCTGGTCCAGATTTCCACTTGAATCACTTTGTATTTTGTGAAGAATAGAGAATGTTCTCTCTGTATCAGCGTTAGAATGTGGCAATAACAAAACAACCACACTCAGCCTGCAAAGAAGTTCCAACTTAAGTTTTCTTGTTGCTGGGTTTGTAAGGTTGCTGACTGCTCTCCAGTACTCCTCCAAGCTATGTTCACCCTAAGGAGGAAGTTCCTGACTTGGACTTTAGATGTATTCCTGAGCCTCATTCTCAAAGGCCTCTTTCTCTTCATGGTTCAGATCCAAAAATCTGTTGGCAAGTTTCACCACTGTAAATATAAACAATGAAAAAAAATGCATGCTGTATTTATGCTTTAATGAATAATTTATCCCAACTTTAAAATTAATTATCATGTAATATATTTTTCAACTGTTATATTTTATTTAGGACTTGAACTTAATTTATGTGAATGAAAACTTCAAATAGTTTATGAAATATAAAAGATGCATGCCTTTGAACAACATAATGCAAACTCTGGACCTTTGCTACTTTCCTGCACACACTTAAACTCTGATATCCAAGCATTGTTGAACTTGTAATATTTCTTAGCCAGTGGTTCTTAGCATTGGGAGAAAGTGCATTTTTTGGTATTTTGACATGAATTGAACAAAAAATGTAAGAGCTCTCCTTGAATATTCCTCATAAAACATCTTGAACAATACAATAACAATTAAACAAGACAAAAAAATCAAAATACTTACTGAAGTGTTTCTGCCAAAATCATTTTTTGATGGTCTGTCTCATTTTATCTCCCCTCCAGCTCAGAAGACATCATGGATCACCTTTGATCCCTTTATTACTTATAACACCTCAAAAAAAATCCCACATATGGCCTTATACTCAACAAATTACAACAATAAGGTAAGCAATAGCAGCTTGCTGTGTACACATGTTAGCTGTTCATTAACAATTATAATTGTATTACTCTACCATGCTTTATCGCACTGGTCGTTTTACTGGTGAAACATTTCTGGTTCCCAGTAGACTGGCTGTGGCTGGTTTCTCTAACATGTTGATAGAATGCGTAAAAATACAGTGTTTGTTTTTTTTTAAATTCAGTTTGTTAAAAATGATTCTTTTAATTTTCGAAAGCAGTAGATTTTAACTATAAAACGGTATGTGCAGTAGATGGCCTTTAAAACAGTATTTTTGGCGTACCACTGGTAGAATCACATGTATGCCATAGATCATTGGTCAAGTAGTCTTATTATTTTCATTATAGTAAGCAAATTAAAATATAATTTTCATTTCCATACTGATAGCTTTACTAATTTGATCCCATCTGTGTTCTTCTTGCACTAATCTGACCTTGACTAGAATTACCTGGACAGTAAATTGCCCAATAAATCCACTGATAGAGTTCTTGGTTTCAATCCTTAAACAGTTTCAATAATGAGTGCCCTTTACTAAATCTGTTACTGTCACAAAACACCACAGAATAGCTTGCATGTTTGACGATGAGTTCAAAAGCCATTTAATATTTTCATTTCAAAATAAAATGTTTATCAAGAATCTACTCTTATCTTCAGTGAACCCTTCTATTGTTATCTTTATCAGTGAGAATGAAAAATGAGTGATGCATGTGATTGCTTGACATTACAAATATCTACTACTGTTCATTGACAGCAGGACAATGGCCTTTACAGTTCGTAGACATATATTCATTTCCCAATGGATAGTCTCATTTCCCTACAGATAGCCTCACTAATTTGATCTCATCTGTGGAAATATTGCCCTCATTCCATCTCTGACTAGAATTACCTGGACAGAGGTTTTCACCAAAGCTCTAGGCATATTTAATTAGCATATAACAACTCTGCATAGCCATGTGGTTCTTGGTGTAATGTGACAATGGCTATCATAATAAAAACAGGAATTAACTATTTATTCAGAGGTGTTAATTGACAATTTAATATAGAAAGTAGTGCTGTTTTATACAAGGAAGATCAAAATCATCTGGTAACTGAACAATGAAGATTACAATCTCATCAAACCTCTCTCTCTCATACAGCTACAAAGAAATACTGCTTTGAATACACATGGTCTTGCACACCAACACAATGTTGCTTCATCCATCTCTCTTTCTGTCTCTAAGACACAGACACACATTCACTAATAACAGCAAAAGTCTTGGAGTTCTTTTATATTGTATTGTTATTATATTACTGATGTTAATGTTGCTATAAGAATATAAGTTCCATATAACTTGGACCATCTTAATCACATTGCCAAGTAACACATCATAAGAGGTACAAAGAAATATAATTCTTAATACACATCATCTTACACATCTACACATTATCGTTTCATCGATCACTCACACACACACACACGTTCATTAATACTGTAAATCCTATCTTGAGAGAGTGCCCCATCTGCCAACAAAAAGTGGTCATTCAAGACAGGTGGTCTGTCATAACAGATCTCTGCAAAAGGGCCAGTTTTGAGGTTTAAATTCAACTGGGTTTAAGAAGGAAAAATACCCATAATTACTGTACATATATTTTGTTTTTTATTCATAGTTCTTGTTAAAATAATACATGCATTCATAACAAGTTTTCTTATATAGAACTAAAAATACATTGATCATAAAAAAAAAAAAATTTTATTTGAAGTTCACATGTAGTCTTTTGGCATTTTGGCATAGGAATTGCAAAGGTAACTATAAGGTAACACTTAATTGTCATGTCCATAAATTTTAAAGTTAGTTTGATTACTCTTGATCAATAAATCTATTAAAGCCAAAAGCCAAAACCTAAGTCATCCATGACATTAATAATAAATGGATCAACTCAAATAAACAAATAGATAAACAAACACCCTAAGGTGAACAGATGACAAGGTCTTTGACCATGGCACATTCAGCCTTGTGTGCGGGTTTTAATAACAGTAACACAACGCAATAAATAAAACTGATATTTACAATAACTTTAGAATTAGCTCATCTATAAGAAGCAAATAACTTAATAAGAGAAAAGACAAAGACCTCATTCAACCCAGACATTACGTATTGTAACTCCACAAAGAAACGATTTTAGGCAGTACCCATCAGGCTACAGTAAAAGCAGAATGAGAAGATCTCTCATTATGACATGATCTGTATTTTGTGGGTTTTACCAACAGATATACAAAAAATGCAAACCTTTGAACTGACTGTGTCCATGATGTCTAATCCTTTCAAAATGGAATGGTTAATCATAATAGGGATTTTGATAACTATGACATTAGAATAGTGGTTTGACAAGTACATAAGTCTGGATTATGGTCTACAGCATACAGCTTTACCTGATAAATCTAATGAGACTAAAAAAAATTCACCATGTTTTTTTGCATTTTGGTTCAGAACAATCTGCATTCCACCTACATACTCTACTCTGCAATCATGGTTACCAAGGATTAAATAAATGTCTAGTGTTTATTTCTGGTTTTACAATACAGTCATTTATAGCAGTGTTAAACTGCATATTTTGCCCAAATTTATGGTCACTGGTCATATTTAGCAGGTGGTTGCTCGCACCAGTACATTTATATAGCAAAATTGATTTGGGTCATAAATGACAGGTGGGCACTCATAGCAGAGTTTGCTCAAATTAGGTTTTACTGTAACAAGAAAAGTCTTTTTGAGTTCTTTTATTTTTTATTTTAATAGGATTCATGAGGTTAATGTTGCTGTAAGAATATAAGTTGCATGTAACTTTAGCCATCTTAATCATCACTTGTTGAACAGGATGAAAGGAGGAAGTATCTGTCTGCAGTTCATAGAGGTTTCGTAGATGTTATTACCGTATATACTCGTGTATAAGCCAGGTCCAAATGCAAACAACATAGACCCTGTTCTGCCATCGCATAATGTGCCAGGCAGATCAGGGTCTTTGTTGTTTGTTCTACTGATTACTCCTTATAAACTGCATAGACCCAGATCTGCTGGCGCATTATATGACGGCAGATCTGGGTCTATACAGTTGCATTTGGTATTGGCTTATACACGAGTTCAGATGGTTATCATTCATAATTCATTGCTTATTATTAAGAAATGTGTTTTCAAAATGAATACCAGTGTGTATGAGCAAAATGAGAGAACAGATATATCCAGTAATGTTGTTACATTAGAACTGTTAGGTCAGCAAGTATCATAGGTTACATAGCTCTTTTAGGGGTCTGATCCTATTATTATTCGCACACCGGCAGTACTTCAAAATAATAATTTTTGTATATATAATTAATGGTACTCTGAAAAGAATAATTATTTTTTCTTGCATGAAAAATTACATAAATTACAGTAACTCCTAATGCTACAATAGTGTTATTAGGGGTTGCAGTTCCAACCATTAATGATGCATTGTATCATTAAGATTATTATATCATTAGCTACAAGATTCATTATATATGTAACAATTTGCTTTGTGACCCCTGGATCATTGTCTGGTTGGTAGTGGTGAGCATGGGATGGGGTGGGGTGACGGGGGTTGCAATATGCAGTGGAAAGCATAAGGATTTGCGATAGTAAGCCATTGCAGTTGCTCTAATGTTATGCTGTTGCTGTAAACATTAAATATCATTGCATTTAACTTAATTTGTCAAAGACAGTTGCATGCACGTTGATAATGTGTATTGGTATATATGCATCTTAGAAAGTACTAAGGTCACATTTATGTACTTTTCACGCACACTTTACTGTTTTTATACAATATTATAAAAATTTGGAATTATGCACCATGCAAACAGGCAAGACATATAATTTCATGGAATTTTATTTTAATACTCCTTTTTACTTTATTCTACAGGTTGGCACAAAAAATATCCAGACAATCCTCTTTTTAACCCAAGTCCTTTGCTGGATAAGTTTGTGTCTGAAGGCAAGCTTGGCAACAAGACAGGAGAAGGATTCTACAAACAGAAGAAATAGATAACCACTCTAATCATGAAACATTTATCACATCTAATTGTGCTTCTTGCCCAACTTCAACACTATCAAATTACCAGAATTTTGCAATCAGATTGGTTAGAATTCAGCTCAATCTGGTTGCATTCCGATTAGTTAGAAATCAGCTCAGTCTGGTTACTTTTTATTTTCAGGGATGAGTTTAATATAAATCTGATATTGCATCAACCTGTCTAATATAAAAATTCATTAAAAAACAATACTTAAGTTAGATTATGAAGGTATATATTTTTGCATAGATGTAATAAATCAAAACATAAGAATATGATTCATTTGACCTGACAAGTCTGTACAGGCTGATAGCAATAAAAAGTGTATGCACTCCAGTCCCAAATTCACACATGCATATTTTATGTCTGAAGGTAATTTTTGACACAAAGTAATATTCATGGTGCAAATGCAGACTTTATGATTTTGGAAAGCATTGTGTAACTAAACAGCTTGATGCAATTCAGAATTGACATCCAGGCCATGTCTTAGATATTCAACTTGCCTTGAACCCAGCTTGTCTACTGCTACAGATGGCAAGCTCTGCATCCTAGCCTACTAGACTGTTGATATTTTAGTTCCCAAATAATGTTAAGTAACTAAGGGAGTGTACATACCTCACATCAATGTCAAGAATATATATATATATATAACCTCAACCACATCTATTTTCTTATACTGAGTGAGAGAGTAAATGAGCATTTTCACATGAAATATTCCATATCAACTCTTGATATAGTCTCTAATAAAATCACTCCTGTATTGGATGATGTAAGTATTCTGTATCAATATACTTGTCAATCTCATCCATCCAACATGGTGAAATCTTCTTCGATGATGTTGATTAGTTTGGTTTTTTACCTTGTTTAAGGAGACACTTTACCATGGAGATAACTTGAAACTGACAAAGAATTTATTTTTTTTTTGATTGGGCGAGAATGCAGAGGTCAGGGGGATCGAATGGGAGTGAAATCAAAAGGGATGAAATCTCATGTCCAACTGCAGCATCTGATTGTAGACTCACTGAAATCATTTATAGATTGCATAATGTCAATGCATTATATTAACTAAAGCTGTTCTGAATACAGTAACATCATTAGTTATTTCATCCAGATTTCCTGTGCATTTTATACAGATTTTTAGTATTGTAGAGAAAACAATATTATACAATTATGAGGATTGGCTGAGTTCAGTACATCGTTTTATTGAGCTGTAAAGTATAGATATTGGCCTTCGATACTTCATGTTGGCCGATATAATATTTCACAGCTCAGTAAAACAATTTATAGAGCGAAACATAAGCCCATAATTTTTGTTATTACTTTCATACCATGATCTAAAAATATGTACACATGAGCACAATATGTTTTTTGCAGACAAAAATCACTGCAAGGAAACTAATATGTTGTATTACAGTTGAGCATGTGCAACCTGGTTATCCAATCAGAATTCAGAATAAGTTTTATGAAAGTAATAAAAATGGATACTATTATACAACCCTGGACAATATTTTTTGTTTCTTTCTTTCTGTTTTGAAAAGCCTTCATTCTGCATTTTTCTTTATTTTTGAGGAGAATTGTTTTTTTGAAGGAAAGCATTATTTACATGGATACTACCCTAAGCCCAAAACAAAATAATGGTTATTTCTTTTAAAAAATAAACCACCTGGGGTTGGGGACTGTTGCACAATGGGGATGTGTAATTCTCCCCAGAAGGACTGCTGTGACTTATAAAACCAAATTAAACATTAAAACAGTCTTTAGATTAAGAAACAGCTGGTATACTGTTTCTGACCATGTTGCAATATTAATCCATATCATAACAACCGTGTTGCAATATAAATCCATATCATAACCATTTCTGCTCAAACATAATTCTAAGTAATGTCTTAATCAGCTAATGATTTTCTTCCCTTTCAGTCAACCCAATATTTCCTTTGTAGGCTGGGTATTTTTTTTTTGTCTTTTCAAATGGAACTTGAGCTACAACATTAGTTGACACAAGCTTTTCGTGGTGAGCAATTCTGATCAGTTTACATTTTTTTACATTGTGTTTTACGTTATTTTTACTTGAATAATGTTCTGCAAAATTTGGTAATTTTCAGTTTTAATTTTCCTCGTGAAAAAAGTGGGAGGGGTTTTTATTAGGCAAAAGGGGTTTATTAAAACTATGGTATGTCACTGACTTTCTCACCATAAATATTCTAACTTTATGCATACTTCTGACTTCACAAAATGGTTAAGGCGATTTTGATTATCTAGGTACAAAACATGATATATCGGGTTAATTTTCAATGCTGCTTTGTTAGCAGCAATGTGCCTTTCAAATAAATCGAGTTGAAAATTCATGTTTCCTTGAATTACAACATGGACATATATAGTGATATGGTTAAAAAAAACTCTATAGCTTGCACAATTGACAGGCTATGCATATGGCTACATATAGCCTCATTACAACAATGTTGATAACTTCATCATCTTCGTTTTTCAAAGAGATTTCTTTTCACATTTGTTTTTATTCACTGTTCCAAAAGCTGCAGACTTCCACTAACCCACAGAATTATAATTATATATTTTAACACTAACAGAATTATAATTATATATTTTAACACTAACAGAATTATAATTATATATTTTAACACTAACAGAATTATAATTATAATTTTAACACTAACAGAATTATAATTATATATTTTAACACTAACAGAATTATAATTATATATTTTAACACTAACAGAATTATAATTATATATTTTAACACTAACAGAATTATAATTATATATTTTAATTCAATGCAACGGTTTGGAAGCCAATGCAGATGTAAGAAAGATAGAATCAAAAATGTAGCAAATAAAATTTTATTGACAATTCACTCAATGCAAAATTTAGTCAGATTCAAGACATAAAATAAAGTCCCAAATTGCTGGGAAAAAATATATTTATTTTATTGTACTTTTTAAAAAATTATAATCATGACTGATGGCCACATTTAATTAAGAAAGCAAATTGCATTGCTGCCAATGAATGTGTAATACAGCCATTTTTGTTGTTCATTACATGCTGCATTGGTAATGTAACATCTTGAGTCTGGGTCACTAAAGGATAATCATTTCAAGTCCTTTGCAAACAAAACGATTGGCTGATTCATTCTATGCCAGCTGTATCATCTTTGCAAGAGTTGAGAAAATAAACATTAACCCAAATAATCAGAGGTCAAGAGAATAGCCTGAACAGCATCCGGCAGATATATGGATAAAAGGAGCCCTTAAAATTCATTGCAATATCTTGCTCAATAAAGTGAAGCTTAGAGATACATCTTATTCAAAGATTAAGTGCGTTTCAAATCTTCATCCCAATGTTTTTGGTTAATTACCAGTTGTCACCTTACAATGCCCTGTTATGGCCAATGCAGACTCATCCCATGATACTGATTCTGATCCTGATGATATAAGGTAAATTTATTTCAGGTGAGTTAAATCTGATGTTGGACTGATAGCATTTACATACGACTCTGGACTGGTAAATATCAGTGGTTCTGGCATAAAAATCCTTTAGGTGCTTGTAACAGGGTCTTAAAGTACGGAGATTTTATTTTTTTATAGTTTAGAATTGATTTGCCTGTTTTAGTGTTTTACACCAACATAATGATTTATGTGCATTTCTCGAAGCATTTATCCATACAGTACTCAATTTGTTGGACTTAAAACCACTCTTTGGGGGATTCAGCTAAGACTTAAGAACAAGGGTGAGTCTTTCATGTACAAAGGGTCATTGTTTAAAATCTTTTAAATTAAATGAACCTCATAAAGTTAATGTAATTTTCATCGATTCCAAGTCACATTTTTGGTTGCTACAGGCGATTTTTGAGTCTTGCACATATATGGAAGAGAATATGAACAAGCTGCCTACCCTGAATGATCGATGAAAGCAGATATATTTTGTTTCTCATTTCACGGTGACATATCATATTAATTAATTAGCTTATGCATGCATTCATTTAGATTTTTGGATCATGCAGTTGTATTTATTAATTAATTGCATAGAAAATATGCATTTCTGCAGTACAAATTTATCTACTACTCACGACCTTGTAAATTATGTTTCTGTTATTTTACAGATTTTCAAATATGTAAAAGAATTGCTGTTATATTTTTTAGCAATATTGATACATATTTTAAATGAAAGTGGAAACTTTTCTCTCCAAATTCAGATGAAACTCCAATGGAATAATAAAGATAAAAAAGTTTTCAGTTATGTCTGCTTAGTTTCAGTGGCTTTTCTTTCATTTTTCTTGCCTATTTGTCTTTTTCTTTTTTCTTCTGTAAGTTATAGAGAGAATAGCAGTATCATGAAAATAAGATGTGACTGATATAATATGATGCAGCATAGCTCATAGATTTCTTCATTGACACCTGAACATTAATTATATCGTGCAACAGTCCAAAAATTACTTATAGATTTTCTTTTATAATATCGGAGAATATTAATTATTTATGTGCTGTTTAGTTTGTTTTTGTTTAATTCTTTTTTTCTTTTATCTCTTTTTTTTTATTTTCAATGTAAACTTGGTCATTGAAAAGGGGCATTTTCCAGTACAATATGTCTTGTACACATATCAGTATCGTGTAAAACTACTTGAGGAAATGATCATTTTTAAAAATGTTAATTGAAACAAGGAGACAGGAAACTAAGTTATGTCAGAGATGAGAAGCCATACTAGAGGTTTCAGGGTACAGGTGAAGCAAGTGTTCCCACATAGCACATCATTTCTTTAATTGATACCATAATCTGTATGTATTTAATTTCACAAAATCTGAAATATACTCAGAATTTACAGTGAGGTTCCAAATATTAAGCAAGTTACTCTTGAATGCATCCTGTAAACTGGAATGTCCAGAAAGAAACAACCAAAGCCAATATGCAACCGCCAAACCAGGGTATTATCTGGACTAAACAGGGGATTTGATTACCTTCTATACTACAGGGCTCTTTCCTTCACAGTGCTGGTGAAACAGCTAGTGATATTTTCTAACTATGTACTTCTATAATGTAAGGAAATAAATATAGTTTTACATCTCTTAATTATAACTAATAAAAGACTAACCCCAATTGATTTCATCTAGTGCCAATTTGCAAATGGTGATGCCCCTTTTATCCACTAATCTGTTTCCAAACATCCTTGAATTCATCATATTTCCGTCAAGGTCTTTGTCGGTTTATTGTTGGTCATGTTTCTTCTACATTCCCAAAAGCTTTTCATTTTTAATTAAGTAATTATTTTGAAGAAACCTTGGAAATGATTTTGGAATTGAAGGCCTACATCTGAAGGAAGAAGACCCCAAAACAGCACATAATGTCAGATTTTTTTTATTGTTGTGGGTTTAACACCATTATTCAGCACATGATAGGCAATTCATGGTGGTCAGTATATTTGGTGGAGGAAGAACCCGGGAAAACCCTGGGAAGAACCACCAACCCATGGGAAGCTACTGGCAAGCTTTCTTACGTATCCACGTTGGCCAAGCCGAGACTCGAACCTATGCAGACAGAGGTGAGATGTCAGTGATCTGCACAAGCGAGTGCTTTAGACCACTCTGCTACTTGGGGCCCCAGTGATGTAAGAACATATGTTGTGTCATATCAGTTATTGCATTTCTCTTATCTCCATACATCATTCACTCCAGTCACTGTTGTCATTGTAACAGAAGTGTATTATTTTTTATACAAATTTCTACTTTATTAAAGACTCTTGAAGGTACTTATAGATAATTATTGCAACAAAAGACAATCTGGTATCATATTAAATATTGTATATTTTGTATTTTTTTCTGATACGTAAATGTTTGACTAGTGCTGATCATTGTTCAAGATTTTTTATTACATGATGTCAGGAGATGGATATGTACTACATGAAAGCAATGGATGTGGAGAAAGAAATTGTCCATTCATACAACTTTGAAAAATTCTTGCTAATAGTTCATATACTTTTTGAATCGGAAATGTTAAATATTTCTATTGATTACAATGTTTTTCATTATTATTTCTTACATCAACAGTCAGCATATATCTACCAGTCAGTTTTGATATATTGGTAGCATATAACACATTTGTAAATAAATCTAGTAGACTTTCAAAGACACCAGCAATTTCCTAAATCAATGAAGATATCAAGTTTTGCTATCCTGTATTACCTGAATCATTAAAAATGGTGGCATCTAAATACCAACAGACATTGCCATGCCAATATGGTCACCTCAGCAGTTATCTTGAAAATCTTGTTATCACTACTCCTTCTGAATGGATGGTCATATCAGCATGGGGTTTTCACTGAAAGATTTTGTCTGGTTACTCCTAAATGACTGGTGCTGATATGATGTTTTCACTGGAAGATTTTTTATGTTGTCAAGTTGGTCCTAAATAAAAATTGTGGCCAATTTGAAAATCATATTGCTCTCCTGAGACAGAAAGTTACGTCAACATTGGGTTTTCACCAGAAGACTTCTATGGTGTCTAGTTGGTACTGAATGAAAATGGTGCTGATCTGACATCCAATATGGCCACCATTGCAGCCATCTCAAAAATCTTGATATTGCCATTCCTCCTAAATGGAAAGTCATATTGACATGGGGTTTTCACCAGAAGACTAATTATGATCTCTAGTTGGTCCTGAATGAAAATGGTGCCGATTTGACCTCTAATATAGCCGCCATCTTAAAAATATTCTTGTTGCTATGCTTCCTAAATGGAAAATCATATTGGCATTGGGTTTCTCCAGAAGATTTCTTGTGGTGTTTATTTGATCCTGAATGAAAACGATGCCAATATGACATCCAATATGGCCATCATGGTGGCCATTATGAAAATCTCCAGAATCTCCAGAATTTATGGTCATATCGACATAAGGTTTTCACCAAAGGTCTGCTTATGATATCTGGTTGGTTCTAAATGCAAATGGTGCTCCGCAGACATCCAATATGGATGCCACAATGAACACATTGAAAATCCTGTCACTAATTCTCCTGAATGGATGGTCATATTGGCATTGGGTTTTCACCAGAAATCTTATAATGGTGTCTAGTTAGTCCTAAATAAAAATCTTACCAGTCCTACATCCAATATATCTGCCACAGTAACTAGTTTGTAAATCTTATAGCTCAAGAATATCAGAGATGGTTTCAACACTCAGCAGTTAAAAAGAAGAAATGGTCTTATCTTGAATTTCTACAAGTTCTTTTCAGACAGTACAGCATCAGTCTCTTCAGTGGACTCTTGTTTAGATTTAAGCATGATGTACTTGTATCAACAGTACTATTAAGAAGGACCAGCCTTTTGTCATGCTGTAGATTCTAATAATTTCATCTAATGAAGAGTCAATGACATTCTTGCGGTCATGTATCATATCTCAAGAAGCATACTTCACTAAGTCTTGGCATATACAAGTATATAGTGTTTAAGCTGAACACAGTTATTTGGTAATGAAAGGTGACTGAATTTTTTTGTTCCAACATCTTCTCATTGATGATCCTTAATATTTTGTTTGAATGACCAGATTGATACAATATTATTATATAACCCTCCAAAGTAATTAAGAAAATATGAGCAGCCTTAAAAGTTCATTCAAATGCATTCAGAATATCAAATTGGAGTATATTTACTAATTGCTACCATAATCACCGTTTAAATGCTTAAATGTTTACAAATGTATTGTTTTACAATATCTTAACTACAAAATTGTAAACAGAAAGGTTTCACGCTAATACAGCCATCGAAGGAGTGACGTATATAGATCACACACTGCTAATGTAGTTGTACACTGCAGGTTTCCGGTAAGTTACCATGTCCATGAAAACTTTCATTTGGTGCCAGTTTGAACTAGGCGATTTATACCTTGAAATGAATAATTTAAGTTCCAAGGTATCATGCAAACAATTTTCTATTGTCTCTGTCATTCAGTTTCAGTTTCTGATTAAATATGCAGTCTTTGTATACAACTGCATTACTCCAGAGTACATACACTGCTATTCCCTGTTATAATAAATGTAGAAATTTTACCCAGATTATAACATTGTAGTCTTTTTTTCTGTTAGTAGTGTTGGCAAGCAAGGGTTCAGAAGAAATTATTATTATTATTATTGTTTCTAGTCGGAGAGACATGCACCGATATAATTGGCATATCAGAGTTTTATTCAAAAACTGCTATTTCCTCCTACATATACTTGTTCAAATGTTTCCCCAAAATAAGACATTAAATTGTATTTTATGCATCATCACTAATACAATCTCAAGATTATTAAAGAATAACTTGGACAGGGATCATGGCCGTGATAATATTGCCCCAAACTGCACTAAAACATCAATCTGGCATAAATATATACTCGCTAGTGTTTTATTCATTAATGTTATGAGTAAGGTATCTTGAGTTATCCATGGTCATGCCAAGTGATCATCAGCTTCACTCGTCTGGGCAATTTATTTATTAGTCCCATTTTTATTTCAACAGAAACATAACAGATTTTGACTCCTGCCTCTTATAGTTGCATGCATGATTTCCGTGTTCCAGTATGCTGCAATACTCGGTCGTACAGTTGCATCCATGATTTCCGTGTTCCAGTATGCTGCAATACTCTGTTCTTACAGTTGGATGCATGATTTCCATGTTCCAGTATGCTGCAATACTCTGTTCTTACAGTTGCATGCATGATTTCTGTGTTCCAGTATGCTACAATACTCTGTTCTTACAGTTGCATGCATGATTTCTGTGTTCCAGTATGCTGCAATACTCTATACTTACAGTTGCATGCATGATTTCCGTTTTCCAGTATGCTGCAATACTCTTCTTACAGTTGCATGCATGATTTCTGTGTTCCAGTATGCTGCAATACTCTTCTTAAGTTGCATGCATGATTTCTGTGTTCCAGTATGCTGCAATACTCTGTACTTGATTTGCAACTGTACAGTCTTGATATTAAGTACAGTTTTGATACAGTGCTGCGCAGTCTGAATAGTATCGTAGATACTGATCAATCATTTCTCTTAATAATGACGAATGCAAAATCAGCAATGACAAAAAGAGGAACATATGCAAGATATAGACTAATACCTAAAGTATCAGTGACAGTTATAATAATGATGTCGTGAAACGGGGTGCTACTAATTTGTTTTTAAACATATAGACCTATTACTGTAATAAAAGCATTTACATGATGGTTAAACACTATATTTGAGTAGAAAAATCAAATTCTGAGAACACCAAATAGTGGCTCAGAAGGATTCACTGACAACTGTATTACACTTCTGGTGCTTGTGAGACTGAATATAACTATCGTCCTCCATCATTAGTGAAAGTATGGAATCACTGTACTTTATTTCCCATGATGCATCGTGCCAGTGTGAAGGTACCAACAAATCGCAGCAGTTCAGGGGGATGTTTCCAAATTATGGGAATGATGTCACTGTTGTATAAATAACATCACTGATTAAACAATCTGAAGACACAGATTTACTAGTTATCAGCCTTTGCTATTGGTTTGCCATTTGAGGCTGCTACCAGCCAACACAGAAGGAATGGAGTACTTCAAATTTGCGTTTGAGTTCACACTACAACTCAGAATAGCTTCCTGTATGTTAAACAGAGAATTTGTAATATTTCTGTATGTGAACTACCTATATACACTGTATATAAATTTTTTTTAAAAATTCAGTAAAATAAAGTTTTGCATTTAGAGTCTTCTCATGTAAATTCTTTTGTTCATTATCAGCTATTAAAATTTGAGTTTGTGTGTACACTCAAGTTGAAGAGTTTTGTGAATATGGATTATTTATATAACTGAGTCTGTAAGTCTGTAAACAGAATCGGGCTGACTTTAAATAATTTTTAAGATTTGCTTGATAAGGAATCAGTTTCTGCTGCAAAATAGTAGTTACTTGTCCATTATTATCTGTTACAGCAGGTTTCTGTTACTTTGTAATTCATTTCTTTCGAGTGGCTGCACTAGTTTCTTCAGACTGCAGCATTTTGTCATTGATGTATGGAACCGTACTATAAATTTCACATGTGATCTCATAAACTTAATTTTAATTCTTCAGAATTGTTAAAACAAGGAATTCTGTTTTTCTTTATTTTTATTTTTTGTTGAAATATTTATACTTTTTTTAATTTCAGGCTTGGAATTACTATACTGGGCCATATATTTACACCATTTTAGACTGTATTAGCAAACAACATTAGTCTCTGATATTACCATTTTAGCCTTCTCACAGAAGTGAAAGAATATACCAACAAGTTCATCAAAAATTTTAGATTTCAGAAGAAGAACTTGAGATTTGTTCTCAGTGTTCATTTTATTTATACAACAATAATTTTAAATAAATGGATGATGAGTACTATTTAGGATTTCAGTATTATGATCCAAAAGTTTAGTCACATACACAAATAACAAACAATTATGGAGTCAGATAAAAATGGATTTAAAAAAAATATGATAAAATACTCTGAATTTAATAAATGGTTAACAGATCAAGAGACATACCGGTACACTCAACATAAACAGGCAGTGAAATTCCATTTAGAAATGTTTATGTTACACACACTGATGATCATTGATAGGCACATATTGATGATTTGAAAGTATATAAATAAGAAAATAATAGATATAAATTCGTTTGAAGTTGTGGATATTTTTCTTAAAATATGCATTGGGTGTAAAATTAAAAACCGGAGAAGTATGAGATGCATTTAGACAAATTCTTAGAGAAAGAAAACCAGATAAATTACAATTTCATGAAGGAAGAGAAATTTATATCAAAGATGTAAAAGATATTGTTAAAAGGAAGATGTTGAAAACTTCTCTACATTTTCAGAGAAAAAAGCAACAGCAGTAGAGAGATTTAATTGAACAATAAAACCTAGCATGTGAAAATATTTTACAGAATACTAAAAAAGAAAATGGATCCATGTTTTACAAGACTTAATTGATGAATATAACAATATTTATCATTCATCTATAGATATGACACCAATTTAAGCAATTAAAGAGGAAAATAAATCAAAAGCATGGATTAACTTTTTGGGATATTTAGCAACTGATAGTGTTGGAAAATAGATTTTTAGGAATAAAGGATATCACCCACATTTTACAGAAAAGGTTTTTAAGATTAATAAAGTAAATATCAGGAGACCCTACTCTATATAAACTAGAGGATTTATATGGCGAAGAACTTAAGGGAACATTTTATGAAAATTAGCCATATCTTTACACTAAATAGAAGGGTATATTTAGGACTGAAAAAATGTTGCAAAGTAAACTTGCCAATGGGAAAAATATTATTTAGTTAAATGGAAAGGATTTGATGATTCTTGTAACAGTTAAAAATAAAAAATAAAAATACAAACGTAGGACTGAAAAAAAACCTGAAGTATAACTCAAAAATAAAAAATAAATTCTGAAAAACTTTGAAAATTGTTAATTAAAAAAATGGTTGCAAAATAAATAGCCTCACTATTACATGGTAAAATTCGAAAAGTGGGAAGAAACTTCAATTATTACCATCTTGAATCAAGCTTCCTAGAAGACGTGGACTTAATGCAATTATTCGTAAAAACCAAAGCAGAAAGAGTAGCAAATTCTTCCTGAAAAAATGTAAACAAATACAAAGTTTATATAGAAAGGAACCAAGATCTGTATATATTTTTTATGAGGAACTTTTTTTAAAGTAAAATAATAGGTAGAAAGCTTGAGACATTAGATCTGTAACTGTTCATCTTGACATCTCTATTTTATTAGGGTTGCATAATAAATACAATGCTGATACTCGAATTTTTTACTGTAGAACTAGAAGTATTGGCATAATACACTTAAATGAAATGGATGATGTTGTTGAAAGGCTGATATATTACAGTTTGGTGAAATAAGTACAGATTCAAATTGGTCTTAAATAGAATAAACTATTATCACTGCGCATTGATAGATATAAATTGTTAAGAGCTGATTCCTATATAGATTTACCAGATTAGGTTAAATCTAAAAGAAAAAGCCTGTATTAATGTATAAAATAAAGATAACAAATGTATGTCTTTTTGTGCTATTTACTCTGTTATTCAAGCTCCAGCATAACACACATACAGACCTAAAATACAACTTAGAAAAATATTCGCATTGGTTTAATAAATACCATATTAAGATATGAGATATTAATAAATTTGAGGATGAATTAAATTTTTTAGTTAATGTGTATGAAATAACCAATGAGAGAAGAGAACAAATTAGTAAAAGCAAGAAGGAAGAAACAAAAGCGAAGTTTTTAACACCAGTAATAATCAGATAGGCAAAATTATCATTAGTGTGGAATACAATATTTATCTAAACTAATCTCATTACAGGTAAGTAAAATTCAATAAAAAATATACTCCTGTAAAAAACATTTCTCATTACGATTCGGAGTTCAGATTAAACTCGTATAAAATTGTGTATAATAAAGTTGATAACACAAAAGATATAATGCCTGAAAAGAGGGCTGTAATAAAATTTTAACTATCAAATCGAACTTAAATATCAATTTGTATTATGCTGTGACGTTGAGAGTATAATTGTTCCAACAGATGATTGCAAGCAAAATCCTAATACATCAATGAAAATTGAAAAGGCTAGGTATGTTTCATCAGGATTTTGTATAGACATAAAATCGGTTATAAATCAATGTGAGCAAATGGTTTATGGAGGAGAGGAGTGTATAGCGAAAGTTTATGAAAAATTGCAATTGATAACAAGAATTAAGGCCTGCAATACTAAAGAAATTATATTCGCAACATATTTTAAAAAAAGACACAACATTATAACTACTAATATTTTTCATATTTGTTAAAAAAAAAGAAATAAGTTATGGTGAAAAATCAATTGATATACAATTTTTATATTTTTTTTATTAAGTTTTTTGATCACCTAACTGGTAAATATAGAGGACCAGCGTATAACGATTGTAGTTTAAATGATAAATGTCATTAATTTATTCTACTATTTAGTCATCACTTATCTGGGTATGATTCATTATTATTCCTAAAGATGCTGCAAAAAAATGTCCTGAACAAGAAGTCACTCTTGTACCAAACAACGATGAAAAATATTTTTTCCTTTACAGCAAAATGTTGATACCTTTTAAAAAGATAACGGAGAAATTCCCATAAAAACAATAATAATAAAAAAAGGAAAAAAAATAACAATTAGATTTCTTGATTGATTTTATTTTATGCGAGAATCTTGAAGCAAACAATTTAAGTAATGATAAAATTTACAGAAACAAAAAGTAATTTTGAAGCAAAGTGAACAAGTTACAGAACGTGTAGAAGAAAAGAGAGTATGTAAAGGTATTTACAAATATGTGAATACAAAGAATTTAAAGTTTGAAATGTATAAAAGATTGCCTTTGTAATGAAGACGAAAATAGACAAGAGATACATTTAATATCTTATCATCATTAGCTGTATGATATAATGATGAATAAAATTGTGCTTTCACGTTGTCTAATTTATAAAATAAACACTTGACCCTTTGGTTATATTTCTGGAGTGTATTGATAAGGATATTCTACCATCATTAAGAGGTTATTTACCTTTTTCTTTTTAATTTTGTTAACTATTTCGATCCTTATTGCTACAAGGGATATTATTTTCTTCTGTTTTCTTCAAAAGTATTTTCCAGAGACTTTTTGTCTTTTGAATAAGATGCCATACAAACACCGGGCATTTTCTTTAGTTTTTTTATTACTGAATTGTATTTTCAAACTATTAACCATATATATATATTCAATATTGTTTACTTCTATATGCTAATTTAGTGAAGTTTGTTGCCTTCTTTTCTACATCATCTGAATTCGCATAGACATCAATAAGAAACAAACTATTTGTTCCTTGATAAATGCAATTTTTGTACTCTAACCATTTATCTAATTTTTCATAAGGATCAATTATTATTAAATCATTGTCTTTATTTAACTATTCTATTAAAAATCATGTAAATATATGTTGGACAAATAATAATAATAAAGTCAAGAAAAGTCCTTTATATTTTTCTATTAAATCAAGGGCATATTTCTTTTTTTTTTACACCACATATTATAATATTGTGCGGATCTTGTATGTAAACTTATTAAAGAGCAAAAGCGAAAAAGTTCTCATATACCATTTAATAGCTCTATATTTTCCTCAAAAACAATTGATTAATTTCTCTTTGATAAATAAAAAATTAAACCTAGTGCTATCTTTTATAAAATAAAGAAATTCTTCTCAGATAAATTGACCGAGATTTCATTTTTAATTGTTTTTATTTTGACTTGAAATTTTTCTAAACCATAAAGTGCGAATATGATTTTTAAAAAAGTTTGAATAGTGTTTAGATTTAGGATTGTTGTATATTTTATGTACTAAGTTAGCGAATATGTTAAATACGTCTACAGCTTAGTTATGCGATCTTTCATAAAAGTTGTTTTCCCTTTAACACTTTTGATTTAAAAAAAAAATATGTTAATTTACCAGTTTGACTACTTTTGTTCTACTCTTTATATCCATATATTATACATTCATCATCAATTAATCCATTTTTATTGCATATTGCATAATTTTTTAATATTGTACCTAAAACTGATTCCCACTGATATTTTATCCATTTGTTAATATTGTTAAATTTTAAATGAAAAGGAATTCGTTATCAAACTCATGTGAACATTATAGCTTATGATTGGTTGTTCTGAATGTTTACCTGTGCATCAGAAACAAAATAAATATACATCTTGTGTGCGTCTATGTTTTCTTTTCTGTTTATCTGCATGTGTTTTCCTTGCTGAACGTTTGATAATTTGTGACCTCTTCCATGTATTTTATCATCATATGTGCTTCTTAGATCCAACCATAAACAATGGTGATCAGTATAAAAATAATTAACAGTAATACTACTAATCTCCTTGTGCTTTTGTTGTTCATCAGATAAATATTTTTTTGTTTCATTAAACTGTTGCTTCATTTAATAATCCTTTGAATCAAACATTTTTGGTAATCTTCTAGGGCAATGATTAAATTATATATTGCTGAACTAAAATACTTTTCATGATCAGTCGCTGTATTTATTCTGCGTAGTATCAATACTCCTTTTAACCTTGGAGAATCAAGTATGACATTTGGTAAGGTTGTATTAGCAGCTACATAAATACTAATCTCGCTTGTAATGTTATCAAATAAGAAAGGAATTTATATTTTTACACTTTTCGTTAATAGATCTAGCCATTATATCTGAGGTAATTGTACCATACTGAAGACAAATATTCTATCATTCATAATCCTGGTGAACACCATCTATAACTTAAGATGCTTTCTCTAATGTAAATCTTAAGTCATGGAGAAGAACTTGTACACTGGAAATCGAGTGGTATTTTAAAATTCTTTACCATGTACAATAAACTGAGCAGCTTCAGTACCAGTGTTATATGCATTAGCCTCTTCTGATCCTAACTTTCTTTGTTTTTCATTTATAATACTCTGCTCAATTCCATTTATTCTCACAGATGTATATAAGCACAAATCTTTAAATATATATATATATATATATATATATATATATATATATATATATATATATATATATATATATATATATATATATTGTAAGCATTTAGTGTTAAAATACCATCATTACCATAATACATTATTAGCATCTCCTTTGACCTTCATCTCAAACGAAATACAATAACTACCAGATACAATCAATATTTTAGGTCCTAATTTAGTACGTAATAGAATGATGTGTTGAATTAAGATGTTTTAAACCTTGTGGTGTTCTCTCGCTTTCTCTCGCGGATAATTATATGCAATATATGCACTAGCTCCCATTACATATACAATGAATAAATACCTACAAGTCATCTGTTTATCAGAAGGTTGGCAAAGTGTATATTTTGTCAAGGTACATCTCAAACGGTTTCAGGATGAGTAGAAGAATAAAGAGAAAGAGCCTTATCAATATTATTTAAGTTCTGAGTACCCAAACTTTGTTTTCTTAATCTTTTATGCAGGTAATCTAGTGATTTTACTCTGTTTTGCATAGCACACTTTGGTTTTCGTTTGCAATTCATCAAGTATTTTATCATGCCCAACTGTTTCTTCATTTACACCAGTTGGATCAAATAACTGAAATAGAAGATTACTTCCCGTACATGCTAAAACATTAACAATTACACCACCATTCATGACTGCTGCTGTTGCTATCTTCTCTTTGCTCGATTGCTTACGCTATTTGATTGTAACAAATTATGATAATGTCTCCAATATCAAATGAGGATGTGTATATTTCCTTATTGCCATCAGTTCTTGTCATGAAAAATATAAAATAGTGTTCTCAGGCAAGAAAATTTTATTGATCCTTTTATTTTTTGATATTTTAGTTACTTCATTTTCATGTTTTCTAGTGATATCTAGTGTGTAAAACATTTCTAATAATTACATTTAATCGAATATAAAATAGAATATCAGCGTGTGATTCAATGATTAAGTTTTAAAAAATAGTATATAAACTTGATTTATTTATTTGAATGGAATACTTTTGTCAATTACTTACTACTGTTACTATTTTGTATTCAGTAAAACGTGATGGAGCCGAGACAAATCCAAATGTAGTAAATATTCTTTGTGGTGTTGTGTAACCAGATAATAACTCCAAGAAACCAGTTTTGTCAGTTGTAACAACTTTTTCATATCTTGTAAAAGAATATGTTGCACTAACTATAGCAGGAAGATTTCTTTTATTTGAAAATAATAAAGTAATATAGAACCAGGTATTAGTTCCTTATCTAATTTATTAGGACCTTGTTTGAACTTGTTTGCTTCGCTCTTGCTTCTCACTAACATGTTTTTTTTCTTCTATTAATTGCAATATTCCTTATTCTAGTTTCTGTGTTTAATTCAGTTTTAAATGTCTCTATATATCCTATTTCTGATTTACCCGTATCAGTTCTATCACTTAATTCTAAAGTCGTTTTATCTACTTGAGTATTACATTTTTTTTTGCTTCTATTTCAGGTGCTAACTTTTATTCAATATCATTAAAGTCTTTTGTATTCATTTCACCCTTGTGTTTGTTGTCTATATTTTAGTCATTTCTATTAAATCGTTCTTTTTTGCAACTGCGATAAAGTATTAGTGTTAACAGATATCATATCGTATTATTTTACTACAGCACTTTTAAAATCATTAACTAAGTTTGTAATCTCTTGATCATTGTGTTGTATTTCATTATTTAAGTCTGTCTTCAAGTTTTTAACTGTGTTTCTAAATTAGTAAAATCTACAATAGATTTATTTACTATTTCCACGTCATGCTTAAATGCGTTAATTTCTAAGTTTATCCTTTGTTCAATAGGTTGTTAGTATTGTTGCACTTGTTCGCTCTGATTTGCTGTCTCAGAACATGTTTGATCTTGTTCTATCCCTATTTCTTTTACAGACTCCAACGTTCTGATAGAAGTGTACAGGATAGAACATCTCCGTTTACTTCACTCTTGTGCATCTATAATATTTTCTTTTGTTCGTCAATCTCTTTATATGACTCTTAAATTTTTTCTTTTATATTCTGATCAACAGTTGCTTATTTATTATAAATTGTGTATCTCCATGTTTTTATATCTCTCAAATTATTATCCTCTAAAGTCGTACGTATTTGTGAGTCAACACGTTTTTGAACAATCATTAGATTAGCTGCATTGGTTAATTTTACATGGTCACACACACACACACACACACACACACACACACACACACACATATATATATATATATATATATATATATATATATATATATATATATATAATTATTATTGTTTAAGTTTCGTTCACTGTTTATTGTTTGATCTAGCGACTTGTTCGATTCTCTCCTTGACTTGCTCTTCTCTTCTTCAACTGGTCCACTAATCTCTGTAAAATCACTTCGACCTCTTTATGATATTTCTCCAGCCATTTACTTAACGCGAAAACAATATCTTAGAGGCATTCCGTGAAAATATCTTACTTTGAAGTGTTCATTTCTAATGCTGATATCTAAACTATATATTGTACCTCTTTGTAATTGCTTGCAATTTCCATCAACATTGTATGAAACAAAGTCACCACAAAAGAAAAACAATTTGACTGCTAAAGGCACTTGTAAAGCAGAGTATCTACCATCAAAGTAATTTTAGAACTATTTATCTGGTCTAAAAAATGCATAAATGTTTTAGGTTTAAAATCCTCAAAGTATCAGATTCCATAGTTGTGTCTATATATATCTGGCCATTAAATCCTAGTAATTTAGGGTTGTAGTTTGTTATATATGCCGTGTTATTATTACTCACAGTTATTAAAACGTTTGAATTATGTTTTAAACACTCGGTATCAATGCTTTTTTCATTGTCATACTTAGCAGTCATTCCATCTTTTACTTTCTCCATATGCATTTCAATGTTATATAATCCATCTTGAATTAAAAACTTTTGTTTCATTTGTATCGTTAATGTAGTATGATATGCTGTTTTGAGATATTGTAATAACCTATGCAAAATCTATTCTCTGTAATGAAATTGATAATTTACCATCCCTCGTATCAGTTGGATTTGCAAAATAGATTTTTCTATCAGAATGACCTTCTACTATTATATCCATTTAAAAAGATTAAAAAAGAGAAAGAGGGCAAGTTCGTAAGCCGCCAGTTCTCTCATTCCTCTGTTAATATTTCCTGTTTGCTGTAACATTATCTAAAATCTTTTTCTTTATAATTTTCTTTCCCTTGCCTAAAAACGTTTTCTTCAGTTCATTAATATTTTAGATTTCTATATTGCTTACTTTTTTCCTGGTGTCATTTTTCATCTCCTTGTATCTGTTATATGGAGTAATTAATAAATCAAATTCCTCATGAGTTATATCATTATCACTTATTACATTCCTAACCATGTCATCAATACTAACATCATTATACCACGATCACATCATGTTTAATAACTTAAGTTGTTACCATCATTATCCTTCAACGCTTTAGCAACAAACTTTAGTAAAGTTGTACAAAGCCAAGCAAAAGCTACAGGAATAATAATTCTGTTGCTATTCCTGCAAGTCCTAAAATAGCAGCTGCTAAAGCCACCACCTAAAGCTGTTGCCATACTAACCACTTCTCAGTTAAACAAAATTTAACAAAAGTATAAGGTTTGTTTTTTAATACTTATCTTTTAAAACATCTGTAATGTTCTATCTTCCTAATCAATTAATTTTAAATTTCACAGATTTTTTAAATCTAAAACTATTGCTATTTTCTGAGATCTTGTGAACATCTTCGCTTTGATTTCAAGGACTATTTCCCACATATGTATGAAATGGGTAGCTTAGACTTACGTTTCTCTATTTTCGTTTTGCTCACTATAACTTTTATCTATTTTACTTTTGGCTCCTAACCTGTTCTCTTTTGAGAACTACTTTACATTACTCACTAGAATTAGAATTTTAATCACTGGTTACTTGTTCGATTTGCTCTCATTCGCTAGAACTTGTGAATTTGTTTGTCTAGCTCTCTCGCTTTTGCTAAATGCTTTCACTATTCTTTCTCTTCACATTTATCCATACTACCTTATTTGTCTAAGGACCAAAAGCATTCATTTATTCACTTAAATAATTTATCTGGTAGTAAACCCTGTGCTATCAGATAACACTGGTTTACAATTTTTTCGAAGTCGTCTGCTTCAGAGATATAATGTGCTATTTATTCGGGATTTTGATGTGCTGAATTCAAATATGACAAGTAAAACAACTGATTGGCTACTGTTTCCAAGATATTTAAGTTTTTACATTTTACGTCTATGTATATTGTGTACATAGTAGACTTTTAATCATAAATTATAAACCTAGGTCTTTTCATGTGTTTATGATTGCTTTACATGATAATATTTCACCTGTCCTGTTTATGTAACACTTTAAAAAACAGCAAAAGGGTTATAGAAATAAAAAATATATTGAAACAAAAATATTAAAAAAAACTATTATGTATATATAAGTACATAGTTTAGTGCTTATTCAGTGTCCAGTCGGCCCTTCTTGGCTTGTCTCTTTGTATTCATTAAATGGAGCATCTTGTCACTGTCCTGCAATAGTCTGCAAGCATTGATGTGCTCCATTTGCCCTGATAGCGTTTCTCCGTTGTTGCAATGTCCTGGTGAAATCGCTCGCCGTGCTCGTCGCTCACTGCTCCGCAGTTCAGTGGGAAAAAATCTAGATGAGAGTGCAAAAAATGTATCTTTATTGACATGTTGCAATGAAGGCTTTTGTATGCCTTGAGGAGGTTTTCCACCAACTCCCTGTTGTCGTTTGCCTTATTGTTTCCGAGACATTTTTTTTGCCACTAACTGGAACGCTTTCCATGCCATCTTTTCCTTGCCACGCAGTGCACGGTGAAATGCATCATCTCGAAGAAGTTCACGAATCCGAAGACCAGCAAAGACACCTTCCTTTATCTTAGCTTAACTTAACCTTGGAAATATTCCACGGAGGTACTTAAAAGCTGCTTGTGTTTTGTCCATGGCCTTGACAAAGTTCTTCATCAGACCCAGCTTGATGTGCAATGGTGGTAACAAAATCTTCCTTGATTTTACAAGTGGTGGATGCTGAAAACTTTTCATCCCTAGCTCCAATGACTGTCAGAGTGGCCAATCTCTCTTGATGTAGTGGGAATCTCTCGCACGACTATCCCATTCGCAGAGACAACAGCCGTACTTTGTGTATCCAGTCTGCAGACCAAGAAAGAGAGCAAGAGCCTTAAAATCGCCACAAAGCTGCCACTGGTGTTGGTTATAGTTTATACACCTCAAAAGTTGTTTCATGTTTTCATTGGTTTCCTTCATATGGACTGCATGACCAACTGCAATTGATGGCAAAACACTGCCATTATGCAGCAAAACAGCTTTAAGACTTGTTTTCGATGAATCAATGAACAGTCTCCACTCATCTGGATCATGAACGATGTTAGAGGGCTGCCATCACACCATCGATGTTGTTGCAGGCTACAAGATCACCTTCCATGAAGAAGAATGGGACAAGATCCTTTTGACGGTCACGGAACATGGAAACCTAACATCACCTGCCAGGAGATTCCACTTCTGTAGTCTGGAGCCAAACAGCTCTGTCTTACTCTTAGGTAGTTCCAAATCCCTGACAAGGTCATTCAGTTCACCTTGTGTTATGAGGTGTGGTTCAGAGGAGGAGGATGGGAGAAACTATGGGAGAAACTATGGGTCATGTGATATTGATGGTTTAGGACTAAAAGTTTCATCCTCTTCCTCGTCTGACTCAAGTGAGAATGATTCTGGTGATGGAATGTTTGGATAATGCATAGTCCACTGTTTCTTCTTTGACACACCTTTCCCAAATGGGGGCACCATGCAGAAGTAACAATTGATGATACGATCTGTTGGCTCTCTCCAAATCATTGGCACTGGAAAAGGCATAGATTTCCTTTTCCTGTTAAACCACTGGCGAAGATTTGTTGCACAAGTGTTGCAGCATATGTGTGGGGCCCACATCTTGTCCTGATCTCCAATTTTGCAGCCAAAATAAAGGTGGTAGGCTTTCTTAACCATAGAGGTTATACTGCGCTTTTGTGATGCAAAAGTCACTTCACCACAAACATTGCAGAAGTTATCTGCATTGTTCACACAAGTACGAGGCATCTATGCTCACTTTGATTAAAGAGAAATGTGTCCCTTTGCAAAATCAAACACAGACAAATAAGAGATCATGACACTGTATGATTTGTAGAGATGATATAGGGCAATTTCTTCAGCAGAGTGATGTGAGCTTAGTTATGATTGCGTTATCTATGACTTCTAGGAATAACATGACGCAATTCATATCATGTATATGCTAAATTAAAAGAACTACTATATTGACGCTCCAAAACAGTTCATCGCAAATATCAAAGATATGGCTGACCACGAAAAAGACTTCCTGAAGTCGATAAAAAAAATTACCAAGACGCGCTCCATCATGCCATGAGCAAGCTCGATTACGTCCTGTGTGGTGGCCTTTACTTTATGCCAAGCGACATGGATCTTTGCATTGGCATTGGCACTTACGAGGGTTACAACAACAAAATTGGTGGGGTAGTCGACGACATGGTGCTAGGCACTAAAGTTGACGCTAATTCGTTAAGGGTGGATAACACAGCCAGCGATACAAGCAGTGCTAGCACAAAAAGTGCAGGCAGCGATTGCGCGCAAAGAAGCCAAAGACCACGATGATAACAAAACAGCACCATCCGGTATTGCGTCGGGGCTTGCCCCCGTATGCTCTTGAACGACAATCAGCCTGTTCCGTGCTGTCCTCACGCTGCTGTCTGCGTGTGGTAATGTGAGCACCTAGAGCGGCAGAGATCGCGATTACAATCGCGGTAACGAGCGCCAAAAGATGCTCGGCCAGTCAGCCAACGACACTGCCGGCTGTTTTTAGGAGAAATGACACAATAGTACCAATGATGTCAGGCAGCACCGCCTAAGTCTTTTCTGCGAGCTTTGTTAGCATCCCGGTCAGCCGCTGCAGCTGATTATTAACCCATTCTTTTGTACAGCTGCGATTACCTTTGGGTCTCTGGACGGCGGGAGATTTCGTCAGTGCGCCTGCGCCGCCTGTGGTCGCGAGCACAGCTGTGCTTATGATTAACCCCAGCGCCGTGAGAATCGAGGCTATAGTGATACCCTGTTCACGGAAGAGTGTTCGCAATCATTCGGCTAGTGTCGTGTTCCTTTCGAGGATCTGGTTGATAGTCTCCCGAATCCTGGAAATTTGGCTGCGAAGGGTTTCTCGGTTAGCGCTGGCAGCCTCTAGCCGCATTTCGCATTCCTCCATTAGCTGTTGAATACGATCTCGTATCTCCTGTTTCGACATTTTGTCTGCCGCTTCGGTCAGCTTTCTGTCTTCTATAGCGATGTGGTTATCGAGCTGTGTAAACTTCGCGAGATTATTTACAAGCTCGCCACGGGTTCTTTGAAGCGTCGCGTTGAGGCCCATGATCTCTCGCATCAGCTCCAATCCTAACGCAACGAGCTCGATATCATCACGTTTGTTTCGACCGGGATCTCTTCTTGAGCCGCGGCGAGCTTTATCCGCTTTTCGACCGGTAGTGGCTCCTCTTTTGAGTCCTATCTCTCGAAGGAACTGAACGCCCCTGCGATCTCCTGGTGTGGCTGGGGCCAAGAATGTACTCAGGTAAGTTTTATCCATTTTTGTCCCCACTTCACTTGCTTCCTCCAGAGAAGTCACGTGTATGCGTTGCTCTAGTCCCCTTACTGTGGATATATTATCTTGCTTTGTCTCAATGGCAACTCTGAGCCGCAAGCCCAGGAAGGTTTCACCAACGGCAGCTCTTCTGACTCATTAGCTTCATTGAATGGGGCTCCCTCTGACGGATCAGAGGTTGGCTCGGTTAATCAGGTTTTCTTCTTCCTCATCAGGCAGATAATTTTCTCTCTTCTTATGAGCCAGCGGACAGTCGCTATTTGCATCATAAAGCTCCTCCGAATATTCAATGTCGACCTCCAGGATGTGGCCGTTGGGCGTGTCTGGCACCAACGTGCAAATGGTTTCGAGAGTGGGCGGGTTGACACACTTAAAGCTGCAAGTTGATAGGCTCTGTATCATGGCTACACATGACGGTTGAAAGCGTCATGGTAGGTTTTCCAGTATTTTGCTGCCGAAGCGTGAACACGTTGGATTGTTCGCTTTTGTATGGCGTCTGCTCACCATCGAATAAACGCCATGGATGCCCTTCTAAATAAATAGGTACATATCAATGTCTGTCAGCAGCTCGAGCTTTGTACCTGTAAACTTCATGAGGGGGTCCCAGCTCATTCCGGATGCGCTGTAATAGGCTGGGTCTAGGCTGTAGTTTTTTTATCGATGTGTCATGAAATGCCACAAACATTTCAGCCAATAGAAGCACGTCGGTCGTGGTAGCTGCCCATATTCTGGTAGCTAAATGTCTTCCACGCGCTCTGCGCGTGCTCATAGTCTTTTTTGGATATACCGGCACGACTGAGTTGGCTACAGAAGGCCTCTATCGGTGGAAACTGTGTTTCTTCGCAAGAGTTCCCAGCTTCTCATGTATTCGTATAGGTAGACCCCTTTACTGGTAAAGAACTCGATGTACTTCTCCCTTGTGTGCCTTACTGTGACTCGGAATGCCTCCCTTGGTAGGTCATCTACCAGCTTTTCGAGGCTGCTGTTCATAAAATGGAGACTATCAATAAACTGTAGCTTCCCTAGTGAAAACGTCATGTACTTCTCCGTGTTGTTTGGAATGGCTCTGAGTTTTTCAGACGAGGCTGTTCCAATAGCCTCCAATATAAGGCATCAGTAATAATCGCGCAGGTTATGGAAAAATACTGGTACCTTTGTTTTTTCGGGTTAGATCCGCAGCTTGAGGTTACATGCTTTGTGGGCGGCGCCGCGGTACTTGCTGGTAACATAGCAGCGGTCTCGCACCCTATCGTTACCTAGTTCTCCGTCACAGAGGCAGTCTGTGGCTTCCTGGAAAGCTTTGCGGTCGTCTCCATCCAGTAAAATCTCAGTTGGATAACGAAGCAACTCTCGCATTTCCTCCTACTCATGCTTAAAGCACTTGATGAAAGTAGCAACGGCGTCATCTCCAATGTAAAGCACAGGATCCTTGGAGACGCCTTCGCAGCGGACGACTAAGTTGCAAAAGCTAGTCAGTAATTTTTGTGTGTAGCTTTTCTCCTGATCTCCGGCAGGGCCTTCCACTGGCACGTTTAGTACCTTAAAATCCGTATAAATGACGTTCGGGACGCGCATCTAGCGGCGATGGTGGTTTTCAATGGCTAAGATGTTTTTGCCTGACTTCAGTAATGACACACGCTGTGGCTTTCCGCCTATACCGCGGCAGTCTTTGCTGTGGGTTTCCAATAGGTTGGTCTGGCTGAAGACGTGTAAACACCGACGGCAGACGAGCTTCTTTTCATTGTGTGTGTTGTGATGCCGTACCATGTGGCTTATGTTCTTTATCCGGATATATTGGCTGTCTGCGGCGCTCAAACTTGTCAGTGTCACTAACCTTTACAGGAAAGTCAATGCCAGTAAAGCCAAGGTGCTGGCGGTACTTACCTGGCTGATTAACGTTGTCATAAGCCGGGTATATAGCAGACAGGGAGGCCCACTCAAAGCAGCGGTTGTCGTCGCTCTTCACATTTACAACGGATCGTAGTGGTATGTACTTTGGTGTTGGCATATAGCTTTTGCCACGAAACTGTTATCAAGCAGTTGGCACCGTCAAATAATAATCCAGAGTTATCCTTTATGTATGTTTCAATGTTTATCAGTATGGCGTTATTAATTCTGGCAACCCGATCCTAAATATCATTGATACGGATTACGTCGGCAGCTCTGTTATGAAAGTAGGCCGTCGCTTTAATGCAGTCTGCTAGCTCGTCGTATTCATTATAAACGTTGCCAAGTACAGCTTTCTCAAACCGTGCTGTCAACACAAAGCTAAACTTTAGACCCTTTATTATTTCCAGTTCATACTGAGAACAGCTTGTACCATAGCATTGAGAAATACCAAGGCGTCAGTTTCAAGACTATGATTTTCTGGCACAGTTGGGCGATAGTCTTTCACAATCTTTGGGCTAGCAGTGTCTCGCCTTCCTTGGCGCTCTAGAAAGGCTAGCAAATCCTCATCCTTGCTTTTCTTTGTGACATTGTGATCACGCTGTCCAGCCGGATTTGCTTTCCTATGCTGCTCATTAAGCAGCTCGTCTGTCAAATCGACAAAGTTGTCAAGTGAAACATGCCTCTCTGCTGGAAATGACTGACTAGTCTCACTTAGTGACTTACCATCATGCATACAGCGCATCGTCGCATTGACCTTTGTTACTTGTCTTCTACGAAGCAACTCGGTCAGCCGTGTAATAGTATCCATAGTTCTGTATTTGCTTTCAAAGTTTATATCCATCCACACAAATCGCTAAAATGGAAATTTTGTTGGGGTCTATGGCCATTAAAAAAAAAAAAAACGTGCTAAACTACTTATGTGCATTCTTTCTTTTTTTTTGTAGTTTCTGCTCCATGTACTTACCACCACAACTAAAGTTACTATCCATTCACACAAGTCTCTAAATGGAAATTTGTGTGGTCCGTTGCTGTAAATGAACCGTGCTAAACTGCTTCTGTGCCTTCTTCTCCATTCGTTTTAGTGTCTGCTTCATGTAATTAACGCCACAACGATGACAGATCCGATGATCGGCAGCAACACCAGCTCCGCATTTCCAGCACGGCAAGATTTTGCATCCACGTATGGATGCCGCAGTACACATCCACACAGTCCCCCCCCCCACCACCACCACCACCACACAGCTCTGTTTTACAGAGTTTAAGCCAAGTGCACTTGTTTTGCAACGAAAAACCATGCCTGGAGGTATATAACAAAGTGTTAAGCAGTATGTTCTTTTACACGTATTTCTTTGAAAGGAAAAAACACCGTTTTGAACCAGCCGGGGGGAGGGGGCGGGCAACAACCCACTGTTTTACCTTCGGTTACCCATGGTGCCACAGACGAGCCAGTGCGCGCCGTAGCACGATGAGCCACAATCCCAACCAGCTAACCCAACCTGCTCAGATCAATAATTCTAATGCGCGCCAGAGCTCAGTGAGCCAACCCGAACCTACTAACCCAACCTAATGATCTGAAAAATCCCTTTTACATCTACTACATGCAAAGGAACATTTTCCGTGAAATAAGTGATATCTTTCATGAAGTTTACACACTCCCCACCCCCGAAAATAGGTAATTGGTTCGTGAAGAATGTTTAATGATCATGAAGAATGTCATTTTCTTTACAAAAACAGTGGCCTTTACATGTCAATTCAAACTTTGTACGAAAAGAGTTACTAATTTCATGAAAATCTTCATGAAAAATGCAAAAATGTAACAATCTTCATAAGACTGGTGATATTTTTCGTGATAAAAGAACTCATCGGAACTAGTGTCTCACTAAAAATCGCTTTATTTTTTTTTTTTTTTTTTTGTTTTTAGATGTTTGGCTCGGGTACACTGTTGTCATGAAAAAGTGATCGCTTTCCCATTAAGATTTTGACAGTATTGGCTAGACTAATATTCGTGAAAAAAAAGAAACTGTTCGTGGAAAAAATACAACTTTTTCGCGAAAGAAACACAGTTTCAATCAAAACTTCTCTCGTTAAAAATCAATACGTTAATGACGTGAACGGCAATTAGTATAGTAGACGTACAATACACGTTAGACAGATTTCTGTTCGCCGAAGAGGAAATTCTAAGATGAATAACTTGATACATTTTGCAGTTAGAGGCATGCCATCAATGAATATTAAAATACATGACTGAGTTTATCGAAGAAGTATTTGTAACTCTCAAATACAGAAGACCTTTAAAGAAATGTTTAATTTTCGGGTTGTCTCTCATCAGCTGATAGCAGGTGCGCGCACTGGGTCATTCAAGGAAAAAAAAACAATGATCACATGGTCAATTTTACCCAATCATATGCCTGACCTCTTCTTATGCGCACCATAAGATGCGCAGCAGAAATAATGACAACAACAAAAATGCCGTCCGAGACTCCGGTCTTACCAGCTCAGACGGAAAAACCACAGCATTATACGTAAGTTGATGGTTTAATCTTATTAGAAAATATTTATAGAGTATTTCTCTTCACCTATAGGCGGTTGACACAATTGATTGATGTTCTGTTATTTATTTTGCAGGTATCTCAAGGAGTTTCGTACTCAGCAATGTCCACTGTTTCTGCAACACAAATGTACACAACACAGGCCATTCACTTGTTTTCACTGGCATTTTATGAACCAAAGAAGGCGAAGACCAGTTCGAAAGAGGGATGGGACATTTAATTATAACCCGGATTTTTACTGCACGAAGTTTGACGAAACAACAGGATTATGCCCTGACGGAGATGAGTAAGTTTCGGTCAATTTAATGCGATTCGAATTTTGGTGGGAAAACATACCATACGACCATTTAATTATGCTGTACAGATGTATCACCCTTGAAGAACTTTAAATCCTGTTGAAAGCATTGTTATGCTGATTTTATTTATTATAATGATACATGGAACATATTTATTCCGTTGAAATATCAAGTTGCACAACTGGACCGTTATCCATGTTTGACATCTTGTAAACAAAATATGGCAGCCATTTTGGCAGTTTACATGTACTTATTTTTAGACTTCCCCAATAATTTCCTAACTTTCGTTTAGTATCATGACGATATGGACTATAAATATTGGTGACATGGGGCCTAAATGAAAATTTCTTATAGTTGTCACAAGCAGCATGTGGATAGTACACAATATTTTGCTCTTTCTTAACATTGGAAAGTTTGACAGTTCTATAAATAGACCCAAAGTGAATGAAATCCATTGTTCTGTGGTCATTTGTTATACTGTAGGAAGTGCGTAAAGGTGTAATTGAAGACAAATGATAAAAGTTTGCTTACATTTTTGTTGCTATTAACGTTCACAGAAATTGGCTGTAGATCTTTTAAAGTTGCAAATAAGCAGTTTTTGTTTTGTGGCCTGGCCTTGACCTACATTCCATTGAAAACATTTTTGGCAGGTATTAAGTACATATTGCTGTTGACCTGGCGTGTATGTTTCTGAAAGGCTTTTAAAATAGGGCAGTTTTATGGCTGTGTATAGAGTCATGCATGCATTTTTTCACTACCTTTTTTTGCACTATTATGTTCATAGTAAGATGATAATATATAAAGGTGTAAGAAAACTTTAAAAAAATCCAGATAAAAGTGTTAGTCAGACAAATTAACAATTACAATGAAATGACTAGAACATTTTGTTTAAAATTGTCCAAATCAGTAAATTATTAGTGTTACATGTCATCTTTGAAGGAAATACCAAGACAATGGGAAAAAAAGAAAACAAAGCTTGACAGTAAGATGGAGTACAAGCTGATTTGGTGAAACATTTTCTTAGAAATTATTTATAGTGGAATGGGCTGAATATCCAGGGATTTCATCTTGCAACTTATGGCTTAACCACTGGCTATTCTGGGCTGTGGATCTCAAATGCAATTTAAAATTATTGAACAGAAAAATTAAACAAACTAAGGCATGTGTGAAGGTAGAATTTTTATATATAAAAAAATAGTTTGATGTTGATTAATGATGCTTTTGACTGGCATTGAAATATTTCCCACTCCTGGTCATGATCAAAGAGTGCTTATTGACAAATGAGTAACCTTTGTGACTGCTGACATTTATGCTACACTGGGAAATTCAAAAACACAAACAGGTAACAGGGCAAATGCTTTGTTAATATGGACTTAAGGATTTAAATTTTGGAATGTAACATGCAGAAATTACATGGCTGAAAAGACATCTTTGAAGATAAAGGATATAGAGGATGTTTTTGCTACTTAAATTGGATTGTTGTTGTTTTTCTAACCGAGATAAGAAAATGGCATTTTATTTTTCCCCAAAAAAACTATATAAACAGTGCCATATATTTGATGAAGAAGTTTCATATGGTGCCACTTTTTAAACAAAAAGCGTGATCAAATTGGTAAAACATGGTTGTCTTCACAAGTATGTCTGTCTGAAGTAGATGCATCAACATTTAGGTCTCATTGTTGTTGAAGATGTTCTTAGCTACATGTATATTAATATATTTACATGGATATCTGTTTTAAACAAAATCAATCTTTGGCTCATTTCACAACATAGGGAAAGTGAGAGTAGGTTGTGAGTGGTCACCAATAAAAATGCACTGCATGACACAGAGTTACATCTAACACTGTCATTATTTTTCATTAACTGTGATTGGGAAAATATGTAAAACTAAAACACAAGAATAACAAAGAAGGAGAGAACAAATAGCAAATGAAAGGATTAAAGTCAGGGGCTAAAGGATTATGTATGCGCTGTCTGAACATCATGAAAACAAAATATAAATTTCATTATGAACTAAAAGTCAACTGAAAATGTGGAATCATCAGATTTGTATGCTTTTGAGAGAGAGACCAGTATGCATAATTGCCAAATACAGGTGACTACATGACTCTGCTTATTTTCTGTAACACTGGATAAAATTTGTAAAAAAAAAAAAAAACAATCCAGGGTATTGGACTGGATTTTTTTTATATTTTGTATTCTTCATTTGCAGAATTGAAAAGTATTCATGGTTTGATGTAGGTTTGGGCCAGGCTAGCAGTATAGCCCCCCACCCCCTGAATCGCTGACAGTTTCAGGTGCAGGGGCAATTAAAGATGGTTTGCCCACTATGGTGCCCCTGCACAAGGCACTTTACATATTTCTTCTTTAAATACATTACCCGATCATAATGCCTTAGGAGAACTACTACTGCCTTGTAAATCCAGCCCCTCCCAGGCTAAAATGTTTTAGCTAAAGAGCTAAAAGTTATCTGCCAACCAAGGTGGCAGTTAGATAGAGTGATCTCCCCTCACTACAGGGATTGGTACCAAATTTAGTAAATACTTCAGTTACTACTTCTACTCATGCTGAGTAGCATCCTATCTACACGCAGAGACGCCTTGCAATCCACATACAAGTATTCTGGAAGTTTTCTACCTTAAAGCAAGTTGGACGAGTGTTCTCTTAGAAGGGAAGTATACTCCATCTAAAAATTTCCAACTTGTCTTTCTTTCTTCGACAGCAAAGTTTTGTCATTTTAATTATCACTTTGCCATTGCCACGCGTAGGCACCCTTGGTGCGTACCTACATCCTCTTACATTGCTATAGCTGTATTTAAATATGTGCAGGTCTGGTGTGTGATCTAGAAAACTCGTATAATATTGCTGTATAATTTTTGCTACAGTCGGATACATACAGGTAAGTTTTCTATACTAATCTAGCCTTAGCATCCACTTCGTAGTTATATATACAACGCTTTAGTGATTTTGCCTGTATAGGCCATCATTTGGCCTTTCTTACAGGTAACATTGTCTTACAAATTGATATTATAGAGTCCACTTCGTAATTATCAATAGTGACTCTTCAGTGCATTTTTATGTGCAGATATGGTATGTGCTATAGGAACTCAGTTATATTGCTGTATATTTTCAGCGGGGGTCAGATACATACAGGTAAGTTTTCTATACCAAATTTAGTCATAGCATCCCCCTTTTTACTATAAGTGAAGCTGATCAAATATCCCGTACCCCGTCCCAGCTTAATGAACTGGACAACATCATGCCAACTACGATGACCCTGTTCCGCCACGACCGGACTCTGCCACATGTAGGGGTGAAACGATACACCTGTGCTGCGTATCGATACGATTCACGATACACAGCCCACAATACAATAAATTATCGATACACATATCAACTTGATGGTCTTTTCATCTTTTGAAGGTCCGTCAGTGGTAGGGTGGTGCCCTTGTATGCATGTTGTCATATTGGTTATATTTCCTGTATGCAGATTACAGACAGACAGAGACATATCATCTGCTCATATGCCATTCTCATCCATGACAAGATAACAAATATACTTCTAAACAGACTACCTGTTAGTTGTCAATGTTTTTAATTCAACCTTTTAGGCCATTTCAGGCTGTTCAACTTGATTGGATGCATGACTCATCTTGGCCACCACACCCTTTGTTTTGCATTGAATGAATGCTTTAATAGCATCTTATTACCAATTTCATGTCTTCACTTAAACTTTAAAGACATTACGGTGTTATCTTCAAAACTCAGTAGTGCAATTTCCTCGTACAAGGAAAATCTCGTCTAGAACAAATCCTTGTGTGGAAGCAGAGATGACTAACAACCAAATCTATTACATTTTACTCCTCCAGATGCAATACAACTGCCGTGGCAACAGGCATTCCCCTTCTATAAAAAATTTACAAATTTACACAAGGTGACAAACTCATGCGGTTTGAAATCTGCCCCCTCGCCGATTATGTGCTTATTGTATTTATCCTGTCAGAATGTTCAGTTACCGATTACATATATCAACATAAAAAGAGACATTCCAAACATGTTCCTCATGTACGATTTAAGTACTTTACAGATCATTTAAGAACCACTTTTATGCGAAGTTTCTCAGTTGCTTTGTATCTGCTTGGATCAAGTTTGGATGCCAATACTTCTGCTGTATCACTCAGAGAATAAGCTATATTAAGTTATGATTGGTGGTTATTGTTTGCCCTGGACTAGAAGAAACAATAATCACAATCAAAATTTAATGTAACATATTTCACTGCGTGACACACCGGAAGTGTAGCCTTCAAGTTCAATCCAAGTATACAAGATACGAAGTGAGAGAAAAACTTTGCGTAAAAGTGGTTATTACATGATGAGTAAAGTACTTCATCATACATGGGGTACAAATCAAGAATGTCTTTATGCTCAACATGCTGATGGAATAAAATCATTAGCATTGAATCGATGAAGGGGGGGGCGCAGATTTCGAACCACTTCACCTTGTGTTCATATGTAAAAGGCGAGTGGGTGTTGTCAATAGTTTTGTCTTTTTTACTGACAAAAATGAGTGTCTGTGCCAGCAACTGCTGTCTCAGATGAATTCTCAATTTAAGAAAAAAATAAAATCAAACGACTAATAATTATTCATGACTGCATAAAATTAAAGTTACTTGTAAATTGAAAGTATCGTTTTGTATTGATACTTCACCTCTTGTATCGATATGTGTATTGATATGGCACAAGTATTGATATATCGATGAATCGTTTCACCCCTAGCCACATGGCTCTGATTGCAATGGGTCACCACTACAGTGGATCATACTTTGAAAGCCAAAAGATGGAAGGCCTTTATCGACTACATTGGAGCAAGATCAAGATCAAAGCAAGCCTACTCAGATATTATCTCGCACATCAGCTGTACAGACTGGGTTTTGTGGATCAAATATCCATTGACCTGTCTCAACACAAATAACTGGACAATGTCATGGAAGATAAAACTCTGCCGTACGTCTCAGATCGCAACAGGTCACCACCGCAGTCGATCTTACCATTTAAGCCAATGCGGATGGTCTTTGTCCTGTTGCCTACTCCACACCACAAGGTACTCTCATGGATCAGCCACAGGTCACTCAATGCACCCAGCGCCAAGTTTAGTGCCCCTAATATGGATTCCCTGCATTCTCATGCCTTTGCCACTCTCAAAGGGAACACTCGCTTAGGGATCATTTGGAAGTAACTGTATCCCAATCAGGACTTTCTGCGAATATGGTGGTCTGCCCCTTAAGATAATCTGCACCAGTTTCATCTCAGATTGTACAGGAGGCATCAACATTGCCCTGTTCACCTACAGTTGACAAAGTATGCTCACAAACTCCATCCTCTTTGCTAGATATCACTGTGACAAGAGAAGACACTGCCTTGCAAGCATCAATCGAGGAAGTCTTTTACTTGTTACCACCAGAGTTTTGTTCTCCTTCTCTGTCAACACAGCAGGTTGATCCAGAGTTCCAGCACCTGTTGACATGCTAATAAACAAAGACCAACTGGCGTTCAACTGTTATCGCTGTCTGGTCAAGTGGCTGTCTTGGAGAGCATTACAGAGACATAGCAGCCACGGGAATGATGAAACCCTCTTTACTGCATTGCATGGTGCAAGTGGGGACCGGTTTTGTTGATTACATATCCTATAACCTGCTCCAGCATAAGGAATTTGACATGGTTATGGAGGATACAATGGCCCGGTTCCGTCACTATCGAGGTCAAGAATGAAAATCTTGCCTATAAGGTAGAATGATGGGCCCGACTACAGTGTTCAGTATTTCGTATTGCGCCACAATGCACCCAGCTCGCTCCATGACCAGTTGTGCTACATTACCTAGTAAATATGGGCTCTTCTGGTGGGAAACAATCCTGCAGATCTGATACAAGTTCAAAGCCACGGTTCTCGAGAATGAATAAGGATAAAAGCAGAGAGAAAGGGAGCGTTGGACTCCAATTTCTCTCCATGCCATCAGATATAGATAGCGATTTTAATTTCCAACAAATTTAGGGCATTGTGCATGTATGTATTGTCTCAGTCATGTATCCTATTATTTTGCTCATTTTTGTAAGGGGAAAATATGAAAACAAAATTTTGTATCATCATAGAAAAAATAGTAAATCATATGGAAATGATATGTCAATAACCTAATCGTGATATTGATCAATTTCTTATAATTATTTCGACGCAGATATTAAAGTATGCAGTTTCCTGTTTGAAACTTTTTGAGTTTTTGCTTGTTGTGACCAAAAAAAAATGTAAACTAATTTCTTTAAATTGTGTTTGGCTTGTTGCTGTATATGGTGTATTGCTTTACAGCTACAGTTACTTTGGCCGAGTGGATAAAATGTGTGACACACACAGACACACACACACATTTGACTTTGGAGCATGAGGTCGTGAGTTTGCACCCACTGGCAGGAAAATTTATTTCTTTCCTTTTCCTCCATAATGCTGTAATGTCTAGTATGGTATTACTTTTCTTATCAATTGGTCAATTTTTAATATTTGAATTCTGAAGATTACCTCAAAATGTTGACATGTCAAGCATAGAAAACATAAAATTTGTTAACATTTTAGCATTATTTGTGAAACTCACATGTGAAAAATTCTTTAAAACATAAGCAAAATCACGAAAAATTTTCAAGGCAGGAACATCTTTTTGACTTGGTGTGAACAATGAGGCCACTAATTTAAGAAGGCTTGGCAATCAGGGAATACTTATACTGTTACCGAAGCATGTAAAAAAAAAATGTTTCTAGTGTTAAGTGCAACTGATTAAGATAACTTGTGCAGTAGTGATTTGGATTCCATATTTTATGAGAGAGAGAGAGAGAGAGAGAACGAGGAACTTGATTAGAAACAGTTAATGATCTGGAAATGCTTCGGAACAGGTTCATTTCATTTTTCTGTATTATGCATAGTATGCAATAGGAAAATGAACAGAAAAAGAAAAGAGTAAAACATTAATTTCATCTGATACTCAAGTTTACTTGATGATATAAATATACAGGTACATCTATATAATTGATGTACAGTATTTATATATAACAAATGGGTACATCTTCATCTCGGTTCAAGTAAGTTTTGAGATTTCGTATAGATAAATTACTTATAATTTCTGTTGGTAAATTGTAAGAGGCAGAAATTAATTTTGATACAAGGTTGTTCTACAGAAAGGGAGCTGAATGATTGAGTACTGTAGGTCTCATTGTTGATAACAAAAGGTTGAATTACATCTTTGTAAGTAGATTGGAGCAACACAATTGTCCATTTTAAGCAACTAATCTGACTGACACAAGGAATGGAAGACAAGCAGATAAATGCATAAATTTGATACTAGCTGTATTGATTAGTACACAAGTTTTTCTTTCTATCAATGATTTTTCTTTTATGAGAATCAAACAATGGAATGGCCTGTGGTTATACAGTATGATTCACTTATCTCCAAGTATATTGTTTATTGTCAACATAATGGCAAAGAAAACAAACCTGCAGAAGAGTTACTGTTGTGGTTTTAGGTTATCAATTCGCACATGAAATTAACACATCAATATCAAAGAAAACAAACCAAGTGGTGCTAGGTTATTAGTTTGAACATGAACATTTATCTTCGAAAAGTGTATGTGGCAACCTACATGTATCTAGGATGACTTTTTGCAACCATTTGTGATATATATAAAAAAATGCTACTTTGATAATTAATAAAAATTAGTACAGTTTAAATTAAAATAAAGATAGTAATGCTTTTTTTAGCAATAATGTTTGCTTTTGCATGTTCTTGCAGCAACCTCCAGAACTATGCTTTCTCAAGTTTTAATTACCCTCTATAATGCTGTGATCGTACATTATGTTAACGAGAATTCATGCATGGGGTAACCATCGGAACTTGTGCGATTTTGTTTCACTTCAGTCAGGTATGAATGCGATTTTGTTATTAATTTGTTCGATGTTTATTATTCTTTTCACTGCAGGGGGTACAATATCACTGCCTTTATATGATCATTAAAAAGGTATATTGCGCGAACTACAACAGAAATAAGGACATGAATGCATCTGTAGATTTCAATAATGTAGTATTGAGAACAAAAATTAGATTCATTGCGCAAAATGTAGTGTTAATACAGTTTGCGAGGCATTGTCATTTGTTAATATTATCAAAAATTTGATTTGGCATTATGTATTATATGTTATCTTTGTTAGAACTAAGAAATCTTTATGATTAACTGAATGAGCACGTTTTTTTTTTTCAGTATAAAAAAGTAAGCAAATTGCTCCCAAAAGAGATAATGATATAGATAAATCTGTGCCTCTATCTCTCTCAGAACCTCATTAGAGCATGCTTGCAGTGGTCATAAACAGTAAACCATGCCCATATTATCGAGACCAGGTCCACTCTGCAGTGGTCATCGGATCCGACTCCGCGAGAAAGCGTGGTGTGCATTGCTATTCTCCACAAGAAACCACGGCAACTCAATCAGGATGCGTGGAGAGATGGTGGATGGTTTTTTTCTTAATCCTCTCCACTCTCTCCGCCCCCACTGTGAAGCGTGGGGTTTCAAAAAATCATGTGAGCTGTACTGTATGAAAAGATTGATGAATTTATTTCACCTGACAATGTAATGGGATGTAGGACTATGCATTGCCTGCTTGGATGCAATGTGATACAGTACATACAGTATCATGGTACAGATTCCTACCTTGTTTGTTGACTTTACATGTATTGTCTAACTCTCCATGTTGGTGTTCTAAGTGTGCAGCAAGGTTGCTAGTATTGCCTGAATATATTGTGTCCATTATGCAGATTTAGCATGTCGTTTTGTTGATAACTGTACAATGACTTGTAATAATATGAGCAATTTACCCTGAAATATTTCCAGATTGAAGCCTTAAATACAGTTGAGGGTTTTGCATTTAAGATTTCATTCGCCATTTTGGGGCATTATGCATGTTATGATTGGAAGTTGTTTCCTATTGACATTAAATCTACCTGAATTTGTAATAATGTATGTGCATATATGTAGTGTTTTATGGCACTTCAGCACAAAAGTGCCTTTTTTGTGCCAACTAAAGGTAAAGTTTGAAAAATGGAATTTGTAATAAAAATAGAAACATTCAACTTATGCTTCGTTTATCATTTTACACCATATCTGACTAATAATGGTGTTTGTTGGTTTCAGTTACTGAGATGGCAAACCAGTCTGATAACTAATGTATACATGTAACACAGCTTGAATTCTAGGACACACTGTTGCTGGATTTTTGCTAATTGTTAAAAAAAAATCCAATCAAAAAATGCACAGAATGTGCAAAAATCACTCCTCATATTTTAAAAGCACTCCCATGATTTCTTCATTATATTTTTCCTATTTTCAGCAAATTCCTGTCCCTTTTTTTCAAATGGAGGAAGGAGTTTCCCCACTAAATTTTCAGTTGTAGAATAAATCCAGCTAGCAAATGGATAATAATACACACAAAAATGAAAAGCTCAGAAATATATAACACTTTCATTGAAGAGACAAAGTTTTTCAATATTCATTCCTTCAAATTTAATTCATGTAAATTGTGACACTGTACCTTCAAGTGCTACTTCATCTGTGTATTGTCACACTCACAATGCAATATATATAGGTTATTCCAACAGAAATACAAATATCGATGAATAATTACATCTTGTGAGATGCGATGATTTGCCTTCGATGAGTAATAGTCGCCCATTTGCTGGAATGATTACCCATTTTCAAGGTTTAATACTATTAGACCCCCCCCTTTGTGTTTCCACTAACCCATCTGACCTTATTTTCACCTGCAACCCTATGTTTGTTTGGGATTTTTTTTTTTTTTTAAATTTTCGGGGAAAGATTTATGTAATTTATTTATGCTTTGTTCATACAAATATGGTGTACTTCGGCAAAAAAAGAAGCCTACCTCCCTCCACCATTTGTTCTTCAAGGCACTAGCGGAAATGCACATATTTTTTTCTGTGGCCTTAACAAAGTTATGCAACACTTTCAATCTGATTAAAAACAAGATCATTGATATATGGAGATCTGACAGGCATCAATAATAGTTCATGTTCTGGTGGCCTTAGGAATTTCCTTTGTAGTTATTTTTAATAGTCTATCAGATAAAGAACTGTATTTTGTGTTGGGGAGAGTTATCATTAGCAACAACATGTTCCAAATGACATTTTTCACTTTCAGCAGTATGAAGGCTGTAATTTGATTGGTGAAATACATGTAAAAGGTCAACAGAACATGACCTCGTATTTGGTGCCTGTCAGATCTTATTAATAAGTAGATCTTGATTTTAACCATAATGGCAGCAGTTTCTCAGATTCAAGATGGAAAATATTTAGAAATTTTTATAAAGTATGATGAGTACATGTATATTATTTTTCGTGTATTTTAAAACTATTTAATTTAACTATTTAAAAGACCAGATGTTGATAATAATAATGATGACTTTATTTAGAGAAGGTAATTCAATTAGTTAGAGGAACTAATCTACCTTGATGAACATATTTTGCCATTATTACATGTACTTTTGACCTCTAGATGATTTCCCCGTTTTCTTCTCACTTTGCCGTATTCAGACAGGCGGGTAACATTACTTTGCCCTATTCAGACAGGTGGGAAAAGTTACTCTGTCCAACATTAGTCCATTGTGACTTCTGTACATTTTCAATCATGCTGCCATACAAGATTAATACTTGACTTCAATTTTCTTTTTATCTTCCTTGTACTTTAGTTTGTTTCAGATGATCCATTGTCCAGTAACTGGTTGAACTTAAGATAATCCTGTATAAAATTAAAAATTGACCAAGTTTAAGTATCAGGCAACTATCAGTGTTGAATTTTGCCACATACAGTATATACTTTTATTTATGTTTATTACCATCTATACTTGCGTATAAGCTAATACCAACTGCAAACTGCATAGACCCAGATCTGCCGTCGCATAATGCGCCGACAGATCTGGGTGTATGCAGTTTGTAAGGACTAATCAGTAGAACAAACAACATAGACCCTGATCTGCCATCGCATTATGCAACGGCTGATCAGGTTGTATGTTGTTTGCATTTGGACCCGGCTTATACGCGAGTATATACAGTACATCACAACCTGGCTCTGTATTCATGAAACTCATCAACTTTGACTCTGATAGCTTACAATAAATAAACAAATTGAATTACAAGAGATTTCAAAATAGTAATGCATTTAGATGTCTGTTCAGTATTTGTAGTTAATTTTGTTACAATTTATAAAATCTATAACAAAGGTAGTTTTGTTTGAGTGATCAGTAAAGTTGAGGAGTTTTGTGAATATGGGGTCAGGCTCTGTATTCTGAAACTTGTTCAGCAAGAAACTGAAGCTGGTGCTCAAAGTTGCAAAAGTCAATATGGCCACCACATGCAGTGGCCATCTTGAAAAGCTGCAAAACTTTGACACCCATAACTTTAATTAGAATAAAGACAGAATCACAGATTTTTCTCAACTTGGGTCAGTCTACTAGACTACAACATTTTGATGACATAACTACTACCGGTACTCAAGTGCCAAATCAGGTTTTGAGCTTGGGTTTCATACTCAAATAGATTCGAGAATATTGGTCAAAAGACTTTAAAATTCATCTTTATAGAATGGTCTTCGACATCCATCTTCTTTAAGTTATAATGATTTCAGTTGTTACTGAAGATATGTACAGCTAGAAAAAAATAATATTGTCTTATTCTGGTTGATGCACTCTCCAGGATTGGGTATTGCCAGAATTTTGATATTGCGATACAGGACAGTGTATTGCAATGTTTATTACAGTATATTGGGAAAATCTGTAGAAAGTGCAAAATAATATTAGAGATTGAACAAGAAGGCAAAGTTCTATATAATTTCTTTTTAGTCTCTTTAAGTGAACAACGATTGCAAAACATCACTTTATATGGGCTAGTCCACTCTACATGAGATATGTCTTTGTTTAATTTGCATCTTCTCAACTCTGATCGCATCAGCAGATGGTGGAGTGATGTTGGTGAATGTGGTCTTTCAAGTCGTCACCTCCACATTAAATTCCTGACAGATGGCATGGTTATCAATTAGCTTTCCATCTTTCTTGGTGAAATGTGGCCAGATGAGTGATTTTGCCTTTGTATTTGAAATCAGGTTGTACAAGACTTAAGGTTCCACATCTGCTGTTTTGGGTTGTTGCTATGCAACAGGCATGATATAACATGCCTGTTGCATTCCAACAACCAAAAACAGCAGATGCAACCATTTTTTTGGTGGACACATCTTTCAGAAATCTTTTTGAGGGGTTTTAGAATAACACTGACATTGAAAGAGACAAACAAAATCAAGCAAAGGAAATGAAGGAAGAATAGAAACTTGTAGACATTTTATTTGTATATTATTTATAGAAATACCACGAAAACTGGTTCATTGGTAATGTAATATGGTGTACATACCAACAGGATCTGTTCCACAATATACCAATAAACCCGCATACCCATACTTTGTATATTGAAGTCCTGCTTGCAGATAAAAATTGTCACCTTTTGCTCCTTAACTTGCAAAGTGAGTTTGGGGTTGTATGGATTGGGATGCTTCCAGGTTTTTAGTTTTACTGCTCATAGATCAGAAGAGATTATGGGATGGTCTGTCATCCATCCGTCCATTAGCACAAGCTTGTTATCGCTACTTCTCCTAAACTACTTGGAGGATTGCCATGAAACTTTACAAACACATTCATCACATGGTCTAGTTGGTCCTAAATGAAAGTAGTGCCCCTTGGACATCCAATATGGACACCACAGTGGCCATCTTGAACATCTTATTATTGATACCCCTTGTGAATGGAAAGTCATATTGACATGGCTTTTCACCAAAAGACTTCTTATGATGTCTAGTTGGTCATAAATGAATATGGTGCTGATCTGATGGTCAATATGGCAACAGCATGCAGTGGTCATCTTGAAAATCTTGTTATTGCTAATCCTCCTGAATGAAAAGTAATATTACCATGGAGTTTTCACCAGAAGACTTCTTATGATATATAGTTGGTCCAAAATGAAAATGGTGTCGATCTGATGTCCAATATGGCCACTACAGTGGCCTTCTTGAAGATATTGTTATCACTACTCCTCATGAATGGATGGTCATATCAACATGGGGCTTTTACCAAACAACTTCTTATGATGTCTGGTTGGTCCTAATGGTGCCATTCAGATATTTAATATGCCTGCCACAATGGCCATCTTGAAAATCTTGTTATCACTAAAAGACTTCTTATGATGTCTAGTTGGTCATAAATGAAATTGGTGCCGATCTGACTTCCAATATGACTGCCACAGTGGCCATCTTGAAAATCTGATCACTACTTTTCCTACATGGCTGGTCATATCAGAATTGTGCTTTCACCAAAAGACTTCTTATGATGTTTAGTTGGTACTACATGTAAATAGAAATGGTGCAAATCTGATATTAAATATGGTCAACATGGCACTCATCTTGAAAATCTTGTTATTGTTACTCCTCCAAAACAGAAAGTCATATCAACATCAAGTTTCAAACAGAAGACTTCTTATGATACCTTGTTGATCCTAATGAAAATGGTGCCAAGTTGACATCACATATGTCCATGACAGCTAATTGGAAAATCTTGTTGTCCTTGAAGAATATCAAAGATGGTTTAAGCACTCTGCTGTAGAATGTCAGTCCATTCAAGGGACTCTTGTTTAAGGGTCATCAGCTTCTAGAAAACACATTGCCAGTAATGGGCCCCTGTTATTCCCAGTAGGACATATTTCAAAATCATGCAGAATTCCCAGTCTTAGCAATTTACACCTAAAATGTTTGTCCCCAAGTGGCCTGATTTTATCCCATAATGATTGGGTCCAGGCTCCATTCCAAATCCCCCTACATAAGGCTCTAGTATCAGATTTTAGGAACAATTCAGTACGTGTTTCTGTTCCATTTATTCAATGTAAACAAATAACCATGCTGCAAAAGCATTTTAAAAAAAGAAAACACTTTTCCCTTTCATAAACATTCACTTTCATATCTTTTTGAAAACCGTTGCATTTGTTTGTTCATTTAAAAAATGTTACCATTAGCACAGTTGATGCCATCTAAATTCTTAAAGCAATTTATCACTGAATGGGTATTAGCACATTTAATTACACCCAAGGAAGAAGGCAAGGGGAATGAGAAAGTACTGTACCATAATAATAATAAAAACTAATGTGCTAAGAATGTTTTCACTTAACGAAGGAAATCTCATGTACAGTACATCCAACATTTTTTGTTTCTTCACGCATTGCAGTGGGGGTTGAGAGGATTAAAAAGCAGTCCCTCCACCATCTCTTCATGGAGTTGCTGTGACTTCTCATGGAGAATAGCTCTGCATACCACGCTTTCTTGTGGAGTCGCATCAACCACCACCACAAAGTGGACACGGTGTCAATAAAGTGGGCATTATTGACTGTTTATGACTCCAGCAAGCATGCGCCAAAGAGTTTCATTTAGAGAGATAGAGCTTGGTGGGGCACTGAGTTATCTACATTGTTGCCCTTTCATAGACATGTTGTTTTTTTTTCTTTCTTCCACATCAAATTTTATATAACATTAACATTGTAAGCTAAATGTCAGATGAAAATACAATTTATAAAATCATTGAATTCTTTTTGCAAGAGAGGCAATGTGCTCATGACTGCTGAAGACATGTAAATACATATTCATTTTTTCATGATACATGCATCTTTTGAAGAAAAAAAAACTATATAAACAATGCCATACATTTGATGAGGAAGTTTTGTATGCGGCTGTTTTTAAAATTTAAAAAAATGCATGATCATATTGGTCAAACATGGTTCTCTTTACAAGTATGTCTGTCTGAAGCAGATGCATCAACATTAAAGTCCCCTTGTTAGTGAAGACGTTCTTAGCTTCATGTATATATAAATATATTTACATGGATATCTTTTTAAAACAAATAAACCATAGGTTCAAGTCACAACATTGAGAGAGAGAGAGTAGGTTGTGAGCAGTCACTGAAAAATTCACTGGGAAAATATGTCAAATTAAATTGTGAGAATAACTAGCGAATGAAAGGATTAAAGTTGGGGGGGGGGGCTAAAGAATTGGGTGCACGTTGTCTCAACATCACTAAAATAGAATCAAAAACTCTATTTAATTATCAGCTAAAAGTCAACTGAAAATATCGTTTACTGAATCCTCAAATTTCTTTGAGAGAGAGAGAGAGAGAGAGAAAGACCTGTTAGCAGAATTGCAGAAGACAGATGACTACATGACTGCTTATTTTCACTAAAACTGGATAAAAGATACATAAAACAATCCAGGATATCAGGCTGGAAATTTTTGTTTCAGAAACAAGAGGTATACATGATTTGACATAACATTTGGTTTGGTTTGGGTTTATATGACACAAGAGCACAAAATTCAAGGCTGGGTCAAACTGGTGTTGCAGACCCTCCCCCCCCCCCCCCAATTGCTTTACAATTTCAGATGCAGAGGTAATTAGAGATGGTTCGCCTACTATGGTGTGTCACTGCTGCACAAGGCGCTTCACATATTTCTTTGCATACGAAACATCAACAAATACAAATTTGAACATCGACAGTGATCCACAGTACAAAAGCTTAAATAGCTACACATCTTTCCTATAAATAGGTAAACTAAATAAACCAGATTTATTGACTTAACACTAAAGAGAGAGAGAGAGATTTTGATTTTCGATACTGAGATCTGGTAGTCTTGAACATCACATAATTTATACCAAAACAAGAAAATGCAAGAGAGCAAGCTATAATTGATGGTGCAAGGTGTTTCTCCTTTGTTAGAACATGAAACCTTAAAATCTTGGATTGCAACTTAACTCTCACTGAGTGGAAGAGAGGGATTAATCTTGGAATCCTGACAATTTTCCCACATTGTTCATTTCAGCAATAAACTGAATTCAGTTTAATTGCAGACAATTAACAAACTTCAGCTGCTAATTGCTGGGTTATGATTGGGGCAGTTAAAAATAAGCTTCAAGTCAGATGGCTTCATGTAATATAAATAAGACCTTTCCAAGCCAAAATTGACAAATTTGTTTGATGCCAGTTCTTGTCAGTATTTTGACAATGGCCACTGCTTTGATTTCTGTAGAACATTGCTGAAGTCAAATCTCATTTAAGGATAGACCATTTAATTTTATAAGTGGGAAAGGAGTCGGATTCTTCTTTAAAAGCTTGAAAACAGTTGTCTTGCTCTGATTTGTGGGGGACTAAAAATATAACAAAAAATTTATGACTTCTCCAAAACTGTTGAACAGAGTTTGTTCAAATAATGTTTATTCACCATCAAATATCGCCAGCGTTGCAAAATATAGACAAACTTTCAAACAACTTCTCACAAATTGCAGAACAGAATTTGACCAAATGTTACCGAAAGCATTCTCGCGTGAATGCCTTTAAGTTTTGCATGAATGATGTTGATCCTCTATTCTATATGGCCATTGTTACTGAAGATAGAAAAACCTTTAAACGGGGATTTACAAATCCACTTGCACGACTCCTGGGATAAGCTCAAATTCGACTTGGGTAAGCTCAAGTTTCCAAGGTACATGTATTTGCCAGTGAGCAAGTCCAGACAAATTTATTGAGAGAGGGAGAAAGGGGTCATGTTCCATTCATAATGCTCTATGTTCTACAAGTTTTATACCCTTCGATCTCACCACAGTACATATATCAGCACATTTAGTTAGAGTTTATATGTACTGCATTCTTCTATTACATAACTGGGCAGTTTCTTTCATCTATTGTATGTCATTTTTATTTTGTAGTCAGTGTCAAGGTCAGTCTCGCATTTTCTCATGCAGACGTGATAATGTGAATACTTATAATTTAAAGCACATTTTCACAAATAAGGAATAAATATTTATATTGTAACTTATCAGTTACATTTTAATCATAATATTTGTACGTATCCGGGATTTGCTGACTTACAGCTTCTAACCTAGTCTCAGGCAGTTTGTGAGCTTGCCACTCAAAACAATCGGCTTGTCAAAGATTGTTTGATGCATGTCGCCGATTTTAAGGTAAGTAGGTATTGATTGTTAATAATATAACTTGTGAGATTTCTTTGACAGGTCTGTTTGGAAATAAAAGGCACTCATCTCTAACAATTAACTACCAGGGGGATTTTGTCCAAAGCATGATTGATGTACCTAAAATGTTGCACCTGCAAGCGTTGTTTATGATCTGTTGTTTATGTGATAATTACAGGAAGTTGATATATATTTATTGCTTTGTAACAATTAAATGGATAAAAGTAAGTGTTCTCAATTTTAAAAGTCTTCTTGTAAAACATTTTGATGCATGTTGCCGATTTCAAGGTGACTAGATGATAATTGTTAAGTAAATGGATGAAATAAGTGTTCACAAATATTTCAGTTGTGAGTATAAATAAATCATTACAAACAGTCAAACTGAGATGAGTCTGCTATCTTATCTAGGCACAACAATTAATTTCCTTGAAATATTCCATATTTTATCCTGTTTTTTTGTTTGTTTTTTTTTTTATTGTTTTTTTTTTACTCACATTGTGATATTATGCTTGGGACAAGCTCAAATTTCCCATGGGCAAATTCAATTTTCCAGTATAAAATGTGTAAATCCCTGCTTTAAATGATATCTTCTCAAAAACTGGTCAACAGAATTTGACCAAATTTGACAACTCATCCTAGCATAAGGCTTTTCAAGTTTGTACAAATGATGCTGATCAGTCTTCCAAAATGGCTGCCATTACTAAATAATATAAAAACCTTTAAATGTTGGAAAGCATCACTCTAATCCAGATTGATTGACCAACTGTCCTTCCATTTGGCTTTTAAACAGGTATCAGTCAGGTAAGTGATCTCATGGCCCCCTTCAGACCTCTTGTTGGATTGGGAATTTAACCTGTTTCTGGACTCAAATTTGGCCTTGGAAAATCGTTGACTTTGTGTGAATTTTTAGCATCATTCAGAGCTCTCCATATTGTTTTTCTCAGCTTCCAGCAGCCCCATTTTCAGGTCCTGGACAGGCCAGGACTTAATATTTCAGAATCTAATAGAGATATCTATTCACCCATAGTTACTGATTCTTCAAGCCACCTCTTGGACAAACACAATATTTAGTAATTAACAGGCAATCATTTTTAGCAGTCTGATTAAAATCAGGATCTTGATATCAGTAAGTAGATTTGACAGGTAATGATACAAGGTTAGGATCTAGATATCAATAAGTATATCTAACAGGCAATAATACAAGGTCAGGATCAAATTGTCAATAAGTGGATCTGACAGGTAATGATACAAGGTAAGGATCTAGATATCAATAAGTAGATCTGACAGGCAATGATACAAGGTCAGGATCTAATTATCAATAAGTAGATCTGACAGGCAATGATATGAGGTCATGTTCTGTTGACCTTTTGATTTACTAATCTTATTACGGCTTTCATACTGCTCAAAGTGAAAACGTCATATATAACCAGAAATCCTGAAATTCTTGTGGCTCTAGCCAGACATTTTTTCCCTAAAAATTAATGTGGCTGCCATATATTTGTGAAATTTTATATTCAGAATTCAAAGGACATATAACAAGTCGTGACAAAAAAGAAAACTTTATACCGGTAATACCAAATTATTAAATGTACCAGAAAATGTGTCATTTTCGGTTCCTGATTTTTAGCTCTATTGGTCATGGACCAGAAGAGCTTATGGGATGGTCTGTTGTCCGTATGACCGTTAGCACAAGTTTGTTATCAGGTACTCCTCCTAAACTATTTGGAGGATTGCCATGAAACTTTACACACATTCATCCCATGGTCTAGTTGGTCCTAGATGAAAATGGTGCTGCTTGCACATCCAGTATGGCTGCACAGTGGCCATCTTGAAAATCTTGTTATTGCTATTCCTCCTGAATGGATGATCATATCAACATGGGGTTTTCACTAAGAGACTGCATATGATATCTACTTGGTCCTAAATGAAAATGGTGCTGGTGTGACGTCCAATATGGCCACCATGGCAGCCATCTTGAAAATCTTGTTATTGCTATTACTCCAGAATGGATGGTCATATCAACAATGAGTTTTTGCTAAAAGACTTCTTATGATGTCTAGTTAGTCCTAAATGAAAATGGTGCTGATCTGGGGTCCAATATGGCCGAAAAAAGTGGCCATCTTGAAAATCTTGTTTTTGGTGCTCCTCCAACATGGATGGTCATATCAACGTGGGGGTTTTCACTAAAAGACTTCTTATGATGTCTAGTTGGTCCTAAATAAAAATGATGCCAATCTGATGTCCAATATGGCCACCATGGCAGCCATCTTGAAAATCTTATTACAACTTCTCCTGAACAGAAAGTTATATTGACATGGGGTTTTCACCAAAAGACTTCATATGCTGTCCAGTTGGTTGTAAATGAACATGGTGCCGATCTAATATCAATGTGGCCACCACACAGTGGCCATCTTGAAAATCTTGTTATAGCTACTCCTCCTGAATGGATGGTCATATCAACATGGGGTTTTCACTAAAAGACTTCTTAAGATGTCAAGTTGGTCCTAAATGAAAATGGTGCAGATCTGATGTCCAGTATGGCTGCCACATCAGCCATCTAGAAAATCTTGTTATTGCTACTCCTCCTGAATGGAAGTCATATTGACATAAGGTTTTCACCAAAAGACGTCTTATGATGTCTACATGGTCCTAGATGAAAATGGTGCTGAACTGGGGTCTAATATGGCTGCCACAGTGGCCAGCTTGAAAATCTTGTTATCACTACTTCTCGCGAATGAATGGTCATATCATCATTGGGTTTTCACTAAAAGACTTCTCATAATGCTTTGTTGATATTAAATTGAAATGGTGCTGATCTAAGTCCAATATATGGTCAGTTTGAAAATCTTTTAGCTACTTCTCTTAAAGGGAAGGTCATTTTGACATGGGGTTTTCGGCAGAAGAGTTCTAATGGTGTCTACTTGGTCTTAAATGAAAATGACTAACCCTCAATATGGCCACCATGGTGGCTATCTTGAAAATATTGTTATCTCTACTCCCAAATGGATGGCTTGATCAACATGCGGTTTTCACCAATAGACTTGTTATGATACCTAGTTGGTCCTAAATAAAAATGGTGCCAGTCGTGCATCCAATATGGCTGTGATGACAGCTGTCATGAAAATCTTGTTGTTACTACTGCCCTTGAATGGATGATCATTATGATATGGGGTTTTGACCAAAAGACTTCAAATGATATCTACTTTGTGCTGAATGAAAATGGTGCCAATCTGACATCCATGATGTCCACAGCCGCTAATTAGAAAATCTTGTTATCACTGAAGAATATCCAGGATGGTTTCAGCAATCAGTAGTTAAAAGGAAGATATAGTTGTAGCTTGAATTAATGGAAATTCTTTTCATCCAATAGAGCGTCTGTCCCTTCAAGGGACTCTTGTTATTGCTGCTTTAGTATTAGTATTGTCCTTCCATGATTAACTGCTTTCCTTTCAAACTAATTATTATAAAACATCATTTTTTCATTCAGAAAATATATACTATAGAATTTCACCCAACGACTATCTTATTCCACTCTACTGTTTTAAAAAATTAATGATTGATTGGCAGCAAGCTGACATACTACATGTACCTTGAAACTACATAATATAATTGACTGGCATTTTATGTAAAGTCGGATGGTGAAGTTTTATTTGATCAGGTCCCCTGATAAGTCTTGGAGGATGAGAAGAATAGATAGTTGTTGTTGCTAGTATCTCTTTTTCTTAAGTCAACCTAGGCTTCACATATTTTTGTTCTAAAGTTATGCGCTGACACACCATGACACAAAGCATATGATGTGATGTCAGTACACACCCATGAGCTATCGATTTAATTATAGGGCTTTTGATAGTCCAGGAGATAGGCTTTCACACCTCTTTTGTCTTGTGTTTTGTGACCAAACACACTTTGTCGGCAATACATCTGTTGTTTGTCCAACAAAGAAACAATGTAGTCACAATTGAATTAAGATAGTCAGCAACAATTTCATTGATTGTTTGACAAAGAAACAATATGTACACTAGACCTTGTAACCTTTGTATTTTACTTCATTAAGGTGTTTATTTGGCAGTATAATGGATAAACAAATTAAAAACAAGTTGATATAATGATATTTGAGAACTCCTATTACTGATGTCCGGTTGCTCAGATTATGTGCCAGTAAAAACCTATGACATACTGGACATGTCCGGCAAATACACCTACTTAAGGATCTCTGTTCAGAACATACTGTTGTTGACGACAACTCTCCCTAACATGAAATGCACTGCTTTATCTGATAAGCTACTAAAAATAAGTTGACAGCGAATTCCAGAACTTCAAATTTTATTTATGCTGTCAGATCTACTTATTGACAAGTAGATCTTGATTTTAATCATTTTGGGGCACCCCATTTACTTTCATATATTTTCTCCTTCCAGTTGTCCATTTCTCCACAGAACAGCAGGGGATACAGAGAGACGCTATCATCTACGATACTACAAGACTGGAACCTGTGTGTATGAAACAGATACTAAAGGACACTGTGTAAAAAATGGACCTCATTGTGCATTTGCACATGGTGCACTGGACTTGCGGCCCCCTGTGTATGACATACGCGAGTTACAAGCTATTGATACATCAGACAAGTCCTCCAGTAGTCCAGGAACACCAAATGGCAGTAGTATAGAGAGAGAACGAATGCTAACTGAGGATCCAAGATGGAATGGTAAGTTTAGTACATGTATCATAAAATTGTCTATAAAGGACACTGAAGGGACTACATGCACATTGGTCATTTAAATAAATGTTGAATATGATGGTGAATAAAGAAATAGGAATTAACAAGCATTGTCCTTTGTGAGCATGCGTAGATACATGAAAAATTAAAAGAGAATTTGGTGGTCATTAAAATTTGTCAAGAAATCTAGATTTCAGGATCAACATGTGTGCTTGGATATGTCGATTTCCAGTTTTATTTTATCGGGTGTTTGTTTTTTCCTTCTTTTTTTCTACATAATCCAAGGGCTTTCTGTTGAGCAAAAGTGGGCATATTGATTGCTATTTCTCAGGGTTCAAGTCTTATATCCAGAACCGCAAGCGTCTACCAGAATGCTGGGTCTAGGCTACAATTCAGGTAGTGTAAGAGGCTATCACATGATACTATGGGTCTAGGGGGGTTTCACTACTTCTTAGAGGTCTATTATTTTTTTAAATTTTTGGCAGGAACAAAAGCAGAGATAAGAGTAGCATCAGGGTTGTATAAATGTTGATTGCAAAGCATGTAACTATTTAATAGCAGTTTTTGTACCTTGCTTATTTAACTGATAAGTGCCAATCTTTTGTTCAGAATACTGAAACATTCAATTGAAGAAATGAGGTTGGGGGAGGGGGCAGCAGGACCAACATATATAGTTTCTGACTCACAGATGTAGGACCAGTCTGACCCTACATTGCCAAGGTCTACATAAGCCAAGCATTGGTCCAAAAATTAAGTCGGACATACAAAATTCTGTAAACCCATACAGTAGATCCTTGATTTTAGCTGAATATGGGGAAAGCCAAACATTTGATTGACAAAGATCAACCTTAATCTGGGTGCTCTGCACATTGCATGTTAAACTTGTCAGTTTCTGGTAATGCGCTGCTATACCAGTCTCTCTTGAAGTGGTTCCCAAACCCTGGGTCGCGAGGACCTTCGCGACCCTATACCGGAACTGCATTTTGGGTCATAAAAGATGGTATTTAGTGTCATGATAAAAAAAGTTTGGGAACCACTGCTCTACTGAATGATCAACTTGCACCTGCATCTGTGCACTTTTATGACTCTTTTCTGATTTTTTAATCACTAAACATCATGATATAATCAATTTATACGAAAAACTCAGAAATATTAAAGGTCGGACAGACTAGTGCTCGTAATATGACAGGTTTGCAGCCAAAAATTGGTCTCAGACTTACGTAATTTTCGGGCCCAGGGGTGCACAGGGTCTGATCTAACACTGAACATTTAGTGGAGAAATTCCCCGACCCCGCAGCTTCAGGCTAGGCAGAGTTATCTTCACTTGTTCATCGTATTGGCAGTTATTTCACCTGATAGTCCTAAAACTGATAGTTTCATATTTCAGTACCTTCTTTTGGCTGTTAAAGCTAGTTACGAGTTTCTATTATAGCGACCCACTATGCCAAAATCAGATTTAGAAATTAGTTGGATCTGATTCCTATACATAACTTCATATGGAATTTCAGAATTTTGTGTCTGATTTTCAAATGGTATTACAATAAATTGTAACATGTACTGTTTTTGTGCAGCTGATACTGTGTTTATCTGTGTGTGCACGTATGCCCACTTGTGTATTGGTAATTTTCTGCTGTAAATAATTGGTTTCAGCAGAAGCAACATAGATTGCAAATGAACATTAAATGAAGTCTACTTACTAGGTTCTGTGCGCAAAATTTTGAATTTATGTACATGTCAGGGTCTGTTCTAGAACTGAAAAAGTGTGTGTGTGAATTCCCCTATCCATTTGAAAAAAGGCATGAATTTTCTAAGTATATGAGGGATTTAATGAAGAAATAAAAGTGGAGATTGAAAAAACAATGCACCATTACACTCAATCAATTCATTTTTCAGCACAGTATTTTAGAAATAAGCATGAATTCCACAGTCATGTGCCCTAGAACAGACTTTATAGCTCAGCAGTTCCCAACATCAGGTCGCAACCCAAATTAGGGTTGTGGGGGGGGGGTCCTCAGTATGGTCGCAAAGGGTCATCAGAATAAAATTTTAAAATCATACCATAAGCCTGAGGGTCGGGAGGTCCTGTTGGTGGTCAATTTAGGGAACCACTGCTGTAGCTATTAGTCCCAGAGCTCATTGGGATTTATTGGTGTGTCTGAGGCCAAGAGCTTTGAAAATGTTTTCTGAAGGGAAATTTAATGTAGATTACAACCATTAAAGTCTTGCTTTTTTCTGTCTGGAGTAGTTTTTAATTGCATACCTACATACTTTATAAAGTACTGAAAAGCTTCTGGTATAGAAAATGATTGGTCGTTGCCTGAGCTCAAGGCTTATTGCAAAAAAGTTTGAAAATCTGGTCAAGGTCAGAGTGCACAAGAAGTAGAAGATCAACCTAATGCCATAAAATGAAGACAAAAAAAAGGAAAAACAGAGTTCACAAATATGTTATACATCCATTTTTCACACTATAGATAAATACACATTTAGCGATACTCATTTACATGCCATTATATGTTTGCTTTGTAAAACGATTCAAATTCCTATTCAAAACAATTTGTTGAAGTAAACAACACATCAGCATTGAGAAATTACAGTAGCATACTCACTGGCACAAGAGTAAATCACCGGAGTAAATTTAATTGAGTGTACATGTAAAAGTTAGAGAAACTATTTACTTACCTACATTGAACCCGACTATTTTTCACAGGCAGGACATCATAAACAGTTAATTTTGATGTGAATCAAATGGTGGACAGGATTAGCCCCTTTAAATGAGTGGGGGATGCAGGCAGATACAAAATTGACTTAAATGAAGAAATAATTTTTAATGTTAATTTATTTACACTGAAAGATTATAAATTGCAGAGTGTAAAATTACTAAAAGATGAAAATCAAATTTTCTATTTTAAAAGAATAGAAACCACACAAAATATTGGCCCATCAAAACCTGACCTAACCCTTTTGAAAATATGAAGGGGCCATTGGCCTCGTATCCCAGAATCCTAGATTGAACACAGCAATCCTATGCATGTTCAACACTTGCACAACATCTTCTTTGGCCTTCAGGTCAGTCTTTGACAGAAGTTCTCAGAATATTAAGCAATGAACAAACATAATGACCATCTCCATTTCACAGGAACAGAAATACTGAACACAGAAATACATGTCAATCTTGATGCTGTGTCAGCATTAACAGTTTGTTCCAGGCATAAGTCAGCAGTGCTTCGCAGAAATGAATTTGACAATCTTCATATCAAGAGGTCCCCATTTTAAAGCATCTCTCATACTTCTGGATACATGTCATCAATGTTCTAAAGATTTAGATGCTATCTTGTCATCCATCGGCCATAATCGTGACAATTTGTGGCAAAGAACATGCTACACATCTTCCCAAGACAGTAAATGAACAAGCTGAGATCATTTGTGTGACAAGCATGTCTGAAAAGTAGATACAGCTGTATTATATTGATGTACTTCATCCAGTAAGCTGCCATCTTTCTGATAGCGCTTGACACAGTCTTCTCTGGGTTATCCTTGTATTTTCTGTACAGATTCCTGGTACTCTTTGGCTCTCTGTAATTTCTGCATTAGCTAACGTGAGGGATTGCCATTAAGCCAATTCAGACGGGCCCTCACTGGTTCTGGCATTTCTCTGAACACTCTCAAAAAGCATCTAAAATGCAGTATCTGGAAAGACAAAGCCAGAAGAGGATGCATAAGTGGACAGGTTGGTTATGAAGCCATTCAAAGAGCCTGGCATTTAAAATTCAGCATCTGTAATTATATAATGTCCACCCAATTCCTCCAGAAGAAGAGCCAAAGATCCACCAAAATGCCAGCATCATTTGAAATAGACCAAAGCAAAGAAAGAAGTTGTCAAAGTGTGGTGTTTCTTTTTCGGGAATCTGCATCGCTACATTTGCGATGACTAAGTCATAGTAAACATTGTTCAGTTTTCACCACATTCCCTTGCAACTTTCTGAGAAATGTTAATAGTTTCAGCTACTGCATAAAGCCTAGTTGATGGAAGATAACCCACAACCTTTTTTGGCAGAGTGTTGTGTATTACTTGTGAATTCCATCCAACCCACATAGACATATCATCATACATGTTGCATTGTATCATCATGGTCATGTCTCATTTCTTTATTTGTGCAACACTTTCAGGTGTCTCCTTATCCTTTATTTTATACTCAACTTTGTAAATTCAGGACGTTGAATATTGTTAAATGTATGTTGCGTTAACGGTTCTTTTATGTCTCAGTGTAATATTTCTTGAGGTTTCTGGTCTTTTCTCTACATTGTTTTAAAATAGAAATCCATTGCCATCTTACAGTTTTATCACCTTTTGTGACTTTGGCCATTGTTAGCACCAACAGAGACATGGATGGACATCCACTAATGAAAATGTTGTGGGCATATTTTTCTTTTTTTTCCTGACGAAAAAACGCCCCCCAGGGGGAGGGGGCACAAGGTCAAGATTTGCTGGAAATGGGACAAAAAAAGCCCATGCTCAGTGTGCAGAACTGTATGCGTTATAAACTCTCTAGTGATTTGCATCATTATATACGAGACTTCTTTGAACATTTTGATTTGTGATTCAAATCATATTTTTAAATGGAAATACAATTCTGTTGGGGAAAAAAAATTCATTTTGCAGCAGTTTGTACAACATCACTCGTTATTTTAGCAGTTTTACCCAGTTTGACATGATCACATGACCAGTCTTAACCTGTGTTTGAAATGTTGGCAGTACAGGTCAGTTTTCATTAAGAGTGCTGTTTCAGTTTGGGATTTAGCTAGCTGCAAAAAAACAAGAAAGAACAACATTGAAATTTGAAAGTGTGTGAGAAAAAATGTCATCCAGCATTAAGTCCCAGTTTTCTGATTTTGACATACATACCAGCATTTACATTTTTTCATATGTTTACAAGGTCAAATGCACAGAATTCTCCAGAACACTTTCTTCAGAACCTGCAAAGGGATTTCAGCGAGGGTGAACAATACAAATCCAATATAAATAACCACAATTCAAAATCCTGAAGGGAGTCGTAGCAAGCATACAGTACAGCTCACGTGATTTTTCGGAACCCCACGCATCGCGGTGGGGTACTTAATCCCCTCCACTCTAGCTCCGCGATAGCACTCTGCGGTGGAGGCATAAATTGGCATAAATACCTACAAATCACCACCGCGTTTCGGCAAGCACGCCGATGTAAACTCCACCGTGGAGGGGCTAGTCGACATTACTGATTGACATCTGAACAGCCAATGAATGAAGACCACCTATGGAAAGACGGAGACGTCAAGAGTGATTTACAACCGGATACCATTTGAAGAATCGGTCGTCTTTATTTCGATCATATTTGGACAATAAAAAAATTATTTCAGAAGGCTTGTATATTCAGTACACATTACTTTTTATAAAAGGCTGATCGACTTCTTTTGCAATGAGTTTATGATTTTAATTTATTTCAAAGAAATATGAACAAACTTATGCACTGACTTGACGAGAAGCACACATTGCTGAGCTTCTCAAGCAGAATAAATTTATCATTTTGTTCCAAAGGAAAGTAATTCTCTGAGATATGGACAATTAAAATCCAAATTGACATCCACTTCTGCTTACCCCCCCCCCCCCCCCAACAAACCTAAAACACTGAATTTACACTGAAATGCAAACCGCGTCCTTAGTCTTTAAGCAGTAACAGCAGAGTGACGAGGCTGAATATTATGACTGCATGTATACTGTAAGGGACTGACCATTTAATATATGGGGTTTATATGTTGTTTTGTTTTTTTCGACCGGGATATTTTTTGTTCTTTAATCACAATATTTATTTATTTTAAGTGAAATATGTAACGGATTAACGTCTACTACAAAAATCAGAGAAAGACAATTGTTTTCATGCATTTTTTACCCCCCCCCCTTACCCCCCCCCCCCCCCCCCCCTCCCTTGGAAAATTCAATTGTCTCTCCCTAATAAAGACTTGACTTCAGCGGATGTTCTACAGAAATCAAGGCAGTGACCATTGTTAACACTGTTGTAAAATATTAACAAGGGTTTGCATCAAAGGATGATGTAAGTTTCAGCTTGGGAACAGTGTGTTTTTATCACACGAAGCCATCTGATTTGGCGCGTGGTACTTTACAGCCGCAATTATGGTCTGGTCCCGCCATTAACAACGGAAGTTTGATAATTGTTAGTAATTAATCTGAACTCGGCTTATTACAGAAATGAAAAATAATATGGAAAATTCTAAAATCTGAGATGTTCTGAGATTTTAATTTCCAACAAGTTTAGAGCATTTTGCATGGATGTATTGTCTTCACGTTTATCCTATTATTTGCTCATTTTTCAACGGCGAAAATATAAAAATAAAATATACTCTTTTAATTATTTTTACGCAGATATTAAAGAATGCAGCTTCCTGTTTGTGACTGATAGAGCCTTTGGTTATTGATCGTGTTTCTGTGCCTCGTCCCACCCTGATTTAAAAAAAATAATAAATATATCCCTTTTACTTCGGCGGCGCCTCCCCCCCCCCCCCTGCGGATGCCCATGAACACACACACGACTTTAGAGCACGTGCTCGGGAGTTCCTGTGCAGTGGTGGGAAAATTTCTTTCTTTTTTGCTCCATAACGTTATAATGTCTAGCACGTTATTACTTTTTTACCACTACTGAACGATTCCAGATTTCAGTTTGTGTACGTTGAGATTTATAATCAGTCAGATTTTAATATTTTAATTCTGACGACTGACTAAAAATGTCGACATGTCAAGCAGCAAAAAAGAAAAATTTTGGTTAACATTAATAAGCATTTTAGCGTTATTTTTGAAGCTCGCATTAGTGAAAAACTCTTCAAAACATAAGCAGAATCACGAAAAACTTTAATGGCAGGAACATCTTTTTGGCTTAGTGTGAATGAGGCGGCCGCTAATTGAAGAAAGCTAGCCAATCATGGAATACTTAAACTCTTACTGAAGCATGTACATCCCCCCCCCAAAAAAAAAACAAAAAAAAAAACAAACGGTTTTAATAGATTGCAAAGACTTGCGCAGTAGTGCTTTGGATTCCATATTTTATGAGAGAGAGAGAGAGGAAGGGGAACTTTACTAAGAAGAGTTAATGATCTAAAATTATTCATCTTATTTTTCTGTATTATGCAATAGGAAAACGAACAGAAAAGAAAAAGTTAAACATTAATTTCATCTGATGCGCAAGTTTGTCAGATCAATGGCAAAGAAAACAAACACGCAGAAGCGCTGCTATTGTACTTTTAGGTTTACAGTTAGCACATGAAATTAACACGTCAATATCAGCAGTGCTGATGGCTTCTCTTATGCTAGGTTACTTGCACGTGTCAACTACATGTATCTAGGATGACCTTTTGCGGCCATTTGTGATTTTAAAAAAACCGCTACTTTGGTAATTAATGCAAATTAGTACAGTTTAAAATAAAATAACGATGTGAAATCTTAATAATGCTTTATTTAAGCGATTGGATGTCAGAAAAAAACGTACAATATGTGAATGAGTACTCATGCATGGAGTAACCATCGGAACTTGAGCGATTTTGTTTCACTTCAGTCAGGTATGACTGCAGCTTTGTTATTAATTTGTTCGATGTTTATCGTTCTTTTCATTGCAGGTAGTACAATATCACTGACTTTCATATGATCATTACAATTTTGTATTGCGTTTACTGAAAAAGAAATAAGGATATGAATGCATGTTTAAATTCCGATAACACAGTATTGAAGAAAAAAAATAAATAGATTCACTGCGCAAAATGTAGTATTAATACAGTTTACGAGGCATTGTCATTACGTTATCATCATCTTAAATATGATTTGGCACTATGTATCATATATTATCTTCGTTAGAACAAGGAAATATTTATAATTAACTGAATTACTACGTTTTTTTCAGTAGCAAAAAGTTAGCAAATTGCTCCCCAGAGGGATAACGATGTAGATAAATCGGTGCCCCCCCCCCCCCTCCCGTCTCTCTCTCAACCTCTGCTTGCACGGGTGATAAAAAGTAAACCACGCCCATATTATCGAGACCATGTCCGCTCCGCGGTGGTGATCGGATGCGACTCCGCGAGAAAGCGTGGTGTGCAGGGCTATTCTCCACGACAACTCCGTCAGGATGCGTGGAGTGATGGTGGAGGGGTTTTTCTTAATCCTCTCCACTCACTCTCCACCCCCACCATGATGCGTGGGGTTCCGAAAAATCACGTGAGCTGTACTGTACAAATGGTTTCCTTCTACCCACTATGTCTGTACCAACTCATACTGCTTGAAAATTCGAAGATTTTTAGTCTCTGATGAGATAGAAATTATTAATAGTTGAAATTATTCTATTAAACATTTGTTTCACATGAGTATTTTCTGCAATAGTATGCTTACCCCATTCTATAGATTGATTAATAATCTATCTCCCCCAATGTGCATATTATATTCTACTCTAATAAATGCCCCTTTTCCTTTTAAATGTAAGTAAGTGCCTACCTTCGACTTAGATATATCCAATAAAGGAATTGTGTGAACAAAACAGTCTACATTTTTTAACATGTCAAACTTTACACATGAGATCTAGGATTAGCAAATTTAATACAAAACAAAGCATGACCTTGCATGTGCCATACCAACTTGACCTTTATAATTCAGCTCAATACACATGTATATTGGGGGGGGGGGGGCATCAGCACATGTGTTTAGTTTCCAGACACTGAATGATGTATCTAATCATTGTTTAGTGAACATTTAAAAGAAAGTCACAACTTGTAGTTCTACAATGATAAGAAAAGAGACAGACTAATACCACTTTCAGAAAGTGAAGGAATGACTTGATTACCATTGGAAATTGCTTCAGCAAGTTACATGGATGAATCAATTTGTGGCAAATTGGAAGAACCATGTTTCACTCTTCATTAGATCTCTGATACTGATAAAACAGATAACAGTTTTAAAGTATATTACTTATCTGTAGAGAACAAAATTTCAGTCATTAAAACAATATAGAAAAAGTCATCCATTATTAAAAGATAAAACTTAAAGTCTTCATCTAAAAAATGTTGCTTAACACTACATGTATTATTGCAGATAATACATACATGTACTTAAACCTCCACCTTGTTGAATACCAGTTGCATATCTAGGAATTGGTTGCAGTGGATAATAACATGCAGCACAAAATGTATCCTTATTTCATGTATTTTATGTGTTATACATTTATAAGTATTGGAATGTAATTTAGTTTGCTAATAATCTTGTACAAGTTTCAATACAGCAGTGCAGAAACTGGGATCAATTTGTTGGTTCTGTTAGTAATATTTCAGACTGACCTTCTACCTGTAGCTGAAATCACTGCTCCTTTAATTATCTGGAAAATTACAATCAAATTTAGTTCTGTCATATCTATTTTAATTTTGTTGCTGTTAATGACAAACTCTGGTACCAATCTTAGTTACATTTATGCAGATTTGTATGGGCGGTAGATAATGGTAAGAGATTAAAATATGGAGAATTCTTTTACTTCACATATAAAGTGTTTTTATTTGCTCTCAATAAGGCATTGCCTATTATGTTATGATGTCTGTCCGTCCATCCATGTGTCTGTTACTAATTTCATTTCCTCAATAACTCGAGTTGTCCACCATTTATAGTTACCAAACTTTGTGGATGGCTTGCTTGGTGTAAGAAAGAACCCTGTTGACTTTGGAGTCCAAAGGTCAAGGTCAGTGACTGAAAGAAGAAAAATAGATTCTGCACAATAACTCAGTTCTTCATCATCTACAGTTACTAACTTTGTGGATAACTTGCACTTGGTGTATGTCCACTGTAACTGAAAGAGAAAAAATGGTTTCAATACAATAACATAGTTCTACATCATGGTCCTGGACCAGACTTTTTGGATGACTTGTACTTGGGGTAAGCAAGAAGCCTATTGATTTCGGGGTCTAAAGATCAGAGGTCAAGGTCACTGTGAAAGAAAATAAAAGTTTTCTGCTAAAAAATTTAATTTATCAACCTGTAGCTTCACCAGAGTTTTGGGATGATAAAACGTTTGGCAAGAAACAAGCTCATTGATTTTTGGGGATCAAAAGACAAGGTCTCTAAGGCTGAAAGAAGAAAATATTTTGTTCATAATAACTTTAGTACCTTGATCAGAGTTTGTGGAGGGATTGCACTTTAGGAATGAAAGAAGCCTATTGATTTTAGGGTCAAAAGGTCAAAGGCCATTGTCATTGTGGCTCAAAAGAAAATTGGTTTTACATAATAACTTTTGTTCTAGAATAAGTTCCTTGAGTAAACTTTGTGCATGACATTCACTTCGGGTAAAAGAAAAAACCTATCAATTTTGGGGTCTAAAGGTCACTGGTCAGGGTCTGGGTAAGTTTTGTCAGAAAATAATGGTTTCTCCACACTAAGTTTAGGTCAAGACACATACTTTAACCAAAGCTCAAGATCATTGAGACTCAATGGTCAATCTCATTAGTTGTCCATGCCCAATTAGTGCCTACATTGAGGGCTATTAAACACTGAGCAAGTCTGTAATATACTGTCCATGGTACTTGTTTATGTTGGATAGTGTAAATCAAACAAATGAACTGGTTCTGGTGTCATAGATGAGTTGCATTTTAGAAAGGTTGGGACAACAGAATTTATGATTTGGGCATAGAGGTAGAAGAAAGTGAAGTCCCTAAGCTATCCAGTGATGGAATTCTGGACTTCCTGGAGAATAAATATTTTGAGTATATAATGTCAGAATGTACATTAACAGAAGCACTAAATGTACATTAATAGAAGCACTATCTTTTTTAATTAAGTTTGTAGGAGAAACTTTCAAAGTAGTGTATCTGACATTAAATGTACCATTGCCCATGACATCCACATTGTTATAAATACATTCTCTTGTGTAAATGTTGACAGTCTTGTGTAAATGTTGACAGTCTTGAACCATATTTTGACAGTTTGTGGCAAAGCACTCAAAACTATAATTATATTTGTACACATTAATTCTTAACACCTTGTACATATCATAACAAGTGTCAAACATGTTAGTTTATAACATATTAACCATATTTAAGGATAATTGCTCGTGAAATGTTGAGACATTAAACTTTTTAAATAACACTGGTCTACAGCCAAAATGCTTCCGCAATAAATGTTGTCAAACTTTACTAATTTTGGGTCACTGAGAACGAAAATGATGCTTAAAATTGTTGATTGGCTCCAGTTTTAAAGATATTATACTGGGTCAGTATATACGACCCTTGACTTGGGAATGGCGGAGGATAAGTGAGTTAAAAAGGGAAGGGATCTCGATTTAAACCAGAAATGACTAAAATACTTCTTTGACTGGATCTATGAATAAATCTATGGGTTTGGACAGTACTTGCTTTTTAGGCAAAGCAATGAATGATGCAATCTGATGATGGTATTGCATCATACATAATACGAATTGCATCATGTTATTCCTAGAAGTCATGGATGATGCAATCATAACTAAGCTCACATCACTCTGCTGAAGAAATTGCCCTATATCATCTCTACAAATCATACAGTGTCATGCTCTCTTACTTGTCAGTGTTTGATTTTGCAAAGGGACACATTTCTCTTTAATCAAAGTGAGCATAGATGCCTCGTACTTGTGTGAACAATGCAGATAACTTCTGCAATGTTTGTGGTGAAGTGACTTTTGCATCACAAAAGCGCAGTATAACCTCTATGGTTAAGAAAGCCTACCACCTTTATTTTGGCTGCAAAATTGGAGATCAGGACAAGATGTGGGCCCCACACATATGCTGCAACACTTGTGCAACAAATCTTCGCCAGTGGTTTAACAGGAAAAGGAAATCTATGCCTTTTCCAGTGCCAATGATTTGGAGAGAGCCAACAGATCATATCATCAATTGTTACATCTGCATGGTGCCTCCAGTTGGGAAAGGTGTGTCAAAGAAGAAACAGTGGACTATGCATTATCCAAACATTCTATCAGCTATATGCCCAGTACCCCACGGAGAAGGACTGCCGGTTCCTGATGCACCAGAATCATTCTCACTTGAGTCAGACGAGGAAGAGGAAGAGGGTGAAACTTCTAGTCCTAAACCATCAATGTCATGTGACCCATATTTTCTCCCATCCTCCTCCTCTGAATTACACCTCATAACACAAGGTGAACTGAATGACCTTGTCAGGGATTTGGAACTACCTAAGAGTAAGGCAGAGCTGTTGGGCTCCAGACTACAGAAGTGGAATCTCCAGGCAGGTGACGGTAGGATTTCCATGTTCCGTGACCGTCAAAAGGATCTTGTCCCATTCTTCTTCATGGAAGGTGATCTTGTAGTCTGCAACATCATCGATGGTGTGATGGCAGACCTCAACATCGTTCATGATCCAGATGAGTGGAGACTGTTCATTGATTCATCGAAGACGAGTCTTAAAGCTGTTTTGCTGCATAATGGCAGTGTTTTGCCATCAATTGCAGTTGGTCATGCAGTCCATATGAAGGAAACCTATGAAAACATGAAACAACTTTTGAGGTGCATAAACTATAACCAACATCAGTGGCAGCTTTGTGGCGATTTTAAGGTTCTTGCTCTTTTGCTTGGTCTGCGGACTGGATACACAAAGTACGGCTGTTGTCTCTGCGAATGGGATAGTCGTGCGAGAGATTCCCACTACATCAAGAGAGATTGGCCACTCTGACAGTCATTGGAGCTAGGGATGAAAAGTGTTCAGCATCCACCACTTGTAAAATCAAGGAAGATTTTGTTACCACCCTTGCACATCAAGCTGGGTCTGATGAAGAACTTTGTCAAGGCCATGGACAAAACACCAGCAGCTTTCAAGTACCTCTGTGGAAAATTTCCAAGGTTAAGTTAAGCTAAGATAAAGGAAGGTGTCTTTGTTGGTCCTCAGATTCGTGAACATCTTCAAGATGATGCATTTCACCGTGCACTGCGTGGCAAGGAAAAGACGCCATGGAAAGGCTTCCAGTTAGTGGCAACAAATTTTCTCGGAAACAACAAGGCAGACAACTACAGAGAGTTGGTGGAAAACCAACTCAAGGCATACAAAAGCCTTCATTGTAACATGTCACTAAAGATACAATTTTTGCACTCTCATCTAGATTTTTTTCCACCAAACTGTGGAGCAGTGAGCAACGAGCACGGCGAGCGATTTCAGCAGGACATTGCAGCAATGGAGAAACACTATCAGGGCAAATGGAACCCATCAATGGTTGCAGACTATTGCTGGACAGTGACAAGAGATGCTCCATTTAATGAATACAAGTGACAAGCCAAGAAGGGCCGAGTAGACACTGAATAAGGACTAAACTATGTACTTATATATACATAATAGTTTTTTTACTTTTGTTTCAATATATTTTTTATGTATATAACCCTTTTGCTGTTTTTTAAAGTGTTACATAAACAGGACAGGTGAAATATTATCATGTAAAGCAACCATAAACACATGAAAAGACCTAGGTTTACAATTTATGATTAAAAGTCTACTATGTACACAATATACATAGACATAAAATGTAAAAACTTAAATATCTTGGAAACAGTAGCCAATCAGTTATTTTAATTGTCATATTTGAATTCAGCACATCAAAATCCCTAATAAATAGCACATTTTATCTCTGAAGCAGACGACTTCGAAAAAATTGTAGACCAGTGATACATGTAATTGATATTTTACATACCGGTAACTTAGGGTCTAAGCAATTCAAAGTCACATCAAAATTTATAAGTTGGTGTGCATTTTCTTGCATTACTCATAGTAGAATATATATCTCCAAATAAGGGTCATTACACAGAAACTTATGGGAGAAAGTACCTAAGCACTAATTGCATTACTCATAGTAGAATATATATCTCCAAATAAGGGTCATTACACAGAAACTTACGGGACAAAGTACCTAAACACTAATTGCATTACTCATAGTAGAATATATATCTCCAAATAAGGGTCATTACACAGGAACTTATGGGACAAAGTACTTAAACACTAATTGCATTACTCATAGTAGAATATATATCTCCAAATAAGGGTCATTACACAGAAACTTATGGGACAAAGTACCTAAACACTAATTGCCTATATATAAAAAAAGCTGAATGAGTATTTTACAAATGCATCAAATTTGAACATTTTGAAGATCATAGACTCCTCTTACCAAATACACAAAACAAGGATATTTTGGTGAGTGAATTTTTTCATTTTGACAGTTTTTGAGATCACTCCAGTTTTCCACAACATAAAGCTTGTGCGACTGATTTACAGCAGGCTGTAAATTATTTAAAATGTCCAAAGGTTTTGTATACTTTTTTTTGACTTATCATATTCTACCAAACTCTTCATGTTGTTTCATTTCTTGTACAGAGTCAAATTATGTACAGGCAGACTGGAAGATGGGGCCTTGTAAGAGACCACCAGCATTATGCAGACAGGGTTATGCCTGTCCTCCGCTTGGAACTCCAGAGTCAGAAGAATGTCACTGTATTATAACAAACTCATTCTGTTGTTTCATTTCTTGCACAGATACCAACTATGTGCTTGCAAACTACAAAACAGAGCCTTGTAAGAGACCGCCTAGGTTGTGTAGGCAAGGTTATGCCTGCCCTCAGTTTCACAACTCCCGAGATAGAAGAAGAAGCCCGAAATTGAATAAGTACAGGTAAGAACTTCTTGTTTTAGAAAGTTTAGAAAAAAATAAAACCTTCTCATTAAAAAAAGTTGATGAAGGATGAGGTGCTTCGAAAAAAAATTACCTAAATGGTATTTCATAATAAAGTTATGACATTCCCATTATTAACTCATAACATATTTAGTGAACCTTCAGGGAAGTTCTTAATGTTAACATCCTATCTCTGTTTAGAGTTGTCAGAGTTGATGTACATGCAAAATATTGCAAGTTATTGTTATACCAATTCTTGCCATGCAATTTAGTAATTAATTTTCTCAATGATTAAGATTTTACTTCCCAGAGAGAGGTGTTGGTAATCGTTTTGGGTCAAGCTTCAGTTACATAATTATTAACATATATATTTCACATTTGGCTACAGGTACAAAAACATATTTGGCATAGGTATTGAATTACATGCCAATAATAATCAAGTCATTTTTCAGACATTTAAACATTGATAAGATATCAGAGTTTTCATAGAATCTATTTCTGCTATGCATATCATGGAGAAGATGCCCTGCATGTACTGCTCATCCCTTAGTCTGGACTTTTATGCTAAATCGCTTAGTCTGGACTTTTGCATATCATAGAGAAGATGACCTGGACTTTTTTGTGTATGTATATGACCTGCTTGTACTGCTAAATCCATTAGTCTGGACATTTGTGTGTGTGTATATCAGTAGATACAGTGGAGAGTCTGTGTAATCTGATCCTGCAAAAGACCAAAATTGAAGCCAGATGGGGAATAAAGTAGGAATTCTCAGTGTTAAGTTTCCCTTTGTTAATTTCAGATCTACACCTTGTCCTAATGTGAAGCATGGTGATGACTGGGGAGATCCAACACAGTGTGAGAATGGGGATAACTGTACCTACTGTCACACTCGGACAGAGCAGCAGTTTCATCCAGAGGTACTTTAGCATCAGAGCTATGGTGTCTTACAAAGTAGAGATTTGAATTTTAAAGAAATTGGGAATGGTTTACAATCTGATAATTAATCAGATATTCCAAATCTGCTGTGACATGACCAAGATCTGGTACAATCCATATCCAGCTGCAGCTTATAAAATTCTGAGAAAAAAAAAGTTTTTTGTTTCATGTTAACATGAAATGAAAACATCAGATTTTTTAATTTGTCAGAGTACACACTACATCCATGAAAAATGTTTTTACACCTACAAGGTTATACCTAAAGAAATATTATGGATTATATGTGGGTTTTCATGGGAGCATGGCAATACATTCTCTCTTGTCAGTTAGACAACTTAGAATTCCTTTTAGCTTCCTTTTTATCCCCACAACCAAGAAGTACTGGGAGTAGTGGGTGAATATAGCAAAAGCAATGTCTGTCCATAGACAAGGTGGTTTTCTGCAACATTACTTTACTTTGCAGTGGTCTTTATCTTAAACCTTTTATATGTTTTACCCATGGGTAAAGGCAGAGGCAGAAGTTTATCGATTTTGGGGCTGCTAGGTCCAAGGTCACCATCACAGGGGTTGTAAAAATAGACTACACTTGAGCATTGTAATTTTTGTTATTCTGGAGCAGATTTTCATCAGTATCATTGGTAGTCCACACTTGGGCAGAGTTACCTTCCTATTGATTCTCAAGCCCATATATCAAAGGTCAAGGTCAGTGGAACTAAAATTGTCATTTTGGGTTACTCATGATAAGTCTGCTTTCCTTAAGTTTCCTGCACCCAGTTTTTTTGTCGACTTCATAGTTGCATTACATTTGAGAAGAGCAGTTCCCTACTGAGTCTGTGATCACTAGATCAAAGGTCAAGGTCACTGGATGCGAAATTGCAAAATGATGTTGATTAAAAATTTTTTAACATTTTGCATTTGTAATACCAGGTAGCTATGGTCAGTCAGGGGATCAGCCATTTTTCTGATGGCTATTTTTTATTTCACTTGCACTGAACTGTGTCCATTCAGAACCGCACTTTCGGCTTGAGTGTTGATTTGATTTGTGCATTCCTCCAGTTCTGTATTGCATTGGTTGGTTAAAGCTTTGTTGAAAGGTCACATGAACATGATCCCTGATGAAATGTTGTCAGACCTTGAAATGGCACAGAGTTTAGAAATCTGATTTTAATCAGATTAGTTACATTATTAAAAGTACTTATTTCAAAATGGTTTATTAGCAAAATACACAAACACTTTTTAATGAAAATGACATCAATTTTGTTAACCTCATCTATCAGCATTTATAAATTAAATGGTCACAATGTCACAATGATTGTTTCAAAAATAGCGTGGATCCGATACTCTTATTTACTTAACATACTCCAGCAAATGTCAGGTAATACAATACCAAAAACTTTGGCAGTTCCTACACATGTCAACGAACCATGGTTTCATGACGCCTGTAAGGATGCCATCAGGGAGTGGAAAAAAGGTCCTTAGAGATTTGAATGCCAATCCAGTAACTGAAATCTGATTAAATACCATATATACACAAAGCTAAAGTTTGTTGTGCCATCAGATAGAGCAAGAGAAAAACACAGAAATTCAATGTCTGTGTAGTGAACAGTTGTTTCTCTGTTGAATCATTGAAAGAAGAAAAAAAACATCTGTATCAGACATCTAAAGAAATCGGATAAATTGATCACTACACTACCAGAATTTCCGACACATTGGCCAAAACATTCTCCAAAAATTCTTAAAGAGCAAACTGTACTCAGATTTTCTATAATGTTAACAATCTCAAGGAAAAGGTTCCTTTAAATTTGAAATCAGCAGTGCTGAAGATTACAGTAAACCTTTTACTGTTGGTCAACTACAAGATGATATTTTCGTATCAACTTATGAATCACTTGCCTGATGCAGCTGTCAATAAAATCTAGGTAATCAGCAACTACCCAGCATCATAGCAAGAGTCAACATTGATATTGGTACCCTAACCTGGCAAGGACCATACAGACCTTTCGAACTATCGACCCACAGCACCAACAAGGTGTATTTGCAAAACCATGGAACATATGATAAATGAAAGGCTACTTTGGTATCTGGAGTCCAAATCTATCAGATCAGACTTTCATTGTGGAATCAGATGCCAGAGAAGCACAACTGCCCATCTAGTCAAACTTGAAACATTCATCAGAGAAGCTTTCATAAAGAACATATTGTAGCCACCTTTTTTAACTTGGAGAAAGCTTATGACACCACATAGAAGTATGGCATAAAGGATGACCTATTTGATCTAGGTCTAAGGGGCCACCTACATACCATTATCAAACATTTTGAAAGATAAGAATTTCAGAGTTAAGGTTTATTCCACTCTTTGTGAAAGCTATGCTTGGGATTTTGGTGTGCCTCAGGGTAGCAGATTGTCGGTCACTATTTTCAATATCCAAATTAACAGCATAGCTAATACTGTAAATTTATCTATTCCCAACTCACCGCCTTGGTTATTAAGCACCCCCCTCCACCATAATAATATTAGATACCTTGACAGTGTCCACTGACAGTGGAACACATTTTTGTCAAGTATGTCAACTTAACCTAGTAAGACAGAAGGTTTTGGGGTAAACTCAGCTAAGAAGCTTTATGATGATGTTCCACCAGAGAAAATTTTGGACTTTTTAAAATAATGTGGTTTATCTAATAGATTTTTACCTATATTTGTAGGATTTTATATTTTTTATGCTTACCTGCCCACATAGTCAATTGAGCTTATTGTATGGTCCTTTGTTCCTCTTGCATTATGCATTGACCCTTCACATTGACCCTTCACAATTGCTGTTGAGATCTTCTTCACAAAAACCACTCAACAAAACTTGACCAGATTTGATTGAGAGCATCTTCGCATGAATCTCTTTCAGATTTGTTCAGATTATACTGATCTGCCATCAAATATGACCACCATTTATAAAAATAGGAAAACCTTTAAATGACTTCTCAAGAACCACATGATACAATTTGACCAAATTTGCCAGAAAGCATCCTGGTATGAATGTGTTTCAGATTTGTTCAGATGATGCCAATCTGCCATATGACTGCTGTTGCTAAAAAAAAGAACAATCTTTAAATGTTTGCTTCTCAAAAACCTCTCAGCAGAATTTGACCAGATTTGGTGGAAAGCAAGGTCTGTAAAACTTGTTCTCATGGTGCCTATCCATCATCAAATGTGACCACCATTTTTAGAATTAGAAAACTTTTAAATTACTTTTTAAAAACCACTCAGCAGAATTGGACTATATCTGACACTAAGCATAAGGGCACACACTGTGTCAAGTTTATTGAAATAATGCTGATCTGCAATCAAATATGACTGCCATTACTAAAAATAGAAAACACTAAAAGCAACTTCTCAAAAAGTGCTCAACAGAATTTTACCAAATTTGACAGGAAGCATCATTGCTTGAAGGTCTTACACGTTTGTTAAAATGATGCAAATCTGCCATCAAATATGGCCAGTGTTACTGAAAATATAAAAATCTTTAAATGACTTCATCTCAGAAACCACTGAACAAAATCTGACCAAATTGGACAGGAAGCATCCTGTCGGAAAGGTCTTTAAGTTTTTACAAATGATGCTGATCAACCATCAAATATGGACACCGTTAGTAAAACTAAAGAAACAATTTAATTGACTTCTCAGAAACTGCTCATCAGAATTTGACCATATTTGACAAAACAAATTTTGGCATGAAAGGCTTTTAAATTTATAAAAATAAATGATGCTGATTTGCCATTAAATATGGCCACCATTACTAAAAATAGAAAATGTATTGAATGTCTTCTCCAAAACCATTCAACAAAATTTGACCACATTTGACAGAAAGCATTTTGACATGAAGGGCTTTTAATTTTGCACAAATGATGCCAATCCACTATTAAATATGGCTGCTGCTACTAATAATGGAAAAACCACTTAACAGATGTTGACCAAATATGACAGAAAGCATCGCAGCCTGAAGATCTTTAACATTTATAGAAATTAGGCTGATCCCCATATCAAAGATGTTGACTGTTATTAAAAATTGAAATACTTTCACACAACTTTATCTCAAAAAGTGGCTTAACAGAACTTGACCAACACTGACAGAAAGCAGCCTGGAATAGAATCCTTTGAGTATTTGACAAATAATGTTGATCTGCCATCAAAGATGAATGAAGGTTTAAAAAAAAACTAGAAAAACCTTAAAACAATTGTTTTCATAGCATATGCAGTTAGCAGCATTGGAAGAGCTTTCTGCTGAAAAGAAAGCATCCTTCGGATCCAGATTTTTGGGTCAATTTCTCTAGCATTTTGGTTATTGTGCAGATGTCAGCTAGGTGAGCAATCTCTGGCCCACTTAGGCCTCTTGTTGATCTTTTATCTTTTATTTTATATACCTTTTAAAGAATTTTGACATCTTTACCATTCCATAATGTACCTTATAGGACTACAGGTTTATGTTTATTTGGAGGGGTTTATCTTCCTAAAGTTTTGTGACATTTTTAGATCACCCTGCATTGAGGACAACTGACCTTATACTACTGCCCTGCATCCTTCGTGCATTGTCCTTTTTTATTAGGACTCTGGAGTCCATATTCTGATCTGATTTCAATCAGACTTGTGATATGGGTTTATATCATCAAGATCTCAGAAAAGTTCAGTAATTAGCAAGATCCAAATATATTAATGAGGTGATCTTGTATCTGATTGGCTGACCTTGTTAAACTTTGTAAATATGCTAATATTGTCAAGATGTAGGATGATATTTAGTATGAACAAGGCCTGTGCATATTTATGAGGTGATCTTACATGTGATTGACTGGTTTTTAACCACTTTAATCACTGTATTTATATATGATTTTGATCAAACGTGTTAAAAATATGCCTTTGTCATCAAGATCTTCGTTGAGTATGATTTTAAGTGAAATTCATGCATATGAATGGTGTGACCTTGCATCTGATTGACTGAGTTTGACAGCACTCTAGCAACTGTATTTCCAATCAAATTTTGATAAAACTTGTTAAATAGTCTTATATTGTCAAGATATTGGATGTGATTGATAATGAGTAGGATCTATGCATACTATTGAGGTAATCAAATGACCAAAATTTATGGCTGACTTGTATTTGAGACAAGAAAGGTACCTATCAGTTTTGGGGTCAATAGGTCAGGGTCAGTGAGACTGAAAGAACACTAACTTAACATGACAGGTTTATAATATACAGTTTACAGTACTCTTGTTGAATTTACCTCAATTTTTCTTACTCTGGAGACTGAATTCCAATTGGATTTTGCTCCACCTTGGTTAATAAGCATATACTATCATTGTCATAGACATGTTCTGTAATAAGTTTGATCTGATCATATTAATGAGATGTCTTGAAAAAGACAGACTGATCTTGTTACCTTCCTAGATATAAAGACTATATTTCACATCCAGTTTCTGTAAATTTGGTGAATGGGTTTAAATCATCAGTATCTTAGATGAGTTCAATTATGAGCAAGAGACTTTATATATTAATTTTATCTTAATCTTTAGAAAGAATTTCTTTTCAGGCTTTAGTAGATTCAGCATGATATAAAGTTTGTGAGTTAGTTTACATTGGTTGTGTTCTTTCAATACTACATAAGCCTGATTAGTGAAATGGTTAACTGTTAAATTATGTGAGCAATATTAACCCACTTGGGACTCTTGTTAATTTTTACATTTCTAAAACTAAACTTTTAATCAGCACTTTATAGCCAGTATTGTGTTCACATGCCATTACACCCTTTACATACATACATACATACATACATACATACATACATACATACATACATACATACATACATACATACATACATACATACATGTAATGAAGTTATAGCTTGTTTTCTGACAAGGCTGTAGTGAAACTACAGCCTTGTGCAAGATATGGCACAGTATTTGCATACCAGCTAGAGACAACTTAATGGAAAAATTATTTGGTATTGTGGGTTTAATACCATTTTTCAGCACATGATAGCTATACATGGTGGCCAGTATATTTAGTGGAGGAAGAACCAGGGAAAACCCTGGGAAGAACCACTGACCCACTGAAAGCTACTGGCAAGCTTTCTCATGCACCCATGTTGGCCAAGCCAAGACTTGAACCCACGTGGACAGAGGTGAGATATCACTGATCTGTAAAGGCAAACGCCTAAGACCACTCGGCCCCCCGGGTCCCCTTAATGGAAAAAAGGGGTGCCCATCTAATTGGACATAAAATAATTTAGTCCTGTACATGCTGATTATACATGTTCCCACAGTTTTATTGTATTGCCTGCAAAACAATGGCAAGACATAGGGATCACTTTTCTATTGTTGTTATCATCATTGTCCTTTACAGCGGCCTCAAGTTCTTCATATTTATTTTGGTTTTTCTGACACTTTTGTATGTACATTCATGAAACTTCATGGATTTATTCATCTATGAAAGTTCCTTGGGAAAGGCATTTGGCTCCCATTATCTCAGCATAATACAGCCAATAATTTGTTGGAAGGTACCGTATATACTTGCGTATATTCAGGGTCCAAATACAAACAACACAGACCCTGATCTGCCATCGTATAATGCGTCGGCAGATCAGGGTATATGTTGTTTGTTCTACTGATTAGTCCTTAAACACTGCATAGACCCAGATCTGCTGGCGCATTATGCGTCGGCAGATCTGGGTCTTTGCAGTTGCAGTTGGTATCGACTTATATGTGAGTATATATGGGACTACTCATCAGGGTAAAAAAAGGGTCACAGTCACCCACTTTCACACAAGCTATTACATAAAGTTTTTGCATTTAACTCTGTTTCTCTGACAATGTTGTATGTACCTTGATGGGTGTTCTTGTCTTAGAGGGTACTACTCACAGGTGAAAGAGAGTGATTACCGTCTTAATTTGTGTATAAGCCAATACCAACTGCAAATTGTATATACCCAGATCTGCCGTCACATAATGTTCAGGCTGATCTGGGTCTATGCAGTTTGTAAGGACTAATCAGTAGAACAAACAACATAGACCCTGATCTGCTGGCACATTATGTGATGGCAGATCAGGGTCTATGTTGTTTTTGTTTGGACTAAACTTATACACGTATATATACGGTATGTTAAGTTTTTATATGCCTGCCATAAGGCAGAGCATGTCATGTCCCTGTTTTGTTTCTGTACCACAACTCGAATTCTCCACCATCAACCATTACTAAACTTTGTAAGTAGCTTTCCTTTGGAGCAAGAAAGAAACCTATTTTATTTTCAGGTCAAGAATGTCAGTGGTCAGGGTCACAGGAACTGAAAGAAGGAAACCTTTCCATACAGTAACTTGATTTGTATACCAGATACCTTGACATGTCTTTGTACATAGCTTGTATTTGAGATAGGAAAGACACCTATAGATTTTGGGTGCAAATGTTCAAAGTCATAGTGACTTGAAGAAGAAAATGATTTGTGCACAATATCTTGAGTATCATCTACTTTTACCAAACCTTGTAGATGGCTTGCATTTTGGACAAGGAAGACACCTATTCACTTTGGGCTGAAAAGGTCACTGGGACTGAAAGAAGGAAAAACAGTTTCCACAAAATCTACTCAAGTTATGTACTACATACCTTGACTAAACTTTGTAGATGGCTTGCATTTGAGACACAGAAGAACCTGTTGATTTGGGGGATAAAAGGTCAAAGGTTATGGTCAGATTGACTTCAAGGAAAATGGTTTCTACAAAATAACTCATGCCCTATGCTACAAACCACCCTTTGCATGCTTAGGGATGTAAAATAGGCCCAATGTGATATCCTGCATGCCATAAGATGCAACTAATGTAGGTAGGAGCCACATTGGCTCAGTGATTCAAGTGCCAGGCTCATGACCAAAAGGGTGTGGGTTCAGATCCTACCATCAGATCAGCCTAGGTCGGCCACCATGGTGTGTCCTTGGGCAAGGCACTTTACTCCAATAGCCTAAGCACTAAATAACCCGCTTGCATTGCTGTGCCATAAAACACCAAAATCAAACCAAAAATGTCACAAACCTTAACCATGACCAAATTTATGACTGGCTTGCATTTGAGACCAAGGTTCTTCAGTTTTGGGGTCAAAGGTCAGTGCCACTAAGACTGAAAGAAGAAAAAAGGTTTCCACAAAATAACTCAATATGGCAGGTGTATAATGTACAGTTTACAGTACTTTTCTTGCATTTAGGTCAGTTTTCTTCCTCAGTTGTATACACATGTAATGTCATAAAACCTGGAAGATACTACTAACCAGTCAAAAGTAGGTCACAATGACCTACTTTTATTGCTCTGGTAATTTTGCATGGTTTCTGGATTATGCCAAAGTGATGCGGGTAAGACATGGCATTCCATGAAATTCTTACATTATTATCACTAGTTTAAGGCTTAAGCATACGGTGGTAAATCAAACAGACATATACAAGATCTGTTCACAATCTTGTATAGAAAGACCTTCCACCCAACATGTAGTTATTGGCTTACTCTATGCATTGCAAGCATGTCATGCACAAATTGTATGTGTTTTCCAATTGATGATTTGTTTTCCACCGCACCCACCTACCCACACCCCACCCACCTCATGTCCATCTATCTGTCCATAAAGCTTTTAAATTCAGGGGCAAACAAAAATGCCAAAATATTACACTTTTGATGGTATCATTCTGTTGTTTTTTTTTACCTAATTACATCGTACGCTTACCTGTATATGGATTACACTTTTTTGGTACATTTAAAAAAATAATAATATAGCAATGAAAAAGTTGTGTTTGTCATTTTTATTATCATCTCTTTAATCCCACACATCATATAAATCTGAGAATATTCTTAAAAAAAAAGAAAAGAAGACTGCTGCATAAGAATAGCGTAACAGTACATTTGTCATACGACACATTTCCAAGAAAACAGATGGGTTTCTTCAATTTGAAAATTTGTCTCACAGATTCATTATATTATTACACAGAATTTGTTAGCGGACCAGTCTATACTTTAAAAAATGGTATCAGATGTTAAGTGAAACTGGCTTTATCGATGTGATTCTCGGATGTTGTATGACTAAAAAATGTTAGAGATGAGGGAACTTTTTAAACTTTAAAACATATCAGATCGAAAAATGAAATCAATAGAACTTATAAATTTAGAAAGAAGAACATGAGACGGGTAATACAGCACTCAGGTTGAGCACATGTAATGATCATTGCAGAATTTGTGGAATTGACTTTACGATCACTCAGCAAAAGTTAGACCTGTAGACTAGTTAAAGTGAGTGTTGCGTATTTGTAATTTGTCAGTATGTTTTGTATTTGTATTCTGGTACTAATCTACATGGATTTTGCCCATTTGTTGGCTGCCTCAGTGTGTCCTTGTGTTAAAAATGCAGTTAAAACCAGAAAAAAAGCAAATTCCTGGGACTAATTTGGTATTCTCTTCTGGGACACAATAGGTTGGTGTAAAACAAATGCAACAAGAGCATTACAGGTCAAAAACCAAATATTTTGTCAAATCTTTATATTTACACATATTTTGAAATTTTAAAATGTGTCCAGGGCTGAGCAAATTCACTTGTCCCACCTACCTCTTCGCTTGTTCCAAAATTAAAATCATTTGTCAAGATTTGATGAGATGCGCTAACTATTTCTTGTTCCAATACAGGAGCATCAGTATTTCCATCAGCAAGAATCGAAATGAATTTGCTGGAATTCAGACTTTTCCTAACTTCTCTCAAGACTTAATCAATTAAAGAAAGAAGTCTCTTGCCCTGAATCTATTCTTATAATTAGCACCAAGTTCAACACCGTTCTTCTCCTGGAGTGTACACAGCATTTCTATATCAGAAAATGGTTTTCCATAACAGGCAAGGCTGTAGGCTGTGTTAAAGGGAGCTCTATTTATTTCATTTCAGTCTCCTTTAGTTTTTAAAGGACCTGTTCTAGAGGAGTGTCAGCAACTCTAACTTCAGGGATTTTGTGCACATGCTGGCTAGTGTCATGCATATGCTGTTCTACACAGGCCATGTGAGGTCCAAAACTGTCATGAGACTTGATTGATTGAATCCTGAATTTGTCAGTAACTGCAAAACATGTTTCCTTCTGAGTCAATGAATTCAAGCCAGGGATAATTATCAAACCAATGCAGCTGAAAATTTCTTTGTCTCTTAGTAGTGTCATATTTGACATTGTTTGCTGCCATAGAGTCTGCCTTGTATCTTTTTGGACAAATTGTTACCTCACACTAGTGGCAGTCGTACATTTTACCCCACCACTTTCACATGAATTTTCCTTCACCGAATCTTAATAACTTATTTGTGAAAATAATTTTGTGAACTCATTTTATCCACATAGAAAATATCACCTTGCTTGACAACTACTTATAATGTGATCATAACATACATTGTTTTTTAAATATGAACAGAGACAGCTCCTTAATTAGCATAATTCACTAATTGTTTTGCTTCAAATGCAATATAGGACATGGAAGTTATTCCTCTGTATAATCAATTAAAAATTAAAGAAACGTCACTTCCATTTAATCGGTTCATAAAGGGAACCGACACTAATGTCAGTAAAGTGCATTTCATTAATTTAATTGGATTGACTCGCTGGATTAAAATCAAAGGTTGAATCATTCATGAGGATCTGGTTTGAGTAAACACAGTACAACAAAGCCATTTAAAACACTGCTAATTAATCATACCAGCTCTTTTGTTTCACGTGTTTTGATTGGCCAATAATTTGGTCGCTTAACCCATTATGCAGTCAAGCAGTAATAGAACGTGGGCACATGCAACAGTTATCAATGACCACCAGTAGGTGTGATACAGGATGTAAATAATGGAGAGGGGTCAAATCAAGCATTCAGTATGCCCAGAGGGTGAATAGTCATATAAAGGTAGATAAAGTGATTATGGCATGAAAATAAGCGCTTGCCCAACTTTTTTGAAATAGGAACAAAGCACTTGTTCCAGACTAGAGACTTGGAAAAATTTACTAGCCCGACTTCGAAAATTAATAGTCCGTGACGTCGGGTTATGGAATTTACGCAGCCCTGGTGTCTATTTATTTGTATTTTTTTTATTTATTTCAGATATACAAATCAACAAAATGCAATGATATGGTGCAGACAAATTACTGCCCAAGAGGAGCATTTTGTGCCTTTGCACATGTAGAACGTAAGTTAATTAACTTAATGCTTCCCACACATTTGCACATTTATGTACCAAAAACACATTTATGCATACAAAAGACATATGTACCTTCTCTTTACACATCACACATGAGATCTGCTTGCCAATTGTTGGAAGTTGAAATGCTGAAGAGAGACACTTATATCTACAAAATCGGATGGGACAACTTTACACACCAGCTGCCTCATTGAGATAAAACTGAAGGTCTCGCCAAGCATACTGAATATTTATGTTCTGGTATTCAAACATAAAGTAATTATTTCATTTACATATGAAACTGATTAAACAATAATGTCCTAATAGACTGACAAATGAAGATTAAAGTGAAATTCATATTCATTTGCTCATGTTTTAAGATGTGTATAAAAAAAAGAACAGTAAGGAATAATGAAAGGATGAACCACTGCATATATTTACCTATAAGTTGAGTCCAACTGCAAACTGCAAAGACCCAGATCTGCTGTCACATAATGCTCTGGCATATCTGGGTCTGTCTAATTTTTTAGGAGTAATCAGTAGAACAAACAACATAGACACTGATCGACCGGTGCATTATGCCACGACAGATCAGGGTCTGTGTTGTTTGCAGTTCGACTCGACTTGTAAGCGAGTATGTACAAATAAATCTGCCATAAATTTGGTAATGTCCACCCACCAAATCAATAATAATCAAGAAGTCACCACATCCATGTTGAGATCCTAAATACCAGCTACACACATGTCACACCCTCAGTATTCTGTTTGGCTTGTGATGAAGCAGCAGAGAAATACACCAAAGTCTTTAAAATCTTGATGTATACTTTGAAATGTATCCATAGTTACATCCCTGGAACTTCATACATTTTAACCAGTGGCTCCATATCCTAGATGTGAAAATGAATTCAGAAACACGTGCACTAAATTTTTTTAATTCCATATGAGTATTAATGTTAGTTCGGTTATTAATGCTGTAAAATAAGTTACACAATATGTCATATAGAGTACATTTAAACTATGTAGATTTTGACCATAATACTTGGCATTTTATCATATTAAATGCCTCACATTTTATTTAGCAAAAATAAAAATTATATTTCTAAGAGATTTCCAATTAAACAAGGATACAATTCCAAAAGTAGACAATATTGCAGTTGAAAACGAGTCTGGCAATTCCTTAATCTAGATTACACCATTTTGGTTTATTATTATTATTTGTATTATTTTTTACCATGACCAAAGCCTCTAAACAGTTGTATGGAAAAGGAAGAAAATGTAACACAAATATAAAGATTGTGCCTGCTCTAAAATATTTCCTGATCTTGCAGATATGCAAAAGAAAAACAAGTGAACAAATAATAAGCTTCATCCTACCTCACCTGGCATGAAGACTTTTAAAATGTATACAAATTATGCTGATCCATCATCAAATATGGCCACTGTTACTAAAATTAGAGAAATATTTAAATGATTTCTCAAACAACACTCAACAGAATTGGACCAAATTTGACAGAAAGCATCCTGGTACAGAGGCTTTCAAGTTTGTGCAAAATGATGCCAATCCACCGTTAGCACAAATTTATCCAAAAAATAACCCTGCCTAACGTAATTTGACCATCTTTGACACAAAGCTTCCTTTCATAGGGGCCTTTCAATATACAGATTATGCTGATCTGCCATCAAGTATAGATGAAGATAGAAGAACTAGAAAAGCTTTGAAATAATTGTTTTCATAACATATGCAATCAACATCATTGGAAGAAGTTTCAACAGAAAGCATCCTACTGACCATGGTTTCTTGGCCAGCTGCTCTTGCATTTGGCTATTAGGCAGATATCAGCCAGGTGAGAGATCTCAGACCCGTATTGAATCGAGCAGGTAAATGACATTCAGTTCATTTTGGTAGATACAATAAAGCAATAATCAACTTTTTACAGAAAGCAGAAACAAAAACATCAAATGTCATGTAAAAAAAAACTAAAATGTCATGTAAAAAAAAACTAAACTGGGAAACTTCATATAATTACCCGAGAGTAAAGTTCAGAAATGGTATTTAGAATGGGAAGCTGCAGATTCAGTGCCTTAGACCACATTGAACTGTGTGCATGTCTTATATAGCAACTAATGCAGATGGATGCATAAAATTCATACCTTTATGTAGCAACTAATGCAGATGGATGCATACAATTCATACCTTTATGTAGCAACTAATGCAGATGGATCCATACAATTCATACCTTTATATAGCAACTAATGCAGATGGATGCATACAATTCATACCTTTCATGCACTACCATGTAATTTGTGCCAAGCATATCACTTCTATGCACTAGTGTTATTGAGGGAATCAAAAATTTAGCTTGAAATACAAATATGGATAGTCACTAAATTTAAACAGCATATACCGGTAGTAGTATATGCTGTGCACATAAAGAATTTACCTTTTGATAAGCTAGCAATTGACAAGGCGATTGACCAGTTAGTGTGGAGCGTGCTTGGGCCATATGGAGTTAACATAAATAATACCTGGTAACTTACATTTTGTACATGGAACAGAGTCAGAATCCTGACAGGAAAATGCAGAAACTTGGCATCAGGGTTTATTGAGGAATCCACAACTCATTTTTTTGTTGTTGTTGTCCAAAGATGCTTGAGAACAGCATCCACTGCAAATCTTTTTTGTATATTGCGTGTATGGATTTATTTTGGACAATGATTTTATCATATAGAAACAATGACAAACTAAGAGATACAAATATTTGTGTAATAGAATTTTGTTTAGTCATGTTTAAAGCAGGCCTTTTCCGATTTTACATTCAAATATAAGTTATGAAAATCCAGACTCTTAAGTTTTTATTTTATGCATCTAATTGTGTGTAAATCTAATGCACCTTTTTTCCCCCATCAAGCCATACATGTAACAAGTACCATATTACACAACAGCATTTGTATAGTATATTTAATAGGAGTCAAAGTGGACAAAGTAAAATCCTTAAAATTGACATTTTTAAATAAGCATGATTTGCACTTGTTCTTAACACAATCAAGACAAACTTGAGTAATTTATTTATTCAATTTAAAAGGTGCTGCTGACCTTTTGTGTAAATGTTAGTAATGACTTTCACTTTATTATAATTAGAAATATTCTGTTATAGTCAAAAAAGAGGAAAACATAGCAAAGATAAATACACAAACACAAGCATGCATGCACAGCGATGCAAAAATGGAATAAAACAATGTTTACATTTACTTTTTTTTCTTCACTTGTTGTTGGTATATGAGCATAGCCAAAGTGCAAATTCATGTTTGATCAGCAGTGTTTGAAAGCTAAGTTTTTGCTTGACATCAGAGCTCAAAATTAATGATGATCCTCTAATCCATTATTGAATGTGCACATTTATCACTAAAACCCCAGCTCTCACAAATCTGTTGGATTAGTACAACTTTCCACCAGTTGCTATCACAAGTAAAACTAGTGGACTTGTGTCGGATGTACATGTATTTAATAAAACAGGCCGTGACACACCCTTTCATGGTTGACGGATCTGTTTATTGAGTACCCGCCAAGACCCTGCACTTGACGAGGTAGTGATTGCCAGTGGTGGAAATGGCCGTGTGTTCATCCATGCATCAAGCAAATAAGTGCTAAATGTCAAAACAGCACACATGCCAAACTAGCCTGGTAGCCCCGGTCCAATGCACCAATTTTGATTCTGACGATATAGAATTATTTAGGGTATCAGGCTAGTGCCAAAACTTGATCAATCAGAAAAGGTCATGTTGGTCGACTCTGCAAATAATGCAGAATTATACAGAATAACAGGTTTCATTTATAGATCATTGTCAATAAAACATTGACTGCATTGTGAGATGAAAAGTGGAGAGATTTAGAATTTCTTGCAAGGTGTGCAGCTGCTACAGAAATATCAAAAGTTAGATGAGGACAGTAAAGAACGTGATCATAAATATGATCTAAAAAGAGTGAGAAAGTAGCCGAAATCCTGGGAAAACAAATACGATTGCTGGAAATATGACCCAGAAAAGGATGTGGTGTTCAGCTTTTTCTCAGCTGAGAATTAGGAGAAATACGAAAGTGCGCAGATCAGTGAAATTTAGGCAGGATCAGTAAAAGTTTTATTATGGTGATCATGTGGATCAGTGGGAACAAAATCCTGATATCAAGCCCTGCATCATGGACATTCTGATGTAACTAGATCCTAAATTAGACAACAAAGTACACCAAAAAATTTGTTTCAATAGCAATGTTTTAAAAAGCATTATGACTCCATATAACACCTTCAGCGATGGGTACCATTTACTCATTGTTTGTGCAGTATAAATGTCCATTGGTGTTGCTTTTTGTTAAATAATTATTTTACAAGCATTTTGATAGTTTTAATTAGTGTTCAAACTTTAGGATTTCAGTAAACTGTCAAACAACCTATATGTGGCTTACATGCACTAAATCTGTTAATCACAATCTGTAGTAAGTTTTAGATATGATTTTTCATTGAAAACTGTTATTGTCAATAAATATGTATTTTATCCACCTCAAACATGAAAGCTTTGGCTCTAATGTATTCCTTGCATTGGATAGTAAAACACAAAAAGTACTCAAGTATAGCACAAAGTCACACCAGTGTATAAATTCACAGCAAGTGGATGTTAGAGTGAGGGGATGTTAAATGTAAGAGAGTCACATGCAGGATGGTGGCATGGTTATGTATTGTTTTTGCCAGAGGGTCAGTTACATCTTTGTTTAAGTTTAGCAACATAAGGCCCCCCCACCAAAAAAAAAAATATGTGTATTTCCTATTGCACTGGTTTTAAAATTGGACTAGGCAGGTAGGCTTTTTTTTTTTTTTTCAACATTATATAAAAATCAAATAATATTTCAAGCGCTTCAAAGTACTGGGCAAAACCAACTCAATTAGATGCACAAATAAATTTCAGCAATGTGATTTTTTTATTTTAAAAAAATAATTTTTTTTTAATTCGGGGGTGGGGTGTGTGGAAAGTGCTAGGGTCGGCAACGAGAAACAGGGACGGTCGGCTGACCGGAAACATATTTTTTTTGTTGGGCCTAATAGTATTATGTTCGTCAGTGTTTATACATCTTAGAGATAACAAGTAAGTAACAAGTAGTAAGATGATAATAAGAGAATCAACTTGGAGCATATTAAATCAGCTGTGGCATGTCAACATAAAGCGTTTGGCCTAATCCCATACCTCCTTCACTCTTGCCTGTGCTTTTATGAAGCTTGTAAAGTATATATGGCCTGAGGAATACCACACAGAGGATTACTCTTATGTTCCATTGACTGTGTGCAAAGTATATGTAACCTGAGGGGTACCACACAGAGGATTACTCTTATGTTCCATTGACTGTGTGCAAAGTATATGTAACCTGAGGGGTACCACACAGAGAATACATGTACTACTATTCAGGCTCCAATGGCTATTGTACAGTGTATGTAACCTAAGGGATACCACACTCAGGACTACTCAAGCTCCAGTAACTATGTGTAAAGTGTATGTAACCTGCAGGATACCTCATGGAGTACATATACTACTCTTCAGGCTCCAATAACTGTGTGTAAAGTGTATGTAACCTACATGGGGGACTAATCCTCAAGCTCTAGTGACTATCTGTAAAGTGTATGCAACCTAAGCGATACCACATGGAGACTACTCGTCAAGCTCCAGTGACTATCTGTAAAGTGTATGTAACCTAAGCGATACCACATGGAGACTACTCGTCAAGCTCCAGTGACTATCTGTAAAGTGTATGTAACCTAAGCGATACCACATGGAGACTACTCGTCAAGCTCCAGTGACTAAGTGTAAATTGTATGTAACCTGAGGGTTGCCACATTGAGGACTGCTCAAGCTCCAATGACTATGCATAGAGTGTATGTAACCTAAGGGATACTACATGGGGTACTACTCTTCTAGCTCCATTAACTATGTGTAAAGTGTATGCCACATCTGAGGGATACCACATGAAGGACTATTTTTTTAGCTCCACTGACTGAATATGTGGTATCTACAGTAGTGTCTGTAATATTTTTATACAGCTTTTTTTTTTCTTCAGGTGTAGACATTTTCATTTTTTAGGTACATAAAATGTGCAAAAATTGAATAAGAACATAGTTCTCTGTACCAGAAATTAAAGTATAAAAGAGAATTACAATTTGATCCATTTATGGTGTAAAAAATATTAGAGGATATAATAAATTACAGACAACATACCGTATATACTCGCGTATAATCCAATACCAACTGCAAACTGCATAGATCCAGATCTGCTGTCGCATAATGTGCCGGCAGATCTGGGTCTATGCAGTTTGTAAGGACTAATCAGTAGAACAAACACCATAGACCCTGATCTGCTGGCACATTATGCGATGGCAGATCAAGGTCTATGTTGTTTGCATTTGGACCCGGCTATACGTGAGTATATACAGTAGTAAGTACATTATCTTGCAGACTTTTGCCCCTGTGCAGGTGAGCTTCACTGTCCTTTGACAGCTACATTCCTTGTTAATTAAGAAGGTGTAGTTCTGAAAATGATTTTAGGTTTTTGTTGTATCCTAACAAAAAGGCAGAGATGTGCACAGTTTTAACAGAATTGAGATAGGTGTCCAACCCAAGATAAACCTTTTTTGCATATATTATAGAGGAAATGAGCACACAGCGAGAGTTGATGACTACAGCAAGTGATAATTCTTTAGCAGCAATTTTGTCTACAGTCCTACCTTCATCTTCTAATGCAGTATCTACATCAGAACCACAAGCAGCAGAATCACATGTAAGTAGTAGGGTCTTCAAGTAAGAAACACATTTTGGTGGCAACTGGGAGAAATTAATGTAGATGGGCACAGAACACTGTTCTAAGCAAACCCTGGGCATGACTATATCTGTTTAACACAGATGGGCAGTAGTCTTTGCATGTTAACAGATATGATCATATCCATGATTTGATTCGAAATGTCAGCATTGATTTTGTTAGATTTTGTAAAATACATGTACATTTCAGATGGTAGCAATCAAAGTATCTGTTCTAATAATCTATTGATGATACATTGAAGTAAGATATGAAACAAATGGCTCACATTTTGCCAAGTTTGCATAACACTGTATACCAAAGCAGGGTTAATGCCTCCAGTCACCAACATCGGCAATGGCAAATTTTGTCAAACCCTTGTCAGTGACAAATCAAGCCATAGCAGTCATTTTTCTGATGCAGGCGTCACTTTGGTTTTAGTTAGTTCTGCATTTGCATTTTACTGCCAACCACACAAATCTGAAACTCGAGCAAGTGAAATCTGGAGTTTTTTCAACTCCAAAACCAAATACTGTATCTTTAAAGAAGTTTTGAAACTAAAAACTATAAAAAAATTAATGAAGGTATCCAGTGTTTTATCCTGAAAACTTAGTGGGATGTGCTGATTTGCCTTCAATGAGTATTAGTCACCTATTTTTGGGACAGTTACCTATTTTTGAGGTTACCATCTAATTTTGTTGACAAAGTTATGCAGCAGTTTTTCAAATTAAAGATTTACTTGCATAGCCAGAAAACACCAGTTGTTGATTTTTATTTTTTTGCCATTACAAAATTTGACCTCTAACTCAATTCTCCACATTTTTCCATCACTTTGCCCTATTTAGGCACTATAAAGAAGTCTCTTTGCTTCAAATTCCAAATCCAGCATGATCCCTGGATAAATATTAAGATTTCACTACTGTCAGTATATGGGGAAGACAAAACTTGACTTACTATCAGGCATTCATAAACACAAGGGACAAAATCTTAGCTTTTAGATTTTTTTAATTTTCTGGTGTCAGTGATACAGTTGACACAGGTAGTGAGGCACAGAATCGGCCATCTACTCAGTGACTGGAGAAAAACAACAAATTTCCTGGTACAGTACAATGAGAAATTTTGCTCCAAAATGTGATGACATTCAAAATAAATTGTGAAACTTATTTATATTCCCACTGTGAGGCAGAGTTTATTATGTTTTGATGTTGTCCATTGGTTACCACATTGAATACCACACAATAACTTGAGTTCTCCACAATCTACAGTTACCAGATTTTGGGGATGACTACCCTTTGGGATAACGGAGAACCTTGTCAATTTCAGGGTCAAAAGGTAAATGTCAGGGTCACTGTGACTGAAAGAAGAAGAATGGTTTCTTAACATTAGTTTTAGATCACATACATGGACCAGACTTTTTTTTTTGGAGTGTTTTATTACCTCAAACATTAAATGGTGCCAAGGTTGGGGGGCCTTGGACTCGATGTTTAAAAAAAAATGTATATTGAAAATCACTTCAACATTGTATGTTGCAAATTATAAAAATCAGTTGTAATTCGTCAAATTTGCTTTTGCTATTATCTGAGACTTTAAAAAAGAAAAAGTTTGTGTTATATACATATATTAATTACATGATGTTCGAGACTACCAGATCTCAATATCCAAAATCTCTCTCTTTAATGTCAAGTCAATAAATCCAGTTTTATTTGGTTACTTATTTGTAGGAAAATTTGTAGCTTTATAACCTACTGTACTGTTGATCATGGTCGGTATTAAATTTTAATTTGTTAAAGTTTCTTATGCACCACAGTGGCATCTTGAAAATCTTGTTATTGCTACTCCCCTTGAATGGATGGTAACATCAACATGGGGTTTTCATTAAAAAACTTCTTATGATGTCTAGTTGGTCCTAAGTGAAAGTGGTGCTGATCTGACACCCAATATGGCCACCATGGCAGCTATCTTGAAAATATTGTTATTGCTACTCCTCTTAAATGGATGGTCATATCAACATGGGGTTTTCACTAAAAGACTTCTTATGATGTCGAGTTGGTACTAAATAAAAATGGTGCTGATCTGATGTCCAATATGGCCACCACAGCCGCCATCTTGAAAGTCTTGTTATCGCTACTTCTTTTTAATGGATGGTCATATCAACATGGGGTTTTCACTAAAAGACTTCTTATGATGTCAAGTTGGTCCATAGAAAAATGGTGCTGATCTGACGTTCAATATGGCCACTAAGGCAGCCATCTTGAAAATCTTATCATTGCTACTCCTCCTGAGTGGATGGTCATATCATAATGGGGTTTTAACTAAAAGACTTCTTATGATATCAAGTTGGTCCTAAGAAGAAATGGTGCTGATGTGACATCCAATATGGCTGCTATGGCAGCCATATTGAAAATCTTGTTATTGCTACTCCTTGTGAATGGATGGTCGTATCAACATGAGGTTTTCACTAAAAGACTTCTTATGATGTCTAGCTGGTCCTAAATAAAAATGGTGCTGATCTGTCTTAAAAATCTTGTTGTGACTACTACTCCTGAATGGATGATCATTATGACATGGGGTTTTTTTCACCAAAAGACTTCTAATGATGTCTACTTTTTCCTAAATGAAAATGGTGCCAAGCTGACATCTAATATGTGCACCACAGCAGCTAATTTTGAAAATCTTGTTAGCGCTGAAGAATATCAGAGATGGTTTCAACACTTGACAGTTAAAAGGAAGAAATGGTCTTATCTTGAATTCCTGGATTTTTTTTCCAACAGAAGAGCATCAGTCCCTTCAAAGGACTCTTGTTTTTCAAAGCATTCCCAACAGCTATTGGCTTAAGCAGAGTATTTTTCAGAAAGAAAATATAACTTGAATTCCTTCTTAAAATAAGAAACATTTTAAAAAAAAAACATTAGGTAGTTCATTAAAAACATTAGGTAGTTCATTAAATTACATTAGGTAGTTCATTAAAAACATTTGGTAGTTCATTTTTAAAAAATTAGGTAGTTCATTAAAAACATTGGTAGTTCATTAAATAACATTAAGTAGTTAATTAAAAACATTGGGTAGTTCATTAAATAACATTAGGTAGTTCATTAAAACATTAGGTAGTTCATTCAAAATATTAGGTAGTTCAATAAATAATATTAGGTAGTTCATTGAAAATATTGGGTTGTTCATAAAAAAACTATAGGTAGTTCATTAAAAATGTAAGTTCATTAAAAAATATTACGGAGTTCATTCAAAAATCAACATCTATAAATATATTGATTCAGTGGCAAAATAAATAAATAAATAATATTATCTGATTGTTTTTCATCGACAATTCCAAGTAAATATATAATGACACCTGTTCTTAATTCAATCTAAAGCATCATGTAGAAAAATACTTCTTTTAGCATTGTCCCATTGAATTTGATTAACCTTTTCCACTGCATTTTTGCAGCAAGAACATAAATTACTACTAACATTTCCTGTCTATTTTTTTATATAAAAAAAAAAACAGCTACCAAAATTGTGTGCAGAAATTTTAACTGCAACCATTTTAATATTGGACATTTTCTGACCCTAAATGAGAACATAAAAAACTTAAACCACTCAACTTCTTGTATATTCTCAAATTCAAAATGCTATTTGACCTTAGAAGTAGGATTGCAAGTATTAAAATTCAGTTTCGGATACATTTTCCCACTGCCCTTTTAGGTCTTTTACAGACACACACACACAAACACACCGCTGGATGCAAGAAAGGTTGTTGTATGTTATTGTCAACATTTTTATGTTTATCCAGGGGTTTCAGTAAAAACTGGTAGCTGGCTTTTTTTCACCATATATTTATTTTCAAAAGTTGTATAATTCATTGTCATATTCCATTGGAGATGATTCATCCAATTAAGATTAGCATCTTTCATTTGTTAGAGATAGTTCTGAGCCTAGTCTAGAAGACACTTGCTTTTTCCAATTTGGCATCACTGAAAGCATATAAAAGAGAACCTTCAATGTTCAGTCTCTATTCTATCACACTGAATCAGTCACAATCCAAAGTGGTAATTACATGTTAATAATGAAACTAGGAAGATGCTCTATACTTTTGGCTAAATATTATTTTTTTTTTTCTTTCTTAAAAAGTGGTATGTAACATTATCACAGAGTTCTATAAAATATACAGTATGGAGGGGATGGCATGAAACAGAGACATAATAATATAGACTAGTGGATGCAAATTGATACAATATACAAACGATACAATGTTACAATCAATATGTCAAACATTTTGCTTACAGTTCAACATGAATACAATAGATAAAAGAATACACAATGAACATAAAAAAAAAACATGAATTGTATGTAGCATATTTTAATCATTTATTGAAAGTGAGTCTACTTCCTTCAGTTCTTTTTTAAATTTATCTGTAATATATTTAAAATCAGCAGCATTTTCATCACATAAAAGTTATACAGTATTATAAAGTAGGGTAACAGTATTATTAAGTAGGTCTACAGTATTATAAAGTAGGCCTACAGTATTATAAAGTAGGCCTACAGTATTATTAATTAGGTCTACAGTATTATAAAGTAGGCCTACAGTATTATAAAGTAGGCCTGCAGTATTATTAAGTAGGTCTACAGTATTATAAAGTAGGCCTACAGTATTATTAAGTAGGTCTACAGTATTATAAAGTAGGCCTACAGTATTATTAAGTAGGCCTACAGTATTATAAAGTAGGCCTACAGTATTATTAAGTAGTCCACAGTATTATTAAGTAGGTCTACAGTATTAAGTAGGTCTACAGTATTATTAAGTAGGCCTACAGTATTATTAAGTAGGCCTACAGTATTATTAAGTAGCTCAACAGAATTATTAAGTAGGCCTACAGTATTATTAAGTAGATATACAGTATTATTAAGTAGGCCTACAGTATTATTATGTAGGTCTACGGTATTATTAAGTAGGCCTATAGTATTATTAAGTAGGCCTACAGTATTATTAAATAGGCCTACATTATTATTAAGTAGGCCTACGGTATTATTAAGTAGGTCTACAGTATTATTAAGTAGCTCAACAGTATTTTCTGCCCTGGGCTTTGTCCATACACCACAATACATCCTCTTCTTAAGCTGGTTATTTTAATTGTTGATTTTTGTTTGTGTATTTAATATTATAAAACCTCAGTTTTGTTTATTTTGTTAATTATTCTATCAGCTGGCAACTTCTTTTCCCTGTGCTTCTTTTCTAAGACTTTTTTAAAATAGATTTTTTATCAGCTAAGTAAATATGAGATATTCATTTGATTCAAAGAACTATCAACATATTGCAGTATTTCAGTATCCATATCAATGAGCCTGATGATTCTGCATGATAAAGTATTCCCTTATTAATAGGAGTGTACCCATACAATCATCAGGAAAAAAACAGCACCGATATATATGAATTATCAATATGAACTTAATACAAAATTCTATAATATAAAAAAAAATATTTTCAAATTTCAAATTTTTCCATCAAGAAAAGACAGTATAACTTGACAACACATGACAACAACACCATTTCAGCTTATCGGGGGTTGGGGCATATATTATACCCACTACCAGGAGCATTGCCCCTGGACCAGAGGGAGGTTTTGCTCTGCTCCACCACCTTTTGCTACTTTTCCAACTTCTACTACTTTATCTCTTCTTGAAATCACTGGTTTATCTCTTAAGATTTAATAGAATTCAGTACACTGTAAAATACTACATGTTTAAACATCAAACCTGTTAGTAAAATTTTCATATGAAACCCAAGAACCATCTTCATTTAAAAAATTATTAAAGTACAATATTCCCTTCTCAAACCAATGCTGATAAAATGTACTTGTTTCACCTATTTTAATGTTTTGATTGCTCCATGTTTGTGTTAAAGATCTTTCTAGATACATGCTTCAGATTTGCCTGACAATTGAATACAAGCAGCAAAAACATCTATCCAAAATGTATAGAGTTGTTTACATAATAATTTGTGAAAATCTACTCCTTGAAGGAAAAAATTATTGACATAAGTCGAGAAAGCTACCAAGATATTTTTACATTTTGATTCATATGCTAAAAACATTCTTAACCAAGTAAGTTGAATCAAATCTTTAAATAAGTATATATTCACCATTGTCATACCTACTTCCCTGTAATCTTTTACCATGACATTTTTTTTTTTTAACTTTGTCTCTAGATCCATTCTACCTGGACCGAACTTTGTGGATGGCTTGCATTTGGGGTAAGGATGAACCCTATTCATTTTGAGGGTCAAAAGGTCAAAGGTCATGGTCACAGTGACTGAAAGAAGAAAAATGGTTTCTGCATAATAACATTAGTTCTGCATCTCAGACTTGGATCAAATTTTGTGGCTTGCTTGTAATTGGGGTAAGGAAGAAGCCTACCAATTTTGGGGTCAAAAGGTCAAACATCAAGGTCACAGTAACTGTGAGAAGAAAAATGGCTTCTGCACTATAAAATTAGTTCTACATGCATACCTGGACCAGATTTTGTGTATGGCTTGCATGTGTGGAAAGAAAGGAAGCATATCAGTATTGATGTCAATGGTTCAAGGTCACTATTGGCAAAAAAAGAAATAAAAATGGTTTCTGCACAAAAATTTCAGTTCTCGACCATGTATCATCACAAAAGTTTGTGAATGACGTACATGTTGGGTAAGAAAGAAGCCTATTGATTTTGAGGTCAGAGGTCAAGGTCACTGACTAACAAGAAAAAGTTTTTCTGCATAATAGCTTTAGTTCTACACTATGTACCTTGATGAAAGTTTATAAAGGGATTGCACTTAAGGTAAGGAAGGGGCCTGTTTATTTTGTAGTCGAAAAGTCAAAGGTCAAGGGCATCGTGGCTCAAGGAAAAATGGGTTTGGCAAAATAGATTTTCTTATAGAGTAAGTTCCCTGACGAAACTTTGTGGATGGCCTACACTAGGGTAATGTAGAATTCTATAGATTCTAGGGTCTAAAGGTCAGAGGTCATGGTCATGATAAATCAAACAAGAAAATAATGGTTTCTGATCAGTAAGTTTGGTTGAAGACCACATACCTTGACCAAAGGTAATTAAGACCAATTGGTCAATAATTTCCTGAGTCAACCATGCCCTGCTAGTGCCTTCATAGAGGATTATTATACATGGACTGGGCATATATTGTGCCATTTATGATAATCTTGTTAAGGATTGGCGAAAAGAAAATGGCTAAAAGATTTTAGAGGCTAGTGTGAGCCCTGCCAAGTCATGTTTGTTATTGGAACATGAGTGTGTTTTGTGGAGGTAAAATAAAGGCAAAATAATAGATTATCCTTTTGACCTTTTCTCCACTCTGCTGGTTTATGATGTAAAGAAAGTTAACTTCTTGATAAAATATTTGTGTAAAATGTCAAATACAATATTATAAATAAGTTGGATGTGCATTTATCAAAATATTTGTTGCCCAACAGTTTTTAGTCAACTTCTCATCATAAAGTCTTCTGGTTTTGTCCTAGTTCTTGCATGCAAGATTCTGTTATTTTATGACAATAGCATTATTAACCCATTTTTTCTTTAGAGACATTACCCAACTGTAATACTTTAGGAAAACATCCACTGCCTTGCAAATCAAGCCCAGCCATATGGCAACTTAAAGAAAAGATGTTAACCACATCTTGTGGCTCGTTTTAGCAATACAAGTGTTAAAACATCAGTTTACCAAGATGGGAGTCAGACAGGAGTGATTTTCCATTGGTTTGAGGGATTGGCACCAAATCTCATCATTTGCCAGTTGCTACTTCCACTCATGGTGTCTCAAGAAATCTTGCAAATGCTCTCCTTTCTTGGCTTTTTTCAAGTTTGAGTGATTGTAGGAGTTTTCTTACCACAAGGGAAGTATACTATATCAGTTTTCTCACTGAATTTTGCTCAGTCCTCATTGTAGACAAATATTTTGCATCTCAGTTGTCTGTTTCATCACATGTTAAATCAACTGGTTCCATCTTAATTTTCTATTCTAATCATCAATAGTACTTAAGTACATATCAGGATTATCAAGTTATCTTTTACCGTATTGCATCTTATTTCAGGTAAATTATCAATTATTCCCAGTAATTAGATAATTTATGTGATTATCTCTGGCATTTATTTCATTTCATAGCATCCACATCACAGTAAGCCTAGTGTCATGCTTGACTGATTTTGCCTTTACCTCTATTCACCTTTGTTTTGTTCTCTTTAATTACAGGTAACAATGGGCAGGATTAGATGTGGGGCATGTAAAAAATTTAAGCCCAGTGAAGATAATCACCCCACCTGCGTTACCAGTATCGAGTGTTAGTCAGACCATACATGTGAAATCAGCACTCAGTGGAGGACAGATGGTTGATGGTTTTAGCAAAACAGCTATCCCTGGCTAACTAGAGTGCAAGAAAGTAATCTTCAAAGGATATCTACAATATTAGTCTTGCCATTGATACCACCTCAGTAGCAAACTTCTTTATTCTTTGGCACTGACTATGGTGATCTGCCCCATAATAGTCAGTACTGGGCTTCAGAACCTGATGTCAGCTAGCCTCGTTCTTCGTCCTCTTCAGTCCAGGCATCATCCTGACTTACGTCCAGTGTAACTGGTTCTGGGTAGAGTGATCTGTCTTCCCGACATAGTCAGTCCTGAACCCATGTTGTAGACATTGTTTGACACCTGTTCTAACCACTTCAAGCCCTGGCTTTGTCATAGATGCACATCACAACTGGCATCAGATTTGGTGATAAAGTGTCCCACAATAAACAGTACCAGACCTTTGAAGTCAACATGACTGACACTGAAATGTTCCATCACTGGTTCCTGCTTGATCACGACACTGTTCCAGTTATAGTGATTCCTTTTTCAATGATACATGGTACTCATCTTGGACATTTGACGATGCTCTAAACCAGTGCTTGGGGATTACAATTTCTCAACAAGGACAGACAAAAGATCACTCTGCTGCACTCAAAGCAATTTGTGGAGATACCTATTAATATATTTCCACACAGATCTCGCAACTGATCAATCTAGAGATTTGGATGGAAGCAGTGAGACTGAGATGCTCGAAAATCTTGGCTCTCAAAAAGTCTCAGAAGTGAAACAAATCAATATTTTTCATAACAGCAAGATGATTCCCACAAACACTTGCATCCTGATGTTCAACTGTGCTACTTTGCCTACATTGATCAAAGCCAGGTTCTTGAATATCCTAGTCAACCCTGTCATCTCTTATCTTTTGTTGTGCTTTAACTGCCAGAAATATGGCCACCACAAAGATGAATGCAAGAAGAAACCAGTCTGCCCCAGATGTTGGCGTTAGGGTCATGATGGATCTTCCTGCACAGAGAAAATCTCTTGTGTGAATTGCCAGGGAGAACATATATCATACTCTAGAGACATTCCTAAGTGGAAACTTGAGTAGGAGATCCAACCTGTGAAACAGGACAAAGGCATGAGTTTTCCTGAGGCCAGAAAATTTTTGAAAGCCACGGCTCCACTACTCTCTAAACACATCTAGGAAATCATACACCAGCAAAGCTGAAGTAGAGGAGAAACCTTCCACAAATATTGTCTGTACCCAGACAGATATTACGTGGCCAGAAGGTCAAACCAAGTTCAGTCTTGATACCACTATCACCAGTGCAAGCAGTCACCCATACAGAGAATGAATCCGAAAAGGCATTTGGCCCATCCAACTTGTAGAAGTCCCATACTTCCACCAATGCCATAAGTATCCAGGTTTAAATGCAAATATTGATATAATAAATGTTCTACTTAAACAACATGACCCAATAGCTATCTGCTTGGAGACCTTTTGCAAAACATGACACAGTAGCTATCTGCTTGGAGACCTTTTGCAAAACATGACCCAGTAGCTATCTGCTTGGAGACCTTTTACAAAACATGACCCAATAGCTATCTGCTTGGAGACCTTTTACAAAACATGGCCCAGTAGCTATCTGCTTGGAGACCTTTTACAAAACATAGCCCAATAGCTACCTGCCTGAAGACCTATTACAAAACATGACCCAATAGCTATCTGCTTGGAGACTGTTTACAAAACATGACCCAATAGCTATCTGCTTGGAGACCTTTTACAAAACATGGCCCAAAAGCTATCTGCCTGGAGACCTATTACAAAACATGACCCAATAGCTATCTACCTGGAGACCATTTACAAAATATGACCCAATAGCTATCTGCTTGGAGACTGTTTACAAAACATGACCCAATAGCTATCTACCTGGAGACTGTTTACAAAACATGACCCAATAGCTATCTGCCTTCAGGAGATCTTTTACAAAACATGGCCCAATAGCTATCTGCCTGGACACCGTTTACAAAACATGGCCCAATAGCTATCTGCCTGGACAGCGTTTACAAAACATGGCCCAATAGCTATCTGCCTGGACACCGTTTACAAAACATGGCCCAATAGCTATCTGCCTGGACACCGTTTACAAAACATGACCCAATAGCTATCTGCCTGGACACCGTTTACAAAACATGACCCAATAGCTATCTGCCTTCAGGAGATCTTTTACAAAACATGGCCCAATAGCTATCTGCCTGGACACCGTTTACAAAACATGATCCAATAGCTATCTGCCTTCAGGAGACCTTTTAAAAGCAATTTAAAGAGTGATAAAGTTAATCTACAAAATTTAAAAACCAACAACAGCTGTTCAAGAAATACTGATAAGTCTGTCATCATAAATAACAAAACTCCTCACAACCAAATTATTATCTCAACACTACATTACAGTCTATAGTCTTTCGTTTATCCATACAGAAAACTCTTACACTTTGCTCAGTAAATCTACCTCCAAGCACTCCAGTCAATCAGTTTGATCTTGACCATCTTAGTGAACAGTTACCAGCACCTTTTGTTCATCTTGGTGACTTAAATGGCCACCATACACTTTGAGGCTGCAAAGATATCAGTGAGAGAGGGAAGAAAATAGGAGATTATGTTTCCAAGCACAATCTTTGTCTTTTTAATGATAGGTTGTATACCTACCTGCATCCTGCCACAGGATCCTACATGTCCTTAGATCTGATAATCTGTGATTCGTCTCTTTTGCTTCTCTTGGGGAGTCGGTCACGACCTCCTAGTAGTGACCATTTCCCAATATACTTAATAAGTAATACTACCAAACTTAAAGGGTTAGGGCCAAGATAGAAATTGAACAAGGACATTTGGAAATGTTTCGGTCTCTGCAAATCAGATTTGACCACTGATCATTTTGACAATGTGGTGGATCCAATATCCATTTTACAAAGATACTCCAGGATGTTGCTAAGGATACGATGCTAATACTTCGACAATTCTATAACATATCAACAAACCCTGGTTTGATGATGCAAGCAAAGGTGCCATTAGGTGATGGAAAAAGGTCCTTAAAATTTTAAATGCCAATCCAACAACTGAAAATCTGAATAAATACCATATAAACCAAGCTAAAGCTTGTTGTATCATTAGAGAAAGCAAGAGAAAAATGTGGAGATCCTATGTCTCTAGGTTGAACTCGCCCTTCTCAGTTAAATCAGTATGGAATATGGTATGAAAAAATCGTAGACAAACATGAAAGCAGCTGTATTAAACACATAAGGAAATATGATCAAATGGTCACAATCTTACCTGAAATCTCAAATATATTGGCCTATACATTTTTGAAAAACTTCTCACAAAGAATTATTCAGTAAACTTCAGATGTGTCAAAAAGGTACCCTTAAATTTCTAATCTGTTAATACTGAAGATTACAATACAGCTTTTGCTCTCGGAGAACTACAATACTGTCTTGATCAAGCCCTTGACACTTCATTAGGACCATATGATGTCCACTATCAGCTTATTAAACACTTTCCTGATACAGCTCTCAATGCAGTACCAAATATTTTCAGTAAAATTTGGGAAATGGCAGTTTCCTGCCTTCTAGACAAGAAGCAACAGTGATACCAGTACCTAAACCTAGAAAGGAACGTACTGACCCTTCCAACTATCGTCCCATATCAGTAACAAGCTGTATTTGCAAAACCATAGAACAGATGATAAATGATTGACTCTTGGTATCTCGAGTCCAGCAAACTGCTATCAGACATTCCGTGTGGATTTGGACACCAGAGAAGCACAATAGATCATCTTGTCAGACTTTTTTGCCTTTTAGATCAAATAGTGGTCATTAAATTTGAATGACAAAACAGAATAACTTTGATTTTCTTTTTCCTACAGCAGAAATGCAGAGAAATACAATTTTTCTTAAAGAATTCATAGGTCTTGGTGATTAAAACTTAAAATATGGATCTTCTGTCTCAGTGATATCGAACCAATATTTGTACATCTTTTTGTTTCTCCCACTGGACTTCTACATTTGAAATAAAATTATTCGTTTCTTTACATTCTTGAAATATATTATTCCTGTGAATTTCAACATGACAAGTTTTATAGTTTGTTTACAGTACATCACATCATTTTTTTTTAAAGGCAAGGCCATCTGCAACAAGAAGAAAATTGAAAACTGTTTCTGTTTCTGAAGGTGAAGACCCCAACAAAGGGGGTTTGGACCCCCAGCACACTCAATGCTGCTTTTACCTTCAAACATATTGTTATCTATGTTCAGATCTCAACTTTGTCTTCCAGTCTCCTGTTTCAGGGCCACATAATAGAGATCAGGAAACATTCTTCCAAGGAGGCAAGCTTCACGCTGGTCCAACAACTCGGGAGTCCATCCTTCATTTTCCAGGAGAGACCAGAGAAGTAGAATGAACCCCTCTAAGTTACACCTGACAGGGAAACCTTCTCCACACCTTTGGCTAGGGCCCAGTTTTCAAGAGTGACAGCAGTACTTAGTCGGTGAAGGACAGATTTTAGCCCAGTTCTCTCCAAAACAGGCTACTTCCTGCAGAAAATGATGCCATGCTTGTGCCACACTTTACCAATTTCAGCATTTTAGCACATAATGGAAGAGATTCTGCCCCAAGGTCCTCTTTGCTACAGATGTCCCCAAAGACACATGGCAGACATCCTGCAGCAGGAAATAACCACTCTTGAAAATTGTGGTAAAGATGATTCACAACACAAACCTACGACGATTTTACTCCACACTTTACTTAGTCCCCAAGACCAATGGCAAGTTCAGACCCATCATTGACTTAAGCTTTCTTCACATTGAGGCACTCAAGTTCAGGATATAGCCCTGAAGTCAGCTCTCAATGCTGTTCAGGAGGGAGATTTTATGGTCGACTTAGACATTCAAGATGCATACCTTCATGTTTCCATTTGCTGATCTTCCCAGAAATTCCTGAGATTGTCTTTTAGGGACACTGTGTACCAGTTCAGGGCTCTTCCTTTCAGTCTGACTCTGTTTTTGAGTGTTCACCAGAGTCATGCACTAGGTCATGTTACACTTCAGAACCACCTTCTACATTCCTGACATCAAATTACCATGACAGTATTTTCCAAAAGGACAAAGTTGGCAGTCTTTTGTACAAAGACGTAAAATCCAAGGACAGTCTCATTACTTACCAGTATTTCATTCATCAGGGTGTTGAGTTCAGAATTTCATTGAATCAAGTTTGCCTACCTGATAATATTTTCATGAGGGTCATCTCTGTGGTGTCTTCCATCCGTCGGAGAGTATAGGAGCCTGGGAATTGCTTTGCCTTTAAAGTCGCCTTTTCATGAGACCCCTGCAAATGATCTTTCTATACCTGTGGTGGCCAAAACTTTGTCAACTAGACCAAATGGTAAAAAGTTTTATATCACATGAGGTCCCATTGTAGTAGATGGGAAGACCTATCGTGGATTATGGCATTCATGATCTACCACCAGAAATCAGGATTTGCATGCATGACTGGCTAGGTGCCCATTTCCTGCCCTTTCAAGAAGGAAGCACTCCATAAACATCACTCTGCTCGAGATAAAAGCCATAGCAAGTACCTTGCGACTATGGCATGAGACACAATCTGGACAGAGTATCCTGATTCTTCCTGACAACTCTGCTGTCATCAATTATATCTGAAGGCAAGATGAAACCGAATCTTTAGATCTCTTCCTTCTTGTTTGGGATTTTCTCAGGTGGTGTCATCATCAACAGATTTACATTTAAGTCTGCCACATCTCAGGCAGGCTGTATATCCTAGTGGACTCACTGTCCAGATGGTATCAACCAATTTGCACAGAATGGTCCATTCACCCCTCAATCTTCAGTTGAAAATGCGCCTGATGTGGCATGACTCCTTATGGACCTTGATGTGACGAGAAGGACCACCAGCCCCCAACCTTCATATTGCCAGTCTCAGATTCAAAATCTGGACAGTCAGTGCCTTTTACTGAACTGGAGCAGTCTCGATGCATTTGACTTTCCACAAACCCCTCAGATTCCAAAAGGTCATTCAGAAAGTTAGGGACTCGCAGTAAATACTAATTCTGATTGCTTTCATGTAGTAGGAGAAATCATGGATAAGTGATCTCCTGAATCTAGTGACAGAGATCCCCAGGAAAATCATGTCTTCTGCAGGCTAACTGAAATAACCACACATAAAGGTTTTACATCCCAAACCAGAAATGCTGAACCTGCATGTCTGCCTCGTATCCAACAATATCTTTATGAGGAAACATTTCTGTCCACAAAGCAGTGGACAGAATTGCTTGAACAAGAAGGCTACCACAATGAAAGCCTACGAGGGGAAATCGAGAGTCTTTCAGTGGTACAAGCAGAGAAACATCTTCGAAAATCTCAGTAACATAAATAGCTAACTTCCTCCTTTGACTATTTAACATTCTCCAGCTTCTATCTCAGAGACTTTTGGATTTGCAAAGTAGTGGATTTTTTTCCAAATGTATTATGTTTCAGTAGTTTTTATTGAAGAAACATATTTTAATTTTTTTTAAATTGTTTTAATGGTGATTTTATCAAATTTGATAATATTTATTTATTTGTATTTTACAGGAAATGAAAAATGGCACTAGTACATTATTGAAGTTACCAAACCCTATAGGAAATGAACGATCTTGTAATATTAATATTAGTGCCTTTAATCCCAGTGTAAGTATATTTTTTATATATTGCTATTCAAGTTCATCTTCGTATTGCTTGAATATATATGGCTTATTTCATCGGCATATTCAGGGGCTTGAAATTTGTGTCTCTTGATCCCTGGGTCTCGGACTTTTAAATCAATGCAGGGTCTAGTCCTATGCCATCTGGGTCCTAATATCTCATTGAATTGACATCGGGCATTTAATACAGTGTATATTATTTTGAGCAGTACTTGGTTACAATGATAAATGTTAAATCCCATGGTTTCATTTCTGCCTATATCTTCATCTACATGGTTTAATATACCTATTATGGTTCAATTCAGACAGTCTGCCTGTCTCTTGATTGGGGCGGGGGGGGGGGGGGGGGGGGGGTACAGATAGCTGGGTCCAAAAGTCTGAGGAAACATGTTCTTTAAATTGTGTCAAGTTTACCTCAGTTTTCTACAAGGGCACATTTTTTGATCAAACATTAAATGTGGCTGACATTATTACACAAAAAAAAAAAAAAAACTTGCAAAAACTCTCAAAAAACAGCATTACTAGATTGAACAAAACTTGACAGAGTATGCAAGCATGAACACATTTTTTCTTCGTTAAAAAAAATATTTATCTGCCATTACTAAGAATAAAAAAAAAAAATTCTCAAAAATATTTTTAAAAAGTTTGAACAGATTTGTATGGGCTCATTATGTGATGGCAGATTAGGGTCTCGGTTGTTTGCATTTGGACCCGGCTTATACGCGAGTATAAATGCTACATCCCAAAATTCTAGTATTTGCAACTCGCCAAATATTTTCATACACTTGTACATATATATGTATTCTTGGTACATCCCAAAACTCTATTGTTTGCAACTATCAATATATTTTCATTTACTGTTTTTAAATAAACGATAGATATTAATAACATTCGGTCAACATATGCATATTGTTCTGTCTTGCATTTTTCCAAAGTTGGCTCCCCTTCTTTGGTGTTAAAAAATGTATATACTACATATAATAATTCCAGTGTGTGCGACTTGACATTGAGTTTTTGGTGAATTGCCTTAAAACTTAGTGTACATTATTAACACGAGGTGAACATGCACCTTTTCTGCTGTTGTCATGCATTAATAAATTTTCTGGAGTTATGCTCCTTTTGGTTTTCAATGTATATACTGTCAATGATGATTCTTTTGTGCACAAATAATCCCACAGCTTTCGATGAATTGAACTGAAACTTGGCAGATATGATGAAAACACGAGGTCAACATGCACATCGGGTTTTGTCATTATGCTTCAATGTTTTTTGTCTTGAGATATGTCCCTTTTGGTATGAAATATATATGCTGTGTATGATAATTCTTGTATGTGCATCTAGTCCTACGGTCTTAAATGAATTGCCATGAAACTTGGTAGACATTACTGACATGAGGTCAATGTACCTATGCCATTTTGTGATCAGTATCACTAGTATCATGGCTATTTATGAACTGCCCAGAGACCTGGCATACATTAGTGACATAAGGTGAATATGTGTATATTGTTCTGTTGTCACACCCTGATGAGAGCTCTCCATAGTTATGCCTCCTTCTTGTGTTAAATGTATGTGCAGTATATGAGAATTTCTGTATGAGCAAATAATTTCATTTTTTGTACAAATTGCCATGAAACTTTGTAAATTTTATGGACATAAGATGAAAATTATTTGTTACACTCCCATATTTCTTAGGTCACCTAGCAGTAAGCCAAGTGTTCTTATGATATGACCCTACATTTATTGTCTTTCATCTACCCATCAGCATTTGCTTGTTATCACTTTGGAGACCATGTTTTTTATCAGACTTGGATTATAGGTTTATATCAACAATATCTCAGATGAGTTTAAATATAAGAAAGATCTATTCATATTAATGAGGCAATCTTGCATCTGATTGGCAGACCTTGTTCCACTCTGAAGGCGATATTAGCATTCTGGAAATCATATTTTTGGTTTGATTTTGATCAGACTTGGAACATGTGCTTATATCATCAAGATCTCGGACACATTTCATAATGAGCGAGATCAATGCATATTAATAAGGAGATCTTGCATTTGATTGGCTCAGCATGTTTCCACTCTTGAGTCCTTATTTCTGATTCAGTTTTGATCAAACTTGTAATAAATGCTTAAATCATAAAGATCTTGGACAAGTTAGATAATAAGCAAGATCCATGCATATTAATCATGTGATCTTGCTTCTGATTGGATGAGTGAAGCCATATTTCTGATCCAGTTTTGATCAAATATGGAAAATGAGCATATATTATTACGATCTTAGACAAGTTTGATAGATAGCGAGATCCAAGCATGTTGATGTTATCTTGCATCTGATTTGTTGGGCTTGTTACTACTCTGGAGACTGTATTTCTGCTCTGATTTTGAGTAAACTTAGTAAATTAGATGGGTACAATTATGAGCAAGATCAACACATATTGATGGGGTGAGCATGCATCTGTTTGGCTGAGCTGGTCAACATTTTAACGACTATTTCTGATAAAAATGTTTTCAAACTTAGTAAATAGGCTTATATCATTAAGATATCCAATGAGTTTTATTATGAGCAAAATCTGTGCATATTAATGAAATTCAGTGTAGTTAGAAATAGTTCTCATCTCGTATATGTGATGTGTAATTAATTTGTTTTTTCATTTAACATACCTTTTTCCTCTGTCTAAATGGATGCAAGGGAACTAACCCAAGATATCGACTATTGAGAATTACAGGTTTGGGGTTGCACAGAGTTCTTCCCTATGCAAAGAAAAATTCAAACCAGAGTAAAAAGTTAGCAAATAATATACCTTAAGGATTAATTTCATTAAAATGAATAATTTGTATTTTATTACAGAAGAAAAGGTATAAATTAGAAATATAACCAGTAACACTCATAAGAAAGAAGCTGTAAGATGAGTTTTTTGTAAAACCAGGGAATCATTACAATCTTGAATCACTATTATAATGATGCAATGTGAATGGACAAAGAAATAATAAGTGAGAAAAGCATTTGATTGATGTTTCAGACAATGTATAATTACTGGCTAGTGTAAACTATGCAATGTTGTAATTAAGGATCAGAATTTCTGTACACAATTTGAGATATTGGCAAGTAACTGCATTTTTGTTCAAATATTCCAATAAGAGCATATTTTTTTAAACAGCAATGTCAAATTTTATAAATTTATTGGCAGAGAAATATTTTTAAAATTTTACCACATTTGAAAGTCATAAAATATTTGGAAGCAAGTATGATATTTTGGTGACAGAGAGTTACAGTTGTTAGTATTGCCATGTTAAAGTGCCTGAAACATTTGTCATTTATATTTTATCACATGTATTGTGCTTTCTTTTATTTTCTGTTCTCTTTTGTTCTATTTCCTTTATTATAGTCTAATGTAAGTACTTGAGTTACTTGTAAGATTTTCTCATTACAATTTCAGATACCACCTCCAGTAATAGTTGCAAGTAATAGTTCCAGCATTAATCATAGTAATCCAAGCAGCAATCCTCTACCAGATCCAATAGGAAAAGGGAGGTCAAACAGCATTGCTAGTACTGGCAGTTCTGATATAGGAAACAGTGTATCCTATCCTCGAGCACCAGGCTCGGAAAGAGAAGATGTACAGGTACTTCTGTATGATCCATACCCCCTGGTAGCCCAGGGATGTAGAATAGGTTCAATGCACCCTCCTGCATGTTGTAAGAGGCAGCCAATTGAGACCGGAGCCACTGTGGCTGAATGATTAGCATCCTGGACATGTAACTGAAATGGTGTGGGTTCAAATCCTACCATCGAATTAGCCCAAGTTTGCTACTGTGATGTGTCCTCGGCACTAAATATGCTTGTGTTGCTGTGCTGTAAGAAAACAAACGAATATATGATCCATGCTTATGCACATCTGTTAATCTTGTCACCAAATGCTTTTTGGGTTGAATTATGGGAGTACCATTTTCTTTACACACATACTAGCATAATGATATTCATTTTTTTTTTTTTTTAATAACTGTTTAAATTTGTTCCTAGCATCATTGTTACAACTTGGCGTGCAATCATGATTGTGTATGTATGTCTGTATGTGAGAGAGAGAAAAAGATAGGCAGGCAGCACAAACAGAAGTTAGGACACAAACAGTGGAAAGTTGTTTCTTGCAATGCTTACCTATACACATGTACAAAAAATTCTGTTGTTTTAACAGCAGTAATATATTACCTGCTGCTATTGCATTGCTTTCCTTTTCCGGGACTCTAGTCCCCAGTCCAAGCTAATTATAACCCTCCTCCAATTAGTATTTGAGGGCCAGAATTGAAAAGAACATGGTCTCAGTCTGACTCCATCGTCACAACAAACACAGAATACCATCTTTTTTCCTTGGATGAGTACATGTTACACATGTGCTGTATTGCTTGCTGAAATTTGACTTCGTTTTCGGCTTTAAACATATTTTTGGCATTTGCAGAGATGCTGCCAGGCCGTGGGATCGCGGGTTTCTCGCAAAAAGGATAGAGAGTCACGGAACTTTTAAAAGTCAATGGGGGAAAGATCACGCAAGTTATCTGTGCTTCCCACGATTTCTCGTACCCAATGCGTGACTTTTTTATTTTTTGTTTTTTAATTGGGTTGATCAGATCGTCTTTTTTTTACTTTTCTCCATGATCTCAATTAATCTTATATCTTTGGAGAATATTGTTTGATTACAAGCACCTTTATGATAAAGATCTCTTGGAGTATTGCAGAAACTATGGAGGTATTCCGATTGAATTGTTTCCTGGGGCAGTGTAGTAAATTGATCCATCGATCGAAATGTCTAAATCTCGACAGTAGTGTGTTATGTTGAAACAAAATATAACAGATTTCTTTAGGAAACTCAGCGAGATGGAAAGATCATATGTTAAGGACGAAACTAGGGAGGATGAAATATCTGACGGTTTGTTGCCAACTGAACATAGCGCAGAAAGCTGTGATACAGAAATAACCGGCCTGGTGTCGTTTACTACGGTTTAGACCATGCAGAAATTCTGATTTATCGACAGAAATATCCAAGGAACAACATGCCTGAATTGTGGAAAATTGTGTTTTGGATACCTGAAAACCAGTTCCCGAATCTATTCAGACTGGTCATAATTGCAGCAGTTCTTGCCTTTACGAAAAACTGATTGTGAAAGGTGATTCAGTTCTCAAAGCAAAATTCACACGACTCAGCGAAATAGGGTAACCACAGACCTTTAAAACTCTATCAAAGTAGTAAGAAAATGTCAGAATATCTGAGAACAAAACAAAATAAAATTGTATATAGATATATAATTCGGATTAAGTATTTTTTTCCCCATTTTTTTTCTCTTAAGATATTCTGACATTTTCCTACTACAGTGATAGAGTTTCAAAGGTCTGTGGGCTAACATCTGAAACAATAAATAAACTGATGACTACAGATGTGTGTGTGGTCCAGTAAATTACTTTCAGTTTGCAAAGGCATATTTGAAGGGAAGTGATAAGAAACAAAGAAGAATATTTACCATCTGAGCAACAATTAGGTATGCAGCTACCTTATACATTTATTCTTAAAGAAGTGATACAAAATCATTAAATGCTTGTTTTAAATTAGATGGTTCTACACCTTATAATAATGTTGTCACCCATCATCTACCATTCGGCTTAGTTTACCCTTGCCCCCCTCCCCCAATGATCCCCCCCTCTGAAGGTAGGTGTGGGGGACCTCCCCCTCTTAAGAAAATTTCTGGCAGCATCTCTGCATTTGGTATCGATTGAGTTTTTGTCTTCTCAGTCCTTGTTTTTTTTGAGTGTTTTGCTTGGTCTTTAAGCATTAATAGCACAGTCATAAGGCTGAATATATACAACTTTCAACTAGTTCAATTCTTACTGCATGTGTTCTCTAAATGACTGACCATTTAATATATGGGGCTAGAATGTTTTTTCTGACTGAGATAATTGTTTTTCTTTCATCACAAGGTAAATTTGTTTCATGTAAAATAAGGAATGGAATAGTTTCTTTTTTTATACTACAAATCAGAGCAAGATAATTGTTTTCAAGCATATACATCCCATCCCACTCCACCCCACCTCCACCCCCCGTTTTAGAAAATTAAATGGTCTCTCACTAATAAAGACTTGACATCAGCAGATGTTCCACAGAAATCAAGGTAGTGACCATTGTTAACCCTATTATAAAATATTGACAGGGATGAGCATAAAAAGATCATGTCAATTTCAGCTTGTGAAAGGTGTATTTCTTCTATCACATGAAGCTGACTTAGAGCATTGTACTTAACAGCCCCAATTATGGCCATGCCATTAACAACAGAAGTTTGATAATTGTTAGCAATTATTCAAGAAGAAGACTGACAAACATCCTACAACTATCCTTCTTTTATTTACGTCAGAGTGCCACTTGTTTTACCGCTATCAAAACAATCAGGCAGATGTCAGGTCATGAAAATTGCCAAGAAAACAAAGTTAACAAATGGCTGGCCCTAATTTTCACCTGTGCAGCACATGTTCTAATGGTTAATTAACATCGTACAATACAATGATTCTCTTCATTAAACTTTTCGTGCATTTATTTCAGATGATTGAAAAGAAAAATCTTTAAAAAAAAACACGAGGAACAGAATCGTTTTATTTTATCTTTCTACTTGGCTGGGGGGAAAAGATTTTTAATCTGTATAACTTTCCAAGTATAAAGTTGATTGGATTGGTTTCGACAGTATTTATTGCAAACATCACTGAAAGAGAGACAGAGGATTGAGCAAAAAGATTAAACCTTTTTTTATTTCTATACAATATTTATCCAAGAAAACACACATATAATTCATAACAATGCAATATCTGGGGATTCAGTTGAAAGCTGCAAGTTTATTAAAAACTCTCACAACAGCATTCTAGCAATCAATATTTGCCTACTGTATAAAGTAGATAGATCATAACCAAATATAAATATATACATGATTAATTCGAGTATATGTAATTATTGTAGAGATCATATAATAGAGAAAAGATATAATAGATAGGTATGTTTGTGATCCGTGTATTAATCTGAAAAAAGTTTTCATGATTTTGGAAGGTTTGTACTGCCATAAATATATGCGTATTATTTTTCATCAGAGTACATGGAAGTGCCAAATAATAATTGATCTTAAATAATAATAATCTTGAAAATATTATCACTACTCCTGGTCCTAAATGAAAATGGTGCCAGTCTGACGTCCAGTATGGCAGCCATCTTGAAAATCATGTTATCGCTACTCCTCCTCAATGAATGGTCATATCAACATGGGGTTTTCACTGACAAATTTCTTATGATGTATAGTTGGTCCTAAATGAAATGAAAATGGTGCTGATCTAACGTCCAATATGGCCACTGTGGCAGCCATCTTGAAAATCTAGCTATCACTACTACTCCTACATGGATGGTCATATCAACATGGGGTTTTCACTAAAGACTTCTTATGATGTCTTTGGTCCTAAATGTTAATGGTGCAGATCTGACATCCAATATGGCTGTCATGGCAGCCATTTTGAAAAGCTTGTTATCGCTACTCCTGAATGGATGGTCATATGAACATGCGGTTTTCACCAAAGGACCTCTTGTGATGTCTACTTGGTACTAAATGAAAATGGTGTCGATCTGACTTCCAATATGGCCACTATTGAAGTCATCTTGAAAATCTTATCACTGCTCCTCCTGAATGGATGGTCATATCAACATGCAGTTTTTACTAGAAGACTTCTTATGATGTCTAGTTGATCCCAAATGAAAATGGTGCCCCTCTGATGTCTAGTATGACTGCCATAGCATGCCATCTTGAAAATCTTGTTATTGCTTATCCACCTGAATGGATGGGCATATCAACATCAGGTTTTCACTACAAGAGTCCTTATCATGACTACTTGGTCCTGAATGAAAATGGTGCTGATCTGTCATCCGAAGTTCATCCATCCATTAGCACAAGTTTGTAATCGCTAATCGTAAACTACATTTAGGATTGCCTTTGAACTATATATATATATGAGGGTGGTGTTAAGTTATATATATATATATATATATATATATATATATATATATATATATACACACACCCATGCACATATAGATTAAGATCCCTGATCATAACTATCAAGTCACTTGGAATATAATTTTCCATGGCACTCTGAATTGTGACTTGCATTTTGTGTTTGAAAGAAGTCTCATCATGATTAGTGTCATTGTTTTCTACACTTTGATGAAGTATATCTGGGTCTACCTGTGCTTGGAGAGAGGGCGGTGTTATACATTTAGACACAATGTGGCTTGTGCCTGCCTGTGCAGGTGAAGGTGTAAAGAAGTGGGGTCTTGCATAGCTAGCTGTACATGTACTTGGATTTTCATTATCTTGATTAGTGGCATTGTCTTCTACAATTTGATGAAGTGTATCTGGTTCTATCAGGGCTAGGGGAGAGGGTGGTGTTAAGTTATTAGGCCCCATATAGCTTGTGTCTACTTGAGCAAGTGAGTTTGTAATTAATTATGGCCTTGCACTGATAGGAGTGGAAGTTTTGAGCCAAAAGCTGATGATGGCTCTGGTGACACATTGCTGGTGTTAGATCTATTGTTTATGTCTCAACACAGTTCAAGAAATCCATTATAAGTCCACTGTCCTGAAATAAAATGGTATTTGTTAATGGGAATACAGTACATTAGTATTTGTAGTTAGAAATTAGTCCTAGGTTCATTCATCTGCTTCAGTGATGAGTTTTTCCTGATATGGATAGAGATACTGTCTTGATTTTCTTTGATGTGGATACAATCTGGGATTACCTTTTTGTATGAATTACTTCCACATCATGAATATCCTCTGAATCCAGAGAACTCTAATAGACTGGATCCATTGAAATTTTTCTACAGTATTGACATTATTAGATTTACCACCAATTTCTTTGTATACAGAACTCTGGTAGGTATTTTTTTTTTTAAATACAATTTTTAACAGCATCAGTCACACTGAGGATTTAACAAAAGTATTTAACTACTTAGATGGACAGTATCCATGATGAATTAATACTAGATGAATGAATACTCATATTAGATTCACTGATTTTGACAAAGTACTACTTAACAATTGTTTACCTGGCCACAATCTTGCAGCATGAATGAAATTATGTGAAACCACATGTTTTCATTTTTCAAAACGGTAGACATGTTAAAAGGAAGAAATGATCTTAATTTCCTGGAAATTCTTTTTGCCCCGAAAAGTGTCAGTCCCTTCTAGTCACTCTTGTGCTTAATCCTTTCCACTCTCTCTCTCCACCCCCACCATGAAGCATAGGGAAATAAAACACGTAAACTGTACAGTACCTGCTATTATTGCCCAATTCTCTCCTCTCTCCTTAACTGATGTCCTTTTAATCTCGGTCCAAGTCCAAGAAGGACGATATTCTGATTGTCAGAAGTGAACTAAGGTATCAGCCTGGAATCGTGTTGAATTTTTATTATAGACTGCCATGGTGGGAATAATCTTCATAGACTGAGGACTAGTGCCATAAAAATATATATCAATGCAATATTAGCAGGAAAGTATTACATAATTAAAATTAGTTTTACTCCACCACCACCACCAAAAAAAGATACATTATCATAAATATTTAATTGTAGGTACAGAAAATATCATTTTCTATGATACTTTATTATAGGTAACAAAAATATACCATTTTCTAAGATAATTCTTGGTAAAGTAATGTCATTGTCTATGGTACTTCATTATCATTTTCAAATATACTTAATTATAGGTTAAAAAAGATGATTTTCTAAGATACTTAATTATAGGTTTTAAAAAAATATCATTTAGTAAGAATCTTAAATAGGTTTTAAAAAATATCATTTTGGAAGAATCTTAAATAGGTTTTAAAAAATATCATTTTGTAAGAATCTTAAATACAGGTAAAAGAAAAATATTATTTTCTAAGGTACTTAATGTAGGTTAACTAAATATCATTGTCTAATAATATTTTTTTAATTATAGGTAATAAATATAATTTTCTGTGATTATTAGATGTTTTAAAAAATGTAGTTTTCTAAGATACTTAATTATAGGCATTAAAAATATATAATTTTGTAATATACTTAATTATAGATAATACAAATTTCATTTTTGAAGATAACTAATTGTAGGTTAAAAATAAGATCATTTTCTAATATTTTTAATTGTAAGTAAAACAAAATTTTCCAAGAAAATTAATTTTAGGTAAGAAAATATAATTTTCTAAGTTACCTAATTATAGGTTAAAAGCTATCATTTTGTAAGATACTGATTTATAGGTTAAAAAAAATATAATTTTGTTAGATACTTCTAGGTAAACAAAAATATCAATTTCTAAGATTATAGGTTTTAAAAAAGATGAGTTTTGAAGATACTAAGGTACTTCAAATTTTCACAAATGTTTAATAAGTTTTCTGTACCAAAATTATAGAACAAGAAATAATTTTTATGGATTAATAGTGTATGACGGGATACAAAAAATGACATTACTGAAGATACTTGAATGACCTTGAATCAGAGCATGATCAGTTTAAAACAATTGAGGTCCTTTAAATTGTGAGAGTAGTCATTATTGTAATGACTGCTTTTAGCAGCAAAAACGAGAATCGATTAGGGCCTAAGACATCAGCCTATTCATTGCTTATTAGTTTAACTGTATTGAAATAAAGTATTTGTTTTTCTTTGCAGACAAAACTACGCCAACAATTAGCAGCTATAGACAATGATCAAACTTTAGATTCTGTGGAAAAATCCAAGCGGAAGCAGAATCTGATAATGTTACACAACCTAAATGTAGGAGGCAGCAGCACATCAATGGCTGCTCCTCCGCCTATGCCCACAGTAACTCTGCCTTCATCTTCAATGTCTCCTTTTGCTCCTGCTTTCTATCCACCTGGAGATACAGTAGGTTCTGTTGTTGGTAAGTGTAATATGAATTGTCATGTGATGCTCTATTTTAACTCTTCTTTTTCCAGAGACCTTTATTTGGTTCTGACTACAAACTGAGGTATCCAGCTGTTTCAAAATTGACAGATGTTTATAAATAACTGATATCTTAAAAAAATTTGAGATAAACCAGTGCATTTGTGGCAAATAAATTGGACACACAACTAAGATTCCACATGCATTTTATATTATTGCTGAGTAATTATTGTAAACAAGAATTTCTGTGTAAAAGCCAGAAAAATGTGTATTGTCAATATTAAAAAAGAACCACAAGAAACATTACAGATATTATGATGCCATCTATATTGTCAACAAGTGCATTCATGTGGGATATACCTATCCCACATGGGCAAACTGTGTTGCACATACACAGTCAAACCTGCCCCAACATATAGCGGTCACCTAGTCACTACAGCCATCACCTTTATATAGCGGTCACCTGGTCACTGCAGCCATCCTGATTTTTTTCTTTTGAATGTAAGCTTGCAGCATTTTTTCATTTGAAAAGTAATTACACACTTAACAGAAATTTCTGATGGCATCCTCACATTGCATACCTGCCATATTCCCAGGCCGTTTTTTTTTTTTCTTCTAAAACTCAAAAAGTGTTTTTAGGTCGGGGTGGGGTGGGGGGTTATTTTCCACTTTGCTGCTGTGCTTCACAAAGTCAAACTCCATCAACCAAGAATTCTGAAATTTAGTTTTACTGCTTGCTTTGCAGATATCTAATCTTTCCCTGAATCACAGCTGCATTTTGACATTTTGCCTTCAGATATTAATCACACTTATACACTATTCCGACTACCAAAATAATCATGTTTTGCATTTTATATAGGGAATAAAATCTGACTTCAGAGAAACTTTGCCGATGTTCACGAACTTGCCAATAATCTTTATTAAAGGCAATGATGTGTAACAACTTTTGTTCTTCAACTCTTCAACATGCATCTCTTTGGTTTACCTAACTTCAAATGAATTGGGTTGTTCTACTTTGTGTACTCTACCTTTGCAAATTAGCCTAATGGGCTCCCCCACAGCAGTGTTGAAAGGACTGAACACAACATCACCCTAGTCATTGTCAGCCAGTTAAGTAATATATGAAATGGTGGTTGTTTATCTCTGATCGCCTTACCTTTAAATTGCCTCTATGACAACTAACTGTATAAACTGATCCAAGAATAGTTTGACATGAGCTCTAGGCAGGACTATTTACTGTTTATACATGCTACATGTTACGGGCGTATATCAATGTGGTCAAGTTTTTTTGTTGTTTTTTTTTTTCTTCCTAAGAGTACTGAAAATCATCTTTTTTAAAATACGGCCAGTGTCGGGGTTTGGGAATCAAAAATCATGTTTTTAGTGTGAATGTCGTGTTGTGGCAGGTATGGCATAACGATGTATCAATAAAACCGCAATCTTGAATTGGCATAACGATGTATCAATAAAACCGCAATCTTGAATTGGCATAACGATGTATCAATAAAATGGCAATCTTGAAAATACTGCTGACCTGGGGAAGTGTAACACTATCTAATGAAATGAAAAATCTGAAATTTATTACATTCTCTGGCTCCTAACTTCGGAAAATTGTGACTCAAAGATATGTGATAGGTCTTTGAAAGGGAAATTTCTTCACATCAAATGCATAGATTACTGTGGAGTGTCACTGTAAATGCAAATACCATTAGGAAATTGAGGGCTAGATGTGAAACTGCACTTTTTCAAGTTAGTATACAAACCTTGTCTTGAATGATATATTTTATGATATATTTTAATATATTCATCAAACTGTGTATTTTTATGTATTTAAAAAAAAAAAGGGGTGCATCTTCTTCTATGTCATGTTCTACACTGATATACTGACAACAAGGAGGCAAAATAGACAAAAGTAGTCGTCGATACTTGAAGGACTCTAGATATTAGGCAGATTTATTCTTGATGTGCAAATCTACATCTACTTGGCCCAGCGATATTTTACCTGGTCAGTATGAAAGGATAAGCCCTGCAGTGGTTCAGGTTTTGGGATCTGACAGTACTGTCTGTTGCCATGGATGAATTGGCATCAGATATATGGGATATAAATATCGCTACTGAATTGGTGGCCAAATTTCAAAGTCGAAGTGGTCAATATTCATAATATCGAGTGGGGTAATGTGAGGACTTGTATTATGTGTTGATAGATGGGCATTAGACTTCTAACAGATTCTCCAGTGCACATGGCACATCTTTGGGGATGATGGATCCAAGTATTAAAGGTCAAGGTCATGGGGTGATTTGTTATTTAGTTTTTGGGGTTACATTCTTATGAGCTGTATGAAGGGGCTATATCCTCATTTCATACTTAAAAGGTCAGAGGTCATGGTCACAGGTATTTAGTCTTGTGTTGCTAGGTCTGCAGTGACATCATCACAGGCAAGACAATATATTCAAATTGTTTTTTCTTCCTATTTGAAGACTCATTTTTTGTGTTGTTTCATATCTTTGTATCTTTGATTAATCGTTCCACACTTCAGTAAGATGATGCTTTTACCTTCTTTTTTTTTTTGCAGGTCATGCTCTTGATGATCTTACATTGGATGATATAGATATATCAAGTCTTGACAAGGAATTGGATAGAGATAATGATACAAATTCTCTTAGTAGTTCTTTAAGTGCTGGATTATCTTCTACAGGTACATTTAGAGTTTTTATAAGTATCCTTTATAGAAATATTAGTCTACAAAGTTAACTTTCAGAATATGCTGGACTTAAGGCCAGCAGCTATTAAAACAAATAGTTAAATCCTTTAATAAGTTACTGGTCTGCTGTGAAAATGGCTGGTTTGGGGTAAATCAGTTACTGATTCCTCAAAATTCCTAGCAGTCACTGACCAATTCTAAAGTATGTTGTCTCTAAATAATTATGGAATTTCACCAGTACTCAAAGATTGTAGGAGCAAGGCTTTGTGATGGTCTGACCAAGGTAATTTTCAGTAACGTTCATTTTGTCATAACCTATTATTTATGAAATTGTGGAATTTTTAGCATGCCTCTACAAAGTAGAAGAGAATTGTTGGAATACCCTTGGTGTCAGTGTCCTGACACATGAAAGCATATATATATGTACAATGTCACTTCTTAGTCATTCTTCCTAGGTCCAAGGCAACAGTTTGGAGTGCGTTTCATGTCACCTACTCCTGTGGAGGAGGCCATGGGGGCTAACTTTGTACATATTCATTATATTATTTGTACATTCTTGATCAAGTTTTTGCATTTTTCATTTAGCTCATGATGACATAGGTTTTTATGTGCCTGTATACATACTATTCTACCTAGAATTGTGAAACTTGGTGTGCAAATGCATTTTGATGACTGCTACACCCTCGTCACAAAGGCAGGTCAATGTGAGTCATATAGCACACTTCAGACTGACTGGTTAAATTTTGTGTTTTAAGTTTATTTCTCACTGTTTATGCTAGAACCATTAAACAAGATGATCGTGTGCATCTCTTTTTGTATCACACCCTTAGAACAAAATAATGTCACTCTGACCTTGATTTCACATTCTTATAGCTTATGTTAAGTTCTTGCATTAGTTTATGACTTAATAGGTTTATTGCATGCTGTGTACATACAACCCTTCCTAGATACATGAAACTTGGTGAGGGGATGCATCTTGATGAAGACTATACCTTAATTGCGCAAGTAAGTCACAATGACCCATATTGTTATGCTTCACTGGCTTTGTAGCTCTATTAAGTACCAAACCCTTACAGCAAAAGAGGGTCACTGTGACTTACATTTAACTTTTACTAGCTTATGTTAAGTTATGTATACCCGCCATATTGCAGAGCATATCATGTTGTGAAATCTGTCAGTCTGTCTGCCTGTGCCCCTTTTGATTTCTGCATAGTAATTTGAGCTTTCCATCATCTACCATTACCATACCTTGTAAATAGCTTGCATTTAAGGTAAGGAAGAAGTCAATCGATTTGAGGTCAAGGTCACTGACAGAAACAAATGTTTTTTGCACAAAAACTAAATCACAGACCTGAACCAGACTAATGATGGCTTGCAGTTAGGATAAGAAAGCAGCCTTTGGGTGCCATTGTAGCTCAGTTGGTAGAACATCGGACTTGTAATCCAAGGGTTCTGGGTTTGATACCTGCTAAGGCCAGCCTGAGTTGGCTGCTTTAGTGTGTTCTTGGGAAAGGCACTGAGCTCACATTTTCTCAGCATGATATAGCAAAATTTATGTTAAATGTGCTGTTATAACCAACAAAACAAAAAAAACAAAAACCTATTGATTTTGGGGTTAAAGGTCAACAGTCAAAGTCACTGTGAATAAAAGAAGAAAAATGGTTTCTTCACAATAACTTTACTTCTGCATTATAACTCTGGACTAAACTTTGTGGATGGTTTGTACTTGGAGTAAGGTACAAGTCTGTTCATCCATTAGCACAAGTTTGTTATTGCTACTCATCCTAAACTACTTGGAGGATTGCCTTGAAACTTTAAACACAGTCATCCCATGGTCTAGTTGGTCCTAAATGAAAATGGTGCTGCTTGGACATTTAATATAGCTACTCCTCTTGAATGGATGGTCATATCAACATGGGGTTTTCACTACAAGACTTCTTCTGATGACTAGTTGTTCCTCAGTGAAAATGGGGCCAATCTGATGTTCAATATGGCTGCCACAGTGGCCATCTTGAAAATCTTATCACTACTAGTACATGAATGGGCATATCAGCATGGGGTTTTCAATAAAAGACTTCTTATGATGTCTAGTTGGTCCTAAATGAAAATGGTGCTGATCTGACATCCAATATGGTCACCATTGCAGCCATCTTGAAAATCTTGTTATCATAACAGTACTTAACTGAAAGTCAAATTGATGTGGGGTTTTCACCAGAATTCTTATGATGTCCAGTTGGTCTTAAATGAAAATTATGCCGATCTGATGTCCAATATTGCCAGCACAGCAGCCATCTTGAAAATCCTATTATTGCTACTCCTGAATGGAAAGTCATATCTTGAAAATATTGTTATCTCCAATTGGATGGTTGTATCAACATGGAAGATTATAGTCCCCCCTCCCCCCCCCCCCCCCGCCTCAAGGTCAAGGTTATGGCAAAGCAAAGAGTAATATGGTGACTTGTATCCTTGTCTGGAGGGTAACATTTTAATCACTGACGTTATTTTAATGAAATTTTGCCCCAGTATATATCATGACTATAAAGCATGTTGCATACAGTAGCCACACCCACTGCTTCAAGGTGAAGGTCAGAGCAAGGGAAGTCAGTGGCCTGTTTCCTTTTCCAGGCAGTCACTTTTTGAGTCCTAGATATTTTGATGAATCTTCACAATGATTTACCTTATTATACAATAGTCAAATCCCTAGCTTAAAAGTCATTAGTTTGGAAAAGGTCATGCAACAGGTGTATCATGTACTGTTTGTGGTACTTTAAAAAAAAAATTATTGATGTCTTTTATGCTTTGCCACAGGGGCCAACAATTCATTGGCAGATTACTTGAGTATGAATTTATTTTCTGCATAATTTCTCTAAACAATGACTGCTTGCGACTGATTAAAGCTTTGTACTCGGTGATTAGATTATGGTTTATTGTGTGATTTGTTACAAATTCCTTTTTTTAAGGGCTTTTTTTTTTAGGAGAGAAATTTTGATTTCACTAAAACGAAGAACTGCTTAAGAGTAGGTAGAGCAATCTCCAATTGGTGATAGGTATTTTTCTAATTTCAGGTAAATTGGTTTTTTTAGGTATTTTTCTAATTTCAGGTTTTGGTGCATCATCTCTTCCCATAGGTATCCCTTTGAATGGAATACCCAGGGGCAGTATAGGTAGTCTTTCTCAGTCTCCACCATCACCCTTTGGGAGTCTGTCTCATACAATCTTGGGATTGCAAAAAGAAATTCAGCTAGATCAGGTAACATTTTTGTACAGTTTTGCTAGTCTGTCCCTATATATATCCAAGGTTACAGTTACATTGGTCCCTAGCCTGTTAGTGGCTACTAGCAGATCTGGATAATTATAAGCAATAATTGTAATCATCTGTAATTTATTTCAAATTTTCTAAGTAATCACAAGTAAGTTTACACAGACAATTTTAGCTCTAGACATGGCCCTGTGTTCATTTGCATCTGTCAACAGTTGCTATTTTCAACTTGTCAAACACCACTGGACCAATTTTGACCCAATTTGGCACAGAGCATCCTAGCATGAAAAGCTTTCAGATATGTACAAATGATTCCATTCTGCAATCACATATGGCCACTTTTACTAAAATAGTAAAAAAAACCTTTAAACAACTTCTCAAGAATTACTGAACAGAAATTGATGAAATTTAACAGAAAGCATCCTGGCTGGAAGACCTTTCAAGTTTATACAAATGATGCCAGACTCCCTTCAAATATGGCTTCCATTGCTAAAGGAATAAACACCGCTGTTACAAAAAATAGAAAAACCTTGTAATAACTTCTCCATATCTGCTGAATAGAATTTGACCAAATTTGATAGAAAGCATCATGGCATGAAGACCTTTTAAGTTTTTTAAAATGCTGATCGGCCATCAAATATGTCAGCTCTTACTAATAATAGATAAAGCTTTGAAGGACTTTTTTCAAAAAACCCTGAATAGAACTTGACAGAGAGCATCTTGGCATGAAAACCTTCAAAACTTGTACAAATGATGCCAATTTGCCATCAGATATGGCTGTTGTTGCTATAAAAATATAAAAACCTTTCAATGACTTCTTAGCAAAATAAAACACCTAACAGGATTTACCATGTTTAAAAGAAAGCATCCTGACATAGATGGCTTTCATGTTCGTACAAATGATACTGAACCACCATCAAATATGGCTATCTTTACTAAAAATTACAAAATGCTGTAGTTGACATTGTAACTTTTAAGGCAAGGGAAGTAACCATTGATGAGGACTATTTAGAACCACAGGTTTGGGGGTTATGCTGAGTTCTGCCCCTTCTTGAATTTAAAATGGTAACAAAAATAATTTTGGAACACGGAGTCAAAAATTCTAATTAAACAAGGTATTTATATTAGCAGAATAATACACCTTGGGGATTAAATAGAATAATCTATAATTTGAAGCTGTGGTATAAAATAGAAATATAACAAGTAACACTCAAATTAGATTAACCCTTAAAGTGCTGTATAGTTTTGCAACGCAAAATCCCTCAGTGTTGAATTGTTTGAGAAAAGAAATGAAAACTACACTCTGTTTTTAAATTGCCTGCATTTTAATTACTATACATAATAGACATACAAACCGTATATGAAAAATAATTTATTGATGTCTGAACTTTATTATAAGCATCAAGTCACATATGTAACTTTATCATATTTGTACTTACACGTGCAAATACAGGTAAATATATAAATTACCTTTGTATTTCATCTGTATTTTTGTATCTTTTTTAATGAAAAAGTTAAAATATGTTTAAAACAAATACTACAATCTTTTGTGGCTCAACCATATATATGTGTGTCTGTTACAACTTTATATTCAAGTTGTGAATAACCGTTAATGAGCATCCAGTCAAGGAACACCACAAGTAAGTTTACACCCTCTAAAGTCTAATAAATGTTCACAAAGCTTTGCAGTTTGCTTGTTATTTATTCTAGTATATGTCTGTCATCTAATGTCCACTTATGAGCTTACAAAGACAGTCACCTAAATTTTCCATCCGTGTAATAAAAGAATTTTTAGAAGAAAAAAAATAATTCCAGATATTATGAATGTTGTGACCAGATTGCCATTAATTTTGTTAATAGGTAAGAGTATTAAACATCAAACTCACTAAGATGCTTATTATTTCTCCCAGTATTTTTTAGCACCTACTGTACATAGTCTACAAAACATGATTTAGTAATGGCTACCTTTATATGCTGTTCGCTATTCATGGTTGGTTCAGATTTTCAGCAAGTTATATCAAATATTAATGAAGTAATTATATAGAGTGTATATCTAACTGTAATGTAATATTGTGTTGTTGAGTAATACTGACAATATCTTTTCTCCAAGGAATAAAACTCGGGTCATGCTACAGTGGTTCACTTTTGGAAAATGTAGGGAGGAAAATAAGTAAAAAAGAAATCTTATTCCGACTGAGCAGCCCAATTTTTTTTTAAAGCATGGGAGTCGAAACATGCATATTATTTTTTTATGCCTGATAGACAATGTGGCAACTAAGTGCTCCAAACTTTTCTTTCCACTCCACAGTTTCAATACATGTATGAATTTGCTTTCACAAGCTTACATATGTCAGTTACCCAGGATAGCAATATCAGGCCCACTTCAACCTCTTGTTTATTACCTGTAATATTATTGTAATTTAATCAATTACAGTTAAAAATTCCCTATAGTCAAGATTACTCTTTGATTACAACATGATTACAGCTTCATAAAAGCATGCATACAACTTAAACTGATTTTAAATTCTTTCAAAACTAACTGAAAAACAGGCATGTAGATAACTTTGGAGGGTTTTGGAATTTTGTAGAAATTTTTTATGACTAAAATTTTACAATTGACCTAATTAGGGCCACACTCAACAAAGTCAACAAAGGCTTATTGTAATCACATTATCAGTCAGTCTGTATGTCCAAGTACCCTTCTCTACAAAACAAGCAGAGCCCTATTGTAGTCATGTCTGTACCTTTATCAGAAATTTAGTTTCCAAGACAACGTTAGTATGAACTGTTTTATTTTAACAAAGTGTTTTCATCATTTATAGGAGTTATGGCCTCTGACTACCTCTCTCTTTCCTTCCCCTCACCCCCACCCCAACTTTAGTTTCTGCAACTTGACTTTCCCAAGGATTGTTGGACTTCAACCAAATTTGACTTGCAGCTCTGTATGGATAAGATCTTGAATGAGTTTGATTTTCAACATTATTTTACATCATTTACAGGAGTTAAGCCCCCTTTTGCCCACCCTATTGACTTTGGTTTTTGCAGCACAACTTGACCAAAGTAAGTTTGATTTTAACCAATTTGTATTCAGCTTTATAGTGATGAGATCTTCAATGAGATTGATTTGAAGCATTCCTTGAGATGATTTATACGAGTTGTGCCCTCTGATTACCTGTCCTTCTGACTGGTTTCTGCAGCATAACTTTACCAAGGTTTAGTGGATTTCAATCAGACTTCATATACAGTTTTATATTGATGAGACCTTGAATGTGTTCAATTTGCAACATTCCACAACGTAATTTACAATAGTTATGCCTCCAGATTGCCCATTCTCAAGACGTCGGTTTCTGCAGCATAACTTCAGCAAAGTATGTTTGATTTCAACCAAATTTGGTATGGAACTTTATATCGATGAGACCTTGAATGAATTCTGTTTCTGACATTCCACAAAATTATTTACAGGCGTTATGTCCCCATAAAGCCTATCCTCCTGACTTTGGTTTCTGCAGTATTACTTAACCAAGTATTGCTGGATTTCAACCAAATTTATCATGCTGCTTAATGCTGATGAGACTTTGAATGAGTTTAATTTCCAACATTCTGCACTCTCATTTAGATATAGTTATGGCCCCTGATTGCCTTTCCTACTTTGGTTTCTGCAACATGCTTTACTAAGGAATTTGGGATATCAATCAAATTTATCACGCACCTTTATATTGATGAGACACTGAATGATTAGGATGCCCAGCTTTTGTGTCCTCATTTAGAGGAGTTATGTCCCCTGATTGCCAATTTCAGTTTCACAACACAAGTTTTTCTGTTTAAGGTAGTGCCTAGCTAATTGCACTGTAGTGAGCAGAATCCTCTGCGATGCACTCATAGCTAAACGTTCTAGTTTGCCTTGTTTTATTGTCAAGCCTGACTTGACAGAAGCTTGAAATAGCAATCATTTTGGCATCCATGTGCATTTCATTATATCTATAAATATGTTCAAACCCTGGATCAAGGTCTGTGTTAAAGATTTGTACTTTCTAGATAAATAAAAGGCAGGCTGGATCTCTTGTCTCAGCATATTTTGTGGCTCAAACTGACATACTGTATTTGCATAATAGTGAAGTTCCAGTCCATATATTTGTACTTGTATAAGAAAACGAAATTTGTTTGCATATGTATGATAGAACCTCACACATACTTTAGATGGAAGATAATACAATTCGGTATGTTCAGAGTTTAGACCTAATGATTTTAAGGTAATCTAAAAGGTATTCAGTGCCTCATACTCATTGTTGTCATGTCTGATATGACCAACAATGTCAAGCAGTTCAGTTGGTATTTGAAAAGAAAGAATCTTTTAAATGTGAGTATCTGTGCATTTTTCATAAAAATGCACAATACTTTTACCCTTGGTATTACTCTTGTAACACTTAAAATGCATACTGCCATACCTGCCTGAACACAATGTGTCACGCAAAACACAGAATTTTTAATTCCCACCCCACCCCCAAAAAAACATAATTCTCAGAAATCTTGATAATAAAACCAGAGAGATGGTGGGACCTTTCTTGACACCATGTTAAAGTAACGTTTAAACATTCTAACTAGTATGGCCATTGCATGTTTGACACTCCCTCACAGCAATGCAGATGCAGAAAGGTCGTTTTTCTATGCTGAGAAGAATTGAACGAGATTTTTAAAGAAGTTTGAACAACCTTACTAAACAGTCTCTGATGAGTGCAAAGATGAACTCTCATGACAATTGCATCACCTTCAAACCCACCACCACAACTGAACTATTGAGAGCAGCAAAGACTGCATCTAGTTAAGAGTGTTTTCCACTGTTGAAAGGATTTTAAATACAGAAATTGGGGGGGGGGGTCTTTCTTTTTCATGTCTGTGGTTGTGATATTTGTGAGTGTGTGAACATATTTGTGTGTGGTGATGATATTTGTCAATGCCAAGTCTGCCAACTTTTTTCTGTTTGAAGATGTATTAAATGCTTCAAAGAAAACAGATATTTTATTTTCTTTTATTCAGATTTGAATTTCCAATAATTTTCCATTGGCTCATATGAGCAGATAACTTACTCTCAGTTGTACGATGTTGCTTTTTTGGGTCATGCACACTGATCCCGATTGGGTTCTCAAAACACACTTTTTTAGTCTCAAAATCTCCCCAACACTGTCTGAGAGGTTGGCATGTATTTACTGCACAGTGAGCTACAAGAGAGAAAGTGATCTCAGGGATGTCAGAAGAAATGCTTCAGATACTTCCTTAAGTCATCTTTGAAACACTTCAACATTGATTCTGAGCCTTGGGAAGATCTTGCACAATATTGTTCCACCTGGCGCAGTCTCATCCATACTGGAGCTGCAGACTATGAGCTGAGGAGAATTGTAGAGGCAGTGCAGAAGCGCGACCAGTGTAAATCTCGGAAGTGCAGCATGTCTTCTATTGATCAAGCAACCCCAAGCAGCATCTCCTGTCTAGTATGCCACAGACAATTCAGAGCACAAATTGTCCAGATCACAGAAACCAAACCAGTCAGTGATGTCATGGTCATCCTTGAACTCAAAGGACAAACAACAACTGCACAGAAATATGCATGATTTTATAAAGATATATATTCAAAAGTAATCAGAATGTAATTGATTACATTCCAGAAAGTAATGTAATTTAATCAATTAAAGTATCCAAAAGTGAGTAATAGTCAAAATTTTTACAAATTATTTTGTAATAGAATAACATTTTCAAGTAATTGACCGCAATTCTGGCTACAAAACTGGTTTTCATAGCTTGAGGAGTCGGGGAATGCTGAACTTCTCTTGGATTGGATCCAGACCATTGCAGTTTTATGCTCATGCTATGATTTCTCCTTGTTTTTTTATGCCTGGCACATGGCAGAACATATCATGTTACAATCTCTGTCCATACATATGTTTCTAATTTTGTTGTCACAGAATAACTTGAGTTTTCCACCATCTACCATTACCAAACTTTGTAAGTTACTTGCATTTGAAGCAAAGAAGAAACCTGTCAATTTCAAGCTTCAGAGGTCAAGGTCAGGTGACTGTAAGAAGGAAAACTGTTTCCACTCAATAACTTGATTTTTATACCAGATATCTTAACCAAACTTTGTAAATGGCTTGCATTTGAAATATATTTTTAAAAACAAAACACTTGATATGGGGATCAAAAGGTCAGTGCTGAGGCATTTGGAGTGAAGTGCCTTGCCCAAGGGCACACCACAGTAGCTGACCTGGGCTGATCAGATGGTAGGAGTCAAACACACACCATTTTGGTTGCAAGTCTGGCACACTAACCACTGAGTTCTATGTAAGTGCTTGCTACCAAGTATTCTGGCTAAAAACGACACCTTTCCATGGCTGATTATGGGATTCAGATAGAGACTGGTTACTTGCATAAAAACTGACTTACTTTATTTAACTATCAAGTTGATTCAGTACCGATGTTATATAATCAAATTTTAATACCATTTGTGTAACATGGGACAAGTATTCATTATGTTTCCCCCCATATCACGCAAATGTCAGGTATGTTGACCTCAGTAAAGCAGTTAAACATTCCATTTATCTGTTACATGACATCATGTTTGCAATTTTTATATGTGCTCAGAATTATAGCATGCTGTGATTAATTTTTTTAAAATAAAAATTGAAATTCATATCTCAGTAGGATTAACTTAATGTATTTTTTTAATTACATTTCACAGTACTGACAGATTTATAGATTAGAGTCTTTCCAAGACAAGAAATTGAGTGGTTCTCTCTTATGTCTCAGTTGGACTAGTTGCTTGGGTAAAGGCAACACCCAAGCTTGTTGACTCACCCCAAACAACTTGGCCACTTCAGATGATCAATAAATGCACATTCATTAATCCATAAATGCCAGAACTGAAATCAAATCCCTTTGGGTTTTTTTCAGCAGCCACCAGTATCATATCTTTGCCATCACAACCACCACAAGTTTGCTGGGAGTCCTTTTGGGGAAACAAACTCCATGTCTCCCAGAAGCAGCACAGGGGGTCCGCACTCCCCTCTCAACCTCCAGCAGCATTCTAACAGCAGCAGTGCAAGTGAAGTCCAGCGGCTGCGCGAGGAATTGATGACCACCAAGGCCAGGCTGGAGCACTGGGAGCAGACCTACTCCCAGGCCAAATGTGTAAGTTGCTAATTGTGTAGAAAGGAAATTCTAGCACAGTATAGTCCTGTCTATTTAGTAACTTCCACATGCAATTATTGCTTTATACAAGTTTATACATAGGAAAAGTTTCACAGTTAAACATATCTTTTAATGCCAGCAAATGGCACTTTCTGATTGAGGCAGTGGCATCAACAGTGTTAAAGTTTTATGTTAAAGTTTTTGAAAGTCAGAATCTGTAATCGCCTGCAACTCTGGTATATTACTTTATATCTCGAGTTTGTACCAAGATATGCTTAGAGTTTGTACCAAGAATGCTTAGAGTTTCTGTTTAAGCAGCATGAACAGATTTGCACCACTGTTCATGGGCATGAGACCACATTCTGCAGAACCCAGATATGTAATAACTTGTTTAATCCAGCATTTTTAACAGCAGCAGATTGTTTTCAGTATAAATTTAGACCCAACAGTCTTAAATAATCCATTGTATAGCTTAAGGCTTTCACTTTGGTTCAGTACAAGCAAGCTTACTCTTGATTTGTAAAAGGAGATATCAGAAAAGTAAGATGAATGTCACCTCAGAATCTCTACTTTTTCCCATATCCGATAAATTTTTAGCTTTTTGAGTGATTCTATCATTCTATTCTAGAACGCACAGTTGTAGGATTCATGTTAATTTCTACAAAAATCACACTGAAAAATCTACCAGATCTCAACTCGGCTTTTATTTCTTCATTACTGTACTCTTATATACATAAAATGTATCCCTTTTTTTTCAACGGAGGGGGGGGGGGGCGGTGATAAACCCTGAATAGCCCACAAAATGACGATGTCAGCCATATAGTTTAATACCAGTTACATGATAACAGTCTCACCCAATGTACAATTCACATGAACTAAATAACATCGTTGCCAGACAGCGTGTTTCTGGATCACCAAATACAAACACAGTTGTTCTTGGATTCTGCTCAGTCTTTATATGTCTGCCATAAATCAGAGCATATTTATGATATCCATCCATCCATATGTTACCCCTTTTTTTTCTTCTTTTTTTTTCTGCACAATAACTTCAATTGTCTAATCTACAGTTACCAAACTTCGTGGATGGATTGCAGTTGGAGTAAGGAAGAACCCTATTGTTTTGGGGGTCAAAGGTCACAGCCACTGTAACTGAAAAGAGAAAAATGGTTTCCACACAATAACTCAAGTTCTCCACCATCTACAGTTACAAAACTTGTGGATAGGTTGAACATGGGGTAAGGAAAAACCCTATGGATTTTGGGGTAAGAAGTCAAAGGTCAAGGTCACAGACTGAAAGCAGAAAAGTGGTTTTTGCACAATAACATTAGTTCTATATCACATACCAGGTCAAAAGATCAAAGGTTAAGGTCACTGAATGAAAAGAGAAAAATGATTTTTGCATAATAACTGTAGTTCTAGATCATATACCTTGACCAAAGTTTGTGGAGGGCTTGCATTTAAGATCAGGAAGAGGCCTATTGATTTGTGGGGTCTAAGGTCTAGTTCATTGTGGCTCAAAGATTTTGATTTTGCAGAAGAACTTCTGTTCTAGATTAAGTTCTTGGACCAAACTTTGTGGATGATTTGTTCTTTTGGCAGTAAAGAAGCTTACAGATTCTAGGGTCTAAAGGTCACAGTCATGGTAAGTCTAAAAGGAAAAATATGGTTTCTGCAAGTTAAGTTTAGTTCAGTACTGCATACAAGGACCAGAGGTTGAGACCAATGAGACCTGTTGATCAGTAGTCTCCAGAGTCAACCATACCTACTAGTGCCTAAATAGAGGACTGTTACACTCATGGCAGGCATATAATGTGCAGTTCACAGTACCCTTGCTAGCTTATGTTATGGCCCTGTATATGTTGTCATTTGTCCATTCATCAACAATTGCTTGTCAGCACTCAAGGAGGCCATATTTCTGATCTGATTTTGATCAGATTTGGAATATGAGCTTTTATCATCAAGGTCTCAGACAAGTTTGATAATGAGTGAGATGCATGCATATTAATGAGGTGATCTTGCATCAGATTAGCTGAGCTTGTTACCTCTCTCTCGAGGCCATTTTTCTGGTCTTATTTTGATCAAACTTGGAATATAAATGTACATTATCAAGATATTGGATGACTTCCATAATGAGTGAGGTCCATGCATATTAACCCTAATAGTGTTGGGTTGTTTTTGCATGACCATATCACCAATGCTGATTTGTTTTCTAAATGCCACATGTGTATGCAGAGTTGCTTCAAAACAACAGAGACTTTTTTGAGCCAAATCCATATTACTGTTGCAGAACTCGTATTTATTTTCAGATTGGGGTGAAATTGTTATAATTGAGGCAGTTGTACATGCATATTGCTAACATGGAAAAAGTTTTAAATTTATGTTTGTTAATGGTTACCATAGCAACCAAATATGGAAATAGGCTGTAAAAATATTCATTGTAAAGACTTTTTTGAGCCAAATCCATATTACTGCTGCAGAACTAGTATGTATAGTCAGATTGGGGTGAAATTGTTATAATTGAGGCAGTTGTACATGCATATTGCTAACATGAAAAAAGTTTTACATTTATGTTTGTTAATGGTTACCATAGCAACCAAATAGGGAAATAGGGTGGGAAAATAGTTATTGTAAAGACTTTTTTGAGCCAAATCCATATTACTGCTGCAGAACTAGTATGTATGGTCAGATTGGGGTGAAATTGTTATAATTGAGGCAGTTGTACATGCATATTGCTAACATGAAAAAAGTTTTAAATTTATGTTTGTTAATGGTTACCATAGCAACCAAATAGGGAAATAGGGTGGAAAAGTATTTATTGTAAAAAATTAAACATATACTTTCCATCAAATATAATTGTCCCAGATGTGTATATAGTTTGTCAGATTTGTGTCTACATCACTAATATCCACAGTGCATTATATTTCTAAGTATAAGTTGGATGAATAAAGTTTTACTTTTTAACATACATTTTAGTGTGTTAGAATATTTATTTGTTGGAAAATGTATGTAGTGTTTAATTAACCACAAATTGTCTCCACATGAAATATGATTCTATTCACATAATTATTGTTAAATAAATAATAAGGAACCAATTCTACTCGTGCAGCAGATGATAAATAATTCTAGAATATACTTTTATTGCCATGGTGACCAAAAATAGCCTTTTAAAGGATAAAGGATTTAAAGACATGGAATGTATTACAAAAAAATCTAGTGGCAGAATCTTTTATCTAAATAAAAACAGCATTAATTCTTCCAAAAAAAATGAAAGGTAATCAAAAAGTTTTAACTTTACTATGGAGGAAAAATACTAGTTATTACACATGCAGAACAATTATATTGAGTATGTTTGTTTGTGAAGAGAAAACTGTTTATGCAGTGAAGTCAGATTATGGTGGTATAACAGAACACTAAATTAATTTTCTCATTTGGAATTTATTTAAAAGATGGTGTCTGAAATTTAATGTAAAAACAAATTCTACTGAGCTGGAAGGGGGGAGTGGTCTAAGGCTCTCACCTTTACAGATCACTGACATTTCATCTGTGTCCACACGGGTTCGAGTCGTGGCTCAGCCAACATGGGAATATGAGAAAGCTTGCCAGTAGCTTCCCATGGGTCAGTGGTTCTTCCTGGGGTTTTTACAGGTTGTTCCTCCAACAAATATACTGGCCACTATGTATATCAAGTGCTGAAAAATGGCCTTAAACCAAAAATAACAAAACCGACTGATTGCAAAATATGAATTTGACAAATACAAGTAACTATAAATGTGACACATGTAATGACTGACACCAAATCCCCCTTTTTTTTTTTTATCACAACACACAGAAATGAAATACACATTGATTTTTCTTTTTTTTACATATAAAGCTGTTTTTAAAGTTAGGTTTTAGCTCTATTGATCATAGACCAGAAGAGCTTGTGGAATGGCAAAATAATTTTGTCCATTCTGTCGGACTGTTAAAACAAGTTTGTTATTGCTACTCCTCCTAAACTACTTGGAGGATTGCCATGAAACTTTGCACACATTCATCCCAAGGTCAGGTTGGTCCTAATGAAAATGGTGCCACTTGGGCATGCAATATGGCCACCACAGCAGCCATCTTGAAACTTTTGTTGTCAATACTCCTCCAGAAAGGATGGTCATATCAACATGGCATTTTCACTGAAAGACTTCTTGTGATGTCAGGTTGGTCCTAAATTATAATAGTGCCAATCTGATGACCAATATCGCCACCATGGCAGCCATCTTGAAAATCTTGCTGTAGCTAGTCCTGAACAGAAAGCCATGTTGACATGGGGGTTTTTACCAGAAGACTTCTAATGATGTCAAGTTGGTCCTAAATGAAAATGATGCTGACCATATTGGCCATTTTGAAAATCTTGTTAATGCTACTCCTCCTAAGCAGAAAGTCATATCAACATAGGGTTTTCACCAAAAGACTTATTATGACTTCTGGTTGTTTCTGAATGAAAATAGTGCGAAACTGACATAGAATATGACCACCATGGCAGCCATCTTGAAAGTCTTGCTATCACTACTCCTAGATGGATGGTCATATCAACATGGGGTTTGCACCAAAGGACTTCAGTTTTCATTAATAGACTTCTTGTCATGTCTAGTTGACACTTTTTATGATATCTAGTTGGTCCCAAATGAAAATGGTGCTGGTCTGACATCCAGTATGGCCACCACAGTGGCCAATTGGATAATCTTGTTATTTCTCGAGAACATCAGTCATTGTTTCAACACTCAGCAGTTAAAAAGAAGAAATGGTCTTATCTTGGATTCTTGGAAGTTCTTTTCAGACAGTAGAGTGTCAATATGTTCGAGGGACTCTTGTTATGGTTTTAAAGACTTTTTATGATCTCATACTAGAGAATTTTTTTTTTGTTGTCAGCTACTGAATTTATGTACCGTATATACTCGCATATTTAGCTGAGTCCAAATGCAAGCAACATAGACCCAGATCTGCTGGCGCATTATGCAATGTCAGATCTGGGTCTATGCAGTTTGCAGTTGGTATTGGCTTATACGCAAGTACATATGGTACTTCTGAATATTTCTTTTCCTGCCAATATATTAACTAAATACATACCACTAGTAATGGATAAACTGTATTTGTTCTTGCTTTAAAAGATGTTTGATTAATGCATATGTTGATCCGTGACCAAAAAATAACTTTCTACAACTTGAGGCATTCTGAGATGTTACCATATGTGTCTTCTGATGTGATGCTAGTCAAAGCATGATAATAAAAGGCCTACTTGATCAAAGGCCTACTTGATCTACATATTTAGTTTTGTACTCTTCTACAGTCTCTACAGCTCTGCAAGATTTTAAAGTGATATCATCTGGTGGAACAGTATTATTGTAGCCATTAGTTGTGGCATACTAATTGTTGGTTATGGTAGGAAACATCATCTGTGAGCTGCCAGTGTCCCAACAAAGCCAAGTGAGCTCTTTGATTGTTACCACCAAGTGAGGTTGAAATACACAACAGTGTCTGCACTGTGTGCGAGTTTGCAACACTTGGCAGGGACCTCTTGGGTCCTGTGTACCTGTATGCAAGTGGCTTTGGTTACCTGGTATTCTTTTTAGCGCAGTAGATAATACCGGAAGGCCTGCACATAACTATTATTGGTAGTACTGACATTTACTTAATTTTCAGTGATTGATTATGAATCCAAAAGTTGTAAGATTATTGGTGACGATAATTACTTGCAACCTGTGAAAAATATTTGAAAGAATATAAACCTCGTCAATAGCCTTAACAGATTATGATTGTGACAAGCTGAAACTTCACAAGAATTAAAGTTAATGAGTTTGTTTTGTTTTTGTGGGTTTTAAGGGCACTTTTAACAAATTGGCTTTATCATGCCAAGGAAAGGGGATAAAGTTAATGAGACTAGTCTGGTGGGCAGTACAATCTTTGAAGGATTGATCTGTATTTTATTTAAATTTATTTAGATAAAGTTAGTGCTATATTTTGTTCACAGTGATAGCTCGCTGTAATGTGTGAACCTTGTTGAATTGCAGAGTTTTTTGTTTTTTTTTCTTCAAATCATACATTAAAACCATAAATTGCACTTGCATCACATTATGTGTATATTAAATTTAAAATAAAACATTTTATAAAACACGTGGCATGTTTTGTTTTTTTTAAGTTCTTCCTGTAGAATTTGTGGATTTTATTTACATGCACTGCAAACTTTAAAAATGTGCATAAGTTTAAAATCGAAACAATTGGTGAGTTATCATCATAAACACAGTGCTAAGACAATCATTTTTCCTTGCAACAAAATTAATATGCAAAGGACAGCAGTACATTTGTTTTTCAACTGAATGTTTCAGTATTATACCCATGACATTATTTGAGTTGTGTCACTATTTTTTAAATTTTACTGAAATCTTGAGTATGGTTAATGAATTACATTTTCATGGGAGATTATTGAGTTAATTTGTAACACGGTCTCAAGTTACTTATTATCTCTTTTGATTTGGATTTAACGTTTCTTTTCTTTTAAAATTGATATGCTTGATGTAACAGTAACAGTAGGTAAAATATTTGTTCTACACCATTGTTCGGGGAAGGGGTTTTACTTTTTTAATATTTAAATTACATCATTTCTAAGTAACTTCATCTTTCTCAAACATTCGAGGAAAAACAAAAAATGCGGTCACCAGCATGTGTTCATTGGTCAGTATTTGAAACTAGGGTGGTTTTTTTTAAGAAAACAAAACTGAAGAAGAAAAACTGATAATACAAGTTTAGGTAGTGAAACCTGGTCTTGATGCATCCATTGCTAAATCACTGATGTTTCCAGTTGCTGTCAGTGTTTTAGGTTAAGTGGTGGTCAGTCTCTCTCACTCACTCTTTCCCTCTCACTCTCTCATACTCTAATTTTGCTTTATAACTGGACTAAATGGACAGAAAGAGGGAGAAAAGTAGAGCAAAAACATTTTTTTAGCACAAGAAGAGTTCCATATTTCTTTCCCAATTTTTTTTTTAAGGCAATGAAGGAGTACCTTAAAGCCACCGCCATATCACACCCAAAAATGACATGGTTGGTCTATTTAAAATCTGTCACAGGTTTCTGAGTCTTGGATATTGTATCTTCTAATACAAGAAAAGCTCTGTACATAACAGACTAAAAAATAAACAAACTTGCAGACAAGCTTCAGCCATAATCTTGTGGATCTTTAATTTCTTTAGTAGAGGTGATGGTTGTGTCAGAGCACCAGCATATCAAGCCACATGAAAACCACATAATCTCCTGCAGAAAATCAGTTCATTCTCAGATTTGGTGAAATTGTGTCCATTGTTATTGATACCTCCATGTATCCAAACAAAGCCCTAATCAGCTTCATTAGCTAAGATTATCTCATTCATACACTTTGTGATCAGCATCAACCATCTTTCCAATATAAGTGAGACTGCTGCAAGTAAACAGCCACCATATTGTTTACATCTATGTCTGCTGTTGACATCAGATTTTTTGGCAAAAGAAGCCTGTTGAAGTATTTCTTTTACTGATGTACTGTTACAGTGCAGAGATTTACAAATTTAAAAATCAGCTTGCCCAGGGCAAGCTGACTGGAAAATTGAACTTGCTCTTGGAAAAAATCAGCTTGCCCCAAACATAATATCCCAACATGAGAAAAAAACAATAAATAAAATAAATTGTGTGATATTTTAAGGAAATCACATTATATTTATTTTAACTTCTATTTTCTTTCTATCTTTGTTGGCATCTTAAAACTATATGCAGATAATTAAAGTTATAAAAAAATATATATGTAAATAATACATGTAGATAAATATGTAGATGAGAAAGAGTTAGAATACAGATATAGTCAGAAGAGCAAAAACATACATATATATATATAGACTGATAAATGGATAAGTAGAAAAGGGTTTAGAAATAGCTACATTTCTAAATAAGAGAGAGAGATATATATTGAGGTAAAAGACCTTGAACTGAAAAATTAAACAACCAATAACAGAGCTGCATTCATTTAATTTTAATCATGTTTTAGTATATAACATTTTTCTTTATCTACTTTTCCACTTATGTTCAAATGATCATGCAGATTTAAGTATCCATCCAGTAAAAAAAACAAGGTAAAAATTAGTCCATCATTTAAAATATTCCATAAATATGAATGATTTCACTCCCTGCTTTTTTTCTTGGGTGTGTTGTGTCCACTCATGCCAGCTTCCTCTTCCACATTAACAAATATCGTCTAGTCATCTTGAAATAGGCGACATGTATCAAAATATTAGACAAACGGACTTTTGCGAATGATTTGAGATCACTTATTTTTATCTATTTAATTGTTTGCTAAACAGTATGTATGTATTGGTCTCCTGTAATTATCATGTGGGTGCTACATTTTTGTTACATCAATCACACTTTTAACGAAATTCTTCTGGTAGTTAATCACTAGAGATGAGTGCCTTTGATTTCCAAACACACCTGTCAAAGAAATCTCATAAATTATATTATTAACAATTGACACCTGATCACATTAACATCAGCGATATGCATCAAAACAATCTTTGACAAGCTGATTGTTTTGAATCGGTAAGCTAATAAATGCCCGAAGCTAACTTTAAAGTGTCTAAGGATATTAAAGTCAGCAAATCCCAGATACGTACAAATATCACAATTAAAATGTAACTGATATGATAAAATATAAATATTTATTCCTTAGTTCTCAAAACTTGCTTTAAATAGTAAATATTCACAATATCACGTCTGCGCGAGAAAATATGTGCCTGACCTTGACATTGACTACAAGATACTACAGATCATAGATGAAAGAAACTGTGACCAGTTATGTAGAAGGATGTGGTATATGTAAACACTAAATAAAGGTGCTAATATACAGTTTATACATATTGTGGTGAGATTGCAGGGTATAAAACTCGCATAACATAAAGCATTATGAACTGGACACGACCCCTTGTCAGTAAAATACCTCACGCAGCGCTTGGGATTTAGGTATTTTACCCAGACCACCGACGTTAAATACAATTTCTTGGATCTCACTCTCAATTTTTTGGACTTTCCCATGGGCAAGTGCCTTGCAAGCTTGAGCTTGCCCGATCTGAATTTGAGCCTGTCAAAGGAGTCAGGCAAGTGGATTTGTAAATCCCTGCCATGATTTAAATCTAATATCTATTGGACCATCTCTTGCAGTATCTGCCAGATATTATTAGCACATACTTTATCATTGACAGGGATTTAACATCCATAGATGTAATTGTCCTGAGCCATATTTTTTTTTAATACCCGCAGTTATGACTCTATGGCCGAAAAATATGTAACGGAAAGAAAGTGAAACCAACAAAATGAAGTAAAATCAGGAAGCAATTTATTTCTAGACAAAGTGAAAATTCAAAAGACACTTACAATAACATGAATTGAAGTCCAAATAATCATAAGTGCCCTAATCACAAGTCAAAAATGATATAATGTTCCAAATGAATTCCAATAGCCTTGAATGTCCTGATGTACCACAAGTCTTGAATGTCCTGATGTACCACAATGATGTAATCTGGAATGTTTTTAATGAATTTACATAAATCCCAGAAAGTCCTAAAATCTATGAGCACTTTAGTATTTCCAATGAATATTTTAAATAAATAATTCCTCTCAAATTATATCTGATTTCAACAACACAACAAAAATAGATTCCTTACAGACTGATCTTTTAGAATCGAAATTCAAGAATAGGAATGAATATGTTTACCAAAATTTTTATATAAATACACATGAGTACATGACCTATGTCACATCACAGTACGAGTAATTCTAATGGCAAATTACTTTGTGTACTTAATTTTGTCACAACAAGACATGAAAATAACAGTCCAGCTACTAACAGAACCAGCCTTGAACTCAAATGCTATGTAAACATGTCGTTTACAAAACGACCATAATCTGACTAAAGTACAACTTACAATCATGGACACATATTATAAATTCAATATACGTAACACGCACATACAGACAGAGGTGTCGTTTGACCATAATTATATGGTCTCTTCATATAGAGCTAGGTGGTCATTCATAAATATATGGTTATTGCATTACCAGAGTTAATGAGGTGATCATGCATATGATTGGCTGAGTTTGTTACCACTCTGAAGACTGTATTTTGACCCAATTTTGATCATATTTGGTAAATAGGCTAATATCATAAGGATGTTACGTGAGTTTTATTATGATTGCAGACCTGGGAACCCATATGGTTTGACTGTAAGTCTTACTTAAATGATCCATAAAGTACAGACTTACAGAATAATAGGAAAAAATACGAAAAAACAATTGTTACAGTGATGTCCAGGTTTGATATAAGATTCAGTGGAGTTTGTCAGAAAACCAGACTATATATGTTGGTGATTTGTATGTGTAATAATTGTAAGGGAGAAGACTTTAATGTTGTGATTACATATGGTCCAATCCTATTGCCAATCTGTTCAGGAAATAATAAAAATGTTTGGGGAAAAAAATAATGCATGTAATAATTATTAAAAAAAACCAAACTAACATTACAGGGGTACATCAGACGCTTTAATCTGCCATGTTTTTCAGGCAAAATGCCTGCATGGTCAAACTGGTGCTAATAGCTGATTGCCGTCGCCATATAAAATTTTTATAAAAAAAGACATGTCATGTTGAGAGATCTAGCAAAAAGTCATTGAGCTCCATGGGGTTTTGGAACAGCAGTTTCTGAAACTACTGAAGTAATTAGGGTCAAAGTGTAGTCTACAAACTTTTTACTTCAACATAATGTTTGCCTTTGCTGCATCAGATCACATGTCTGAACTTTTAAAATGCATGTTTCCATGTCAACAATCAATAGCTTTACTGAGGTCTTGTTAGGATCAGCAGGTCTGCGAGTGAGACCTATGCAGATTACTGAGATGATATTGCATTTGAGCTTGTTACCAAGCAAAACTGTATTTTTGATAGGATTCTGATCAAACTTGGTAAATAGTCTTATGTCATCAAGATCATGGATGTATACAATTGTGAAAGAGATCCATGCATATTAATGAGGTGATCTTGCATCTGATTTGCTGAGCTTGTCTAGACTGGTGACTGATCAGATTTTAATGATGTGGTTAACAGTCTTGTATCATCAGGATGTTGGTTGAGTTTGGTTATGAGCAAGATCTATGCATATTTAAGAGGTAATCTTGTATTTGACTGGCAGAGCTTGTCACTAATCAGAAGACTAAATTGCAATTGGATTATGCTGAAACTTGGTGAATAAGCTTATATCATCATGTTCTTCAACAGGTTCTGTAATATGTTAGATCTGTGCATGTTAATGAGGTGTTTTTGCATCTGATTTGCAGAGCTTGTTACCTCTCTAAATACTATATTGCTCATCCAATTTCAATATAACCAGGTAAAGAGGTTTATATCAAGATCTTGGATGAGTTTAATTATGTGTCATATCTTTGCATATTAATAAAGCCTTTATATTTGGAAAGAATTTTTTTACAACTAGTAAAATAGGGTAAAATCAACATGACATAAAGATTGGAAGATATAGTTTACATAGGGTTGTGTTTTTACAATACTACATAAGCCTGATTAGTGAAATGGTCAGCTGTTAAGTTACATTAGGCAGGTGAGTGATATATTGAGCCACTTGTGGGGTTTTTTTTTTATAGCTGTACAGGTCATAGACCAGAAGAGCTTATGGGATGGTCTTTCATCTATCATCCATCCATCCATTACCACAAGTTTGTTATCGCTACTCCTCCTAAACTACTCGGAAGATTACCATGAAACTTTACACACATTAATCCCATGGGCTAGTTGGTCCTAAATGAAAATGGTGCTGCTCAGACATCCAATATGGCCATCTTCAAAATCCTGTTATTGCTAGTTCTCCTGAATGGATAGTCATGTCAACATGGGGTTTTCACTAAAAGACTTCTTATGATGTCTAGTTGGTCCTAATTGAAAAAGGTGCTGATCTGGCATCCACTATGGCCACTACTGTGGCCATCTTGAAAATCTTGTTACAACTACTCTTCCTATATGGATAGTCATATCAACACGGGCTTTTTCACTGAAAGAATTCTTAAGATGTCTAGTTGGTACTAAATAAAAATGGTACAAATATGAAGTCTAATATGGCCACCAAGGCAGTCATCTTGAAAATCTTTTTATTGCAACTCCTCCTGAACAGAGCTATATTGTTGTGGGGTTTTCACCAAAAGACTTCTTATGATGTCCAGTTGGTCTTAAATGAAATGGTGCCGATCTGACATCCAGTGTGGTAACCACAGTGGCTATCTTGAAAATCTTATTATCGCTACTGCTTCTGAATGGTTGGTCATATCAACATGAGGTTTTCACTAAAAGACTTCTTATGATGTCTAGTTGGTCCTAAAAGAAAATGGTGCCAATATGACGTTCAATATGACCGCCATATCAGCCATCTTGAAAATCTTGTTATTGTTATCACTTCTCCTCCTGAATAGATGGTAGTATCAGCATGAGGTTTTCACTAAAAGACTTCCTATGTTATCTGGTTGATCCTAAATGAAAATGGTGCTGATCTGAGGTCTAATATGACTGCTACAGCGACCAGCTTGAAAATCATGTGATCGCTACTTCTCCTAAATGAATGGTCATATCAGTATGGGGTTTTCACTAGAATTGATTTTAATATTTTGTTGATCCTAAAATTAAAATGGTTCTGATCAAATGTCCAATATGTGGCAATCTGAAATTCTTGGTTTCGCTACTCTTAAATTGAAACTCATTTTGTCATGGGTTTTTTATCAGAAGAGTTCTTATGGTGTCTGGTTGGTCCTAAATGAAAATGACTAACCCTCAATATCACCACTCAATATCACCATCATGTTGGCTATCTTTAAAAATATTGTTATCTCTACTCCCAAATGGATGGCTATATCAACATGTGGTTTCACGAATAGACTTCTTATGATACCTAGTTGGTTCCAAATGCCAGTCATACATCCAAAATGGCTGCAATGACCGCTGTCATGAAAATCTTGCTGTCACTACTCACCCTGAATAGATGATCATTATGACATTGGGTTTTCACCAAAAGACTTCTAATGATGTCTACTTTGTCCTAAATGATAATGGTACCAATCTGAAATCCAATATGTCCACCAACCACATTGGCTAATTTGAAAATCTTGTTATCGCTGAAGTATCATTTATTTTCGTGGGTCTCAATGTTCAATTTTCATTGTTTTGGGAAGAAAAGAAAAAAAAACACACAATTTGTGGGTACTTACATTCGTGGTTTTGCCTGTCAGAGTTGGCATATTTGTAGGTATTTAATTTTGTGGATTAACCTTTACATACGACAATACAAAAGAACAAAACTATGACGACAATAAACGATGGTTGCTTCAATGGTTAAAACAATATTACCACCTGAATGAGCACAAATCAAACACCTGTCAAGATGAATCACATACACTCAACATTAAAGCGAGCTGATGCAGCCAACAACACTAAGCTACTCGGTTATTAAAGTACATGTGCAGTGCTAATAAAATCCAATATCCCGACGTCCGGGGTCCATCTCATTTCAGAATCTCATTTTGTGTATTCTAGGTGAAGTAACCGTCAACCTTGCCTAAAAAAAATCTAATTTGCCTGACAAAATTTTGATCTTGCTTACGAAATGTGGAATTTTATTTTCAAGTTGTTGAAGGACTAGTAAATTGTTAACATTTATCCCCATGTATGCTCCTTACCCATATGAAGATCATCTACTTACCGTACTTCTATCGAAAGCTATAGACTTTGTGTACAAGCGAAGCATGTGACCTATGAATGGGGAACAGATTGCCTGGGTTACCTATTCTTAGTGCTCACTTGACTTTAACATGCATGTGATTTTACCAGCAGTAGGACAGAAATACCGTTTTTAAGACTGTCTATGGCACATACCATTTTATATGTATGGGTTAGGGTTAGGGTTAAGAAAATTTAATATGATTTTGTTCATTTCTTTTCATAGTAAAATTAGGGTCATTTTGGGCGCATGGAATTGGAGTCTGAGCTTGTGAAATTTCAGTAAATTTTTTTAAATTGAAAAAAGCCCTTGTATTTTTATGCGTTCTGTCCACGCATTACAGAAACCGGTCAGAACCAGTCTGCTGAGGACAGAAACTGTTCCAACAGTTGATACAACTGGTGCAGTGGTGCGTGGCTGAGTAATCAGATTAAAACTAACTTGTGTACACAACAAGCTGTTAATTAATTACCTTATTGTTGTAATCTGGATAGTTTAGACCAAATGTGGGATGTTTTTTTGAAGTGTTATAAGTAATAAAGGGATCAAAGGTTGTCCATGATGGCTCTGAGTCTTTGATTAAAAATCAGCCATCCTTTGGCGGAGGTGAGATAAAAAGGAAGGACTGACCAAAATATGATTTAGTTAGAATCACTTGAGTAAGTAATGCAACATTGGTTAATCATATTAAGCGGCACCTATGAACAATGTCAAAAGTGTAAAGAGAAACTGTGGAAAGCTAGACACGCTTCAGATGCTAATGAATATCAACACTGCTGATCCAATGAGTAAGGAGGACATTGATAGAGACTTGGTTGACATCAGGACCTGGAGGAAAACATTGCTTTACATGAAATATTTTGAGATCTGAATAAACACTCAAGTAAATTTAATATGATTTTGTTCATTTCTTTTCATAGTAAAATTAGGGTCATTTTGGGCACATGGAATTGGAGTCCGAACTTGTGAAATTTCAGTCAAGGCTTGTGATTTTTTTAAAGTCACCAGCCCTAAGCTTGTGCCAAAAATTTTTTTTTTCTTTGAGCACTGATGTGCATGATCTCTTCCTTTAAACACTGTCCATAAAGTTGCACCATCAATTACTTTCTGATGACCATGGTGTAAAGCTGCAGAGTGGTAGAATTGAACTAAGATCCCTCTCGGTTTGGATTATGTCATCATTCTACATGTGAACCAAACACGTGACCAGCTGCCCTCTACTCAGTGTACTTAGCAGGCAGTTTCAACATCAAAGTGCGAAGATGCTAACTAAATTGGAAAACAATGGAATCATTTGTTTTAGCCTGCCTCATGTACGAACCGACTTGAACCACTAGACTTGACTTAAAGTCTCATCAGTCAAGCAGATTTGTGCTGAATTGATAATTGAGGCTCAAGCAAAAATGTGTGAAAGATCCAACCTAATTGTGCAAGGATTTGAGAATGCTTGACACTTTAATTCAACATTTTCAGGATTATTTACCAGACCAACATTTTGTGTGTAAAAGTCGACTTGGTTGACATGATGTTGATTCAGTTGTTTTGTCCAAAAATCAGTGAAATGTGAGTTTTAATAATCTGCAGTAATTAGTGTATATAAACAGTGTTTCATTAGTAACTGTGCTTCAAGCAATAGTTGTAGTATTGTACAGTCATGTTGTTCATTGGGATTGGCATGCATGGTTAAAATGAGACATTCTTTCACAAGGATTAAAATGTTTGGACAACTGTTTCACTTGAATGAAGAATCAATTTGAATAAGTATTAAATCTAATTTTCATTTAGAGTATAATTTCTTATTCTTTCGTTCTTTTTCAGTGCTAACAGTGTTTGAATACCTTATACTTTTTCTCATGTCTCGCTATCCTTACTTATCTCACAGCATATCGATTTAATGCAGTGAGTGGAAGTTACAGCTACTAAATTTTTTTACCAGATTACAGAAATGAGGTTGTAACACAGTAAAAGAGAAAAAAATGAGGTTGAAACATGGTTTTAAAAAATGACCAGGGAGGAGGGGGCTTCTTTATCATATGTGACTAATTTTTTGGTGGATCTTTCAATTTGTGGTTCAGAGCAACAGTGAAATCCACGAAAATTGATACCCCACGAAATTAGTGATACTACAGTATCAGAGATGGTTTAAACCCTCGGCAGTTAAAAGGAAGAAATGGTCTTATCTTGAATTTCTGGGGGGAAAAATTTCCCAGTAGAGTGTCAGTCCCTTCAAGGGACTCTTTGTTTTGTATCATTTTAAATGCATTCTTTGTGTAGTATCATATCCTTCATTTTACCATTTGTGCCTTATTAACAGATGGTATGGTAGAACTTTACAAAGTAAAGAGAACAATTGATTCCTATTTCAGGCCTGTGAAGCATGGAAGAAAGAAGCTGAAGAGTCAGTTAGGAAAGCAAAATTTGCAGAAGAAGAGAGGAATCAATCAATAAAACATAGAGATGAGGTTTATATTTTTGTAGTTCACCTGACCATATGGCCAAGTGATCTTATGGTATGACCCTGTGTCCGTCATGTGTTGTGCATCGTGTGTTGACCATCAGCAATTGCTTGTTACCACTCTGGAGTCCATATTTCTGGTCCAATTTCAAGCAAATTTTGAATATGGGCTTGTATCATCAAAATCTTGGATGAGCTTGATAATGAACAAGAGCCATAAATATTGATGAGGTGATCTTGTATTTGATTTGTTGTCATTTTTGCCACTTTGGAGGCCATATTTCTGATTCGATTTTGATCAAATTTGGGATATGCTTATATCCTTAAGATCTCAGATAAGTTCAGTAATGTGCAAGATCCATGCATAATGATGAGGTGATCTTGCATCTGATTAGCTAAGCTTGTTACCACTCTGGAGGTCATATTTCTGATCTGATTTCAATCAAACTTGGAATGTAGGCTTGTATCATAAAAGTCTTGGTTGAGTTCGCTAATGAGCAAGATCCATACATATTGTTTAGGTAATCTTGTATCTGATTGGTTTTCATTTTTACCACTCCAGAGGTCATATTTCTGATTCAATTTTAATTAAATTTGGAATATATGCTGATATCATTAGGATCTCAGATGAGTTTGATAATGAGCAAGATCCATGCATAATAATGAGGTGATCTTGCATCTGTTTGGATAAGCTTGTTACCACTCTGGAGGACATGTTTCTGACCTGATTTTGATCAAACTTGAAATAAGGGCTTATATCATCAAGATCTTGGACAAGTTAGATAATGATTAAGATGCACGCATATTAATGAGGTGATCTTGCATCTGATTGGCTGAGCTTGTTGCCACATTTGTTACTGATTTTCACCGATAAATTACCTTCTTTCTCTTTTTTTTAATACAAGAATTCAGTTGTTATTGATTTACACCCATTTATCACCCCCACCCCCAGTATTTATTCCAGGTACATATTTTCTTAAACATTGATTCCTTACAAGATTGTTGTTTCCACAACTCCAAGATTGGAGCAGTTCTGTCCTGTAAACACAGAACAGACATAGGGTGGAGGTTGGGAAATCAAATAACATTTGACATTTCCCACCTATTTCGTCATTTCCGTTTAGTGTGGTGCTGAATGTAGAAAAATATCAACCCTTTAAATAAAAAGGTAAACATGGGCCAAAAAATGCAAATCCATGAATGAATACCAACAAGAAAAAATCATCCCAATGTTACTGATTTTTATCTTTTTGTTTTCAGCTGATTTCTTCCTGGTTTTAAGGTTTGGAAAATAAACACTTAAAAATTCCGAGATTTTACAAATAAAAACAAAAAAAACACCAAACACTAAGTATATGCTTTTATCATCAAGATCTTGGACAAGTTCAGCAGTCGAGTTTGATAATGAGCAAGATCCACACATATTAATGAGCTGATCTTGCATCTGATTGGCTGAGCTTGTTGCCATTCTGGAAGCCATATTTTTGACCTGATGTTGATCAAACTTGAAATATGAGCTTATATCATCAGGTTCATGGATGAGTTTGAAAGTGAGCAAGATCAACACATATTAATGAGGAAATTTTGCATCCACTTTGGTGACCTTGTTATCACTCTGGGAATCATATTCTGAACCAATTATTATCAAACCTGGAGTATATGCTTTTATCATCAAAATTTCAATAATGAGCAAGATGAATGCATATTAATGAGGTGATCTTGCATCTGATTGGTTGAGCTTGTTACCACTCTGGAAGTTGTATTTCTGATCTGATTTTGAGCAAATTTGAAATATGGGTTTACATCATCAACATTTTGGATGGATTCAGTAATGAGCAAGATCAATGCATATTCATGAGGTGATATTGGATCTGATTGAGTTTGTTTCCACTCTCAAAGTCATATTTCTGATCAGATTTTGGTCAAACTTATAGTATATGTTTATATCCCCAAGCTCTTGGATGAGTTTGATTTATATCTGCTGGGCTGAAATTGTTACCACTCTGTAAGTCATAATTCTGATCTGATTTTGATCAAACTTGGAAATGGGCTTATGTCTTCAAGATCTTGGATGAGTCCAATAATGAGCACGATCCACACATATTAATGAGGTGATTATGCATCTAATCTTCGATTGCTTCAGTTATTAGCAACAGACTATGCATATTAATTTTGTGGCTTATCTTTTGAATTTTTTTTTATATCATGATTTAGTTAAAAAGGTAAAATCAACATGATATAAAATTTGGGAGGTAGTTTACGTAGTTTTTTTCTTATAGTACTACTTCTTATAGTACTACTTAAGCCTGCTTAATGAAGTGGTCTTCTATTGACTTATGTAAGCCAGGTGAGTGATATCAGGCCCATTAGGGCTTCTTGTTATTATATCTGTAGTATATTTGTAACATTGTTTACCTTTATAATTAAATAGAATGTTTTTTTTGTCTCACTTGGGAATAAGAAGACATTCGTGACACTTTTCTGGCAACAACGTCATCATTGTAGCCTTAAGAAATATTTAACTTTTATGTGAAAGTGTTTAAAAGTCTATATCTTCTGCATCAGTTGCTGTATTCAGCTGAGCCTTTGGTACAGTATCACTGTATACTTGACTGTTGTACCTTGTTATGCTACAACTTCACTGAAACTTTGGTACAGTATCACTGTATACTTGACTGTTGTACCTTGTTATGCTTTGATTTCCTGTCCTGCCTGCATAAGCAGAATTTTGTGTTGTCATAATGTCGTTCACAGGCCTGCATTCTGAGGAACTCTTTTTTTTATGCCTATTTTGGATACAGTGAATGATAATTCTAGGATGTGAAAGAACACTTGTATCAGTTTCTAAAATATAAAAGTAAAAATTGAATTTTTCAGTGAACTTTAAGGAATAGCTAAGTCTGTATTATGATTTGCTGTTTAGATGGGGTTCTTTTTAAAACTGCACAGCAGAGAGTAATCTCACCTAACACGTTTCCCTATCATATTGAAATTTGTCTTTTTGATCCACTATTTAGTTATAGATGATATATTGAATCTTATATAAAGTGTTCATTTCCTTTGATATTCATATTGTCATTTGGAGACCCTGCTGAGCCATAGGTGACAATTATTAAAGGAGTTTAATAAATTTGCCTGCAATGAACACAACCGTATGGTCTTGTTTACTATTTGAAAACAAAAATTATATTTTTGTATAAAACAGGAGATAGTATATTTAAATTACTTTGAAATACATTTTGGAGGCCATTTACATTGCATTTTTGCTTCATAGGATGTAATGACATCCTTTTTTACATCAGTATTTGATGTTTCAAAAATCTTATAAGTATTTATGTATATATAGGATTTAATAGCACATCAGCACAATCCTGGTTATATAGTGTAGAATAAAAACTAGGTAGTAGCAATGCTATATGCAGAAACCATGCCAAAGTCATGAGGAATACAGTCCTTCAAAGCAAAAATAAATATGCACCTTGAGACAAAAGAAAAAAGGTAAAGATATAGCAAAAACTCATAAAATGCCAGACAAAGATAAATGCAAAAAGGTAAAACTCTTAAAATACAAGATCTAAATTTTTATGTACAAACCACACCGTTTTAAAAAGTTGAAGTCCTCAGTTGGAACATCATCATGGGATGCATCCATTAGTCACCTCTTTTGATATGCAGGAGGATTCATCTGACCAATTCCACATCCCTCAGCTTGCAGGGATTTCAAACATCTGACCAATTCCACATCCCTCAACTTGCAGGGATTTCAAACATCTGACCAATTCCACATCCCTCAACTTGCAGGGATTTCAAACATCTGACCAATTCCACATCCCTCAGCTTGCTGGAATTTCAAACATCTGACCAATTCCATATCCCTCAGCTTGCAGGGATTTCAAACATCTGACCAATTCCACATCCCTCAGCTTGCAGGGATTTCAAACATCTGACCAATTCCACATCCCTCAGCTTGCTGGGATTTCAAACATCTGACCAATTCCACATCCCTCAGCTTGCAGGGATTTCAAACATCTGACCTATTCCACATCCCTCAGCTTGCAGGGATTTCAAACATCTGACCAATTCCACATCCCTCAGCTTGCAGGGATTTCAAACATCTGACCTATTCCACATCCCTCAGCTTGCAGGGATTTCAAACATCTGACCAATTCCACACCCCTCAGCTTGCAGGAATTTCAAACATCTGACCTATTCCACATCCCTCAGCTTGCAGGGATTTCAGACATCGAATGTAAGAAATATAACATGGGCTCTTGAAATATCATTATGTTGATAACATTAGGATAAATATTTATTTTTATTACCATATATACTTGAGTATAACCCTGATCCATATGCAAACAACATAGACCCTGATCTGCCATCACATAATGCGCTGGCAGATCAGGGCCTGTGTTGTTTGTTCTACTGATTAGTCCTTACAAACTGCATAGACCCAGATCTGCCAATGCATTATGTGATGGCAGATCTGGGTCTATGCAGTTTGCAGTTGTTATTGGCTTATACGCGAGTATATACTGAAAGTTTATTGAAAGTAGTCTCTCAGTAATAGACTGCCTATTTCTTCTTAGGAATTCTTTTGATTATATGGTTTAGCTATATATTTTATTGATTTTGCATGATATATAAAGGCAATTTTTTTTAAAATGATATTTTCCAATCGAACTTGTATGTTTATGTAGTTATTTTGATTTCATTTAGATTTTTTCTTTTTAACATGTTTGTATATAAAGTGAAGAACTTTTATAAGCAGTCTTTATTATTTCAGGCTCTAAGTCATCTAAAGAAAATGAAGTTAGAAATGCAATCTAAAGAGAGTCCATACATACGCAGTTTACAAAGAAATGCTGATTTAGAAAATATATCCATACCTCAACTGCGACAGTTACAACAACAGTTACGTTCAGATCTAGAAAAAATTGAACAGGTAAGTTCAGTCTCTAAATGTTGACAATGAGTTTCGAAGACCTTACCTATGACACATAGAATAGCAGCTACATTCATATTTACAAGAAACTGAACAGTTAGATTTTATCTCTTTAATGTTGGGATTAAGTTTACAATTAAGTATAGAAAATAATATTGCATATGCAATAAAGTTTGAAATTAAGCAATTTAAAGGACCAGTGCTGCCCTTTCACCCCTACTGAGATGGCAACCATTCCAAATTTAGCAGAATTATTAAACATTTTTAGTGAAAATTCCACATTCCTAATAATTTTATTGGATACAATTTTGAATAGGATATTTTTATGTGGACACAGAAAAATACTTAAGCACCAGTATGATAGATTGGTACATGAATACAGTTTCTGAATGTAAACAACAGAATGTACTTGACAAGAAACCAATCTATTAGACTGTAAATAGGTGATGAAATAACAGAGATGAAGAGGACAGAAAGATGCAGTGAGGAAAACTTATGTTTGTTTATGGTTCTTGTTTTGGCCAAAAATGTCAATTAAGGGATCTATATTTGGAGGAAAAGATACACTGTTTATGCTTATTATACCTTTTTTATTACTGACTGTGTACGGGTTTTGGGCTCATAGCAAAATGCAATATGACTGTATAGAACTTATTTACTTTTAACATGTTATCAATTCCAGATGGGCTGCCTAGATTCTGAAAAAAATTACATGAGATAAGCATGCTCATGGGTTGGCTTCTCTGCCAAAACATATTCATAAAACCAACACTTTCAAAACAAACCATTCTTTTGGGCCAATTAAATTGTTCCTTATAGCCTGGGACTGCTGTTAATAGGTTTTTCAGGGGCAATTCTTTTAAAGGAAGATTTGTGAAATTATACAATTTACCTTCATGATGACCATGATTGTAGACATATTGGTTAAGTTTACATTAATTAATATTTTCATGCCTTTAATAAAAGTCATAATGTTATGATACCACCTTTCAAAAATTGAATCATTTTTCCCATTGCCTTTGAATAACTCAAAGTCACTTTTCACTTTCTTTGATTAAAAGTGTTTGTTTAGATGCCATCTGCATTTTTTAACTCGTCTGGCCATATGCGTATGGTATGACCCTGCATCTTTTGTACATTGTCTTGTATCTGTCAACAATCGCTATTTCCAATTCTCCACTAGATGCATGGTTAGCAACTTGCTCAAGTAAATATACCCATCTGCATCCAACCCATACCTCATGATGGAGAAGAGTCTGTTGTAAAAAATGAGCATAATTCTCCTGAAATTGAGAGTACAATGATTGGTCAACATGCATATCTGATGATGATGACAGTGATATGTTCTGTTTCACAATCCACTGAGAACTGCAGAAGTGATTTGTCAATATAGCATCGTAAGGTGATAACCATAACATTTACCAAGTCTCGTGGAAATCCAGGAAAAAATGTGTGACTAGCTGTGAAGATTTTGTAATAAACTGCATTCACCTGCAAGTCAAAAGGGCAATAACTCGTATAAAATTGTCGGAGCAAAATGAGTTAACAATATGTGCATATTCAGGTGATAAACATAATATTTACCAAGTTTTATGGCAATCCATCAAAAACTGGGGTACTGGTTGTGAAAACAAGATTGTCATCACACTGCTTGAAGCTACAAGTAAAAAAGGGCAATAACTCTTTAAAAAATTGTGGGAGTAAAGTGATTTCATGGATTTTTCTAGGGTGATTGGAAATGGGGCCAGGGCCCATAATTTTGGGAAAGATTTTGACATTGGGAACAAAAATTGTCAAGAGTAAGTTGCAAAACTTGGGAATTGTGCATTATTTTGAAATATTTTTCATTGGGACAGGGTCCCATTATTGGCTTATGGATACCCCTAAAAGAATCCCTGGATTTGTCGCTGTGTGCATCTTCAGGTGATGACCATAATATTTACCAAGCTTCATGGCAGTCAAGCAAAAACTGCATGACTAGTTGCATCATACATGGCATTAGGCTACAATACAAAAAGGGTTAAATCTCTCAACAAAAATTGCTGGAGCAAAGTGATTTGTTGATACATGCATCATCTGATAATTACCATAATATTTATCAAGTTTCATGGCAATCCTTCAAAAATTGCAGGACTAGTTGCATCATAACAAGATTGTGTGGCAGACAGACAGCTGGATAGATGGGCATGAGGATTACTATATATCCCTGCCTCTACATAAAACCACAGGACCAAAATCAACCAAACTGGGCTGAGAGCATCCTGGCATGAAGGCATTTCAAGTTTGTTCAAAATATGCAGATCTGTAGCTGCCATTACTAATAATGGGAACAAATTTGACAGCATCCTAGCAAGAAGGTTGTTTCAATTTTGTGCAAAAATGATACCTATCTACTGTCAGATGTGGCTGCAGTTACTAAAAATATAAAAATCTTGTGAATAACTACAGAATTTGACCAAATTGGATGGAAAGCATTCTGGCATGAAGGCCCTTCAAGTTTATACAGTTGATGCCTCTCTGCCATCAAATATGGCCACCATTACTAAAAATAGAAAAAAATTTATTCACGCATCTTCTAAAAAACCATGGCATTAAGGCCTCTATAATTCTTACAAGTGATGCCGATCCATCATCTCATATGGCTGCCTTGCAAAACATAGAGGAAAAAAAAACATAAAATGACTTCACAAAAGCGCTGCACAGAATTTGACTAAATTTGACAGAAAGCATCTACCATGAAAGCCTTTCAGGTTGGTTCAAATGATGCCTATCTGCCATTAAATACAGCCGCTGCTACTAAAAATAGAAAAACCTTCAAGCAACTTCTGAACAGAATTTGACCAAATTTAACAGAAAGCATCTTGGTACCAAGGCCAGTTTGTACAAATGATGCCAATCTACCTTAAGAAATCACCACCATTATTAAAAATATAAAAACCTTAAAATGACTTCTCAAACACAGCTGAATAGAATTTGACCAAATTTGACAGAGAGAAATCTGGCATGAAGGCCTTTGAAGTTTATGTAAATGAAGCCCTATGCACCAACAAATATGTCCACAATTTCTAAGAACGGAAAATGTTATTAAACTTCTCAAAAAAAATTTAACAGAACATGACAGAAAGCATTGTCATGAAGGCCTTTCAAGTTTTTACAAATTATGCCAATCCACTGTCAAATATTGCTGATACTAAAAATGGAAGAGCTCCTTTTGACTACTGAAAAAACTGCTGAACAGAATTTGACCAAAAAAATATTATAGCTTGAAGGTCTTCCAGATTTGTAGTAATGATGCCAAATTACCATTAAATATGGATGCCGTTACTAAAAACAGAAAAATCCTTTATATTACTTTATTTCAAAAACTGCTCAACAGATAGAAAACATCTCAGCATAAGGGCCCATTAATAATGGACACATGATACTGATCTGCCATCAGATATGGTTTGCTTTGGTTTTGTGTTTTATTGCATAGTGACACAAGTAGGCTATTTATTGCCGAGGCAGTTGGATTAAAGGGCCTTGCCCAAGGACACACCACAGTAGCTGAGGACCCATTCTGATCTGATGGTAGGATTCGAACCCTCACCCTTTTGGTCACTTGTCCGACACACTAACTACTGAGCCACTGTCTCTCCTACCTCCAATAGTTGCATCTTACAACATGCAGGAGAGTACATCAGGCCTGTTCTACATCCCTGAGCCTGCAGGGGGTTATGGATGACGATGAAGATACAAAATAGAGAAACCTTGAATGTTTTCATAACATGCAATCAATAGAATTAGAAGAAATTTGAGTATACAGCATTCTACTTAGATTTCTTGGCCAACTGCTCTTGTGTTTGACTTTTAGGCAGATGTCAGCCAGGTGTGTGATCTCAGGCTAACTTGGGCCTTTTGTTATAAAAATGTCTCTCATAAATTGAAGCGTTTGTGGGATTTTTATTGCCTCACCAGCATAATCATGGTGTGACATAGGTATCACTTTTTCGGTGGTGTCAGTGTTAGGATTCTTTATTAAAGTTCTTTTAAACTGTAGCATGTCCAATAAATTGGGGTACAGCATTGCACAGGTCGCAGGTGAGACCTTTTGCATATCCATGGTATTTTTTTAGTGCATGATCTATTGTCAGTTTATTTAGAGATGTTATTTTTAAAATTAAGTTTTCTATTTTTAGGTAATGTACAAGCAGCAAAGTGTAAAGTGTATTAAATGTGTGGATAAGAAGCGAAATGTTACCACGGGACCATGCAATCATAATGTAATGTGTGCTGAATGTGCAGGAAAAGTGTCAGAATGCCCACTGTGTGGAATCAAAATCAGTCAAAGAAATACAGTGACAGTGAGCAACTATCATTTGTAATGGTGGTGGAATATAGGCCATTAGGAAGGAATTAATAACAATCAGCAATCAAGGCATGTTTATCTTGGTAACTTCCTGCAGTACAGATGCATGTATTATTTTGCAGTTGTTGACAGGTCATCTTGCACTGATTTGGAATGAAATAATTGATTATTTTGAAACCCAAAGCTATATGTACTTTTTTTTTTTTTTTTTTGTTATTAGCCAATCATGCATTGGTTTGGGGATATTCAACCATTTAATCTACTTTTTTTTCATCATGTTCATCAACCGCTGGTCGGATTTTATGGCTTTGGTACATAAATATTATTCAGTAAGATATTGTATACATGATAGCTGTATGGCTTATCTAATTAAACAACAGTGGAAAGTATAATTTCATAACAGCTGCCACTCTGATTCTTTTGTTTTCCCAATCCTTGGAAAATTATGAGAAACACGATGTATATGCTTTTGTTTTATATTATGAAAAAGTTCTATCACAAGATGATAAATTTCTATTACAATGGAAAAATTATTTGATGTATTTTTTTTTAATAACCTTAATTTTTTTTCAACAAATTTGCTAGAAAATATGTTTCATGTAGACAATAACAAATTTTAAGCTGCTTCAATATAATTTAACTTTTAATGGAAAATCAAAGGCATTTGTTGAATATTTGTTTCAGCCTTTGTTCTAAGAAGCATTATGAGGATACTTTTCTTCGATCTTCCAAAGTACATTGGAAATCTGAAAGAGCTTCTCACTCAAAAGCATTTACTTTTGACACAATATTTCAGTTATTTGAAATGCATTCCATGCTACCAATACACAAACATTGCAGAAAGAAGCACACATTTAAGAATTGTAAAGTTGGACCCATGGTCATGAAACAACCCGAGTCTGGATACTGTAAAACAACTACTTTGAGGAAATGAAAACTTCAGTGATCTTTAACCTAGAGACATTTTAACACAGATTTATGTTACTGCATATCCAATTCAAGAAAATAAAAAGTTAAATAAAATGTTGGTCCAGTTTTATCATGGTACACATAGGGCAGTGCACCAACTCCACCAATGACTTTCACTTGCTAATATTATTTGTTTGACAGTATTTGGTTTGGGTCATCATCATCATCATTATTATTATTATTATTATTATAATGCTTGTGCAGTTTGAATAATTTAGATCTCTTCTGTACAGATTGGTTTGGATAAGATTATACATATAAGAGGAGAGTTACGTATCATTGATATTACGGACCCTCCCTTTGTTTATTATTATCAGTTATATTATGGTTTTGTTTCTCACACATCAGTTTGTGTAAATATTAGCCCAAGTTCAAAGCATTTTCGACTTATAGGGATTTCAGTCCCTCCATGCTTATGGCATAGTGTCCATTCTCTTTTACCAAATATAGTTTGCATTACAAATAATAGCAAATTTTATGGTCTTGCTAAAATTAGTAACAAAGTATTGTTCAACTGGCCTTTTAGGTACAGTTGTTATATGTGAAGGGAGGCAACTCAAATTTAGGTCAATGATTAGACCTGATATTTATCTCCCTTGTATATTGCTCCACTGATGGCACCACTCGAAACAATAGTAGAAAATGCTTTTAAAAGGAAATCACTACAAATTTCTCCATTGTTTCAAATGTTATTATAAATTCTCTAAGGACATATAAAGAAAAGAAAATTTAGAAAAATATTATAAAGATTGACTAGTATGTTAACATTAGTATAAATGACCATGATTTTTAGTATGTTAACATTAGTATAAATGACCATGATTAACTGTTTCTGGAGTTACATTCTTCCATCTGATCTTGTGTAATTAGGATCACTTGAACCCTCAAAGTCACCAGTATTCTCAGTACTTTGATTTGTGATTTCATTGCAGAGAGCCAGATCAAAACAGAATAATGTGATAAGATGCTCTCTCATTACATTATCACTGTCACAACTTATATTGCCGATTCTGGATTAACATGAGATGCAAATTATCTGTTTGTTTACCAGTATTTGCAATACTTTGATTTGTTATTTCATTGCAGAGGGCCAGATCAAAACAGAATAATCTGAAAAGGTGCACTGTCATTACAGTGTTTATCTCTGTCTCAACTTACATTGCCAAATGTTATAACTTAAGATGCAGAATATCTTTAGCTTACCATTATATTTAGACTATATTAACTTTTTAGCATTTTGGTAAGATTTCATAAATGCTGTACAGAAGACAAAATTATGAAGAACATTTATAGTGTTTCTATTAGTTCCATTTTGAAGTCCCTTTCATGCTATGTCCTTAGTGCTATCATCAATATATTCAACTTGTATTTGCCGTTTTTTTAATTGTGTATGTATACTAGTACTGTATAAATTATATGTCCTTTTGGTTGTATAGATTATTCAGCATACAATACTGGTCAGCTGTCATTCATGCCACAGATCCACGTGTTACAAATTCAGCTGTCATTCATGTCACAGGTCCAAGTGTTACAAATTCAGCTGTCATTCATGCCACAGATCCAAGTGTTACAAATTCAGAAGCTAGTTGGTACATTAATTATTCTGTCATTGGAAAATTAATTATTGCATCATGAGATTTTGTAAATGTAGCATCTGTTACAGTATGTACTTGCTTATAAGTCGAGTCCAACTGCAAAAAAACATAGACTCTGATCTGCCAGTGCATTATGTGACAGTCTGTGTTGTTTGTTCCACTGATAACTCCAAGCAAACTGCATAGACTCTGATCTGCAAGTTCCATTATGTGACAGCAAATCTGAGTCTGACTTGTGAGTATATATGGTAGATTTTTTCCAGGATTTTGCAGATTGTTGCCTGTAGTTATCTATTTAATATGATACCACATTGTAACATTTTTCTGAATTTATAATGTTGGAAAATTTCTCATGTTTAATTTTTCATGATTTCTTCACTTGATGGCACAAATTGTTTTACTTTTCAAATTTCTGAGAGCTGTAATTTTCATAATTTTCACCTTGACCTCAAAAGTCATGAAAATATAACCACATGTAAATTTTCCCATATGCAGTAGGTGTCTTGTAAATGTTTATTTTTTTAGACTTTTTATTATCCAAAGTTGGGCAGGGGATATAGAAACATGTTCTGTCCATCCATCAGTCCATCGAGTTGTCTCACTTTCATTTCTGAAGCTTAACTCCAAAACCGTTCAGGATATCTATATGAAATTGGTACACCTATTGGATTAGTGGTGTAGACGTGCATTTTCTTATAATAGTGCTTCAGTTTCAATATTTTTAGTGCTTTTGTCTTTCGTTGGTCCATCCATACATCTAGTAACCACAGTTTTGTTTCTAGGGCAAAACTCCAAAACTATTTTAGATATTTCTTTGCAACTTGGTTCACTTATTAAACTAGTGGTCCAGATGTGCCATTTACTATTCACAATTCCTCAGAGTCAGTACTGTTAGTTTTCATTTTTTCTGTTCATCAATCCATCATTTACACTTTCGTTTCCAGAGCATAACTCCAAAACCATTCAGGATATTTCTATGAAGATTGGTACACATATTAGACAAGTGATGTAAATGTGTATTTTTATCGTCACTAACCTTCAGATTCAATATTTGTATGTTTAATCCATTTGTCTGTTCACACTTCTCTAGAGCATAATTCTAAAACTGTTCAAGCTATCTCTTTGAAACTTGGTATACAAATTTTGCTAGTGATGTAAGCATCTCTTTAAAACTTGGTATAAAAATTTCACTAGTGTTGTAGTCATCTCTTTAAAACTTGGTATACAAATTTTGCTAGTGATGTAAGCATCTCTTTAAAACTTGGTATACAAATTTCACTAGTGATGCAGGCATTTTTTAAAAACTTGGTATACTAATTTCACTAGTGATGTAGGCATCTCTATAAAACTTGGTATACAAATTTCACTAGTGATGTATGTATCTCTTTAAAACTTGGTATACAAATTTCACTAGTGATGTAAGTATCTCTTTAAAATGTGGTATACAAATATGACTAGTAATCCAGATATGCTTTTTATGATTCACAATTCCTCAGTTACAGTAGTTTTAATGTTTTTGTTCATCCATTCATCCATCATTCACATTTTGTTTCTTTGGCAAAACTCCAAAACCTTTGAAGATATCTTGGTGAAGTTTGGTTACGCATATTAGGCTGGTGGTGTAAATGTTCATTTGGCTATTCACAATTCCGCAGTTAAAATATTTTTTTTTTGTTTTCATGTTTGTTGATCCTTGCATTCATCATTTACACTTTTATTTCCACAGCATAACACCAGAACCATTCAAGATATCTATCTGAAAGTTGGTACACATTTTAGACTAGTGGCCCAGATGTGTCTTTTGCTATTCACAAATCTTTACTTTCAATAACTTTGTATTGTTTTAGTCCATATATTGATCCATTATCCACACTTAGTTTCCAGGGCAAAATGCGAAAACTGTTTAAGATATTGCCATGAAATTTGGTGCTGTTATGAAACTGATGGTGTAGATGTGCCTATTGCTATTCACAATTCTTCAGTTTAAATATTTTTAACATTTTCATCAATTTGTCTATTCATCCATCCATCCATCCACAATTCACAATTTCATTTCTGGAGCAAAATACTGATGCCTAACATTCAACTCTATAATTTTTTAATACAAACCTCCTAAATGAATTTTTTAAAAATAAATTCTTCTGTCTTAGACATTTTGGAATGGTGGGGATGTAGTTGACTCCATCTTCATGTACAACTTGGCTTCATGGAGACCAGAGTAGTTATGTATGTCTCTCCCACTTGTTTAGTTATTTGAATAATGGCTAACAATATTTGTCCAGCAGCAGAAAATACCAAATTTAATTCTCTTGTTATTATGTGATTTTGAAAGTTACACAAGTATCATTCATTTCTGTTTCCAAAGCAATAGAAATTTTATATTTCATTGCATTGAATTTACACAAGATACTATTCAAGAGACTGTACAGTTTAAATATTCAGAAAGTTCATTTTGTGCCAATTTACTTTTTGTATTGTATAAATTATATTTTATACAGTGAATATTAATGCACATGTATATTGCTCTTGGACTAACACAAGGAAAATCAGAATGCAGCTAGAATTATTTTGTGTTATTGCTTCTATTAAAAGAAAGTTAGGAAGCAGTTAGAATTATTATTTTGTTCTTAATTGAAGGTTTTTGATTTTGGATGTGATATCAACCACAATTTTTATCCAGTATATCATCCATTACCTGTATCTTTAAAAAAAGGATCACTAGAGTAATCTCCCTGTTTATGTCATAATGGAAAAAGAATAACTTTTGAAACTTTGTACTTTAAAGTGATGTCCTATCAATCACAATTTTTAGGTTGGATATCATCCTATACCAGTATCTTTTAGAAGACAATCAATAAAGTTATCTCCCTGTTAATGTCATGATGGAAAGAGAATAACTTTTGAAACTTTGAACTTCTGGTTACTGAGTAATTATTGAACAGAATACAATTATGGGGGGGGGGGGAGTCCAGCTATAAACAGAAATATTGAAGATTACTGAAAATCTAGTCACTGTATGTACTTGCATATAAGTCATATCAACTGCACAGACCCAGATCTGCCATCGCATAATGTGCCGGCAAGTCTGGGTCTATGCAGTTTGTTAGGAGTAATCATTATAACAAACAACTTAGATCCTGATCTGCTGGCACATTATGTGAAAGCAGATCAGGGTCTATGTTGTTTGCATTGGGACTTATAAGCGAGTATATATGGTACATTTTAGATATAATTACATGGGGACAATATTCAGGATAAACATCCATCTCTTGTGTACCATACAGCATGCATTCTAGCTATACAATCATTTCTTGGAAATCAATATAAATCCTTTGACAAGCTAGAGTTTGAATACTTATAAGTTGAGTCCAACTGCAAACTGCACAGAACCAGATCTGCCATCACATAACATGCAGGCAGATCTGGGTCTATGCAGTTTGTTAGGAGTAATCAATAGAACAAACAACACAGACCCTGATCTGCTAGTGCTTTATGCAATTGCAGGTCAGGGTCTATGTTGTTTGCAGTTGGACTCGTCTTATAACCAAGTATAGATAGTACCAGTAAAGGGCCTGAAAGTTTCACTTGTCTGTTGATAAAGTCAAGTGGTTGGTGTTTAAGGATGGATGGAATTTTCCTGAATAATAGTACAAACTTCTCATAACAGCACAGACTCATGTCATGGAGGATTAGTAGCAATTTTAAAATTTTGCAAGGCCTGCAGGAAATATGAATACATCAGGGTTCAATCTAGGATTCATGGATAAGGGGCCAGTGGCCTCTTGATATTTTTAAAGGGTCAAGGTTTAAATGGGCCAATATTTTGCATGTTGTGTTTTTTTGTTTGTTTCTTTGTTTCTTTCTTTGTTTTAAAATGCTTTTAATCTTTTTGTAATTTCACACTATGCTATTTATAATACTGTAATATTGAATTCTGTTTTCATTTGAGTAAAATCTTTTTGTGATATCATCTGCACTCTTCCCACATTCACATACAAATTAGATGCTTATGATGGATTGCTCGTTAAAGATAGATAGTCAGAACGAATATACAGAAGTCAAAAGTTTCTCCAATTTTTATACTGAATTAAATTTACATAGGATGTTTTACTCTTGGGCCAGCAGTCATTACTCACTGCTGATGTGTTTTGAATAGCTACCTGAATCCATTTTCTAGAACAAACATCAAATGATGTAAGTGAGAATCACATATTGTGTTTCTATCTTTTGTGTGATAATTTTAAAATTATCACTACTTAATTTCAGTGTCTCTATCCTGAGAGAGTTAGAGCCTCCAAGCTGTCAGTATTCTTAATACTTTGATTCCACAACAAAGTTTAATGAAAAAGTCATCAAAATGTTTTTGAGTCACATTTTGAACAGACATTCATTTGCATGTCATGTAATGGGTTATCATTTATTGCTGTGTAAAATACAAAGTATTGACATATGACACTGTAACCAGTCTAGCTAGACATTCATCTACATAATGCACATCACAGATAAAAGGCGAAATTCATTTAAGAACATAAAGGATGCAGAGATGTGTGAAATTTGCACCAATTATTTCAGTACTGTAGAATATGGATGCATCTTTCACATTTGAATATTTTGGAACCATTGATGCGAAAAATGCAGTCTAGATTGAACCTTGATACATCTTAATTTCCTATTAACATTATCATCGGACTTAATATAGACAATCATTGATAGCTTTTGTTTGTGTTGAATTAGATTGTAAGTCTGTAAAATGTGGTATGGAAGTGGAGAATATTGACAATAAATATGTACTAGATTACAAACCTAACTTATTTGTCTATTGAAATGTTGATTATACATGTGATTTGTATGAATGTTTTTGCATTTGTTAAAGTCACTGTATGGAAGATGTTTACATGTATCATCAAATGTTACTAATAAATAAAATTTGAGTCTTTGGATTTCCATACTCCAGACAAGCTATACATTATAGGGGAGATAATTCCTTTAGAAAATGTGCTTTCATAAACCTAGCATTTTTACAACATCTGTTTTTACCAAATATTTTCAGACTTTGCTTAGCTGGAATTTGCATTGTTGGGAAAAGCATGCTTATCACAGACTGTTTACTGTATGTGGGGAAATCTCGCATCAAATTTCCATTGTCCAGTATTCAAAAACATTACTCTACTTTTTTTTTTTTTTTTTTTTTCTTATTAAGTATAATGAACATAAGAAATATAATACATCTCAGATTTCTCTAAAGTTAAATTTTATGATCTCCACCCCATTCTTGAGAAATGATTTTTAAAAAAAGCAACAAATTTCCACTAACACGGTATTCTCAGTCCAAATTTTGATCACAGTGTGTGAAACTTGCCAAAAAAATTGTACTAGCCACAGGACCAGTAACCTGAAAATTCTTATGGTCCTGGCCATAACCAACGGTATTACATTTCATCATGCAAGAAGGCAAAATGTAGTAAATGGCTGAATGGTAAATGCAGCTAGATGTGAATATCAGCTCTTAGTAAGGTTATCTGTGCAATAAAAATGGAAAATAAAGAAAAACACAACAATAAGATATTTATATCATGTATCCGATTTATTAAATTTTATTGAATTCAGCATAACATGACCACTGTTTATTGACCAGGACAGTGCTGCCAACTGTCCAGCTTATCCCGATCCATACATACCTCATCTAGAGGCTGGGCATTAGAATCAAATGCTGCCATTGATGACCAGTCTTAATCATAGTCGGAATGTGAATCAGGATCCTCAGTCTTTGACTTGTCATCAATAAAAGCATCAGAACTAGGCTCAGCCTCCAAAGATCAGGCTACAGTATCCAAAGTACAGCTGCTCATGAAATAAGGTTTGAATCCAAATACCTCAACATGTTGATGCTGGGAATCGGAAGTAGCATGTGGCGTAAGACATTGCATAGGCATGGAAGAGTTGTTAACTGGAGTTGCAACCGTCTATTGTACACAGACTGTATGCAAGCTATTTACCTTCTCATCTCACCCAGCAGGTCGGATAGCTATTCTCTAGATTTGCAAATGGTCATCAAAAAAAAATTGGCATTTTTTATTGTTTATGTGGTTTCTATTATTTTTTTAAATATGATAAGATATAAATTTGTATATTAAATTTACTCTTTATGCCTAAAATGATCCAACTGGCCAAACAGACTTGGTACTCAGTTTTGGTGCCAGATTGGTGTGAAATTAGCTGGCATTGGACTGGATGGCTGCAATTTCACACACTGTATCACATAATATTTATCTTAGCCAACATTGGCAGAAAGACTGTAATCTAGTTGTACTAAGCAGATTTTCAGCATCTTATTGACATAATAAAGATTTTTTCAGTCATTTAAATTATGATCAGCTCTAAATTGTTAATATAAATAACTTTGGTTGTCTACTGGTCTGACATGTATTCTGAAATGTTGACTGTTGCAATTATAGATGGGTCTGTTATTCTTTGTCTTTTAAAACTACTGGTATGCTTTATTAGGGTTTTGTACTGAGATGCAGGAATCCTATAGTAATCACCTTTTCCTTTGTCTGTCTGTCTGTCCACACTTCTTTAAACGACCATATCTCTGCAACCCTTAAACATAATTGGATGCCATATGGTACGTGAATTGTCTCTAACATGCAGATGTGCCTTTTAAAGGATTCATCTTTTCAGGTCGAATTTTCATGGAGTTATTACCCTTTTTTGATCAGTTTAAATCTAAACTACAGCAGATTCTTTTGACCAGCATAGTTCAGGGACCATTCAGCATATTCTGATGCAGTTTGATGTGTACATTGTCTCATAGATCTAGATGGGACTTTTATGGTTTTGTCTCCTCAGCTCCATTTTATATAGAGTTATTACCATTGATGATTAACTTAATATCTTTACATGAGATGTTGCTTGTAATCAGCAGAGTGCAAGAAACATTCAACCTATTTTACTGTAATTTGGTATGAACATTGTCTCATAGACTTATATGTGCCATTTATGGGTTTAGTCTCATTTAGAAGAGTTATGGCCCCTGAATGCTCCTCCTCTTGAATTTGGTTTCTGCAAGATAATTTCATGAAAGTTTTTTTAATTCCATCCAGATTTGGCCTATGACTTCAGATTGATGAGACCTGAATGAATTCATGCATTTCATATCATTTCCAGGAGTGGATATCAACCAAATTAGGCATGCAGCTTTATATTGTTGAGTCCTTAAATGAGTTTGATTTACAGTATTCAGAACATCATTTATTGGAACATCATTAACATTATTTGCAGAGAAACATATACAGCAGTTATGGCCCCAGAGTGGCAGTCCTCCTTACTTTGGTCCCACAGCAGAACATTTTTAAGCTTTGTTGGATTTCAACCAGATTTGGTATGCCGATTTATAATGATGAGACCTGGAGTGCATTTGACTTTCAGCATTTACACATCATTTTTTACAGGAGTTATAGCCCCTGATTGCTAGTCCTTCTGACTTGGTTTCCACAGCATAGCTTTACTATGCTTAGTTTTATTTCAACCAAATTTGGCATGCAGCTTTATATTGAATGAGTTTGATTTCCAGCATTATACAACATAATTTACAGGAGTTATAGCCCCTGCTTGCCCACACTCCTTTGGTTTGTACAGCATAATTTTGGAGTTCAACCATATTTGGCTTGTAGCATTTTTATTGATGAGACCTTAAACGAGTTAAATTTCAGATGTGCCACATTATCATTCAGAAATGTTCTGGCCTCTGATTGCCCATCATCATAACTGCTTTCTGCTGCATCACTTTACAAATAAATGTCAGACTTCACCCAAAGTTATCATGCACTTTTATATTGATGAGACCCTGTATGAGTTGGATTTCCTGCATTCCATGTCATGTTATATGCAGAATAGTTATGGCTCCTGAATGCCCATCTCCAAACTTTTTGGTTTTCCACAAGAAGTTCCCTTTTTTTTTTAGACCCTGCAGAGCAAACTGTAGTGTGTGGTGCCCTTTGCAATGCGCCTGTCACTAATAGCTCAAGTTCACCTTCTTTCAAAAAAGAGGAAGGTGAGAAAAAAATTGGGGGTAAAGAATTCTTCATCTATGCCTTTAATATGGGTTATTTTGGCGATAGATTGTATTTAATGAAATACATTTGGAATGTATTATGATCCTTATCTGTTAATTTTGGTGATGGAAAGATATGGTTCAAGTATTCTCTTATGGCTCAGATTGTACAGTAGAACACTGGTAATCCAGATGCTGATCATCCATATTGTTCACTCTAATTGTCTCCCAATGTTTCAGGAAAATGTAAACCCCCATTTGATTAAATTATTTATCCAGAAAACATTTTTCAGACAAATTAATTGTTTCCCAGTGGGTCTGGATAATTTTTGTTTCACTGTACCACAAGTGTATATACTTTGCAAACAGTTTTTGGAAAGCTTTTGGAAAAGATCCATGCTTCTGTATCTGGATAAATTTATCGTTAGTTTTTGTGAGAATAAAGAGGAACTTTATTGGATATTTTCTGTATGAATAGATCAATAATTCACAGATTTCACAAAGAAGGCATCATTTCTTTATCATGTAGCATAAATAGGATGTTACTTTCTTTAAGAATATTTTTAAATGTTTTTTTCTTTTGTTTCTGACATCATGCTTTGTTTAATTACCACAAATGATTAGTTCTTAAATTTTGATGCAGTGTTCTAGTATGTAGTGCAATAGTACATGAAGCTGTCAGAAAAATAGCAGATTTGTAGGATCTTCTTATTTTTAGGGAAAATACACTGCTGGCACCCCACTAGTTCTTGTCAATAATACACTACTGGCACCCACTAGTTCTTGTCAATAATACACTACTGGCACCCACTAGTTCTTGTCAATAATACACTACTGGCACTCCACTAGTTCTTGTCAATAATACACACATTATTTCACTTTTCAAAATCAGCTTTCAGCATATTTCCAAAACCTGAATATTACAATTACTTTACTTCTTTGTCTACAAGAAATGACCACCTATCTCGTTCTATTACGAATAACTTGCTCTTTAGGCCGTTTCTGAGATTGGCCTCATTGAAGCAGAAGTCTCCACTCTACTCAACCAATTCTTGTCATCCAGTTAACTTCACTGTGATATATTTGAGTGATTTATTTCTTTAAGTACATTTCTTTTTACATTTTTATACATAATATCCTGGTAGTGATAATCAGTTCAAGTTGATCTGGAAATGACATCACAATTTGCATCAGTAGCTGTCCATATTTTGCCAAACAGACGGATTACAAAATAGCATTAAGTTGACATTATCCATAGAAGAAATGCAATTGATATGCATTATTTATCACTCATTTAATTCTTAAATGTGCATGTTTATTTAGCTGTCGGTGAAATGTGCATGTAATATGAAATTTAAAAAAAAAAAAAAAATTTCCCCTTATTGGTCACCTATTGCACATGTGCAAACTCAGCACATGCTTCCTTCTGCAAGGTAATGTGAGTAAAGTGGATTCATTTATGTAAATAAAGTGGATTAATTCAGGTTCAGGTCTGAATTTTGAATGAACGCATCAACAAGTCAATATAGACTGTTGCTTTTCGAACTGACATTGAAAGTGACAAAAGACTACAAGAACTCAAAGAAATTAAAATGTTAAAATCTACATTTTTTTAGAACCATGACAAGAACTAGTAGGACGCCAGTAGTGATTTGCATAGAGCAGTGGCAATTAAAGAGTATTGCATTCACTCACTTGTGAAGTTTGTATACTGAATGTGATGTTGAAATGACTATATGTTGACTGTGTTAAAGCTATATTATTATTTTTTAGGTAATTGTGTGGTGATTAATTGTCAATTAGATAGCATTTATGTTCTTTAATTTTTGTATAGAATGATGAATGCTGTCATTTAGATCATGTTCAGGTTACAGCAATGTTGTAATATTTGTAATGGTTGTGAAGGAATGAATAGAGGTATTTAGCACACAAAAAGAAAACAATTCTTATTGACTGAGAATGTCTGAATTTATTGTTGTTTTCACACTAGTTTTAAATAGGTTCATAATATGCAAACGAGTTATTCATATCTTGTACCACAGTCAGGTTTTGCTAATGTTTCTGTACATAACTTGAGTGATACAACAAAAAAGTTAGAGAAAATAGTGGACAAAACTGAATATGAACTCTAGTTTTTTCTCCAGAATAAATGCCACCAGTGGCATGGCTTCTTTTTTGTTCAAGATCCCCAAACTAGCTTGCAGAGATATCGTAAGCATCCATTAATTTACATAAACTTATGACTGAAATACAGCTTAACTGTAACCCTGATTTATGCATATTCAGCACGCTGCAATACAACCAGACACAGCTGCATATTAAACACTACATTACAGCCAAACTGTTACAAAGCTGCATACTTAACACTGCAAGAAGACAGGAACAATTCAGATAGCTGCATACTCAACACTGCAAGACAGGAACAATTCAGATAGCTGCATACTCAACACTGCAAGACAGGAACAATTCAGATAGCTGCATACTCAGTGCAGTACATTTATGTACTCGATGCACTGCAAAACATCTGAACTGTACCAGATAGTTGAATACTCAATACACTGCAAATACAACTAAATTGTGACACAGCTACATACTCAGCACACTGAAATATAGCCAAACTACAAGTTAACATTCTCGAAGCACTGCAAAACAGCCAAGTAGTGACAGAAACAGCTGCATTCTCAAGCTCTGGAAACGTGCCAAACTGACAGCTGCATACCCAACACTCCAATACAGCCAAACTGTGACATAAATGCATACTCAACACCCTATATACAGCCTAATTATTACACAGAAAACTGCATACTTAACTCTTTAAAACAGCCAAGCTGTGATAGCTGCATACTCAACACATAGCAGTGCAGCCAAACTGAGATGACTGCGTACTCGGCCCATTGCACACACATTAACAACAGTAACTTTTTGTCATGTTGCCGTGTTGTTCTCAGTGAAAATGTACAAAAGATCATTTACGCACAATAAAGTGGAAATTTTATTGTGCCCAAAAGTATGTATTTAGTTTGATCTACTTTTATTATTACATTTTTGTAATTCACTAAGCCCAAGAACTATTGGAAAATTTTGATACCATTTGCTTTGTAATTCTCTAAACTTATTTCTATTTGTATCATATTTCTCTCTCTCTCTCTCTCTCTCTCTCTCAACTCTCTCTCTCTCAAAGGCCAAGGTAAACTTATGGTTGCATCCTTGCATCGTGTATGGGGGGGTACTTGTAGCTTACCTGTACAAAGTAAAGGAGAGCTATTTGTACTACTGTTGGCATCAGCATCCATACATATAAAAGCATATACATATGAACAGCATCACTGCATCTCAACTATTGTTTCTTCCTAGGACCTAGGCAACCATTTACAGTGGGTTTCAGTCACTACCCAATGGGGAGGGGACCAAAAGGGCTAACTTTGTATATGTACATTATTTAAGTTTGCTTAAGTTTTTTTCCCTTCATTTATTGCAGGTTTTTTGCACTGTTATTCCTGGAATCATGAAACTTGGTAAGGAGATGCATCATGACAAGTACTACACCCTCATCACAAAACTAAATCACTAAGACCCATATTTCATGCTTTGGTTAAATTTTGTGTTTTAAGCTTATTTCTCATGCACTGTTGATGGTAGAATCATCAAACTAGGCAATTGTATGCATCTCTGTTAGTAAAATACATTTACAACAAAAGAAGGTTGCTGCACCTCCACATTTCACATTTTGCATTTAGTTCATGACCACATAGGCTTTTAGCTCTACTGGTCATAGACTAGAAGAGCTTATGGGATGGCCTGTTCATCATCCATCCATCCACTAGCACAAGTTTGTTATCACTACTGTTCCTAAACTACTTGGATGATTGCCATGAAACTTTACACACACATTCATTCCAAAGTCTAGTTGGTCCTAAATGAAAATAGTGCTGCTCAGACATCTAATATGACATCACAAGAAGTGGCCATCTTGAAATCTTGTTGTCACTACTGCTGAGTGGATGGTCATACTAATATGGGGTTTTCACCCAAAGACTTCTTATGATGTCTAGTTGGTCCTAAATGAAGATTTTGCCAATCTGACATCGAATTTGGCCACCTAAGCAGACATCTTGAAAATGCTACTTTTCCTAAATGGATGGTCATATTGACATGGGGTTTTCACCAGAAGACTTCTTGTGACATTTAGTTATTCTTAAATGAAAATGGTGCAAATATGATGGATAATATGGCTACCACAACCGCCATCTTGAAAACCTCATTATCGTTAATTCTTCTGAACAGAAAGTCATATCAACATGGGGTTTTCAGCGGAAGACTTGTTATAGTGTCTAGTTGGAGTTAAATGAAAATTGTAGCAATCTGACATCCAATATAGTGGCCATCTTGAAAACCTTGTTATTGCTACTCCTAAATAGAAAATCATATTGACGTTGGTTTTCACCAGAAGACTTCTTATCTTGTCTAGTTGGTTCTAATTTAAAATGGTGCCGATTTGACATCCAATATGACCACCATGGCAGCCATCTTGACAATCTTGTTATCGCTGTTCCTAAATGGAAAGTCATGGACGGGTTTTTCACCAGAAGACTAATTATGATATGTAATTGGGCTTAATTGAAATTGGTGCAAATATGATCTTAAAATATGGTCACCATCTTAAAAGTCTTGGTACCACTATTCCTCCTAAACAGAAAGTTGTATAGACATAGTGTTTTCACCAGAGGACTGTTTATGGTGTCTGCTTGATCCTGAATGAAAATGATGCTGTTCTGACCAACAAAATAGTGCCACCATGGCATCCATCTTGAAAATCTTGTTATCGCTTCTACAGAAAAGATGGTCATATCAACATAGGTATAGTGCCACCATGGAATCCATCTTGAAAATCTTGTTATCGCTTCTACAGAATAGATGATCATATCAACATAGGTATAGTGCCACCATGGCATCCATCTTGAAAATCTTGTTATCGCTTCTACAGAATAGATGGTCATATCAACATAGGTATAGTGCCACCATGGAATCCATCTTGAAAATCTTGTTATCGCTTCTACAGAATAGATGGTCATATCAACATAGGTATAGTGCCACCATGGAATCCATCTTGAAAATCTTGTTATCGCTTCTACAGAATAGATGGTCATATCAACATAGGTATAGTGCCACCATGGCATCCATCTTGAAAATCTTGTTATCGCTTCTACAGAATAGATGGTCATATCAACATAGGTATAGTGCCACCATGGCATCCATCTTGAAACTCTTGTTATTGCTTCTACAGAATAGATATCAACATAGGGTATTTACCAATAGACTTCTTATGATATCTGTTTAGCACTAAATGCACATGATGACAATCTTGTATCAAATATGGCTGCCACAACATCCATCTTGAAAATCTTGTCGCTACTCCTAGAATGGATGGTCATATTGGCATGGGTTTTTTGCCAGAAGTCTTCTAATAATGTTTGGCTTGTCCTAAATGAAAATGGTACTGATCTTGAATCCAATATGGCTGCCACAGTGGGTAATTTTAAAATTTTATCATTTTTGAAAATCTTATCACTCAAGAATATTATAGATGGTTTAAGCACTCGCCAGTTAAAAAGAAGAAATGGCCTTATCTTGAATTCCTGGAAATTCTTTTCAGACAGTACAGTATCAATCCCTTGGAGGGACTTTTTTTGCACCGTGTACATACTTTTATACTTGGAATCATGTGACTTGGTGAAGGGATGCATCTTGATGAGTACTATAATCTCATTGTAAAAGTAGATCACTATGACGCATATTTCATGCTTCAATGACTTGGTTTCAGTTTTGTGTTGTAGGTAAAGTTTTTATGTTTAGCTTGTAACTACATGGGTTACATAGATTTTTTTGTGCACATTGTATGCATAATTTTATATCTGGAATCGTGAAACTTGGTGAGGAGATGCATTTTGACAACTACTACACTCCCATCATAAATGTAGGTCACTGATGTATATTTCAAGCTTCACTGAATTTGTTTAAATTTTGCATTTTAATTGTTCATGCTAGAATCATTAAACTAGATGATTGTATACATATATATTAGTACCACACCCATACAAAGATCACTGTGGCGTACAAATCACATTTTTCTGGCATAGATTAAGTTTGCGTATTTAGCACATGACCACACAAGTTTTTTGCATGCCAGACAAATTCTACCATCGGATCAGCCTGGGTTGGTTACTGTGGTGTGTCCTTGGGCAAGGCACTTTATTCCAATTGCATAGGCAATAAATAACCTACTTGTGTTGCTGTGCCATAAAACACCAAACCAAATTATGCTATATGCACACTGTCTAGAATCATGAAACTTAGTCAGTGGATGCATCTTGTTGAACATTGCTGCATCATTTCAGTAGTAGGTCATTGTGGCCCATATTTAACTCTGTACTGACTTTAGTTTAATTTTGTGTTTGATTTTCATTTCTCGGGCACTGTTCATGATAGAATTGTAAAACTGATGATAAGGATCTCGGTTATTACCACACGCTTACACCCAAGATGCTCAGCAAGACCTATATTTCATATTTTACTGGTTTTGGTTAAGTTTGTATGTTTAGCTCTTGACTACATGATGTTTTGACATGCTATATGCATACCTAGAATCATGAAATTTGGTGAGGGATACATCTTGAGAAGAGCTGAAAGAGGACTCGTGACCTTTATTTCATGCTTTCATGACTTTATATATATTTTGTGTTTGAAGGTGCTGTGTTTGTTACAAGGGCATAGTACCAACAGCGATACATCCAAAGAAGGTCACTGTTACCTACATTTTATGCTTTGCGAAAATAGGTTAGATATTTGCGTTTAGCTTATGATCAGTGCAGTTGGAAGTTGGAATACATGTTTATTTTAATGGTAAACTTTCCATAGTAAAAATGACAATACACTGTATATTGTGAAAGGTTATCATCAACATGTTAATTGTGTAATGTACATGTGGACTAGTATAAGAATGAGTCAAGTAAACTGGATGCATTTCATCCAAGGCCTCATCTATAGTGGCTAATCAAGGTAATTACTGAAACATGAACTATGCTTCTGATACTTACTATCACTCTAAGCCTTTGATTTTCACCCAGTAAATTCGGGCTTCTATGGGTGGACCAAGATAAGAGCTTCTGAAGCAGATTTTAAGAACGATGATTAAATGAAAAACGCAATAATTTTTTTTTTTTCATCAACTATTTATAGTACCTTTACTTTGATATAATCAAAAAATGCCCTTTTTATTTATTGTTTTACGTCTTTTATGCCCTGCTAGAGGAGCCATCATTTCGAAGTCAAGATCACTTTACTCTGAATTTATGTTCTGCATGATAATTAATGTTTACAATGGCAGATATAGACTACTAACAATCTCGTATAGTCAAGCTATATAATCGTCAATTACAGTTTGTTTTTATTTGGAACGGGTAAAATATTCTCTGTTACTTCTTACCATTTTAGAGGCTTTATTTCTGAGAAGGTTGTAATGAAACTTTTGTGAACTCCATAATTAGCGAACTCTCTGTATATTTTTTTTTTTTACCTTGCATCAATTAGTTTGAGCTTGACACCATTCAACAGGCTGCTTTCAGGAACAGAGTTTGTTGAAACTTGCCATTTCAGTGTCTCACGAGCTCAACAGGCAAAATCTGACATTCATAGGAGACGATATTTATTTGATTAACAAGGCTTGCCACCACCTCAGAATTAATATTTCTGAACATTCATGAAACTTGGCACCTAAAGCACTGGTTTGTACTGACAGGAGTTGGATCTTCAAAACAAACGTTTGCAGCGGATAATCTTGCATCAAATTTAAGGTCCTCTCCATGATAATGACCTTGTATATGAACAGACCAACCGACATGAAAAAGTCTAGCTTAAAATGGAAAAGGTTTGTGACCACTTTAAGGGATGCGTTTGGTACAGAATTTGATGAAACCTTATATTTAGGCGTCTATTTGCAACTTTTTGACTGGAGTACTATGATAAGACAAACCTGTGCATTTCAACATGACGATCCGACACGAGACTAGTTACAAGTGTTTAACACTGTGTAAGTAAAGGTGATTAACACTTTGTATGCCGTATGTCGGACAGTTTTATTGATTATATATGTAGCCGTTACTAAGCGAAGCTATTCAAAATGATGAGATGATCTGACCAGCCAAGCTTATTAACACTCGGACTGTATTTCATTGCAGATCTTTTTATGAGATTCTGTCCGTAAACTTGCAGATGGTGAATGATATCAGTACGTATTCGTGAAGTGATTTGGCATCTTATTAGCGGATATTGATGCCGACCTTAGAGATGTGGAATAAACTTGGCGTGTAAGCTTATTCTGACAAACTCTTGGTCAAACTCAGTTATAAGTGACTTATGCGGACATTAACATGTTTACGAGGGGTATTTGAAAAGTTCTAATTATTAGTACGTTGTAACACAAATTTCTTTATTAGTGAACAGTACGTCAGTCCATCCCTTTAGAGTTCTCCCCATGCACCTATACACACTTTCTCAATGTGATTATCCAATGTTTAAATGCCATTTTGTATTCACTTTTTGATATGATGTTCATATGAACACTGGAAAACTGCTCTTCCAGTCGCATGGCGGCTTTAAAGTCGTCTGCCCCTCAGCGAATCTCTGATAACGGTATTCAGCCAAAAATCACGAGCTAAATCAGGGCTGTATGGAGCATGTGGCAAAGTTTCGATGTTGTTCTCTTTCAGGAAGTCTGTCACGACGGAGGATTTATGCACTGATGCGTTGTCATGGATACCTCAGGTACCAGTGCGCGGACTGATGGTTCGGTAGTGTTCCAAAACTTTTGGCAACACTTTGGAGGGATGTCTGTGCCTTTTGCATCGAAAAATAATGTGTATAAAACCTTCTTGACAGTCTGACTATGCTGAGCAGTTTATGGTCTTTGATCGTTTTCTCCGAGCCAAATTTTATTCTTTTCTCTTGAGTCGAGTTCATAAAAGTGAATCTATGTTTCATCGCCTGTGACAATCTCATTCAAACGTCTCTGGTCATTCGTTTGCTGTTCAGCGATTTCAACCCGATTCTGTTTTTTTTTTTTTTTTCTTGCATAAGCCTTTTTAAGCTTCAAATGACTCTTCCATATATTTAAAACAGCTGACGAATGGCTGTGATAATATAAATATCATACACTGTGCATCTAGCATCTTCATCAATTGCCCCCTTCACAACAACCACTTCCAGCTCGCCAATGGGAGACGATGGTCTTCCATGAATTCGCGACCATCTTAAAAACGATGAAACTACTTTAAAATTAGCATATGACGAAAAATTACATCTGTAAACTTTATCCAAGTCGGCCTTGATATCAGTCAGAAAGTATCCTAAGAGCGCCCGGATTTTACAGTATGCTCTTTGCTCAGTAGCATAATTACTTTTCCTACGACATTTTTACGTCAGTCATTTACCAATGTTACGTCACACGCATATATCTGCGTGTATTCAGTGTGCTGCATTTGCAGCTGCAGATCATTTATAGAACTTTTTTTTTGTCTATCGATCGGCATGAATTTCATTGACAGGTTCAAATAAACAAAAAACTTATCAACTAAATATTCACAACTTTTCAAATACCCCTCGTATGTATCATCTAATCACGTGGACTTGTCACTACTTGAGAGAATGTATTTACTGAAAATAATTCGATCTCAAATTCAGTGTTTATTACTTCAATTATTTGCGAGGTTTTTTTTCTCCGAGTTTGACGGAAAAGGTAGATCGATGTTCCAAAATGACATTAAAGTTTCACTTTTGTGATTTTATCCATACATATCTTTTATCATGGTATTATGCTATGCGCTATGTAGTTTATTCAATAATTTTTATGTAATATCATCAAAAGATCAGGTGCAAGGATACATTTTTGCCCATCCAAGGTTTTTGATTTCCTCCAGGTTCTCTTGTTTTCTCCACCTCAAAAGACAACCGAACGCCAACGTGAGCCGTCGAGAAGACGTCACACGTATAAGTTATTAACCGAGCATTGAACAGTATTGGGCCTGAGGTCATGTGGCGCAGGATGTCCTCGCGAGCTCGGGCATTCAACGCCACATGAACGTGACCAATATTTTTTAATGCATAGTCAATAACCTTTTTATTATATACTTCAAAACAAGCATCTTAATCATTATGTTATGTTGTAGGAATAACACAATTGAAACAAAAATAAATGATTTTATCGTTTTATTGAACATTTTACATGTTTATTTTATGAATGAAACCTGAACACCTCGCAGTAATACATGCTACTTTACTGCTTTGGAAGTGCGCGCGTAGATAGGGTGATCCTCATTCAGCAGCGAATGAAACCAAGTTTGTTAAAGAGGAGGAATGTCACGTAGCAGAAGAAACACAATGCTATTCAGATTGGATAGAAGTGCACTGTTTACATGAAAGAGAAGTTGTTGACTGATACATTGTATCAAAGGTCAGTTTATGACATGGTCAGCGTTGATGTTTCCGTCGCCATTTTTATTTAGCCGTAGACAGCAGTAGTTTATCCTATAAAAGGAAGGGGGATATCTTTTTACTTACGTACGGTCAATACCGCTGGATATTGACCAGTAGCAACAACGTGAAACTAATGGGACTGTTTATAAAGTATATCATAATAGTTGATACAACTGTTGTGCAATCGTCATGAAATAAATATGGTTTAATTTTACATTAGATTACTATGAAGTTATCGTGCATTATTTTATTATATATGACAGTCGTCAGAGTATGCATCTAGAGAGGGCAGTGACACTTTAGTATATGTTCGCGGAAGGCCTGGCCTGGAGATCCTAAAACTCGGAGCGTGAGTGTAAAATTGAGTTTCCACCATCAGTCAGTCAGAAACGAGCTTTCAAAAGTAACGTCATTTGTGATTAGCAAAACGAAATCTCAAGCTCGAGTGTTTTATGATTTCCATACCTGGAGAATGTATTCGTTATTGAGCTGTGCTGTTTACAATTGTACAGTAAAATGTCTATTATTCTTGTACCGATTCTCAGGACTTGTCACCCACCTGGACAAATCGAATGTACCCTGGACATACAATTTGTTTTTATATGATCATTTATCCGTGTATGTATGTATGTAGTAGCGTTTAACGGTATCTCGGCATAATGGTAGCTATAAGGTACCAACTGAAAGTAAAATTCGAGAAAGGTAAAAATGAAGACTTGCACTATAACCCTAGGGAGGTAAGCCTTCCAAATAAATGTAAACACGAAGTAAAAGAAGATAGTATATAAAGTATAACTATGTTACAATTCTGTAAAAGTTATATATGAAATAAAATAAAAACAGATAAATGTAAAACGTTATATCCTTAAAAACATTTGGTCATTTTTTTTAAAATATTGTTTTAAAGCGATATTCCCTCTAAAAGTCCAAGAGATTCTTTGTAACTGCACATCAAAACACTTTTGTCTCACAAGGTGGAAGTCGACACACACGACAAGAATGTGTTCCACATCAGTGGACGCTGGCAGCGTGTGCACTCTGGTGGGGGTTCATCCTTCAGGAGGTATGCACGAGTTAGATGTGTCTGATACGCGATCGGCACAATACCACTTCATCTCGGCGATTTGTTTTGTATGAGGGATGTCACTCTCCAGTGATGGGTTTGATGTTCTGAAGGTTGTACAGTTTTCATTCCACATACTTTGCCAAGTATGAATAATATGTTGATTTATATAATCTTTTAAGTAAATATATTGAATCTTCCATTCGGAAAGGCAGCTTTGGCTGCTTTATCTGCCCCATCATTGCCCGGTATACCAATGTGACTAGGCAACCAACAGTACAGAATATTTTTTACAGATTGTATGAGCAAATCATGTTTCTGCACGATCTGTGATATTAACAGGTTGTGAGATTTAAGGGTTTGCAAGGCTTTTTGAGAGGTTTCAAAGATTTAAATATGGCTGTAATTTCAGTGGTAAAAATGGAGGTAACCGGTTTGAGATGGTGCAATGGAGTTTTGCAACGGCAGCTCCAACCTTGTTTCCATCTTTTGAACCGTCTGTACACGGGGACGTATGGCCACGATAGGAGGCTCTGATTTAATTGAATTTACTCTGAAAAAAAAGAGTGGATTTGTTGAGGACTTTTTGAATCGGCTAAGATCAAATATAGTTTGGGTTTTTTGGGGGTGGGGTGGGGGGGTGATAACCAAGATGATGATTTTGGAACATAGAATTTGGCAGTATTTCGAACATTATTTTTTTCTGGTTTCTGAGGATGAATTAGTATGCCAAAAGGTGGAATGAAATTTGGCTTCTGCTCGTACAAAGTTTGATATTTGGGCCTACAGATTTCTGATGGATTTGAAGTCAATTTAGTAGTTTACTGAAAAGCCAGTTTCATTCCTCTGAGAATCAATGATGGTTCGTTTGCCTTAACATAGAGGTTTTCTGAAGAGGAAGTTCTAAACGCACCCATACAAAGTCTAAGTCACTGATTGTGTATCGGATCAAGCATCTGGAGGCAAGATTTACAGGCTGATTCGTACACAATCGAGCCATAGTCAAGTTTTGATCTTAAAAATAACTTGTATAACCATAGCAAGACCTTCCGATCTGCTCCCCAATCTGTGTTTGCCGCGACTCGTTTTAATTCCAGTTTTTATTTTACTTTTGTCCCGGGGGTGTCTAATATGTGGAATGATAGTTATTTTACAGTCGAAAATAAGGCATAAAAATGTTGTTTTCTTCACAACAGGAATAAGAAAACCGGTAAGATAGAGCTTTGGGTCATCATGAATATGATGTAATCGGCAGAAATACATACAAACAGTTTTAGATTTTGAAAATTTGATCCCGTTTGCTTCTGCCCATTTTTATCGGTACAAATTCCACGATCCTAAGTGCCGATACATTTGACTGTAGTCGTAATTGAAAATGAAGTGCCGATAGTATATATTTGACTGTAGTCGTAATTGAAAATGAAGTGCCGATAGTATACATTTGACTGTAGTCGTAATTGAAAATGAAGTACTGATAGTATATATTTGACTGTAGTCGTAATTGAAAATGAAGTGCCGATAGTATATATTTGACTGTAGTCGTAATTGAAAATGAAGTGCCGATAGTATATATTTGACTGTAGTCGTAATTGAAAATGAAGTGCTGATAGTATACATTTGACTGTAGTCGTAATTGAAAATGAAGTGCCGATAGTATACATTTGACTGTAGTCGTAATTGAAAATGAAGTGCTGATAGTATACATTTGACTGTAGTCGTAATTGAAAATGAAGTGCCGATAGTATATATTTGACTGTAGTCGTAATTGAAAATAAAGTGCCGATAGTATATATTTGACTGTAGTCGTAATTGAAAATGAAGTGCTATGGTAATTTAACAGACCAAGGCAAATATACAGAACCCAGTAGAAGCACATCTATGTCATTAACAAGAAAAGAGCGCGTTTACATGCAGACATTTTCAGGAAGACTATAAAGAACCACAATACCGATTATTACCAGAATGCATTCTTTCAAATTTGGCTAATTTCTGCTGAGCAATTTATGAAAAGTCATTTAAAGTTATATTTGATGGCGGATTGGCATCATTTGTACACAATCCCTTTTATTGCCAGGATGCCTTCTGTCAAATTTGGTCCAACTCTGTTGAGCGCTGTTTAAGAAAAAGTCAATTTTCGGTTTTTCTTCTTTTTAGGAACGGCTACCGTATTTAATGGTTATGCTACGATGCTTTCTGTCAAATTTGGTCAAATTATGTCAACTACGTCTTGAGAAGAAGTCGTTTAAAGGTTTTTCTATTTTAATTAACGGCGTCCATATTTTATGGGGGATAGGCATAAATTGAACAAATTTGAAAAACATTTACGCGAGGATGCTTTCTATCAATTATTTTGACAAATAAGTCATCTGATGCTTGCTGTCAAATTTTTTCAAATTCTGTTGAGCTTTTGAGAAGAATGTTTCAATAGTAATTGTGAACGGACGAAGGATCAAACCATAAACTCACTTGGTCCAACTACTACTACAACTGTTACTACTACTGATAGTACTACTACGACTGGCGACGATGATGATAATGATGATGACGACGACGACGCTGCAATTGTTGCTAAAATAATTATTTCCACATTTTTGTCTATTCAGCTTCGGGATTGTTTCACTTTTATATGCTCCAAATATGAACAAACCTGACTAATAAGTTACCCGCTTCCTATTGTTCACAGGAGAGACTAAAATAACAAGTTTACCGCATCCTGCTGTTCACAGGAAAGAATAAAACAAGTTGCCCGCTTTCTGCTGTTCACAGGAGAGACAGCAATTTAATCATTGATAATCATACTTAAGTTACCAGAAGAGCAGAAAAAGGTGGCAAGGCCGAAAGAAATCAATGACGCTTAGGTCTCACTGGATATTTTCGTATTTTGACACCCCCCGCATTTTTAAGGAAGAGGGCATGGCCCTGAAAAGCATGAGCCATGTGTTTATAAATTCACACAGAAACTAAATCTGCAATTTGGTTTACATTTACTTTGAGTTAGGCTTAAAAATGGGTTGGCAAATTTGGTGACTGTCTGTCACAGTTAGACTAGCATTCGAAATCAAATGCGTAACTTGGGCTGCAAATGAACAGCCGAGTTGGTTTACGTGTTATACATGTCTGCTACAGCGGTAAATACCTCAAACTCAAGATGGTTAAGGGGTGATTGGAAGCATGCCAATTTGTTATAATACCAGTGAACTTTCAACATGCACGAGGCCCATATTGATTGCTTGAGCCGCCTTGTAGCTATTTACTGTCAATAATGTAAGTAAAAAAGAGGAGTTGGGGGTAGTGTTGGTTAAGTGTAAAAGTTATCAGTTGTACATAAAATTAACCTGAATACCTTAATTAAAATCTGGCAAGCATGTGTTCAACAAAAATCACTGGTTAGTTTTTATTTGTATCTTTAATGTAGAAAATATTCTCATTTTTCTGCAATCTGTCTTAGTCCGATGAAAATTCACCAAAACAACTGTCCAGTGAGACCTTGAGTAAAAATCATGTTTCCCTTCACCAATATGGTTTGCAAATTGCAATGTATTTCTATGAAAGTCTTGTAACTTGAAGAAAAAAAAATCCTTGATTTTTAAACCTTTTATATTTCAGCATGAAAGATTAAAGGACGATGCATATATTTAAGTCGAAGATTAATGAACTGTTGACCTGAATTAAATCTTATGTTTTGCTCTCGAAAGTCCTGCAATTTGAAATCAAACAGAAAGAGTCCTGTGTACTACATTTCTATTCAACGTGTAACTTTTCGGCATGAATATATAAAGGAATTGCACATAGACTAATAGCTGTTCGTAATCTATTGCAGTCAATTAAATAGGTCTAGCACAGTGGTTCCCAAACCTTTTTGATCGTGACCCTATCTGCCATCTTTTGCGACCAAATATGCAGTATAGGGTCACGAGGTTATTTGGGTCGCGACCCGGGACTTGGGAACCACTGGCCTAGCAGGTGATTGCTTGTATTTCTTGCTATGTTATTTTACCTTTTTTTTTTCTTTTTTTTTTTCTTCAAACAAAAGAATTAAAGTTCATAATGCTGTTTTCGAAAAGAACACCCTGGAGTTCTTTACGACGGAATAATGAAACTAACCAAGTAGAAACCTCTTGGTATATGTTGATTTGATTCTGCCGAATAAATTCTCACAAAATGATGCAATTGTTGATAAGAAACTCTTAAAAAGTGGAAACCTAAGTCAGGATTTCCCTTTTCATCACTTATGTATAACACGCAGAGCTGGCCCCGATTTGACCACATTTCTCAAATTTCTTAAACTGTTCAAATTGACTTGCTTATGATATTTCTAATTGATTTGCTTATGATATTTCTGACAATGTTAGGATATTTGTCAGAGGTAGAGATAACAATAAGGAAACTGAAGTCAATGGTGACTGCGGTGACGGATGATACTGGTCAACTCAGTGTGAGGGGCAAAAGGTTCCAGACCAAAGGATCTGCGGGGTCAGGAGGTTCCCGAGGGAACCTTCAGCAGACCAGGAGGAGTTTACTACATGAGATCATTCCTCGACCATTCATCGGGAGTGGTGGATTGGCTGTATTAATAATATCATCGTCGGGATGTCATGAGATAACAGCATCATATCTGTTGATACACCATATATATATATACACACATACATGCATATATACATATATATACACATACATACATATATATACATATATATATATATATATACACACATACATGCATATATACATATATATACACATACATACATATATATACATATATATATACACATACATACATACACATACATACATATACATATATATATATATATATATATATATATATATATATATATATATATATATATATATATATATATATTATGTTTTACACCTAAGATTCTTTGTCATTATATGTATGACAATCTAATGCACCATTATACTTCTTGATGAACAATACATTGATCACATTTGTTGATAAATCCACATATTGCTCTTATCTGTTGATAAAATCCATACATTGATCATATATGTTGATAAATCCATACATTAATCACATTCGTTGACAAACGATACCATTTGTGATTATTTGTTCATGAACCATGATTTGATCGTACCCTTTGTGTGATATTATAGTGTGTTCATATAGCTTTACCAAGCATAAACTATTTGCATACAAATTTACTTAAGTTTAGACATTTGCAAACTGAATATATACTACTTTTATCAGATGAAATATAACACATTAAATTGAATTGGGGGCTGCAACCACGCAAACTATTGACAAATAATATACATACACACAATCCACTTTACTAATTAAATGAAATGCGAGAGTTACGGCAAAAGCTGCACAAAACAGACACTTGGAGGTAAATCACCATCTCGTGTATAATGCATAAATGATTAGGATATACATAATCTTTACATAAATCAACTGTAACACTACACCAATATCCAAGATGCACCAATATCCAAGATGCACCAATATCCAAGAGGCACCAATATCCAAGATACACCAAATATCCAAGAGGCAACAAAATTTCAAGAGACACCAATATCCAATATACACCAATATCCAAGAGGCACCAATATCCAAGATGCAGACTGTGAACTTGTATTCGTATTCACTTTACTTGTTCTGGTAGACATTTTTTTCATATGGTATTCAAAAAGGCTACTTAAATCATCAGCATGTTCAAGATGTTAATACCAAATATGTGGCGGAATTTTTTTTTAAATAAAGGGTAAAGGTAGACACATTTTTTTCATGAATCTTAGTATGCTGATATGCAAAAGTATGATGGCCATGGTTATACCACATATTAGTGGTAATTTAAATAATCTGTTGGAAGCTGTTATGAATACGTGTACTGGACCAAATATCTCCTTATTTTCATAAATCGATAGCAGAAGATTCCCATTAATAATGAAGATACACCTGAAACATGCGATAATGTTCCTTTTGTACGATTTCTAACAATACTTAATTCAGGACAGTGTAAAAGAAAGTGTTAATAGTTTCTAGCATAGCACACGAACATTTGTTGTCAGTGACATAGTTTCTAGCATAGCACACGAACATTTGTTGTCAGTGACATAGTTTCTAACATAGCACACAAACATTTGTTGTCAGTGACAAATGATTTATAAAAAAAAGTCTGACTTAAGAGAACTGTAGCCAGTCGTCATCGAATATGTATAATTTGAGCACTTCTTTTACGTCGGTAGTAGTAACCCTGAGTAGTATGGTAAAATAGGGTATGAAAACACACATGATTTCCCAGGTCCTTGTCCTCGCTATCGCTCGGCCGGGACCAGTGAAATCGTATGTGTTTCCAATATTCCCTACTTTACCATACTACCTACAATTATAATTAGCTTTTTATTTTGCCAACTTGGTGAAAATATGGTACACACGAGTTACTTCCCTTGTTTGCAATCTACTTTTAGTAACATAAAATTTGCAAATTTTCCTAAGCCACTCTGTCTTGATATTTGGGCTTTGATGAAGCAATAAGAGGTACACTATATTAAGTAAACAAAAAAGATCATGTGACTAACTTCTGATGTGAACACAACTAAACTAGGTTGCAGGAAGTTAGGTTATGAGTCCTCGAAGTCGTTCACACAAGCGACCGGGTGCAGTGATAATGCGAGTCCGATATGTTCTTAGCTGCTGATGAACTAAAATATTCACAGGGCTAGCACCCGGTCCAAGACAAGGCTTTTGCAAAAAATATTATTTTCGCGCCCACTGCATTAATATAATGTTTTACACAAACGACTCTTGAAGATTTTAGATGATATGAGTACCTGCCATTGTACAATGGTTTTACATAAACATGATGACTGTCTAAGTAGAGAAAGCAATTTACTTATATATAATGGTTTTACATAAACATGATGACTGTCTAATTAGAGAAAGAAATTTACTTATATATAATGGTTTTACATAAACATGATGACTGTCTAATTAGAGAGAGAAATTTACTTATATATAATGGTTTTACATAAACATGATGACTGTCTAATTAGAGAGAGAAATTTACTTATATACAATGGTTTTACATAAACATGATGACTGTCTAATTAGAGAGAGAAATTTACTTATATATAATGGTTTTACATAAACATGATGACTGTCTAATTAGAGAGAGAAATTTACTTATATATAATGGTTTTACATAAACATGATGACTGTCTAATTAGAGAGAGAAATTTACTTATATATAATGGTTTTACATAAATATGATGACTGTCTAATTAGAGAGAGAAATTTACTTATATATAATGGTTTTACATAAAGATGATGACTGTCTAATTAGAGAGAGAAATTTACTTATATATAATGGTTTTACATAAACATGATGACTGTCTAATTAGAGAGAGAAATTTACTTATATATAATGGTTTTACATAAACATGATGACTGTCTAATTAGAGAGAGAAATTTACTTATATGTAATGGTTTGGACAGATCACCGGATTCACAACTTGTATGAAACTAACGAGAATGGCGATGTGAGACATGTTTTGCGTCGAAGATTATTTTGAAAAATCAGATTAATAATGGTTATACTCTTATTGCAGTATCTAGCACGGACAAGTGTTAGAATATATTGAGCGCGAACAGATTTATATTCGAATTTTTTTTGGCGTCATACCAAAAGATCTTGTCATAGATCATATCAAAAGCGATAAATCTGACATAGAATATCTAATCAAGAAGCAGTGACACGCCAAATAAATAATCTGAAATGAGAAGTTGGTAAGCATAAAAGACAGCTCTAGCAGTAAGAGCAACCAACATCGAAACAGAAGAAGAGAAAATACTTTCTTCTTTGTTCAGAGCTCAGAATACTCTAGGTACTACGGGCCGTTTAATTTTATTTTGTTGTTACGGTACAAGAAAGAAGAAACAATTAGAGATCATTTTATTGCATATAAGGTTGCAGAAACTCTCAGTATATGATAATTATATAATTATAAGGCTCAGCAGAATGGTGAGATAAGCCAGATTAGGCAACAGTGTCCTCTCGACAATCATTCTGATAAACTTGGTTATGTTCGAGTTTGTGTTTCTGGATCCAGGGCAGAACCAAAAACTATGTTTGCGCACAGATTTATTTACGAATGCCACAGTGGACTAATAGAAGGCTGCTTAGTCATTGATCATAAAAGTGGAATCAGATCAGACAATAGACTGCAAAACGTCGAAGCTGTTACTCAAAAAGAGAATCTCAGAAGAGGAGCTGGTTGGCAAGAAGAATTCTTATCGATAACAAAAGCTGGAAAACCACTTGGTACTAGTCCTGGTGTTATGTACCATTGTTGCAATGGCACAAACATAATCTCTTACTCGCCAGTCAAAATCGTGCACAATACTTTGAATTTCGCCTAATATGTATAGTAAATAATTTTGTACATAGTAGTAGTAGTAGTAGCAGCTGCATTTTTTTAAGAAAAATTTTTTTATAGATCAGACCTAGTTCATCAAAAATATCTGACACTGATACTGGATCAAGGTTGTCTTCTACCTACTTATTTCTAAAGTGACCGTGCGCACGCGTGTAAATGACGTCATCAAGTATATAACGCTTGTCATCGTACCCAGATAGTCCAATCTTATTTAGTACAACTGTGTACATAATATAATTTTCTGACCTGATCGTGCTCATGGTTGTGTATTGTGTCTCACCAGATAGCGCACCAAATTAGTCACTTCGTGTTATAACATTTGTAACAACACACTTTTTCAAGCCCTCGTTTTTAAGATTTGCCAAGCATCTCAAACAGATATATCTTGGCTCGTAGCTCATTGACCTCTTTAATTTCTGCGGTGTGCTTTTCGTTGAATTTGCCAACAGCCAACAGCTTTTATATTTGTCTTATCATAAAATTTCTTGAGCACGTCAACATCCTGAGGGTAATCAGAAAAATCAAAATGCTCTTTCATTGCAACATATCCTCATGAACATCATCGGTCTTGATTTTTTATAACATAGTGAATCAGCGTCTGTGAGCAGAAGCTTGGCTAGGTCACCAATATTTATTTTTGATTACGCAGTAATAAAGGCTGTACATATGATATTATGACAGCTCAAAAACGGCAAAACCAACATAGATAGGCTTGTTAAGCTTAACCTGTTTTCTTTCTGTGGATCGCTACTAAGGTCTCATCAAATATCTTCATGTTTACAAAAGCTGGATCGTCCACTAACTTGTCGCGGCGATAGACCTTGTTCACAATTTCGACGTTGACTCTTTTCCATTGTCTTGTAAAAAGGCCGAATTGCTCATCAACTTGAAAAAATCTTTTTCGAACTTATTTTTTGCTGCTATTCTTTTTCAGTATTGAAGTCGATGAAAGGTTTGAGCCATGCCTCATGTTTAATTTTAAAACTCTGTGTACTTGAATGCGATTTAATCCAAGATCGAGGTATTGCTTCAGATCTTTGTTGTGAATCACGTAGCGATATTTGTCCTGCAGATTTGGAATTAGCTTTGGTACTTTAAATCTGCCAACACCTAATTTTTCTATGAGGTTTGCTGAATAATCACTTAGCACAGCATCATCAACGATCATAGTTTCAGGAGCTAGATGGTAATCATTGTGATCATCATGTAATGTAGCAGCGTACTCAAGATCGACTTCAAAGATATAACCTGTATCATCATCGCTGCGTAATAATTCTTCTGTAAAGTATTCTGGTGTCATCCACTTTAAATTACCAACTGGCAGCTTCTGTGACATGGCCTATCAATAGAGATTGTTGGTGTGTAAAGATACGTAATATATTTTGACTCCTTCTGGATCGTATCATGGCAGATATTTGTTACTGGCTACATCATATCTGTGCGTGATCACTGAAATTCCGCCGCGTATTCGTTTTTCAACAAAATTATGCATATCAACATCTATGAGAAGCTCGAGTTGAACCCCAGTCATTTTGAGAGCTGCATCCCAAGAAAAACCAGGACAAGAATAATATGAGCCAGGATCCAGCTTGTAATAGGACACGAAGAGATCTCTTAAGTTGTCAAATACATTAGCAAGCAGTAGTACTTCAGTTTTGACGTAAAGATCATGATAGTCGCCCATATTTTTATGTTGAATTTTTCCCAAACATTTTTAGCATGATCATAATTAGCATTTGAAACGCTTGTCTCGCTCAGATTGCTGTAAAAGCTTTCCTGCTGTGGCAGACATGTTTCATCAAATGTTTCCCAAGATGTCACGTACTCATAAGGATAAATTCCTCTGCGCTTGACTTGATCAAGTTTGTCGCCATCAAATTCTTCTGCCGTATATTTAAAAATTTGTTGTCTTTTTAACAAGCTCATCTAGCGACTCATTCATTAACTGGAGACTGTCAGGTTACTAAGAGAAAATGACAGATATTTTCCCATGTTATTTGGAATGCAAGTAATCCTCGTTTCGAATTTGCCAACGTGCTTTACAATGAGGTGGGAACCATTGCCTCTAAGATTACGAAATACTACTGGAATGAATTCAGGTCGTCTTAATTTCAGATTGCATTTGTTATGAGTTGCACCACTGTAGATGCCAATATAATAACAATGATCTCAAACTTGATCTTCGCCAAGTTGCTGATGAAATCCAATACAACTTAGGCACAGAAAAGTCTTCTTTGTACTGTTTTTAAAGATCACCAGTGCTGAATTTTTTTTTTAATGCAATCAACCTCGTGAAGGAGACTTTGTATAAGATGCTCACCACAGTTTTCTCCGCGATATAGTTTTATGGGCTTAGATAGCGCATTGTTGACACAGATTACTTTGTAAGCCTAGCCACCTGGAAGATGCTCCTGGTATTTTCTTGTACAAGATTTTTCAGGATTACTGTCTGCACCCTCAACAGGAATAAGTAGTGATTCGAAATCAGCATAAATTATGAAGGGTAATCGAGCCATATTACAGAAATTATAAAATGATGCCGTATTATTTTTTTTATCTGGCATGACAATGTTTGCGACATCAACACAATCTAGTCAGTGAGCCGTAAGCAATTCTTCTGTAGAATAGCCATGAAGACATCTTCTACAGTGAAATAATTGTCTTTTGTACTTGCTATATTGGCCATACATTATGCCAGAAAAACTTGTGATCCAGCAGTAGTGACCATCATTGGTGTTACCACGAATATAAAGCAAATCAATATTAGCAACATCGCTGGCACACGAAGAAATATGCAGAGGATAGATGTCTGATTTGTCATCTGCACCAAAGACGTAGACTGATATATTATTGAGTCGATCAATGTTTGGAACATCATTGATCTAACAGAAAACTTAATGCCAGCAAAAGTTAACGTATCTTGATATGGCGCAAAATTGCTAAGTCGATTTGGATTTGCAGTATCTGGGTAAAGAGCAGATAACACGGACCACATGAAACATTTGTTGTCATTATTTTGACATTGACACAGCTCTGGCTATTTTTTATTTCGGCTGGTAATTCCAAAAATGAGGGCCAAGTAATGGATTTGTACGTAGCAGTATGAACAATAGATTTTGAAATACCAAGTAAAACCCAGCCAGAATCTACTCTCTGAAAATTATCAATGCTGTTCTGAAGAGATTTTAAAACACTTTTAACGTCAAACTTATGATGAAATGCACGAACTGGTTTTGATGTGAAATGTGCTTCAGTTTCAGTGTCATCCGCTTGCTGCAGCAACACTACGCTTATGTCAACAGAAAATGTTATGCCGTGATATAAACGCAATTCCTTAGACACAATTTGTTTTATGCTTGGCTTTGCTAACCTTGTGAAAATATAAAGCGGTATTAATTTGTCATTTTCCAAAGCAAACGTTTTGTCGTAGCCGGCAAAGTCGTCCTTGCGCTATCTAAAGCTTATGTTTGTGCTCTTAATGAAAATAGATAGGGCAGATTATTTCTCTAATTGTTACTTTTTAAGATCTCTCAAAGAGTATCTCGGCTGAAGCACGAAACGCTATGACGCATCAGAAAGTCGCTGTCATAGCAAATGTTGATTATGCCATGTTTTTTTAAGTAGTTGTCTCCGCTCGTCCGTAAGCAAAACCCACGTTTTAAACAAAGTGTCTCCTCCATAAGCACCATTTTCTGATATCACATTGAGATCCAAATGATTATATGAATCAGGATTTTCATACAGCAACTTGACAGCATCAAAAAGATATTCTAGCTTTTCCATGTAAACGTCCGTAATATAAACAAATAAATGTCTGTCATGATATATAACGTTGTTCGATAATAATGTATGATTCAGGTGAAAACGAAGATGCCATTGGCCGGGAACACGAAGAGTACAACTATGTTGAAAATGCACACCTGTATTACAATACGAGGCCGCAAAAATATACCAGAGAATATCACATTATAAACAAGTTCTCGCAATTTAATTTGTCAAGTGATAAACTAGCGCAATTCGACGAGATCTTTGACAAGTTTATCACGCTAAACTTGACAGGAAGTAAAAACATTTCAAGTTTGATTATGTCTTCTAAAAATATTTCTGCTGCTAGATCTGCCAGACAAGGCGTCCATGTGTAAACCTGTTGCTAGCAAAAATTATTAGCAGAGTACGACATAATTATTTCACAATACTTGCCGTTTGAACCCAAGAATAAAAAGTATCAGAGTAGCTGCTCCATTTCACAAGCGATTTGTTTCCGCGAGTTTTGAGTACGCTCTCTATTCTAAAAACATGTTGCTTTTTTTTTCTTTTTTTTTTGTGGTTGTTGCTTTGTTTTTGTAACTCCTACTCATAGAAGGCTATTGAAACAGGTTCACCCTTAAGGTCTGCGATCTTGTACATCACAGAAATTGTTTTTAATACTTCTGTCACGGTAAACACTTCCTCAGTCCAGTTTGCTGCATGACCTTTTTCTAACATTTTTTAAAATTCTGGATGGAAATCCTGACCCGGTCACCCACATTAAACTTTTGTCTACATTATAATCTGTTTGCCGCGATGTCCTGATTTTGCTTGTCGCTACTTGTGATTGGCGTCATCCCAATACCTCTATGCTTCGTATTGTTACTCTTGTTTACTAGTTTTGCTGGTTTGCGCTGGACAACATTGTCGTCTGATGACGTTGTCATAAATGCAAACATGTCTCTGATAAATACGCCAATTTTATTTTGTAGTGGCAAGCTCCATGTATACTTGCTAAAAACATCAATGGCATTTAAAATGTATTTGACGCCGCTATTATTTCTGGAAAATCGTGCATGTCTACAAGATCAGCAGACCAGACGTCATCAACACCATTAGCAACAACTCTGCGTCTAGGAAAATGCTTTCTTGCTGGCTTATGTAATTCTTATGCTATTATATCATCATCTTTTTTTTTAAATAGCCGGTTTGCGACGACTTTTAGTCGCTGGTTTGGTGCCAACGCGAAGTTTATATTTGAGTCAGATGGCACCTCTGTCAAAAGCCCTGTAAATGCATTCTCGCATTCCTTTTGCTTTTATCGCGGCTAACTCATCAAGCAAATTTTTCACAGCGGTTTTTTTTTCTTCTGGTTGATCTCTGTGGCATCTACTTGGTTATAGGGTTGTTGACCAGTAAGCGTTTGATAATTTGCTTCAAGTTTTTATCTAGAGGATTCCACGGACCAGTATATTTATGTCCTGGCAAAATCCTGCAGCCCTTTGGCCTAGAAAGTTTTCCAATGAAGATCAGTAAAGACCACAAGCTGAACTATTCATTGAGTTGTAAATGCAACCTTTATTAGCGCCAGAAATATATTATTTGATAACGTCACAGGGTGGCAGACCAAACGAGTCAAAATATTCTACGTCGCTTATATCTGGCATGTTTACAACAGCAACCCAATGTGTTTCAGATCCATCCTTGGCTCTGATTTATTCTGGCATTCTATCTTTAGAAAGACACCGGGAAATGATTTTATGTCTTTAAGCGCTTTCTCGATGTCAAAATTACTTGGCCGCGCTGTGTTCCGGAGTAATGTAATCCTCGCCCTCTTTTGTTTTACCTCCCACGCCTCTGCCAAAGAGAGTGCCAAGAATTTTTGGTAAAACATACTAGCGGTACCAGCAGCAAGCATAGGCAAAATAGGTAAAATTCCACCTTACTTTTTAAGTTGTTTCTTTTTTACTTTCTCATGCTGGCGTTTTGTAAGCGTTAGCTTGTCGCTGCCAGAAGACAGTTGCTTTGCTGACAATCTTATTCACAATGGACAGCCTTTGGAAGCAGATAGCGCAATTGTTTTACGTTGAGAGAGAGAGAGAGAGAGAGAGAGAGAGAGAGAGAGAGAGAGAGAGAGAGAGAGAGAGAGAGAGAGAGAGAGAGAGATACTAGCTTCTTGATACGACATTATGTTTAATAAGATTAAACAAAACCTATTCTATGCAAACACATTTTATTTTTTCTGTGTCTGAGTCAGCTACCGCTTACTGCCTTCTGAGTGGCGCCAGATATTGCTCCAGTGGCCGCTGCCATTCCTAGAGAAAAAATTACACTTAATATTGTTGGTACCCCCGTTGAAAGAAGAGGTAAGATCGCAGCAAAAACACCGCCCGTTAGAGATAGCTGCTTGGCAGATAATTGTAAAGTTAAGCCCTTGCCATTATGTTTTGCAGTAATAAACTTTAGATGCTGTTTTTGTAAACGCAAGAACACGTTGTCCTTGATGAAGTTGGTTGTTTCCAAATTTGTTGGAGACGCTAGCATGCTTTTCTTAAGCAGCTACAATTGCTTGTTGTTGCGACGGCGTCAAAATTACTTTTGTTGAATAGTAACTCATTTGTATGATATCCTTAGACAAAATATCTGAGATAAGTTTGTTCTAGACGATTACGGTCATCTTGACGCTAAGAGATCTAATATCAAAAATCTGTCAGCGGTAATTACTGCATAAACGTGATAGTTTGCAGCTACTGCTGGTGCTAGGGGCTGAAGAGTCCATTTGACTTTGACATCTGCCATAGAATATTTTGTGCGTTCCAAATGTTTAGAAACATCAAAATGATAAATAGTGTACAGGTTTGCAAAATCCGCAAATGACATCTGTGTTTGAGTATCACCATATATACCTGATATCTTTGCAGTGCCTCCTGAAGCATAAGATAAGCTCGCGAATAATCTTTACTTGGTTGTGCAAAATAGCATTCAAGTTCTCGTTCGGGATATTGTCTGCTGTTGACTCTGACAGCAATCAGAGTCAGTCCTAGGTTATCAAATACCTGGCTGCTTGTCTCCTGATTTTCATCTCGTGCAGCAAGTTGAAAAGCCACAAATACGTGTCTAGGTAGCTCGCTGCCTGGTAACGCAGCTATTCTCCAGTTCGAAAATAATTGCGCTGGCAAATACGTGACGCTTTTGTAGACTCGCATCTGCTCCAAATAAAGGTTTTTGATAAATCTGGACAAAAGATTATCTAGTTCTAGCGCGTGGTAAATAGAAGGTGTTATCTTTGGCATCCAAAGTGATAGTTTTGTGAAAACAAATTGTCCGTCATCAACACCAACTGGACTATACATATAGGTATTAGGATCAGACCTTTCCCAAACCAGCGTGTGCTTGTCGCTTCTAAATACCGTGACAATGTCGCAACAACAAAAAATGTGAACGTAGTGGCAACATCATGCACACTTCATTGAGAGAGCGCCTGATTGCAAAACCAGAATTGTAATTAGGATTGTATCGGCTAATAAAAGCATTACTAATGGCCACACGAATTTGAGCCTGCGTTAGTCCGACCATAGCAGAATCAGCATCAGAAAGAACTTCAACACCTTGTTTGTACTTGATGCTGACCGCTGTGCCAATACCAGTATCCTTGTTGCGTTGCTGAGCTTCTGTTGTGATTGTAGCTCATATAAATTAAGTTCATAATTGTGCTAGCAGATAGTTGCTAATGTCCGGGACTGTTTGATTATCAAGTTGGTATGGTGCTGTCTTAAACAAACTCCAGCCGTTATTTACCAGGTCCACGTTTGTATTAGCGGCAAAATTAGCAAGTGGAGCTGCAGTTTTTTTGCAGATAGCATCGGACCTCGAGAAAAGCTTTATGAGAAAGCAGGTAAACGTCTTCATCTAGTGTGTCAATAATTCTTACACCTGGCTTATACATCTGATTCGAATCCTTATCCAAGTATTCCACGTACTCATATTCCGTGGTTGATTCATCAATGGGAGCTTCATCAAAAAACTCTGGAGTAAATCTTGACAGCATGTTTATACACCATCGTTACACAAAAATTCTCTTTAGACCGGATCTTGCCATAATATTTCATATTACCCCTCTTAAACTAGATGGCATTGTCAGCATATGAAACTCGCTCATAATTTCTTCGCCGCGCCTAGATAATATTTTTAAGCTGTAATTGTCATTGCGCTGTCAGCTTCTTTTGTTGGCGCAATCTCTTTGATAAGCTCTCTGATTTGTCCCATAGCGATTGGCGGCTGCGGTTGCGGCGATGGTTCCATGACCGTAGTCGCAATCTTTTGTCCAGCCACTGATCCTACTGCAGATGGAGAACTATGTGAAGCTTTACATACAAGTGGAGCAATTCGCTTAATTAAGCCTGGAATTATTCCAGCAAGCTTTGAAAACAAAAAATCCTCTAACGATCTTTTTGCGTTTGTTTCGTGTTTGCTTCATTATACAACCTCGTTCCATTAATTTCCTCGGCTCGCAAATTCAAATAAAATGGCACGCGCTCATTGTTCAGGTTGACACTGTTTTCTGATTGATCCGTAATTGACATTACGATCTCTGGAATACTATACACATTATTTACGGGGTAGTAAATTAGAGGAGAAGGCTTTACTGTTACTAAGGATCCAAGTGGCGCATTAGGACTAAAGCTGTATATAACGTGGCTATGACCTCCTCGCGTGTCAAAGGATCCCTCGACCACAGACCAGTTTATAAGAAAGCTGTTGACATCACTTATGTTTACGGGAAGATCACCATCATGAACTCCATCCTGCTCTAAATCTCTCGAACTAAATCATAGCAGATCTATCAAGCTGTTGTCGACTGTAAAATCAACTCTGTAGCCGCCATACAGTAAAATTAAGACTGTTTCCTTGAGCTTACTTGGAATCAAAGAGAGGAGCTTGTGACATATTGTCTATACCAGCTCATTGTACAAAATTTTATAATCGGCATTACTAAATAAACTTTGCTGAAACAGATGGTCTAGTATTTCAGTAACTACGTCATCAACTTCTGCGCCAACGTTGCCAGCTTGATTTCTGGCGGCCAAAAGCTTTAGTCATGCGACAAGTTCTGCAGCATTTTCAAAGTACCTAATTTATTTGCCAACCTGCTTCTGATGCTGCTGCTGCTGCTGATGCAGATAAAGCTTAACATCCTCTTTCCTTAATTTTGCTTTTTTCTCTCTTCTCCGGAGTTTCTGCATATCGTTCGGTAAATGGTAATGATTCTAGTCCATGCTCTACATCATAATTTGCGATGACCTTTCTCATTTTTAGTCTCAATTTCACACTGATTGCAATCATATCTCTCATTACAGAGGGTCTAGAACGTTCCTGTCTTTTGCTATAAAACGAATTTAGATCTGCAAATTTATCGTAATCGCTTCTTAAAACCTCATGGTCTTCTGAGGACAAAGGCTCCTTTTTTCCAGCTCATTACAACTCTTGTAGAATTCATCAAGTTGTTTCGGATAATTATATCATCAGCTGATTTCCATATTGTCTTTTAAAACAGCAATTTTTTCTTCGTTTGATGTCATCTTGACTTTTCCTTGTTCTGGCAGATTTTTTTTTTTTTTTCTCAATCCAATCTTTTCTATACTGCCCAACGGGAGACACGTACTCTTCTGGTGGCGATCCTCTGGCTTGTGCACTTTTTCCGTTTCATACAGAGTTCCTGATGGTACTTCTTGAAAAGCTTGCCACTTTGTTACATCCGATGATGACGGAGATAAATCGAGAAAAACTGAAGGATAACTGCGCTTAACCAATTCATTTAGCGCGTCAAGCTGATCTTGCGAAATCTGCTCCTGTTTTCTGCTTTACATTAAGAGCAATCAACAGTTTTGCCAGGAATCCATCTGTTATGTTTTGGTTTTTAATTTACTTGTCCTGCTTTTAGTCATGTGCAGAAACTGTCTCTGTCAAACCGGCCGTCACAAGCTTAAGCAGTTTTTCTGCTACTTCAAGCTGCAATTCTGCTTCGCCAATCTTTTCTACAATGACACGACCTCGTAGATGCCGCTGCTGCTCTTCATATTTTTGCATTACAGCAGCTTTGTCTTTTTGATTTTCTATTTTTACAAACGTCATTGTATACAACATAATTGCATAAAATACTACAGCTGTCAGGTAATCTGGCAAATTTGTTTACAAATCATATGATATATTTGTTGACAAATCATATGGCAGATTGCCTGACAAGACTGTAGCTTAATCCGGCAAATAAAATTCATCAAAGCCGCCCCTGCACATTTCAGGAACGTGTTCTGCGTCTCTGTGAAACATCATAAAATCATGGTTGCTGCCGCCAGTGGCCTCACGGTAACACTGCTTAAATTTGGCTGCATCTATGCCCCGACAATGATCGCGCGCAACATAGTCAATGTCGAGATTATCTAAGACAGAAAACAGTACAAAACATCCCGTATTGCGCCTGATATATTTTGGAACGTCATAATAAGATTGCGCCAAGTAGATAGAATTGCAGCGCTTGTATCGGGACAGAGAAAAGTACTCTTTGATCTTATTTCTGTTGTCGGGGTCGATTTTTATGTCATCAAATACGATAATGGAATCGTTATCGCCATCCAATTCTTCTACTGGGATTATTTACTCAGGCTAAAGTTATTTGAATAAATTCGGTCCTGTCCTGCTCATCGACAGCTCAATCAAAATCGCTAAGTGTCTTGTGTTTATCCTGACTTGGCTTTGTCATAATTAAGACCATCATTAAGCAGGATATTCAAAAACAAATTTGTTTTGCCGCGACCTGTTGGACCAACTATCATGTAATGACAATCCGAAAGCAAAACATTATGCCTGGATTTTTTTTTTACGTCTTCTGAATAAAAGTTTATGATGCGCATTTTTTATAAGCAAAGTATATATAATGAGTCATTATACAGCTTTTGGTAGTGATACATCAATCACAATGTCAACCATTTCTAATGCAGAACTTAAGAGACGCTTACTAAAAATTGGTGACACCATGTCTGGACCGCTAAACATGTCTTCACAAAAGATTATAAATTTGGTTGTACCAACAGATAATACAGATGCGACCAATAAATAGTATGCAGATAAGTACGTAAATGCCAAAGTGTTTTTAACAGATGCCAATACAAATTTTCCTCGAGGGGGCTTACTTTCTGTGGGACAAAATTTGGCATCGGTAATCCTTGGCAATGAAATGTTAGTGTCGGTACCATATGTTTTACCGCCAGCTGGTGGACTATGAGTATCAACATCTACATTAGTTCTAAGAAATTACAAACTTAGCCGTGCCAGAAGCTGAAAAAGTTGCAGCCACAAAATCATATACAGATACAAATCTTAGCGACATTTTGGTTTGTGCGCCAGCTACAGTAAGCATCTGAGATATCTGAGATATCTTTTAGTTCAGTCATTATTCAGTAAGCATCTGAGATATCTTTTAGTTCAGTCATTATTCAAGCGCCAGACGGTTGTAGAATTACTAGCAATGTAAACTCAGTTACGTTTGAAGTTACTGGCGCTGGAGTCAATGTAACTTCGTCGCAAATTAAATATCTAGGTGTTCCTAGAGATAATGCAGATGCAACAACTAAACTTATGTGGATTCCAAGCGAATAAAAAATATCATAGGACATATTCCATCGCTGTCGTTTAATTCTGATAATCGCAACAGATTTTTAGCCTCTGCATCATCGGAATATTCACACAAACAACTGTACTACAAGTTTTTGGCGGATCAAGAAGGCGTAAAAACAGATGATCACATGCTCAATCTTTTTTCGGTAATTCATATGAGAACGCCACAGTTGCGAGACAAGCTGGACAAATATAACAAGCTACAAAGTTCTGCAATGACAAGGAATCGGCCAGCGCTGCTAGAAACATACGAGTGCTCTTTAAAAACATACTAAACGAGTTGAGCATTGGTAACTTACAATTAGCGAATCTAACCAAAACTATAAAACTCAAAATATTGAACGAAAAAGAAAGAAAAGATCTGGATGCTGACTATGCATGCATGTACAATCAAGTCTGGCAAAAAAAACCTTAAAAAACCAAGAAAGACTTCAAGAGCATGTCGACAAGCGGTATTTTTACAGAGAGTTTGGTTTGAATTATGACGACGTAGAAATGATGCTGGGAGTGATTGTGCTACCTGATATAAAAGATCTTCCTAATGATCCGCAGCCACAACTTGAGCAGCCACAACCTGAAGCAGAAAAGCCGCAGCCAGAGCAACAACAACCTGAGCAGCCACAACCTGAGTCTGAATCAAAGAAACCTGTGCCTGAAGTAGAAGAAACCTAATCCTGAATTAGTAGAAAACAGTAAAATACCAATGACAATTGGTCTTCTACCAAGAGATGAGATTTCAGAAGAAACTAAAACATACAAAAAACTGGGGAGGCATACCATCACGTATTTAAATATCACAAAAAACATTAATATGATGTAAATGTGCTTTCTTAAGCAATAGACTACCTTTCTTCGCTTCCTGATGACATAAAAATCCTTTGAAACAAATATGTCACTATGATATATAAAGTGCATAGATCTGGCAGCTTCATAAATACACCAGAGGCTCCTGCTGCCAGAAAAGAGGCTTTTATACGATATGATAGAGATATGTTATTCAATATTCCTTTTGGATTCCAAGGACTCGAATTAAGTTATGTGCGTCAGACCGTATTTGATCAAGTTCCTTGGGTATATGAGAGAGACGGCGAACGAAAAAAGATCAAAATTAGCTGAGGCCTCTTATCTGTTTACAAGATATTTGATGCGACTGGATGTTGACATTAACTCGCTTGATGCAGGCATTAAATATGCAGAAGTGCACTCAGTTGATGGAATGTTTACATAGCTGCCAGAAAACGTTTTCTTCAAGGATCAATCGCAAGCTGATGCTCAATTCAGAAAAGTAATAGAAGACCAAATATTTACAGAAGCTTTTTTATAAAATTTTTTTGAATGAAACCCTGCACAGTATGTTTGCAGTAAAGCGAAATGAAGCAGAAAAAACCACAACCTGAGCTTGAGCCTGAACAACCACAGCTTAATCTTATTCCTGCACCTGATCCCATTCATGTTAATGAAAAACATCCTGAAGCAGATAAGCCGCATACACAGCTTGATGATGAAAACAAAAGTTAGCCTTCAGCGCCCTACAAGGTTGTTAAGTATTCACAAGGACGGATCAGAAGGCTTTTTCCTTTAAAAGAACTGTACTATATTAGAAAAATGACTAAAGCAGAACTTAGTATCAACGCCCTTCACGTTTCAAAAATAGCTAGCGGTTACTTTAATAATGAGCCTGAGTTTACAAACGAGCAGATGAAAGAACTTGGACCTTATCCAGAGGTATATATTGATAGTTATCTCATACAAGTTCAAGAGTCTAATGTGATTCTTTACCGAAAAACAGTAAACAAGATTGATGCAGAATTTCCATATGATGAACCTTTTGTCCCCAAAAGAACAGATACAACCAGAGGGCGAAGCAATAATTGGCTAGCGTTATCATATTAGATGAAAGATCTCATGGACTTCAATCACATCAGCAAACATCTTGACAAGGAAACGCGCGATGAACTTATCACATATTATCGCAGCTATCACAAACGAGCATTGGCATTGCAACTCAAGCTTGTTGTAGAAAGCTAGAACCAAAAAGTTCAAAATATGATGGCAATGTGAAAATAAGCTTACATCACGTACACAAAAATGTTAAATCTTGCCTACATGGTGCCGCGTGTAACATGACAGATTTGGTCAAGGAGTTTTGTATTATAGATAATATTGTTGCAGAATTAAGTCCTATGTGCGTTGCCAAACACGAAAAAATGTATCACAAAAAAAGAAAAATCAGCATCGCAGCTTTCAAAATAAAAGCGTTGCTACTAGTAATACTAAAGCAGAGAACAATGATTTAAAAACTAAGAGACTACGGATGAAAGGTAAAAGCAGGTGATCATTAAAATTTGGTAGCATGTATGCTGGTCTTGACAAAATCGTACAAGGACTTCTTGCCACCAATCTTACTGTACTCTTCCCCTAGCGCGCGCCTGGATCTTTCTAGTTCTATGGCGATATCTGCGTAAAAATCAAAGTGTTCTAGATGTTCCTTCGACGTCTGATAAATAACTTTAAGAGCGTTTTTTGACAAATTTGTAAGCACAATTTAATGTTCTAATATCTTGTATCATCCAGCTGACGTCCTCTGTGTTCCAACCTATAGAAACTTAACTTTGGCGACATAAACGAGCTTATATGCAGCCATTATTCGTCTTGAGTCAAAGTCAAACATTATATATTACTTCTTTTCTTTGTCTCTAATTCGCTGATAATCTGCTGTAATTTTAATATGGAGCCTTTGACTGTTTTGTCATAGCCTGGTTTGCGTGCGATACAGTTATAAGTGATCTTAAATATCTTCCATGACAGCACCGCAATCAACTTTTTATCAGAACACTTTTTTTGTCATATTATCAATCGCAACTGAAATTAAATCAGGCTGGTTTTAAATGTCAGCAATGACATCATCATGCTCTCTGTGCAAATCCTTTTTAAGTACGATAAAAATTCAGCTTCAGAGGATTCGCCAAGATAAACATAGTCTTCTTAATCACCAAAAAATCCTATGACACCTATAACTACTGGATCCTTCCAATAAGCATTTCCGAAAAATAGTGTCAACTAGCCAACTGTATGAAGCTACAACTGAAACCTCAAGACCTGATAGCACTTGTGGCAGATACTCATTTGGCAGCTTGCTAACGTCTCGTTTAAAATAGCACCTACATTCTAGCAGCAAATGTTTTTGTCATAAACAATATAAACATCAGGACTGTATCTGAAGCCGTCTATAGCCTGAATGCAAATATTGTTGCCAACTACTTTTTTGTTCATGGTAATCTTAACATATCTTCTGATGACAGGCTCAAATAACGTATCCCGGAGAAATGACAAAGTTACATATGGCGGCTGCGTACTAAGCTTTCTTTTAGCAATATCATGCGCAGTTGCAAACGGGCAGATGCCCAGGACTGTAGCCACTTCAGAGCCACCCATTGTTGCAGATAACAAAAAATACAGTTATGGCGACTTCTGTTTTATCTGATGAGATTTTACGAACGTATCCAAGATTGAATTCAGATCTAATATACTATATGATCTCTTCAAATGCAATCATACCAAACACCAACCAAGCTCATGTTTGTGTAAAATCATTATACAGGATAGGGGATGCGATCAAACGTCGTTGTGTGTAAAATCATAATATAAAAGGGTAGTGAGTGCGGCAACAAAAGCCTTGTCTCGGACCGAGCGCTAGCCCTGCCGAATATTTTAGTTCCTCAGCAGCTGAGGAACATACCGGAATCGCATTACCACTGCACCCGCACGCTTGTGTGAACGGCTTCGAGGACTCATAACCTAACTTCCTGCATTACTTAAGACAGTGTGCCTCTGACTGCTTCATCAGAGCCCAAATATTAAGACAGAGTGGCCGACCCTGTATGTGAGATACCAGACCTTTCTATAGCTAACATTACATATAAGTCATATTATATATATATATATATATATATATATATATATATATATATATATATATATATATATATATATATTCGTTATTTGGATTAAAGTCGCATTTCGCCTATCGGCATGCGCGACACGTTAAATTGTACGCTTTTGCGTACTAATTAATTTGTGCGGTTTCTCGCACGTTGATTAACTGAGTTATGCCTCCAAAGCAAGTCGCAGGAAGAAAAAGCGCCTCGAGTGCCCCCATCCATCCATCCGTCCGTCCGCCTTTGCCACCAGCTGTTACCTTATTTTATTATGTCAAATCTATGCCCAGTTTCCTATTTCCATTTGGGCTGTCCCTATCCTAACGCCAAAGATGTGAAAGTCACATATCCGAGTCAATTATTCCTAAGTTGTGAATTTTCCTAATAACTAGCTTTTTTGGTTTTTTTGTGCACTATGCGTGCTTGTATGTTTTCCAAAAAAAGTACCAATGATGGTAGCCGGTTAATTTGGTGATCTTCATTTGGGATTCGCGACGCCGTTAGTTGTTTCACCAGCATACTAATCAGTGTTTTCAGGGCCATACAGTTTTCACCTGAAGAGGGCTCTCGAGGGTCAGAATGAGAGCCCAGGGTAAAAATTTACCCATATTTTTGCCACAAAATAACAAAAATAAAAAGTTATAATAACAACAACAACAACAACAGCAAAAATACCAATCTTAGGCATAAGTTGCCTTTTGTTAATTTTGTTATCTTAATCCGGTACATGTGAACATTTGTGGCAATATGTCCAAGGTTTTAATTACCATTTAAACCAATCAGTAGGCAATATGATAAAGTTATAGATCAAACCGGGTTTTCATTCAGAGCCAAAATGAAAACCCTCAGTCTGCCTTGTTTGGTGCAGCTTTTCGCCATTGGTGATTATTGCGCTCGCTGCTATGGCCTTGTTTGGGAAATATAATGTTAACATGAAACAGGCAAGTCTAAGACGAGCGCAGCTGACTGTATTCTCGTCATGTGAGTTCCTGAAATTAGCCCTAGCAAAGGCAACTTTTTCTGCATTATTACAAATTATTCTCCATTTTTGAACGTACAATTTTTTTATTTAAAACTATCTCACTGTTTTGTAACTAGTTTCACAAGATTGCTTTGTTGAGGATTAGATATCGAAATTAGTTTAATTGACTTGAGATTGTCGGCTTTCGAATGCTCAACTCTGTTCCGATTTCACGATAAACTTCCGATTGACGGAAAGCGTACATATTGAAAACATCAATATATTGATCTGCGCGTTATCTTTCAAGCACTTGTAACAACTTCCGTTATGATCTCCAATTACCGAGCGCAGCGAGAGAGGAGCCGAATCTACCCTCGCGAAGCTTCTGTGGTAACGCTTATCATCTCACTGTCGTCGAGCTGAAAAACCTTTAGTTTCCGTTTTTCTATTTCCCGCTTCTTTAATGATTTACTCTTATAGTACTTCAGCAAGGCATGCAAGTTCAAAACTGAAAAAATCCCAAAAAAAATCAAAGAAAGCAAAGAAAAATAAATTGTCCCTATTCAAATTCAATACTATAAATACATGTTCAATACTCATGACAGAAATAAAATAGTCCACGCAACGCAGAAACACTTTCTTTGCAAATGCGAAGAATGCGAATGTGACGCTCTGCACAACATTTACGATATTTTTGTTGTTCTCGCGTATTTCTCCGCTTCAAGTTTGAAAAGCCCTCAGTCAGTACACGCAGTATATTTCAGTCAACAGGCATAAAACTGAAGTGGCGTTCGTTTCTCCTAGATTAAGTCTCCAATTCTCCATGTAACTATACATTTGGTAATTCTAGTTTTCTCTTACTTGAACAAGTACACCGAAATACATACGTTTGTCAGGGGTTGTGAAGGTTTACACAAAAATGTATTATATTTCTATCATGTTATTATATATTACCTAATCATATCTAATTTTTTCTATATTTTATTATATTATATTATATTATATTATATTATATTATATTATATTATATTATATTATATTATATTATATTATATTATATTATATTATATATTTTGTTATACCTCAGATTTAGAATCCTATGGATCATTGGTTGTAATTCAAACACATGACATTTAATATGTTTTAGATTGATCTAAAAGAAAATCCCTCACCTCAAATGTATTTATAATACCCTCGAGTTCACCCGTATTAATCCTCACATGCCCGTAACGTCACCATATTAGTTTTACGTGGCAATGATAGTACCACGCGTTTCCCCGAGTGTTCGGGCTTCTAGTATTCTCGTCTTTTTCCTTACAATACGACTTAATGTGCTTGAAATGGTTCAAAAGGTGCTTCGCTACTGAGAAGAAACAAAAATGACTCAGATTCTGTCATTTTTTCCTAAGGTCGTTTCATTTATCTTTATTGCTGTATATTATATTAGCCTTGAAAGACTGCCCTTTTCGAAACGCACAAAACCTCAGAAATGTTAATTGTATACCTTATATGTACAAGTTGTACAGACAATTCTAGCTACGGTGCAAACATATAAAAAGTTATGGCATTCAAGTTTGATAACTTTTGTCAAATTTGTAACAAGTAGTTGTGGAAGGACATTGGCTCCAGTAAAGTCCTAAGTCCAACATTGTGTAAATTTCTTTAATAGTAAGAAACTCAAACATAACCAAGTTTAAAAATAGGGACATGTCTAAGCATTCCAATGTTTTGACCCAATGACCCGCTATAGTCAGCGCCACAGCTTACCGAGAAAAATGTGTACAAATAGGAAGTTGACACTAATTACTCATAGCAGCTTGTTTTCTGCAAAGATCCGGTGTATTGTAAAGGTTATTGTTAGTCATATATCTGTATGTATATGCATGTGTAGCAGCATTATTTCTGTTCATACCATCTTATTGTAATGCAAGTACTGTTATCATTACATTTACCTAACATAATTTCACCAGCATGGCTAATAATAGGTACCTCCAAAATCCAGACATTTCACATATCTTTATTCTAAGGTTCCACAAGTGGTCTAATACGTGGTATCTGGCCTTATATTGAGTAGACTTTTCATACGTCTTTCTTGCAAAACGCTTCTTAAAGCTAACCACCTGTAATATGAATTAGCAAACGGAATGAATAAGCCATATCTATGCTGATCATAAGAGATTATATTTCAAATAAGCCGCATAAAAACGAATACACAATGGGTAGCATATCGCTTTCTATCATGCTGGCAAAAAATGATGTTACTAATAGAACACGTTCATTATGAACTCACTATATACAGGTATTTCATTTCCCATTCATCCTCTAACATTAGTGTTCAAGAAAACCACCTGGAATCTGCTTCGCGGCAGCTTTCTCTTCAATATAAAACAAATATGTTCGTTTAGGTACATGTAAACTATCTACTGTTTATACCATCTTGCACCTGGAATTGCTATTAGAACACCTTGTACCCGGTGTTCATATTAGAACACCTTGTGTCCGGTATTCCTATTAGAACACCTTGTACCCGGAGTTCCTTTTAGAGCACCATATTACCAGTGTTCCTATTAAACACCTTATACTCGGTGTTCCAATTAGAACACATTTGACTTGGAGATCCTATTAGAACACATTGTACCCGGACTTCAAATTAAAACACCTTTTTTCCAAGAGTTCCTATTAGAACGCCTTATACCCGGTGTTTCTATCAGAACACGTTGTGCCCGGAATTCCTATTAGAAATAACTAGATGGTGACATACTATTATATATACGTGTTGCCCTTGGTTTGAGGTTGTATGACGAACTGTCCATCCAGGGTACCCGAGGGTTTCATATGACAAGGTATGCCGATGGTGAAAGCTTAGTCATTTGCCTTCAAAGCAAGGACAATACTTATTTTTAACTACATGGAAGAAAGTGATATTGCAGGATAAAATGAAATGACAGAGTTGTAAATACCTTAATATGATCGTGTTAAGTATGTATTATGAATGATGAAACAGCTTTTTGAACAGTTGCAATACGTTTTGTTTTATGCTAAGGAAAAGCCATAAATAGAACGAATATCTGTAGAAAACCCCTTAGTAATATGACGGTCACGTGAAAGTCAATTTTATAGGCACATGGCGGTAACATAATACGATCTTGAGGATTATATACGGCTACATGAGGGGACAGTTTTATCTGAGAAACATAAAATATGTTGAATGTCACGGGTTTCTTTTTTAACCAATGGCAGGTAGAATTTAAAACTTAAGGTATAATAAAATGTCTATGAGAAGACAAGAGAGGTCACAGAAGAAAGTTGGGTTTATTTTATATATATATAATATATTTGTCTTGAGTAAATCGCAAAATAGGTTTATAGGTTTCGGACAACTTTGTCCAAATATATTTTAGTGAAAAAGGACAGAGAAAAATCGGGTTATTTTTATTTGTTTATTTATTTATTTATTTATTTATTTTTATCTCCTTTTATTAATCCACGTATCAAACTTGCCACCAATCTTTCAATCTGTATATCTGTCTGTCTTTAGGCACATATCTATTTTAACTTCATCTTTTATTTTTCACTATCTATCACTAAGTTTGCGCACACTACGTTTATACACAGAGTGTATGTATATATGTATGTATGTATGTATGTATGTATGTATGTATGTATGTATGTATGTATGTATGTATGTATGTATGTATGTATGTATGTATGTATGTATGTATCTGAGTGCTATTTGGGTCGATGTGTCATAACTAAGTCAAAACAGATTCCTATTACAACTTATGCGTACTCAGGCTGTACATCTATTGCCTCTTCCATTCTATTATTTGAATTCGGAGTTTTCCACATAAACAGTCAAACTGCATATAAATTTTTTTTTTTTTAAAGAGAGAAAACTAAATTTGTTCTAAAACCACTTGTGTCATTGAATTGATAGCGAACGCGGTTACAAATGGCTGCTGTAATGACTCATCACCATGTTAGGATCAATAATTACCCGCCAATACTCAGCATCATGAATTTATGACATGCAGTGCTTTGTATATCACGTGATACTTTTGCACTTGTTTAAAACCGATACGGTCCTGATGAGATCTACTGTGCAACAGAGCTCAAATACCGCAAAATTATCTTCAGTCCGGGCTTTAACATAAGTGGCGATTGAACTTGATTCTTGAGCCTGGCATGAATTAACTGAGTGCAAGAAGTTCAAGGGGCAAATTATCCGAATTATAGCAAATTAAAACTTGAAAGGGTTCAACTAAACTTAAAAAACAGGTTTGATTTCTCATCACTGAAAACAATGGTGTAACAAATGTGTTGCATGAGTTGCCGACAAAAGTAGAGAACACGCTACACTCCGCAGGACAACTTTCTCACTACTTAGCGAGAAGTATAATTGAGCCGCAAAATGTTATTTCATAGAAATTTTGTATCCGGTTACATTTTGCGTAAGATGAATTTTGCTATAGGCAACTTAATCTGATTATTTTAGTAACCGGTTATATTTGGCATTACAGTTTGGGTACACGCGAAAAGTGATCGTTTATAAAGGCAAAATGTTACTGCTTGAATTTTGCGTTAGGTTAGATTTTATGGCAGGTGGTTCATTTTTCGTCAATGGTTACAATTTACTTAAAGGCAGTCTGTAACCAGTTAGAATGTGCGTTATATTACATTTTGCGGCCGAACACTAGCATGTTACGACCACGGTATTTTCCCCGTAGATGAATATTGGCTCTAAAAGATTAAGTGTTAATAGCATTCGTCGGCAATAGACCCGTTTCGCAATATGCGTGTCGGAAGAGTTGCCGTTCCTGATGTCAGTCACTGTAAATCAAAACGAGGATATCACTGCTGGGTGTAAATTGTTTACATTGACCAGAAAGTGGAGACCGGCGTTGGAAAGAGTCGCTAAAGTTTGAAAGAAATAGTCATCTTTCCTATTTAACTCAATTGTTGTATCATCACTTTTAAGCAAACAAATGTTGTTGTTTTTTTTTTTGTTTTTTTTTTTGTGGGGGGGGGGGGCGCATATACAGGCTTCTTCAAAAGACATTTCTGTTCTAGAAACAGGACACTTAACTTCTAAGCACCATAACTATTGTCATTAATATCAAATATGTTTCCATCTATACAAATTAATATGTTCATTCTCTCGACCTCAACTGGTGCACCATTTTTGTTTTCTTCTTTGTATATTCGGTAGGTCTTAAATGCGCAACGGAGTTTTTTACGAAATGGAGCGAAATGGAATATAGGCATGCGAAATTGAATTATAAAAATATTCTTTTTATTGTATACCTTTGAAATTAATAACATAAATATGAATATTGTGTTTGCTATAATTATAGTCGAGATGTTGTAATAACATGTTTTTATCATTTTGCCTCAAATGGAAATTTTTGACGAAAAGGACATTCATTATACGAAGACGACTCATTACGTAAAGGTAAATGCGGAATGGAATCATCGTAAACCATACATTTTTTTCTCAGTTTTCCAACTATATAATGCTTTTTTACTTCAAACTTTATGCAGACATTAGTTTATTTGATTGCTACAGGTATGAAGCAGTCATCATTTTCAATACTCTTGCATATTAATTTGTGTTGCAAACTGGAAAATTACCATGCAAAATGAAGAGTTGACAATTAATAGTTGCTGATTCTTAAGTTACTCAGTTAGTAAAATAATGAACTTTAAAAACTAAATTCGTTATTTAAGTTTGAGTTATAAATATTTTTAATCAAGTTTTTCTAATTGTTAAAAATATCAATTTGTAATGCGAAATGGAATTTCGGTATACGAAATGGAATTATTTCTGTGAAAGTGAGATCGATTTGCGAAATGAAATCATAAAACAAATAATGCTTTCAATTATTATTTGAAACTAAGTCTATTGTGTTACCAATAAATGTATATACTGTAAGCAGAATAATAAAACTAATTACAGACATAATTACATTTTGTATGCAGAAATTCCATTTCGCATCACGAAGACTGGACTCATTACGTTAATGGAAATTGTATAATGGTTAATATTTTAGTTTATAACGGAAGTAAATAATGTATTATAAATCAAGTCATTCGGTAAAGGTAAAAAACGTGAAACATAATTTACTTAGTTACCTTTCAAGCAGCACGTGACGTGTCTCGCTTCTACTTTATATTGTGAGCTTGTATACACTTTAAAATCTACAAGTACACACACACACACACACACACACATACACACACGCACATTTCCTACAACCGATTTTCATGAACGGACTTAGTTATGGGAATTATCATAAATTTTTTTTGTCAAATATGGAAACCATTTTCATTTTCTTTAAAATTACTTTTTTACATTTTACCACCGAGTGACGACAAAACGGACGCAAGTGTTATTTCAAAAAAGAAGGCATGTTCACTCTCAAATTATCCGCTTTGCACAGGGGAGTAAAATCCCGTATTAACGAACGTACAGTGCACGACAGAATAAGAATCGAGCATGTCTCTTACTTTAAACATATTTCATTGTCGTTTTATTAAACAATATGGGATTGGACAGGAGTTAACTTACTCGTCCATGTCCCATATCCCTTATCGGATACATGTACTACTTTCCCATATCCCTTATCGGATACATGTACTACTTTCCCATATCCCTTATCGGATACATGTACTACTTTCCCATATCCCTTATCGGATACATGTACCGCATTTAATTGCACACATAGCTGCAAACAACGTAGACCAAAATCTACCATAGTATAAAGCGCGGACAGGTATGGCTCAACGCTGTTCCTCCTACGTAAGTGTAAAGGCAGCACATTACGCGACAGCAGATATGCGTCTACATTGTACGCAGTTATGTGGGCTCTGTAAACGAGCAAATACGGTGTTCATACCAATGATACCTAAAACCTCTATAAACGAGCACATACGGTGTTCATACCAATGATACCTAAAACCTCTATAAACGAGCAAATACGGTGTTCATACCAATGATACCTAAAACCTCTATAAACGAGCAAATACGGTGTTCATACCAATGATACCTAAAACTATTGTGATCGCATAGAGTTTTACATGGGATATTGCTAGAATTTCCATATTCGATGGCTTGAATAATGGATCACATTTAATATAATTACTCTAGCTTAATCCGACTAAGTATCGTTATGTATTGCCCTGGACACAGCTTAATCCGACTAAGTATCGCCATGTATTGTCCTGGACACAGCTTAATAAATAGATGCAGCACAATATATTTTTGGGTCGCAAAATACATTGAATATAACGGCTGAAGTCTTACTATTGTGATCGGCATATACAAAGTGTACGACTGAAGTCTTGCTATTGTGATCGGCATATACAAAGTGTACGACTGAAGTCGTGCTATTGTGATCGGCATATACAAAGTATACGACTTTCATAAATACTACTCCATTTTTTCTTTTTCCATATATATACAACTGTTTCACCATGATATTAATGCAACAGAAGGTATTGAAGAATATGCAGGTACAGCAATCTTCCTATCATTCAGCCTTTGCTTATTTTCGAAATCTGCAGATATCTTTTCTGTTAAGAAATTTGTGTGCTGATATTAGCTCAAGACCATTGTCAGCGACATTGTCGCCCTGAATGCACATGTACACTATCCCCACGGGTAAGATGTTAACACGCGTTCAAACCATGACCTCCGCCACACGAAGAGAGTATGGTAACCAATAGGCCACTTTCAGCAATAGGTCAGTGTCAATAGACATACTAGGTTAGGGTCAAATATTTCTGATTGTATCTTATAACGTTCGATATAGGAAACCATTTATTTGACCTCTATATCAAGTGTATAGAAAACCAAATACAGTATTGCATATTTACACTTTATCTGGAGCGAGCATCGTGTGAAACTAGGCACAAATAAAACCAGTTCCTTCTGAGCTATTCCTCGAAGCATAGGTTATGCACACAGAAAAAAACAACAAAAGCACAGTTGCTCATCTCTGTTTATCAAAGAAAACATTCCCGTCAATTACTCTGGAACCGTGTGAATGCTTTGGTGTTTGGACGGTTTCATTGGCTTATTCATGAATAATTCTACGCGCTGTAGACAATCAATAAACAGCCGCCCTAGAAAGAACGCCGGCCATACTGGCATTGTACGACTATAAAATCTTCCATAGGCTCGATAGGTTGAAAATTATTTCGTTGTAGGCCAGTCAAAGAAACTCCGTTTCTTATGACTGGCATCATTGACCAAACTGAAGAAAGGTGAATGTAAATCTGCTTCAGCAGTAGCCAACAGAGACACCAAGGATTGATATGTATTCTTGGAATTAAGGAACATTTTATATGAAACTGCCTACTGCACCAGCAGTGTGAAGCTAGGTTACGACAGTATTCTTTTAAAAAAAGTAGCAGTAGCGGTATCAATGTTATATATATAAGGCAAAAAAAAAAAAAAAAAAAAAAAAAAAAAAAAGACGGCAGGTAAGACGGATAGCGGGTGATGATAGAAAACCCCCAACATACTGATATTTATTCTTAATTCTTGGAACCGAGGGGGATTTTACCTGAAACTCTCAACTGGACTCGCTAGCAACAGAAGCAGCAACATTACTGTATCAGTGTTACATCTATCTTTAGGGTTGAATCTGTCGCTAAGTAAGACAATTCCGAGTGACAAGAGGGAAGCCAATGATGCAGTATGAGACCTGACAGCAAGCTGTGGTCTGGGGTTTACATCCTCTCCCCTCTTCTGGGATATGGTAAGCTGAAAATGTTACCTATATTTTATCTTTAACAAAAGTCTTATATGATATTAATGTAGCCAATCGATAAATGAGCGATATATTTTTCTTTCTCACACACCATTCCATTTTTCACAACTACTTCTGGGTTAACGCAAAAAAGACGAATTCATATGATACTTTCGTGGCCTTTAGGGTAGTATTAGTTATATGGTTTGTTGGTGACACGGTTTGAAACGATAGCGAGTCAGTAGGAAACTTATAGAGGCACAGGAGAGCAAAGATCAATACATAATCATCGAATAATCGACTATTGATCGACAATCGATCGTTTAGTACATATTGATGATTAAATTTGAAAGAAAAAAATAACTGGCACTAGGGTACAACTTATACAAGAATAATCGTCTATGTCTAATGGAATTTGTTTTCTGCATATATGTTACTCAGCACAACAAGCCTGTTTTCCAATAGCAGTTTCTGAATCACGATAAGTTGATAAGTATTTTCAGACAGATTCCTGCAGGATGCAATTGACTTTACAAGCAGCATCAAGATGCCTGCTGGATTTTACACGCAAACCCAGGAGGTAATCAAAGCAAAAGAGAAATAGTAAATTAAATATTTACTTCGCGTTCAGAAGACCCGAATATGAGGTCAAAGGTGAAAAAGTCACGGCACTGTTAAAGCAATTGTCCAACAGAAATACATATCAGCCGATTCATAACCATACCACGAGACACTAAAATTCTCTTTCAGTCTATTGCTTCTTTCAAATCTCATAGAAAGACGTTTGAATTTTCTTGGATGATTAAAGGTCTGAGGTAAGATGGATAACATAACCAACGTCTAGAGGACAAACATTTCCTCTTTATAATATGGAGCACAAAGTGGTAGCAAACTGTGTAATGTTTAATTTCCAAGCAGCCCATATCAGATGTGCTTTAATATTATTACTGTTCTGAAAGCATTGTAACTCCACCAGCAAGTTTGGTTTACATATATGTAGATTTTGCTTACATATTTCCATGCCTGCATACATACATACATACATACATACATACATACATACATACATACATATAGACAGATTTACGTACTTACGTAATAATGTTCATGCCTCGGTGGTTATAGAAATCTCTAGGAGAAAATTGTCATGCAATGACCACAAATAAATCTGTTTTCCCTGCCTATTCGTTTATCCCTCCTTTGGTCACAAAGATACTTTTGCGACTGTAGGACTGGCTCTTCGACACAGGAAATATTCTGCGGAAAGAGTGGCATTCGCGTCGTCCAGTTGTATACTCGTTGCACACACTGCAGCTGTTGTGGAACCCTTACAGTAGTTGTAGAGCAAAAGAGGTTAAGAGAGACATGCCAGAGAAAACCCATATTTGTATTGAAAATATCCATTAACAATACTCTGTTAATTTACTCCACATATTCACAAACCTCGGTACTTCATTGTGTTTTCCGGTGAAACAAATCATGATATTTTATGATCTTGTAAGCATTTGAAATATTGTTAGTTTCAATTAGATATTTTCTGTGCCGTCTTAACACTCTTGTTGTTTGATTCGACTTCTTGGAAGATAACAGATATTGTAATTTTTGTGTTAGTCTTGTCGCTTGAATTTGACTATATTCAGTAACTTTACTATATTTCTTCAGAAAGATACTCCAAGCCCGGACACAGTACTCCAATACTTTTCTTTGGTACAGCTACAGTATCACCATATTATCCTTGCGAACGCCATGGCTTGTTATCACAGCTTGGATCATGCTAACCTTTCTCGTTTCATCAATATACCGTCTGAGTTTAGGATTTGTAAGATATGATCAAACCCAAAAGTCTGTTATGACCGACATTTTCCACTCCACAAGAGAGTTCTCTTGAAACCCGAGTCCTTCTCCGAGTTACAATCGAATAAGCAAAGTTCTTGCTCAGATGACTTTACTCAGTAGTAGCTGTAGTTTTCTCGACTACAGGTCTGCAGCAGATTTTAGCATTATAATAAAAACAAAACAAGTTAATGAGACAAAAAGATAATGACTCACATTATGAATTCTTTTCATCTCCTAAGATTTCTTAGTAATCAGTATGAATTTATTCATAATTTTATGATAGGTGGACTTCGGTGTTTTCAACAATGATTAAGTGTTGATTCCGCACACTAGCAAAGCCATAAGTCCAAACTGGATTTAAGCTGACTTTCCAAAATGAACTTGAATGTCGTTTATATCCGCAAGACCAGCCTTGGTTTCCACATTTGCAATCGCGATTAACACAAAAACTTTTGTAAAAAATCAAACTTTGTCCTAAACGCAATTTTGAAAGACCTTATACTAAATACTCAGCAGTTATTAAGAGCTGCATAGACTTCAAAGGTGTGTAATGTGTCTTCTCAAAGAGCTGCATAGACTTCAAAGGTGTGTAATGTGTTTTCTCATACAGACTTCAAAGGTGTGTAATGTGTCTGCTTATACAATTCTTAAAATCGTAAAATACGCTGCAGATCTTCAAAGAAGCAAACTTGTAACCGAGTAACCCTGGGTGAGAGTAGAGTTAAACTCGAGTAGTTAAAGGTCCCGGATGAAACCATGTAGCCAGTGGTTGACCGCTTGAACTATTCATTGATTGATTGACTTTAAATGCAGGATAATATCAATGACTGAAACAACCGCCTTTGTAATAATGGAGTTTCAAATGTATTCGCCTCTCGTTTTCCATGACTTAAGCATACTTGTTGCCAAAATGTTTAACTTTGTGTCGGACCCCTCGTTACAAGGTGTACGATTTGGTTGGTTATCGTTATCTAGAGGATGATCGACCTTGGTGTTATTGCCCGGATCGAGTAAATAATAAAATAAATTATGAAATTTATAGATGGAACAAATAGAGATCTGAGCAGATATATAGAACAGAATAAACACGAGCCCCCGTACATGAAATATTACAATTTAATCAATTACTTAAAACAAATGGAGATAATACATAACATTAGGAAGATACACTTCTTTTTGAAATAAATCATTTACCGAATTTCAACACAAATATACTTATGTAAATAGCCGATCTGTTTAAAACGATAGACTTAGTTCATCATAGAATCGAGTGAACAATCGAAGTCATTGCCCACCATGCCTGCATAACCTGGTTATCGCTGGTCACTCAAATTCAATGTTGCTGTCCGGTCAAGGTTGATGTTCTCCCCTTTTTTTCCCCTTCTCACTCTCTCTTATCTCGCCTCTTTCCGGACCTCAAACTTTGTGTGGGTAGGTAGGTAGGTGGAAATGTGGATAGGTGGATGGAGCTATTTCCCCTTGTGCTTTCGATCGCTTCTACCGCCAGAATTGTGTCCCTCAACTTCCAGACACCTGTACCTTGAACAATTGTTTATACGAGAGAATTTCGTCTTATTCTACTCGAAGTCAAGATATCTTCCTCTAGCAGGAAAACTTGGACTGATTAAATTTTGTATGCGGAATATTTAAAACATGAAATTTCGTCTGGGAAACACACCCCTTATTTAGCGTAGCCAATCAGATTAAAAGTATCTACCGCCTTTTATAAATACACGCCCATCATGGTCAGCGTAACCCTACATTTTTCGTGCGCTATTTAAATAACCGATTCTGGAGAATTTCAAAAGATAATACAACTTCTACTAGTCTCTGCATCCTCACAACTTTGACATTTTTTTGATACCTAGACCGCCAAATAACCTTCTTACCGTTAGTGCTACAATGAAGGCTGAATTAAAAATCAATCTCGCCCCCAAACAGGGACATTAAAACCATTGCAGTCTAGCGATTTAATACGGTATCTTTCCCCATAAATCTAATTAATTGTTCTCTGCCAAACTAAATGTGCTCTACCGAATACATCGACAGAAATTTGCACCCTTACATTTAACATATATTGTTTATGCACTTCCTCAAACTAAGTGACGCCTGACAGTCTCTGGACTAGTTTGTTAAACTACAATATTTTCCTGTAGTAATGAAAAATCCTCTACATTGTATATTTGGTTTACACAACATTTGATAGCTAATTCGTTCAACAAATATTACAAATGAAATTATTCAGAGATTGGGAAACAAGGGCGAACATGAAATATATATATCCTCTGTCCTAAGTATGTACATCATATACATTTGTATTTTTTGAAAATATTTATTATTATTATTATTATTATTATTATTATTATTATTATTATTATTATTATTATTTTGTAATTAGCAAGTGTTGTACAGTTAAACACGGTTGGTACGCTTTCGGATACAACGAATTTTCGATTAGAAAGATGTGATTTCGCATAGTCAGTGTAGCGCAACAAGTTCAATAATTATTTAACGAGCTATGCATACTACGAAATTATTTTGTGTCCGGAGAGATCTGAAATAAAAGCGTTGACTATAGTTAGCTCCGTTATCGATGACTATTAAAGTTATTTACGGCCTCAGTGGCGGCGCGAGGGGTTGAGAGGTGGCAATTGCCCCCCCCCCCCCCCAGGCGCCAGGCGAAGCAGACGCCGTCGGGAGCTTTATATATATATATATATATATATATATATATATATATATATATATATATATATATATATATATATTACTTTTTGCAAAATGTTTATAAACCAGTTTGACGTTTTTCCTGTGGATCCATGACTTTCTCTGACAGACAGTTTAGGACATTGTAGAAGCATTATATGAATTTCATGGATACCAGGGTTGTTTTTATTCTTTTTCTTGAAGATAGGCATCATTTTATCACTGTTTGAATTGCTCATAACCTTACCTTGAAGAAGAAATACAGAGGGCCAGGCAATACATTCACTTCCAGACGTTAAAATATGTTGCTTACATCCTGGAGATTTTCAAGTCTTGACTTCTGTGCGTGTTTCATAACTAGATCCTAGTTGGTGTTGATATATTACAGTGTATTTTGTCAAAATTTTTGTAAAAGCAAGGCAAACATATAAAATTTTAATTGGATTTATCTCCACAAAACTATCGTTATGTCAGGTATGGCAGACTCTCTCTCTCTCTCTCTCTCTCTCTCTCTCTCTCTCTCTCTCTCTCTCTCTCTCTCTCTCACACACACACACACACACACACACACACAGACAGATACAACTTATTAATAAAGTAATATATCATTACATGGCATGGAAAAGACTTTGTCGGTCGGTTATTCATCATTTATATTATTCTAGTTTGCTCTTTGGTTATAAGGAGGATCAGTGATGTTATCGACGTAAGTATTTATTATGTCCAAAGTCTAAACCATTCATCAGTCGTGAACTGGTTGGCAAAATAAATGACAGAAACCCAAATCAGGCTTGTTTGCAGTTGCTGCAAACTCAACAAAACTATTGTGTAAAAATGTAATTTTCTCAGAGTTATAGACGGTTGATATTTCAGTATAGTAATGGCGCATGCTAGACCTATTATTGCTCTCATTCTGTGGATAGATATGTAACTAAACACCAATCCAGAATAGAGTAATGTGTCCGATTCCCTAAAGTAACTGTTGCAATGCGTATATTTCGACGATTTGCATTCTAGAGAAAGAATTCGATATTAGTGTCAAAATTTACTTTGTTTTTCAGTCGATAATCTTTAGAAATAAATCCATTTTGAGTGTTGACATAACGTTGGTGGCATTAATGGTTGTTGTATCAGCTGACCTATACAGAAAGGTGAGATAATAATAGTACCTGCTGAATACTGTATGCGTTGAATGTGCTTAACTATATTGCAAAAATGAAGGATTATTTTAATTTGAATGGAAGAAAATGGGTGAGAAAAATAATCTATATTGGTGTTTACACCGGAACAAGGAAGTCTCAGTCGAGGGGTTATATAACTTGACTCCCCGTTCGGCAGAACCTCGCGGGAGACAAATAATGCAACCTTTCGACTGGGATTTCCTTGTCTCGGTACAAACCCCATTATGGATTCTATTAACTAACACCAGCGCATATGTCGCATTAATATTATTTCATTTCTAATCAGAAAGAGTGGTGGAAAAAAGATGACGGATCATCGGTACTACTGTGGGTGTAGCTAAAGAAATAGATGTATTTTCTAAAAGAAAATTGCATCATTTGATAGAGTATACACAGTTTATTTTGCAGCAAATAATGTTTTTGTAATCAAGTATTTTGGTTGATACGCCTGGAAAATAATTATCTTTTCAATATTTAAAATCTAGAAACATGGTAAACATTCATGACGTCATACGCATAATGACATCTAGCCTGGGTCACCAATTCAGTTTTCATCGCTATACAATGGATAACCAAGTCAAGGTCTGTAAAAAAAAAAAATGAAGTGAAATGGGCAGTTCTGCGAGTGTTGACTAAGATTAAATAAAATTAATCATGAAAACAAAGCATGGGAATTCACTTCTTAAGGTAAAGAAAAATCATATATATATATATATATATATATATATATATATATATATATATATATATATATATATATATATATATCAGGGAGGAAAAATGTTGTAAGAACAAATTGGTTGGAGATGATGTCAACGCTTTCTCAAGGGGTGATATAAAGAAAAGTAACAGCTTGATATAAACAAACCGCTAGGGGGCGTACGTTTTCCATTTTTCTCTAGACTGATATCTGCAAATTCTCTACTCAGATACAGTCTGGGTAGGTCGAGGCTACATGATATCATATATAGTTGGATTATTAGTTACATGCTAGTTTATCGGGGTTGTACGGAATGTACTGACTGTATTGAACCCCAAATACCCTACACAGACGGAATGTTATGACCGTCTTGAACCCCATATACCTGAGCCTTCTGAACTCCATGCACTCTGAGCCGAATGCTCAGGTGCATAGGGTTCAAAACAGTCATAACATTCCGTTTCCATGGCGATATTGGGGAATGCGATAGCAAATATTGCTACATTTGGGGGAAAATAAACTCGCAAGTTCTAAAATCGGCGTAAGGTTCGCGTGCTTTTAAAGAGCAAGCATATAGTACTCTGTTGTTTTGAATCTTTGCTTCTATTCTATTTTTCCAGGTCGCTGTTGGGGAACACGACAGCAAGCATTGCTACACTTTGTGAAAAATAAAGTTGCGAATTCCGTGCACCCTGGAAAACCTTACGCAAACATATTTGTCGAAAATATAAATCTCTTATCTACCATTGTTTGCTATACAGCCGAGTGTTTACAAACAGCGCGCTAGTTGTAGCAATTACCACCCCCCCCCCCCCCCCCCCCCCCCCGCCCTAAAACCCAAACCCTCCCGAACGACTGTCGAATCAGTATTGATTTAATTAAAGTCTTGCCTTGTTTTGTGGGATAATCTCCACTGATAAATAAACCGCACAGTAAATAATGTATATAGGTAATAAAATAATTTCATACATTTGTATCATACATTAAATAATTCCATTTTAACTTTTGAAGTGGAAGCTGTCAGCCGTTTTGTACTCAGTTTTGTATTGTCGTTCGTCGTGTGACTTACACCCAGCTTGCAAGTCACATGATGTAGTTATAATTTTGCTGGAGTCCTTACACCATGCAAGAAAATAATAACAATAATACAAAAAATACTGGATTTTATACCAATCATAGTCCAAGCATTTTGTTCCAGAGGTAATAACGACATTTCTCGCATTCATAGATGCGTATGCTCGTGTTTTCCAGTTTAGAACAACGATGGGAAATACATGATTCATCAGATAACTGCTATTTTTCATCACATGACCTTCCACTGCGATCATAGTGAAAACAAACTGGCAAAATCTCCCTGATTTCCATCATCACTTGAGCATTCATTCACAATAATCAAGATAAACATTCATTACATTCTAAAAAGTGCAGCGGTTGATGTTAAGTGTCCTGAAAAGAGGACGTTTTGCACTGATCGACTTTGCTACCGGTACAGATTCTGTAGCCCGGTTTCGAAACAAAAAGACACCGTGTTTACCCCATTACCTTGAGGGTCTCGACCACCATTATTTGAACACTGGTTGTGTTTAAACGCCATTTGAAGTTTTGCACTGAACACTGAATTATTGAGTGTAAACCTAACATTTTACTCTCTGTCTTAAGGTGAGAAAATTTAAATGGTTGTTTTGCTGTTGTAAAGTTGCATCAATAATTACAATGCGCCACTTTGACCGCAAAACTAATTCAGGAATGTGAGAAAAAAATTCCGTCATCATGCATCGGTGTAGGATAGGAAAATTCCACCCTCAGGATCAGAATGTTTGCTTCAAATAAGAGCTTTTCTGACCCTCAGGTCGAATTTGTACACCCTACACCGATATGTATGAACGATTCTAATAATCCTACATGGGCAAACTCTGTGACACATATACATGAAGGGAGAAATTCTGCTGTCAGGTAAATAAAGGAAGGGAACTTTTTTATGCCAGTTAACTCGTGCTCAAGCTCTTAGCCCGAAAATCAAACGTGACACTTGGAGTTGTCTTCGTAATTGAAAATTAGGATGCTAGTAGATGAACCTATGTTAAGAAGAGCCTGAAAATTCTATGATTGTAGCTTAATTCTAAGCTACTCAAACCTGCTCAGAGAAACTCATTTGCTTAATTCAAAACATTCTTTGAAGTTGATGCTTCAAATTGCGCCAAAGTGTACCGAAATTAAATTTATGCTGATAAAGGTCGTATTTCCCTCAAGGATGGGGAAACCTTGTTCTGTAGAAACACTGTATTTAGTAACCGACATCTAGCATCAGAGATATATATACCTATTGATGTATTTCTTCAAGAAGTTGTGTATTGCACGATCAATGTGACGTGACGGCTTTACATTTCATTAAAGCATATATTGGTTCAGCTGAGTCAGGAAACACTGATAAAAATGGCTTCGATTGTTTTATTGCTTACTGTTTCATATGCACTATGAAGTCTCGTACAACAATATTTTTGTGTACAAATATCATTCCAGTTGATAACGACTCACTCCTATGGGCCATAAATAGTGCAAAGATAGTGTGAAACTGCCTAACTTATTTTTTCTAATTTCAAATTTAATGCAACAAGAGTGCAAAGAGAAAGTATAAGAAAGAAAACAATATAATTTAAAGCGCTATCATATAAATGAATATTCTTCCCTCATATAGTAACTCTACGTGGATGTTACCACATCTTCTGTGCCATAATATGGTAAAATATATTTATTTGGCTTTGGTTTTTCGAATAAAAAACATTCAATATGAATCAAATTATGTTTATACACACACACACACACACACACACACACATATATATATATATATATATATATATATATATATATATATATATATATATATATGCAATAGTTATTAATAGTATATTTTTCTCTGATGTATCTCTTGATTTATATGGACTATGTGAATTTGTCTTATTTGTTAGTTTTGGAAATTAACGTTAAAATTCTTCTCATTTCCTAAATAAAAAATTTCTTACTATGAAAACCTCGTTCACTAATTTTTTTGCTGTCTTTTGGACGGTTGTATGGTTCACAATAGGATTCAGTGGACAAGGCAATATCCATTCTGTGATCTCATGTGACCGAATATTGAGTTAACTTTATATCCTTGTGTTCTTTTCATAGATTCAACACACACACACACATACATACATACACAGATACATACATACATACCTGTGTGCATGCGTGCGTTTGTACATACATGGCTTGTTTGGTATTTGAGTTTTATTCATGTAAATTTTCATTATCAGTGTCTAGTGTGACCAGCTTGCATTGTATGTCAGTTTTTAAAGATACAATTTTGATACAACCAATGGATTATATCTATATTTAATCGAATGTTAAATACGAATGTCTTCTCAAATCTTTTATCCGCTGGGGAAGTCCTAAAATAATTATGTTGCTTCTCTCGTATTGTAAATGTTGTGCTGTCATATCTGCGAGTGTGAACTCGTATGAATACTCCTGTACAGTATGCAATATGTGTACGTATCAATAATTCTAGCAAGATCCCGTTTTGTCTCCCTTTACAACATGGAGGGAAAGATATATATTTTTTTCTTGAGGAGGCGAGTGTTACCAACAGTAACACAGATGACGTAACATTTCTACGTCATCTCTGTAATACTAGGTCAATAAAGTGCAATCGGTGTAAACAGACCGAATTGGGTTGATTTTTCATATTAGAATAATGACTTGAAAAGACAAACATAATAAAATTACACCTTGAAAACAGGTATATATCTAAATAAACAGTGAGAGAGATTATACATAATAATAATAATAATTGATAAAGAACTGTGTTAGCCGAGCAAATGTTACACCCAGAGCAAGAGCCAGGAATGTTAACAATTACTGTGTGACTCCAATGTTCAAACTCCATTGAAAAAATGCAAAATATTGAACGCAATTATAGCCTAGTATACTCTTTAGTATGCATGTACATGCAAATATATATGTTACGCACTCGCATTTATCCGCCATCAATGCCACTGAAGGATGAAACAGCAGAATTATGTTTATAAACACATTTGCAAATGAAATTTTGGGCTAAAATTTAATAACCAGTTTGAGAATTGCACGACCACACTTACTGCAAGAACTAGAAGTGTGAATGGTTTTTTATACAACGTAAAAACACGTGACCAAGTGGAGGCTCTAACAATTGCAGCAATGTAAAATCAACAGGAAACTGAGTTTATAAAATAACTTGTTTTTATTTAGTATTGATGTCTCATATGGACACAATAGCACAGTAAATACTTTTCTCTGCTCAAAAGGACACACTAGCACAGTAAATACCCTTATCTGCCTCAAAAGGACACAATAGCATTGTAAATACTCTTATCTGCCTAAAGCACAGTAACTACTCTTATCTGCCTCAAATGGACAGAACAGCACTGTAAATACTCTTATCTGCCTAAATCACAGTAAATACTCTTCTCCGCCTAAAAAGGACACACTAGCCCAGTAAATACCCTTCACTCCCTAAAAAGGACACAATAGCCCAGTAAATACCCTTCAATCCCTCAAAAGGACACAATAGTACAGAAATACATATTATGTAGGCCATTCAATTTTCAACACAGTATAGCTCATCTTTCCCCGCCTCAGAAGTGATTCATGTGACCGAAACCTAACAGACATAGCATGATCGATATGCACAGTGTTCATTAATTAATAGAAAAAATCTTCTGGGAAATCATCTAATGGAATGTCTTTAACCAATACATCTGGTACAGCGATTGTTTAAGCCACCTGACTGATAATTTTAACATGCTCTATGTATTCTCATTTTAGACTTTGAATCCTAAGAAGCGTGCTAATTTGAATTATACACTAGCGGAGCGAAGTAGATGTCATTTAATAAAATCCAGAATGGTAATCAAGAATAAACAAACCTTGCGTCATCGTTCATCCTATTAAAGACGTCACTGATCTAATTCTGGTATCCACTGGCGATCATCTTTCCATAATAACATGTATGACAACACATATTCCTCTCCTAATGGCACATACATGCTGAGCATTTTGAACAATGAATGCCAAAGATATAAATAGACTACATAAAGGTTGTCCTCTATGCATTTCTGTACCCTTGATCTCTGTTTCCTTTCCTCTAGAGGACAATCGGATATTACATAAAAGTGAGGGTGGACTAGTAAGATTAGATCTTAAACACCTTACCAAAAATTTACTTTTAGTTAAATGCTCCAATAGTTTCCATTAATATTAACGGCACATCAGCACGATAATGTCTATATATTGCTCCAAAAGAGCAAAGCGAGACCAAAATTGTTATTATTATTATTAGTTGCAGTAGTAGTATGTATATATGTATGCATGTATATTACGAAAGCTAGATCACACGTGCTTTTTTGTGCATTCTCTATATTATTACGAGAAGATTAAAAATAGAAGAAAATAATTACTAGCGCAGCAAGACTTTGGAAGATTTTTTTTGGACAAACAAATTACAAAACCACTCATATATTTCCCTATCACCATCTCCTATGGGCGTACTACAAAACTGAAATAAAAAATCACTATTTACTAGGTCAGTTAGACTAAAAGATAAACAATTACTGATTCACTCCGACTATCAAGACAATTAGCGAACACTTATGTACATTTGTTTTTACACAAGATAAATAATGACACAATACAACAAGCTAAACGGACAAGGGAGATAATCTCTTAATGTGCTGTTATGCTATTAAAAGTAACTTACCTTGGTAGTAGTATGTATACTGAGAGTACTAATACAGCCAACCCTAATAAATTATTTTAGATTTAAAAACGAATCTAAACAACGAATGAAAAAAATTAAAAAGTAAAAACTGAAAAAAAGTATTTAATGTATCTACTTTGTGTGAATAATCTCAAAAAGGGCTTCTATGTTTTAAAGATAGTTGACAAAAAATATGTATTTAAATGAACTACATGCAATTAAAATATTAGCGATGACGGGGACAATACATAGGGAACTGTGAACCTATGGATATATAGCTGTGGGATGCCAAATATTTTTGTGGGTTAGCCATATGTCGGATTGCAGGGTTTCGGATTCTCACGAATCTGGCAAACAGAGAAGCAATGTCTAAGGTCTAACCTAAATTGTCGTCACGGTCTCAATGATCACAGGGGTAAAAGGGTCGGGTGAACCTGCCCTCGAGCTGGCATCACTACTGAATGGGTTCGAGTTCTTAGTACGGGGGAACTGAAAAGCAGCACAGTAGTGGAGATGTGTTTACTGAAGTACAGGGGAAGCAAATAAACAGCAGAACCAAACATCTGGCCGAGACCAGGTGATAGGCTCTACTGATTACTTTACTTCCCCCTGCTTTTTAGTTTCCCTGCACTAAGGAACTCTCACCCAGTCAGTTGTGTGGCCAGTCCGAAGGCGGGTTCACCCGACCATTGAGACCATGAGGTTAGTCCTTACCCTATAAATGTTTGCCATATTCATGCTAATCCGGAGCCCTGCGATCCTACAGATGGTTAATCCACCAGAACTCTTGGCATTTCCATAGCTATCTATCGATAGGTTTGCTGTTCCTTATGTACTGTTCCTGACACCGTTAATTTGTTTAATGGTATGTGGTTGATTTAAATAGTCATTTTTGACAAATGTCTTTAAAAGCATGCAAGCCCTTTTTAGGTTCTTTCTTTTGCACAAAGTACATATAATTAAATACTTCTTTTTAATAAGTTTTCTGCTTTTTTAATTTTCAAATTCGATGTTAATATTTTCAAATCTGTAAAAAAAAAAAATAGAAATTGGTCTTTTGCGCTTGAACTCCCAATGTACATGCCACTAACTAAAAAGGTAACCAGAAGTAGCACAGTAGCAGAATAGGAGGGTTATCTCTTTCTTGTCCATTTAGCTCGCTGTATTATGCCATTATTTATGTCATGTGTAAAACAAAAACAATTAGTGTTCTCTAATTGTTTTCATTTTCTCACTAGTCCAGTACTTTTTTAACTTGTAAAATATTTCCTCGCGTGTAACTGTTATAGCAAATATTTGTTTCTTATTTTAGCGTTGTCGTTCCACGGCACTAAATGGTAACACAGAACAAACTGATTGGTCCAATGATTTTTAATTTAAATTTTCACAATACCTTTTCTTTTCCTAGTATAGTAATTATGTAATTATAATTTTTAATGACCTCATATCGCTTTATGCAAAAACAAAAGTTGTAAAACGGCCCAGGATAATAATAAAGCGTTTCTACGTTTCGATCTAGAGCAAGGTCGTCCTCAGGAGACAATAAAGTACATGCACAGAGGCTGCACACACAAAAAAATGACACGTGTAGAACAATAAGTATTTACATTTTGGCACGTGAAGCACAATGAAGAGGTCTAAACTGAAGCCTAGCGACTGGTTGCTTCTTATATATTTAAAAGTAGCAGCCGTGATAGCAGCGACAGTAGAATAGTAGAAGTAGTGCATTTGTTGTTGTTGATTATAAGACAAACAATGGGGCCAGCGAAACGAAAATTGAACGAGTATCCTGTATGTACTGGTATAAGCCGACACAATATGCTGTTCACACAGACCACGATTAGCCCATAGCACAGTGATCCACCAGTGTATACTTCTCTATGGCAAAACCACGAAAGCCTCCAAATTCCCCATGTTTGTCAAGCGAGTAATGGCGGTTAACTTTAATATGTCGTCAACATATAAATGTAAATCATCAAAATGATATTTTTTAATATAGTTTAAGTAATGGATTGCCTATCCAATAGTTTTTGTGAAATAATCTGGAAGAATTCTATCCATGGAGAAAATGTACAAGAAGGAAAAAAATGAGTCGTTAGAAATAATTCTTCCTTCTTTGCTTTCTTTGTGTCTCTGTGTTTATTCTATGGTTGTTCACTTTTTCATGGCACAAGATAGTATGTGTAGCACGTGTATAACTGCATATAATTGTTGCATTAATCCCCTCCTTATCGTTTTTTGATACGTTTCTTAATGTTTAATTGTAAACGCAGTAATGAACAGATATTTACTGACAGATAACTACATGAATAGTTCTCCTTTCTGTCCAGTTGTTCTTTTTGTTTTCATCTTTAATTCTTTTTTGTTTTTGCGATGCAATTACAGTCCGTTTTTCGAGTAACTGCAAAAATATAAATGAACATTCTCAAAGAAATGTAGGTAAACAAATATGATATACAACTTGGTTACGGTGGTGTATTTAATAAACGCATATCCACAAATATAGAACACAGCCTCATAAGTGAAGCCGCACAAATGACAAAGTGGTGATAGCAAAGTCTATTACCTTAGTTACTTACTGTTTTCACGATCCCTTACGAAGAAAGAAATTAAAGGTGACAGAATGAACGATTCAGACATTATTACTATTCCAGCGGCACTATAAAACAAAATAAAAGTAATCATCTATTTTTGACAATAAGACATTAAGTACCTTATAGGAAGGAATAAGGAACAGCAACAGTGCTAGTAACTGAACTCCATATAATACTATGAAAGATGCAAGTTTACTTTGGTTAATATAGGTCATTGTTTAAAATCACGTATGGGTGCCATAGAAAAATGTTCACGTCATCAGCAAACAAGCCCTTCTTATATTTCTCAGTCCACTTCGTTTCTTCTCTATACATTTTTATAGCCGTAGTTAATACAATGTACCATATATATTGATGTGAAATAGGGGTCACAATTCGTGGATAGGGGTTAGACTTGCCCGAATTCCTCACAACGAAGTAAGATCCCTGTAGTAGTATTTGTCCAGTCCTACATCAATACACGTGGCTATTTATTTTTCTCACAAAAAATGCGAGTTTTAAACAAAATGGAGCCGAATTGATAAGTATCCGTTTACAATTTTTTAATCTTTAGATAGAGCGTAAAAGATTTTGCTTGCAGCTTGGAATTCAGTGTAAACTCAAAATTGTTGTTAAAAAAGATAGATGACTTATGTGCTAAATGAAATTGGTAGAAAAATAGAATACGATTTCAAGCCATGTTGACGTATAAGGAACAATTCAGAATAATTAATTGTTGTTCTTTTTTGTGACGATTGCAAGCAAGTTGATTGTCCAGTTCCTTTCGAATTTCTTTGGTTCGTACCTGTATGAAAATATATCTCTGCCGTAAGGCTGTTTTGACCCCTAGACCATCTTAAGGGGGCTCTCTGCAGATAGTACGTTCTTCTGAGAGAGTGACAGGTGTAAGATGAAGTTGTTTGCATTTGTAACAAGCACATTGGAGAGAATGTTGGCATACCTCTATGCTACTTTCATGTACTGTGGCTGAAATTTCTTTACATATTGTACTTGTGGAAATTTGACATGATCTAAGCACACAGCAGACAGAAATGGCCGCTCCAAAGTACTCGAAAAATCAGCATGAAATAGTCCAAAGTACACTATTTTCAGCAGTTTTTAAAAAAAGGAAACGAATTTTGCCAGAGTAGGTAGTACAATGAAAGTACAATGAATGAATTACACAATATATAAAAAGTTTTTAAAAAGTTGACCTCATGAGGACTCAGTGACCAACCGTTACATCCTCGGCCGTTACATCCTCGGCCTTTTCGATTGCATGCTAGAAAAAAACTTTCAGAGAGTTATTCGACTGGCCGCGGAAAGAGACGATGATATTCCAAATGCTCAATGACGTGTCACAACTAATTGCAACTTAAGCAGTCGTTTGAAGCTATTGAAACCGAATGATTTTTCCAGTTTTCTTTATTAAAAAGTTGCAAGAATAAAATTAAAAATTAAAAGTGCTGGTATTTCATTGATAGTAGAAATGCCCCGTGTTGCTTTCAGCAACTTTCTTTTTATAGATCTATTCTTCGCACATCTAGTCAGATGTTTGTCCTTCAAAAACATTAGTATTTGGGATGCATCACTACAATCACCTCCTAGTCTATTTCTTGGTATGCATCAGACGTACAGTGATCGCTATTTTAAATGTATTCATGCACGTTAAAAAAAAGTGCGGTCAGAATGAATATATTTATTGCATTCTTTGACAGAATTCCTTTTATTTTGCTGCTTATATGTGTAAAATTTTATTATAAGGATTGACCAGATAATGTTGTTTTTTTGTTAAAACTGAGTGAAGTATGAACAAAAAAAAATAAAAAAATACGCCGTGTAAAACTTAAGTATCATCCTTCTGCTGATCATACAGTTACACAGCTTTTGTTTCCGGTTCATCCTTCACTGAACTTACAAAAAAAAGCTAAATTATTAAGTAGCGATGAGCCAATAAATGCGTAAATTGTGACGTCATGTGAGATGGGATAACTGTCATGTGTTAGGTAGAATAAAGATTTTTCATATGAGCGTTCCGCTTGGAAGATTTCTATCTACACTGAAAGGTGATGTGAAAAGTTCGGTATTGAAGTCCCTTTTTCCAGAACCTTCAATTTCTGGTCCTGGACTCTCCGTTTTAAAACTTAGGTCTGCATTGTTCTATCAACTCGACTTCCAGTTTTCACATAATGTGTCCCCAGACTTCCATTTTCAGAATCCTCCAGATAATTATAGATTTCTCCGTTGGTTTCTTAACTTGGTCGCTGCCTTACGGGTCGGACAGAAATTTGAAATGCAGGTCCGTGGAGGCACTGGAAACACAAAATTAGTTAAAGACTGGACACAACACAACTATTTCAACTTGACGTATATATGTGACAGAGAAATTTCGTAGATATGCGACGGTTACTTTTTTGCATCGCGTCGCTTATCTCGGATCCGTTCTCATGTGACGGTTTCATGACATAGTATAAAACACTTTCATTATGTCATAATACTAAACATGATTTTTCTGATTGCGAGTAAAGCAAGTTAATGAAGTGATGGAATAAATTTCTCTTTTCTTTTCTATCCTCTTTGAAAAACAAATGGGTGAGAAAAATAATCGATGTATGGGTTGGTATAAGGACAAGGAAATCCTAGTCTAGGAGTTATATTATTTGCAATTTTGATAGGCAGAGCCTTGCAGAAGACAAATATTGTAACCCTACGACTGGGATTATGGGATTTCATTATTACATATATATATATATATATGTGTGTGTGTGTGTATGTTACTTTTCTTTACCATTTATTTAATCTATTTAATCTTAGTCAACACTCGCAGAATCGCCCATTTCACTTCATTTTTTTACAGACCTTGATTTGGTTATCCATTGCATAGCGATGAAAACTGAATTGGTGACCCAGGCTAGATGTCATAATGCGTATGACGTCATGAATGTTTACCATGTTTCTAGATTTTAAATATTGAAAAGATAAAAAAATTCCGGATTATCAACCGAAATACTTGATTACAAAAACATTATTTGCCGTAAAATAAACTGTGTATACTCTATCAAATGATGCAATTTTCTTTTAGAAAATACATGTATTTCTTTACCTACACCCATAGTAGTACCGATGATCCGTCATCTTTTTTCCACCACTCTTTCTGATTAGAAATGAAATAATATTAATGCGACATATGCGTTGGTGTTGAGTTAATAGAATCCATGATAGGGTTTGTACCGAGACAAGGAAATCCCAGTCGAAAGGTTGCATTATTTGTCTCCCGCGAGGTTCTGCCGAACGGGGAGCCAAGCTATATAACCCCTTGACTGGGACTTCCTTGTTCCGGTGTAAACACCAATATAGATTATTTTTCTCACCCATTTTCTTCCATTCAAATTAAAATAACCCTTCATTTTTGCAATATAGTTAAGCACATTCAACGCATACAGTATTCAGCAGAAACTATTATTATCTCATCTTTCTGTATAGGTCATTAGGTCCTAAAACGCTGGATGAAAATGTAAAAAGTTATATCAGTAGAATCATGCTATATCTGACGCTCTTGCAACCAAAAAAAAAATCCATAATTAAAATAAACAAACAAATAATGTAACCCCTCGACCGAGATTTGTTTGTCTCGGTGCAATTTACTAACCAGTTTTGGATATTATCCCTACGCCTACCAGCTCGGCGATCATGTATGTTAAGAGTCTAAAAAATAGTTCCAAACACTTGACTCCTTTATGTATTTGTTGCGATGACTTCTTAAAGTCAATCTAATAAATGCCTTGATTGTAATTTGTGCTTAGTAAAATTCTTCGTAAAAATGTGTTAACATGTGTTTTGCAAAACCTAAAATTGCCCATGCTCATTGGAATACTTTCGTTGTCAAATCTTCAGTTTCATAGGTGCGTAGTTTTTGCCCGTTGTCAAGCTCTTCAATTTCGGAGGTCAGTAAATCTTGCATATAATCCGCAATCCCATAATGCTTAATTAGAAGTGATCTGTATTGAAAAACACCGGAACTTATGAAGTTTGATTGTCACTATTGCTAAAACCATGTAAGTGTCTGTGTGTGTGGCTGCTATGTTATCTAGGTTAATAAAGCCATGTTATAGTTTTGCGAAATCAAATCATGCAATAACAAGACATGGTGTCACGTCACGATGTCATGTAAAGCAAGGGTGCAATATCCGAGGCATGCAAATGCGCTTCAGTCGTTTGGCTTCAATAACCTTGCAACTTGCAGTCGTATTGAATACACTCATAAATCATTGTTTTTCTTGCCGCGTGATAGGTAGGATCTTGCATTTATGCTACATTCAGTGGCGTAACTACCACCCACGCAACGCCCGCTATGCGGGGGGAGGGGTAGTGAAGTTGCAGCGCAAGGAGGGGGCCCAAAATTCTACTTTCCATTAATTTGATGGGGCCCACACTAAATATTTGCGGCCGGCCCACAATTTGAAGTTACGCCACTGGCTATATTCAAATGACATGTATGACATTTTATGAATAATTTTAGTCATTTGCTAGCCAAGACCCACACAGGATAGGAATATTTAAACTCGTTTCAGAAATTTCATTTAAAATGAGCACTAGTAAAAGATCCCCAATATCTTATATAAACATCACAGACGTATATAGAAAATTCTATAACTAGACACCGTGTATCTACTAGTCACCGTGTATAACTCAACATAGATAGATTTGTGGTTCAATATTGTAGTCTGATATTATGTTTATTTCAGTTCTCAAGAAAAACACTTACCTTATATACTCGCATATAATGCGATACCAACTGCAAACTTCATGGACCCAGATCTGCCGGCAGATCTGGGTCTATGCAGTTTGTAAGTACTAATCAGTAGAACAAACAACATAGACCCTGATCTGCCAGCGCATTATGCGACGGCAGATCAGTGTCTATGTTGTTTGCATTTGGACCGGACTTATACGCGAGTATACTGTAGCTTACAATCTAAGTGTTTGTAGGTAAAATATAATATGCAATATGTGTGAGTGGAATGTAACTTTCTAAGAGTCACTTCATTGGCGGCGGTACTGTTTTGAAATTCTTGTAATCTTTTATGATCAACTTTAATTATACTTGCCCAGATTATTATTATTCTTAATTATAATTATTCTTTCCGCGATACAGAGAGCGAGTTATGTGAAACAATTGTCTTTCATGTACTCGTCTGCTTGTGACCTATACTAAGGCCAAGACAAAGTAACATAAGGGGGGGGGGGGGGCAAACACGCCTTTTTCTTGCTTTACAAAAGTAAGAATAATACAAATAATCTTTATATTTTTATTGGAAATTAAAATAGTTTATTTCATACATACCAAGTACATCCCATTATTTCTCCTTTCGTGGCCATTCTGATAGTTTACTTAAGTGATCTAGTGAAATGCACCACTTCTTAGATGCCATGAAGATGAATAATTCTACTTCGTGCGTGTGTGGCATGCACATATAAATTGTGTTTGAGTTATCGCTCATGCCTGTGTTTGAGGTCATTTTCACTATTCACGGGGCTAGTGGATGATTTGTTGGCGTCAACGCCAGAATGTTTAATTGATCTTGATGAAACAAACTATGACTACAATAGCAAAAACTTTCTTACAGTAGGTAAGTGTTTATTTACACAGAGCATAATTCCATTCCATATGGAAGCCAATTGCTGTGAGATTAGAGATAGAAATATCAAAGGACACGCAAGAATGTTGTAATTAGATTTACCCACCTTTTCTCTTCCAGTGGCATATTAAGGAAAGAAAATTGTGCATGGTTCATTTAAGTCAATTTTAAATTAGCATTTTCTTGCTTGTATGACAGTTCTATTTAATGTATTTTAGCGTATTTCAGGTCATCCATTTTTCGACCATTTTGAAATTGTTTCCGAATAAACAAACACATGTGCTGGTTTTAAGCGTCTTAAGTTGAATAAAATTCCACCCTCCGGAGATAGCTCGCCCAGACCTTGTAATAATTGTGGGTATTCTGCCATATAAAATACATCGCTCCCAATGTGTCTCCAAGAAATGTAGGGCACAGCAACTAGGAATAAGGAGTAAAACATCATATCATCGAGCTTTTCTTGTCAGTTGTGTACGATTCCACACATTTTACAAGTTTCATAACAGCCCCTTCTGATAAATCAATTTGTCTACAACGTAATGATTATCTACATACAACAACGAATAACATAACAGAATTGTATAGTTTTTATTTCTTGCATTAAGTAACGTTATGCAATGGCGCAAACACCCATCCACACACCAATGTGAGAGCTTATGGACGGGAAGGACATTCGAAGGAATACAAATCAACAATTGGACTTAAAAGGCAGAAGGAGCATATTATAGCCGTGATTTTGAGGAACGCTGATCAAAAGCATACTTGGAACGCCGTGGTTTCAGAGATTTTAATGCAGTTAGCTTGGTTGCATCATTCCAATATGACTTGATATATAAATTTGCGGCTTTTCAAGGTTAGTGGGTAAGCACAAATACGTGATCGTAGAGAACTACAACATCTGTGGCTTGATTGCCGTTCAAAGTCACAGCCGACTACGTTGAAAATATAACAGCAAGCAAGACAGAGCAGCGTCTCACGGTCAGTTGGTTTCATTAAAGGTTAATCTTTGCCCATCGTAAATTATCTATAAAAAGCGTAATATTCAACATGTCATTGAAATTTATTGGTCTGGAATGATGTAAAATATTTCTTGGACAGTTTTATCGTTCCTTGGGAAGAATTAAAGTGTAAAGTTACGTTACATCAAGGTGGATCATCATCTTCTCGTTCTTGTCAACGAAATGCCTGTTGATCGAAGTCCAGTCAGTCTTTTTTTTTATTTTGCTCCAATGCATTGTTGAGTAGGTTTAATGCTGTCAAATACGATTATGCCCTAGATATCTGCCATGTCCGTTGCAGGTTTCGTATTTCTTCTTGGTGTAACATTCTTGTACTCTGACCGACTAAAATATACTGATCTGTTGTTGCATCTTGAATTACATTTCACAATCTCTGACACCTGGCATGAATTGTCAATGACCTCCTGGAGTATTTTTGTTATCTTATTGATTTGTATTTATGCTATATCTTCGGATCATTTACAAATTTATGGATCTGACTACTGACAACAGAGGCAATAATGTCTGAATATCTACAGAAATGTTGGTACAGAACTGACCCTTTTGTGGCATTTTACGGAGAAGAGCAGGAACTGTATCAAATACAGCATATGGGAAGAAACGTTATCAGTTTTATCGTGTAAACAGTCTTGAATATCCTGTTCAAAGTGTTTCCTTTCATTCTAGTACTGTATACAGAAAGTCAGTTTCTGATGAAGGACTTTGTTAAAGACACATGTGAACCATTCCATCGTTATCTGACCTAGAAATATTATCATGGATTTCACTTTGCTGCCAGCCCATACTTTTTACTTTTGATTAGGTTTTCTATCCGTTGAAAAATGAACGTTCTGAGATTGGTTCTGGATTTTATATACATAAGATGTCAAACTAATTAGTTTGTTATTGCCTGGTTAGTCTTCATTTCCTTTCTTGAAGACAGGGGTTATGTTAGCACTCTCTCAATCGTTCCATACAATTCCTGCTAAAAACACTTCTGAAGGTTACACATTAACGAAACGCAATAACTTCCTACAGGTCTTTAAGTATTCTTAGCTTTGCAGATATTTATTTTTGTCTGAAGGTTCGACATTTTTAAATTTCTGTGCGTGCATTTTGACTAGATACTCTTTGATGTTTTCTGGGGTTTTTTTTTTTTTTTCTTCAAATATGTTTGAAAGCTCGGTGTCGATCAGGTTTCGCGAGAAAAACATATTGAGTTTTCGATGTGTTAATATGTTCCAAGATATCTTTCTGTAATTTTGTGCCAGGCGTTGATCTCCAATTTTTTTAAAATACTTTTAGTTTGTCTATTCTGTTGGTACCTGCCTTTTACTAAACAAAGACCCAATGTTACATTGTAAAATCCAAGATTCGCCTAATTTAAATGTGGCCTTAAAAAAGCAAACAGAGTGAGCAATCAACTTAAAATATTTAATAAATAATCTAAGAACATATAACCTGTCTGATATTTCATATTTCCTTCTTCGATTTATCATTGGTAGCTAAAATTATCAGAGTTCTACCGAAATGAGGTCTTCAAAACATGCAGTTGATGTTAAGATGAATGCCTTTTGAAACCTTTTAACTGCTGTGCATATACTACAAACAGTACGTTTGCTTTCCACTCTTGCAAACTATTTACTGCGATACCTAATACTTGCGAGTAATTTTGTATTATAAGCTATTATGTGCTTATTAACTAACAAACGGTGAGAACGGATACACTAAAGTTTCCACCTACTCTCCCGGCAGTTGGTACCCCCCTACGGATTTTAAAAACAAAAAGCATCAAGGATATAAAAAAAATGCACAAAACGTACTCATTTCATTCATTGATTTATTTATGCTGACAGTTTTTCCAAAAGTGTATCGCGAACGGTTCAAGCTCTTATCCACAAAGCGATTTGCGCCATCAAAAAGCTTGCGTCGTAGTAGGCTGACACTGATGCGTGCGTGATACTTATTACATGTTTAACTTTGCAAGCCGCGCTGTTTGTCTTAATACATGTATACTGGAAAACACTTGGAATGGTCACTCTATTTTTGTGCGTCAATTTGTCGTCTCTGACAAATATGTGCTCTTTAATACAAAGAAATTGGCACACAATATCAAGCAATTAGACATTCCTTTCTTCCTGTTTTCTTCACCATTAAGGTCACATTTCTAGAAGGAGAAATATATGGCAAACACTAGTCTTTTGCAATGCACCAAATATGAGAAGATACGCTCTGTTATGTTTGTTGCACAAGCAATGGGATAAAAAGCAGTAGAAGGAAAAACAAATTTACAATTCCTCAAGGTTCAACTTTGTTGAATCTGTCGAAGTTCGTGTTATAGAGTTATTAAACGACAAAGCAGTTTGTTATGTACAAAAAATCACTTCTTTCAACGAGGACAATTGAGACCATAAAGGTATTACTCCTCTAATTGTCTTTTTTATTCTAATTTTCTTATATCCATTAAATGTCGCACAAATCTGACGATATGATAAAGCAGAAAAATAAAATTTCTTAAGTCTTAAACAATTAGATGCATAGGCCAAGTTCCCATCATCCGCACCATATCTTCCCTTATGTTTTTCAAACATTTTGATGAAGATTTAGATAAGACGCTTCTGAAAGTTTTTACCCCCCCCCCCCCCATGTTTCTTCGCTTATTTTTAAGGAGGAATTTGGGGGTTTGGGGACTCTTTCTTTTATAATATATTGTATTCCTCTCTTTGGGAGAATTCGTAACCCTTCTTCATGGACTCTTGAATACGCTACTGTTTTAGTTACTCGTGTATAAGAGGAAGAAGAAATGATTCTTGTTTGATTTTGTGGTCAACAAAAATGCCGTAGTTATGATTTCAAAACAAAGGTTCTTATCGAAATTTGTGGAAAATATATCACGTGCAGTGCATATAAGTAATGCGTCTAGTTTGTCACACTCAGAGAAATTTAGAGACAACTTTGCAGTCATCATCGTAGGTGGCGGCATTGACATGACACCATGTTACTTTTCCATTAACCATCATAAGAACATTTTTATAGAGCTACTCATGTCTACTGGAAACCATTTGATTAATAGCCAAGCTGCAAATATCTACCAATAGCTGTCAATCAATTCGAAACGACCTGACCAATATCGTGAGGGCTATGTGCGAATTATGACATAATCACACCTTAAATGCTCAACTTGTCCAATCCTGATGAAGCGTTGTTGCGGATGGTTAGACACTTTGGTCGTTTTCATTGTATTACACATACAGTTTCAAACTGCTATAAATTTACTATCTCTCATCCAATTTTCGTGAAATGTTGGTTTCAGCTGAAAATGTCTCACCAATAAAATGTATAATTTTTTAAAAATTTAATTTAAAAGAAAATGCTAATGAGTCGGTGTCATAGTTAGGCGGCTCTGGAATTTTGTCAATTTCAATTTTGATTTCTTTGTCCAGTAAAAAAAAATGGTGATTTCCGATTTCGGAATGTTCCGTATCCCGTCCCACTTTTTACATTGATAGTCATGCCGGTGGCAAGACTTCACAATGTATGGTATTATTTTTCGGGGTTAACATCAGAACATTTCCATGGTAACGGAAATTGATTTCGGGGGTCAAATCGAATAACAAACATTGCATATCGCATCTCAGTCTTATCGATTTCCGAAAGATTAAACGAACCATAATCAATTAAAGGAAACATATATTTAGAAAAAGTAATTAGATAGCTATTCCCTGCAATGAAAGCCCAATACTTCCATTTGAAACAAGCTGCCTGACATTTTCGAATCAATTATTTTTTCCCTTATCGCTGCCACTATCGATATTGATTGGCTTTCTTCAGTCAACTACCGTGTCTTTGTCACCCTCAATTGCGCGAAAAGAATCAATGAAGCAATTATTAACTGGCGGGGGTCTCAGCGGAGGTTATGTAAACTTCACCTTAATACAAGCACATATGCTGTTCTAGGTGCAAATAACCTGATAAATGTATTATAATATAAATTATTTAACATACACGCACAAATAAAAAATATAAAAAACTTCACCTTGATATATGTCACAAATAAATGAGCAGGAGTAATAATTGATACAGATTTTTTCCCGAAATGTTTTAACAAAGAGTAACTCCATTCGCATATCAGTCTGACATCGGCTCCCGAAATATCCAGATAATCAGCCTGATATCGGCTCCCGAAGGATCCAGACAAGCAGCCTGATATCGGCTCCCGAAGGATCCAGACAATCAGCCTGATATCGGCTCCCGAAGCATCCAGACAATCAGCCTGATATCGGCTACCGAAATATCGAGACAACTTCATGTTCCATATTCTCGAAACTATTTTTAACAAGATCGTGCTCGAGCTAAAAATCGCCAAATTTGGATATTTTCTTCTTCTTCTTCTTGCTGCATTAATATCAATGCAATTTAGCATGTTGATAGAAGAGCTGAAATGAACACAATTCTGAAAGTTCTATGTCTCCATGATGGCCATAATCGTCTGACTTTGTGCTTGAGATTGAGCTTCTTGCTCAGCACATTTCAAGAACACGAGTCCATATCTGTAACAAGATGTATGTAGTCAACACGAGTCCATATCTGTAACAAGATGTATGTAGTCAACACGAGTCCATATCTGTAACAAGATGTATGTAGTCAGCACATAACATCTCTAGGGCTTACCTTTCATCTTAGCCGACAAAGAGTAAGGAAAGTTTGTGACTTTGGATTATTAACGGCCTGTTTCGTCATCTTTAAAATTAAACAAATGTCGATTTAAATGTATCTTACTCTTCGGTTCACACACTTTCTTCTCATCATTCAAGTTACATCAGAATCACGTGTAATCAATACCCATATTTTATCTGTTATCTTCGAATATATCACGCAAAGTTAGTAAAGAAATTCTTTTATTATTGTATAAAAACTAATAATTTCTACTTTCCTGGACAAGGGAGTGGATTAATAGATTTATACCCTGTGCCAATATGCTAGCTCTTTTGCAACCCAAACAGCTCTTGATTTGGGTCTATGACAATCATGATGGAGACTGATGTGACACGACGTGCAATCTATATATTGTTCCTCTAACGAAAAGACAGACACGAAGAAACCCATGCAGTATACTAACTGGTTCAATTTCGAATGACCTTTGGAACGAAGTATCTTCAAATCATGGAATGAAAGTAAACTCTGCATTCTCACTCTGTTGTGTGTGCGGCCATGCTGTCAGCTTTTTCCGGTTCTCAAAGTTTCAACCTTTTGCTAGGATTCATGAAAGAATAAAGAATGGACCGGTGACAAGTAAAATTAAAAACAAACAAATACACATACATACATGCAGCAACAACAAATGCCCGAAGTTGACTAGCCATGGGCAGGCAATGTATGTAGCTTCTTGACATCTTATCTACTGCGTAAGTCAGTCTGCCTTGATCAATAAACTCTTAATCAAAGGTGTTTACAAAGGATCCAGCTGGGAAAAAATATAGAAATCATGAGCAAAATAGCATGTTACCGCGTTTTATTCCTCGCTTATTCCTCGGGCTCTTTCACGTCTTGCAAGTTTCATAAGACAATCCCTATCCCCTCGCTCCACCCCATTACCTGTACCAAACTATAAATCGATACCATGAATGATGATGGCGGAGTCATTTGACATTTAAAAAGTGTGCATGCACGCACGCACGTATTTAACGTGATTATATGCGCGAGAACGGACAAGCAGAAGCATCTAAGGATAAAAAATCAACCACAGGTTAGGAAGCCAGGAGTTTAATGTTTTAGTCTAGTTTAATGTGACATGTACCACGCAAACAGACCCTATAGAAATCAATGTGATATGCGAGACATAGTTCGAAATACTCAGTTCTCTAACCTAATGTCACAATGTAACTCACTGGTTTCTGACAAAATAATGTAATTAGCGTTTCACAAGCCAGTCATACTTGACAGAATTACTGGTGTCAATTAATTGGGAATCTCGATGGGTGTTCGCGGAGGACTACAGGAGATGGTTTTATTGTTGATTAAAGTAGACTTAGACCATAAACCTCCTAAAGTGATAGCAATGTTTACCGTAATCACCTAATCTTATCGAAGGTTACACAGTCCCCTCTCCTTATTGATCTTCACAAAATTAAGTATAAACGTGCTCTGACGATGGTCTATTGACACATAGCCATATTTGCACCAAGGCATCTTTGCTCTATTGACACATAGCCATATTTGCACCAAGGTATCTTTGGTCTTTTGACACATAGCCATATTTGCACCAAGGCATCTTTGGTCTATTGACACATAGCCATATTTGCACCAAGGCATCTTTGGTCTATTGACACATAGCCATATTTGCATAAAGGCATCTTTGGTCTATTGACACATAGCCATATTTGCACCAAGGCATCTTTGGTCTATTGACACATAGCCATATTTGCACCAAGGCATCTTTGGTCTATTGACACATAGCCATATTTGCACCAAGGCATTTTTGCTCTATTGACATATAGCCATATTTGCACCAAGGCATCTTTGGTCTATTGACACATGGCCATATTTGCACCAAGGCATCTTTGGTCTATTGACACATAGCCATATTTGCACCAAAGGCATCTTTGGTCTTTTGACACATAGCCATATTTGCACCAAGGCATCTTTCCTCTAACATTTATAGCCCCTAAGGATAAATTCAGTTTTACAAGGATAGTCTATCCAACGCAAATCAGTTATAATCACTTTCTTCCACACAAAAAACTGTCTACTTCGTGTTCGGTCTAGGGTGCCAAAATTGCACGGTATATAAGCAGATGTGTAGAACAATATCTGACCTGCAGATGTCACGTTTTTAATGCTACGATGACGGTACATCAATGCACAAAGAATAAATATTTTCCTGCGACTCAGAAACAGGTGATCTGCTTTTTACCTTATTTTATATTCGTAATTTTTTCTCCAGGTGAAATCCGAAGATAAATTAAACACTTGGATACATGTATAGATTGATTTCATCACATATTTATTTTTGCTTTTGTTTTCCGTTGCTTTTCGAACGGTTCGTGTTCATGTCATTGCAAGAATATGTCTCCTCGTACTTAGTTTACAAGTTTATAATATACGATAGAAGAAACAAAAGTAGCACACATGAGTGAGATCTTGTCTACTCAGATACCGGAACATATTTTCGATGAGAATATTAGTTGATATGTGCAATTATCACCATCTTCACCGGCCCTAATGGATGAGTGTATGAGTCATCAACAGGGCCGGATTAAGACATTTAGAAGCCTTAAGCACGGAAAAGATTATGCCCCCCCCCCCTATGTAATTAAAAGAAACCCCGTAATTTCTCTCTCTTTTTTTGTGCACCTGCTTTTCTGGTGCCCTAAGCACGTGCATAGTCTGCCTATTGGGTAATCATGCACTGGTTATCAATATAAAACTAAACAACAAAAGGGCCATGCTAGAAAAAATCATGAGAACCCTCGCAACTGAGTGACCAGCAAAGTCGAGTATTGCCCTTGTTCATTTAGTTTTAGTGAATCTTCACAAAGAATAAGAACTGACCACGGTATCTTAGTCAGAAAAGTCTACAAAGTCTTCACCAGTCAATCAGACAAACTGACTAAAAAAGTGATGGCCCCCGAATTCATTGTCGTCTGTGGGGTGTAGTAGATACATACCTTTCTGGATGTGGAACTATGATTTAATTATAACCAGTGGTTCTTACTAAAAAGAACAAATTTAGTTATAATCAGTAAGAAGGAAAGAGTACTCTGTGGAAGAAAGCGAGGCCAATAATTTCAAAACTCAACCCAGGATGTAACTTTGTAGCAAAACGCTTAGTCATTTGACCTATTTTTGAATAGCTGAGTTGGTTTATGTTGCACTCGCAAATTGCTTAGTAACTGGAAAACTCCTCTTGAAAAACTTGAATTTTAAGTGGATCCATTTTATTAGACGAGTTGTTTCCGTATTCGTATGACTTAAGAAGCTACTCAAGATGAAAAGAAAGTCAATCGGGTATATTTCACGAACATTTGTGGAGGACGAATCAAAATAAACCATTGTTCGAAAAGACCATGTCATAATCTTTGAATGGTTGACTTTCAATGACCTTTGTTGATCGTTTGCGGGGGCCAGTTATTGTAATTTCGGTATTGACCTCTTTGCTCATCTTTAAACTTGTTTGAAAAATTTAATGTTTTTCCTCAAAGAGGGATTAGAGTCCCAAATGCAGTATTCTATTTTAATGGCATTGAAGGACTTTCGTATAGCTGCAATATCTCCTTACCTTCTTGTTGTAATTAATGAAATTTCGTACAATAACGCTGTAAATCCTTTGAGCCATTTCAGTTGCTTCAACATCTTTCTTCAAGAGCCCAGGCACAGTACTCCAATAATAGTTGCAAAAGGCTTTCATAAAGCGGCAGCATCACCTCGCCATATTGTTCTAACGAATGAAATATCTTTCAATATTGTCCAAATTCTGTCAGCCATATTGACACTGGCAGAGAGAGGGGGGTTGGGGGATTGGATGGAGGCAGTTGCCCCCAGGCAGCTGAAAATTTCATAGTATTTTACCTTCACCTTAGTGTAACAGGGGCAATTCTTCACACAACTTATATTTAGGAGGGCGGGGTGGGTTGGTAACTGACATAAAAACTGTTACCTGTAGTAAAGAAGGGGCGCCACTAGGGAACATTGCCCCCGGGCGCCTCTAACCCTCGCGCCGTCACTGCATATTGGTTACTTCAAGACATCGTTGACTGGACTGAGGTTCTCTGATAAGAATACAACAAGACCACTTTCCTAACTGACAAATTCATGTTCATTTTCCGCAGTGAAGACATATGTGTTATTTGAGGGTTTACAACGCACTGTTTTGTATTTCTTGGCATTCAGTTATATTTGCTATTATATTTACCACCCATAGGGGTTGTTAGATCTGTTATCATTTTAAATATATAAAGCTGGTTCCTGACAGCAGAGATTATATTCTAACCCAGTTTAAAATGCTTCATGTAATTTTGGGAACCTGTCTTTGTAATGCTAGTATCAGTAATATTAGTATTGTTAGTTTACAACCGCTTTTCCATCGTCTCGCACTTTCAGTGTATGGGTCTTTGTTTTGTTTTAATTTGCATTTAAATTGTATCGTATATGCTTTAAAAAAGAAATGCTGCGCTAAAAATTTATTTTAAGTGTTATTTCTTTATAAATTTTTTGTTCTTGTTTTTTTTTTTTTTTTCATTTCATATATTATTTTATCATATATTATTTTCTTACTTTCTTTCTCGCACTTTTATTATCCGGTCATCTTCAAGATACATAATCAAGTGATGGAGATTTTTCGTGCTGTTGTCATCCACACGCGGATAATAAGTCGGCGCATTATCCTCAAAATCTTAATGTTAACGCATGGGTAAACCCTGCCCACAAAACTTTAGGACACAACAGTATGTCTCTACTTAGTGGCTGTACCATGCATTAACATCAGAAGTCTGATATAACTTTACAGTAGAGCCCCGCTCTTCGTTTTAAAAAGATTATTGTATTGGCACATCAACGGGAGAGATTGACAATTCATTGTATGATGTCGTACAATGATCTCTCTCTCTCTCTCTTTCTAAGAAGGAATAAACTGTCGAACTAACTAGTCTGTAATTTTACTTAATTGTCTTTATTTATGTTCTTGAAGAAGGGTGACATAACCAGTCTTCTGATCGTTTGTTACAACTCAGAGGGTAATGAGTAGTGATTTGGGGGTTAATAATGATGAATTTTTTTAAAATTTAAATTGTGGATGAATTGTAGCCCATTTTATACCATTCATTTAGGATACGAGTGTTTTCTCCGCATCATTCAAGTTGCGTCAGAGTGATACGTGGCATTAATACCCACATTTTGTCTTTGAAATTCGAATATGTCATGCAGAGTGATACGTGGCATTAATACCCACATTTTGTCTTTGAAATTCGAATATGTCATGCAGAGTGATACGTGGCATTAATACCCACATTTTGTCTTTGAAATTCGAATATGTCATGCAGAGTGATACGTGGCATTAATACCCACATTTTGTGTTTGAAATTCGAATATGTCATGCAAAGTTTCGTAACAAATATCGTCTTTGAAACATTCAATTTTATTTTCCTGGACAATGAAACGAACTTTTAACTTTTTACCGATTTTCCACTACTCTTTTGCAAATCAAGCAATATTGATTTGGTTATATTTTCAATCATGATGGGGACTACGCAGTTCTCATGCGGCGCTGCTTGGTTTGCAGTTTTCATATGTAGAACATAACGGTCGGGACTGTTTGGTCATTTTAAAAACACTGAATATCACATAGTAGCAAATGAATGTGATATGCTAAATCGAAATATGACCGGAAATGGACGATTCTATCCATCTTTTAAATCGAGAGTATCTAAGGAACAAAATTTAACCGCCAGAATAATAAGCCGGAAGTTGCTGTTTTTGCTTTGACGTGAAGACTTACACATCAAATGCCACAATAAAACTCCAAGGTTTGAGAAAGTATAAATTTAGTCTGCGTGCTCCAGGCTAACCTTACTCGACAAATTTGCACCTTTTCAACATTATTCGGCGTCTAGAAATGGATGTTCATGGACATCTTCATCAGATAGTTTATTGATAATGAAAGTAAATTTAGACAATAAATATTCTTCAGAAATAACAATGGCTCTAGTGATCACTTCGTAGGACCAAGGATTATGGTGCGACCATTTAATTTTCAGGGAGGGCGGGGGTCCTAGTCTTCTTCTTTAACTTTCCGGCCCCCAAATAGCTTGATAATACTTATCTTTTTCTGATATGGAAAAATAACTAATGATATATATAGTAATATTTGAAATTTTTTTAACTTGAGGTAAAAGAAAACAATTAATCCAGGTTCGAAAGAAAATCCCAGTCCCACCCCCACCCCCCATAATTAAATGGTCGGTCCCTCCTATTCAGCTGCCGTTATTAATGTACAAGAACATTGTAAATGTTGCATGCTTTATTTTTCTGACCGCTTCCATACTCGTTTTAAGATTATTTCTTCTTATAAATTATCTCCACTTAAATCTATTAGCCAAAAAATAAATTAGATTTTTTAAAAATGTAACTTACCATATTGTGATTGGTCTAGTGTGCCTGAATTGCAGACCAGATGTACTGTTTTGATTGGCTCTTTTAGTGGAAAGCTGTTGCATGTTATTACTGAGTAAGGAATTGTTGCACGCACTTAAAATATTTTATTTTGTGCAACTGAAATGTAGATTGTATGATTTGAACTTTCTGATTACTTGTTGATATTTGTGTATCTTTACAATATAAGTGCTGAATAGGTGAATGGCTGGCTCGCTAGATGGATGTATGGGCGGATTGATCGATGATTTATTTTTAATCTTTTTCTTATTTTATTATGTCTTTGTTCCTCCTTCGGAATGCTAATTCATGGTGATACATAAACCTGTATCTCGTACGTGATTGACATATTTATTATATATATGAGACAGAAGATGTAGCATTTGTAAATCGGATCCTGACAATTACGATGCTGCACTGTATTCTCGCGAATGAAGTCTGACATAATCCTCCAAACGGACATAAAATGTCGTCATAATACTTTCAAAACTGATCAATGCTTCTGTCATTAAGATACAAAGAATTCGAAATTACACTGCTCAAATTGTGCAGAACAGAACAGAAAAAAACCCTATTGACAAAATCAGGCCATACATAGTATGGCATATGAGTCAAGTACCATCAAAGTTTCTATTATATAAGAAGCCATCATGGTGTAATATAACAAAGAGTGAGAAAAGAAAAAGAGAGAGAAAATCAGATAGAGAAAAAGAGAACAAGTATTATCTAAACATTATAAGTCCAAAAAGTATCCAAAAGAAAAGTAATAATTTAAACGACAAATCCATTGATATATTTCATTTAACATATTAAAGAGTCGCAAACTGTTAAGCTGTGAAATCAGCATATGTAGCTATCCAGACCTCCATTCAGTTTATAATTCGTTCATAATTTTCCTAACCAATATGCTTACATTTTTCACTATTAATTCACTAGTATTTTATTTTTATTTGCCTTTAAATGTTGATATTGCAAAAGATCGGGACCTATGTAATACTATTTCTTAATTAAAATCAGTCTAGTCTCTCTAAAGAATTCACACTAAAAGAGGTAATGGAATTCGTCATCCAAACCGTTATTCTGACATTTGGTACATTTTCTTTCTTCATATTGAATTGTACGCAACATTCTTTGGAAGATGTAAACCATATGCATCTTCGAGGCTTAAATACTGCGATTGAACTGAAATACTAAGGTTTGTATTTAGAAACATGAGTTACAATAAATTTAGAATTAAAAGTCTATTCTACTGACTCCATGCAGCTATCTAAGCAGAAGAGAAGTGAACATGTGGAACTTGAGTCTAAATAAAAACGACGATTGCCAACCATTAGTAACAGGCCTATTTTCAATCACTTAACTTGTTTAGCCTCGCATGCGTGAAATATGTAATTACGATAGAAACTTTTCTTGCTATATCCAAGTTTTATAAGAAATCGACATGTACTGCAACTTAATTACTGTGCTAGAGTGTTGCTACATAGCTGTACCAGATACAAACACCAGAGAGTTATGGGATGGACCATTCAATTTTAGGGGTTGGGGGGGGCCTGGGGGGTTGGGATTTTTAAAATATTTTTTTATTTAACTTCAAGACAAGTCGCTAGTTGAAGATTACAACCAACGACATTCTATTCGAGAACACCATTCAATGAAATTTGATTGCTAGACTTTCAACGTAAGAAGAGTCCCTTTTTTCTTTGATCCTGTCACGATAGTTTAGTTCTTGCTATCCTCGTTTAAATAAGTGTTGCCCGTCACTAAGTTTGTTTTTCAAAAAGCTTAATATCTTTCTTTTAAAAAATCTGAAGACTCCTGTATGGTTGCGACATCCTTTCTTTCCCAAGTGATGAAAATGCTCTTGGTTCGAGCTCGACATTCCATCAACCATCTTCATTGCTGTAATACACTATGTACTAGGTTTGAAATTGTCAGCTGTAAATAAAAAAAGATCTCTCAAGTCTGGCTGTTTTTTGTTTCTATTTTTCAGTCGTGTAAAGGTCAATGCTATTTTAATGTATAAAAGGCACAGTTTTCCATATCCTTATATTATGTGATTTGTTTCTCTGGATACCACTTACATAAATTGTGAATATCTTTATGTAATAGTCTTTCAATCACAGCTATAGATATTTGTCTCAGCTAGATGCTGACAACAGAAGCTGTGTCACTGGTAAATATCTACAGCATACCTGACTGACCCAAGAAACGATCCTTTGAGGCACTCCTCTTCTTTTAGTATCTGCATAAGACTCCCCAATACCCCCACCCTCAACCTCCAACCTTTCTGAGTTCTATCCTCTAATCATTCTCTGCTTCAGTGCGAAGTATTTCCCGTAATTCCACAATTCTGGCAGTCAGTCTCTGATGGGTGACTTTGTCGAAGGCCTATGCACAATTCTGGCAGTCAGTCTCTGATGGGTGACTTTGTCGAAGGCCTATGCACAATTCTGGCAGTCAGTCTCTGATGGGTGACTTTGTCGAAGGCCTATGCACAATTCTGGCAGTCAGTCTCTGATGGGTGACTTTGTCGAAGGCCTATGCACAATTCTGGCAGTCAGTCTCTGATCAAGGATTATGTAAATCCATGTAATCAACATCGACCGGTAATCAGTCATTATCTGAGCTAGTAAATGCTCAAGGATTTCACTTCAGTAAAAATTCATGCAGTGTATTGTAAATTAGGCTTTTTAGACGTCGTATCAGTTCTCTAAGAATAGATTTAAGTGTTCTACATGCATGGGATGTAAAAAATGTGATTTTTGGTTGACTTGGTTGTCTTTTCTTTATGATCACCGCATGCGATCAGTTGGTTCGCATCTGTTAATTAACTATATATGAAGAGATTGAGATTGTAAATTAGATCACTGGCACATAACAAAATAACAATATAAACAATGTTCACTCCAACAGATGAGTCAAAATTAATATACATGTACATACAAAAGAAAGAAATTGTTGTAAGTTTACACATATTATATTACTTACAACATTATACCAAGACACAAGATGCTAAGACACTACTTAAATACTATTAACTTCATTTCAGGAGATATTATATTAATGTAACACTTAAAGAAAAAGCATGACACAAAGAGTACGAAAGCTGACATATCATACTTTGATTAGTGGAAGCCATTACGGAAAAAAACAACAACTAGTAAATGTCTTAAATATAATTCTTTCCAAATTCTTGGTAACCAGTACAAACGCAGGCAAAATAAAATTCGTTTTCAACCTCTTTAATATTCTGCTGTTGACATATTGAACATATTCGATCCTTTATTTCAAGTTTCTTTTGTTTCCCTATTTTAATAATCAGATCGCGATTCAAAAACCTGAATTTCTAAACATGTATGGTAAATAAAAAATATATATATTTCTCAGGTTTAAGTACACTCTTGTATTGTTATAACATTTTAATTTTGAAGTTTTCAGAATTTGATACGACCAGTTTTTATATGCCTTATCTTTTACCTTCTGCACAAATATAAGTAGGAATGCTTGTGTATATACTTTTTTAAAATGAAGCATAAAAACAATGAAATGTTTTAACGTTCATTTAGCTGCGTTCAAGATAGGTAATTAGGTCCTAGAAGATTTATTTTTCTTTTAAGTTCTGTGCATGTTTCTCTACCAAATCATCATTTAAGTTATGTGCATGTTTCTCTACCAAATCCTCATTTACGTTGACATCTTGCAATACATCTTTTTAAAATGACCATGTATGAATGTATGTATATATCTATTTATTGATAGGGTGAATGGCACACCATCACAATCCAGGCTATATGATACCGAGCAATAGCTAGGTAGAAAAAAAGGGTTGCCAAAATCCCAAGGAAGATAAACTCTGCCCGACCAAAAGTTAATATCCAAAATGAGACAACGGATGAAAAATATAAAGATTTTGCAAAACCTCCCAGAAAGGCACACAGAACAAAGGGACTCCTCCAGAATAATTCCGGAGTGTATGACATGATGGTATCCAATTAGAAGTCAGATAAAATCGCGAGGTTTTAAAGGTCGTCCCAAGGATTACAATTAGGTTACAAGGATTACAATTAGGTTCCAAGGATTACAATTAGGTCTTGCAAGAGGCTTGATAAACTGGCTAAATGTCAGATGGCAGCACAAGTAACATCTACTGCTCACTGAGTTAACGCAAACATGTTGCAAACATCAACTCAGTAAAGGATTTTCTTATCATTTTTAAAAATGGCATGATAATTTTACAAAATCGGTATGCAGGAAAAAGACCCACAACCATGTAATCTACCACAATAATTGGTGGTTTTTCTAGGTTTGAGTGACTCCATTTGTCGCCTTTTACGATATGCAGGAGGGTGCATCTGGCCTATTCTACATCCCCGAGTCCGCAAGGATAAAAAAGAGCTATAAAGTATGGCATTGATCAAGACACAAAAAAGCATCTTGTATTTGTAATGTCTCCATCCACAAACTATTTATCTGTAACTTTGCGTTATGTATGGTGGCTATATATTCGATACATACATATCAAAAGTAAAGTTAGACTAAACAACTAGTAGTCGACACACCCAGACTTAAGAATAGTTTTTATTGTATAATAATAAATACTTTGAATTTTATAATAGTTTTGAAAATTCAAATATATTAATTATATTAAATTCAAACTATAATAATAATTCAAACTATTATTACTGATCAGTCAGACTAAAACAATATAATTTTTTAACAATACAACACACCTCTTTATTTAAACGTTATATAGACACTTTTTGGCATGGCAAGTTGCTCTATCATTTTGGGATTTTCTAAAAATTGCTTTTTTTTCTTCATGGTCAATACGAATTTCTAAACCTGTGTTAACGCTTGATCCAAATGTAGCTGAGAGGTCAAAAATTGAAAGCAAAGTATCTTAACCTTGTTTCAAGAAACTGTATGTGAAGAAAGTATAAAACATTATAAGAAATGTTTTGAATCCTTTATAAATACTTTATTTAAACTTCCCTCACTAACAGCAAAACTAATGTGCAGTTTGAAGCTGTTAACTTTGAATTTCTGTTTTGCGCTCATAAAATTGGACAACAAGCCATATTAAATATTACTGAAACAGCACCTTATCTCTGATGAACATAAACAAGAAATGATCTGAGTAAGCTAATTGACGCTGAGCGCTTGTCATATCCCCGATGCTCAGAAGACAAGAGCGCTTGTCATGCACCCGATGCTCAGAAGACAAGAGTGCTTGTCATGACCCCGATGCTCAGAAGACACGAGCTCTTGTCATATACCCGATGCTCAGAAGACAAGGGCGCTTTTCATGACCCCGATGCTCAGAAGACAAGGGCGCTTGTCATGACCCCGATGCTCAGAAGACAAGAGCGCTTGTCATGACCCCGATGCTCAGAAGACAAGAGCGCTTGTCATATCCCCGATGCTCAGAAGACAAGAGCGCTTGTCATATCCCCGATGCTCAGAAGACAAGAGCGCTTGTCATATTCCCGATGCTCAGAAGACAAGAGCGCTTGTCATATCCCCGATGCTCAGAAGACAAAAGCGCTTGTCATATCCCCGATGCTCAGAAGACAAGCTTAAATAATGTTTCATACACTGCTGATAATGGATTCTAACACGTATTAAAAGGGATGCGTAAATGCTTTTAGTTACGATTTCTCTGATTCCGAGCTGTGCTTCAAACTTACATCTGTTACTCCGAACATGTTTACATGTTTTAACCTAGTTTTCAGTTCGTGTTTATGTAACTGTAGAACCGAAATAAGTTCATTGTTTGTCTGTTTCTAACCAGTTTTATGCGAGGAAAACATGGTTGTTGGTGAACAACTACAGACACTCGCTTCAAACGAAACGAATGTAGGTTCTCCCTTAACGAACTCCATGGTCTCTGAATTGATGAAATATTTTACATACAGTGATACGGGTTGTTATTCAGTGCCAATAACTCAAACTGAATATCAATATATCAAGCAAAACTGTTGTGCTTCAGAAGTTCACCAATAGATGAACATTGTTCTTTCAACGTAATGATCACGATATTGATACACATCAAAGATAATTTTAACGAACTGGTTTGAGCCCATTTTTCCGTTGAGTCAATACATTCGGATCTACTCAGTGTTCGTCTGCAATTCTCTGTTAAAATTCTCGTATGTATATTTTACGTATTATGTTAAATAAAATTAAGGTGTGGAAAGAAATATTGCAATTCATTTTATGACAAATATTTTGGATTACCCTCCTTCGATTGCTCTAAAAATGTACCGTCAAATAATAAATGAAAATAGACCAATCAGAGAAGAGGAATCCCATGCAGATGTAAACTTACATTCTCTTTCATTTGTCTGAGACAATGCATCGTTTTCAGGGTGTCATTTTGCAATAAAAGTCGATGAATTCGTTCAATGCATAGCAGGAGCTATCAAAGTATAGTATACGTGTTCACTTTAACCCAGAATAAATGTGAAAGCAACATTATGTAAGCGAGAATTATCTACAGATATGACTCTACCGAAGAGAAACAAGTGAGTCGGCTGTCCGCCATTGTCTTTATTACATCAGGGTACGATTGGCCCCCCCCCCCCCCCACCAATAAAGTAAACGCTATCTAACGTCAAGCTCATGTGAAACTATCGGATTCAATCCTCTTCTGTAACTTACTTCACCCGCTAATGGAAATTAAATGATATATTTCCCTTAAAAGAGAAGAGAAAAAGCACAATATTAGACTAATTCCTGTAGGCTCCCACAAAGTAAAGAGGAAACTTTAAACATAATCTCTTTATTACGAACTCAGCTGAATATAACATCATCAGTGCAGATGGCATAAATCCAGATTAACACTATATATATATATATATATATATATATATATATATATATATATATATATATATATATATATATATATATATATATATATATATATATGTGTGTGTGTGTGTGCGTAGAGTACATGCATGGTCTTACGCGTTTCATACTAGCAATATTTTTTTTTCCTGCAAAAAAATAAAAAAAATATCAAGACCATTTCTATTTATACGTGTTTTTGCAACTTATATAAAGTACTCAAGAGGCCCGGATCGTGGAATGAAGTGATCTCTGAGGTCGAGGTAATCAGAGTAAACTTCATTGTATACAATATAACCTGCCCTAATGGACACTGATTTAGACAGACAACTGTCCACAACGGACAGGTTTCCGTAGTACCTTTTAGTTTATTTATTTAGTTATGTATTGATCTTGAATTAGCCGACACCTGTTCATATATAAGACAGAAAAAGCCAGTTCCTTTGGTGTCTGCTATATACAAGTATTACTGTGCAAAATGAATGCAAGTATATATTCTTCATGCCCACTTAATTTCAACCACCATCATGTTTGCGGAGGGATATAATAATATAAATGTTTCTGAATACGGTTGCGTAATATGGAATTTTGTACCAATACTTTGTTAGCCTTCGAGAAAATTATTTTAGCTTTGCTAAATACCATTATCTTGAACCCAAAGTCTCAACGAGTATCCCATATACCTAAAGAAATAGTGCACACTCGAGGCCCTGGCAACTGCAGCTAAGGCGACTCAACGAGTATCCCATATACCTAAAGAAATAGTGCACACTCGAGGCCCTGGCAACTGCAGCTAAGGCGACTCAACGAGTATCCCATATACCTAAAGAAATAGTGCACACTCGAGGCCCTGGCAACTGCAGCTAAGGCGACTCAACGAGTATCCCATATACCTAAAGAAATAGTGCACACTCGAGGCCCTGGCAACTGCAGCTAAGGCGACTCAACGAGTATCCCAATATACCTAAAGAAATAGTGCACACTCGAGGCCCTGGAAACTGCAGCTAAGACGACTCAACAGCAGAACTGGATACTTTATAATTATTTATGTGTCTTTACCATTCATAGCCAGCCACTGTATCTGGTATCTAAACCGACAATAGCGCAGACTAAAAAACAATAATACTTGTACAGGGCACAGAAGCAGAGACGACTAACCAATGCATCGCCTGTTGGCAAATACTCTCGTGTAACAAACAACTGCATGCTACATATGTAATATTCAGTGTGCGAGAAATGAATTATTAACCAGTGATGAAAAAGTGTTTCAAAAATGAATGAAGATTAAACTTAATACAAAAATCATGTGTGTTCACGATTACCGTTAATTGCAAGCTACAAGAGATCGATCTAAATGACAGCCAAGTAGACCCCACAATATAAATGCTAGCCTGTGTTGATGATATGCATTACTCAGCTGCATTCACCGACATACTCATAGAAGGTCACAGGGACACAACAGTTTCCAAATACTCATGCAAAACCTGAAACTTTGTAGCTCAAATTAAAAAATGATGAAGCTCTACACGATACCACGATAGAACCAGAACTGTGAACAATTGTTGTATATGCTGTAAGAAAGAAAAAGAAATGCGTTCCAAAGGTGGCCTGGACAATTAACCGTTTCCAAAGTATAATATCCTGACAATGTATTTACAAAATATGCTTAGCGTCATCCTGACGCGGAACCGTATCACTTAAGCTTTAGGCAACCCACTAACGTCAAATACGCGTTCTTTATAACGTTCATTTTGCGCATGTATTGAAATCCCGATCCGCCAATGCGTACAAAAGGGCAAAGGTCTAGACTGTAGGCCGTAACAACACAACCATGATCCCTCCAGTCCCTATGTCTGCTCGAGGAGTGAATATGACGACTGAACTTAAGATGGTTGATGTATGTTTAAATGTATTTTCCCAAAATTCTAATTTTGTACAACGTACTACTAGTATATCAGGTAGAGTTTCTCTTTTCTTTTTTAAATCGCCAATTTAAATCGTGCCCATGTAAAAGTTTGCACGAAAGGCAATTAACTCATTAGATAAGATATATGTTATTTGGTTATTTCTCTGAGGTTTTTTTCCTAGGCTGATTACTTGTTTCTTTATAAATTTACTACAAGCACAGATGCATACTTCCCTTTGATACACTATTTTCACAGTGGTATATACGCTTTCCCGTGGTGCAGTGGTGCAAGTTGATTTTAACTCTTACTGGTACGGTACCGACCCAGCGACCCCGTCTTTCCGGTACGGCCGTACCGGCAATAAATGTCTTAATGGTACGGCGTACCTGACCGTACCGGCTTACTTGCACCACTGATACTTCCTCTCTTTGCTTCAGAATCTTTCTCTCTATACCTCTGGTTGTTCTTGCTTTATTCTTTAGTTTTTATTGCATATGTTTCAATTAAAATGTAGTTTGCCTTTTTTAAGTAATTATTAAACAAAACGGAAGAGTTTCAAGGTCATCTCAGAAGCATCCCGTTTTCTCTCCCCCCGCCATCTACAAATCATTCACGCTTCGGCTGCGACAGTATATATAAATGGAAAAACTTCGCAACTCTATCAACAAAATATTATTCATCGTCAAATATAAACTGGTGATAACAAATTCTGTTACACTTGTTTTGTCTTAGTTGCCCGACCTCTTCCAAAGGAATAAATCGGTGTTGAGATTATGAACAGAACTCTGTCGGTCTGACAATTCCAATGACACAATGAATAAAGTAATTTAGCTAAGTTGATAAGTATACAAATCTTTTTCTAGATAAGAACTTTGTATCATCATTGTTGACGTTTTTGGTGACTTTAGTGTACTCTACACAAGTCACGTGTCTGCCTTGTGTTCAGTTGATTCTTATATTCTTCCTCATATAGTTACACCTTTTCGATAGTCTTGACATTTATGTGGTTGTTATTGTTGTCGCATAACAAATGTATAGTATAAAATGTTGTAAACATGCCACTTTATATCAATATCTATGTATTTCCTTTTTAAAGTAATTTTTGTATACTTTTTATTGCTGAAAATATTAAGTATTGCGTAGAAGAAACTATGTACTTAATTTAAAACAACTTAGATTCTACTCAGGACATTTATTTGTTACTTTTTTACGTTTTAATGTTCCTTGTGGCTTTCTCAAGGTTGGCGAGAGCGGTTCAGGATTATGGATACACTTGAAGCAAAGAAACGGATAATCGAGGATTAAGCACTTTACAATTCTTTCTAGCTAATGTTCATTTATGTGTTCTGTCTTTAATGTATCCATGTCTTATTTAAAAAGAACGGTAATGACTCTAACATTTGTCATTTTTCCCTTGCTTTTTCCGCTCAGATATGACTAAGAGAAAGGTTTTTCTTTTGAGTTTGATGTCCAACGAAAGGTTTCTTTCAGGCTTTCATAAGATCAATTTAGCTTCCAATCTAAGTGATAGTGTTTAAAGTAAATTATAATCTGGTGAGTAGATAGCATGTAATTGTCTCGTGTGTGAAAGCGAAGGAGGTCTATTGGGGTGGTTGACGTCGTCCCGCCATAGTTACAACCTTTTCTGGAGACAATGTTTTTTATTGCTTCCCAAAACTTTTTGTACGCAGGCGAGACACTGAGTTTTGTGGAACACTTGTCTATAATTGATAAAATTCTCTGATAATTCATAGAACCAAGCTTAAGAAGAGGTAATGCACCATTTCCTGGTCTGGTCAAAATGTTTCCAAATGCTAGAAAAACCATTAGTTAAAAATAAAACAGCAGCTTCCTTCATAAATATCAAATTTCTTACATTTAAGGCTCCCTTTTCATTGTAATATCAAATACGTACTTTATGCTTCATCTCTCTAATGATGTTGACCTTATAACCGGTAACCACTAATAAGTAAATAAAATTGAAATTTATCTTATGCATAATAGCGTACCACATCTTGTTTGGTCAGGTGTGTAAAAATCAGATAGTAGATGTTCCATGGCTGCCATTTTTAAGCCGCAGATGTCATGTTTTTATGCTGTATCTGAGAGAGTTGAATGTGTCTGAAATAGATCTTGTATCTATAAATCAAGGCAGATGATGTATCTTTGACCTTCTGATTGCTTGTATCTATAAATCAAGGCAGATGATGTATCTTTGACCTTCTGATTGCTTGTATCTATAAATCAAGGCAGATGATGTATCTTTGACCTTCTGATTGCTTGTATCTATAAATCAAGGCAGATGATGTATCTTTGACCTTCTGATTGCTTGTATCTATAAATCAAGGCAGATGATGTATCTTTGACCTTCTGATTGCTTGTATCTATAAATCAAGGCAGATGATGTATCTTTGACCTTCTGATTGCTTGTATCTATAAATCAAGGCAGATGATGTATCTTTGACCTTCTGATTGCTTGTATCTATAAATCAAGGCAGATGATGTATCTTTGACCTTCTGATTGCTTGTATCTATAAATCAAGGCAGATGATGTATCTTTGACCTTCTGATTGCTTGTATTTATAAATCAAGGCAGGTGATGACCTTCTGATTGCTTGTTGATGCGCATAAATACTTGTATTTAATAAAATAATGCTAAAATATAAGAAAGATGAACTACTTGGATGGATAAATGATTTGTTTTAATTTTGTTTTGTTCTTGCTTTGTACTTTTCTGCTTTCCTTTTCTTTTGAATTCTATTTACCACTCCAAAAAATATACCTCGCACCTTAGTTACCAAAAGTAGCTTATCGTAGAGAAAAGAGAAAACCATGCGTTGGTTTGACCCTGTCTTTTCAGATACTATGGCTCATTGTTTCTATCGATACCAGTACATACATACATACATACATACATACATACATACATACATACATACATACATACATACATACATACATACATACATATGTGTGTTTATAATGGCTTCAGTAGCTTTAGTAGTAGTAATAGTAGTATTTATTTGGTAAACTTAACATGTAATACATACAAAATTTCAAAACAAGACATAAAACATACACTAAGTAAAATAAAAACAGCATAAAAGCTACATGTAACATATAAGATAATACATATACAGTAATACGTGCTAACACATTATACTGAAGAAGTATACATTACACACGTAAAGAAATATATGTTCATTAAACCTAGGATTACCCATAAAGCCAGGCGTACGTGTTTCTGCATGATACTCGGTTAATTGAGCATAAAAGGGTAAAAGAAAGGGTATTTAAGACAATTACAAACTGAAAGTGATCAGTATATTACGAATGCTGTTTTATTACCGTCAGTGTAGTTGCATATACTCCTCACAGCAGTCGCGAAAAGATGGGGTCGTCTTCCTGAAAGATCTTATAAATCCTTCGTCTGTCATTTAGTTCGAAACCAGACAGTCCCAATTTTAATACATCGTCTGATGATAATAGCCCATATCGACCATCGCAGGCCCATAACTGATGATAATAACAGATAACGACCATTGCAGGTTTATAATTGTGATTCCACTAAAATTGATGATCTTCCCGATGAACTTGAGTTACAATGAGTTTTGAGTGATAACGTTTTCTTTCAGAGGGACTCGATATCTGTGTTGCTGCCATAGATGACACAAGTTAACATGTGGAACTCGAATCCTAATAAACCTTTGTAGCCAATCGCTAGCTGAATTGACTATTGTAATTAGTTTACTTTGCATGTGGGGATATTGTTAATTAACAGAAAAGCCACTCTAGTAATGTTTGATATTTAACCGAAGTTCTTCAGTGATTCCTTGAAGCTACTCACGATGAAGAGAAAATAAACTGCGGAACTAATAAAACTTATGAACAAGAAATTTAAGTCCATAAATACTAACCCAGGAAGTACATGCAATTATTTTTGTAATTGCTTGACTTTCAGCAATAGTTGATATTATTCTTTGCAACATCTACCATAGAAAATGATTCATGAAATTATTATTGACTGCAAAATGTTCTGTCAGTAGTTATGCATTATGATTTCCGCGTCATACATGTCATTTTTTTTTTTTTTTGTTCTTTCTTTCTTTTTTTCTTCTTTCTGTTGGTGAGTTATAGTTTGAAACTAGTAATGGCGTCTACCTCTTATTTAAGAAACTAGTAATGGCGTCTACCTCTTATTTAAGAAACTAGTAATGGCGTCTACCTCTTATTTAAGAAACTAGTAATGGCGTCTACCTCTTATTTAAGAAACTAGTAATGGTGTCTACCTCTTATTTAAGAAACTAGTAATGGTGTCTACCTCTTATTTAAGAAACTAGTAATGGTGTCTACCTCTTATTTAAGAAACTAGTAATGGTGTCTACCTCTTATTTAAGTAACTAGTAATGGCGTCTACCTCTTTTTTAAGTAACTAGTAATGGCGTCTACCTCTTATTTAAGAAACTAGTAATGGCGTCTACCTCTTATTTAAGTAACTAGTAATGGCGTCTACCTCTTATTTAAGTAACTAGTAATGGCGTCTACCTCTTATTTAAGTAACTAGTAATGGCGTCTACCTCTTATTTAAGTAACTATCATCCTTTAGTTCATCCGGTTGCTTGCTATAGAAAAATATGAATTTAAGAAGTGACTAGATAATCGTATGTGGTAGACATTGTCGAAGCTGACACTTGACAATAGCAACTATCTAATTGGTTTTCTGCACATGTTCTTGTGTGAATTTTCATAGACATGGTAGAATAAATGGATTATTAATTGTTCCGATGGTCATAAAAATCAATAGTAATTGGATATTTTAAACAAATAGGTTTCCGCTTTCGTTATTAAGGCACTGATATTTTGCACACGTGTGGCGAAGACGAACACAAAGGAAAAGTTTGTCATTCCGTGAGATTATATATATGAATTTGTCTTTTTGTCTTCTTTGATTTATTCGTTTTGGGTTGTTGTTGGTCTCAGTGCACCCATTTCTTTCCCTCTATGGACGAATGGAAAGCCTAATGTATTTTCATCAATTAAGGAGAAAGAAATTTCCAAGTATATGGCGGATATTTGGAAAAGATTATCAATGGAGGTGTGCAGTGAGTGCTGATGCAAATCCAGAAATACATAGGTACTCTTCTATTATTGCGTAATGCGTGAGCATAACTGGAAATTATCTGAAGACTTGACACCGTCAAAAAAAAAATAAAAAAAAATTACCTCAAACATTACTGTAACAGTAGATTTACCATCATTACTGTAACGGTAGATTTAGTAGAGTTACCATCATTACTGCAACAGCAGATTTACCATCATTACCGTAACAGTAGATTTATCATCAAGAAACCAGACAAAAATTAAGATTTGTATTTGGATTTTGTTTTTGAACACAAAAGAAAGTAATATGATTGATCCAAACGTTATACACTTTGACTTAAAGAACACGTAACTCAGAAAAGTTAACACTGAACTAAGCAAATCGCAAGATTTATGCACTGAGAACTGTTTTCTTCATGGTCCCTTGTGTTGTGGAGCGCCTTGGCCCCAGCTCTATTATTAGGAATCGATTTACCGCGAAGCTGCTGGCATAGTTACAGCGGTGCAGTTTGAAAGCTTTTTTTTTTACATTTTGAGAAACCTTACAATATAGCAGACCAATAGCTGTATTTGAAGGTGAAAAACAATAGGTCTTCTGCATGTAATTCTGTTGCTCTCTTAATGTTAGTTTGATTTTTTTCTCAAAGACAAATAGGTTACACTGGAGGGCTCCATAGGGATGTAAGCTGTCGGGCTAACGGAGGACATAGCTAATTACCGAATTGTTTTTGAAACCGCCAATAATTTACTAAGAAACTGTTGAAATAGTTACTCCTGGGCATTTTTTAACGATTATACATACATACATACATACATACATACATACATACATACATACATACATACATACATACATACATACATACATACATACAGTATATATATAAAATTCACATTAAACAAGTTTTTTTTTTTCTTGGGAGGGGGCCCAGAATTAAGTTGTGCTGGGGGGCACAGAATTTCTAGCTATGCCACTGAATGTTTAATAACGATAAATTATAAGTAGTGTAAAAAAAAAAAAAAAAGGTTATGAAATAAACGCTATGCTTTGCCCGTCTTAACGGGTTGACTTTGGGAAGCTGCGTTAAACTTTCACCTTGTCTACTTTCAATGTTCTCGCAAGATAGTTCCGGTATCGAACGATAAACTTCGCCAACTTAGTTACTGTTGCTCCGGCTCACAAGATATCGTCAAATGGCGGATTCAATAGCATCAGCAACAGATTCATTGGAAACTATTCCTGACAATATTTCTGAAATTTTCCTACCTGATTGCAAGAATCTTTCAGATCGTATGTTAAAGAAAGGCTTGAACTACTATACACAAGGATATATTCATGAAATTAGGATTTTCGATGGCGAAAGTCAGGTGAAAATTGCAACACGTTGCTGGAGGTCTATGAGAAAGAACGAACAGCCTCACAAACTCAAGTAGACATTTAGCTAGAAGAGGGCAAAATAACAGAATCTTTCTGTTCTTGCAAAGTTGGGTATGTTTATTAATTAAATCAGAATTTCTAGTATGACTTCAGTAAAGTTTATTTTTTTTTATTTAAAATAAAACTTTTGTTATGTATTCGCACCCGTTAAATTTATATCGTACATGTAAAATTGTCATGTAACAATAAAAAACCAAGTACTTTTTTCTGATCTACGATAAAAAAAGTAATGATCAATTAATAATTTCATTATGTTTAGGAAAAAAATATAATTAAAATAGATAAATAAACAATTTATACAAAATTTCCTGAGTGACTGAAGGAAGTGTTTTACGTTCTTCACGCCGCGTTTACAGTTGGACGAATAAAAGCATTTAATAAGGGTATCATTGATGAACCAGTAAATTTAAATTATTTCAGATCCATGTAAAGTGATCATTTATCATAATGTCTTAAAAAAGAAAATAAAATGATAATGGCACGTCGAAATGAATAACTACAGGCACGTTGAAGGGGGTATATTTGCATCTGCTTTGTTCGCTATGACGCGTTTTATCTTACTTAATTGATGTTCAAGTTTTATTTGAAGTGAGCATGACAAAAATACAATAAATGGCAGGACATAGCTTGCTGCTATTTATAGTCTCATTCCTAATAAAGACAAAATAAATATTTTATTAGTTTCACCTCTTCATAAAGTTAAAATATTTTTTTTAAACTCCATAATAAACATTTAAAAAAAAAAAATTCAATTTAAATTTTGAAATAAATGATGTCAAAATAAAATTTTGCAAATATATGTATTGAATAGAATTAGGGTAATTCCAGAACTTAATGTAAAGGATGACAAATTGTTTCAAAACCCCACAACCCACAATATTGTTTAAAATTTCTCCAAGAAAAACGACCTGTGCCAATCAACCATGGAGTTGTTGCCAGACACCAATTGTAAGTAAATGCTAAATTTTGACAATTTTAACAAAATCAATAATGAAGTATGATGCAGGATTCCAATATTCCAAATTTAATTATTAAAAAAAAAAAAATAAGGTAATAAACAGACAAAAATAAACAACACGTATACACGCAACATTTTCTTTATTGTATGCAACATTTTGACTGAAATAAGATATACAATTCGAATATAAGCATACAATTAGCAAACAATTTTATTACAAATTTTCACAAGCACAACAAATAATGTAATTATTTTAAAACAACTTTGTGTATTTATATATGAAATATGATTATAATTATTGTATCACTTCCAACGCAGTCCTTTTTCCATGTTGGATTTTGGTTTGGGAAAATTTACAAAAAGTCCCCCTTGAATCCGTTCAGGATAATGACTATCTGCATTGCATGTCACCCAAGCACCACGTCGAACCATTTTCCTTATAAATTTTCAGTGATTTTATGCGTAATCTTTCAAAATCATTCGCAATGTAATAAGAAAGTAATCAAGCGTGGTATTTTGTTTCTGAGCAAATGTGGTGGATAGCAACGCGTGACTACGCAGTGAATTCGATGCCTATTTATGATTGGTCAAAAATAATTAAATGTGTCCGATTTGAGTAACAAGTCGGAACTATAGTAGGGGACCCCCAAATGGTCAGGCTGAAGTAAAACACGCCTAGTCACCAAAAACGGAAGAAAAAAAAAAAAAGAGCGAAAATTGAACGAAGATTCACAGGTAATGAATAAAAATGAACCAAAAATGAACAAATTGCAACCGAAAATTAACGTAAAGGAGCAAAAAATGAAGTCAAAGGGACCTAAAGAACATATTATTAATACAAATTAGGAATTAAACTGTAACCTAATAGTGCTTGAATACTATTTATTGTGTGCGGTTTTTCTTGAGGTATTGGGTAATATAAAAAGTGAGTAAACTATTAAAGTAATTCAGTTGCCGATGAAGCAATTTTCTTCAGTAGCGAAGCTGTCAATTATTAAGGGGAGCGGGATGGTGAAATTGTAAATCATTTGCATGTAACATCGACCGCCTCCCGAACTCTTCTGGTCGATCACGGTTGCATTCCCCTAAGGTGTCTAACAAAACCAAATATGTTTTTTCACGTTTTGAGGACAACTGCCGCCAACTTTTCAAGAAGGTTCCATCTTTATATAACGCGACCGGTACTGCCAATAACAAATACAATTTTCAAAATTTCCATGACTGTTCTTATTATTAATGATTGAATAAAAAAAATCACGAATAACTATTTTTTAAAAAAAAATCAAAACAAAGTTCTTCTTTACCCACGCTTTAAATATCTTTGTACACACGCCATATATAACTGCAGTAGTTTTATAACAAAATGGCTGGTCTTTCTGCCACATCCTCTTCAAATTATAAAAAAAAAAAAAAACAATAATAATTTTTTCAAAAATCTGTGTATCATTGTCCTAAGCCTTGGCCATGGAGTGTCTATTTTTTCGAAATGTGTATATTGCATCAGTTAAATATATGATGTAACAAACATACCAGGTTTTTTGAATAAGGAATCTTATTATGACATTATTGGTTAGACCTGTACGACTACAAGAGGACGACATCCTTAAATATTTCAGTTTAAGTTATCAATTAGTATTTTCCCCTTATAACACGTGCCTGCATTACTTGTAATTGATACGCTGAAGTAAACACACCTTGAGATGACTTTGGGAACAGGTCACTTCCTGTTATTATAAAAATGAAAAAATAGGTTCCAGAGTTTGGTGGTGATATCAAATTTTTGGTAAAAAGTTTCTTGAATACATTTGTTATATTGTCCAAGGAAGAACATATCAAATTAAAGCTACTTTAAAAATATATATATATCCTACAGGGAATATAATTACTCCTCTCTTCTAAAATACTATACACATTCAAATGCAGAACTTAAATTTGTCAACTTTTCGGAAATATCCCAGCATAATAATCTCGCGTGCTACGAAAATAAACTAACTATCAGCAAGGAAATATTATTTTTTCTAAATCAATAACCACTTATTATACGAACTAGAAGTGTTACCGATCACCGAGCAAGCCGCGAGGAATTAATCGCGATGGTACCAAAGTCAAGTCGATAGTTTAACTCAGACGGTCATCCAGGTGCACTGCCCACTTACCGTTACCTATTCCGTCTGTATGGTCGTGTGCATTAACGATTTACCTTTATCCTCCCCTCTGCCACAGAAAGATGAGTTTCTGAGTACAATGGTATATTAGGCAAGTCTGTGTATTCATAATCAATAATCAGTGAAAGAGAAGATTGTTAAAACCGTATCACTGTTTCACTTGCCCCAACAACTTGGACAGTGATAGGTTCCGCCAAATGGAAGCCTTTTCTGTTGAAACAAATGTGACTGAATAACGTAACTCTGGGTTTATAACCGTTAATGCATGTATTACATAAACGCCTCCTGTGCCCTAGTCGCAGAAGCAAAGAAACGGTTTGGTTTGGTTTGGTGTTTTACGGCACATCTACACAAGTAGGTTATTTAGTGCTGTGGAAATTGGAGTAAAGTGCCACCACGGTAGCCGATCCATACTGATCCCACACATTCTAAGGACCACTAAACTCTCAATGCAGTTCCACTTTTATTTCACCTAATCAACCAAGAGTTATGTATGGTTAGCCATCGCCGCCCAAAATATGAAATTGAAAACAAAAAAAGTAAATTTCAAATAAATCAAGAAAAGCTAAACTAAAATAACCATTGTTGTAAAATAAAAAGATTAGTGCTCAGGCAAAGAGATCAATGTTCAAATACAACGAATGCACAAACAAAAGAGACAAAAGCTTTATATGTAAACAGGGTATAAAGCAAACCAACAATAAATAAAACAAGCTGATGACGACTGTAACAGACTAATGTCAAATTAAACAAAATAATATACACGCAAAACTCAAAGGAGGCAAATAAATGTAAAATGAAAGAATACAGTGGAAGTTTAACGTCATTTTTCAGCACATGATAGACTATACATGGCGGATAGTATTTTGGTCGAGGAAGAACCCGGGAAGAACCACATACCCACGGGAACTTAATGTCAAGCTTTGTCACAGACCCACGTTGGTGGTCGAACCGGGATTCGAACTGTGAGAGGTGAGATGTGTGAGTGATTTGAAAAGGCAAGCGCCTTAGACCACTCGGCCACCAGGGATCTTTACAGCGGAATTAAAAAATTAAACCACCACAAACGTTAACTGAATACAAATGTCAAATGAATCAACAATATACGAATGATACAATCAAGCGCCAAACGAAATAAACAATATTTAATTTAAACAAACTAAAATCAAGCATGTTAATCAAACAGAAAATAAGACCAAAAATGTGAACAAACCACAAACATGTGCATCATCCATGCGCAAACACAACTGTCAAATGGACCAAACACGATAGTCAAATAATGAACTTTATCAAAAGAACAGGGGGCGCCAGGGCGATACTAAACAAAACTAACGGTGCATATAGACGAACTTGGCTGTTGTTCACACACACACACACACACACACACACACACACACACACACACATATATATATATATATATATATATATATATATATATATATATATATCTTTGTTACGACTCTATGGCCTAATATGTAACAGAAAGAAAGTGAAACCAACAATGTAAGTAAAATCAACAAGCAATTTATTTCTAGACAATTAAAATGAAAATTTAAAAAGACACTTATAATATTGTGAATCAAACTTCAAATAATCCAATAATCCTAAGTGTCCTAATGACAAGTCCTAAATAAAGAATGTTCCGAATGACTTCCAGTAGCCTTGAATGTATGATTTGCTAGTAGTCTTGAATGTCGTTATGTTCCAGTAGTCTTGAATGTCCTGATAAATTAGAATGATGTAATCCATTATATCTTTGAATGAATTCACAAAAATCCCAAAGTCATGTATCAATCCAAAATGAAAATGAGCACTTTAGTAATCCAATGAATACTTTAAATAAATAATACCTCTTTCTGTATTTGCTATGATTTTCACAACACAGCTGTAAACATCTGATTATTAAAATGATACTTCATAGACTGACCATTAGAACAAGAATGAATTATTGCTTACCAAACCCCCTTTATATAAACACAAGCCACCTGACAGAATTTTCCAGAAAGTCATATGCCTACATGACAAATATCAGTAATTCTAGTGGAAAAACCAATCTAATTGTATATATATATATATATATATATATATATATATATATATATATATATATATATATATATATATATATATATATATATCGTGGAAAGCATCATTGCGTGGATTCAAGAAACAGCATTATTTGGGGAAGAAGAACGAGAGGGTGGTGTCTCTGGGCTCGTATCATTGCAATTGAGAGCACGTGTAAAGGTTATCTACATTATGAAATAACAACAAAATCAAAATGTTCTATCTTTGCTGGTAAAAGCATATAGCACACATAGAAATGACACCGAAAACCACGAGTACCAGTCTCCCCCCCCCCCCTTCCTGCGGCCAAATTATCCAAATTATAATGGCGGTGACCAGTATGCTCCAATCTTTCCGGCGCATTTCATCATCACCATCGTCATCATGGTGATAATGGGCATCATGATCGCCGTCGTCGTTATGATTGTCCTCTCATCATCATCATCATCATCATCATCATCATCATCATCATCATCATCAAATATGCGATCGGAAATCTATATTTGTTTACGTGGATATAAGAAAATATTTTACAAGTGAAATGGAGACATCGTGTTTTCACGCTGGTGAAAATATTCCTCCTCTTCGCCATTAAAATATTTTCTTTTATCCATTCCGAAATGTAGGTCTCTGCTTTTTATTTCTTATGTCTTAGTGATGCATTCAGATGAAGTATATTTCTAGGTAGAAAACCTTAGTTTATTTTGGAATATGCCATTTTGTTTCACGCGATAGAAGAAAAAAATCCTTTCTCTCGATATTTTGGTCAAAAACGCTGACAGTGTGCGTCTATGATGAGTTTACAGACTTTAAGTTAAATTAGAAGGAACAAATTAAATTGCTAATATTTATATCTTTGTGCAGATTTTAATTTAACAGTTTGTATTTAGATTCCGTTTCACCAACAATACTTAAGAATAGGATGTAATCCGTCCTATCAATATCTATGTAAGCACGATTTCAAGGCCAACGTAAACCAATGTAATTATTAAGAAGTACGCTATTTACTGGTTTAGTAATGAAATAATGTGGCTTATGCAATTCATTTTGAGAAGAAAAATAACATGCTTATCAAATGGCACTTGTGTATGATTATGCAGTCTTAATCACTTTTTTTATTCATGCTTGCCAGTTCACTTTGTTTACTGGTTGAGTACACGTTTTGGGGTTGATATTACAATAGAAAGACAGCCGGCTATTCGACGCTTGTTAAACAGTAAAGTCACTGATCACTAGATTTCATGTTGTTGTTGTTGTGTTTTTTTTATTTTTTTATTATTTTTTTAAAAATAATTATATACAGTCTAGCTTTCTAACTTTTACTCTATTATTAAGGACGCCATCCGAACCTATACATTGACTAATTGGAATCTTATTCGAGGTTGACTCTCGTGCATTTCCAGAATAGTTGAACTGATGGTTGAAGTTGAAGCTGAAGCACGGAGATAGTAAATCGTAAATCACATTCCAGTTCCTGACAGACGCATACAACCAATTATGATAAAAAAATAAATCGTTCTTAGAAAAGGTAATTGTCAATTTGATAAGTATAACCTGCTAGAAGTCTGGTGCTTTTAATTTGAAAGGTTTGCCTGACGGTCTGAAATGAACTATGCTTCTCTTATCGCAGTCGCCATCTATCGATTGTCGTTCTTTAATCAAACGCAAGTAACATGCAAGATGATCAAACAAAGGAACAGACAAGGATGAACAAACGCCTAAGAAATATACACCAAAACACTAGCCACGTTGCAACTTGAAAATCAGACACTGAAAAAAAAAATCATAAGTGATATACAAGTTAGAAGTATGAGATGTAATTTGATATTTACCGGGATAGCTGAAACTGAATATGAAGATCGCTATAGTAAGGAGGTGCTAAAAGACTTTATAAGACAAATTGACCCAACAAACAATGCATTTGAACGAGTGCATATGATCTATTCATCGGAAACAGGAACATCTTTAGATCCCCAGTTTTTGTCCGATCGTTGCTAAATTCTCTTGTTATAAAGGATCGCTAAACTGTAAGCCAAGCAGCACGTGCACATCTCAAGAGGAAATCATATGGCATACATGAACAGTTTCCAATATATGTTACAGAACGACGAAAAGCAATGAAAGATAGAAATTTGAGAGTCAAACTTGTCGCGGACAGACTCTACATCAATGGCAAACTAGTAAACGACCAGCAAGCATCAGCATACGTGAATGGACACCCTCCGTTTCCTCGGCAAAAGCTGCCCTGGTTGACAGCTGATGTTAATATCAATGCTGATACCGATTCTACTCCAGATTCTAATATCCAATTAGAGACCCCTTCAGGATCGTCATCAATGCACAAGCGAAGTGACCGTGCAGTTGGCCCACAAAAGGTCAGCATGGACCTGAATATGGACAATAGCTTTAGTGCATTATCTAATACTGACCCCGAAATTGACCCAGTAAACGTTTAACGGTGTCAAGGGAAAATATGTCAGGAATACGAACCTGTAAAATATGATCCTGCACAACCTGAATATTTAAAGTTGCTTTTGTTATTTCCTGAGTTTTCTGAATTTATTAATTATTATGATATTGTTTCATTGGCTAAAACAAAGCTTAAGGGCATAGATGAAATCAGTGTAAGTGGTTATAAGATAATTACAAAAAACAGGCGTAGATGACTCCAACGTTTCGGGGTTATAGCAGTTCTTATTATCTCTGTGGATGTTATAGAATCGGAAACAGAACATACCCTTGGGTCAAAATTGGAAATACAGAAATAAATGGTAGTTATCCTGTTATTGTTGGATAAGTATATATACCCCCAGAAGGATCGGAATATAGCTTTGATGAATCATATACTGACATAGAAAATCAAATGCTGCAACTCTCTAATAGCTCTAATGATATTTTCTCGTTGGTGATTTTAATGTCAGAACTGCTGATTTATCAGATATTATAAAGCATTTGATAGTCTTTGGCATAACAGTCCAATACATAAATTAAAGTGCAATGGCATTGATAGCTCTCTTATTGATTGGTTTTCCGACTACCTATCCAATAGACTCCAAACACATTTTGTAAATACTGCCGAATCAAGTAGACAATATGTTGCGGCTGGCGTACCACAAGGCTCTGTTTTAGGCCCGTTATTATTTATTGTGTATATTAACGATATAGGCGACGACCTCATGAGTGCAACGACATTCTTTACTGATGATAGCTCACTGGCGTATTCACCAAATGATACTCACGAAATTGAATATGGACTGAACACAGATTTACAAACGATTGATGCTTGGTCAAGGCAGTGGTTGATTGACTTCAGTCCAACCAAAACTGAGGTAATGTTATTCTTGCTTAAGCTAGAGCCCGTTTTTCCTGAACTAAAATTCAAAAACAAAATTGTCTCTTTTATTGACTTCCATAAATATCTTGGGGTAACTTTAAGTAGTCTTGGCAACTGGATCAAACGTATTGATAACATATTGATGTCGACCTCATAAATGATAACTGTTTTGAAAATCCTTAAATACAAATTTAGCCGAAAAACGTTAGGAAAGATATATTTTACCTACATTCTCCCCTGACTAGAATATGCTCATGTTGTATGAACTGGCTGTTTTGCTAAAGACTCTTCAATTAGAAAAATTACAATTAGAAGCAGGTAGAATTGTGACTGGTCTTACTAGAAGTGTTTCGTGTAGTAAGATTTATGAAGAAACTGGTTGGTCTACATTGGCAGATAGATGAGATTTGATACACTATGTTACTTTCATAAAATTCTATACAGTGTCTGTCCTTCTTATCCTGCTGGCCTTCTATCACCACTGGTTGGTGAGACAAACAGGTATAATATTAAAAATAGGAATAATTTTATTCGAATTAATGCCGGACTCGAAACAAGTAGAAACTCATTCCTACACTCTTCAATTTATATTTTGGTATTCACACCCATATTCAATAAACGTTGAAAGTAAATATTCTATCTTCAAAAGTAAAAAAGAGGCTAAAACAATACAAGTGGTGCCTGCCCATTTTTTACTTGGTAACAGGAATTTGTCCATTCTGCATACTAGAATTAGAAATAATTATAGTGATTTACAGTACTCTAATAATTTGAGAGATAATCCATCGTGTGCTTGTGGTGATGATATAGAAAATGCATACCATTACATGTTTACTTGCAAATACTATATTGAACAGTGTATGAAATTGGTTCCATATCTAAATCATCTCTATATACCAGCGACTATAAAATAATTTGTTTTATGGATCATCTACAGAGAATGTTAATATTCGCTTTTTTGACTTGTTCCAAACATATATTAAAGACACAAAACGCTTCATATAATTAAGGAACATTCAAAATTTGATTTTTCTGTTCAATTAATTACTGACATATTAATAAATAAAGACATGATGTTCTTCATTTGTAGCTATTATTTTCATTTTGGTGTATGTACTCTTTTCCAATTTCTGCCACGGTCATGAATTTATTAATCTCTATCTCTCTCTCTCTCTCTCTCCATACATATTTCCCCTAAATCATGTATGCTTACATATAATTGCATGAAATCATATTAATTTAGTGCCGCTATCCATTGCAATTTCGTATCGATTGTAGTCGAAGGGTTTATTCTAATTTGTGAGAACTTGTAGCCCGACCCCATTGGTCAACTTTTATGGCAATAAAATATGTTTACACAAACAATTTTCTTGCTAGAAACCAAGCTAAAATATTCAGTCTAAATACTGATACAATGAATTACACAGAGGTGACAGAGCGTCCTGACAAATATGGTATACCCCAGGTCCGCTATTCACAAGATAGAAATAGAAGTAGGTATGGTATATATTTATTTACTTTTTGTACAAATAACCTGTGGATTTGTAACGGATGAGTATGTTTAGACAAGGGAGTTGGAAAATATACGTCTGGTGATTACAGCCTAATTGATTATTTAGTAACGACTTTAATTGGCTTCCAGTTGCTACAAAATGTTTGAGTGCTTGATTTAATCATTTGTTTTCAGATATTCACTGTGCCTTAGCATATAATATTCGAAGTAATCAGCAACATGTACTTGATACTACTATTACAGAAAACAGAACAAAAAATTGTTGGATTCGAGAAGGAAAAATACATTTCTGGCAAATTTAAATATTCAATATTTTAATGATATCGACTTTAAATTGCATGAACATAGAAATAAAAATAATAAAGATGTAAAGAGAATCATAAACGATAGTCTAAACCATGGTTTGGCAATGAGTGTATGAAAGCCAGAAAACATTACCACTTGTATATGAAAGTTCACGAAAGTAGAAATACCGCGGTGAGCAAAGCCAATATACTAACAGTAGACAGTATAAGAAAACTCTTGCAAAGCATTTCTCTCTTTATAAAAAAAAATAATTGCAAACAATCAAAAGATCCAAAGCGATACTGAAATATGATAAATAACGTTGGCCAGAAAACAATTTTTTTTTTCAAGGTATTGCATTGCAAATTTGTTTTGAATATTTTACAGAAAAAAACTTAGTGGATACAGATAGTGACAAGCGAATAATCCCCGATAACTCTTGTCTGAATGACCCAATTACAGCTGAAGAAATATTAAAAGTTGTTAATAATCTAAACATAATAATGCAAGTTCAATTGATAATATATTGAATGAATATATAAAAAGCTCAATTAGTGAATTGTTAAATCTGTATGAAAAACTTTTTAATATAATCTTGTACACTGGTTTCGTACCTGATGGTTGGAGTAATGGTGTTATTGTGCCAATGTATAAAAATAAAGGGGACAAAACCGATATATCTAATTATAGACCTGTAACACTAGTCAGCTCTTTCGGTAAAGTTTTACATCAATATTAAGTTTAGGATTGACTAAATTCCTTAATGATAATAATTTACTATCTGAGACTCAAACTGGAATTAGGAAATGTTAATCCACAATGGAGAATATATTTCTTTTGTATAGCCTTATTGAATATATTACACATTGCAAAAAGAGTTGTTTGGTACTTTTATGGATTTTAGAAGTGCCTTTGATTATGTTTGGAGAGCTGGCTTATGGAATCATGTTGTATTCGATATACATCAGGGGAAAGTGTTTTAATGTTATATTAAGTATTTATAATGATATTAAATCATGTGTCTGTGTGAATAATCAATACTTCGTTTTTTCTCCTCTGAAGAAGGTGTAAGACAAGGTGTAGTAGTTGTGCCGTACTCTCTGAACATACTAATTTTGTAAACTGGAAACTTACAGTCAAAGCAGAGAAAACAACAACCATTGTATTTGGTTCAAAAAAAAAAAATAAAGCATATACAAATTTAAGATATGAAATGCCTATATTGATGTTGTATATGAATATAAATATATAGGCCTTATATTTCACAAGAATGGAAAGTTCTCTAATGGCCTGAAAAATCTAATATCTATAGCTAATAAAGGTATGTATTTACTTAAATAAGCGTATATATAATTTACATTGGCCTTTTGATTGTCAGCTAAAACTCTTCGATCAGACTATTGTACCGATTTTAACACATACTTGTGAAATTTGGGGATTTGTAAGATCCGATATAGCTGAGGAAAAAAATTCCTCTTTCTTTCCTTAGAAGTATATTGAATGTAAAAAAAACTCCCCCTCCATATATGGTAAATATTGAACTTGGTCGGTTCCACTTAATTAGTGACATTAAAACTCGCATGATAAACTATTACGCTAGATTAATTAGTGGATATGAAGAAAAAATGTCTTATCATATGTATTCTCTCCTATACAAACATTTGTTGTTGTTGTTGTTGTGATAACTCTTACGACAATAAATGGATATTAGAAGTAAAATCTATATTAGATGATGTTGCGTTTAGCTACGTGTGAAAAAACCAAAGTTTTGTGTCAGTTAAATTGGTTAACAAAGACAGCAGAGTTACGACTAAAAGATCAATACAGACAAGTTTGGGCAGCTAACATCAATACCTCATCTAAAGGTCTTAATTACAGGCCATGTAAAACTATTTTTGATTTAGCAAAGATCTTTTTTACATTATCAATATATATATATATATATATATATATATATATATATATATATATATTTAAATTAATTAACAATAGAACTTCAAATCATAGGTTTCCTATTGAAACTGATAGATGGGCTAATGTTCCCTATAAAAGACATTGTATACTCTGTCACTATCTGCTGTCTTGTTCTTATTTTCATGATGAAAGACAAAAATGTATACTTCATTATTACTTTTCCAGGACTAAAGCATATAAATACAATCAATTAATGAATACAGGTAACATAGGATGCTTGAAAAATATTTGCAGGTTTTTAGATTGTATTTTTCGAATTTTATAATCCCTGTTAAGCATTATGTTATGATATCACACGCTATATTCATGTTATGATATCACACGCTATATTCATGTTATGATATCACACGCTATGTTCATGTTCATTTTCTTATATACCTCATATTTGGTAAACTTTACAACATGAGTGTAATAAAGTATTGTCTTGTCTTGTCTGTCAGTCTGTCTGATAGCGATGGTTGGGAAACCTGTATTCCTATTTGTTGTATTTTTATTCGGAAGGGTTTATCATCCTAAAGAATAAAGCGATTTCTACCATACCGTTTTACTAACGTTTACTCGCACTATATAGCAAGGATTGTGCTGATGTACCGTTAAACCCTATACATACATACTTAAATCGAGTCAGATAACGTCTCTTATGTATCGAGGTGCGGCACTTTAGTGGTTTGCGTGCATCTACGCCCCGGTTACAGCTATAAAAAAAGAAGCTCCCGACGGCCCCACTCCTTTGCCCGGCGCCTGGGGGCAATTGCCCCCCCCCCCCCCCCACCACCCTCTTGTCGCACCGCCACTGCTGATACACACAAATAATTTATTTCTTTGAATGTTATAAACGACACATTTACTCAGTCAATCTAATCGCATCACAATTATCATGTTGAATCAGTCCAAAGGAGTGAGAACTTGAATAACTTTAGTAAAATCTGTTTTATCAACATAAGACCCAAGTAGGAATTTTTTCTTGTCAGGAGACATTAAATGATAGGAAACGGGCTTAATTTGTTATCAGAATGTTTTCTGCAATGAACCTGAGACGTGAATTGTGATCTCATTTAATTATCTTGGTTTACAAACTACACAATTGCCCTCTTCATCCACGTTGAGAATATCCCCTTGTTTGTCATCATGACCTACAATGAGTGAACTGAACTTCATATATTTGATGCAAAATCTTTTACCAAGACTATTCTATTACATGTTTCGAATTTTACTTTTAGTTGGCACCACATATCCACTATTGTGCTGAGGTGCCGTTAAAACTGCTACAGACATAAATACATACCATCACCGAATGTAAAACATACAGTGACATCTCGTCAGATGAAGAAGTTAATTATACACAAATTGCGATTATTGATCATGTTTCTTGACAAATGGTCTCTAGCACAACTGACTACCTTTCTCCGATTTCCTTGCTCGATATAATGGTGGTTAACTGGTTCTCTACAATAACTATTTTGAACGTGTAGCAAGTATGGTCAGACAATAAAGCAAGTTCCTTATGACCTAGATTAACATTCAAGTCAGCCTTCTCTGGCCGTGGAAGTTAGCTTAGAACAATATCCATTAAAGTAAAATATCAACGTTCAAGCTGCGAAGTACTAGGTGATTTGTTTAGAAACAAATTTAAAAAGAGAAGTAGTCTAATACCTTACAAAATCGGATGCTCGTGTAAAAATGCAACATATGCTGTTATTATAACCAATCAATGGAGAAGCGGGCCATAAACTTCATCAAAACTATCACTGTCTCCTATTTATTGCTTTATTCCATATTAACGTTTTCCCTTGTCGTTATTTATCTGTAAAAATGGCAATCAAGTCAGTGTTTAACGTTTATCTCCCTGACACAGATTTTATTACCTACCATCCATCCTCACACGGACACGTTTACAGATTTTTCTTACTTCAATGTTAAATTCAATTCTAACAGTATTTTTTTCTGAGAGGAACTATACAGAGATTCGACTTTGATACATATTCAATTTTATTATGCTGAACTAATCGCAGAGTATTTGGGAAGTTTTTTTAATATTTTTATTTATTGCAAATTGCAGGAGCTTTGAGTATAATACCCAAAAGAGAATGTGTGTAATAAACCTGATTTATATATATATATATATATATATATATATATATATATATATATATATATATATATATCAGATTGCGCGTGTGTTTGTGTGTTGAGGTTTAAAGCCAGAAGAGCCAACGTCAACGTTTTCTCACTCTATCCCTTATTGACAGAGGAACAAGATGAAAATAAACAAATAAGCAGATGAAAATAAGGGTGGAATAATGCACGCAATATCTGAAACATATTTCATAACCAGAAAATCTTTAGATGGAGATGGTGTGTGAATATGTCGAAATGTACTCTAATATCTGATAACTTCTGTACATAATGAATGGTAAAAAAATAGTATAACCCTTTCAATGTGTGATATCAATATTCCTAGGTTCTTTATTCAAACATATTTCGCCCATGGAATGTACGAACTGTATGTAGTTTTAACCTCTCCACTCCGGTAAATGTTTCATTGTGGTACCGGGAAGTGTCAGCTGTTCCTAATGAACCTGCATGATATACAATCGGCTTTTTCTTAACAAACAGCGAGGGAAATTTCTTTTATCGGAACACAGATCAGACTAATTGCAAGAACTAGAAGTATTAACGATTACCGTATTGGTAGCAAGGGATCGATAACAATATGCTAAAGCAAAGTCGAATCAGCTAATGGAGTTTCCTCTGGGAAATTACCCAAAGACACGAGACGCGATGTGTCTGTCTTAACAAAACATCTCTGTCACAATTTTGACCACGGCTACTGTGCATATTTGCCTCCATCCCCACATACAACAAAAGGGGAGCCTTGAAGACACAGATTGTTGCTTGATGCACTATTAGATTGTTACGACCCTATGGTAAGAAAAAAACGTAACAAAAAGAAAGTGAAACCAACAATGTTTGTAAAAATCAACAAACAATTTATTTCTAAATAATTAACGTGAAAATCAAAATACACTTACAGTATCGTTTATTAAAATCCAAATAATTCAATAATTATTAGTGTCCTAATCACAAGTCCTGTATATATAGAAACTATAAAATGTTCCGAATGAATGAATGTTCCATGTTAATGACTGTTCCAAATGAATCTTCGTAATGAACGAATGTTCTGAATGAATGAGTCTTCGTAATGAACGAATGTTCCGAATGAATGAGTCTGTAATGTCATGATGTACCAACGATAATGTAATCCAGATCTTCTTTAAGAATTTTCACAGGCATCCGAAAGTCATAAATATAAATCCAAAGGTTGATGAATACTTCTGGTAACTCAATTGGATGTTCTAATAAAAAATTCTAGTCGAATTATTTATACAGCAATACAGCATTACGGCATTACAGAACTACAAGATAACAGCACGGCTATTTTTTCAAACATCTGCTGATTCTAAAGGCTGATCGTAAAAACAGATCTTTTCAACACAGGATTTAAAATGGAATGAATATAATTCAAATATTCAGGTCTTTTATACATTTTGCAAATGGCACATTTCACAACAGGAAACGTGTCATATTACGACCAGAATGCAATACTAAATACGTCTATTTAGTGGAAATTTACTGAAAGAATGGTAAACAGCTCTGACCTTGAACAAAAGGTCAGTAAATACGTTGTTGACAACGTTAACTAAACTTAAGTGCGACTTACTATTTGACACAATTTTAAAGTACAGTCATAGGCCAAAAGTTTAGGCACAATATAGATTCCATATATACATAATTCCGTAACACCTTCCTCCTTAAAGGAAAAAGAAAGTTTTGTGCAATAAAGCTTTCTTTTACATATTCAAATATGCATATAATAATGCAATAATCAAAATCACATAGTAACCTGTCTTATGAACGACACTCAAACGAATTACACAAAATATTCACACAATATAGTACTTCTATATACTTGAAAGTGTACCAGTTCTTTTCACTACCAGGCACATGAAATAAAACATATCGACTTGCTCTTAGGTAAGGGTCAGACACATACTAAAAGGTACGTCAAATGTAGGAATAGGTGACAGATGAGCTTGATCTCTTCTGATTGGTGTTTCCCACCGTAGAACAATTACCTTCGATAAAAAAAGAAGTCACTTCCAAACAGTCACAGGTCTAGTAACTAAGTCTGATGCTAAATTAAACACAATGGAGAGAATTTAAAAAACCGCACTCTAATCCCGAAATAAGTACACTAAAAGAAGACTCCTCATACTAAAGGCAAAGTACCTTATAAAAACTCTGAGAAGCTCCCGTAACTTAATACTAAGAAGACTTCTCATACTAAAATAATAAAACTCTGAAAAGCTCCCGTGTAACTTGACATTACGGTTGGCATAGGTTTGGCAAAAATCACAATAAGTGATACATAGAACATTCTGACATGAATGGTTCATAAATCTCCAAAATAGAATCAGACGGGGGGTTTGTCAGACCCCATAAATGTATTGCCTTCAATACAAGACCGTGACCTTGACTTCTTTAAAACAAGAGCATTTGGAATAGCTCCGTATTCATTTCGTTGCTTATTTTTCAACCTGTAGCAATCCGAAATAACGTGCCTTTCTTTTTGTACCAAGTACATGTATAAAGAGATAAATATCTCTAATCAGTCTTATCAGATGTTTGCTCTAAAAGTCGCGCCGTATTGAAATTTGTAAGTAATTATATACTCTAACCTTATGTGGGTAGGACTTGAAACAAAATTCCGAACATTCAATGACATTGTGATTATTTGTTGGTTTCACTAAAAGTTCTCCCATATGGAATTACAATATTCAAATGGGCAAAATAAAAATCTTTAAGGAAGAAAGTGGTAATAATATACTCAACGACGTTGGTCATCATGTTGTGACTACTCTTTAAAAGTGGCCTTAATAAGAGCAGACGAAAAAAATATTGTATGATTTGGCTATCGGGACGATGAGCAGAAAATGTAATAGTGCGCGTTAAAAGGCTATTCGAACCAGCAACTCAACGTATTGGAAGAACTATAACAAAAAATGAAGAAATTACTTCAGGTCATGGCTCCCTCAAGTTCAGACGTGCTGGTATAGACTGATATGGGAGTTAATGTAGTGTTGTCTATGATTTGTTAAGTAGGCAAAGTTTTGAAGTTGTACCCTGTTTTCGGTTTGCAAATAAAGAATACGTAATTTCTTCATCGTTGCATATATCACCTACCTCGCAGCGCTGACCAATTGTTATACTACTGAAAATTAAGTTGGAAGTTGGGCATAATGAGTCGACAAACACCTGGGCTTAAAATGTCCAAAATAACATCTAGATGATGTGAAAACGCGCTTTGAGAATCTTCCATCCAAAGCTCTTTTCGAGTCTATGCAAGAAAAACTTCAGGAATCAGTGAATGAGAAACTTTCGAAGTCGATGGAGACAATCATGAACGACTTCAAAAGTTTCATTGAGGGAGAAATTAAGAATCGTGTGTAAAAGATGTCAGAGCAGTACGATAGTTGTATTCTAGATCTTGAGAGTCAGTGTACAAATCTGGAAACCGAGCAAACGTTCTTGAAAAAAAAGATTTCCAATATGTCTGAAGAAAACAAAACGTCTGCAAAGTGAAGTCAAAGGTGCCTTAAAACATGCCAACAGGAATGAACAATAATCTTTCAGAAACAACATAAAAGTCGTGGGCATCGACGAGGAAAAAAGGAGAGGATACCGCACATATGGTTACAGATGTCATCACAGAGGCTTTCAGTATCCAGATCTCCTCTGAAGACATACTTATTGCACATAGATTGACAAGGAAAACGAAGATGTAGCAGGACCAAATCAAATCATCGCGAAATTAAGAAATAGAGATATGAGAGACACGATAATGAAGAAGTAAAAGATAATGAAGAACTGGAACCCGAAGATGAAGATAACCGAGGATCTATCTCACGGGAACATTTAGCTGTGGGATTAATCGTGGAAACAAAGCATCATCGATGTGTCCTGGTCGTTTTTATGATAGAATTTATGGCAGAACTAAAGCTGTGTCGGAAAGGACAGAGTATTGTTTGATGTTGAGGACAACATGGACGAGGTGATCGAAAGGCACATCTCAAAATTTCATTGAAGTGAATATGTTAACTTATTTGCTGCGTTAAGCGGTCAGGTCCAGAACTTGACTGACATACATGTATAATCATATGTAGTAAAATGGATTCAAATTATGGGGTGTAGCTTCAGGTGTTACATCTGTTTTAAAGTTTGATTTCATGCATTTATCTAAAGGATTCAAATGATCATGCTCTTTGTACATATCTTACATAGTTTTCTATATCTATAATCACCACCCTCTCTTTTTCTCTCTGGTGGCTTTACGCTATGTTTATTGTTCCATTAAATTAGGGTTGCTTTTTGTTTTGATTCACATTCAAATACATAAAACCGTCATGAATTGTAAACAAAGATATAATATTTTAGTAAAAATATGCACACAAATCTCTCTCTCTCTCTCTCTCTCTCTCTCTCTCTCTCTCTCTCTCTCTCTCTCTCTCTGGTATTACTAGTTATATTTATCGTCGCATTATCATTCCATTGATTCAAGGTTGAATGTGGTACGATTTATATTTAAACTGATATAAACTGTAAAGAGCCATATATAAATTCTCCCTCACTTTCTTCCTCCTTTCCGTTTCTCCCTCTCTCATTCTTTCTTTTTTAGCGTTTTTTCTCAAGTTAATATTAGTTCAGCTGTATGTAAAATAACCGTGTATTACAAGTAACTACAAACAAAAAGGTATGACCACTTACAAACAGGGCTATATATTTACATACATGTATGTGCATATATGTATATATATATATATATATATATATATATATATATATATATATATATATATATATATATATGCATGTATGTATTCTATATTACTCTCTCTCTCTCTCTCTCTCTTCATATCTTTTTGACATTATTCTTTCCCCCTTGTGATGACACTATTTCTGTTAACGATATGGAAAGTAATTACCTTTTTTTTTCTTTAAAAACTAAAATAAGCAATGAGCTATTCTTACTCGTCTTTCTGCACGTATATCTGTCCAACCCTCTTTTTCTTTTCTTCCTTTGTTTTCTCTTTATGTTTCTTTTACTCATTTAGTGTTTTGGGCTGGTCGCATATTATATTAGCACTTACATAACCATCATCCATGTTTTTTTTTTGTTTTTGTTTTCTTTCTTTTTTTTCTGATCGCAATAATGCTTTGCCTCTTCTCAATGGATACCTCAATGATTGAAAATAGTAACATTCATTTGCTTTTCCCTCTTTATTTAAATACGCTGTGAAGAAAGATGTTTTGTTTTTACCCAACATATGTATTTTCCCTCTTACACATTTTGTACGCATTGGATGGGTCAGTTTCGGCACCCAACCTATTCTTTTTCTCCTTCCGTCCACCTTATTCTGCCGATTTCCTGATCTTTTTTCACTTTTCGCGTTGCCGCGTAAGGAATAAGTTGTCGAACAATATTGAGTCCAAACATAATTAAGATAGGAACCATAAAGGTAAAAGGACTGGTAGAAACTAAAAAGAGGCTCGAGACTTTCAAATGGATTCGTGATAAAACGATAGATACGTGCTTTCTGCAAGAAACGTACTCAATAAATGAAGTCTCGCGTCTCTGGAAAAATGAATGAGGCTATGAAACATTTTTCAGGGGTAATAGTAAAGTAGTTTGAGGGTAACTATTCTCTTTGATTCTAAATTTCAAGTAAAGATAACTAGTTAGCGTGATTTGTTGAGTGGAAGATTTGTCATAGTACAAGGACATGTTGAAGATTTAAATATTACTTTTATAAACGTGTACGGGGCCAAATACTGATGATCTTGGTTTATACATAATTTGGAAGAATTTACATCTAAATAAAGGAAAACTCGGATGGGAAGGAAAAAGAAATAGAGAGAGAAAGAGTAATGTTACAGTTAGACTATGAAAGCAACCCAAGTAACACAGAAATAAAGAAGAAAGTTAGATAAGATAACCGAGGAACAAGAAAAAATGTATGACGAGCAAATTAAGGGCGTATTTTCTTTTACATTGAAAGCAAGATGGATTGAGGGAAAAGAGAAAAACAGTAAATACTTCGCTAGCATAGAGAAACGGAATTTTGAAAGAAAAGTATTGAGGAAGCTGAAAATTAAAAGAAAAGAAATACTGTACATGATTTTTTATAAACAAATATTTGAAAAAAGAAAAGAAGTACTACTAAAATCTATATTGCAATAAACCAGTCTATCCAACAAATCATGATATCTTTCCCTAAAACTACGAAACTAAACTCACTGAGGATGAAAAAGAACCGTGCGAAGGTCTCTTATCACTACAACGTTAAAAAAGTATGCATAACAATAAAAGTCTAGGCCCTGATGGCGTTACTTGTGAGTTTACAAAATATTTTGACACGACTTGAAGAATTATTTTATAGATGCTTTTAACTTCAGCTTACAAAAAGAAAGACTGCACAGTTTACAGAATCTTGGTATACTATCCCTAATCCCCAAAAGGGGAAAGGATTTGCCAATTTATCCAATTGGAGACCAATCAGTTTACTGAATATGGACTATACAAATGCAAGTAAAGCTATTGCAAACAGAATAAAGAACATTCTCCCAAAGGTTATTCATGAAAGCCAGACAGGTTTTATTAAAAATAGTTACTTAGGTCAAAATATTTGGCTGCATTTGGATGTTATTGAACATGCAGAAAAGACCGATTATCCAGCTCTCCTCTTTTTCGCTAATTTTGAAAAGGTCTTTGACAGCTTAGATCATTCTTTCATGTACAAAACTCTTGAATTTCTTGATCTAGGCCCTCAACTGGTTCCGTTTTTTTTATAGTAATGCTAAAAGCTGTGGATTAAATCATGGTTTCCTATCGGAATTGTTTCCCTTAGAACCTTGGGTGTGACAAGGTTGACAACTATCCTATTCTTTATTTATATTATTAATTGAACTTCTTACTTATGCAATCAGAATACAGGCAGACATTAAAAGTTATAAGCTTCAGGACGGAGAGGTCAAACAAACGTTATTTGCCGACTTGCTACAACAATGCTTGATGGATCAGAATTAAGATTTAATACAGAAGTCAGGGAAGGCGCAAGGGTATTTGGCGCCCTAGGCGAACCGTCAGCCTTGCGCCCCCCCCCCCCAATTAACTTTCGAAAATGAGTATTGTACAATTATTCTTTCCTTCTGTTTTTCTCTTTCTATTTTTAGACGCTTAATATCTTCTATTTTGAGCTATTTCTCTTTCTTTTTTATATTCATTCAGTTTTTTGCCGCCCTCCAAATTTTGCCGCCCTATGCGACAGCCTTGTTTGCCTAGTGGTTAAACCGGTCCTGACAGTAGTAAAGATCCTTGATGAGATCAGAAACGTTTCGGGACTTGAATGTAGCTATTTCAGAGAACAAAGAAACAACTACTACCCAAACACTTCTATATCGGACCAAATGTACCAAAGTTTAAAGAATTATTGAGTTCTGAGAAAGTTGGCGTTTTAAGAAATCTCTCTAAAATGATTGATATTATTTTATCAAAATTTCGTTGATATCAAATCATCTTTACTCGATGTGTTTGTTTTTCTTTCCATTTTTTTTTCGGGAAGAGAAAAGTACCGTAGGTTCATCATTGTAAAGTAATGAATTTACTACAGATTAATTTATGTTCCATTTATCGTAATTTTTTATATCCTGTCTTTCCATTTATATCAACATCCATGTATTTAAGTTTGAACTCGTTCGTATTCCATTGGAGTATTGACTGTGATATTGCTGTCAATCTGAGTTAAATTGCAGTTACTGTGAAAAATATATCGTCCATGGCTGATGTACACGCATGCAAAGTGAGATACTAATATTTTACCTCATATTTTGCGTATTGCAACCTGAGTGCAATAAAGAATTTGTCAATGTCATTATCATTCAATAGATCTCTGGAGGAGAAAACGTTTTCTAGTTCATGGAAATTAGCTAATGTTGTGCCAGTTTTTAAAAAAGGTGACAAAAGTCTGGTATTCAACTATATACTTATCTCATTCATTAGCTACAATGGAAAACCGTTTGAAAGGATTATGTATAAAATATGTTTATAACTTCTTTCATGCAAAAAAATCTTTTTTTTATAAGTATAAATTTGGCTTATTGAAGTGTAACTATACAGTGTTTCAATTGATTGAGATTTATCCACGGCGGGTTTAACCGTTAGGCAAACAATGCGGTCGCCTACCGCGGCAAATTGTTTTTTTTTTTTCTTTTGGGGGTGGTGGTGGGGGTGGGGGGCAAATAAACAAATGAATAAAAAAGAAAGAGACATGGCGTAAAATATAAGATTATAAGCGTCTAAATATAGAAACAGAAAAACAGAAGGAAAGAATAAATGTACAATATTCATTTTCGAAAGTTATTTGTGGGGGAGGGTGCGCAAGACTGAAGGTTTGCCTAGGGCGCCAAATACCCTTGTGCCGGCCCTGGATTTAACATATTCTATGTCTATCAAGAGGAATAAATGAAGATAGTTGTGTGGTGTTCTGTGACCTATCATAGGCATTTGAAAGAGTGTGATATCGAAGACTTATTTTCAAACTCAAGAAATATGGAGTAAATATTTGATCTATTTGTCTGGTTTGAAAGCTATCTTTTCGATTGTGAGTAATGAGTTATTATTAAAGATTCATTATCTAGTGTAAGGAAATCAAATGCAGGAGTACCCTAAGGTTCAGTAATAGGCCCTTTATTATTATTGGTTTATGTAAATTATATTGCTGAATCAACAAATTCCCTTACTCGTCTTTTTGTAAATGACTCATCGTTATATTATTCATCTCCTAACAATACTGACATTGAACAAATGATTAACCATGATTTGGAAAAAGTCACTGATTGGTCAAAACAGTGACTTGTAACATTGAAAGCTACGAAAACGGAAGTATTGTTGTTCTCTGAAAGGTCAACTATACTCACACCTGGACTATTGTTAGATGGTTAAAGCCTACACTTTGTTAATTCTCATAGACACCTCGTTTTGACGATTCAAAAAGACCTTAATTGGAACGAACATATTGAAGATATAGCCAAAATACGTCAAAATAAGCATTGTTGATAGTATTAAAGTGTAAGCTTTCCACAACAACTCTTTCAAAATTGTATATAACTTATATTCAACCCTTATTGGAATATGCCAGTGTAGTTTGGAACGGTTGTAATGAGGAGAATTTGATAAAAATATAAAGAGTACATCTGGAATCTGTCTGCATTATCACTGGTTTACCTTGTTATGCTAGTAAAGGATGTTTATATATAGAAACAGGTTCTATTCCATTGATGAAAGGAAAACCAATAAAAAAACTAGCAAATTTCTATAGGATTATCAAAGGTAATGGTGAACTTTTTAAAAATTTGTTTTTTACAAGAATTGATTCCCTCTGATGTAAGCGAGATAAACCAATATCCATCACGTAATAGGTCTGACTTTGTTTCAGTCTCATGCAGGTATGCTCATTATTGGAAATCAATTGTACCATCCAGTGTCAATTTGGGCATTAATCTTTCAGAGGATATACGTCAGATTACGTCGCTAGGGGAGTTCAAACGATTTTTCCATAATCTAATACTTTTAAAACCTTTTGACATGGTGATAGAACATTATCGATTATACACGCAAATCTGAGGAATAATTGCAGATCTTTATGGCAGCATCTCTACAGAGTAGGTTTAAGTGACACTCTCGTCAGTATATGTGGAGAAGACGCCGAAACCAATGAACATTACTTCTTTTTATATCGCAGGTATGTTAATCAAAGACGGATATTATTACTTCAGCTAAACCAACTGAATTTAAATTTAGATGTATTGTGAAATATAAATCTTTGGCAGGGACAATGAAAATTCCAAACCAAAGTCAATTTAAAATGCAATTTAAAGAAACTCCAATCCTGGACGAGACCCTAATTTCAGTTAGGACTCTATGGCCTAAAAATATGTAACAGAAAGAAAGTGAAACCAACAAAATCAAGTAAAATCAGCAAACAATTTATTTCTAGACAATTAAAGTGAAGATTCAAAAGACACTTACACTAACGTGAATTAAAGTCCAAATAATCCTAAGTGTCCTAATCACAAGTCCAAAAATATAGAATGTTCCGAATTAATTCTCGTAGCCTTGAATATCCTGACGTACCACGAGCTTTGAATGCCCTGATGTACCACAAGTCTTGAATACCCCGATGTACCACAAGTCTTGAATGTCCTGATGTGAGACAATGATTTAATCCAGAATGTCTTGAATGAATTCACATAAATCCCAAAATCATGTATTAATCCAAAAGTCAGTAAGCACATATATTTCCAATGAATATTGTAAATAAATAATTCCTCTCAAATTATATCTGATTTCATCAACACAACTAAAATAGATTCCTTACAGACTGACCTTTTAGAACTGAAATTCTTGAATAAGAATGAATTTGTTTACCAAAATCTGTATATAAATACACATGCCTACGTGACCTATGTCACAACTCAATATGAGTAGTTTTAAAGGAAAATTACTTTGTGTACCTGACTTTTGTCACAACAAGACATGGAAATAATAGTCCAGCTGCTAACAAAACCGGCCTTGAACTCAAATGGCATGTAAACATGTCGTTTACCATAATCTGACTAAAGTACAACTTACAATCAAGACACATATTATAAATTCAGTATACATAATATCTGAAAAAGGAAGCTAAACAATGATTTAACTTTTAACTTAGATGCAACTCCAAACTTTTGGAGAATCACTAGATATTTCATGACCTCTGCAATCCTCAGATTATCGTCAATCCGATTCTTTTTTTTTTTTTTTTTTTTTTTTTTGCATATGCATATGATAATACTGAAAATGCTAAATGTTTAAACTCTCATATTGTGTCAATATCGACGATCTGTGATCAAAACCAGATCCTTCCTTAACTCAACCTTAGAACTTATAATGAACTATCAATTATTAAGGTTACTGATGCATCTTGGATACAATAAAAACTTTATACTATTATGTCAATAAGGCTAGCGGTCCCGACGCCATTAGTCATAAGATACCGAAACCTGTTTCTCAGTCATTACATACAGTCTTATGCTGCTTGTTCTTAATTTGCCTGTTGACTGTCAGCTTCAGCTTTTTGATATGACAATAGTTCCATCTCACGTACGCAGAGATCTGGGGTTTTGAAAAATTAGATATGATGGAACGGGTTCATTTAGCCTTTCTAAAATATGTGCTTAAAGTTTGAAAAAAATCCACCCCCACGTATATGCTTTATGGCGAGCTTGGTAGAATCCCTCTACATTTACAAAAAAACAAAACATAAGAATGGTTGGCTATTGGGTAAATCTGATTAAAGGTAAACAAACGAAACTATCTTATATCATGTATTGAGACTATTGCGGGATTATAATAATGATCTAGGCAGAAGTAAATGGATAGAGAACATTCATAACATTTTATAGGAAATTGGGTTTCAATTTGTTTGGGTTAATAAAAATATTCTCAATAAATTCTTGTTAGATACAATCTTTAAGGAAAGACTTCATGATCAGTTTATACATACATGGGAATCGTCCATTACTAACTCGACAAAAGCTGATACATATAGGATTTTTAAAATGGAATTAAAATTAGAACATTATTTGTTAAAAGACTTATACAAATATAAGGCAAACATAACACAATTTCGAAAATGTGATCATTGTTTACCTATAGAGAAGGGAAGATAGGAAAACTTACCTAGACATGAATGATTGTGCAAGCTTTGCATGCCAAACTGCGTGGGTGATGCATTTCATTATCTCCTTGAATGTAGCTATTTCCGAGAACAAAGAAAGCAACTACTACCCAAACACTTCTCTATCAGACCAAATGTACCAAAGTTTAAAGAATTATTAAGTTCTGAGAAAGTTGGTGTTTTAAGAAATCTCTCTAAAATGATTGATATTATTTTATCAAAATATCGTTAATTTCAAGTCATCTTTACTCGAAGTGTTTGTTTTTCTTTCCATTTTTTTTTCGGGAAGGGAAAAGTACCATATGTTCATCACTGTAAAGTAACGAATTTACTACAGATTATTTGTGGAATGTTCCATTTATCATAATGTATATCCTTTCTTTCCAATTATGTCAACATCCATGTATTTAAGTTTGTACTTGTTCGTATTTGATTGGAGTATTGACTGTGATATTGCTGTCAATCTGAGTTAAATTGCAGTTACTGTGAAAAATATATCGTCCATGGCTGATGTACACGCATGCAAAGTGAGATACTAATATTTTACCTCATATGTTGCGTATTGCAACCTGAGTGCAATAAAGAATTTGTCATTGTCATTGTCATTCAATAGATCTCTGGAGGAGAAAACGTTTTCTAGTTCATGGAAATTAGCTAATGTTGTGCCAGTTTTTAAAAAAGGTGACAAAAGTCTGGTATTCAACTATATACCTATCTCACTCATTAGCTACAATGGAAAACCGTTTGAAAGGATTATGTATAAATATGTTTATAACTTCTTTCCTGCAAAAAATCTTTTTTTTATAAGTATAAATTTGGCTTATTGCCGTCTAACTCTACAGTGTTTAAATAGATTGAGATTTATCCACGGCGGGTTTAACCGTTAGGCAAACAATGCGGTCGCCTACCGCGGCAAATTGTTTTTTGGGGGGGGAGGTGGCGGGGGGGGGGGGGGCAAATAAACAAATGAATAAAAAAGAAAGAGACATGGCGTAAAATATAAGATTATAAGCGTCTAAATATAGAAACAGAAAAACAGAAGGAAAAAATAAATGTACAATATTCATTTTCGAAAGTTATTTGTGGGGGAGGGTGCGCAAGACTGAAGGTTTGCCTAGGGCGCCAAATACCCTTGTGCCGGCCCTGGATTTAACATATTCTATGTCTATCAAGAGGAATAAATGAAGATAGTTGTGTGGTGTTCTGTGACCTATCATAGGCATTTGAAAGAGTGTGATATCGAAGACTTATTTTCAAACTCAAGAAATATGGAGTAAATATTTGATCTATTTGTCTGGTTTGAAAGCTATCTTTTCGATTGTGAGTAATGAGTTATTATTAAAGATTCATTATCTAGTGTAAGGAAATCAAATGCAGGAGTACCCTAAGGTTCAGTAATAGGCCCTTTATTATTATTGGTTTATGTAAATTATATTGCTGAATCAACAAATTCCCTTACTCGTCTTTTTGTAAATGACTCATCGTTATATTATTCATCTCCTAACAATACTGACATTGAACAAGTGATTAACCATGATTTGGAAAAAGTCACTGATTGGTCAAAACAGTGACTTGTAACATTGAAAGCTACGAAAACGGAAGTAATGTTGTTCTCTGAAAGGTCAACTATACTTACACCTGGACTATTGTTAGATGGCTAAAGCCTACACTTTGTTAATTCTCATAGACACCTCGTTTTGACGATTCAAAAAGATCTTAATTGGAACGAACATATTGAAGATATAGCCAAATTACGTCAAAATAAGCATTGTTGATAGTATTAAAGTGTAAGCTTTCCACAACAACTCTTTCAAAATTGTATATAACTTATATTCAACCCTTATTGGAATATGCCAGTGTAGTTTGGAACGGTTGTAATGAGGAGAATTTGATAAAAATATAAAGAGTACATCTGGAATCTGTCTGCATTATCACTGGTTTACCTTGTTATATTAGTAAAGGATATTTATATATAGAAACAGGTTCTATTCCATTGATGAAAGGAAAACCAATAAAAAAAACTAGCAAATTTCTATAGGATTATCAAAGGTAATGGTGAACTTTGAAAAAATTTGTTTTTTACAAGAATTGATTCCCTCTGATGTAAGCGAGATAAGCCGATATCCATCGCGTAATAGGTCTGACTTTGTTTCAGTCTCATGCAGGTATGCTCATTATTGGAAATCAATTGTACCATCCAGTGTCAATTTGGGCATTAATCTTTCAGAGGATATACGTCAGATTACGTCGCTAGGGGAGTTCAAACGATTCATGCTTTTCCATAATTTAATACTTTTTAAACCTTTCGACATGCTGATAGAACATTATCGATCATACACGCAAATCTGAGGAATAATTGCAGATCTTTATGGCAGCATCTCTACAGAGAAGTTTAAGTGATACTCCAGTTTGTATATGTGGTGAAGGCGCCGAAACCAATGAACATTATTTCTTTTTATATCGCAGGTATGTTAATCAAAGACGGATATTATTACTTCAGCTAAACCAACTGAATTTAAATTTGAATATATTGTTATGAGCAAATACCAAACTAACGAAAGAGCAAAATCAAATTATATGTTTGGCAGTACAAAATATATTAAAGCTGCGAAAAGGTTCGATTCCGACAATGCTTTAATCTTTTCCTGTATCTGTGACACATTGTTTAGATATTTCTCTCCTCTACCATCTTTTTTCACTTTTCTCTCATTATTTCCTTTCAGTATCGCCATTCTAATATATATACAGATGTCCGGAGTCATACCTGAAGGAACAACACCTCCCATCCCCACCCCCACCCCCAAAAAATAAAAAATAAAATAAAAAACAGTTTTATTATATACTTTAGTGTGAAATATAGAAACTTATTGGCGAAATAATTTTCATATTTTTTCATTCTCTATTTTCACATGTGAAAAATAGATCCTTATATTTTCACATGTGAAAATATAAGATTTCCCATCATGCCATGCAACGCTGGATTGTGTGTGCCTACAGAAGTTATACCTGCAGCAACAAAAACGAGCATTTTGTGAGCTAAAACAAATAAATAGAAACTGCGTTACATTTCAGACATGGAAATTAATTTTTGCAGACGAAATTTTAGTCGACGCCGTTCGCGTCTCTATGAAGTTATTTCCCCTTACTTCCTTGACAACAATGATAAACCCGCTGATGCATTGATGAATGGGACTTGCTTCGTGGTCAAATATGATCAAATAGTTTACAAAATGTCAAAAATATAATTTACTGCGACAGATTAGGTCAACCCAATCATACCGCTATCTTAAGTCACTGATATTTATATGACCAGCCTATGAAAGTGAGGTGAATTTACGAAAAAGGGGTGGGTGGGGTGGAGTGTGATGCTGAATAGTGAGTTTAATCTTCTAAGCTTCGATTCTGGAGCAACTTTGGTATATAATTTTAAAAAAAATTTCTTTTCCTGCGTTAATACCGGATATATTTCATCTTGTGGTACCCAAAACGGTATATTTTAACTCGTGGCTTCGCCACTCGTTAAAATATCTCGTTTTTTTGTACCACACGATGAAATATATCCGGTATTAACGTAGGAAAAGAAAATATCCTCTATATATTTAAAACTGGACATAAAGTAATATGATTAACTAGAAAACCAGTTTTGGTTTTAAGGAAATGGTATTATCAATCGGTATATTGCAAAGAATTGTTGTTTAAATGAATTTATCCTGAGACCATAAATTGAAAACTCAAGAATTTTACCCAAATTTCCACCCAGTCATATGATGAGAGGTCGTACTCGATATTGCGTCATCAAGCGTAACATGTCTCAAGGCCCGTGTTTTTTTTTTTTTTTTTTTTTTTTTTTATAGTTTAGTTTTAATGTGAGAATGACGTTTATGAACATAAGCGTTTACTATGTCTTTTCATAAGAAGTAGTATGACAGAGTACATCTTCTCCTTTTAATAAATCACAAGTATTAATACTGTATGGAGATTTTAATACTGTATGGAGATTTTAATATTGTAGGTCTTACGACCGTATTTTATCTTTTTTATTTTTTCTTCTTCTTTTTTCAGCACTTGTTTTGGTTGACATCTACGGTTTTTATTTATTAATTTATTATATAGTGCAGAGCCTACTGGACTATCTCAATTGATGAAGAATTTTCATATCTGAAGAGAAAGCTTTCTTTGATCTTTCCTTGTTCAAAATGATAATATACAATGCAGTCTAAAACGATTTTAAATAGGTACTATTTATGATAATCATATTTGGCAAGAGAGAGAACAACATGGTTACAGAATTTGATTTCTTTTTATACATTTTCAATATATGAAATAGCGTGTGTCATTTTCACATTAATTTTGAAATTTTACTGCACAATTTCATATACCGCACTACTTGATTAATGTATTTTAAATTTGCCAATCTCTTTCTATATTTTTTTTTTTGGGGGGGGGGAGGGGGGAACAGTAAAATTGATAATACAAAACCACGACGACGATTCATCGCAAATGTTGGCGCAGGTATTACATGCTCATGATATGTATTCGGGAAGTAATGTATCACTAGAACAGAAAACTTGCTAACGCAGAGATTGTAGTGTAATTAATTTGCAATAGGTTATGAAATGAACAGTGATCCTGTGGAAACTGCAACAACTAATGCTGCACACACGGTCAATAGGGTCATCTATAAATCTAGAGAAAAGAAGATAACAAAATGATAATAATTATTGCAAAGAATAATGAAAATAATATGCATTCAACGCAGAAGCGCGAACTCGGCGTATTTCTCACTTTTATATTACTAGTATTTAAGCCATATTTAAAAAAAATACATCAGACCCCTATTTGTACACAAAATTATCGATGGACCCCGCCATCGTTAAACATAACCCCTTATCTCCTAACATAATATTTTGCCATTGTACTGCTTGATATTTGCTGTTCTTATTTATCCATCTTTAATCTATCAAGGAAAGGTTTAATGAAGATGTGTTCGCAGTTCAAATTCTTCAATATTCTTCTTCTTCTTCCTCTCTCTATCTATCTATCTATCTATCTCTCTCTCTCTCTCACACACACACACATACTCTCTCTCTCTCTCTCTCTCTCTCTCTCTCTCTCTCTCTCTCTCTCTCTCTCTCTCATATGCTTGGAGGAAAAAAGAAATATCTGAAGGGCCTACTCGGAAAGCTGTTCATAATTCCTCACGGTTTCAGAGAGTATAATTAGTAGATCCTATTTTATGTGGATTGTCTACATTTTAAAATTACAAAGGAACACACAAGCATTTTTTTTCTTCTGCTTTTGATTACAATTTGTGACCGTATACTGCCAAAAATACGTCATTTTTACTTTAAATGACAGTGAAAACAACACACTTTTACATTAGTGGCTGGTCGGCTCGTTCTAACATGAAGTCACACGATAAAAGCAAAACCGAGTCTTAGTCAAGGGAGATAATTCAAACGAATTCATTATGGACAATTTAACGCTTCGTAGATATTAAGGGTAAATTTCGGGAATTCGGATGAATTTTACCTTAGAAACGGATTTTTAATCTACCGTACACATAATGTTCTACAAAAAGTATGAACAATTTAACATTTCAAGATTTTCTCCATAATTGATTTTTAGGGATAAAACTGTTAATGTACACACACACACACACACACACACACACACATATATGTTTGACCCAGATGCTTGATCGAGAGCAAACGATCACCACAGACAGAACTGTTGGGGATGTCTTGGAAAGAACTAAATAATAGAAAGTCATCCAAAAGTTGAAAGTAAGCAAGTTTTACTTCCAACATATTAAGTGCTCCATCGTCATGATAATGCATTCTCTTATGGCTTGAAGTAATGCTCTCCAGTTCATTGTGTCTATTAGCTGAAATCGCGTTCTGATCCATTTGTTTTTCAACATATAATGTTTTCCATCTAAAGCAGGTTTCAATATTTGATAAATACGTTTTTGTCTAAAATGTCGTGTATCCTCTTTTTGCCTTTTACCAGAGTCATATTGGGCCTTATCCTACACAATGTATGGGCTAATTAGATGCATTTATCAGGGTCGACGCTGATGTATTTCCATAATAGATTAAACAGATTCTGGCAGTCAGAATCAAAGCTTTGGCATAGAAAATTGCATTCAGTATCTGACAGAAGCAACAAACTATGATGAATGCTGCAAACCCATTTCTGCAACTGATAATAGGATAAAAAGAACGTGACATAATGAAAGTCCAATTCCATTTGGAAAGGTTTGTCTGAAGTCTGGTCTCACCCGCTATCGATCAATATTTTATTTTAATAAAACATCACAGGTTCAGCAGAAAAACTCAACGTGGCGATCTCACCAAGCAGCGTTGGCGGCGAGGACTGCATAACCGTCATCTACTATTAAGTCCGTACCTCATACGCCGTGGTGAATTCGACTACAAAATTTTCCCGACATACTTTTTCAGAGAGTAAATTTGATCGCTTCCATGTTCTCTTATTGGTTCCGGACATGAACATCATGATACATTTGCCTTTCTTAGTTATTTCTTCAGTGAAGCTAAGGAGTGAACTGTAAATAGGTCATATCTCATTTCATTTCGGCATCTTGGTTTACAAAGCAATTAAAAGCCCTTTCCATGAACATCATCCAGAATTTACCTGAATTATGTATGTAATACTGACCTAAATTGGGTCCTTTAAACTTTGCGTGTTGGATGAAACATTTTGTAGAGGGACAAGTTGCTTACCGATTGAAAAATTACATCTGCCTGAAGGAGCCTTGTTTACTCAGTGGTTAGCGTGCCGGACTCGCTACTAGAAGGATGAGGGTTCGAATTATACCAAAACCTGGCATTGTCGGCCGCCGTGGTGTGTCTCTCGGCAAGGCACTTTACTGCTGCACGATATAGTTTGAATGTGTTGATGTGCCGTTCAACACTGAGCAAACATCAAATATCTGCCTCGATGATGAATTTTAGAAGAGAACTGGTTGCCAGTCCATATCTGGAATTTGTTCTTAATACTATTTGTCACGACACGGATACCTCCCTTGCTGGCCATAAATGGAGTGTACAGATTATTTACTCCAACTTTTGCTATTTCACAAATTTTATATGTGAGACCAGAAATGAAATTTCCACGTAATAAAAACAGGATTTAAAATTAGGACAGCGGATTTCTGTGTCATTTTTCGCGACGTGTGATATTGAACGGCAAGTTATTGGATCGGATCATTTTGCTCCCTCTATTGGCGACATGTAATTGCTTCAACATTTAAGGACGCCCTTATAATTGAGCGATCTCACGAACGTTTGTTGTATAACAGTACAAAGGATGGTTGATTAATTCTAAAAATGAATGTAATATTCTCATTTCTTCGTGTTCATCCCATTGAGAACAGGATTCCAATTCCGATTCAGACCGTATGTGCCTGCATCTGGTTCTCAGTAGACTAACACATCTTTTTTGTGAGGGTAAGTCCCACAAAGACAACAAAAACCAGATCCCTACCCACTAGGTGATCATTCAGCATGTCTTAAAAACATTTAGATGTGAAATGCTTTCAAGATTGTTTACCTACAAGAAAATGTTGTATCTTTGTTCAATTAATTTGAAGAGAAAAATGCTCAAATGGAATGAAAGCCCTTAGAGCCTAAAACGTAATTAATTTAATCCACGCAACTTATCAATGTTTGTGTTAGCAAGCGCCTATAAACGAACATTCATGCAGCATATGTCATCATTGCCATTAAAACAGGACCAGACAATAAACTCTATCAAAAATAGCAGTATCTTGCGTGATTCATTTATATTATTGGCTTCAAGTTGCCCCTTCTCATATTTTATACGTACCATGCGTAATATCAAATGTATGCAACATTTACGCTCTAGCGCTCTGACGATGATTTATTAACCATCTCTCTTTTCTTTCCTTAATGTCAAAGTCAGCAGCGAAGGTATATTTCTTACAAAAAAGAAAATGGATATAGATTTTAATTTACATAATTTATCACACAGTACCTAGTCATTTCTTCAGATATCGCAAAGATGTGATTTATTGTTATTTTTGTTTCGAACTGCAGATGAAACACGGATAGTATTTGTACAGAAGATGGTTTAATGTTTCTGATAAAGGTTTGCTTTGGTATGTGATTCACGAACAGAGTAATACATTTCAAATTCTCCACATTTTTATCTTGAAAATAAGAGAGAATTTTAATTTGCTTGTTTTGCTGTTTGAGTGTGAACTGTTTCAATCCCCACAATATATGTCATGAAAAAGTGAAAGAACTTCTGGCATGGATGTGGATCAATGGATAGAAGGAAAGGTGACAATATGACAATGTTTTTATTTTGTTGCTTGCTCATGTTTTGCTTTCTTTCGTTTGTCTCGCTTGGTTTTCGTAACAATAACCTCTTTTCGAATCGTATCTTCATCTTCCTCCGACGGAGATTATTTGAAAACTTTCTTGTCATATATCTTTACAGTGCTTTCGTTCTCAATTGCGTTTATACTTCTAATAATCCGCGTCTCTACTGGTCTTGACAGAGTGCGGATGTGATAAACGATAAATTCACATAGTCTTCAATAGAGTGATTGGCTTCGATCTGCTTAGAACAATTTCGAACTGAAAGTGAGAAATCCAATTACAATCTCATATTTTGTCAGAAATAATCCACGCAACGAACACAAAGAAATGCTATTGCCTTACTGAAAACTTTTATCAAGCTTTTTGTATGTCAGTCAAATAAGCGGAATACGAAAATATGTGTGTTTACGTTCAGATTAAGTCTAGCTATAATTCAATACTTGATTTATAACACAAATCACCGGGGAAAAAAAAAGATTTGTTACTCGAGTACTGCAGTACACATCATTGTGCATGCTCCTTTTCTGTTGTAGTGGCTCTGCGCAAGTATCCTGGTCGAATAATGGCTCAACATGTTCTTGAATTTCAAAGATGAGCCATGATGGCCAGGGGCTAATGCATGAAATTACGATTATAGGAACATTTTATTCAGTAAATGTCATGTTTAAAAAAAGAAACCCAATTCTTTGGACGAGTAGTGTTTGTACTTAAGTGTTGCCGTACAGCAATTCAAATTAATGAGGGTGGAACGTGTTGGACTCTTGAAAAGTTGTGGGTAATAAAGACATTTTATTACAGAGTAAGATTAGTACTTTAATAATGAGGGTGGAATGTGTTGGACTCTTGAAAAGTTGTGGGTAACAAAGACATTTTATTACAGAGTAAGATTAGTACTTTAATAATGAGAGTGGAACGTGTTGGACTCTTGAAAAGTTGTGGGTAAGAAAGACATTTTATTACAGAGTAAGATTAGTACTTTAATAATGAGGGTGGAATGTGTTGGACTCTTGAAAAGTTGTGGGTAAGAAAGACATTTTATTACAGAATAAGATTAGTACTTTAATAATGAGAGTGGAACGTGTTGGACTCTTGAAAAGTTGTGGGTAAAAAAGACATTTTATTACAGGGTAAGATTAGTACTTTAGTTGAACAATTAAAATGTGATATTTTTCTGACTTGCCTATTCAGCAATATTTAAGGGATACTCCAAATATATGTCGTAAGGGTAAGATATTTCGATTCTAAAAGTCAAAAAGATAATAAAGATGTCCATGTAACTTTCAAGACAAACATAACATATATACGACAATATGCATATTGACGTTCAGATTAAGTCAGCATTTATTGTTTTTATGCTGATCTACCAATTAGACCGGCTAAAATCTTTTTCTTCTTGCAAACCCGAAATGTCATTAAAATGGTTTAAACAGACTCAAACTACAAATTGCATAGACTCACGGCAATTAAATATTAGACCTAATTTGTACGGTTAGAGAAAGCTGTTATTAGCTTCTCTCTGTCATTCAAATACTTGTAGACGGAAATACGATAGTATGCCGTCCCAAATTTACTTTAAAACTGCATTTCCTCGCAAAACCATTTTCAGCTAATAAGACGATCGTGTTCTTGCAGCTCATAGCCATGAAAAACGATTGCCTAAGTACCAAAATCCACCAAGATCTTCCAGTTTAGGTTGTCTAAGTAATAGTTATACACCGAGTTGCAGGGGTGTTTGTTTTCCAGATCCTCCAGTAGAGATTGTCTAAGTAACCTCACCGAGTTGCAGGGATGTTTAGTTTTCAGACGAGTTGTATAACTATATTACACACCAAATACGCCCAAATAATAATAATAATAATAATAATAATAATAATAATAATAATAATAATAACAATAATGGCTTTTGTTTTACTTGAATCTTCGTCACACTGCACGTACTTTTGAGTGTGCCTAAGTAAATAAAGTTGTCAATAAGCCTAATAGTTACAATATGGCGTTGGAGAACTATACCATAGTCTATAGAGCTATACCATAGTCTTTAATGAATTAATTAAGACTTTTTAACACTCCTTTTAAAAGTTTATCCTCATAGACCAGTTGACATTCTCTGAAGGTAGATACGAATGACGTCTCTTTGCATAAGGCAGGAAGTCAGTCGGGGTACAAATATGTTGTGCTCTGTAAGGTGTTAATTCATATTCGTCAAAAAATTTATTTAAGCACACAAAAAATGCAAGAATTCGGTCTCAATTTACAGTAGGCATAAATTCTTATATAACATACAGAACACGTGCTTTATTTCTGCGTGTAATTGTCGAAAGTTCTTCTAAACGGAGAATGTTTTACTCCAAATGGTCTCTACCCTATGGAACTCTTTAATGCGTAAAAAACAGCATTGTTTGCAATGGCGGACGAAGTGTCAATTCATCTATTAAACCAAGTTAAAAAGTCTCAAGTTTACGGTAGACCTAAAAATTGGTCGATGCATGTGTTTGTTCAGGTTTCAACGCATTCTGCGGCATGTTTGACTTTCCTTTTCGAATTCTGACTCTAATTTGAAATCTGACCTCCTTTAAAGTTCTAACTCGTTCTAAATCGTTCACGGTTGCTCTGTACACCATTTACAAGTGTCGAAATATGTCATACACGTTTTCCACCCCAGAGGGCAACTGACTGGAATGGTGTTTTGTACTCTCCAGATGATATAAATAGTTCATAAAGTAAGGTTTTATACAGGCAAAGATCTAGTACAGTTAATGTGAAAATGAAATCGTGCTCAAAATGCAGAGCATACTTTCGGATCGGTATTATCGCTGCATCTACATTCATGATTAATTTCGTTAAGAATCAGCTTTTGTTATTAGAGGCCCGTAAGCCCTTAATTATAGTTGTGGCAAGCGTTCAGAATTTTTATGTGAGAAATTAGCACTGTGAAAACCTATGGGGAAAAGAAATCATTGTTCATTTAAAGCTGGAAGCTTGACATGTTCATTCTGAACGAGCGGATAAAATGTTCTGATGCTTTTTTAAAGGCATTAATAACCATCTGAGTCGATGGTATAAGACCAAAGGGAATTATATGCTTGTCAACACTTAATAAGGAATTTTAATAGTTTTCACGATAATATAGAATATATAAGCTAACATCAATTATATTATATACTTTGGACTTGAATGTATGAAGCTGTAAATCAGGCATGTGCAACCTACAGCCCGTGGGCCTTATCAGGATTGCGACCTGGTTTTATCCGATTATTTACATCATAGGGTGTGGCTTTATAATCGCTTATCCAGCCCACGCCCTGGAGGAAGTTGCACATGCCTGCTGTAAATATTAGTGGCAGGTAGTGTATATGATACTGTAGTGTCACTGATGCAGGATGTGCACGTAGATTTCTTGGTCCTTTAATATAAATGACATACATCCATATTGATTTTGATGTCCGTATTATTTAATATCAACTGGTGGAAGTGAGTGTAAGCATCTGATTTATGGCATTCAACTCACAACTTACTGACTAACATGATAGTTCAAAGTGTCAACCGACCCCGAATACAATTACAAGTAAAAAGATTTGCTGGGTTATAAATTATTAATAAAATGCCAGAATTTCACATATACTAACAGAACAAAGGGTGTAAATGGATGCCGTACAAGCCGCATTATCGACACAATAACACCAATGTGTGAAACTGTGTAGTGTTATTATCCATTTGTATCCACCTACCCTTGCCTAAGAAGAATATATTAACAAAGAAGCGTACATTACTCATTAGCATAGCACATTATATAAAATAAAAGTATTTTATTTAACACTACCCCGTGTGAATTAGTGTTAATATAATGTGCATACTAAACATTACATGAAAAATGATTGATAAATGTGGAAGTTTTGAAGATTTGAATTTGTATATGATGTATAGTGGCAGTCAAATAGGTCACGGATATTAAGCCTGAATGTCTGACAAGCTCAAGACCATTTGAGGGAATAGTTTGGAATATAAAACACGCACGCACGCACACAAACGAACATACCCTTTAAGTTTGTAAACTACCGAATCACCTAGTAGTATTTGCCTGATTTTAAATATTTTCTTGTTGAATGTGGGAAAGTATCCCTTGGCAAAAGAAAATGTTATTGTGAAATTCTAACTGTTTCACCAATTTGTGAATGAAGGTGTTGCACATGTATCAGTTGTCAAATAACTGAATAGATTCATCCATACTTTTAATTGTAGACATGTCTATTGGTATGTGATGAGTGTTACTGTATCGTTGAATTAGCGTTCGTACAACGTCAACCCATTTTTTTAGTTTCGTTTTGAGTGAACTACTTCCACATTGAAGTTTTGAGCGTTTTGTTAAACCTTTCAACTAGTGATGCTTTTGTTTCTGAGTACGCAAAAAATTACTCAGTGTTTTCATCGTCCAACAAATCATTAACTCTTTTGTTGTAAAACTGTATCTTGTCAGGCTTTCGTTCTTTGAAGTTGTGTATGAAAGCGTCGTAAAAGTCATCTCCCATTTTTTTTTATACTATGTTAGTCCGTGCGTATTTTGAAAATACATTTATCACTGTCAAGATGTATTTATATCCATCGTAGTATATGTTTCATACGCTTGCATGTCAACAACGTCTGCTTGCCACTGAACATCCAAGTGAGTAATATAGACCCTTCTGAAGAGACTGTTTTTTCTAGTTTGCATGTGTAAAGCATATGTAGATTGCTTCCAATTCAGCATATTTTAGTTTAATTTTGTCCCGTTTAATTTGTTCACACAATTGATTGATGCTTGTGTAATCGATTATACTTTCAGGATCTTTGTATTGCTCCGCAATGTCGACCTTTGGTGCAACTGTGATGTCTCTGGCGTTAACCATTTAAAACGCTTAAAGATATTCAGAGAGTACTTTAAGCTTGACAAATTGTATTTTAACTTGATCAACAAGTCAACAGGACATCCATCTGCAACTGGTACTTTTATTTTCAAAAATTTGCAACATTGATTGTTTTAGTCTTTTTAAAGGTATAAATAACTTCAGATATTTGTCAAACTTTGCCATTCCAATGGATGATTGAGAAACAGATACTTCATACACGGAGTCACCATGTGCAGTTTGAACTAGCTTTGTTTTCCAGAAATTCTATTTCTGCTTTTGACTAATCGTTGTATATAGATCTGGTAAAGTTAACGGGATCCCCGAGTTGTGCCTTAAATTTAGCAGAATGTAAATTTGTGCATTTATCTATATTAATGCGTAATTTCATTTCTCCTAGAAAAAGCATAGTTTTGAACATCTTGCCATCAGGGCTGATACTACTTATCTCAATTTGTATATCATTTAATGCAATTTGTAAATCAGCATCTTTCCTGAAACACTGTAGGATATCTTATTTGATGTTTGATATAGGCAAATCAACATTTGTATACTCTTGAATGTTGCTTTGTATCGCAATTAACTTCGACCACACTTTAATACCCTTGTAAACTAGTACGCATTGTTTTTTGACACCGAGATAATTGTTGCTATGTTGAACTCATTGAATATCTCTATCGCCTCTATGAAAGCTGTTTAAGTTGATCACAAAGTAGCTCTGCTGCATCATTTATCTTGTTCAGTGAATTTAAACTATTTTGTGTTGTGATAAAGAACGACCACAATTATAGCATTTTATCAACACTATTTAATAGTATTAAGTCATGCCACACATATCACGTTAGTGTGGGAGTATTTCAGTAATAAGGTATATGAGAGACCTAGACTATATCTCTAAAAATCAAGTAGTAAGGAAAATGCACCAGCTGTGAGTGTTGTTCTATGTAGTAGTAAGTAAAGTGCTCCAGCGATATTTTCGTTATGACATGCACATGTTGAGTGTGTTTCAGTAGTAGGCAATATATGAGAGCACGATATAGCAGAAATTTGAATTAATCAGTGATTCATTTTATTTCATCGTTGTACAGTGGCGACACTCCACACCAAAAAGATGAAACAATTTTAAATTCAGCTAGTGTTTCAGGATCTTCATTAATTACATACTGGAAACAATAACTGCTTCTTTGGACTTTTGTTCATTATTTCATACAGGTACCTCGGAATAAGTGAACACAATTGAAGGCCTCAGTTAGCATTCCGACATAGCACGCGCCTGTGCGCAAGACTTGAATGGAGAGAATATAGAGGGCACGTTTTACGAGCAAGAGTTGTCTATGTATCAGAAACAGGATGACGTATACATAGTTGAAAAGATTTTGAAGACCAAAGGTACTGAAAGGAAAAAGTATGTACTCGTAAAATGGAAAGAAATATGATGAATCGTTTAATAGTTGAGAGCCAGCAAAAAACATTATTCCATTAAATGAATGGTAGAAACTTCGTACATTTTGTTTAAAGAATGTGAGGTGGTAATGACAGAACCAAATTGACGAAGTTTTTGAATTATGACTTTTTTTCAAATATGGTTAAGTGCCATTGAAACATTATACAAATCTCGGTTGTTTCCACCGTTAATTTTCTCTTGAAAGAATATATAAGCCTTTTAGAGATGATTCCGTTTACCATATGCTCATTGAAAGGTCTCTATTAAACCAAAACAAATTTTGAGAGTTTGTATACCAAAGTTCGACCCAAAGATCATGATTATACATGGAAGCTCTTTTCCCCCTGTCGGTTGACATGAAGGTGAAAGGGAATGCTAACAATGCAGTGTTACACAATTTAGGAAGAGTGAAACAGGATTAAGCAAGGTATCATGAGTGAAAAATTGAGGAACTTGAAATGAGGAGCTTAAAACATTGGTACGGAAGTTGTACTGATTATAGTGTATGAAAGTGTTTAGCATACCACTTAACTTTCAATTACTAACAGATCATTGTCCAGTGCATGTATGTGCTCTTTCTCAGTTTTTCAGCTTTAACAATACACGGGCAAAAAAAGCGGCCGAAGTGATTGAAGTAGTTAATTAGGACTATGAAATGGTAAACATTTCTCTCCAGTACGATACAATTTCCTCTAAATCATTTGCTCAATCGGTGAATAACAAGTAGAGAAATGAGCTCGCTTTATTTAATGAATACATCGAGAGAGAGAGAGAGAGAGAGAGGGAGTAGTTTACAGAAGCCACTGAGTATTTCTTCGATGAGTAACAAAAGCACACAAAAACGAACAACGTAAGTGTCAACAACTATTACACTGACATTTATTGTATCTGGCTTGATCGAGAGAATTACCCACGATAAGAGACTACATGGTAGTGGTCTTAAATTGACCAATGTACAACAAAGTATGATGGATTTCGTTTCAGATTCCAAGTTAACATATTGTGGAGCGACGAATTGTGGTAGAACATTGTTTGCAATAAATCTAATAGAGACTGAAAACAAAGTTCTTTTTCAATCACATCGTTATCATCTGTCCAACTTTTCTGTGCAACAAACATACGATAGAAAGTGGATATTCAAAGATAAACATGTGATCGTGATAAACCCAGAAAATGAACTGGATAAGTGGTTAGAGTTACTATTTAATATGTAACCAATTCTTGTTTTTAATTGATGATTGTGGAAATCTTGATTACGTAATAAAATCAAAGCGACTGATACAATACTTCTACTGATTGTGCAATCTGAGTAAATTCATTACCTGGTAATTTCCCTTTTCATTGATTAAGCAATCTTTGTACACCTCAAAATGTATATTATTTTTAATACATATTTTTATTCCTTTGCAAACTTTTTTTTTCATCATTGTCAGTCCTGTACGAATAGAGTTTTGCCCTTATTTCACAAAACTGTTTGGTGTGCCATTTACCTCATCTTTGAAAGCTTCCGGAATCTTTTTATTCATTTGTGACATTGGGATAGTCACTAGTGTCCTAAAACTTTATGTCGGGAAAACCCTGTCGCTCAATGTCATCTTTGTTATCTGTCTCGACATGAATGCTCAGAGAATCTGTATCCGTTACTAGTAGTCTAATCTTATCACCGTATTTAATTTTCAATGTTGGTGTTGTTGAATTTGTACATCAACCATTTGGATAGCTCTAGCACAGTAATCACATGATAGATAAGTTTAGTTCCTTTGATTTTGTTGTTTGTTTTTTTTTTATTCTGACTAGTACTAAATCATTATCTATTATTGTCCTCCTGGCAAACGATATATCTTGTAGACATTGTAAATATTTACTTTCATCTTGACATATTTTAACTGTTGTCCTTTAAGTTTCTGTAATGTATCATATATTTATGTCTGTTTTTCAAGGTGCAGAACAGTTATGCTACAGTTGGTCTTGTACCCTTGCAATAATTTGTCAATTGTTTTCCAAGGAGGAATTAACCATTTTTTGTCTGGTACAAGCTTCCCTGGAGCAAGTGGGTAGTCCTTGATATGGTCGTGTAAATGTGCTTGTATTTCCAAATCCTTTTCGAAAATCCATCCTGTGCCATTAGCATCAGAAATGTTTAACAAGTTGTTCTCTAACCATCTGCATTATTCATCACTAGCCTATCTAAAGTGTTTAACAGGCAAGTATTGGCTCATTGTCCAGCCACAGAGGTTGCTGGCGTAAGATACATGCTACATGACTTTGACCTTGACCGTTCAAAATTCGTTATTTTTTTTCTTTGGTGTATCTATTTGAAATTATGCTAATACCACCTCTAAATCCATTCTCAATCACCAGGAACATGTCATAATATGTCAAAAGTTCAAGTTCTATACCTCATGTCTTTAAAATAGCATCATGAGCTAAACCAGATGCACTTTAGTGTGGTGTGTCATGCGGACATTCCTGAACTCCTAAAAAGTTGCACATAGCATTAGTCATTCCTTCGTGACGTAGTAGTCGTGAAGATCACCTAGTGTATTAAATTTGAAGTGTGACATCACGTGGCGTAGATACTGGTAATCTTTCTCTCCTTTGTTACAATCACTCAGACTGAAACCAAAACTTTTCTTTGGGTTTTATCTACACTGTCCATGTATTCATATATTATATGTCTTTCCTCAAAATGTAGGTTTCACAGCACCAAAATGTTTCAGTGTTTTTGTAAATTTGTCATCAGGTAAAGTTTTAGGCAGCTGCTGTAGAGATTGTCCTGTCAACCTAACGCTATCTACAAATCCATTCGTTATTTTAACTGTTATTTCCTTACCCTCCTTTATGAACCTATCAACTATGAAATCCTTGCTGAACGAAATGTATTTTCTATCGTTATTCGGTATGATTGTGACATCATCATCTAAATCATTTTTCACATGACTGTCAAAACCGGAGAAATTACGAATGAATAGTGGGAACTATTTTGGGTATTTGAAATTCAAAGTACAGTCTCTATGGACAGGACCTCTGTAACGTCCTGTTAAGTGATCATGGTCTCTAACTCTGTCATGTAATATTTTGCTGTCACAGATATAACATGTACTAGTTGAGATAAAATGTTTCTCATCTTGATCGGTGAATACCAAAAGTTTTTTATTTGTCAGTTCGGTGTAGACTAGTATCGCTATCCTACCCAAGTAATTTTAAAACACCTGTATGTAATCAGGAACTCCGTATATTACTGGCCTGTGACATTTGTGAATTTAATTGACGTACATACTAAACCCTGATGGTACTTGCTTAGCTGTTTTCATTGTCCAGTCAGGATGTACTGTTTTGGTTTGTAGATCATTATAATTTTGTGGCGAATAGCTCTCACACGAACAAGCGTGCGGTATGACGATACTTTCAAAGTCGCTTTAAACTATATATGGGACTTTCAATTGATGATGACAATGTCTAAATTTGACAGCTGATCACTTTTCAGGCATTCTCTAACCTGTATGATAATATTGTTTCTCAATATATAATTTCACTCTATATTATCACGCATCCTCATGTTGAATCCAGGGATAGCACTTTCCACTCCGTCTGGTGTGTATTTGTACCTATCTATATTATTTTTATATGCCTTGATTTTTGTCATAGGAATCCAGAACGACTGTATTAGATGAGAGTTTAATAACTAGGTCGGCATGCGTGTGTTTCTGCTACGCACGAATGCTCATATCAGCGGCTATGTTCCGTCCTTTTATGGGGATGTGTGCATGGTCGAGGATGTATGGGGATTGGTGCGTGCAGACAAGGCGATTGGGGACGTAACCCGCGGACCCAGGTTCGAATCTCTATAAGGACGAAGTAAAAAATTCTCTAAACTGTATGCTATTATTCTTTCTCAATATATAATTTCATTCTATATTAACACTCATCCTCATGTAGGATTCAGGGATAGCACTTTCCACTATGTCTAATATATATATATATATATATATATATATATATATATATATATATATATATATATATATATATATATATATATATATATATATATATAAAAAGAGAGAGAGAGAGAAAGAAAGAGGTAGATAGAGATGGATTTGTAAACGATGATGACTTTTGTGGTGAACTGAAAAATTCAAGCATTTTTTACGCTTGTATTTCTTCACATTATGTTTGATTACTAGTGATGATAATAACCTGGTTAAATCTTTAATGCCAACGTAATGGTATTTTTCAATTCCGTCAAATAGACTCAATATGTCAGTATGCTTATCTTTTTGCTCTTTCGGTCAGTTTCAGTTGGTTTGGTGCACTGTAAAGTTATAGGGCATATGTCAAACCAATGACTGTATATATAAGTAGACCATATTTTGATGGATTACGGAAATATTGTTAGAGAGTATTTAGAAACAAAGTCGCGCGAAGTTTTGCTGTTAGTACAGATTAAATGGCGTAAATGAAACATCAATCATCCGTATGTTCACGCTGACACAAGACTTATTATTTTTTACCCATTCAGATAAATGTATATATGAGCTTCCTTTTATCGATTGACATCTGTTAATGTGCAATGTCAAATATTCAATTCTGTCAAAGATCCACCTTGTACTCCCCCTTATTTCCTGGACAAGTTTGGTATGTCAATTGTCAAACAAACGTTCAGTTACATCATCCATTTCACCTCTGTTCATTATTTTAAAAACTCTTGTTCTGTGGTAAAATTCCCTGTAGTAAACCTTTTCACCATCCTGCTCTGGTCTCTTCATAAGCCTGATAATTAAGTCATGCTGAAACTTTACAAAACCAAATTCACCAAGTTTTTGAATTATGACTTTTTTCAGGTTGGTTCAGTGTCATTGAAACATTATGCAAATCTTGGCTGTTTCCACCGTAAAATCTGTACTCGTTTAATTTTCTCCTGAAAGAATAGAGATGATTCCGTTTACCATTTGCTTATTCAAAGGTCTCTATTCTTTACTTGTTGTGATGTGTGTTAAAGGCTCATTTAGCCATTTTCTAGCACGTTTTGGAATAGATTGATCAAGTATAGAAGTCTTCATCTGTGATTTATTTACTTAGCAAAATTTAAATGTATTTTACTACTTCTAAATCTATAAAGGTGTGTGAATAAACTTTAACCACAAATTTTAGCAAAATGCCCACCTCAGTACCTAATGCCTCTGCCCCTGTGGGGTAATACACTGGAAAGAAACAACTTACCACTGAAACGGGAAGGCCACATTTCTATTGCAGATCCGATATTTTATCTTTTTTTCTCTTTCACTTTGTTAGCATTCTGTGTCATGCTATTCACACGTCAGCCTTCTTGTAATCAAAGGGTCGCGGGTTTGGTACTCGTCCAGGCCAGCAGGGTCGGTTGCCTCATAGTTTCTTTGCCAAAGGCACTTGGCTTCCACTGGCGCTTTTCAAATGTGATGATATATTTTCATCTGTTTTTTTTTATATGGCTTGCGTTTAGGTACTGAGGTGAGCTCAGTTATCTATGTAAAATATTTTGGAGGCAGTAAGACTCAGTCATATAACCTTTGGTTTATAAATCCAGCCCACATACCAAGTGAACTAATTCAGTCAGTTACTGTAATGTCTAGTCTATGTGAAAACTGGTTTTTCTGCCTACCCGTGATGCAATATATCTATGCATCTGAATTAATTTATCAGATATCAATGTTTTTTCTATTACGAATGCTGAGTGTCTGTCTGTCTGTGTTGCAGTATCTCTATGTATCTTAATTAATTTTATCCGATATTACTGTTTGTTCAGTAACAAGTACATTCTGTCTGTTTTTCAGTATAAAACAGTGCTGTATTTTAATTTCTCAGCTATCAATCTTTTGTATGTCTGCCTGGTTGTGTTTCAGTATAAAACAGTGCTGTATTTCAGTGTTTTGTTTGTCTGTCTGTTTGTGTTTCAGTATAAAACAGTGCTTATTTTAACCTTTCTCAACACAATCCCCGCAAGACTTTACGTGGAATATATATTTTTTTTTAGTGTTAGTGCCTGGCCACAACGTCATCAAACTATAAATCTCAAACTCAAACTGACCATTATCGAGTTTTACTGAGAACACAATTCTTTATATTTTGAACTCAGGCCTGATGGTTAATTCGTGTTTGAGTCGGCAATCGGCAACTTAAATTTTCATCTAACGAAATCTTAGAAGTATAGAGTTAAGCTGATAGTTAGATTCATTTAACAACGGAATATCAGAAAATTACATTTTCCAATTACTTCTTTTTAAATCGAAAGGAATCTTTAATTGATTGAGTGATTCCCATTTTTGAGACTTTTCCGCCGAGTCTAAACACTAACAGAGACTTAGTTGACCTTTTTAAAAATTTCAGTTTTTTTTTTTTTTTTTTTTAGTTTTTAGTGTGTGCTGTTCGATGTTTTTTGTAAAGCAGTATTCATGATGAATTTAATATTTACGCAGCTATTTGCAATCGTCTCATTTATTTTTATTTATTTTCGGGCAACATTCAGTCCTGACACGAATAATGAAGTAAAATATGTTTGTCTGATGACCATGTGAAATATGCTGATGGGTTTTACTAAGTTTTTTTACTAGCCTTTATTACTTTTTTTAATAGCCTTTACTAGCCTTTATTAAAAAAATTTACTAGCCTTAACTAGCCTTACAAATTTTTTTACTAGCCTTTATTGAATTTCTCCAAATTTATCTTTAGAAGACTATTTATTTTTCTCTTTATTCTTTCAATAGATGATCATCATCATATTTTTGATAAAGTGAATTAAGTATTAATTTTTCCGCGTCGTCGATAAAAATCTTTTGTTCATTTGACAAGGTTAGATGCCTTATCAGTGTACTGTAACCTTATATATTTTTGATGTTTCAATGATATATCAGTCTGGTATTTTTGGCAAATCGAATTCAATGATAAATAGATTCTGTTTTAAGAATGTCTTATATCCTTTTTCGCTTTGTATGGCCATCACGTCAGATGGTATCCTATACGTGTATTGACTTATTTGATGTCTTGAAAAGGTCAAAGCTGAAACGTGTGACTCTCTCTGATAACTGAAACTAATTGTGGAGTCGAAATTTATGACCTCACGTTGTAAATCACATTTCGATCTCTTTAGCCACAATAGATAAATGGAACTTTGACTGAATATAAGAAGCACACGCCTGTAAAATGTAAGTGATAAGTACAAAATTCATTGAAAGTCCGATGGAACCTACAAGGCTAGTATAAGTAAGGTCTAGGTGTGTATTCTCAAATCAACCCCCATCATTCAGATTTCAAAATAAAGAAAATTGTAGGCTCCTAAACCTAACAATAGGATATATACATTTCCTTTTTTATAAAAAGTAATACTAGTGGAGAAAATCAGGGGAATACCTTTTCTTTAAATTTCGAAAATATGCGAAATTCCAGAGCGGAACAATTATTATTGTTGTTATTATTATCATCCAGTTTTATATCCCTTTGATCTTATTTGGCTGGTCCCATTGCCTGAGATCGGGTCACTTTTACTGTGGCCTTAGATCTCAAACATTTTACGTTGTATTCTTGCCGTGCATATTGGTGCCACTTTTCATAATAGCAGCTGTGTCGCTAATTACCAACCAACCAAACCTTGCGTGCAGCCTGTGATACATTTGGTACTTTTAAGGCTATGATGCAGGTCAGGTTCCTCTCTATGCCTAATGTCTTGTCTACTGTGTTAGACCCATAATTGACCTGGATGTTGAAATTCCACAGACTTTTCGCCTTTTCAACCACTCTCTCTACCTTGTGATCCTGACTACTTGCATGTGAGCTTGAATAGTTGCCAGAGTCTACTTTGTGATCCTGACCACTTGGATGTGAGCTTGAATAGTTGCCAGAGTCTACCTTGTGATCGTGACCACTTGGATGTGAGCTTGAATAGTTGCCAGAGTCTACCTTGTGATCGTGACCACTTGCATGTGAGCTTGAAAAGTTGCCAGAGTACGCTTGGGCTGGTTTCACGTTCTGATTTTCACTCGCACAGGACCTACTTACTGCACTCACTGATCGGGTGTTGGTGGTCGTGGTGATACTGGTGGTGGTGGTGATGATGATGATGATGATGGAGGGAGATATTATGAATGGAAAAGATAGACGAATAAGTCTTATGAATTTCATTTTATATACCTGTGCCCTGATAGCTTCCCGGACAAAAATTTGTATCCTCTTGCATTGCTTAGATTTTCTTGGATTGTGTGAATTATGGAGATATAAATTCTACTTTTGTCTTTTTTAAAGTGATTGTTTACAGACTCTGCATAGATAGTTGTCAGAAAAAGTACTCCTCAAATATTCTGCATAGATTGTTGTCCGAAAAAGTACTCTTCAGTTATAACGGATCTTTAATAATGTTGTGCCATCGAATTATTCATTGTTCACGAAGGCAGCACTTTACTTAGTAAACGAAGTAGACATGGGAATCAAAATCGACATTAGGTTATTAAATGAGTTGGATAAATCATATTAACCAAAAATGGAAATATAAATGGGGTGGAATTGGTACTTTTAATTACTTTGTGAAATGAACACTTTTATATCTGTCGCATATTCTATACGAAGAAAGTTTACGAACGCAAGCACTTACTTCATCCGCATGATAAACTCTCATATACATATAATTTGATTACGGGTGATAAAGATTTTCCTTACTGGTATAATAAAATCGCGTTATGTGATCAGTTTCCGCCGTTTCAAAAGGAACACCGAGTTTTTCATAATTAAAATTTCTGATATACAGAAATAAATTACGAAAAAAGTGAGATTATTTCCTAATATAATTAGATCGCGTCATATGATAAATATATTTAATTCCCAATGTACCAATTTACATTCACGTACGATGAAAAAATGTGCAGTGATCTGTTATAAAGTATTCTACAAATATATCATGACTTTTGCATGCACATGTACATAGAAAGGCTGTCTTCGGAGGTAAAAGGCACAGTACAACCTCTGAATTAGGACCACCGGTCGGACTTGGGAAAAGTGGTCATAGTTGGAAGGTAGTCGGATTTCAGAGAATAGGCTTACTCTTGTAGTTACAAAGAGGAGTATGACAAAATGTGGTTACTATTGGGAAATAGTCTGATATTGGGAAATTGTCTCATATTTGGGAATAGTGCCATATTGGGAAATAGTCTTATATTGGGAAATAGTCTCATATTGGGGAATAGTCTCATATTGGGGAATAGTCTCATACTGGGAAATAGTCTTATATTGGGAAATAGTCTCATATTGGGAAATAGTCTTATATTGGGGAATATTTTCATGTTGGGAAATAGTCCCATATTGGGGAATAGTCTCATATTGGGGAATAGTCTCATATTGGGGAATAGTCTCATCTTGGGAAATAGTCTCATATTGAGAAATAGTCCCATATTGGGAAATAGTCTCTTATTGGGAAATAGTCTCATATTGAGAAATACTCCCATATTGGGAAATAGTCTCATATTGGGAAATAGTCTCATATTGAGAAATAGTCCCATATTGGGAAATAGTCTCATATTGGGAAATAGTCTCATATTGGGAAATAGTCTCATATTGAGAAATAGTCCCATATTGGGAAATAGTCTCATATTGGGAAATAGTCTCATATTGAGAAATAGTCCCATATTGGGAAATAGTCTCATATTTGGAAATAGTCTCATATTGAGAAATAGTCCCATATTGGGAAATAGTCTCATATTGAGAAATAGTCCCATATTGGGAAATAGTCTCCTACTGGGAAATAGTCTCATATTGGGAAATAGTCTCCTATTGGGAAATAGTCTCATATTGGGCAATAGTCTCATATTGGGAAATAGTCTCATATTGAGAAATAGTCTCCTATTGGGAAATAGTCTCATATTGAGAAATACTCCCATATTGGGAAATAGTCTCCTATTGGGAAATAGTCTCATATTGGGAAATAGTCTCATATTGAGAAATAGTCCCATATTGGGAAATAGTCTCATATTGGGAAATAGTCTCATATTGAGAAATAGTCCCATATTGGGAAATAGTCTCCTATTGGGAAATAGTCTCATATTGGGAAATAGTCCCATATTGGGAAATAGTCTCATATTGAGAAATAGTCCCATATGGGGAAATAGTCTCATATTGGGAAATAGTCTCATATTGGGAAATAGTCCCATATTGAGAAATAGTCCCATATTGGGAAATAGTCTCCTATTGGGAAATAGTCTCATATTGGGAAATAGTCTCCTATTGGGAAATAGTCTCATATTGGGCGTGGTCGAATGGGGCTGGTTTAATGTATGTGCTAGTGTGTAGTCAGAACTCTGGCTCTTTTAAGTTTTTACCTTTCTGTAATAATTTTTTGTTTTCCCTGCAGAGGATTGACTTTGATCTTACATAATCAAATTGCTAATGTTGTCAATAACATCGGCATTTTTTTAAGACCTTTTATTACGAATGCAAATATGTACACTTTGTCAGAAAACCGAGTGAGAACATCTGCGTCATATTACAAATAAATACACATATTTGACAAGTTTCTTTATTTTATTTTAAGTTTCCTGTCTTTCACTGTACTGTGTAACTGTGTATGCTCTCTCTCTCTCTCTCTCTCTCTCTCTCTCTCTCTCTCTCTCTCTCTCTCTCTCTCTCTCTCTCTCTCTCTCATCTGTGTTCTATTCAAATTAGTTTCCGTATTTCATTCGTATGTTTCGAAAGAAGAAATGTCATATATGCAGAATATAAACTTTTTAGAATATTTTTTAAAAATTGGCAGTTCAGTATCATATCTGTCAGCAGGTTTTATTTGTACATATAAAATCTTTTTCTTCCCTTTATACTGCAAAATTTACTTCAAGTGTTGCATATATGACCATATTTTTTTTACTATTAATTGTCAGGGATTAGAGGATCCAGTTAATAGAAGGATATTTTTAACTGTTTAAAACAACAATAGAAAAAATATTTCTCTACTTCAAGATAACCACTTTATTCTCAAGAGGGGTGACTATTTTATGAAATAATAATTTTAAATTCACCAAGATTATAATAGTAATAAAACAATTTTAGATATATCTAAGCAAAATTATAGATTCACTCTAATTAATATATATGGTTCAAACCGTGAGAATCCAAATTGTTACTCAGAAATCAAGAATGAGATAGCACACTTTAGTAAAATGATTCTACAATTATTGGAGGTGATTTTAACTTACACATGGATCAAGAATCTGATATATATATATATATACTTATAATTTGTGAAAAAATCAAGGGGAAGATGGATAGTTCTTTATATATATATATATATATATATATATATATATATATATATATATATATATATATATATATATATATAATTGAGAAGAAGAAATGTTAGCATAAAAATATATACCTGAAAAAAGCAATCAATCCAGATTAGACACTTTTCTTTTTTCTGAAAATATGTTTAATGTGGTGGAAGAAACTGTGATAGAATCCGGCTAAAGATATGGCAAGTCCCTTGTAAAGATGACTCTGGCCTTTAGAAGCATGGACAAATACAAAACATTTTGAAAATTCAACAAATCTTTATTAACATATTCTGATATTATTTCTCTTGTTAAAGATACGATTCATCATTGCAAAAGTCAATATATTTGTTTTAACCAAGTATCTAATTTTGGGCAAATTCCAGCTTCTGAGATATGTTTTACTATAAATGATAACTTTAAAAAAAAATTACTGATATCAATTATGGGGAAAACCATCTCTTACTCTTCATCTACAAAAATAGAATATGATCAATTGAAGACACATCTTATTAATGAAAATTATTTATTTGAAACAAATTAATGATAATATTCAATTAAAAATTTTACATAAAAAAAATAATAATAAAAAAAACAGTGGCTGGAAAATCTCGGGAAGAAAATAGAAGATAAGAGAATAAGATCAAGTTAAGATCAAGTCAATTAATTTTGAAAAGAAAACAATGATACCATCAGAAGCTATATTCCTGTAATGAGACCATCAGAAGCTATATTCCTGTAATGATACCATCAGAAGCTATATTCCTGTAATGATACCATCAGAAGCTATATTCCTGTAATGATACCATCAGAAGCTATATTCCTGTAATGATACCATCAGAAGCTATATTCCTTTAATGAAGTAGATCCAGTTGATCTTGGGTTTTTCTTAATTATAGGGATATTCCTAAATTAGACAGTGTACAGAAAGACTCTATGAATGGACCTAGATCTTCAAATGAAGAAACTGCAAGTCTTAAAGAGAAGGCGAAATAATAAAAGTTCCTTTTATAATTCTAGGGATTTATCAGCAACTCAGAATGAATGTGTAATAACTTTTCTTCCATAATTTGCAAAAATGGAGACCCGTTGCTTTACTTAATGTAATGCCCAAAGACAAAAGCATGTTCTTCCAGCAATTATTAGCAATGATCAAACTAGTTTCATTAACGAAAGGTATATATGGGGAAAATATTCGTACACTATATAATCTTATATTTTCTGCAAAGGCTACATACCTGGACTTCTTCTCTTAAATGCTTATGAAAAAGTGTTTGATTTTATTGCATGACATTTTTTTTATAAGATTGTATAATTTTTAAAGTTTGGGGTACATTTGTAAAACTGGATACAAAACTTTAAAAAAAATAATAAATCCTGCATAATTATAAATGGAAAATGCTCATCTTAGTTTGATATTAAGACGGGCAGCCAGGAGTGTACTGGGTAAGCAACTCGGCCCTGGACTTATCTGCCGGGACAGGCCAGGGGTTTTGCTCACACCAGTAAAACACCGGTAAAAACGGATTGTTTTGACGGACCACCGGCCCACCGATGCGGCGGTCTGCCGGGACAGGCCCGGGGTTTTGCTCACACCAGTAAAACACCGGTAAAAACGGATTTTTTTTGCGGCGCCCACCGGAATTTGTCCCGGTATGCCCAATGGCCAGTACACCAGTGGGGGCAGCAGAAAAGGAGATCCTCTTTCCCCATTTCGTTCTATGTGCAGATATATTAGCCTATATGATAAGACAAAAAATCCGAATATTAAAGGAATACAAATAAAAAAATATAGAATATATCATCTCACAATCTTTAACGAGTGAATAAGTTTGGGATAGATGTTTCTTCAGCTTATATAAAATGATATAATAAGTTTACTGTAGAAATATTAAGAAGAATTACTTCGAATTCAAATATGGATGAAAACTAATATCAGAACTGGAAAATTTTGTGTAATTTACAAACATTGTGCTGAAAGAGGAATTTTATATATAAACCATTTTCTAAATGAAGATAGTTCATGGATCAATTTTGATGATATTCGTAATAAATCTAAGCTCAATGTAAACTTCCTAGAATTTTAAGTGCTTTTAAATGCCATAAAGATCAAAAGAAATAAATTTGATATCAATATTTATTCAAAATTTACAATACCCATTATTGCACTCTTAAATTTTTACTCACTGTTGATCAGTTTGGTGTGTAGTGATAAGTCGATTTTACTGAAAATAAATTCTTCCCCTGATGGACTCGCATTCCATACGCATAGATAGCAAAGCAAAATAAATCGAATTTAAATTTGACAGTGAATTCGCCGTGTTCTAGTACCCATACACGAGGCTGTGCTAATTTAAAATTACAAGTGGCCTCGCAGTGTTCTGATACTCATACACAAGGTGGATACTAATGTAAATATATAAGTGTCATTGCAGTATTCTCGTACCCCTACAGGGGGTGGTACTAATTTAACTTTACAAGTGGCCTCGCGCAGTGTTCTCGTATTCCTACAGGAGGTGGTACTAATATTAAATATACAAGTGGCATCGCGCAATGTTCTCGTACCCCTACAGAAAGTGCTACTAATTCAAATTTACAGGTGTCCTCATTCAATGTTCACGTACCCCTGCACGAGGTGGTACTAATTTAAATTTACAAGTGGCCTCTCATTGTTTTCGTACCCCTATATGAAGTAATAATATGTAGCGATATGTCACGTTTTGTGAAAAGACCCCCCCCCCCCCGGGTGGCCTCGCAATCTCATATACATGGGATGAGGGGGCGATATAGCAACAATAAATTCAACCTCTTCCCCTCCCAGTGTGCTACAAACCTCGTTGTGTAAACACCCTACCATCGAATTGTAGTGAAGTATCACTTTTTGTGAAAATAAATCCGACCTCCAGTGTGTTACAAACATTTTCTAAACACCTAACCATCAAGGTGTAGTGACGTGTCACTGTTTGTGAAAGTAAATCCGACCAGCAAATATGCTAGAAACCTCTTTTTGTAAACACCCTACCACTGAATTGTAGTGATGTGTAACTTTTTGTGAAAATAAATCCAACCCCCAAATGTGGTAGAAAATCTTTTTTGTCAACACCCTACCATCGAGTTGTAGCAATGTGTCACTTTTTGTGAAATTAAATCCAATCCCCAGTGTGCAAGACACTTCCTTTTGGAAACACACTACCATCGAGTTGTAGCGATGTGTCACATTTTGGAAATAATTCCTACCCGCAAATGTGCTAGAAACCTTCTTTTGTAAACACCTTACCATCGAGTTGTAGTGAAGTGTCATTTTTTGTTAAAAATAGTTACGACTCCGAAGTGTGCTAGAAACCTCAGTTTGTAAACACCTTACCATCGACTTGTAGTGATGTGTCACTTTTTATAAAAATGAATCCGACCCCCAGTCCTTTTGTAAACACCCTACCACTGAGTTGTAGTAATATGTCACTTTTTGTGAAAATAAATCCAACCCCCAAGTGTGCCAGAAACCTCCTTTTGTAAACACCTTACCATCGAGTTGTATTGATGTGTCATTTTTTAAACAAATAGTTACGACCCCCAAGTGTGCTAGAAACTTCCTTTTTTAAACACCCTACCACTGATTTGTACTGGTGTGTCACTTTCCGTGAAAATAATTCCGACCCCTACCTGCGCTAGAAACTTCCTTATGTAAACACCCTTCCATCGAGTTGTAGTGATGTGTCACTTTTTGTGACAATAAATCCGACCCCCAGTGTGTTAGAAACCTCCATGTGTAAACACACTACCAACGAGTTAAAGTGATGTGTCACTTTTTGTGAAAATAAGTCCGATAGTCGGTGGCCTTGCATTCGCATATCTGATCTACTCAGGGGAATAGCAAAAGCTCATAGCTCATAACGATAACGCATAACTTAAAAAGATTGGGAGTTCTTGATTATTCGATGGGTAAAAATGTAAATCTATTTGAAAAACCATTTGAAATCTATTCAAATTTAATAGCTTACTCTTCATTTTCGTACTTTAATTTTTGAATAAACGACATTTTCACACTGTTTTGGCATTTGTGAAATTGTAAATCATCTCAAACTGGCAAGGACTTTCCATTCTTTTAGGTTATGGTTTATGAGCTTTTGTTTTACCTCATATAGTAGTACACAGAAAGAAAAATTATTACAGATATTAGATGTTGTATATCAATCCAGTTTGGTTCATCTCTCCTTTGTTTGTGAGGTGGAAAAACACAGCGTAGTCCCTTAAACTTTTTAAAAGTTTTCCCCTCCGTTATCCCCTTTCATCGCCAAAAGAGTGATTACGTTGGTACTTTAGGTGCAGAACGGTTTCTTGCATATTTTCACGCATTTTTTAAATGGTACCTGTCCGTACCAAAATGATTATATTAACAGTTTCAATTTTGAATTTGCTTTTATGTAGGGTTTTACGTTTCATGTTCGCAAAACTGGTCAATGTTGAAATTTCATAATATTTTCCGAATGTAACTTTTTGTTTTTCCTCAAGTTAGATAATGTGGATTTTGTAAATGCAATGTTTATGGCGATTAACAGTTAGGTAACCCACTTTTTCGATCAATGGGTAAAAATATTAAGCTACTTGGATGACAGTAGTTATATATATATTATACACACACGGCTGGAATGGATGAATGGATGCATATGTATGTATGTATATACGTATGTATGTATTATATTTATGGATATTTGTATGTGTAAAAGTATATATGCATACATTGATAGAACAATGGATGACTAAATTCATGCAAGCAAAAATACAAACATGTAACAAGTAATCTTTATTAATGGTAATTTTAAATGGATGTGAAGAGTTTAATCCTTGAAATATTCAAACTTCCTATAGTAAACTTATGGATTGGATAACTAGGCTTGAAAAAGAGAGAGAGAGAGAGAGAGAGAGAGAGAGAGAGAGAGAGAGAGAGAGAGAGAGAGAGATTTTCGCGTACTAATGGTTGATGAGGCTGTAGATTGTATGTATACATATCCAGGCACACCTAAACACATATACGTTCCCCACTCTATCTCTCTCTTCTAAAAACACCAGACACATAAAAAAGAGGATAGCTGCTAATTGTTATTGAATCTATTAATCTTAAACTATTTTTGTGCTATTATAAATACTTTGCATTTATATTAAATTATAAATTGTTAACGGTGAGTCCAAGTACCCAACCATTGGAACCGTAATGCGTTGTGGGTAATGAAATTAAAAATAAATAAATAATTATAAAAAAAAATACACAGAGTATTATTATATAATATTGAAATGCATGATACAAGTCTCAATAGTTCAATATTTATTTACTTCGGCATTCAGCCAGTTAAGATTATTAATATATTATCACTATAACAACATCAGTAAATTTACAAAGTTTTTTATTTTTTTATTTTTGGCACTATTCTGTAGGGTGAGAACTTTGCCCGAAACATCGTAATCATTTCTTTCAAAAGCGTCTTTTGACATCAGTTTTGAAAATATATGAAGCAGTGTACCCCGTTCTTCTGTATACAGTACTTTACACAAAGCAAGAAAAATTATCCATCCTCCGCCCGATACAGTACACTTGCAGAATTAACATAATCAATTTTCCCTTGGTGCTTTTGTCTCTAGTATCCATATTAGTTACTATCCTGATATGAAATATCACTTATGCATAAGAAGGACTGAAATAATTATCTGCCTTGTTGTTAGTCTTCGAAAAACTCCCCTAGGATATACTGCAACACACTGTTGAGCTATCGTTTGCTTTGTGGACGCCAAATAGGAAGTCTAGATAGTCACTTGATTTTCTGCGAAACTACCAGAAACAAACTAATCAAACCATACTCTTTTAGTACTATAACACGTAAGCTTTTGCCGAACAAATTGCTGCGAGATTTGTTTGCACTTAAAGCAGATAGTGAGGGAAAAATATGGCAATAAAAATTTTCTTTGGTGACCTTCTGACCCTAGTCGTACATTAATTGCAAGTTTGTTTTCATCGATGCTGATTATATTTGCTTGCAGCATTTCGGCCGTCTTTATTGTCTGATTGACGTGTCTATTAAACAGGCATCATCTAAGGATTAAACTTCCCGGTCAGGTTTGAATCGTTGATTTTACGCTCTCAGCTCAATAAGACACAGCAAGTCAAATCTATGCGACACAATGGGTTTTCAATAATTTGGTTTCTATGTCGCCTCGATTTAGTGATTTAGACATTGATTATCTCAGAGGGATTCAGAATGTGCAGGGGATGTAATTTTTATTATCTTTCGCTGAAGCTTCTTGCTATGCGAAGTAGATAATTCTGGGCTTGTTCATCCAAAAAAACAAAAAGGAGACAATACAATAGATGAAGAATAATGGCAGCTGCACTGCGTACATCCCAGCTTGCAATGAATAGCGTAGTGACAAAATCATTAGCACGTCGAGCACATATATACCAGCTCCCACGTCTACATTTCAACCATGTAAATTGCTTGTTAAAATCATAAAAAGGTATGCTACTTTTTGACATATCCCCTGCTTCTTAAGATCGTAAAAGGGTATACTACATTTTGACATATCCCCTATTTGTTATAGTCGTAAAAGGGTATACTACTTTTTGACATATCCCAGCTTGTTAAGGTCGTAAAAGGGTATACTACGTTTTGACATATCCCTGCTTGTTAAGGTCGTAAAAGGGTATACTACTTTTTTTTACATATCCCCTGCTTGTTAAGATCGTAAAAGGGTATCCTGATAATTGCATCACTACTTACAACCCATAGTGTGTGATTCGTTGATTAGAAGTCTAGTTTATTAAACTTTACACGCTTATTTTTGTATTTTCAGTTCAAACTAAAATTCAGTTATATATAAGATTGTCCTGTCTCATCACCTGTACATAAAGTCTGGTATTTAACTACAAGGTTTCCAGCTAACGTAGTGTTTAACTTATTCGTCAGTCTGCCTTATCTAACTTTTTCACACTTAAAAAGGCTACCTTATAACGGGTTTTAACTGAGCATTTTCGTTCTCGAGTATTCTGTCTCATTCAGGCCACTGCCAGCTGGTTTGAGGCGTAACATTTTGTGATATGAGCCGGTTTAAAAAATGTGAAACTTATTGGCCGATTGAAAAAAAGACCGCTTTTTTTTCGCTTATCTCGGGCTATATTAAGCGAGTGCTCTACATTGGTACTATACGTGGACCCGAGCAATATACATGTATGTGTAAGATGTAAATATTCTTAAATGATTTTCCGTAATTCGTAATTATTCTGCACTACGTTTTGACACGAGATAAATGTTTGAGACATAAGACGAACCTCGTAGGTTCAAACGGTTTCATAGTTTCGTAGTTCTCTGTGTAAATAATATTTTGGGGTTAAAGAAGTAGTGTTAGGTTTCACTATGAATTATTATCTCACTAACTTGAAAATGCTGGAATTAAACTAGTATGTTGCGCAATATTTCCTTTAATACAACAACTAGAACAAACAACGATTGTCAATCAAGCGAATGTATATTTTTAACGTTCATGTCACTCTTACATTTCAATTACATTTCTATATAAAAAACATTTTGCTTTATAAGTTTCTTTTTTTATCTTTCGCAGTTCTCGGAATTGATTGCTACCAATGTTATTCATTCAATGGAAAGGAAAAGAAATGCGAAGACAAGTTTTTAACCGACGTGACTACAGAACATTTGATTAAAAGGGATTGTTTCTACGGCTTTTTCAGGGGCAACTACTGCATTAAACTGCGAGGAAAAAGAAGTAAGTTTGAATTAAAAGTGGTCTTCTTCTCCTCATCATCGTCATTGTCCCCCTTCCCCTCCTCCTCCTCCTCACCATCATCATCATCATCATCTTCTCTTCTTCTTTACCATACATCATCGATGATTGAATTAATTAATTTCAATATCAGTCTTTTTTTTTTTTTTTTAAATAATTGACCATCCTAGCAGCCTTTAGTTTACTTTTTATACGATATTACTTTAATCCAATTGTAATGGATGGAAGCGGTATGGTATTTGTCATTGGACTTAGGCTGTGCATTTGTTAAATTATTCACTATCTGGATATAATTTCTGATGGTTCCGCCAACAAATGGTCAGCATTCATTATATACTATGCTTTTTCGTGTCGTCTCTACCTATACGATCTCTCTAATTAACAACATTTGCCATCGATATTAATTCAAATAATTTGTAAAGCTGTATGCACAATCAGAGCAAGACAAATCAAACTGGTATTTGCTAGGGTTGGTTTTCGCCAATTTCCCCTGTTTCCTCCATCTTAAGGGCAACCTCGTGACACCACAGGGGCCATCAACCTCGCGATACCACAGGGGCCATCAACCTAGCGCACTACAGGGGCCATTAAGAGTGCTGGTATAAGTTGTTCAACTGGTTGCACAATTGACATTGACATGAATGGATACAACTTAAAGATAACTCAAGTATTGTTTCTGTTTTATCTCTTCAGGTGACGGAAGTACCATTTTAATTCGCGACTGCAGCGACACTGAATGGGGCAGACATTGTGGGGACATTGTTTTCGAATACGACCATGGCAAAGAAAATATAGAGGGTTGCTTGGAAACGTGCGATCATGATGGCTGTAACTCTGCAAGCAAGCTAGTAACAAACAGACACATCATTGGGATAGTTTCTCTTTTGATTGGGATTATCCTACTGATGTAGTCCAGAGTTGGAAGTCTACAGAAGGCCGCCATTCATACTTTTGACATCGAATTGGTACACCATTTCCCGCTTATTACACAATGTCTATTCACTATAATTACATATGTAGCAAAAAATGATGAATTAGAGTATGTTTAGAGCATGTTAGGTCTGTGTGATAGACTAAAAGATACATGTGCAGGCAGGAAAAAAGATGGAGAGCCTGATTTGTATAGGATATGTTTACAAGCATGTGTATGTTTTGTGTGTGTGCGCGTGCGCGCTCGCGCGCGTGTGTGTGTTTTGCGACAAAATAACTATGATATGAGATAGCTCGAAAAGTCCGAGTTAGATGACGACAACGTGGATAGACGCAGTGTTAGGTAAATAAATTCTTTTGATGGAATAAATGCTGAATAAATGTTTGCATCAACCAATATGGCGGTTTACTCCAGTGAACAATATAAACGTCTTTGTATCCAAATTGTAGCATACTAGTAATGTGTCAAAGCGACTGTATATTCTATAAACACTTACGTATCTTACCTCCATCTATGATATGACGAAAAACATATCGCCATGGTTACGCAAGTGTATGACAAAGTTAGATAGCATTCTTGTTGCATAATCTACACAGCAAATGCACCCACGCTTTAGTAAACGTAATTAGTAGCTATTAGTAAACGTAATTAGTAGCTATTAGTAAACGTAATTAGTAGCTATTAGTAAACGTAATTACTAGCTATTAGTAAACGTAATTAGTAGCTATTAGTAAACGTAATTACTAGCTATTAGTAAACGTAATTACTAGCTATTAGTAAACGTAATTAGTAGCTATTAGTAAACGTAATTAGTAGCTATTAGTAAACGTAATTACTAGCTATTAGTAAACGTAATTACTAGCTATTAGTAAACGTAATTACTAGCTATTAGTAAACGTAATTACTAGCTATTAGTAAACGTAATTAGTAGCTATTAGTAAACGTAATTACTAGCTATTAGTAAACGTAATTAGTAGCTATTAGTAAACGTAATTAGTAGCTATTAGTAAACGTAATTAGTAGCTATTAGTAAACGTAATTACTAGCTATTAGTAAACGTAATTACTAGCTATTAGTAAACGTAATTAGTTGCTATTCAGTGTAAAACGTAATCGGTTTACTCTCAAGAAGATTTTCACCCTAGCACCAGTTTTTGAAAAACTGAACTTTCTTAGTTAGTACTGGAAGTGGGTAGAAAAAAAATAGAATAAGATTACTTTTTACTTAAGTCATTGTCTGACATTATGAGGGTTTCTGTTGATATTTGGTTACCATGGCATATTCTCATAAGAATGCTTATCACATGCCATGTTAATACATTCCATCAGTGCACCGAGATATGCGGTTATTCGATGGATTCAAAGATTTTAAAATTAGATTTATTTTGAAAAGCTTCAACTATTATTATCATTATTATTATTACAAGACCGTCGCCGATTTGGACCATAAATGTATAGTATCATTCAAATGTGTATAAAGTTATCACTCGCAACAAAACACGCAATTCTATATAGAGGAAATAATAAATGGTTCTTTATTGCTTATCATGGAAATATTTGATTGTAGATAGGGAATGGCCGTACCAAACAAATTCCGCTGCGACGCCCCTGTTTTATTTTACACGTAAAACGATTGTAATTGTTCAAATTATTTGTTCCATCAAAAAGAACAATCCAATCGCAGCAGTTTGCACATGTGTCTTGTTGGTGGTTAATTTAGCACACCAGAAGGTTTTTCAGTTTTGAAGAAATTTGTCAGATCTTGTTACCAGAAGAATTTTATCATGTGCTGACCTCTGAGCCTTAATGAATGCATTGTTGAGCATGTTGATAAAATTTTTATATCACAGTAGAATTGTTATATCACAGTAAACTATGTATGGTTCCTCACCATTTATTATGCCATAAGGTCACAGCCCAAAGATTGTTATTGGCTTGCAAATAAGTATAACCACTTACACACGTCAAATCCACGCACAATAGCAGTGGTATTTTGTTGACAATGTGTTGAAATGTGTGTAATTATAAAATAAGTTATTCAAGTCAGTGAATGTTAATTGAGTCTACTCTTCCACCATTAACATATTTCCGGATCTTCCTTTCTAATGTGTTTCTTGTTTGATTGCGCTCTCTATCAATTGCATTATTGCAACCTATCAGCTACTCGTTTTACATTCCGTCTGCGAAATGCCTATACTATCAACAATGCTGCCAAAAACCTGGCTGTAAACGGATCAAGAAACACTGTAGCGGAACCGTATCTACCTGGAACCTTATATTGATGTGCATATTACATGATGTATAAGGTATAAACGTAAATGAAACAATGACGGTAAAATTACCCACACATCAGGCGCCTAGATGTTTTAGTCCGATTTTTAGAGTGTTATGTTACTCCGCTAAATGCACCTTCTTTGAAGAAGAGTATAAATCAAAGGAATTGAAAGACATTCCCAAACTTTGATCTCTGGTTTGCGTGCTTACATGGCGGTAGAAGTAGCAACTGTTTCCTACTTGACGTATACAGTACAACCTCTGTTAAACAACCACCAGTGGGATGGAAAAATATTGGCTCTTTAAGGAAAGGGTTGATAAAGGGAGGTAAATTATACATGAACCATTAAGCTCTCTGTTGGGAAAAAGAGACTGAGTCGATATGAGAGTAGGCTGCTCAAGGTAGGTGACCATTTTGGGAGTTTGTATTTTATTTAAACCTTACGCCGAAATTCCAGCTCGGAATGACCATCGTAACCACACCAGAAACTACGTGCAGTGTGGGCAACATTTGCATCAGAGTGCCTCAGTCACTTTGGCTAACTTTTCGATTTAAATGATTGATGGTTGTGATTTTAGGGGAATAGCTGTGCGAAGATGATTAAGCTCTTTGTGCCTGGTATCTAAAATCACTGAAATGTATAAATATATCTCTCTTTCTGAGGTAACAAACTCCCGCAACACCATGATAGTCTAGGAAAATTATATCCGAATGTGCTGTTAAGCTTCCTTTTCTTTTTGCACTTTTTCAGAATATGTGTTATTAATATTATTATTATGTAACTTATATCCTTTTTTAATAAAAGAGATAACTTTGTTATATTTTCTTTTTCTTTGATATCATCACGTTCAAGATTTGCCTAAAGTTTGAACTTATGACTGGATAATTTGCCTATATCGTAAATGATCCTTCTTCACATTTATCTATCTACCTCTCTATCTATCTGTCTGTCTGTATGTATGTCTATATATCTATCTATATGTATTTCTATCTATCTACCTATCAACCTCGTTCGACAGCATACATCATACACAATGTCAAGTAAACGAATCCTTGCAAGGATTTCAAAAACATAACTTCATTCTGGACATAAACTTACCGTCTGTACTGGCTTATAAGCCTAAACCAACTGCAAACTGCATAGACCCAGATCTGCAGTCGCATACTGCGCCGGCAGATATGGGTCTATTCAGTTTGTAAGGACTAATCAGTAGAACAAACAACGGAGACCCTGATCTGCAGTAGCGTAGTACACCGGCATATCAGGGTCTATGTTTTTTGCATTTGGATCCGGTTATTCGCGAGTATATACGGTAAGTCTAGAATCCAGCGATCTGATTGGGTGAACTTTAAGTTGGACTTAAAATTGGCCAATCAAATGATGTAAGTCTTGACTTAAATTTAAGACTTATGGTAGTGACATTTGGGCCTGATTAGTATCTACGTTGCTTGCACAAAATAACGCGAGAAAGAGACAGTGGTCGTGTGTATGTCTTGATCTTATCTGAAATAGTTTGGTTGTCACAATTTGAATCTGAATATGAGAGAAATATGTTCGAAGATGGAGGGGGGATATGGTACGAAGACTACAAGTGACTTAAAATGCAACGCCCGCATCATTACCACCAACCAGTTTTATAAGCTTCATGACTTGGGGGTGAACAAAAATCAACCATACACAAAACCATGTTGGTAGTCACAAGAAACTAAATAACTTGCATTTAATAGAACATTGGAAACATAAAAATATAATCGGTGTTAAAAGCATGCAATAGCAGCAAAGGAAACGAAAAGAAGGGCCGGATGAATATAATAATCACAGAGGTACTGTAAGCTTACAGGGAACGATTATATTGATATGTATCCTAATCTTGCGTCTTTGACAACAAATTATGAATACATTGTATGCTGCATTAAGTAAATCGACACATTTCAGAGACGGTATTGTCTAAAGTTGTTTTTGAATTGAAATATAACAAATCAAACAATTTGTCAGTGAAACTTGTATAGAAAATAAACATCCTCTCCAAGAATTTCTTTCTTTGATGTCAATGTGTAGGTAATCTGATATCAAGACAATGTTCTCGTTAGTCTTGCAACTGTGTTTTCCTTGGATTTGACGCAAATACAAGCATACACAGATCTAACGGCATATAGGGTTCCCAACATGTCAACAAAATAAGGACTTGCCCAGTTGTCAGCTGGCAGATATTCCAACAGTACACTATGAATGATTTTAAGATCGACTTTCATGCAGTGCTCAAACCAGTTAAGCAAACACAGAGTCCACAAATAACTCGTAATTATCGTGACTGAGATTTTCTGTACATTTTTCATTTTGTGTATAACCCAAGTACCCTGTTGATAAAAACTTTGACTCACTCGTGTTATTAAATAGCGTGCCATCAGTTCTGTGTAGTTTCGTAGTCTTCTGTCCGATGTGGACAGGGTTCTACAGCGCTGATGCAACTTTCCCTCATTTAAATCCAACTTACGCTCAAGTCAGGACATTATTCCCCCCCCCCCCCCCCCCCCCCCACCAGATACCTTCAAGTCCTGTGGTAATGGGCGAGCGACAAAGCTGCAGGTGTGAATACACTGGGAGGTGTAACTGAAGACCTGCACACAGGAGGCTCAGGGCATAAAGTCACTTTTCACTAGACCCAAGCAGCAGTGGACCTCGGCAGCCCACTGGGCGACTGAGCAGTCCATTTTAGGATCACACTGCTCACCTCAGTAGCACGAGGAAGGGGCTAGAAAGGTGCCCTAAACGTTGCTTGATTCGCGTTAACCCTAGTCAGCATACCGCGGCTGACGAAGATCCCACTTTAGCGGTCGAAAATCTAACAAGAAGACAAAGCTGACGCAACTCACCATCAGTGCCTGGGATGCATGCACACTAATGGACAGTAGATCAGCAGATAGATCTGAGAGAAGTACAGCTCTAGTTGGTAGAGAACTGGCCAGATTTAACATCCAGAAAGCAGCCCTAAGTGAAACTCGCCTAGCTGAGGAAGGACAACCCACGAAAGTAGTAGACGGCTACACCTTCTTCTGGAGTAGCCGAAGTAAAGAAGAGCGACGTGTGAAGCTTGTGTTGGGTTTGAGATTAAATCACAGCTAGTCAACAATCTCACAAAGGGTGTGAATGGCAAACTAATGCAAATGAGACTCCCACGGTCTGGCAAGAGACATGCAACTATCATCATTGCCTATGTACCCACGATGTCCAACCCGGATAAGATTATGGACAAATTTTATGAAGACTTGGAGTCTCTTATCGCAGAAGTACGTAAGGCAGACAAGCTCATCCTTGGTGACTTCAATGCTGAGTTGGCACAGATCAGCAGACACTGGCAAAAATGGCTTTGTTAAATCCAACAACAACGGACTCCTCCTCCTGAGGAAATGCACTGAACATGACCTCCTAATCACCAACACAGACTTCCGCCTGCCAAACCGCAACAAGATTCCTTGAATGCACCCACGCTCCAAGCACTGACATCTCATTGACTACGCCATCATCATGAGAACAGACAGGCAGTATGTCCGGGTGACGAAGGTCACGAGAAGTGCAGAATGCTGGACTGATCACAGGCTCATAGTCTTATGCTGAATATCCAGATTCAGCCGAGCAGACGACCACAAGGCAAAAAGTGCCACAAAAGCTCATTGTCTCCAAATTGAAACATGAGAATATGAAACATGAATTTCTCGAAGAACTGTGCAGCCAACTAGAAATAACTGATGAGAACTCAGAAAATGTCGAGGAAACCTGGGCATCCAACAGAGACTCTGTGTACCCAGCTGCATACAAAACCCTCGTTCCCACCACACGTAAACATCAAGATTGCTTTAATGAGAATGATGCTGTCATACAGAGACTACTGAATGAGAAACATCAGCAACAAAAGGCCTCTTTAGAAGACAGCACTTCATCATCAAAGAAGGCAGCCTTTAAAAGCATCAAGATGACTGTCCAGTGCGTACTCAGAGAGTTGCAAGACTCATGGCTCAGCAACAAGGCAGATGCGATTTAGTCCTACACAGATAGGAATGACATGAAGAACTTATATGATACTTTGAAGACAATCTACAGGCCACAGTCATCTGGATCATCTCCAATACGGAGTGCTGATAGCTGATAGCACCACACTGCTCACTGATAAAAAAAGATACTCCAAAGAAGGGCAGAACACTTCAACAACAACCTTAATGAACAATCATCTATCAGTGATGAATCAAATGATAGACTGCCCCCAGTGGAAATCAACATATCACTTGCTGATCCTCCAACGCTGACCGAAACTGAAAAAGCAATTGACCTGTTGTCAAATGGCAAAGCACCTGGAGCAGATGCTATATCAGCAGAAGTCTACAAAGCCGGAGACTCGCACATGGCACAGAAACTGACTGAACTCTTCTAGTCAATGTGGACTCTATGAACTATACTCCAGGAGTACAAAGATGTATCCATTGTGTACTTGTACAATCGGAAAGGCAACATACAATACTGCGACAACCATCGAGGTATCTCCTTGCTGTCAATAGCCCGCAAAATCCTCGCCAGAATTTTGCTGAATTGCCATGTGCATCACATTGATCAGGGGCCTCTGCCTGAGAGTCAGTGTGGTTTCAGGAAAGGACGAGGTACCACAGACATGGTGTTTGCAGCTCGTCAACTCCAGGAGAAATGCCAGGAACAGAACTCCAACCAGTACGCGACACTCATCGACCTGATAAAAGCCGTTGACACAGTCAGTCGTAGAGTCCTCGGGAAGATCATGGCAAAATTTGGTTCTCGGGAGAAATTCATCGTAATTGTTCAACAATTCCAAGATGGCATGCACGCTCGTGTCGTGACGACGGTGAGTCGTCTGAATCATTCCCAGTCACCAATGGAGTCAAGCAAGGCTGTATGTTGGTCTCAACCCTCTTCAGTATAATGTTCTATGCCATGCTTACCGATGCCTTTCGTGACTATGACACTGGGATTGACATCAGATACCGGACTGATGGGAAGCTATTCAATCTGAGGAGACTACGGGAAAAGACGAAGTTACAGGAAGTGACTGTTCGTGATTTTCTATTTTCTGACGACTGTTCCCATTTTTAGGTAGGTTAAATTTTCTCTCACATGGACGCCCAGTGTCTTTCTTTTTGTCAAATTAGGTGACGACGTTATTTATCTAAGACAAAAGTGATTTGATAATCATCGATTGAACATTGAATGAAAATAGCATGTCCAAGACTTTTTACGTGCATCTAATTTTGTTTTCTTAGCCGTCAGTAGAATAAGGAAGCACCCCTATAGTATTAATGGGAATTTAATATTGCGGATGTCACCGTTGAGTCCTATGGGAATTTAACATTACCGTTTGAGCCACCAAAGAGTCCTATGGGAATTTAACATTACGTCTGGGTCACAACATTTTCGCTAGCCAAGGGTCATCAAGCCACTTTGTTCCGCATCAACCCTCGGCATATGTAGCTAGCTGAAACGGTATCTACTGGTCCGTTAACTACTGTATGCAGCTGCAAGAAACTGATCTGTATACTGCGTGCTACCTTGTAACGTCGTCAGCCTTGTGCTCCGTCTCTGCAAGTAAGAATTCCTGACACTTTCCCCCTACGTATTAAGTAAAACCTTCACCTTCTGCACTAAAGCAATTATAAAGAAAAGATCGCAGAAAATGCAATATGAATTGATTGTGATGCATTTATCAAAGCGTATGGATTTCTTCGGGTTGCATTTTACCGCCAAATTTACTTCGTTGTGGCAGTGGTATAATCCTTCCAAAGGGAGGTAACCCACTGTGAGGAAGATGAATGTGTATGTGTGGCATGACTCAATAGTATTGTCAGAGAGAGAGAGAGAGAGAGAGAGAGAGAGAGAGAGAGAGAGAGAGAGAGAGAGAGATTATGTGTTAAATCAGCAATTTAGTCGGCGCCGCTCAATCAACTCAGTATGGGGAGTGCGTTATTGGGTTGTTTGAGAGGGGCACATGAACGCGTTGATTTTGAAATAAAAACAAACCGTCTTGTCAGATTTTTGCTTTTACTTTTTAATGTTCTCTGTCTCTCTATCGATTTTTAAATAGGTGACAATCATAATGGCTATCTTTCTTTTATCCTTAATCAAATGGTCTCAGCTGAAATTCCAAAATCGTTTTTTCCAACAATGAAGTAACATTCTTTAAGTTTTTATTTGAAATTGACTTCATTTTGTAAGTTTATATGTTGTAAACGAAAAAGAAAAAGAAAAAGAAAAAAAAAATAAATAAAAAACTCAACAAAACAAAACAAAACAAACTGAGAATCGAAAGTTTAAAAACATTGGCAGATATTGCCATAAACCCCCACCACCACCACCACCACCACCACCACCACCACCACCCACCACCACCACCCACCATCACTCCCAATTCATCGCTTGTGTTGTATACAGAGAACAACATAGTACTGTTTTTTTTAAAATCATAGCACTGAGTTTATTGGAACATTACACGCGAGAAAGTAAGAATACATTTTTTTAATAATAAAAATAGAACTAAAATGTGTATTTATAGGGACAATATTTTGCTTCATCAACGAAATCTTGGATTTTCTCTGGCTCATTTATTGACTAATTTTGGATACCATTTCCATAAAAAAAGGACGAAGAAGCAGAATGGAAGTTTAGTGATCATTCTGGTTGTCTCTTTCCTTTTGGTAGTCAACTTTATTTAAGTCGGGGGCAGGACGAAACCGTCATAGAACATTGGTACCCACGCCTCACTAACCAGTGTTGACAAGTCTGTTAATATGTTCACCAGTTAATGTTTGTATTGTGTTGTACAAGGTATCAAATTTCGTTTCCAATTTAGAACTTTAGGCATTGTAATAGAAGAGAAGTGACCGTCCTAATCCTGAGTCTTCATTATTTGTTAGAGAATTATTGTGTTGGTTGAGCGGAGCCTATTAAAATGTTGATTTTGAAGAAGAAAAAAAATACATCGTCTTTTGTGATTATATATTTTTTTATTTTATTTTTCTCTCTCTCTTTCTTTCTCTGTCTGTCTTTATCCGTAAGACTAAGTAATGCCACACACAAACATTACGGCATATTTATAACTTGTAACCTTGTTTTGACAAAATGTAATAATGATAAACACATGACAATATATTAGTGAATTTCAGCGTGGTTGCTGTCCGTAAGCCTTAGGCCTTATTGTTACATTTCCATAGGGCCCCATATTAATTACACCAATATAATCTAACGCGTTAGAGAGTTATTATAAGTTTCAAGCAGGAATCGAACCCATGCCGCGAGTAGCGGCACTTATCGCCTAGTTTTCGTGCACCAACGCTCAAACCCACACAGCCATGTGCTCATCCCTAAAAAAAGGATGGAACAAGGTCGAATGTAAGGACTCGAGGTACATGAGAACTCACTCGCTTGGCAAACGGAATTTAACACTCAGCTATATGCACAAACCCACTGGATTTCTATTGAGAAATACAAGGTATATAGATTAAATTATAATTATAAATTGACACCTATATACCAAGCAGACAGGAAAGTGCCTATCCCTGCATCCCACATTATATGTTAGGATACGCGATATGAAAGAACTTTATATATAATTACACTAATATATTCTAACAGGTTAGAGAGTTATAATTAGTTCCAAACAGGAATCGAACCTATGCAGCGAGTAACGGCAAATATCGACTAGATTTCATGCACCGGCGCCCGAAAATTGATACAAATTTGATACAAATCAGTTCCCAATGTTTTGAGCTAAACAATACCTTTATCAGGGGAAGAAACAACTTACATTCACAAAACAAACACTAACCACAAAAGCCAAGAGAAATCCTGGACTCCTACGTGTTGAAATGACAGAGGGAATATGCAAACAAGAGTTAAAAATGGAAGAAAGAAAGAAATCATCGAAAAATGTTCTTAAAACGGGTAAACTACATGTTTATTTTGTGCTGCCGTCAGCCCAACAAAGTTGCATGACAAAAATCAAAGAAGGAATTATCGTGTATATCGCACAGAGAACCAAAATGTTTTGACCTATTTCCAGTTTGGGAACAAAGGACGGAAACCATGCATGACGAAAATCAACGTCATCAACAAAATTTACTGAAGAAATTATATCTCGGTAAAGATATGCGTGGAGGTGCTAAAGGAAATATTTTAAAACCTTAGACATACAAGAAAGATTGAATATTAGAGATTCTCTTTTTGGAGGCCGAACCAATGCATAAAAATTATATACAGAAGGTACAGAAAAAACATCCAGTTAAATATGTTGATTTTTGTTGTTTGTATCCTTGGGTCAATAAATATTGTAAGTATCCTATAGGACAACCAGTCATCATTACTTCCAATATTGAACCTATTCAAAATTATTTTGGTGTTGCTAAAGAAAAAATGTTGCCACCTCATGGTTTGTACATTCCAGTGTCGCCCATACAAAATTTATGGAAAAACTATTATTTTTTTTTTTGTTTATGTAGAACTTGTGCTTCAAATCTCTCGAAAGAAGAACAATGTAAATTGTTCAGATGAAGAAAGAGTTTTGATTGGAACTAAGTGTACACCTGAATATATTACTGCTATACAAAATGGATACTAACTTCTTAAAATTATGAAGTCCATCATTTTCCTGTCTTCACAATTCGATCTAAAATCATAGTGGTCTTTTCGTAGAATTTATTACTACATTTCTCAGAAACAACAAGAAACTTCAGGTTGGCCCTCAGAAGTTGAAACAGCAATGGAGAAATTTCACTATATAAAGAACTATTACGAAAAACGAAAATATTAAGTTAGATTATGCAAAAAGAGATCACTGAGTAAACGTGTGCTAAACATGATTAGGAATGAGATCTAAGTTTAGTCCAACAAAATATTTTACTGAAAATCAACCCCTAACTTGTATGCATTGATTCAAGACCAGACAATTGTAACTAAAGATTGGCACTTCATTAATGAACAGTTAATTCGGGTGAATTTTGAAACGAACACTAATTTTCTAGAAGCAGATGACAAAACTAACGTTTATTTATCAAGCTTTACAACTAGTTGGGCAGTACTTTGATTATTTGAAGTTATGGCTCCTCTTGGACAAAGAGTCCCTTTTTATGATACAGAGCATGCTTCTATTAAAGAAATTTTCTTGGAGACTTAACAGATGAATTACACGGAGATTACATTACAAAATTTGCTTCAGAAGAATCTAAAAACTATTCATATGTCAGTAAAAGTGGGAAAAAAGTCTGCAAAGTACCTGGGTTTCGGCTCCATTTCAATAATGAACAATTAATAAATTTTGATCAAATAAATAAAAATGAAGAAACAAAAATGTAAAAAGCAACGATGACATAATGCAAACAAAGAAGAAATCAGAAAATCTGCAGAAGCAATATGACTTGCTCTATGTTAAATCGATTGGATTGCTAACATTATAAATTGGTATAGACTAAACGAAGAATTGATTACAAAACACTGCCACCTTATCCTTAGAAATATTAAATATTTTTCCTTTTCAGATTCAGTCCTTAACTGTTGAAGCGCAAGAACAAATTATATATATATATATATATATATATATATATATATATATATATATATATATATATATATAGATAGATAGATAGATAGATAGATAGACAGATATAAACTTGTATCGATCTAGTTTTCATGGTCAACAAAGGAAAAATCATCTTTTCTATTTGGAAGCTTGCAAATTGAAAAGCCATAATATGCCTCCTGAAATACATAGAGGAAATTTTCTTTTCCCAAGTTAATACCGGATATATTTCATCGCGTGGTACATAGAGGACAATTTTTTTTCCTAAGTTAATACCGGATATATTTCATCGTGTGGTACATAGAGGACATTTTCTTTTCCTAAGTTAATCCCGGATATATTTCATCGTGTCGTACATAGAGGACAATTTCTTTTCCTAAGTTAATCCGGGATATATTTCATCGCGTGGTACATAGAGGAAATTTTCTTTTCCTAAGTTAATCCCGGATATATTGCATCGTGTGGTACATAGAGGACAATTTCTTTTCCTGAGTTAATACCGGATATATTTCATCGTGTGGTACATAGAGGACAATTTCTTTTCTTAAGTTAATACCGGATATATTTCATCGTGTGGTACATAGAGGACAATTTCTTTTCCTAAGTTAATACCGAATATATTTCATCGTGTGGTACATAGAGGACAATTTCTTTATCTAAGTTAATACCGGATATATTTCATTGTGTGGTATATAGAGGACATTTTCTTTTCCTAAGTTAATACCAGATATATTTCATTGTGTGGTACATAGAGGACAATTTCTTTTCCTAAGTTAATACCGGATATATTTCATCGTGTGGTACATAGAGGACATTTTCTTTTCCTAAGTTAATCCCGGATATATTTCATCGTGTGGTACACAAAACATGATATTTTAACGAGTGGCGAAGCCAAGAGTTAAAATATATCGTTTTTGATACCACAAGATGAAATATATCGGGTATTTAAGCAGGAAAAGAAAATTTTATATATACCAAACTTGCTCCAGAATCGAACTTTTGTGGTAAGATATGATCAAATAGTTTGCAAAATGTCAAAAACGTAATTGACTGAGACAGATTAGGTCATCCCAATCCTACCGCTCTCTTAAGTCACTGAAATTTGTATGATCAGCCTATTACAATTAGGTGAATTTACGAAAAGGAGGATGGGGGGGGGGGGTGTTGTGCTGAAGAGTGAGTTTAATCTTCTAAGCTACAAAGCAGGTCCGATTCACCAATGCATCACAGCGGGTTTATCATTGTTGTCAAGGAAGTAAGGGGAAGTAACTTTATAGAGACGCGAACGGCGTCGAGTCAAATTTCTTCAGCAAAAATTAATTTCCATGTTTGAAATGTAATGCTGTTTCTATTTTTTTGTTCTAGCTCTCAAGGTGCTCTTTTATGTTGCTGCAGGTATAACATTTGTAGGCACACACAATCAAGCGTCACATGGCATGATGGGAAATCTTATATTTTCACATGTTAAAATATAAGGAAATATTTTTCACATCTGAAAATATGAGAATGAAAAAAATATTAAAATTATTTTGCCAATAAGTTTCTATATTTCACACTTAAGTATGTAATAAAATATTATATTGATAATTTGTTTGTAAATGAAAAAATGACAGAGAAACAGAAGCAATAGATTTAGCAGAATTGCATGAAAATTTTGCATGTTTAAAATTTATTTAAATTACAAACATAAACATATATCATAATTTGTTTTAAATAAAGAAGGGGTTTGGGCATTTTCAATTGTACTACTAAACTGTAATCATTATAAACTGTAATAATAATAATATTATGCGTACATGTATGATATATAATATATGCAAGTCTTCGTCTTAAAGGCACAATAGTGCAAACTATCGGTAATTTTATGCCTAGTAAGGCTCATGAAACTAATGTAATGTGTCAACTTATAAGCTGAAATAATGCACAAAAACCTATGGTTTGTGAAGATTCAATCAGTTAAATTGTTAATAAACGAGAGAAATTGCATTTAATGGGGGGACCGCTTTAATTGACACAAATGTGTCACGAACTGGTACGGAAACCTCACGTGACCACATAAACGGCAACGTCATCTTCGTGTAGTGGGCGGGTTATGAGTCACGTGGTGGTAATGTAAATATCTATCTACATTACATTTTTTGGATCAAAATTTTACTTAATACTTATGAATGATAATACATTCTTTTCTTTTTGATAACGGTGTTACCATACACGATGGAATAGAAGATTTATGAACATCTTGTAAAGATCCAAGTAAAACGTAAAAGAACTCAATTATAACAATATGAAATCGATTCCAATTTTGTGTACTTTAAAGTACTGGAATACATTAGAGTTGTAATGAAACAAATAACAGTATTGCTTTTTACTAGTTTCTTGGAACTCGTAAATCATTTGTTTCAAATTGAAGAGTTTATACGTCCAGTATATCATCTTGATGAGAAAACATGCTACTTTATACTACTTTATGCTTGTTTGTGAAGTGTTTATACGTCTAGTATATCATCTTGATGAGAAAACATACAACTTTATACTACTTTATACTTGTTTGTGAAGAGTTTATACGTCCAGTATATCATCTTGATGAGAAAACATACAACTTTATACTACTTTATGCTTGTTTGTGAAGAGTTTATACGTCCAGTATATCATCTTGATGAGAAAACATGCTACTTTATACTACTTTATGCTTGTTTGTGAAGAGTTTATACGTCCAGTATATCATCCTAATGAGAAAACATACTACTTTATACTACTTTATGCTTGTTTGTGAAGAGTTTATACGTCTAGTATATCATCTTGATGAGAAAACATACTACTTTATGCTTGTTTGTGAAGAGTTTATACGTCCAGTATATCATCTTGATGAGAAAACATACTACTTTATACTTGTTTGTGAAGAGTTTATACGTCTAGTATATCATCTTGATGAGAAAACATACTACTTTATACTTGTTTGTGAAGAGTTTATACGTCCAGTATATCATCTTGATGAGAAAACATACTACTTTATGCTTGTTTTTGAAACAACAAATGTTCTGGCTATCCTTCATAACATAGGAATAGATATGATTCCTATAGAATCGTCGATTCATAGAAATATGTCAACACTGGAAAAGACAGATGTGGTTATTTGCAGAAAATGAGCATATCTAATTTTAAGTAGGAGATTTATAAGAATGTAATAAATGTTCCTTTATAACATAGGAATAGATACAATTCTTATAAAATCATTTCGACAATAGAAATGTTCAAAATCAAGAGCCTAGTTTTAAGTAAAAGAATTTAGAAGATTGTAATGAATGATCAAATTCAGGAGGAAGCCAAAAATGAGAAGGGGGAAAATTACTATAAATAGAAGTGAAGTTTATTAGTCAGAAATAAAAAAACAAATAAGACAAATATTTTTTTATTGATCAAATAATACATGGATATGTGCATGAACCTGATCCTGAAGTCATAGAACATGAAATTATTGAACCTGAATTTAATGAAGTTCAATCTGAAATTGATAAAGTTGATAGTGAATGTGACGAACCTGTCATGTTAGAATCTGAATTTAATGACGTTCAATCTGAAATTGATAAAGTTGATAGTGAATGTGACGAACCTGTCAAGTTAGAATCTGAATTTAATGAAGTTCAATCTGAAATTGATAAAGTTGATAGTGAATTTGACGAACCTGTCAAGTTAGAATCTGAATTTAATGAAGTTCAATCTGAAATTGATAAAGTTGATAGTGAATTTGACGAACCTGTCATGTTAGAATCTGAATTTAATGAAGTTCAATCTGAAATTGATAAAGTTGATAGTGAATTTGACGAACCTGTCATGTTAGAATCTTAATTTAATGAAGTTCAATCTGAAATTGATGAAGTTGATAGTGAATTTGACGAACCTGTCATGTTAGAATCTTAATTTAATGAAGTTCAATCTGAAATTGATAAAGTTGATAGTGAATTTGACGAACCTGTCATGTTAGAATCTGAATTTAATGAAGTTGATAGTGAATTTGACGAACCTGTCATGTTAGAATCTGAATTTAATGAAGTTCAATCTGAAATTGATAAAGTTGATAGTGAATTTGACGAACCTGTCATGTTAGAATCTGTATTTAATGAAGTTGAAATGCTATAAAACTAGTATCCAAACATACAAGTAAATTTAGTATTATATTTGCTTCTGATAATAAAGAATATTGCAATTTTATTTTTACTCCCTTTTCTCATTTTTTAAAAAAAATCTTTTTTTATTATTATAAATTACTCATACTATTGTTACATTGTTATAAATTATTAATGTAATAATGTGTTTTGTTCCCACCACCACCACCAAAATAAAAACACTATATTTAAAAAAGAAAAGAATAGAAAACAAGAAGGCACAAAAATAGAAAAAAGTCACCCTAAAAAATTTCAACCTCCACGTGGTGGTTGATGGGCAATAATTTATACAAATAGGCTAATAGTGATTTTCTCGTTTTCTTTATTTTCAATAAATATAAGAAATTAATCTTATTAATGATTTATGTATCTATTCTTAAAATATGATTTTTGTGTACATTTATTTTTTTAAAATTTTTATTTGTATCTCATTTATTTTAAATTAAATTTAAATTATTTCTATTTGAAATTAAATTATTTTAAATATTTTTTATTTTTGTAAATTTATTTTGTGATATTTTAAAACTTTTGTTAATTCTTTTTAATTTACACAATTGTAGCAAAAAATGTCATTTAAAACTAACTTTTCATTAAAAAAATTTCTTTTAAAAAAATTACAAACAAATACATGCAAAAATAAGGTTCGAGGAAGCCTTATAGCCTGAAGACTTTTTTAAACTTTTTTTATTTGTAGTACTTTTACAAGGAAAAAAAGGGAAAATAACATTTTTATTTTAAGTAATTTTTATGTTTATAGGAGAAAAGGAAATAACTCTTTTTATTATTTTAGTTTGAATTTCAATTTTTTTTATTATTTTTAAATTTATTTCAAACTTTTAAATTTTTTTAATTAATATTTAAGGGGGTGAGGATGGGAGGGGGAATGGTCAGATGAATAGTGCCTTTTACACAACGCTTTTAATTATTGCAATAAAAACGATGTAAAAAACAAAATTCTTCCCAAAGTCAAACTTGGAGCCGTTAAAACCCTATGTTTATTTTAGCATTGAAAAACCAACTTACGGTTTGTTTTGTAATGTATTTCCCATGGGATTACTTTAATTTCTAGAATAATTTACAAATAGAATAAACGTTTCCAGAATAATATCCTAAATTTGCATTATACTTAATAATAAAAATAGAAGTATTTCGAAATACTTAACGATAAAAACCAAGGAAATCTGAATCTTACATTATACTTAAGAAATTTTTCAAACAAATTTTACATGATTCTTAATGATAAAGTTCGAGAATATCCAAATTTTACATTATTTAACAATTTTCATGAATAATATTAGAAATTTACATAAAACTAAGCGATGAATATAAAAGCATTCTGAAATTTACAATATAACAACGATATAAATGATATTTAACAATATAATCTGAGGATATCTGAAATTTGACATTATAATTAACGACAAAAGTAGAGATATTTCGAATATCCTATAAATCATTCACAAAATCCCAAATTTTAATATTTCAAAATTAAGGCCTCCAGGGCATTCGCATCTTCGAGGTCAATCCTACGGATCACACCTCGAATGTATGTTCTATAGCTTCCATTTGGGACTTCTTCGGCTATTTACGAAACAAGGATTGCTCGAGATGTTACGAATGATCGAACTATTTCTTTCATTCGTAACATCTCGGTCAATCGTACAGTGAATCTAATAGTAGAAATTGCCGAGGTAATCCGAATAGATTGGGGTTCTTTCTCTTTTTTGCGGAGAAATTTCTGGCGAACAAAATTTAAGATTTTTGTGTAAATTACTGCGTCGTCATACATCCGAGACATAATTTTGTATCGCAGAAATAGGCGAGGTAGTTCCGAATGCCTCCTGGGAGGTAAATTCAAGATGAATGTGTTCATTGTAAAAACGGGAAGTAGAAAATTACCTATAATGTATCCAATACAAATTCAATGGACGCTAAAGACACCCGCGGACTTTGGGCGTCCATAGGAAATACATTGCAAAACAAAACGTAAGTCGCTTTTTGAATTAAAAATTAACATAGGATCTTAACTAAATATGCCATAAGAAACGTGTGGCTGGATAACGAACAAGACTTAAAATAATAATAATAATAATAATAATAATAATAATAATAATAACAATGCAAGTAATGAGCTACGGAATATATGTTTTGGTTAATATTATCGCAAGAATTGCGTACGTGTGATAAACTGATGCATGGATATAACTTTGATAAGACTGCATTGGTAAGGTTAGACTTTTTTCATTTAGGTTGAATTCCCAATGAATTTTCAACTTTAGTATCCAGTATAGTCCCTTACGTGTGCCTTGTATAACGGTCCATCCCGGGTTAGACTCAATTGGTAGCATCTCGAGGGACTCGACTGAACGCACAGTTGAGTTGTAGGGGTTGACGAGTTTCGCATTGATTTTGTTGTGAATGTGGCTTGTGATTATTCATTCGTTTTCTAAAATCAACTTTTTCGCCAACATATTGAGTGCCACAGATCTTGCATGTCAGGAGATAGATTACATTTTCGGTCCTAACTTCTGATTGATAGTGAAGCTAACTCCTGTCGTCGAACTTCTGAACGATTTAGTCTCAGGCATATGTTTGCATATCAGGCACCGCTGGTTTTTGCAGCAGCATGTGCCTGAGTCTGTGGTCTTGTTTGAAGTTATCGTGGCACGTATCAAATGGTCCTTAAGATTTGTAGGTCTACGGTATGCAACCATAGGAACTTCTTGAAATATGACCTACAGCCGTTCGGAGAATTCCAATGCTTCCGAATAATCTGTTGAAAATGTTTGGGGCATTGGGGTGGAAAGTAATCGCGAAGTGGACGCGTTTGTTGATTTTCTTGGATTTATATTTCAAGAGGGTTCCTCTATTAAAGAGTCAAGTTTTGTTAATAGCCTCCTAAATATATCTTCTTCTATATCCTCTCCTTCCAAGGTGCCCCTTGAGCTCTCGGGGTCTCTTTTCAAAGGTAGCCGGATTAGAGCATATGCGTTTGGTCTGAACGCACATGCTGTAAGGAAGATTTTTTTTTTCAATTACGAGCTGGGGTGGCAGCTGGTTGGGAGTAGATACTGGTGAGAGTCAGCTGGTTTAGAATACAGGTTAGTTTCTATGTTCCCCTCCAGGAGGGTAGATTGAGTATCAAAAAAGATCTTGGACCTGTTTGATGACTCTGACATAATATATAGTTTTAAATTGAACAGTTATACTTGATACAACCACATATTTCCATAACTTTTATCATCGACGTCATCGAGGAAATAGGCCAATCAGAAGTCGTTATTATCCATTTGAAGTTGTGATTGACTAGGTATTTATTCTCATGGTCTCTTTAGCTTAAATGATCATTAAAATCTAGACATGGCTAGGTTTTTGTTTTCGGAGAAATTCTTGTCACAAAGAGCATTAAAAACATATTTTCCTGTTTTTCTAAAGTTTATTTCAAATAAATCGGAAATAAACGAGGTTAGAATATGTACAAGGCTGTGGGTAATGTTCCAGTGAACCAAATCTTTTCACCTGTCTGAAATTGGGCTTTGACCCGTATGGTAATATTACTGGTAGATGTATTATTTTTAATTGAAATATTACAGTTTAGTTATTACTGTATTTTGTTGAAGGCCAATAGGCAAAAATTGTTCGGAATTTTTCCCGATCTATAATCTTAAGTAAATAGTATTGAGACATCTAAGAAATTGTTAGATATTTATTATTTCGGTATTTTCCATCGACCTTTAACGAAATTCATGGCTGTTATTTTCATACCAAAGTAAGTTTGAAATGGCAAGTGGCGTGGACTATATTTTTCTTGGGCAGGCGAGCGTCGACAACATGTACCTTGACATTTGTTACAATCATGCTGCGTTCAACTGAAAGAGGAGCAAGTTCAATATAGGTTAGGGTACCATTTTGACACGCGGGTATTTTGCAGTTATCTAGTCATTGGGCACGGGCGGAAGGTAGAGGTAAATTCGAGCCTTACAAATCTATAGAAAGGATATACAGAACATTGATGGAACGGGAGTACGGGAAGGAAAAGACAATGTTGTTTTGTATATAACCGACACACCTTTTCTATTCTGATGAAAAAGAGTTCACATTTTGTGCAATATCTTGTGTGTTTAATGTACTGTACGCACTTGTGTCAAAAAAAGAGAATTGTAGGTATATGAAAAAAAGGCATTTGTAAAGGTTGATATAAGTGATCAGAATTTCCTTCACCAAAGAACCGAGTAGATTATTTTTAAAATTAAATTTGATATAAAATTTTTAGTCATTATCTATAACAGTTTTATGGACTCCAGACTGGATATCAGTTGATGCATAGAAAATATCCAGAAATTTACACCGACGGCTGTCATAAATACAGAATAGATATATGTACATGTATATAAGTATCTATTTGGTGATGAAGTAGACCTACCAGAAACGGGTCCTTAATCCTTGTGATAAAATTATGGATAGATTTAATAATTTTAAACTAAAATATTACAGATTGGTTATTATTGCATTTTGTAGAAGAGCGATAAGGAAAGAGGTTTCGGCATTTTGTTTTTCCTCCTATTACCTAAAATATTGGTTGGATTTTAATAAAACAGTAGACACACACACACACACACACACACACACACACACACACATATATATATATATATATATATATATATATGAGAATGTAAAAAATAAATATTGATTATGTTGGTATTTTTTATTGACGTTTAATGGATTTCAGGGCTTTCATTTCATACCAAACAGGTTTGAAATGACAATGGGAGCAGATTAATTTATAGGGCTCGCGAATGTCGCCAACCTCGGGTGTAAAACGCATTCTTTTACCCACAATCTTTAACCTTGACAATATTACATTCTTAGCCCGTTTTCTTTAACGAGGTACATGTTGAATATGGATTAGGGTACCATGCTGACAATCAGTTCAAAAGTAATTGGCAAGAAAGGTAGCAAGCTAACAGAGAGCCTTACGTACAGAAGTAAATAAGAACATTGATGCAACAGGAAGACGGGAGGGACAAAACTATGTTGTTGAGTATATTAACGACAACATTTTTATCTGATGACAGAGGGTTCACTTTTCGTGGAATATCTAATGTTATTTATACACTGTACATATTTGAATCAAAGAGGGACAGGTGAGGGGTACGAAATAAATATTTAGCAAAGGTAGATACTATGAGCAGGAAACAAGGGATCTGAGTTTCTATCATTAAGGAACCCAGTAGATTTTTTTATAAATAAAGTTTTAAGTAAAAGTCTGAGTCATTTTCTACAGCAATTTTATGGACACCAGACCGGATATCAGTCTATGTATATCCATAGAAAATATACAGATAACTACATTATGATAGTAAGAGAGGTGGTGTTTGTGATAGACATAAACATAGACATAGACAAATTTTATTTCAAGTCGGGGATGCATTGCATAATAAGAAACATTTGCTCGTTGGAGCTATTTTACCGACAGTAAACAATGATATAACACTTAACTTCAACAATCAATAATCAGGTTTACAGTACTTACATCAAATTTATTTTTTACACGAATATAATAAACACTACACTTATACCCAGTGTTAAAATATACTGGTTAAAATAATGGCAAATACATCCTTAAGATCCCATTTACATGCATACCGATTTTAAATATACAAGAACAAAGACAGACTATACACAACATACACAAGCACACTTATACAATAAGTGTTAATGCATCAGAAGCAAACAAATTTATAAAAGTATCTTCTAAAAGGAGGAATATCCATCTAAAAATCACGTGTAAGCGACACAAGCCAACAATTAGGGCAATCAGTTACTACAAGCATATATACAACATTTAAGGCAATCAGTACTTTCAAGCACATATACAAAACTAGAATCTAAAACGCTAAGCATGCAACTGGTTAAGGTAGCAACAGCAAATTATTTACTTGTGTTTACATGTGGAACATTTACACAGTAAGCTCCCAGACCAGGTCTTTAAGAGGGATAGCAAAAATTTAAAATCTGAGGGTTTTCGTAAGTTATTAGGGAGAGAATTCCATAGTTTTGCTGCTGCATACCTAAAGTATTGTAGCCCGTACCTGGATGTTTTTACTTTTGGTATCTCTACAGTATTACGTACCTAAAAGAGTAAGAAGATTTTTTAAAATTGTTAGATCATTTAAGTATACTGGACATTTCTTGTTTAAAATTTTGAATACTTCAAGTGCCATGGTCTTGGAGAGCTGATACATTTGCCAAATCCAAGAGTTCAGAGTAAGGATTTTTGAAATCATAGAAAACAGATCTCAGAGCTCGTTCATGGAGTTTTTAAGTTTGTTCGTGTTAGTGAAACTGCTGAAATGCCAGGTCACGGGGCAGTTGTTGAAGTTTGCCATGATGAAAGAGTGGTACACGGCCAGTCTTCCTTCATTTGTAATGTATTTTCCAATTCCTTTAAGCACATTTAATTTTTTAGATGCGTTCTGACAAATTTCAGTAACTTGCTTATTAAAGTATAGCATAAAGTCCAACGTGATTCGTAGTAGTTTTGCCGAATCTTCACAAGATATATCGACCTCGCTGGAGGAGAAAGTCTCAAGTTGTTTCTTGCTTTTCTTTCCAAATGCAATAGCTTGGAACTTATCAGGTTTTGCTTTCATTTCATTGTTAGTAAACCACCTAATCAAAGTATTGCACTCCGTTTCCAAAGTAGATTCATAATACTAAAGTCGTGGTGAGCGTAGGCAAGTGTGTTGTCATCAGCATAGTAGTATAGATCAGAGTCATTTATGAAAAAGAAGATGTCATTAATAAAGATATTAAAAGTATGGGACCAAGAATTGATCCTTGGGGTACCTCTTTATAGATATTTGCCCATGAAATAGTTGAGTTTCCTATTTTGACACACTGTCTTCTGTTAGAGAGATAACCTGCCATAATGGTCACTGCCCAATCTGAAAGTCCATATGCGGCCAGTTTCTGGAGGAGGAGTTTGTGGGGTAAACAGTCAAATGCTTTTGATAAATCCATCAAATTAGCTGCAGCATATTTGTTTTGGTCTAGGGTTAGGTGCAAGTCTTCTAGTAGTAGAAGTAGTGTAGTTTGACAGCTGAAACCCTTTCTGAAAGCAGAAAGGTATGGGTGCCAGATATTGTCAAAGTACTTAGTGATCTGGTCGCAGATAGCTCGTTCAAAGAGTTTCGATATAGTTGGGAGAATACTGACAGGACGGTAGTTTTGTTTATCAAGTGGGTCGTTTTTCTTATATATCGGAATCACCTCGACTTCCTTGAGTCTTGTAGGGAAAATCTTTTGGTCAAGACTGTAGTTTATGAGTTTGGTTATAGGACCAGTCAGTGATTGAGTCCCAAGTTTTATTAGTTTTGGTGAAATAAGATCTATTCCAGTTGCTTTTTTAATGCTGATATTTGTTATGGCTTTAGCTGTAAAGTTTTCAGTGACACGAGAGAAATCAAATTTTGTAGACATATTGAAATTCTTTTTGATAGCCTGTATGCTTGAGTGTTCGTCGTAGGTTAGGTGGTTATTTCCTATGTCTTTAGCAACATTTATGAAGAAATCATTGAAGACCTCTGATACGCAGGCCTGATCAGAGATAATCTCATCATTTTGCTAACGGATAATTGAGTTCAGTATTAAAACACCTTTGTTTACCAGGAATGGCCTAATGGTTGGCCAGAAATCCTTACTTTTTGTTCCGCCTGAGCAGCGTTCAAGAAAGAAAACTTTTATGGCTTCGCGTCTGAGTTTGGTCACCAAATTCCTTTGTTTTTTGTAGTTGTTCCAGTTTTTTTGGATGTTCTACATCTCTGGTATTTATGAAGTAGTTGAGCTTTCCTGTGTATTACTTTTCGAAGGTTGCCATTGATAAAGGGAGCTGATTGCTTTCATTGTCTTTTTTGCTTAAGAGGAGCACGATCCTCAATCACATTTGTGAGCAATTGCACAAAGGACCAGTAGATGTCGTCAGGATTGTCAAATATATAAGCTACATGAAAAGGTGTAGACTGTAGGTGGACATTGAAGTTTTCCTGATTAAAACCCTTAAAACTGCGGTATGTAAATTTCTTGGGGTTGTTATTGGTACTCTTCCTTTGATCATTGTGAAAATCATATTGTGAAAGTCAGTAATACCAGTGTTAAAGTTTCCAGCGTTACATAGATACTGCTTTTTCTTTACTAAGATAACATCTACTTGTGAGGGTTTGTCCTGATTTTTTAAAGATGTTGGTCCAGACGTTATGTTTATCATGTTAAATATATCTAAAATATCCTTAAGGGGCTAACATTTGTTATGGTCCAAAATTTTTGTATCCTAGCAGCATGAAATTATCATAATGGATAGTAATTTTATCTAATAACGAAGTACAGTCCTTAGTGAACGTAGTGTCTAGCATGGTCGGGGATTTGTAACCGCTGGCTAAGAGCCATTTATGTTTCTGTAGGGTTATTTCTGTACATATACATTCTATATGCTCCGGTTCGAGGTCCATCCTTGATGATAGAACCCATCTTTCTCCCCCTACAACTGTCTTCAATAGAAACTAGACGTACATGTATATATGTATCTATTTGATGATGAAGTAGATCTTTTTTTTTTTTTTATCATGAACCAACTTAGGGAATCAGATCACATCAATCACGCCAGTGCAAGACGCCTTCCGTGCACATTACGAGCTAATAATAGAGCCAACTGAGCCATCATTGATTTATCTTGGACATGTTCAACCGTCTGTTGTTTTCAAAAATAACTGTTATTAGTCCTAAGATGGACTCTAAGTTAAGGTTAATACTGGATAAAGCCACATCTATTATTTTTTATTTTTAGTCAGTTTCAATTTAATTCATATTGCAGCAGTTGATTCTCGGACTTTTTTTTTTAAAGATTGGTGTATTTTTCTTGTGTCCACATTTTTCTTCAGCCTTTCACATAATCTTTTGTGGTATCATTTTTAAACATCGTCCAGCGTCAATGAATATGACAAGGAGCTCTGAAATCGCAGAGGTCATACCTGAAAGTTTGTCGGTCAAGTGAATGCATGCAAAGACAAAGCTCGGATTGCCATTACTGTCCCAGGTGGATTGGGGAGGATTTGTCATAAACAACTTATGTAGCCATAAATCTCAAACAGAAGGGGGTCAAAGGACTAAGATAGAACAGAGGGACATGTGAGGGAGAGATAATATTTCTTTAAATACCCGCAAGACAAAGAGAAAGGTGGATTACGTTTTAGTCGGATATCTAGCTTGCTTTAGGTCAGAACATTCAGATGTGTGTGCAAGTTTGTGACAAAGGATATGGATATATGGAGAGGTAAATCTTTTATAAAAGAGGATCTGTAGGAGACTCCAGAGAAAAGCTGGGTTTCTATCACACATGTTCTTAGATTTCTAGCGAGGAAGAAATAGACAGTCATCTGTAAATCACGGGATTAATCATGTAATGAAGAAAACAACTACCGTCTGTGAAACATAATCTTCTTCTACCTTCGCTCTCCCCCCTTCCCCCAGTGATTATCCATATCTTTATGGTAATCAATAAGAGCATCAATAAGAGCATCGTCTGTCTGGGTGAATCTACGCTAATGTACGGTAATGTAGCCAGTAGAAAATCAGTTTTACCTCCAATGAAAATAATCATGAAAGATAATGGTCATATATCAGCCATTTGTATTCAACTCCCTACAACCTGTTTGTGTCAGATTTAAAATTTTGTTACAGAATGTATATTTTATAACATAATTATCGGTTTTGTATCGGGTACCAAACTGCAAAAAGAATGTTCATGATCTACTGGTGCATAATGGACAGGCATATTAGGTTTATGGTGTTAGTTCAACCTATGACTTCAAGCGAACAATACGACTGCAGATCTGGGACAATGCCGTTTACATTTGGGTGCGCTTTATACACAGTTCAAGACGGTACGTTAACAAACTTACCGATCGTTTCGAAGAGACGTCTAGTAAAAGAATTAATTTTGGTCCAAATGCTTAGCAATTTATGAGATAAGACTGATATCTCTTACACTCTTCTGAAGGTTATCGATCTGTCTAATATTGTATTCAGTGGGAACGATGGGATATTGTTCAAACTTTTTTTATTTTACGTCGATTCCACAGCAAGTTCTTACAACATATCACGCTCCTCACAGATAATACTCTTTCAAAATATACCGCTGCCTGAAGATTGGTTAGACGCCAAGGTCATCTTAACCTTAGTACATAGTCTTTGCACATTAATACACATTACTGGTATCCTGGACCCCATCATCATGGGAGGCCAGAGTATCAGGCTAGGTACTGATGCGCTTCAATGTGACGTTATAGGTACATTGTGAGAACTGTCGCGTGCTACCTTATTATGTCGTCAGCCGTGTGCTCCGTCTCTGCAAGTAAAGAATTTCTGACATTTTCCTCCTTCATGTTAGGTAAAATCTTTACATTCTGCACTAAAGTCATTGTAGAGAAAAGATCGCAGAAAATGCAGTTTGAATCGAGTGTGATGCAGTTATCAAAACGTAGATTTTCTCCAGGTGGCATGTTACAAAAAAATTTTACATCGTTGTGGCAGTGGTGTTATCTTTGCAAAAAGGCGGTAACCCACTGTGAAACAGAATCTGCGAAATAAAACTTGACTGGACAATCTTGTAGAAAACTAAAATCATCTGGTAATCAATCACCAATAAGCAAACGGATACATAAAAAACATATATTTCATTTGTATTAACAGTATATTAGACGATGAGGCAAGAAACCATATTGTAACGTCACAAAACATAAAGCGTGCAGATGAATTTCAAGTTTAAGTTAACGCAATATTCTCAAGATTTATTTAAAGGCGTCCAAATGAATTTCATGCTTAAGCCAACGCATTATTGTAAGATTTATTTCAAAATGTCATAGTTTTGCCATGTGATAAATAAAATATTACACCCTTTGTTTACTTGATGTAAACATTATTAAACTGGTTGATCAATTTCACTTTCTTAGGTTTGTCTTAAGATATATATTGTTAAAACTTGTTTCATAAATTTAAAATGAAACGGTCACATGTGTAATATTCCATATTCAGACAATGCCGATCGTGAACAAGCAGGAATGTTAGCCGTCAATAAGAGAATTACTGGGAAAGGTAGTCGATGGTTAATGTTTCTTGGACTCGATGTTAATAAGAGAATTACTGGGAAGGGTAGTCGATGGTTAATATTTCTAGGACTCGATGTCAATAAGAGAATTACTGGGAAGGGTAGTCGATGGTTAATGTTTCTTGGACTCGATGTCAATGAGTGAATTACTGGGAAGGGTAGTCGATGGTTAATGTTTCTTGGACTCGATGTCAATAAGAGAATTACTGGGAACGGTAGTCGATGGTTAATGTTTCTTGGACTCGATGTCAATAAGAGAATTACTGGGAACGGTAGTCGATGGTTAATGTTGTTAATAAGAGAATTACTGGGAAGGGTAGTCGATGGTTAATGTCGTTAATAAGAGAATTACTGGGAAGGGTAGTCAATGGTTAATGTTGTTAATAAGAGAATTACTGGGAAGGGTAGTCGATGGTTAATGTTTCTTGGACTCGATGTCAACTTTTGATATGGAGAAAGCAAATGATTTTAGGTTACATCTATTGGTTGAAGTGCAGTTCTTGAATATTAAAAACATAAAGGCGAGCTTAAAAGTTGAAGATGTATCCGGCTAGTCTCTCTCTCTCTCTCTCTCTCTCTCTCATGCAACTAGGCATTAGATTATTGTTTACCAAAACTCTGCATGATCGTTTCGAAGAGGCATGTGATAATGTAGCTGAAGTTTTGTGGTTTGACATTACAAATAATGTAGGCGTTATTTCATGAGGCAGAATTAATGGTCGTTAAAGCGCCGTAAGATTAGCAGATACGTGTAGTATTTTATATTAAGTGGGCACTATGGCGCAATTAACATATGAGTGTATACATTATTAATAGGGCCATTTTTCATAACTTGCTGAATATTTCAAAACCCGTGATATTAACTGTTTTGTGTCTTTACTGAGACTGGCGCCAATTTTCTTTTTTCTTTTCTTTAATTTTTTTTTTTTTTTTGAGAGCTTTTATATTTTATGGGGAAAACTATAAAATGCTATCTTATTTATTTATATATGTATCTGCGTCGGAGTTTGCTATACAATACTGAAAGGGACAACTTTGTGAGAAACTTGGTTCAGATGACACGGCATACAAAAATGCAAACAGATATATATAAATAATTCATTTTTTCGTTAGTACATAAATGTTTCAGATTATACAGATGAACCGCATTTACTTCTCTTTTTTATATCTTACTACTAGATGTCCCAGATTGCGTCAAATATTGCGATATTTGATCACAGAATTATATAAAATAACACTGCATTATGAAAATATGTAGTACCGTCTGTACTCGCGTATAATGCTGATCCAAATGCAAACAACATAGACCCTGATCTGCCGTCGCATAATGCGTTGGCAGATCAGGGTCTACGTTGTTTGTTCTACTGATTAGTCCTTACAAACTGCATAGACCCAGATCTGCCGGTGCAGTATGCGCCGGTAGATCTGGGCTATGCAGTTTGCAGTTGGCATCAACTTATACGCGAGCACAGACGGTATTTATGCTCCATGGTTTGGAGTAGAACATAAAAAAATGGTGGGCTTGTTTTAAAATCACAATGTAGTGACGTTTATGAAATATGGAGAATGCTCTGCCCACTAAGCAGTTTAATATTCTTGTAAAATCGATGCGTTTATTCTTTAAACTCTCCACCCCACCCCAGCCCCACGTATAAGTTGAACAGATTCTGTGCAGCCTCTGCGGCCACAAACAACAGTACATAAACATTGCCCTGTTAGGTGTAACCACCGACATCCGAGTGGGTAAAACAGAATTTTGAGAGACAGAGCAGATTTGCATCCTGCTATCGTGAACAGAAATGACAGAGATGTGTGTGTGTGTGTGTGCGTGTGTGTGTGTGTGTGTGTGTGATTCTTTTAGGCCTTATTTGGAATTCGAGTTCCATGATCCACAAGAACAAACGAAAAATGTCGAGATTATGAAGTTTTGAAATGTGTGTGTGTGTGTGTGTGTGTGTGTGTGCGCGCGCGCGTGTGTGTAAAACTACATAGGTAATCCTTTCGCTCTTGTCCTACCACTCAGAACTATCTGTCCAAATGAGATTACGCAATGAGACACACATAATGCAATTTCCTTGGGTTGGTCAGCGGTAGATTGGAATTAATCTAGCGTCGAATGTCAGTCAAAGCCAAAACACTGATGAATTCTATCGTTAGAAATGGTATTAAGCATTATGTCATGACAAGGCACAGGCACAATGGTAAGCTTGACAAACATTCCTGTCTAATGTCCGTCGCCTATTTGACTTACACTTCATGACGTACGAGGGGTATTTGAAAAGTTTTAAATATTTTGTGATAACTTGTTTGTTTCTTTGAACCTGTCAGTAAATTTAATGCCCATCGATAGACAAAATAACGTTCTATAAAATGATCTGCAGCTGCACATGCAGCACGCCAGACACCTGCAGATATATGCGTGTGACGTAACATAGGTAAATGATTGTGACTTAAAAATGTCGGTGACGGAGAACAATTCTGCTACTGTGCGAAGAACATACTGTAAAATCCGGGCGCTTTAGGGTACTCTCCGACTGATATCAAAGCCGAGGTGGATAAAGTTTACAGATGTGATTCTCTGTCATATCCTACAATTCTGAGCTGGTATCATCGTTTTAAAGATGGTCGTGAATCCATGGAAGATGACCAACGTTCTGGAAGACCGTTGTTAGCGACTGGTAAGAGTGAAGTGGCTGCTTTGAAGGGGGCAATTGATAAACAGTGAAAGAGATGTCTATTATCACGGGCATTAATTCGTCAGCTGTTTTTAATATACTGAAGAATCATTTGAAGCTCAGAAAGGTTTGTGCAAGATGATTTCCGCATTTGTTGGCGATTGATCAAAAACAGACCCGGGTTGAAATTGCCAAACATCTACTCGCTAAACATGAAAAGAGTGACCAGAGACGTTTGAATGAGATTGCCACAGTTGACGAAACGTGGATTTACTTTTTTGAACTCGACACAAGAGAAAATATAAAAGTTTGGATCGGAGAAAAAGAGCAGAGACCAAAAATCCCTTGACGTAGTCAGACTGTCAAGAGAATTTTCTACGCATTTTCTATTTTTATTTTAGTGCATAAGGCTCGGTCGTCTAGGTACCTGTGCCTGACTGTGTCACTGAACATTTGTTTGACTTGCCAAAAGTTGTGGAACGCAACCGAACCAAGCGACCGCGCACCGGTACCCGAGGTATGCATCTACTCCATGACAGCGTACCGGCGTGTAAATCCGCCGTCATGACAGACTTCCAAACTTTGCCACATCCTCCATACAGCCCTGATTTAGTTCCAAGTGATTTTTGGCTGAATCCTGTTATCAAAGTTTCGCTAAGGGGCAGACGATTTGAAAGCCGCCATGCGGCTGGAAGTGTAGTTTTCCAGTGTATGAACAACACATACCAAAAAAATGAATATAAAATGGCATTGACTAATTGGATAGTCAGACTGAGAAGGGGTGTAGAGGCGCATGTGGAGTGCTTTGAGGGGATGCAGTCATACACCGCTCACTAATAAAGAACTTTGTTGCACTAATATTCAGAACCTTTTAAATACACCTTGTATACACTTTCAAATAATCATAACGTCATCATTTTTCAACAAATATTCAAATATTTTATGAAAATTTCACATATACTTAATGTTCACACTAGTCCATATTAGTGTAAACTTCAGAGGAAACATATGTGACTTTGTATGAAGTCATATGCTAACGATTAGGCGTGGTTATCTCAGGCGATAGGTTAATTTCTGTTATGGGACTGTTGACAGACAGATGGCAGCCGCGGCTGAAGGGTCAAGCACATTCATTTAAATTGTCACATGTACCTTAAATGGTGTACAACTGCCAATATAATTTTGTGCAACTTTTACGTTAACTTCTTAGTTGAAGCAAAATGAAGAAAGGTGACCTTCTTAATTGAAGCAAAATGAAGAAAGGTGACCTTCTTAATTGAAGCAAAATGAAGAAAGGTGACCTTCTTAATTGAAGCAAAATGAAGGAAGGTGAAAATAAAACATTTCTGTAGTTATGAAATATCAATCTCTGTTAAGTAATATGTGTAAAGAAAATGTTTTCACCCGTGTGCTGTATCTTTCGATCATCAAAAGGACATACTAGAAAAAGTATATATATATATATATATATATATATATATATATATATATATATATATATATACCAACATCCCACACAAGGAAGGTATCACAGTCTGGCAGGGAAGCATGGGACGGTCGAGCTGATCCTTTCCTACCTACATACTATTTGATCAAACTCTTAACACATGTTCTTAAATTTAACAATTTTGAATTCAACAACCAACACTTCCTACAAATTAATGAAACTGCAATGGGCACTAAAATGGCACCTTCGTATGCCAATATATTAATGGGAAGACTCGAGCAAAGGCTCGTCAACGAGGCACCCTATAAACCTCTAAACTGGTTCAGATTTATTGACGACATGGATCGAAACGGGCGACAATTTCAAAATATTTTTTGAATTCGCCAATAACTTCCATCCTACGATTGAATTTACGTCAGAGTCATCAAACAGGTCCAACATCTTTTTGGATACTCAATCTACTCTCCTGGAGGGGAACATAGAAACTGGCCTGTATTCTAAACCAACTGACTGTCACTAGTATCTACTCCCAACCAGCTGCCACCACCAGCACGTTGTAAAAAATATTCCTTACGGTATGTGTGTTCGGACCTGACGCATATGTTCTAATCAGGCTACCTTTGAAAAGAGACTCGGAGAGCTCAAGGGGCACCTTAGAAGGAGACGATACAGAAATAGCTACATCGAGGAGGCTATTAACAAAACTAGACTCCTCAATAGATGAACTCTTCTGAAACATAAAACCAAGAAAACCAACAAACGCGTTCCCTTCGTGGTTATTTTCCACCCCGACGCCCCAAAGTTACAACAGATAATTCGGAAGCATTGGAACCTGATTGAATCCTCCGAACATCTGAAGGGCATATTTCAAGAAGTTCCCATTGTTGCTACCGATTCATTCTAACCAGGGGTGGACCGATATAGAATGCACACGTAAGAAACGATACTGGATACTTCCATTGAAAACTCATGGGGAATTCGGCCTAAATGAACAAATCTAATCTTCCTAATGCAATCCTATCAAAACTACAGCTAGGCATCGGTTTATCAGACGTACGCAATTTTTGCGATAATATTTATCCAACTAAATATTCCATAACTCTTTACATGCATTATTGGTATTCTTCTTCTTCTTCTTCTTCTTATTATTATTATTATTATTATTATTATTACCATTATTATTATTATTATTATTATTATTATTATTATTTGAACTCTTGTCCATTATCCCGCTATACCAAGCTTTTGACATACTTCCTTAGTAATTCCATGCATAACTTTACTGGGATATAATTTTCTTCGCACATTTTGATGATGGCATTGATTTATCGCTGCGCATGGTGTCAGTCCTTTGTTCAAAGCCTGGAATTAGGTCGAAACACTTTGGTCCTCTGCCAGATACGCACGATAAACACTTTGAATTATTTGTACGCAACTTTGTTAGGCTGATGGCAGCATAACACAGGTATGTAGTTTATCCATTTTAGACCCTTTTTTAATTTTTTTCTTCTTTCTTTCTTCTATTGTTTATCATTTGTTTGTTTATTTCTCCGTCATTTAAACATGTAGGAGTCAAGAATTTTTCTTGGCTTTTGTGTTTGGTTTTTGTTTTGGTGATGTAAATTCTTTCTTCCCCTGACACGAAGAGCTTGTTTAGCTCGAAATGTTGGGAAACTGTTTTGTATTTGTGCCCTTATCAATTTTTGTGTAATTATATATATATATATATATATATATATATATATATATATATATATATATATATATATATATATATATATATATATGTGTGTGTGTGTGTGTGTGTGTATGTATAGATATATTATGTGGGACTAAAAGGGACGATAACAAATTAATACATGAAAGTGCATTAGAGGGTTCGTTATTTTCTAGTAAGTGCAAGAACATAAAAGGAAAATTTTTACACATAATCCTAGAGGGTATTTTTAAAATAAAACTGTGGTCCAACTACATTTCAAAATTTCAAACCTAAACAAAGTTCGAATGGGAAGTGATAATGTCTCTCTCTCTCTCTCTCTCTCTCTCTCTCTCTCTCTCCAAAACCTAAGATTATATCGTTGACTTTAAGAACCCCCCAAAATTTTGATGCATAAAAAAGGACACAGCAGTACGTTATATTCATTCTGCAGAGGCGATTTTGTAATTGGACAGTATTCATTAAAAGTTACTTGTTGATTAATTGAGGATACAGAATTGATGATGGTAGAAATCACCAGAAGTCTGTGTCTGGTTGTATATTTTACAACAAAATGGGATCTGCGGATCCATCAACAAATTACCGCATGAATAATTAATTTGGCATTTTTGCCACAACACATTATTGAGTAATAAAACTAGTACAACACCCTTGACAATTTCTGTTTCGAATTTGTTCGGAAATTGATACTGTGGAAACAATTTGTTTTCAGCAAGTTTTCATATCTGATTGAAAACCTGATAGAATATATTTATACAAAGTTATTTTTACATTGATGTACAAAGTTAAGATTTTTACAGATGTTGGAAACTGAATATACTTGATACAGCGGATTAAACAGCAACAGGAGATTAGCCTTTATAGTACACTATATGATAGAACTACATATGTGTACATATGACACGCTTGCCTCTGCAGATATGATGGAACTAAAGGAAGCAGGTACCATAACTCCATAAAATGTTTACAGAACATGGGGAATAATCGAATTGAATTCACGTCTAGAATAACATATCAAATTCAGTTTAAATCCATTTAGCCTTTAAAAATTATGGAGTCGAAATGAATTCGCGACGAACTGTTTAGAACAGGACTGGAAGGATGGGACGGACATGGATAACATTACAAGATCTCTTCCACAGACATAACGGTGGCATAACAAAAACTATTTCAGTAGCTTTGTATATCTTTCTAAACTCGGGCGAAGTAAACAAGTTTGTCCTTTGTGATATGAAGTTTGATAGTAAAATGATGTATGGGGCAAATTGCATCATTCAGATAGGCATCTTACATGGTTCGGTGTAAACTATTCTGGAATGCTTTATAATGAAACAAGTCAACAGTAATTTTTTTACTAATTATCAGAAGAAGGCAGATAGGAAGGAAGTGAATATTGTGTCTTGCATACTGTAGATGAAAGGGTGAAAATACAAATCAAACTCCTGTAAATAATAAACACACATATCCCTTATATCTGAAACACACATTTTGTCAATTGGAAATATACAACAACCCTTATGATGCTACAGTGCTGTATAGTCTGGATATATGGCATGATGAATATATATATATATATATATATATATATATATATATATATATATATATATATATATATATATATATAAGTTGGGCGATAAATATAGATTTACTGATCTATATGGCATGATGAATATATATATATATATATATATATATATATATATATATATATATATATATATATATATATATATATATATATATAAAGTAAGTGGGGCGATAAGTATAGATTTACTGATCTCTGGAGTTAATGTCCCCATACCATTAAATGCCGATTTTCAAATAATGTTAACTTGTCTGTGGAAAACTACAACCCGTCAGCATATATAATACATACCGTATGTACTCGTTTATAAGTAGAGTTCATTTGCAAACAACATAGACCCTGATCTGCCGTCGCATAATGCTGTACTTGTAATCTTAATCCTAATACGAAAGCATAAAAGCAAGCACACAGCAGTTATTGTCCTCCAGAGTTTAGTAAATGTAGAGTTGATCTTTTATATCACATATGAGTTTACTTACAAGATAGAGCCGACTGTGGTAAAAGAAACCCAATGCTCGCAAAGATATTTTATACTCGCATTCCAGGACACGCGATTCTCGATGGTGTAGAGTCATCTGTACTCCAGTGGATATATATATATATATATATATATATATATATATATATATATATATATATATATATATATATATATATATATATATATATATATATATATGCATGATATTAAGTGGGCAAACATGCAGAAGCGATTATCTTCTCCGTTTTGGACTAAACAGAGTAGTATTATAGAACACACGAATGCATAATAATTAATCCGATCATTTTTCAAAACTTGTTGAACATTATAAAACCCTTGGCAATTTTTATTTTCTCTCCTTATAGGGACTGGCGGTGAAAATGACCTTTTTTATTTTATCTGAGCTTTGGTATTTGCAACGAATCTGCTCCCCCTAAAAAAAAAAAAAATTATAAAAAAAATAGCATCATATATTATAAATGATGTCAGACTCGACCGTACTAATAAGGAATCGACAAAAGTTTTGGAAACTTAAACCCTATTTGGCACAATGGATTCATCAGCAATTTTTATTAAGACAACAAAGCCCGTTTATTTGTTATTTACATTTTCCAAACAAATTTCTGGACTGAAAGATGTCATTGGAAATTTGAAATTCAACAGCAGTACGGCATAGATTTAAATTGCTTGACAAAAAGATAGGAAATTTTACGAAGAAAGGGTGTACTTGAATTCCTGTATAGTGTATTATTGTAATTATTGGTAGCTTAGTACAATCCAGGCCAGGACAGAACGGGCCTAAAACTGATAAATATTAAAATCATATGTACTGGATGCAACCCTAGACTCAGCCGCTTAACTCATTCTGACAGTGAAGGTAATTGACAGTTAAGCGAAATATTGACATAATTGTTATTGTTATGAAACGTAAGTCAGAAACACCCAAACCAATGATGAAAGTTGCAGGAAGTGATTCGGTATAGTAAAGCAGTTATTGGCCTTTTTGTGAGCTGGATATTCAGAATTTCCAACCTTTAAGCAACGATTTCCATCGGCCTAATGACCTCGGGAATTCTCACCTATCGGGTTGACACTTGTAAATGTTCATCCCCACAGAAGGGCAATAATTATATGTTATAATTAAGAACTAAACCATACCCATCAGGTGTTAATTGTCCCACATGAACACCAGATTTGTGAGAAGGGGAATCTGATCACAAGCCCCTGAGGGTTCAGTAACCCCAGGCGTCTAACAAAACCGCACTTTAAGTGCGACAATTGACACCTGTTGGGTATAATTTATTTCTTTTCTAACGATTTTGTCACACAATGCAAAATTAAATAAATGATGAGGGTTTTCTGGTTTTATAACCACTCTCTACTACATATCGGTTTCCTCATAGGAGCCCCAGCGCTTATATGTAAAATGGCCAATCAAAATTGTTAAACTTTGCGCATGCTTTCAAACTTGAAATTGCAGAGTTAGAAACCGTTCATCAAATTTTCGGGGGAGCCTGGGACAATTAAAAAAAAAATTCGGCTCACGAATAGCTAGAAAATATATTCTTGCTCTGATTGATAGGAAAAAAAAAAAAAATTATATCCCGGCTCTAAAGAAAATCCCAGGCTCCCCCTCTCTCCGCATCCACTCAAAAATGTAATGGTCTATCCCTTACGAAAAAATGCTATCGATTCGACATAAAAGTCTGTCATTGTATCGTAGTTTAACTTCGTCGTGATCAAGTGGTGAATTACACGTGGGGAAAAGTGTCAACAAAGAGTCTTAACAGAAAATGTAGTAGATACAATAAGTTTAGAATGTGAAGGAAAACACCAAAAAATTCTGGTTCTCTCTCTCTTTCTCTCTCCATGCTTACCACATGCAGGGTCGGTTTAACCGCTAGGCATACTAGGCTGTCGCAAAAGGCTACAAAATTTGGGAGGCGGCCAAAAAATGAATGAATAAAAAAAAGAAAGATAAATTGCGTAAAATAGAAGATAATAAGCGTCTAAAAATAGAAAGAGAAGAACAGAAGGAAAGAATACATGTACAATGTTCATTTTCGAAAGTTAATTGTGGGGGAGGGGGGCACAAGGCTGAAAGTTCGCCTAGGGCGCCAAATACCTTTGCGCCATCCCTGACCACATATACATATTTTCCGTATTATCGGCATTTCTCTTTATAGTTGCGGATATGCGGACGAATAACATAATAGTGCGGATTTTTTCATAATCTAAATTGACAATGTTACACCTAATTCTTTTATTTACAGTACTGGTAAATTTTCTGAACAAAATGTATGTCTATGAATATATTGCAAGCTGGAAGGTGGGGGTGGGGGTATGAATTATAAAAGGAAATAGCATAACAATAAGAGCGATCTCGATGTTTTTACTACTTCTACCAGTTTTCTAAGTGATTTCGTTATATGCGGTTTTATTACTTACCTGCGGATAAAAGTGAAGACATATATTGTTTACGATCAAAATGTTGACAATAAATCAGTGACCTGCCGGACCTCATATGATATGGTACAAAGTCTAAAGAAGGCTACATATTGATACAATTTTATTTTATTTTGTAAGACCTTGAACGCATATTCTCTCTCGCTCTCTCTTTCTCTCTCGTGGTTCTGGTCCCGACGTTGATACTCAATATCTGGAACGAGTACATGCCCCGGTATAAGAAAATAACTTCTTACTTATAACCAATCACTTTCTGCGGGACAGCTAGTGAAACAGCTCCAATTCGCCACCTTGTCTCGTGGATTTCGACCTGAAAGTGCTTGTTTAGGCATCCCTCCGGAGGTGATATTCACGGTAGCAGCAATTGCCTCGACATTGGCATCGCCGACAAAAGAAAATTATAGTTGCTGGCGATGAAAGTATTGCTGCAACATTTATCTGAATTGTTGGCGAAAGTTCTATTGCCCGTACATCTTTATATTTCGCAGTGCATATAGAATGATAGTCCAGTATTTTCTAGAACGTAATCTTATTACTTTTGAGAGCATCATTTTAATGTTTTAGGCCTCTGATGCTTAAAATTGTGACATAACGAGGACTGGCAAGGAGATAGAACATATTGTTTTGAGTCTGTGAGATAGATCCCAAACAAGTACACGTACTTAAAAAGAATTGTTCGCAAGAATATTTTCTCACCGTATTTTAAATTAGAGAGAATACAGAGATGATATCTGCTTGCTCCGAGTGAATAACGGATATATTTCATCGAGTGGGTGAAAAACTCAGTATTTTCACCCACGAGATGAAATATATCCGTTATTCACTCGGAGCAAGCAAATATTCTTTTTATTTTATGCTCAAGCGTATTGTCTAGCAATTTGTATAACACACTGAAGTAGCTGATTTCTTACTGCATCCCGCGCGATAATGTCAGCAGTTTACCGTTTATGTTCTGCTCTGTTTTGTGTATATTTGCACATAAAATATCAGTAGTTAGATCATGCTCCTTCGCAATTCAAGGTAAAACAGCAGATAAAAAGAAAATTTAAAAAAAAAAAAATTGCCCAATACTGGATTTGAACCCTGTTCGCCTGTATGCGAAGCAACCATCTTAGCCTTTACATCACGCAAGCGTCTTATAAAAAATTTGAAATTTATTAGTTTTAATGTTATCAATGTCTATTGACGGCCAGTGAAAAAATATCATATTTTTTCACTGTAGTGAAATATCACAATTATTTCACTCGGAAAATCCATGAATTCACTGCCTAGCGTAAAATAAATTAATTTATTAGATTGAAATCAAAACGTTGAGGCTTTTATGCTTGAATTATGTTATTTTGACCCACCCACCCCTGGAAAAAAACCCCCAAACAAACTTGGAAATGCATTGTACTTTGTATTTCCATTGAGGCCTTCGTGTTTAAGTGCCAGTAAACAAATAGTGTTCTGAAACATTTGTATCAAGCGCCAGATCTTAAGAAAGAGTATTGTCGTCACTGCGGCCATGCTTCATTACAATTAACTTCCCTGATCATTACTTAAGAGCGTGTTCAAAACCGTTATCATTAGATCACGTTGCTTCTCTTATTATTATTATAACTGAGGCCACTTTGCTTCATTAATGCAGTAGCCACCTGCACATCAGTGCTCTTTCACTGTTACCATACTGTATTACTATCACAACAATAAAGTTACTATCGCTAAGAATGTTTTCCTCGTGCATCAATATTCAGACTGCTGCCGCCATGCAGTTCCAGACATTAGAGGGCATTACTTAGTGAAAGCTAATAGACTAGTTACTTCAGAAACCAATAAACTAATACACTAGTTAACTTCAGAAAGAAAAAATGGCTACCTTGAATTCAAATATCTCCAAGATCAAACGGACATTCCTATAGAAATTTGGAAAACTTGGTTTCAGAGGGTATTATATCTATTACAAACACTGAGCGCACTGTGGTTCGAGCCATCACAAGCGCACTGTGGTTCGCGCCATCACAAGCGCACCGACATCAGTACTAGAAACTAAAATGGAAAGACAAACCAAAGTAATAGAACAGGAAAGGCAAACCAAAATAATAGCGAAAAAAGCTGAAGAGTCAACTGTTTCTTGAGACTCTGAGCAACGTATGGAGAGTTTACATTTTTGATCAAGGGAACTAGATCACCACAGGTCAGAAACAGAAGAGTACACACTCGGTCGAGGTGCTTAAGGGAGACAAATTACGCCTACTCTGCATTCAGGACCACGGTACGAGTCCCATGCAGACCCTAACATTTCCAAAAACTCAATGTATGGCACCAAATCTAAAATACACCAGAAATAAAATTGGACCTTGGAGCCAGACCAGAAAAATTTCCATTAGCACAAATCCAAATCACTTCTATGACCCCAAGGGGACAGCTAAATGGTATACAAATGCCTCAAAGTTCTAAACACAACACGTCAATAATTCAAAGCATGACAGCCCCTGGAATATATCAGAGTGCGCCAATAGTGAGTTTATTTTCAATAATATCTCTGACAATCTGGTTGTCTCGCCTCAGCATTCATCCATTGTTGTACATTTAGTGGAGATACTACGTCATTCAAACCCATTTGACAACACGACAGAATATATCGAGGCCACATGCTTCATTTAGGAAATATCACTCCGCCACTTTCACTGATTCAGACACGGCTAGTCCAGTATCAACATCATGACGCCACTGTATATGAATCCCAGACTACAGTCCTGATCTGTACGAAGTTACTCTAGGGGGACCTGACAAGCTAAGATTTAGTTCTTCAAGACATAGTCGGCATCCCATTGAGCGACAGTCCAGGTCCAAAGGAACACCTAGATGTGAGTTCATAATATCTAGTTCATCAGATCATTAATTTTGCTGGCAGAGGTCATTTTCACTGCAAAGCAGGGAGCTGCCAAGCAGCAAGAGCCCACAGCCGCTTAAGATGCCAATCTTTTCAGGAAATCAACTACCCAGCTTAGAAACCTTCATCTTTCAGTTTGAGTGTACTGCATTCCGTCATGGTTGGAAAGAAAACAAAGTCAATAGAATGTTTGATTGCTTGAGTGAAACAGCACTAGACTTCGCAAAGAAACTGATCGTGTCATCTATAGAGAAGTATACAATGAGATGAAATGAGGCTTTAGTAAAAAAAAAAAAAAAAAAAAAAAAAAGACGCCCTTGTCTCTACCTGACGACATCTTCAGTTTGTCCGGCAACAGGAATCTGACGTTAGAATACTTCTCTCAAAGGGTGCACCACCTTGCCTTGGATGGATGCAGCATGTGTGACAAAAAGCCATAGACGAATTTTTATGGGTCGGTGAGCGGTTACCTGGGAAAAAGACCTCGAGAGTTCCACTTTAATGTACCCATGACTCACACACCTACAAAATACCTCTTTCGAAAACGCGTTTTCTCTACTTTCAGTTGAGCCCTGTTGTGCAATTCATAAGTGGTCAGGTTTTTGTTTAAATGAACATTTCTGAAAGAGGTATAAATTCTTAACGACAGCAAATGGAAAATGTGTGAATTATACATCATGGCCTAATATCTTGATTGGGGCATATATATTTCAAATGTACTAGTGATTGACTAGCATTACTTCAGAATTTAACTTGCTTCATGTCAATTTAGTATTGTAAATTTTAGAACACGATTTTTACTTTTAAATAAGAAACTTCGTTGTTTTTGTTCATCTCTATTTGAAGATTGTTTTTCTTTTCCTTTCTATGTAATTTTATTTGTAATTATCAACAGCAATAATGTCATGGGGTTTAGATACCTGGATATGCACAAACACTCTCATATAATAATATACAACTTACTATATGGAATATATGCAAGTTTTAAACAATTTTTTTCGAAGTCGTCTGCTTCAGAGATAAAATCTGCTATTTAGTAGGGATTTTGATGTGCTGAATTCAAATATGACAATTAAAACAACTGATTGGCTACTGTTTCCAAGATATTTAAGTTTTTACATTTTACGTCTATGTATATTGTGTACATAGTAGACTTTTAATCATAAATTGTAAACCTAGGTCTTTCATGTGTTTATGGTTGCTTTACATGATACTATTTCACCTGTCCTGTTTATGTAACACTTAAAAAAACAGCAAAAGGGTTATATAAATAAAAAATATATTGAAACAAAAGTAAAAAAAACTAATATGTATATATAAGTACATAGTTTAGTCCTTATTCAGTGTCTACTCGGCGCTTCTTGGCTTGTCTCTTGTATTCATTAAATGGAGCATCTCTTGTCACTGTCCAGCAATAGTCTGCAAGCATTGATGGGCTCCATTTGCCCTGATAGCGTTTCTCCATTGTTGCAATGTCCTGGTGAAATCGCTCGCCGTGCTCGTCGCTCACTGCTCCGCAGTTCGTTGGAAAAAAATCTAGATGAGAGTGCAAAGAATGTATCTTTAGTGACATGTTGCAACCAAGGCTTTTGTATGCCTTGAGGAGTTTTCCACCAACTTGCTGTAGTTGTCTGCCTTGTCGTTTCCGAGAACATTTGTTGCCACTAACTGGAAGCCTTTCCATGGCGTCTTTTCCTTGCCACGCAGTGCACGGTGAAATGCATCATCTCGAAGAAGTTCACGAATCTGAGGACCAACAAAGACACCTTCCTTTATCTTAGCTTCACTTAACCTTGGAAATTTTCCATGTAGGTACTTGAAAGCTGCTTGTGTTTTGTCCATGGCCTTGACAAAGTTCTTCATCAGACCCAGCTTGATGTACAAGGGTGGTAACACAATCTTTCTTGATTCAACAAGTGGTGGCTGCTGAACACTTTTCATCCCAGGATCCAATGACTGTCGGAGTGGCCAATCTCTCTTGATGTAGTGGGAATCTCTCGCACGACTATCCCATTCGCAGAGAAAACAGCAGTACTTTGTGTATCCAGTCTGCAGACCAAGCAAAAGAGCAAGAACCTTGAAATCGTCACAAAGCTGCCACTGATGTAGGTCATAGTTTATGCACCTCGAAAGTTGTTTCATGCATGTTTTCATAGGTTTCCTTCATATGGACTGCATGACCAACTGCAATTGATGGCAAAACACTGCCATTATGCAGCAAAACGGCTTTAAGACTCGTCTTCGATTAATCAATGAACAGTCTCCACTCATCTGGATCATGAACGATGTTGAGGTCTGCCATCACAGCATCGATGTTGTTGCAGGCTACAAGATCACCTTCCATGAAGAAGAATGGGACAAGATCCTTTTGACGGTCACGGAACATAGAAACCCTAACATCACCTGCCAGGAGAATCCACTGCTGTAGTCTGGAGCCCACCAGCTCTGCATTACTCTTGGGTAGTTCCAAATCCCTAACAAGGTCATTCAGTTCACCTTGTGTTATGAGGTGTGGTTAAGAGGAGGAGGATGGGAGAAAATATGGGTCATGTGACATTGAATGTTCAGGACTAGAAGTTTCATCCTCTTACTCTTCCTCGTCTGACTCAAGTGAGAATGATTCTCGTGCATCAGGAACCGGCAGTCCTTCTCCGTGGGGTACTACATGTGCGGATAGCTGACGGAATGTTTGGATAATGCACAGTCCACTTTTTCTTCTTTGACACACCTTTCCCAACTGGAGACACCATGCAGAAGTAACAATTGCTGATATGATCTGTAGACTCTCTCCTATTCATTGGCACTGCAAAAGGCATAAATTTCCTTTTCCTGTTCAACCACTGGCGAAGATTTGTTGCACAAGTGTTGCAGCATATGTGTGGGGCCCACATCTTGTCCTGATCTCCAATTTTGCAGCCAAAATAAAGGTGATAGGCTTTCTTAACCATAGTGGTTATACTGCGCTTTTGTGATGCAAAAGTCACATCACCACAAACATAGCAGAAGTTATCTGCTTTGTTCACACAAGTAGGAGGCATCTCTGTTCACTTTGGCTAAACAGAAATGTGTCCCTTTGCAAAATCAAACACTGACAAATAAGAGAGCACGACACTGTATGATTTGTAGAGCTGATATAGGGACATTTCTTCAGTAGAGTGACGTAAGCTTAGTTATTATTGCATCATCCATGACTTCTAGGAATAACATGATGCAATTTATATAATGTATGACGCAATACCAGCTTCAGATTGCATCATTCATTGTTTTGTCTAAAAAGCAAGTACTGTCCAAACTCAGTCATAGATTTATTCATAGATCCAGTCAAAAATGTATTTTAGTCATTTCTGGTTTAAATTGAGATCCCTTCCCTTTATAACTCATTTATCCACCGCCATTCCCAAGTTAAGGGTCGTATATACTGACCCAGTATAATATCTTTAAAACTAGAGCTAATCAACAATTTTAAGCTTCATTTTCGTTCTCAGTGACCCAGAATTAGTAAAGTTTGACAACATTTATTGCGGAAGCATTTTGGCTGTAGACCGGTGTTAAATGTATTAAATCTAATTAATTAACTCTACTTTGGCAGAAGTCAAAGTATTTTGTTTATATAGCCTGTCAAATTAAAGTCATAAGGTCTTATCAATCATTTCTTTATCACATAAAGATGTGCAAACCATTGTTGGGAAGTGTATTCAGTATATATGTATGAAAAGCACATCTGAGAAAAAGAAATCCCAAAAATTCCTATTCTTGTTTCTTGTACCCCACTTAGCCACTAATTCCTCCAATCCACCCCCACCATCACCCCCATGTGTTGCTGCCGCGGCAGAATGCTAACTTCATTTATCTGTGATATAATTTATGCTGATAACTTGTTGAAAAAACAAAATACAATTAGCGATATCGTCTATAAAAAAAAGACATTCAAAGTAAAGCAAACCATTAGCAGAAAGTCTTATGCAAAGTCAGTCGGTTGAATCTTTGTCAGGAGTATTTTCAATATTATAAAATCCTTTCTTGTTGATTTTGTGATCTTCATTAAAAATGTTTTGACGACTTCAGATTTGTATATCTTAAAGCCAGAATTTCTTATTAATCATTTCTGTATCACACCATTGTTTCCATGTCCATTCAGTATATATGTATGAAAATCAGATCAGAGAAAATAAAAATCCGAAAAATTCCTATTCTAGTTACTTGTACCCCACTCAGCCACTAATCCCTGTTTGGCAACTTTTTGTTTCCACTTTTGGTAACACAGATAGTGGAAAATTTGGTTTGCAACTGTATACATGATTTTTGTTTGCCGCATGAAATGATTATTAATATCTGACGTTGCCCTTATATCTCATAGCTATCATTCAATGTCTTTTATAAAGTGAATGATGGTGGTTAGTAGTGGTAGAATAGGCGTTTTAGATTTTTACTGATGGGATGAGTCAGCACTTCTATACCTATGACTTTTGTATTGTTTATCTTAGTCGTCGCATATCAATGCGTGCACGGTTGGGTTTATAAAATATAATTTTAAACGCTAGCGTGAAAAAAAGATTTTTACGTACCAAAAATCGGCGGCTAGCTGTTATCGATTTGCGATCACAGTCATTTGAAAAAACAACAGCTACACAATCTGGACACGTGTGTGCTTTGTAAACAGTTACTCGACTTTTACTGTTTGCAAATCCACTATTATTGGAAATGCCACAAGTGAAGTTTTCAGTCAGGCCCGATTATTGATTGTAACTATACTACACTATATGATGTGGAGATTCATTTTCTGTGAAACTAACAATACTACTGTGAAACACAATTATTGATCGCCACCGACTGTGTAAAATATGTTGCTTGTATTGTTTTCTGCTGCAGCAGAAAATATTTTCTCCACAGCCAAGTTAGGCTGATATTATGTTTCAACACCGACTATCAACTATGGCACTGTGTGATTATTGATCGCGGTATACTGTACAAAAATATTTTGCACTGACTGTGTCAGAGTTTATGTGAAAATATTATACATGTATAAGATATGTATCCCGGTATATATAACAATGGCGGAAAATTCACAGATCGATGCTTATAGTATTCTAAAAGAATTTATCAAAATATCCGAGTCTGGAATTAATCTACCAAACTAATGGACTGTGGAAAACGTCGCAGAAAAGATTAAGTAGTTGTTTCGCTTAAATGTATCAAAAAGATTTATCAACTAGGCTCAAAAGAAGTCGTATGATTTTTCAAACACTTATTTGGAGCATATTGATAAATTAATCAACTTAGGAATTATTCTTGAAAAACAGCGATGCCAATTTGGAGAAAAATATAACAAGAAACCTTCTAAAACATTATTTGATATTGTGCAGGAAAAAATAAAGTCGTTAACGCTAGCTGCATCACCTGGTACAGATAGCGAATACTATAATGACGATGACAACGACACATCGAGCCACTATTCGAGCAATATCGAAGATCACCAAGAACAAATTAATGCATTAATATCACAATGGCATATACACTTACCAACCATGACATGAAGTATTATGAAGAATTATTCAACGAGCTAGAAGCAAAACATCTAACTCTATGTGATACATTTACCAAAGATATATTTAGGCATATGACATACAACATAGATTATATGAATAAGTGTTACAAAACGTTTGAGATTATTGGATATGACAGATTGTATGGTTATGATTGTGTAGACGTTGGTTCTACGTTCATATAATGATGAATTAAAGGTAATTCGGGGTGATTTCGCCTTGAAGAAAATTATATCTGAGTTGGGACCTCACCCATTTGGCCTGGATTGGGAAAACGAGCCTGTTTATTTAGCAGGCCCTGATGTAACATTAAAAATCACCTTTTTAGGGTGGGGAAAAAAGTATTGTACAGTTAATGGCTGTAAAATCGACTACTATCCTTTGAATTCTGAAACGTCTACTCACATACCACTGTGTATAAAGCCGAAAATATGAAAAAGACGAGAGATTGAAGCAATTAAAAGTTTCATTAGAGACTAAATTGTCCATATATATATATATATATATATATATATATATATATATATATATATATATATATATATATATATATATATATATATATAAATCACATTTGCTTGCGTTAAGTGTTGGCCCGGGTGCTCGACCATGCCTCAAATATGGTATCGGAGTAAAGTCTCCTAATCAGCTCTGCCGACCATGCGGATTTGTTTGCGAGTATAATCGTGCATGCCGTCAAAGATCGGCCTGTGCAACAGCAGCGAAACCAATTGCGGAAATACCCAACATTAACACCTCCGTTGATGAAAATGATATAGAAATAAATGAAATAATAAGCAGGATTGAGGCAATTGCCATTTCCAACCCAGAAAAGTAAAAATTCTTAAAAAATGTATTGACGGAATTCACAATTAAACAAAGATTTTCCTAGTATAACATTATGTCGACTGTGATTCAACTAAAACAACTCGCTCGACAGCGTGGGATACAAATACTAAGCCCTATGCGAAAAGCTGACATACTTACGCTATTAGGACTCATAACTGAATCACAACTGCAACCGCAACAACCAATTACCGCAGCAGCAACGGTACGACAACTGAGACAATTCGCGCGCGAGCGTCACATACCATTACCGAGAGTTGCAACAAAAGCTAACATACGTGTTTAGAGGTATCGTAGCCGAACCGCGCCAGACCGTGAGACAGCTTCGTGAAACAGCAGCATGATTCAATATTGAAATTTCTTCACGAGTCATGCGTGCGGAAAGTGCAAATATAGTTCCGGATGAACAAAACCGTCGACGTGTTGCAGCCGCTATCGCCACTGAGGCAGTTGAGGATGTTCGTGAAAAAGACCGCCGTCGTACCGCGGCTGTTCGCGAACAAGAAGTCCCCGAGTTTAACTTTCACAAGGGTAAGAATAATCATGTGGATTACAGTGCGATTATTCAAAACACGTACGCGGCAAGCAAAGACATGATAAAACTTTTATTGAATATGTGCCCCCCCCCCCCCCCCCCCCCGTCTTAAAGCGGATATTGCTGTCCATGTGTATTTGACTATGCCGCTTAATCGCAAGTCATCAGACAAGGATGGATTTATAGCCATAGACCGGTGGTTTCATGGTCGTCCACTTATAATCACGAACCGCAACGACACCAAGGATATCAATAATGCATTGGATGCAGGTACTGAAAAGATTCTCAATACGTTGGAAATATTCACCAGAGCCGGATCAGAATTGACTCATGACAGATGTACGGAAGTTCAACTGCATATTTCCTCAAACATGCTATTCCGCGGATCGAATTATATACCAACGCCAGACTATGTTTCGCCGCGGTTAGTGATAAATGTAAAAAACGATGACAATCTATGTTTTGAATGGGCGATCACGTCAGCGTTACGTCCCGCGTGACAATACAGATCAGCTGCGGAAATACCAGCAATACTTGGGTGAACTATATTTTGGCAACATTGAATTTCCAGTGCAAGTTACCAAGGCTACACTGAACAAATTTGAAGAACTTAATCCGGGTATCGCTGTTAAAGTGTTCGCTTGCGACAAAGGTTTTTATCCGCTTGAACTATTTCCACATGTGCAAAGTAAATATTGGCATGGAGGGACCAAGATTAATCTGCATGGAAGGTTCAGCGTCATTATCTCATTACGTATGGATAAGGACTCTTTCCAGATTGCTTAACCGACAGAGCAAGTACCGCGGTAAAAAGTTTCCATGCGACCGTTGCCTGCATTTATTTACCACAAAACAGGGGCTTGACGAGCATGACTTTTATTGTGGTGGAATCTGTAAAAAAAAAACTCAGAGTACGATTATGTCAGAACCCGGCAAAAACATTTAAAAATTTACCAAGGTGCAACGAGAGATGAAAGGACCGTATATCATTTATGCGGACTTTGAATGTTTGAATGTTTGAATGTTCCTGAGGTTAACACAAATACAACACAAGCTGCGGAACAAGTCCCATGCGGGTTTTGCTACATTGTCGTCAGATGTGATCGAGCACGTGAGCCACCAATATTGTATCGCTCGAGGTTACTAGGAAATGGATGCGCGAACAGCTCGGTTCGCCCGAAGACACGATCATGATTGGTGATGATATTGATAAGTTTATCGCGCCTACTCATTGCCGAATTTGCAAAGGAGCTTTTAGCTCTACCGATGCGAAAGTTCGCCATCAATGTCATATCACTGGTGCGTACTGAGGAGCCGCACACAACGACTGCAATCTACAGTTGCGGATTTGCCCAAAGAAAATACAAGTTCCTTTGGTGTTTCATAACCTGTGCGGTTATGATAGCAACTTGATTGTGCTGGCAATCGCAACAGCGTCGAATACGCCAATAAGCGTCATTCCCAACAACATGGACAAATACATGACGTTTTCGGTGGGTCAGTTGCAGTTCATTGATTCGATGCAGTTTTTGTCTTCATTATTGGAGAAACTAGTTAGCTACTTTGCGGTGGAAACCTTGAAAATCACCAGTCGATATGTTTCCGTTGCGCAAAGTCCACTCACGGCTGACAAGTTAAAGTTGATAACGCGAAAAGGAGTGTACCCGTACCAGTACATGACCGATTGGGAAAAGTTTGCTGAAACTCATTTGCCATCGATTGACGCATTTCATTCATCGTTGTCTCGCGAAGGTATTTCCACCGAGGACTACGCACGCGTAAACCCGGTTTGGTTCGCATTCGAATGTAAAAACCTCGGTGACTATCACGATTTGTATTTGCGCACCGATATGTTGCAGGTCGCGAATATGTCTTTGAAGCGTTTCGCGATACCGCCATGAGAATATACAATCTCGACCACGCGCACTACTTTACGTCACTGGGAATGGCCTGGGATGCATTGCAGTTAAAAACCAAGATCGAGTTGGAATTGCTGACCGATATTGGTCAGCACTTGTTTATCGAGCGCGGAATCCATGGCGGGATTTCAATGGTTAGTCATCATCGCGCTTGCGCGAATAACATGCGCGTGGACGGATATGATCTGCTGTCCCAAACAGTTACATCATGTATCTTGACAATATTAATCTTTAGGGATGGGCGATGATGCAGCCTCTGCAGTTGGTGGGTTTTCGTGGATAGATCCCGCGGATGTGGACTTGAAAGGATATGTATACGATCACGACAGCAACAGCGACCACGGATACTTCTTCGAAGTCGACTTGGAGGACCTAGACAAGCTTCACCACGCCCACAACGACTACCCGCTGGCACCGGAAGCGTTGTCGGTGCCCCACGAATGGCTGTCCCTGTATCAGTGCACGATCATAGACGAATCTGGCCGCAAGTTCGTCGATTGCACCAAACTTGTTCCAAGTCTTCGTTGGAAAACCAACTATGTACTTCACGTACGAAGCCTACAGTTGAATCTGCGATTGGGAATGCGTGTAAGTAAAATTCATCGGGTGCTCGGCTTTCGCCAGCGCGCTTGGATGGCTCCTTATATCCAGATGAATAAGAATCTGCGCACCAAGACCAAAAACGATTTTGAAAAATAATTCTTTAAACTAATGAACAATTCTTTGTTTGGTAAAACGATGGAGAATCTTTGAAAACGAATCCGCGTCGACCTTGTCCGTATTACCGAACCAGACAAGCTTCGAAGGCTCATCGCGGACCCGGCTTTTGAATCCCAAAAGATCTTTGATGGTGGGCTTGTTGCCGTACATTGTACAAAATCGAAACTGAAGCTGACAAAGCCTATCTACTTTGGCACGTCTGTGGTTGATCTTTCAAAGCTGCTCATGTATGAGTTTTACTATGACAAAATTAAACCATTTTACCGCGATCGTGTTAAGATGCTTTACACCGACACCGACTCGCTGCTGATGCATAAAACCACCGACGATGTGTACGCGGATATCGCATCGGACAAACTTGTAAACGAATTTGAAAACAGCGATTATCCTAAGGTTCACCAGCTAAAAAGCGATGCAAGCAAAAAAGTCGTGGGGAAATTCAAAGACGAGTGCTCGGATAAACCTATCATCGAATACGTGGGAGTGCGCCCTCAAATTGTACCCGATTGTGGTTGGACCGCAGGGCCGTCTCAAATCCGAAAACAAAAAGAAAGTGAAAGGAGTTGCCGGGGTTATTGTAAAAAAGGATCTCACACACGACATGTACTTGGAATGTATTCGAGAGCGATGTGAATACACAAATACCGGCAACATGATGATGAGTAAACAACATCACAAAGGTTAGTTTGTCACCGCTGGACACCAAATGATGGATACTCCCCGACGGAATTACCACTTACGCGTACGGGCATCATGTGATTACAGTGCCGTTTACAATTTCAAAATAGGTCTTACTGGCAGCTCCGAATTTGCAGGAACTACTTGTAATTCCTCTCCCACAAATGCTCTACCAGGAGGTTTTGCCAATTGCTCATCCACAGGCGCCAAATAATAACGTCTTGGTTGTCCTTGAAAGCCAATCGGGTCGAGATAGTAAATACATCGACGGACCATACTGGATCAGTAGCACGACGTTGCCTACCTTCTAATTCCCCAGGTACATGCAGATACCGAACAAAATTGCTTTTGAGTGATTCTAACGGTGGTGGATGTGAAAATGATTTCACAACAGTGACAGCCTTTCGCCGAATCGCATCTGAGGGTTTTAATCCAATCGCGCGAGTGATTTAATTGTTCAGCGCTGCGATGACTGAACGAAGCCGTGTTATCCACTCGCGAGATCGTTGTACGATCCGAGATCGCTGTTGAGTGTTAGCACTCTGAGACCTCATAAACAATTCCTGCGCGTACTGATGTCCGAATAATCGTTCCGCAAGTGTACGATTAAATCGTTCCACAATAGTCTGGTCACGATGTATGTTAACATGACTAACACGGACCCGCACATCGTGCTTGGTCAACAAAGCAGCAACGGATCCGAGAAATTCTTTACCTGGATCCACTTGTAATAGCAGTGGCCATGTTAACGGCTGAATCTTTGGACGCCAGCGGCTCCGCTACTTTGTATCTGCTAGCGATATCTACGACGGTTAACGCGTATTTGTATACGCGTCCGTGTACCCGATCATGTGGAAGAAATAGCAGATCAACCTGGTGAACTTCGACATCAAACAAACCACGGGAAATCTTTCTTGCACGGGCAGGTAAATTTGCCACAGCGCTTGTTTCGTGACGTGCAAGGATATCATTTGATGCTTTGTACGCAGGATCGTGTCGGTAACATGCAGCATCGACGCGGTTGATGGGTGATTCTCCACGTTTCGGTTGGTTGTGAGAATCAAGCCATATATTCAGCCGTGTTCCAGGTCCACAGTAATTGTGTCCGGGAATGTGCTTTTCACCAGGATATTTACTCTATGGTGTCCCGGGTAACTTTGCTAATGCGGCAGCGACATCACCGCCGACGACTTTTTTTTTAAAACCTGGAGCTTTCAGCTCCACCGATAGACCCGAAAGGTCTGACAAAGGTGAACTTGTTTGCGTTACATCGAACACAAGTTCCTGCGATCGCGGCTTGACCATTAAAAGTTTGAACTCCAGTTGGATTCGCAGTACGAGTTTTCAAGCGGCATCGGACACAATCTGAAGATGTGATTGTATTATACAACATGGCTGTTGACATGTAACATGGCATCACGAACAAGGAAAGGCACCGAAGACTCCAAAGATTTGAAAAGCTCCGTGTCAAGAAAAATCGAAGATTTTTCCGTCATTGACCTCTCCGCGCAGGCAGAAGCAAAACCGTCCAAACACGGTGATATGTTGCCAAATTCGGTTCGCGCGCTAATCATTGGTCCGGCCGGTTGAGGGAAAACCCAACTGTTGTTGTATATGATTTTGCGACGGTTGACGTGGGATCAGTTGTATGTGATTGCACCGTCGGCAGATGATCAACCGTGTTACGACGTACTCATGGATTTGGCGAGTGCGCTTGCGTTGTCGTCAGGTAGTTCCACGGTTGATTTCACTGGTCTAGAGCCAAAATGCTTCCGCAATAAATGTTGTCAAACTTTACTAATTCTGGGTCACTGAGAACGAAAATGATGCTTAAAATTGTTGATTGGCTCTAGTTTAAAAGATATTATACTGGGTCAGTATATACGACCCTTAACTTGGGAATGGCGGAGGATAAGTGAGTTATAAAGGGAAGGGATCTCAATTTAAACCAGAAATGTCTAAAATACATCTTTGACTGGATCTATGAATAAATCTATGACTGAGTTTGGACAGTACTTACTTGTTAGGCAAAACAATGAATGATGCAATCTGAAGCTGGTATTGCGTCATACATTATATAAATTGAATCATGTTATTCCTAGAAGTCATAGATGATGCAATAATAACTAAGCTTACGTCACTCTACTGAAGAAATGTCCCTATATCAGCTCTACAAATCATACAGTGTCGTGCTCTCTTATTTGTCAGTGTTTGATTTTGCAAAGGGACACATTTCTGTTTAGCCAAAGTGAACAGAGATGCCTCCTACTTGTGTGAACAAAGCAGATAACTTCTGCTATGTTTGTGGTGATGTGACTTTTGCATCACAAAAGCGCAGTATAACCACTATGGTTAAGAAAGCCTATCACCTTTATTTTGGCTGCAAAATTGGAGATCAGGACAAGATGTGGGCTCCACACATATGCTGCAACACTTGTGCAACAAATCTTCGCCAGTGATTGAACAGGAAAAGGAAATTTATGCCTTTTGCAGTGCCAATGAATAGGAGAGAGTCTACAGATCATATCAGCAATTGTTACTTCTGCATGGTGCCTCCAGTTGGGAAAGGTGTGTCGAAGAAGAAAAAGTGGACTGTGCATTATCCAAACATTCCGTCAGCTATATGCCCAGTAGTACCCCACGGAGAAGGACTGCCGGTTCCTGATGCACCAGAATCATTCTCACTTGAGTCAGACGAGGAAGAGTAAGAGGATGAAACTTCTAGTCCTGAACATTCAATGTCACATGACCCTTATTTTCTCACTTGAGTCAGACGAGGAAGAGTAAGAGGATGAAACTTCTAGTCCTGAACATTCAATGTCACATGACCCTTATTTTCTTCCATCCTTCTCCTCTTAACCACACCTCATAACACAAGGTGAACTGAATGACCTTGTCAGGGATTTGGAACTACTCAAGAGTAAGGCAGCGCTGTTGGGCTTGAGACTACAGCAATGGAATCTCCTGGCAGGTGATGTTAGGGTTTCTATGTTCCGTGACCGTCAAAAGGATCTTGTCCCATTCTTCTTCATGGAAGGTGATCTTGTAGCCTGCAACAACATCGATGCTGTGATGGCAGACCTCAACATCGTTCATGATCCAGATGAGTGGAGACTGTTCATTGATTAATCAAAGACGAGTCTTAAAGCTGTTTTGCTGCATAATGGCAGTGTTTTGCCATCAATTGCAGTTGGTCATGCAGTCCATATGAAGGAAACCTATGAAAACATGAAACAACTTTTGAGGTGCATAAACTATGACCAACATCAGTGGCAGCTTTGTGACGATTTCAAGGTTCTTGCTCTTTTGCTTGGTCTGCAGACTGGATACACAAAGTACTGCTGTTTTCTCTGCGAATGGGATAGTCGTGCGAGAGATTCCCACTACATCAAGAGAGATTGGCCACTCCGACAGTCATTGGATCCTGGGATGAAAAGTGTTCAGCAGCCACCACTTGTTGAATCAAGAAAGATTGTGTTACCACCCTTGTACATCAAGCTGGGTCTGATGAAGATCTTTGTCAAGGCCATGGACAAAACACAAGCAGCTTTCAAGTACCTCCGGTTTTAAATTTCCAAGGTTAAGTAAAGCTAAGATAAAGGAAGGTGTCTTTGTTGGTCCTCAGATTCGTGAACTTCTTCGAGATGATGCATTTCACCGTGCACTGCGTGGCAAGGAAAAGACGGCATGGAAAGGCTTCCAGTTAGTGGCAACAAATGTTCTCGGAAACAACAAGGCAGACAACTACAGGGAGTTGGTGGAAAACTCCTCAAGGCATACAAAAGCCTTGGTTGCAACATGTCACTAAAGATACATTCTTTGCACTCTCATCTAGATTTTTTTCCAACGAACTGGGGAGCAGTGAGCGACGAGCACGGCGAGCGATTTCACCAGGACATTGCAACAACGGAGAAACGCTATCAGGACAAATGGAGCCCATCAATGCTTGCAGACTATTGCTGGACAGTGAGAAGAGATGCTCCATTTAATGAATACAAGAGACAAGCCAAGAAGCGCCAAATAGACACTGAATAAGGACTAAACTATGTACTTATATATACGTAAAAGTTTTTTGACTTTTGTTTCAATATATTTTTATTTATATAACCCTTTTGCTGTTTTTTAAAGTGTTACATAAACAGGACAGGTGAAATAGTATCATGTAAAGCAACCATAAACACTTGAAAAGACCTAGGTTTACAATTTATGATTAAAAGTCTACTATGTACACAATATACATAGACGTAAAATGTAAAAACTTAAATATCTTGGAAACAGTAGCCAATCAGTTGTTTTAATTGTCATATTTGAATTCAGCACATCAAAATCCCTACTAAATAGTACATTTTATCTCTGAAGCAGACGACTTCGAAAAAATTGTAGACCAGTGTTTCTTGTCCGCAATCGGTGAAGCGCCTACGATTGACGATCTTGATTCAAGCGTGAATAATCTTGTCGTGTACGATGATGTAAAGTTTGAACACCATATCAATCCCGCGCAAATATTTTCCCGAGGCCGACATAAAAACACAGATGTGATCTATTTGACTCAACGATACGCACACGTGCTTAAAGTTATCCGAGACAACTGCAACATGTTGATGATATTTCGCGGCATTGACGCGCATGGTCTTGCAAAGATTCATTGGACTTGTTGTGCCGCCGACCACACGTGGTATGAATTTCGAAATATGTTCGAGGAGACCACCTCGGACCCAAATAGTTTTCTCACTATTGACTTGACTGGTGGACCTGGAGTGCTAGCACTCTATAGCGGTCTCGCCTCCAGCAGCGGAGGAAAATATCGAGCCGGTTTAGAAAACGCAATTGAACAACCATGCCAAATACAAAAGTGTCGAAAACCTAGAAAACTTCGCAGAAGAAAGTTCCCCTTTCCGCCAGTGATAATATAGCAGAGTATGGGGAGCGACGCAGTCAAGCTGCCCGCGAACACCAGGAACTGATTTGCGATGTTATAGCCGGCCGCAAAAGTGTCAAAGAATGTTACAATCGCGACAATACGCACGAGAAGATCTTACAGAGGGATTTGAACAAACATTTGCACCGTTGATTAAACCAACACGTGAAACTGCAGAAGAGGTGAAAAAAGTCACGATGGCGTTACGATCAGAAGAAGAACCAGTTCCAATAGTCGAGTCAGCCTAAGCCACTGCGGGCTTACCAACGAAGCTTGCGACACTAGAACACACCACCACAGAGACACTTAAAAATATTCCACAAAAACAACCACCCATGTACCAGTCGGAGATGAAAACAAAGTCTCATTTCTTTACTGAAGACGCTCGCGAATGTATTCATGAAATCCTCTTAATGCCGCTCTTACGCCACCCATCAGCTGGGAACGATGGATGTTTAAACTACCAACAAGGAGACATCCTCAACACCTAACCGACGAATGGCCCGAGTGGGTATTTAAAGAGTTTACAGGAAAATCACGAATTATGCCTAATGATGATGCGTTGATTCTGTTTTAATGCGTGCGTAATGAATTTTATGCTAGATCCGAGGACAAAGATAACGAATTATGGAAAGATTTTATGAAAAAGTATTACAAACTAGAAATGGTCCCATCTCATCCACCTGCGAAACGCTATCGTAGTCCCTATGCTCCCACAATTCCATACGATTTTTTTCTATGGATATGTAAAACCTGGACCATCATGCGAACCTGAACCTGGACCATCATACGAACCTGAAGCCCCACTATTATACGAACCTGAAGCCCAACGAACAAAAGATAAAGAAGCACCGACTCAAAAACAACAAAGACGTGTGTTGAGAAGCAGGCAGAAGCGGCAGCCCCACCCGAGTCCATATGGAAAGAACAAGTAGAAATGCTTCGAGAACCAGCTAAACGTTTTCTCGCGTTAATGTATGAACTTATTGAAGACATCGATGATTATACGTCTAACACAATAACGAGTTTTTAGGAAACACTTCGTGTCGAGACGCTCCGCGTCTTACGTGAAATCAATGCTGCGTTGCAAAGTGTTTTTGCAAATACAACCTCGAGCGTTACCTCTATGATCACGAGACAGTTGCGCCTCCTGTAATAATACTGAACTTCCCGCATGCGCGTACGACATGGAATCGATCAATGAAGAAGTTCGACGGAGAATCACATTGGTGACAGGCAAGGACTCTAAAATTTCCATACGTGAACCCACTTTCAACTCTGTCATCGCGATCGAATCTTCACAGTACGCGGTTGACATTGCACGGTCGTCAATAAGAATAATTTTAGGTTGGCCTGAAAACATTTCCGATGACAAACGATTGCTACGTATGGGATACCATATCGCTCCTGACATTGTCGATATTACCTCAACGATTCAAATTAATTTAACATGTGACGCAATCAGTGGCAGTTACGAAAGTGAGCTCGCTCAAAGTTACATATTGTTTGCTTTTTCCCCCACTGCGGAACCGGGTGATTTGATATCAATTGTTCCCGCGTCACCGCTGTATCTTCCATGTTATAATCCTCGGTTGACACATATCCGTTTTACCTTTGTGGACCAGGACGGCCCCATGTTGGACCTGCGCTGGGAAACTATGACGATACAACTGTCCATTAGAGATCGACCTGACATTTAATATAATGACAGTCGTACGTGGACGTGTGATACCAGTGCGTGTTGTAAACGCGAGAAAACCTGAAAACTTGGTGATGTTGCCTGGGGATTGTTCACAGGGCACCCAAAGTGCTAGTGGCGTTGACCTCACGCGCTGCACCAATTGCTAAACAAGTTGCAATGCGAGTCGTTGATAGCATCAAAAACATTGCTGCGGATCGGTTGAAAAATCTTGGATCGCAGGCGTTTCAATCGCTTCGAGATCAATTACAACGATTAGTATCTCGAGCAACACCAAAACCAATTACACTTCCATCGATGCCCGCACTGGTCAGTAAAATCATCAATGAAGCTGCTCAGCAGCGTATCGCCGAATCAGCGATTGCAAATATGGCAATGGGAAGCGGATTACAGTTGTGGACGGGACGCGAGCGGCAACGCCGTCGCAAGCAAAAGGTATTAGACGAACCAATTAATGTATATACATAAGTAAACACAATGGCAAACGTCAAAGATAGATCCTATACCGCGTTTGACCTGGACGCGCCTGTGTTGGTGGATACAAGTAAAAAATATATTCAGTATTATTCGTACCCGGCTATGGTTCATTATGAACATAAAATAGAATTACAAGTGCAGGACGCGTCTAGGTCTTTTCTTCCGTGTGAGGCTTTCTTGGAAATCGAAGTAAAACTTGCACGTGACAACGATGCTGATTATCCTGCTATGACTCGTGTTGGATTTGTCAACAACGGCATCATGGCTTTGTTCAACAGAGTAAGTTATTCCGTGGACGGAAACGAAATCGAATCAATTTTCAACAACGTCGACATTGTTACGACGTTTCGCGGACTCAACAGATACAGTGACGATTATGTGAGGTCTGATGGCCCGTCTATGATGTTTCACAAGGACGCAAACGACCATGCAGATCATGTACAGTTTATAACACAACGGGTGCAAATCCCGCCTTCGCTGTAGATGGTATAGAAGATTTAACGTTTCCTAATGACAGTTTCAACACTGGATTTGCACAGCATCGAGGGTAACTTCACGGAGGTTCATTGAAGTTTTCGTGCTTGATTCTTCTCAGTCACAGAGATGTCCGCAAGGTTATCTTCGGGGCCAAACACACAGTCATGTTAAACCGTAAGAATAAAGACAACAATGCAATTTGGCGTGATGTAGGTGCCGCTGATGGTAAAATTGTGTTGTCAATATACACATTGTGGATGCCTGCGCTAATCCCTTCACTGGCTGTAGAAACCCGTTTGTTGTCCTTTATGGAGTCTGGAAACACCTCAGCGCTGTCGTTTCTCGCACACACCACAGACTCAGTTCCAACGACCATTCAGGGACAGTTTACATGGCAAATAAGTACCCAACATGGTCTTAGCGCACCACAACATGTGTTTGTGCGTTTCAAAATATGAATAGAGACAATAAACAACACCAGAGCGCTATGATATTTGACCAGCTAGAGTGTCTGAGGTTTCATTGCGGTTAAACGGTCATCAGGAACCCTCTGAAGAAATTCGACTTAACTTCGCAGACAATCAAGTCACACGTGCATATCACACTATGTGATCGTACCTGGACAGGCATCAAGACATTAACACAGGTCTGCAGATTTCCCAGCAAGACTTTCGTACGTTGTACAGATTTATTACTTTTCGCTGGAACACCTGGTGTTGTTCAGACAGTCCGTGGTTGACATGTACTTTCATGCACGTGTAGGTGGATCCGTGCCCGCCGACAATCCTGGCGCCAGTCCCCCCGTAAAAGGTGGTTACAGATGCATTACTACGATTCTCTCCGACAAGACTCTGTTGTTGGAGGGTGCAGGTGGTCAAATGAAGAATATTGACGCGCCTGTGGAAAATTCATAGCGGTTGCAATTGAACCTGTTACATTTGTAAATAATGCTCTACTACGAAAACCAGCTTGCGAAAATCAAAAGCGCAATACGAAACGGATGTGGGGTCACATTGAAACTTTCTCCGGCAAGGTTAATTGGAAATGTCCATGAGTGGTTGACCCAAACGCAACTTAGTCAGCTTAATGTGGCCAAACGAAAGAACACCTCGGTGACATTAAAGTTATCCAAGTCGGAGGTGGCGCACATGTAAAAGACCGGAGGAATATTTCCATTCCTTGCGGCGACTCCAGCGTCGTTAGCCGCTCCGGCTCCGGCGGTTGCAAAATCGACTGCGCTCTGAGCTGTTGGAACCGCATCCGGGATAGCGCTATAAAAGGATGTTGGGGAAAAATCTAGGTAAAAAAAGGAAAAGGTCTTTGATTACCAAGAACAACTCGCAGAATACCCTCAGGCAAAGGTCTTCGACTACCCAGTAAAACTCGCAGAAGGCCCCGCCGTTGACCAATTTTGATTTACTCACGATGGTAAAATCAGTCAAGCATTTCCGATGTGTCTTTATGCGAGATGAACTTGCATCGATGATTCCCAACGCGAGGTAAACCGGCATTGTTAACCTTGATTTTACAACCAGACCTGGCACTCATTGGGTTGCATACGCGAGAACACCTCGACATCTTTTGCATTTTGACTCGTATGGGCTTGCGCCACCGATTGGAGTTGTTAATTATTTAACCCGAGGCGGCGAACCTCAACAACAAAGTTGTCTCCCACTGTTTTAGTCAACAGTGCCGTTGCAAACTCGGCTAGACATGCCAATGTGGTGTCATCTTGTTGTTTAAGCGTTGCATGCACTAGCGGGAAGCAAAACTTGTTCAACACAAGCGCTTGTTGATTTTACATTAAACTACACTTGATAGTGTACAGATGCCAATTAACATTTACGAACGCTACTCAACCAGACGCAGTGCCGATGGGGATTTGAGCAGGTTTGCCACCAAATCGGATTTGACCGAGTTTACCAGCCGGGTTTTTGTTGATGTCGACCCGGGCAATGTTGTGATTTTCCAAGATCAGACTGGAAAACTTAAAACGTCCAACGTGGATATCAACGATGCTGTGCTGAGGCTGCGAGGTGCTGTCGCGCAAAACCTGGCCGCGATCAGTGAAAACTGGGCATTCAGAGACTCTCGTACGTCGATTGCGTTTATCAAAAACTTTGTTGACAATGCTGCTGCTACAACAAAACAATACGTGGATGAACAGATAGCAGACGTGCCAGCGCCACCGCGCGTAGTAACTTCATGGAGCCAAATTCAAGGAATATTAATAAAAGAAGGAGAGGTACAAACTGGCCAACTATCCTTAGCAAATAGTCGACTTGTTTTCGGTTCTTTTGAAAGTGGTTTTGATATACCTAAATGTCACATCTTGAAAGTGCGCGAGTCCGGATCATACTTGTTTATCATAACCGGAAATTAAGGTACGTGGGGTAGAATGGGAATGTTAATAAATGATCGGACGCATCTTGGTCTTAATCTTCTGCCAATATCGCTTATCAAGGAATTGAGCACTAATTATGAATTTTATACACATGCAATATCAACATCATTAGTCGCCGGAGATGACATTCAGTTTGAAGGACTCAATATTTATTCGGACGGGTAACTAACCGTCTTTGGTGCTTGTGTTTAAGATTAGATTATCATTATATACGTGATGGATTTCTGACCGCGGTGATGAGGTTGCTGAATTTACCGACGTGGTGATGGATAAGCTGACCAGTGATGCCAATAACGATAGTGATTTCGTTCCACTTGTTGAAGAATATTTGCTTCAAAATGGTGTTACCAGACTCTCGTATACATTCAAATATAATCTACGCGAGGGCAAGATAGAAATCGATCGTTGGAACCAACTGCCTGATGTACCAATACCAACTCGAGGCCAACTTGGAGTCATAGTATTAGCACGTGAAAATGCTCAGTCCTTAACTACAACACCAGGTGTGAAAACATCAAGGGGTTGTTTCTACAACAATGAAGTAATATTCATAGCTGAATTCATCCCGATTAAATTCCCCTCTGAGTATGTTAAACCAACATTGACTCAACTGAGAAGAGAAAGATCTCGACTGTTATTTAACAAGGACGCACTTGTCCGTGTAACAGGTCTCGGACGTAAACGAAAACCATTGCAGGCACAAAGCACAGGCGTAATCGGTGTGTTTTCTATCTGAACGTGTTATCCATCCTCAGGGTGGTACCAAACAACAATCGCCGGAGACTTAAATATTCCTACGGAAGATGTTTTCTATGATTGCATGACGGTTGTGTCAGTTAAAAAAACCATTGGTTGGAAGTGCGTGTGCGCCTTACACCTATACAATAGAAGAATTATGATGGACCCTCAAACCTACTGACGTGAAAAATAATCGAAGCGGAATTGCAACTGCGAGATACAATCGTTAAGAGAAGCGCGTTGCTGGTGAAATACAAGCGTACATGTAACGTTGTAGTTGCTATTTGTGGAATCGCCGCGGCAACAATCGTTGGTCTGGGTGTGGCGGGAATCGCAACCACAGCAACTATTATAGGCACACCAATCGGAGTTGTTGTTGGAGCTATATCAATAGTATTCGGTGTGACTGGCGGCGCTGGTACACTAATTTCATTACGATTACATCAGCGAATACGTGTTTATTCGGAACTTCTCGCTGCAGCACAAAGCAGCCTCAACACAATTACCAAGCTGTATTCAATAGCTATCGAAGATAAAATCATTAGCACGACCCAGTTCGAAAGAATGTTGGTGGTAATGGAAAATGACAGCTCCGCACACAGATACGAAACCGGACAGTGGATTTGCAAACTGTAAAAGTCGAGTAACTGTTTACAAAATACTAATAACTATGATCGTAAATAGGTAACAGCTAGCCGCCGATTTTTGGTACGTGAAAATCTTTTTTCACGCTAGCGTTTAAAATTATATTTTGTAAACTCAACCGCGTATGCATTAATATGTGACGACTAGGATAAAAGTACAAAATTCATGGGGTACAGAAGGGTAGACCCAGCAATAAAAATCTAAAATACCTACTCTACCACTACTTGGTTTAAGGGAACTTTCGGTAGATTCGGATGACAATGCATCTGCCTGATCTCTACCGTTCATAATCCTAAGACCCGTTGGTTTCGAGAAACTTTGAAGCGTGTGACCGTTCGAATTAGACGTCTTTTCGTGCACGTACAAAAATTTCATCGGGTTCGTAATCTGAGTCAGCAGGTATATGCATTGAATTGTTGTCAGCTACATTATCAGGTTCAACTTACGTTCTCGCAGTTATATCACCGTAAACTGTAAACTCACACGTATTATTTGTTTTGATTTGGAATTTGTCTATATTTCGTAATATTCTATCAAAAACATCTGTATCAATCATTGGTTGCCTACGTGAAACTTTTGGTACAATGTAACTTGAACATCTGAATCAATCATTGGCTGCCTACCTGAACATTATGGCACATTGTAGCATAATCATCTGAATCAATCTTTGGCTGCCTACGTGCACCTTGTGGTACAATGTAACATAAACATCTGAATCAAACTTTTGCTACCCACGTGAATCTTGTGGTACAATGTAACCTAAACATCTAAATCAATCTTTGGCTGCCTACGTGAACTTTGTGGTATAATGTAGCATAAAAATGTGAATCAATCATTGGTTGCCTACATGAACATTGTGGTACACTGTAACTTGAACACCTGAATCAATCATTGGCTGCATACGTGAACCTTGTGGTAAAATATAACTTGAACACCTGAATCAATCATTGGCTGCCTACGTGAACCTTGTGGTATAATGTGACATAAACATCGGAATCAATCTTTGGCTGCCTACGTGAACCTTGTGGCACAATGTAACTTAAACATCTTAATCAATCTTTACCTGCAGACGTGAACCTTGTGGTATAATGTAACATAAACACCTGAATCAATCTTTGGCTGCCTACGTGAACTTTGTGGTATAATGTAGCATAAAAATGTGAATCAATCATTGGTTGCCTACATGAACGTTGTGGTACAATATAATATAAAGAATTACTAGTATATAAGCTTGTAGCTATTTTTAAGCATGAAGAAACAAATTTCATCCAAATAATATCTTCAGAATCCTTTTTAATTATTCCATTTTCTGTCAAATCAGATTTAATATATAAAACAAGACCACCCGAGTCCCGTGTAGCTGTCTCCTTGTTTCTTACTATTTAGAACAAATTGTTAAAAACTAAAATCCTCGGACTCTGACAAATCATTTGTCCATGTCACTGTTAAGAGAACACTATAATTTTCTTTAAAAAAAAAATAATAATAATAAAAAAATGTACAATTTTTTTATTTTATTTAGTAACCTCTTCACTCTAAAGCTATGTGCACTAGAGTCTACATTTAACGAAGCACAATTTATTGTCACATTCTCCCGGCTTTCCTAATGAGATTCATCAACAAAATCGTGAGCAGTTCCACGAATGTCACTATCAAAACAGAATTTTGCTGATGCGAGTGTGCACGTGCATGACCTCCTTTTGCACGATTCGCTACTCTACTAGAGTTTTGTAAAATATATTTCACACCGCCTCTACGATGATAAGTAGTTTTGTTTCCCCTTTCTCTGTCCCCTAATTTCATTATCTATTCTCACTGCACTTGATGGAACAGCACTAATCCTGGGATCACTTAATCCATTGCCAAGTTCATAGCTTTTAGCTGCATTTTTGCAGTGTTGCCACCACTATCTTGGAATGAAAATGCAGCTGGTTTTGTAGGCTTCTTATTCTTCGCAGTAATTGCACAATGTACACTGATGTCGTCGTTCTGCAGATTTACACTGCTAGCCATGGGTGAATGGTTATGCGGCACAACATTTTCGCCCCGGTCACTTATAATACTTGTATTATCCGTCTCCTCCGCCGTATCTGCAACGTACCTGTCCTGCCCTTTAGCATCAGCATCAACATCGGCCGGGGATCGCGTGCTGCTGGACATCGGTAAAGTTGATCTGATATCAGCACGGGAATTTTTAATTTTTTTTTAATGATTTCAAACCAGTCAGGGAATTCGTCTGCTACCACTTCTCCATTCACTACAGGCTTAAAATGATAGTTCAGTGCCACACGGATAGTTAGCATTCTACGTGCTCTCTTGCACTCAGGTCAGAGTGTTTTGTTGTTGTTGTTGTTGTTGTTGTTGTTGTTGTTGTTTTCTTCTGGCGGCCAAAATTTCAAGCGGGTAATCGCGGTCAATCTCGTACGTAGTACCTCTGAGCTTGTAAGCACTAAATCAGCATAGACTTTGTGTCCCAATAAGCTTGGAATGCAAAAATAATTGGTCTATTGTAAGGTTCATTACTCTACAAACGACCACGACCTCGACCTTGTCCTCTTGATATCTCTGAACCAGGTCGGTGAGCTCGAACTAGGTATATGTTTCGACGGATCATTTTAGAGATAATTGTAGATGAGATCCCTGATGACATCAAAAACAATCTTCACCCCGACATTCAGTAATACATCTGCATATCAAATTATTACGCCTGCTTTGCGCTTCCAAATCCGTTGATTTATATTCTAGCGTTTTTAAGAACACCTTTTAATAATCAAGAGTGCTGAATGTTTTTGGCAGAGTCACTTGAAGCTTCAACATTTCAGAATATAAAGTCAAAAGTTTGTCATCAGGATGAATAGCGGCAAAAACTGTCGTTGTTACGGAATGCATAGTATCCGAACATAATCTGCGCCTCGGGTGTTCCACCACGTCACACATTTCAGCACTGGGTTCGCTTGGATCCGTCATGTTTAAGGCATTGTCATGAAGCGGGATAAATCTATTCCCGATGTAAGCACCAAAACTCGTCCGTTTCAGAACCCGTTGGTCTATTTGGATTTAGAGAAGACCGCATTATACATCAAACTGATGAAGTTAACGCAGATAACATCATCAAATTTAACATAATCCAGAGTATTCCCACAACGAAAGGCAACACCTTAAAAAACCACATCCAAACTACCCACCATCAAACACGTGTACAGTTCGTTGATTTCAGCACAATGCGAAATCTTGCAATAGAATGTCAATATTCGCATACTGAAGGTGTTTATTAACAACATGCAGAATCATGTAAAGGAAATACAAGTGCTATGAATGTAATGACCAAAATACCATTAAACATTCAAAATATGCGCTTAAATACAGACTGCAGACATTCATTTATGAGAATATATTGATTTTGCAGATACTTTCATGTTATTCCAAATTCCTTAAGATGATTTTCCGGTAAATGTGCAATTTTGTATAGAGCAAATGGCAAAATGCGCAATTTTGTATAGACCATATAGCGAAATGCGCATTTGTAATCTGTATAACCTAATACTAGACGTATAGCATGGAACGTTTTTGATAAGAATACAACCGGTCCCTCTTAATGGAACAATAGTCCGCTTGCCTACATGAAGTAAATCAAAACTGAAAATAATGGAGGTCCATGTGAGCAAGAGAAAAGCCATATTTAAAAATAAGCTCAGCTTTACCGTCTGTCATTTGCAATGGCCTTTTACGGATATATTTCTGGTACAGAGCGCTTGTAAAAAAAAGAAATAAAAGAAAAAGAAACTAGAAGAAACTGGGATGCTGATCTAATGATGAACTAGTTACTGGGATTCATGAAATGTCATTGCATGACAGAGATGACTGTCATCTGAACCCGTGATCATAGTTCGGAGGCAGGGGTATTTCGCACTCGTTGCGTTTGTATGTCTTTTTGTCCGTTTTTATTTTTGCCCTACATGTATCTGGAGACCTTGTCAGATTTTATTTTACCTTTTTTGCTCAAAGTATTATGCAGTAGTAACTCCTCTTCGACCTAGAACATCATTTCAGTTAGTCTTAACATCTATTCAGCCTAATTTTAGTGTACATTGAATTAAATTTCAGTGAATTATTCCAGCTTAACGTATCTTATTCAGCTGATAGTCGAATAAAAGGACGTAGAATTGGCGTGATTTGGTTCTAATATGGTAGCCATGTTCGAATGTGGATGAAATGTTTCGATTTTCATATTTATAAGGAAACTGTGACAGCGATAATGTACTCTCCTAACTTAGAACCTGTATTTTCAATTTAATCATGCCAGCATATCTTGTTATTGCTAGAAATACAGAGGACATATGCAATATATAGTTCACCTTGATTCAGCCTTGCATTTACTCCAACCAGGAACGATTGTAACGTTTGACGGAGTCGCACACAGATATGTTGACAAGGACTTCCTGTGCAGTAACATATTTATTCTTAAATAGACAAAAGTGAATAATTTCGTACTGAAATTAGCCATGCTTTCATCTCTGATGACAGCGAATGAACATGGAAGTTTTAACATCAGATATTAATGTCTCTCATCTCATTGAAAACTAATCTCAACAAGATAAGCATACACGATTTGCATCAATATCTATGATTAAAGAAACAATAATTATCTAGTAATAGCATATCTTCCAGTTCCCCGCTCATGTAAAGACTCTTACCGAAAGTACCCTATGGTCAAGGACTCTCAATTTTTATACTAATTATGCTAGTACCCTATGGTCCAATGCTCTCAATTTATATACTACTTACGCTACACATTGTCTCCATAGTAACATTTAAAAAAATATTAAATGCGGAAATTTCGAAGCAACCTCTACGCAGCTTGCTTGACATGTGTACCAAGTTTGGTTGAAATACCTTGAACGGTTTGAGTTATGCTCTGGAAACGAAGGATTTTACGGACGGACAGACAGACATAGCTATATCTATATCCCCTCACTCCCACCCTGCCCGTGTTACATAGTTGGGGTGTAATAAAGAATTAGCATGTATCAACAGCTTTGAAACGTTGACAAAAAAAGTGACAGTTTACTACGAGCATATTTGTTGAAGTGAAGTGTCCCGCATATTTCTCTTAACATATCAAACGTGACGTTTGATGACTTAAATGTCGAGGGGAAAAAAGTGTAAAATTGACCCATGTCAGTTTAGGTGATGCAGTTTTAACAAAGAATGATAACGACAACAAGATTTGTGGCTGAACGTGAAACAAGGAACTATAAATCGAAATTAATATTCATACTCAATATAGTCATGGGAAGAGGAATAGTGAGTAGCCACTGACTTACATGAAGGTAAAGTATTCCAAAGGAGCGCTGCTGATTCCTAGTTTTATGATTGTTATGCCATAGTGTCTGAGAAACTGCACTAATTACAGAAATTTATTTTTAATTTGTTGGATGAATAGTAAGTTGCAGTCACCTTCGTTTATTACTGGAAAAAGTATAGGAAAATACGTATTGTATACCTGGTTGGGTTGATAGTTACTGAAAGAAACCTTAATTTTGTCAATGTAGTTTATGTGTCCAACTGTATGGCCTTAAATCGGACAAACTATCAAGAATGATCATAATCAAACGGGTCATGAAGATACCAGGGATTTCACTTAATTGTGCTGGAAGCCACTAATAGTACGTGCAGACAGTATGAATTATAAATTTTCAGTAAAAACACAATTCTCGACTCAAGGATTGTTATTTCTAGAGTATCAGCAATTCAATCACCCGGATCTAACAGAGATAACTCTGTACTTTATATCTGGTTAAAATCAAGGGACAGGAAAACTGGTTTAAGTGCGGATATTAATTATAGGTAAATTTGAAATACAATAAGACCAATGCCTCCTAATCCGTCTTTGGTGGCAACACAATCAGAGGAAAAATGTTTCTGAGTGTAATAAAGACAGACGTAAAAGCACAATTCAGTCATCCCTTTATCTGCGAAAAGTAGAGAACACGTATGTAAACTTGCGATACAAAATTCTCACCTTGGGTAAATATTCCGAATATAGTGTTATGTCACAGACTGACGAATTGGCAGGGAGCACACATTTTAGTGTAGTATAATAAATTTTACCTCCATGACAATTTAATAACTTTATAGTTCCTCTAAGATATATTACGTATAGAAAAATGACGTAGTCTTGAACAGTACTCCAAAAACAGACAAGCCCTACGCCTAGGGACTGTCTAAATCTTACACGGACAATTAGTGGATAATTCATGTGTATTCTATATTTACATGCAATTCCTATTTTTTCCTGCTTACTCTACCCAATGATATACACAAAACACACATAAATAGTCTGCACTGACTCTGACAGTCCGATATGGCGTGCCGACAGGTTATATATATATATATATATATATATATATATATATATATATATATATATATATATATATATATATATATGTGTGTGTGTGTGTGTGTGTGTGTGTGTGTGTGTGTGTGTATAATGGTGCTTATGCGAATTTTTTTCAAAGTTTAAAAGTCATATTTATACCGTTTAAATGTCACCATCACCTTTATAAGCAACTGACTAATGATTAGCCAGAGCGTAGATTTTCTTGTATATATTACCATGCAACTAAAGATTTGGATTTATTGTAAACATTTAATGAAAGTTGAATGAACGACAATAAATTTATTTTTAGATGGATTTTACATGATTACACATATAACTTCATACGCGTCTGCCCAATCTGCCCAGTGGTGGGATAAATCTTACAACTACGCTTCCAGCAGATGGCCGCTCTTCTATATTGGAAACCAGTTTAAGTTTGTTTAGGTACCACAAAGTAGAACTGAAGAAGTCTCGTCGTATTCCACATGAATTAAACATACTGTTGAACATTCAGAAATTATGAGTTGCTGTTAGGTTGATCAATTGAGACACTACCGTAATCATCATACTAAACCTATCTACGCAAGACCTTTAAAATAAGTGTTTAACCCAATGGAAAGATTTAAAGAATATATTTACGCCTGCCTGCAATAACCGACAACATACATGTGCAACCCAGCATTTTGTTTTTGGTTGGTTGCTTGGGGGGGGGGTATAAATAGTCTATAGAAGTGTGAGCTTATTCACGGTCTTTTCAACAGTAAGTAAACTACAAGACACTGTCGAAAACTTCTCACTCTTAATACCCCATAAATATGGAACACACGGAGACAATATTTATAAATATATACGAAAATGATAAAAGCCATATTTCAAGCATGAGTGTCTCCCCTGTTTAGAACGAGTTAAATGAAATCACAATCAACTCCATAATCATCCATATCGACACATATCTATAACAACAACTTCGCCACTGTCCTACCTTACATGCGCGACACCTGGCGGCTACGCTAAGGGAGATAACTTTTCACGTGTAATTACGCTATCTACAATCTTAATTTTGAATATAGCGTGACTCACTGATTACTTAGGACAGACAAATGGCCTCGGCGTTTCGGAAATTATCCGAACATAATAAACTCCTCGAGAAGAGAGTGGATGAGTAATAATAATATCATTTTTGGAATTCTTTTGAAAGCTATTTGAAGAATGAAGCCACATTTGGATGTTTATGATGACATCAGATGATGGACGAGTCACACGAGGCAATCTGATATAAAGAGTGAACCCTAATAAGAACATGTTTTTCCTAAAATGGATAAAAATGTCTTAGATTACCTACATCATATGACATTAGCATTGTCTCTCATTTTTATCCTAAAAACACTACAGAAACAACTCTAACAAGATACTTTTCTTCTTGTTTTTTTTTTCTTTTTCCGGGAAGACTAATAGTTGATCATTTTCGCCCAGAGAGAAATCTTAGGTACAAAATGTGCGAACATTGTGTGTATATTTCAAGCTCAGTAGTGATGAATATATTTTATTATATGTTTGTCGTCTATATTTGCTTACTACTCGATTAAAGTTCCATCAGGAAGATGGAACGCAATTTTATTTTCCCACTGCTTGCTGAGGGGAGCATCGCAATTTGATCCTTTTCATCCGTCTGTCTTGGGAAGTTTGTTAGCACGATTACGTAAAAACTACTTAACTTAAAGACAATTCAATTTGGTATGAGTGTTTCTATCTATATCGAGATGATCTGATTAGATTTAAATGCTTTTGATTGATTTTCTTTCTTCCTTTTTGGGCTAGGTTAGAATGATTATGCAGGGGAAAAAAAGCACTTGACCTGGACAGATTAATTTTGATAGGCATGTTTCTATCCATATGTAGATGACCTGATCAGATTTTCGCGCTGTTTGAATATTTTTGTTTTTGACTTTGGACTTATGAAAACACCTTTGCAGGATTACAAAGAAACCACTGAACGTAGGCAAAACGTGGCTTTGAATACTCGCTGATGTTCTTATGTAGATGTTCCGATTAGGTTTGTCTGCTAATTAAATTATTTTTTGCGAGCTTTATCAGATTCTCTTACATTCTGGCTTCGACTTTGTTTGCAGTGTTGATATACTTGTTTTACGAACATAGTTCTATTTTTTACTAATGAAAATAGAATATCCCATCCAAGGCCGACTACCCTATTGAATAGTGCCGTCTGCGCTACAATTCAGAAAGACTGGATACGATCTTTCAGTTGTAAACTAACAGCATCCAAAATTAATCCTACCTCTCCTAGTCACTTGCCAGCCATTTATAAGTATCTCTCATTCTATACGAGGGAGTCAAAACTTACAAGCCATTTATAAGTATCTCTCATTCTATACGAGGGAGTCAAAACTTACAAGCCATTTATAAGTATCTCTTATTCTATACGAGTGAGTCAAAACTTACAAGCCATTTATAAGTATCTCTCATTCTATACGATAATTCGGCTGGAAATTTTTTTAATTTATATATTCAGATTAATTCAAGTAACACCGAAGCTAAAGAAGTGTGGTTCATATCAATATCATCATCTTTATTGGTGAAAAATGATCCGGAGATATTCAACGTCTTTTAAAGAGTCTGGTTAATCGATTTGATATTGCTCAGTGGTTACTTGCTGTAGAGAACAACTTTGGGTCCATGTTAATTATTGTTCACTTTCATTATAATAAGTTAATTCAATATTTGTCTTGTGTCATTTTGGTACATATGGTGTATTCATATATCCGAATATTCGTGATAGCAAGGTTCGTTATAGCGAATGAGCAATGTTTTTCAAGTTCTTTTACAAGCATATATATATATATATATATATATATATATATATATATATATATATATATATATATATATATATATACATACACACACACACACACACACACACACACATATATATATATATATATATATATATATATATATATATATATATATATATATATAAATATAAACACGGAAAGGATCTAACAGCGCCTCACGATCAAGCAACGGACGGCTTGAGGTAGATGTTTCCCCTATTTCCAAGGACCTCAAGACAACATTCGTTGTCAACTGAAGACGTCTTAAACGCGCTAATTCAGACAAATATGACACTGCATTGACTGAGCTCTCAAGGCTGCAAACGTTGATGTATTAATAGCAGGTTGCAAGTGCACTCAAACATATCAGGATCTTCTCAAGCAAACTGAATTAAAATGAAAAGTTTGAGTAACTCCGATTTCTTACTAGTTGATCGACATTCTGCCTAAGTAAACTGAAGCAAAATGACAGCTTCTCTCTGCTGCTACAACACCTATGCATCAAATATCCCCCGTACAACTAGCGGGAAAGCAACAACTGGTCAAACACCCTCCTGCTCCCTCCTGCTATCACTACGAAGAAATTGCAGGTAGAGCGATATCGATTCTTAATGGCAGCCCAACAGTTTTCAACATAAACCGTCGCACAATGTCAACTTCCTACTGTTGACAAGCGTCCGACATCGCATACCCTCTGCCAGGCACAAGTTGTCCCACTACGACGAAAAAAGAAACTTGGCGCTTCCACACTAAACAGCGCCCAAAACACTTCGTCGGCTTCAGACCATGTCAGATTACACCGCCGCTGACATCTATAAGCTCACGCTATCATGACAGCTAAGAACCTTCCTCAGGAAGTAACCTCTTTCCACCAGCATCCTGAAAGTGTTTCCAAAAGAGAGCTTCGAAAGCTCGCGGTTATCCTAGCTGAACCACCAAGACATTAATTCGGTCCTTCTGCGACAGAACCAAGAAGTCTTATACCAGAGAGCACAGTCTGAATAATATCAAACAGATGACTACAAATTATGAGGATATGCATTATCTCCTCTCGCAGAGCACAAACGAAGAAGGTTCTAAAGATGACATTGCCGACTGAACACTGATCTTCACAAGCTGATTCTTCAATCTACGCATAATGAAAATACATAGTAGACTATCCCCAACGTTGTGCTTGTACCCAACAGTTTTCAAAATAAACTGTAGTAAAAGCTTCTCAACAAACATGTCTCCAACAGGTCAAAAACGCAGGCTCGCCCTGCTTAACCACGACGAAAACTCAGGTACAGAGATAACACTTCATACAGGACAACGTATCTCTACCAAAACCCAAAGTCACTCAAGCCCGCTGCGCTCCACCCTAAGCAGTGCCAAAATCATCGTCGCCATCAGACCATGCTAGCTGACATAGCATTATAACATCTTCATCACAACTGGCATACAGGTGCTATAGCGACAGAAAACCGTTCACCAGCATCTAAGCAATCAAAATTTAAAATGTCACATTTCACTCTTACAGCTAACTCCAAAGGCAAAATCTTACACAAAAGGTCACAGTGCGTATGATACTAATCGACTCTTAAAAAAATTACGGCGTTATTTAGAACTGCTTCTCTAAAAGCGCACAAATCAATTCTAATTTACATACATTTTGCTAGAGAGGGACAGGGGGGGGAGGGGGACTAGATAGGAATAAACTCTGTCGTAAGATTCTTCTTTTATCAATGAAGCACAAAACTATACATTCGTGAATTCTGACTGGGAAGGAACTCATTATAAAATCAGTATTATACTTGTAATTCATCCCTGTGAGATTATTAAGTTCTTATAACTCCAAATACAGCTGAGTTGGTCTCGCGCCTGGTAAAAAAATGTCTCTAACTGACCCACTTTTAGGTAATCTCTAGCGCCATCTATATACTCTGTTCCACGCCAAATTTATATCCGACCGGTAACAAATACAACAGCATTCACTCATAAAGGTCTATATCTGCTCAGCTTTAAATGGAGACTAAAATATAATATCTTCTTTTGCAATAAGAGACATCTCTCCAATGATATTTTACTATTATAGAACTCCAATTACGAGCACGCATTTTCCCTCCAGTTGCCCTACTGAATAACCTAACGTTAGGTTAAAAAAATAGATAATCGAAATATGAATATTACGAGGTTATCCACTATCCCTCCGCTTCCACCAGAAAATCCATCTTGTAACACGCAAGGGATCTTAGAGAACCTTGCAAATCAAACAACGCTTGCGGCTCGCTTGAGGTAGATGTTTCCCCTATTTCCAAGGACCTCAATACAACAGTCGTTGTCATCTCGTAAACTCGCTAATGCCACAAATAATTTTCCTCTAATCAGCTAACGATCTATGCTACCATAAAGTCTCGTGAATAATGTACATTATGATGTATGCTCCTTGTAATTGGCTAATTACTCGGTTTGAGAAATATCTTTCCAACACCGACTACCCATAATCAAAGAAATAATCGCTAAAATCTACACATGAATGCAAATAGCATATACCCTAGGTTTGTTACATTATATTATATACAAATGTATATTTGCATAACCATTTATATATATTTTGCATAGGGAAGGGGCTCACATTCTACTTGGTATAAAATATTTGATCCTCTGCATATGGATAAGAAACAAACATGAACAAACGTAAGCATATTGCTGACATAAATGTGTCAATAATTAAGCAATTGAGAGAGAGAGAGAGAGAGAGAGAGAGAGAGAGAGAGAGAGAGAGAGAGAGAGAGAGAGAGAGAGAGAGAGAGAGAGAGAGAGAGAGAGAAGTAAAAGGTAGTCAGTACGAAAGAAAGGATGCAAGACATAAATACACTTTTTTTATTGAACTTGTGGAGCGTGGATAAGATTACCGGAGAGAGCAGCCTTTGTAACGATTTATGTTGATTCAATTCCTGATGGATTCCATTGAGTAGAATTAGTTCTTTCGTTACGAGGAAAAATTCTTCCTAATATACCCCATTTCTCATGGAAGTTTGAGACTAAATTGTTTTTATTTGTCATATAGAATTAAGAAAGATAGCACATTTTTAAGATTTTAATCAGGCCTTGAATATTCAAATTATTTTCAGAGTATGCCACTACATGACTATTTCTCTGGTTTACGAACTTTCACTTCTATTATAAGTTTTATCCAGCCAAACGTTTCAATTTCACCAAGAGATGTATAACTTTTAATTTAATAATAAAAAAAAAAACTTGCCGAGTTTCTTTTAACGAAAATTTATACAACCAGTGGTACATCAACGATATACCGTACGTAATATAAATATATTTTATTCACACCACATACAAATGCGCATAATTACTTTTCTAGTCTAGTTAAGATTGATTACAACAAGCTGTGTATTGACGCAGAGAGTTAACGCTTCACATCCCTTCTGCGAAATCGCTTCTTTTTATGAGCTTCTAAGTAGTATAGGCGACATAGCCTCAAAGCGGCTCTGTGGCCTCAACCGGAAATTTGCACCATGAAGTCATAGAGCCGCTTTTTTGTACAATTATGGCCTCTAAAGGGAAATTAGCATTATGAGGCCATAGTGCCGCTTTTGGTAATTGGGGGGGGGGGGGGGGTGGGGGTGACAAGCGATTATGGAAGATTATTGGGTCTAACGGGAACTGTGCTGTTAAAACTACATCTACTGACCAAAGCCATTACTGACCAGCACCCACATCTACTTACCAGCACCTACGCTTACTAACAAATACACAAATTTGCTGACCAGCACCAACTGCTACTCACCAGTACATACACCTACTGACAATCACCCGCACCAACTGATCAACATAGTCTTGCTGACCAGCATCCACACCTACTGACCAACACCCACTCCTACTGAGCAGCACTCACACCTACAAACAGATGTGTAAGGGAAGGATATAAAGTAAGGGCATAAAATAATGAGAATTGACACCTAATTTTAGAGTCACAATCACTCACTAATATCATCCAACACTTCCCCCTTTACAACCCAAACAGAGGAAGTGAAGTTCCTTGGACAGAATGCTGCCTGGTGGCTACGTGCATATATCCGAGATTTATATATAAAGCATTACCTATGTCTCAGATTATGCTGAAGCTGTCGGTAAATTTTTATATATTGTACTGATGTTATAAATAGCTTTAACCAAGGTAACCAACTCATAATAACAATAAAATGGCTCAAACTAAAAGTAATGCTAAAATTATGAAACTGTGACGCAATTTAGCGAAGACCAGAGAAATCATGGAACGTTCGATTAAAATGGCTCAGACTAAACGTAATACTAAAATTCCGAACTAATATTGACTTTAGCGGAGAATGTAAAAATTATGGCTTAGACTAAAGTAGTACTAAGAATCCGAAACTGTCATGGACTTTAGCTGACACGGAAAAAAATCAGTTAAAAAACAAATTGAAAAATGTATGGCTTAGAGTAAAGTAATTCTTAAACTAATACGGAATTTAGCTGATATTTTAAAAAATATCCAGAAAAAACGTAAAGTAGTACTAACATTTTGAAACTATCACGGACTTTGGCAGACACTAGAAAACATCCGGAATAGATTAAACTGTCTTAGACTAAACGTAATACTAAAATCCCGAAACTAATACTGACTGTAGTGGGCAATACAAAACAACGTCCGTAATATTATATTAAAAATTATGGTTTAGATAAAAAGTGATACTAACATTTAGAAACTATACGGATCTTAGAGGCGACTGATAACAATGTGAGAAAAGACATTGGACCCCAGAATGTCCACAACGTCAAAAAATTTGAAGCCCTTATCCTAAGAAAATAGAACAGAGGTCCCTACACAAAAGCCAAGACGAATGTTTTGTGTGTCACGAGCAAGGACATTGGACTTCAGAGTGTCCTCCACACAAAAGGAAAATTAAGAAAGAGAGCATGGAGGAGAAAACAGAGATTTCAGAAGAATAAGAAGAATATGCATTCTACGAAATTTAAAGCAAGACGCTCACAAGAAAAACATAGACTTTGTGACATGATTGAAATTTTATTGTGATTTTTATTCACGAGAATATGGCCAGACGTAAGTGAAAATCAAAACTACTCTAGATTTTATTATTATTATTATTATTATTATTATTATTATTATTATTATTATTATTATTATTATTATATAGACACACAGATACTTTTTGGGTGGTTGTTTTTTTTATTTGACAATGATTGAGTACTATCTCTTTTCTGAGAGATATGAATGGCTCTGAAATAGGCGGTTGCTTTAAAAAAAGAGTCTCCCCCCCCCCCAAAAAAAAAAAAAAAAAAAAAAAAAATGGATCTTCCATAATCAGCTGTAACTGTCTGAAACTTTTCCTCGCCCGAGTCCACCGCCTCTGCACTCGTCGCTGTCCTTGTTGTAATTGCTGCAGCTGATGACCATGATGGTCATGTGGGATTTGATGTATGTACAAATGTGTTAGTAATCATCACATGCACCCATTCTCTATCCTCTATTTTGTTTGTAAGGGTGAGTGTTGGATGATAACAGTATGCATTTGTTTGTAAGGACGAGCGTTACTGATCCTGCCCATTAAATATCTTACATTCCCTATCACGTGAGTTTGTATTAAGTGTATAGTTGTTGGATAGTAAATAAGTGTGTTGAATTATAATTATATGTATAGGTTATTAACTGAGTATTGAAAAATATTGGATCCGCGGTCATGTGGCGCACGATACCCGAGCTTGCGAGGGAATTCTACGCCGCATGAACGAGGGCCCAATATGTTTCAATAATACTCAGTCAATAGTCTTTTTATTATATACTTAAAAACAAGCATATCAGTCATTCTGTTATTTTATTAGAATAACACAGTTGAAACATAAAAATATTTCAATGTTTTATTGAACATTTTACACGTTGTTCTATTAATGAACGAAGCCGGAACACGCGCAGTAATACGCGCTACTTTACCACTACGGTGACGCGCGTACATGGGGCGATTCTCATTTAACACTGCACGAAACAGCGTTTGTGGGGAATAGGTAAAGCGAAATGACGAACAAACATTAGGTAATTCAAACATTTAAAGTTATTTACAGTTGATTGAAGTTATTATTACGCTTGACTTACCATTGTTAATAAACGTATGATTTACTTTTTATCTGCCAATATCTCTCTATTGGTTGGTCAGTTCGCCTGTCAGTTGTACCATGATAGATCCAGATCGAGATCGAGAGAGAGAGAGAGAGAGAGAGAGAGAGAGAGAGAGAGAGAGAGAGAGAGAGAGAGAGAGAGAGAGAGAGAGAGACACACACACACACACACACCCATTGCTACTAAACGTATGGTTCACTTTTATCTGCCAATCTCTCTCTGTCGATCCATCATGGTTCAGACTGACAGACGAACTGACCATCCCAGCGAGAGAGAGAACAAAAGGAAAAACAGAGGGGATTTCTAAGAAATTGTGTAACATGTTTTATTCATTTAGAAAATGCATATTAAACGATGGATATTTTATATTTTACTCATATTTGTTCCTATTTTATTAACAAATAATACCTGGAAATCCATCCCTGATTTTAGAGATTATAGAAACAATGGTCTTCTGTTGAACCATAACTATACACATATTTATAGTCCATGGGGAAATCACTTTTGATAACCCACAATATTTGTATATCAAATTCCTGAACAATAACACTTCCAGAATCATATTATTATTATTATTATTATTATTATTATTATTATTATATATATATATATATATATATATATATATATATATATATATATATATATATATATATATATGTGTGTGTGTGTGTGTGTGTGTGTGTGTGTGTGTGTGTGTTAACTTCTTAAAATAAAATTCTGATAATGACGACGACGATAATAATGATGCCATTATAATTATTATTACTTATCACATTGTATATTTCAAGCTCTCTTTTCATCGGATGGTTCACTGTACTGTACGACATGTAACGTATATGGACCGATTTTTGATTGGTCAAATAATCAATGTTTATTTACGGAATAGGCCACACTCTTAATATACAACCCCAAAAGGGTATATGTTACGGAGTAATAGCGTAGTATACACGTACACGGTACAGTCATGCACTGTATATAAACTTTGCCTGACCGTGTGTTCGGGCCTAATAAAACCATTAAAGTAGATTCTGACAAGTTTGTATAAAAGTTTCTTTTTAGTGATTGACTAAATACACACCCTAATCAATGGGTCTCCTTATTATCAATAGTTTAGTTTCACAGAGTTTCTCATGGACCAGGCCTAGCAAACCTTTTCGGGCCGAAAAAAACCCAATAAAAACGGGACAAACAAGTTGGTTATTTAGTGTTCAGGCAATTGGAGTAAAGTACCTTGACCGAAGGACACACCACCACGGTAGATGAGTCCACGACCAGGCAGAAATACAGAACTCCATAGAAACGTGATGTTTTATTCTATAAACATTCCATTCTTTGAAAGAAAAAAAAGAAAAAATTAAAAAACAAAAAATAAAGGAAAGAGATCTTAGCTTGATGGCGTATAAATTTTGGGATCCAGTGGATAAAATTTGAGTAGTTTTTACAGGTAAAGAAGAAAGAAAACGAAGATGTCTTTCAAAGGAAATTTTCTTAATGGCCAAGGATGAGTATTTTTAAACACATTTTTTATGAAAATGAAGGGTTTCCAAAAAGCCTACTCCGTTTATTTACACGGAGGTTTATCGTTCTCTCTTGTGTACAAGGGGAAACAAGTGTGAATAGCATACCGTGCTTCGTCATTATCTCTATATAGTTCCCTTCTGTTTTATTGCGAAATACCTGAGAATAGGTACACAACTTTAATTCCGTGAATATATATTAATTGGTAACGGCGCGGGAACTTGTATGATTTCTCAAGGTTCAGGCTTGGCAAGCCTTTTGTTGGGGATGGTAGTGGGGGTGGGGGAGAGGGGAAGGGTGAAAATTACCAGGACAAAGCATGGACACTTAACACAAAATGCAGAAAAAGTTTTAAAATATTGCATAAAGAGATTTACAAAAGAACTGTTCTACATATAAAAAAAAGAAAAAAAAAAAGAACGTATGAAAAATATACTAAACAAAGATTGTGCTACATTTCTTTATTTATCGAAGGTAATGTCCAGTTAAGAAGTGAGAAAAAACAAACAACATGCTAAGTAATGATAATAGAGACACTGACAAGCGAATGCGAAAGATAAGCGTAAAATGACAATAAACAGACGAAAAAAACGATTCGCCTACAGTGTGTGACATAATTAAGTAACCTGTCGACAGTGAGAATATAGCCCGGGTAAAACGGAGAAGGCTAGAACAGGCTTTTCTAATGGGCATTCAACAGAAAGAAAATTAAATGGGTCAAAACATTCATTAATAATAATAATAATAATAATAATAATAATAATAATAATAATAATAATAATAATAATAAACTGTGCACCGGATGAAAGTAATGAAACACTAATGTTAAATGATACGAGACAAAAAAGGGAAAAAAATAAAGCTTATTAGTGAATATTGAGCAGATGTAGTGGTGATGTTAGATTTTTTAATTTAGACTAAATTCCCCACTAGTTTTCAACTGAAGGATCCAATATTTCTCCTTTCTTGAGCATTCGACGTGGTTTATCCCAATGGGCAGCATATCTAGGGACTGCACAGAATGTCCAGTTGCTTTTTAGCGGTTGGCGAGTTTTGTATTCATTTTATTGCAGATGTGGCTTTTGTGATTGTTCATCCTCTTCCAAAAGTCCACAGTTTCGCAAATCGACAGCACATTTGTTGTTTGTCAGGAGGTAAATGTCATTTTGCTACAGCAACCCAATTGTTGGATGATGCTGAGGCATACTCGAGTTGTTGAACTTTGGAAAGTTTAAGTCTCAGGGATATGATGACGGACGAGGCAGCGTTTGTTTTTACAATCGTATCTGCCTGTTTCGGATTTACGATCCGGATTAATTTGGTCTTGAAGGTTTCTTGGTCTACTGTACGTAACCATAGGTACTTCCTTGCATATGTCCTTAAGAGGAATTTATACTTTTCAAAATTACAGGAATAATTAACCATTACAATGAACTTTCAAACACACCATAGGATACTTAAGAGAAACAAAACGGCTCTCACAAGGGAATGTTGTTTTACAATTAGCTTCTTTTTTTTTTGGCTATAAAGTTTTCTTCATAAAAAGGAAAAAAAGCAAAGCTTCAAAGGCATGATTATCTTTATGAACTTTATGAACCTCAAAAAAAAAAAAAAAAAAAAAAATAAGGTATGCACCAATTAATAAGATGTCATTTATTTGACAGAAGTTGTTACAATAATGTTCTACTGTCAAATTTTAAAAAATAACATTTGAGAAATTTAAGAAATTAGATTTGAAGCACTAGGATAGTGATTATTGTGCTGAGATTTTATTAAATTAAAACAGGATAGGAGTTAATGGCGAGTTCCTATGATAATGCATATATCAATGTACATATTTTCCATAGCGTATGCTTTAAAAGTTCAGTCGGCGAAGTTTTCAACAATGTTCGTCAACCGGAAGTTTGTCGTGAATCGGAATAGAGTTAAACGTTGGGGGAAAAAAAAAAAACACTCCGAAAGTCTCGAATCAAGAGATTGATCCAAAATCTCTACTCTCCAACAAAGCTGTACTTTAACAGAATTAACAGATAATTCAAAGTAGTATACTTTCTTTTGCATACACGAAGAACGTGCACGTGATGCAGTGGCTGAAATCTCAATGTTGTCACGTGATACAAATAAGCATACACATGACGTCGCAAGCAGTCAGACAGCTGCGATCGCTTTTTTAGGTTCGCCTATTTCCTATTAAGTTAAGATAATACACACACACAAAAGCAACAAAAACCCAAACAAATGATACTGTTTCCAATCAGAATTTTATAATCAGGCATGTTGTTTTTTTTTATATAAAATTTGTTAATTGTTTGTATGTTTTTCTTTTTTCTTTCTATTTTTTCGTGAGTCTAGTCGGTCTGAATTCAATGTTTGTTTTGCCTCTACTGACACGCACTTTAATGTTTAACTTCAATGATGTATCAGCTTTTCTATACAATGAGTTACGATGTTGGACAATTTTTACAAGCCTTAACTCTTATTAATGGGACGTAATTAATGTTGACACTTTGGGTAATTCCCTTTTAAGACGGTCTGAAGATTCGATTAGGTGAGAGTGTCACCTAATTATCTGCTACAGCTTTCATGCATAAGGTGGTATATTACCACGAACGGGATGCGTGTATTGGCTGCTTTGGAGAATGTTTCTGTCGATGACCCTGGTTTCAGCGACGGCTCTTTCGATTTTTTCCTCATGTATCCTGTCTTTGTAATGTACGTCTTGAGTTTCCCGATTCTGTTTTAAAAGATCGTTGGGTTTGAGCAGATGTGTTTGATACGAAAGCAAAGGCCGTATGGAAAGTTCTTTATGGTGTGTGTTTGGGTGGCAGTTGGTCTGTAGCAGATATTGATGCCAAGTCAGTCGGCTTGCAGTATAAATCAATTTGTATTCATCCGTCCTGAAGGGTGGATTGGATATCCAAGAAAACATTTGAACTTCTTGAGGACTCTGATATAAATGTAATAGTTGGGTGGAAATTGTGGTCAAAACCGAATAATTTTTTTTAATGTTTCTCCATTTTCAACCCACTTTGACTCAATGTTATCAATGAATCTGCATCAGCTAAGGGGTATGTGGGAGTAGTATAGGGGGCCACTATTCGACAAATGGGCAACTGTACAGACAAGGGGAAATTACTATTAGGACTCCATTATGAAATGGGCCACAATACGGACTAGGGGAATTTAACATTATCCCATAGGAATAATAGTATAGGCCGTTACATTGACAAGGAGAAATTAGCATTACCCCATAGGATTAATATGATGGATCGTTATACAGACAATGGAAATTGAATATGCGGATAAAGACAAATGTAATGTTAATAAAATGTCCATAGGTTTAACATATACCTACTGACCAACACCTACACGTATTTCACACAAGGCCTCTGACTGACCAGCACCTACTGACCAACACACCATCAGTGTTACTGACCAACACACATTCTCTCCATTGTGTTCGTTACAAATACACACAACTTCACCTTATACCTGTCCCGCTTTTAGATGTACCTAATAACTGTAGAGCGGAACCAAAATGAAAATATTTATAAAAAATTCAGAAAAAACTGTAAAGATTATGGCTGACTAAAAGTAGTACAGAAATCTTAAACTTACACGGAATGTGCTTTAAAACTTTATAAAAATAGAAACAAATTAAACTTTATCATTTAAAAAAAATTCCAGATTTTGGTTTCAGTCGTCGGTTACGTCAGTATAATTTGTTTAAGTTTTAATTTTTACTTCCACAATTAAAAAACCCCACACAAAACTGAAAATAATATTTTGAACAATTAAGTAAAAATTCTTATTTTTACAAATTTTACGGACTGTTTTTAGTCTCCACTAATTTTCGAATTAGTTTACGAATATTTTGCAATACTTTTAGTGTCGGCCATACTTTTAGTCTGATCTAGATTCCGGATCAGGTTCGGAATTTTGTGATACATTTAGTCACCTTTACAACTCACTCACATATCTCACCTCTGTCTGCGTGAGTTCGAGACTTGGCTCGACCGATGTGGTTATGTAAGAAAGCTTACCAGTAGTTTCCCGTACGTCGGTGGTTCTTCTAGAGGTCTTCCCGGGATCTTCTTCCACTAAATATACTGGGTGCCATGTATAGCCTATCATGTGCTAAAAAAAGTCGTTAAAGTCGTTAAACCTCACAAAACCAAACCAAACGTCTCCTCAAAATTCGGTATTAGTTTCGGAATTTGAGTATTACTTTTAGTCTTGTACATATTTTAAAATTTGTAGTTTCCAATAAATTCCTTGTCAGTTACAGATTTTATTACTACTTTTAGCCTAAGCCATCATTTTATATTTTTTCCGTACTTTTTGTTTCAATCTCCGCCAAAGTCCGTATTAGTTCTGGAATTTTAGCATTACTTTTTTCATAATTTTAGGATTGCTTTTGTTCATGGCTATTTTAGTCTTATTATGAGTTGACTTTCTTGATTACAGCTATTTATAACAGCTGTACAATATATGCGACACCACGAACATAATCTAAGGTATAGTTATTGCTTTATATATAAATCTTGGATACATGCATGTAACCACAAGGCAGCATTTCCTTCCTCTTTTTGGTTTGTAGAAGGGTGAGTGTCTGTCTAAAATTAGGTATTAATCCTCATTACTTTACCCACTTATTTTACATCACACACTTACACAGCTGTTTGTTTGTGTGAGTATTGTTCAGTAGGTGTTGGTGCGTGTCAGTAAGTATGGGTGCTGGTCAGTAGGACTGTTGTTGGTCAGTAGGTGTGTGTGATGGTCAGATGATGTATCTGCTGATCAGTAGATGTGGGTGCTGGTCAGTACCCCTGTATTGGTTGGTAAGCGTGGGTGTTGGTGAGCAGAAATGGGTGCTGGTCAGTAACAATGATGGTGTGTTGATCATAGGTGCATGTTATGGTCAGCCAGAGTGCTTGTTGGTCAGAAGGTGTAGGTGTTGGTCTGTTGAACCTATGGACTTTTTTTAAAAACATTACATTTACCCTTTTCTGCATATGTAATTCCCATTGTTTGTATAACGATCAATCATGTTAATCCTATGGGCTAATGTTAATTTCCCCTTGTTTACATAACGGCCCATAATGTTAAGAGGAAGCTCATAATAAATTTGCCTAAATGGGTTAAGAACAGCACAATTTGTATAAACGTAAAATAATAACTACGGTAGATGTTTATTTTATGCTGTGGAATATGTGTTAAATACACCAAGTGATAGAGTAGATAGACAATCAAAATACAATTTGAATATATACAGTCATTGATTTAAACATTATACGGTAAAAACAGAAAATATATTTTAAAAATTGACAACTAAATTGATATTTTTGCTAATATGCATGAAATACTAGATGTGGGAGACAACAGATCCTGCTCAGTATTATGGTGTACCGGGACTATCTCATGATCCAAGTTTAAAGATATCAGGTGTAGGTCTTGAACTTTCAACAGACTATTTTAACATGATACCACATGATTATGAGCGAATCACAAATAATACTTCAAGCATGATGGTGATGAAAAAAAAAATGACCACGAAATGTTAAATTCAAGGTCATTCGTTTAGATTATAATAACCTATATGTATGGGCCATTAGCCAATATATGACAGTAAAAATCTGTTGATGGGAACTAATGAACAAATTAGATGGGCAGAAGAAAAATTATTTGAAATACCAGATGCCTAGGACACTAGTTGCATTTTAAAAGTAGATTTGGAGATTCCACCATATGTGTAAGGACTACCTTCCACAAAAAATTAAAACCAGATGAAAATAATCGATCCCCCTTTCAAAACAAGTTAATTTCTATATTACAAGGTTACAGATCCAACAGAACAGAAAGAAGAAAAAAAATTAAGTTTTGTACAAGAATAAAAACTCGTGTAATCAAACAGAATTTGAACCTTGAAATGTGGAAAGACTGCATATTGAATCATACGGAAAATTACCAGCAAATGTACAAAGACTGCATATTGAACATACGGAAAATTACCAGCAAATGTATAAAGACTGCTTATTGAACCATACGGAAAATTACCAGCAAATTGATTTATTTAGAAGACTTAATCATGAGATCAAGTAGCATTTTCTGTATATCTGTATATGAGGACCACTGTACCTATGCTATACGTTGTTTCCAACACGACTTTGTATCCAAAGGGATACTTAAATGTAATTAAATGTTTGTTTTGTTCGTACTGTTGAGAGTTTCCACAATTTCAACTTTCATTTTGTTCGGAATTCGACAGTTCACTTCAAATACAGTTTCCGTTGCTTTTTGTCCTTATTGTTCAAAACAATGTAAAACAAAATATGTGTTTGCTTTTAAAATTATGATTACAGAGTTGTACTTTTGCACGATCATACATATATATAAATTAAAAGCCTATCACTAAAAGCTATTTTTGTTAGGTTACTGTTTTTATATCATGTAAATTCCTGCAGTCATCAAGCAGAAACAAGACAGTTGTCCCTTGGTAGACATACACCAGTAACTGTAACTGTTTATCTATTTTTTTTCAGCACGTATTATTATTACGATTGCCTTTTTTTTCTTGAGTAACCACTTTCTATTGTAAGTCTAGTTGACCAGAAAAGTTGGATACATTTTCTGTTTTCTGACTCATTCAGATTCAGTGCAGACATTGCTTTTCTAAAATTAGTCACTCCACCAATTATCATGTCATGAGGCTCTTTGAAATACATGTATTCATGGAAATAATGTAAATGATTAAAAGTTTATTCTTTTGAATGTTTACCTATGCCTCAGACTCAAAATACATGTAAATGTATATTATATGACCATGCACATTTTCATTTCTATTGTTCTGTAGGTGGATATCGTGTTGCACATTTATCAATTTGTGTTCACTACTATGCAATCTGTTATCATGCATTTCTTTTTCAAATCAAGTCAGATGCAATGAATGTCAGTGTAAAATATTTTAACACTTATGTTACAAATATCTGAGTGTTTTTGCTGTTCATCTCAGAAAAACTGTAGCTTCTTCCAACTGTTGCATCAATTGGAAACACTGCTGGTAACAAATCAGTTTGGGTGAGCTTATATAGGGACTGAGATTTGTCATATTGATGTGTTGTGAAACGTTTATGGATTACTGTCTCCAATTTATATGCACATTATCAAAACGCCATTTATGGTTGAATAGCAAATATTGATACTTTTGCCAGTTTTTATTTTGTACATCCTGAGAAAATCGCACCTTATTTGTGCTTCAGTACAATTATTTAAACATTATTTTCTTTTAGAGAGTATGTACGTAATTCTTTTACACTGTAATGATTAGCTTCTGATTATTTTTAACGTCTAATGAGTAGGCAGCATATTGGTTGTTACCTCGAATGCAATGCAAAAATAAAAAAGTCCATTAACTCTACTTCTTCAATTTTAAAGTTTATACAAGTTTGACTGACATATTGATGTGAGGGATCTATTGTGTGTAACCTCTATTCAGCAAAACGTGATGGAGAAGACTTAAATCTATAACTGTTAACTAATATCTGGGGTTTAGTTTCAGACTTAAAATTGTTCAAGAACCCTAACTTTGTTGTGAAACTAATAGTATGCCCTCTGAGTGTGAATACCTTCTTAGCTGTTGAAAATACATCATTTAAATCCACATATAAATAAATACAATCTGGATACTCCTGACCTGGTACAATGCATAAATAGTAAAGCAATATAGATCCAAGCATTTGGCATTCTAACACCTATTACAATTCTCTTTATGCCCTATTCCGTCTAAAATTCAGTTTCTCATTTGTTTCATCTCTAAGTCTAATTTGTTGATACTACCTTGTACCACATAGATATCCTTAACCATTTCTCGATCAACATTTTTTTCATCTGTTTTTCCTTGCACACCCTCGGCGTGTTCATAAAATGTAACATCTTTTATTCGTTTTCATCTAATCACTCAAATCAGTAAAAGAAATCCTAAGTTGTCTTCATAGATTTTATGGAGCTTCATTAACATTTATTTTGCTTTTGACGTTGCTGAAATCATCAATAACCTCTCTTAATTTCATTGTCATTTTCTTGAATTTCATTAATCATATCTCTCTGTAACTGTTGGAACTGTGATAGTAAAGAATTATAATCTTCCAGAATTTTTTTATTCATACCATGTCAGTCCTAAAGCACCGATCTCTCTATTTATCTCGGTTGAATTAGTTGTACATATTGTTGAATATTAGGCAGTAGTCCTTGCACATCTACTCTTTGTCGTACAGTCTGGGTGTTTCTACGGCACTATTCAAGGTTTTGAATCTCTGTTTAAACAATTGATGCGCATCTAAAATCTTGTTTCTGTTCTCGTCAGTCTGTTTTTGTAGCTCTGAGATTTTGTTAGCTCTTTCAGTAACACACTGTTCAATAGCTGTTAATGTATTGTCAACTTGTTTTCTCCATGTCGTAATATCTGTGAAATTGTTATCCTCCAAAGTCTTGCCTATTTGAGTATCAACGCATCTTTGTACACACTGAGCAGGAGGCTAATCAATTAATTTAATAAGATCTCTTACATTTGTGTTATGGTTATTGTTAAGGCTAAGTCACTGTTAATTGCTTGAGCTAGTATGACATATGTCTCCCCTGTTTTGTCTCAGTATTTAAAGGCAAACCAAAAATGACCTCTTAGAGATGTCGCAATTTCTGTCATCACTCTATTATTTTCTTTATGTGGAAAACATGCTACAGGCATGTCATGAAAATCTTTTAGTTTCCCATCTTCTGCAGTTATTCTAACATTCAGTCTGTTAATTGTACCGCTTTGTAATTGCTGGTAATGACCAGTCATATTGTATAAAAGAAAGTCGTCGTGAAAAACATTTTTAACAAATTGAGACTGTGTAAAACACAAATGATAGTCATTATAGTAATTTTTGGTGCTATTGATCTGACTGAGGAAAATGAATCAGTATTTATGTTTCAACAGCCAACAGACAGTGGCATATTCAATGTATGCCTTTATAGTTATCTGATTATTGAATTATAACAATTCAGCGTTGTAGTTGGTATTATACAGCGTATAACTGTTACTCGGAGTGATTTAAACTTTCGAGTTGTGTTTTAGACATTCAACATTAACACTTTCCCTCTTTGACTTTATTTATGTATATTTCAAGGTTCTGGTTGTAAAAATCATCAGTTATTAAAATAGTCCTTGTGTCATTCTTGTCATTCATATAGCAGAATATATTATTTTTGTTTTCAACGAAACAAGTCTATCTTTGTAACGATATTGGTAATTTACTATTCCAGTTGTCAATTGGATTGTTGAGAACGACTTCTTTTGCATGGACACCGTCCCTTGTAATATAGCTCTCCATTCTGGTCTGCAGTTTCTGGCAATAAAAGTTGCCTTTAGGCAAGGAAACAAAATGTCATTTCGCTAATGCAAAACATTTTTAGAGGAAAAATTTTAAAAGCTATGAGTTTTGCCGAAAGCAAATGCTCCTGCTGTTAAAGTCCGTCTATTCTATTTGTATCGTTTGTTGTAATGATGATAGACTTGTTGCTTGCAGTTAACTCTTTCACAATCTCTTTCTCTTTTTTATTTTTTCCTTCTTTCCAGATTTTTTTCTTCTTCAATTCTTCTTTGTCCACTTTCATTGGGACTCCAACATCTTGCTTATCTTTGTTATTTATTTTCTTCCTGATTGCGTTTTTAAAAACTCTTTGTACTTGTTGTATTCCATGATTAAAATAAACTCTTCATGGTTGATTTCATTGCCACTTATTGCTTTGCTTATCATGTCGACAGTGCGGTGGACAGTGCAGTTTAGCTTTCTGATCTAGAATTCATTATTTTTAGCATGTTTTAAAACTTTGCTATAGATCAACTTCTCCTTACAAGCTTATGCAACAATTTCTATTAATGTCGCACTAAACTCACTAAAAGTCAAGGGAACATCAATGCGGGTAGCTAATCCTGGAACGCCTAATATAACTACAGTAATGCTATTGGTATACAAAATTAAACTGTTGCCATGCTATCCTCCACCTAGTTTAAACCTTGATTGCAACTTTGTATGTCTTTCTAACACCTCTGTAGTGTTTTATCTCTCTGACCAAATCATTGTTAATCTCTTCAAGTTGTTGCTGTCTAACATTACGGCTGAGCTCTTATTTTCTTTTCCCTCTTATATATGGTGTACATGGTATTCCACTGTGAGCTGAATACATGAAACTTTCAGTGATTACCTTTACATTTTATTGATTATTAGTGCTTAGTGCAAACCAATTGTAAATTTAATCGTTTTTTTTTTTCAGAAGCATGGTGTTGGTAACAGGAAGAACAGGGTTTAATGTTGCATGATAAATTGCATTAATTATGGTTTTCATTTCTGTCAACATTTGGAAAAGGAAAAGCTGTGCTATATATTAGCCACACAAAACTAAAGCAGTTAGCAATATAAGTTTCATTTTCTCGAGAAATTGCAAGACCATGCGAAGCGATATAAATGCACTGGATTGTCCATACAATGAGTACGCTGACGAGGGAGAATATTGAAAAGGATATATATATATATATATATATATATATATATATATATATATATATATATATATATATATATATATATATATATATACATGTATATAATAATAATAATAATAACAACAACAACAATAATAATAATAAAACTACAACTAAATCTATTATTCAGAATTATGTGAACAGTGTATTTATGCACTTGATGGAAAACATGGTTTTAATTTTATGTGCCAGGCGAAGATGTAGAAATTGAAGCACAAGGTGATTTGCTTTTTTCTACTTTCATGAGTTTTACGAGAATGTTAAAATAGGTTGCGAATTTGTACAATTTATACTTTTTCTACATGAGTAGAATCATGCAATTGATATAATAATTGTCCTAAGCATATGCAATATATGAAATGAATAATTTAATTTAATGAAAAATAACACCAAAGATACACATATCAATTATGAAGATAATGTCTTCTGTTCCTATCCTATATGAACATAGTATGAATGTTGATATTTGCATCTAGACACCCTATCAGTACCTTGTTAAGCAAGACAATAATTATCAAAACTGTTGAAACTTTTCTATTAGTCAAATTCTGAAATAAATTTGTTTCAAATTCATTTGATTTAGACAAATAAATACTAAAAATGTTTTGCATATGATATGGATTACTATCACAAAGACGTAAGTAGTTATGGGGGATGATATGGGATATACGGCACACTCTGAGTATCTATGGGAATTAATATTAAGTATGACTCTATGGGATCAAATGGGAATTTAACATTAAGTATGACCCTATGGCAATATATGGAACTTAACATTAAACATCTATGCCCTATGGGTTCAGTGAAAAATGTTATGTTAAAAACGTCTATAGGTATACAGATAAGATAACCCTATGGGTCTTATTTGGATTTAATATGCTGGAACTCCATTAGTCAACACCTATCTTGATGATAACATGACTTATCATGACTTATCAGCACTTACAGCTACATGAAAAGAAGGGATAGGTATTGATCACTCACACACTTATGGACTGTTCAACATATCATGTCACAACCATACGTTCACACGTAAGTGGTATATGGCCTGGAACGACATACCAAGAAACAACCTGATTTCATTTTTCAAAACCCAATGCCCTACTGCCCTCCGCAGATGAATGAAAATAAATTAATAAATTATAAATTAATAGCAGCAATCATAAGCCCAAGGTTACTGCCAAATCGTTTTTTTTTTCTCTCAAAAACCCCAACACCTTATCATGTTTTAGCTGAACCACTACGATATATTCACACAAATACCAGTAGTCTTATTTTCATTATAAAAACTTAGCACCCTATTCCCCACGTGACAAAAATATATTTTTAAAAATTAACATCGTACTATCCCCAATACATCTTTTTTAGACGGTGTGATTTTTAGATAAGTAACAAATCACCTTATTTTTAAAAACCAACACCATTCTCCTATGAAACAAACTTAAATTAATATCACCAAAGAAAGCAGCTCTAAGGTTATAACCTCTACAACATAAATCATTAGCTATAGTGTCACCATTCGATAGAAGCAAAGCAGCTATTCAAACGCCTGTAGCTCATTAATTTAGATAATCATTAGTTTCCTATGCTAAAACAATAGATGTTTGCTGGCCATTATTATATTTTCAAATTTATAAAATGTACACTTTAGATAAATAAATAAAGAACCTTAGATTAAAAAATGGAGAAAACAACTAACAAGCTGTGCATCTAACTCTTGTGCAGCAACACAGTTTATTCCACTAGTTAATAATGAAATTGCAAACGTATAAAAATAGATGTTTTTTTTACAAATACAGTACAAAGGAAGCAATTGTTTTATGTACTAGCCATAAAATGTCTTAGACAATTACACTTTAAAGGTCATGTTCAGCGTATATACAGCCTATATCATATGAGTTACTTGAGCTGTAAATATTTTATTTTTTCATGATAGGGTGTCATTCATCGAACAATAGAGCCGATAAAACATGCTCTTTACACAGTGCTTTATGCACGGCTGAATTGGGAATTTACTTTTAATTCCGTCACGCCAAATGTGTGTGACGTCATTGATGCCAAAAATGTAATCTTGTAGAGGCATAATTAATTCATTAAAAAAATAAAAAATCAGAACGCTAAGATCATGAGCAGCCAATGCACACAATACTGGTACAGAAGCTGTTCAGTTTATTTTATACTCCAAGAAATTCAGAATTTTACTAGATTTACACAGACACTGACAGATCGTTGCCTGGTGTATCCTCTTGCTCTTACACACACACTGACAGATCGCTGCCTGGTGTATCCTCTTGCTCTTACTCAGGATTTGATATTTATGATTGTGTTGGAAAAAGCATTAGAAGTAACAGAAGGTGCAAGATTATGAATTGGAGAATATTTGCATCCATTACGACAAGGTTACTTCTGAGCTATTGGCTAATTCTTTATTAGATAAGTACAGGACTGTTCCCTGACTTATAATACGTATGGGTATGTATTCTTGCGGTATTGAATAATTATTTATCAAAAACAAATTTTGCTGTAAATTATGTTTCTCCATGAATACTTACCCAATCACATTACTATAAAAAATAATTTCGCTACCTCCTGAATCCAGCCTTCTTGAAAAGACAAAAATTTTGTCTTTACTGTCTATATAAAATATATTGTTGTTCGTCCTTTGAGTTTGAAAGATAACCATGATATCACGAACTGGTTGTGCTCTGAACTGTCTGTGCCACATTGGACAGGAGGTGCCGCTTGAGGTTGCTTGATCAATAGAGGACATGCCGCAGTTCTGAGATTTACGCTGCTTGCGCTTCTGCAGGTTGGTACATCACTTTTGTCTTCTTTATACTGATAGTGAGACCGAAACTGTCACAAGCTGAAGAGAAATGGTCCATACTCTGTTGCATGTCCATACTCAGTTTGTATTCAGGGAAAAGTCGTCAGCAAATAGGAGATCGCAAACAATCACTTCCTGTAACTTCGTCTTTGCTTGTAGTCTCCTCAGATTGAACAGCTTGCCATCAGTCCGGTATCTGGTGTCAATCCCAGTGTCATAGTCACGGAAGGCATCAGTATGCATGGCAGAGAACATCATACTGAAGAGGGTTGGGGCCAACACAGAGTTTTGTTTGACTCCATTGGTGACTGGGAATGGTTCCGATGGCCACCCATATTCTCCCTTTGGCCACTGCTAGATGGCACCAGCTTTAAGCTGAGCAATATATTTACTAGGATGTTCGCATCTGTGGGGAGGCTGGTGGTGGTGGTGGGGTTATCGTAATGTGATTGGGTAAGTATTCTTGGAGAAACATAATTTACTAAACAAATTTGCTTTCTTCTTTGAATACATTCCCCGACCACATTAATATTAGGAGTATAGGTAATAGGCAGAGGGAGTGCTGAGCATCCTACCCTACAACAGGCATCCTTCGAGAGAAGAATGGCTGGATTCCCTATATGAAGGATGGCCTGCTCTCCTAACTTGAAAGCAGCACAATCAACAGTCACATGATCCATCACAACTACATCCGGCTAAAAAGAAATGTAATGAACTCTTCTTACCGATAAATTTTCTGGGCCAATCCTGCGAAAGCGCTAGCTACTGCCTGTGAGGAGGTTGTGCTGATGTTAACTGGGGCTGGTGGTCATCTGGGCAGCAGCCACTGGACCCACCATAATCAAATATTTTCTCTGCAAAGTTAAATCCTGGAGATAAAAACTAGAGAAGGTTGACTGCACATGCCAGACAATGGCTTCTCTTTTGTCTATGATTGAAATGTTACGTTCAAAATGGAGTCTCGCAGAGATCGCTTTAATTTCATGAGCTGAAAGTTTCATCAGGAGACTCTGATTGTTTGAGATTTCAGCGTGTACCGAACATATAACCCACTTCGATCACAGTGATAAGGCTTGTAAGGTGATATCCTCTTTCAAAGCCTTCATCAGGAGAAAGTGACGCTTTCTTGTTCCACTACTTTTCTCTGTGCGCTTCAGATAATGCTTGAGGGCACGGACATGGTCTTGCATGGTTGCTTCTCTCAACGTATCTATCGAAGAGAGGAAGTTTATGATGACTCTGATTGCCCACTTACGACAGCCTATTCTTGGTTACAAAGCCTGGTTGCATCATTATGACCATGGAACAATCCGATCTGAACTGGGATAGTTCGGTTCCATTGAAAGGGCACGTAACTCGCTCACCCTGCATGCCGAAGCCAAGGCTATCAGAAAGCATGTCTGCATGATAGTAGCATATAATAGTAGCTTCAGCGAGATACTGATGAAGGGCTGAAATTGATCTGAATTGAGCCATATCAAAAATGAGAGGTTCCATTTAGGAAACAGGATGAGTGATTTTGGTCTATTCAAGTAAAAAGTGCCTAGCAAGTCTGATGGATCTTTATCATGACCAATATCCCCTCTGCCATGATGCACGAAAGTGTCAAAATTGACAAAACGGTAGCCTTTGATGGTAATTGGGGCTAACCTTTTCTCCTTGAATCAGCCAGCTGAGGGATCAAGGCACTGAAAGGGACACTGTCTGTCCATAATTGAAGGCTGAAACTCCTTTCAACGCACAGCTTTCCTGACAAGAGCCAGACATTAAGGAGCAGACAGTCCTGACAGGGATAAAATACCTATGACTGCGGCTGTTTGAGTAGATTCGGCTTCGATCGGATCTTCCTGGGCACATCGCTAGATCGAGTAAATCGTTGACCCAGGACTTGTCCCACCTGAGAGGGGCTATCAGAATCAATTTACAGTTCTGACCGCTCAATTTCAGTACTATTTTGGTACTAAGACCGAGTGTTTGGGGGGTAATGACGATTGTTGTGGTTGTTGTCTGTTTAACGCCATTTTTCAGCACATGATAGGTCATACATGGCGGCTAGTATATCTGGTGGAGGAAGAAACCGGTAAAACCCCGGGAAGAACCACTGACTCACCGGAAGCTACTGGCAAGCTTTCTCAGATACCCACGTTGGCCGAGCCCGAGACTCGAAGACGCACGAACGGGGGCCTCGGGAAATTACGAAGGCCCCAAATCCCTCCCAACTGATTCATAAGTACATAGTACACAGTCCAGACTTCTGAGTCCGGAACCAGTGACATAAAAATGTCTGATTTGTACAGTTATATTTAGCTCGGAGGACCAGCACAGAAAGTTCCAAACAAGAATGCATAGGTCAGGTGGTTTAGTCCCCCCTCCCCCGTTTGAGGCGGTACGAACCACTACCACTGAGTTGTCCGACATGATAAGGACTACTTGCACATATAATGGGTCCTTCCAGATTTGAAAAGTCTTGATTATAGCCTTCATTTCCTGAATGTTAATATAAAGAGATAATTCCTCCAGCCCCCACTTGCTACCGACCATGTCGAAGCATGAAAACTGATGGGCTCCCCCAACTGGATAAACTGGCATCCGTACATATCATAATTTCCGGTTGGGACTTTTCCAGAGTGATTCCTACAATGAGCCAATCTTTGCTATACCACTGATTCAGGAATAATGCTACGTCGGTCGTGATCCTGACTTTGTGATCGAGTCAACCTGAAAAGGGGTGCCACTGTACCAACAAAGCCATCTGCAAGGGGCACATGAAAAGACGACCAAGTAGATTCAGATCTGCTGCCGCATTGAGCAAGCTGAGGAGTTGCATGAACTCTCTTGATGTAATCCACTCCCTGTTGAAAATTGACGTACGTGAGGGAAATGGATGATATTGATATAGGTGATAAACTCCATGTCCAGATTGACAAAACGCTGAATGGTTTAAGACCAGACTTTTCCAAGTTCACTAAAAAGTCTAGGTAACGTAAGAGAGACACTATATTATTCTTGCCCTTCACCAAAATAGAACTTACTATGTGTTTTTGGATAATTTCATCCAGATATGCTGCAGTCGCTGTTGACGAAGTCGACTGGAACAGGGCGATGACACAGTTCATAATTTTTGTGAATGCCCGTGGACTTATGTTGAGACCAAATGGGAGCGCACAAAACTGATATTTTTTTTCCTTTGTAGACAAAGCAAAGGAACTTGCATGCAGCCGGGTAAATAGGGACATGGAAATATAAGTCGGTCAATTCTAGACTGATTGCAAATTCATCCTTTTGATGGAAAGTCTGATTGATTGACCGTTTCCGTCTTGAACTTCAGCGCTGCAAATTATTTGTTGCGATGGCTGAGGTCGATGATTGATCTGAGCTTTCGGTTGGCCTTTGAGCCTGGAATAAAACCTCGTAGAGTTCAGTTTCCAAACAATCTTCACCACCCACTTGTCAAATAATGACCAGGTCTCCTGCTGCATAATTTCCGGCTGTCTTCAAATTTGATGGAACGTTCGTCGATGAGAGGGGAAGACGAAAGGGGAGGGGTCTGGATAAATTAAATCTGAAACCACCCAGAAACAACTTGGATCGCCCTTTCATTTTGCTAAAATAGATCGACCCAACACTGGTTGGAGTGATGTGTCAACTGTGGTTGTTAGGAGGCTTGAAGAAGGAGAAAAATTGTTTCTTATTCCCATTATTAAACTGCCCACTAAATTGAGAGACCTGTTGTCTCCTGAAATTTGATTGAAGTTGAAACTTTTGCTGTTGCTGAGTAGTATTTGGTCTCTTAACTCTTTGCCGATGGTCATCTCTCCGTTGAGGCTGAGATTGATTGAGCCTGAATATCTGGACAGTAAGCATGGCCAGTTGTAGGGGCAGTTCCTGTGCTGCCTGCCTCCTAACTTCCTTTAGCCTTCCACCAAATATTAACTGCAACCCAAAGGGTGTCACACAGTGCGCCAACAAATTATGCAGTTTGAGTGATGACAAGTGAAGACAAGTGTCTCATCTCACTAAATCAAAGTTGGCAGAGGCTGTCAGAGTGTTAGGCGTAGAAGGGTTGTGGCTCTATTAATAACCTTGGCGATCATAACAGTGGATTCCCAAGCATGATCGCTGTCAGCTTTATTTGGCAAGCCCAAAAATAGCTAGTGATGCTAGGTCCAACATTGAAGATGTTGCCACAGCATTACATACGAGCTTCGAGGTGTGGTGAACAATGAGGCAGTCACATTCAATGCTGCATGTTTCTTACCTAGTGTCCGAAGCTTGGTGGTGAATACATCCGAATGCATTCTATACCAATTTGACAAAAAGGTTGCTGGTAGTTGACTTTGCGACAAAAATGCTTTAGAACTCCCCGGATCACAGATTTGTTTTGACAGACGGCCTTAAATTTCCTTTATATTTGCTGACTGCGTTAGTAGGCAGAAGGAGAGCTGTTCCTCGTTGTCTCGGTTTACTGACGCCTGGCTCACAGTGGCGGTGGCGGGCATTCGGAAGTCGGTAACACCCTGTATATTTCCTTGACAGACACTTTAAAACCAAATTCAGTACATTCCATAGTTGGATCTGAGTGTGTTAATTCATAAAGGTCATCTCCACACTCACTAAATGGGTCATCCTCATCCGGGCCTACATCCCCGGAAGCAAAGACGAGCCATTGCTATTGTCCCCGAATGTATCACGGTATCGCTGGAAAGGATAAGCTGTAAACAAATGTCTTGCTGGTGGAGTTCGCTGAACAAGTTTTGCTGGTATGGAAGGCCGGGGAGTATGATAGACTGTGGGCTCAGTTCCTGGCTGGACAGTATGCATGGCTGTTGGCAGGGCGGTCGGTTGGACGGCCTGTTTCAAAACCGTCCATTCAGAAGGTGCAGCGAAATGGATAAATTGGTCAGTCTGATCCCTGCATGGTTTCACATACCACGGCACTATCGGCCAGTATGTGGCATGGCTCACCAAAGTGACTGATCTACGGTCTCTAGAGAATAGGTACGGCCTAACAGACTGCTGGACTGGCTGGTCGGCAGCCGGAATGGCATCATACAACATGAAAGAGTGTTGAACTGGATCATCAAGATCCGAGGAAAACCTCATGTGCCTGGAATTACAGTTCTAAAGGCTCGAACATGCGGGAGGGGGAGGGGACTTGTGCCCACTGGGCTGCCTAGAAATGGGGAACACTTCCCATAAGGTCCAAATTATCTATTCAGGTTTGTGATGGACGCACGGGCAGAAACTGCCACGAATTTAGTAACTGCGTCATCACCTCCTGCACCAGTCAACGTATCTGTAGCTTTAACAGCCTTGTGAATGAATTCAAGGATGGCAACACCGCAGCCCAATGGTCCTCCAAATCTGTTGATGCCATTGTTGCTGTTGGCATTGTACACCTAATCTTTGAGGGGGGGGGGGTCATGACATCTCCCACTATCCTTACAATTGATGCCCTCTTAGGGTGAAGGCTTAAAAAGTCACATTGTAATAGACAATACTTCACATGTTTTTCTTTGTTTTTAATACTCTTTCATATCACCATGGACCAGATATTTTTTTACCAAAGGCTGCACACATTGCATGTACAGGACGAAGAACATTTAGTACACGAGAGGCACGTCTCTTGTGTGTCTCTGTTCGCTTTTAACTTCTTCCATCTACTGCATTTCATCGTCAAGTTTAATTGAAATGACAAGAACAACAAAATCATGTTTTTTTTAAACGAAATTAGCAGTCCAAAGCATTCCCAATTTACAAAAACATCACTCATTATTAAAAGGAGTGGAAATAAATATATGTCGATAAAATGAACAAACTTTTAGCAAGTAATTTTCCATAAAAGCCTGTATACTAGATAACAGAACTATAGTTTATGTTTTTAAGATCTTAAGACCCTTGAGCATTATAAGTTCTGACCTTTAAAACAAGGACATAGAAGTATTTTATTTTATCGGTATAACTTGCGCTGAGCAGATAATGCCATGCACATGATTTTTTAGGCTAAATATTTGCCTAGGACACTGGTAAGAACAGCATGGGTACTGCCCAAATTGTCTTTACATTTACAATGGATATACATGTATTTGGAATACTATTTCATGTCAAATGCATACCTCAGCTTCTCTCCTCCGTCCTATAGACCTTGTTACAACCATACTGCACACGCCGCTGTCTCAAGGAAATGACAATTGCTGCGACAAAACTAATTTCTATCTAAATACTCTTAACACTGAAAAAGAAAAAATATTACGGGTTATCGTTTTTGTTATTGATGTCATCATCATCATCATCAACATCATCATCATTATCATCAAAAACAACACATATTTTGTGCCATTGAACACTCGCCTCCTAACAGCAGTATAATACTTGTGAAACGTGTATACCCTGACTGCCACAAACAACAACAACAACAACAACAACAAAAAAAAGAAAACAATATAAGCCCTACAAGTTCAAAACTTTGTAAGAAGCAGAAAATTTGCTTTAGAAGCATCAGTCAACCCATCTACATATACCTACCTTATACCTGCCATAACATAGCGTCATGCGAAACAATATGTTATGTTACTCCGAAACCCCTTCGAAAAACATGATTTTCAGTAATGTTAACAACAACAAAAGCTGAGAGAGAGAGAGAGAGAGAGAGAGAGAGAGAGAGAGAGAGAGAGAGAGAGAGAGAGAGAGAGAGAAGACCACGATATATGCCTGTAACCTGTAGTCTTTATAAACAGTAAGCAGTCTTGCTTAAAGCTCACAAAAAACTGTCATAGAGGCATTTAAAGGTAACACGGTCAGAGATAAACAGCCACCATTTCACAGATTACTTAACTGGCTGACATTAGTTAGGGTGATGTTGTGTTAAGTCCTTTGAACACTGCTGTGGGAGAACTCGACAGGCTAATTTGCTAATTTGCATAGGTAAAGTACACTAAGTGGAACAACCCAATTCGTTTGAAGTTAGCTAAATCAAACAGGTGCGTGTTGAAGAACAAATGTTATTACAGGTCACTTCCTTGAATGAGAACTTTTAAACAATCTTTATTAAAGATTTTGGCAAACTCGTGACCAGCGCAACGTTTTGTTCAAGTTGGATTGTACTCCATATATAAAATGCAAAACATGATTATTTCGGCAGTCATAATTGTGTACAAATGTGTTTCATTTTTGAAGGCAAAATGTCAAAACACAGCTGTGATTCAGGGAAGGATAAGCCATCTGTGAAGCAAGCAAAGCCCAGCAAGACTAAATTTCAGAACTCCTGATTGATGATTCTTGCATATTATCAAACTCATCCGAGATTTTGATGATATGAACCCATTTTACAAGTTTCATTGAAATTGTATCAGAAATATGGACTCCAGAGTGGCAACAAGAAATTGTTGATGGACGGATGCATGACGCATGATGGACGTAGGGTTATGCCACAAGCTCCCCTGGCCTTAGGGCCAGGTGAACTAACACAGGATATGTTGAGTATCAGGACTATTGACCATTTCATTTCAACATTTTAATGGTGCAAGTGGTAAAATTATACATGGCAAATGGATTGGAAATAAAGTTTTCCAACGTACCTGTTCCTCTTCTTTCTACAAATGCAATCATGTATGTAAGAGGCATGTATACACTCTCTTATAATCTACATCAACATTAAAGTTCATCTAAGTAAAACCACTAATCAAATTCTTTCCAAGCTGAAAGGGGTTCAAATGATAATACAAGAAACTGTGCTGGCAAAATTTAAAAGAATCTTTTCTACGCAAATTATTTCTGCAGATCAATAATTTAGTTTTACTGTTTCTTGAATATAATATCGTGTAACCTAGAAAGATTACTAAACCAATACACTATTTTAAACTAGAGACATATATGTGTGTTATATAGGTCTCTGTTTCAACTTACAAATATTTTTGAACGTTTATGCCATTATATTTTTAGAACTTAGTTTTTTTATTATTTAAAACATTTAGAACATTCACGATACACCTTTTAAACAAGAACAACAACAATAACTGTCTATATCAGCAACAATAACTCAATAACCACCTCTCCATATTAGAAGCAATAGGTCTGCTTCATATGATACAACTTTGAAGAAAGGAAACATCTCACAGAAATAAGGGTAAAATATTTTGTTTTTTCAGTTGAAAAACTAGTTCAAACGACAAATAAAGTGTTATCAAGCAATCTCATCTCAATCTCCAATTGTGTTTGCAGTTATATTTTAAAGTCAGGGATGAATGAGATGTATCTGCACATTTAAAAAGATGTAATCTATAATAATTATTCATGAAAAAGCATACCTGCCAAACATGATATGTCACGTGAAAAACACAATGTATATAGTTTCAATGCAGTCCTCTAAGCAGTTTAGGAGAAGCGATAACAAACTTGTGCTAACGAACAGACAGACGACGGGCAACAGACCATCCCATAAGCTCTTCTGGTCTATGACCAATACAGCTATAAAAAAAAAAAAGACCGATCTTTGTTGCTACCACAATATATGCCCGTAAACCAGTAGTTTCCAAAACCCGGGTTGCAACCGAAATGGTGCTTGCAACCCTATACTGGTACTGCATTTTGGGTCGCAAAAGATGGTATTTAGGGTCGCGATCAAAAAAGTTTGGGAACCACTGCTGTAAATTGTAGCTTCTATCAAGAGTAAACCGTGATGTTTCATGCTCGTAGAAGACTATCACCATCGGGGTAGTTTATACAGTTAATTGTCATAGAGGCAATTGAAAGGAAAAGGACGTCTGGGATAAATAACCACCACTCCACAAACTACTGAACTGACTAACAATAGCAGGTGATTTTGTGTTGCATGTCTTTTCATCCTAGGTAAAGTACATCAAATAGAAACCAATTGTCTGAAGTAAATCAAAGAGATGTATGTTAAAGAAACCAAAATTACACTTCATTGCCTTGAGTGCGATTGCTGAACCCATCTTATGAAAGACTGGCTAGTTTGTGATCAAAGGCAACATTTCTTTGAAGTCAGATTTTACTCCATGCATAAAATGCAAACCACGATTTTTTCAGTAGTTGGAATAGTGTGATTCATTTTTTAAGGTTAAATTTCAAAATGCAGCAGTTGTAAATCGGGGAATAATGAGCTATTGGTGAAACAAGCAAAGCTCAGCAAAATCTTAATTTTCAGAACTCTTGGCTGACGGAGTTTACTTTGCTAAGCGCAATAGCATTAGGTAGGGTGGCATTTTATTCTTTGCACATACTGTAAACATCATATTGACATGGACAACTGTCGTCTACCTTTAGGTAAACCAAGATTTGACATTCTAACTAGTGTGGCCATTGCTTGTTTGACCTGAGACATATCGATGTCTCTGGTTTGGTGCTCCATCACAGCGATGCAAATTCAGAAGGAGCATGTTCCATGGTGAGAATAACTGAATAAGTGCTTTGGAAAACTTTTAACAACAGTATCATCCAGTCTCTAACGAGTGCAACGATGAATACTCGGGGACCAACCATTTAATTGCTTTTTTTTTTTCGGGGGGGGGGGGGGGGGGGCACGAGATGGGGGAAGTGCAGCTGCTAGGATTTTCTTTCCAACACGAATTTTTCATGTTCTTTTATCTCCAGACAATTTTGTTATTTTAATTAATAAGATTGAAAGAATAAGTTTTTTTCTACAAATCTGAGCAGAATATTTTTTTCAAGGTATCTGGTACCTGGAAGTTCTTTTCTTCAAAGAAATCCTAGGGCCCCTCCCTTCCTGGCACCTGGCAAAAAGTAAATGGTTGGTACCTAATGACACTTGCATCACTTCCAACCATCCACTGAATTGTTTATAGCAGCAAAGTCTGCATATAGTTACATGTTGTATTTTTATTTAATGTCTGTGTGTTTGGGATTGTGATTGTGTGTACATGTGTGTGGTGTAATGATATATGACAATGCTTTGTCTACCAACTATTTGCTTAAAAATATTAAATACTTCAAAGAAAATTTTTTTTTCCTTTATCTCTTGTCATTTTTCTATAGGCTTATACGAGTTGATAGCTTATTCTCAATTGTATGACCTTGCTTTTATGGGCTACATGCACTTACCACAAGCAATAACGTGATTCTACAGGCGGTAGGACAAAAACTACTGTTTTAAAGGCCGTCTACAACATATACCGTTTTCTAGGTGAAACCTACCACTTTTGAAAATTAAAAGATTCTTTTAAAATGGAAAAAAAGAAAAAAAAAAAAAAAGAACTAGAGTTGGTATTTTTACATCTTCTATCCGTTACAGAAACCAGCCAGAACCAGTTTACTGGGGACCATACCTGTTTAAATAGTGTAAAGACTGTGGCAATGATGATTGCTGAGTGGATTTAAGAATTGTTATACAATGGCTAACATATTTACACAACAAGCTGTAAAGTGATTACCATATTGTTGTAATTTGGAGAGTTTAAAGCCAAAGGTGGGACATTTTTTTAGGTGTTATAAGTAATGAAGGGATCAAAGGTGGTCCATCGTTGCTTTCGAGTCTGTATTTAAAAATCAGCCAATTTTGGGGCGGAGGTGAGAGAAAAAAGAGATCGACCAAAAATGATTCGAACAGAAACACTTAAATATTTGGATTTTTTCAAAAAAAGGAATAATTTATTTAATGGCAGCTGACTAAGAAATATTATTACAAGTTCAGTAATGCTTGGAAATCAGAGTTTAAGTGTGTGCAGGTGTGTAGCAAAGGTCCTGAGTTTGCATCGTGTGTTTCATGCAAAGAAGATTTTAAGACAGCATATGGAGAGAAGAAATTATATCACCTGGCATATGTAGACACCGTTGCATATGGGCAATGATTTTTCTGTAACACACCCACTTTGAAGGTCTTCTTTTAAACTTGATCAAAAGTGGATAAAGTGCCACTTGCAGAGACTTAGTTTGCAAATTTTGTGGCAGAGCACAAGTTACCATTCCTCATTGCACTAGATCATTTGACTAAACTGTTTAATGTTATGTTTCCAGACTCAGAAACTACACAGAAAGTTTAATGTCAGCAACACACACTGTCACTCAGTTCCTATCCCCCCCCCAAAAAAAAAAAAAATGGGACACAAAGTTGAAAATATGTGTAGGAGTCAGAAGTTCAGTGTCATTATTGAGAATACATATTATGTCAAAAATGCGCTTGTTTTTGTTTTCAGTCCCCTTAGAACATGTAAAATGTATGTCAACAAAACAATCTACTGTTTGAATCCAATCTATTGATAAAAAGTTTGAAATCTACTGATTTGATATCCTGGTTCCGTCACATGTATTCACAAGACACTTTTTAGTCTAAAAAACCCGCTAACACTGTCTGGAAGGTTGGCAGGTATTCAAAAGGTAGGTTATAAGTACAAGCCTCGTGTTACATTATGATACTCTGTGTAATGGTGCAAGTGGATGAATTTCATTTATATTACAAATTTCTACAGACTGGGAAAACTGCCAAGGTAACTCCTCTGCTTAAAACTGGAACAAACAATGATGTAAATAACTACAGACTCATCTCTATTCTTCCTGTTCTTTCCACATTACTAGAAAAACATGTACTTATTTTTATCAACTATTTTAACACTTACAATCTCACTCTATGATTGATAAATGGCTACAAGGATTAGATAAGGATGAAATCGTTGGCACTATTATGGTATATTTTCGTGAAGCTTTTGATCTTGTAGACCATGAAATTGTGCCTGAAAAACTTAAAATCTGTCAATGTAATGAAAACTCCCTAAACTGGTTTACTTCTTACTTAACTGAGAGAGTGCAAAAAGTATCTTTAAATGGTCATCCTACTGAAAGTAAAAATATTAATTGTGGAGTACTACAGGGCTCTTTGCTGTTATTCATTCTATTTATTAAAGACTTTCCCCTTAAGATAGGATATTCACACTACACTAACCGAGTCGGGCAAAATTCAAAACTGAACTTGAAAATAACTTATAAGATGCTCTTAACAGACTTGAAATATGGTGCAAGGAAAACAGTATGATTATAAATATAGAAAAAACAAAAGCCCTACGAGTTACAACAAAAATAAAAAAGAACAAGGCGAGATAGTGACAAACTTCAAGTTCTGTTTGACAATGTTAACCTTAATATGACCTCTCATGATACAATTCTTGGTGTATAGATAACAATATAACTTGGTCTATTAACTTTAAACATGTTTCAAAAAAAGGTTCATTCTTATCTTTGGATACTTAATAAAATCAGAACAATCATTCCTTTTCAGTACAGGGTCAGTTTTTAAAAAAAAAAAAGTTTAATTCAGCCAATATTTGGACTACTGAAATGTAATTTGGGGTAATGCCTCTAATTCAAACATAACAAAACATTTAAGACTCCAAAAGAGGGCATGACATTTATTTCTAGATCAATGTACGTACAATTTTCAGGATGCAATGAACTGTATAACAATTTTTACCAAAATATGAAAGAATATTTTTTAGAAAGGCTAAGTTTATGTATTACATGTCCAGAAAAATCATTCCTATCTACCTAAGCAATATATTTCACCAAAGAGATGCTGATGGTACTCTAAATTTAAGCTCTGTTAGAAGTAAAAATTACATTATACCAAAGCCAAAGAAGGAATCGTTTAAAACAGCAACACTGTTCCCAGTGACATAACACAGGCTCCTGGCATTACTTACTTTCATAATCAATGTCTGTAATGGATGAAATCTTAAGACAGTCGAAAAGTTCAAAGTAATATAAATACCTCTTGCTTTTCTCTGTTATACATCATTTTCACAGAATAATTTTTCAGTACAATATGATATTTTATACATATTTATGTTCTCATATACACATGCTTGTGCATGTATTACAGGCTTGAAACTTTTGTGTAATTTTCAGAATAACTTAGTTCTTTAGTGTTAAGCCAAATGTTATCACATTGTGCTGTATACACTATATATACTGTACATAACAGAAGGCCTCAAGGTAGATTAGTTCATGTAATGAATTAAGTTACCTTCTCTAAATAAAGTCGCCATTATTATTATTATTATTATTATTATTATTATTATTATTATCATTATTGTTATTATTATTATTATTATTATTATTATTATTATTATTATTATTATTATTATTATTATTAATATTATTATGTTGCAATGCCATTCACAGAAATACCCCACTCCCAGTAAATATTAAGTGCTATATCCAAATATGTTCTAGCCATTTCGGCTGTACATTGGCATGGCAAATGAAATATATGCTTATTAACCAACTCAGTACGAGAAATACAACCTTTAATCTAATTCAAGATTTTTAAATGCTCTAAACCCACATGATCGATTAACCAGTCTCATCTAGCTGAAATTGTCAAACAACAAAGAGTTTCCCATTGTTACGAGAAAAATTAAATGTACACTTAATTATGTTAGTTAGGACGTGCACGTACACCACGAGATGTATGAGCAGGATTCACTTATGCAGGTAAAACGACAGACTTTGCCCTGTTTTACTGCCTGCGGCGATAACAAATAAAGGATACTAATCAAACGTACCTAGCAACTTACATCCGACGACAAGCATTTACTAGACCAGACCGGAATCTAGTCTGGTTCCCTGCTTCGTATGCTCCCTGCGTTTTTCAAGACTCATTGTATTTAGATTGTTGCTGATAAATAATTTTTTTTTTTTTTTTTTTTTTTTTTTTTTTTTTTTTTTAGGCTTCTTCGTCCTTATGTAAACTCAAATTATACAGCATATATATTAAAACTTTAAAACATGCTGAGGATGTTGGCATTGTGTACCAATCCAAATTGTCCTTAGAAAAGGACAAACAATCGCCGTGGACTAGCCGCCCCCCCCCCAATAAAGTGGAAAATATCAGCATTTTCATGCGTCTAATGTTGTAAATTTACATTGTACAAGGCATAAATTATTTCCCTGCACTGATGTAAATCTCTACAAATGCTTTCTGATCAAGTTTCACTTTAAAACAAATCGAAAACCTCAGCATGAGATTTCTGGAGAAAGAGCGCAGCAATTTTGAATTCCAAGTTGTTGCGCACGATTTTTCGAGAAGAGTCTTATTCCAAATTGTCGCCCAACATCGATTTTCACGGGAATCAGTCTGTGCCGGTCTGTTTCCTTATTCTACTTCATGACAGTTATAGCACTGAGCAAGAAAAAAAAATATGTATATTTTTACTACAAAATAAAAAAAAAACGAAAAATGAAGAATAAGAGTGAATACGGTTGCCATAAAGATGAGCAATAAATTGTGGTGGATATTAACAAATTATCAAATGTTATTACACTACCCTGATTTAGTGCGGAGCGCCTTTGACAAGTAGATTGGTTATTAAAACTTATTTTGTTTCAGTTTTTCTAACCATGCTAAGAACAAAGGTAGCAATCAGTCCATTTACAAAAAAAGCTTGCAAGTCAGACATGGCAGATAGGCAGACAACAAAATTCCCAAATATTAGCTATTTTTAGCTGAAATTTTCCAGAGGATATGGTATTTTGGGATGAATGATAAGTTAGTAGGAGGAAAAGGAAAACCGCCTGATTCTGAAGATGATGTTCAGAGGAATCATACAAATGAAGGGCTTGGAAACGAAGGTTCCAACTTGAACGAAAACGCAAGTAAAGTTATGGGTGAGAGTTCAGATGGTAACTCGGGCTCAGAATCGAAACCCGAGAAACCGAAAGCAGTCGAAAAGAAACCAGAATCAAAGACAGTGCCTAAAACAAATGGTATTAAAGGAAAAGAGGTGAAGAGTAGGAAAGAAGACGATAAGAGAAATGTGCCGAGCAAGCAAGTGCGCAAACCAGATCCGAAACCACAAAGTTCCAGCTCATTTACCGCTAGGAAAGACGTAGATAACAGAAGGCCTGGTATGATAATAGAATGCACGAAATTGAAAGTTTCAGATATGTGAAGTTTCCGAAATTGAGGCATGATATATCGATGTATTAGTGAATTGTGATCCTGGTATTTACTAAGGTTGTAAAGTTTACAAAACCTTGCAAACGTTTACACGATCATTGGAACACTAGACGATTCTGTTGAAACGTGATTAATTCACTTACATGCCAGAAATGGCAATCTGTATCAAATGTGGGTTGTTTTCATTAAAGATATTGACCTTTCAGGTCTTCATAATTAAGTTCGAAAATAAGTATTTTCCATAATAAAAGCCTAAGACTCGAATCCACGTGGACAGAGGTGAGATGTTAGTGATCTGTAAAGGCGAGCACCTTAGACCACTCTGCCACCCGGGGCCACTTAAGTTTGGACCAAAATATGGCAGCTGCCAGCATCTGCAAACTTAAGCAAGATGAGGTGGATTATGGAATATGGACTGACCCACTGACCTAATGCTCTTATAAATGGCTTTAATGTTATCAAGATTTAAGCCAAATTAAACTCACCCTTCTATATCTAACAGAGTTGAATCAGTCTTCATATATAAATTTCCTTAAACATCCATTGTACGTGTAGACCAAAAATTACACAATGTGTATTCCATGACTACACTATTTTACATTCGAGAAATAATGCAGAAACATGCAAAATTCAGTCAGGGCTCTCAACAGTTAAAAGTATGAGTACTGGACTCTTCACTCATGAAACTCAGAAGCCCCAAGTCAATTTCTGAGAGTCACTGCAATAAACTTGCAAGTCCCTCACTTTCTAAAGAATAGAAGGGAAAATGAAAAAGTACATGATCATTATTTTATTAGGTATCTGGATGAAATTCTCAGCCTCATAAAATCACATTAGACAGAAACTATTTTTCAGTAATTGTCCCAAAAACTTTATATCATACTGCACTTTACCACGGGGGAAAACGAGGTGCATCACAGGGATGCATTACACAGAGAAAAGGTGCATCCTCTGAGAATTTCATGTGTGTTTGACCCAGAAGCTCTGGTCTCTTAGAGCCTTGATCAGTCACCTAGAAATTACAAGCAGACAAAATATGGACCTTTTCTTGATTTTCTCTTTTGGTATTCATGAACACTTCAGATATATGTTAGTTAGCATTAACGCCTATGCAAAAATAATGTGATGGGCATTTTTATTTTTACCATTTTAGTCGGTGGTTCTCGTATCAAGCAGTGGCTGTCATATCAAAAGTTACTGGTATAATGATCGCTGAAGACAAACAAGGATGTTGAGCTGATACTAACTTTATCTTCCTCTTTTGGGAAAACAAAACATGCTGGAAAGCAAATCGCTTTATTTATCATTTAAATGGAAGGCAGGTTTGGTAAACGTTGACATGGATAACACGAAATGTTGTTTACACGTGACAGCCTTAGTCTTTACATTGGGTGTAGATTTTGGTTGTGGGTGTGACAATAGAAGTTGTTTTGCAATATGTGTTTTTCTAACAGTTTTTCAATTTTCTTACATTTACTGGCCTTGGTGGAAAACAGCTGTGCAACTATGTGTTGTGGTAAATTAAGGAAAAACAATTAAATTATTTGGACTGACTTGTTTATTGAGATGGCAAGTCACATCCCCTCCTCAATAAATTCTTTACATCTGTTTCCAAACACTTACCTCTCAACTCATTGCTCCCTGGAAATTTGTCATTTTCGCCCAAAATGGGGGTAGGAAATGAATTTTTGGGTTACTTCTAAATGGATCCAAACACATCTGTTTCCAAGAGATTTTCATTTAACCAGATGCTTAGGTGTATAAAAGACATTTTCGATTGGCTGTTTCGGCCACACATGTGCAGAAGGGTATTGGACTCGCAATTTGTGTGTCCTGGTCCCATTTTACTCCAAATCTGAAACTTGTCCTACATTTTGCAAAGGTTCATATCTCCTTGTGCAGTTCAGACCGGTCTGATTTAGATCTAATGCCAAAAAGTTTAAAATCTGGACACAAACTTAGCCTCAATCTCAAACCAACATTCGGAGGCAGTCTTATAGAGGAGTAAGAGACCTAGTGTCTTTAACCCCAAGCCTCGAAATTCTTGTCGTTGACTCGTTCCCCCGACTGCTCACAGACAGCCTACTGGTGGGCACCAGACTCTTGCACTTCAAACATCATTGGATTGCCCTTTTTCTTTCTGCAAAACGTCTTGGATGGGCTTCAGATTTCGTTTATCCAACCCCCTCCCCTTTCATCCTCCCCACTCCTGGCGGAAATACCATCAGATTCGGGGGAAGAAAAAGTTTTGCAGCAAGAGATCAGGGCACAAATCGACAAGCAAGCGGTAGATATTGTTTAAATCCACAATCTCCATGATTCTGCTCCAGGTTTTTTGTGCAATCAGGCTGATCATCGACCTGGACCAACTAAACCACTTTATAGTCCCACCGAAATTCAAGATGGAGACAGCATGATCAGCTAGACTCTCCATCCATCCGTGTGAGTTTGCTATCAGTCTTGACTTGACAGAAGTATACTTTCACATCCCCATCAATCCATCCTCACAGAAATTCCTTCAGTTTTCGTACTGATAGAATATTGACCAGTTTCGAGCTCTACCATTTGGCTTTCGCATCAGTCCTTGGGCCTTCATGAAAATAATGAACTGCATTGTCACCCTGTTCCGTTCGACCTCATCAGTGGCGCAACCAAGGTTGGCTCACGGCAGGAATTCCTCTGGAACAACCCCAGCCAGAATTGACCAAATGTACAGATGCAGGTACCCAAGGTTGGGGAGCCCACCTGCTGCCAGGCTTTGACACTGCCAGTGGTCAGTAGGTCCAGATGACACATGTCTCCACATCAATCTTTTATGAATTAAGGCAATTGTCAATGACTTTCATGTCTTGAGACACCGTCTCCACAGGAAGGTTGTCTTAATAATGTCCGACAACTTGGTGGTTGTGACATACCTCCTCAAACAGGGTGGTACCAAATCACCCCACCTTTGTCTCTGGGAATTCCGGCATTGGTGTGCACATCTTGACATCACCATCCAGCTCAGACATATTTACAGTAGACTCCATGTCATGGCTGATTCTCTGTCCAGGAAGGGTCAGATTCTCTGTACAGAATGTTCCCTCCATCCGTGGGCCTTTTATTGCGTTTGTGCACTGTGGGGGCATTCAGTGATCGATCTTTTTGTGACTAGGTGGAATGACAAACTTCCCACTTTCAACTCTCCAGTTCCAGATCCCAAGGCATGGGCCATGGATGCCCTTTCTATCAGTTGGGAAGGGTTGTGGGCCTTTGCCTACCCCCCCCCCCCCCCCCACCACCACCACCACAGTGTTACTACCGAAAATTGTACATAAGTTGAGGGACCAGAAGTGCAAAATGATTCTGATTGCCCCTCTCCACTGGGACAAGTCCTGGATCAAAGATCTCCTTGACTTAGCGATAGATCTATTCAGGAAGATCCTGGTCGAATGGAATCTTCTCAAACAGCCCCGGACCCAAGTGTTCCATCCATGTCTGGACTGACTCCTCCTTCAAGCTCTTGTCGGGAGAGCCTTGTGAAGGAAAGATTTGAAACCTTTGATTGTGGAGAAAATTGTACAAGCAAGAAGGTCCTCCACTTTGAAAGCTTATGAGGTAAAGTGGTGTGTCTTCAGGGACTGGTGTGCAGTCAACAACATTGACCCTTTGAATGCTTTGATCCAAAAAGTAGCTGACCTTTTCTCTGGCTTGTCAACGAGAAGTTGGCTCCAATTACTATCAAGGGTTATCACAACATGATATGCAACACTTTTTGCTATCATGGTAGAGAGGATCCTGGTCAGGATAAAGACCTCTCTGAATGATTGGTCACCTTAAACCTGCTGCACCCTAAATCTCTCACTCTGTTTCCCAAGTGAAATCTTCCTGGGTTCTGACTTGGCTGAATTCAAACAAATTCGAGTCCTTAGCCAGGGCCTCACTGAAGCGCCTATCATATAAAACGTGTTTCCTGATAGCATTAGCCTTGGCATGTAGGGTGAGGAAGTTACATGCTCTCTCCATGGACCCAGCCTATCTTCAGTTTCAATCAGATGGTTTGGTTGTCCTTGTGATGCAACCTGGTTTCATTGTCAAGAACAGGTTGCCATCAGCAGGAAATCAGAAAGTCGTGATACACCCTATAGCCTGTATTGACACATCCCGAGAAGCAATGCATCAAGATGCAGTCTGAGCTCTTAAGATTTACTCGTGGAACATGAAAATTCCACTTTCTTCTAGTTAAGCTTGGGAAAGAGGATATAACCCTCAAGCCCTCTCATCGTGGCTGAGGTGGGTGATATGCTCGGCGTACTCTGAGGTCTCACCTGAACAGAGTCGCCTCATGAAGATTTCTGCTTATGAAATCGGGGCAAACTCTGCGAGCCTTGCATTTTACCGCACTATTTCAGTTCGAGGCTGTTGGCTGGCACGCACATTCCGCTTTCTCAATTTTTATCTAAGATATTTAGCCTCGTAGAGACACACTTTGAATCTGGTAGGTCCAGTGTTGGTTGCACAGACAACTACCAGACCCAGTTGGTGTCAGCACAACCTCAGGGTGGGTTCGCTCAGCAGCATTTGCTGTATATGCATGGAAAATCTCAGAAGATTTCATTCATATCTTCTTCTCAGATGCCAACCATGTCTCCATCAGTTATGTTACTCTCAAATTAGGAGAGTAGTTATCTTTCATATAGGGTATCCAGCATTCTTCTTGCGAAGGATACCCAAGGTATAGGTAGGATGCTCAACATTCCCTTTTCCTATTACCTATGCTCCTGACATTAATGAGATTGGGGAATGTATTTGAAGGAGAAACCAAATTTTAAAGTAAATTATGTTTCTCCAAACTACTTACCCGATCACATTACTTTAATACCCTCCCATCCTCCTTGCAATGTGAGCATCCTCTTCATAATGTTCTGCTCAGCTTAAAACTAGCATCACCTGGCAATGGCAAGGGGAGGTAATGGGCAAGACTTATTGCCCTTTGTCTACATAAGATAGGAGAGACAAATTTTAGTCTTTTGGGAGGGCTAGATTCAGGAGGTAGCTGGTTTATATTTGTAACGTCAATGTGATCGGGTATATATTTTCAGAGACACATAATTTACTGAAAAATTTGCTTTCTTTTGATTAGCAAATGAGACAAAATAATGAAAATTGAGGGATTAAACTAAATAGTTACTATGAAAAATATGCAAATCTAAATGCATTGTGGCTCCTTTCAGCACAGAAGCTCAGATACTCCATCATGCATCGCAAAATCGTACATAAACTTGTAGATATCCCCTTACTGCTACGACAACCAGTTGGCTAACCAGACACATGCATGCTATTTGTATTCATACATATATATTCAAGCTGAGCCAGTTATTATGAATACATCATTTTTTTCCCTAGGCCATTGTGCAATGGAAATGGGCTCCCACACATTGTAGTCGTTTTTTTTATATATATCTTTTCTTTCTTCAAATCAGCAGTGCATGTATATTACTCCATGCTCTGAGAAAAAATACTGTTTTTACTTGTGTGTTCTATTGTCTCGCTTAATATTTATGTCCCCACTGCTTGCAGCAGGGGCATTTTTTTTATTTTGTATGTCTGTTTGTCCATCCTTCTGTCGTTTAGTCAAGAGAAGCTTGTTAGCAAGATTAGGTAAAACCACTCATTGTAGAGGAAAACAATTTGAAGGTATATTTGTACACATGTACATGTAGATGACCTGGTTAGATTTTCAGGTCATTAGAGCAGTTTTTCAATTTGATGTTTTTTAAAAAACTTTTTGGGACTTGCAAGTATAAGACCTTATTTTTATACAAAAAATCTTGTTAGCCAGTCTTAGTAAAAACCACTTGGGACAAATAAAATGTGGTAGGTGTTGTATGTATGTAAATGATGTGATTAGATTTTCATGCCATTATTATAGTAATTTTTGTATGCATTGGGGGCATATGTGTTTTTCAAATGCCAATCAAGTAAACACTTAACAACTATCATACTTTTGGATACACCAATTACACTCCATCAAGTAGGGATCAACATCCATGTTTAATCCATAGTTTACAGGCATGTTATTTATTTAATTATTCTTTTCTCCGATGACATTGTGGTTGTTTTGGCCACATTGTCATATGCTGGCATTTTTCAACTCACTTGAAGAAGTCACACTTTTCCAACACCGTTCCATATCTCGCTTTGCCAGGCTGTCAAATACAGTGATGTCACTTTCCTTCCTAACAGTGGCATTGCACAAATATGTAAATGTCACAGAAATGGTGTATCAATTAACTTTTTATTCCTTCTTTAATAAACAGTCATAGCGAGTTTTCTAGTGACCTCATTTTTCTAGACCCCACCCTAAAATGCACATTTGTTTTATCACCAATGACAGTTGGATTCTGGGAGGAAACACGTCTACCTTCCTTCGTATATTTTTAAATCACACTTATAACCTACTCTACTTTTACTTCTTTTTTTTTTTGCAAACATGTAACTGCACAGAATCCTTGAAAGATGGTGTAGTACCAGTTACACTTTGTGGAGTATCATTTTTCCACAACAAATATTCATTCTTACATGTGTGTATTTTTCACATTTATTTTTGTTGAGTATGTTATTTTTATGTCTCATTTTCAGTTCCTGTACATGTGTAGATGATTGGGGTGGGGGTAGCCTAATTGTAAAAAAGAGTGGATTGTATCAAAAAGTTCAGACTAAACATGTAAGGAAACTCATTTTCTTCAGACATTTAATTATGTTATTTACACCTCTGATGCACTTGACAAGTCAGACTTGGATTTTACAGTGCATGCACCAATACATGAGATACTTTGCAGTTAAGTCTGGATTGTATGGTGGGTTCAAAAACTATTTTTGGCTTATTTTCATAAGAGACACTTACAGCTAAAAATTAGCAGCAGTATTTAGGCAAAGTAGTTAATTTATCAATGAGTTTATTATCATGATGGGTTTGGAAAAGCATAATTATCAGTAGATCTACAAGTATATCAGACTGTAATGTACATGTTGTAGTTTTACTGATGAGACTATGTTACAATACATACCTTGTCTATGATACTTCTTTTTGATGATATTTTTTTTTAGTATGGTCTGGTTGGGCTAAGACCACTTTATTTAAAGGTTTTTGCCTAAAAGGCACTTTTCCATCAACATGATTGTAATAATTCATTGGTATCCACTACAATAATTATTTTGTAGTAAATTCCAGAAGTTTGAATGAATTTTATCATTTGCTTTTACACTATGTATTTAGCGGTCATGGTATAAAAGGCCACTTACTAACCAACCTATCTGGTCTGGACCTTTTCATCTGGTGGTATGTGCGCTTGACTGAGAGACAGACAAACTATGTTCAATCCCAATTGCAACAGTTAGACTTGGCATTGGGGCTCGTCCATCTCTTGGTGAATGTCCAAGTAAGAGTGGAGTGTAGAAGTTTCAGGGTTCTCCAGTTCAAGCGATTGTAATGGGATTAGTTGAAGCCACTTGGGTTAGAGCTTAGCAAACGAGGAGATTAAGACACCTGTCAATCAATTGTCAGTTTCTACTGATCATTTTGATCAAAAGACCAATTACACATGCGTGTGATTTGTCACCTCTCTTTGATAAATATTACCCAGCACAGTTTTAATCCATTATATTATAAATCCTTACACAAGTTTGGAACACCTGCGTTTTATAGTATACTGTATTTAGAAAAATAGTGCCATGATTTTGGGGGCTTATGTTGCTTGTTGGAGAATTATGAACTCATGTTAATCATCATAGATCATCATAAAATCTATTGTATACTGTATTTAGAAAAAAATGTCAAGATTTTGGGGCTTATTTTGCTTGTTACAGAAATACGAACTCCTGTTAATCATCATAAATCAGCTGTTTTTTTGGTGTTGTGTGCAGATATACCTTCGTTACCAAGTTATTTATCATATGTGTACTATTCCAATGGCAACTTTACATAATTTCTTTCGTGGCTGCAGATGAGCATGATTCTTGCGAGACTGGATGACAGAAACGCCAAAGAGACTGAGAAATTTGTGGAATGAATCATGGAATAGGACATACATGTGGGATGAAAAACAAGAAAACAAGGAACATTATTAACTTTATGCATAGGGTATTGTTACTGTGGACGGAAAAATGCAATGGCAAACCAAGGAACACCAGGTCTAGAACTTAAGGATTTTGATCCTAAACCTGCTGTGGAGAAATTTGTTACAGATTGTTTAAGAAAAAAGTGATTGTAGTATGCTGTGTTGCATAAAGATAAAATGAAAAAAAGTAAATAGAGTATGATCATTTGTTTCTTCTTCCAGTGTCTTTGAAAATTGATCGATTTGAAATGGAATTAAGCTAATTAAGTAAATTTATATAGAAAAGAAAGAGTAATCTCTTCCCCGATTCCTTTTAGCTGCACACAAAATTAAAGAATGGTAAGGTAAAGGCATTGAGAATTGTTATGGTTGTAATATCACCATCAGAATTGTCAGGGTTATCAACTGTCCTTATTTTCATTTGTTTATTATAATACTAAATATTTCACTATGAAATCACATTTACTATCTGATGACATATATATTGGTGACACAACAATACACTCATAATGTACTAAATTATTGCAAGGGGAAAACAAAATATCGTTATTGGGACTACTAGTTTTAGTGCTGGGACTGCAACTTTTTTCGAGGAAGCAGTCCTGGACTGCAACTTTCAAAATCATGTGGAGAACCCTGAGTCTTGGTATATGAGGTTACTTACTAACTAGCATAGCTGGGCCAGACCATAGTCTAATGGTGTGTGTGCCTGACTCTGAGACAGATAAAACAGGTTCATTTGCTGACCACAACAGTTAGACTTCACATCCTTTTCAGTTATAATTATTAATGTACTGGGTCATAGAAATCAGATGTTAGTAAAGCCTACCAAAATTTTTAGTTTTTTTCATAATATTTATCCTTTTTTTATCTTTATTGGAGTTACCTCCCTTGCATACATCATTAGCCACCTTAATGTAGAAGTGCTATTAATATGTTAAACAATTTCCTTCTTTTGATTTATCCACAAGCTTTTTGCTACAACTTTTCATGTAAAATCTTCATTTAATTTTCAGATGCTAGCAAGTCTTTCTCTGATGACTCTAGACTGTCAAAGTTGATACGCAAGTTCATGAGAGACGTTGAGAGAGAGAGGAGACTCTCTGTTCTTAGACAGCTGAAAGAGTATGTGCAGACTGGAGAAGGTGTAAAGGTACTCCTTGTGGCTTTCTTCTGAGATTTTGCATTTTTTCTTTAAAACATGCTTTTATATTGTATTGATAGGAAAAGAAAAGTTAGCTTTTTTGAACAGCTAGTTTATAATCCTTTCATCAGTGGACATGTACAGTACACACATTTCGATATATTAGGAAAATTTCCACAACTTTCCTTATGGAATCACAGTTGTTGAAAACCTTGATGTTAACCAATTAAACCCGTTTTAATTAGGTCATCCTTTGTGCTTATAAAATGTGATACATACTGTTTGCGATTTGAAAATAAAGCACTATGTCCTTTTAATTGCATAACATTCATCCAATTTGTTCAAAAATCATTCATAGAGACTAGCTATAAAAAGCATACCAGCTGATAATTTGTTTGCCCCCACCATGACTATGGATGGGACATATAGTCTATTACCCATATAGTGTTTACCATGTCTGTCCCATCCAATCCTGCTGGTGTCAGTTTGTCAGTTTTTATATGCCTGTCATAAGGCAGATCATATTATGTTAAGATGTTTCCATCTGCCTCTTACCAATTTCGTTTCTGGCACAAAAATTAGAATTGTCCACCAGCTACAATTACCAAACTTTGTGGATGGCTTGCACTTGGTGTAAAGAAGAAGCCTATAGACTTCCAAGGTCAATGTCACTGACTGAAAGGAGAAAATGGCTCCTGCACAATAACTCAAGCTCTCCACTATCAACAGTTACTCGAGTTCTCCACCATCTACAGTTAATAAACATTCTGGATGGCTTGCATTTGGGGTAAAGAAGAAGTCAATTGATTTTGAGGTCAAAAGGTTGAACATCAAGGTCACTGATAAAAAGTAAACATGGTTTCCACACAACAACATTTGTTCCATGTCACATACCTGGACCAAACATTGTGGATGGCTTGCACTTAAGGTAGGCAGAAGCCTATTGATTTTGGGGTCAAAGATCAGGGTCACTGACTGAAAGAAGAAATATGGTTTCTGCATACAAAACTTTCAGTTGCCTACATGGAGAACTATTAAAAATGGTGAGGGCATATAATGTGCCATTCACGGTGCTCGTTGTTTCTGCTCAGTAATTTTTGAAGGGCGTCATTCATTGAAATCAAATTTGAAATAGGGCTTAATACTAAAAGTACCAATGGCAAGGTCAATTTCACCATTGTCTGACAAACTTTGGCAGAGTTATTTCCCATTTCTGATTGGGATTTTGCCCATACACATTAAGTCAAGCTTTCTCCAATTGCACCAGAGGCAGTGGGGGTCAGAGATGCCTCTTGTATTGACACATTTCAGGTTTATTAAAAACACATGCATTTTCTGAATTTATACAGTTAAATGGTCGCTCAAAAGCCTGATTGAGTTGGAAATCGGCAGCTGTCCAACTGTCTCATTGTTGAGCCCACTTTGGCAGAAGCTGGACATAAATACGACTTTTGTGTCCATGTGCATGTTGGTACATCCATGTTTCTGTCCGTACATCAACACAAACCCTAGTCTAACTATCACATAATTTACTTGAACAATTGTTCATGAACTATTTCACAATCAGGAATGCATAATTGAAGATAAGAATTATTTTTATTTGACAGGCTGCTGTAAAGACTGCTGATGACATACTTGCAACTTTACAGGAGGTCTTCTTTGAAAGGTGAGTAATTTGCATCTACAGGAAAAATTTCAGTCTGTGTCATTGAGCAGAGAACAAGATTACATGTTGAAACATAGGTACAGTACAGTTCACATGACTTTTTGTTTCTCCATATGTCGTGGTGCAGCATTTAATCCCCTCCCTGCTCACTCAACATTGAAGTTCCACAGTGGAGGGGTAAATACCTACTAATCACCACTTGTGCTTCTCTGTGGAGGGGACGGGTTAACATTACTGTTTGACATTCGAATAGCCAATGCATGAAAGACCACCCATGGAAAGACTGAGATGTCAGATTGATTTACGGTCAGATATCATTTGAAGAATCGGTCATCATTATGTTGAATATATATTTTACAATTTAAAAAAGTCATTTCAAAATAGTCTGGTATATTCAATACATGTGTGTTTGGAAAATGTTGATTGGATTCTATTTACAGTTATTGCCGATGTAAAAAATGTATGTGCATTCCCAATTCAGTTTAAACAATGCACCCCAAGAAGTTTACATCATGATCAGTAGAAAGTAAATCATGAACACTTCTGGGAATTTTATGTTTTAACTTTATTCAAAGAAATCTTAAAAAACTTATGCACTGACTTGATGAGAGGCACACTTTTTGGCTTCCCTTGAACAGCAAAAATGTATCCTATTATTACAAAAGAAAACTAATCCTCGATATATGGTCAGTTAAATTCCAAATGACAACCACTGCTATTTAAAATAAAGGAAAGGACATAAAACACTGATTTTACACTGAAGTGTGAACCATGTGCTTAGTCCTTAAGCAGTAAGGGCTGTACACACTGTCAACAGCAGCATGTGTTCATGAGGTTGAATATAAACAACTTTGAGCCAGCTAAATTCTGCTGCAATAGGGCGTACTACATGTGTACTGTTAGGGACCGACCATTTAATCTTGCTGGGGGTTGGGTGGGCGGAAGCTGGACTTGGATATATAAAAAAATTCAAGTAAAATGATGTATAGAATGAGGCGGTTGCTTTCCTCAGAATCAGAAAAAGACAATTGTTTTCAAGCTTTTCAGAAAGAATCCTAATCCCATCCCCTCTTAAATAATTAAATGGTCTGTCCCTAAAAGAGATATGAATTAGCAGATATTCTACAGCAATCAAAGCAGTAGCAATTGTCAACACAATTATAAAATATCGCATTGAACGAATATGTCAGTTTCAGCTTGGGAAGTTGTCATTTATATTACATGAAGCCATCTGACTTGGAGCATTGTATTTAACAGCCCCAGTTATAAACCAGCAATGTACAGCAAAAGTTTGTTAATTGTCAGCAATTAAACTGAATACAGTTTATTGCTGAAATGAACAATGATGTGGGGAAATTGTCATGATTCCAAGATTAAAAGTTGCAATCAAAGATTTTCAGGTTGCATGTTCTAACAAAGGAGAAATACCTTGCAACATCAGTTATAGCTTACTTGCTTGCATTTTCTTGTTTTGGTATAAATTGTACTACTTTCGGGACTACCAGATCTCTGTGTCCAAAAATCTCTCTCGTGCTTAGTCAATCAATCCGGTTTATTTAGTTGATTTTTTTATTTACAAGAATGTGTAGCTATATAAGCTACTTTACTGGGGATAATTGTCAATGTTAAAATTTGAATTTGTCCATGTTTCTTATGCAAAGGAATATGTGATGTGCCTTGTGCAGGGACACACCATAGAAATTGTCAGTGATTTTGGGAGCTGGGTGTGTGGCGAAACCGCCAGTCCAACCCTGCCTTTATTTCTTGTGTTGCTATGGCATAAAACTCCAAATCAGACCAAATATACATCAAATCATGTATGCTTTTCGATTTTGCAATAATAAAAATTCAGTTTAGTATTTTGGATTGTTTTATGTACCTTTTATCCAGTTTTAATGAAAATAAGCAGTCATGTAGTCATCCGTCAACTGCAGTTCTGCATACAGGTCTCTCTCTCTCTCTCTCAGAAATTTGAGGATTCAGTAAGTGGTATTTTCATTTGACTTTTAGCTGATCATATGAAATCAAGTCTTTGATATTCTATTTTTGTGATGTTAAGACAATGTGCACCCAGTCATTTAGCTCCTGACTTTAATCCTTTCATTCACTATTTGTTCTCTCCTTCTCTTTGATTCTTGCGGTTTAATGTTACATCTTTTCCAATCATGGTTAATTTAAAATAATGACATTTGCCTTTAGATGTAACTCTGTGTCCTGCAGCACATTTTTCAACGTCCATTCACAACTTCACAACATAGAAATTTTCTTGTTTTGGCATAAATTTGTGACGTTTGAGACTACCAGATATCAGTATCCAAAATCTCTCTCTCTGTCTTTCTCACAGTTTATGCTGTGAATTCAGCCTAGGGTTTATTTTTTTACAAAAAAATTGTCAGTGTAAAATATATTAATATACATGTATCTGAGAAAGTTTCACCAACAATGGGACTTTAATGTCGATGTGTCTGCTTCAGACAGACATGCTTATGAAGAGAACTATGTTTTACCAATTTGATAATGACTTTTTTTTTTCTTAAGTAGCAGCTGCATATAAAACATTATCATCAAATATACGGCATTGTTTATATAGATGTGGGAGGGGAATGCATGTATTGTGAAAATATTAGTATGGATTTACATGTCTTCAGTAGTCATGAGAAAATCGCCGTTCTCTCTCACTCTCTTGTAAAAGAATTTGATGATTTGATACATTTTCATTTGACATTTAGCTGATAACATTGATGTATAAAATTTTATTGGGAAGAATTTAAAAAAAACTTGCCCAATATTTTATAAGGGAATCGACGTAGATAACTCAGTGTCCCACTGTGCTCTCTCTCTCAATTAAACTCTTAAGAGCATTCTTGCTGGGGTTATACATAGTAAATTACATCCACTTTATCAAGACCACGTCCACTCTGCAGTGGGGATCAGATGTTACTCCACAGGAAAGTGCAGACCTATTCTCCACAAGAAGTCGTGGCAGCTCCATCAAGACACTTGGAGAGATGGTGGATGGACTTTTTCTTAATCCTCTCCACATACTTTCTCCACTCCCACCGTGATGTATGGAGAAACGAAAAATTGAATGATCTATACTGTAATATGCTAGCCTTTTTGTGTGCATCCTTGAATGAGTGAATAGGTTTAAAAGTCCAGTATGAACATATTATATTTTTCATTTATGTGTATGTACTTATCATTGATGTAAACAATGATAAATTATGCAAAATATCTTCCTACTACTGAATTAAGTTAAAATCTTACATTTTAAACTTTGTATGAATGTGTAAATTACCGCACCTAGTTTATTAGAAGAGCTGTCAACAGGCTTGAATGTTGGACATCTCTGAGGCCTTTTTTTATGCCCCTGCCATATCTATGCAGAAATGCCAATCATTACAATTTTGGCAGAATCATTTCTTTTAACGGCAAATTAAGCCTTTATGATCACTTCTGTCTGATTCCGATCTTCTGGACAGATAAAAATATATATAGGTGAACTGCACTTGAACATGAGTGTATCTGGATCACTGAAATGCTTGTAGTATCTGATGATAATTCTTTAGTGAAAGCATACCAAGCACTCTGTCACAAAAGCAGTTTAATCCAGTGGTCCCCTCGTATGATGCCACCCCTTCTGCAACAGAAAGTTGGCCTTATGAAAGGGGTGACCTCCCATGAGGAGGACAATTTTGTGAAAATAAACCATTTTGGTGTTTTCAAAGGTGGCCTTTTTTCAGAAAGATGATTGTAGGAAGCACATTTTGAACAAAAAGTACTTTGAATCAGTGAGATTTAAAACTGTTGGATAAAATTTTTAATGTTCCTATTTTTTGTTCTGATTCGGGTGTTTTAAAACTGACAATCCTGTTTCATATCAGCAGGGGTTTGATGTCTCTTTCCGTGGAGGGGTAATATAGCGTTACCCTTTTCTGTCCATCCCATCTATATCATGAATTTTGCTTGCCCTCAGTAAATTTTGAAGGATCCAATGGATTGATATCAAATTTGTTATTTGGCTTATGTTAAGAAAACCTACGTTCAGTTGGATGTTACCTTTTTCAGACCATTTTGTATGGAGTTGTGGCCCATTTTACTTAGAACTTTCATTTTTGTTAAGTAACTTTTGACCTAGTTGATAGATGGAAACTAAACTTGGTATGAAACTTTATGTTAAAACGACCTTGGTCAAGTTTGATTTTCATAGGAAAGGGAGGGGGGCGGGCTTTGGCAAATGTGCAGACTTATGGCCCACTGTTTGACATGAAACTTTGCCCTATAGTTTCTATTCATTAACTTTCAAAGGATTCATGGATTGAAATCATATTTATTATGAATCTTTACATTACATAGGTCGTGTTTGATTTTTTAAGTTTTGTTTCCTGCAAAGTTATGGCCCTATTTGATTTAAAACTTTGCCCTTTAATTTCCATTCAGCAACATAAAATGAATATGAGGATTTACATTAAGAAGACCTAGTTTTGATTTTAAACGTTTTCTGGTAAAATTTTATGGAGTTACTGATCAGTTTGACTTTGCCCTTCATTTGTATCGTATTGGCAAAGGCATCTGTGTCAGAGTGACACATTTGTCCTTTATCATCTATCTCTTGTTCTTATTTATTCATTCTTTTACAAATGCATGATGCGTAATAAAACTATTACTGTTTCAGAGGTGGCAAAGAACTGAAGCAGGAGGTTGCAGTATGTATCGGACTTATTGGCTCAGTAATGGGACAGGAAGCTCAAAGGTATATCACTAACATACTCAATGGGATTTTGTATCGCTATTAAAATACAGATCACTTATGTCGACAAGCCTCCTATGTCAAGGAAAAATTAAAGCCCCTGTCCCATGGTCTATTGTTGCTACCAAATTTGTCATGCTTATGTCGAAAAAAGTGAATGTATATGTCGACAGAAGCCCTAGGTCCTAACTTGAACAAATCCTTTGTCTACTAATCGTTTATGTTGACAAGCTGCTAGTTCCAACCCATACTTTGTTCTACAATTATTTGATGTTGCTGCCAGGCTCTAATGTTGTCGCATTAACAAACAGGCATTTGTTTGGTCCTCCAAAGTTGGCCTTTCGCTGCAACTTCAATAATGCATACACCCTTTATCAAAGGAAGCTGTCTACATTCTTCAATAAAAACAATGCACCCTTCATTAAAGGAAGTCATCACCAAACTTGAATAAAAGCAATGGAATCTAATCAACTGTTGCATTTTCCAAAGTGATCCGTGATTGGAACACGTTTATTTTGCCCTGAACATTTCCTTTTCTGCTATAAAAAAGTAACTTTATTTATGCTTACGATGGCTACCAATGGCGGTGTAAAACACAGATTTATTTTACAGTCTCTTGAAACTAAATATATCTGGCCATTCAGTAAGTTGAAGGTGGTGTGTCTCACAAAGCTGTTCGTAAAAAAATTGTCACTTACACATAACACATAGTCAGGATGGAAGAAAGCTGCCAAGTCGATAAAGAAAGACTACATTAAAGGTAACTGCGCTTCCCAAAGGAAGAAGAAGAAGACTGCTAAATTTGGAAATGTGGAGGAGATAATCTTAGACTCCCTCATTTTCATCAGCATTGGATCAAACTATTTTTCACACAACAAATGGGCAATCCAATTTGTTTTGGAGTGGCTTTGGATTCATTTATCCAGCTGACTCCGCTTTCGTCTTCCTCGTTCATGACAGATGTACCAACAGATTTGGGGAAAGCCAAAATTATACAGAAGGAGATCAGGTCATTACTTGACAAGTGGGTGGTGGAGAGTGTTCAGAAAAAAACTCTCTAGGGTTTTATTCCAAGCTCTTTCTAGTGTCAATAGTTAGCCGAAAACTTAGGCTGATCGTTGACTTCAGCCGTGTCAGCAATACATTGCTGCACCAAAGTTCACCATGGAAATGGCACAATCAATCAGGCTTTCCATCAAAAGGGATGAATTTTATTTTAGTCTAGACTTGACCGCTGCATATTTCCAAGGAAAAATATACCAGTTTTGTGCACTCCCATTTAGTTTTAACATCAGTTCATGGGCATTCAAAAAAAGTATCAACTGCATCGTCACCCTGTTCCAGTCGATTTTGTCAACAGCGACTGCTGCATATCTGGACAGCGTCATCCAATAATACATGGTAAGTTCCATTATGGTGAAGTGGGGTCTGGAGGAATTAGCTCTTCACATTAGCCTTCTGGAAATGAAGGCTATAATCAAGGACCAACACTATGGGAAAGTAGTCCTTAACATGTTGGACAACTCAGTGGTGGTGGCCTACCTCCTCAAACTGGGGGTGGGGGGGGGAAGTAAACCAAATCACCCGACCTATGCATTCTGGTTTGGAAGTTACTGCGCTGGTGCTACCAGCTAAATACAACCGTACAAATCAGACACATTCCTGGCAGGCTCAATGTCCTGGCCACCTCGCTGTCAAGAAGGGGCCAGATCCTTCATACAGAGTAGTCCAGTCATCAATCAGTCTTTCATTGGATTTGCACGCATTGGGGGCATTCAATGATAGACCTTTTTATGACAATGTGAAATCACAAACTGCCCATCTTTGTCTCTCTGGTCTAGGACCCAGAAGCCTTGGCCGTGTTTGCTCTATCAATCAGTTATGAGGGTTTTGGGCCTTTGCCTACCACATCCCCCATGGTCTTAGTACTGAAAATAATACAGAACTTGAGAGGTCAGAACTGCAAACTGATTCTGATAGCTCATCTCAGATGGGACAAATCCTGGGTCAGTAATCTTCTTGATCTAGTGATAGATGTGCCCAGAAAAATCCGGGCAATGCTGCACCTGCTTAAACAACTGCGGTCACTTTTATTCCATCCCAGTCCAGACCAGCTCCTTCTTCATGCCTGGCTCTTGTTGGAAGAGCAGTGTGAAGAAAGGAATTTCAGCTCATGAGATTGCTCTGCAAGCCTCACGTTCGAACATAACTTTTTGATCCAAGACATAATAGAAGCTGTTGGTTGGCATGCATTGTCAATCTTGTCAAGTTTTTATCTTCAGGATTTAGCTTCACAGAGACCAGATTTGAATCTAGTGGGTCCAGTGGATGTCACCCAGATGACCACCAGACCCAGCTGACGTCAGCACAACCTCCTCACAGGCAGGAGTTTAGTGCTTTCACTGGATTTGCTTGGAAATTTTGTCAGTAAGAAGAGTTAATTAAGTTTCTTCTTAGCTGCATATAGTTGTCATGGAATAAGTGAACCTCAGTTGTACTACTCTTAGGTCAGGAAAGGGGTTTGTCCTTCATATAGGGAATACAGACATTCTTTCCTTGAAGGGTGACAGGGGTAGATGTAGGATGCCCAGCATTACCTCCTGTGGTTTCCTGTTCTCCTAACATTAATGTGATTGGGGAATGTATTCAAAGGAGAAAGCAAATTTTTTTAGTAAATTATGTTTCTCCAAGAATACTTACCTGAATACATTACTGTAAAACCCTCCCAACCTCCCCGTGAATGTGAGCATCCTAGTTGATGTATCACTCACCTTAAAACTGGTGCCACCTAGCGGTCGTACAGGGGAGGTAGTAAGAGTTTCATCCCTTGGTCTATATGGTATATAGACAGAAAAGATGAATTTTTTTCTTTTCAGAAGGTAGCGGACTTTATTTTCCTAACGTTAATGTGATCAGATAAGTATTCTTGGAGCAACATAATTTACAAAAAAATTTGCTACCCCCCTCTTTCTCCTCCCCCACAACCACCACTACCACTAAAGCATGGGGATATATAGAGATGAAGCCATTGCAAATATGCAGGAAATTTTGTTTTACTTTTCTCTGTATTATGACGATTGAAGGAAATACTACTTTTTCAGATCAGTGAAAAAAATGATTCCAACTGAAAAGTATAAATGAGAACCAAGTGCATATGTGTCTCTTTATTTTATCTCATTGTTTGCATTTGTTGGTAGCAAGATATAGGTGTCAATTTCCAGTGGTAGTGGCACTGTTAAGACTTTGTGCTTTTGAAAGTAGTTATTTGAAATATGATAGCGCTATTAACAGGGGAGACATAATTTTCAAGGAATCATTGTTTTATGAAAATCACTCTTTTGTTTCGCAGATTTTTCCAGTGGCTTTTCTCCCAGACCAACAGCGTGATGGACGATGAAGTGAGAGCGTTGTATCTTCTGGCTCTACAAGAGGTAATTCATATTAAATAGGAATAGATATATTACTTTTGCATTATTACTTTAATAAAAATTATTACGAATTCTGATTGGCTGAACACTTCACACATGTCCATCAAGTTATACAATGTATTGGTTTCCTCTCAGTGCATTGTGTTTATGTGGGGATATATTATGAAAGTAATAAAACAATTATGGGCTTTTGTTTTGTTCAATACATTGTTTTATTGAGTTGTAAAATTATAGATATTGGCCACTGCTTTATGCTAACCTCGTATCATATTTCACAGGTCAATAAAACAATGTATTGAATTAAGCAGATGCCCAAATTTGTATATTGTTACTTTCCAAAAATTATTTTGAATTTTGATTGGCTGAACAGGTTTTACAAGCTTAACACTAATATAATGTATTGTACTGCATTCCTCTGAGTAATTTCAATTCTGAAAACAATTTATTGTGCTTGTATGGGGATATTTTTATACAATGTTATGAAAGGACTAGAACAATTACACCCTTTTGTTTTGCTCAATACATTGTTTTGTTGTGCTATGAAATATAAATATTAGCCTCCGCTTAGCGTCAGCCATTATCATATTTCACAGATTATTAAAACAATGCATTGAACTCAACAAAAGCCCAGTTGTATAGTATTGTCTGTAATTGATTGTGAACTATTGGTTATTTTTTTCAGGTTTACAAATAATTATAGGTACAAAATGAATTATGCTTTCTTAGGTACCAAAAATTTGCAAAACTTGATAAGGAAAGCTTTTTTATACCAAAAATTACAGACCCCCCCTCCCCTCAAATTAAAATTGTTATGGATTGATGGTGTTATGAAAAATTATAGACAAAACAGTAAATTACAAACATAATGCCACTTATGACATAGCTTTCACATTTGATCTCAGGCAACTAATTATGTTATGGGCTGTGGAACCAGCCCATGTGTGGTGGTATATTACGTGCCATATTTAAGAGAATGAAGGTCACTGATTGGCTGAGAATAATTATCAGAAACAAATTTGCAAAATGGGGTTCCTTGTAATTTAAGAATTATAACACTGATATAGATCAGTTGCTTACTCTGGGTGGTCTCAGATTTGATTTATATTGATACGTTATGAAAGGAAAAATATCATTGAGAGATGCTATTATGCTTGGGAAAATTTGAAACCTTGTCCTCCTGTAAATTTCAAAAGGTTTAAGAAAATATATGTAGATATATCCTTCTTGCTAATGTAGTGTGGATTTATAGGAAGTATCCAAGAAGACCTAATGAGCAAGAACTCACTTATATTTCAGACTTTGAAAAATGATGAGAAGAAGCAGCTTACATCTGACTTGATGCCTGTAAGTTAAGACTTTTCAGCTGTAGAATTTTAATAGCAGTAATACATTATCTGCTATTATTGCATTGCTGTATCTTTTCCTGGTGCTAGTCCCCAGTCCAAGGACATTATTTCCTTCTCCAGTTAGTAATTGGAGGTGTAGAATAAAAAAATCTTGATCCCAGTATGATACCTTAGTCCACTTCTAACAGTCGGAATATCTTCATTTCCTTGGACTTTGTGCATTTATACACATGTTTCCTGGGCACTTAACACTTCACACTTCATCTATTTAGGTGTCTTTCTGCATTTCTACTCTCAGTTGTACCTTTTTTTGTGTTTGTTATTTTCTCCCCAGTCCTTGGTTTATTTTTGTGTATCTCTGTCCAATTTCATTGATTTTGAGGGGTTTCAGTACATCGCTTGTGAAGTGGTGCTTCATATGTTTCACCCCTCTAATAGTAACCAGTGTCAGGTAAGTATTTCTTTCCTTTTGTTGTTCTTGTTGTTCTTGTTCTATTTATATATTTTCTTTCAACTTTTGTTGATGCCTCAATGTATTGGCAAAGTGGGCATAAAAAGGCAGCGTGAGGCACTCGTACCACCTGTCTTGTGTGACTCGTACCACCTGTCTTGCGTGCAGGGCATGTGTATGCATGGATGTTTGCCTTATTTGTTGTTTGTGGCCTACCCTGGGTTTGGGACTTGGCGGAAAGTCACCTGGCCTCTCAGGCCGGGAAGAAGGGTCACACCACTTCCTCTTCTTCTCAGGAGGACCCCCTCTGTTCCCAGGAAGGGGCTGCATCACTTTCCAGTGTTTGGAAGCCGATTGTGGCTACGGCACTTCCTGGTGTATGGAAGTCACTTGATTCAATGAAAGAGGAGTCCAGAATTAGGAAGTAGTTCACTTCCACTAAGGGGAGATGGCAGAGTGAGGGTTTTTTGGCACTTCCTGGGATAGGGAAAATGCCAGCCACAAACAGAGAGCCACACTTTTCTGACACATTGAAAGTCGCACTAGTAAACCTCAAATTAAAACAAAATCTTGTTTGTCAGAGTTGAATACTCTGAACAGAGACTCTCCAGTACGGTCTACATAATTGGACTGGTCATTGCCTGGTCACCAGTAGTGTGTCAGATTACAGCGAAGATCTGTCACCAGGAGATGTGTCTAGGACAGTTTTAGAAGGTCTGTCACCAGTCACTGAGTACCAGGCACAGGTTACTGGGCTTTGGACACCGGTCACTGGGTGATGACCCCTGTGACAGTTGCCGAGTTTCGGTCACTGGGCATTGGACAGCGATCACTGTGTATGGTGTACATTGCAGATCTTCTGTTTTTGGTCTCATGTCACCGATCATGGAGCACTGGGCACCGATCATTGGACTTCAGATCAGAAACCAAGTTTTTACCACTGGTCTAAGGGCCAAACAGCAGGAGGAAGGGATCAGTTCAATAACCCCCCTTGCTCTATGCTTCCTCTCAGTCCCAATAAGGAACAGCCTTCAAATCTTGAGAACCGGTCTGAGGGAAGGGGTTGGGTCAAAACCCCTCCATTTTCAATGTTTCCCTTCAACCTCTACAGAGCTTGGGGACTCCCTCCACCTTGTGGTGAGTCAGTCATGTCTCCTTTTCTGACCATGCCACTATGGATGCCTTTGCTGTGACTCCAATAATTGGCAGATCTGACATGTCCCAGATCTTTCCACCTCCTCCAGCCTTGTTACCAAGGGAAGGGGGTGGGGACTGACACACACTGTATCTGGCGCCGAGCGGAAATTGCCAATCCCTTTCACCAGGGAGAGAGGATCAAAGGGCTAGTCCCATCTCCTGCCATGAGAGGAGACAGGACCATGAATCCGTGGTCAGGAAGACACCTTCTTCCAGGTGGGAGGCAAGACGAAATAGTCCTGCCTCACTCCAAGAGCAGAGACAGGATGACAAACTGTTGATACTTGTGAACACAAACTAGTTCTCGGAAAAACCTGTCACACCTGATCCTTCTCATCAACTGGGTCCGCGTTCTTCATCCCACCTGCTGAGTCAGGTGATGGAGGAGGAAGAGATGTGGACCTTTTGAAAAGGCAATAAATGAGGTTTACTGCCTACTTCCCCAGATCTATGTTCCAAGTCTGCGGGATCTTAAGAGACTAGGATCCTCTCCAGTTTGGAGATGCTCTCCAGGACACAGCCCAAGTCCGACCAGCTGTTGCTATTTCACTCACTGATGGCGAGGGAGCCTATTCAGAAATTGTTTAAAAGCCAAGAAGGGGTCAGAGAACAGAAGGGGTGGTGCGTCCCCTCTTCTACTCTTTGGCCCCTGATCTAATCTAGTAGCTACATGGTCCATTCACTCACTTGACCGCTTAAACCCCCCACCCCCCAACTTTGGGTTTGGGTGCTTCCCAAGTGGGGACCTGGACCCATCTCCCTGTTGTGGCATTGGAACTGAAAGCAATAGTTACTATTATCTTGCTTGAGGACCTTTTTTTGGTTGCATCCTTCAGTCTGTTGAAGGAGGAATCTCTGCAGAGACTGTTAGAGGCTGTGACTGAGATATCAAGACATGTGCTTTGTGATGTCTATGGCACTCTCTGCAGAACTACTTCACCTTGGGATGGGTGCAGCCTTGGAGACATTCAAGATTTTGCTGGTTTGCAGCAAAAACCTTTTATGGGTTACCCCTCTGGATGCAGAGATGCGATTCGGAGGGCTAATCCCTACAGTGGCTTCTCAGGATTTGAGGGATCAGCAACACCGGTCCATGGCCGCAGTACTGGGTCCGGCTAAACGAGAAGAAATGCCCCTATTCCAGAAGGTCCATTCTCCTTCTAACCGGTTTAAGTAGGGAAACAATCAAAATCAAAATAATTCCCAGTTTAATACCCCTTTCTGCCTGTCATTCACATATTGAGGTGGCAGGGGGGGCAAGGGGAGGAAGTCTACAGACACCTCTCTCTTCCCTAAGGAGATAGGTAGTCACCCCTTTGGAGTTGTGCCATCTCGTGCAAGTTTCTCTGTTCCCAATATTACAGTAGGTGCCAGATTTAACCCTTTTTTAGCGGCTTGGTTGGACCTCTCAGATGTTGCATGGGTCCTTTCCACAATAAGGGAGGGTTACTGGCTTTTCTTCCAGGACCAAGCTCCTCTTTCAAGGACCCCCATTATGTTCCACCAGTCTAAACTGGTATCTGTGCGGGAAGGATGCAGTAGAGATTGTGAAGAACATGGTCCAGGATTAAATTCCTGGATTTTCTTAGTTTCAGAGAGATGGACAAGTTTCAACTGACCATCAGTCTTTCCCCTTTGATCTAATTTCTTCTTGAAGAGCAGTTCAAGATGGAGACAACTGTCTTAGTCATGAATGCCATCAGCCCAAATGGTCCAGGATGCTTATCTTCACGTTTCCATCTTCCCAGACCACAGGATATTGTTGCATTTTTGTCTGGGACATGAGTTCTTTCAATTTCGGGGTCCTCCTTTTTTGTAATATATGCTTATTTAAGGTCCTTAGGGGTTCCCATCCTCTAATACTTAGACAACTTTTTGATGCACAGCATCCTCATATGTACCCTCCTGAGGAATCAGTCTTTCTTTTGCAAGATGGTGACTCCACTAGGCCTAATTCCCAATCAGTAGAAGTCAGATCTTACCCCTTCTCAGAAAATTTGTTTATGTGGGGATGAATTTTCTCACAAATCCATCTGAATCTCACAGATACTTGCTCTCTTAACAAGAATGGATGAGAAGTCATTGTTTTCAGCTCATCTCTACCCCTGTCTCCTGGGGACTCTGAACACAGCATTGGATTTAGTTCCCCTAGGAAGGCTTCATATGCAACCCCTCCAGTTCTTGCTTCTAGAAAAGTAGAGACCTCACAAGAACCCCTGTCTTCCCAGATCCACTTTTGATCCAAGTTCCATCACCATCTGAGTTGATGAAAAAATCAGGACAAGTTTCTGACCAGAGTTCCAATTCATGCTCTGGAACCTCACTCCTTCCTCTACACTGATGCCTCAGATTCAGGCTGGTGGGCTCACCTAGAGCCTGAGGGAGTAGTTCTGCAGGCCTGGTGGGCTCAGGAAGAAGCTTCCCTCTGTATCAACAATCTAGAAATGCAGGCTGTATTTCTAGCACTTAGAGGGTGCATCAACAACATCATGGTTGATAGAGACAATATGTTGTTTTGCATCATGGTTGCTAGAGACAATACATTGTTTGTAGCATACCTCAAATGTCAAAAGGGGCATTCATGGCTCTTCTCTCAGCTAGGAAGTTTGGGACCTCCTCCCTTGGACAGCTTTGGAGGAGATTACTCTCAGAGTTCACCACATATCGGGCAAGAGGAATGTTCAGGAGGGCAGCTTGTCCAGACAGGGGCGAACAGTCCTCACGGAATGGTCTATACACCTATCAGTAGCATAGACACTTTTTCCTCTGTTGGGAAGGTCAGTGGTAGATTTGTTCACAATGAAGCAGAAACAAACTTCCTCATTATGTTCCTCCAGTGCCAGACCAGAGAACATGGGTGATGGATGCCTTTAGTCTGAAGTGGGTTAGACTGTACACCTATCCATTCCCACCTTTCTAAATAATCCCTCAGGTTCTTCACAGTCGGAACTTTCAAGTTGTAGCTTATCCTGATAGCTTCCCAGTGGCACCAAAGATCATGGTTTAGTGACCTCCTTGACCTGTTGGTCAATGATCCCAGGTAACTACTGCAGAGGGAGGATCTGCTGTTGCAGCACTGAGGGTCCCTAATGCACAGCACTCCTCAGATACCTTCATGCGCTGTCTCGTATCAAATGATCTATCCTCCAGGACCAGTTTTCGAGTAAGGTGCCAAATGCATTGCTCAGGCTAGAAGAAAATTTGTCTCCAAGGTTTACAGTGCTTGGTGGAGAATTTTCTGTAAGTGGTGCAGTAGGAAATATGTTGATCCTATCTGTCCCTCTTTAACTGCAGTTGCAGATTTTCTTCCTTTTGTTTTTAAAGAAAAAGATTGCTCTGTATCCACCATTAAGGGCAATAGATTCTCTAACACTCATAGGTTCTCTATGGGTTTGACTATGGGGTTGGACCCACATCTTTCAGAACTGATAATGTACTTTGAGCTCCAGAGACCAGTCTCTCACTTGTTAATGCTGTGGTGGAACAAATTGTGTGTTGTTTGATTGCTATCTAAACCTTCGTATAAACCTTTGAGTGAAGCTTCCTTTGAGAGTTTTATCCTTAAAACAGTCTTCCTCCTGTCCTTAGCATTGGCATGGAGGACGAGTGAAATACAGTTTTTGTCAGTGGAAAAGGGTTGTTTACATTTCAGTGGTGATTATGATTCAGTTTCTCTTTGTCATACAGGGTTTCTGGCCAAGAATCAGCTACCTTCTGTGGCTCCTGTTTCTATTGAAATCCCCAGTCTCAGTTGTATCTTTGCTGGGGATGATCAAGATAGACTCCTTTGCCCAGTTAAAGGTTTATGGTTCTATCTTGCTAAATCAAGAGGGAAAAGAAATGGTTGTAAATGTGTTTTTCTCCATTTAAAAGGAACTTCTGATTTTTTGGCAGCCACCATCTTTAGGTGAATTGTTTTGTTGATGAAAAGAGCTTATCAGTCTCTCACTGGGAGAAATATCTCTTTCATGAAAATCAGAGCCAATGAGTTCAGTGCCATTGTTGCATCTTCAGCCTTTTTTTTAATCATTCCTCTTTGGATGATGTCATGAAAGCCGCCTTCTGGCATTCCCACTCAACCTTCTCATCAATTTACCTTCATTCAGTGGCACACCAGAGTAAGGGTATTTATGTTTTGGGTCCATTTATGTCAGCCTGACTACCGTATATGCTCTTGTGTAAGCAGGGTCCAAATGCAAACAACATAGACCCTGATCTGCCATCGCATAATGCACCAGTAGATCAGGGTCTATGTTGTTTGTTCTGCTGATTAGTCCTTACAAACTGCATAGACCCAGATCTGCTGGCACATTATTCAACTGCAGATCTGGGTCTATGCAGTTTGCAGTTGGTATTGGCTTATACATGAGTATATACGGTAGTTGTGAAGCCATAATCCAGTCGGCAGTAGAAGGTAATTTAATATCAGTAATATATTACTTGTCACTATTGTTTAGCTTACCTTTTCCGCAATGGAAAAACCCTCATCTATGCCAAATGCACCATCCTCCTGTTCTAGCATTCTTAGAACATGTGCATTGACCCAGTCGGACTTTATGACATAGGCCCATGCGGAATAGCACATCCTCATACTTTTTCAGACAACATCTTAAGTCAAGATGTGGAAAAAAATGCTCACTTAAAGGAAAAATACCACAGTGATGGTTATGCTGTATAAGGACCTGACATTCATATTTCTTTATTAGTGAAACATTATCCGTCTGTCCTTATATAACAAAAATTTTGTTTGATAGTCCAGTGATAATTTTTCAGTGCTTTGCACACAATAAGCCATCGAACCTCTCTACTCTTCATTGGTTCAGAAATTACTTGTAGGAATATGTAAAATACATCTTAATGGGTCATCAAAATTATCCATTCATATGTTTTTACTTTTAGTGTTACATCTTGTACGGGGGTTCGTATATTAGTTTCGTTAATGTTATTTAATGCAATGTGCATTAATAACATCTAATTAATCTCCTAGTGACCTTAGTAGAGGTTACACATTCCTCCATTCATTATTTAATGCTTGTCACAATAATATAATTCATAGATGATGTTCCTCTGTTTACAACTTGTTTAGTAAAAGAAAAAAATGTGTGAATAAACTCTGAGGTTTTTCATTTATGAATAAGTAGTAAGGATAACAATGAGACTGACAACCCTTGTTGTTATTATACATCATCTGTTGTTTTGGTCATTCAAAGAAAATTTTTGCTTCAGAGATTTCTTTTCAGATGTCACAAGTGGGGCTAAGTGTGGGCATAAGGAAAAAGGGGAAAATAAAGGCCCCGTTGGACATTCACACCACGTGTCTTTTGTGTACAAAGTGTACATGAATGGACTGATGTCCATTTTGTTGTCATGATCTGACAATACCTGAGACCTAGCCAAAAGAAGGCATACATATAAAAGGATGAAAGAAGTGTGTTCTTCTTCCTCTCCCTCTGAATTCTTAAGATCTCAGAGTACATTTCATAACTGGAATCGACTGCATCTCCCCAAATAAAAGAGGGAGAGACAACATCTTCAAGAAGAGAACTACTGTTACCACCCTTGAGATGGAAACAGCTACTTCTCAGAGGATTGACTGCACTCCCCCAAATGTAAGAGGGAGGAACAGCAGTATCCCCAATAAAGATAGTTGTCTTCTAAGAAGAGGGCAGCATCTGTCATTAAGGGCTACAAGCTTACTGGAATTGAGTGTGTCCCCCCAACTATAGGAGGAAGAGGCAGCACCATCCAAGGTACAAGCAAAGTCTTACCCCAAGAGGGGGTAGAACTGAGCCCTATTATGGAGTCTGATTGCACCCCCACCCCTGCAGGGCAGGGTCAACATTCTCCAGGTACCTGAGGTCAGGCGATGAGGAGTTTGCACAACCCCAAAAGGGTCATTTGATGTTTTAGCACTTCTAGTTCTGAGGAAGATTCTTCCAACAGATCCAGGTATAGACCACTGGTTGTAATACTGGTCACTGGGTACTGGATACCAGTCACTGGGCATTGGTAGCGATACTGGTCATGATACCGGGCACCGGGCATTGACAACACTTGCCGAATCTAGGTATGGATTCAGGGATTGGATTGAATTCCCCATCTCCACATTACCTAATTACCCAGCTACAGAGATGGAGCCTGCATTTATGAATGCTACCGGGAAAGGAGATTGGACCGATGTCCCCTCCTTCCCCATGTTACCTTTCAAACCTTTTGGAATCTGAACTTTCCCCTTTCAAGGGAGAGATCATTCTGTACTGACATGGATGAGTTCTGTATGGTCCCCTGTAATTATGGGTGTTGAGGTTTGAAGACTGCCACATGGTACTCACGAGGCATCATCACGGAAGGAGAGGGTTAGTTCCCTTTCCCTTCAGAGGTCTAGGAGGGATGTGAAAAGTTCTTGTCCTTCAGAAAAGGCACTAATTAGGGACAGTTCAGTCACTCTCTGAGGAGTCACATAATGTCTGTGCCCTACTTTCCAGCCTATCCCACAGAGGGATCATTACGGTTCAAATACTCCTGTATCCCACCAAGGTTTGAAACAAGATGATGATAATGCCTTGTCCATCATAGTAGATTTTCAGGAATTTGCTGATGATCAGAAGGAGAGGGTTCACCCTCCCCTCCTAGGATCTCCAAACCCTTCACACCAAGTGCCTTTGTTGGTTGAAGAGGAAGAGATATCATCCTTTGACAAGGCCGAAAATGAAGTCTGTTGCCTTCTTCACCCTGATATATGCCCTAAGCTTTTGGGCTCTGGCAACACAAAGATGCTTTCCTGCTTAGAAAGACTTTCAGAGGCAATGCCTAGACTAGATCTGCTTTTGCTTCCTCACTCATATCTGGTCAGAGAACTTGTGCAGAGGTTGGGCAAAGGACAAGAATCGATGAGGCAAAATTAGGGGGGTCAGTACCCCTTGCTACTTTCAGTCTCAGCCTCCAGCTATATGGTTCATTCCCCCTCCTGGCCTGTAACCCCTTCTCCCCCCTCCCCTTTGGATGCTGCAGCTTCGCAAGTGGAAATTTTGTTGGAGTCATTTGCTTGCCTCACTATTAAATATTAGAGGCTTTAGAATCAAAGGCCAGGTCCACAGTGACTCTAGCATCAAACGCTAATCTGTTATAAGGGGCTTCATTCAGGCTTCTGTTGCTTTACAACAATTGTTGGAGGCTGTAGCAAAAACATCAAGGCACACATTGTCTATGGCCATGGCATTGTTGGTGGAGCTACTTCACCTCCGCAGAGTTGTCGCATTGGATACTTCAGAGTTTTTACTAGAGTGTAGCAAAAATCTTAGGTCAACACCCCTGGAATCTGAGACTTGATTTGGCAGTCTCATTTCTGCCATTGCATCTCAGGATCTAAAGGACCTTCAACATAAGTCCTTTGCTTCTGTTACTGGCCTTTGAAATTGGCCAATAAGCAAACATAGCCTGATCGAGCCATAAAGCAGACCAATTTACAAAAGAAGGGTATACAACCACAATAGCAAAGAAGCCAACCTTCCTATAAGCCCACTCCACAACAATCATACTAGAGACAGAAAACATGGAGAGGCAAGGGCACGGCAAGGAAGTCTTCTGACTCGTCCCCCTTTCCCGGGGGTGGGGGAGGGGAGGGCCAGAAGGAGTACTTCTCCAGAGCCATAGGCCCCAGGAGCCTCCTGCACATAAACAATTTGGACTCTGAACTTTCCCCTGAAAGGGTGTATAGGTCATGTCAAGGGGCATTGCATCGTGGTCTCCTCAGACAACACATCAGTTGTTGCATACCTCAGATGACAAGGGGTACTCGTGCTCCTTCTTTCTACGTGGAAGTTTGGAACCTTCTATGCTGGGTAGAGTCAAAAGGGTTACATTCAGAGCTTGTCTCATTCCAGGAAGGAAAAATATCCTTGCAAACATTTTGTCCAGAACAGGCCAGGTTGTCTTAACAGAATGGTCTCTATATCAAGCAGTTGCAGAGTCTCTTCATTCTGTGAGAGAAACCTCTAGTGGACTTGTTTGCAATGAAACACAACAGGTGGCGCTCTACAGATATTACATACTTCTGAGAGAGTGACAGGTGTAAGGTGAAGTTGTTTGCATTTGCAACATGCACAGTGGAGAGAATGTTGGCATACCTGTGTGCTACATTCATGTACTGTGGCTGAAATTTCTTTACGTATTGTACTTGTGGAAATTGTACATGATCTAAGCACACATCTGACCAAAATGACTGCTCCCATGTGCTTGAAAAATCAGCCTGAATTAGTCCAAAGTACACTAACTTTTGCAGTTATTAATAAAAGGAAAAACCCAATTTTGCCAGTGTAGGCAATATCAGCTTCTCAAAATGCCATCAATGAATTATAAAATATATAAAAAGTAAAAAAAATTATCGACTTTTTTTTTTTACAATTTACCTTCCAAGTCCAGGAAGTGAAAAATGACCAAGCGGAGTCAGCAGTTTTTTGATAAGTGCACATCTGAAGAAAGGCCAAGCTGTATACTCTATAACCCAAATTATAACCATCAATCATACACCAAAATAAAGGGAATTAAAAGTTCTTTTATCATTGCTTAAGATATGCAAGTTCTTTTTTAAATAGCCAGGATAACCAGTGAGGAAAGCCTGGAAAATTCTTTTTCTTTAAAAATCTAACCGCAAAATAAGAAACTGTAGAGTGCCACCACAACAAGCTTCTGTATTATGCTTTCCTTGTCCCAGACTAAAGAGCTATTACTAGATTTTTAACATCCACCATCTTTAGATGGATTTCGTTCACCATCAGAATAGCTTCCTGGGCCTATCTCAATCACTCATCTTTGGAGGATATTATGAAGGCTGCGTTTTGCGTTCGCACATGACCTTCTCCTTTTACCTTTGGTCCTTAGCAAACCAGAGTCCAGTGCCAAGGTATTTTTTCTCGGGGTCCAATTGTTGCTGCACAGTGACCCATACTACTGCTGTAGAACACCAGTTGAGTGGCTGGATTAAAAGATAATTTTTTCACTTTTTACCCCTATACAGTCCATCAACCTTCCTCCTTACTGACAAATTTAGCTAAACAATACTGACAGGTTGTATTACTGATATTAAAATGTAGTTTTATGGGTGGGTAAAACTAATTTTAATTATGTAATACTTGCTTGTCACTATTAGATGCCCTTCTTCCACCCCTGTTTGATGTCCGTCATTAGTCAAGGTTCTAGAAAAGAATGAGGATGCGCTATTGCACATGGGACTATGATGTAGAGTCAGACTGGGTTGATACATGTGTTCAAAGAATTGTAGAACAAGAGGATGGTGCATCTGGCATAGACGAGGTTTTTTCCATTGCAGAAAGGGTAAGCTAAACAATAGTGACAGGTAAGTATTATATAATTAAAATTAGTTTTACCCCCCCCCCCCAAAAAAAAAAAAATGCATGTTCACTTGACAACTTCTCTCAGGCCATCAGCCTCCCACTGGGCTGCAAATTCAGCAATGCAATAATAGAAGGTAATGTATTACTGCTATTTGAATGTAGTTTTTTGGGAGGTAAAACTAATTTTAATTAAGTAATACTTACCTGCTGTTATTGCACGATTCCCTCCTTCCTTCCTGCTCTGATATCCTTCAGTCTCCATCCAAGTCAAAGAAGGAAGTTATTCCGATTGTCAGAAGTGGACCGAGACATCAGACTGGGATCGAGTTGTTTTTTTTTCTTCTAGACCTCAAATTACTAATTGGAGGAGGGAGTAATGTCCTTGGACTGGGGACTATTGCCAGGAAAAGATGCAGCAATGCAATAATAGTAGTACATAATTAAAACTAGTTTGACCCCCACCCCACCCTACCTTTAGACCAAGTGAGCTATGGTATGGCCCGTTGTCCATTTGCATGATCTGTTCAGAATTGTTATTTGCAACTTTTCAAAAGCTAGAAAACACTTGACCATTTGCACATGTGTTTATAGGGAAGTCTGGCATCAAGGTCTTTTAGATTTGTTTAGTGGATGCTAATTCATTCTCCACTATGGCCACCATTACTAATAATAGAAAATGACTTTAAGCAAAAACTGCTAAACAGAATTTGACCAAATTTGACCGAAAGCATACTGGCATTAAGGCCTTTCAGATGTATACAAATGATACTGATCCACCATTACTAAAGATAGGAAAACCTTTAAATGGCTTCTTCTCAAAGACTGCTCTACAGAATTTGACCAAATTCAACAGAAAGCATCCTGGCATGAAGGCCTTTCAGTTTTATACATTGATGCAGATCTGTCATCAAATATGGCTGCCATTACTAAAATAAACTGCTGAATTGAATTTGACAGAATTTGATAAAAAGTATTCTGGCATGAAGGGCTTTCAAATTTATTCAAATGATGCCGATTCGCTGTCAAATATGGCCTCTTTTACTAAAAATTGAAAACTTTAAATGACTTCTTAAACACTGCTGAACAGAATTTTACCAATTTTGACAGAGAGCATCCTAGCATGAATTGCTTTCAAGTTTGAACAGATGATGATGATCAGCTATCAAATATGGATGTTATTTGCTAAAAATATAAAAACCTTTTAATGGCTTCTTAAAAAAACAACACTGAACAGAATTTGACTAAATCTGACAGGAAGCATCCTGACATGAAGGACTTTTAAATTTGTACAATTGATGCTGACCTGACAGTAAAAATGCCTGCTGTTACTAAAAAATAGCAAACATTTAAACAACTTTAACTAAAAAAAACTTCTGAACAGAATTTAACTAAAGTTTATATAAAGCATCCTGGCATAAAAGGCCTTTCAATATTGGACAAATGATGCTAATGTGCCACCAAATATGGATGAAGATACAAGAAAATAGAGAAACCTTGGAACAATTCTTTGTGTAACATTTGCATTCAACAGCATTGAAAGAAATCTATACAGAAAGTGTCCTAGTACATGAGTGATCCAGCTAGATAGAAATAGAGGGGTGTTCCACCCCTCTGCCATCACTGTTCAGCCCTCAGTGCCATTCTAGTCTCTCACCTCCCCCACCCTCCAAGAGTCCTCCCCTCTTTCTCCAAATCTCTAAAACACCTTATTAAGTCTCTGTTGTTTTTTTTAGCTCTGAGCTTATGTTGTCCGTCGTCCGTCTGTCTGTTAGCACAAGTTTGTTATCGCTACTCCTCCTAAACTACTTGGAGGATTGCCATCAAACTTTATACACACATTCATCCCATGGTCTAGTTGGTTTTAAATGAAAATGGTGCTACTTGGACATCCAATATGGCCACCATGGTAACCATCTTGAAAATGCACCACAGCAGCTAATTTGAATTTTTTTTTATCACTGTAGAATATCTGAGATGGTTTCAACACTCAGTAGTTAAAAGGAAGAAATGATCTTATCTTGAATTCATGGAATTTCTTTTTGCCCAGTGGAGTGTCAGTCCCTTCAAGGGACTCCTGTTTCAAATTATTCTGCTTTTATATTTATTTAATTAGGATAAACTTATGATTTTGCTTAGTCTGTTTCTTCTTCCAAAAAGATGTAATTCTAAATTTCATTACTGTGATCATCTTTTTATTGGCAAAAGTGCTGTTTCTTACAAAAAGTGCCCCAACTTTAAAAAAAAGTTCCTCCTTTCTCTCCCCTGTGTAAGAAATTCCTAGCTGGAGTGCTGTAGGTAGAGCTGTGACATTTACAATTTTTTTTTAATGTTTGCACATTTTTTAGGAAATGAAACAAATCCGTTTAAATGTGATTATACGTTTTTGCAAAAGACCATAATTAATGGGGCTTTCTCTGACAAGAAAGTCAAAGTGATAATCAGTTTCTTTATTATTGATTTTGAGAATAATTATATCATTTGGTAAAGTATACAAGTATCTTATTTTTAAAAAAAAAGTTTATAAGTTTATTACAATTTACCTGCAAGTTTTAAAAAAGATATTGACAGCATATAGATCCATCTCAATGACTTAAGTTGAATATTACTGCACTAGTTTCACTTGATTCCTATGTAACTGCAGATTAAGCAGCTCATCAATGCAGTTATTTTCATAGCAACACTGAATTTATCACCTGACATAAAAATATATCATTTACATGTATGAACTTGACAACGCTACATCCAGGTGACCTGGATTTCCTGGTCAGCTGTTCTTGCATTTGGCTGTTAGGCAGATTTCAGCCAAATGAGAAATCTCAGTCACACTTGGGCCTATTGTTATTTGGGGAGTTGGGTTTATATGGTAATTAATAATTGCTTTCAGATTTTTGGATGATTTATAATGATTATTCTCCTGTTTGTGATATGACTTCAAGTATTTACATCACTGCTCCCAGAATGTTGTTAAAAGATCACTCAAGAAAAAAAGAAATCAGTTTCCTTTGTGAATGTTTAGCCAGTACAAAGTATGTGGTATACAATTCAGGAATATCTGAAAGATCTAGAGCAATTATAATAAAGTTCAAAGCAAGGCCATTGTAGTGGCAGGTCAACTGAATGGATGTAGAAGGGTCTAGACCAGGTATATTAACTAGCATGTGTGACCTGTCTGTCTGGTCAAAGATTGCTGTTTGTGTAAATGTTTCTTTGTAATCTATTACCATGGCAAAAAAACCAAACATAAATATTTGATATTTTACTTTTGCATTTCATTTTAATGTCTTCATAAAATTTTCTAGTTTTTTCTATGTTTAGTTACAGGTTTACAGAAACTTAAATGTAAATATTGGTAAACACTACGTAATATTTATGTTTTTCTTGTCTTGAAGAATGGCATTAAACGGTCTTGTTTCTTTTGATCCATGGCAAGAACTGAACTAAATTTACACTTATATTTCAGATGGTGATGAGTAACACCCAAACACTTTTAGAAAATGCTGACACTCCAGAGTTGTTACTAGCAGTCATCCGAGTCATTCTACAGATTGCCAGTGTGTTTCCTCATGTTTTCAGCTCACATTTCAGGGTGATTTGCAATTTGTACATTTCAAAACACTGTCATCAGATCTACATCTTGACTTGAAGAGAAAGGAATATTAACATGTTTTTATCCTTTAGAAATGTATTTAAAACTTTTCATATTGGCATCATTACGTCTTGGTGTTCTATATTCATATACCAACTTAACTTTTGCAGCTAATGATTATGTTTTGAATTCAAGAGTTAATATGTTTAAATTTGAAGATGATTTAATCAACATCTTTATAACAAATCTTTCTGATTAAAAATCAGTATTTTATATCACAGTCCAGTTGAGTTTGGTCAGTCATTGAACAATATACTGTTGAAATCAGCATAATCACACATTGTAAATTATAAAGAGCAAGTTAATACCTACAGTTATGCTGTTAATTGATTATATTGATGTTGTAAATGACTTTGGCAATCACATAAACTTCATGTTTTAAATATATTGCCAGTCTCAACTGAGGATGTCTCATATTGAGCAAATAAAATACACTTGTACTTTCTTCATAAATCTTTTGCTCATGAGCTTTCTTCAGGGTATCGATATACAGTATGTTTAATTTAACATACCGTGGCTTCTTATTTCAGGATACAGTTGATATTCTGGTTGGTTGGCACATTGATTCCACTCAGAAAGATAGCTTGGTGCAGTTCACTTCAGATTCTCTTGTCAGTTTTAACCCGTTCTGGGTATCCGACATCTCCTTTACTCTCACACTCCTGGGACAATTCCTTGAGGACATGGAAGCTTATGCTGAGGTACATAAGTTGAAAAACTCTAACATGCAGAATACTGAATTGATCTGTTTATATTATTTAATGTGCAGAATACTGAATTGATCTGTTTATATTATTTAATGTGCAGAATACTGAATTGATCTGTTTATATTATTTAATGTGCAGAATACTGAATTGATCTGTTTATATTATTTAATGTGCAGAATACTGAATTGATCTGTTTATATCATTTAATGTGCAGAATACTGAATTGATTGGTTTATATCATTTAACATGCAGAATACTGAATTGATCTGTTTATATCATTTAATGTGCAGAATACTGAATTGATCTGTTTATATCATTTAATGTGCAGAATACTGAATTGATCTGTTTATATCATTTAATGTATCGATAAAAAAATTCACATAACATGTAGCACCTGTATGCTTTGTAAGATGGATGACATTCCATTCTGGTATGAAGTGCTAAAGTTTTCTGTGCTCAGAAAGTTTCGCAAAACTTGCATGAATCTTTAAACATGCTATGAATTAATGGTGAACTCATCTTAAATTAAATATAATTTGTATACTTAAACCTACACATGCAGGAAAAAAATATATAGTTTGACATTTTAACAAGCCTAATGTGTAAATTTTCCCTAAAATCTTCTTTATTGTATGCATACAAAGCTGTGAATTTTAATCAGTGACATTTTACAATTGCTTTATTGTTCCCTGGTACTCAGCCTAAATTGGCAAGCCAATATCATAGGCCATTCATCAGTAAAATCTCCTCATTACTTAGTCAGTAATGTCACTCACATAACAGGAACATTGTTCCCATGAAGGCTAACTTGGAAACTCACCACTGGACTGCAGTGATTGGTTGGTAGCATCACATTGGAGTGGTGCATACAGGATAAAAAGAACTGCAGTTTTTTTACTTTGTTCAGAGATGGTGGCTGATAATTATCTGCACTCTCTTGACCATCAGAATGTTATACAGTAGTCGGCAAAGCGAAAATATTGCTGAACTTATAGTGCATATTATTAGTCTGGTTAAAACTAAGATGTACTGTTAAGAGGGTAGAATTGATGTGTACCACACATGGTAATGTCCTGTTGACTTTTTGAAAGTGAAATATGTTGTTTGGAACAGATCATTGCTAACAATATATCCCTCAAAATATGAAATGCAACACTTTATCTGATTGGCAACTAAAAATAAGTAACCAGGAATACCAAAAGTCACCTTAACTTAAACTTTTATCGGTGCATGTCGGATATTTGTGAGATTTCAGTTTTAATCGATTATTATCATCATCATCATCATTCACTATTATTATTATTAATTGATCTTGTAGGATTTGAGTCTAATAACTGGTGGTCAGCATATGGATGAGGAAAACTCGGAACCTGACGAAGTAGTTAAAATCTCAGCTCTCCAACGTGTTTTCAATACTGTAATCCGCAGCCTTGGTGAGGACTTTGCACCAGGGAAAGGACGCCAGATATCTCTTGAATATATCATCCAGGTAATTAGAACTATGTTTGAAGAAACAGGCATGAGAATTTTTAATATTTAACTGTATTTTCATATTGTGCAATATGCACGTAAGGAACCATAGAACATGTAAGAGTTGGTCTAAACAATGTTTATTGAATAGCGACATCAGTATGAGATACATCAATATATTTTGGATACATCTATCTACAGAGGATTAAGCAACAAGCAGATTTATTTTAGACTCTCTCATGGATACAAGAGTACTTCCCCTTTACAGTCATTTATTGTAGTGCTACATGGGCGTTGGATAATGATCTAGAATAATATTCTGTGACATTACACTTTCAAATTAAAGGTAGGATCTTCATCTCTGCAGTTTATAACAGGGATTTTATTTCATTCACAGTATTCTAAGTCCCACAAAAAAATACATGTGTTTCCCATTGCACTGGTTTTAAAATTAGGGTAGGCAGGTAGTTTTTTTTTTTTTTTTTAAATATTATATTAAAATCAAATAATATTTCAAGTGCTTCAAAGTACTGGGCAAAACCGGCTCATTTAGATGCACAAATTGATTTCAGCAATGTGATTTTTTTTCTAAAAAAAAAAACAACAAAAATTTTTTTTGGGGGGGATGGGGGTTTGGCGGGTGGGGAAAAAGTGCTAGGGTCGGCAACAAGAAACAGGGATGGGCGGCCGACCAGAAACACATATTTATTTCTTTGGCCTTATAAAATCCATATTTAAAAAATCTTGCCTGTAGGAGTGCTACAGAATAAAATGAGACATTTCTTCACCGATCGTAGTGAACAATTTAAGTATTAAGTTCCTTTTGCTAATAAACTTTCTGAATAGGTTACATTCATCAAGATTGTCATCTTCATCCTACTAGCATCAGTTGCATCTTAAAGTTCTTTACCAGATATAAATACCCAAGTATTAAAATTTTCACTCTGAACCCTCTTGTGTCCATTGTTTTGACGTAGTTCAGTCAGTTAGCAACAAATATGACAAGGATCATGCAAAATGTGATGCCAACATGTCATTATGAAGCTAAGACAAGTCATTATTGCCCCTTCGACCTTTGGGTCAAGGTCACAATCCTAGAAAATTTGCATTCAAGTTTTGCTGTCAGTTTTTTCAATTGCTTATATTTGACCTTTGATCTTGGAGTCAGAAGGTCATAAGTTTTACAGCAATGCTTTGATTGTGGACATGACATGCCCTGGCCTTGTTTATCCGGAGGATTATTTATTCATGGATTAATTAATTCATGTTTGGTTTTTAGTTTAACCAGAAGACTTCTTATGATGTCTAGTTGGTCCTAAATGAAAATGGTGCCACTCTGACATCCAGTATTGCTACTACAGTGGCCATCTTGAAAATCTTGTTATTGCTACTCCTCCTGGATGGATGGATGGTCATATCAGCATGGCATTTTCACCAGGAGACTTCATATGGTGTCTAGTTGGACCAGGTCTTTGAAAATGGTGCTGCATGGATATAAATGCTGTCAAATGGCAAAGCACCTGGAGCAGATGCTATACCAGCAGAATTCTACAAAGCCGGAGACTCACACATGGCACAAAAACTGACTGAACTCTTCCAGTCAATGTGGACTTAGGGAACTATACCCCAGGAGAGCAAGGATGCATCCATTGTCCACTTGTATAAGCGGAAAGGCAACAGACAATCCTGCAACAACCACCAGGGCATCTCCTTGCTCTCATTAGCCAGCAAAATCCTTGCCAGACTTCTGCTGAATCGTCTTGTGCATCACAACAATCAAGGGCTCCTGCCAGAGAGTCAGTGTAGCTTCAGGAAAGGACGAGGGACCACAGACATGGTGTTTGCAGCTTGTCAACTCAAGGAGAAATGCCAAGAACAGAACTTCAACCTGTTCACGACATTCATCATCCTGAGAAAAGCCTTTGACACAGTCAGCCATGTAGGTCTTTGGAAGATCATGGCAAAATTTGGTTGTCCAGAGAAATTTATCGTGATGGTTCGGCACTTCCAAGCAGGCATGCTCGCTCGTGTTGTTGATGACGGTGAGTCATCTGAACCATTCCCAGTCACCAGTGGAGTCGAGCAAGGCTGTTTGTTTGCTGCAACCCTCTTCAGTATGATGTTCTCTGCCATGATTATTGATGCCTTCCATGACTTTGACACTGGGATCGACATCAGATAATGGACTGACAGCAAGCCGTTTAATCTGAAAAGACTACAGGTGAAGACGAAGTTACAGGAAGTGACTGTTTGTGATCTCCTATTTGCTGATGACTGTTCCCTGAATGCCAAATCTGAGTCTGTCATGCAACAGATTATGGACCATTTCTCTTCAGCTTGTGAAAATTTCAGTCTCACAATCAGTATCAAGAAGATAGTGATGCATCAACCTGCACCAGGAAAGCCATATGTAGAGCCTACCATCACAGTAAATGGCCAAACCCTCATGGCAGTGGACAAGTTCACCTATCTCGGCAGCACACTGTTACATGCAATACACATCGATGATGAAACCAATGCCAGAATTGCTCAAGCAAGTGTGGCCATTGACAGACTACGTGTAAATGTGTAGGAGCACAGAGGCATCAGTCTGCAAACAAAATTTAAGGTCTACAAAGCCATTGTGTTGCTGACCCTGTTGTATGCTTGCAAAACCTGGATGTTGCATAGAGGCCATGCCAAGATGCTGAACCATTTTCACATGGGCTGCCTGAGGAAACTGATGAGGATTAGATGGACAGGGTCACAGACACTGAGGTTCTCACATGGGCAGGCATTCCAAGCATCCACACTCTGCTGATGAAATCACAGTTGAGATCATCAGGCCACATCACCAGGATGTCAGAAGAGTGACTACCAAAGAAGATCTTCTACAGCGAGCTGAAGGAGGGAAAGCAATCTCATGGTGGTCAGAAGAAATGCTTCAAAGATTCCCTCAAGTCATCCTTGAAAAACTTCAATATTGACCCCGAGTCTTGGGAAGATCTCACATAAGATCACTCCATCTGGTGGAGTCTCATCCATACTAGAGCTACAGACTTTGAATGTAGGAGAACTGCAGAGGCAGTGCAGAAGCATGAGCAGCATAAATCTCAGAACTGCAGCACATCCTCAATTGATCAAGCAAACCCAAGTGACATCTCCTGTCTAGTGTGCCACAGACAGTTTAGAGCACAAATTGGCCTGATCAGCCACTCATGTACTCACAGAAACCAAAGCAGTTTGTGATGTCATGGTTATCTTTGAACTCGAAGGATGAACATCAACAAATGAAAATGATACCTATCTGACATCAAATATAGGCACCATGGTGGCCATTTAGAAAATCATATTATTGCTACTTCTCATGAAATGATGGTCATATCAACATGTGGTTTTCATCAAAAGACTTCTTATGATGTCTAGTTGGTCCTAAATGAAAATGGTGCTTTTAATACGCAGCCTTCTCATTATTAACCAGCCTCCAGCTACATTACCATCTACTTTTCCAGCTGAGCTGTCAACTTTTACAGCACTGTAACATTCTTTGTTATATTGTTGCATTGACTAAACCTTGTACTTTTAAATTTGAGCCAGCTTCTTCAAAAGATAAAGAGAAGGCTGAATATGGCCACCATGTTGGCCATATTGATAATCTTGTTATTGCTCGAGAATATCAGAGATGGTTTCAACAGTCAGCACTTACAAAGGTCTTAAATTGAATTCCTGGAAATTCTTTTTGGCCAATTGAGTGCCAGTCCATTTGAGGGATTCTTGTTATATAATCATTTGCCTTATCTTAAATAACTTTGAAATTTCATGCATTATTTTGTAACTAATGTCATTTTCACATATTTTTTGTCAGGCGTTTCATATATGAAAAACTATGGCTTCATTGGTTCCTCCTAAATTATGAGGGTAGATTTTCAAAATATTTGTGCAATATCAAAAGGAAGAAAGTGAGCTGATAAATGTTTCTGATGACTTTAATTTGCAGTCGATCCATGACACTGGGTGTAAATATTTTGTGGGATAAGTGTTGCCTTGGTCAGGAACACACAGATGAGCCTCCAGTCTACCTCGCAAATGGCAGAAAATAAGGGTGTGGGCTACAGGACTCTATCAGAGGATTTGAAAAAGTTTTATTAGATAGGAACATGAGAATTATTTGCTTAAACAACCTAGATGGTGCATATGGTTGTGGATTGGAAGCATAGTTTCTAAATAATTGTGCAAAGTATCATAATTCCTGCAGGAGCAAGTATGATAATTCAAAAGTTTTAAAGCAAGTAAAGAAAGTGCATCAAATGATGAAGTTAATACAGAATTGTCTCTTAGTGTGGCATGAAGTAAATATTACTGCTTTTTCTGTGACTTGCCTGATGATGAAGTCCATTCATAGACTGACCATAAGCTCTCTTGCCTCTGTATGTCAGGATAATGTTGCATGCTAAGACTCAGAAAAGAGGCGTAATTGATACATTGTCAAGGCTTGGCCTCTGTATATCATACATTTGAGTGCAGAAGCTTTCAGCACCAATTACTAACACTCTCTGTGATAGGTAATTTACGGACAACATTGTTTGCTCTTTGGAATTTGTGTTGTGGGACATGCAGTCTTCATCAACTGCAAGCCAAAATCTTGAGTACCTATTTGAACAATAAACTCTATAGACTATGTCCCAAAATTTGAATCTTTGATTGAATTGTATGCATGGTTTACTATGATACATGATGCTTTGAAGGACAAAACAGTGACATTCCCCAAATAGTTTCATGGTCAGCGTTTCATGCTCAGCAACAGCACTTTGAAAAGAGAACAAAATGAACCTCAGTCATGCTTCACTTGTTAAATAAGTCTATGCAGGCTCCTGCCATGGTTTGCCACACTTTAATGTAATCAGAATGGCACTTTATAGATTTAATCCAGAGTAGACAGCTATCATCATGTGCAATCAACCAGTGTATGCTATAGCCAAAAGGGTACACTGGCTGCTTACTGCAGAGTAGGGGAAGACAAAGTGGTTGTTTTTGATGGACAGTCAGCACATTGAGATGGCCAAGATGAGTTTAGTAGGTGACTGGTTGGTAGGTAGCAAATGGTTATAAATCCTGACTAAGGCCGATTTTACCACCTACAGTAAAATTGCATCATTTCTCGTTTGTTCTCATGTGAAATGAGCATGCTATGCCTATCAGGTATCTGGAACTTCATTATTTATACTCCATATGAGGGCTTGAAATGTTTACTTGGATACCAATGGTGACATTGTTTTGCAGCTTAGTACATACTCTGGGATGCAATCAGATGAATTAGTTCTATTCTTGTACTGGTAACATATAATGTTTTTTCAGACACTACTCCTTGTGCTTGTTAAAAGTACTAGGGTAAGTTTCACATGTTCTTGGATGTTTTAACAGATTTGTCTGTGCTCACTATAGAAGGTGTATGCCGGGGCTTGTACAGACCTTGAGAGAATTGACTGTAAGACATTGTAATGTGTATGAAGAGTTCCTTAAAGGCAAGTTTATGACTCAGAAGACCAAATGACCATTTTCTTGACTTTCTTATGATCAGGTCCACAAACAACACATCATAACAGTCAAAATCTGATGGAAACACTTTTAGTTTATTGAGCAGACCTTGAGCACTTTTGAAATGTATGGTTGCAGATCTTGAAATTGACAGTCTGTTGAGTGAGTTTGAGACTGGCATCACCTTCAGCGATGAGACAAAAGGACACAAACAAGAAGATACCAAGGCATTTTAAAAGCGTTTTATGCAGGAAGTTAGAAATGTAATTGAAACTTTTGAAGAAAAAGGAAACCTATTTGAAAAAGCAGATATTTGTATCTGTTGTCTGTGGTTTGCAAATGCATAATCAATGAAAAAGCAGCAGAATCAGATCAGCTGCAAGAATAGAAGAATAGGGCTGGCATAGCACAAAAGGTATGTTGAAGAGAGACTGAAGAGAGACTAACTTGAGGTTGAGCATCTCTTCATGATGTTATTGAAAGAAATAACATTTGATTTTTTTAGTGAACAGGTTTCTGCTGCCACTATGTAGCAATCACAAGTTGTGCACTGACAAAGGACTGTCAGCTATTATCAAGTCAGTTTATTGCTTGCCAGATTCACCAAAGGGACTTTCAAGACTTTTCCAGTGATGAAAATCATCTGTATCCACCATTTATATCAAGGTATGGAAAACTTAGAAAAGGCAATAAGGCAGATATCATAGTTTGCCTAGAGAATTGTGGAACCACCCAATGTGCAGCACTATATACAAATGTTGTAATTATTGATTGGCAAGCATTTGTACATATAACAAGACCCAGAAATTCCAAGAATTTTGTATATTACAGCCAAACAGTCTTTATCTTGTGCTGGCAACTTTATGCAAAGCTTCAAGAGTGGATGTATTTCACCGATATCTTCATTTTAACAAGTATCCTCAAGACAGCATGAAAGGTGATGCAAAGGAAAAGCGTATCACTGGGCAGATGACACTGTGCAGGGGGTCAAGGTGGTACTGTAAACAATCATTCCAAAAGACTGGAATGTTGTTATAAAAATTAATGAGAACAACTGAAAAATACTGGTCAAAAGTGTTGAATCAGATGTTGTAATTTTAGCTGTACTTTGGGGAAAATGGATATAGATGAGTTTTGGGTAGAGTTTGTTTCTTTGTCCATGTCTCCTACAGAAATAACAGAATATCATTTGTTGATAATAGAGAATTGTTCTGATATATGACAAGACCAGTTCTTTAGACAAGGTTGCTGATTGTCATCAGAAGCTGTTTACCAATAAAAAGTGACAAATAAAAAACATCTCTCCAACCAAAGCTGCTTTAGAGCACACAAAAGAGAGCTGCCTTCAAGCAGGTCACATTTAGAGCCAGTGTCTCATCTACATGCTGGTCATTCCCAGTGCTATGAACTGGTGATGGAAAAGGAATGAAGCTGACTTTTAACCATTGGGTATCACTCTCTGAGGTTTAAGCTACTGCTATGAGTTTATTTATTGCAGTTGCAGACTACTGTGTGCCAAAATGTGCAATTGTCTTAGATCGTCGCTGAAATGCAAAAATATTTGTGCTTGTGATGGACATTGTTCCAGATATTATATATCTGTACCTGATTTACACATGAAATCATAAAACAAAGTGATGAATAGCAACATGAGCATAGATAGCTCAGACTTATGACTTTCAAATCTAATGTTTTGATCATTTTATGAAACTACATTAGCAAGTTTCTCTTGCCCCCCCCCCCCCCCCCACACATGCTGCAAGTCAGCTCCAGAAAACCTGTTTACATGATTTCATATATAAAACCAACTAAAAGTCACTTGAATCAGTAAGGTTAAATGCTTAAAATAAATTGGCTAAAATTTTGTATTCATATTTTTATTTTCAGATTCCAGTTTTGTAAAGCTCACATTCCTATTTAACATTGATGGAGATTGGCATCTCTGCTGCTAGAGTGAGAAAACTGCATATGATAAGTTTTGGCCAGTTTTATTTGGATAGGTGCAAAGTTTTTTTTGAAAATGCCAAACACAGCTATGTTTGTGTCCTTGCACAACAGAATCTTAGATGGAATGTCTTATAAAGCAACTCCTTATGGGTTTGTCACATTCTTACACGTCAAAGTTTATCATTTAAAATTATATTTTATGACAAATTCTGTTTAGAAAAGCATTTTTTTCTATTGTAACAGAATTTTTTATGTGAGAATAATATGCTGCCATATTGAATTATGATGTCATACAAGAAGATGGAAGTGCAGTCAGCTTGGGTCTGTAGCTGAAATTAATAGGTCATGCTGACCTTTCTTTGAGCCAGATGGCATGTTGGTACCACATTTTGCATGATTCTTATGTAAATTCACTGGACTATTGTAAATCTTGATTTTCTTTTTAATACTGTTTTATATAAATCTGTATTTCTGATATACTTTTCCAGATATTTGAAAGGATTATACACAGTATTGACAGTGCAGTGAAATGTTATTACTCAGAGCAGGTTCTTCTTGCAAGTAAGTTGCGTTATATGGACCTAATTTATGTATTACATTGATCACATAATAATGTACACGTACTGTACAGTATTGTTTATCTGACCTAACATTTATTTACTTTATATTTTGTCATTACTGGGAGCAGTTGGACAATAAATCTTTCAAAAGAAAACTCGTTAGTTGACAACCAGGTTTATCCAACATTAAAACCACACTGTGGTTTGCATTGGATTGAAAAGATGAGACCATTGTCATTATATCTAATCTTGTCTGCAAAGAATATTCAGAAAATACCACAATAATCTTGCCCACTTCAAATGTGATGGTAGTTTGAAGATCCTGATATTTTTATGGTGATCAGTATCGGGGCAATTTAATAGATAGGCTACAAAACTTTCGCATACAATTTTCAAATTATATTAATTGGATCTTAAGACTTTTTTTTTGCTTTCATTGAAAGATCTCTTTCTAGAATTTAGTACCTTTATTTCAGCCAATGAGTGCCTGTGCCTGCTGATGACAGCATTGCAAGCAAATGTGGCTGCAGCCGCTAACACACTCCTGCCTTTCCTGATAGTACAGGTCTATACAGACCGAACTGTGTCGTACAAGTTGATCCTTTCACTTCTTGGAGTTCTCAGAAAGGTAAATAGTAGTAAACGTAAGAATGTGCTTTCCAAGGTCATGAAAATTGTTGAAAAGTGTTAGAATTTGGTGAAAGTGTTTCAAGGCCTTGAACAATCTATACAAAAATGAGAATGACATGAGAAAAGTACAGGGCCTTGAAAAACCTATAAAACAATGAGAATGACATGAGAAAAGTACAGTGAAGTGGGAAAAATGGATCAATGATCTATTGAATTTGGCAGTGTAGATTCCCAGAAAAATTGCAGAACCTTTACATCTGGCTCATATCAAGCAATCCAATGGAAGGAAATAATTTTCAAAACAGGTGGTGGACAGAATTGTTTGGCAAGAAGCCCCACCACTTTAAAAGCATATGAGAAGTGCAGAGTTTTATCCCATGGTATGTTTTAAAAGCCTTGATACCACAGATAACTAATTTTCTCCTTTGGCTATTCGAGAAGCAGTTAGCTCCCATCACAGAAAAAGGCTACAAGTCCACAATTTCAGATCTATTTCAAAATCTTTGAAGGGAGAATATAGGCCTCTCAGACCTTCTTGCGAACTTTGACTTGTCTTGACCAAAGGCTTTGATCCTTTGTCCAAAATTAAACCCTCTGTGGGTTCTGACATGGTTGTATAAGGCACCTTTCAAAACCACTTTCTAGAGCCTCCTTGACTCATCTGTCATACCAAACCTGCTTCCCAGTCCTTCTAGTTACACCAGGCAGGATCAGTGAGATACGACCCAAAGAAGAAAGGGGCAATATTTCAGCTCAAGCTCTTTCATCCTGGATATGATAGGTTATCTGCTCAGCTTGTAAGGGACTAACCCAAGATCAGATGAAATTCTCATAAATATCAGCTCATGAGGTTAGGGTAATTGCCACTAGCATAACATTTGAGTGCAACTGCTTCCTAACTGATATCTAAGCTGTGGGATAGAGGTCAGAGATGACTTTCTTTAGTTTTGACCTCAGTGACCTTTTATCCTAAAGGGCTCATTTTGACCTGGTGGGACATATATAACAGCACAACAGACTACCCTCCAGAGTCATTCAACAGCTTCATAATGACATGGGTTACTCTACTTCTCCTGGATTTGCAGGAGTGAAAATATTTCTTCAAACCACGTCCATGTATAAACATGTGCTAACCTGTATCTCACATGAGACTTGTGTACATTAGGAGACTGAAGATCGGGCCAACTCTGTGACAAGGGGATGTTACTCCCTCCTTTTTGCCTATTCTCCAAATGTATTATGATTGGGTAACGTTTGAAACCAGTATTTAGAGTAAAATACAGTTTTTCAATAATATTTACCTGATCATAATACGGGCACTCTCTTCCAAGCGCCCTCCTTGCATCCTTGCAGTATCATCGCATGAAGAGCATGCACATTCACTTAAGTAGTCGCTAACGAATTTACAGGATTTCCTGCCAAAGCCTTTGTCCAAGGGGAGACTCTGACTTCCACCTTGGAAAGCAGATGACTTATAAAAAGTCTAGCATTTCTGTTTCTAAAACAAGATGTGATCAATGTCTTTTTTTATTTTAGCTTGGGAGGGCTGAATTTACAAAGTAGTGGATGTACTCGTAATTTATCATGAAAATTTAGTATTATTGAAGAAACATATCTTGCTGTAAAACTGGTTTCTGGCCAGAAGAATATCATTTGCACAATGACAAGTTATCCAGAAGTTATTGTGGAAACCATAACAAACCCCAAAGGATGACACATTCTGTAGGTAATTTTCTGCTTTTAAAAGACTAAAAACTTCAATAGCAAAACCAAGCTCGGTTAGATCCCACTGTCTCAGATTAGTATGGTGCTGTGTAGTGTTGTTAATCCAGTGAACACTGTTCCCATTTAAAGTGGATCAACCAATTGTTGGATAAACTATTAAGGCTTCAAATAACTTATGATGATAAATTGTTACCATCATTGTGTTGTATAAACTCATCAATTGGATAAACTGAGCTCAGCTTAATAAGATTAGGTAGATCAAACTTTTAGGACTGCATTTCTTTCACAGACGTGTGAATTTTAGTAATTTCTTACTATTACCTTTATGCAGGCAGTGGAAGTGCTGAACACTCAGATACCTGTGGCATTTCTATCCCAGCTGCTGGGTCCAGGGACACTTCTTTCCTCCAGTCGATTTGCACAGCACACTGAGGTCCGTACCCAGCTGATGTCACTCTACCACACTATTATGGGATTGAAGAGTGTCCCTCTTCTTGAGGAGGCCTACAGGTTAGTCATACACCAAGTACAATCACTAGGTCAGAGTTAACAATATAATACAGTACAGTATAATGCTTAAGCAGTAGTTACTTATGAACAAGGCAATATGGGATATGGACTGTGCGAGGGACTGGGTCTAGACTACTGGGTTATGGCCTGATCCAAAGGCACAGGTCATATTAACCCAACTGTCCAGGCCCTGGCCCAAGGGCAGTCCATACCTTGTGATATTGCCCTAGTCATAAGTAACAATCACCTTTATTGCATTGAACAACTGTTTCCTTCACTCACTCGATATGTTCTGCAGTGCGACATGCTTGATGTGAGGTTATCTGCTGATATGGACTGGTCCATATTTGATGTGGACTGCTTCTTGTCATAAAATTATACGAAAAGGCTATGTACAGTAGAATAGTTGATATCATGTGATCAATTTTCAAGCAGTAAGATGAAGTTGTATGTTTGTAATATGAAATAAAGTATTATATATATAAAATATAAGAACTGAATTTAGTTTTAACTCGCCAATCTGGGCTATTAACCTTTGAAAGTAAGTTGCTCACTCAAAGTTTCATTTGCATGCTCCCCCTTTTTTTATAACCATAATTTAATCATACATATGTGGTTTACCCATTAGTAGAACCTTAAATGCATAACAGTTTGACACATTACAGACAATACATTTATGGAAATTGTGCTCAAATAACTTAAGGGCTGTTCCAGTAAAATAAACTTGGGATCCAGGGAAGGCACTTTTAATGTGGAGTAGTCACCCATAGATGCAATTTAGAATTTTGTATCATTGTCATATGAACTCCATGAGTAATAAGAGTACCCTGGCATGTATTTTTTTCCGAAGTGCCTTCTCAGGGTACCATATATGTTTAAATGGAACAGCCCTAAGTAATGAATCCATGGTACCGAATATACCAGTTATCAATGAGCCATCATCTTCTGTTAAATAATTGTTTGGATTGACAAAGAAAATAATGAGAAAGTGCTTGGAACACTTGACTTCCTTCAATAATTACCATGCCCACTGGCACAAGACCAGTGGAAACAATTCTGTAGCATAGACTTCCTTTATTTTTTTGTCAGATACTTGGTAGGCGACCTGCAGCAAGCCTACAGGGTTCTGCTAAAAGAGAGTGGACAGGCCATGGACCTTGTCATCATAGACCCCAACCCTTTTGAGGATGTCTTGTACAGTGCACGAGATGCAGAGACTGCCTGCATCTTCATTCTCTGTGTCCTTGCAGAAATTGGAAATACAAAAAATAACATCATTGGGGTAAATTTTGTATACTATAATACAAAAAATGGTTCTATTAAACTTCATATATTTGTATTACAGGTGTATTGAGTTCTTTGTTAGCTGTGCTAATTTGAAGAATATGTTTCATCATCAGCCATGTGTATGAGACTGTATGCATTGACTAGATTATTGACTGTCTACAATTTACCCAAAGTGACAACTTGAGACTAAATACTTGAAAACTTGTATTTGTTTCCTGTAACTCGTGTTCAGAAGTCTTTATTAGCCCAACTGCTGAGCAAAGGGAGCCGTTATTGTCACTCAGGTGTCAGTGTTTGTGTGTGTGTGTGTGTGTGTAAAGTAAATACCTATAGAACTGTTTAATGGAAATCAGTGACAGTTGTAAGATTATTGAAGGTGATACAAGGAAGAAATGGTCACATTTAGTTGCTTGTTGGTCAAGAACTGCAGAAGTATTGCCATAATGAATATTATTAATACTACATAGTATGCATGTCATTAGTTTTGATCCGACATATAGCACATTTTGACTTTATTCATTATCCAACAGAACCTGCACCAGATATAGACTTGAACAAGCTGAGTTGCCTCTCCCATAGAAAATCGATACCTTAGCACTGTACTGTGCAGTGAAGGATAATGGAGCTTTGCATTTGGCTTATACTTCAATGTAATACAGAAATTGAAGTTTTAAATTGTTTGCTTTTGGATGTATTGTACAAAAAAATAACAAGTTTTACTGGTATTGTGAACACATTATAATCTGTTAGCAGTGGTTGTATTTTTTTCTGCATAATGTTGTCATAGACAATCTATCATTTTTGTGGTAAATTAATGTGATTCATTGTAATGCCATGTAATTGTGGTAATGCAGAAATGATGGATAATGAATTGAAAATGTATATTTTGATGAAACAGCTATGCAAACTTTAAAACAGCTCTTTTTAAATCCCAGCTTGTTCAAGATAACACAGTAGCACTTACAGTTAGTGTAAATGGAGAAAAAAAATTGAATACACAGATAAATTGAGACAGAGAATGAAAGTCATGTTCCTTCAATGCCTTGTATCAAAATAAAGTAGATAGTTTCTACTTTTGTTTCTTCACAGATGTGGGCCCTGTCACCTAGCCTGTTTGATCTGTTGACTCTGCAGTTAAATCTGACAGAAGTTGGCATTTCCCAACATTTCCCAACAGTCCATTATTCGATCCTCTACTCACTGTACTCGTATTCCAGCAGGTAATACATTTTTGTTTTCAAAAATTTAATTCAATTTATAATTTTATAGATGTACAGAGTTCAATTTTCATGGTTCTTTTAAAATTATCAACTATATCTAGAATTATTCTGAGTATTAAACTTCAATTTTAGCAGTTTAGGTTCTAAAATCAATGAAAAATTAAAAAGATAACAAGATTCACATTTCCACATAAAAGGTAATTATTATCATATATTGTGGGGTTTTCAGCAGTGGAGAAATTTGATCAATTTGGCTGCCACAAAATGAGTTTGTGAAATTAAATCCCCTCAGGATTTATGATCTTCAGAAATGAAAAATGGTCATAATTTGTGTAATTTTTTTACATTTTGGGAAACAAACCATTTTGTTCAGGATAATGCTTTGGTAGTCTTTGTTCCCAACATAATATGATACAAATGATTCAATGATAGTTGTTGTATCCAAGTAAACATTTAATCTTTCCATATGTGCTTTAAATGGCTAAATGATGATTTAGTAGAAATTCACTAATTGCTGTTCATTGATATTGGAATAAAAAGTTCAAGGGATCACATCCTGGTTCAAGGGACCATAGCCTGTCCACTGCTATGAACAATGTTAAGGACTGTTTACACCATGTTGTTCAACAGGCCATTGTGAACACATAGTGGCCAATCAAGTTCAAAATGGAAAGGGCAGAGAGTATTCTTATTCGTGGTTCTTACAGCCTCATTATGCTCACTGCTGACAGAAGGTGTGATCTTCAGTTGTATTGTCTTTTTTCTCCATAAAAAAATACATTCCCTGATAACAGTAATGTTAGGAAAATAAACTTCGCTAACACTCTAATCCAGCCATCACAGAAAGAAAAAAATTTCAGCTTTCCCATCTTCATAGTTCCAGTGCTAGGGTAAGTATTGTCTGCCCTTTTTTTTGGTTCTGGATTTTTAGTTTTGTGTGACTTTTTCTCTTTCAAAGCTTGTTATTTTTTAGGGTGGGGGCTCAGAAGGTCCCTTGAAATACACACCCCACCTGCTTATCATGTACTTGGTGTGCATGCATGGACAGATGTCCAATTTGTTGTCTCTGGATTGACCAAGTGTGGGACTTCGCAGAGTTGCCGCACATACAGAGGGAGGACGAAGGACCCCTCTTCCTCCTCCTCATCACTGGGTGACTGGTGTTGGGGAAAGACAACTGCCCCTGTGGGAAAGGAATGTACTGTGACCTCCATGGCTTGGAGATTCCCTAAAGGCTAGGGATCCCTGATGATCGTTATGCTGTCTGTACCAGCAAGGGATTGATTCTTGGCCTCTTCCAAGGAAGGGAAACACCAGAGTGTGAGTCGCACTTCCTGCTTGCAGACGAGCAGTGCCCTCTCAAGGTTGGTTTCCTGGTGACAGAGATGAGTGAATCTCGCATCATGCCTTCCTTAGAGGGAAGAGCAGTTATCTCAATCAGATAAATATGATGTGGGGACGTCCATCAGATTTTCAGCGCTGCCAGGCACCCACCAGTCACCAGGCTTCAAACAGCAGTCACCAGGTTTTGAATATTGGTTTGGCAACAGGGATCAAGTGGATACTCTCTCCCCCCTCATGTGTTACTGTTTTAATCCCGATGGGGATAGGGAGTTGAGTTGTACTCATCCAAATAGAAAGGAAACATTCCTGCTTGCCTCCCAGATAAAACCTTGGAGGCCTTGCACTCTAGCAATGATCGCCTCACACGCCAATCCCTTTTTGGTGTCTTTCTTCAGTCTCTTGAAGGAGGAATCACTGTCTCCAGCGGCGCTTCAGTGCTTGTTGGAGGCTTTATTGAATACATCTGGTTGTGCACTCGCCATGTCTATGGTGCTTGCAGTGCAGCTTCTTTGCCTCCACAGGGATGCTGCCTTAGACCACAGCAAGAACCTTTTGCACCTCTTGAGGCGGTGATGCTATTCAGAGCTTCATCGCCTCTGTGACATCACAGGATTTGAGGGACCAGCAACACAGGTCCCTGGCAGCAGCTTTGGGCCCTTTGAAACAGGCCAAGAAGTGCACCCACCCTGACTGCCCTATGGGTCCTTCTCCCATTGTCTTCAAGTATGCACAGTGTCAACAGTCTCACAAGCAGCCTCAATTCAAAGCTCCCTTCCACCCGTAGTTCACTAGGTGAGGTGGTCAGAGAGGCCAAGGGAGAAAGTCTTTGGACTTCTCCTCCTTCCCCAAGGAGGGAAGGGATCAGCACTAGGGAGTTGCACCCTCTCCTGCAGTGTCTTACTCTTCCCAGCATCCCAGTAGGTGGTTGTCTAGTCCTTTCTTCAAGGGTTTGGTCAGGCATCATGGATGATGTGTGGGTCCATTCCACCTTAAAGGATGGCTACAGGCTTCATTTCTGGGAACATCCTCCATTATCATGGACCCCCATCTTCTTTCACCAGTCCAAACTGGTGATTTTAAAGGAAGAGGTACACAGTTGAGAGGGTGGAAAATGACCAGACTCAGGTTTTCTATTCCTGGATCTTGAAGGTGTTGAAAAAAGGTGGAAAGTTTCGGCTCATAATCAACTTTTCCGCTTTAAACAGATTTCTTAAGAATGCTTCAAGATTGAGACTACTGCCTCAGTCAGGAACAACATAAGGCTCTGAGATTAGGCAGTCTCCTTCGATCTTCAGGATGAATACCTTCACATCCCCGTCTTCCTGCCACACAAGTAAAGCTAACAAGTAATGATCAGCTCTTTTTTGAAATTCTTAAAAGAAAATTAGAACTGACACAATTGAATATTCACAGGTGAAGACAAAACAAAAAAACAAAAAACACACCAAAAGAATTAAAGCTGAAATTTAAATTTTAAACAAATCACTTAATCAAAGAATTGATAGAGTCTATAGCACAAATCAATAATAAACAAACTGAATTAGAAGAAATAAGGAAAAAACATATATGGAGTAATGTTAAGATCAAAAGCAAGATGGTATGAATTTGGTGGAAAGAATTCCAAATACTTTCATAACCTGGAAAATAGAAACTACACTAACAAAATAAAGAAGGAAGGAATTTTGGATGATGGGGAGAGGTTAATAGATAAAATTGAAATACTGAATCAGCAAAAAGATTTTTATGAAAAACTTTATAAAAGCAAAACTAATAGTAATCTACAAACAAACGAACACTTCTTCATGCATGATAAAAGACACAGCTGCTGAGAAAAACTCATTTGAGGGTAAGCTGACCATTTCTAAGTGTGGTTTAGCATTTGAAAACATGAAAAATGAAATCAGTCCTGGTTCTGATGGATTTCTCATCAGATTTTATAAGTTCTTTTGAAAAGATTTGGGTGGATTTTTATATAGATCTCTAAATTTTGGATATGAAAACAGTACTCTATCAGAATTTCAGTCCCAGCGAATTATCACATGTATTCCAAAAGAAGATGAAGATAGACGATTTATAAGTAATTGGAGACCAGTTTCATTACTTAATGTGGACTATAAAGTAGCATCAGCTTCAACAGCAAATAGACTTAAGAAGTTACTTCCTTCTGTTAAAAGTGATATTAAAAAAGGTTTTATGAAAGGGAGATTTATTGGTGAAAACACTAGAATTTTATATGATTTTATGAACTACCTCGATGAAACAGATCAAACTGGCCTTTTCTTATTAATTGATTTTGAAAAAGCATTTGACTCTGTCAAATGGGACCTTTTGGAAAATGCTCTGAAATCTTTTAATTTTGGTGATTCTGTTTGTCAGTGGTACAGAGTATTTTGCAGCAGGTCCAAATGCAGTGTCATTAACAGTGGTTACCGGTATCATTTCTTTCATTTAGAGAGAGGGTGTTGTCAAGAAGACCCATTTGCTCCATACCTATTTATTATAGGAACAGAACTTCTCTCCATTGATATCAGGAATAACAGAAGAATTACTGGTATCTTTTGTAATGACAGAGAATTAAACTGGATCACTATGCGAATGATGCCTTTTTACTATTGGATGGCTCCCCACAGTCTTTTAGGTCTACCATTGAAACCCTTATGGATTTTGCATCAGTCTCTGGTTTACATTGTAATGTATTAATATCAAAAGCCATTTGGATACGAAGGAACAAATTTTCAGAAGAAAAAATATGCCCAGACATTTGCTCTACTTCTTCCTTTCGACTTTTAGGAATAGAGTTCTCTTTAAACATAGACAATATGCTAGAGTTAAATAATGCAAAAATTTGTAAAGAAGTTAAAAAACTGCTGGGTTGTTAGATGAGGAGAAATCTGTGCCTTATTGGAAAAATAACTTGTATCAACTCATTGATTTGCCAAAATGTATTCATTCTTGGCATTGCCTAATCCTCCATTATATCTAGAAAATGAATTAAACACAATTTTTAAAAAAATTATTTGGAGCGGTAAAGCCGAAAGGGTTTTAAAAGAGATATTTTTATAGCCATATCTACTGACAGTGGCAGAATATGGTTTCAAAACAAGTTCTAGGAAAATTTGGAGGCATCCAGATATTAAAATTAGGGGAGACAAAATTAAGAGATTAGTAAATGTATTAGTAATAAATTTTGGCAAGATGTTCCTTAGCAAGATGGAACAAGAAGCCCTCATCAGTGGAAGAATACTTGTCTTGGGATAATCTAAATTTTGTTGATACTAATAACTTTCATTTCTATACAAAATGGTGGTCAAATGGAATAACATGTGTCAAAAATCTTTTTGATAATCAAGGATCATTATTAAATTTTGAAGCATTACATCACAAGGCTCACGTAGATCATTTTATTGAATATTTCACAATTATGTCAAAAATAACTGATCACTGGAAAAGACAAATAATTATATTAACAAGAGAAACACTCTTACGAATGTAAATTCAGAAAAAAAGTTTAGTCTTAACAAATAAGAATTTAAAATCTCTATATAAAGATTTGGTAAAGAGTAGAACAAATAAACCTTATGGAAAACATGAGGCATGGTCAAGACAATTAAAGTGCCAGATAAGTGATCAAATCTGGAATAAAATCGCTGATTTTAGGAAGAAGTGCACCAAAGATACAAACTTAATTGCCTTTCAGTTTAAATTCACGCACAGAATTATTGTAATAAATGAGTTTTTGAAGAAAAAAATTAAGTTCATTGATGATGATGCATGTACTTTTTGTAATCAAGAAGTTGAAAATATCGAACACCTATTTTATGATTGTCCAGTTATTGAAGAGCTTTGGAAATCTTTTGCTGCATTGATTAAGAATTTTATACCCAATATTATGATTTTAAAAAATGACGTTTTCTTTTGAAATGACAAGATCGATGATCTAATTAGTTTTTTCATTTTGGTTGCAAAATACCTAATTTATAAGTCTTGCTGTGCTTAAAAAAACCCCACATTTTTACAAGTTGCAAAAGTAATATCTTATACTACAAAAAAATATGTAGCAAAGCTGTATAATAAAAGTGACATGTTTGAGAAAAAGTGGACCCTTTCTTGAATTTCAACAGCTTGTAGAATACTAAAGCCAAACATGATATCTACTATTGAGTTCTTTTTTTTTACTTAATATTTTCCAGTCTGGGTAACACCCTGTTTTTGTTTATGAGTGTTAGTATACATACATAGTTTTTTTGTGTCTGAGTTTGTATGACATGCATACATATATATATATATATAGATATATAGATATATATATATATATATATATATCGGTTCACCTTTTAAAATTGTTTTTTTAACAAATACCATGCACTGAATATCGTTATCATTATTACTGACATAAAATAATCACTGATCTTAGTTTGTTTTGTGCACCAAGACAAAACAATAACTTGTATAAGTTTCACTTGGAAACAGCTCTTCAAGCATTAAAAATAATATCTGGATTAGCCATTTATTTGTTCAACTAACCAAGATCAAAAGACAGTCAGCTTATGTGAGAAGCCTGTGATGAATAGAAAATTAAAAGAAGCTGTACATGACTATTCTTTGTGGCCCATGAACCAAAACATTGCCTGCAGACATGTTTTAAATATTGAATGACCCCTGACCTGAATGAAAAGGAATGTAACTTGTATCTCTTCTCAAAGACAAACTTTCTTCTTCAGACATTGCTTTAATTCGCAGGCAAATATCAAACTATACCTTTCACACTGATACAAAAGGCTACTTCAATTTCTACTGCGATAACATGACTACTTTTCCCACCATCCAGCAAACGAATTGCTTAGAACCTCTACCCTAATGATACAGACTGCCTTGCTTTCGAATTTGACTTATTGACACCTTTTAGTTCCTCTGCCAGTGTGACTGGAATATGGTGAGTGCAAGCGAGATAAGAAATGTTTGCACATCGATTCACATGATATCCCTTTATCTAAACAATGCCTTCCTCATGAAGCAAATATTTAGTTTGCATAAACTGAGTGGTCTCTGCAGATACGCACCAGTGACTGCTTAAGGCAGGGAGATACCATTGTTTCGTTAGGAAACACCTGGCCGCTGGCTGCAGAAGGCAGGTGACCATTACATACAGGGTATTTATATATGAAATTTGCCTGGGGAAATTAGAATGACCATTGTGAACAGGTGACCACTGAGTGTGTGTGTATGTATGTATATATATATATATATTAACATAGACTGTGTAAACTAGGAGTCAGGACTTTTCAACAAATATGTACAACACCCAGGTGGGTGGCAGGTGGTGTTAAAGGAAATTTGGAAAAATCCTGACATTTGAAATGTCGATTAAAAAAAAAAAAAAAATTTTTAAAATCATCCTACCACACCAAAAAAACCTTATGGTTTTGTCTTGACCAGGAGTATTTCAATTTCGAGGTCTTCCATTTAGCCCTGCCTCTGCCTAGAGAACCTTTACCATGGTGATGGGTAGTTGAAGCCCTCTTGAGTTCTTTAGGGAGCCCCATCCTCCAGTATTTCGATGACTGGTTGATGCACAATGTCTTCAGAGATTCTTTTCTGAAGGACCTGTCCCTCTGTTGGTTGATGGTGACTTGTGTCTGTCATATCACCGACCTAGAGAAGTCGGATCTCGTCCCTTCTCATGATTTTGTATATGTAGGGATAAATTTCCTCTCCAACCTGGGGAGGGTTCATGTTCCTCCAGACAGGATCAATCAAATCCTGTCCCTTATAATGGGTCTTCTGGCAAAGACCTCGTCATCTCGCTTTTACCTCTTGCTCCTGGGAACTCTGAACTCAGCTGCGGACTTAGTTCCCCTTGGGAACTTTATTTGTGCCCTCTCCAGTTCCTGCATTTAACAAACTGTAGACTGCACAAGACCCTCTATCAGCTCGCATTTCTCTGGGATCCGACTTTCACCACCACCTCTATTGGTGGCAAAATTGGGATAGATTTCTGATCGTAATCCCAATTCATACTCCTGAACCACACTTCATTCTATACACCAATGCATCAGATTTGGGATGGGGTGCTCACCTGGAGCCAGAGGATGTAGTTCTTTAGGATTTTGAAAGCAACCCTTCATATAGACAATTTGGAAATGCAGGCAGTGTTCCTAGCCTTGCAGGGGTGTGGCAACCTCATAAGGTGTCATTGTGTTATGGTCGCCTTGGACAACATGTCAGAAGTACTGTACATCAGGGTTCACAGAAATATACATGCCCTTCTCTTTGCATGTAAGTCTGGAACCTCCTCTAATTGGCAGTCTCCTTGGAGATCACTCTCTGAGCCTGTCATATTCCGGGCAAGAGGAATATCCTGGCAGACAGCCTGTCCAGAGGGGGTCGTGTGGTCCTAATGGAATGCTCTCTGCACCAGTCGGTAGCAGAATCACTTTTTCAGTTGAGGTGGAGATCTTTGGTGGACTTAGTTACTATGAGACTGAACAATCTGCCCTTTTTTGTCTCCAGTTCCAGATCAGAAGACCTGGGTGGTGGACAGTTTTAGTCTAAAGTGGGATCGTCTGTATGTATACGCCTTTACACCATTCAAAATAATTCTGCAGGTCCTCCACCAAGTCAGGATCTCCACTGCTTGGCTCATCCTGGTAGCCCCCTGTGGACCCATTGGTTATGGTTCAGCAACCTACTTGACCATTTGGTAGATGACCCCAGGATATTACCACAGGATGTTGCAGCACAGGGGGGGTCTCTCACCAACAACAGCCTGAAGGTTCTCCACCTTCATGCTTAGTTTATTCCAAATGATCAGTCTGCCAGGACCAGTTTTTGAATAAGGTTGCCAACTGCATGGTCCAGGCTAGGAGGCAATCTACATCCAGGATTTACAATGCAAAGTTGAGAATCTTCTGTAATTTGTGCCATAGGGAACACATTGAATCTCTGTCCTCCTTTTAGCACAGTTGCGGATTTTCTTCTCTTCCTTTTCAAGGAAAGAAAATGTTCTGAGTCCACTATTAAGGGCTACAGAGCAGCCCATTATAACACTCTCAAGTTCTATAGGGGTTCCGCTATTGGGTCTTTCTGATCTCATCAGGTATTTTCAGCCTTGGAGACCAGTATCTCGCTCACTAATGCCTATATGGAATCTTTTGTTTGTTCTTTGGGGGTTGTCAAAACCCCCTTGTGAACCTTTTAACGGAGCTTTCTTCAAGAACCTTACCCATAAGACTGTTTTCCTGGGTTTCTGGATAAGAATTAGCTATGTTCAGTACCTCCACTTCCTATTGAGATACCCAGTCTCAGTCATATCTGTGCTGGGGATGATCAAGATAGGCTCTTTTGTCCTGTTAGAGTTTTAAGGTTTTATTTGGCCTCCTCTAAAGGGTGAAGGAAGGGTTTGAATCATCTCTTTCTACCTCTTAAAGGTTCCTCTGATATTTCAGCAGCCACCATTTCCAGGCGGATTGTCCTCGCTATCAAGAGAGCTTATCAATCCCTCACTGGGATGGATTTTTCTTTTATAAGAATTAAAGCCCATAAAGTTTGGGCTATTGTTACATCTTGGGCCTATTTGAATCACTTCTCATTGGATGATCTTAGGAGAGCAGCCTTCTGGCAGTCGTACACTAACTTCTCATTTTATTTTCAATCTTGTGCAATATTATTTTTGAAATTTTCCGATCTTGTACTGCAGTACACTGTCACTGGTGCTTGTCATTGAGTGTCTTATTTGCATACACTACTGTAAATTTTTTTGCTTGTTTATTAACGAGTGTGTTGTCATTATAATGAAACTTTGTGCATTATTTTCCCATTGCCCTTATCATTTCAGTTAAACAATGATGACCAAATGTTCTAAAGTGCAAGAGGTTTAAAGTAGGTGAGGATACACATGAGATGTGTCTCAATTGGACTAAATGTTCTTATGCATCACCATACAGTGTTTGCACAAAGTGGTCAGAGGGAATATGGCCCATGGTACTGTGCAAAATTTTGAAAGCAAAGAGAGATGGGTTAAGTTGAAGTCTGCCAACAGCAACATTTCGAGTCTTCACCCTGTCGCCATGATAGCCCCTCCCCATCTAAGGTCATGTGAACCATGCCCACTGTGACAATTACATTGAGAGGCAGAGATTCAAAACCCAGTCTGTGCTCTCAAGCACTACTTGAAATGCATGGAAAAAAGTCATGGGGCCTGACATTGCCTCTTTCTTCTGCTGAAGGCTGGAAATGAAGGATATAACCCCTCAAACCCTAGCATCTTGACTGAAGCGTGTGATACACTCGGCTTACTCTAAAGTCTTACAAGACCAGATATGCCTCATGAAAATTTCACCTCATAAGATTCAATTGATTTCTGTGAGCATCACGTTTCGACGCAACCTTTCGATCCAAGATATTATCAAAACCATTGACTGGCATGCACAATCAACCTTCTTGAGTTTCTGTCTCTGAGATCTTAGTTGCAGAGACAAGAATTGAATCAGGTGGTTAGAGCAGGTGCGGTCCCAGACAACCTTGATTTGCATGGAAAATGTTCATTTCTCATTACCAGTGTACTGACATCATGTGTTATGTGACCATCAGTTTTGCTGCCATAATGTTAGGCAATGAAATTGTTACGGGAGTGGTTTATTTCATATAGGGACTGCAGCCATATTTCCCTTGAAGGACATCCATGGTAAAGGTTGGATGTTCATGCATTTCCTCCTATTACCTATTCTCCCGAGGTTAATGTGATTGGAGAATGTATTTGACAGAGAAAGTACATTTTTTAGTAAATTATGTTTCTCCAAGAATACTTACCTGATAACATTGCTATAAAGCCCTCCCACACCACCCTGCAAATGTGAGCATCCTCTTCAATGCATCACTCAGCTTAAACTGGTAAACATCTGGTTTATAGGTATCCACCTAATAGTGGTAGGGGCAGGTAATTTGTGGGAGTTTCTTCCATTTGTTGATATGGTATATAGATGGGAAAGATGAATTTTTGTGTATCTGGGAGGACTGAATTTGAAATGTAGCAGAGTTTATTTTCCTAACATTATTGTGATCATGTAAATGTTCTCGGAGAAACATAGTTTACTATAAAATTTACTTTATAATCCCATCCGTTAGCTCCAAGTAATAGCTAGGTAATATGATTTATTCCAATGGAACAGACTGCCATGATTTTTTTTCTTAATTTTCCCATCATAACAAGATAAATAAGTAATTTTGACCTGTTGTCTATAGAATGTAGTGTTGTTTAGAGTAGTCTAGTATATGACAACAATGAGAATTTTTGTGACATTTTTGAGTCTACATAATTTCTAATAAAAGAAAAATTTTTTCTGGTGGTAAAAAGTGCTACCAGTTTTAACTGCTAATAAAAAACCCTTCCTGTATCTGCATTTGATACAGTTCGTAAAACTTTAAAACCTCCTGTTTTGTTTTACAGTATGGCAAATTTTATTTTGAGAAAAATATACCTTCTGTTCGGAATTGTCTTGGAATACTCCTAGATGACACTGTCAAAATAGATACTTAATGTGACTGAAATTTTCATATATGGTTGTTAGGAACTGAGTAGTAATTGTGTTAACAAAACTGTTTGCTTTTTCCGTATGTGTCAAACTTTACAAATGCTGAGTTAACAGATAGAGTTTGGAAAACAATTGAAAACAATTTCTTTCAAAACTTCCATCAGTTCTGAGTGACAAAAAATATCAGGTAACACTGATGGTCTTTTAACAGCTTTCCTAGTCTTGTTATTAATGAAGGATATCTGTAGCCCTGATAGTAGAAATTTTGCTCTGATTTCAGGCATGGAAACTTTTTGTCGAACAGCACTCTTTTGACACAGAACACAGTACTAGAAGGTTCAGTGCTGGCCAATGTCAATCCAACCACTAGTGGCAACTTCTCACGCATTGTGACAGTGCTTTCTCAAGTTTTGATGCAAGATGCTACTCCTTTTGACTCCAGGTAACAGAATAAAGGATGGTATATACTTCATGTTGAGAAGTTTTTATGTGTTTTTCCTTTGTCTACTTAGTTGACCTGATTATACATTGCAGCAAGATGGAATCTCACTTGTTAAAAAACATTGAGCTTATTTTGAGCCATGATTCCAGATGAATTTGTGACATTGCAAAATTAAATGTGTAGATTACTAAACAGATCTTGGCAACAATGATTGACACATACGTTTTTCCGTGGGGATTATTGATTGCAGCTGTAATGTCTGTCAAGGACAGGAATAACAAAGCCAGGGGATAATTCTATTTTGTGCTTTGTTTTTCAGCTTCTGTTTCATTTTATTTTTTGCCTGCTTTGAATGGTGGCCAGGATTTGAATCGGGAACGCTCATGCCAGCATTTGTTGGCTTAAATGTATACAAAAAGGTTTATTGCTTGGTTCTACCAGACCTGCCAACCCTTACGATTTGACCTTAAGTCTTCCTGAAATGACCCTTAAATTATGGACTTAAGGAATAATAGCAAAAAATATGAAAATACAATCATTGTGGTCAAATCTGGAGTTTGGTTCAGGTTTGGTGTGGATTTGAGTTTTCCTATTAGATTTAGTGGAGTTGGTCAGGGAACCAGAGAACTTTACAGGAATACCTCAGATGCTTTAATGTGCTCATGTTTTTCATGCAAAACAACTGCATGATCTAGCTTTTGCTTTTACATTATAGCATTATCCAAAAATACTATCCAACAAATGAAAACGTGTTAAAGGTAAAAGTGACAATCAGCCTCTTAAACAATTCAAACAATTAGCACTGAAGATTAGAAAGGAATATTCGGGTTTTGGCTTTGCTTGGGAAAAAAGCAGGAAGGGCATCAATTACATTTCTTGGACATGATGTTGTGTCAATTTGAGTATTGCTCATTGCAAGAGGGAGGATTGCCACTGCCATGTGAAATTGAAAAAAAAACCTAAAGATTTAGTTGAGTTGAGAGATCTGTCTTCACGCCATTGACCTACATGGGGTTTAGAACTGCAGTTTCTGAAACTGAACTGGAGGTCATTAAGCTTCGAGTCAACTTTAGAAACTATTTGAGTGGCAAATAATATTGCTGAACCAGTTTTATAAATTTCATATATGATGAACATGATTACCATAAAATCTGGATAATAAACATATGTGCTTATAGGATCGTTAGATTTGTTTTTGGAAACATTGCCAAGTTTACTTTTTAGCCTAGATATGCTAGCAGACTCCTCTTAAGCTACATCAGCAATAATGAATGTAGACTTTTTGTAATGACTTACTTATACTTACAACTGAATGATTTTAGAACACTTATTTTATCCATTTATTTGAGTATTATCACCTAGTCACCTTGAAACCGGGGACATGCATCAAAACAATCTTTGACAAGCTGAGTTTTAAGAGTGGGCAAGCTTGGCACATAGACCGTCGAAGCTCACAAAATGTCCATGTCTGGGTTAGGACTCAAAAGTCGGCAAATCCTGTATATATAGAAATATTATGATTAAAATGTAACTGGTAAGTTAAAATATAAATATTTATTCCCTATTTGTCAAAACTTGCTTCAATGATAAATTTTAACATTATCATTCTGCACGAGAAAATGTGAGACTGACCTTGATATTGACTACAAAATGGATATTAAATACTTTGACAGTATATCTTGTGAAATAATGGATGAAAGAAACTGGGGGCAGGTATGTAATAGAAGGATGCGGTACATATAAACACTGTGGTGAGATCACACAGTATAAAACTTGCAGAACATAAAGCATTATGAAATGAACATGACCTCTCTCTCATGCGTGCTCTCTTTCTAAAATTTATTGGATTTGCCTGCGGGCAAGTACCTTGCAAACTTCAACTTGCCTGAGCCGAATTTGAGCTTGTCCCAGGCATCGGATAAGTGGATTTGTAAAGCCCTAAAGTATCAGAACAAGGTAATATAAATAGAAAAATAGTTATGCATATAAATTAAGATCAGAATCATCATTAGTAAAAACAACAAAGTATGAGATGTAAAAAAATGCACATGTATGCACTTATTTTTGCAACAAAACTCCCAGAAATCCTGTGTTTATTTTCCTAATTTGCTTATTTTCATGTGTGTTTATTATTCAGATTTTACCATATGTTCAATTTTTATTACATACAGCAAATTCTTTACATTTCTAAGTAATATTTTTATGGAATGCCATATGTTATATCACAATATGAAGAGCAATTTTTATGTGGTGCCATGTTATATCACAATATGAAGAGCAGTTTTTATCTGATGCCTTATGTTATGTCACAATACAAAGAGCAGTTTTTACAAGACATTATGATGCCAATACATGTGAATATTATGTAATAAAATTTGCACTTTGTGTTGCAGGTGTTTATGTCTCAAATGGGTGTCTGAAATAGTCCAAAATTTGCAGACCAATCAAAACGTTTTTACAACGAAAGAGTTTATGAAGTTAATTAAATCTTTGCACCAAACTGGTAAGTATTTCATTTAGCAGTGTTGTCAACTATATATGCATACAGCACAATTTCAGTACTGTGAACTGTGCTTTAGTTTTAACAGTATTGTCAACTATATATGCATACAGCACTATTTCAGTACTGTGAACTGTGCTTTAGTTTTAACAGTATTGTCAACTATATATGCATACAGCACTATTTCAGTACTGTGAACTGTGCTTTAGTTTTAACAGTATTCAAAATCTCACAGATCTGTAGCAGATGTTACTTCAGTGTAAGAGTGATCATGCTCAGGGTGATGAATAAATATACTTCATTTTAAAATTTGACAATCTTTTATTTTCTCCATCAATACATTACCCAATCACATTAACATTAGGAATTACTTTCTGCTATGTCCAGAATCCAGCACTCCCTGAAAGATGAAAAAACATCTTGCCATCTCTCTCTTTTGCTCTCCAACTGGACCAGCGATATGGAAACTTGTTGTACAATTTAAGCTGCTATGAGCCTGTATCTGCATGGTATAGTGTGCCTCAATCAAAATTTCTTGCGGCGACGGTTTCCTATAACCAGCAAACCTCCATGTCTAGTAGGTTTGATACATGTATATGGCGAACTGGCATCATATTTTAAGCCGCCTGCCCAACCCTTCAGCCCAGCCCACAACCGCACCCCGTACTATGCTAGATACAATGCAGCCGGCTTTACTAGTGTACCCAACTGGTAGAACCTTGGCTACACATGGTGACAACTTTGCTTTATGAGTACGTTATGGCATGGTGTATCCTTGGCTGCAAAGCATACAGGATGAGGGCATTTCCTACTATGGAGTGAATTGAATTTAGTTTCAAGGTGGCAATAGAGGAGATGTATAGAATCTTGCGGCCTTCAGAATGCCCTCCTTCTCCTGCAGTTAGTACTTCCTATAAGGTCAGGGCCTCGTTTATCACTGATGATGATGATGAACATCCATCCTTTCGAATTTTGCCTCAATCGTCGAAGATTGCAGAAATTACTGGGTGTCTGTTGGAAAGAATTCACAACCCTGGTAATTCCAGGACATTTTTCTTGGTTAGTCAGTTACCTGATATGTTTTCACCATACTGGTACAAATCGCATTCTGCCATTTACTATATGGAGGTATCTAGTTTGAATAAAGATATAACTGCAATCAATATGTCCTCTCCACTCAGAGAAGGGACATCACCATTAGAAAGATTGTAGAGCAATAAACAACAACAATGGCAATCTTTCTGTAGTCAAGGGAGTTACAGGCAGCCATATGCCCCATAGGCAGGCTGGGAGGGGGGACAAGAAACAAAATTTCTCCTCCCCCAGGCCTCCCGTTAGCCATCAGTGACTTGCTGTTCAATCTGCCCGCTGTTGGCCCTCTTGTGGGTGCCAGACTCCTTCTCTTTTGCCATACTTGGATGGAGTTATTCCCCCAAAACAATTGAGTCATCCAAGCAGTTTTGGAGGGGCTGTGGATTTCATTCATCCAGCCCCTCCTATTTTGTCATCTCCCTACATGAGAGAGACTCCAATTGACCCCATTTAGGTGGATATTCTGCAGAAGGAGATAGAGCTTATGCTCTTACAGCAGGCAGCAGAGTTAGTCACAAAACTGGACTCCTGGCTTTTATTCCAGGTTTTTTCTAATCATGAAAGCAAACGGAAAATGGAGACTGGTTATAAACCTGAGCAAACTCAAATCAGTTTATTACTGCCTCAAAATTCAAGATGGAGACAGCAAGATCCATCCATCTCTCTGTCCGTTGCAACGAATATATGATCATTTTCGACCTGTCTGATGCATATTTTCATATTTCCATTCACATGGCATTATTCAAATACCTTTGCTTCAGATATCGTGGGGTAGTTTATCAATTTTGCACCCATCCATTCAGCCTCGATCTTAGCCCATGGACCTTCACCAAAACATTGGACTGCACCATTTCCCACTGTAAGACATCCTCTTCCACAGCAATGGCAGGGAAGACATACTGAAAAAAACATTTGGTAAGTTGTATTTCGGTTCAATATATGAACAACCTTCTTTACCACATTCCCAGTTTAGGGTGCTTAGTCAATGTCATAAATGTTGGACCTTGTTCCTTCTGAACACTTTTCTCTGTATGGAGTTTTTTACTTGTATCAACCTCGTTCGTCTTCCATCCAAATGCATTGTTGGAGATTTCCACCAGGACAGTGATTTTGTTGAGAGAGAGTTCTTGCAACTAATTGGCCGCCTCAGTGTGGTAGCGGATCTCTTGCATCCTGGCTCAATTTATATGCTCCCTCTGCAGATGGCCCATCAGGTACAATGGCACCTGTTCTCTGGTCTTTTGGATCATCAAATTACAATCTCAACTGAAATCAAACACTACCTGTTTCAATGGCAAGACATGAAATGGCTTGCAACAGGAATACCTTTGGAAGTCCAAGAATTGGAAATCACAATATGTACAGATGCCAGTTTGTCAGGTTAGGGAGCACAATTGCTGCCCGACTTTGTGACGGTCAAAGGCAAGTGGACACATCAAGATCAAGAAAAGGCTCTTTAAATCAACCTCCTGGAGATGAAGCCATTCTCAATGCTTCCCAAGCATAGGTGGAACACATCCAAAGCAAGACTATCCTGATAATGTCAGACAACTCAGTTATGAACAACCTCAAACAATGGGGGGGACGAAATCATTGGATCTTTGTGGTATGGTTTGGGAATACCTTTGCTGGTGTACCCAACACCACATAAACATACAAGTCCAACATATCCTGGGCAGCCTTAATGTCCTGGCTGACTCATTATCAGGGAGAGGCCAACTGTTTCCTATGGAGTGGTGTCTCTGTCCATCAGTCTTCCATCGAATCTGTGCCTATGGGGCTGACTGATGCTAGACATATTTTCCACCTTTGTATCCTCTTTCCCGGACACTCTAGCATGGGCTGCTCACACCCTCTCAATCAGCTGGGATGGAATTTGAGCACATACCTTCCCACCAGCTGTTCTAATACCGAAAATAATTCAAATAATGAGGTGCAAGAACTGCAAGATAGTTCTGATCACCTGTCTATGATGGGACAGCCCATGATCCAGTGACCTCCTCAATCTGACAATGGATGTACACAGGAAAATTGTAGCAAACCCCATGCTTCTCCAACAGCTGAGGTCATTACTATTCCTTCCATGTCTGGAGAAACTCCTTCACGCCTGGCTCTTGTCTGGGAGGCCTTGCATGAAAAGGAGTTCTACCTTTTGATCATGGAGCAGATAATGACAGCTAGACAGACCTCCACTTCGAAGGTATATGAGGGAAAGTGCCACGTTTTCACTGACTGGTAATGAGTTTATAATGTCAACCAGTCTTAGCCTCAATTCCCCAACTGCCTAACTTCTTTCGTTTTCTCTTCAAAGATAGGAAGTTAGCTCCTATCACAATCAAGGGGTACATTCCATAATCTCCAATATGTTCAGACATCATAGAAGAGACTACATTGGCCATAACAAGGACCTTTGCAACTTGTTGGCCAATTTTTATGTATCCAGACATTGTTCCCGAAATCGAACCTATCTTGGGTATTGACGTGACTCAATTCCTCTAAGCTTGAACCCCTGTCTTCCACCTCGCTGAAGCAGTTATCACACAAGACTTGCTTCTTGATAGCACTAGCTTCAGCTTACTGGGTGAGTGAGCTGCATGTGCTTTCCATGAACCTGAGCTACATGCAGTTCTGTTCCGATGACCCCGTTGTATTAATGATGCAACCTGGTTTTGTTGCAAACAAAAACAGGTTATCATTGATAGGCAATCAGCAAATAACTATACACACTCTCTCCTCAATCAATCCATCAAGAGAGGTGAAACTACAGGACCCAGTCCACACTCTCAGACTCTATTCTGAAGCGCAAGGAAAATATCCAAAGAGGTCACCAAAGGCTCTTCTTACCATTGAGACTGGAAAGCAGGACATAAATCCACAAGTGCTGGCCACTTGGCTAAGTTGGCATACTCTGAGGTCTCACCAGATCAGGACGGCTCATGAAGATTTCATCATCTCGAAATACGAGTAATTTCAATGAGCCTGGCCTTGTAATGTCTCAGTCTGAGACATAGTGAAGTCAGTTGACTGGCACACCCAGTCTACTTTATGTGGTTTTTATTTACAAGATATTGCCTCAGAAAGAAGAAAACTCAATCTCGTTGTGCCACTGGTCTGTACACAGACAGTTATCACACCCTGTTTATGACAGCAGAACCTCAGTCCCAGGCATGACCTTGCAACTTTCACTGGTTCACCCAGGAAACTTTTGAATGTAAGGCAATAGCCAGGTGCAGGATCTGACAGGGATCATCCTCACACAGATATAAATGCATAATCTTCAGTTGTGTTCATCTCACATTAGAAGTTCATCCTTTCAGTAGAGCAATAATGAGGCTTCTGTGGGATGATGTTGGTAGAGGTTGGATGCTCAAGGATTTCCTCCTCCTCTTACTTATTCTCCTAATGTTAATGTGATTGGGTAATGTATTTGATGGAGAAAAGAAATTTATAGTAAATTATGTTTCTCCAAAAATACTTGCCTGATCACATTACCATCATTCCTTCCCAACCTTACCTGCAAAAGCGAGCATCCTGTTAACAATGTTGCTGAAGTTTAAACTGATAACATCGGGGATACAGGTGGCCACCTTGCAGGCAGAATGGGAGGTAATATGTAAAGAGTTACTCCCCTTTGTGTCGTATAGAGATGGAAAGGTGTTTTTTTCATGTTGCAGGAAGGGCTGGATTCTTTAGGTAGCAGAAGTAATTCCTAATGTTAATGTGATTGCGTAAATATTTTTGGAGAAACAAAATTTACTATAAAATTTCTTTTTTTCAGAATTGAGCATTATGTTGCTACTGGTGTCATACTGTTGGCCAATATACTGAAAAATACACATTTATAAGTAGATTGCTTATTTATAATATCAAGGTTTTGGTGATTGTGTTTGAGACATATGGATGATCAGAGAATAATTGGAAGTTTTCTATTGCATGGAAAAAATTATTACAAATATAACACAGTAGAGATAGGGTTACCACATTGTCTCCAGGATATGAACATATTAATATCCTGAACATTGTCTTTAGAGTTAAGTCTTTTGAACACTGCACAAGAATTTTGGAAATAATAGGAAAAGAGATGGATAACATGTCAAAAGAGTGGATGAGAAAGTGAATTTTTCATTCCGTGCAGAAATGTATAAAGTCTTTTAGAATTCTTCCAATGATAAACATTTTGAAAAGCTATGTCTTCAGACTGCTGGTTTTTTTCTTTTTTTTTAAATTTATGATCTTGATGTTGTAAAATTTTCTGTTGGTCTCTAATTTCATGACCAGGTTATGACCAGGATCCCACTGTCACCCTGTGTGTCAACCAGTCACTGCAGAATATCTACAAAAACCCATGCAGCTTTCCTCCTCAGCTTTATAGAGGGTATGGTTTCAAACACATCAAAAGCAATATTGTGATTTCACTTTTTTTTGTGGAGTACCAAATTTTGTCTTGCCTGCTTTAGGATAGGCGAGACTTAGATATCACTAATTCCAGGGGCAGTAATGACAGCATTGTTGTAATCTTCATCAACATTGGTTAAAGTTTTTCTGTGTGATTATGGTGCCCAAAACCCTCCTGTAAGAGATACCGGTAGCTCTCATACTTGTACTAAAGAAACAGGAAGCTCTGCCCTTTCATAGCCACACACCCCTACACTACCTCTGACCCTTAGGCAAGTTCAAGGTCATTTGAAAATCTTGGTGAAGTTTTTCTGTGTGGTCCCAAGTTCCAAATCCTAGGAATGGTGGCTTTCATTTGTAGAATGTAGAATCAGTAAGTACTGATCTTTAAAATTTATGCACTCCTACTCTCCTTCTGACCCTCAGGCAAGGTCAAAGTCATATGAAAATCTTGGTCTAGTTTTGGTTATGGATTTTATGGTTGCTACAAACCACAGATTTTAAGACCCAGCAAACAATGATTTCTTTTGAAACAATATGGTTCCTTTCCATACCGACAAATTTAAGTACCAATGCACATTTCAGTTTTTGCAAATTCATAATATTGATACCCATGAAAATAAATGAATACACAATAATTAGGAAGATACAATCTGGTGCTTAATAATAATCATACAGAATTTGTGTGAGAAATTTGATTATGAAGCTACAATACATATTTCTATGTTGTAATTAAATATTAATTCCTTTTTGTTCCAGTGTGCTTGGCATTACTTTGGTGATGAAGATTAAATTTTTAGAAATTGATCCTTGTTAAAAAATTAATACTTAAATTGTGTAATAGTTTTTTCGACCATGACTTGTTTTATCTGTCAGAATAATTTCAGAGATGCCAACCCTTAACAATTTCTGTAATTTTTACAAATCTTTAATCCCTTTTATGGATATATTTTTAATCGAGTCAAAATTATGAATGTTGAGAAAAGGTTAAGTAAAGCTTTGGGTAAGGGATGTCCTCTCAATCGGAACACAGCTTGCCCCTTTCAGTCATACCATAACATCCTTTATTGAGTGAAAACAGAACCAGAGTCCCAACCTAGCCACATTTATTATGCTACATCTGATTGGCTTCTTTATTGTGTGTTAACCAAGCAGCTTTCACATACATTCCTTCTTCTGTAATGTGGTTGTTTGAGCATAAATGGCACAGGCATGAAGTGTGGTCAAATACTGCCAAAAAAACCTTCAAAATTTCAAAACCAGTTACACCTAAAAATGGCTATGTATTGTAGTATCAAAAGAGGTGATTCATTTGCATATTGCAAGTTATGTGACTCTGACGTTAACATCAGCCACAGTGGAAGATGGGACATGTGTACACACATCAAGTCATCAAAACATGTTAGGAAAGGACAGCCCCCACCAAATCAACATTATCTAGTGATCACACCAAAGTGTGTATAAAAATTTATTTTTGAATTGGATAATTACAGATTTTACTAAAGATTTTTATCTTGAAAATTACATATTTTTGGGATGGTAATTACAGATTTTCATGATTAAGAGTTGGCAACTCAGGAATATGTCCATTCTTTGTTAGTTAACTTCATACTGAAGAGCATTTGATAAGAAAATTACAATTTGAATCTTCTTGCTGTCTGTTTCAGTTGCATGAAGTTGTGTATGTTTAAGCTGCCAGAAAACAACAAAACCTTGCGGGAAGCTTACTTTGCTCTGCTGAAATTGCTGCCCATCAACATTCTCATAACAAGGTTTGTGTGTGTCGAGATCTTTTTCTCTTTGTCTGTTTGTCAGCATATGTATCTGTTGGATTTCACAACAGCATTTGCATCTTGACTTATACTTAAGTCAAGAATTAATGATCTGATTGGATGGAATTAAAGTCAGAATTAAATTTGACCAATTAATTGTCTTTAGAGTTAAAATTAAGGTCAGATATGTTGTTGAAATTGACTTCTGATGACTATATTCCATATTAATGATAAACCTGCATGCACTCTGTAGTAGTTATTCCGAGTTTTTCATCATTAGCAGCAGTAATGGGAAGCTAGCCATAGAAGTTCAAGTAAATTTATAATATAGTACACCTAATATGTGAAGAAAACAGTTTTAATTTTCTTTGCCCATGGAAGACTGGATTTTGTTTTATACTGAAAGTAAGTTCACAATTTATCAAGACTGTTTATGCACATGTGTCAGAAATCAACAGTATCAGAATCTTTGGACATTAGAAGGTAGTAGATGCTGTTTAATAGGGTTTTGCTTTTATCTTCAGAAAGGTTCAAAGGTATACAATTTGTATTTTAAAGTGATTTCACCTGCTGTATAGAGAATGTTGTTCTTGCAATCTTACTATTAGGGTTTCATATGGAGATATGGGAGTCCAATAGTAATCACCTTTTCGATCTGTCCACTTGTCTGTCAATCCATCTGTTTATACTTCTTGTAACCACCATAGCTCTGCATGCATAACACTTAACTGGATGTCATTTGGTAGTTGAATTAACTATTACATGTAGGTGTGTTTTTTAAAGGTTTTGTCTTTTCAGATCTAATTTTTATTTAGTTATTGCCCTTTTTGTATCGGTTTTATATATATCCACTACAGCAGATACTTGTAACCACCATAGCTCAGGAACCATTTGACATATTCTGATGCAATTTGGTGCGTACAATGTCTTATAGGCCTTGATGCACCTTTTATGAGTTTTGTTATGTCAACTCCATTTGGATAGAGTTATGGCTCTTTAGAGTGTCATCTTTGTATCTTGTAACCAGTATAGCTCAAGAACCATTCAGCATAGTTGAATGCAATTTGGTATGAACATTGCCTCATAGACTCACATGTGCCTCTTATGGGTTTAGTTCGTCTTTTTTTTTTTATCAGAGTTATGGCCCTTGCCAGCCAACTTCATATCTTTACATGGGATGTTGCTTGTAATCAGCGTAGCTCAAGAACCATTGCACATATTCTTTAGCTCAAAAATCATTCAACATTTTCTGATGGAGTTTGAAGTAAACATTGTTTCATTGACCTAGATGTGCCTTTTATGGGTTTAGTCTCACTCGTTTTGGATCGAGTTGCAATCTTTCTAATATTCATGCCTCTATCGGTGGATGTATATAGTAATCCTTGTGTCTTTCAATCATTCCATCTGTCTGTCCATCCAGCACTTGCTAGTGCAGCTGGTCCTGCTGTGTTTGATGGATTGCCATGAAGCTTGGTAAATGTTATGGTCATCACCTGAAGATGCACATATTGACAAATCACACAATGGTAGTCAACCTAGGCTGATTTGATGGTAGGATTTGAACCCACACCTCTTTGGTCATGATTTTGACATGCTAACCACTGCAGGTTCCATCTCTATTATTTGCCTCTTACAACATATGGAAGGGTGCATCAGGCCTATTTACATCCTGAGGTTGCAGGGGGGGGTGAAGCTTAGTATATATTATGGTCATCATCAGAAGATATGCATGTTGACAAATCATTGTACTCCCACTATTTTCAGAAGAGTTATGTGTTGGTTTTTTTTACTGTAGATTCATCAATATCTTGGGGTATGGGTTGGATGCAGAAGGGGCAGGGGTATATTTATGTGAGCAAATTACTCAATATTCCTCTTAGTTTTTCTTTTTCATTTTGTGTCAATGTGGGGACCTGTTTGACACTTTAACACTTTCTAGTTCAAATCATCACTATGGCCTAATCTCTTTCAAAGTTTTGTCAGGTAATCAGTTTAAGAAAAATTACATCAATACACAGTCTGTACACATGTGAAATCAATATAATAAAACCAGAAAGGATGAATGCTCGTAGAAACCATATTCTCTTTCAATTTGACTCAACACCCCTTTATCTGGATTTAATTAAACTCTGGTGGGATTAAAAATCAGAATGACAATGATGATGCAGAGTTACTTGCATTGTTCATTTATGTTATACTAGTAGCAACTGGACATTGAAACATGCCTACATTATTGTCATCTAATGAACATTACTATTTTAACAGCCAGAGCACCAGTCCATACCTTTTTGAGGAAGACCAGGAGGGTTGTGCCCTAGAGAGTGCCAAGGGATCTAAAGCAGCTTGGCTGGCAAGGAAGGGTCACATGAGCCGAGTCCCACTAGGCACCTTCCACTCCCACACCTTCAGACAAGTCATAGCTTTCATTCTGCAAAACACCTCACCAAGGTAATTTTGATTCAATTTTTCATTTAGCCTTGAATTTATATAACTTTCAGAGACCATGAATGGGATTCAGACTTAAAATCCAAAGTTTAAGAATTAAAGGATATGTCAGTAGCTTCAGACTTGAACTGCAAGGAAAAGGCTAAGAATTCTTTAAGTTCAGAAAGATTTTAGTCTTGAAAGTCATTTGAAAGAAAAACCCATTTATAGTTCTTGTTTTTTGGGGGGGTTTTCTACTCCGACATAACACTTTTTAGAAGAGTTTGACATACACTTTTTAGAAGAGTTAAGCAGGATGGCCTTTGTCTGGCATGTGCTAGCACAAGTTATTGCTGCTCATCCTAAAATACTGATAAGATTAGCTCGAAACTTTACACATTCATCCCACATTAGGCCCCTTGGACATAGAATACATGAAATATTTTTTATCACTTTTCCACTTGAACAGATGGTCATGTTGACATGGGGTTTTCACTTAAACACTTTTTATGATGTGTAGTTAGTTTGAAATGAAAATGGTGCTGACTTGGCATCCAGCATATCGGCCTTTTCATAGAGGAATTTTGAAAAGCAGACCTGATTGACTTTGGGGTCAAGTCAAAGATCATTGCTTACATTTTTGTTCTTCACTGAGCTTATGAACACAGTGACTTGTACATATACAAGTAAATTTTACCAGACTTTATTTAGTTGCATTCCAATGAACAAGTTTATAGTCAGCACTCTGACATTGATTTTATGGTCAATGATCATGATTCAGATATTTGTTGTACTGGCATGTGAGCATGTTAACACAACCAAGTTTGAATACAGTTTTCTTAAACCCTTTTTCTGGATATATCTGAAGAATACATTGAATAATAACACTTCAGTAGCTTTGTTTTTTTTTTCCTCTAAGAATATTAATTATATATTTAACCAAACTAAGCATGTGGGTGTATCGTGATATTGTTTAAGACAAGTTCGATGATCTTCTATCAAAGTGATCAGGTTAAGGATTAAAGGTCAAGACAAAACATTTCGTAGAGCACCTAAGGTATCGTGTGAACATGTTAACACAAACATTTAAGAAAATATTTTATTACCAAATATGGTATGTTGGAGTTTCAAAAGAATATCGGAGATAGTTTCAATATTCAGCAGTTAAAAAAATAATAAAAGGACAGATGAAATTGGATTTAGCCAGGATTCCTGGATTTTTTTTCTGCCACTAGAGCTTCAGCCCCTTCAAGGGACTCTTGTTCTTGTATGAAACAGGCAGAAAATCAGCAATCATTTAACAATTCTATCATATATAGTCATATTTATCTTTCTGACAGTGTTATAAACAAAAAGTTTGTCGATGTGCACCTTTCACAATATTTCACTCTTAGTAACTAAGTAATTTTTATTGTTTAAAAAAAATGAAAGCTGCCAATGAAATCGTACTATTGCTAGATTTAAAGGCAAATTAAGGAATATGGGTCTTAAATTTGTCATTTTAGAATCAATGCAAGTCACATTCAGGAAATGTGCTTGATACTGGTTTGTCATAATTGTGGTTGGAGTTTTACAGGGTCAGTATTTCCATACAAAAACACCTTGTGTAATTATTTTATTGAGTGTTTTTGTGTAGCTTTTGCATGTCAAACTAATTAATCAGCACTTGTGCTATTTTTTAATTTAATTCAATTTCAGGCGTTATGGTTCTCAAAATTGGCTGGAGGCAATGTTTTTCTCCTCACAAAGAAGTTCTGATAAACAGGACTGGAGGCAGAATGATTACCCACAGTTGGAAGAGCATGTAAGATTTTTTTGTTATTTGTTTAAATTTTGCCGTATTTTAATCTCCAAGTTCGACCTGTCACATGAATTGTTGGTGTTCATTGAGGGACATGCAGTGGTTTGGATGATTGGCAGTTTAAATAAGGAAAACCTAACACAAGTGTTCATTAGCTACAGAATCCATGAAATGATTTTAATCTAATTTTTCTCTTCAAATTTTGGTGATCCAAACCTAGAAATAATTATTCAGAGAGTTAAATAAATTGCATTTGCTCATAGATTGAGCATAGATTTAAGATTCTGTTTATTTTGTCACATAATGAAAGAATTTTTTGTTCGTGTGTATAGAAGTCTGAAGTAATGGTTTGTTGACTTGACCATGGAGTACATTTGGAGACCTTGGACATTTTTCTTTTGCCATGTATGACTTTGTGATTTAATGTAACTGTCAGTAGTTCCATTCATGCTACAGCAGACAATTTCATGAACTTGACCTTGTGGTTTTTATTCTCAGATAATACATTTGCAGTTAGAATTCCTCACTGACTTTGCACTTTTTATATCTTGACAGCTCGGTGGTATTAATACACTGCAGTTAGAATTTGTCACTGACTTTGCACTTTTCATATCTTGACAGCTCAGTGGTAATAGTACACTGCAGTTAGAATTCCTGACTGACTTTGCACTTTTCATATCTTGACAGCTTGGTGGTAATAGTACACTGCAATGGTTTTGGGCTACTTGGGAGGCTGCGCAGTTCTGTGTTTTATCCAAGCTAAGAACACCACTTGGAAAACCTCAAGAGACTTTCACCTCCATTGAGGCTGTAATCAAATCCTTTGCCTCAGAGATAAAATCTCACCTTGTGGAAGATGAGATGACACAAAAAGGTGAGATCATCTTGTTTCAGAGATTCCTCAGTTTTGTAAGTGAGACACAGTGAGACATTATTTTCTCTCATTTTCATATGTGTGTGATACAGTTTGCATATGTGAGAAAGGCATGTGGAATACACCTATCCCACATGAATGCACTCATTAACACTAGATGATACCATTATCCTTATGACATTATGAACTTCTGCAATGTTTCTTGCATTTGTAGTATTATAAAGTTAATGTTGCCAGCCTATAAACAGTAATCAGTGTGTACAACCAATTCTTTGTTGTAAACTAAACTTTTGTATGTTCTTTCCACCAATTGTGTATAGAATACACATATCTGACTTGTGCATACCTCCTAAAGGATAAACCTCAACCAGAGTGCATACCCTTCCAGTGTCCACTGACAGTGGAACACATTCTTGTAAAGTGTATTGACTTCCTGTGAAACAGATTTTTTTTTTTATGTGCAATCAATTAAGGAACTTTATGGTGATGTACCACCAGAGAAAATCTTGGAGTTTTTGATGGAATGTGGTTTATATAAAAAATTTTGACACTATATATTGATTATATATTATTTGTTAAAATCTTATATTTTATATACATTGTACAGAATTTTAGCATCTTTACCTTTTATCATGCAGTACTTCATGTTTACATTATTTGGAAGGGTTTATCTTCCTTGAGCATTTTGTGCAATTCTTAATTTTTACAGTTTTATAACTTTTTCTTTTAATTGGCACCATATAGCCATTATTGTGCTGACATGCCATTAAACGTTAATATATACATACAATTTCACCATAGTTTCTTTAGAAACTTTTTCACAAAAATATGGGCTAGGGTTCAAGTTTCCATTTCTGGCTAAGTATTTCTCCTCAACGATGCAGTTCTATCCATTTACATGCATTAGTCTCTTGAGATCAATTCTTGAAGTGAATGAATTTTCTCTAATGCAGCATGTTAAAGCATCTGTGTGATTGTGAATATGACCATTATGTGTCAATACCACAGATTTGGATTTGTGATGAACTGTTGACAATGACAATTAAGAAGTGGGATCTATTAATAATCTGATCATACTGAAGAGAAGGTCTTATTAGAGATGAAGATGTACAGCATGAAGTTTTACCTTGAATCATCCAATGCATGCAAATTATAGTTGTTACAGAAGGGGGAGGTGGCAGCATCAGCTGAATAGAGGATCAGCAATGCTAGAAATAGCCAGTTACAGTAGATACTCTATGAGGCACTTCAGAACCATTGATGATAGAGCAGCTATCAGAGTTTGGTTAACAAACTTTGGACAGGTGGCAAAAATTACAGATAGGATTTTGGCAAACTACTGATAGACATCTGTCTGGGTAAACATGTCTGCTAGTGAGAAATGAGAGAAAAATAATCCATCATATGCATTGATGTGGAATTGGGAAATCCCATCACCGGGATAAAAAATTGCTTGCAAAGCCTTGTTCTTGCCCACAAATTCTGACCCTTGGGTGGGATTTTCTTATCCCACACCAACACATACAATGGATTCAGTTAATCTTTTTCTGGAGATGATGCCAATCGTAGGTGCCTGTCAGTGGCAAAAAGAATATTCAGATTTTGTAAACAAAAATTGTAAGTTATATAACATACACCAGATAGCAGTTTGTGGGTAAGAAGTAGTGTCCTGCAGAACCTTTGTTATATACTAGTCATAAAAAGCCAGATGTATGTCATCTATACAGACATCCATCTTTTTGTCTTCCTGACCCTCCATGGCAAATTTGTATGTCTGCTTTATACCTTTTGAATGTAAGAGAGATCATTACTGGATGGTGTGTACTACACTTAATTGATCAGCTGAAAAGTCTACATTTCATTGAGGTCCAGTAGAGTATTCTGGCCATTGTTAGCTCTCCTGGCCTTAAGGCCAAGTGAGCTATAGTATGGCCCTGCTTCTGTCATGTGTTGTCCATCTTGCATCATCTGTTCATCAGCAATTGCTTTGTACTCTGGAGTCCATTTTCCTGATCCAGTTTTGATCAAACTAGAAATATGGGTTTATATCATCAATGTCTTGCATGGGTTCAGTAATGAGCAAGAGTCAAAAATACAAATGATGTAATTATTTGGAATGTTTGCTTATATCTTCAACATCTTGGAAGAGTTTAGTTATGAGCAGGATCATGCATATCAATGAAATAATCTCGCATCTGATTGGCTGAGCTTGTTACCACTCTGGAAGTGATATGTCTGATCTGATTTTGATAAGCTTGGTATATGTGCTTATATCATCAAGATCTTGGACAATTTCAACAATGTGTGGGATCTTCAGATATTAGTTGGCTGAGCTTGTTATGACTCCGGAAGCCATATTTTTAATCTGATTTTTATCAAACTTCAAATATAGGCTTGTATGATCAAGATTGTGCATGATTTCAGTAATGTGCGGGATCCACACATATTAATGAGGTGATCTTGCATGGGATTTGCTGAGGTTGTTATCACTCTATAGACTACATTTCTTATCCAATTTTGATCAAACTTGGTAAATAGGCTTAACTCATTAAAATGGTGGATGAGTAGAATTATGCGTAAGATTCATGCATATTAATGAGGTGAGTTTGCATCTGATTGGCTGAGCATGTCAACACTTTAGTGACTATTTATGATCATATTTTTATCAGACTTGGTAAATAGGCTTATGTCATCGAGATATAATGCGTGTTATTATGAGCAAGATTCATGCTTATTAATGAAGTGATTTTGCATATGTTTGGCTGAGGGTTTGTTTACTAGTCAAGAAACTTTATTTTTTAAAGAATTTTGATCAAACTTGGTAAATAGTCCTATGTCTTCAAGAACAAGGTTGATAATGACCCGGAGGAAAACTCGTACGTTTTAATGATGTGACCTTGCATTTTTTGGCTGAGCTTATCAACAATCTTGCAACTATATTTTTGATCAGATTTTGATAAGATATGTTAAATTGTCTTGTGTGATTAAAATGTTGGATGAGTTTGATTATGAGCAAGATCTACATGTCAGGCCCAATTGGGCCACTTGTTTATCAATCAAGGTAGCTCTTTTAAATTTGTTTAAATGATGCTGAATAGCTATCAATTATGGCCACCATTACTAAAAGTATAAAAACCTTTAAAAGTCGTCTTCTCAAGAACTGCGAACTGAATTTGACCAAATTTGACAGAAAATATCCTTGCATAATATTCTTTCAAATTTGTTCACATGATGCTGGTCCACCATCAAATATGGCCACTGTTACTAAAAATAGACACATTTTTAAAATGACTTGTCAAAAACTGCTCAATAGATTTGACCAATTTTGACGGAAAGCATCCTGGCATAAATTGTTTTCAATTTTGTACAAATGATGCCATCCCGCTTTCAGATATGGCAACTGTTAATAAGAATATAAAAATCTGGAAATAGCTTCTTCTATAAAACCACTCAACAGAATTTTACCAAAGTTAACAGAAAGCATCATGGCAGAGAGGTCTTGCAATATTTTACAAAGTGATGTCGATCCACCATAAAATGTGGGAACTGTTTTAAAAAAGAAAATGTATAAAAGAGTTTGAATTAACCTCTCCTCAGAAACTGTTCATCAGAATTTGATAATAATAATAAAAATTAAAAAAACATTCTGGTGTTAAGGGCTTTCAAATTTATAGAAATAATGCTGATTTGCCATTAAATATGGCCACTCTTGCTAAAAACAGAAAATTCTTTGGATGACTTTTCATAAATCACTGAACTGAATTTGACCAAATGTGATAGAAAGCATCTTGGCATGAAGGGCATTTAAGTTTGTACAAATTATACCTATCAGATTTTGATCGGACTTGGTAAATATTGTTATATTATCAAGATGTTGGATGAATTTGATTATGAGCAAGATCTTTGCAAAATAATGAAGTAATCTTGTATCAGATTGACTACACTTGTTACCACTCTGGAGACCATATTCCAATCAGACTTTGCTTCAACCTGGTAAATAAGCTTATATTACGAGTCTTGCACAGGTTCCGTGATAAGTGAAATGTGCACTTATTAATGTGATATCTTGCAGCTGATTTGCTGAGCTTGTTACTGCTCTAGATCTAAAGACTATATTTCTCATCCAATTTCTATAAAACTTTATAAATTTGTTTATACATGTATCATCAAGATCTTGGATGATTTCATTTATGAGCAAGAGACTATGCATACAAATTGTGCCTTAATATTTAGACAGATTTTTTTTATCATACAATAGTAAAATGGGAAAATGAACATGATATAAAGTTTGGAAGATAGTTTATATAGGTTGTGTTCTTACATTACTACATATACCAGCTTAATGAAATAGTCAGCTGTTAAGTTATGTAAGTAAGGTGAATGATATCAGGGTATCTTGGGTCTCTTGTTTATTCCCTTACATTTCCATAACTGATTCACTTGATGTTTAGAATATAACATTATCACGCACTGACCTTATGGATTTTACTACTCCTTCCCGTTGGACAAATCTCTGGATGGGACCATCTGGTCAGTGTGTAGGACACATTTTGGGTACAGTTTTGATTCCATCTCTTATGTTTGATAAACTTTTAATTGAATTCACTATAACTTCAGAATATTGTATGATCCCAATCTTCACTGTTCACCTATACAGCTGTTGCATCTGGGTCTTGTTCCTGGATGGAGCCATGTGATCCAGCAGTAGGATACTTTTTGGCTATTTTGTTTTTCCTAATCAAATAACCCTTTACTCAATTCTCTTGAAGATTCTGTAGCATTCCTGCCCATATGACATGCCTCTGGTTGGGGTCATGGGGTTATGTCATTTGATTTATTGACAGTTTATCTCAAGGGCATATCATGAGTTTCTCCTTCGAATACGTTCCCCGATCACATTAACATTAGGCATATAAGTCCTATTACCTCCTGAATGCAGCTCTCCCAAAAGAGGAAATTTGTCTTTCCTGTTTAAAGGGCAATAACTCTTGCCTATTACCTCCCCACACCATCACACACGGTGGCACTAGTTTTAAGCTTTATATTGACAATATATTGTTCACATCGCCTCCTGAAATCCATTGGAAAATTGTTCTATATTTGATCAATCCATTGAGGATTTTGACATTTTTGGATATATTAAAGATTATTCTGCGGGTGGTCAACATTTTTTTTATTCTTTACTATCTTTACTATATTTATGTGAATTTTCTCACTGACACGGACTTAGTTTCTGCGATCTCTGACTGAATGGTTCTACACAGCAACATTGTAACAGACTTGTTGTTCATGTTTCGTGCACACTACCTATTTATTTTTCACCCTTTGTGTAATGGGGATTTGTTAAGACAGTCAAATACTAATTTATTTGTTTCTTCTCTTTACTTCGTTGTTTCAGAATAAACAAGACAACAAATGTGTTAAATGCAAGAAGTTTAAGGCCAACGAGGACTCTCATGACTTGTGTCTTGCCTGTACAAAGTGTACCTCGTAGGCAACTTGCAGCATGTGCGCTAGTTGGTTGGAGAACACATGGTCTGCAGTACTGTGAAAACCGCTTAGAAATCGAAAATGGAAAATACTGATGTTCTGAGTATTCATCCTAATACGGAGTCACTAGCCAGCCTGGTGGGGGATGCCACAGCCCCCCCCCGCCCCCACCAACGAAGATACAACATACTTTACCTACAGCTACAGTTACATCTGGGGAAATGGAGGAAACCTTGACTTCTCCTTAACCATCTACGCTGTCTTTGGAGTTGCAGGTGCACCACTTGGTGCACCAAACGATGACACAGTTGATTTGTTCGGACCAATTGTTCCCCAGTTCCTCCATCTGCATCTGTTTCAGTAGATAATTTTGACACTTTGGGTGAGTGTCCCCCCAATTCTAGGCAGCCCAGTGGGCGTAAGCCCCCCCCTCCCCCATGCCCAAGCATGGCCTTTGGGCCTGTAAGTCCGGGCGCATGGAGTTTATACATGACTTGCCATCTTTCCACACCTGAATATGATGCCGTATCAGCTGCCAACTGTACAATCCATCCATCTGGTTCTAGATCCTTATCGTTCAGTGACCATAAGGCTTCTGTAACATATCGTCCTATGCCTTGGCTGGTAGAGCTGTGGAATGTTAACATTGCCAGAGATCTTAGTGATAGATCCATCCATCTGCCAAACATCACCAATACTCTGGTAGTACAGCCGTCTATATTGCCATCTGTACACCCAACACATGTACTGACTGATTTTGATTTTGACCAGCTGTCTGTACTGATTTGATGACCACATCCTATGGATACGGCTAGCCAGTTTCTCATGGCTTACCCTCATGGACGGTAACTTGACAGTCTTAGAGACGACAGTCATGCCTCTTCTGTGCCTCCTTTATCTTGATCCAGATCAGGACTACCTGCACACTGAGTGTGGGGATAAGCCTCATGATGTTTCATGCTCAGATCCCACTATGGAGAAGACTGAATAGAGCTTTAAGGCTGTGATAGAGGAAATATATCGGGTGTTGCCAGACTTATAATGTTCACCCCCCCCCCCCCTTCTATACTGGCTACAGGGTCAAGGCCTCAGTTGATCCCGACGACAAGAAAGTCAGGCCTTCCTTCCATCTTCTCCTGCAGTCTGGGAAAATCAAGCAAATTGCCGAGTGGTTATCTGCCAAGATCAGCGACCCTGGCAATTGCAAAGCATTTTTTGTCTGAGACCCAGTTATCAGCATCCTTTGTGTCTCGCTGTTATAAGACACATTCCAATGCCTTTTCTACTTGTCTCCCGTCACTAGACAAAATCTACACTGTTGTCAATCTAACTTCGGCTGTTTTTTTATAAGGTCAATAAAGGCATTTTTCATGCCACTTCGAAGATGGTTCACAATATAGTAGCTATGCCTTCTTTATTGGATTTGGCGTCTCTGGCGATGAGCACGCATGGGAGGCAACGAGATTGTTCGGTGCACACTCCCAAAACCAGCCTTGATCTCGACCCTACATATGGAAACAACCTGCTAATCAGTCTTGGAGGCAGTCTTATAGAGGGGTTAGGATACAAAGTTTCTCTACCCCCAAGCCTGCACCCTTTCGAAAGTCTGATTTTTGTCCATCCCAGCAGTTCGTCCATCTGGGTATGGAATTTCTCACTTACCACAACCTTGTACAGCTTCCCCACCTTTGGGTGGTCCAAATCATCAAGCTTGTTGAGTCCATTTCCAACAAGAAATGGATCACAGCCAGGGAGTTTCTGCAGCTCCTTGGATTGTTCAATGCAGCAGTGGATCTGATCCTGCTGGGTCGCCTCTACATGTATCCTTTGCAAATGGCCTTGCTGTCTCAATGGTGCCCCTTTTCAGTGCTGCTCCTTTCATACAAAACTTGTTTCCTGGTAGTGTTAGCTTCAGCATGCCGAGTCAATGAGTTATATGCCCTATTGGTTGACCCAGCCAATCTTCAGTTTTGATCAGATGTTGAGGCAGTCCTTATGATGCAACCTGGTTTTGTCACCAAGAATCGGTGGGCAATCAGAATGTCATACAACCTCTCTCCTGTATTGACACATACAAACATGATTCTGTCCATGCTCTCATGCTTGATCTGAAGTGAAGAGAGTGAATTCTTGGCATCTCTTTCTTCCAGTTAAGCCTGGTACAGAGGATATAACCCCTCAAGCTCTCACATCATGTCTGAAGTGGGTAATATGCAAGGCATACTGTGACATCTCAGCAGAACAGAGTTGCCTCATGAAAATCTCAGCTCATGAGATCAGAGCAATCACTGCAGGCCTTGCTTTTGACTGCAATGTTTCTATCTGAGACATCGTTGAGGTCATCAGCTGGCATGCACATTTGACCTTCTTGAGTTTTTACCTATGAGATTTAGCTCCACAGCACACACTCTGGATCTGGTAGGCCCAGTTTCAGTTGCACAGTTGGCTACTGGACGCAATTGACATCAGCACAACCTCTAGACATGCACCCTTCACAGCTTTCACTGGATTCGGCCCCAAATTCTATTTGGCAAGAAGATTTCATTAATTTCTTCCCAGATGTAAACCACATTGCCTTCTGTTGTGCTGCTCGTAAGTTAGGAGACTGGGTTATCCTTCATACGGGGAATCCAACCTTCTTCCCTCGAAGGTTTCCCAAAGTATAGGTAGAATGCTTAACATTCCCTCCTCCTATTACCTATTCTCCTAATGTTAATGTGATTGGGGAACATATTTGAAGGAGAAAGTTTTTCACAAAATTATGTTTCTCCTAGAATACTTGCCCAATCACATTACTTTAATACCCTCCCATCCTCCCTGCAATGCAAGCATCCTGTTTACGATGTTTCACTCAGCTTAAAACTAGCACCACTTGGGAGGTAATGTGCAAGAGTTGTTGCCCTTTGATTATATAATATAGACAGGAAAGATGAATTTTCATCTTTTAGGAGGGCTGGATTCAGGAGTTAGTAGGGCTTATATTCCTAACGTTAATGTGATCGGGTATGTATATTAGGAGAAACATAATTTACTGAAAAAGTGGCTTTCTTAGGTTTATTTCCCCTTTTCGGTCATTACACCATGTATTTTGGCCATGTAACTTTAAATGACGACAACAGAAACTATACATTATAATTAATTCTAACTGATATTAGTACCTAGCTTACATTATTGTAATTACAAATAGGTAAAAATATTTAATTATTTGCCATTAGAACAAACAAATTAGTTTTTTTGTTTTCCAAAACTTCCCCAAAATTCGAATTCAATTTTGAATTGACTCCTTCAACATGTAGTTGTGAAGTTGAGGTTACTCACCCATAATGTTGGTGATGACTATGGTTTTGATACATCACCACTATGTAGTGAAGACATCTGTACATGTGCTCTCTGTACAAGGATCGTGGGGTGGGTCAACATTGCTTTGAAATGCTTTGTATATTTGCTGCATACAATTTTCACTATCTGCTCAGTGAAAATATACATATTGCATAAAAATACTGCTTTAATGTTAATAAAATCTTTACATGTTTAGAGGGGTCACTAAATTTGAAAACATTTTTGTTCCCAAAAATTAAGTAATATACAATTATTCAAGCTTCTTGCAACCATTTCTTCATAAGTAGGTTGTCGATGGGGAGAGTTATGGTCTAATCAGTTTGATATCCAAAAGTCAAGGTCAGAGCCACTGACGTTAAAAATGTTATTTTGGCTCTTGTTTACTGAACCAAGTCTCAGTTAACTTCCTATATAGACTGTCTTTTGGTTGATTTAATCTTGACTTATGAATTGTAGTCAACCTTTTTGTTGATTTAATCTTCTCTTATGGACTGTAGTCAACCTTGTGGTTGATTTAATCTTGACTTATGGACTGTAGTCAACCTTTTGGTTGATTTAATCTTGACTTATTAACTGTAGTCAACCTTTTCTTGAACTCTAAAGAAATGGGAAGCTGTTCTTACTCCAAGGCAGTCAGTAAATGAATTTAACAAGAAACAGCAGAAGGAAACTATAATTATTATTTCAAACATAATTATAAGTGGTACTTTCAGCGACCTTGATCTTTTTGACTCTGGCTGCAAATTTTTGAGAGCTATGATCATTGAAGAAAATGATCAGGAGTAGTAGATAAAGAAAGCTCATGATATGCAGAAACGAAAATAAATATTTTACCCACAATCATCACAAGCTTTCATTATTGAAAAACTAGATAATTTTGTGTTAATATATTATTAGGGACACGCTTTATAAAGGTGGCAAAGCCCTATATTATTCATGTCAATCCAACCTGGTTATCCATCTCCATTTATCCATCCATCAGCAATTTGGTTTCCACAAGAATACTTTACTGGGAAATGTTAGATTTTAACCAAATTTGCTATGCTGCTTTATATTGATGAGACCTTGAAAGAGTTTGATTTTCATCCATTAATATTGTCATTTAAAGGAGATATGGCCTCTGATTTCCTGTCGACCCAACTTTTGTTTCTGCAGCTTAACTTTACCAAGGATAGTGGGATTTAAAATAGATTTGGTATGCAGCTCTATATTGATGAGACTTTGAATGAATTTGATATCCAGTGTTCCATGATGTCCATTAGAGGAGTTATTCCCCCTGATTGCCCATCCTACATTGGTTACCACGGCATAACTTTACCAAGGTCTGCTGGATTTCAACAAAATTTAGCATGCAACTTTAAATTGATGAGACATTGCATGAATTTGATTTCCAGTATTCCACAATATCCTTTGCAAGAGTTATGACCCCTGATTGCCTGTTCTTTCCCGACTTTGGTTTCCACAGCATAGCTTTACCAAATTCAATCAAATTTGGCATGTGGCTCTTTGTTGATGATACCTTGAAAAAGCTTGATGCCCGGGATTCCATGACATTGTTTACAGGAATTATACCCCCAAATTGCCCATTCTCTCCTGGTTTTGGTTTCCACAGCAGTACTTGACCAAGGATTTTTGGATTTCAACCAAATTTGGCATGTAGCTTAATATTGATGAGACCTTGAATGAGCTTGATTTTCAGCATTTCAAACATCATTCAGATGAGTTAGGGTACCTGATTTTTCCTCCTCCTCATTTTTGGTTTCTGCAGCATAACTTTACTAATTGTTTTGGGATTTCAACCAAATTTTAACATGCACCTTTATATTGATAAGACCTTGAAGTAGTTTGATTTCTATCATTCCATGACATCATGTACAGGATTTATGGCTCTATAATTCCTTAACATTATATACAGGTGTTATCGACCTTTCATTCACTGTCCTCCAGACTTTGGTTTCCACAGCATCACTTTACCAAGAATTGTTGGATTTCAACCAAGGTTTGTATGCAGTTTATATTCAGTGAATATAATTTCCTGCATTCCACATTATCATTTGGAAGAGTTGTGGGCCCTGATTACCTGTTGTCCTGACTTTGGTTTCTGTAGCATTACTTTACTAAGGATTATTGTATTTGAACCAAACGGTCTCAATTTGAGGAGTTATGGACCCTGAATGCCCTTTCTCATAACTTTGTTTCCTGACCCAAGTTCCTGTTTAAGACCCTGCTGAGTGAATTGTATTTAGCAGGGTCCTTTGCAATGTACCCTTCTGCTAATAGCTCTAGTTTTCCTATCTTTTCCTATATATTATCAGGTGACAGAGGAGATGAGTTTAGCACACATCTGCAGATACGAGTTTTGCTGCAGTTTATGGAGAATTTGGAAAAGTTGCTATATAATGCATATGAAGGTTGTGCAGTTGTTATCCCTGCTGCCCCAAAGGTGAGCATTGTGTCATAATCTACATAATATTCACGTTAACAATTTGAAATTCAATGATCCATTTGAGTAAGACACTAATGTAATTAATTCCCTATTTTCAAAGACAGGTTGATTTCTGCTTATATGTCCTGATCCATTAATTTGTATAAATTGAGGAACATTTCCCATATATTATTAGGAATTAGGAAAGTTTCTTTATTATAGAATAAGTATTGTTTATTTGATTGCATAACATTTCTTTTGTCCCTTTGATTTGTTCCTTCTCAGTCCTTACATCTGTAGTACTGTCTGTCCTTCTATTCAGCAAGATTGCACAAAAACTACATAACATATACAAATTAAATTTTCATAGCTTATTTGTATGGATATGTAGATGATAACAGATTTTCAATTTTGACTCATTTAGAACTTTTTGGACTTTGGCTTTACTGACAAAAACATTATTAGCATGATTAAGAATCAAACATCTGAGGTAAACAAATGAAATTTGTAAAAAAAAAATTATTAGTTTATTTTTTAAAATTCATATTTATTTTCAAATGTAGATGACTATTAGTTTTTCAGGGTATTAACAGCAATTTTTCAGTTTTTTTACACATTTTTTAAAGATTTATTTGTACTTGCTTTTTTTGACAAAAACCTTGTTAGCATGATTAATTAAAACCACTTGAGGTGGACAAATGACATTTTATGGACATATTTTGTTTTCATACTTAGATAATCTGGTTAGATTTTCAGGCCATTGTAACAAGTTTTTAAATTTCTTGTATACAATTTTTGCTTCTTTGGACCTTGCTAACATGATTTGACAAAAATCACTTGAAATAAATGAAATTAGATTGGCATATTTGTTGTTATATGCAGATGACCTAATTAGATTTTCACGCCATTAGAGCAATTTTATAAATTTGTACACATTTGGAATTTTTTTTGATTTGGACTTTTTTTTTAAAACCTTGTGAGCATGATAAGCAAAAACCACATCAGGTAGACAATTTAAATTTTGCATTCATGTTTATATGTACACCGCTCCAGAGAAAACCTGCGTTCAGATAACTCGCAAACCTGCTTATAACACAGGATCCGGCGTGAATCCCATTTTTGAAAACTAGTAAATACCCCCCAAAATTAGCTCCTATTTGTTGATCATGAAGAAAATCATAATCAAAATTGGTAAATGAAACCTTCATATATATCGCTTGTTTAATCGTCAAAAGCGGTGGTTAGTACCTGGAAATTTGAATCAACGTCATGAAATTCTCAACTTTTAATAAGAAGTCATATATTTTGTTACATTTTCTTTCTAAACAACATTTTCAGTACACTATAAATAACAATATTTATTGAAATTTTGATCAATGAAAATGTCAATAATGCTGACTGGTGGCAACACTTTAATAAATAAAAACCAATTAAATAAGTTTTGTCAAGTGAAATTCGTGTTTTAGTTCTATTTTGTAATTCAGTTTCAGTGTAATCATAAATGCAATATGTCCTCTTGTATTCAGAATTCAGAAATGTTAGTATACCATCACAGCAATGTCTGTGAGCATTTCTGTGGGAACCTAATTAGGTGCTGACTGAGTTTTGATCTCGGACTTGCAGAAGTATTTGTTGTATTCATACACTCAATTAAAAGCAGACCTGCTCTGTATTATCATGTAAATTACGTCTTTTGTATCAAATCAGCTAAAGTGGGTGGAATCAAAGAAAAGTTAAAAGGCATGCAAATCCTACCTGCTTAAGAGATAGCAGTCATGGTCATGTGTAAGGTCAGCTCCTTTCAATTGATCAATCGGACACTGTTATAAATATTTTTTCGTAAGTAACATAATTAAACTACCTTTAATTAGCCTACTCGTTCACAAAGATAGCAAGGCAACCAAGCGAAATGAGTAAATAAAAAGCTTTGTTTCACGGATACGGTTCATTATGGATAAGTAAGATTTCCAGAGTTTGTAGCTAACTTAAAATTCCTGAATTGGCACTCATAGATTTCCTCATGGATGAGAAGAAGTTTCTCTATTACTTGCAATGAAATCATGGCATGAGTATTTTACTAATAGAACAATAATATAAAAATAAATTGAGTTTTGTTGTCAACGGTTGTTTCACGAAATAAATGTCCCTTGTTTTTGAAAAAAGGAATCTTGGTTTGTTGTGCATCAACAACAACAAAAAGCAGTGATGTAATATACAATGTTTTTGCGTACACGTGATGGTTGTTGAAACTGTAATGTTGTTAACAATCAGACGTTGGATTTCTTGAAATAAAGATAATTTATTTTTTTAAAAAAGCGAACAACTTCATTAGGAAAAGCTCTTTATTGACAAATATTCCCAATGCGACTATAAAATGAGTATTCAGCTATTAAACAGCCCTGTTACCCCTACCTCTCCCCTCCCCACAGGTTTTCTCAGTGTCCCTTGGGCTAGGCATTCCCTTCTTAATTTTTTTTATAGGTTCCTTGGTAACTCGTGCCCTCGCTTATAGTGTGGTCTCTTTTTGGACCCCATTGTGCATGAGTTATCGAGGGAGAGGTGTATATGTAAATGATTTATTACATTTTTATGCAGTTGTAACTACTCCAAATTTGTTTAAATTTCTTTAATTCTGCAGTGGGTTCATGCATGTTTTACAAACACAAATCTAATTATTTTAAAAACTATTTGTTGGGATATTTGTAATAAATAAGCTGTATACATAACAGCAAAGTTATCTATTCAGCTGCCTTCATAATTTTGTATTTGTTATGATATTTTCCAGATTTGACAAATTTAGATTAATAAGAGTGAATCTGCAAAGCACATCCTGTTTTGTAAATGTTCAATCATTGAAATGTACACATGTATGATTACCATTAATGTTATTCTTCTGGAGGAGAATGAACATATATCCAAATTCATACCTTAGAGTTTTCCTTCTTGCCAAAATAGTTATCTAGCCTTTGTTACAAGATAAAACAGAATAAATGAAAATTAATGTGAGATTGTTGACACCATGTTATGTTATTTCTTTGTAGGTGGTTAGGACATTCTTCCGCACCAATAAAGGCACCTGTTTGGAGTGGTTGTCCCGAATCAGGCTTAACCTTATAGCAGTGGCTCTGCACAATGGTTTACCCAGTATGGCTGTCAGACAGGCCTCAGAGATGCTTAGAGAAATGAAGGAGGGTAATAGAACACAGGTAAATTATCTACATACTCTCCAATGTATAGGCAAATTCTTCAATTGCACTTTATCTGCACAAAATCCAGATAACTCACGCTAGTGCCACCCAGAAAAAGAACAGGAAGTGTATCCCATATGTTAAGCTTGTACATTTTTCATGCTGAGTTGCCTACACCCTTCTGGACCAAGGTGAATTTTTAAAAAAACTTTATGGTAAGGTAAAAATATTATATGCGCCCTGGCCAATTAAATAATGTATAATGCCTCTGCTGATTCATGTTTGCAAATGCTGGTAAGTCTGCAACTGTGAGCCATGGTAGCTCAGTTGGTAGAACATCAGAGATGCTGCCAGGGTGTGCAAGTGTGCGAATTGTGCAAAATTTGTACGATTTAGCGCACTTGGAAAGCAGTGATGCGTAAGAACTCCCGCAAATTAGTTTAAAGTCGCGCATATAAAAATTGTACTCTGCGCAGTATACAACTTTTATTTAACTGGTAACCCTTAAAGTGCTTCTTGTGGCAAAAGTCACGCTGCCAGTAGGGGTCTCGTAGCGCTTGTCTCCGGTAGGCAACTGTTTACATATCTGAGTACTTTGGCTTGACATGAACGGTTGTTAAACTTAATATGATTGGCAAATTTGGGCTCAGGAACAAGCATTGTCAAGGTTAAACCTTGCATTCATGAAGGAAGTTTTACAAATGCGTGTTTAAAGTAAGGGCTAATATAAAACCCAAAATGGCTGACACTCAACATGGTTCGTCTTCAGTTGATGAATTAGTTCGGCAAATACTGGCCAATGATAGCGATGATAACAACGATTTTTAAAGTTTTGAAGTATATAAGATTATTGGAGCCTGGAAAGTGTTCCTGGAAATGCCAGTGAGTAATTTTGAACCCGAAAATGATGTTGAATACGAGTCCGATGTACATGCTGCATTTCAGAATTAAATGTCAAAAAGGCAGAATACTAAGCCTAATTAAAATACAGGCAATTTAAAAGTAGAGTGTAATTTTCATTTCTTTCTCAAACAATTTTGTCTTGAGGGATCTTGTGCTGCAAAACTATATACCACTCTAAGGTTTAAAATAAATTAAATAAAAAAGAATCTAAAAAGAAATTGAAAAGTAAAGTAAGGATTTTTTTTTTTTATCAGAATACCTCTGTCTGAACAAGCTGACTATGACATTGATGGACTTAAAACACTAATACAACATTGTGGAACAGATAAAAAAAAAATATGGCATAGTAGTCAGCAAAGCACTTATTCAAGAAAGTGAAACGTTGGCAGAACTCTTGTTAGTGAAATTTTTTATTTTGGAGCAGAGATATCCAAGAGACAATACCTATGAGCTGTTGAAAATTGTACCTAACAACCATAAAGAACAGTTTTCCAACTTGTTCAAGCTGCTTTAGCTAGCTATGCATATGTGAAAGGAGGTTCTCAGTACAGAACAATATTCATAAACAGATAAGGAACAAATTAAGTTCAGAAATGATCAACAGATTAATGCTTATACAACTAGAGGAGACATCTTTTGAGGATTTTGATATCAATACAGCAGGAAGAAAGAAAGAGACGGATACTTATGTGTTGGGTAAATATTGAACTATGGCCGTTTTCTCCTCCCCCTCTACTTCCCCCTTATGTTGGTGACAAGGGGGAGCTCCTCCCTTCAGATAAAATTCTGGTAGCATCTCTGGAGCATCTGAATTGTGATCCAATAGTTGCAGGTTTGACACCCAACTAGACCAGCATGGGTTGGCTGCCTTGGTGTGTCCTTGTGAAAGGCACTTAGCTCCCATTTCCTTGGCATGATATAGCCAAAAATATATTACAAGTGCTGTTAAAATCAACAAAACAAACAAAACCTGCAAGCACAACAAAAAGAAAGGCAATTGATTTATAACACCACAACCAACTCTAGCAGTCATTTTCACTTCACCACTTCACATATGATAACTTAGGTAGCTCATTAGAATCTTCATCATTAAAAAAAGTATTTACTCCCACCCCCACCCCCACCCCCACCCCCATTCTGCTTAATAAAGTTGTGTGCCCAATCTTATTAAAACAGCTTAAGCTCATCTGACATTGTTCTTATGCCAACACTTACATCTAATCTGCACTATAGCAAATACAAATTTTAAATAATGTTATTCATCTGATTGCTGATATCCTGAAAGAACTAAATAGCTATCTCATTATATAGGACTCCCTTACTACAACTGTGTTCATGAGAGCATTAAAAGTGGACTGCCTTTTTAGGTGAGGTAGTCTTATATTGAAGTATTTTATACATAATATTACTGTTAAATAATGAAATGGGATCCATTACCATGCCCTATACTAAGGACTGCCTTATACTGAGGTGCTTTAGAGTACTGTATCAACAAATTGGTCTTTTTAATATCTTCTAGGGTCCAGAGTTTGATCAACTAGCACTGTACATGGTACAGGGTCTTTGTGCCCTCCAGGAGCCAGAGAGCATTCAAGGTGTCTACACTTGGTATAAAGATGTCATAGGTCGCAAGATGTCCTGGATTAAAACTGCTGTGGAGAAAGCTTCTGGAAGGTAAACCCACCCACCCAACATAAAATGTGTACCGAATATACTCACGTATAAGCTGAGTCCAAATGCAAACAACATAGACCGTCATATGCCAGTGTATTATGCTACAGCAGATCAGGGTCTATGTTGTTTGTTCTACTGATTAGTCCTTACAAACTTCATAGACCCAGATCTGCTGGCACATTATGCTATGGCAGGTCTGGGTCGATGCAGTTTACAGTTGGTTCTGGCTTATACGCAAGTATACACGGTAATATGTATCTTATTGTCACATAGATTCATAGACTTTTAGAAAATGTTGTCAATTCATATACTGCAATTTCGTCATATGCAAACAGATTGGGGTCTTATCCACACAGGTTATCAGCTCAGTTTGCATTGTTCATCCTTAGGTATTATCTATACTAGTACATGGATAAGCATAATATAATGATCTATGATATAATTAATTCATAATAATAAATTATGTATTATTCTCACATCGGTAACCATTGATACAAGTTTGAGACAAATACAGCTTTTGTTGGGTTTTGCACAGAGCTGTGAAAGTGATAGTCAAAAGAGTCATATCTTTTGTGAGGTTCTGTTGACATCAGTTATGTCAATCAGAGACTGGAATTTCTTATCTTGTTGCAAAACTCCATGGATTAGTTTCCTTTCCCATGCAAGCAATGTGTAATTACCATTGAGGATATGGTATAAAAATTCAAATTGTATTTTTCATCCTGTAAAAAGAAAACATTTTAATATATGGTCTCTCTCTAGTTTACAAAGAGTTATAAACTTTAGGCATTATTATTCAAAACAAAAGTATGCTGTTTAAGGTTTAATAGAATTAGAATGAGAAGAAAAAAAAAGATTTAAAATCAGGGGTTGTACCAAAATATTCTTGTCTCTGTCTTTGTTATGCCAACATCTCATGGCCCATGTGCAATGCACTTTCCTGCTACCTGATACTCATGGCTACAAATGCAAAGTGAAGAGAGGTAGACCTGACAAGCTTATATAAGCCTTAGAGAAGAAAGAACAGAAGCAAGAATCAGATAGAAGAAGAGCAAAGTGCAGAATAAGTTTAGGCTGTGGATTTTCTCAGTGGGAAGCATTTAGCACTCAATTGGAGCCAGATCTCACATTGCAATTGAGATGTACTTGATCGACCTGAAGGTGTTTATATTTTAACACTGCATGGTTTTGTTTAATATATATATATATATATATGTTGCTATAGACCTTTTAAATGACCCTATGAAAATGAAAAATACATTTCAACAAGATGTCGGTTTACTAATAAGTTTTTATTTTTTTTTGTTTCCGTTCATTTGTACAATCATGCTGCTTAAGAAGAATAAATGCATTGCAACCTTGCAAGAGGTACCATATGGGGCTACCGTTGGCTTGTACTGAACTTGCAGTACTAATTCAGCTTCCATAGTTAAACTATCGAAGCACCATAATATTAAAAATTCAATAACTTTAAATTTCAACATTCTCATGCTTAAATCTATATTTCTCAGTATAGACCCATCCTTGATGCAAGCTTCTTTATGGAGAAAACCTGTGGAAACACTATGATATTAAAAATTCAAGAACTTTAAATTTCAACATTCTGATGCTTAAACTTATATTTCTCAGTATAGACCCATCCTTGATGCAAGTTTCAGTGTGGAGAAAGCCGTACTTCCCATGGCATTTTTTTTTTATCTCCTCATGTTTGAAACATGTGTTTTCAATTCCGCAAATAAAGAATTGGGTGCTAATTTCAGTAATAAGTGTTCCAAATTCAAGTCTGTAAAAGATTGAAATTCCAGCAATAAAACATTGTCTCTATATTTACAGTTACAAATAGGATAAGCTCTCAAAAGATTCTTTTTACTAAAATTGTACTTTTCATTATCAACCAATCATGGCCAGCCAAACCAATATATACTCTATTTTATCTTCACCCATTTCTCATGAGTTCTGTTAGTGAGTTAGTAATTCATAAAATATCATTATTGATGATAAATTTGGAATTTTATGGAAAGTACTCTGGTTGCAGTTACAAGAGTTTAATATACTGATAACTGGTGTATATTTTCTAATTCATGTGATTATTTGTATGTATTTTGTTGGAATCTTAACCAATACAGTATTTTCATAGGGTAGTTATTAAGTCCATAATTTGGAATTATTTTAAAGTTTAAATTGACAAGTTATAATCACAAGAGTAATGAAGAAACATATTATCAAATTGGGAAAAATCTTTCAAACATAAAAGACCATTAAATTCTTAGATATTATTTTATATATTTACCACACATTATGAAATACAAACAATCATGGTTTATATTTTCAACCATCTCAGTAATGATTATAGATCCTTTTTAGAGAATGTATGGTGTTTTGCTGATGTCCATCTGCTTATCCATCTGTCTGTCAGTATATCTGTGCAGCCATCAGTTTGTCCATCCCTTGCTCAGTTTGCCTTGTATCCTGAAGTTCATTTAAATCATTGACTGAGTGTGATCATATTTTGTATGATGTTTCACAAAAATTAATAGATGACAGGAAAGGTTTTGTTTCCTGGATGTAACCTCCCAGAGGGAGGAGGGGTGGGGTCAGAGGTCACATTTTCATTAGATAATATGGATTTTACCTTGTAACCTGAAATCAGTTGGCTCCGATTGAGGGAGAATTATTTTAGTTGCTATGATGTCTCATGCATGAGGATGAGAAAATTACAGCAGGTGTTTAGAATCTTAAATGCAGCCCTGGGAGTGGGGGGTTGGGGATGGACCAGACTGTAACTTTATCTGTTCTTTGTATAGTCAGACATTTTATTTCAACAGTCTGTACTCGTGCTTTATTGACCTCATACATGTGTCAGATGACGTTTACAGCATCTTTAGTGTACAAGTTGCTTATAAGATCCACAGCTTATCCTGGTTTTGATTGCATGACTGTCCCAGTTACAGATTTACTATTTACAGATGGGTATTATGGAGCAGACAAGAGTAAATGCCTGTTTGAAGGGTATAACAGCCAAGGCCAGGGTGGGACCCACCTCATAAGCAGATGTGAAGTCTCTAATGCCATCCACTATTTACATCGTCACATTTTTTGGAGAAAAATTGAAAATAATGTCATCAGTATGTGTTTTTAGGTATGAATCTGTATGTGCTTTTAGGTATGAATCTGTGTTTCTAGGTATGAATTTGTATGTGTTTTTAGGTATGAATTTGTACGTGTTTTTAGGTATGAATTTGTATGTGTTTTTAGGTTTGAATCTGTTTTAGGTATGAATCTGTATGTGTTTTTAGGTATGAATCTTTGTTTTTTGGGTATGAATCTGTATGTGTTTTTAGGTATGAATCTGTATGTGTTTTTAGGTATGAATCTGCATATGTTTTTAGGTATGAATCTGTATGTGTTTTTAGGTATGAATCTGCAGCCAAGGAGTACCAGGCAGCTGTACGTGTGATACTGCAGCTTTATGACGGAGGGGGTAGTAAGGAGGGCAAACCTGACTCCCCTAGGGACATAGTGGATGGTATCGGTAATCTGTCCCTAGACCTGTCTGGTTCCAAAAAGATCATGGGCATTCTTATTAAGCAAGGCCAAGACCAGAGTTCAACAGCTACTAACTCCTTACCTCAACAAGTGATCAGCAAATTCAATTATATCATTAATGAGGCAAGTAAAAAAGTGATCTTATTTGTATATTTAGAGGTATTTTAAATTAAGTGTTGGAGTTCTTGACATGTTGCTGCTTTAATTATAAATCTTACAATATGAAAGCTTTCAAATGTGTAATGTTAGTTTTATAATCCACCTCCTAAGCAGATGGTTGTATATGGGATTTTCATGGCTTTGCATCCATACACCAGTCACTGCTTCCACAATTTCTGTAAGAGTTTTGGACATTTTTAATTTTTAGCTGGAGGAAACTGGGCTGATAGTTGTTTTGATAGAGACTGTACTCGTTTCCATCATGGAGTTGGGGGCAGGATGTTGGAGAGTTGGAAGTATATATATGTGAGCATTTTGCCTACCATTTCTCTAATCGTCTTTTTGTGATATGTAAATATAACTTTTCTGGCATGAACAGGAGTAGCAACAGCATCATGATCATCAACTTTGTTACAGTGTTGTGTTTAAATGTTATAAAGTCACATGAAATATGTGATACAGTGGTCCCACTCTTGATAGCCCCCCCCCCTCCCCCCAATCAGTGACCATCCACTTTATACAACCAGAATCTCTTGGCACTGATGAGTTTGTATTCAGAAGTACCCCTCTATGATGGACACCCCTCTAAAACAGCCCGTGGATGGCATATTAGTGCAAAAACTCGCAAATTTACCCCTCATGAGCAGTTTAGCACACTGACATTTGTTCCCACATGCCAATAAAGTAACAAACTTTAATCCATACAAAGAGGTAAATAATCTGATGTGTGTTACTCAGATGTTAGGTTTTGTCACTTTGATAATTAGTGGCTGTTATTACCACCAATAATTCTCAAGATGACAAAAAGCAACCTGCTAACAAGCACAGTATTGTTTGGCTCGGGTCAGCATGACATCCCGATGTCATAAAGCAAAAATGGTATGTTAGCCATAGGTGTTTCTCTTTCATAGATTGCAAAATATACTTGAAAGGGTACCAGACTAAAACCAGTTGATCACATGACAAGCTAATATACTTCGTAAATACTGAGCATTTCTTGTAATAACTACAGATTGACAATGAAGGAATATGTTGTTGCAAAGAGTGCAAAATGTGGTCAGACATTTGCAGTTTAGAAGGAAAAGTGAAAGCAATGAAATTAAGCGAAAAGAGGGATAGTCCTTTGATCACTGCTGAGAAATTTGATGTCAGAAAGATTCAGATAAACACTGTCAATTATACATTCTACAGCAGTGGGAAAATGGAATGGAAAAGCTGATTTTTAGCTCATAGACCAGAAGAGCTTATGGGATGGTCTGTTGTGTGTCGTCCGTATGTCCATTAACACAAGTTTGTTATCGCTACTTCTAAACTACTTGGAGGATTGCCTTGAAACTTTATACACACATTCATCCCATGGTTTAGTTGATCCTAAATGAAAATGGTGCAGCTCTGACCTCCAATATCGCAACCATGGCAGCCATCTTAAAAATCTTGTTATTGCTACTCCTCCTAAATGGATGGTCATATCAATATGGGGTTTTCACTAAAAGACTTCTTATGATGTCTAGCTGGTCCTAAATAAAAATGGGGCCAATCTGACATCCAATATGGCTGCAAGACAGCCATCTTAAAAATCTTCTTATCACAACTCTACTTGAAATGAAAGTTATATAGACCTGGGGGTTTCACCAGAAGACTTCTTATGATGCCCAGTTGATCTTAAATAAAAATGGGGCCAGTCTGATGTCCAGTATGGCTGCTACAGCAGTCATCTTGACAATCTTGTTATTGCTACTATTGAATGGAATGTCAAATATTGAAAATATTGTTATCTCTACTCTTCACCAAATGGATGGCTATATCAATATGGGGTTTTCACCAATAGACTTTTTATGATACCTAGTTAGTCCTAAATGAAGATGGTGCCAGTCGTACATCCATTATGGCTGCCAAGACAACTGTCTTAAAAATCTTGTTGTCACTACTCTCCCTGAATGGATGATCATTATGACATGGGGTTTTCACCAAAACACTTCTAATGATGTCTATTTTGTCCTAAATGAAAATGATGCCAAGCTGACATCCAGTATGTGTACCACAGCAGCTAATTTTTGAAAATCTTGTTATCACTGAAGAATATCGGAGATGGTTTCAACACTGGACAGTTAAAAGAAAGAAATGGTCTTATCTTGAATTCCTGGAAATTCTTTTCTCTCAGTTGATAATCAGTTCCTTTGAGGGACTCTTGTATTGACAAGGTAGTTTTGCACCATGATTTAGGATTATTCATAATTATTTAAAATAACATTAATATAAGTTTTATCTCGTTGATTCCATAACATGCCTGTGAATTTTAAATGAAAATATTAAATCTTTAAAAATTTGTTACTCTTTTCATACTTTATATGTAATTATTACTCACATCTGTGTGATTCTCCTCTAGTAAGGTCACTCCTCTTAAAAGGCCACCTCCTGCTGCAGAAGGGGTGGCCTTATAAGACAAGGACCACTGTACCACTGTTTGCAGGCAATCCATACTGTTTGAAGGAACCCTCATCTAATTATACACATTTTCTTGTAAGTATAGGTAATCAAAAATATAAACTACTGTAAATATAATTTTTTTATGGGCTACTAATTTGCGTTGACTTTGTGGTTGCTAAACACTACAAATTTAAATGATCAATTATCAACCCGTGAAGGCAATAGGACACCCTTCTCCATCCAAAAATTAAAGTCCCCGCAAAAATGTTAATTTTTAAAAATCCGTAAAAATAGATACCCCAAAAATAAATAAATTTACAGTAGAGATATAGTTATACAATATGAAATCTGAATTAGTAGATACATTTTCTTTGCTCGACACAACAGCTTCTATAGGTACTGAACTATCCTAATCATTGGTGTGGAATGTGCCATATGTGTATCATATAAATTATTTAATGATTGGAGAGTTAGGAAATTATCATGTTTATATTTTTTAACCACAGGTCACTGATTGTTACATACACCTTCATGACTGGGAGGCAGTTATGGATTGGCAGGAAACCCTTGCTGAATACAGAACTCAGACAGAAGTCAATCTACCTCCAGCAGCCTTCAGCTTCAGTGTGGATATGTGCTACATTAAGTAAGTAATGCTCTCACAAGGAATTCAACTACCTATAACGACAGGATTGATAGTTCATCTATGGTTCTAACAGTTCCTCCACTGTAGATATGCAAACATTTAGAAGTTGACTTGCAGTGGTGTGAATTTTTTTACCAAATAATGTCTTCATTGTGACCCTATGGATGGAGTAAGCATGCCAGAGAGGGTTAACTGCTCCACCCACACTGGTGAAAAAAAAAACTAATCTGTACTTTGTTTATATGTCTTGTGATTCCAATTGTACTGAACATATAGTTTTTACTGCACTGTTTTGTTTGGATTTCCTAATGCCTTATTCATTATTGATGTGAAATGCGAGTGTGCATTGACTGACCAGTTTGGGTTGTTGTCAAGTGTCGTGCTAGCTATGGACAACCTGTCTGGGAAACGCTTATGCTAAGTTGTAATGATATTTAATTTCTCCTTTTAATAATTCCCCAATCACATTAACATTAGGAAATAAACTCTGCTACTTCTCGAAACCAGCAATCCCAGAAAGATGAAAATTCTGTCTTTCCCATCTATATAACATATGTAGACCAGAAGACCTTATGGGATGGTCTGCTGTCTGTCATCTGTCTGTCACATGTTAGTTATCACTACTCCCCCTAAACTACTTGGAGGATTGCCATTAAACTTTACACACACATTAGTCCCAGGTCTAGTTGGTCCTAGATGAAAATGGTGCCACCCAGATATCCAGTATGGACACGACACCACCCATCTTGAAAATCTTATTATTGTTACTCCTCCTGACTGGATGGTTTTCACTGAAAGACTTCTTATGAGGTCTAGTTGGTACTAAATGAAAATGGGTGCTAATCTTACCTCCATTATGGCCACCACAGTGTCTATCTTGAAAATCTTGTTATCACTACTCCTTAACGGATGGTCATATCAGCATAGGGTTTTCACTAAAAGACTTTTCATGTCTGATTGGTCCTAAATAAAGTGGTGCTGCTTAGACATTGAATATGGTTGCCACAATGGCCATCTTGTAAATCTTGTTATCACTATTTCTGAATGAATAGTCATATCAGCATAGTGTTTTCACTGAAAGACTTCTGATGTCTAAGTTGTTAGTAAATGAAAATGGTGCTGATTTGGCTTCCAATATGGCCACCACAATGGCCATCTTGAAAATCTTGTTATGGCTACTTCTCCTAGATAGCTGGTCATATCGATATTGTTCTTTCAGCAAAATACTTCTTATCATGTCTAGTTGGTCCAAAATGGAAATGGTGCCAGTCTGATATCCAAAATGGCCAGCATGGTATCCATCTTGAAAATCTTGTTATTATTATGATGCCTTGTTGGTCCTAAATAATGTCTTGTTGGTCCTAAATGAAAATGGTACCAATATCACATCCGCAGCTGCTTATTTGGAAATCTTGTTATTGCTGAAGAATATCAGAGATGGTTTAAACACTCAGCAGTCAAAAAGGAAGAAATGGTTTTATCTTGAATTCCTGGACATTCTTTTCGGCCAGTAGACTTGGAAGATGAAGAGTATCACCCCTCCTTCTGTCTACTGTTGCAGTTGGCAAAGATAAAGAAGATTATAGACCGCCTGTTGGAAAAGATCCAGAATCCAAGGCTTTCTTCACCAAAAGCCATCTACCAGCATCTTTCACATCATGCTGATGTTTTGCACTGAGATTCCTACCTTAGACAAAAACGTAGCAGTGGTCAACATGATGACCCCACTGTTTTACAATGTGGATAGGAATGTGGTCCAGACCACCTCCATGTTAGTGCGAAACATGGTTACAACTGCCTCCATGCCAGACTTGGCATCACTGGGGATTTTTCGATTTGTCAAAAAACCTGGCAATGACCATACATGGGAATTCATGACCTGGATTGCCAAGGTTATTAACAGGGCCACGCACCATACAGTGGCTAATGCCCTGACAGCTTCAGCTAATATAGACCTAGTGTGACCAGATGTTTGTCTCTGTTCATCTGCACTGAAGCTGCATCACTCAGTGGCAGAATAGTACAATCAAATATGGCCTTTGTACTAAAAATAGAAAAACCTTTAAATGACTTTTTTTTTTTTTAAATGCTGAACAGAATTTGAGCAAATTTGACTTTCAGATTTACACAAATGATACCAATCTGCCATCAGATATATCTGTTAGTAATAAAAACAGTAACAAATTTAAATGACTTCTTTTTAGAAACTGCTCAGGAGACTATGACCGAATTTGATTGAAAGTATTCTGGCATTAAATGCTGTCAAGTCTGTACAAATGATGCCAATCTGCTATCAAATATGGCTGCTTTTACCTAAAAATAGAAAAACCTTTAGTAACTTCTTTGATAAAAATACTGCTAAACAGATTTTTACAGAAAGTATCATAGCTTAAGGGTCTTTGAGATTTATAAAAATGATGCTGAATCTGCCATCAAATATGGTCACCATTACTAAAAATAGAAGAACATTTACATAACTTTGTTTAAAAAAACACTGAATGAAATTTCACAAACTTTGACAGAAAGCTTCCTGGCATAGAGGCTTTTTAATACTGGACAAATGATGATGATGTGCCATCAGATATGGATAAAGATATGTAAGCTAGACAAACATTGAAACAATTGTTTTTATAACATAGGCAATCAACAGCATTAGAAGAAATTTGAACAGAAAGCATCCTAATGACCCAGATTTCTTGGCTAACTGCTGTTGCATTTGGCTGTTAGGCAGACATCAGTCAAGTGAGCAATCTCGGGGCCTACTTGGGCCTCTTGTTCTTACCTCTTTACTGCTGGGGAAAATCTCCACATTGTAGAGATGATCATAAGTAAGTAACTTCTAATCTCAATATGAGGACAAATTTTGAGATTTTTGGTGACAATAGGACGTGAATCTGTGCTTCATTGTCAAGTTACCATTGTGGAAGCTCAACATAATGATTACTTTGGCATTTGTTTGCATATCTGCCGTTATTTCCATCCATATCCTAGATTAACCCCAGTGTTAAAGTTCTTTTCTTTCCTTTTATTTCAATACCGTTTTATCCCATCCTCTTCAGATTTGGAATAAAGCTTCAGTATGCACTTTCTTGATCTTATCCGATGTAGTGTGAATGTTCCCATTTTTCACAGTGATAGCACAATAAACTTGAAATAACCTTGATGTTAAAGTTTTTACTTGGCTTATACTTCAGTAGTGTGGTCATTTTCTCAAGTACAGTTTGCCATAGAGCCATGTTACTTAGTATCTTGATATGTGTAACACTAGTTTGACAAAGTAGGCCAGTGTGATCTACATTTCATGCTTCACTGATTTTGGTTGTTTTTTGTTTGCCTTGGTTTCTAAAGTACTTTTGGCTAGGGAGTCATGCAGCTTAGTTCATGGATGCATCTTATTCAGTAAAATACCAGATTGCCAAAAGTTGGGCAGTTAGACTTTGATTTTATGCTCCAGTGACTTTAAGGTTTTTGTGCTTTGATCAGTTTCTTTGGTACTGTTGGTCACAGAGTTATTGAAATTAATAAATTTATGTGTCTTGGTGGGTATAACCTCTTTCCTTCAAAAGTATGTCACTATGACTGATAGTGATAGAACATTAAACTTAAGATTAACCGTGATTTTAAAGAGTTTTACTCTGCTTTTACCTAAGTAATGTGGTCAGTATACAGTTGTCACAGAGTCATGTTACTTGGTATGGGGATACATCTTGATGCATACAACACCAATTTACCAAAGTAGGTCTGTGTACATTTCAAGCTTCACTGACATTGGTTTCTTGTTTACTTCAGTTTCTTATGTACCTTTGGTTAGGGAGTCATGCAGCTTAGTTCATGGATACATCTTGTTGGATAAAATATCAAAATGCCAAGAGTAGGTTAGTTTGACTTAGATTTCATACGTCAGTGACTTTTATGTAAGTTTGGCACATTTGTTAAGTTTCTTGGGTACTATTGGCTACAGTTGTGGAAATGGATATGCCAATCTGTTTTGGTGAATACACCACCTTTCTGTAAATCTGTCCACACCAGTGCGTAGCTCGTTTGGTAGAGTGTCAGATTTGTAATGCAAGGATCATGGGTTTGGTACCTGCCCAGGCCAGCCTGGGTTGGCTGCCTTGGTGTGTCCTTGGTAAAGGTAATTGGCTCCCATTTCCCCAGCATGATGTAGCCAAATGTGTTAAAAGTGCCATTAAAAGCAACCAACCAATGTCTACACACTAGATTAACCTTGAATTAGGAAGAATGCTCAGGGGTGAGTTTGACATGCAAGCCATGGCCAACATTTTGTATAATCATTTGCATAGATGTAACCATTTCTACTTCTCCGTTTAGGGCTCTGGCAGCATTTGACATGGATGACTTTGACGAAGCTCAGGAACAACTGGAGTTGGTGCCTGGTGGATCCCTCAGTGATATTGGGAAGTCCAGCTATGACCAGAGCTTGTGGAGTCCCAGTGACAAAGTCCAGCATGCTCATAGGCAGTTCCTTAGAGTGGCCACTTTTCTGCAGAAACATGAGACCACGAACAAGATGTAAGAAATTTTTCTTTCTTATGACAATCCAACCTTCTGTAATAGTCACAACTCTTAAAAAGTCGCCTTTTATTATCAGCTAGTGTCTGATTTTCCCAACTCTGTTTTAATTAGCTCTGCTGGTCACCAGAAGAATTCTTATGATGTCTAGTTGGTCCTAAATGAAAATGGTGCCAATCTAATGTCCAATATAACTGCTATGGCAGCCATCTTGAAAATCTTGTTATAGCTACTCCTGAATGGAAGGTTATATAGACAAGGGGTTTTCACCAAAAGACTTCTTATAATGTCTACTTTGTCCTAAATGAAAATTGTGCCGATTGAATGTTCAGTATGGCCACCATGGCAGCCATCTTAAAATCTGATCACTACTCCTCCTGAATGGAAAGTCATATCAGTATGGGATAGTCACCAGAAGACTTTTTATGATGACTAGTTGTCCTTAAATAAAAAATGGTGCAGATCTGACATCTAATATGGCCACCATGGCAGCCATCTTGAAAATCTTATTATCGCTACTTCTCAACAGAAAGTAATATCGACATGTTTTCTTCCAGAAGACTCCTTATGATATCTAGTTGGTTCTGAATTCAAATGTGCCAGTCTGACCTCCAAAATGGCCACTATGTTGGCCATTTTGAAAATCTTGTTATTGCTGCTTCTCCAAGATGGATGGTCATATCGACATGGGGTTTTCACCAAAGGACTTCTTATGATGTTTAGTTGGTCCTAAAGAAAAATGGTGCTGATCTGACATCCAATATGACCACCATGGTAGCCAGCTTGAAAATTTTGTTATTACTGCTACTCCTGAATGGATGGTCATATTTTCATGGGGTTTCACCAAAAGACTTCTAATGATGTTTAGTTGGTCCTAAATGAAAATGATGCTGATCTTACATACAATATGGCTGCGGCAGTGGCAGAGTTGAGAATCTTGTTATTGCCCCAAAATATCACCCATGGTTTCAACAATTAGCAGTTAAAAAGAAAAAATGGTCTTATCTTGAATACCTGAAAATTGTTTTTGGTCAGTAGAGCATCCTTCCATTCAAGGGCCTCTTGTCCTTTTTGTCTTTTATTTTCTCAGGATCACTATTGATCACTTAGTGGACTACACCTCTTGGAAGCAAGTCCTGGCTGTATAAAAATTTTCATTCTTTGCATTTGATTTTGATATCTTAATCCTTGATCTTCCTCACATGGGGGGTGGGGGGTGGGTTAGGGGGGTGACTGTTAATTTTAGGTGGTTCTGCACATTTGCCAAAATTTTATATTTATTTGCACTGCAGCATCTATTTATGATTTTTTCTCTTTGCTTTTAGGTTTTTGTTTAGATATCAAAATAGTATACAAAACACATGATTCAACAACTAAATTAGATAGGACCTGTCACAGATCACCTGTTGCTTAGTCCAGAAGAAAAAAAACATGACCACAAAAATTAAAGGAAAGAGCTTTCCAAAACTTTCTACCTTGACTGCCTTATATGTATAATTTACAAGTTCTGTATACAGCGGCTATGTATATAGAATATGCAAAATGCATATATTACAACTGTATATATCACCACCTGACAATATTATCCACTCCTACCAAGCTTATTATAAAAAGTGGTTTGGCATATGATCTTCTAAACCTGTTGATCAAACTCTGTATGTAGGCTTATTTTATTTTATTAACTGATGTCATTACTGTACTTTTGTGTTTGTCTTTTAATTTAATTTTTTTCATCAGATTAAGAAAAAAAACTTAATATTTAGAAAACTAAAGATAAGATTGTTTACATAGGAATAAAAAAATTAATAACCTAGGTAAGTTTGCCTAGTTAAAGCATGAGACAAGTTTTTTTACGTAGAGATTAAAGCTTCCATAAACCAGTTGTTTAAAAGATATATTTTTACATCTTTTTCTTTTCTTGTCTTGTCAGGGTTGACATCATTAAGTGCTTGAAGGAAGCTGAGAGCCTGAGTGAGAGTGTTCTGAGGGTGGAATCCATGGACTGGCCAATACTGATATCACCTGAGAAAAGTATGGCCCTGACTCTCCTAGCTGTCCTCCAAAAACAACTAGAAGACAAAAGAGGAAAGGTAACTGAAATATTAGTTTAGTAGGTTTTGAGTGTGTGATTTGAGTCTGTTTGATTAAGGGATTATATATTTCTTGCTTATTTCAAACATTTGTCTGAACACACAAAAATTAAAACCCTCAGACGTTCTGTGTATGATTTATTTTCACTTAGCAACTGTCTCATTGATTTCAGTTTTTAAAAAAAATACTTCCAGAATGGACAAGTGCATCAGATTTTTAGAAGGACACTTATCTGATCAAGTATATAATAATATACACAAGAAAGTTGACTGTGTCATGACTTGGATTGAGTATCAAATTCATTCCATTAGCATGTGAAAACTCCATTGTTTGACAGAATTTCAAACCTCCAATTTTCTGGAACTGGCCTAATTATACAAGAATAGATGATTAAATATGATTTAGATATCCTGATGCCCATGCAGTGAAATGTATTTCACTATGCCCAGGAATAAGTTTATGCTATAATAACAACCATGTTCAGTTGTTCTCCAATTCAGAGTACTTTCATGGTGATTTTCAGTTGAACATTGAAATTGTTCCTTTTCAACAATTAGAATAAATGCCTATGATGCAAACCAAAACAAAATTATCCAGTTGATTTAAACCAGGTGACATACACATTGAGATAGCACATGGAAGTTAGCTCCACCCGTACAGTATTTTAAAATCCAACTATGAGATCAGTCTTAATGATCACTTAGAGAAATGAGTAGCCCACATGCATCAAATCTTTTCATTATCTATTTTTGACGAACTTTATCGACATCCTACTGAGACTGTGACCTCTGCATAGAGAGAGAGAATCATCCAGCTACTGGACTATGATACATTACAAATGTTATTTATAAAGAAGTCGAGTACAGTAAAACCTATCCTAATGGTCACTTTTACTCAGAGGTCACCTGTTCACAATGGCCATTTTATTTTCCCCCGGTAAATTTCCTATATAAATGTCCTGTATGTAATGGTCACCTGCCTTCTGTGGTCAGCAGCCAGATGTTTTCTAAGCAAACAATGGTTTCTCCCTGCCTTAAGCGGTCACTGGATCGTATCTACAGTGTCCGCTCAGTCTATGCAAACTGTATTTTTGCTCCATGAGGAAGGCATTGTTTAGATGACGGAGTATCATGTGAATCGATGTGCAAACATTTCTTATCTCGCTTGTACTCGTAACTCTAGTCACACTGACAGTGTAACTCAAAGGTGTCAATATGTCAAATTCAAAAGTGAGGCAGTTTTTATCATTAGGGTAGAGGGTCGAAGCAATTCATTTGCAGGATGGTGGGAAAAGTAGTCATGCTATCCCAGCAGAAATTTGCCATTGCGACAGGTATAGATCAATATCTTCATCTATTGGGCTGTGAATTATCTCTGAAGAAAAAGTTTGTTTTGAGAAGAGATACGAGTTACATCCCTTTTCATTAGGGTCAGGGATCATTCAATATTTAAAACTTGTCTGTAAAGTCAGGCAAAGTTTTGGTTCATGGGTCACAAAGAATAGCCATATATGGCTTCTTTGGATTTTCTATTCATCACAAGCTTCTCACATAAGCCCTATTGTCTTTTGATCTCAGTGAGTTGAGCAACTGGCTTATCCAGATATTATTTTTAAAGCATGAACAGCTGTTTCCAAGTTAAACTTACATAAGTTGGCCGATGAGAGCCATTCTTCTGTTTTACTGTCATATGTAAGCTGTCAATCAGTAGTTAAATTATTGTTTTGTCATAGTTCACAAAACAAAGTAAGATCAGTGATTATTTTAAGTCTGTGATGATTTAATTTATAGGATGGATTAAAGTCAGCAGAATACTAGTGATCTTGTGTGGAATATACATCTGGGAGAGAATAATATCGATACATATTTTATGAATTTGTTGAATAGTGGACATAAAACAATCTTGATAACATAATAATAATAATAATGATATTTGGTGCATGGTATCTGTTAAAAAACAAATTTTAAAAGGTGAACCTGTGTACAGAAGTCACCTGTGTCCAATGGCCAGTTTTGCCTTATCCCATGGGTGGCCACTGTTGACAGGTTTGACTGTGAATATTAAACAGTAAAACACTTGTTAATAACAGTAATACAATACCTAATACTATTGCATTGTTTTTCATTTCCTGGGACTCTTTGTTCCCAGTTGAAGCTAATTATTCCCTCCTCCAATTAGTATTGGAGGGCCAGAATTGAAAAGAACATGATCCCAGTCTAACTTCTTAATCACAGCCAACATACTGAATACGATCCTCTTTTTTCCTCGGATGGTGTACACGTTACATGTGTGCTATTTGGGCTGGGACAGAATGTGTACAAGATGATACGATATGTATCGTGATACTGGTGTTATGATACAATACATATCATGATATTATTTCATATATTTCAAAGCAAGTGTTTAATCATGCAAGCACTTGTACTCTTCATGGTATTGTTTGTAAATCTGTGCCATTATATTAAAATGGATTTTTTTTTTTTTTTAAATTGTAAAAATGAATGAATAAAGAATAAATACATCAAGTTTTAAGTTATCCTTTATTATAAGAAAGAAAATAAAGTTAACTTCAAGAGAAAACTTCTCCTAATAAGACATAGATAATTGACTAGAGGTTTTGACTCTTGACTACAAAATCCAAATATCAAGTAAAATATCGGGTTGGTAAAAATGTAAAAAAAAAAAGCTGATGTCAAAATGATTTTCCTAGTGAAATCTAGTGGAATTTAATCGCTGATTACTGACTAGAAAATGTTGAACACATAACTATTAGCTTCAAAATATAAAATTTAAGTAGCAATGAGTCAGTGGAAAAGAAAAGAACTACAAGTGTTTAATGCAGAGTAAGAATATGATAAACAGCTTAATATTTGATTAGTTCAGACCACATACACAAGTCACAACTACATACTCCTGAACTAAGAAGTAGCATTTAGAAAAGTGCATCAAACAAAACACTATGATTAACCATTGACAGAGGCCTCGTCAAAAGCAATGAAAATTCCTGTGTAGCGTTTAATTGTCTGAGCTTGTTTGGAATTAGCTGGATATTTATTTTACCTTCCAAACATTTTAGCAATATTAGGTTGACCAGATCCAACCGGTTTTCTAACATGTTCAGATTTTTTATTCAGATTTAATTTCACTTTGAGTTTTGAATTTCGAACGGGAAAAAGTTGGGTGATGTAGAGTAAGATGGGTTCACATATTTATTGTGTTTCCAGTATGGTTCATGACAGCTTTACACACTATGCATATTGTTTTTGTTTTGACTATATTTCCAACTCCATTCTGCCCATACACCGGGTGTCTGAATGGTCCCACACACGAAGGTGTCGATCTTTCCAGACTGAAAATATGGACAATGTTTCCTTTGTCATCCATGTTAACTCGCGTACAAATTGTTGCTGTGCAAGGTATTTTCTCATTGGTCAATATACACATAGGAAAGATCAATTCTCCAATCATTTTACATCTTCTATTATTCTTTTGAATACTCTTCACAATGGTATCTAACTTAGGGATAAGACTAAACTTCCTACCAAGCACCTGATTTTTGATGGAAATTTATACTAGTTTGTATGTATCAATATGTGAATTGGTGGATTTTAAATCATGATACATTAATGCAGCGATGAATTGCTCCTGCACTATGTGCTATATTGATCATTTAAATTTGCCTTCATTTTCGTCTAACATGTTTTTGGCATTTCATCTACCTTTTTATATCAATTGAATGTTTATCTCCCCAGTCCTTGCTCTATTTGAGTGTTATCTGTGTTCTTTTTGTAAATTTTAAGGTTTTCAGCTCTCCTGGTCATAGACCAGAAGAGCTTATGGAAGGGCCTTTGTCCATGATCCATCTGTCCTTTAGTGAAAGTTTGTTATCTCTACTCCTCCTAAACTATTTATAGGATTGCCATGAAACTTTACACACACATTCATCCAATGGTCTAGTTAGTCCGAAATGAAAATGGTGCTGCTCAGACATCCAATATGGCCATCACAGTGGCCATCTTGAAAATCTTATCGTTACACCTCCTAAATGGAGTGTCATATCAACATGGGGTTTTCACTGAAAGACTTCTTATAATGTCTAGTTTTTCCTGAATGAAAATTGAGCCAATCTGATTTTCAATATGGTGACTGTGGCAGCCATCTTTAAAATCTTGGTATTGCTACTCCTCCTGAATGGATTGTTGTATTAGCATAGGGTTTTCACTAAAAGACTTGTTATGATGCCTAGTTGGTTATGAATGAAAATGGTGCCAATCTGACATCCAATATGGCCACCACAGCGGCTATCTTAAAATCTTGTTGTTATTACTTCTCCTGAATAGAAAGTCATCATGACATGGTGTTTTCGCCAGAAGATTCTTATGATGCCTGGTTAGTCCTAAATGAAAATGGTGTCAATCTGATGTCTAATATGGCTACCTCAGTGGCCAGCTTGAAAATCTTGTTATCACTACTCCTGAATGAATTCTCATATCAGCTCGGGGTTTTCACTAAAAAACTTCTTGTAATGTTTTCTTGATCCTAAATTAAAATGGTGCTGATTTGACATCCAATATGTGGCCATCTTGAAAATCTTGTTTTGCTACTCCTAAATGGAAAGTCATTTTGACATTAGGTTTCATCAGAAGAGTTCTTATGGTGTCTAGTTGGCCCTAAATGAAAATGACTAACCCTCAGTATGGCCACCATGGTGGCTATCTTGAAAATATTGTTATGTCTGTTCCTCCCAAATGGATGGCTATATCAACATGGGGTTTTCACCAATAGACTTCTTATGTTACCTTGTTGGTCCTAAATGAAAATGATGCTAGTTGTACATCCAATATGGCTGCCATGATGGCTGTCTTGAAAATCACTACCCCCCCCCGAATGGATGATCATTATTACATGAGGTTGTCATCAAAAGACTTCTTTGTCCTTTATGAAAATGGTGCCAATCTGACATCCAATATGTGCACCACAGCAGCTAATTTGAAAATCTTGTTATTGCTGAAGAAGATCAGAGATGGTTTCAATACTCAGCAGTTCAAAGGAAGAAACGGTCTAATCTTGAATTCCTGGATTTTTTTTTCATCAAGTGGAGCATCAGTCCCTGTGAGGGACTCAAGTTTGCACCTTCTTTAGCAAGCGGTGCTTCAATAAATTGTATCCACCTTCATTGTTCCGGTGCTAGGGTAAGTATTGCCTGCTCTTTTTTGGTTCCAGATTTGTGTGAATTTGTATCTTTCAGAGCTTCTTATGTCTCAAGGTGTGGCAAGTGTGGGCACAGGAAGACCCTGTGGGACACGTACCCCACCTGCTAAGGGTGTGCACACATAGTGATATATCCAGTTTGTTGTCTTTGGCCTGACCAGGTGTGGGATTTTGTGGATAATTGTCACACGTACAGAGGGAGGAAGGAGGGCCCCACTTTCTCATCTTCACTGGACGACCTCCTTTCTTCCCATGAGGGATCTGGATATCTTCCTGTGTTGGAAAAGACTATTGCCTCTGTGGGGCAGGAACGTTTGGCAATCTCCGTGGTTTGGAGATCACCCTAAGGCCCAATGATCCTGGACGCTCATTAAGATGTCATCAGTGCTGGTGAGGGATCAATCCATGGCTCCTTCCAACGGAAGAAAAACACCTGAGAGTGAGTCGTGCCTCCTGCTTAGGGATGAGCAGCACCCTCGCAAGATGAGTGTCCCTGTGATTGAGATGAGTGAATCATGCCTTCCTGGGAGGGATGAGCAGCAATCTCGATCAGAAAAATCAGATGTTAACTTGTCCATCAGATCTTAGTCACCAGACCGGTCTTTGACCGGGCACTGATCACTGGTCACCTATGGTACCATTTAATCCTGTTGGGGATAGGGAGTTGGGTTCTACTCACCTGAGTAGGGAGGGGGATTGGATTAGCATTCCCCCATTCCTCCCTATGTTCCTGTTTAATCAGTACAGGATGTGGGAACCACCACCACCTCCATAGTGCAATGGATGTCCATTCCTTGGTACAAGGCAGTGTGGACTTGACAGTGCATGGATCTGCTCCAACACATCTGGCCCAGGCTAACATAAATTAGGGGAGCTGCCACTCACCCCTTAGATGTACTAGTAGGGAAAAGTGATCCCATTTGCCGAGGAGGTCTGCTCGTATGGTTAGTCCCATCACCCCCTATGTGCAGCAACCCCATTTCGACATCTCCCTCTCTGGAGTGAGATACTTTGAGGAACAGCCCTGTCTCACCTTGGGAGCGGGCTCAGGATGATGATTTCATTTCCATCATGGTGGACACAAATGAGTTCTCAGAGCCACTGGTGGCGACAGTCCCTCCACCTCCATTGGGGTACCCTGCTCCTTCTCACCTGTTAGGCCATTTATTGGAGAAGGAGGAAGTTTGGACATTTGATTAGGCAGTGAATGAAGTTTACTGCCTTCTTCTCCCAGACTTGTGTCCTAAGCCTTCTGGCACTGTGGACAAGAAGATTTATCTCCAATCTGGAGAGGCTTACTGGGGCATCATCTCATCCAGACTGTCTGTTGCTCCAACAATCTGTGATGGTCTGAGAGGCTACACAGAAGTTTTTCCAGGGGACAAGAGTTTACCAGCCATCAGAAGGGGTGGTCTGTTCTCTGTTCTCATTTCTATGCTTCGACCGCTGGTTTTGACCTCCAGCCATTGAGTCTATTCTCCAGCTTGGCCTCTTAAGTCCCCCCCCCCATTGGACTCTGGGGCATCCAGAGTGGGGATATCAGCTGGGGCCTGGGCTCACCTCCAGGTTTAAAGGCCCATACTCTATTGACATTCACCTCACATGCCAATTTCTTTTTGGTGGCCTCCTTTAGTACCTTGAAGGAGGAATCGTGTCTCAAGCAGCGCTCAAGTGCTCGCTGGAGGCTGTAGCAAAGACGTCATGTCATGCACTCTCCATGTCAATGGTGTTCTTGGCAGAACTTCTTCACCTCTGCAGGGATGCCACCTTTGAGATGTCAACGATCTTGCTGGACCAGAGCGAGAACCTTTTAAGATCTGCACCTCTAAAGATGGAGATGCTCTTCAGAGGCCTCATCCTCTCTGTGGCATCCCAGAATTTGATGCAAAAGCAACACAGGTCCCTGGCTGCAGCTCCAGGCCCGTTGAAGCAGGAAAAGAAGCAGCCCTACCCTGACTGCCGTATGGGACCTTCTCCCAAGTTCTTTAAGCAGTTGCAGCCTCAACTGTCTCACAAGCAGCCTCAGTTTAAAGCTTCCTCCACAACCTGTTAGCTAGAAAAGGTGGTCAGAAAGTCAAGGGAGAAAGGCTTCAGACTCTCCCCCTTCCCCAAGAAGGAAGGGGGTTGGCCCTAGGGAGTTGCACCCTCTCCTGCAGCATCTTCTTCATCCCAGTGTTCTGGTAGTTGCTTGTCTAGCATTTTATTTAGGGGTTTGGTTGGGCATCATTGACAATGTGTGGGTCCATTCCACCTTAAACTGTGGCTATGAGCTTTTTTTCTGGGAATATTCTCCTTATCATGGACCACTATCTTTCACCAGTCTAAACTGGCTCAGTTAAAGGAAGAAATACACACACTTCTGCAGAAGAGCAGTCTAGAAGGTGGAAAACTACTAGACTCCAGCTTTCTATTTCTGGTTCTTTCTGGTGTCAAAGGAGTTTGAAAGTTATAATCAACCTTTCTGCCTTAAACAGATTTCTTCAGGAAGAATGCTTCAGGATGGAGACTACCACCTTGTGTTTCCTGTTCAAATATAAGTTCTTTTATGATAAGATAAACAGACAGTATTTACAAAAATTTGACATATGAATGAGTAATTTCATCAGGACCTTTAATAATCAAAAGATGTCTGTTTTCTACAGAGATATTTTTACTTATTGATTATTGAATTTTAGGCACAACTTTCATTAAGATTTTGAAAATAATTTTGAGTTAAAACTATCAGTATTATTATCTTTATTATGAAGGTTGTGTCTTCTCATTTAAAATGGGTTTATTGATTGATATTAAGCCCATACATGTATGTTTTTATGTAATTTTATTTTGATTAGGTTTAACAGCCCTTCAACATATTCCAGGCTATAAAGAACAGTTTCCCATTGAGAGAATAAGGAGGAATCTTGGACTTCCCTATCCCTAATAAAAAATAGCAGATAAGAAAATAAAGTAAATAGCAGTAAATTTGTATATATTCTAAGTTGTCGCTAAAGTTTGAACAGAAGGAGTCCAAAATTATTAAGATATACTTTTATTAACTAAAAAAGAGAAACCAAATTGCAATTTTAGTGTCTTCTAGTGCAAATGTAGTATATCTTGTGATTCACCTCAAAATAAAATATGACATTATTTGTTTTCATTGATACATATATAATGAATCATGCATTCTTAGGGATAATGGTGGTACTCTCCAGTTTCGTACTTTGCATAGGGTTAGATTTTTAAAGAAAAAGAATTACCCAGGTTTTCCTCACTGGCTGTCCTGGCTATTTAAAAAAAGACCTTGTATATCTTAGGTATTGTTAAAAGAACTTTGAATTCCTTTATTTTGGTGTATGATTGATGGGTGAAATGTGGGTTATAGAGTATACAGTTGGTCTTACATAAGATGTGCACCTCTCAAAAAACTGCTAGCTCCGCTTGGTCATTTTCACTTCCTGGACTTGAAAGGTAAATAAAAAAAAAAAAAGCTTTTAACTTTTTTTACTTTTTAGATATTTTGTAATTCATTCATTGTACTTTCAGAGGCTGGTATTGTCTGCTCTGGCAAAATTTGTTTCTCTATTTTAATAACTGCTGAAAATAGTGCACTTTTGACTAATTCAGGCTGATTTTTTGAGTACTTTGGAGTGGCCATTTTGTCTGCTGTGTGCTTAGATCATGTCCAGTTTCCACAAGTTCAATATATAAAGAAATTTCTGCCACAGTACATGAAAGTAACATAGAGGTATGCCAACATTCTCTCCATTGTGCATTTTGCAAATGCAAAATACTTCATCTTACACCTGTCACTCTCTCAGAAGCATGTATTATCTGTAGAGCGCCCCCAATACAAGATCTCAAATTTGTTCCGGTAAATGATAAAATCTGAGGCAGGACCAAATATCAGGATCGGGTTTTTCTGTGGCTTCATTTATTGGGAAGATAACTGGCTATGATCCCTCATTGTTTTCAGTGACAACCTGTTTATTTGCTTTGACATTGAACAATCTTTCAGTCATTCATCTTAAGTCTTCATATATATGGACAGTAAAAATAAATTCTTAGATACCATTTTTAAATGGTTCTGTTGCTATTGTTTTTATTTCTTTTTTTCTTATTTCTTTTTATTTCTTTTTATATATAGTTTGTATTACAAATCAAGCTGCTTGTGATTTTGTATCATACATTATGGAACTAGTCTAACAGTATCTGACAAATATGATTGACAAAATAGCTTCAACAATGTGAAGAAAAATTTGGTGAAAAGAATTTTGAAATAATGGAATTTCCAATATTTGCTTTAAAATTATTTTTAATGCATAAAAAAATATATAATTTTACGGAGATATCATTCCAACGTAAGAAAGATAATTTTAAAATGTGAGCAAAATCAGTGCAATAGTTCCTTAGAATTTTTTGCTCGAAGTTTTTTTCTTTCTTATATTCTAGTCCAGATTGGGGAACATTTCCCACATGTTGTCCCACATTATGTAGCATGATGCAACTACTCGGTTAAGGTTTCACTTGATAGCCTTCAGTTGGCTTTAGGTAATTGGATAAGGAGGTACTTAATAGGTTGACTGACATGTCAGAAAGGTCTATATAGAACTTGCTCTTCTGAAAAACCTAAAACATGATAATCATATTTGTACACCTGAATAATATACAGTCCAGTGTCTCAAATTTGATGCATACTGTTCATAATAAAAGTGCTAAACTATCTAATTGGATAAACAATGAAGGATTTTTAATGACCTTCAATATATTGTTGCTATCAAGGCATCATAATTATATAATTGCAGTATTTAGACAAACATAATTTTAATGGATGTGATTGGATTGTAGATGTATAGTTAAATGAGGTATGTTTGTTGCAGACACATTTACTGCCACTATGTGAGCTGAGATCTCTGTTGAATGATGAGGGACAGGCACAGCAAGAGGTTAGCACCTACATGCAAGCCTTACAGCATGTCCATCTGCAACAGATCATTAGTGGAGGGGACAAGAAACCTGGTAAGTCTTCTCAGAGTAATCTTTTAAGATATATACCACCCTTCAAATACATTAACGAAATTAAAGACTTCAGTTCATTTTTCTTTTTATCACATTATTGACTTTGTTTTTGGGTTCAATGACACATATCACATTTACATGTTATATATTTATTAGCACCTCATGATGTCACAAATGACATCATGACATCATGCAAGGCAAAGGTACAATGTCCCAGTCATCAAAATGTATTCGTAAGTTGTTTTATTACACTAAATTGCAGATAATTTATTAAATGCTTTGCTTTTTGCCATGTGATAAATAGAATCTAACATTTGTACTCAATGTAAATGATATTTATTTCAAAAGTGTTGTATAATAGCAGTCTTTTTGCAAAAGATGGAAATTAATCGACTCATTTGATAAGTATCATTGCAAAAATGAGCAGTCATGTAAAATGCTATAATGAAGTTCATTCCTAGGCACTGTTTATGTTGGAGTTATGATCTTTTGTAACTGGTTACATTTCAGAGTTGTATAACATTATAACAACAGTAGTTCACTCAAGGGTATTCCATTGAAAATAGTGTATGGGTTCTACAAAACACAAGTTTAGCAACATAATTAATTTTCCTGTATGTTTGATACATAGTGGGAACATTTTGTAAATTACAAGTCTTACATGTCATGTAGGTTTTCAGTACTGACTATTTCACTAAAGGCTGTAATTTTTTTTAGAAATTAATTACACATACCTTTAAATGGCAATTATTCACTTTATTTCAATCCTCATACATTCATATACCTTGGAAGGTCATTATATACATGCCATGAGATATATATACATAGGCAAAATCAATGTCAAAGTACGTGCATATTTTTGGATGAGGTCAACCTAAAGGTGTGATTTAGTACAAACCGGATTGAATGTCGCATGCTGTGATGTCACAATGAAAGCTGCATGTATGAAACAAATTCACACTACCCTGTTATTTGTTATGATTTGACCTAACATCCTCTTTTCTTTACCCAATTTAGTTCCTAGCCACCATTGTAAAAGTCCATAGCAATCAATAATTTTCATCTGGAAGTTTTTTGATGACATTTAAGGTGCAAAACATTCAAAAATAAGTATTGAATAGACTTTGGTTAAACCATATTAGAATTACATTTTAGAACAATTAATATTTAATTTAAGACTAGTAAATGTGCCTACATGATCACCTTGACTTACACTTTAATGAATCTCTTGGGACTAGTGAAATTTTTTCATTTCAACAGAATTTTGTGAAAAAAAGGAATAATGATTATTTTTATTAGTTTGACCTGTATCAAATATTTGTTATATTTCAAAAGTTGGTATATCAGTCTTAATTATTTATATGGATTTCATTGTAAGTTTGGACTTTATTTATTTCAGAATTGGAAAGCCAAGTATTGCAGCTGCAACTTGCAACAGCCTCTCTGGGTAGGAAGCAGCACAACTTTGACTTGGCAGAACACTATCTCCTTACTCAGGCCTCCACTCTTCTGTCACTTCACGTTGAAAATGGCATGTACACAACTCCTGATTCCCTACACGTAGCACTTACTAGTCTACGAGCCACAAATGGTGGTATCAGTCAACTTGAAATTATCCGCATTGAGAGAGAAGGTGCTAAGCTCCTTCACAGCATGGGTCAGTCTCGAGAAGCAGTGGATATTCTGTGCAGCAGTGTGCTGGGTTATATTAGTGGTGATGTGCAAAGCACTCTTCGTGACCGAAATGTGATTACCACTTGCAGCGAGTTGTGTGCCCGCTCCCTATTAACCCTAGTGAAATGGTTTCAGCTGGATCACAAGATGCTGTCCAATCTTGCCAGCCAGTTGACTTCTAACAGTGGGCAGGGAGATTTAGTGAATGCAGCACGCAGTATACAGCTCTTGCTAGAGTTGGAGGAAAATGGAGTTAAGAAAAGTCAAGGACTAGTGGTGGAGGGCATTTCAGGTAAAATTCCTTTTATACATGCTTAGATTCTTTTAGGTTTTCTTTTTGAGGTATTGGATCTTTATGAAATTTTTGCAGGCAGTAGAGGTGGCATAATTATATTGCTTCAGATGTGATGTTAGAGATAAGCCTTCTAGGTAATTAATTAATATGTTCATTTTTTAGCTTACCTGGCAAGAAAGTCTTTCAAGTCTTTACAAATGATGTCAGTCCCCTATCAAATAGGCCACTATTACAAAAAATGGGAAACCTTCAAACGACTTCTCAAAAACTGCTGAACAGAATTTGACCAAATTTGACAAGCATCCTAGCATGAAAGGCTTTCACATTTGTACAAATGATACTGATCTGCTATTAAATATTGCCACCTTTACTAAAAATAGAAAGACCTGTAAGCATCTTCTCAACACCGCTAATAGAACTTGACCAAATTTGACTGCATCCTGGCAAAAAGGCTTTCAAATTTGTACAAACGATTCTGATCAACTTTCAAATATGGCATTTGTTATTAAAAATAGGAAAATCTTTAAACGACTTCTCAAAAAAACTGAACAGAATTTTTTAAAAATTGACAGAAGCATCCTGGCATTAACATCATTTTGATTCTGTATATTTGATGTCAATTGACTTTCAAGTGTGCATGCTGTTACTAAAAATAGAAAAAGCTGTATAAAAACTCCTTCAGAAAAAATGCAGAACAGAATTTGACCAAATTTATACAGAAAGCACCTTGGTATGAAAGCCTTTTAAGTTTATATAAATAATGCCAATCCGACATCTAACATATCAGACCTTACTAAAAATAGGAAAACTCTCAAAAAAATTTCAAAAATTACTGAACAGAATTTTACTAAATTTGACAGAAAGGTTTGGGCATAAAGTCCTTTGATGTTTGTACAAATGATGCCACTTCGCTATCTTATATAGCCAAAAATTATTGAAAAGAATTTGACCAAATTTGACAGAAAGCATCCTCTTGTGACATGCCTTTGAAATATGTATGAATAATGCCAGTCTGCCATTAAAATATGTCCACTATATCTAAGAATAGAATAACCTTTAAATGACTTCTTTTCAAAAACTGCTAAATGGAAGTTGACCACATTTTACAGCCAAAAATTGGGCTTTGAAGGCCTTCTAAGTATATTCAAATGTGGCTTATGTTACTAAAACTAGAAAAACCTTTAAACGAGTTTTTCTAGACATTTCTCAACAGAATTTGACCAAATTCAACACAAAGCATCCTGGCATAATGTCCATTCAGAATTATACAAATGATGCCAATCTGTCATCGAATATAGCTGCTGTTACTAAAAATTAGAAAGGTAAAATTTCAGCAAGCATGATACTTGTCCACATTTCTTCTCCAACTCTCTTTGCATTTGGTTGTTAGATGTCAACTGGGTGAGCAATCTCAGGTCCATATTGGCCTCTTGTGCCACCATGTCTGTTTGTCAACTATTAATTCTCAGCACAAGAGTGCTTTTATTTGTGAGGTACCAATTTTCATGAATTCCATATATGCTTCAAACCATAAATTAAAACTGCCCTCCAATGACATAGATTAGCAATACCTCTGCCTGCATGGTTCATTCACTTTGCGGCGGTCAGCCTTGTTTTGAGTTTAAGTTTCAGTGATTTTTGTGGTGATTTTGGCAAAAAAAGATGAAAAGTTAATAATTACAATGCTAGATTTGCTGGCTCAAGGTTTATAGTTTTATATTTTCTGTTACTTTTTGCAAATCTCATGGAAAATTAAGTAAAAACAAGAGCAGGTATTTCTGCCAGAAAGTTGCAGATATCAACTTGTGGTGGCAATGACAGTTTGAGAGAAGCAAGAGTGCTACTTGAAGAGCATTTTGCCATAAATTGAAAGACCCAACAAATTATGAGCCACTTGTGAAGAAAATAAGATCCCTCCCCCTTCACAATTTGAGGCATATCATCATATTTAAGTAATTCACGAGAATGTAATTTATTTTGGTAAACCCCAAAAGTAGATACCAACAAAAAAGAAATCACATTATTGCATGTTTATTTTCAATCTGAACTTCATATGCTAACCAAATTGAATCTATGGCTCCTTACTGGAGCAGGGACCCTGGGTGTCCGAGTGGTCTAAGGTATTGGCCTTTATAGATCACTCACACATCTCACCTCTGTCTGCGTGGGTTTGAGTCTTGGTTCGACCAATGTGGGTATGTGAGAAAGCTTGCCAGTACCTTCCTGTGGGGCGGTGGTTCTTCCCGGGTTCTTCCTCCACAAATACTGGCTGTCATGTGCTGAAAAATGGTGTTAAACCCCATAAAACAAACAAACAATCTTTGCTGGAGCAAAGTTGAAATCTGTTGATTTTAAGGATCAAAAATTGGAGAAAGATCATTAGGACCAAATATAAAAACAGTGGTAGTCTTCCATGAGATGGTACCTTTTTACAGTTATAAAAATTTATACATTGCTTCCAAGTAAAAATCAAGAACATTTGTGGGTCTCAAGATCAATACTCCTGTAAGAAATGGAAGACTGCTTTCACGAATTTACATTCCATAAAGCATAAGTGATATTTGGATGTAACAGTATTATTTTTTTAGGTCCTTTGTATTGTATTTTTATTGTTAAGCATTGAGCTTTCCATTTCAGATATGAAGATTGGGGACAGTCCAATATTGTCCGAGTCTGATGGTATTATTGGCAGACTGCTTCACTTGAGTACCATGGAGGCCCAGACATTGCCCAAATCTTGGTTCTCTCTTGCCAACTGGTGTTACAAGTGGGGCCGAAAGGCTGTTGACAATGCCAGGTGAATCCCTATAGAATATAAAGTCATGAACAAGTGCAGTAAACAAGTCAGTTTCTTGAGCTTAGACTTGAGTGAAGCATTCAGCAAAATTGCTATGCTAAAATGTATTCTGGTTTATTGTATACATTATGAGAAACAAAAATTGTCACCTCTCAGTTTCAAAGTCAAGAGGAAAAAAAAGTCATGTATATTGTTTGTATGTTTAGTGAATGAATTCACTGTGTCAACTGTATTAAAAAATAAATAATAATGTTGGTTGACTTTTAACAGCACTTTTAATATATTATTGGCTATATCATGTGGAGGAAATGGGAGCTAAGTTCCTTTCCCAGTGACACACAGGCCTAAAATTTAACATAAATTTCTCTGTAGCCAGAAGGATGTGTAGATTGCTGAATCTTCACAAGTCCTTTTTCACCAACTGACTGGTGTCATCTGAAACTTTATTAGCCATTGGACTATTGAAATTATGAAAACCACTAGTCCAGCAGACTAATGGTAATTTTGGACCACAACACACCGAGGCAGCCTACCCAGACTGGCCTGGGTGGGTAAAATATTAATGAACCAAGACATTATAATGGATGCTACATCAAAGAGCACTCGCAATGGTACAGATGAAATGTGTAAATAAGCCGTTTCAGGTAGTTAACTAACGTAACATTTGTAATAATGGCAGCCATTATGTGACTGATGTTTCACTATAGAATTATTTTCAGTAATACGCCAAGTGAAATTATGAGAAATTATGGTGAATTTTTTTAAAATTGACTTCATGTACATAATGTGAAATATTTTAAGGTAGTCCTTGTTAGTTCACCTGGCCAAAGGCCAAGTGAGTTTATGATATGGCCCTGCATCCATCTTCTGTCATCTATCATCAATTGTCTGTTTGCCTGGCAAGACTTGTTTGTAAGCACTAAAGAGGCTTAATTTCTGATCAGATTTCAGTCAGCTTTGATATGTATATTTATCAAGACCTCAGATGAATACGATTATGAGCGACATTCACACATATTAATTAGGTGATCTTGCATCTGATTGGGTGAGCTTGTGAACATTTGCCATATTTCTGCTAAGATTTTTATAAGATTTCGTATGTAGGTTAACATCAAGATTTAAGTTTGAAATGCCTGAGCTCCCGTTTAATAGAAAACTCTTTTGAAACATTTATTTTCTAATTATAATGACTGAATTGCGAGACATAAAACCGCCGTGGTATTACATAGGTTCGTTGTTGTGTTAGTGTTCTCCGGGGTATCAAATTGTGAACACACTCGAGACCATATTTCTGATAGATTTTAATCAGATTTGTTTGCTTATACCATCAAGATATCGGGTGAGTTCATTTATGAGCAACAGTCTTGCATATTAATGGGATGATCTTGCATCTCATTGGCTGAGCTTGTGAACATTCTAGAGGCTGTATATCTGAGTCAGATTTCGATCAGATTTGGTATGTAAGCTTGTATCGTCAAGATCTCGGGTGAGTGATTATGGGTGACATCTATGCATACTAATGAGGTGATCTTGCATTTGATTAGCTGAACTTGTGAACACTCTAGAAGCCATATTTCTGACCAGATTTTGATAAGAATTGGTATTTAAGCTTATATTATTAAGACCTATGAGTTTGATTATGAGCGACCTCCATACATATTAATGAGATGATCTTGCATCTGATTGGCTCAGCTTGTAACACTCCAGAGGCCATATTTCTGATCAGATTTTGATAAGATTTTGGTATTGAAGCTTATATCAGCATGATCTCAGATGAGTTCAGTTATGACCCACTTCCACGCCATATTAAAGAGGTGATCTTGCATCTGCTTTGACTGAGCTTGTGAACACTTTGGAGGCCATATTTCTGATCAGAATTTGATCAGACACGGTATGTAAGCTTGTATCATCAAGATCTTGGGTGAATTCGATTATGAGTGACATCCATGCATGTTATTGAGGTAGTCCTCTATCTGATTGGCTGAGCATGTAAACACTCTAGAAACTGTATTTCTGGACAGATTTTGATCAGACATATATATATATATATATATATATGATCATAGTAATGCTATCTTGATTGCTAGATCACGTTGAGTTGTCAGCATCAGAAAATTTGGATCATGACGATATGTGAAGCATTCATTCATGATCTGGATTTTCTGATTCTGACAACAAGACATGATCTAGCAGTCAAGGTCCAATTACTATGATAATGATATTTTTGTTTTATATCTATCAATTTTCTGATAATTGATAAAATCATTATACATAACTGATAAACAAAATAAATTGCTTAACATTTCAACCTTTTTAATATGAACATCATCTTAAGTCATAAATTGAATTACATTTTGATCAGCAGATATGCACATGAATATCACAGTTTTATGTAGCACATGAAACAACAGTCACTCATTTTCACTATGATTACAGTCAATAACACAAATTGTTTGACACATAGGGGCAGCAGATCCATGTGATTTATAGTTATTGTGCAGTTGTCAAATTTTGTATCATGAAAGATTTAACCAGCTGAATGGCTATGAGAGTTTCTCTGCAAGGTCAGGCTGATAGCAGGTGAACTGTTTCTGGTGAGACATTGTGAGAGGCTCTGAAATGAAATGAATTTTGAAAGTTATTTACAGTGGGATTGGACAAATTGTTGGAACTTGATGATTCAGATTTGTTACAGAGAATGTTACTCATTTCGTTTTGCATGTCAAGTGAGGCTATGGCATAGATGTTCATGCTTGTTCAGTTGTAACCAGGAAACCTCGGGCGTAAAAGTAGTCCCAGCCTCGTTTGAGAGTATGTTGATACAGAATCAGAAAACATCAGTATCATTTTCCTACTTCTAGGAAATGATGGCAAAATTCTGGCACTTTCTTGAGTAAAAAAATGTATAGGTATATAATAAAAGCTTTTATCATTAAGACGAATTTGATTATGAGCAAGATCCATGCATATTAATGAAGATCCAGGCTGATCAGATGATGGGAATTGAACATGCAATCTTAAGGTCATGAGTCCAATGCCTTAACCACTGAGCTCCGTTTGGTTGATATCTGTGGTTTCCAAGATATGACTCAATACATGTGATAGAACCAGGACATCAAATCAGTAGATTTCAAAATTTTGATCATTAGATTGGCTTCAAAATCAGTTGTATTTTTTATTGACATGAATTTTACGTGTTTTAAGGTGATTGAAAACAAAACAAGGGTATTATTTGCCGTAATATGTATTCTCTTATTATAATACAGCAGCAAGTTTTGAACTTTAAAGACTGTGATGGCAAATGTTACAATAATAATTAATTAATATGAGAAGTTGTATATCTCATAGTTTACTGGAAAGATTTTTTTATAAAATCCACAAGCATTTTTAGTTTATCTCACAAATTCACTGCCTGGTAATCACTGATGACATTCATTGTGTTTATTAAGTTTCAGACTTAACAGGCTTTCATTTGCAATGGTGCCTGCATATGCCGGGTGATATCATTTTTCCCCCCATATACTATCTTAAAATCCTGTTTGCATGAAATGCACAATGCATACTCAGGACTGTTGCTACTCACCTGCACCCACTTAAACTCTGATTTCCAAGTATTGTTGAACTTGTAATATTTCTTAGTCTGTTGTTTTTTGTCTGTTGTTTTGGCGCATGTTTCAGGATTTTGACTTGAACTGACCCGAAAAAGATGAAGAGCTGCACTTAAATATTTGGCATAAAACATCTTGAAAACATAATAACAATTAAACAAGACAAAAAAAAATCAAAATACACAAGTGTTTCTGCCGAAATCATTTTTTGGGTGGCCTTTCCTTTTTATCTCACCTATGCCAAAGGTCAGCTGATTTTTAATCAGAGACTTACAAGCCATCATAGACCACCTTTGATCCCTTTATTACTTATAACACCTCAATAAATATCCAGTCTTTGGCCTTGAACTTGCCAAATTAGAACAGTAAGGTAATCAATTTACAGATTGTTGTATACACATGTCAGCCATCGTAACAGTTCCTAATAGGATTACTCTGCATGCTTCATTGTGCTGATCATTGCACTGGTGAAACAGTTCCATTCCCCAGTAGATTGGTTCTGACAGGTTTTTGTAATATGTGGATAGAAAACGCAAAAATACCATTAATTTTTTTAATTTTTTAAAATATAATTTTTTAATTTTCAAACATGGTAGATTTCAACTATAAAACAGTATGTGCATTGGATGGCCTTTAAACTAGTTTTGTTCTACTGCCGGTAGAATCACATGTATGTGACTCCAGGGATAGAGAGGGTAAGGACAGACACAGGCATCCATTCTGGCTGCACAGATTAACTCTCTTGGTAATGCCAAGGAAGTGTATATACTTTAAGGGTGAGGCTGTGAATAGTTTATAAGTTTTGAATTGGGCCATGTACTCTGGGCCAGGGGGAGATCCAGGAAAGAATGCTTTTTGTATAAACGACTTGCCCTTTTTATGCCAAGAGAGTGATCCTATATATATGGTCTAGGAAAGAAGATAAATAACAACCAACGTGCTCCAAGCTTTTCTTTCCCCTCTTCAGTTTCAGTACATGTGGGAATTTGCATTCACCAGCTGACATATGTCAACTACATGGGTGAGCAATATCAGACCCAATTGGGCTTCGAGTTTCATGCATATTTTATATACATATTTACTCTTGTATTTCCCTTCATCTAATTTTCAGTCATGGTAGTGTGGAACTTTATCCTGAGGAGAAATCAGCAATACTTTCCTTGCTGCCAAAGGTATGTTTATCTAATCAAATCACAAAAATATTTGTGCAGTAGTAGTATTGATTTTATTGTTATGTTATGGGCTAATGAGACAACTTATGTTTTAATTGATGTGCATATACGTTAAGTTAGCTAACTTTGAATGAGACTTATTTCAAGCAGAATGGAGAAATAAATTTAAATAAGGATGCAACATGCAGTATATGGAAAGAATTTTGTAGTGCAAGGGTTATAAAGTTGAATGTTTTAACTATGCTAAGGTAAAATAAGGTATCAGATGAAATTGCTCTTCATCACAAGTTGCAAAAGTCTGTTGACTTTAAGGAAAGTTTGAAAGGTTATAAATGAAATGAGTGTACACTATCACATATATGTTACAAAAAATATAAGACTGATACAAATCTTAATTAGTTTATTGTCATTATCAGGGCACAAGTGGAGAGGAGACCGAGACATTGTTGACTATTCTGAGTCAGATTCACTCTGGTATCTCCAGTGAGGAGGATATCAGTGATCAGGATCAGGTAAATTTCATAGATGATCTTATGTGATGGCTCATTTCAACTTACATTTATGAAACTTCCAAAATTTTGCTTGAAAGTTCATACAGTTTTGAAACTATTAAATGAGTATCCTGAATGCCTCATGAATTCATTTATTTCTTCATTAAATACATTCCCTGATGACATTAATGTCCTTTCGAATCCTGCCCTTCTGGAAAGAAAAAAAAAAAGGAAGATATAGACAACTGGGAAGAAACGTTTCCAAATTACCTCCCTTTTCACTGCTAGTTGGCTACCCTTATACTGGATGTTAACCAGTTTAATCTTTTGCTGCAAGTTGAGTAACATTGTTCAACATTGACTCAGTATCCATCAAGATCATCTTTAGTTCTGCCTATTGATGAAAAAGTGTTCTTCAGTATTGTTGTTTCTGCAAGTTATTAGTAACCTTATTTGTGAATTTTCGTTGATATTTATACATATTTTTGGCAGTTTGCGGACTTCAGTTTTCTGACCTGTTAAGTCGAACAGAGTATCATTGGTACTTGTGGTTGTACATTTTAATTGTGAACACTGGTTGAATTTCTCACTTGTATTTATAAGGAGTGCGGTTATTGATATTATTGACACTTTTGGGTTATGCCCTGTTTTTTTTTGTTTGTTTATTGTCATTTCAGATATACAATGGCGATGAAAAATTGATAAATGCAAGAAGGTTAATATCAACAAGGACACTCAATACACTTGCCACGCCTGCACAAAATGCATGTCAGCATTACCTTGCAGTGTTTACAGTTTGTATTTAGAGGGAACTTGGTCCATGGTGCTGTGTAAAGGTCTGAAAGGGTAAGAGAGTTGGGCGAAGATGAAATCATTGGATAGCGACATCCTGAGTCTCCATCCAAAAACCTTGTCTGTAGTGAGCATAGTGGGAGATCCTTTGATGACACCTCCCCTTCCTAAGATTCTTCAAACCATGCCATCAGCAACTGTCAAAATCTGGCTGATTAGAGACAGAGAATCTGGTGGTGTCAGATATCCAGTGGAGAAATACCATGTTATGCCCAGGGAAGATGACACTGCTTTTTCCATGCTGCTGGGTATGTTAAATGCAGATGTATAAGGAATGCTGGACATTGAAAACCCCCATTGTGAGTGCAGGAAAAACCTTGATCTTTTGCCTCACTCTGATTCAACAATGGAGTAGATAGAGTTTAGCTTCAAGGCTGCTGTCAAGAAAATTTACTCGATTGTGTCACCATTTGAGTGCACACTGCCGCTGTCTTTGAGCCAGGCCAATAGGGTCAAGGGCTCTGTAGCCATTGAGGACAAGGATGAACACCCCTCCTTTCATCTCTTCCTGCAGTTGGTGAAAATAAATAAAATCTCTTATCATCTTTTGGACCAAATCTGGGACCCCCGGAATTCTGAGGCATTTTTTTCAATATATTTTTCATCATGCTGGTACTACACAAACTCGGACGTAGATGAGAACATTGTGGCAGTAAAAATGTCTGCCCTGCAGTTTTATAAGGTTGATCACCATGTTTTTGAGCAACTTCCAAGCTTCTGTGAAATATGGTGGCCATGTCATTGATGCTTGACTTGGCATCATTAGCGATTTTCATCTGGCCAGAACATCAGGCATGCATGGGAGTTTATGGCCTGTATTGCCAAAGTGATTAATGGGACAGTGGATAATTCTAAGGCCAGTGCCCTTACGGCTTCTTATAACCTTGATTTAATGCGATGAGATGCCTTTCTCTGCTAATCGTCACTGAAGTTGCATCACTCTTTGGCCCTACATTTATTGCCTTTTGGTTAGTCACTGATTTTTGCTGGCTCTATAGAGGAGGTGCGGAAGCAGGCAGCACAAGAGCTGCCCCTCCAGCTCTCCGTAACCCATATGGCTTTTCACCCTCCAATCTCTGCCACAATGAAAAGATGATCATAGGCACATGGAGAGATGGCCAAATCCAGCTAAGCAGCAGCAGTCATGACCACAACCAAATTTCAGACTCTTAGTCTCAGAGCCAAAATGATAAAGGGGAGAGGAAACCAGGTTTCTCCTTCCCCAAGCCTTCCAACAAATAACAGTGACTTGTCACCCTGGCTGCCCACTGAAAATCTACCTGTAGGCAAAAGGTTTCTACATTTTTGGCAATCTTGGATTGACTGCTTGAAAACAAATGGGTGGTCCAAGTTGTTTCAGTCTCAATCACAGCCCATGGGCATTTATTAATACAATCAGCTGCATTGTCACCCTGTTCAGGTCTTCCTTGTCAACAGCAACTGCAGCATACCTGGATTGCACCCTGCGAAAACACATGAAAGGTTCAATTTTAGACATATCTCACTTTTCTCCAACATGGGCTTTCAGCCAAATCCTACTAAACAGTAGCAGTCTTGACCACAACCCAGTTTTGGATGGCAAAAGACTCTTCAGTCTCAGAGGCAATATAACAAAGGTGACAGAAAACCAATTTTCTCCTTCCCCAAGCCTCCCAACAACTGCCAGTGACTTATAATCCTGACTGCCTGCTGAAAATCTACATATGGGCACCAGACTTCTACATTTTCTGCAATTTTGGATTGACCTTTTTCTGCAAAATGAATAGGTGACCAAAGTTGTTTAGATGGGGTTTTGGATTTCATTTACTCAAATCTCTCCCCTTTTGTGTTCCCTTTTCCATAATGGAGATTCCAGTCAATCCTGAGAAAAGGTGGAAATTTTACTGATGGAGATCAAGTCTGTACATTCCAAGAAGGAGGTAGAGAGGTTTGCATACCAAACTGTCCATGGAGGTTATTCAAGGCTTTTGGGGGGCCAAAAGTCAATAGCAAACTTGAACCGGTAATAGATCTCAGCTGGCTTAACAAATACATGACCATGCCAAAGTTCAAGATGCAGAATTCACGGTCAGTACAGCTTTCCATCAAAAGAGATGAGTCTGCAATTAGTTTGATCTTACCGAAACATACTTCCATAACCCTATCTATTCAGCTTAATGCAAGTTCCTTCAGTATGCATTCTAAGGAACAGTTTACCAGTTGAATGTTCTGTCATTCTGTCTAAATTTTAGCCCATGGGCATTTACAAAAACAATCAACTACGTCATCACCCTTTTCATATCTTCCTTGTCAACAGTGACTGCAATGAACTTGGATGACATCCTTTATTGAAGGACATGAATTGTTTCATCTAACTTTTCTCCCACCTGGTCTTTGTAGTGAACTGCGAGAAGTTGGATCTTACTCTCTCCCAGAACTTCATCCATTTGGGAAGAGAATTTTGTACCCATCTCAACCACATTTGTCTCCCTCCCATGTGAATTGTACAGATTATCGAACTCCCAGATTTGATCTCCAATAGGGACTGGATTTCTGTGAGAGAGTTTCTGCAATTCATTGGCTAAATGCGGCAGTGGACTTAATTCTTCTTGGTCACCTTTTCATGCACACTCTGCAGATGGCACTATTAGTCAGTGGAACACCTTTTCTAGTCATCTAGATCATCATGTTATGATTTTGACTGAGGTAAAACAGTTCCTGTGTCAGTGGTGAGACAAACAATGGCTTATGGCAGAGTTCCTTTGGAGAAACTCCAACCAGATATTATGGTTTGTACAGATGTCAGTTCGTACAGTTGGTTGACTCACCTATTGCCCCCACTTCACCGTGGTCAGTGGCAACTAGAGTCCAGAACAGAAGGCAATTCATATCAACCTTTTAATAATGACAGCAATAATGAATGTCTTTAGTTTATGAAAGAATCTGCTTTGCTGGAAAGTAATTCTAGTTATGTTGGACAATTCTGTAGTGGTGTCCTACCTCCTTAAACAGAAGGTGAGGTTGCTAGACCAAATCACCGAACCTCTGCATCCTGGTCTCGGACTTTCTATGTTGGTGCTCCCAACACAAGATCACTGTCCAGATCAGACACATTCCTGGCAGACTCAATGCTCTGGCCGATTCATTGTCAGGAAGGGGCCAGATTCTTTCGACTGCATGGTCCCTTCATCCATTGATCTTTAATTGGATTGGCACACTTTGGGAGCATTTAGTGATAGATCTCTTTGTGACGAAGCTGAACCACAAACTACCTACTTTCATTTCTGCAGTCCTGGATCCAGAGGCTTGGACTGTGGATGCTCTAGCAGTCATATGTGATGGGTTTTGGGACTACACCTTCTTTCCTACTGTTATGATCCCGAGAGTAATTGAAAAAATAAGGGGCCAGACCTGCGATAGGATTATGATAGGCCCACCATCAGATGGGACAAATCCTGGGTGAATGATCTACTTGACTTAAAAATAGACAACTGCAGGAAAATCCTGGCAAGGCCCAACCTGCTCAAGCAAACCCAGTTGCTGGGGTTTCATTCCTACCTGGAGAGGCTTTTCCTTTATATCTGGCTCTTGTCAGGAGGCCTCTTGCATAGAAAATTTGGATCTTCAGTCATGGAGAGAATCTCGTGAGCTAGAAGGACATTCACTTTTAAGGCTTATGAGGGAAAGTGGCATGTTTTCAGGGTCTGGTGAACGGGCGACTACATCATCACTTTGAATGCACAAGTTTATAATAATTTATTTCTCATTACTGGTTCATTAATGTCACATGTTATATAACTGTTGTGCTGTCTTCATGTTTGGTGATCGTTTTATCCTTCATATAAACCTCCAGCCATATTCCTCATGATGGATATCCATGATAGAGGTTGGATGCTAATGTATTTCCTCCTCTTATTACCTTTTCTCCTAAAGTAGTGTGATTGGGGAATGTATTCGACAGAGAAAGTACATTTTTTTGTAAATTATATTTCTCTGAGAATACTTACCTATCACATTACTATTAAGCCTTCCCACACCTCCCTGCAATGTGATCATCTTCGTTGATGGATTCTAGGGGTAGTGGAGTTTATTGTCTTATGTTAATGTGATCAGGAAAGTATTCTTGAAACAAAGATAATTTACTAAACAAAATTCCTTTCTCCATCGAATACATTCCCCCAGTTACATTAACAGTTAGAAAATAAACTCCGCTACCTATTGAATCCATCCCTCCCAGAAACACTCATTGCCTCCCCTTAACACTGCTAGGTGGCTTTCCATCAACCAGCTGTGTACCAATTTAAGTTTTCGCTTGTGTACAATGAACGTTGTCCAACAAAGCCTTAATGTCCAAGAAAATCAGTGTTATTTCTACCCATCCATTTAGAAAGTCGGTATAGTAATGTCTATGAATGTATCTGCCACATGTTGGTATCATTATTTTATTTATTTTTTATCAATATTTGTGTGAATTTTTTGCAGTTTGTGTACTTATTTTTTTTCTGACCTTATGCTTCAGCATGGTATCATTGATGCTCATTGTTGTTAGTATTCGTGCACACTGCCTGCCATTGTGCTTGTTTAGTAACAAGTGTTATTATTATATGTGAACACTTGTAGGTTGTTACTTTCCATTGTTTTTGTCATTCTTGTTGTTTCAGTTTAACCATGATAATGAAATGTTTGACGTGCAAGAGTTTTAAAGTTAGAGAGGATAAGCGTGATATATGCATTGCCTGCACTAATGTTCATCTTCTTCACAATGTTGTGTATACGCAAAGTGGTCAGAAGGGTAATGGTCCACAGTTCTGTACAAGAGCTTGAAGAGTAAAGAGAGACAAGTGAAGTTGAAATTGATCTTGAGCCTTCACCTGAAGATGTCAGTAGTGAGTGTAGTGGGGGACATCATGATGGTCCCCCCACCAACCCACTCACCAGCAAAGATGATGTGTACAGTGCTTGTTGTGACTTTTTTTTACATCTGGCCAGCTTGAATTGGAGGAACAGTGCACTTCAGAGATGCCATTGTTGCAGCCCACCTAGATGCTCCTAATGTTGCAAATGTGGGGACTTGTACAGTAAACAAAACCACATTCACTGGTCTCGGGGAAATTTTTGTCCCTCAATTCATTTTATATCTCCAATAATGGACTGGAGTTCATGGGCGAGTGTTTCCCATTTTTGGGCATCCCAGTGGCAGACCTGCCAACCCTTATGATTTGACCGTAAGTCTTACTGAAATGACCCTTAAATTATGGAATAACAGCAAAAATTAAGAAAATACGATTGTTGCGGTCAAATCTGGAAACTGGCTTATCCATGCTTGATCCGGCTCTGGGTTTATATTAGGTCCAGTGGATTTGGTCAGGGAACCAGTCTAACTTTTACAGTAGTACCTCAGATGCTTTAAACTGCCCATATTTTTCATGCAAAACGCCTGCACCATAAAGCCCATGTTTATAGCATTTTCTATAAATGGTGTCCAACGAACAAAAATATTTTGAAGATGAAAGGGACATGAAGCCTCCTAAAAAGTTTAAACAGCATAGAAGTATAACAAGGAAGATTCAGATTCTTGGTTTGGGGGGGGGGGGCGGGAAACAGGAAAGGCAACAATTATGTTTATTGGACATCATGTCGTGTTGATTTGAGTATGTCTCATGGCAGGAGAGATGACTGCCATTGCCACTTGAAATTGAAAAAAACATACAAAACAAACCCAAAGATCAAGTTGAGAGATCTAGCAAGAACCCTTTGAGCTCATGGGGTTTATAACTGCAGTTTCTGAAACTAACAGAAGTAACTAATGGTCTAAGTGTACTTTACAAACTATTTTAGTTGAACATAATGTTTGCTTTCACTGCATTAGTCTCAGATCACACTTCTGAACCTTTTAAATGCATGTTTCCACATTGACAGTAGCATTACATGAAATCTCATTACACCATACTGAAAATTGGTCTTAATTATAGAAAAATGTACACTGCCTTACTGACAAGGTTTTGCTAGGGTTGGCAGGTCTTTGGTGGACACATGCCCCCTCAGCATGTCAGAGCATGGCCTTCGGGCCTGTAAGTACAGGCACATAGGGTATAATGCTAACCTCAGTGATCTGTACTTCAGTCTTCCATGCTGCCAAGCTGACCATCCAGTCAGCTGTCGAGCCAATCGTCCAGTTGTCCATCCAGCACACTTTCTGGCCAACTTTCCAGCTGTCTATACTGGGAAGACAAGCTGTGCCTCTTGCCAAGCTGCCAGTTCAACTGGCAGGCCTGTGGTTCAAGGCATAGCCAATGAATAATTACCATACCACATACACAGATGATGGTACTGCCTTGTATGGGTATGTTCTACGCTGACATGGAAGCAGTGCCAAATGAGAACCCCCCCCCCCACACACCCCCACACACACACACAGTAAGGGTGAGGATAACCTCGATAAATTGGCTTACTCCAACCTCACCATGGAGCATATGGAGTTCAGCTTCAAAGCAGCCATTGAAAAGATTTGCAGGATTTTACCACCATTGGAGTGACCCTCGCTGTTGTCTGCAGGTCAAGTCTATATGGTTAAGACTTCAGTAAATGTGGAAGATGAGGATGAACATCATCCTTCCATCAACTTCCGCAGTTGGTGAAGATGAAAGAGATCTCTGATCATCTGTCGGACAAAGTCTGGGATCCTGAGAATTTGAAGGCTTGCTTTTCAGAAAGCCAGTTACCAGCATTGTTCACTAGTACCACACACACTCAGACATGCATAGTACCAACTTGCCAAGCTTGGACAAAATGAATATGACAATGAATATGTCAACCCTGGTGTTTTATAAGGTAGAACAACAGGTTTTCCACTCCACCTCCAAGTTGATGCAAATTATGGTGGCCACCTCTTCTATGCTAGATCTGGTGTCCCTAGCAATTGCTCATCCTGCAAAAAAATCAGGCAGTGATCATGCATGGGAGTCCATAGCCTGTATTGCCAAGGAAATTGACAGCTTTGGTGAATTGAGATTTGGTGAGATGAGATGCCGTTGTCCGCTTGTCTTCATGGAAGCTGCACAGTTCTTTGGTTCTGTGATCAACACCTTTTGGTATGCCATTGCTGTTCAGTGGCAGAATTGAGGATGTATGGAATTAGACAGTACAAGAGCTACCTCACTAGCTTGCCTTGTCTGTGGTGTTTAGGCTACATAGTCTCAACCGCACTGGAGAGACAATCATGTAGGCTAAGAGAGAAGGCAGAACACTGCCCAACAGCAGCAGTTTTGACCTTAGTCTAATTTCAATCAGCAACAGGCCCCACAATTTTTCTTAGGTAGTTTAACAAAGGGGACAGGAAGCAAGGTTTCTCCTTCCCATAGCAATAATCACCAGAGACTTGCCATCCTGGTCACCTGCCAACCACCTGCCTGTATGCTCCAGACTCCATTTTTGACAGGTTTGGATCAACCTTTTTCTGCAAAACAAATGAGTTATTCAAGTTGTTTTGGAAGAGATTTGGATTTCGTTTATCCAGCCCCCTCCCCTTTCGTCCTTCCCCATTAATCATGGAAATTACATCTGATTCAATCCAGTGGCTGTGGTCCAGATGACAACCAGACCCAGTTTACATCAACACAACCTCCTCACAGTTGTGGATGTAGCACTTTCACTGGATTTGCCAGGATCCTTTCTTGGTAATAGAAAGTCAGTTTTCTTATCCGTATACACCGCTCCCTCGATAACTCGCGCCCGGATAACTCGCAAAGCTGCTTATAACACGGGATCAGGCATGGATCCCATTTTTTTTACTAGAAAATACCAAGCAAATTGGCCCCTATTTGTTGAACATGTAAGAAATCACGATCAAAATTGGTAAATGCAACCTTGATATATCGCTTGTTTTATTGTCGAAAACAGTGGTTAGTACCTTGAAATTTGAATCAGTGTCATGAAATTCTCAACTTTTAATATTCAACCGTCACAGCTATGTCTGTGAGCATTTCCGTGAGAACCTAATTAAGTGCCGACCATTTTTTCTATCTCCAACTTCCAGAAGTATTTGTTGTGTTGTTACACTAAATTAAAAGAAAACCTGCTTTGTATTATCATATTAATTACATCTTTTGTATCAAATCAAATAAAGGTGGTGAATAAAAGAAAAGTTAAAAGGCATGCAAATCCTACTTGTGTAAGAGCTTGTGGTCTTGGCCGTGTGTCAGGTCAAGTCATCAACTCATTTCAATTGATCAATCGAACACTGTTGTAAGTAGTATTATGTAAGTAATATAATTAAATTACCTTAAATTAGCCTACTCATTCACAAATGTTTCATAGATAGCAAGGCAACCAAGCGAAATGAGTACTTGGTGAACAGATATAGTTCATTACGGAGAAGCGAGTTCCAGAGTTTGTAGTGAACTTAAAATTTCTATATTGCCACTCAGAGATTTCCTCAAGGATGAGAAGAAGTTTCACTATTACTTGCAATGAAATCATGGCATCCATAGTTTATTAATAGAACAAAAAATAAATCGAGTTTCAAGGTTGATGATTGTTTCGCGAAATAAATGTCCTTGGTTTTTGTAAAAAAGGAATCTTGTGTTGTGAATCAACAACAACAAAAGCAGTGACGTAATAAACAATGTTTTCGTGTACACATGTTGTTGAAACCGCTTGGACTAATGTTGTTAACGATCTTTCAGCAGCTGGGCATCTTCAAAATAAAGGTAATTTGTACAATAAAGCAAACAACTACATTAGAAAAAAGCTCTTTATTAATAATTATTCCCAATGCAATTATAAAAGCGGTTTTCTTTATGTCCAGCGGGGATGGCATCATGTTAGGAGAGCAGTTTTTCCTTCATATAGGGAATTCAGTCATTCTTCCTTGAATGCTGAATGTGGTAGATGTTGGATACTCATGCATTTCCTCCTCCTATTACCTGTTCTCGAAACATTAATGTGATTGGGTGATGTATTTGACAGAGAAAGTTAATTTTTAAGTAAATTATTTTTCTCTGAGAAACTAACCAGTTCATATTACTATTAAACCCTCCCACACCTCCCTGCAGACGTGAGCATCCTCATTGATGTATTGCTCAGCCTAAACTGGTAAACATCTAGTTTATGGGTAATGTCCTAATGATGTTAAGGGGAGGTAATTGGTAAGAGTTTCTTCCCTTTGTCTCTGGTATATAGACGGGAAAGACAACATTTTTCACTTTACTGAGGGTTGGATTCTAGAGGTAGTTGAGCTTATTTACATTAATGTGATCGGGTAAATATTCTCGGAGAAACATAATTTACTAAAAATGTACTTTTCATGGGTATGAATTTTTGTTTTGGGGGGTTGGTTTTTTGTGTGTAAAAGGGTATTTTTGGGGGGTACTTAAATCTATGGATTTGAGACAGGGTCCAATTGTTTCCTCAAAAGGATCATGGAGTCTTTACATTTTTGGTTTGTTGCAATAGTAAATTCACAGTACTTACATGTTTATTTCAACAAACTATTTAACAACATTATTGTTACTACATTTATTCCATTTCAGTGTCTCAAATTTTATGTGTGAAGTTATGTCACGGTATTACATGCTTTGTTTTGAAAGCATAAAAATTGAAATGTCTTAATAGTGTCAGAATGATAAAACTAAGAATTGTCAAAACATATACAGGTAATGTTATGTTTTCATTTACAAATCGCAAACATATAAAGGTAATGTTATGCTTTCATTTACAAATCTCAAACATAGGTGATGCTATGCTTTCATTGACAATCTCAAACATACACAGGAAATGCTATGCTTTCATTGACAAATCTCAAACATACACAAGTAGTGCAATGCTTTCATTGACAAATCTCATATATACACAGGTAATGCTATGCTTTCATTGAGAAATCTCATATATACACAGGTCATGCTATGCTTTCATTGACAGATCTCATATACACAGGTAATGCTATGTTTTCATTGACAAATCTCAAACATACACAGGAAATGCTATACTTTCATTGACAACTCTCAAACATATAGACAGGAAATGCAATGCTTTCATTGACAAATCTCAAACATAGGTAATGCTATGCTTTCATTGACAATCTCAAACATACACAGGAAATGCTATGCTTTCATTGACAAATCTCAAACATATACAAGTAATGCAATGTTTTCATTGACAAATCTCATACACCGGAAATGCGGTGCTTTCATTGACAAATCTTGTATATACACGGGTAATACACAGGTAATTCTATACTTTCATTGATAGATCAAGACATTTTTTTTCTATGCTTTCTGCAAGACATTGGAATGAAAAACTTTTTAGGGGACTCATCATTGCATCTGGTTTATGAATGAGATCTTTGTTTGATGCCTTTTTCTTCTTTAACATTTTACAGATTTAAGACCTGTTTTTGTCTTGGGGTTTTGTCATTCAGTATTTCATGTAAAAGTAATGGCTGAAACAGTTATTGTTTTAGGTATAATCATACATTGCTGTAAATAAATATACATACCAAGTCAGGAGAAGCTGATATCGACAGATTGCCTCATTATGATGGAATTGTAGCTACATGGAATATCCTGTTTCAGGATACTTTCATTTCTGAACACTGACATTTGGTTTGTAAGGATATATGAAACAAAGATTGGTGGAATGATTGACAGAAATTACAAAAAATTGCAAATTCTGAGTTACAGAAAAAGTTGTGTGCTTAAAACATTTGGCAAAATGAGTAAACTATGCATTGACTCTGATTTTTGTTCTGTGAATGGTGAGACATAGGTATCACTTTTCTGCTGGTGAGATAATCATCATCATCATCAACAGTATGTTAAGATCTTGTGTTAAAGTTTTTGAAAGTCATGTAAGTTCTACATCTATGTTCAACTTTTCTATGTTCAACTTAAACTTTGGGACAGTTTCTATGTTCAACTTAAACTTTGGGACAGTTTTTATGTTCAACTTAAACTTTGGGACAGTTTTTATGGTCAACTTAAACTTTGGGACAGTTTCTATGTTCAACTTAAACTTTGGGACAATATTACTATGTGTCTGAAGTTTATAAGTGATATGCTAGAATTTGTGTCTTACTTGCTTAATGCTGTTCACTGGCTCAATGCTGCATTTTGTGGAACTCTTCTTGAAATTTATAATTTTATCTCTTCCAGAGCCAGTATGATGATGGGGCAGAGACAACTCGGAGACAGCTGTTAGCCAGTTGCCTCCCCTTACAGATTGCGAGTGATGACTGTGTGGAGAGACTCCTAAATGTATGGCGAGGGGTGGTCCAGCGTGTCTACTACTACTACCAGCTCTCGGCCAAGTCATATTTCACTTTTCTGCAGCTAAATGGAGGGGTAAGCATCTTAAGAGTTAAAAGTCTTTGGCAAAGTAACATTGTCACAATGTTTTCCCCAGTCCTTCCTCCGCTCCTACTATACAGTATATGCAAAAGTGTTCCACCCCCACCCAACCCCCACCCCACCCCACCCGCAAACTCTGCCCCCAGGAAATAGATCAGACTTCTAAAACTAGTGTGCACATGTACAGACCATCCCCCAACATATCCATAAGTTTTAAGTCTATTTCAATTATAAAGTTTCACAACATTACATACTTCTGCAAACCATGCAGAAGCTAGATCACATAATGCCCACTTTTTTGTTCAAAAATCCTAGGGATAATAATTTCTTGGACATGGATTCATGTATGGTTGAAGTCTTCCCAAGCCTGCTTAATGGTTCATAAAATCAGAGCTTATACATTACTCCCACTTTATAAAGTTGTTTATGGGAACCATAAGAGTAACATGTTTTAAGTGATGGAGCCTTATACTGAGAGATGTGTAAAGAAGTTTGTGTCCTGATAGTGTACTAAAACACCAAAATGTTGTATTTAATGATATGAAATAACATCATAATTGGTTTTTATGAGCCAAAAACTAAAATAAAGGGACAAATTAATTAGCCATGATAAAAACAAAATTTGATTATAAGAAGGCAAGCAGTATAGTGAGGGCTTTATATTGAGTTACCACTATACTGGTTTCCAGATCACGAGAGTACATGATTCCAGTTGCATACCAGCATAGTGCAGACTAACCCCTCTTCACAAATAGTGTGATACATATTTACTTATTTACAACCTTGTCAACTGTAACAAGCAAGGGTAAGAGTCTTGCCTGGGGATACAACAACACAGATGCCAGTGATTCCAGATTTTGTGGAATTATTTTGAGAAGTCCACATTCTAACAACACAGATGCCAGTGATTCCAGATTTTGTGGAATTATTTTTAGAAGTCCACATTCTAAATATAGTTGACAACATTTAACTAAAGCATCATTCTTTGAGGTCAGATTGTGACTAAAAGGTTTTTATCTTAACACAATAGGGGAAAAAAACACATTGACTCTCATACATAAAGTCACAAACTTATTAAATGTCTGTAATTTGTTTTGCTATCTTACTGTAGGTATCCTTTTTCTCTGTGTTCAAGCACATGGCATGCTAAGTTATTCTATCCAGTAATCCAAAAGTTAAAGAATGTTTTGTTTGAAATAAGTGGTGGGGTGTACTTGGTTGTTTGTTTGTTTATGTACTGTATTTGTTATTAATGTTTTTTTAAAAGTTTGAATTGTTTTCTGATGTACAATTGATGTAATCAACCTACACTTCTCACTCGATGACTCATGCATAACAGGGTCCAAAAACATAGACTGCAGCATAAGCTAGGTGTGAGTTACTGAGAGACCTCTGAAAAATTATGAAAGAGATGGACATCTACACTGGGGCAGGAGTTTAAGTGGTTGAAAACTTGTTTAATATTCACTTTGGGAATAATTATCAATAAATAGCTGTTTCTAATGAAGTTCTTTGCTTTTCTGTATAAATTACTTTTATTTTCAATATATCATCATTTGAAACATTACTCCAGGTGGTTTCAACACACATCACATGTGTACCAATGAAAACATTGTGTAATTAAATCACTGCTTTTTGCATGTGATTGTGGATACATTCTAGTTTAATGTAGATTCAGAACAAAAAAAGATTTTTATTTAATAAACTATGGCATTTGTTCAGAGAAACAAAAACTTCAAAACTAGATTTAAAAAAAAATGTATATTAGTAAATACTGATGCTGTGATTTCATTGCAAGTTATAGCAAAATGTCTGCATATCCATGAACAAACCTCTGAGTACCAATTCGGGAATTTTAAGTTCACTATAAACTTTGGAACTCTCTTCTCCATAATGAACCTATCTGTCAGACTAAGCTTTTCATGCACCTAGTACCTGGTTCCTTTGCTGTTGTTGATCACATTTGCTAACGAGTATGATAAACCACTGAATAATGTTAGATACTTTAATTATGTTACATGTACTTGTACTGTTCAAATAGTCAATTGAAATGAGTCAACTTAACACATGACCATGACCACTAGCTCTTACACGGGTAGGATTTGCATTCCTTTTAACTACCCCTTTAGTTAACTTGATGCAGAAGACTAATTAATGTGATAATACAATGCAGGTTGACTTTAAATTGATTGTAACCATGCAACCAACACTTCCACAAGTCAGAGATCAAAACACAGCCAGTACTTAGGTTTGCACAGAAATGCTTGCAGGCATCACTGTGATGGTCAGTTGACACTTTTCAAATTTGAATACAAGAGGGCATATGTTATATGATTACACTAAAACTGAATTAAAAGATAAAACTGAGACAAAAATTTCACTTGACAACACTTATTTAATTGGTATATATTTCTTAAAGTATTGCAACCAGTAGGTATTACTGACATTGTAATTGATTTATATTTTCGTCCTATATTGTTATACGCTGCTGATTCTAAATTTCTGGGCACTAATTGCCATTTTTGACAATAAAATGAGCGATATATCAAGGTTTCATTTACCAATTTTGACTGTGTTTTCATTTACCAATTTTGATTGTGATTTTCTTCACATTCAACAAATAGGGGCCAATTCTTTTTATATTTTCTAGGAATAAAATGGGATCCACACCTGACCCTGTGTTATAAACAGGTTTGCTTGATATCAGGACGCGAGTTGTCGAGGGAGGGGCATATTATGTAAAAAAAAGCCTCTTAATACAGTTTTACCTTTATTTCCTCAAGCCCATCTTGCAGAAACTCAACATAGTGATCACTTTAGTGTCCTTGTGCATGTCCATCCAGTTCACACCCTAGATTAAACTCTGTATTAAAGTTGTTTTACTTTCCATTTATTTAAATACCATTTTGTCCCACCCTATTTGGATTCAGAATATAGCTCAGGGGTATGCTCGAAATGCAGGCCATAGCCAGCTGCTTGTTTGAGATTAAGTTGCTTAGCTTTGTATATCAAATTTTTTCCATGATTGGTTCATTTCCAACATATTTCTGTCATAAGCAAAACACATAGACAACAATATCTTAAAGTGCACCATCAGTATTAAACATGCTACATCTTGATGTTTTTATATTTTTAATTTAGATTCAGACTGACATCAGCACTAATGAGGACTGCAACGTGATTGCAACACTGCGTCTCTTGCGACTTCTTGTAAAACATGCGTGGGAACTGAGAAATGTTCTAGAGCATGGACTGGCTGTCACACCAACAGCCCCATGGAAAGGGATCATCCCACAACTTTTTTCTCGACTAAGCCATCCAGAATTTTATGTCAGACAGAGCATATCTGACCTGCTGTGCAGAGTGGCAGAGGATGCACCACATCTTATTGTGTACCCAGCAGTAGTGGGGATGTCAACTACAAAAATAGACACCAAGGACCAAGAACAATCAGGTATTAAAACATGTACACATAAACAGTTGTTGTATTAAAACATGTACACAAACTGTTGTTGTGTTCTTAAAAGTGCACACAAGTACAAGTGTCACTTGTCTTCAGTTTTTACCAATCCAATAACTCGAGTGCAGTAAAAAGCAAGACTGAGTAAAAAAAACACATAAAATGTGATGTAGTTATATGTTCATTATTCATACATATAAATCTAGTTAATGAACATGTTTGTAAGTTGTATACAGTAAAACATTTATTGTCTCGCTTGTGAAGTATCGGTGAGAGATAGGTGTCACTTGTCCAACAAAGTTGTTATTGTTGTTGGTACAGGCATCAGTGTAAGCATTTAGCACAGTTTCTCTGACACTGTTATATGTACAGTCATGAAACTTGAAGGATGTTCATGGAGGGTACTGCTCATCATAGGCAAAGTAAAGTTTTTGCATTTAGCTCTGTTTCTCTATGAAACTCATACATAATGCAACAGAAGAGCAGGTGAGACAATGCATCTGTGGAATTCTTGTTTAAAACCCATCCAAATTAATAATAGAACCACATGACATTATGCATTTTGTTCCAGAACATGCAGGTTTAGTATAATTTAAATTTGTTTATCCCAATGTTTCTTGTGTTCCACAAGGATTTTGGATAAACAAGATTCTATTGTATATAAATATATTTAAGTTAATAAAAATTAAATTAATGTCTCCTCCCCCATAGGGAGGGAGACATTGGTTTTGTGCTGTCTGTCCATCATTCCTTTCATCACATTTTCTTGCAAGCAAGATAGCTCAAAAACTATTGAGCAAAACCAGACCAAATTTGATATTTAGATAGTTCCAAGACCTGATTATGCTCTGGTGACTGACCATATTTTTCAATTGTTTTTTGGGGTTTTTTTTATACAGGTTTTGAATTTTTTGACAGAAACCTTATAAGCTTGATTAAACAAAACATCACTTGAGGTAGACAAATTGAATTTTTCTAGAAAAATGTTTGTATTTATATGTAGATGTCCTGATTAAATTTTCAGGCATTTTTAGTAAATTTTTCGTTTTTTTAAATCAGTTTTTTGAACTTTTGGTATTGAGACTTTTTTATAACAAAAAGCTTGTTAGCACATTTTATGAAGTAGACGCATGAAATATTGTATTGCATGTTTATAGTCATACATTTTATAATTTTTGGGATGTAGATATTTTGGTCTGCAGTGTTTTAAAAACAAAAATCTTTTTTGGGGGAACCAAGATTTCAGCCTCTTTGCCCCCTCTGTTGGACAGATGTTAAACTTGTCCTAATTTTTTCAAAGTTGAATCTTTATCTATGGTACTTACATTGACCATACTGTTTATGAGAAGACTTTTTAAATCCGGACCTTAAAAATGATAAAACTTGTACTTCACACTTCTAACAAAATTTCATTTTATTCTCCTTAATTTCTCCTTTGAATACATTTCCCTATCACATTAATGTTAGGAAAGAAGCTCTGCTACCTCTCAAATCCAACATTACAAAAAGACAATTTTTTTTTCTTTCTTGTCTATATAACATGTTGACAAAGGGAAGAAACCCTTATCCATTACCTACCCTGACCACCACTAGGTGGCTATGGCTGTTTACTCAGTGTTAGCTTTTGCTGGATATGATCAACATTGTAAATCAGGGCTGCATGGAAGATGTGGCAAAGTTTGGATGCTATGCTCCATTAGAAAGTCAGGACAGCAGATTTATGCATCGGTGAATTGTCATGGAGTAGATGGATACCTCAGGTACCAGTGCATGGATGGGAAGTTTGGTCCCACAACTTTTGGCAGCACTTTGGAGGCATAAAATGTCCAGTGACACTAGCAGAGTCAGGCACAGGTACATGGATAACTTGACCTTTTGCATAAAAAAATAATGTGTATAAAACTTTCTCGACAGTCCAACTATGTTGAGCGATTTGTGGTCTCTGCTCATTTTCTCCAATACAGATTTTATTAATTTGTCTTTAGTTGAGTTCATAAAATTAAGTCCATGTTTCATCGCCTGTGACAATCTTGTTCAAATGTCTCTGGTCACTCTTTTCGTATATAGCGAGTAGCTGTTTGGTGATTTTCATGCAGTCTGTTTTGATCAGCCATCAACAAATGCAGGATATATTTTCCTCAAACCTTTCTGAGCTTCAAATGATTCTTCAATATATTAAAAACAGCTGATGAATTAATGTCCATGATAATTGAAATATCTTCCACTACGTATTGAGCATCTTTATCAATTGACCCTTTCACAACAGCCACTTCCCACCTACCAATTGCAGACAACAGTCTTCCAGAACATAGGTCATCTTCCATGGATTCATGACCATCTTTAAAATAATGAAACTGCCTCAAAATTGTAGGGTATGACAGAGAATTACATCTGTAAACTTTATCCAAGTCAGCCCTGATATCAGTCAGAGTACCCTAAGAGCACCTGGAATTTACAGTATGCTTTTTGCTCATTAGCAGAACTGTTCTCCTTCTCCAACATTTTTAGGTCACTGTCATTTACCTATGTTAAGTCACATACATATATCTGCATTTGAATGGTGTACTGCATGTGCATCTGCAGATCATCTTATAGAATGTTATTTCGTTTATCGATCAGTGTTAAATTTATTGACAGGTTCAAAGAAACAAAAAAGTTATAACAAAATATTCAGAACATTTAAAATTGCCATGATTTTTCATTGGATGGCACCACATCATGCGATCTGTAATATTTCTTCATGTCACATAGTTGTGATGTTATTGATTTTTACATTACATCAAAATATTAGGTTCTTAGCATAATGCAGTTTAAATGGGATTTGTACAGTTCTAAAGCAAATGAAAATGAAACTTTTATGAAATAATGTAATAAAACAGTTACAGACATTTCTTTCAACGAGTATAAAGTTTTTTGAATCAGTAAACCTATCAAAATGTACGGGTGCAAGCATTTTAAGCTGGCAGAAGATAACCATATTACTTGTCTCAATTGTATGGGGTACAATTTGGGTCATACCTGTGACATATGCACATGATGGTCAGAAAATGTATGGCCGATCATCTTTGCCAAACAAATTAAATGGGCAAGCGAAAGAGCAAGAAAACACAGCAGCAGAGACGTGGACTCCATCAGTATTGCCTCAGTTAACTGATTCCAATTAGCAAAGACCTTGAAGGCAGAGGGCTCACTGGTCCAGAAGAAAATTAAGAAGGCCATATCCTCATGGTACTTCTGGGGTCTGTACCATATTGGTATGGCGGCCCATCTGGACCAGTGATTTGCACAAAAACACATCCCAATGCTGGTTATGGTGATCTTTTCCGGGATAGCCAGTACCTGACTTTGGATTTTAGCTGACTACAGTCAACAGCAGCTCTGACACAGCATCAACCTATGCCTGGGGTTCCTGGGTACAGGGATCTATTTTCCCCATATCCCCAGTCAAGGCTTCATGAAAGAAACAGTTTCTGACATCCAAAATTGCTAATCGCAGCACTGGCTCTGACCAGCATGGTCATTGAAGAACAAATGGTCTTTATCCAGTATTTGACTCTCAGAAGTATTGCAGACTGACACTGGACAGCTCCAGCACAGGCCCCAACTCCGTCACAACCTGGCACCATCTATGGCAATGTTCAAGTCCCGGATGCTTGGTACCATATCCGTTCCATCAGTGTTTCACAGTGTCACAACTTGGCCAGAATTCCAGTCAAGTTCACTGTCCTTCTCAGCTGTCTTTGCCAGCTTCATCAGAGGCATCGCAAGAGGCATCCATGTCCCCCCATTATTGTGTGTTTGAAAACTTGCACTTGCAAGCACTATCTTCCTTACTCGTTCTGATGAAGTCCGGAGAGGATTCAGCCTTCTGACAACTCCAATCAGCTTTTTAACAAAGCTTTCTATAAGGCACATATGGCTGTATTTCGAACTGAGGTCCCAACTGTCATGAGAGATGATACAGACCTGGGAATGCCAAGACCCACATCAGTTCATATGGACCAGAAGTCCTTTCTCGACACAGTAGCTGGTTCAAAATCCCATTGCAATAGGATCCATGCTTCACTTGGTATCCATGGCTATATTTCAGCAATCTGAACACAGCCAAGTCTGGTCCATTGATAACCCTGCTGGTCATGCTTGTGAGTCAATCTCACAGTTGGTGAGTGTTCTGAACAGAGCAGCGCAACACATGCTTGCTGGTGCTATAGCAGCATCAGTGAACTTACAGCTTGCAGAAAGTGATGCCTTTCTTTCCACATCTGCCTTCTTTGAGGAACACCATAAAGCCACACTTATATCACAGCCTCTGTCCAGCCTGCTTTTCCATGGTCACATACAGGAAGTTCAGAAACAGGCCACCAAAGAGGCAAATCTTGCACAGGCCCAACGTCCTCGAGCTAAGCCCTCATTTAAAAGTTGAAACCAGAGAAACAGGAAGGACACACACACCCCAGGGCACGCCTAACAGGGAAAGAGTACTTCCAGCCCTTTTCTCAGACAAGAACATAATTGCAAAGGGTCACTGGCAACAAAAGGTGAGGAGACAAGGCTTACTTCCATCCCAATTTCTCTACCTGTCAGATTCCATCAAGCAGAAAATGATGCCAAGCTCATGCCACCCTTTTCACACATCCTTGTGGGTGGGGCAGACTCAAACACTTCGCTACAGAATGAGAAAACTTTTGCTTCGATGATCCATGGGTCTTACAGATCGTCTCACAGGGCCTCCAGATCACGTCCAACACCCCTCCCTATTGTCAAGGGCTCCTTATGCTACAAATGTCCCAAGAGACACATTCAGAGCTGATGTTTTGTAGCAAGAGATAAACAGTCACCTCACAAAAAAATGATGGTTGAGATTGTTCAAAGCATAAACTTGCATGGATTTTACTCCAGACTGTTCATGGTGCCATAGGCCAGTGATAGCTTCATCCTGTCATAGATCTAAGCTCTCTCAGTCTTTTCATTTGGGTACCATAGTTCAGAATGGAGACATCAAAACTGGTTCTCAGTGCCATTCAGGAGGGAGATTTCACAAAAAGTTTAGATCTTCAGGATGCATAACTCCATATCCCAGACCACAAGACTTCCAAGATATTCCTGAAGTTCACATTCAGGGATACAGTATAGAAAATCATGGCACTTCTTTTTAGTCTGAACATCAGTCTCTTGGTTTTCATGAGAATTATGGACAGAATCATGTCACACTTCAGAGCCACTTCCATGTCTATGACTTGCATCTTCCTGGATGACATTCTGCAAAAACACCAGGGGAGTGGTATTCAAGGTGAAGACATTAATATGCTTGTGTAACTTCTGCTCTACCTTTGAGTCTTTGTCAGTAATGACAGATTTGATATTGTCCCATCTCATAATTTTAACCACTTGCACTTGGAGTTCAAAACCCATGTGCACAGGGTCTGTCTCTTCAGAAACATGCCATGAAAATCATCATGATGGTGTGTACCATTCTTTTAAAGACCCTGTTGGGCCTCCTCACAATGGCAGTTGATCTCGTCATCTTTGGATCAAACAACCCCTGTTTCATGATACATGAGGTCCCATCTCAGCAAATGGGAGAACATCACCTGGGTTACAATGGGTATTTCCTTATAGATTGGCCAGTATGGGCTCCCACCTCCTACCATTGTTTTGGCAAGTCAGCGGGTGTGGCCCCTTTCAGGAGTGTTTATTACACATCAATCTCCTGGAGATGAAGGCCATAGTGAATACATTTCAATCATGGCAGGAGATGCTGTCTGGAGAGGGCATTCTCATCCTCTCCAACAACTCTACTGTATTAAATTACATCAGATTGTAAGGGGGAAACTGATCTCCAATTTTGTGCCTTCTGGTTTGCGATTTTGTCAGGTGGTGTCATCATTGATTCCATAAGGGCTTTGAAGCAAACTGAGCTGGAGAGAAGAGGGAGATCTCATTTATTTCTTCCACTGGAAGAAGGAATGAATGTTATCTCAGTTCAGGATTTATTGTCCTGGGTACAATGGGTTATTCGCTCTGCATATAAAGAACTAACCCAAGACCAAATAAATTTCTTGCGCATATTGTCTCACGAGGTTAGGGCAGTCACCACTAACATAGCATTCAAGTGTAACTGTTCCCTAACTGTCAATATCCAAGGAGTTGGATGGAGGACAGAGACAAAAGTCTCCAGAGTTTTCTAGCTCCACGACCTTTCATCTCAAAGGGGTCAGTTTGACATGGTAGGACCTATAGCAGCAGCACAACAGGCTACCTTCCAGTGTCATTCAGGAGCTTCACAATGATGTGGCCACTCAACTTATGCAGATTTGTAGAGGTAAAATTTTCACTATAAGCAGCATTTAGGTACACCGCTCCCTCGATAACTCGCGCACAATGGGGTCCAAAAACATAGACCGCACTATAAGCGAGGGCGCGAGTTACCGAGGGACCTCAAAAAAATTAAGAAAGGGATGCCATCCCCGCTGGACATCGAGAAAACCGCAGTGGCTGTGGGGTGGGGGTAGGTAACAGGGCTGTTTAATGGCTGAATACTCGTTTTATAATTACATTGGGAATAATTGTCAATAAAGAGCTTTTTCTAATGTAGTTGTTTGCTTTTCTGTATAAATTACCTTTATTTTCAAGATAACGAACCTCTGAAAGATCGTTAACAACATTAGTCCAAGCGGTTTGAACAACACGTGTACGCGATACATTGTGTATTACATCACTGCTTTTTGTTGTTGTTGATTCACAACTAAACAAGATTCCTTTTTTCAAAAACTATTGACATTTATTTCGTGAAACAACCGTCAACATCGAATCTCGATTTATTTATTGTTCCATTAGTAAAATATGGATGCCGTGATTTCATATCAAGTAACAGTGAAACTTCGTCTCATCCTTGATGAAATCCCTGAGTAGCATGTTAGAAAGTTCAATACAAACTCTGGAACTCGCTTCTCCGTAATGAACCGCATCTGTAAAACAAAACTTTTATTCTCCAAGTACTTATTTGGCTTGGTTGCCTTACTATCTTTGATTACATTTGTGAATGAGTAGGCTAATTTAAGTTAGTTTAATTATATTACTTACATAATAATATTTATAACAGTGTTCGATTGATCAATTGAAATGAGTTGACCTGACACGCGGCTGTGACCGCTAGCTCTTACGCAGGCAGAATTTGCACGCCTTTTAACTTTTCTGTTATTCCACCCCCTTTGTTTGATTTGATACAAAAGACGTAATTAACGTGATAATACAAAGCAGGTCTGCTATTAATTGAGTGTAACAACACAACATATACTTTCGCAAATCGGAGATAAAAACAAAAAAAGGTCGGCACATAATTAGATTCTCATGGAAATTGCTCGCAGCGATAGCTGGGTCAGTTGAATTTTAATTTTCAGGTTTGAATACAAGAGGGCTTATTGCATTTATGATGATTACACTGAAACCGAATTAAAAGATAGAGCTAAAACACATATTTCACTTGACAAAACTTATTTAATTGGTATTTATTTTTAAAATGTTGCCACCAGTAGGCTTTAGTGACGTTTTCATTGATCGAAATTTCGTTGAATATTGTTATTTATCGTGTACTGTGAATGTTGTTTGGAAAGAAAATTGACAAAATATTTGACTTCTTATTAAAAGTCGAAAATTTCATGATGATGATTCAAATTTCTGGGTACTAACCACTGGTTTTGACGATAAAACGAGCAATATATTAAGGTTTCATTTACTAATTTTTGATCGCGATTTTTTTCACCTTCAACAAATAGGGTCCATTTTTTTTTTTTTTTTTTTAAAATTTTCTAGTTTAAAAAAGATGGGATCCACGTCTGGTCCGCGTTATAAGCGGGTTCGCGAGTTATCCGGGCGCGAGTTATCGAAGGAGCGGTCTATATCTGTATGCTAACTCTAGCCCATAATTCTCATGAGATTTGAAGCTGCTTCATGTACATAGCTGACTGGAGATTGGGCCTTCTCTGGTGTAAGGGGCTTTAACTCCCTCCACCTCTTACCTATTCACTTGTGTATTATGATTGGGTAATACATTTGAAGAAGAAACCAGTTTTTGGAGTAAAATATATTTCTTTGATAATACTTACCCTGTCATAATATTGGCACAACCTCCCAACCTCCCCACAGTTACATTTTAAAACCTGAACATATATGTCTGCTTCAGTAGTAACTGAAGTATGGATGGGATTTGGCACCAATCCCTCTCTCCAAAGGGAGATCACTCATGTCTGATTTCCACCTAGGTGGGCAGATGACTTTTAGTACTTGTTGCTAAAAACGAGCTTGATAAGGCTGGATTTGTGAGTTAGTGGATATAATCCTATTGTATTATGATCGGGGCAATATTATCAAAGAAATATTCTATTTAAAAAAAAAATTTGTTGCAAAAAACCATAATTATATGTTTAATCAAACTTTAGTATGTGTGTATATCTTGACATTGAGACAATCAGGTTCAGTGATCTTCAATCCATGATATCAGGTTCAGGGTCAAAGGCCATGACAAAGAATTTTGTATTATACTTTCAGGTATCTTGTGAACATGTTGACTTGAACATGTAGGAAGATATTTTTGTTACCAAATTTGGTATGTTTGAGTTTGTCAAGGATTTCAGAGATGGTTTCAGTAGAATTAGAGGACAGAAGAAACAGACTTCATGGATTTTTAGAAATTCTTTTTAACCAGTAGAGCTTCAGTCTCTTAGAGGGTATCTTGTTTGAATATGCAGTAATATTTTTCCAAACACATATGATTATATAGAAAATGTTATGCTAATTAGTACACTTGTTTATCTCATCTCTGATGATTCATCACTATCAAACTGATGTGATTGTATATTCTAGGTATGTTGAACAACTACCTGGTAGACACCAGTACTTATGTTGATGGTGAAGAGGGAGATGACCCACCCTCTCAGGAGGAGGAAGAGGAGGGGGATATAATGGATGAGTCCAGTCAGAGAATGCTACAAAACTGTCTTACAGCCATTGTCGAGACCCTTGCCAATAACAATCCCAGGTAAAGCTCAATGATTTTTGTTATGTAGGTGTTAGCAGATAGCACAATATAACCATAATATTTCTGGTGGCAAAAGTAGCATGTGCATCAGGTGTTTACATTTTGTCTCCATGTTTGAGAAGGTCATACAACATAGATTACAGTGTTCTTCACAGGTGGCAAGTATTTCATGGAACCCTTATAGTTCTGAAATAATAATCTTTCAACCTCTTTCTATGTTGCAGAATTACCAGGTGCCATTTCTGATTTAAGGTGCACAAACAGCAGTTAGTCTCTTAAATCTGGAAACAGAATTCTGAATTGGAAATGATTTCTCTAATGTTTGAAGGCTCTCTTTCATTGGTTAGGCAGCTTTGAAAATGTTATTAGGAAAGTAAATGTTTGTATGCATACAAATATGCAAGCAAACTTTCATGTGTTTGCAAGTAGTGGGCTTGCAAACACATGAAAGTTTGCTTGCATATTTGCATGCATTTGTAGATGACCTGATTAAATTTTCAGGTCGTTCCAGAAGTTCATTTTTTTCCAACATATTTTAACTTTCTGCACTTTGACGTTTTTTTTAACAAAAACTTGGCACAATTATGCAAAAACCACTTGAAGCATTGAAGAAGACGAATGAAATTTTAAGGCATGACCAGATTAGATTTTCAAGGCAGTACAGAACTTTTTCAGTTTTGTGTATGTCTGACATAAAATAGAGTGTATTATGTTGTGATGTTGTCTCTGTCTGTCCATCTGTCTGTCAGATCCCTATTTTGTTTCTGTGGAAGCTTGCACTTTTGATAAGGAAGAAGTCTATTGATTCAGAGGTAAAAAGGTCCAAGGTCAGGAGCACTGTGACTGAAAGAAGAAAAATGGTTTCCAAACAATAACATTAGTTTTATATCACTAACCTGGACCAAAGTTTGTTAATGGTTTGCACATGGGGTAAGGAAGAAGCCTATTGACTTTGGGGATCAAAAGGTCAAAGATAAAGGTCACTGCCAGAAAGTAGCAAAATGGTTTCTGTATAATAACTTTAGTTTTGCATCACAGACCTGGACTAAACTTTGTGGATGGCTTGTATTTGGCATAAGGAAGAAGCCTATTGATTTTGAGGTCTTAAAGGTCGTAAGTCTAGGTTACTGGCTGAAAATGGAAAATGGTTCCTGCCCCAAAACTTAAGTTTTTAACTATGTACCACAATCAAAATCAGTGGATGGCTTACACTTTTGGTAAGAAAGAAATCTATTGATTTTGGGGTCAAAAGGTCAAAGGTTAAGGTCACTGTGACTGAAAGAATAAAAATGATTTTTGTGTAAAAACTTTAGTTCCAGACCACATACCTTGACCAAAGTTTGTGGAGGCTTGAACTTAAGGTAAGAAAGAGGCCAATTGATTTTGGGGTCAAAAGGTTAAGTGTTAAAGTCATTGTTATTTAAAGAAAATGGGTTTTGCAGAATACATTTTTTTTCTTGAGCAAGTTTCTTGACCAAAGTTTGTGGAGGGCTTACACTTGAGAAAGAAGCTTATAGGTTTTGGGGTCAAAAGATTAAAGGTCAAATATCATGGCAAGTCTAATAAGAAAATAATGTTTTCTTCACAAATAATTAAGTTTAGTTCAAGAATGCATAGTTTGCCCAAGAGTCAAGATCACTGAGACTCTTTGGTGAATAACCTCCAGAAAGAACCATATCCTACTAGTACCTATATAGATGACAGTTAGACATGGATGTTTAGATGCATATGTATATGATTTGATTAGATTTTCATGCAATTATAGTGATATTTTTAAAACATTTCAAATTTTTAACATTTGTTGGACTTGGACATTTTTGTCTGCATGTCTGTAGTGGGAGCATATTTTTTTTACAAACAGAAATCTAGTTTATGATCATTAGCAATATCAGGTAATTGGCAAGTCATGCCTTGGGATCAGAAAACCAGCTCAGAGTCTAATTGTAATAAATTTTGTTCAGCTATGGACTGTTTTACTGATATCTACAAGGGAAAGGGTTAAATGCCAGTGAATTATTGTAGCCATCATCATAATGCTAATGGACTACATGAAAATGATGTTGGCTGTGGTCCTAAGAATGCAACTCTAGATGCAAAATTACTGATCACAACAGAATAGTCCTACAACTGTAAGGGTGACTGGTGAAAGTTGCAGCTCTTTGGCTGATAGTTTTCATCAAAATTGATCAATATGACAGGAATAGATGCTGTATCAAATATCAGTAATGTTTGTCTGTGCAGGCTAACTAAGAAAACATTACTGCCCTGTGAAATTTAACATGTTGGCATATCAGTATGCGAATTTCTGGTATTTAGAAGTTCAGCTCTCCAGCATTATACTGCACTTTACTATAATGTGATTCTGGATATAATGCCATAACTCCATGGACCCCTTAACCAAACATTATTTTAGAACTTTGAACATTCATCAGCTGAAAAGTTGACATCAAACCATTGTACTTGATTTTGACATTGCCAGAATTTGTATTCTATGTCAGATATTGTATTCCTACCACATATGAAATTGCCCATATCTCTAATGAGCTACTATTGTAATCAGTCTGTGTCAACTATTGTATTTGGTAACAATACACAGGACTGACGAAATTGCTTTTGGCACCAAATCCACTCCAGCAGATCAGCAACATAATCTCTCTGTTATCACACCTCACTGATCATGCAGTTACATTAGGACATGTCAACGTTAATCCTTTCTGTGCCATTCAAGTGTCAATAAACATTTGCCTATGATAAGCTCATCTTTTGTATTTGTCATGCAAAACTAGTGACTGAAGTGCTCCTGTGCATCCTGGCGAGCGTTATCCAGTCACTAGAGAAAAAGCATGGGTTACTGATAGATGCTCATTTGCATAATGTAGCTACTAATAAGCTCAATTAAAACAATTAATGTGGCTGGAAAGCCAGCACATTTAGCTTTTAAACAACATCGACTTAAAAAAAAAAAAGAATGATTAGGTCTCGAACAATATAAAATCATGGAATATTTAAAGTAGGCTTGATGGGATGTTACAGATGCTGTCAGTGCATGCCAATCGTGCAAAATTTGTACAAATTCGCGCACTTGGAGAGCAGTGATGCACAAGAACTCCCAAAAATTAGTTGAAGTTGTGCATATAAAAATGTACTCTCAGTAATATGCAATTTTATTTAACTGTTAACCGTTAAAGTGCTTGCCGCGACACAAGTTATGCTCCAAAGAGGTCTTGTAGAGCTTGTCATGATATTTTCGGGTAGGCAACTGTTTACACATCTGGGTACTTCGGTTTAACATGAATGGTTGTTAAGCTAAATTTGATTAGCACATTGGGCCATGGAACAAGCATTCTGTCATAGTTTTCACCTTGCACCAAGGAAGTTTTACAAATGCTACCTAGAAAACCCAAAATGGCAGACTCCAAACATTGTTCATCTTCATATGACGATTTAGTTTGGTAAATACTGGCCTATAATGCGATGATGACAGATTTGTAAAATTTTGATGTATATCAGATTATTGGACCTGGGAAAGTGTATATTGGAGGAGACTGGATGGATAGATAGGTAGATATTTTGGAATAATAAAGACAAAACCAGTGTAAAATACAATTAGGTATATTATCGAGTGGAATATGTCACAAATAAATTGACAACTTACATTTTGTTCATCTTCATGTCATAAAAATCCATAGAAATCTATAATGATTGACATTTTAAGTCCGTTGATACGATAAATCCATAAATTCTATCATAGGTCACATACCAGCATAAAAATAGTAGCCCAGAATGATCCGATTCACAATGTCCCATAATATGTTAATTCCACACGTCTCACAAATAAACATTGAAAGTCAAGTCCACACTATTGTGATTCACAGTATCCTATAAAGGTCACTGTCTAATGTCATCAGGTACAAAGTCCAAGAATTCATTTGCATCATCTGAGTGATGAATTATAGTGCTGAAATCCTCCATCATCGTCTAGTCATTGTAAATATTGTCCAACTTCGATTCCTCGTCTTTACTGTCATATGTGGGTTCTTATGTGGAGACTGAGCTTGGGCTCAGTAAGTGACACTTTTATCATACAGTCTGTGAAATCTATTAAAGGATGCAACTGAACAGGTGTCAATTGTGCGGCAAGATCACAGGGAGGTCAAATAACCACCCTCTGTTACTTGGCACTGAACAAGTATCAACTATGTGGCTCAGTCAAAGGGTTGTAATATGGGAAAACAAAGAGGGTGCTAAGGGATTAAGGTTAAATACGTATTTCTAAGTTGCTTAGAACTCTACTTGGCACTGAACAAGTATCAAATTTGCAGCTCGATCAAAAGGATTGTGATCTTGAAAACAAAGTCAGGCAGTGCTTCCTTTACAAGCCATGGGCTTATCAGCCCACATGCACTGGCAGAAAACATGGGAAATAACATGGGAAATATCACTTAGGAATTAGATCTGGCTGATGGAAAAAGAAAATATAAATCAAATCAAAACTTTTATTGCATCAAACACAGTGTTAATACAGCAAAATGCAAAATATAATATAGATACAGGTTGTTCAGACTTGCACGAAAATGGAAGCAATATACTTACTACTAAACATGCACAGTAAACAACACTGATGAACACTTCACTTTGTGGTGGATAATATTTAATTTACCGGTAATATTTAATGGGTCAGCTTATGCACGGGTCATGCACTTTATAATGTTTTGACCTATTCAGTTTATGGGGTCAGCTTATACTCAAGTATATATGGTAACCCTCTAAGGAACGGTTAAGATAAATTGAATAAATGAAAATCTGAAAAGAAATTAAAAGTAATCATATTTATGTGATCAAAATACCTCTGTCTGAACAAGCAGACTGGCAGTAATGGACTTTAAACCCTAATACAGCATTATGGAACATATAATAAATCTGGCATATTAGTCAGCAAAGCACTGATTCAAGAAAGTGAAACTTTGGCAGAGCTCATGTTAGTGAAAAATCTTATTTTGGAGCAGAGATATCCAAGAGACAAAACCTACGAGATGTGGAGAATTGTACATAACAACCATAAAGAACAGTTTCCCAAATTGTTCAGGCTGGCTAAGCTAGCTATGCATATGCCCCTTCAGACAGCAGACTGTGAAAGCGGGTTCTCAGCACTGAACAATATTCATACACAGATAAGGAACAGATTAAGCTCAGAAACAATCAACAGATTGGTGCTTATACAACTAGAGGTGACATCTTTTAAAGATTTTGATTTCAATAGAGCTCTAACAGAGTAGAGCAGAGAGATGGATTTTTAAGTCTTAGGTAAATATTGATCTATGGTCGTTTCCTCCTCCTCCCCCCCCCCCCTTTTTTCTACTCCCTTATTTTGGTGACAAGGGGGGGAGCTCCTCCCTTTAGATAAAATCCTGGCAGTATCTCTGGATGTTATTCTTTGTGTGATATACATGTACATGTTAGCTGGTATGGAAGCTGGAAATACACATCATGCTCATTGAACAGTGCACATTCTATTTGGATTAGTACTTTCTGTGAATAACTGTGCTTGTTTTTGACATCATTTGATTTCGGATGACTTACATACAAATGTAAGTTTGTTATTTTATGCTTTAGAACTGCTAAAAGTGTTCTGCACATGGTGTGGTGACATTCAGTCACTGATCAGCATTTGTAACTTGTGCTTGAGCTGAAGATGAGATTTTTTATTGACAAAAATGACATTACTCATTGCACATTTTTACAGTTTGAAAGTTTCGAGTAAAGAATTTAAATTTTGAGTAAAATTTACACTGAAGAAAAATTTGGCAATCTCTTTTTGCATAAAAATGTAATTATTTTATTCTTTGAAGTCCTTGCAATACAAAAAAAGGTAATACCTCATAGGTAAGTCCCGTTAAGTGGACAGTTAACCTCAAAACCAACAAAGCTGAATGCAAATGCCTGAGGCATCAATGATAATTGGTCATGTACAGGTGACTAGCAGTGGATGTGGTAAGCTTGTAAGCAGAAGGTAGAATATGTAACTGAGTTCACAGATCACATTAATAGAATTGATCCAGATATTACATTCACCTTAGAAAAGGAAAAAAATGGCGGATTAGCATTTTTGGACACGAACAAGGTCAGAAACATTGACGGCACCTTGAAAATTATGGTTTATCGTAAACCTACGCATACAGACCAGTTCCTGCATTTTGACTCGCACCATCCATTAGATCAGAAACTTGGGGTTGTCAGAACATTACATCATAAAGCCAATGTCGTTACATCTGACCCCACAGATTCAAAACAAGAACTCCATCATGTCAATGCTGCCCTCAAGAGGTGTCATTATCCGGATTGGGCAATTAAGAAGGTTACCAACAAGCTGAACGCTCGTCAAAGTGACAGTACCAAGAAGAGCCGACCAATAACTAAAAAAAGTGACTTGAAAGGTAGCATCATCCTACCTTATGTGAAAGGTACTTCTGAATGCCTGAAACGCGCTTTTCAGCGACAGAAAATTAATGTGTTTTAAACCATACCGGACCCTAAGACAGATGCTAGTTCACCCAAAGGATAAGTCTAATAAGAAAGATATTTATGGACCTGTCTATCACATAAAGTGTGAAGGACAAGGGGACAATCAGGGCCATCACAACTACATTGGGGAAACGGAAAGGACATTGAAAGCGAGATTCATCGAACATAGAAGACCAAGTTCAAGTTCGTCTGAGGTATCACGACACATCCACACAGTTTGCCCAGGCCATACGGTATCTTGGGACACAGTAAACATCTTAGATTGAGAACAATCATGGTTTGAGCGGGAGAGGGGGGGGGGGGTTAAAGAGTCTATATACATACATCTGTGCTTACATACCAATGCGAATAGGGATGCGGGCTGTTAAAATCTGCCGCATATCTATGACAATTTGTTAACGTCACTCACTATTCCCTCGGGTGATGTTAACAATCAGTAGAGAATAAATCATTCTGCTGATGAAGTCCTTAGTACAAGGACGAAAGCTTCAGGTTAGCTTTCAATTTATTTATTGTGTATGAAATTGAACAGTTTAAACATTATCAGCGATGGTAAGCTTGTTGTTTGATGTTTTCTTTGGTCTTTAACTAGTTAATCCAAGTACAAGTTAAACTCTTACTTTTAACAATTAAAGGCTAATCCTATTGACTGTTGTTCCCTTTCATCGCTGGATTACCAATGCAATCCATGAAATTTGGCAGTTGGACACCAAACTCGATACATGACTTTCAGACCATGTGATAGTGATATAAATGAAGGCAGCTACTGGAGGAGTGATCATTATCTTCTAAAATGCAGAAAAAAAGTTATTTCCAGCAAGTCGCTCATCCTGGTCCTGCGTTGCCTCCACCACCTGCACAGCTTACTAATGCTCTATCACCAGATTCCCTAAAGTTATTCTCACTGTTTAATTCGAAAACCGAAGTTTAAATTTCTATACTCCACAAATCCCCCCCAGTTAGAGTTGAAAGCCAGAGTCCTGCCTGACAGCTATGTCAACAAAATCTGCAACAAATTGGAGATGTGTTGTCGCTATATGATAGTTCAAAAGCAGTGGATAGCTGATTTTGCAAAAGTTAATGGTGTGAATACGGTGGCCTGAAATTTGACGTGACAAGAAAGAATGTCTACAGATGGATAAGTACAGATTGTTCTTAACTGATAAAGACAAAGTATGAAAATTATGGGAAAGGTGGAGGTCGATGATTGCATTGTAGAATGGGTATTGCAGCTGAGAGACATGCAGTTACCAATTTTCTTCCATTATTCTTATCAACAGGGTTGTCACCCTCATGAAAATGCACAATAATGATTTCTGCACTTCTAGAGGCTAGCTGCAGAAGTTTATGTTGCATAATAATTTGGTATTCAGAATGTAAACTTCTCTGGTACAGAAGTTACCCAGTGACCTTGAAATGAAATTATGTGATTTTCACCAATTAATCTGCATTAAGTTCAAGAAATATGATTATTCCTTACACCAGGGGTGTCAAACATTTGGCCCCCGGCCCGGATGAATTTGTTTTGTTGGCTGTGGTCTCAAACAGGGTATCTTCTATAAAGAGAGAGAAGTAATCCACTGGTTTTGCTGTGGAAAGATAGAAATCAGCCAGTAGTTTGGGACCAGCAGGAAGATTACTCCTGTGAACTTTGCAGCGACCACCATTTTATGCATCCTCACTTTCAGTGTTTAATTGGGTGAAACCTGATTTTGATTCAGGTCAGAGTTGTTCAGGCACTAGGTAAATCCTCAGCACTAAAGCTAGAAAACTCGTGTTCAGAACTTCCATTTATAATTTCTCATAATCTTTGGCTGTTCACATTGCTATTACTGTCCAAGCCATAGTCTGCCATTTTGTGTAAGCAGGGTATGTGTGTGTATTTGTTTCCAGCTTGTAATCTATTATTTATTGAATTGAAAATTTCAATATGTATAAAATTTATCATGAATTAGGATGGGACTATTTTCTTTCAAACCGATAGGCTGAAAAAAAGAATGTCCTACCTTTATTGACTAAATCTACTCCTAAACATATACCTATTTTTAAACTTGCCAAATTTTGTCATTAGGGATATACCTATTTTTAGACTTGCCAAATTTTGTCATTAGGGATATACCTATTTTTAGACTTGACAAATTTTGTCATTAGCGATATGAAGTATTCATCAAAAATCATCATGGAGGGGAAAGGGCATGTTCATAGGTAAGTGAAGAGGCAACATATCTAATCATTAGGTAGTAGAGAGTTAAAGAAGGAATGGTTAATTGTAATTGGGATTTTAATGACTACAGTGCCATTAAGCAACATGTACTTTGATCTATTTATGGTAAGTAGCATATGGCACTATCCATAGGTTGAGGAAACCAGTAACCAGATTTAACTCCTTTTTTTCTTTTCATTTTGGTTCAGAACAATCTGCACTCTGCCTGCAGACCTTTCTCAGCAATCATGGTTAAAGAGGACTCAGTAAAAGTCTGTAGTGTTTATATCTGGTTTTGTGATGTGGTCATTCATAGCATTGTTGAAACACATATTTTGCCTAAAAATCATGGCTACTGGTTGCATTCAGCAGATGGTCTCTCACAATAGTGCATTTATATAATAAAATTGATCCATGCATGATGATTTTGGTCATAAATAACAGGTGGTCACTTGTAGCACAGGTCACACCAATCAGGTTTTACTATAATACCATTTCAGATATGCTGGATAATTTATGACACAAGTTTGTTTCATTATTTGTCTATACATAAACTTTTGTGTCATTATCATAGTATAAGCTGATTAAATACATCCTGTGTTTCTTTATAGAACAATTCTTACTGTATGTAATTAATGCTTTTATTGTATTGTATGCATTAACAGATAGCAAGACATCAGGGCTGTCTCTCTGATATTGCAATATGATACATGTCATCTGTCTCGCTGATATTGCGATTTGATACATGTCATAATACAGATATCACAATAAATATTGTATTTTACATATCATCACAATTCAATACTACCTTAGCACTTGCTCTCCAACAGTTTTACAGCAGTGTATTCCACTGTCAGAACTAATCATGGCACAGCTTACCGTATATACTCGCGTATAGCCGGGTCCAAATGCAAACAGCATAGACCCTGATCTGCCGTCGCATAATGCGCCGGCAGATCAGGGTCTATGTTTTTTGTTGTACTGATTAGTCCATACAGACTGCATAGACCCAAATCTTCCGGCGCATTATGCGATCGCAGATCTGGGTCTATCCAGTTTTCAGTTGGTATAGGCTTATATGCGAGTATAGATGGTAAATTCTGATGTGAGTAACCTGAGATTTGTGGCAAATATGATGTATCACCATTTAAACACCAATTACCATAAAAATACAAATGTACCTAATACGTATTGCTATTTGTTACAGCTCATAGGTATCAGTTTTTCATTGTTGCCTGTAATGTTAAGATTTTGTGTTAACATTTTTGAATTCATTTAAAGGGGGTGTAATACTATTCATCATACAAGAAAAACACGGATAATAAGCAGTAAGCAATACACTGCCATTAAATGACAGCTGGGACATAGTGTTCCGTATTTGTTCATGTTCTTGATGTAGGCTGTTGTGTTTCCTACAGGATGATCTCAGATGTGAAGCAGTTGATTCAGGAGCTGAGACGGATCACACTGTTGTGGGATGAGCTATGGCTAGGCACCCTCAATCAGCAGCACCAGGATGTCATGCGCCGCATCTCACAACTCGAAAATGAGATCAAGAAAGTCAACACCAACATATCCCTCAGTAAAGAAGAGAAGACAACCATCATCCGAGAAAAGCACAAGACCATATTTAAGACAGTAGGATGTATTTTCTACCAATATATCACATTTAAACTCTTTAATTAGCAATTACAACCCCCAGAAGAATTAATCCATCATACAAGAGAAACACTAGACCATATTTAAGGCAGTATTTTTAACTATTGTGTTTAATTTAATAAGCAATCATAACCTGCTAAAGAGTTCTTGACTACCTTATGAAATCATCAAGAGAAAGATGATATAAAGGCTTGGAATTTTTAGACCTGAAGGGATAGCTTAAAAGTAGTGTCAGACAGATGTTTTCTTTTTTTAGAAGCTGCTTTTTCCCACGTTTAATATGCTAGTTAGAAAGCTACATAGATACTCTCCACTTCATGATACTTTTACTTATTTTCCAGTTTGTTCTTGTATAGTAAGAATAATATTTACGTGGTAAACATATAAGGCTTATTTTTTCATAATGGACCTGTATCAGCACCATAGATAAGATCAGAAATTAGATCAGTTGTATACATACCTGCCATAACACGACGTGTCACTTAAAAACAAACATTTTGACTCCTCCCCACCCCCCACCCTGGCACAGTTGTGTTTCGAAAAACACAATTTGCAATAATCTTAGGGAGAGGGAATAAAAGACTTTATTTTACCACCACTATACATGTCCGAAGCATGCAGTTTGTATAGACAGTAAACAGTCCTGCTTAGAGCCTTTGTAAAACTCCACTCCGTGTGGTTTATACAGCTGATTATCATGGAATCAATTAAAATGTAAGGCAGTCAGATATAAGCATCCACCATTTCACAGTATGATGCCATGTCAAGTCCTTTGAACACTGCTGTGAGAGAGCCCATTAGGCTAATTTGCATAGGTAAAGTACACTTAGTGGAACAATCCAATTCATTTGAGTTAGGTACAATCAGAGAGATGCATGTTGATGAACAAAAGTTATTACACATCATTCCCTTGAATGAGAATGTTTAAGCCATTATTATTAAAGATTATATCAAGTTTGTGATCAGAGGCAATGTTTCTTTGAAGTCGGATTTTACTCCATATATAAAACGCAAAACACGATTTCGGTATTCAGAATAATGTACAGGTGTGCTTCATTTTTTAAGGCAAAATGTTGAAATGACGCTGTGATTTAGGAAAAGATGAGCCATCTGTAAAACGAGCAATGCCCAGAAAAACTAAATTTTTGAAACTCCTGGACGGAGTTTTACTTTGTAAAGTGCAGCAGCAAGGGGCAGCCTTTTATTTTTTGCACACACTGCAAACACCAAATCAACAGTAATCATTCTAGAGTGGACAACATCAGTCGACATAGCAACACCACCCAGCATGTTTGCCACTCCCTCACAGCAATACAGATGCAGAGAGATTTTTTTTTTGTTTTTGTTTTTATTTAATATCTATGTGGTAATGATTATATGAGTGGGGGCACGTGTGTGGTGATGATATTGGACAATGCAAAATCTACCAAATATTTGTGGTTTGTAAGTATCGTATATTAAGTGCTTCAGAGAAAACAGATATGTTATTTTCTTTTTTTATCAAATTTGAATTTCCAGTAATTTTATATAGGCTTAAATTATTCTCAATTGGACAATGTTGCTTTTTTAGGTCACATGCATTGATCCCCCCCCCCCCCCCTTGGGACCTCAAAACACACATTTTGAGTCCCCAAAATCCCCCAACACTATCTAGGAATATGGCAGGTACGCATATAAATTGCAGAAAGAATACATCATGAATGACAATTAATGGAAATAATTCCAGAATTAATGAAGACAAGTGGCTGACTTAAAATCAATATTAAGGTTGACACAAGATATTCCTAATCAGGTGCTATAGTTTCTTTTGTTGGACTTTAACTTGAAGAAGACATGTGATGTAACCACAAAGCTGGGATTTCCTTGTCTTACTACCAACCTCAGTATTGATTTTTTTTCTCACCCATTTCTTAGAAGAGAATAGAGGAATTAATGAAAATTGACCTTTTTTGATGGGGTTCACATTTTCTTTTGTTTCATGGTTGCTACACACCATGATTTTAAAGATCCAATGAAAAGGATTGACCTTTAAAACGAATAAAACCCCTTAGTGTGTCTTTCAGACCTTGAAAGGACATGGTAAATGATTGCCTTGAAGTGTATTCTGCCAGGTCAGAAGGGGATTTGCATACTTCTATATTAGAAAGGCAGCAAAATCCAAAACAAATTAAAATAGTCTTAATTAATATAGGTTAAAACGACAACAGATTAATCAGTTTGTCACTTGAGTATGTATGTATTTGTATTAAGGTTTAATGGCGTGTGACGAGAATAAGGGCTATAAGGTGCCAGGTAAAGTTCTTAAAATGTAAATACACGGAATTGGACAAAAAACATTATGAAGATAAACCCTTCAAAATCCATGTAAACGTAAGTACAAGATTAAAAAGACAAGATTAAATGTAAGCAAAAAGAAATTTTCCAAGAAACTGTAGGAAAATATCTCTTTCCAAATAAACATAAACATGAAGTACTACAAGATACAAAATTTAAAATAAAGATGTTAAAACTCTGTAATATATATATAAAATGATTAATTGGCCAATTTATAAAATCATACTTAAAGTTGATCAATATCAGAGTGTATAGTATTGGAGACTAGATGTAAATTAGAAAAGAAATAATTAAATCACTTTTTTAATAAAGTGTATGCAGTTTTTTTCAGGCCAGGCATACATATATTTAAAAAGTATTTTTTACAACTCTGAAGAGCTACAAAAGGATCTTTATGTCCGTGAAAGGCATTCAGAGCCACTTGTTTTGTGGGTTTGACAAAGGGCACAGTTTGTTTACTTAAATTCTGTCTTTGTATGATTTCTTTGTGTTTATGAAAAACAACAAATATTAATTAATAATGAAGGTGTAAATAAAACTTTTGATGGAGGTTGTGGGTATTTTGAAAATGTGTAGAATTTCAATTAATCTATTATGTAAATCTCAAGGTGTGCATGGTAAAATTGAGCTAATGCTACCAGATGCATATACCCAGCATAAATGTTATCTTGGTGATGTTGCATCAGTTTCTTGGTTCAGTTATCACAGCAGTGTGTGCAATTTTAGAGATAATCATTCTTCACATTGAGAATTATCCAAGTTTTATTTTGACAAGTTTGTTTTAAAATTTCGCTTTTTTTGGAAGTGATTACTATAGTTTTTGTTTGTTTTCTGACAAAGTAATTTTTCAGGCCCTGTAATTTTCGGACATTGTTTTATAAGAATTTTATATATGCACTAAATTCTTTGTTATTCTCCGATGATAGGACAAGAAAGACAAACTAATACCATTTTCAGAAAATGGAGGAATGGCTTGCTTATCATTGATACTAGTCTCAGCACGCTGGAGTCAGATTGTCAAAAAGTGGGACAACAACGCTTTTCTGTTCATTAGGTCATGGATACTGATATAAATATCATTTGTTTATACTACATTACTTGCGTGTACAGAAAAAAATCTAATTTAAAAAAACATTACAAGGATATGTCAACCTTTATTTAAGGAGAAAATGGTTAAAACCTTCATCTAAAATATTTTGTTGAACACCTCCACTGTGGATAATACAAGAATCTACATCCAGTTATGTACTGGTCGCCTGTCTAGGAATTAGTTTAAGTGGTTAATAATTTAATTGACAACAACCAAGCACAAAACAGATATTTATTTTTCTGTGTTTTATATGAATTTACAAATATTGTATTAAGCTAAACTTGCGGTTAGTCTTATATAAGTTTTGTTACCAGACTGTACTATTTAAAAAGATACCCACAAAAATAAGTTAATTCACAGTATTCTGTTTATTTTACATTACATGATTGACTTGCTGAAACATGGATGTTGCAAATTATAATGGTGTCAAATTGCCTCTCATCACATTATAACCTCATAAAGACATCATACAGAGACCAAATGAACCACATTGAGACAGTCAGAATTTGACCAGAAAAGTAAGGATCAAAAAGTGGTAAGATTGCTTTGTCACTTGGATGAGAAATATTTTGCATTTCAGACTGTGTACACAATGGAGAAGCTGGCTGAAATAACAAGCCAGCCTCCTGAGACTCCTCATGAGAAATGGTTCCAGGATATGTATGGAGACTTGATCAAGAATGCCCTTGAGAAACTCAAAAAGCCCTCCAACCCAGGCCATCCTCATGCCAGCTGGCATCCATTTAAACAGGTAGCTAAGCATTTATTGTAAACATTCCAATAAGATTTTGTCACCATCCCATAAATTGTAACTTGTAGATGAAAGGTTGCTAGTTAACTGATACAGTAAATAAATTACTGTATTTATAAAGGATCCATTGGTAAGATATATTGCAAAAATAATTCAGGAGGATAACTCTGAATCACAGGTTGTATTAGCAACTCTGCTCATGCCCCTATTTTTCATAGAAACCAAGAGATTTTAAGCTTGACCTTGGATCTTGTCCATCCATCTGTCCTTCCATCCATTCATGCCTCGTCCATCCATTTTTCATTTCTACACAGCAACTCCCTAATTTGTGCATTTCAACCAAATTTGGTATGCAGTTTGATATTGATGAGACCTTGGCTGAGTTCAGTTGTCAGCATTCTACATCATTGTGTAGCCAAGTTGTTGCCCTTGGTTCTCAGACCCACCCACTTTCATTCCACACAATAACTTTTTTTTATTCAAGAATGGATTTCAACCAATAGACAGCTTGATATTGATAAGACTTTGTCTGAGTTTGATTATCAGCATTTCTGTCATTATTTAGCAGAGTTATAGCCCCTTATTGGATCCATTTGCTTTCATTTCTGCACAAACACTTTTACAGTTATTATTGGATTTAAACCAAATTTGATATGCAGCTTGATATTGATGGAACTTCAACAGAGTTCAATAGTTAGATTTATATATCATCAGTTAGCAGAGTTATGCTCCAGATTGTCAGACCTACCCATGTTAGTTTGTGCACTATACCGTCTGTACTTGCCTATAAGTCGAGTCCAACTGCAAACAACATAGACCCCGATGTGCCATTGCATAATGCACCAGGAGATCAGGGTCTGTGTTGTTTGTTCTACTGATTACTCCTAACAAACTACATAGATCCAGATCTGCTGGCACATTATGCGATGGCGATCTTGGTCAGTGCAGTTTGCAGTTTTATTCGACTTATAAGTGAGAATAGATGGTCCTCCCCTACTTATGACTGGATTTTAAAAATTTAGTAGGCAGCTTGAAATTGATGAGATGTCAGCTTAGTTGGATTGTCAGTTGTTACCAAGTTAGATTTTCAGCATGCTTTATCACCAGAAACTAACATTCCCTTTCAGTTCAGCCTTAATTAGAGGCCATCTCTTTTGAACACTTGCATGTGTTAACACTAACTTTCTCAGGATCTGTGAGAAAGAATAAACTTGTATCAAAGTCCCCCCATTTTACTGTGTTTTTGAATTGAGTTTGGAATTTCTTCTTCCCCAACTCAGGCACTTTGAAACACCCAGTATGGAAATGACAATTAAATCAACCAATGGAGTTTTATGCGAAGCAGAATCAATAATTGTCAGCACTTGAGCTAGCCCCATGCCAGCACTTTTCTTCTCCATGTGCTCACTTAGGTCCATGTTTTAGGTAACCATATTTACCAGTTGTACAATATTGTTTCATTGATAATGTCCTGTAATGTCTTATATTGATTCAGTTGTTACAAGTATGTGTCATGTGTATGAGGTAACTATACCATACTACCTATCGGTATAATTTCAAAGAAAACCAAACTTAACAATGACATAAAAATGATGCTTCAAAGTACTAAAATGAAGAAACCAGTGGGAAAATGCTTAACATCATTCAGCAGGCTGCATTTACTTACAAACCATGTGTACAGTGGTTAAATTGTAAACCTGTATATTTGGTTTGGGTCAAGTTATGTTTTTGCAGCATTCTTGATACTGATGCAGTGATTACAGCTATATTTGTTTGTTGTGCTATTCATTAATCATACTGTTAAATGACATACCATATATACTCATGTAATAGCCAATACCAACTGCAAACTGCATAGACCCAGATCTGCCATCGCATGATGCACCAGCAGATCTGGGTCTATGCAGTTTGGAAAGACTAATCAATAGAACAAACAACATTGACCGTGATCTGCCAGCGCATTATGTGACAGCAGATCAGGGTCAGTGTTATTTGCATTTGTACCCGGTCTATATGCGAGTCTACATGGTAACTGTTTTCTGTGTAATAAGTATTAAATTACAAACAGATTCATGGAACAAATAGAATGCTATGGGAAAGATGAGATGTGAATTAATTATTCACCTCTAACTACAGCTCTCCCTCCTTGTAACACAGTAGTTAGGTCCATAACTAATTGTTTTAGGGTGGTGGGGGAGGAGAAATAAACAAAACGCCAGTCAAACTTGTAGTAATAATGCAGTAGTTCGGGTCCTTAACTGCCGTCTGCAATATGTACTGAGCTGCAGTATTGTGATAATGATCAAAAATTTGATGATTGTGTTGATTTGTGTCAGGGAGGAATAAACAATGTATAGTAATAATTTTTGTGATGTAAATTAAACATATTTTTTCCCTTCATGTTATTTATGCATTTTATTTTGTCAAATAGTGTTTTTCTTCAGGAAATAAAGCTATAATACTAAGCTTCATGTTTTTTTTCTTGTAATCCATATTGTGATACATTTGACTTACTGATTCAAGTACAGTGGTTTAATTTTGATCATGGGATACATAGGGGTACTGCATTCAATTCAGAATCACATTATAATGATGGGCATTATAACAAGGGAGTTGTCATTCTTGTCCTTTCCTCCCTGTTATTACAATGAACTTTACACTAATATTCAAGTACATGCATGTTGCTTTTTTGCTATACATGCAGTGCCTTCAGCACACAACTTGAAAATTCATACAAATTTGACTTAAAGTTATTCTTGTCTTGTTGGATTTCAATGTGCAGGAGCTCATTTCTTTTTACTTTTTTTTTTTTAAACAACATTTTTTTTTAAATGTGCATTTTGATAAAGTATCATTTGTTCAGACTATCCCCGCAAATAATTAGCTTTGCTATTAAAAGACTCTTTTGACATTTTCTTCATTATGCAAAGCCATGAATCTCACTCTTAGTCTTGTACTTGTTGCCACACAAAAGCAGGTTGTGATCACTCAGCCCACGGGTCACATGAAAAGTAGGCATTTAGCTTAAATAAAGCATTTTATCATTCAGCATTCATACATTTAACTTCTTTACAAATATTGTTTGTAATGTATATTGTAGTTCAATAGTTTGATGATTTTACATGTGTTGGATGCTTTTGTGTGTGTGGAGGTGACTGCCTCAGTATCATGTTGATGAAGTTCATCAAGAATAGATCTGATGGAATAGAACAGATTATAGTTTGAATATGCTAAATAGGAAAATACTTGGTCTTGTGAAATGTATCAAATTACCCACATGCAGGCTTCTCATTTCACCCACGTTCATTCTGATTGAACTTGACATTACTGGTTCACTCTTTCTAAATTGAAAATATTGAAATACTTATGGGTGTAGCTAACTTGCACATGCTATTGCACTATGTATGTCACATGGTTTAAATCAATTGGATAATTTTGATTTGTTTTACATTGTTGGCAATTTTTATATTCTGATCCTTGGAAGAACAATTTCCATGTCCAGTTGATGCTGAAAGCAAGGTTTATATGCATACTTGGTGACCACATACTGCATCTCCTGACTTTGGAATAAAAGTGAATTGGCTCCATCAGTGACTGTTGTCAGTTCTACTTTTAAAAAGTAAAGGATTTAGTAAACTTTTGTTTCCAGTATGCATGATAAACTTGCTCATATTATTTAAATAATTTTAGATTCATGTAAGCCTACAACAGAGAGCGCAGAAAAGAAGCAGTCTGATTTTAAGGATGGACAGCATCAGTCCTAAACTGGAAGCTCTCAGGAATACAGTCATTGCCATGCCAGGACTGGGCACTAGTGGACAGGTACATTAAAAAGTATTACCTATTTTGAGCTTTCTTGGACCAGAAAACAAGACCAAGTTTTTTATATCCCATTTGTATTGTTCCATTATTGTTCCAACCATGACAGTGTTATAAAGTGATTGTCCCATTTTTAGAAGTAAATTTGGTCTCCTATACATTCAAACCTCCAGGCTTACACAAGTTATTGAGAAAAAAAATCAGAGTATTTCTGACACCATTTTGAAATTCTCCAGCCAAAGCTTCCCAACCTACTTCTCTACATTAAAAAAACATTATTTAGAAGTTTAGAAGCATATTACTAGGGCTGGTCACTTTCCATGTTTGTAACATTTTAAATATAAATCTGGTTTGTGTTGCTCCACCACAAATGTCTGTTCATCTGATTAAATTGGTGTTAGGTCTCTTTTTCAGGCACTGTGTTGGTGCATTCATTTTCCTTGAATACATTGATAGTTTTCAAAATGCAAGCTGATCGTAGTCTAATAATGCATTCATTGTTGAAGTTTTAACTTTTTAGAAGCATAGTTAAACAAGACTTGGATCCACTTCTAAGGTAAGCCCAGGCTTTATTGAATTCTGATTTTACTATTACACCAAATTGTCAAATTGTTTATTGGTACTAACAGTGTTTAAGTTATCTTCAGTCAATTGATAGCCCTTTTGAACAGTTTTGCCAATATTGTTTATAATTGTTCTTCAAAGTACAGCATGACAATTTAAACCTGAAGTGTATGTATGAAATATTCAGAGCATAGTAAATATTTGAAGAATCTATATATGTCTTTTAAAAAGGTGGTTACCATTGAGTCAGTGTCAAACACAGTCCAAATACTTCCTACAAAGACCAAGCCAAAGAAGTTGGTCTTCAAGGGGTCTGATGGAAAAAGGTAAAGAATTTTTTCATGTAATTATTATTTTTATATGATCTAGAGTGATATTGTAAATTAACAGTATGAGAAGCAGCTGTTGTATAACAAGGCATAGGATAAGTTCAACATTTATATTTATTATATGTCTGCCATAAGGCAGAGCATATTATACTATGATGATATCTGTCTGTTACCAATTTCGTTTCTGCACAATAAATCTAGTTCTTCACCATCCACAGTTACCAAACTTTGCGGATGGCTGCACTTAGAGTAAGGAATAAGTTTTTGCATAATAACTTTAGTCTTGACCAATTACCTTTATCAAAGTTTGTGGAGGACTTGCACTTAAGGTAAGTAATGAGGAGGCCTATTGATTTTGGGTTTAATAAAAGGTCAAAGTCACAGTCATTGTGGCTCAAAGAAAAATGGATTTTGCAGAGTAACTTTTGTTCAAGAGTAAAATCCTTGATCAAACTTTGTGGATGGCTTGCACTTTGAGTAGTAAAGAAATCTGTAAATTCTGGGGTCTAAAATTCAACAGTCATATTCATGGTAAGCCAAGTAAGAATATTATCATTAGTTTGGTTCAAGACCACATACCTTGACCAAAGGTCCAGATTATTGAGAGGAGCCATGGTGGCTCTTTGGTTAGCATGCCTGACTCGCAACGAAAAGGGTGTCAGTTCAATTAATACCATTGGATCAACTTGGGTTAGCTACCTTAGTGTGTTCTTTACTCCAGTTCCCTTTGGCACTGCATAACCTATATGTGTTTCTGTGCAATAAAACAAGAAACAATAAGCACCAGGTCATTGACACCAATATATCAATAATCTCTTATGTCAGCAAGGTCCTACTAGTGCCTATGTAGAGAACTATTAAACACCAGTCAGGCATAAAATGGGCTGTTCACAGTACTTGTTTTTTTTAATCACTTGTAGTGCCTTATTCCGATGTAGTCAGTGCATTATTTTAACAGGATGAGCAATATTATTTGATTAAAATTGCAACGGATTCATGAATTAAAATATTAGGGAAAAACAAATGCTTTGTACATGCGTGCAGAATTATACTGTTAAATTATATTGACACAGTTTGCAGTATTCTGTACAAAAAGGTTATCATGAATTTCAGTGTTTGAACACTTGCTGATTGTACTCGGTTTATGCATCACCTCTGGGTTTTGATAGCAAGGTAAAGAACTGAAAAAATGAACTCACATTTTTCTTTTAAATTATTGAATAATCTTACAAAAATCGTGTAACTGGGTTTGAGTAGAACCTTCCTGAACTGGATGTGGAGGAGAGTGAAATGACATTAGCATCTGTTCTGCCAGATTGCTTAGAGAATATAAATTATCTTTGCAGAGTTGTATGAGAAATATCTTTCTGGTTGCAGGTACCCTTACCTTTTCAAAGGTCTTGAGGATTTGCATCTGGATGAGAGGATAATGCAGTTCCTAAGCATTGTTAACAATATGTTTGCAAGTGCAAACAAGTAAGTTCTGTAGCAGCAGTAATATCGACATCTACATCTGCACCTACATTACACCTTACACATCAGCGTAGCATGTTTTGATTTGTGCAACAACCAGTTATAAAATGAAAACCATGTGAAGTCAGTCTGAGTATAGTTAATATCTAGCAGGTACGTAGATATAGTTAAACATGGTACGTACATACACAGATAGAAGAAACTGATGGTTAGTGTGAAGTGAATTCTCATTCTTGACGATAATTAATCATAATTCAAATGTATTAACAATAATGGATACAGCAAAGTAATTTAAGGGGTCCTGGGAGGTTCACCATAAATGTATATTACTCTAAAACCAATATGAAATCAGTAGCAGTGACTGTTCTTGCTTGTCACTGTTACAGGTCCTGCCATCAGTTATACAGAGCTCGCCATTATTCAGTTACCCCTCTTGGACCCCGGTCTGGCCTGATCCAGTGGGTAGATGGTGCCACTGCCCTATTTAGCCTGTACAAGAGATGGCAGCAGCGTGAGGCCACAGCACAACTACTTAAGGTATCGACATATTTGTCTACATTTTATTAGCCATAACCTGTAACAGTATCACTTGATCAATAGAGCAGGTGGTTATCAGAGATTATGTTAGTTTGCTTACATAGACATCCCTAATTCAAAGGCTAACATATCTGTATTCTATCAAGTATAGTTTGCGCTGAAATAGTAAACAATTAGAACTTTACAAAATAGATGTTTCTTTCAGTCTGCACAACAGGACTTGTACTTACTTGCAATACTTGAAAAGAATCAGTAAACCTGAATGAATCAAACTGCTAGCATGAAGTTTTTTTGTTTGCAATGAGGTATGGAAAGTAGCACACAAATATTAGTATTAGGTTAAACTGGCTGCTAGTTTTTGATTTTAACACAAGATAGTCACTGTAGATGATGGATATTTTGAGGTGGAGTAATCAGAATGAAGATAACTATATACACTGATATATATTTTAGATATTACTATATACACTGTACATTGTCATGAGTTATGCAATAGGCACAGGCCTGTGAAAATTTAACTTGTTTTCTTTTTTGTGTTGGTTATTTATTTATATTTAGAAGGTTTACTTCTGTGTGATTCACCATAAATCAAGATAGAGATTTATTCATAAAATCCAGTTTGTAATGTCTTTCTCAGTTCATATGAAGAATTTTGTAATTCTCTGGTTCTGGATTCTTCTTTCTTCTCATCTTTTGATTGTATAGATGCAGGGAACCAATGCCACAACAACAGCACAGCCAACCATACCACGTCCAAGTGAGATCTATTACAATAAACTCACCCCTCTACTCAGAGAGAAGGTAATTTCTGGATTGAAAAGTTAGAAAAGAATTATATTTTTTTAAAGGATATATCAACAGTACAAAATATTGTAAGCAGTTGGTGTCTTCATCTGTGAACTAGGGGAAGAAACTATCTAAGGAGCTTAGAGTTGCAAAAAAGAATGAGTATTAAAATGTGAGTCACCTTTTCCAATTTAAGCTAGATATTATGAGAGTAAATATTGTAGAGTTTGATCATTGTTAGAGTTTCCTTATTTTCGATATTTTGTAATGAGTATGTGCTTAATTGCTGCACAAAATATATCTTAAGTCTAACCTCGCATTTTGGTCACCCAGTCAACAACCTCCTCTTGTGTATTGTAATATTTCTTTTGCTCTTGTGCTTTTTTCCATATATTTTTACTTCTTTTAACAAAGCCTCACTCTGGCAGCATAAGTTGTTCCATTCTTTTGCTGGTTAAGTATATTTACACTATATAACCTCAAGTGTATTAGCTGGAACATCAGCTTTTAAAATTTAGTAAGGATGATTGCTTGTGAAATGTTGGAGTACAGTGGTCCCCCTCTTATAAGGCCACCCCTTCTGCAGCAAGAAAGTGGCCTTATAAGACGGGTGGCCTTTCTAGAGGGGGATAACACAGTTGTGAGTAATAACTACATATAAAGTATAAAAGATGTAACTAATTTTATATATTTCATATTTTCATTTAAAAATCACAGGAATATTATATGGTTAAGGACTCAATATGATAAAACTAATATCAATGTTATTTTTAAAAAATATGAATAATCATGAATCGTGGTGCAAAACCACACTGTCGGTAAATTCTGGGCACAAACATTTGGTTGTAACTATCCCTGTACATCCGTCGATTCCGTCTTCCCACTCAATGCAGTTGAATGTATATTGGCGATGTTTATTTGAATCTTTCTGACATAAAATTTCTCAGTAATTATCAAAAGACTCTCCCTCTTTTCGTTTAATTTAGTTGCTTTCACTTTTCGTTCTAAACTGAGAATGTCTGACGGTAATTTGCAACAACTTATTCCTTCGCGGGCAATCACGCGAGGCAGTGTTTACAACGGAAGTGAGTCTGTCACGTGATCGACTTTTTTTTCTTCTTCTCCAGTCTGGTACCCGGTTATATACATTTCATAATCTATTAGAGTGAAGCCAGAAAGGCTAACATACCATTTTACTATCTGGCGACCGGATGTCACGCTGACTTGAGCTGAACAATGCTGTGCTTCTCAGCGGTTAGCTTTTGTCATCTTGATAATTATCGGTGGTAATAATAGCCAGTAATTATCAAAGTGACAAAAGCTAACATCTAAGGAACACATGGCAGTAAGGATAATCGGATTACTTACCTCTTTGTAAGGATTAAAGTTACTTTCTTGGCGTGTTGGAACAAAATGTCAATGTGTTGAATTGAGAAATTAAAAAATATTATCGAGATTTTAATCTGTAAAAAAACCATTATGTGGCCGCTCGCGAGGGGTAAATTTGACCGTTTTTGCACGAAAATGCTGGTCGCGTTAGAGGGGTGGCCGTCCTTGAGGGTTACTTTTGAACACAAACTCGTCGGTGCTAAGGGATTGTGGCCATATAAAGCGGGTGGCCGCTGGTTAGGGGGGCCGTTCAAGAGGGGGACCACTGTATAGAACTTTGTAAAAAATTTATATTTATACATATCTAAGATCCCGGCAATTCAAAATCACTTAAAAATGTATAGGTTGGTGTGTATTTTCTTGCACTGCTCTTAGTTGATTGGGGAGAGGGTAATGGGGTAATGGCAATTTTTAACACCTTATTGGCCATATCATGCTTAGGAAATGAGAGCTAAGTGCCTTTCACAAGGAGTCACTGAGGCAGCCAGCCTGGGCTGGCCTTGTAGGTATCACACCTACGACCCTTGGATTATGAGTCTGATGCTCTATGAACCATGGCTTCCAGCTCTTAGTTGAATATCCCTTCCACAAGTATGGGTCAGTACATGGCAAAGTATAGGAAAAAGTACCCTATCATTAATTATCCATAAGATAATAGCTGAATGAGTATTTACAAATTTATCAAATTTACTCAGGTTGAAGGCCATAGACTCCTCTTATCAAATACAGAAATAAAAGGGTATGTTGGTAATGGAATGTTTTTTACTATGACACAGTTATTGAGATTAGATTGCCCTTCCAAAACAGAAAGCCTGCACTGCCAATGTAATTGCAGATTGTAAATCACTACAGATTTCCAAATGTCTCGTATACTTTTCATTGACTTCACCATTTGTTTTCACAAGACTGTCATTGCAATTATTAAGACTGTGTAAGCATGGGTAGGGGCAAGCATTATTTAATAAGAGACAGAAGTTGCAACCATGTAATTTTACATCCAGATTCTCTCTTGAGTTCTTAATGCTATGATCACATCATTTTGAGCTGCGCAGTAAGCATTCATTTTACAAAAGTGTACTACCTTAAGAATAATTTTTGTTGAGAACTCATTAGTGGGAAAGCGAGACATTGCAGTCACTTTTTTGACATCAGTGCAATGGTGGCGATGTCATCAACAGCAGTTTGCTAAGATTAAGTTTTTTATTTATTTGCATATATTTCCTAAACTCCTTCATGGATTTTGGTCATACTTGGCATGAATCCTTATGAAAATAAGACAATTCATTCTATTACATGCTGACTTTCCCCTTTGACCTTAGGAACATTGTCACAGACAGAAAATTTGCATTAATGTTTTGGTTACAGTTTTTCCATTTGATTCTATTTCCTAAACCCTTGATGGATTTGGTTCATACTTTGGACGATTCATTAAGAAGCTATGCTAATTCATACTGCCACACTCTAGCTTGCTCCTTTGAACTTGGGATCAAGGTCAAGGTCATAAAAATTTGCATTAAGGTTTGGCTTGAAGTTTTTTCATTTCTTATGTTTTCTCAACCTTTTTATGGATTTTGTTATTACTTGGGATGAATCATTATGAAGCTAAGACAATTTTTTTTTTTGGTGACACTCAAGCTTGCCACTATGACATTGGGGTCAATGTCACAGTCATAGAAAATTTGTATGAAGGTTTTGGTTAAAGTTTGTTCATTTGCTTATGTTTCCTGAACCCCCCAGATAGATTTTATTCATACTTTGGATGAATCATTATGAAGCTAAGACAGTTCATTGTGTGACATGCTCAGTCAACCTCCTTTTGATCTTGGGGTCAGGATCATTCATTTTACATCAGTGCTTTGATCATGGATTCGACATACAGGCCCTTGCCTTGTTTTAATTGGCAAAGTACATTTTTAAAACTTTGGAAAAAAAATGCTGTTACACAATTTCAGACATTGATTGATTTTTCTTGCAAAATTTGCAACACCAGTCTCAGTTTGTTTTTGATCAGGAATCTCAACTATACATTTTTTTTTTTTTGTCAATGTATAATTTTGACTTCACCTTCTCTTGTTACTCATATCAGGGCATCAAGGATCTGGACAGCAGAAAGGACTGGCCTCTGAGTGTGTTGAGGAAAGTTCTAGAAGAGCTCATAGCTGAGACCCCTTCAGACCTACTGGCCAAGTAAGATTGATAGGAGTTGCCTTTTCAGGATTTTTTAGGGGCCCAAATCGGCAGAGAATAGATCCACTGATGCTTTTACCACAGTTTCATTAATTCACTCTGAAGATTTTATTAACAGTTGCTCATATTTTTAGCTCTAATGGTCATAGACCAGAAGAGCTTACAGGATGGTCTGTTGTCTAATGTCTTTCTCTTAGCACAAGTTTGTTATCGCTACTCCTCCTAAACTACTTGGAGGATTACCATGAAACTGTACACACACATTTATCGCAAGATCTAGTTGGTCCTAAATGAAATGTTACCACATGAACATCCAGTATGGCTGCCACAGTGTCCATCTTGTTGTCACTACCCCTCCTGGATGGATGGTCGTATCAACATAGGGTGTTCACCAAAAGACTTCTTATGATGTATAGTTGGTCCTAAATGAAACTGGTGCCAATCTGACATCCTGGATGGATGGTCGTATCAACATAGGGAGTTCACCAAAAGACTTCTTATGATGTATAGTTTGCCCTAAATGAAACTGGTGCCAATCTGACATCCAGGGTGGAATTTTCATATCAACATAGGGTGTTCACCAAAAGACTTCTTACGATGTATAGTTGGTCCTAAATGAAGATGGTCCCAATCTTACATCCAATATGCCTGCCACAGTGGCCATCTTGAAAATCTTATTATCATACCAGAATATCAGAGATGGTTTAGACACTGATTAGTTAAAAAAAGAAACATATTTATCTTGGGTATTGGAAATTGTTTTTGGCCAGTAGAGCATCAATCCCCTTAAGGGACTATTGTTCCAAAACATGACCCAGGTCCAGACCCAGTTCACAATTGCACATGGAAAACTTCCTTCAGTGTTTTATTATGTGGGAAACATGTCATAACCTTTTCATAAGCTTTAAATACATGTTTTTTCTGAGCACAATTTGTGATTATGTGTTTTTCATTAATTAGTGGAAATATTTTTTATATCTTACCCATTTACAGGGTTCACACAGGTCATTGAAAACCTTGAAAGTGCTTGAATTTTACTTTGGCAATATCAAGGCCTTGAAAGTGCTTGAAAATGAAAATGTTGCCCAGAAGTTCTTGAAAGTGCTTGAATTTTAATACCAGAGATTGATTGCTTGACAAGAATAAAAATAAAAATTGCAGTCATTTAAAGTGCAGCTGCCAGAAAATACCAATCGCTATATAAATGTATGATACATAAGCTAAAAATAGACTTACAGTGAGCTCATGACCTGGTTGCCTCTCTACATGGTATTTCTCTGCACGTTCAATATTCTTGTTCATTTTTCTTTTCACATATTTAAGTATAAAATAAAATTCAGCAACAAATTTCTAAAAATACTATTTTTATTTGTTTTTTGTAACATATCTAACAGTCAAAGGATGTCACATGACTATCTAAAAATTGCACATAAATTGTAGTCGCCATCATTCAATTTGCTTGAGAGGCTTGCCATTTGAATTAGCGTTCGGAATGCAAGGAAAGTGTGTTTCATGAGAGTTGGATCGATGAAAGATGAACATGATTCACGTAAGGCATATTGCATGTGAAGTTGATCAACTTGTCAGCAGTCAGGAAGGCAGTTTTAAACAACCATTCTAAAGGTACTTGTATTCTCTCTCTCTCTCTCTCTCTCTCTCTCTCTCTCTCTCTCTCTCTCTCTCTCAGTAGTAGAGATAAAGAGGTACTAAATATCATTTTATGATAATAAAGTCCCATCGTATGTAATGTAATTGGATGCAAGTATAGTTGATGGTAGAAAATGTATTGACATTAAGTTTGAACTAGACTGTTCTCTTAAAGTATACATTTAATTTCAATATTAAATATTCCATGATACTTTGTTATAACTTTCCAATGCATTCTTTTTTTAAAATACGGCAGGGTTTATTTCTGTGTATGTATGTATTTATGTATGTATGTATTTGAAAGCAAATATTTTAGGAACATGAAATGTAGCTGTAATCACAGCTACATTTCTTGTCTATTCATTGTTTTCATGTAATAAAATAAATTGCCTAAAAAAGTAAACTGCCTAACTCTTTAAAAAGATTGTTTCTCTCATCTTTAAATTAATTTAGATAGTGAAATGTCTAATATTTAATGAAGCATTAAATTAAAAAAAAATTATACATGTATTTACACCATTAGTCTCATTTCATTACATATTTAGTTCTTTATTTATATTCTTAACTTATATTCATTTCAGGCAGTAAGCATGGGCAGTAAGTCAGGGAGGCACTTGGAAGATGTCTTCAAACAAGCAGCAGCAAGTAGCAGTAGCAGTGGCACTACAACTGGGACTAGTACTACATCGGCCACATCATTGCCTGCAAGTACTATTCAATCCTTCATGACATCAAATCAGAAAGTAGTGGCAGAGATAAATTGGATTATCAGTCATCACAAGCCAATATACCTTCAGGTCATGTGAAGGAATAAGCAGCATATTCCAGTTTATGTTCAATGACAGCACCATTGCCAAGCAGTTCAGTTGCAGTGAAAGGAAAGTAGCCTACCTCTCTGTGTTTGGAATTGCACCTCACTTTCTGTCACTGCTTAAGAAGAGGGTAAAGCAAGAATCTGGCAGTGTTTTAATATTTGCTGTAAGCTTGAATTCAGAAATGCAAAGCAGCAAACATGCATGTTAGATTTTGGAATGAGCAGTGTGTAGAGTCCAGATACCTGCCATCATTCTTCATGGGTCATCAAACAGCTGACCAGATGTTTGACAAGATTGAAACTGTGTGTGCTGATGTAGGTTTTCATGGCCTCAGTTCAGGTCTTCATGGATGGGCCAAATGTTGATTGGAAATTATTTTCTCTGCTGCAGAAAAATATGGAGACTCTGACAGGAAAGCAAATTCTTAATGTAGGGAGTTGTGGTCTTCAGATTTTAGAACAACTCATTCAGAGATGGATGCTCATCTGCAAATGGGAGTTGGAGCATAACCTTTCCAGTCTGTGATGGCTCTTTAAACATTCTCCAGCTTGTCGAGAAGATTTTGTGACTATTAATGGATGTTCATCACTTACTCTGGATTTCTGTCGCTATAGGTGGGGGGAGAATGTTGAAGTTGCTGAACATGCCTGCAGATTATGCCATTTGTGGTCCAGTATATCGGTGCTACAAAAGCTGGTCAAGTCAGTAAACCAAACAACAAATCATTTAAACACATGCAAACCATTGTAAATGATGAATTGTTTATGGTGCAGTTGAATTTCTTATTGATGATCGCAAGAGAAATCAAACCAATTCTCACATTATACCAGACCAATAAGCCCATGCTGCCCTTTATGTGCAACGACTTGATGCATCTTATAAAAGGACTTATTTAGAGATTCATAAAGCCAAAATTGCTGAAAGATGCATCATCAGCTATTAAACCTTTAAATATTGACATTAAAAACTCAGAAAATCAAATGGATGCATCCAGGGATCAAATTATTCTGTACAAACTGAAAGGCACAAGTAAAATTATTGACAAACAGTTAATGGAGCTTAGATACAGTTGTAAGTCAATTCATTGGTTTAAAAGTCGATTGAGAAATCTCCAATCAACTACTTGCAGACAAGAAATATGATCTTACTGGATCCATGGATATTTATATCCAACAAGCTGACCAGAGCTCTTCACTTGCTTTGTGAGGCCAAGTGCATCCCAGAATCAGAATGTGATGCAGTTCTCAGGCAGTTCAGCCATTTCTATGAAGCATCTGTATCTACTGATTCAGCAGTTTTAATCCAGAAGAAGGCAGCCTGGACACTTTCTACTATGATCATCTTGCCCACAAGGCAAAATTCCTGCATCTGTGGAGAAAAAAAAATTCTATCCCATGGACAAGCAACTGTGGAACATGGCTTTTCAGTGAACAAGGAGATAATGGTGGAAAACCTGTCAGAGCATATGGTGGAAAACCTGTCAGAGCATTCACTCATTGCACAGAGGATTATTAATGACCATGTAGGTAGTGTTGGAGGAGTTCTTAAGGTCAGCTGTTTAAAGGAATTAGTTTTGTCTGCCACTGCAGCGAAACAGATATATCAGGCATACTTCAGTGACAGACAGAAAGAAAATTAAGCACAGAAGAAGAAAGAGAGTAAAAGAAGTTTAATGGAGGAATTGTCCATAATTAAAGCAAAGAAGAGAAGGGCAGAAGAGGACATTAAAGAGCTGTTGAAGTCAGCTGATAAATATACAGAAAAAAACAGTCTTCAGTAAAAATTTGGCTTCATTTCCAAATCAGATAGTTTCAGACTTATTGCTAAAGATAAACATCATCTGCAATTGCTGGAAGAGACACTGGATGAGAAGAAGAAAGAGTAAAAAGAACAAATATGAAAGGGACGTTTGATTGCACAGTGCCCTGGTTTTGTACATATGATATTAAAGAAATTAAACATACAACTGATGACCATCTTGAACTTTTCTTAATTAGGTCCTTGAAAACTTTTAACATGGGTCTTTGAAAGTCCTTGAATTTTCTGCCTTTGAAGCTGTATGAACCCTGCATTTAGTTATAATGCAAATCAATTGCACAATCTTAATGCAAATTTTAGTAAGTTACAAGATGTTAAAGCAGTTATGCTGCTTGTTCACCCTCGTAAAGTATCTTGTGTTCATACATGTGAACCTGACCGGGCGGGTTTTCTTTCCGAGATGAGTGGTGTTTCCTGTCCCTCCTATCACTCACTGAAATCTGCATACATAAAATTATTATTGAAAAATAAAAAAAAATCGATTTTTTCACACCTTGCTTCCAGTGTGGTTTATTTATGGTAATACTGCCTGTGATCACATGACTGTGAACTGGCTTAAGCAGGGCAAGACAATTTAGATGCTAATTTCAAGCAGCAGAAAACAATTAACATCCCTTTGATTCTGTCAGCAGAGTCAGTTGTTTTCAGTGTTTGAAGTTTGTTGACATGGATTATACTATGTGTGAATAGAAGCAATTCTGAAAGGATTAAAGAGATTGATTGATTATGGTTGGATTACTAAAGAGCTCAATCAGCATAAAACAATTAACATTACTTTGATTCTCTGCACAGGGTAGGTTCTGCTTTGGTGCTTAAAGTTGTCGAGATGGATTAGGGTCTACACTGTGTGATCAGAAGTAATTCTGGCAGAATTAAAGATGTTAATTAATTATGGTTGGATTACTAACAGCTCAAATTATATAAAACAGAGTCGGTTTGGCTTCGGTGTTTAAAGTTTGTCGAGATGTTTAAGCTTGCATTATCTCCTAATGCTAAAATGACAAAATCTAAGCAACCAAAATATCACACAAAATTCAGTGATGGATGGAAATGAGAATTTCATTGGTTGGAGTCAAGTTCAAAGGACATGAATATGCATTCTGCCCTTCCTATAAAGCTCATTTGAAAATCTGCTATGGTGGCAAGAATGACATTATGCAATCATGCATGAACCCCATCAAATGGGGATAACAAATATACATTCCAAGACACTGTTTGCCAACTTTATAGCTGAACATAATCTCCTGTTTATAGTAGCAGATCATTTTTAGATCTAGTCAAAATAATGTTCCCTGACTCAGAAATCGCACAGAGGTTCCCATACAAATGGGCGAAAGCTACTCACATAGTGACTCAAGCTTTGGGTCCTCATTGGGATAAGAAAGTTGAAGACCTGTGCCACAATGAAAAATTCGCCATTCTCATTGAAAATCCTCCCTCATTTGAAGTCAAAACTTTTGACCAAAATTTGCAAATCTCCCGATTTGTCTTAAGCTGACTTCTCTGTTCTTTCAAATGTATGTGTGTGTATTTACTTATAACTCTTCTTCAATGTGCTTGTGTATCACAGAAAATATATTTTAGGATTTAGAACAAATATACACTTGGCATGCATATTTTAGTGAACTGGTATACACAACATTGTATAAATACTTGAAATTTTGCAGAGAGCTTTGGTGTTCCAGTACTGGGCCCAATGAATGGTGGTGTATGACTCAAACCTACAGCCGTTCTACTGCTGTCATGTCCATGATTGGTTATATTATTGGACTGGGAGACAGGCATCTTGATAATGTGCTGGTAGACCTGGCTACAGGGGAGGTAAGCATGTACCATATTTTGAAAATCTGGATACTGTGGCAGATGTGTTGGCATTAGAGGTTCACTTTATCAGACTTTTTTTTTTTTTTGAATAGTGTGGTTTGTTTTTGAAGTTGTTAAACGTGAGTCTGTTTTCCTGGGCATCAAACATTATTTAGAAATATTGGCAAATGATCTTATTGTAAACAGTAATTATAATTGTCTAAATAAGTCTAGATTTCTTAGTTTGCCATGTCTGGCCCACAAATTATCCAAACTATTTGTAAACCAGTTGCTGTTGTTGTGCTGCAGAAGCCTAAAATTATGACAAAATATTTTGTACTACACAAACATATCAAGATGGGTATTTTTCTCTCACAAGGAAGTTACATAAGTTGGGGGTGGGGTACAGATATAACTTGAAAAAGTTCCCAGTAAAACCAGAAACAGTTACAGAAGTACAGTAAACTTATATATTATATATTACATTATAATGAAATCATATGTAATGAAATATCAAATATTACAATGCGCATTGCAAGGTCTGTTCTGGTGTTTATTTAATATTTTACCTTGTCATAACAAAGTTTGGATGTGACAATATAATTTTCAGGATCCCTTGAACTTTATTATATTGGGGTTTATTTTATTGATATAGTTATTCTTTTGCAAGTTATATTTTCCTGGATGTAACATAATTTCTTGAAGAAATCTTATGGGTTGTATGTATAGATTTCAAAACTCTTTCCTGTAACTTTTTGGAACCTGAAATAATCCACTTAAAAGCTTAAATTGCAGATGTAGCTGTAGAACCAATGGAAGGGCAAATTAAAAAAGGCAAAACAAAAAAAAAATACAATTTTGATTCATAGTGAAAGACATGTTACATATTTTACTTAAAAAGTACATTTCCTTTGCAAATATATTTCACATATATCTATTTTGACTGTAGAACTTATCCATTCTTTTACTTCCATTGTTATTTTCTTTTGCACATCTCTTGCATGATAACTGTATCTTTAAATTTCTTGCAGAATGTATATTTTAAAATGTGCAAGAAGTATTTTTAAAAGACAAATGTTTGTTTTGGGTTTTTTTTGTGCAGGTTATCCATATAGACTACAATGTGTGCTTTGAGAAAGGTAAAGGCCTTAGAGTCCCTGAAAAAGTTCCCTTCAGATTGACACACAACATTGAAACTGCTCTGGGAGTCACTGGAGTTGAGGTATGTGAAGAAAAGAATTTCTTTAATCATTCCTCAATCTTACATGCATAGTCCCATATATATGTTGTATAATGGAAGATTTAACATCACCCAGGAGTTTTTAAATAGCACTAAAGGGGTCTAGGAAGCTCAAGAGATATTTTAAAATTATTCAGACATCAGTGGTATCCTGGCAGTACATTTATTTTAAATTCAACAAATGCTGTTCCATATGTTATCTGTTACTGATTGGAAACATACATTTGGTTTTAGTTCATTTTCGTAAAAGGTATCCTTAAATTCTGTTCTTAATATTTTCATTAAGAATATCTTGGTAAACCTTTATAAAACTTTATAGGAATATTCATTATTCTACCAGTTATAGTTGGAAACTATTACAGGAACTTGACATTTTTGTAACATAATACCATATTTTATTTGTGTATTATGTGCTGCCAATTGTGAAAATCATAGAGCCTAATCTGCTATAACGTAATGCACTGGCATATCTTGGTCTATGCTGTTTGTTCTACTTGTGATTTCAGAACCTGATCTGTTGGCACATTATGCTGCAGCTCAGAATGATTTGAGGGTTTTGAGCACTTCACTAACGAAGCAGTGCTTCTTGTGTTTCATCCTTCTAATTGGAACTGGTGTTAGGATAAGTAATTCCTGGATTTAAGTCAAGGAAATCTTGTTTGTCTGCATCAATTTGCCTGAACAGAGACTTCACAAGAAGGTCTACATCATTTGCATCAACGGGCATCAGGTATTGTGTCAGGTGACAATCATTGATGGTCTGTCACCAGTAACTGGGCACCTAGGCACTGTGTGCCTGGCACCAGGCACTGGGCACTGGACACCTGATACTGAGGAATGTATCAAGTGACAGTCACTGAAGGTCTGTCACTAGTCACTAAGCACCAAGCACCTGTCACTAGGTACTGGGCACCAGGTTGGATGGTAACTGCGTAAGGTCACAAAAATGACATTCACTGAGTGGCTACCACTGGGCACCGGGCAGTGAGCACTGGGCACCAATTACCAGGCACTGGGTGATGATCACTTCACATGATGATCACACCCACCCACCCACCCTTCTCTATATTTCCATTCAATGGGGAACTGGCTTCGAGTTTTCTAGGGGAAGGGATCTAGTTGATACCCCTCCCTTCTCGATGTTCCTATTCAACCCCCTACTGAACTTGGAGACTCCCAATACCTAGTGACGAGTCAGCCATGTCTCTTTTCCACCCATGACACCATGGATGACCAGGCACACTCTATCATCCCGGCCAAAGCTCATACTCATTACTTGTTATGAAGAAGCAGGGGACTGACACTCACCAGCTCATGCCCTAAGAGGGAATCATGAATTCTTTCTACAGGGAGAGAGGATTAATCGGCTAGTCTTATCTCCCCTTACATCTTCCCCATGAGCGGAGATGGGATGATAAACCCCAGTTCAGAAAATTCCTTCTCCCAGGAGGAAGATGAGATGAAATAGTCCAGCCTTGCCCCGAGAGCAAAGACAGGACAATGAACTGTCAACTTTTGTAGATGCAGACAAGTTCCCATAATAACCTGTCATGTCAGGTTCTTCTCATCTGTTGGGTTCTGCTTTTTTGTCTCACCCTACAGGTCAGATGACAGAGGATGTAGAGGTGTGGACTATTGATAAGGCAGTAAATGAGGTTTAATATAAGTAATACATTACCTCTTGCTTTTCCACTGCTTACCTTTCCATGACGGAAATTATCCTCATCCATATAAGAGATGGAAAATTCTGGAAGTTCAGAACTAGAAAAAAGACAGACTCAGTCTTGCCCGCCCCCCCACCCCCAACACACATACATACGTCGTAGGCCTATGTGCAGTAGCGGTCCTTTTTCTTATGGACAACATCTTGTTCGCTTGAATTCAGTAATGCTCTAGCAGAAAATATGCCTTTTCTCATATCAAGACATGTTCTGGCATTTAAATACGGAGTTCAGTATTGTTAGAGTCTTTACACCCTTAGTCCATTGTATTTTCAATCGTAATATAAGTTCTCTTGTTGAGTTTTGAGGCAATTTTAGTTCCATTTTGTCAGCAGTGCCCTTTATGTTACTCATCCCCTTTGAAATAGGCCATAACTGCTCCTATTTATACCCTTAATTTATTAATTTAGGATTTTTCAGGATTTCTGTGTAGGTATTTTTAATCCCCTTCATATCTGGAATTATTTGAGACCTCTGTTTTTCATCTGCATATATTTTTGAAAATATCTGGTATGTTGGTCCATTGTCTAATATTACTTGATGAATTTTAGACTCTCTTAGGAGGTCTCATACCAACATTATCTTCAAATAGTGTTTTGAGTGGTCTCACACCAGTCATTATGGCCAGTTGTGAGTTTCGGTGGTCGCACACCACTCTTTATTATCCATCATCATAATAGTGTTTCGCTGGTCTCTCACCAATCATTATTATCAATACCATACTGACAGGTAGTGTATTGCTGGTGTTAATTGTGTTTGATGGAGGTCCAACAGCATTAATCACTATTATCAACATTTTTGATTATTGTTTCTTTTTGTAGCAGTAATGTCTCAGAATGTAGGCAAATACACCCCCACCTGCCTTTCTTGCACTAGTTGCAGAAAGTATGGACAGTTGTCCGTTCTGTTGCTTATGGCCAGTTGAGGTATGGGACCTTGCTGAAAGTACATGAACTTATAAGGGGAAGAGAAAAGGCCCTTTTCAGGAACACAGGGTCTTTTTCTGAGTTCCTTTTTGACTAGGAAGGAGAAGCTAACTCCTCGATCTCAGGAGCAATATGGGATCCTTCTCTGGGCCCTTAAGAGCTGAGAAGAAGATTAGCTCTTCAGTGGAGAAGAACACTCATAGATATGGGATCATTTTCTTCAGAGAAATATAGGACCCTTGGATCCCTGGCAGTCAATTCGACTCCATGCTGGTGAGGGTTCGAAACCTAGAGAAATCAGAGCTAGTTCCATCTCAGGATTTAGTATATGTGGGGATGAATTTCCTTACCAACAGAGGATTAGTTCAAGTCCCTCTGGACATAACAGACAGAATCCTGGCACTTTTGGAGGCACTGCAAGCCAAGACTTTGTAGTCAGCTTGCTTATATCTATCCCTAATGGGGACCTTAAACTCCGTGGAAGACCTGGTTTCCCAGGGAAGACTGCACACGGGCCCCTGACAGTTTAGATTTCAGTAGGATCAGAATTTCACCACCGCTTGAGATGGTGGGCACATCAAATGTTGGTTTATGACCGGAGTCACTATGCACGCCCCCGAACCCCACTCCTATCTGTCCACAGATGTGTTAGATCAGTTTCTCTGACAATAATGCATTTACAGTTTTGAAACTTCATGAATGCATTCATTTTGCAGGATACTATTAACCATATGCAAAAGTATGTCACTGTGACCTACTTTTGATACCAATGTATACATTAAGTTTTTCCCTTTAGTTCAGTTTCTCAGACAGTGTTGTATGTACAGTCATGAAATTGGATGGATGTATTCATCTTGCAGGGTACTACTCACCATGGGCAAAATTTGGTCACAGCAACCTTTTTTTCATACTCCACCAATTATGCTAAGTTTATGCATTTAGCTCTGTTCCGTAGACACTGTGTGTGCACTGTCATGAAATTTGATGGGTGTGTTTATAATACTAATATCAATCATCTCACTGACTTACTGTTAAGGTCACATTGACTTACATTGTTTGCTCTACTGACTATGCAAGGAATGTGGATAATGCCATGGCAGAGCTGGTGAGACATTGTATTCTGCAGAATTCTTGTTTTTTTTTATAGTGTTTTTGACTCAAAGGACAATCAATAAATCTGTTGATGCCATAGCTTCACTTAAAGCAAAATGGATAAACTTTGCTGATGACATAGTTTCACTTGAAGGAAAACAGATGGAAATTTGCATTTGCCATGTTTTCACTCAAAAGAAAATATAAAAACAAACTTGGTAGGCACAATAGTTTTACCCAGAAAAATAATATACATGTAACTGCAGGTTTCTTACTTTCACTTACAGAAAAAAGGATAAAACTTTGCACATGCCATAGTTTTAATTCAAGAAAATTGCTCTATGGAAAATGAATGAATCATAGAAGATGTCATAGCTTCACTTGAAAGAAAATGGACAAAACTATGCAGCTTCCGTATTTTCACATGGAGGAGAATTACTGAACTGGTTCCAAGATTTTAGTGAAACAATTATTTATACAAAAACTACTTTGCTTGGTTTTTATATGCTGGCCATAAGGCAGACTTTTGTATTGTTATAATGCCTGTCCATTACCAGTTTGGTTTCTGGATAAAAACTTTAGTTGTCCACCATCTACAGTTACCAAACTTTGTGGATGGCTTACACTTGGAGTAAGCAAGAACCCTATAGATTTCAGGCTTAAAAACTCAAGGATCTAGGTCACTGTGACTGAAACAAGGAAATGATTTCCTTATTATAACCCAAGTTCTCCGTCATTTATAGTTTACAAACTTTGGAAATAGCTTGCACTTGGGGTAAAATAGAATGCTATAAATTTCAGGCTCAGAAGGTCAAAGGTCAAGGTCACTGACTGAAAAAAAAGTTTCTGCACAATAACTTAAGTTATCCATCTACAGTTACCAAACTTTGTGGATGGCTTGCACTTGATGTAAAAAAAAAACCTATTGATTTTGGAGTCAAATGGTCAAAGGTCACTGTGACTGTAAGAATAAAAAAAAATGGTTTCTGCACAATAACACGGTGTTTTTTTTTTGTTTTTTTTGTTTTGTTTTTTTGTTTTTTTTTACATGCCTCAACTAAACTTTGTGCCTGGCTTACACTTAGGGTAAGGAAGAAGGCTATTGATTTTGGGGGTAAAAAGGTCAAATGTCAAGGTCACTGACAGAAAGAAGTAAAATGGTTACCATGAATCACATATCTGGCCCAGACTTTGTGGATGGCTTGCACTTAGGGTAAGAAAGAAGCTTTTTGATTTTGGGTCAAAATGGCAAAGGTCAAGGTCAATGATTGAGAGAAGAAAAATGGTTTCTGTGCAAAAATTTCAGTTATCAACATAGAGGACTATTAAACATGGGGCAGGCATATAATGCGCTGCTCACAGTACTCTTGTTGTAACTCTAATGTAGTCTGTACATTGGCTTCAAAAGACAGGTAGAGTCAAGAATTTACTGTTAAATGTGGGGGTTTTTTTTATCCATTAATTGAAAATCACAACCGAAAGTTTAAAATTCTGATAACAAATGGATCATATCAATAATTGTTGGTACAGACCATATCAAGCTGTGAACAGATAAAATTATATATGCCACCCCTATTTGATACTAGAGTTTCAAAAAAATTGCCTTCACAACTTCATTAGCAGGTAGTGAGACACAGGTGTCACTTTTTCGTTGTCACTGTCAGCAGCTATGTTAGAATTATCATGTAAGATTTTGTGTTAGAATTTTGAAAGTCATGTGGGGAGTGTTACATCAGCTTGCAGCCTTCCTTGTAACCCCTTTCAGTTTAGCTGTTTGGAAAGTTACTACAAAACAGATGTGTGAATTTTGGATGTTTTATGAATGATACAAGGAATAAAAGTTGCAATCAGTTTGCAAGATCACATAATTTGGCAGCATATACAATATTAATTTATAGAGGGAAAAACCGCAGTGGATTCAGTATAACACGTGTAGGTAATGGATGAAAAGGTGAATGAGAGAGTAAGTTCTAGAATGAAAAGTTCTAGATTGTAAGATTTTATTTTAGAATTTATTATTGGACATGTCAGTAATTTTGAATGAAAATTTTAAAAATGGTTAGTGCTTGTTCTTGCCATGATTACAATATTTTTTCCATGAAAAGACCAGTTGACCAGTCTGATAATTTTATCAAAAAATTGGGGTTAGGCTTATTATCAGACACAAATATCCTAGTAAATATTTACCAAATTTAAAAAATGGTTTTGGGATTGTGATAAAGCATGCATTTATCATCAGATAAATATGGTATTATTAGCTCTACTTGTCCAGAAAAGCTTATGGGATGGCCTATTGTCCATCGTCTATCAAAGTATCAACCATTGTCCAACATCCATCCTTCCAACAGCACAAATTTATTATTGCTACTCTCCAAAAGTACTTGAAGAATTGCCATGAAACTTTACACACACATTCATTACAAGGTCTATAGTAGTTTATCCAAAATGAATGTGGTACTACTCAGACATCAAATATGGCCCCCACAGCAGTCATCTTGAAAACTTTGTTATTGCTACTCCTGAAAGGATGGTCATATCAACATTGGGTTTTCACTATAAAGCTTCTTATGATGTCTGGTTGGTCCTAAGCAAATATGGTGCAGATCCGATGCCCAATATGGCCACCATCTTGAAAATCTTGTTATTGCAACTCCTCCTGAATGGAAAGTCTTATCGGCATGGGGTTTTTACCAGGAGACTTCTTATGATGTCTAGTTGGTCCTAAATTAAATTAGTTCAACCTGCACATCCATTACGGCCACCACAGTCACTAAAAGTCTTACGATGTCTAATGGTACTGAATGAAAATTGTGCCGATCTGACATCCAGTAGGGCCACCATGGCAGCCATCTTGAAAATCTTGTTATTGCTACTCCTTGTAAATGGACAGTCATATACAATGGGGTTTTCACCAGAAGACTAATTATGATATCTATTTGGTCTTGAATGAAACGGGAACCACGGTAGCTCATTTGGTAGAGCATCGGACTTGTAATCCAAGGATTGCAGGTTCGATTCCCACCCAGGCCAGCTCAGGTCAGCTGCCTCTGTGTGTCCTTGGGAAAGGCACTTAGCTCCCATATCCTCAGCATGATATAGTCAATAAAGTGTTAAAAGTGCTGTTAAAACACACAAAATCCAAATGAATATGCTGCCGATATGACTTCAAATATGGCAGCCATCCTGAAAATTTTCTTGTCTCTACACCTCCTAAATGGAAAGTCATATTGATATTTTCATAAGAAAATAGTGCCAATCTGAAATCCAATATTGCCACCATATTGGCTGTCTTGAAAATCTTGTTATCGCTACTCCTTCAGAAATGATGGTCATATCGACATAGGGTTTTCAACAAAAGAATTCTTACGATATCTGCTTGTTTCGAAATGAGAATGCTGCCATGCATATGGCTGCTACAATGAACATATTGAAAATCTTGTCACTAATTCTCCTTAATGGTTGGTCATATTGGCATGAGGTTTTCTCCAAAAGTCTTATAATGGTGTCTAGTTTAATGGATGGTCATATTGGCATGGGCTTTTCACCAAAGTCTTCTAATGGTGTCTAGTTTGTCCCGAATAAAAATGGTACCGATCTTACATACAATATGGTTGCCACAGTGGCTAATTTGAAAATCTTATTGCTCAAGAATATCAGAGATGGTTTCAACACTCTTCAGTTAAAAGCAAGAAATGGTCTCATCTTGAATTCCTGAACATTCTTTTTGGACAGTAGAGTGTGCCAGTTCCTTTGAGGGACTCGTTTTTGTTGCTGTCGTTGCAAAATGCGTTGGTCATTAGTCCTGAAAATGATGTAATCTCTAAAGAAGATTAAACTGCACCCAGATATACAGTCATGTTGATGGCATTTTTTTTTCCAAACCATATATGGGCATGCTTATGATGGGCTTGTGACATTGTATTAAAAGAGTAATTTTGCTTCTAATAGGTAATCCAAATTAAGCCAAGATAATCAGCTCAGGCTTGTATTACTAAGGAAATGTTGCATCAGTTTATTTCACAGCTGATTAAAGTAAGAACAGGTGTTCAATTTACAGTATTTAAGATGACTTTAATGTGACATTGAAATAATTATAGACTTAAGTGGTGGTGCTTTTTATAAATATGATTGAAGATTGAAAGCTCCAGGTAAATGGATGTTTTCCACAGATAATTCCCTTTTAATAATAATTATAATAATAATAATAATGAAGATAGTTCAGAGAGAATACAGATGTATCCAATTTCCCTTGAGGCTGTCAACTAATCCATTTGTCTTGGTATCAGGAAGTTCTAGTTAGTTCAAAAACAGAAAGTTGCAGAGCAATGTCAAACTTAGGTCAAATAAAACATCAACCATGTTAAACGTATAAAAAAATAATAGGTGGCAATATACACTGTACATGCAGAGGTGAGCAAATGACAAATAGCACAGAAAGTATAACAAATAATTCAAAAGCATGGTTCAAACATTTAAGATATTTTTGCTGCTTTAAAATGTGAAGGCAAAAAGCTCCATAGCATTGCTCCAGAATATTTCAAAGTATATCTAAGCTGTTCAGTTTTGGGTTTTGGAAGTTTCAAGAATATAGCACACTCTGACACCACAATGGAGTGGACTGAGTTTAGCTTTAAGGCAGCCATGGAGGAAATCTGTAGTCTTAACAATTTCTGAGTACCTCTGTCAGTTGCAAACCAGGCCTGTCAGCACTCTTTCCATCTGCTGCATCAGTCGGCAAAGGTCAAGGAAATATCTGACTGCCTAACCAATAAAAACCATGGGATCCCGGAAACTCCAAGGCTTTTTTTTCTGAAAGCCAGCTAACAGTGTCTTTTTTATCACGCTGGTATCGTTCACACTCTTCGATGTTTAGCACTGAGCTAACACCCTTGTATAAGAAGATGGTGGCAGTTAATATGACCAACCCACTGTTTTATAAGGTGGATCAGAATGTTTTACATCCCACATCTGAGTTAGTGTGAAACATGATTGCTACTTTGTCTGTGCTAGACCTGGCATCTATAGCAATTTTTCGATTTGCCAAAAAATCAGTTAGCAACAATGCATGGAAATCAACAGCTAGGATTGCCAAGGTTATTAACAGGGCTGTGTACCACATGATGGCTAATGCCCTGACAGCTTCAACAAATCTGGATCTAGTAAAATGAGATGCCTGTCTTGCTCATCCGCACTAAAGCTGCATCATTGGCTGTCTCGTCTGCCCCCTTAAGCACACCATTACTGAATGGCGATATGATAGAGGAGGTGTGGAAGACTTTATCAAAACATAATTGCAAAATATGTATCAATATAAACATCTTGGCAAACAAAGGCATCAGTATGAACATCGTGGCAAACATGCACCAATATGAACATCATGGCAAACATGGGCACCAATATGAACATCATGGCAAACATAAGCATCAATATCAACATCATGGCAAACAAAGGCATCAATATCAGCATCATGGCAAACATAGGCATCAATATCAACATCATGGCAAACATGGGCACCAATATCAAAATCATGGCAAACATAGTCATCAATATCAACATCATGGGAAACATAGGCACCAATATCAACATCATGGCAAACATAGGCATCATTATGAACATCATGGACACTATTTCTCTAATCTTCAACTAAATTATCTTCTCATGCACAGGTGACCTCAAGTGAGTTACAAGATATATGTGCATTACAAATAGCATTTAAATCATCATCACCATGACATGAAGAACTGATTAATTGGTGCCTAATGACAATTTTGTTACGGGTTTTTTTTTAGTACTTGAATTAATATCAAAGGAATCACGTGCACAATTAAATTACTGTAGTACATTTATTACATTGTTCTAAATGAGCATTGAACCTATTCTTTGTGCTAATGTTGTCTTTATCAAAATTTATAGTTTTAAAGATTTTCATTGTAGCATCAGTCTGATTTGCCTTCTCTTTGCCAGTATCCTAGAAACAGGAATCTGATTGTCGAGGACAGAGTATATAATTATGTCCCAAGGCATTATATTTGAAACACAAGAGATGTTTCCCATGACTGTACACATCAGTTGTATGTCCTGGCTACCCACAGTAATAACAGTACTCGTCTAACAAGTTTTGGAAAATCCTGAAGTATTTAATAATGTTTCTTAGTAACTGAACAATTCCTTTCCTACTTAAATGAATTTAGTCTTGATTGTTCAGTCGGAGATCTTTTTTTTTAGCAGTTTATAAAGAAAGAGGAGTACTGTGTCCTATTGTAAATTAAAGTATTCACCTAGATCAATTAACATATTGTTCACAAATGTCTCTTTTGCATCAGTATGTTAGGGCAATCCAGATACCATTTTACTGTGTTAGGTTGCTTGTGCCTGCACTGCAAAAAGCAGGCCCTCAGAATCTTTCTTAGTGAGATCTGATGAACATCTCACACTCATAATGTTTCCTCCTACAAGGATAACTACTGTTTTGTATGGTGAATGGTCAGTACAGATTATTTTAATCTTGGCACGAGAGAGTGTACAGACATCTGTCTTGTGGAGGCATCTAGGTCTAATACCTTTAAAATTGATGATCATAGAATTGGGTCTTCTTTGAGTAGAGCTTCTTGACTGCTTCTTTTTTGTTGTACACCTTGTAATGGGGGCACAGTTTGTTTATCACTAGTATTGACATGTATTTGTCCTTCTCATATATTGTCCTGTTCTGATACTATTTCATTAGTAAAATATGCTCTAGTTTCATCTTTGAGTGGTTTAGCTTCTGGCACAGGATCTACCTTTGTATATCAGAGTTTATGTCTTTTGGCAGACATTGGGTTTGTTTTGCACTTCCTTGCTCTCCATAGCTGTTTCCACTGTTTGGACAGACATGTCAGTAGTGAGAAGTTCTTTTGTCTTTGCACACTTATTTTTCAAGGTACTAAGTTCTTTATTTTATTTCACCACTTCTCATCTTAGACAGGCTGTAATGTGTGATTAATCTATATATTCTAATGTCACAGGTACAGCTTTGATATTGCAGGAATACATGTCAAGATCAGTGTCAACTGTAACTTAAGTCATCAATCAATTTAATTTTTGAATTAACAGCAGAGACCCTGATCAGCTGTCACATAACACGCAGGCAGATCAGGGTCTGTGTTGTTTGTTCTACTAATTACTCCTGAAAAACTGTATAGACCCAGATCTGCCAGTACATTATAGGATGGCAGATCTGGGTCTATGCCATTTGCGGTTGGACCTGACCTGTAGTGATGCCTGGGCATCTTTAGCTTAGGCTTAAGTTTTTGTACTAAAAGATTTTCGAGAATATGGGGCCATGATATACATACTTGATTTGAAACCATGAGTAGAATGAACAATTTAGACCCAGATCTGCTGGTGCATTATGTCAAGGTAGATCTGATTCACTGCTGTTTGCAGTTGAGTTTCATGTTTTACACAAGCAATTGCAATATATGATGCAATGATGCTGATATGCCTACAAAAACCATATTTTAGTCAGTCACTTGATAAATCAGTTGACTAATGAAACGAGTATATTGGCTTAACCCTTTACTCTGCAATGACGCATTTTGACGCCAACCCTTTTTCTGCACATTGACGCCTTCTGATGCCTTCCATGATAGATCCAGTTAAGATACCCAGTACTACCAAAATAAAGTCTTTACAAACATAACTATCACTTATATGGATGAGAGAATGAATGTAGGAAGTAAATATGCAGTAAATCATTAGTTTAATTGCAGGATTAAAGCAACTCCTTCAATCTACACTCATCTGTTTGATGTAAAAGCATGTCCGCCATTTGTAAATATGTGCTTTGTATCCCGTGTTTGCAATGTGAAGTCATTTGAAAATTTTAATATTACAGTTGAAAGATTTTTGATAATATGGACAGGAATATGACATTCTTGGAAACAGTTCAGTTGATTGTTATGATCAAGATTGCACCAAAATATAGGAAAATTAGAGTAAACTTAAAACTTTGAAACAAGGCTCTGCACTAAAAATACCTTACTGACGTGTTCACTGCTCAAGTTTCTACCCATCATTTCAGCAAAAGATAGGACCAAGAATCACTGATTTCTCAAAAATTTGGATTTTTGATATTTCAGAAACAATTACTAGTTAATGTTAGTACCAGAAGGTACAAAAAATATACAAATGAAGTCCTTGAATATTGGTCTACTTTTAGAAACAAGGAAAAACAATTAGTCACCTGGCACGGCATATTCCACTAATCGATAGTGCATATTTATTGCCGTAAAAGTGAGGATTTATCTTTAGAGAAACGTAAATCAGTGCTTTTCAATCTTTATTTAATGTCACATACCATTTTAAAATCATTATAATTGATAATTTTTTAGAATTTCACAAAGTTGATTCATGATAGTGAGTCCCTCAATGAGTGAATCAAGCACTTCATATTTCAAAAACCATTAAAATTGCTACATATACTATAGATTGCAAATCAATTCTGATTTCAAGCTTGTTTGGATATTTTTAAATCCCAGGTTTTCAAACATCTGCTAAAGCTTTTGTTTTAATCAGTAGCAATTTTTAATTACTGTTCCCAAGAACACATTTCAGGTTGAATTCTGCATTGATAATGAGAGGGTAGGATGGATGACAGGTTATAAGATTTCTAAAATGTGACAACCTTTTTTGGCATATAAAATTTAAAAAAGGATAAAACTAAGCTAAAACTGTAATTTTTCATTAATAAGGTATACAGAGAAGAGGTGAATTATTTTGATATTGGTCTTTGAATAACTTAATCAATAACAACAATGATCATACTAGTAACATGGATATAAAAATATAGTAAGGTATATGACACTTTATCACAAGCATGTGCAACTTCCTCCAGGGTGCGGGCTGGATAAGAGATTTTTAAAGCCACACCCTATGATATAAATAAGCAGATGAAACCAGGTCACGGGCCGTAGGTTGCATGTGCCTGCTTTATCATTTGAGTTTAGTTTAATGTTTTGCTTAACATAAAATGTGTGGTTTTAGATATACAGAATATAATAGGTACATAGACAGGTAATTTTAACAATCAAATTGGAAAGTTCGAGAATAAAAAAGGCACTAATCTTTTCTGTGCAATCAAGAGATATCATTTCTGCAGCAGGCATAACAGAATTTGGTAAGTGAATCAAAATGTTAGTGGAAGGGGAAAATTTTAAGTAATTTCTGTTATTTTGTCACAGGTGCCAAAAGGCACATAATAACAAGGTAATCATTTAAATAGTTTGAAACAAATAAAATAATGTATCCACTCATTATTTGGCTTGATTTTGTTGGTGATTATTTCAAGATATCATTATTATGTCCTATTTATCCAAGCTTTACTTGATATATTTTCCATTAATTTTTACGTATGTAAGCCTGTCGACTTTTAAACATAAATTTTGTTACAATATTTTTGGTTTAATTCTTTTTTGTCATTCTTTTCAATAATGTGATAAATATGGTTTGCTGTCATGATTTCAGAGACGTACATTTCCTATTCCATTGACTGTCTCCAATTAAGATATTCTTCCTCCTAATGTTCATCTTGATTTAAATTGTTTAATGATTTTATTTTGTGTGTCAGTAATGATGATATTTGTCTGTTTTATTATTTCTCATAATAAAATGATGTTTGATTAAACATCTAATATGCCTGATTAATCATACTAATTGCAGGTCTTTATTTTCTCCTTAATCCACAAATGACAGTGTGAAATGAAATATAAATGTACCTTCTTTGTTCTGTTCAGTACTTCTGAGTAGTGAGTGATTTAGACGTTGACCTTTGTGACTATTTAATGGCTTATAGAAATAAAGGGGTTCTATTAGCACATTTGCCCCTAATGCCCTCCCCTCTGGCCTTTCTAGCATCCCCCACCCCTTGTCCAGATCACTAAAATACCTACTTAAAACTGTACTATGTTCTAATAATTTCATATATTATTATGTTTTATTTAATATAGAATGCATGTATGAGTGGAAGTTTGTTTGTTCTTTATTTCTGTAAGGATGACATCCTAAATGTTTTGTCCAAAAGTATGCTCTTTGGTTGCAAAATACTTGTACCTGTATACTCTTTTTTTATGTTTTATAAAGGTGCCCCTCTTGCACACCCCTCTGAAATTGTATTTTTATGTAATTTTATTTTTATGTAACTTGAGTGTTCAATTTTAAATAAGATTAAACCTGAAAGGAGATGCTTTCAATTTTATATAAATGAGATCCTTAAATATCTGTATTTACTGGACGTGTCTGATAGGTCAGAGACTGGCACTTACTCTGAGCAACCGGACATCAGTCATAGGAGTTCTAAAATATCATTTTATCAACTTGTCTTTGATTTGTTTATCCATTATACTGCCAAATAAACAACTTAATGAAGTAAAATTGACTGGTCACTTGGTCTAGTTGACAGATTGTTTCTTTGTCAAACAATCAATAAAGATGTTGCCAATAAGTTTAATTCAAAGATGACTACATTGTTTCTTTCTTGGACAATCAACAGATGTGTCGCCGATTAAGCATGTTTGGTCATTAGGTTTTCCCAGTTGTTTAAACACTCTAAAGCCTCAAAACACATGACAAGAAAAGTCTGAAAGCTTATCTCCAGAACATATACAAATTATTGAACGATTGCCTCAGACATTACATCAGTCCCTCACCCCGCGTGGTTTGAGTCACACTGCATGGTTTGTGTTGCAGTGTGTGTCAGCAAATGATAACTTTGCAACAAAATATGTGAATCCAAGGACTGAATTAAGAAAAAAGATACTTGCAACAACAACTAACTTTTATTATCATCCTCCAAGACTTATTATTTTCAAGATAGTACTTAAGTTTGTTCTCCATATTTTGTAGCTCTACTGGTCATAGACCAGAACCTACTTGGAGGATTGCCATGAAACTTTACACACACATTCATCCCATGCTCTAGTTAGTCTTAAATGAAATGGTGCTGCTTGAACATTCAATATGGCCAGCACAGTGGTCATCTTGAAAATCTTGCTATTGCTACTCCTCCTGAACGGATGGTCATATCAACATGGTGTTTTCACTAAAAGTACTTCTCATGATGTCTAGTTAGTCCTAAATGAAAATGGTGCCGATCTGATGTCCAACATGGCCAGCATGGCAGCCATCTTGAAAATCTTATCACTACTGTTCCTGAATGGATGGTCATATCAGCATGGGATTTTCACTAAAAGACTTCTTATGAAGTCTAATTGGTCCTAAATGAAAATGGTGCCAATCTGACATCCAATATGGCTGCCACAATTGCCATCTTGAAAATCTTTTTATCGCTACTCCTCCTACATGGATGGTCATATCAGCGTGGGATTTTGAACCAAAAGGCTTCTTATAATGTTCAGTTGGTCATAAATGAAAAAGATGCCAATCTGACATCCAATATGGCCACCATGGCAGGCATCTTCAAAGTCTTATTATTGCTGCTCCTCCTGATTGGATGGTCATATCAACATGAGGTTTTCACTAAAAGACTTCGTATGATATCTAGCTGATTCTAAATAAAAATGGTGAGAATCTGATTGCCAATATGGCCGTCACAGAAGCCATCTTGAAATCTTGTTATCACAACTCCACCGGAACAGAATATCATATTGATGTGGTGTTTTCACCAAAAGACTTCTTATGATGTCCAGTTGGTCTTGAATGAAAATGGTACTGATCTGACATCCACTATGGCCATCACACCATGGCCATCTTGAAAATCTTGTTATCGCTACTTCTTCTGAATGGATGGTTGCATTAACATGAGGTTATTCACTGAAAGACTTCTTATGATGTCCGGTTGGCCCTAAAAGAAAATGGTGCTGCCACTGCACCAAATTCAGAATATTGTTATCGCTTCTCCACCAGAACAGAAAGTCATATTGGCATGGGGGTTTTGCCTCAAACTTCTTCTCATGTCTGGTTGGTCCTAAGTGAAAATTATGCTGATGTGAGGTCCAATATGGCTGCCACAGTGCCCAGCTTGAAAATCTTCTTATCACTACTTCTCCTGAATGAATGCTCATATCAGCTTGGTGTTTTCACTAAAAGACTTCTTATAATGTTTTGTTGATTCTAAATTAAAATGGTGCTGATCTGACGTCCAGTATGTTGCCATCTTGCAAATCTTGTTTTCGCTACTCCTCTTAAATGGAAAGTCATTTTGACATGGGGTTTTGATCAGAAGAGTTCTTATGGTGTCAATTTCCTCCTTAATGAAAATGATTAACCCTCTTGAAAATATTGTTATCTCTGCTCCTTCCAAATGGATCGCTATATCAACATGGGGATTTCACCAGTATACTTCTTATGATACCTAATTGGTCCTAAATGAAAATGGTGCCAGTCATACATCCAATATGACTGCCACGACGACTGTCTTAAAAATCTTCTTGTCACTACTCCCTCAGAATGGATGATCATTATGACATGGGGTTTCCACCGAAAGACTTCTGATGAAGTCTACTTTGTCCTAAATGAAAATGGTGTGATGCTGATATCAAATATGTGTACCACAGCAGCTAATTTGAAAATCTTGTTATTGCTGTAGAATATCAGAGATTTTTTTCAACACTAAGCAGTTTAAAGGAAGAAATTGTCTTATCTTGAATTCCTGGAAATTCTTTTCTCCCAGTAGAGTGTCAGTCCCAGTGAGGGACTCTTGTTTATTTCAAACTTTTTTCCACATTACTTTAAATTCGTTAATTTATACACTTGTATGCTGTGTTAATTACTAGTATTGACAATGGGATTTTAGAACTTGTGTTGTTGTACTGCTTTCTGACAACTTTAGTACAACTACACTTACATGATTTATACATGAAAATTTTAGTTTCAAGAGAGCAACCTTGTCAGATGTACTGCATACAGAAAGATTCATTGGAATGGCATACTTAAGGTGTGTTGGGTTAAGTAGCACATTTCTTTTGTAGTGTTGATGGCTTGATGTACATCATGTCATCATTTTTGAAGAATGAACAATAGATTTAAAAGAGGAGCACACTTGGATTTTGATGATTGTTGAATGAATTTTAAATTTGTTTTTGTTGGTAAACTTGAGGCATCCACCAAAATATTTGTTAGCTCCCATGGCATGAGAACAATAAATCCATGATTACATACGATAATTCTCACTTATTTAAAGTTTGTATCTACAGGAAGGTCATGTAATTTTTTTTTATAGCTGTTTCATTTGATAAAATTCTGATCTTAGTATATAAGAGCTTGGTTCATTGTCAGTGGTCATCATGGTATATTCAATTCATCTGGATTAAAATAATGCAATACCTAAGTACATGCATGTGCATATATGTAATAAATATGCATTTGACTAATTATACTCCTTTTCTCTTCATGCATTGTTTTAACTTTTTTTTTAACTTGAACATAGGCATTCGTATGAACACAGAAGAAAGGTTTGTATTTTGGAGATATGGTATAAAATCAGCTTCAGTACCTTAATATTATCGCTGCATTTTTTAACTTTTACCATAGTAACTAAGTTATTTGCTATAAATTTCAACAAATTTAATGTTAGACCAAATACTTTGTATATATATATTTTAAATGTTTAAGACCATTTGAGTATATTTAAGAAAAATATAAGCACAGAATATACAGCCAAAACTTGATTGACTTTAAGTGTTCCGTCTTGACATTTCACTGAAAACAAAACATCAATTATGCCTATATTAGGTGAACTTGGACAATCTAAGCAAAGTTATTAGAAAATCTTGGTTTCCTCAATCATAAATTGAGAAAATTCAAAGCATGATTGGTTTGGCAAGAAAGTGGGAAGCTCAGTATAAATGAATACTGAAAAATATGTAAGTTTATCATGATTTTTACAAATTCTAGGCAGGATTTGGTTGCTGTTGCTACCAACCATTTCATCCCCAGCAGGCTGAAATAAAGTACCATCCAGTGTCCAAAAAATTTTTTCCGCTATAAAGAAATGGATTATTGTACAAGAAGTAAACTTAAAATGGATGTCAAATTACTGACTTGACAAATAAAGCCTGTACTTATTTGGCAGCTCAGACACCAAACTGATGCATGGTAAAGGGTTAAGGCATAACTCTATTATACTTTGCAGATTAAATTCACTGGATTGTTTTAAAAAGTTTAATAAGATCTGCTTTTATAACCCAAAACAGTATTCATTTAATTAGTCTATCAGTGACTCAATTACTCCACAATATGAATTAATTAGCCAAGGACATTTCTCCATTAAATGTGGTTGATTAAGATTTATTCTCCTTGATTGCTTCTGAAAGTTTTTTTCTGTTTTAATATGCTTGTTTACATCAAACCACTGCAGTAATTTAATCAACTAACTTTGTGAATATATTAGCCTAGGGCAATTCTCCATTAAGTTTTGTACATTAAAGGTCATTCTCGTTAATTCTGCCACTGATTTAAAATTACTTAAAATTTTTTTTTTTACAGATTTTCCCCCCTTCCCCCATTACATCATCTCTTGCAGGTTAGAATTTCATTTGTGCTCCATTTAGGGATAGGAGGGTGTTTAGTGAAGAAAACTAGAAATGCATCCATTCAACACCAATGCCACTGCAAATATAATGTAAGGGAAGGGCAAGGTCAAGAGTGGCCATAACTCCATCAAATTTGTCTAAAAATGTAAAAATGGTGAAAATTGAGCATGATTTAAATGTAAGGTCTCATACAATAGTTGGTTTCAATCTATGAAGTCCTTCAAACGTTATTGAGCCAAAACAAAATATGTGATGGATATGATGTTATGGCATGAGGGGAACATGGTGGACGGACATGGGTAACATTATTTGCCCCCTCCATAGATATGATGGAGGCATAAAAGCAATTTGTATCAATTTTCTTTAAGTATATATCTTACATAATAGTTGATCTGAGCTTCTAATTTTAATACAGCATAGTGCTATTGCATCTGTTATGGGAAATTGATTTTTAGGATAAGAGATGGAAAACAGCTGAGCTCATCTCTTTTAATGCAGTGATTATTTAACATGCATTAGATTGCAGTGGAATATGTAGTGTAAAAAGAAAAGAAAAAAAACCATCCATTTTGTTATTTGCCTCTTAAATACCACAACACATCAATATCTTAGTAATTGAGAATACGCAATATGCTGCACAAATTGAGAAATTGTTGTACAAGTGATGTTAATTAAATACAGAGTAAATATACTTCATTCTGCATTACTGTAATTCCCTTTAAATTGTATTGGGGTGATGATCAGAATTATAATGACTTTTCTTCCAGTATCAATAAAAACAACAAAGTTCATTGTTAAGAGAAGTTTAGAACATTCTGATTTACTATGCAAGAACTCGTGACCAATAAACTTATTAAGCAATAAATCTTAAACAAATGTAAAATAACAATGTTATCATATTTTTCTCTCACCCTTTTATGAATGGAAAAGAAGTTGTGTCTTATATTATGAATTCACTTGTATTTGTGGGGTACCAACTTTTATATGCCTGCTGTAATTATTCTATGACGTATTATGTTATGATCTGGTCTTGTCTGTCCATCAGTCTGTTACCAATTTTGTTTCTGCACAATAATTCGTTTTCCACCATTCCGAACTTTGGTTTCCAAACTTTGTGGGTGGCTTGCACTTGAGGTAAGAAGAACCCTATCAATTTTGGGTCAAAGGTCAAGGTCACTGTCTATAAAGGAAGAAAAATATAATTTCTGTACAATAACTTGAGTTCTCCACCATCTACAGTTGTCAGACTTTGTGGATGGCTTGCATTTAGGGTAAAGAAGAATCCTATTGATTTTGGGGTCAAAAGGTCAAGGTAACCATGACTTAAAGAAGAAAAATGGTTTCCACTCAATAGCATAAGATCTACATCACATACCTCGACCAAACGTCATGGATGGCTTGCACTTGGGGTGAGGAAGAAATCCTATTGACTTTGTGGTAAAAAGGTAAAAGGTCATGGTCACAGACTGAAAGAATAAAAATGGGCTCCACACAATAACATTAGTTCTACATCACACACATTGGCCAAACTTTGTGAATTGTTTGCACTTAGGGTAAGAAAGAAACCTATTAATGTTGGGGTCAAAAGGTGAATGGTCAATGAAACTGTGACTGAAGGAAGAAAATGGTTTCTGCACCAACATTTCAGGTATCTCCATAGAGGACTATTAAACATGCGGCAGGCATATAATGTGCCATTCAGGGTACTCTTGTTGTGAATTTTTTGGTTGTTCTAGATCACAGATTTAAAGATCCAAAGAAAAATGATATGATCCAGCTGTGAAGTAAGTAGACTTCGCATCCAAGTCAAATCCACAAAATTGAGTACTGATGAAAATGACACTTGGCCATGAAAATTGGTACCCATAAAAATAATTAAATTCACAGTGCTGTAATTGCTTCCATCTTAAAAAAGGGTCATACATTTTTAGAATCAAAATGAAATATTATAAGATATTGTAACTTTGTTTTAATTTATTATTAGGTTATTTGGTTAAAACTGAAATAAAAAAGTATATAAGTGTATTTTTTTTAAAATGATGTTAAAAACCTTAGTTGGATATATTTAAAAACTTGAGCCTTATATCAAAGGCAGTATGCTAGAAACAAGTGATAATTTTTATGCAGAACAGTTATTTCAAAAAAGAAAAACAGACTATAAGTTCCAAATTGGCCTTTAAAAAGCCAAATTTGTTCAAGCCTTTGAAATTGATACTGGCAATTTTGCTACATTTGCTTTTGTTTGTTGCTAATGGTGATTAATAGCTTGCTCAAAAGTAATGATTCTATAAAAAGTATAGAAACTATCAAATACAAAGCATCCACATGCATAATAAGTTTATCAATAGTTACTAGAAAATTTGAGTGCAATCAGGAGAAAGAGCTTTATTAGCTTTTGATTGTTTCATCTCTAATCCACTGACAAGTTATTACAGAAAGGCAACTTTGATGTCGCTGTATGGTCCTCATATTACTATGATAGACACTTTTAATAAAGGCATTAAGGATGTAATCAATGTTGGTTTCTCCATTTAGTTACTCTCAGTAATAAAATTTTTAAAAATACTGACAGTATTTCTCCTGTGATAAGCACAGGCAGTCGTCCTTACACATCTTTTCAAAACTATATTAATCTGCATATTTGATCTTCCTGGCAAAATTTGTGTAAAATCAAATCCATATTTTGAGAGTGGCATCCCTCATATAGAACAAATTGTAAAGATGAAGTGTTTTGTGGTGCTTGCATACAGGACACACATACTTGACCCATGCTTATGTCCTAAAGTGTTAACTTAGACCAGAGTGCAGGCCTTCCCAGTACCAAGTAACAGTTAAGGACATTCTTGTCAAGTGTATCGACTTCCACTCGTTGAGACAAAAGTTTTTTTTTATGTCAACTCAATTAAGAAGCTTTCAAGAGGAATTTGGTTTATTTTAAAAAAATTTCTTTTCTTGGGATTCTACTGTTTTACCTTGATTTTTATTATTTCACCTGGTTGTAAGGCCAAGTGGCCATATGGTATGGTCCACTGTGTGTCATCCATTCAAAAAAAATTTCCCTTCAGTTTCTTCTAAAAAGACCACTAGACCCATTTGTACATGATTTTACAGCAGGGTGTCAAACATACGGCCTGCCAGACTCATTATTTATTATTATTGTTTATTATTATTTATATCAAATCTGGCCTGCCATAGCAAATGAGTTTGACACCCTGTTTTACGAAGAGCATTCTAGCATCTCGGCCTTTAAAATTTGTCCAATGCTGATCCATCACAAACCTGCCATATAACAGCATGTCACATGAAAAACAAACTTTTTACTCCCAAACCCTACAACACAGTCGTGTTTATAAAAACACGATTTTCAATCAATCATATGATACCATAATATATGCCCATAACCTGTTGCCAGTTCGAACTAAAAACTGATGATTCACATAACTTCACACTTAATACTGATGGAGAACTATCACCACTGGGCAGTTCATACAGCATATTGTCATAAAGATGATTAAGAGCTTAAAGCAGTCAGAGATGAACAACCACCATTCCCCAGATTACTTATTTGACAATCAATTGCTAATGTGAATTTATGTTGCGAGTCCTGCTGCGAGAGCCCATTAGGCTAATTTGCATAGGTAAAGTACATGAAGTGGAACAACTGATTCATTTGAAATTACGTGGATTAGAGATGCGTGTTGAAAAAAAAAAGTTTCCTTGAATGAGAATTTTTATGCTAATTCTTTTTTAAGATTATTGGCTAGTTCCAGTTCGTGTTCGTGATCAGCAGCAGTGTTTCTTTGAAGTTGGATTTTACTCCATACATAAAATGAAAAATGGACCCCCATCCGAGCATACTTTAGATGTGATGGATGTGGGGCATTATTGTAGGCTGAGCAAGTATAAATTAGCATTTTCACCCCAAGGCTTGCTTGAGAGGCACCCTTTAAAGAGCACTAAAATCATGTGACATGTGCTATAGAAAGCCGTTGTCCACACTTCATGCCATATTTTAAAACCCTTTTTTTTTGTCTAATAAGAAAAACAATTGGGTGGGAAACATTGTCATTTGGAGGGTTTATACATGCTCAGCCTCTGGCTTGCTCCAACAATGCCCCCCATCCATCACATCTAAAGTATGCTTTGATGGGGGTCCGTTATTTTTCATAAGCCTTCGGCCTTGCATGTATAATTTAGCATGTTTAAAGGACCAAAAAAAATAAAAAATCAACCACTGTCACTTTGGATGTAAAACCACTTGTATAAAATTTTTTATTTAAATTTAATTTATTTATTGATTGATTGATTTATTTATTTATTATAATTATTAATTTCTTGGATAATGTCCAATCTGTCATTTAAAGAATTCCCCAAAGGGAAAATATCATCTTCTATGTGTTGCAGATGTCAATGCTGAATGATATGAATGGATTTTAAATACTGCACATCATTTCCCAACATTCATATCACCCCTTTCAACTACATATTAACATGGTACTTCTATCCACTTGAAAGTAGAGAAAGGAACAATCAACTAATCACATTTCCCAAGACTCTGAGTTCTGTTGAGATCATGTAAAAGTGTGCGTAAGACAAAGTATGTATTGCCATGTTAGAGTACCAATATGTCTATTCTAAACCAGACAATAGAGAGATTGCAAAGTATGAAATATGGCAAGAAATTCTATATAGTTCATGTATGATAATTGGATTCTTCAACTGGCCAATGGCCACAAATAGGTTGATTTGAATCTGCTGAAAGAACTCACCACTCATCTTTGGAAGCATCTGTATAAATAACAAAATCAACTGTAATGGGTCTAAGCTTTTTAACATTGCAATTTTTTGCATTTTTTATTTTCAGATCAACATTTTGGCTCTGCCTTATTGTATCAGACAGGTTTATATGTGCATAAAAATTCTGGTACTATTAAAGACCAAGAACTTTATCTCTTCCCTCTAAAGCTTGTTCAAAGGTATCATCTAGTAAACCAGCAAAAGATGCTGCCTGGTAGAAAAGAATGTCTTGATGGACATCTGATTGGCAATGTGTGTGTGTGAGTGTGTGTATATGTATGTATGTGTGTGTGTGTGTGTGTATATATATATATATAATATATATATATATATATATGTGTGTATATGTATGTACATATATATGCATTTATTTATTTATACCACATACATTAAAAATAACATGACTTTTAAAGTGTTGGTATAAAGAAATATGATATACCAATATTGTTGGTATATCAAATTGTGATCCGCGCATGAATACGCATAAATAAACATGGTTTTAACAGTGGTTATTGCTTCTATACTCTCTAGATCAGAGATGAATTTCCACTTATTAATCATTATCGACATAAGAAATTAACAAGAAAAAAATATTATTAATCCCCATTTTCTAAATGAATTATACCTGGTACACAATTTCATTGAAATCCCTCTGCTTTCCCTTCTCTCTCTCTCTCTCTCTCTCTCTCTCTCTCTCTCTCTCTCTCTCTCTCTCTCTCTCTCTCTCTCTCTCTCTCATGCATAAGAGACACACATACTTAGATATCTATGGACAGAGAGAGCAAAAGAATTTATGATTTATATATGAAATATGGTTTAAGTAAAGAAAGTAGAGCAGTACAAACACAGCATATGGTTAGCTTCTTGAACACTGAATGCGCAACCATTCAGTCACCGTCGAGTATACTGAAACTAGTGTGCAATACAGACTAAGCTAAATGATGAGCCAACAAGAGGTAATTAAAACATTTAAATTTTTCTATATATATTCTTTTTTTTTTCTTCAAACTGTTTCATCCTTGAGGAAAGGCTTTGAATTGAACTGAATCGGTGAGAAATCCACAGAGTTTATTCACTGATACAGAATAATGTGCACCCTCTTGTATTTAACCATTAAATCCAGATTTAACTTTTTCCAGCATAAATTTTTTTTGGTTTTTTTTTGTGCATAAATATGTTGATGTTGATGATGTCATTAAGGTAGCAGGAGCGACAAATACCCTGTTGTATGAACTATAAATATGGTATTTCAAATTCTGTTAATGACCCTCTGTGCACTGGAAACCCCAAGGTTAAACAAGCAAATTTAGAAAGTATTATAGCATCTAATTCCACCTAAAGTTGTACATTTTTGAAAATGTTCACATATTGGAACACTGAAATATACATCACTTAGATTAATGGATATGATAAAATATTTCTATAATTATTTCTAGACCAATTGAAAAACCATCTTGTTTAAAGATGTTCACGAGTCACAAAGTCATTCTGAGTCTTTTGATTTATGCCCAGTCTGAATTTACCAATAGTTATTGGTGCTATGAACAGATTTGAAATAACCTCTTCCTTATTATGTTATGAAGGTACTATTATAGTTCCTTTCCACAACATTTCATCTGCTTTAATTTATACTGGAATCTTGTGTTCATCAGAGATTGTGATGTATTTGGGTATTCTGTTTTGGTTTCAAATTTTGTCCAATTCAGTCTCGTAAATTGTTGTAAAATCAAATTAGCAGATATTGGCCACTGCCATGCCTCAAGACATGTACATATTTAGCCATGCATGATCTTACCTGTCAATTTTTTTTTTTTTTTTTTTTCTTCTTCCTGGCAACAACTTGCATTCGTGTGCCCATATTGTTTGGGATTATTTTACGAGTAAAATCTGTTGAACTCTCTGCACCTGTAGTGCCTGTTGGGGCCAATACCAGTGAAATTATATGCTTTATCATCTCACTAGAAACAAAGTTCGGTACCAAAGTATTTTATTTATTTATTTTTTCAAATGAGGTTACAACTTTAGTGTTTTTACAAGTTGATCAAGTTTGACTATGGGCAAATTTGCAGCTCTAACAAACTGTTCAATGTCACAAAGTTCTTGTCAGCAGTATATGCTTTTGTGTAATACCCCCCAGTCCTAAGGGTTAATATTGGACTTCCATTTTATTGCTACTTTGGCCATGTTATATTTGTCCCTTTTTGTCTACATACACTGTAAGGTTGCAGTGTTGATCAGCTGAGTCAAAGACTCTAATAAGTTGGAAATTCTTCTTGTTTTTTTCTATCAGCACTTTTAGCATGTTATATTGACTGTATCTTGCCCAAGAAAAGGGAGTTAAGTGCTTATAAAGCTTAAACAAATTCATTGCATCATCAATTAGGATCAATATCATGTGTAGAACAACTTTCCCAGTACAGTTTGTATCAAACAGGTTTCATTCAGAATTCAAGCCTGGTCTATATTTTAGGCAACCCCCAGGGGAGCGCTGGATTGTGGCAAAGATTCTCAGGCACAGCAGTTAGTGTTTTCTTCCCCAAGGTCAAATCCTGACTGGGAGTCCTGTCATATAGTTTCCATGTCAGAAGTATTACTCTCTGCAACAGCATGCATATGGCATGTGCTATAAATTTTTTTGCACAAATATTCAGTAATGCAAGTAAAGGTGCTATATTTCCAGGTTCAATTTATTCAATTCAATAAAGTTCGGTCGTTCTGACATTTTTCCGGTTGCTAAGTATAAGCCAACCTTGCTAATTGACAGGCAGTACACAGCATTATGCCTGGAAGAGTTATCTGCCTTCACACGTGCCTTGGTTATTTGTCAACAACTGAGTTGACTTTGGATGCATGCTTTGTTCCTTTCCATGGAGGATACATCCATGTTAGCAACAGTGCCTGCAATATTGAACCACACATAGTCTGACATCTCAACATGGTTGTAAATCTCAGTCTGTACTCCGTGTATCTACTGCCTCTTTTTAGTACAAAGTGAAATATGGCATGAAGTGTGAACAACAGATCTTTTATAGCAGGTGTCACCTGATTTTATTGATTTTTAAAGAGCGCCTCTCAAGCAAGTGTTAGGGTGAAAATGCTTATTTATACATGTGAGGCCAAAGGCTTATGAAAAATAATGTTTGTTTGGTCAAGTTAGGAGCAGTGTGGAAGTGTGTTCTATTTTTTTGGAGGCAAAATGTCAAAATTCAGCTCTAATTCAGGGAAGGATGAGCAATCTGTGAAGCGAGCAAAGACCAGCGAAACTAAACTTAAGATCTGGTTGACAGAGTTTGATTTTGTGAAGTGCAGCAGCAAGGCTGAGCATTTCATACTTTGCACATACTGCAAACACTATATTGGTATTAGTCATTTTGGAGTATATGACATATGTCGGCATGGTAACACCACCCAACATCAGGACAATGCATGACTGCAGAGCTCAATCCTAAAAGTAACAACATGTTTAAACAATCATTGACAGACCAAGTCAAAAAAGCTGAAGTGTTTTTTTGCAACACAGTACCATCCAGTCTCAAATGAGTGTATGGAATAAAAACTAATGACACCTCTTTCACCCTTCAAATCCTCCACTGAACTAGAGAGAGCAGCAAAGTCTGCAACTACAAGTTAATACACTAGAATCTGTCTTGAAAAACCACCCCTTCTGCCAAAAAGTCATGGTCTCTGGAGACAGGTGGTCTCTCATGACAGGTCACAACACTCTGTAGTCATTAAATCTTTGCATTGAGAATCTGGTCTCTCAAGACAGTTGGTCTCTCATAGCATTGCTCTTTCATTACATTTTCAGATAGTGACACTTATTTTGCTTTAGCCTATTTGAATGTGAAATGTTAATACAGTGAATGTTACTGTATGTACTCGCTTATAAGTCAAGTCCAACTGCAAACTTAACAGACCCAGATCTGCTGTCGCACAATGCGTCAGCAGATCCGGGTCTATGCAGTTTGTTAGAAGTAATCAGTAGAACAAACAACATAAACCCTGATCTGCTGGCTCATTATGCAATGGCAGACAAGGATTTGTTTTGTTTTCAATTGGATTTCACTTATAAGCAAGAATATATGGTATGTCACTTTAACCAGGCATAGACTTTATGTCAATCAGTTAAAATGCTTACTATATTTCACATAATACTGCACTGTGTGCTTAAGAAATTATTATTTGGATACATTTTGTGATGTTTAAGCTTCATCACATGTATGTACATGCTAGAACAGTTAGCTCCTTGTGTCTGTTTTAGGAGCTTTCCACTTGGGAGGTGGATTGTCTCTCCCAATATATAGTCGCACTGAATAAAGCATATGTAAGATTCATTTTTTCGACTGATTTAACCCATTAAGTTAAGTGCTAACAAGACATCAAACCGGCATAGTGGTAAATTCCAAGAAATTTGTGATGTTCAAGATTGATTTTGGCAGCCATTTCCTTCCCATGATGCATGCTGGTATAGAGAACCATGCACACAGTAGGAATTATTTTATGTGAGTTTTGACAAAAACAATTGGCATTCTCTTATGAAATTATATGTGGATATTATGTCAAATACAGTATTTTTCATTTCTGCTCAGTAATTCTACAACCTATTTAGAAGGAGGGAATAAACTTGGTACAGTTGTGTATCACTATTAGTAGATATGTGGCATACAACTTTCATCATCTTCAAGGTCAGATGCTTGTGTGGGAGCTGTGGTGGCTCAGAGGTTAGTGTGCCAAACTCGCAGCCGAAAAGGGTGCAGGTTCTAATTCTACCATTGGACCAGCCTAGGTGAACTACCGTGGTATGTCCTTGGGCAAGGCACTTTACTCCAATTACCTTAGCAATAAATAACCTACTTGTGTTGCTGTATCATAAAGTACCAAACCAAACCAATCAAATGCTTGTGTAAAGTTTGGTTGAAAAAAAATATACAAAAATGTCACTGTAAATGCAATTTTTGTTTATTTTACCTTTGACTCCTCCTAGGAGACCAAAAATCATACTCCTTTTACAAATGCTTATCACATGAGCAACCTGTATACCAAGTTCGATGGATAGATGGAGCCAATCACAATATTCCCAAGGCTTTTAAGTAGCGAGGGCATGGTAGAGGTCCAATCTTCATGGTGAAGGTCACAGAGAAGCGCATCTCATTCAAATCATCATTCGGGTAAAACAGTTAACATTCCACTTAAATCCCTTTTGGTTATCAACACTGTTGTTATGCCCCCACTGCTTGCAGCAAGGTATCTTGATTTGGTTCTCTTCATTCAGATGTCCATCGGGAGAAGATTGTTAGCAAGATTGCTCAAAAACCATTCGGCATACACAAATGAATTTGGTAGGTATAGTTGTATTGATATGTAGATGACATGATTAGATTTTCACATAGAAATTTTTTAAAGTTTGTGCTCATTTTTTAAACATTTTTTACTTTCTGACTTTTTTGACAAAACCTTGGTGTATGATTAAGTAAAAGCTGCTTATGTTAGATGAAATTTAGTAGGCATACTTGTATTTATATCCACATGACTTGATTATGTCTTCAGGTCATTACAGCTGTCTTTAATTTTTTTTTTTTTTTTTTTTTCAATTTTGGGGACTTTTATTGACAAAAACCTAGTTAGCACGATTAAGCAAAATCCACTTGAGGTAGACAATGAAATTTGGTAGGAATTGTTTGTATTCACATATATATGACCAAGTTATGTATTAGATCCAGTGTTGGAATTTTTCAATTTTTTCCACACTTTTTAAAACTTTTAAAACTTTTTTTAAATGAAAAACCTTGTAAGCACGATAAAGCAACAACACCTTGATGTAGACAAAAGAGATTTGGTCTGCATGTATTTTGATGACCTGAATAGATTTTTCATGCCATTGTAGCAATTTTTTAAACCTCTAATATTTTAATACTTTTTCGAACTTCAACTTTTTGGCCTGCATTGAGGATATATGTGTCGTACAAACACATATATAGTGTGTATCCACCTGTTCTGATGGGTACTTAAATTTTGTGTAAGGCAAGACATACATTGTATTTAAAATCAATTTCACAAATTAATGAGGTCCTTTTATGTATTTCTTTTAACTGATCATCTTTCTTGCTTCAAAGAAGACAGTAGCTGCCATAAACATATCGCTGCAATCAATTAGCAGTTTTGTTTTTTTGCTACATTTTCATCAGTTAATGGTTGAAGAAGCTTGGTGGGGTTTCAATCTCAACTCTCTTTCAACACAAAGTTATGAAGGTAATATCATACAAAAACTATTGTTACTGACAGTCATTTATATGTTGGAGTTTGTGAGATGGACTTGCATATCCAACACTTTAATTTCCACTAAAGGAGGACCCTAGCATCAGTGAATGTAATGGAAGGATTATTCCCTTATTTTTGTTGTAATTGTATTTTTTGTTATATAGTGCATCCATAAAATGTTAGGATACGATAAACTTTGAGATGGGTTATTTCAAGTGCTCAACTCTCCCTCTCTCTCTCTCTCTCTCTCTCTCTCTCTCTCTCTCTCTCTCTCTCTCTCTCTCTCTCTCTCTCTCTCTCTCAAAACATTGACTGTGTAGAATATGTAAAAAGTTCAGAAGATATGTACATATGTAATATAGGGTTTAACAGCACATCAGCACAATCCTGACCATATGTTGATAGTTCAAATTTAAGCTCTAAAAATATAGTTAGAAATTACTGTAACAAAGTAGCTTTCATGAAAATGAATATAGTTTAACTTTACATGTATTTATAATAATTCCTAATTGTAATATTTCTTTCAATTCTATAATAATATACTTGTTTGATGAGTAGAATTTCTTCTGCAAGTCAGGTGCTAACTCCCATACTCTTTGTAAATCAGGACCAAGTATGTATGTGTGTGTAGCATTTAATGGCACATCAGCACAATTCTGGCTATATAGTGCTGTGTACAAATTCTAAAAATGTGACCATAAAAATATTAAACTCTTCCAGATAAATGTAAACATGTAGACCTACAAGATAAAAGATAAAAGGCAAAGGTGAGAAAAATCTGTAAAAAGTATATTAAAGAAAAGATAAAGGTAAAAAGTATAAATCCTTAAGCTGTAGGGTCATAATTTTCTATATAACTGCATTCTTTTAAAACATCCAAGACTGTCTGATGGTACATCATCATCATGTTTCCTAATTGGGTTCACATAAAAAAAATTTTTTTTAAAAATTGGTCTCATAGAGTGGAAGTCAATACACTCAGCAACAATGAGTGGACACTGGTACGGTATGAAATCTGGTCGAGGTTCACGATTCAGGAGATGGTAATGGACAGATAGATGGACGGATGCATGGTAAGACAGACGGGATATCACAATATCCCTGTCAGAGATATCACAATATCCCTGTCGCTTTTTTAACAAAAATATGGGAATAAGTAGTCAATTATGCTTCTTATCCATGTTTTATTCAAACAGAATTTGTGCATCCTGGTTGTTATGTACTTTTGAGTCTTTGTAAAGTTGAGCCAAACATGAAGAGAGCGGTTCACACTACAGTCCGAAACAAATACAAGATTTGCCTTGTATCAACTGAACCATATGTTTTAAGGATTTCATCATTATTACCATTATCTTTTATTTTATAAACATTTTACAGAATTTTAACATCTTTATGTTTTGTATTTTATCATGATGAAATTCATGTTTACATTTATTTGGAAGGGTTTATCTTCCTTAATTTTTGTGCAATCTATTTTTACAATTTTTGAACTTTACTTTTAGTTGGCACCATATAGCCAGTGTTCTGAGGTATCATACATACAATCATATATCAATTGATAGTATTGTAAATAATGATAATTATTGTCAATCATAATTAACGGGTCAGGATTAATGGGTTAGTATGTTGGCAGTGGAACTTACAAGCAAGTTTTCATTTCCATTGAATGAAATCTGGCATTTGCTCATGATTTCTGGAAGCAAAATACATCAAACATTGCTTGTGTATCTTTCAATAAACATCAAAACAAGTGAAAAGAGTAAATTCCAATTATGTTTTTCTCCAAAATTTTTAATTATTCTAAAGCAAAATTGTTTGCTCGTGTAGCTAATGAGAGGCAAAATTAGCTAATCATGCTTGTCATATCTTCTCATTATTTATGAGATAATGACTAGAGTTATACCGAGGTTGTTTTTTTTTTTAAATTGTACTGTGTAGAGCAGATTATTTCTGCTCATTATTTCCATCTGAGGCTTCTCATCTGACATAACTAAGGACAAGAGGGTGTTACCAGGTATGATTGACAGGTGTTTCCAGGTATGATTGACAGGATTTTAGATTTCTGTCAATGACTAGATTACAGTCAGTTATTAATCTTTCAGTTTCAGGTAGCTGCGAGACAAACTTTTCCCTAAAGGCTGTATTCTTACTTCATAAGTGTCTTATTCTTGTGGGTAATCATTTTTCAGAACATTTAGAGATTTTCAGACCATAAACCTGTGCATGGCCTGCAAACTGTATTAATTACAGAAATTCTTTCATGTGCTCGTGTTTAAATTTAGATTTACTAAACTGACAGCCATACCACAGTGAGGTTCACCAGTATGTCATAGCTTGAAATGAACAGCATGTGGACAGCTTCTTTGAGATAAAAAATCTTGTGTCCAAGATCTTGTACAGTTTTACAGCACATAAATATTCTTTGCAAAAGTATGAAAAGAAGATTATTATTGCTTATTTTGTTTTTTTTCAACAATAATTCTAATGACCTTGTGAAGTGTCAAACAAAAAAAAAGTTTTTCCAAATTGTCAGTGACTTACTGGCAGCTGACAGATTGCTTTTATAATAAAAAAAGCGAAATATATCATGTTATATATTCAAATCAATGTTGGATATCTGAATAAATTTTCAGTATTTTTGCCAGCAGATTGAAAGACCAAAATTGATTAAATGCTGATTAATACATTCAATTTCCTGTAGGATACAAAGGAAGACAGCAGGTTTCATGATGGAAAATATGACAATGGAAAATATAACAGTTACTGTGTCCACAGAGCCCTTCACACCACAAAGTAAAAATCTAACTTTGATGGCTCAATTGATTGTTACTTTTCAGATTGTTATGATGTTGATCATTGTGTCTGGAAATATGCTAGTTTTACTGGCAGTGACAATGTTTCACATCCTACAAGATGTCACCGGCAAGTTTGTAGCAAATCTGGCTATAGCAGACCTTGTCATGGGACTGTCTCTACCATTTCAAGTGGCCTTCTTTTTCTATCCCAGCATGGAGTTGAATAAAATGTTGTGTCTCTTGAGGTTTGAAGTCATCATCTTTGTGGTAAATGCATCCCTGTTTTCGTTGCTGTGGACAATACTGGACAGATATGTTGCCATTGTACATCCATTCATGTACCCACATTTAATGAAGGATTATACAGCATATATTCTGATTGCAGTGGCATGGGTTTATAGTGCTCTAGTCTCCTTCTTGCCTTCTTTTGGTATCAACACCTGGGGACTGGCTCCATTTTGTGTATATGGAATAGTTATGGACGAGAACTTTCGATTAGCTATGACCCTTCATTTAATAGTATTTTCATCTGTGATGTTTATTGTCTATCTAAGAATTGCCTTCATTTCTCGAAAGCATCTTAAACAAATTCATTCCGAATATCCTAATGAGAGAGCAAGCAACAGTATAAACTTTAGAAATACAACAAAAATGGTCAATATATTAGCCATAGTTGTGTTGATGTTTTCGATAGCATGGCTGCCTTTTTGTGTAATTCAGATTGTACAATATCACAAATTTAGACCAGATTTGGAATATGTTGGTTCCTTTTTTGTCTTTCTTGGAATTACAAATTCAGCAGTGAACCCTTTCATATATGCATGGAAAAATCGTGACTATAGATACGCCTTCAAGAAACTGCTTTGCTGTTTATTTCACGGTCAGTCAGGTGTGTCTGGAACAGAAGAGTCTCATGTACCTTAGTCTTTCCTTATCTGTAGTTCCTTTGAGAACAAATATTTTAATTGTAATGATTTCAATTTTTTTGCATCTTGAATATGCATTTCTGAAAAGTGTAAAATTCCATAGAAAAGAAACTTGTTGAGGACCTTTAAAGTTTACACATAACTGTAATACCAGATCTTAAATAATTAACAGCCTGGTTTGTCATTCAAAGGTTGTACATTACCATGCAAACTTGCATCCATATTAAAACTTTTGCATATTTTCTTTCAACTTTATGCAAATTGACTCCAAAAATCATAAGCACTTTCCTTTCTGCCATTTTTTTTTTCATTAAAGAATACATAGAGATAAAAGACTATTAGTTGTTAATTTGTGTTCATTATAACATATCAAACAGAGGTTTGAACTTAAGAGGATTCTTCCCATTCAGAAGGACATGACATTTATTGAAAGATATTGAAACATCCAAGAACATAATGTGGTTTGATTTAGACTGGTGGTAATGTAACTGGCTGAGCCATATGCTAGTGGCTTTTTTACAAGCTGGAACTAACAATTATTTGTCGCAGATCTCCAATATTTTGGAAGTTTTATTTGTTGATTAAGTGCGTGTTCTAATTGCACAACTGAAGAAACTATCACTAAAGATTTCTTAATTTGCTGAGGATGAACATCTTACAGACAAAATCTAGCTTTGCCACAAAAATACTTCAGCATCTATGAGCTGCTATAGTCCCTGGAATTGATATTACATAGTGGAGATTCAGAAGAATGTGCTGCATAGAAGAAAAGAAATCTGGTGAATAAGATATTTGCAGTAAGTTTACCAGAGTACGATATCAGTATTATGGCTTCATCTTTGTACACAATTGATTGACATTGTATTTTATTCATACTTTTTATGCAATAACTACTTCAAAATTTCTCACTCCTGCTAGGGAGCCATGGTAGCTTAGTTGGGTGAGCATCAGATTTGTAATACAAGGGTCGCAGCTTCAATATAGATGTGCCTTTTAAAGGTTTAATCTTTTCATGTCCAATTTTGATAATGTTATTGCCCTTTTTCCATCAATATTGCATCTCCACTACAGTAGATCCTTGTTACCAACATAGTTCAGGACCATTCAACAGATTCTGATTCAATTTGGTATGTACATTGTTTTGTAGACCTATATGTATCTTTTATGTGTCTTGTCTGGTTAACTCCATTTTGGATAGAGTTTTGGCCCTTGACAATTATCAGGTCCAATTTGATGGAGGTATAGCCCTTTTTCCATCAATCCATGTATAACATCTCCAAAACAGCAGATCCTTTTAACCAGCATAGCTCAGGAATCAATATGCAATTTGGTGCGTACATTGTCTCATTGCCCTAGATGTGCTTTGATGGGTGTTGCCTCATCAACTCCATTTTGAATAGAATTTTGGCCCTTGAGAATTAACTTCATATCTTTACTACAAATATTGTTTGTAATCAGCATAGCGCTGCAGTCCATACATATAATTGGATACATTGTGGTAGGTGAGTTGCCTATTACATACAGATATACCTTTTAAAGGTTTCATCTTTTCAAATCCAAATTGGACAGAGTTATTGCCCTTTTTCCATCAATATTACATCTCCACTACAGCAGATCCTTGAAACCAGTACTGTTCATAAACCATTCAACATATTCTGATACAATTGGTGTGTACATTGTTGCAAGATTTAGCTGTGCCTTTTATGGATTTGGTCTTGTCAACTCCATTTTGGATATAGTTATGGCCCATGACCTTTAACTTCCTATTTTCATATATGATTTAGCTAAAGAACCATTCAACTTCTTCTGATGTAATTTGATATGAATATTGTCTCATAGGCTTACATGTTCCTTATATGGGTTTAGAAGGTTGAGGGCCCTCTGATTGCCCTCTCCTGACTTCCATTTTTGCACGATAACTTCACCAGAGTTTGTTGGGAGTTCAATCAGATTTGGCATGTGGCTTCAGATTGATCAGACCTTGAGTGAATTTTATTCCAGTGTTTCACAACATCGTTTACAGAAGTTATGACCCTAGATTGCCTGTTGTCCAATCTTTGGTTTCAGCGGCATACCTTTACTAAGCTTTACTGGATTTCAGCCAAATTTGGCATGCGGTTTTATATTGAATGAGACCATGAATGAGTTTAATTTCAAGTGTTCCATATTATCATTTCGAAGAGTTAAGGCCCATGATTGCCTGTCCTCCTAACATTGCTGTTGAATGCTAACATAAGCATAACTTTAATAATATTGCATGTTAGTATGTTATATGCCTTTTGTCTTGTTTTAGTAACATTAAGGAAACTTAAAAATCTCTCTCTCTCTCTCTCTCTCTCTCTCTCTCTCTCTCTCTCTCTCTCTCTCTCTCATGACGATGATGATGGAAGGACAGTCCTTTGGAACCTCTTTACCTTAAACCTTTACTTAAATAGCCCCATACCCCACCAGTTATCTATAGTTCACTGTTATCTATAGTTCACTGTAAACCATTAAAAGATAAAAAAAGATGCCACCTGCCTGAGGGTAAGGGTATTCACACTATGAGATGGTCATACCAAAACAGCAAAATAAAGTAAGTTTTCATTGCGTTATTTGCTAGTGGAAAGTGCTGATTGGTTGAAATCCCTGTGTAAAGCCCTATATGTACAATGATTTTTTGTATGGGTTTGTTACCAGAGAGTTATTTGGGGTACAAGGATTAAGAAGAGAATTAAATTAGGATATAGTAACGTACTTTGGTCATTCATTTTTTTGGTCAGTTGAGTACTGGAAGATAGTTTGTGGATATATAAACGGTGCTGCATTATTATGACCAAAGTAGGACACACCTTGTGTAAAGTGTCTTGTTTAACTTGTGCTGTCTAATCAATATCTCAAATTCTACTGGCCATATTAAAATAGTGTGCTTATTAAACAGAGGGCATAGAAAAATTATGATGTCTTTGTATAAATATGAAACCACATCACTATTGGAGTACAATCAGCTATTAAGAGCCTTTATATATTGTGTCATGAAGCCAGGAAATTTGCTGTTGACCAATTCAAGGGGATGTCAATATCACATTTTTCTTGTTCAATGAAATAATTTGCACAGTTTCAATTTCAGTAATTGGGGTTTTTTTGTACATAAAGCAAGAAGAATACTTTATAATGTTCATAAGTTTTGTCATTTTAGGCTCATGCGGAAGGTAGCAAATAAATGGCTTGAATTAGATCATGTTGCTCCAGTTTGTATCATATTTCAGCTAAAGTAGACACTGAGTTTAGTAAATGGAACATTGTCTCAGTTTGCAACAAAAAATGTCCAGCAAATAAACCAACTTGCTTTCAAAAGAAGATCAATCATTATCTCCTGTTATAATTCTAATGAATCACAATACATTTTTCTAAAGGTAACTTTATCATTCCACATCTTCATTAATATGTGTAGTCATCCAGAAATATATTGGAGAAAAGAAAGAAAATTTGCTTTTGATTTTTGAACGGAATAGAAGAACTATTTCAGCTCACCTGGCCATAAGGCCAAGTGAGCTTATGGTATGGCCTTGCATCCATTGTTCATCTGTTCTCTGTCCATCCATCAATAATTGCTTGTTACCACTCTTGACTCTTTTTCTGATCCAATTTTGCTCAAACATGGAATATGGACATATATCATCACAATCTCAGATGAGTTCAATAATACCAAGATCCATCCATATTAAAAAAGTGATCTTGCATTTGATTGGTTGAGCTTGTTGCCACTATGGAGGCTATATTTCTGATCTTTTTTGATCAAACTTGGATTATAGATTTATATCATTAGTATATTGAATGAGTTCAGTAATGAGCAAGATCCACTATTACCCAGTCATACATGTGACAGAACTAGGACATCAAACCAGCAGATTTAAAAATTTTGATCAGTACATTGGCCTCTAAACCAGTAGATTTTTTATAGACAGAAATTGTATGTGTTTTAAGAGGATTGAAAAGAAAATAAGTGGATTTTTTTGGCATAATATGTATTCTCTTCATATTATAATAAAACAGCAAGTTTTGAACATGAATCAGATTCTTATGGAAAATGTAACAATAATAATGAATTGATACCAGTCAGTGTATTGTGTTGTATATCTCTTAGCTCACTGCCAAGATTTTTGTTTTCTAAAATCCACAAGAATTTTAAGTTTCCTTCACAAGATCACTGACTGGTGACCACTGATGACATTCATTGTGATTATTCAGTTTCACACTTAGCAGGTTCTCAATAGTTTTCTGGTCCAGATTTCCCCTTGAATCACATTGTATTTTGGGAAGAATGGATAATGTACTCTCTGGATAAGCATTTGAATGTGGTAATGACAAAGCAACCACACTCAGTCTGCAAGATATTCAAACTTCTCTTTTCCTATTGCCCTCTAATACTCCTCCAAGCTAAGTTCACCCCAAGGAGGAAGTTACCAAATTGGACTTCAGATTCCCAAGTCTCATATTTCTTAGCTGGTGGTTTTTTAGTATTGGGAGAAAGTGCATGTTTTGGCATTTTGACATGAAATGAACAAAAAATATATGAGCTTCACTTAAATATTCATCAAAAAACTTCTTGAACAAAGCAATAACAATTAAACAATACAAAAAATAAAAAAATATTAACTTGAGTGTTTCTGCTGAAATCATTTTTGGTTGGTCTCTCCCTTTTATCTCACCTCCACCAAAGGTCGTCCAATTTGTATTCAGAGACTCAAAGCCATCATGGACCACCTTTGATCCCATTATTACTTATAACACCTCATAAAACATACCACATTTGGCCTTAAACTCTCCAAATTATAACAATAAGATAATTAACAGTGTGTTGTGTACACATGTTAGCCTTCTTAAACCAATTACTCAGCCATACATTACTGCACTGGTATAACATTTCCGGTCCCCTGTAGACTGGTTCCCACTGGTTTCTGTAATGTGAGGTTAAAATGCATAAAAATATTTTTAAAAATCATTGCTTAAAAATCCTGTATTTTTCAACAGTGGTAGATTTCAACTATAAAACAGTATGTGTGGTAGGCAGACTTTAAAATGGTATTTATGTCCTACTGCCAGTAGAATCACATGCATGCCCAGTAATAATGAGGTGATCTTGCATCTGATTGGCAGAGCTTCTTACCACTGTGGAGTCCATATTTATGATCCGATTTTGATCAGACTCGGAATAAGGACTTGTATCATCAATATCTTGGACGAGTTCAGTAATGAGCGAGATCCACACCGATTTTTGAGGTGATATATATGTATGTATTTAGTAGTGTCTTATGGCACATCAATGCAATAGTGACTGTATGGTGCCAGCTAAAGGTGTAGGGTAGTTCGAAATATGTAAAAATGAAGTGCACAAAAATCTTGGAAAATAAATGCTCCCCAATAAATGTACTGTATATAAAATTAAAGATAAAGTCAACACATATCATATTCTTCAAACTTATGGTTATTGAGGTGATCTTGCATCTGGTAGCCTGAGCTTGTTACCACTCTTGATGCCATATATCTGATCTGATTTTGATCAGACATGGCAAATCGGTTTGTATGATCAAGATCTCTGACATTTTTGATAATGAGCAAGAGCCATGCATAGGTAAAGTAAAAATGCATATTAAAATAGGTAAATTTGACATTATATAAAGATTTATACACAACAAAACACAGATCCAGTTAAGTTTTTATTTATAATTATAATGTTTGCCTAGGTGGACTGTCTGCTGCTACTAATGAAAATGTTTTGGTTCATTCTGTCAGTGAGTGATTCAGCGGTTACTGAATGGCACAACGTGGTTGTACAGAGGTCACAGCTGGGCTGTGAAACTCACTGACAGAATCTTATGGATAACCCTTGAGTAAAGTTTCTTCAGCGGAAACTGAAGGAGCCCAGCAAAGACTGGGCTGTCCAACAAAGGTTGGGATGACAGCGGCAACTGTGTGGACTTCACTCAATGGGTTTAGTTTGAATACGCAATATAACGCTGACATTAGATTCTTGGGTGAATAAACGGAATGGAATGAAGTGAATGCCCAAAGAGAACATATGTGCAGCAGATGTTGTCCCCCAAGAATGTAATTTACATAAGATTGTGTTACTACAATACTACATAAGCATGCTTACTGAAAATTAAGAAAAGATCAAGTTATGCAAGTCTGTTGAGCGATATCACCCCACATGGGCTTCATATTGATTTGAGTTTATCATCACAAGAAATACAGACTGTAAAAAGGGATGGGTCCATACATTATTATATAACACTCTGTAGTATGATGTATATAAAATTCAATTGTCCTCCTGGCTATATAGTGCAGAGTAAAAGTTGGGTCGTAAAATGTGGTAGACAATTTTTAGGAAGATAAACCCTTCCAAATTAGAGTAAACATGTACTCCCAAAGAGAGTGAAATATAAAAGGTGACAATAGTAAAATTCTTTAAAAGGTATTGAAAGTAAAAGTTGAAAGGTTGGAAAATGTAAAATCTTAAAAAACGGTAAAAATTTGCTATATAAACCAGTTTTGTAGACAGTCCAAAATTTTCTCAGAAAGCTTCTTAATCGAATAATTTCTTTAAAGAGAAATCTTACAGCAAGTAGTTTTCACTTTGTTAAAGCAGTTACAAGATAGGACTAAGAAGCTGCTCTTATTTTTTTTTCTTTTTCCCCTTAATTTATTAGAGACAAGAAAATTAATTTTGTCAAAGAAAAACCATGCTCAAGAATCACATGCAATTCTGATATACATGTATGTGAAAACAGTACATGACCAAATGTTTTTGCATGAATCAAACATGCATGCCAGAACAATTCAGGATATGTAGGAATGTAGGATTAAAAATAGAAAGTGACCAACATAGTCGTATCATGCATGTATACTGAATGTCATCAATAACTGAACAAGCTCCTCGATATAAAAAAGAAACCAATTAGATTAATGGGGGTAGTGTTACTATTTAGGCATTTCTACATGAGAAACGTGTACAAGTATCTTTATTTTCATCTTCTTACCTTGCATTTTATAACCTTTTGTGATATATTGGTCCCATTAAGAGGACTTGCAACTTAATGAAAAAGCTCAATTTGTTTTAGTACAGATCATCAGGAATGATAAAGGACAACTGCTAATTCATTAAATTTGTTTAATATTTAGTACAGCGGTTCCCAACCTCAGGTTGTGACCCAAATCAGGAACAGGGGGTGGGGGGTCCTCAGTAAGGGCGTGGAGGGTCTTCCGAAGAAAATCATATAAGCCTGAGGGTCGTGAGGTCCTGTTGGTGGCCAGTTTAGGGTCACCGCAAAGAAAAGGTTGGGAACCACTGGTTTAGTACCTTTGGGTAGTCCAGCATCAGAAGTCTCACTAAAGGAAAGCTGATATGGTCTACTGATTTGTAGATGAACAACATCGCCTAATTGAACAATGTGTCATTAGTGGCATATAGCCATTCAATATGACCAGGCTAGTGGTACATCATGATACAAAAAGTTCAGTTACTTCTATCAGTTGATAGAAACATCCTGGCATGAAGACCTTTCATATTTGCACAAATGAATCTGATCTGCTATCAAATTTTGTCTTGAAGCTGGAAAATGTTTTTGCCCCACCACATCCATAAGTGGCATCCTGGTATTGTCCAGTTCATCTAAATCTCTATAGCAGTATTGGGCAAAAAAACCCCACTCAACACAGACAAATGCAATTTACCATGTATGCTTGCTTATAAGTCAGGTCCAAATGCAAGCAATATACGCCCTGATATGCCATCACACAATGCCATAAAATATGGCCACCATTACTAAAAGAAAAGAAAAGCATTAAATAACATCTTCTCCAAAACCATTGAACAGAATTGGATCCAATTTGACAAAAAGAGTCCTGGCATTAAAACCTTTCAGATTTTTACAAACGGTGCTGATCTGCCTCCAAATATGGCCACTGTCACTGAAAACAGGAAAACTTTTAAATGACTTCTCCAAATCTGCTGAATAAAATTTGACCAAACTTGATAGAAAGTATCCTGGCATGAAGACCTTTCACATTTGCACAAATAATTCTGATCTGCTATCAAATATAGCTACAGTTACTAAAAATAGAAAAACCTTTCAATGCCTTCTCCAAAACATCTGAATAGAATTTGACCAAACTTGACAGAAAGCATCCCAGCATGAAGAAGAAAGATGCAGGATTTATGCACCATGAAAAACACTGCATTTGGCTATTAGGCAGATGTCAGTCAGGTCAGCGATCCCAGGTGCACTTGGGCCTCTTGTGCTTCAGCCAAGATTAGCCCACATTTGATAGACAAATTAAAATACAATGGTTTCATTTTAATTTCAGGGTCGATAGCGGTACCATTTTATATATGGAAACCCATTATAATGAAGACAAGGGAGAGCTGTGCTACAGATTTTAATCATCAATTTCAGGGCACCTCTACATAGATCGTCTCATGCCAACATTTTAGCCATGGCGAGTAAGCGGCAATCAGCATGAAATAAATAAAGTGTAAACTTTCATTTCAGGGCACTTTCAGGATTGCAAGTGAACAAGTGATCAAGACCATGAGAAAAGGGCGTGAAACTCTACTTACCCTGCTTGAGGCCTTTGTGTATGACCCCCTGGTAGACTGGACCACAGGAAATGAAGGAGGTTACACTGGCGCATTTTATGGAGGTGGACTGTCCACTGTGAACAATTCTATGGACACGCGGCAGAACAAACGGGATCTTGAAAGGGAGATAACTCTCAGCATGTTTTCCATTAGAGTGGCAGAGATGAGGGTTGCATGGCAACAAAACAGGTTTGTTTTTTATCCTGAATTATTAAATCTTCTTTTGCCAGTCACATTATCTTCTGACCACTGGAACAAAAACAATACATCTAAATTTAAGATGTATGCAGAAGTAATTTTCAGTGTCAGTAATTCAGAAGTTCTGTTGATAGTTGGACATAATGAAAGAAATCCACTTAAAATTGCAGTGAGTTGAATGTTTCCCATTTTTTTATATAATTAGATTCAAGTTTGGATGACTTGTCCTTTAAAGCATATCATGCTGTCCAGCATTTTATAACAATATAAAACATTTCAAGCAGTGATGATGTTTTCCAAATTAAAAGTTAGAAAAAATGTGCCTTGTATGATATCATTTGTGATTGTACTAATCATGAAATAGATCTGGAATTACTACTTGTCATTAGACTTTCCACACAAGTTTGTAATGGGATATGAAAGATTTCTGGAAATCAGTGATTCAGAAGGGTAAAAAGCAAGGGTTGCTGGAAGCAATAAATTTGACTTGCTGGACTAAATCTTCTTTCATCACATAAAACCAAATTGTATCAGCCAGTGTTTGCTAGTAAATTGCATATACCATATATTCTAATTTATAAGTCGAGTCCAACTGCAAACAAGATAGACCCAGATCTGCCATCACATTATACGCCAGCAGAACAGGGTCTGTGTTCTACTCATTGCTCCTAACAAACTGCATAGACCCAGGCCTGCCAGCACATTATGTGATGGCAGATCTTGGTCTGTGCATTTTGCAGTTGGACTCAACTTATAAGTGAATATATACAGTACAATACTGTGCTTTCAATTTTGATTTGTAGATTACCAGATTTAGTTGATTTTGTGGTCAATACAAATGATGTATCTATTTACACCCAATAAACAATGGTAAAAGGAATCTCTTTCCAGTTCATGAAATTAAGTACAAAGGAAAATGTAATTTTTTCAAAACCATGAAAACTTACAACCACCAAAAATAAATTAATTCACTCTAACTTTAGCCTGGCCCTATTTTTGGATTCTCTATCTTCTTTAGATCTCTTCGTCCAACTGTAGTTCAGGGCCAGTCATGAAATGTTGGCTTTTTTTTTTCAGTGTGTGTCTAGTCTATTTCCACATACCCTTTTTAGTTAATTAACAATTAATTCCTCTTCATTTTTTTTTTGTTTGCATTTGAGGACCATAGTCGAAAGTTTAATGCATCTTTACATATTTACATTCATATTTGTGTTTCAGAGATGAGATAATGGAGGTGTTGCCCAAGCTTCAGGGTCAGTTACAGGTGTGGACCCAGAAAGTGTCAGATTATTTTAGTTGTTTGAACTCACAGGAGAATCTGCAGGAGTTAAAGGCATTATTGAGTGAAGCAGCAGGAGCCCACCCGCACCATCAACTGTACTCCCTCAGTGAGAGGTAACAATCCTTATCCCACTCACACAATTAGCTGTACTCCCTCAGTGTGCAGTATCAATCCTAACAATTATAATCTTACTCACCTTCATGAGGTACCAACTCTCATCCCATCCACAGTCAGCTGTACTCCCTCAAGGAGAGGTAACAATCCTCATCCCAACCAGAGGCGGCTGTACTTCCTTAGTGAGAGGTAAAATTGTCCTGCCACCCACATCAGCTGTAGTCCCTTATTGAGAGGTAACAGTCTTCATCCCACCCACTCCATCAACTGTACTCCCTTAGTGAGAGGTAATGATACTCGTCACACCAAATAATAAAGGCTAATAATATAAGTCATTCCATATTTATTTATTGAATATTTAATAGTTTCAAAACAAACAAAAAAATATTTTGCCATACACTTTTACATGCAAATTATAGCTTCTCTTCTTTATGAATGTAGGATACAAATTTGTACAAAATTTACATTGTTGAGTTGGTTAGTAGCACTCCTGGACTGATGATTGCTGATACTTTGCTGAAATCTGCAAGTTCTGTAAAATGGATGGATAAGTAAATAAATGATGTGTTACGGGTAATTTTTTAGATCAACTATTTGCATACATGTGACAGAACCAGGATTTCAAACCAGTAGGTTTACAAATTTTGATCAGTAGATTGACCTCTAAACCAGTAGATTTTTTTATCGGCATAAATTTTATGTTTCAAGGGAATGGAAAACAAAACAAGTGCTTTTTTGGTGCCATAATATGTAATCTCTTCATGCTATAATAAAACGGCAAGTCTGAACATGAATTAGATTCGGGTTCTGATGGAAAATATTACAATAATAATTAATTAATAGTAGTCAGTATATGGTAAAATAATGAAAATGGAAGAGTTGTTTATCTGATAGTTCACTGCAAAAGATTTTTCTTTTATAAAATCCAATAGCATTTTTAGTTTCCTTCACAACATCACTGTCTAGTGACTACTGATGACATTCATTGTGATTATTAAGCTTCATGCTCAACAGGCTCTCAACAGTTCTCTGGTCCAGATTTCCCCATGAATCACTTTGTATTTTGCAAAGACTGGCGAATGTCGTCTCTGTATCAGCATTAGAATGTTGTAATTACAGGACAACCACGCTCAAACTGCAATGAAGTTCTAACTTCATTTTTCCTGTTGCTGGGTTTGTAAGGTTGCTGACTACTCTCCAATACACTTCCAAGCTATGTTCACCCTGAGGAGGAAATTCCTGACTTGGACCTAAGATGTGTCCCTGAGCCTCATCCTCAAGGGCTACTTTCCAAAAATCTGTTTGCAAGTTTCGCCACTGTAAATAAAAAGAAAATAAAGACTGATTTAGGCTTGAAATAAAAATGAAAAAAATACATGATGTATTTATGCTTTTATGAATAATTTATCCAAACTTTAATATTAATTATCTTGTAATATAGTTTTAAGGGATATATTTTATGTAGGGCTTGAACTTAATATATGTGCATGAAAACTTCAGATAGTTGTGTCTGCCAAACTCATTTTTTATGGTCGGTCTCTTCGTTTTATCTCCCCTCTGCCAAGGGTCGTCCGATTTTCATCAAAGGCTCAGAAGACATCATTGACCACCTTTTATCCTTTTATTGCTTATAGCACTTAAGAAAACATCCCGCATTTGGCCTTAAATGCATCAAATTCAAACAGTAAGGTAATCAATTAGCAGCTTGCTGTGTACACATATCAGCTGTTCTTTAACAATTCTAATCCTATTGCTCTGCCACACATTATCACATCAGTCATTGTAGTGGTGGAGCATTTCCGGTCCCCAGTAGACTGGTTCTGGCTGGTTTCTCTAATGTGTTGATAGAATTCGTAAACATCTTTTTTGTTTTTTTTTTGTTTTTTTTTAAATTCTTTTAATTTTCAAAAGCGGTAGATTTTAACTACTAAACGGTATGTGCGGTAGACGGCCTTTAAAACGGTATTTTTAGCCTACAGCCGGTAGAATCACATGTATGTATTTGAATAATAAAGAGAGCTTATGTAGTCAAATCAGTGTCGCCATCCATGCCCCACCTTGGTTAATGTTTTGGGGCAAGTTATTGTTTATGTCTATGTCTATTTATCATTCTGGGTGGGTGGTTTTTGGTAGGAATATTGCAAAATTGTCAGTATATCAACATTCTACCCAATAAAATATCACAATTTGACTCTAGGTGGGGTTTTAGTGTCTAAAAATGTAGACATTGAGACTTACTGTATATGTTCGTGTATAGGCCAGGTCCAAGTGCAAACAACATAGACCCTGATCTGCCGTCACATAATTCTGCTGATTAGTCCTTACAAACTGCAGAGATCCAGATCTGCTGGCACATTATCCGATGGCAAATCTGAGTCTATGCAGTTTGCAGTTGGGATCAGATTATACGCGAGTATATACAGTAGTTTCAGGTTCAAGTTTAAGGGCAAGTTCATATTTAATATTTGTATAATCTTTACTTTCATCAAATAACCAAGTTATAATGTGTATTCTTTTCAGATCAGTTACTTAATAATAATGATCACAGGGAATATGTTGCAACTTGGCTGAGGGGTTAGGAGTTAGGTAGTGTTCAAGAACTTGGACATTATAAGAGTTTTGGAGCAAGTTTCTACTTAGCTGTATGTCTTTGAGACTCTTCATCCCATAGTCATGGAACTTCATACATGGAAGTGTTTGGAGAAGTATTACACTACCATACTAAATTATTTTCCTTGACCTACTTTTCGTGCTTGAATGGTTTTAGCTCTGCTGGTCATAAAACAGAAGAGCTTATGGAATAGCCTGTTGTCCATCATCCAACACCCATTTTCTGTTATCCATTGTCCAACGTCCAATTGTTAGCACAAGCTTGTTATCTCTACTCCTACCAAACTAGATGGAGGATTGCCGTGAAACTTTACAAACACTTTCATCCCATAGTATAGTGGGTCCTAAATGAAAATGGTGCTCCTTGGATATCCAGTATGGTAGCCACAGCAGCCATTTGAAAATATTGTTATCACTACTTCTCCTGAATGGATGGTCATATCAACATGGGGTTTTCACTAGGAGACTTCCTATAATGTCTAGTTGGTCCTCTATGTAAATGGTGCCAATCTGATGTCCAATATGGCCACCATGGCAGCCATTTTGAAAATCTTGCTATCTCAACTCCTTTTGAACTTAAAGTCATATCGACATGGGGTTTTCACTAGAAGACTTCATATGATGTCTAGTTGGTCCTAAATGAAAATGGTGTTTCTATGACATCCAGTGTAGCTGCAACAGTGGCCATCTTGAAAATCTTGTCATTGCTACTCCTCCTGAATGAATGGTCATATCAACATGGGATTTTCACTAAATGACGTCCGATGATGTCTAGTTGGTCCTTAATGAAAATGGTGCCAATCAGATGCCCAATATGGCTACCATGTCTGCCATCTTTTAGATCTTGTTATTGCTACTCCTCTTGGGTTTTTTTACCAGAAGACTTCTTATGATGTCAGGTTGGTTATAAATAAAAATGGTTCTGATCTGAAATCCAATATGACCACCAAAATCTTGCTGTTGCTACTCCTCCTGAATGGAAAGTCAAATCGAAATGGGATTTTATCAGGAAGACTTTTTTTTAATGAAATTTAACAATTGGTGAGTTATCATCATGCCAAAGCTAAGCATTTTACTGTACAGACAGTGTAACTGACAGTGCATTAATTTATTACCCAAATGTTTTAGTATTATATCCATGATATTATTCATGTCCATATTTTTTCGCCATTACTGAAATCTTGAGCACTGTCAATGGATGACATTTTTATGAGAGATTTTCAATCTAATTTGTAACATGTGGTCTCAAGTTGCTTTTTAAATCTTCAGATTAATTTAGAGGAAACAGTTCTTTTCTTTTACACTTGATATGCATGATATAGTAAATGTCAGTGGTGGTCAACTATTTATTTTGCACAATTTTTTTCTTTTTAGAGTAGATTTTTTTTTTATAAAAGTAAAGTAGTGGTCAGTCTCTCTCTCTCTCTCTCTTGTCAGTTTTATTTACAACAGGATTGTATGGACAGAGAGAGAAAAGTGGACCAAAAACAGTTTTATAGCACAATAAGAGTTTCATGTCCTCTCTCTGTCTCTGTCTCTCTCTCTCTCTCTCTCTCTCTCCCCTCTCTCTCTCTCTCTCTCCCTCCCCTCTCTCTCTCTCTCTCTCTCTCTCCCTCCCTCCCCCATCTCTCTCTCTCTCTCTCTCTCTCTCCCTCCCCCACTCTCTCTCTCCCTCCCCCACTCTCTCTCTCTCTCTCTCTCTCTCTCTCTCTCTCATATCTCTTATTTTTCTCTCTCTCTCTCTCTCTCTCTCATATCTCTTATTTTTTTTTATGTACTTATTTTTTCAATGAGGGAATACCTCAGAGCAACCACACTGCCACCCCAAAAATTGAATGGTTGCTCCCTTTTCGAGCCTGTTACAATTCGGACTCGAGGAGATGCAGTGTTGCTTACAAGATGAGAAAAGCCTCTGTAGATGACTTACAGATAAACAAACTTGCCCACAAGTTTACGCTATGGTCTTGTTAAATTTTGAATTTTTTTACTGGAGGGAATGGCTGCGTAAGAGCACCAGTATAATAACCCTCGAGACAAGAATATGGAATATTCTTGCAGATAATCAATAACTTCTCAGATTTAGCAAAATTCAGTCTATTGTTAAGGATACCTCCACATTTCCAAACAAAGCCATAATCAACTTTATTTTAGGTAAGACTATCCCATTCATACATATGGTGATCAGCATCAACCATCTTTTCAACAGAAATGAGACTGCCAACACCCACCATATTGTTTACATTGATGTCAGCTTTTGACAACAGCAGAGATGCTGCCAGGCCCTGGGATCACGGGTTTCTCGCAAAAATGATAGAGAGTCAAGTAACTTTTAAAACCCAGTGAGGGAAAGATCACGCAGGTTTTCTGTGGTTCCTGCGATTTCTCGTACCCAATGCGTGATGTTTTAATTTTTTGTTTTTTAATTAGGTTGATCAGATCATCGTCTTTTTTGCCTTTTCTCCATGATCTCAGGAAACGCTCTACAGATATTATGTACTTCTGAGAGAGTGACGGGTATAAGGTGAAGTTGTTTGAATTTGCAACATGTACAGTGAAGAGAATCTTGGCATACCTCTATGCTATTTTCGTGTACTGTGGCTGAAATTTCTTTACATATTGTACTTGTGGAAATTGTACATGATCTAAGCACATAGCTGACAAAAATGGCTACTCCCATGTGCTAGAAAAATCAGCCTGAATTAGTCCAAAGTACACTATTTTTAGCAGTTATTAAAATAGGGAAACAAATTTTGCCAGAGAAGGCAATACCAGCTTCTTAAAGTATAATGAATGAATTACAAAATACATAAAAAGTAAAAAAAAGTTATTGGCTTTTTTTTACAATTTACCTTTGATTTCCAGGAAGTAAAAATGACCAAGTGGAGCTAACAGTTTTTTGATAGGTGCACATCTGAAGTAAGGCCAAGCTGTATACTTTTTAAACCCAAATTGCACCCATCAATCATACACCAAAATAAAGAGAAATAAAAGTTCTTTTAATAATACCTAAGATATACAAGGTCTTTTTTAAATAGCCAGGATAACCAGTGAGGCAAACCTGGTTAATTCTTTTTCTTTAAAACTCTAACCAAAATATGAAACTGTAGAGCAGCACCTCAGTTAATCCTATATCTATGGAGAATATTGTTTGAATACAAGCACCTTTATGATGGAGATCTGTTGGAGTATTGCAGAAACTATGGAGGTATTCTGATTTTATTGTTTCCTGGAGCGATATAGTAAATTGATCTATCGATCAGCCATTAGGGAAATGTCTAAAGCGCAATGGCAGTGTGTCATGTTGAAACAAAGGATAACTGATTTCTTTAGGAGAGTCAGAAAGATGGAAAGATCATCTTTTAAGGACAAAACTAGGGAGGATGAAATATCTGATGGTTTGCTGCTAATGGATTAGGCCTTGCAGAAAATCTGATACATCAACAGAAATATCCAAGAAACAAATACGTGAAATGTGGAAAATTGTGTTTGGATAATTATATATCCTGAAAACCAGTTCCCGAATCTATTCAGACTGGCCATAATTGCAGCGGTTCTGCCTTTATAAAAAGCTGATTGTGAAAGGGGAACATTCCCCTCTTAAGAAAATTTATGGCAGCATCTGTGCAACAGACTTTCCTGGCAAAATAAGCATGTTATAGTGCTTTCACTGATGTACTGATACAATGATGCAAAGTTGGTATCTGTATCTCCCTGCTTAATGATTGGCAGATATTTGACATCCATAGAAGTAATTGTCCTGATCCATATTGTTTCCCACATACAGACAGATATTCTGTTTGATGATAATTATACAGTCTCCTGCACTACCAGGATTAAAGCGAGTTTAGCCCAACCAAACCAGAATATTGTTGTGTGTCTCTGATGCACACCAATAAAAGATAGTAACAGTATAAATATTCAATGAGATGCATCAATTTTAGAGACAATGAACAATTGCACACTAGCATTAAATAGGTGGAATGTTGCAATTAAGGATCAGAATTTCTTTATACATTTATAGATTGATTTTGTAAAAGCCATGTCTATATTTATAAATTTATTCCCATAGAATTATTTCTAAAAACTTTACAACATTGTGAAATTCTAAAATATTTGAAAATTCCTAGTATTGCCATGTTAAAGTGCCTGGAACATTTGTCATTTACTTGTTATCACATGTATTGTGCATAATTATGTGGCATTTTATAAAGTCAACACCATTACTCACAAATTATTTGAAATAAAATAGTCCAATATGTTTTGCTCCTGAAACACTTTGATATATAATTCAAATATAGTAAAGAAACCCATGGCTTTTAAAAAAGGCATATAAATCCTGTGGTTTATAATTTCAATTTGTGTGAAAGCCATGTAATTCTGTTGACCACAGATTAAAGCTTTGTCTGTAAATTTAACTTTTAACTTGGATGACTGTGATTATAAGCAAGAAACTGTGCATATGAATTATGTTTTTATATTTGGAAATCATTTTATCAGACTATAGTAAAATAGGTAAAATCGACATAATATAAAGTTTGGGAGATAGTTACATAGGTTTTGTTCTTACAATACTACCTCAGCCTACTTAGTGAAATGGTCAGCTGTTTAGTTATTTAAGCAAGTGAACGATATCAGGCCCATTTGGGTCTCTGGTGTTAGGCTTCTATTTAACAATTATGTCAGTGTGATTCTTTGGCCTATGGTCATTCAACTTTATACATGGAAGCATCAGGAATCATTATAGCCCATCATACAATACATGTCATTAGATCACCATGACCTACTTTTTTAGTTTGCATAATTTTGGTCTTTGTTATATTATTTTTATATCTGCAAGTATTAGCTCTAGAGTTTCAGATTTTGGACATTCAAGAATCTTGAGCAGGGCTTTTGGCTTCAGCTGTTTGTTAGGTTATTATGACCCACTATTACGCACAACAAACTTGTTTGAAACTGCTGTTTGTTTGAATTTGTTGTCAAATGTTGCTTCTACAGTAATTGAACCTTATACATGGAAGCATCTTGAGAAATACTACACCTTCATACTATAAGTAAGTCATAGTTACCTATTTTTGGCTCAAAGAGCAAGGAGATCTTGTGAAATCAATGTAGTGTCCATATTATACTGCCATCATCAAAGAAACACAGAATTTCGATTGCAAATATTTTGGAGAGTTTGGTAATAAATTCAGACCTGAATTATAAATTAATGGCTTGAGTAATTTTGTGTATACCCATATATGCACATATTTTATCTGAACAAATATTGAATGACTAGAAATTTTGTCAAGAATTTCAGCTACAGCTTTCAAATGACAACAAATGCATTTCTGGTCTGTGCCAATATGAAATGATGTAAAAGAATTACTTGATTGAACAGTGAAGTAAAACCGTGACAAGCAATTGTTAACCCATTCAAGTGACATTTATGTTCTTTAATACTTATGAATACAATGAGCATAATTTACTATGGTTTTCAGTCATTGATAGACCCATTTTAATAATTTTTGGAAAGACTATATCCATACTACAGTTTTAAAAGGATCTAAAACTGTTAATCCTTGAGAATTTGTAACAAGTGTGAGTATCTTTAAGACATATTCGCAAAATAATTGTGTCAAGTGATTATGGAAGAACTACCATACACTCAGGTGGTCAGGTAGGAATGACACTCATACAGACAGGTGAATATTCTGTATACATGTTTCATTCTTATTATGATACACCACTGTGTGATGTTTCATATGAAAGTCTGGATGTATAGATAATTATTATATACTCATTTTTTTCTCCATTAACTTTGCATTGTCAGAATCGTGCAGTATTTCTCCATACTGCACGGCTTAATACTGCACGACACGTGTGTCTAAAAATAGTATCGCTTGTTAGGAACTACTTTTTATTGTAAACAAACAATGTACGCTCACATAGCAGACACCGGAACTTTTGCTTTATCAGATTTATCTGTGGATAAACTAAGCAAGCTGCTTGAGTCATTTGAAAGTAGAGATGATAAAGCTGATGATGTGGATGAGCTCATTAAGTCACAAAAGAAACTTTCAACCAAGCAAGCGACTGAACTTGATATTTGCAATTTATTATATACTCAATTTTTTCTCCATTAACTTTGCATTGTCAGAATCGTGCAGTATTTTTCCATACTGCACGGCTTCATACTGCACGACACGTGTGTCTAAAAATAGTATTGCGTGTTAGGAACTACTTTTAATAGTAAACAAACAATGTACGCAAATGTAGCAGACACCGGGGCTTTTGCTTTATTAGATTTGTATGTGGATGAACTAAGCAAGCTGTTTAAGAGTAGAGATGATACAGCTGACAATGTTGATGAATTCATTGAGTCACAAAAAAAACTTTCAACCAAGCAAGCAACTGAACGTGATATTCACAATGTCCAGCGGTGGCTTTATGACAACAAACGTGAGACATGTAGTATTGAAAATATCATTCTGATAATTTAAAAACTTATTTAGCTTATGGTTCAGACTATGAACCGTGCTCTCTAGAGTCTATACAAAATAGCATAGAAAGGCATCTTAAGACCAAATGATATTCCGTTTCTCTCAGAGACCGCCCATTTTACAAGCCCAAGCACTAAATTCAAAAAAATACAACTAAAGAAGGCGAGTTTTTTTGGTATAAAAGCAAGTGCTTCGGAGCCAATAAGCCACGATAACGAAGAAGCCTTATTTCCGCTGACGAAATGGGCTCTCACACCCCAGCCGCTTTGCAATTTTGCCTGTTTTAATTTTTTGTGAAAATGCTTGGATTTTTAGTACAAGTCATATAGGTCATGTAGCTGGGGTCCATCCAACAAAGATCATGCAAGTGACAGTACATATAAATATGTCATCTATAGCTGGTAATAAGAATGGCAATAAATGTACTTACTTTTCTGCATCTTGAATTTCTTCTAAATGTACTTTCTGATCCACGGCACGAAATTGCACGGCAATCTAGACTACATTTCCAACATAAATCACATTCCAAAGGAGAATTTACAGCACTCCAAAACGAAATGAATTTTATATTCCCTAACAAAAATATTTAATCCTGCATCTTCTTGAGAATTTCACTTAAAAGAATTTCATACTTTGTCCACCTTATAATTCCAAACTATCAATGGCAGAACAGTAACACGTGTAGCTTGCTGTCGAGGCCAGTCCCTCTAGCTACATGTACATCGTATGTAATCGACCCAGCTAATAACGCTAGTCCACCACAACTAAAAGAGCAGAATTTAGTTAGATTGACAGAAAAACAAAATCCCTCCATTCCAGAACAACTGGGAAAGTTGTTCCAAGGTGCAGTAATTCACAATATGACTCAAAATTTCAATTTTAAGTAGACCAAAATGAGATATTTTTTTTTAAAACGAATGACTGAGCACGCGGTACTCTATCAAGTTCAAAGGTCACTGGGCAGTGCCATGTGTGCATGAATACTGTTACTGTGTATTTGTTTAACTACAGTTGTGTATTTACTTTGGAATATAGCAGAAATTCAGTTACTTTGTTTCTTGTACTGTGTTCTTTTTATTATTCAGCCTTAGGTAGAAAGCAAAATGAGTATATAATAAAAAGGTTACTACATTTGTATATGAAAATATGAACTCGTTTTTTCTGAGCTATACTGCACTCCTGACGTCGTGCAGTATAGCTCAGAAAAACTTGTTCATATTTTCCCATACAAATGCAGTAACCTATAAGTACAGCGGTGTTTTTATGACAACAAACATTAGACATGCAGTATTGAAAATATAATTCTGATCATTTAAACACTTATTTAGCTTATTGTTAAGACTATGAACTGTGCTCTCTAGCATCTATAAAAATAGCATAGAAAGGTATCTTAAGGCCAAAGGATATTCCACCTCTCTCAGAGACCGCCCATTTTACATGGCAGTCCAAAGACGAAGTTCGAAAAAATTACAAGTAAAGAAGGCGGGTTTTGGTACAAAAGCAAATGCCTCGGAGAAAATAAGCCAAAATAATGAAGAAGCCTTATTTTCCGCTGGCGAAATGGGCTCTCACTTCACAGCCGCTTTGAAATTTTCCTGTTTTAATTTTTTGAGAAAATGTTTGGATTTATAGTACAAGTCATATAGGTCATGTAGCTGGGGTCCATCCAACAAAGATCATGCATCATGCAAGTGACAGTACATAAAAATATGTTATCTAAAGCTGGTAATAAGAATGGTAATAAATGTACTTAACTTTCTGCATCTTGAATTTCTTCAAAATGTACTTATCCACGGCGCAAAACTGGACTGCAATCTATAGACTACATTTCCAAGAGAAATCACATTCCAAAGGAGAATTTACAGCACTCCAAAATGAAATGAATTTGATATTCCCAAACAAAAAAAATTTAATCCTGCATCTTCTTGAGAATTTCAATTAAAAGAGTTTTATATTTTGTCCACCTTATGATTCCAAACTATCAATGGTAGAACAAAAACACATGTGCAACTTGCTGTCAAGACCAGTCCCTCCAGCTGCATGTACATCGTACGTAATTGACCCAAATAATAATGCCAGCCCCCACAACTAAAAAAGCAGAATTTAGTTGGATCTACTGAAAAACAAAATCCCTCCATTCCAGACCAACTGGGAAAGTTATTCCAAGCGCAGTCATTCACAATATTACTCTAAATTTCAATTTTATGTAGACCAAAATGAGTTGGGTTTTTTTAAACGAATGTCTGAGCATGCGGTACGCTTCCAAGGTCACTGGGCGGTACTATGTGCGCATGAATACGGTTACTGTGTATTGGTTTAACTACAGTTGTGTATTTACTTTGGAATGTAGCAGAAACTCAGTTACTTTGTTTCTTGTAGTGTGTCCCTTTTATTTTTCAGCCTTAGGTAGAAAAGCAAAACGAGTATATAATAAAAAGGTTACTGCATTTGTATAGGAAAATATGAACTCTTTTTTTCTGAGCAATACTGCACTCCTAACGTCATGCAGTATAGCTCAGAAAAACTCGTTCATATTTTCCCATACAAATGCAGTAACCTATAAGTATTTCATGAAAAACTTGGTAAAGATAAGTGAAATTAACATATATTTTATATCTACACTTGTGTGGATAAAATCTCAGTCATGTCCATTCATTTCTCTGTCCACTTGTTCATCCATCTGTATATACATGATACACTAATCTGTATATACATGTAGATCATGGTTTGAGTAACATATGCTTCACTACTAATGAAAATCAAGAATGGGCCAGTTATAGATGCTTACATAATAGCTTATATTCCACAAACAGTGTTGGTAATAAGAAATTTTGTTAATATTATTTTTCATGTTATCAGTTTTTGCAGTTTTTCACATTAAGTAATTTCGAATATTCAAGTAATTCTGACGGCTGTTGTTATTGATGTGACAGTACTTAAATATCTGTATTTATTTATTTATTTTTATTATTATTATTATTATTATTACTGGAAACCTGGACAGATCCTGTACTAGATATGGTGTACTAGAACATGATTGATACATGAGGGTGATATTTGGTCAAAAATGGGCAGAAAAAAAGGCATGTGGTTATTTTCTCTGACTTTTATTTTTGTGATGATGTTTTATAAAAAAAGTAATTCCATTACCAAATTCCTGTTCTCACTAATCACACTAGAAAGTGTTCTCCCAATAAAATATAAAAACTCTAAAACTCTTGTTCACATCTAAAGATACAATCCATACCCATTAGAACACCAACATTTGTCTAAAGATACAATCCATACTCATTAGAACACCAACATTTGTCTAAAGATACAATCCATACTCGTTAGAACACCAACATTTGTCTAAAGATATAATCCATACCCATTAGAACACCAATATTTGTCTAACGATATAATCCATACTCATTAGAACACCAACATTTGTCTAAAGATACAATCCATACTCATTAGAACACCAACATTTATCTAAAGATACTATCCATACTCATTAGACCACCATTTGTCTAAAGATACAATCCATACTCATTAGAGCACCAACATTTGTCTAAAGATACAATCCATATTCATTAGAACACCACCATTTGTCTAAAGATACAATCCATACTCATTAGAACACCAACATTTATCTAAAGATACTATCAATACTCATTAGAACACCACCATTTGTCTAAAGATACAATCCATACTCATTAGAACACCAACATTTGTCTAAAGATACAATCCATATTCATTAGAACACCAACATTTGTCTAAAGATACAATCCATATTCATTAGAACACCAACATTTGTCCACAGACAAAATTGACTTTATAACAGAAGTGGTGGTATTAGGGGTTCTGACATTACCCATCATCAACAGCAATGATAGATAGATAGAAAGATAGGTAGATCTAAAATCAATATGAAGAGTGATAATTATAGTATAAAGAATAATTTAACAAGTTAAGAATCAGATCACTAAAACTTGTATTGAAAAATGTCATCTCTTTTGTTCTTCTTGATTTCTTCATGAAGTAAACGTTTTTCTTTAAATTATTAAGTTGGAAATCAAAATCTCAAATCAAATCTGAAAATCAATTTTAATATGTTCAAAATTTATTACACAGGGCATCTCAAGTTTCACAAGGGATTAGCAATAATATCTATTTCCATATCTTAAATGTCTTTTAAGCATCAAGGAACTAGCTGAAAGTGTTCGTGACACACTAAAGGCAATTACTGTTTGAAAGAATTATTAAACAACAGAAGGAGGGCATTAATGCCTGGTGAAAACAATTGGCATTACAATAAAGGCATTTATACATTTTTGGGGGACATGACAAAATATTTACTTCTCATGTTGTCCAAAGAAATTTGTGTGCAAATGAAAATTATAATTTTTCCCAAATATCTTCTCTACAAAATTAAGATCTCTATTGTGTACTGATAAACCTTGCACATTCAATGCTGGTTGGAAGTGGGCTAGGTTAACAGTGTTGCATCCTTGCTTGGAAATAAAAGGACACTTATATGATAATATTTTGTGTTATCTTTTACTAATAAAGAATACTGGTTGCAGTCCTGGTGTTCTTCTTTTGTTTGTTTTGATAAACTGCCAAAGGTCTAGATGTGTTAGACGTGCATTTCCAGCTATTATTTTATTCAGTAAGAGTGACATTCTCCTTTTCGTGTATGTACCCACCAATTCAGAACAATGACAACAGTAAACAGAACCAATGATTCGCAGTCCTGTAAATTTAATGGCTTCTACATAGGAAAGGAAGTATAGTTTGATTTGTACCTCTACTAGTCATAGACCAGAAGAGCCTATGGGATGGTCTGTTGTCCATCAGTCATCCATCCATCTGTTAGCACAAGTTTGTTATTGCTACTTCTACGAAACTACTTGAAGGATTGCCATGAAACTTTGCACACACATTCATTCCGTTGTCTAGCTGGTCCTAAATGAAAATGGTGCCCCTTGGACATCCAATATGACTGCCACAGTGGCCATCTTGAAAATCTTCTTATCACAGAATGGATGGTCATATCAACATGGGTTGTCACTAAAAGACTTCTTATAATGTCCAATCTAATAGTTGATCCTAAATGAAAATGGTGCCAATCTGATGACCATAGCAGCTATCTTGAAAATCTTGTTATTGCTACTCCTACTGAATGGAAAGTCATGTCATATTGACATGGGATTTTCACCAGAAGACTCCTTATGATGTCTAGTTGGTCTAGTTGGTCCTAAATGAAAATGATGCCAATCTGATCTCCATATTGGCCACCACAGCAGCCATCTTGAAAATCTTATTATCACTACTCCTCCTGAATGGATGGTCATATCAACATAGGGTTTTCATTAAAATACTTCTTATGATGTCTAGTTGGTCCTAAATGAAAATGGCACTGATATGACGTTCAATATGGATACCACAGTAGCCATCTTGGAAATCTTGTTATTGCTACTTATGAATGGAAAGTCATATTGACATGAGGTTGTCAACCAGAAGACATTTTATGATGTCTAGTTGGTCCTAAATGAAAATGGTACTGATCTGATGTCACTATGGTCACCAAAGCAGCCATCTTGAAAATCTTATCACTACTTCTCCTAGATGACTGGTCATATCGATATTGTACTTTAACCAAAAGACTTCTTATGATGTCTGGATGGTCCTAAATGGTTATGGTGCCAATCTGATATCTGATACGGCCACCATGGCAGACATCTTGAATATTTTGTTTTCATTACTCCTCCAAAATGGAAAGTCATGTCAACATGGGATTTCCACCAGAAGACTTCTTATGATGTCATGTTGGTCCTAAATGAAAATGGTGCCAATGTGACCTCCAACTTGAAAATCTTGTTTTCTTCACTATGAACAGATGATCATATTGACATGGAGTTTTCACCAAAAGGCTTCTTATAATGTCTAGTTGGCAATCATGAAAATGGTACTGTTCTGACGGCCATTATGTCCACCATGGTGGCCATCTTGAAAATCTTTGTTATCAATACTTCTCCTTAATGGATGATCCTATCAACATGAGGTTTTACCATAAAAAGACTTCTTATGATGTCGAAAATTTTAAAAATCTTATAACAGCTACTTCTAAATGGATGGCCATACCTACATGTAAAAAAGAAAACAAAAAAAACTTCTTTCTTGCAATATATACCGTAGTTATTTCTCTGTTAAAATGATGCTGATCTAACCTCCATACCTTGATGGCCATCCAGAAAATCTGTATATGGGTACTTTTGAACAGATGGTCTTGTCAACATGGGGTTTTCCCTAAAAAAACTTCTGTGGTAATATGTAGCTAGTACTGATTGAAAATGGTGTTCATCTGTGCTCCAACATAGTGGTCATCTTGAAAGTCTTGTTATCACTACTTTTCCTGCAGGAATGATGACACTGACATTGGGGTTTCTACTAAAACACTTCTTGAAATATTTAATTGGTTCTGAATAAAAATGGTGCAGCTCTGACCACCAATATATCTTTTGTATAGGAGTTTTGAAAACCAGACCTAATTGACCTTGTCAGGTCAAAGGTGATTGCTTATATTTTTGTATTCATTGAACTTATGAACACAGTGACTTTGTATACATATACAAGTGAATTTTGACCAGACTTTGTAGTTAGTTGCATTTCAGTGAACAAGTTGATAGTCCGCACTCTGACATTGATTTTAAGATCAAAGGTCTTGACTGTTTTGGGTTTTTTTTAGCTAAATTGGCTTGTGAGCATTGTAACACAAACGAAACTTAATGGATTTTCGTTTTTTTTATCAGATACATTTTGTGGATATATTTGATGAATACTTTGAATAATGCCCCTATGGAGTCACATAACTTGGTATGTAATTGTGTCATGATAAGTACTGCAATGCTCAGTGAAAACTAGGTCAGTGTTACCTACATTGCATGGTTCAGTGATCTGTGCTAACCTTTAGGGTGAGCTAAAATTCACTAGGTTAGTACAGTATTTGCATTTAGGTCCTTTTCTCAAACACTATTGTGGTTCGAAGGAACAACACAAATCTACAGGTGGGTACCCCATGAATAATAATATCAGTGTTCATTGTTGGCAACCCAACCATACCACCATTGCAGTTTTCTTGTCATGCTAAATTTTCCTTTATGTTCTTCAGGTACAAGGAGTATGCAGTAGTGAAGGAGACTCAGGATGCTGTACACAAGCTTGTGGAGGAGAAGATCAATGAGCACAGTCACTGGCAGAAACTACATCAGGTCAGTAGGACTAATGCAGTCTATACCACAAGCAACCCATTTACAATCATGGTTTTGCAATACAGTTTTCTCTGACATAATTTAGACATACTTTTAATTTGCTTCACTCATCTTCTAGGGGCCTAATTCTTGACAAATTTTGCAGGCTTTTTTCCCAACATTTGTGTTCTGTTCTGTTTTGTACGAAAAAATGTTAGGTCACCTAGAATAGCCTCTGTTGGCTAAGGCTGTCATGAAGACCTACCAGTAATTAGTGCAGGGAAAAGGGTTTCAGCCTATCAATAACAGCACTAATCACTGTCTTCATATCTTAATGACATACTTTTGCATCTAATTGGTTGAGCTTGTTACCATGCTGAAGGTCATATTTCTGATCTGATTTTGAATCAGTTTGGAATATGTGCTTACATTATCTTGACTTCAGACAAGTTCAATAATGAGTGAGATCACACATTAAAAATGTGATCTTGCATCTGATTGGCTGAGTTCGTGAATACTGTAGAGGCTATATTTCTGATCAGATTTTGACCAGATATGGTATATAAGCTTATGTCATCAAGATCTCAGATGAGTTCAGTTATGAGTAACATCCACACATGGTAATGAGGTGATCTTGCACCTGATCGAAAGAGCTGGTGAACACTCAGAGGCCATATTTCTGATCAGATCTTGATCAGATTTGGTAGGTAAGCTAACATCATCAAGATCTTAAGTGAGTTCAATTCTGAGCAACAGCTGCACATATTAATGAGGTGATCTCGCATCTGGTTGAGTTTGTGAACACTCTAGGTGTCATATTTTTTTATCAGATTTGGTATGTAAGATTATGTCATCACAATCTCAGATGGGTTTTCGATTATGAGCAACATCCACATATATTAATGAGATGATCTTACATATGATTGGCTGAGCTTGTGAACACCCTAGAGGCCATATTTCACATCATATTGTGATCTGATCTGGTATGTTAGCATATAGCATCAAGATCTCAAATGAATTTGATTATGAGTGACATCCACACATATTAATGATGTGATCTTGCAACTGTTTGCCTAACTTCTGAACACTCTTGATACCATATTTTCTGATCAGATTTTGACCAGGTTTGATATTTAAGCTTACTTATATCATCGAGATCTCATATGATTTTGATTATGAGCTATATCCATGCATATTAATAAGGTGATATTGCTTCTGATTGGCTGAACTAGCAAACACTCTAGAGGATATTTCTTGTCAGATTTTGACCAGGTTTGGTATGTAATTTTATATCACCAAGATCTCGGGTGAGTTCAGTTTTGAGCTACAACCATGAATATTAATAAAGTGATCTTGCATCAGATTGGCTGAGCATGTGAGCACACTAGATGGCATATTTCTGCTCAGATTTTGATATGATTTGGTATGTAACCTTATATCATCAAGATCTCAGATTAGTTTGGAGGATCAAGGCTGATCAGATGGTGGTAATCCAACCCACAACCTTCTGGTCTGAGTCCAACGCCTTAACCACTGAGCCACTGCAGCTCCTTAGGGTGGGGATCTCTGGGGATTTGAACATACCCAGGGATCTATGTTGACTGCACAGATTAACTCCCTTGATAATGCCAAGTAAGTGTATATACTTGAAAGGTGGGGCTATGAACAAGTTTCCAAGTTATGAATCAGGGTCTAGTCCCCAGGGGCAGTTAGAGATCCAGGAGATGATAATGACACCAACAATAATACACACTGTAGCAACTATGTGTTCCAAGTTTTTCTTTCCCTCAACAGTTTGAATACACATGTGAATTTGCATTCACAAGCTGACATATGCCAACTACCCAGGTGAGTGATATCAGGCCTACTAGAGCCTCAGCTCAGATACTATGGTAATGCCTTCCAAAATTAATCACAAAAATGAAATTGGTATCAACATTTAATTTTTGCATTAGTTACATTTCTGTAAAATTGTTGCATGTACTCACTACTTGCAAAAAAAGGTAAGATTGACCTACTTTCACACCCAGTGATTTTGTACAGTTTTTGCCTTAGGCTCCATTCCTCTATTCCACTATTGGATGTACAGTCATCAAACTGAAAAAAGGACATTCTTTTTGAGGACCTACCTTGGTATTTTTACATCCATAAAAAAGAGGTTACAACTTATTGTTCTTGCTGTAGAGTTTATTTTTGGTCATTGGATCATGCAGCAGTGAAGCAGGTGAGAAATAGCTTTCTTCAGTATCCTTGTTTTAAATAATCCTGTTCACGTACTTTAATTTCTGCAGCATGTGATCCAGAGCCTTCAGACCTCTGCCTTCCAACGCATGTGTACAGATATAGCTAAGTCTCCAAATCTTGGAGCTCCTAGCTTCTCTGCAGCAAAGGAGTTCCTGCAGGGGGCAGGGCAAGGGCAGATCATTTCCCAGGTAAGTCATTTTATACTCCATCCTAAATATGTCTCCCCCCACCCACCCACCCAAATGGAGGGAGACATTGGTATTGTGCTGTTCTTGTCTTCATCCATTCTGTCTGTAAACAAGATAACTTAAAAATTATCAAGTCAAACCAGACCAAATTTGATGTTTGGATACCTTTTGTGGGTCCCAAGACCTGATTGGGTTCTGGTGACTATGACCTTACTTTTAAACTTTTTACACATTTTTTAACTCTTTAAATTTAGACTTTCTTGACAAACACCTTGTAAGCATTGTTAAGGAAACATTATTCGAGGCACAAATAAAATGTGGTAATATGCAGATGAACTGATTAGATTTTCAGGCCATTATAGCAATTTTTCAATTACTAGCATTACTGGTCTATGACCAGAAGAGTTTATGTGATGGCCTTTTGTCCAACATATGTTAGCACAAGTTGATATCACTATTCCTCCTAAACTACTGGGGGGATTGCCACAAAACTTTACAAACACATTCATCCCAAGATCTAGTTGGTCCTAAATGAAAATGGTGCCCCTCAGCCAGTATGTCCACTATTGCAACCATCTTGAAGTTCTTATCGCTACTACTCCTGAATGGATGGGAGTATTGACATGGGTTTTCACTAAAAGACTTCTTATGATCCCTACTTGGTCCTAAATAAAAACTGTCCTCCTCAGACATCCAGTGTGGCCTCCACAGTGGCCATATTGAATATCTTTTAATCATTACTCCTTAAACAGATGGTTATATTGACATGGGGTTTTCATTAAAAGACTTCTTTTGATGTCTAGTTTGTCTTAAATGAAAATGATGCTGATATGACCTAATATGGTCAGCATTGTAGCCAGCTTGAAACTCTTGTTATGGCTGCTTCTCCTAAATGGAAGGACTTTTGACCAGACTTTATATTTACTGTATATTCTCGCGTATAAACCAGGTCCAAATGCAAACAGCATAGACCCTGATCTGCTGTTGCATAATGTGCTGGCAGATCAGGGTCTATGTTGTTTGTTCTACTGATTAGTCCTTACAAACTGCATAGACCCAGATCTGCCGGTGCATTATGCGATGGCAGATCTGGTTCTATGCAGTTTGCAGTTGGTATCGGCTCATACACGAGTATATACGGTAGTCGCATTCCAATGAATAAATTGATAATCAGCACTCTGACAATGATTTTAAGGTCAGGGGTCTTGACTTTGGTTTTTAGCTGTACTGGTTTATAAACATGAGAAGTGTTCTGAATGGATTTTGTTCACTTACCGGTAACCATGTTTGTGGATATATCTGCAGAATACCTTGAATGATATCACTTCAGTAACTTCAGTTTTTTTCTTCCAACAAATATTACTTATAGATTTAACCAAACATAGCATGTGGTTATGTCTTGGCTTTGTCTGAGACAAGTTCATTGGTCTTCTATCCATAATATCAGGTACAAGGTAGACAAATTCATTTTGGTAAATGCATTTGTATTCATATGTATATATTCTGAATAGATTTTCTGGCCTTACAACAATTATTCCCTTTTTTTTTTTTACACAACTTTTTGGACTTTAAGACAACTTAGCAGAAACCATCTAAAATGGACAAAAAAAATTGGCATTTATGTTTGTAGGCACATGTAGATGACTTGATTGGATTTTCATGCCATTATAGCAATTTGTGTACATTTTTGATTTTTTTTACTTGAACTTATTTGGTCTGCAGTGTTTTTATAAACACTTTAAACAGTTTTTTTCTTTTTTTTTACAATTTTAGCCTCCTAGCCCCTCATTTGGACAAATGTAAAACTTGCACTAATGTTTGTTAAGTAGAAGTTGTCTGTATGCTGTTAAAGTGACTGAACTGTTTTGATCAAACAAGAACTAGACTAAAATCCAGACTTTAAGAATCAGGGACTTCCCTTTTCACACACCTAAAATTTAATTCTCTTCACCATGCAGTGTTACAGATAAGGAGTGATAACATATTTTCAGGTTATGCATTAGAGAATATTGAATGCATTCAATATTGGTTGACATTTTACTCCATAACAGGTCATTCAAGATTCATAAAAGAGGCAGAGCTTACATATCCAGTTGCAAACGTTGCCAGTGGCAATTTTTTTTGTGTGACAAAATGCATCTCTCCATCCATATATCCATTGTTCTGTTCCCTACTTTATTTCTGCACAGTAACTAGAGTTCTCCACCATCTGCCATTTCCAAACTTTGTAAATACACTGAAACCCACTATAACACAATGGTCTGGGTCCACAGAGTGTCATTGTAGTATGTAATATATCATGCAATATTGTGACAAGTCAGTTAACTGAAGAAAATTATGCATGTGTATCCCTTTGGCTCTACAGATTGGGGGTGGGGTATAGGACTGGGCACAAAACTACATGCTTTGATGGTAAATTGCCATTTTAAATCAGTGCATATTAAATGAGAAGTAGTGAAAACACAGTGATTGCATATTTAATATTTGACTTTAATCAAAGAACCATGCATTGGTACATACATGTATAGCATGAATGGTTACAATATCAGCACAATTTACTTACTGATCAATCTTATTGCATCCATAAGAGTGAATCCGTGGTTATTCCATCAAAAATATGCACAAAAAAGCATAATATTTAGTCATTGTGTCATATATCATGATGTGTTGGAATTTAATGCAAATAAAAAATAATCCAAAAATAATGTAAGGAAAGATAAAGAACATTAATGGTTCAGTATGTATGCATGTGTAAGTATTGAGGTCATTAAGCAGTGTGTATATACATTTTAAACTGCTTGAATTTTCTCCGCTAGATTCTATGAAAATCCGAATACTGCATGTAATTCCTTGCTAATAATCTCGGTAAATGGTTTGAAACACTATATACAAACACAAAGTATCTGATTGCATTTATTTAGGGATAGATGTCAGGACTTGATTGTTTTTTGAAGAACTGATTGATTTTCAGCTGCTCCTGCTGTTGTAAAGTTTGATCTTAGAAAAGTCAAGCATATTCCTCGGCTGAAAAATGAAAACATATCCTGAGTCTCTTTCCATCTTATAGCACACTCTAAACCTTGGATTATTTTTGTTACTTTTGGTGGTTGGTCATCAGGCTCACTTTCCTTAGGTGTAGTGTTCTCTTTGTCATCATCTGTATCATCACCAATTTTCCATAACATTTTAAATAATTTCTGAATCATAAACACATGTACAACTGGACAGTCATTATCATAAGTCAGCCATTCATGCACTCACACTCACCCTTGGCCACATACTTCTCCAAAAAACCAAATACACTATTTATTGTCATTACTGATGTCACTGACGTTGTCTTCTTCAGTTGAAAATGCCACCTCCAGACCCTACACCCAGCATTTCTCAATGCAACTAGGCATTGTCGCATCGCATGATTTATCCGCAAGTTACATCACCTCTTTCAAATTCAGACTCCATAGGCGCTCCTAAATTGATGTTTCATCAGCGACAATATTTTTTAGCAGTTCTTATTGGTAGTTCATCTTGAATACAGAAATTATGCCCTGATCAAGTGGCTGAATCGTGGAAGTGATATTCTTAGGAAGGAATCTGACTTTTATCTTGCCATCCATACTAACCAGGCTCTCTGCAGGTGGGTTGGCAGGGCAGTTGTCCAGTAAAAGTAATGCCTTCAGCTCCATCTTCACATTTCTTAGGTAGGATAGAACCACCAGTAGGGGAATTCATTTTGGAGCCAGTTTTCAAATAAGACCGCTGTCATTCATGCATTTTTAGTTGCATCATATGAAAAAGGTAAGTCACTTCATATTTACATGATGAAAGCACCTGGGGAACTTTAATTTTCTGACACATAGTGGTTTTTGTTTGTGACTTTCCATTTTGTTCACACAAAATAAGAAAGTCACCCACTCCCTCATCTTCTTAAATCCTTCATGTTTATGTACATCTGTTTTCACAGCCAGGGTGGTGTCAGACATCATTTTGAAGCAAAATCTGGTTGCATCATGATTGTTAATCTTTTACAAATATCCACCTTTCTCTATTACTAGATAGGTCTTTGAGGCTTCAGAATCTGAAGAGTGGATTTCTCCCGAAACCATCCCTTGGCTTAGCCCATTTCACTTCTTAAAATGGTCTTGACATCAAATGCTAGTTAAAATGAGAATTTTGCCCAAGTAAGTCATAGTGACATTTTTACACCTGCACCTTTACAATAAATCCCAACAATAGGCACTACTTCATTCCTAGTTTGAACAAACCACTGATACAGGGTTGCATCAAGTTGTATTTCTCCTGCCAGTCTGGCTTTCATTCTCTTCAATACGTCATTTTCATACATCTTCATCACAATCTCTGTTTTTGGCTTCTTTTCTCCTCTATCATTGGATGGTAGACTCATGAACACCTAAATGTTGAGTTAATTGCATTTGTTGAAAACCAGACTTAATCCTGTCCAGGTCTTTAGGCTTCTCTTTAACAGTTAAAGCTTTTTTTTCCATTTACTATTATCCATTGCAAACAGACACTAATCAACACTTTGATACCTAGTTGTTTCTACTACAACATGAATAATGGTTAACTAACAATGGAGTCATTTTTAGTGGGAATAGAGGATATTATTCACTGGTTGATTGATTGTGTGATGATCGTCTCACAACACTGCAAAGCCAAATGTACATAATGGCGACTTTTGTTTTTTGATGTTTTGATAAAGCAGTGCCTCATAATTTCAACAACTTAGTTGTGAGATTGACTTTGACGATTAGCAACAACCTAGTTAGGCAGGTAAATTAAAAGATTTATGAATTCAGGTGAGCAACGTTTTTCGACAACTGCATTGTTTGGTGCTTGGTTCTGTGTACCAGTTGACTGAGCAATATCTAATGGCAATTGTTTACAGTGGATTGAGCAACAATTGTATAGAGTATGCAATGAGGACAATGCAAAAAGGATTTAATGGCTTTATTGTTCATCGTTCAGTCATAATGAAAATAACAATTGTCAGCTTTTTAAAGAGCTGACATCTTTCAAAAATGAACTAAGATCAAAGTGCAGTGATTGATTATTGACACAACTGAAGATAGTTTTTCTTCAAGAATACTAAACACATCTTGCCAAATTAGTAAATCAAACTCTTTTTTATTTTGGTACTAAAATTTTGTAGTACTTCAAGAAATTGGTTAAATTATTGTAAAATTTCAGGAGCCATGCCACAACATTTTTAGTTCTCAACCATGTACCTTCGCTAAACGTTGTGAATGGCTTACACTTTGGCCTATTGATTTTGGGTGAAAGATCAGAAGTCAAAGTCGCTGTGACTGAAAGAAGAAAAGGATTTTGGCATAATAACTTTAGTTTTAAACCACATACCTTGACCAAAATTTGTGGAGGGCTTGCACTCAATGTATAGAAGATTGCTTTTGGAGTCGAAATGTTAAAGATCAGGATCATTGTGGCTCAAAGAAAAATGGGGTTTGCACAATAATATTTGTTCTGGAGTAAGTTCCATGACCAAACTTTGTGCAGGGGCCCGGGGTGGCTGAGTGGTCTAAGGTGCTTGCCTTTACAGATCACTCACACATCTCGCCTCTGTATGTGCGAGTTCGAGTCTCAGCTCGACTAACATGGGTATGTGAGAAAGCTTGTCAGTAGCTTCCTGTGGGTCGATGGATCTTCCCAGGGTCTTCCTGGGTTCTTCCTCTACCAGATATACTAGCTGCCATGTATAACCTATCATGTGCAGAAATATGGCGTTAAAGCCCACAAAACCAAACCAAAGTAAACTTTGTGGATGGCTTGCACTTAGGGTATAAAGGAAAGCAATATATTTTGGGGTCTGAAAGTCAAAAGCCACAGTCATGGTGAGTCTAATCAGAAAATGATGGTTTCTGCACAGCAAGTTTAGTTCAAACCGCATACCTTGACCAACATTGATACAGACAATGCCCTGCTAATACTTACAGAGAGGACTAATAGACACTCTGCAGGCATATATTGTGCCATTCATAGTAGTCTTGTTTAGGATTCTTGACAAAATCGGCTAAAAGATTTTATAGGTTAGTGTGGGCACTGTGAAAGTTTGTTAAGGGATGCATTTCAATGAGTACAGCACCCTTACAATAACTGTTTCATTTTGCCCAGTATTTCATATGTCAGGAACAAATGTTCTTGACTGGCAATGATATAGGCAGGGAATTTATGTCTTTGGACACAGTTCCTTTATTTTGTTTCAGACTTAAAGAACGAGTAAGAACAGACAAAACTAATTAAAAGTGCAGAATAAAACTAGATGACATCATATCAAGAAAACAAAAATCTTAATCTTTACTGAAGAATTTACTTGTCTAAATTAATAAATTTCCCATTTCTTTTTTCAGTGTGAACAAGTTGAGGAAGAGATGGCAACCAGTCTTCAGCTTCAGAGATCCAACCTTCGCAGAGCTATAGATGTGATGCACACCTATGCCACTATTGTTTCCCAGGTAAGTTGGCACTGCCTCAAACTACATCCGGTAATGATATAAATAGAATTTCTTTTTGTCCTCATATTTTCTGACCTAGACAATGACAAAAATTCCTCTGGCTTGTCTATACACCATTTTCTCACATTCCTCGATATGTGTGACTCAGTTTGCCCAATTGAGAAAACCATGTGGAATAGGTATATCTCAGATGAGTGCACCTGATGACACCACATGATCTCATAATGCTTATGGTATCATTAAAATCTGCAATGCTTCTGACAGTTCCCCCCCCCCCCCCCAAAGTAGGTGACAAGGTGAATATATGTTATAGTGAAAACATGTTCTTCATTGACTTATCTGTACTCTGTTGTTGAGTGTGATACACCTTTTTTTGTTACTTTTATTATGTACTTATAGAACTTCGTAGATTCTTTTACATTACTCTTTTTCTCCTGCAGTTTGGGGTTAGTTTTGCTGAGCAAAACCGTACTAGTCATTACCTTCGTTGGCTGCAGGAACTGGTTTGTGACTTTACTGCAGACAGGTAATGCATGTTTTTTTCAAATTCAAGCTTCATAAAATCTGTCATTCTTCCTTGGAAAATAAACAAGCCTTTCACACATAAATTGTATTTTACAAAAGATAATGATTTTGCTTCTGCTGCTGATGATGATATTAACTTTAAGAATAGTGCAAGTTTACTGTGTCAAGTACAGTCTTAGTGACTAAATGAAATTGATAAAAATCTGTATAGTGTGTAATCAGTAAATTTCTTTAATAATGAAATCAAATACAGACATTTTTTTGGATCAGAACAGACATAAATAACAAATTTCACTTTATGCAAATAATTCATAAGTGGTCGCTATAAAACCATATCTGCCGCAGTTACACACATGATGACAGCTACTTGTAAATGACATACTTCAGTTTTCATATTTGTACTGCCAATTGATACACTTATAGTATCTTTTTTTACTTGAAAGTTTGCACATTGTCCTGATTCTCTTCCAAATTATTTTTAGTGTCAATATTTCAGCAGTAGGTGTTTTACAAACACTAATTCAATTTTTTCCCTACAATTTCAGTAGTTTGCTTCGTGTATGTCAGTGAACAGTATATTCATAATTGTTTCATGTTTTCGCTAGTAGCAAATGATGAATATTACTAATATTGGATTGGTTCATCAATTTGTCATTATTTATCGGCTCTTTTGACTTCAGCTGTGCCAAAGTAATTCATGAATTCCATGAATTATATGGAGAGCCCCACTTCTCTCAAGCCAAAGTCCAGTTGATTGTCAGCACAGAGACTAGGTTGAAGGCCATATTATCAGATGTAAATGGGAAACTTATTAAAGTAAGTGTTGAATCTCCCAAACTAATTTGTATACCTCCACTGCTTGCATACCTGCCAACCTTCCAGGCATTGTTGGAGGGTTTTTGAGACCTAAAAAGTGTGTTTTGTTGTCACAAGGTGGAGAGGCTGTGCACAGGACCCAAATAAGTTATGTTGTGCAGTTGAGAATAAGTTATTTACTAATGTAAGCCCATATAAAATGAATGAAAATTCAATCTTGAATAAAAGAAAATCAAATATCTGTTTTCTTTGAAGCATTTAATACACTTTCAAAGGAAACAAAGCTGGTAGACTTAGTATTGTCACATATCATTGCCACACACCCACATAATCACAACCACACAGACATTAAATAAAAAAATACACAAAGTTTCTTTCTTTAAAACCCATTGGACAGCGGAATTCAGTATTAATTCTGACTTTGCTGCTCTCAGTAGTTAACTGAAGGGTTTGAAGGTGATGTAAATGTCGTTACTGTTCATCTTTGCACTCTTTAGAGACTGGATAGTACTGTTGTTCAAACTTCCACAAAGATTTTGTTGAATTTTTCTTGGCACTGAAAATGATCTTTCTGCATCTCACTGGATATGCAGGGTGCTGTTGCTGTGTTGACAGATGTTGTATATTCCAGAATGAATTATCTCAGTATATGTGCAGTATGTGGAAAGTATAAAATGCTCTTCTCTGTTGCTGTGCTTCACAAAGTCAGACTCAGTCAACCAGGAGATCTGAAATTTAGTTTTGCTTGCTTTGCTCGGTTCACAGATGGCTCATCCTTTCCTGAAACAGAGTTGTGTTTTGACATTTTGCTATTGAAAATGAACCCTACTCCCACAGTGATGTAAGTGACACTGCTCCTAACTTCATCTCAATCACATTTTGCATTTTATGTATGGAGTAAAATCCAACTTCAACAAAACTTTTGCCACTGATTACATATTAGCCAATATCCTTTAATAGAGATTGCTTAAATATTCTCATTCAAGGCAACAAGTATAATAACTTTTGTTTCTTCAAAATTCATCTCTGATTACCTAACTTCAGATGAATTGGGTTGTTCCATATATCTACATTACCTATGCAAATTAGCCTGATGGACTCTTTCACAGCAACACAGAAAGGACTATCAAATATGAAATCACTCTAGCTATTGTCAGTCAGTTAAGTAATATGTGGAATGGTTGTTGTTGGTATCTTTGACCGCCTTTGTCTTTAATCTCCCCAAGGACAATTAACTGTATAAACTGTCCAGATAGTTATCCATGAACATTAAGCATGAATCTGTGCGAATCACAACTGTTTATTGTTTAATGGGCTACAGCTTACAGGCATCTAATTCTGTGTCCAGAAAGGATTCTCTCTCTCTCCATCTCTCTCCTTTTTTTTTTTTTTGGTTTTTGTTTTAAATTTATTGGAAATCATGTTTATATAAAGATGAATGTGTTAGAGGGTTTGGTAGTCAAAAGTCACATTTTTCATGTGATGTGTGATCTGGCAGGTAAAGTGTGTGCTTGCAGCAGGGGGCATCTTGATTTGGTCATGCCTGTCTGTCTATTCTGAGAAACTTGTTAGCGAGATTGCACAAAAACATCTTAATGTAAAAAAATGAAATTTTGATAGTATATTTGTATCCATATGTTGATGACCTTATTAGATATTCAGGTCATTAGAGCAATTTGTAAAAAAAATGTTTACATTTGTTTTGAACTTTTTTGATGTGCACTTTTTGGGACAAAAACCTTGTTAGCAAAATTAAGCAAATAGCATTTAAGATAGACAAATGAAATTCTGTAGGCATATTTGTATTCATATTTAGACAACCTGAAAGGATTTTCAAGCCATTAAAGCAATTTTTCAAATTTTCAGTTTTTAACTCTTTTTGGTCTTATATTTGTTGTTACAAAAAACTTGTTTCCACCATTAGGCAAAACCCACTAGAGACTGGTATGCATATTTGTCTTCATATATAGATGACCTGATCTTTTCTTCCAGCTCTTGGAGTGAAGGAGTCAAGAGGCAGTAGTTTTACATAAGTGATAATCTTTTCTTACAGCTCTTGGAGCGGAGGAGTCAAGAGGCAGTAGTTTTACATAAGTGATAATCTTTTCTTACAGCTCTTGGAGCGGAGGAGTCAAGAGGCAGCAGTTTTACATAAGTGATAATCTTTTCTTACAGCTCTTGGAGCGGAGGAGTCAAGAGGCAGTAGTTTTACATAAGTGATAATCTTTTCTTACAGCTCTTGGAGCGGAGGAGTCAAGAGGCAGCAGAAGCTTCTTTGTTAGAACATCAAGTCAGAGAGGGAAAAGGAGCCATTGAAAACTTTGTTCAGGGTAAACAGTATTTATTTTATTTTTATTGATTTTGCTGTTTTGGTTCATTGTACAACAAGTTCTGTAAACTTTCGTTAGGTATTCTATATATATCAGTTATAGCTCACCTCTGCAAAGTAAAGGGAAGTTATTGTACTACCCCTGGCATTGGTGTCCACACATATAAAAGCACATACATATGTACAGCTTCACTGCATGTCAACCATTCTTTCTTCCTAGGTCTTAGGCAACAGCTTGAAGTGGGTTTCATAGCTCCTACCTCCTGGGGAAAGGGTTAAGGGGGCTAACTTTGTACATACATGTACATTATTTGTACATTCTGGTTTTTTGCACCCTGTATACATAACTGTTATCCCTGGAATCATGAAACTTGGTGGGAGGATGCATCCTAATGAGTACTCTGTTAGTACTACACTCTTGCAACAAAAGAAGGTCACTGTCACCTACATTTCACATTTTACAGGCTTAGGTTATGTTGTGTTTAGCACATGACCATGTTGCTTTTTTTGCATCCTGTAGCATACTGTTATACTGGAATCATTAAACTTGGTGAGGGATGCATCTTAATGAGTACTACACCCCCATCTCAGCGGATCATTGTAACCCATATTTCATGCATCACAGACTTTGGTTAATTTTTCTGTTTTAACTGTTCATGCAGGAATCATTAAACTAGATGTTTGTTTACATCTCTATTAGTACAATACTTGTGCAAAAAGGAAGGTTACTGTTACCTACATTTCAGAATTTACTGGCTTAGGTTAAGGTTTTACATTAAGCTCATGACCATATAGGTTTTTTTATGCAATGTACATACTATCCTAACTAGAGTAATGAAACTTGACAAGGGAATGCATGAATATCTTGGACACCAAAGGTCCCACCCCCACTCTCTCCCAATCTGCACCCCCAGAAGTAGGTCATTATGGTCCATAATTTATGCTTCACTGACTTGGGGTAAAACTTTATATTTGATGATCATTTCTCAGAAACTGTTCATTCTAGAATCATGAAATTGAAGATGATAACATTATGCATCTCTGTTAGTACCACACATTTACAACAAGAACTCATACAGAGCTATATTTCATCTTTACTGTCAAAATTTAATCAAAAATACAGTCTCTAGAGAGGTAACAATTTCAGCAAATCAGATGCAAGATCACCTCATTAATATGTGTTGATCTCACTCATTATCAAACTCATGCTAGACCTTGATCATTGATTGAAATCTGATAAGAAATATCGCCTCCAAAATAGTAATAAGTTCAGCCAACTCTGATGCAAGATCCACTATGCGTGGATCTCACTCTTATCAAACCCATCCAAGATCTTGACAACACCAGCCATATTCCAGATTTTATCAAAATTGGATCAGAAATATGGCTTGAAGAATGGTAACAAGCTTAGCCAATCAGATACAAGATCATCTCATTAATATGCATTTATCTTGTTTATTATTGAACTTGTCTGAGATCTTGACTGATTCTGAAGGCAAATGTTAAAATAATAATTAATTAATGAGTCTGTCCCAGTGGCGGGGGAGCTATGACCTGAGTGGCAATTTGTGTTGAAAATTTATATGCAGTTTCAGAGTCTGGAAACATAACCTTAATCAGTTTAGTAAAATGGTCAGCATTGAGGAATGATAAACTGTGTTCTGCCACAAAATTCGCAATCAAAGTCACTGCAAGTGCCACTTTATCCACTTTTGATCCAGTCTCAAACAAGGCCTTCAGAGTGGATGTGTTTGTTACAGAAGAATTGTTGCTTCTGTTTGATGGTGCCTGCATATGCCTATTGATATTATTTTTTTCCCCTTATAATATTTTAAAATCCACTTTGTATGAAACACACAATGCAAAACTCAGGACCTTTGCTACATGCCTGCACTCACTTAAACTCTGATTTCCAAGCATTGTTGAACTTAAAATATTTTTTAGCCTGTGGTTTTTTAGCATAGGGATAAAGTGCACATTTCTGCATTTTGACATGGATTGATCAAAAAAAGTTAAGAGCTGCCAGTTAAGAGCTGCCTTTAAATATTTATCTTAAAACATCTTAAAAAACACAATAACAATTAAACAAGTAAAATAAAATCAAAAAACTTGCGCAAGGGGTTCTGCCAAAATCATTCTTTGGCCAGTCTCTCCTGTTTATCTTACCCCATCCAAATGTCAGCTGATTTTTAGTCAAAGGCTTGCAAGCTATCATGGTCTGCCTTTGATCCTGTTATTACTTATAACACCTCAATAAATATTCCACACTTGACCATAAATTTTCCAAATTGCAACAAAAAGGTATCTATTTACAGCTTGTTGTGTAAATTTAGTTCAGATTTTGGTTATAGGTTTTCATTTGCATATATTTCCTAACCCCCTTCATTGATTTTTATTATACATGGCATACATTATCATGAAGCTAAAACAATTTATTCTATGACATTCACTCTTGCCCTCTGACCTTGGAGTCAAGGTCACAGTAAATGTGCATTAAGGTTTTGGCTAAAGTTTTTTTCATTTACATATATTTCCTAAATCCCTTGATGGATTTTCTTCATACATGGGATGAATCATTATGACAATAAGACAATTCATTGATTTGAATAAAGTTTTTTTCATTTCCTTATATTTACTTAACCCTTGATGGATTTTGTTCAGACATTTAATGGAACATTATGAAGTTCAGACAATTCATTCTGTGACATGCTCACAGAAACTTTTGACCTTGGAGTCAAGGTCCTATGTTTTTACATCACTGCTTTGATTCTGGTTCAACATGCAGGCCCAGGTCATGTGCAATTAGGTTACTGAGAGTCACCTTTTATGTGCACACCAGACCCACTTTCAAAGTACTCATTGTTGGACATAAATCGGTATATAAGCATGGTACTTTACATCACATAGTCAACATATTTTGCACAAAAGTCTTAGAAGACACATGAAATCTGCAGTTTGTTGTATTCTTTGTCTACTATTATTACAGATAATGGTGACTATGGGGTGAGCAGTCTTGTTGGAGTGATTTCCACTGCCTTATGTGCACTGAACAAGCGCTATTTACAGATGGAGGGGGCTGCAGCAGGTGGGTTGTGAGAAGATTCAGTCCCATTATATCTTTGTTCATGCTAAAACATATAGGTGTGCAGTTTTACCAGTATATTGGTATATTGTAGAACGGATCGTGTGATATGTGTATCATGGTACATTGTCAATTAACCAGTTTTGCAGTATTTCCATAAACAGCATGCAATTAAAATTTCTACTTAAGCCATCATTTGTTTTGTTTGAAGAAAAAAAAAATCTTTTAATCAGTTAATTAGTGCAAAATCATAATCAGTCAGAATATTGGGATGAAGGTAGCTAAATATAGAAAAGATACATTAAGGAAGGTGACACACAACAACAACAACAAGCAATCTGTGTTATTATTTTGCTAAAGAGGTCTGAAAGAAAAGGAATTATGATACGAAATAAAAATTCCCATGTATTTGTTCCTTACCTTGATTATTTTAAATTGCATTTATTATTAATTGGTTCTATAGACTATATTCTACCATTATATGAATTCACAATCTTGAACTCTAACAAACATGATCAGAATATGAGATAATAATTATTATTGTGTATCACACCCATACAGATTATGAAAGTACTGAAATCAGCATTGAACCCAGTTAAAATGCAATATTTGAGAAAAACTTAAGACTAGATCTTACAACAGACTTATAACCTGGAGAAATTGATTGCAACAGTTCTTGGAGAAATATTTATTGAAGAAATGGATATATTGTGCAGTTGTGAATTTTACTCAACTTACAATGCAGTGATGTGTGTAAAAGTTTTGTTAAAAATGGTGAGAATAACATTTTTGGGATACTGGGTATATCTGCTGTTACCCTTAGGAACCTCATGAGGCCGTGTGCTATCAGTATATAGTAATTTTCCTACTAGTTTTGTAATTCAGTCACAGTGGTGTAAAGGTAACATGGTAGTCTATATTATCATAAATAAATATTACAGCAGCAGCTCGAGGCTACCTGCGAGTGAGCTTTTTGGTTTTTAATGCATATAAAAAAGTTTCCTTTTATTTTTCCCTTCTGTGATTCATGCTTATTTCAAGTGCACTATTTCTTTATTTCTGTCTTTCTTTCTCATGTTACATATTTTTCATGAATAGCTGAAACCATTATGTATCTAATGGTTTGAATTAGCTTCAAAATAACCCAGAATGCGTTTTGTTTCCAAATACCGCTATAATTTCAACTGGTTGCTTACATTATTAATGTTCTCTATTTGTCATTATCTAGCTCATTTCTTATTTATCATTCCACTGTTTCCTGAATTTGTTTAATACAGATTTTGTGCTCCTGACTATTCATGTGTGTATGTGTGAGACACAGAAGCTATATGAATGGCCGTACAGAGAAAAATTTGGAGGCAATGGCCCAATTGGAACCTATCCTTAGCATCTTGGCTGATGTTCAGTTTATGGATTTTGAATGTCATGTACATTTTATTTTATTTTTAAACTTAAAATGTATATGTGTGTTGCATATGCGACTTTGTGGAGTGTGTGCACATGTGCAAACTGTAAGAATTGTGCAGGATGGTCAACCATAGCTGCTCCATTTTTTCAAATCAAATTATAAATAGATTGATTGCTGGCCACAACTCTGGTACAAAAATCCTCTGAGTAATCCCTGAGTAAGCAGCCTCTTTAAAAAGAGTCCCAGGATGTGTACATGTCTGTGTGTGTGTGTGTGTGCTTATTCATGCATTATGTATGGACTCCATATTGATGCACATGAAAAACATTTATGAAATTTTTCACACCTGATTTTTTTTAATTTACCTGTTTAATAGTTTAATCTGACATTATTAAAAGTGGTTTACATCTTTTCAAGGTTTAGTTCTATGTTCACAAAATACAAGAAGACAAATGTTACATGTCAATTTTAAATTCAATGCCATTTGACCTTGTTTATTTGAAATACAGGGGTTTTACAATATAAACAACATGCAACAAAGAGAAATTGCTATCTTTTATATCTGGATATTCATAATGGACAATCCTTTGTTTCCAAGTCATTTTATAAGAAGTTAAAAACATTTGGGAAACACATGCATAAATATGGCACAAATTTCTCCAAAAACAAAATCTAGTACCGTTTCATGATTATTTTGACCACTGAAAATACTGTAACTTTAGGGATAAATACCCTGTGGGGTTGGGGGGGGGGGGGGGGGGTGGGGCGATAATTTTAATGAGATAATGTAGAGTTCTGTTTGTTTATGTCACAGTGATGACATCAATGATAAAATCATGAAGGGGGGAAATACATTTGTATTAATCTGTCTTACTGAGGTTTTTTTTAATCACCCCCCCCCCCATTCTGAAAACCCACTTGATATTTTTTTTAAAAACTAATGCCTGTCCACTCATTGTCTTGATAGTGAATATATCAAAACTGATATCTTTGGTCAGTGTAGTAACAAAACTGTGCTATATGTTGTACAAGTGCCTTGGATGCCGTGTGCTTTACAGCTCTCTCTCTTATCAAACTTGTATAAAATCATAAAATTTCAGGATCAGTCATCATCATAAGGAATAATTTGATTCAGTTCTTAATAAAATAAAGGAACCTTTTTTCACACCCGATACATACACAAAATGGCTTTGGTCACTAACGTTCTGAGTACTTTCAATTCTTTGCTATACGATGTAGCAACTTTTGGCTATTACTAATGTACAAAATGTTTGCATGACATTTGTATGAAGCAAATGATGAAAAAATACATAAATTGTCCTTTTCGGGGCGATTCTGGCAAGATTTTTGCAGCAAGTCAGTGCTAAACATAAACATAAGCAATAAGCAAAGTGTTTAAAAATGAAAACGAAAATTGGTGTCAGAAGTAATTAACCAAATTTAATGGAAATACACACACCATTTAAACAATGTTGCAAAACAAAGATCAAGTTCTATAGGTATTATCATTGACTATTATGCATATTGTATGCAAATGCACAATTTAAGATGTATCTTTTTTCAGTCAAGCTCAGTAGGAGCTTATTAGCCACCATATCTATAATCCATGGAAAAAGGTGCAACAGCAGAGGAAAAAACAATTGGCTTTTTAATGGTTGCTTTCCTTTATTCAAAGCAGTCCAGGATAAAAATTAAATACACATTTTAGGTATAGAGAGCGGCCTCTAGTATATCTATGAGTTTCATCTGGATCTGATTAGGCGCCAAAATCCTATCTTACCTTGTCCTTTTAATTACCCAAGAAACAATTCACCTACTGAAAAAAAAGAATTCACTGTACATACACATCATTTTGTTAAAAGATTTTGGTAAAACTCTACAGCATTATTTATAGTTTCCAGTATTGATTCTTATGAGACACAATTAGTGTCTCACCAGCATCAGGAGATGGTGAGACATCAGTATCACACTCTCCAGTGGCAGCAGCAACATAATGCGAGACCCTATGTCTGTCCATCTGTCCATAGCTGCATCTTGTAAAGTGCTGGTGGAAATTCACCAAATTGCTACATCAGTTGCCCACGTAGTGACTACCTTTGAGAGGAGCATGAATTTGCCCATGTAGTGACTACCGTTGAGAGGAGCATGAATTTGTGGTCCCTGTCCTGGGAGGGGGTCAACATTCAGATGTACAAAAATTGCAATTATAGTGATATTTCCAATTTATTTACTTAACTTTGTGCATGTATTTGTAGGAGGATACTATATATATATATATATATATATATATGAAAAAGTGAATTGGCTCACGTGCCAGTTCATATATAGAAACAAATTTGTAAATTCAGCAACAACTCAGTTATGTTCATCCTTGATTCTTTCAAGTGCTTTCGCATCATCATCATGAATGCTCTTCAGGTAGATACATTATACTTTCAAAGTATTTTTGTAAATAAACAATTTGATGTCATTGTAATGTCATACGTTATTCTTTATAGTGCAAGATATAAACAACTGAACATCTATATGCAACACTTGCAAACAAAAACACATAAATCAATAAAAAGAAATCATCGTTTTTTTTTATATATAATGGATTTGGGGCTATATCCCCGGGGTTCAATTCTGGAAGGGGGAGGTCAGAGGGTGAGGAGACCTATCTAGTTTTAATCATTGCAAACAAAGGAGAGATTTTGTGTTCATGCTTTTCAAAAGTCATATACATGACATCATAGAATAGTTTGCATGTGAGATATGGTGTTCTGCAGAACTTTTTTTTAAAAAATTGGGCATCTGTTGATGTGAAGTTGACCAATGTAGAGGTGCATTTTTCTTGCAATTTGTTGTATTGTCCTTGTTCCATACCACACTTACTCTAAACCACTGTTGACATCAATCTGAAATATTTATTTTACCACATGATTAGAGTGCTTTAATTTTAAATTTGTTGAAAGTAAATACCTATCTTGTTTTCCAGGTGCAGGAGACAGGTTGATGGATTTGACATCTCGGGATGGGGATTGGTTTCTGGATGAGCTCTGCAGTATGAGTGGAAATGTCATGCAGTTCCTAGAAATGTTGAAAACATCAACACAGGTGAATTAGAGTTTGCATGCTATTTGATATGCGTTAGGATATGCACATTCTTTTAGCATTTATTGAAAACTTCATGTTTCAACTTATGATTACCATAAGCTCAAGTAAAATTGTGCTGTTTCTCAGATTTAATGCAGTGTACTGGAGTTAGTGTTGGGGTAATGTGTTTTGAATGAGAAAGAAAAATATTCATTAAAACAACAGTTTCAGTGATATTAAATCACTGCAGCTTTAATACTCAGGTTTTTTTAAACCATCTTCTTCATTACAGATTTGGCAGGATGAAACCTTTCAGAGTCTTCACAAGGCAATATTTGCAACACATCATGTGTATATTGCATTACAGGTAAGATTTCAAAAGGTAGTTCAAGTTTTGATTATATTTTAAGCAATTCTCTTTTAATTATTGATGCTACAGTGAGGTCATGCATCCTTGTTTATTTTTTCCTTTACTGGAAAAGGACTTATTATGGAGGTGAAAGACTTGGCCTGACTCCCATACTTTGAACCAGCAAAGTCATATTCATTGGTTTCAAAAATGCTTACAGCTATACAGAAAATTAAAATATAATACATCAGCGATATTTGTCATAGACTTGTTTATCATATAAGCAACAATAGGATCAGATTCAAGGTTCTAAATTGGCAATTTCAGACAGATAATGACCAAGTTTTTTCCACCTTTTTAAATGAATTTGACATCACTATTGTCCAGATGAACATTAAATCAGGAAAGTTTCAAAGGACAGTTTTGTCTTAATTGTAGTCTATAAAATAATCAGCATAATAATGATTCATTGTTAAAGTCAACTACCCTACTGTTTTAGCTGTTCATTTTCTTAGCCTGTTTGAGAAGGTAAATTAAGATTTTGCATAACTTTTCTAATGAGAATTATAAGGCTGTCACAGACTTTTCGAAATTATCGGATGTATTCATATTTAGCAACCAAATTAAATTATTCATTTAGGTATGAACTAGGATAGCAACTGTAAAGATAAATAGGTGTTGAAAATCTTATTAAAACTATCACTGAGCTCATATCAAAATTAAGTGCACACAACTTTCTCTTAGTGTAAAACATAAGCACGTGGACTTTTTATCCAGATTCTATAGTTTTTAGAAGCAATAATTGTATCCAGATTTTATATTATTTAGGAGCAATAATTGTATCCAGATTTTATAGTAATTAGGAGCAATAATTGTAACCAGATTTTATAGTATTTAGGAACAATAATTGTATCCCGATTTTACAGTATTTAGGAGCAATAATTGTATCCTGATTTTATTCTATTTAGGAGCAATAATTGTATCCAGATTTTATAGTATTTAGGAGCAATAATTGCACTTTTACTGGTAAGAAACTTCTCAATCTCATCAGTTTAGTTTAAAACCTAATGTAATATCTTCTGAGTCACCTTCATTGCCATTATAAGTCCCTCATGAGGAACAGACTTTGATAGCATACAAAGTCTTACATAAAATTCAACTATTCCTCATATTTTCCACATGCATTAGAGTATTTTTCATATTATATTTCCAAGGGGTCTACCTAGTCAATTTTATCAAGTAGAGAATGGTGTTATGATTTGATAAACCTCCAAAAATAAAAAATGACTTTGAAATTTTTTACAGTTGGTGAATTTTTAACAATGAAGTCCTAACATTTTTTTTTTTTAATGTTCTTGTATTAGAAGGGATCTTTCTTATTGTAGGAGTTAAACATAAACTACCGTACTATAATCCTGCCTGAGGCTCTGAAGGCAATACAGAGTCAGGATGTGAGTGTTTGTGCAGCACTGACTCAACTTGAAACCATTCTGGCTGACGTTGGAATTCCTCTGGACACCATGCTGACACAGCTTGAAATGCAGCACAGGAATGCCATCATGGGCATGGTGGTAATGCAGTTTTATGATTCCTGTGAGGTAGTTTTGTCATTTCTATTTTGTATTGATTCATGTTAAGAAGGTTAAAGTCTCATGAGCCTTCTTGTGGCTTATAAAGGCAGATCATATCATTGTTCTCATATTGTAAAGCAACTGTGCATAACTCCCTTCTGGGTCAGATTCAAGCCCATTGCAGGGTAACAACCCCAGTGGACGCTTGTACCTATTTATCTATTTATGGCTGGGTTGACTTAAGCAATTGGGGTTTAAGTGCCTTGTTCGAGCTCCAGGGTACAATAGCAATTGCCAGGGCAGGACTTGAACCCACAACCTTCAAAAGCGGAGCCCACAGTACCAATCACTGGGCCATGATCCCTTGGTTTCAACTGATCAGTGTTTTATTCCACACCATGAATGTGGTAGAGGCATATAATGTTTCCCTTATCCATCTATCCATTTAAGTGTAGATCAGTTTTCAGGTGCTATGGTAGGGCATATTTGCTTCATGAACACATTTCTAGTCAATTATTTGAAGTATTTCAGATCAAAGTTGATACTTTATAGTATGCAGAAATTGTAGCATGAAATGGTGCTTAGCTGCTAAGTATTCATTATTACTCACTAAGATGTGAACAAAGAATATAAATCCCGTAATGAGGCATATTTGTACCCAATATTTCTAATCTTTGCAAATATAGTATGTATTCTTTTGTCCATGATTAATGGAGAAAATTGTTAGTTGTAATGCATTCATGCTTTCAGGGTGTTATGTCTCAGATGTGATTATTTGCCAGTTATGAAGATCTTATGAAGATCCCATGTATAAGCAGTGGACATGAAATTATCATTGCTGATTGCATGTTTGGATTACACCATTGAAGTCAAGCCATATCAAAGGTCATTACAACCCACCCCCCTTTAAATCAGATAAGAAAGGGATGGAAAAAATTGGTTGTATGAGGGAGATGACCAGTGAAGGGAGGTGAAATTTTATTTGAAAATAAGAAAAAGGGAAGATACTGGCTTTATGTAGGAAGTGAGTGTTAATGAGAGAAGGTTTGACTATTTTATTATTTTCCTACAGGGTGAGAATAGTGAGATAGTGTCCCTTGTAAGGAAGATGCAGGCAGCATTTGCAGAGTTGGTGGAAGGACATAGCCAGGACTCAAGTGATATGACACCAGGACAGATGTTACTGATGGGATTTAATGGACTTTTTGCACGCTTGGAGAATGAGTTCACAGAGTTGATGGATTCCATGGACTTTATCCAGGTCCCTGATGCCTGGCGCAAAGTGGACCTGGTCCGGGAGGCCAAGTCCATGCAGGTGGGTTCATGTGTTCACTTTGTATGTCTGACATGTCTGTTGAGTTTAAACTTTATAAAATTTATGTTGATTATATGACATGATTCAGGAATTTAAACCTTGTACCGTTACAACCCAGTTATTTGTGTGAGTGGTCCATGAAGTTGAGAAAACTGGAGAATTAGAGGAAGACACCAACCTTTGATGGGCAATTACTTATCCATGCAGATGCTTCAAAGTGAGTTCAATGAGGTGCAAAGCTAGTTGCCACTGTGCTGTCCAGGCTGTTTCTAGGACTGTCTTTGTCTTGCTGTGTACCTCTCTTATCCCACCTCTCTATTACTTCAGACTTTTGTCTATGTCTCTGATTAAAGTTCTGTCTCACCCAGCAGTTTTTAATGATTTTATCTGTACAAGGATGAGAGAAGGAGTGCAAATGTATGTCTATAATTCTGGAAGTATATTAACATAACTTACTAACAGTAACACGTGTATTATTTTATATTGCCTAATATATTCATGGATTATTGTTTTCTGGCATCAAAAAAATTGAAGACTACTTAAGAACTTAAGATCAAATGCATATGTTCTCATATATTTTGCTCACCTGCAGTAAAATTTTCAAAGAATATTAGGCACATGTTACATTATCCTCTAACTTTGTCTTTCATGTTTTATATTAATTTTGATTGATTTTCTTTCTTTTTATTTCATTCTTTCTTTTAGAGATATGTTACCCATTCATAATACATTAAGAGTACATCTGTAACCTTGCAAATCCAGCCCTCACAAGTGAAAATAGATGTTTTCAATGTTTTTTTGGCTTGTTTTAGCAACAGAAGTGCTAAAAGGTTGTCTGCTTGCCAAGGTGAAAGAAGATAGTGGTCTCCCCTTGGATAGATGGATTTGTGCCAAATTCTGTCAGTCGTCAGTTAATACTTTTGTTCATGCTTTTTGAAGCATGCTCTTTTTTGAAGCCTTACAAATACTGAATTTTAACTTGTGCTTTTCATCACTTAAGCGATTCTTTAGAGGTTTCTTACCTTAGGGAAATATACTTAAGCTATTTTCCTATTTCTCGCTCTATCTTCATTCTAGATGAATATTTTGCACTTCAGTTGTCTAACTTTGTATTGCAACAAGTTTATTTGTGCCATTGTAATTATCTGCCCTATGATCTGAAGTGCTTTCACTTCAACTCAGTACTCGACCTTGTTTATGAATTTTGTCAGATAATTGATCTTGTTACATGTGTAAAATCATTCCTGTAATTTCCTTTAACATTTTTCTTTTCTTTATGTCGAGTCTCCAATTCATGCTCGACTGATTTCACCTGTGTATGCCAATGATCTACTAACACTATTTACAGGTGTCAACATAATGGGCAGGATTAAGTGCATTCAAGCTGGCTGACGACAATCACTTATCCTATATAAATTTTATGGGGTGCAATTCCATACATGCAACTTGTGTTTACACTGTCTGAGGATGTATGGGTGACCATCACCGCCAGCTAACTCACGTCAATGAGTGAGAGCTATGAAGTGCACTATCAAGGGTGCAGACACCATCAGTCTTGTCAGTAATCACAGCCTTCATGAGCTTACCACACATCACCAGTACTGCCATTATCCTTGTCACTGCAAAAAGAACAGATCCTCTTGGCACTACAGGGCCAGTACTGACATGGTATGGTGGCCCATCTGGACCAACCAACGGCAATTCAATATAAAATAGGCAGGATGCTCCCTTCTGCACATCATAAGAGGTGACTAATGGAGGCAGGAGCCTGCGTAAGAAGCAATTAATGGAGGCAGGAGCTGCAGTGGCTCATTAGTTATCATGCCAGACCCGTGATCGAAAGGGTGCAGGTTCAAATACTACTGTTGGTTCAGCCCTGTTTGGCTACCATGGTGTGTCCTTGGGCAAGGCACTTTTCTCCATTTGCCTTGGCACTAAATAATCTACTTGTATTGCTGTGCCATAAACCACAATCCAAACCAAAGCAAACCTGTGGACCAGCAGCGGATACACCATCAGCACAGACAAACTCCTACACTAACTACAGTGATCTTTCTTCTTCAGATACATTACCCAAACATAATTCCTTAGGAGTATGACCACTACCTTGCATATCCAGCCCTCCCAGGATAAAATCTTAAATTATAAAAGCTAAAAGTTGTCTACCCACGTAGGTGGCTAACAGAGTGAGCTCGGCTCGATATAGGGATTGGCGCCAAATCCTGTCTGCACCTCAGTTACTACTTCTGCTTGTGCACACTCACTTGAGAGACCTTGCAAAACAATGTCAGGAGTTTCTTGTACTCAACTATAGAGCAAGTTGGAGGAGTTTCTATCACAGGGAAGAATACTCCATCTATATTTCCAATTATTTCTTGCTCTTTTCTGTCCGAGACAAAGTTTTCTATCTATTGCTTCGGTCCATGCTTTACAGGTAATTTTAGACAAAATAGTGTTGTACTAGCTCAGTAACATACACTGCATGAGTTTATAAAACAACGCTTGGCTGGCTACACCTGTACAGTATTGTCTGTTCAATTTCTATTTACAGAGTCTAGAATATGGGCAGGACTAAATGCAAGCAATGTAAATGCCTGAAGGGCGCAGACAATAACCATAATACATGTTTAGCACCTAAATAGAACCGAGCATCTGTTTTTACCTTTGAAAGAGGGAAAGGTTGATATCACAGCTTAGGTGGCACTCTACAGTTTCGTACTTTGCATAGGGTTAGATTTTTACAGAAAAAGAATTTCCCAGGTTTTCCTCACTGATTATCCTGGCTATTTAAAAGAGACTTTTATATCTTAGGTATTATTAAAAGAACTTTTAATTCTCTTTATTTTAGTGTGTGATTGATGGGTGCAATTTGGGTTATAGAGTATACAGATTGGTCTTACTTCAGATGTGCACCTATCAAAACGCTGCTAGCTCTACTTGGTCATTTTTACTTCCTGGACTTCAAAGGTAAATTGTAAAAAAAAAAAAGAGCTGAGAACTTTTTTTACTTTTTATATATTTTGTAATTCATTCATTGTACTTTCAGAAGCTGGTATTGCCTTCTCTGGCAAAATTTGTTTTCCCTATTTTAATTACTGCTAAAAATAGTGTACCTTAGACTAATTGAGGCTAATTTTTCGAGCACATGGAGTGGCCATTTTGGTCAGCTGTGTGCTTAGATCATGTACAGTTTCTACAAGTACAATATGTAAAGAAATTTCAGCCGCAGTACATGAAAATAGCATAGAGGTATGCCAACATTCTCTTCATTAACACCTTACACCTGTCACTCTCTCAGAAGTACATAATATCTGTAGAGCACCTCTTCAGGCTCTATCATCCTGGATAAGATGGGTTTTTCATTCTGCATACAGAGAATTAACCTAAGATCAAATGAAGTAGTTATGCAATTTGGCTCATGAGGTTAAGCAGTTGCAGCAAACATTGCATTCAGGTGTAACTGTTCCCTAGTCGATATTATACAAGCCATGTGATAATGTTGGAGTTGACTTTCGCCAGTTCCTACCTCCGAAATCTTTCATTTCAAAAGTCTCACTTAGATCTGGTGGGACTTATTGCCACTGCACAACAGACTACCTTCCTGTGCCATTCATCATCTTATCCTTGATGCATCAATATGACATCTGCTGGATTTGCAATTTCTCCCTCTCCCACAAAAGCCACATCTTAGCATATGGAGTCAGTACTCCAGCAAGGTATTTCAAAGAATTAGAAACTGCCTCAAATACCTTAAGGGACTAGAAATGGTTTCTCTCTGGGTTAATGGGATGTAACTCCCTCCACTTATTGCCTATTCTCCTAAGGTATTATGATTGGGTAACGTACATGAAGAAGAAACCAATTTTTGGACTAAAATGTTTTTTCAATAATACTTACCTGATCATAATATGGATACACACTCCCAGCCTCCCCGCAGTTACATCCCACTAAGAGAGCATGCATTCTGCTCCAATAGTAACTGAGGTACAGACAGGATTTTGTGCCAATCCCTATATCAAGGGAGATCACTCTGACACCCGCATATGTGATCAGACAACTTTTAGCTTTTATAGTTATATATTTTAGCTTGGGAGGGCTGGATTTGCAAGGTAGTGGTCATTTTCCTATGGCATTATGATAGGGTAAGTATTATCAAAGAAACATATTTTACTCCAGAAATTAGTTTCCCAGGATAGCCAGTACTGATCTTCAGCACCAGACAACAACCAGCTGCTGACCACAAAAGCTCTGGCACAACCCTACGCCTTCGACTTGCAGGACTGGTTATGGTGATCTATTTTCCCTGTATAACCAGTCTTGGCTTTAGGACACAGATATCGCATGGCACCTGGTCAGTACTGGCATGGTGCAGCGGCCCACCTAAACTATTCCTGGACATTCCATCACATCATATAGACCCTGGAACTGACAATGATGATCATTCTCTTGATACCTGGTACCAGAGTTAGAAACCAGAGATAATCGGGCCCAAGACCACATCTTGAGCTCCAGCATAGCCATGGTCTATGCCAACTACCTCCAGGACTAGGTACAGTGATCTGTTTTCCTGGCAGTCAGTATATTTGGTGGAGGAACAACCTAGGAAAACCCTGGGAAGATCCACTGACCCATGGGAAGCTACTGGCAAGCTTTCTCACATACCCACATTGGCCAAGCTGAGACTCGAACCCACATGGACAGAGGTGAGCTGTCAATGATCGGTAAAGGTGAGGGCCTTAGACCAGTTGGCCACCTGGGGCCCCCACACACTATTGAGCCCATAATGACATGATTCAACAGTCCATCTGGACATTTTCATCACCTCATACAGATCCCAGTACTCCCTATGGTAATCATTGCCTCTGTAACTGGTGCCAGACTTAGTTACCAGAAATCAGCCAGTACCGGACGATGTTTCCATCTACAACATCTCCAGCTCCATCATAGCCTTGACTTACTCCATCTAACACTGGGACTGGATATGGTGATATGTCCTCCCAGGATGCCCAGTCCTGGTCCCAAAACACAGACAGCATCTGGCACCCAGTCCCCACTCAGTCACAGACACCCACACAACCATCAGCAGATTTGGTGAACCTTTATCCTGAGGTGGAATGCCAAGCTCCTGACCATCGTTTCACCAACTGCAGACCCAAAAGCCTGGGTAGGTGACACCTTTTCTATGAATTGGAATGGTCTCACTTAAACCTTTCCCCATACCCATCAGATTCCCAAAGTCTTTCAGAAGTGAGGGAATCTGAGTGCAGACTAATCCTGATGACTCACCTCAAGTGGGAAACATCTTTGATCATCTACCTCTTCACACTAGCAGTGGAGATTCCCTGGACAATCCTGCCTTCTCTGTGCTTGCCTAATCAACCATGAATGCACACCTGGCTGATATCAAACAATCCCTCAAGAAGAAACCTCTCTCACAACAAGATAGATGGAGACAGAATAGCTTGAGCAAGACAGCCCACCACTTTGGAAGTCTATGCAGGGAAATGGAGAGTTTTCTTCCAGCGGTGTGAGCAAAGCACATCTCTCCCTTAAAACCTCAGTAGCTAAGAGCTAATTTCTCCCATACTCTTACAGGAGAAGTTTGCTCCCATGACAATCAAGAGGCACAGTTCCATGATTTCGGATATGTTTCATCTTCATGTGAATTTTGACTTGTCTTGACCAAAGGCTTTGGTTCTTTGTCCATAATGGAATTTTACATTGGTTCTGGTATGGTTTGTTAAGGCAGCCTTTGGACCATGTCCCAGAGCCTTCATGTCTCAACTTTCATACAAAACCTACTTTCTAGTCACTTTAAGAGGCAGAATCAGGGAAGATGCAGGCCTTGTCAGTTGACCTGAACTATCATCCCAAAACAGATCCCATGGGGATCAGTCCTTTGTCTTGACATTGCTGTTATCTTTGAATCCTTTGTCCTAGGGATGTCTACACAACCTCATCAGGGCTTCAAAGTGGTACCTGAAGTGAACTGAGCCAATCAGATGAGGGAGATTTTGCTTGTTCTTACCACTCAGTGAAGGAAGGGACAATATTTTTTCTCTCAATCTGTCATCCTGAATATGATGGGTTGTTCACTCAGGCTATAAGCAACAAATGCAAGTCTAGTTGAATATTTTGCATGTATCAGCTAATAGTGTTAGGACAGTAACCACTGGCATAGCATTTCAGCACAGTTGCTCCCTAGCTGACATAATCCAACCTGTGGGATGGGGGTCAGAGATAGCATTCTAAAGCTCTTACCGCATAGGCTTTTCACCCTAAACAGCTCAGTTTGACCATGAGGGACCTATACCAGCAGCACAACATGCTACCTTTTCAAGTTGTTCAGCACCTTTATACAATGCGGGTTAGTCACTTCTGCTGGATTTGCTATGGTTAATTTTATTTCCTTCTCTAAACCACAACCATGCATAAACCACATGCTAATCTAACCTGTATCTCAAAAAAAACTTGAAGCCGCTTCACTTATGGTAGGAGAATGAAACAGGGCCAACTCCATGGTAAGGGGATGTAACTTGCTTATCCTATTACCTCGTAATCAAAAGTAATATTATCAAGTAATGTATTTCAAGAAAAAACCAATTTTTAGAGTAAAGTTTGTTTCTTCAATAATACTTACCCAATTATAATACAAGCACACTCTCCCAGGCCCTCCCGCCAGTTACATCCCTGGAACTGTATGCACATCTGCTCCAGTAGTAACTGACAATTGATGGGATTTGGTGCCAGTCCCTCCTTCCAAAGAAAAAACATTCTTGTCTGACTTCCACCTTCGCAAGCAGACAGCCTTTTAGCACTTCTGTTGCTAAAACAAGCCAAAAGACATAACAAATGTCTTAGTTTTTGGAGGGCTAGATTTGCGAGGTAATGGATGTAATTCTAACATATTATAATTAGGTAAGTATTATCAAATAATCATATTTTACTCTAAAAATTGGTTTCTCTTAAATGGTTGTATTGCTTTTTGAATTGATAAATAGTTTATAGACCTTCAGTATCATAAGTATTAATAATCGAAAAGTCAAGGACTTTGAAGGGAAACGGCAGCCTCTGTCTTTAGCAACATAATACATTTTAACTTCTACTCGCATATTTCAGCTTTCCTCCTTCACCAGTACCACAAGAAATCTGCTGACCAGTCTTTTTTTTGTCAAGCGTTTACAACTGATGCAGGATTTCTTTCGCATGTGCACACAATTTGCAGCTGCCATTCAAGGTAAGTACATGAACTTTTCATAATTTTCTTGCCAGCATTCCAACATTCCCAGATAATGAGATAAAATTATCACACTGGTGAAGGGGCTGAACATTTCTTAAGTCCAAGGTTCTGGACTAAAAAGTCTGACATACACAGTTGCAATCAGATTATGATAGCTTTATTGAACTATAGCAGGGGTCCCCAACCTTTTTGTGCCTACGGGCACATTTGTGTGTTTATGAGAGAGTGGCGGGCACCAACCAGTTAACTTGACCCATTTTTAAAAATTTGTATTATTCATTATAACCTCTTCCGTGGGCACACACAAAACCTCGGCGGGCACAATGGCCCCCATGGTCATTATGTTTGGGACCACTGAACTATAGTGTAGATGTTGATGTAAATGGAAATGAGAATGTATCAGAATTTCCAGACCAGAATTTTTCAGAAATTAGAAAATGTCCTTAATGGCAGAGAAAGCAGATAGTTTCCTCTAATTTTCACTTTCTTTGCCATTGAAAATTGTTACGGAATAATACATTTTGTGTTTATCAAAGACTATGATGGTCGAGCAGAAAGGGAAGCAATGTTTACAATTCATGCCCTTGGTTAATGTAATGAACAAACCAGATCCAGTGAATTCAAAATTCAGGATTCATCTGGAAATTTCTCATGCCTGCAATTAATGCATGTTTCTTGATGTTAGACCATCATTTGAATCATTTTCAATGTTAATCACCTTCTAGCATTCAGAATATTACAGTATGTTCATGTTAGACATTCATTTGAATCATTTTCAATGTTAATCACCTGCTAGCATTTAGAATATTACAGTATGTTCATGTTAGACCATCATTTGAATCATTTTCAATGTTAATCACCTGCTAGCATTTAGAATATTACAGTATGTTCATGTTAGACCAACATTTGAATTATTTTCATGCACAACACTTTCATTGCTAATTCAACAGACAATAACCTAATGTAATCATTGGATTATACTATGCGTGATCAGTAGGAATTCGGAAAGGATTAAAGACGTTAATGGAATATTGTTAGATTACTAAAGAGCTCAAGCAGCATGAACAGTTACCAATACTTGGATTCTTTCAGCAGAATTGGTTTGGCTTTGGTGTTTAAAGTTTGTCAAGATGGATTATCATACATGTGATGGACCCGGGATTTCAAACCAGTAGATTTGCACATTTTAATCAGTAGATTGGCTTCTAAACCAGTAGATTTTGTATCGGCATAAATTTTACATTTTCTAAGGGATTGAAACGAAACAAATTCATTTTTTGGCCATAATATGTATTCTCTTCATACTATAATAAAACAGCAAGTTTTGAACACGAGTCAAATTCAGATTCTGATGGAAAATATTACAATTATAATTAATTAATATGAACCAGTATATTGTCAATTATAGGAAAAAGGAACAGCTGTATATCTTTTGGTTCGCTGCAAAATAATTTTTTGTTTTTAATCTAAAATCATAAGATCACTGTCTGGTGACCACTGATGACATTCACTGTCTTTGTACACTGGCATGAAAATTTTTGTACAATCTCCAATTCTGAAAATGTTACTTGAACCAGTTTAGTAAAATGATCTGCTATGAGTAATGGTAAATTGTGCTTTGCCACAAAATTCACAAACAGAGTCTCTGCAAGTGCCACTTTATCCACTTTTGATTCAGTCTCAAACAAGGCCTTCAAAGTGGGTGTGTTTGTAACAGAAGAATCATTGCTCCTATGCGATGGTGTCTGCATATGCCTGGTGATATCATTTCTTCCTCCATATGCTATCTTAGAATCCACTTTGCATGAAACACACCATACAAACTGAGGACCTTTACTACTCGCCTGCACACACTTAAAGTCTGATATCCAAGCATTGTTGAACTTGTGATATTTTTTTAGTCTGGGGTTTATAAGCAATGGGAGAAAGCCCATGTTTCGGCATTTTGACATGAATTAACAAAAAAAACGAGCTGTCCTTAAATATTCCTCTTAAAACATTGTGAACAATACAATACCATTTAAACAAGACAAAATATCAAAATGCTTACTCAAGTTGTTTTTGTTTTTGGTCGATCTCTCCATTTTATCTCCCCTCTGCCAAAGGTCGACCCGATTGTCATCAAAGACTCAGAAACCATCATGGACCACCTTTGATCCCTTTATTACTTATAACACCTCAAAAAAATTCTGCATTTGACCTTAAACTCTCCAACTTACAACAACAAGGTGATCAATTAACTGCTTGCTGTGCACACATGTTAGCTGTTCTTTAACAATTTTAATCTGATTACCCAGCCACACATCATCACACCGGTTGTTGCACTGCTGGAACATTTCCTGTTGTCAGTAGACTGGTTCTGGCTGGTTTCTCTATTGTGTTGATATAATGGATAAAAATACTGTTGGTTGGGGGAGGGGAGGGTTATTAACTTTTTGCTTTTTTTACAATTCTTGTAATTTTCAAAAGCAATAGATTTACAAAATGGTATGTGCAGTAGATGGCCATAAATGGTATTTTTGGTTTACTGCCGGTAGAATCACATGTAGGGATGATACTATGTGTGATCACAAGTAATTCAGAAAGGATTAAAGACATTAATGGATTATGGTTGGATTAGTAAATACTAAAGAGCTCAAGTGGCATAAAACAGGTCCGCTTGGCTTCAGTATTTAAAGTTTGTCAAGATATTTAAGCATGCGTTATCTCTCGGTGCTAAAACACTAAAATCTTAACAGCCGAAATATGACACAAAATTAAATAATGGATCAAAACAGGAATCTCAGTGGTTGGAATCAAGTTCAAAGGAACATGAATATGCATTCTGCCAATCCTATAAAGTTGATTTTAAGAGAAACTTTCAAATTTGACCGAGATAGAACCAATCGTGAGCAGTTCTGGCATGCAGCCAGCAGCCTGAATCTACCAACAAGGCGGGAAACAATTTAAACTTCTTGGTGGACTCAGTAAAGTTGTACTGACATTGCCCCATTCCAATGCAGACACTGAAAGGACATTTTTTATTCTGAGTAAAATTCAGGCTGATTCCAGAGGAAATCTGGATCCAGTAATGATACATCATCTCCAGAGTGTCAAGATCAACAATGATGAGGACTGCCACAATATAATCAGGCAGTGATTGTGCATATAAGGACAGTATGAAAGACTACAATGTACTGTGAAGGGACTGATGTGATGAGATGATGTGCATATTTTAATATAGAAAAAGGAAATTTGTTCAATAGTTGTCATTTTTGTCCATGTCCATTTGCATGCAGAAAATATGGTCGATGAAAATTCTCCAGATTTGATGTCAAAACTCCTGACCAAATTTTGCAAATCTCCTGATCTGTCCAAACCTGACCTTAGTTCTGTCACATGTATGCCAAGTTAACATTATGATTATGATCTACAGATGTGCCAATCATTCAGTCTTTATAATCTTCAGAGTTTTCCACAGTTTATGTCCTTTTTTTGACACTTATCAGGAACATCTGTGTCCTGTGGACATGATGCTGTCTCCAACAGTTACCTAATGTCCCTTAACTTGTCAAAATCTATGGTTCATTCAAAAATATTTATAGAGGCTCAAACAGGTTAATTATATCTAGGTTTCATTCTGTCCTCTGTTGCTGCAAATTGTTTATGTATTTTGGTAATCTTTATAGGAATATTATTCCCAATGATATCAATTTTATCCAGGTTTGGATGGTGGCAATTGTTTTGATGATGAGCAACTTTCAAGACCAGTTAAGAAGTTTATTGCAGAGTATGTCAGGAAGCAGGTAATTTAAACCAGAATCACTTAATCACTGCTCTATTTATCACTTATGTTTTATTAATTATCTTTCTGGCATCTTTTTAATTAGAAATAATTCCATGGCAGTTTTGTGTGAATTGGTAGTTAAACTCGCGAATTTGTTTTCCTAGTTTTAACAGCACTTCAAGACATTCTTGGCTATATCATGTCAAGAAAAGGGAGCTAAATGCCTTTTCAAAGGACACAGAGGCAGTCGACCCAGGCAGGCCTGGGCAGATACTGAACCTGCAATCCTTGGATTACAAGTCTGATGCTCTACCAATTTAGCTACCACGGCTGTCTGTGTAGTAGTCTTAGATCCAAGATATACAAGACTTTAATATACTATCTTTTGATTGCAGTCGTTCAGTAATCAGGGTTCAAAATGACTTATTGTGCATGTAGGGACAAAACACCATGTTTGGGACATATATATTTAAAAATTAACCTAAGGTGCATAATAATTTTTACACATGAGTACTGAAGTATTAAAAACAAATAGGTTCTTGTCTAGCAGATATGTGACATATATTGTCTGGCTTAGAATGAGATTATTCAACAGGTCGTTTCTAGTCTAGCAGTTACGCATGATATATTGTCTCTTTTAAAATTAGATTATTCAACAGGTCGTTTCTAGTCTAGCAGTTATCCACGATATATTGTCTCTTTTAAAATTAGATTATTCAACAGGTCGTTTCTAGTCTAGCAGTTATCCACGATATATTGTCTCTTTTAAAAATGATATTATTTAACATGTCCACAGGTGATAGGCTTCCCATCACAAATCCTGGGCTACATTCTGTGTGTTAGTATCAAGACCATGGGCCTTAATGTAACAGCAGAAATAGATCTAAAAGATGTGGGGGCAGAGAACAAGGTTCCCATAGAGGACCTTTGTAAGAAGGCAGTCAACAATTGCTTGACCATTGGCAAGTTCCAGCACATCCATCTAACTCAGGCTAGTTCACTTACCAGCTCTCAAGATGCAGTCTGGAGACGACTGGATCTCACCAGGTAAGCAACCACTTTTACATAATCAGACCAAGCCCTGTGTTCTCCAAATTTCTTGAGCAGGAAATAAAAGCTCAAGCTCAAAACCCTAAAATCAGATCTGATCCTTTGAGTAAATCTATGTCAGTAAAATTTAGATCTATAGGAGTGGGATTCAGGTTAAGAAATTCCTGAAAGTTCTTTACTTCTGACTTCATTATAAACTGATATAATTTTGGGACTCTAAGCTTGAGTTCAAGTTTAATGCACAGTTTCCTGACTATTGGGCCAGGCCCTGTATTCTCTCGATGTCTTGAGCTTGAGTTTTATGCTCAAACAGTTTCCAGACTAGGGGACCAGCATATGTATTCTCCAAATGTTTTAAGTACAAAACTTAAACTCGAGTTAAAAAACCCCAAACTAGATATGGCACTTGGACTACATCTACTATATATACTCGCATATAAGTTGGGTCCAATTTCAAACAACATTGACCCTGATCTACCATCGCATTATGTGCTGGCAGATCAGGGTCTATTTTGTTTATTCTACTGATTACTCCTAACAAACTGCATAGACCCTGATCTACCATCGCATTATGTACTGGCAGATCAGGGTCTATTTTGTTTATTCTACTGATTACTCCTAACAAACTGTATAGACCCTGATCTACCATCGCATTATGTACTGGCAGATCAGGGTCTGGTTTGTTTATTCTACATATTACTCCTAACAAACTGCATAGATCCAGATCTACCAGTGCATTATACGATTGCTGAGCTGGATCTATGTGGTTTGCAGTTTGACCCGACTTATATGCAAGTATATGTGGTAGTCCATGAAATTTAGCAGTTTAGGAGAGGGACTCAAGTGAAGACAATCCTAAAATTTATGTTATCATAACTTTATCATAATTCAGGAAAGAAACTTTCAAAGTTTGAGGACTTTGACTTGGAACTTCAGTTTCATGCTCAAGCAGTTCTGAGAATACAAGGCAAGTTCCAGCAGGTTTGAGGCACGAGGTAGTTTTAGATATCTGAATTTCACATTGAACAAAGTTCTTTTTTCAGGTAAACTCCTTTCTGTAAGAAGTTGATACACATATGATTTATTTTGGTGATAATTATAAGAAAAAAGACTGTACACAATTTTCCGAGTTCAAACATTTGTCAGAACACTGGGAAATTTGAACCTTTAGCTTCATCTTTGGGTTCCGAATATTTTTGTTGTGACAAACATTAGAATTTAACAAGCCATGTATGATCCCTATATTACAGCAGAGTAGTTTCTAATAGTGCTTTTCAAAAGCCATGTTGTTTGAAAAAGAAAAACTAAACAACAGAATAGAGAGGCTTTAAAGCTGCGTTTTTCCCAGTTATGAAATTTACACCAATTAAACATGAGCTGCAATCCTTTTTTTGTGTCATTTTCTTTGGAGACGATACTCATAGGCATTACCTGAAGCTCAGTTCTGACCATTAATGTTAAAATATACATTAAATAAAAAAATAAATAGATTGAAAAATTTTATAATTAAATAAGTCCTCACCACTTTTTTTTTAGGCGTCTGGACTCCAACATAGAGCTGCTGAAAGCCAGCCTTCATCGCACCCAGCTTCAGTTGACCCGCCTACAATGGGTTCACGAGGACATCTTCCTACAGGCCAGTGGTCACTCACATAACCAGATGCTCATGCCAAACAGGACCACTGTCATGTCTGAAATCAAAAAGGTACTGAAACTTAGAAACTTATAGGAAAAAATTTGTTTGCCTCCTTATTATACTGTACATCAAAGAAGCAATTCAGAGTTTGGTTCACCCACTTTACTTTACTAGAAACCTCTTTTGTTAAGATTAAGATTCTGTCACTGTCTGATGTATTTTGAGTGGATATTGCTGTAAAGTATTACTTACTTTGTGCCTAATTGAATTATCATGCAGTAGCTGATATCCAGACAAGACTTGTATGAATTATATTATAATTTGTATTGCAATACGTTAAGGTATGACAACATTGAAATGCCTGCATTATCATGCAGTCAGAGAAATATAAGTGTTTACAGTCAGTAATTGGTGAGGAGCAGTGTCTGAATCATATGATATGATATCATTTGACAAATGCAAATGTTTTATCCAGTGCAAAAATAAGTATTTTAAAATCATAGAACAGTGGCTTTTAAATGTAGATTTCTGAGCAGGGAATATGAAAGCTTGCTACATCCATGCATACGCTCTAATCAACATTAATTAAAAAATTTATTTGGGAAGGATGGAAACTAAACTTGTAATGTCCAATAAACCTTGACGTTAGTGTTTTCCATTTGTTTAATGACTGGAAAAATATTGATATACCATACACATCAAGTGTCTTGTAATATAAGTTTACCTATTCTGAATCTATAAACATAAATGCTACTATTTTTATATGCTGCCAAAAGGTGGAATGTAGATTGTTATGATGTCAGTATGCATGTCTGTCTGTTACCTTTTTCTTTTCCACACAATAACTTTAGTTTTACACCATCTATCTTTACCAAACTTTTTGGATGGCTTGCACTTGTGGTAAGGAAGAAGCCTGTTGATTTGGGGGTCAAAAAGGTCCACATTGTGGATGGCTTGCATTTGGGATAAGCAAGAAGCCTACTGATTTTGGTGTCAAAAAAGGTAAAAGGTCACTGTGACTGAACAAGAAAAATGAAGTTCTGCACAATAAATTTTGTTCAACATCAAAAACCTGGACTAGACTTTGTGGATGGTTTGCACTTGGAGTAAGGAAGAAGTCTGTTTTTTGGGGGGTCAAAAGGTAAAAAGTCAGTGGCATTAACTGAAAAATGAAAAATGGTTTCTACACAAAAACATACCTTGACCAGTTGATCATTAATCTCCAGAGTCAACCATGCCCTACTAGTGCTTACATAGAGGACTATTAAACATGAGATGGGTATATAATGTACTTTTCATGATACTATTGCTATTTGACAGTGCATGCAGACTTTGAGTGGCCAAGAGAGTGGCCTGGCCACTTGTCAGTCACACTACCTTCAGCTGGAGAGCGGCATCATCCAGAGACTACGATGGGCTGCTGGGGCCAACCCTTCACTTAACTTGGTTTTACAGAGCTTTGAGGAAGCCAGCACCATCAGAAAACAGGTTGCTGAGGTAAGGGGATTTATGCGTTTATTATCCTCATGTTTTAGCAGGTTGATATTGGTATACCCTCTGCCCACCTGTCTATAACCACATCTCCTAAACGACTGGCTGTAAATTCACCCAACTTGGTATTTATCTTGCCCATGTGGTGACCATCTCTGAGAGGGTTATTATTTTTTAGCCTCTTCCCTGTGGTACAGTGACATTTTGGAATATATTTGGACTTCACTGTTTAATTGCATTTGTATGTGGAGGAGACATAATAATATTTGTGATGGATTTGGGATTGTGACCCCTGGGCCACAGTCTTGTGGCAAGGATTGTGCTTTAGTGGGGTACCATGTAATGAAAAATATGGGGATTTGTAGTTTATTTTGCACAAGTCAATTATAGTTTGTTTTCTTACATGCATTTGCAGATACACCGCTCCCTCGATAACTCGCGCCCGGATAACTCGCGAACCCGCTTATAACGCGGACCAGACGTGAATCCCATTTTTTTTAAACTAGAAAATTAAAAAAAAAAAATTGACCCTATTTGTTGAAGGTGGAAAAAATCGCGATCAGAAATTAGTAAATGAAACCTTAATATATCACTCGTTTTATCGTCAAAACCAGTGGTTAGTACCCAGAAATTTGAATGATCATCATGAAATTTTCAACTTTTAATAAGAAGTCAAATATTTTGTTCAATTTTCTTTCCAAACAACATTCTCAGTACACTATAAATAACAATATTCGACGAAATTTCGATTAATGAAAACGTCACTAAAGCCTACTGGTGGCAACACTTTAAAAATAAATACCAATTAAATAAGTTTTGTCAAGTGAAATATGTGTTTTAGCTCTATCTTTTAATTCGGTTTCAGTGTAATCATCATAAATGCAATAAGCCCTCCTGTATTCAAACGTGAAAATTAAAATTCAACCGACCCAGCTATCGCCGCGAGCCTTTCCGTGAGAATCTAATTATGTGCCGACCTTTTTTTTGTTTTTATCTCCGACTTGCAGAAGTATATGTTGTGTTGTTACACTCAATTAATAGCAGACCTGCTTTGTATTATCACGTTAATTACGTCTTTTGTATCAAATCAAACAAAGGGGGTGGAATAACAGAAAAGTTAAAAGGCGTGCAAATCCTGCCTGCGTAAGAGCTAGCGGTCACGGCCATGTGTCAGGTCAACTCATTTCAATTGATCAATCGAACACTGTTATAAATATTATTATGTAAGTAATATAATTAAACTACCTTAAATTAGCCTACTCATTCGCAAATCTAATCAAAGATAGTAAGGCAACCAAGCCAAATGAGTACTTGGAGAACAAAAGCTTTGTTTTACAGATGCGGTTCATTACGGAGAAGCGAGTTCCAGAGTTTGTATTGAACTTTCTAACATGCTACTCAGGGATTTCCTCAAGGATGAGACAAAGTTTCACTGTTACTTGATATGAAATCACGGCATCCATATTTTACTAATGGAACAATAAATAAATCGAGGTTCGATGTTGACGGTTGTTTCACGAAATAAATGTCAATAGTTTTTGAAAAAAGGAATCTTGTTTAGTTGTGAATCAACAACAACAAAAAGCAGTGACGTAATACACAATGTATCGCGTACACGTGTTGTTCAAACCGCTTGGACTAATGTTGTTAACGATCTTTCAGAGGTTCGTTATCTTTAAAATAAAGGTAATTTATACAGAAAAGCAAACAACTACATTAGAAAAAGCTCTTTATTGACAATTATTCCCAATGTAATTATAAAACGAGTATTCCGCCATTAAACAGCCCCGTTACCCACCCCCACCCCCACTGCGGTTTTCTCGATGTCCAGTGAGGATGGCATCCCTTTCTTCATTTTTTTTAGATCCCTTGGTAACTCGCGCCCTCGCTTATAGTGCGGTCTATGTTTTTGGACCCCGTTGTGCGTGAGTTATCGAGGGAGCGGTGTAGTAAGATGTAGTCATTACTTTCTGACTGAAGCAAAATAAGTATCCATAAGAAATCATGTTAAAATTATTATTTAACATCATGGTGCAGTTTTAAGTAAGACATGGTGGACTGTTTAACCATTATTTTATTGTTTTCTCAGCTAGAAATCTTATAATAACAGGCTTGCTGCATAACTTTAAATTATGAAGCAATAAAAATTGTATAAAAAAAGAAACATGAATCAGGTTTAACAACAAACTTCATGCAGTGTGTATCCTGCTTTGTTTTTTTCGTCAAGATAATTGAACACTTCATTTTCCAAAGTTGATGAATGAACCTAATGTTTCATTTAGAGGAAAGGTCGATTTAAGTAGTGATATAATTCTAAATACTAAGGTCCATTTAAGTTGTGATACAATTCTAAATACTCGCATTAAGCAGTTTAATTTGGTAAATACACTAATTGTTTATTATCGAGTATCTCTTCTGATAACTTCTCTCTCTGTTAACAGGAAGACAGTAAGCATGCCCAGGATATTATCAACCTTTGTCAGGGAATTCTTCATCTTGAGGCCCTTAGAACCCGCACTCCAGAGGCTCTTAACTCTGACACTAGCTTCCTTGCCCTCATCAATCAGTAAGTGTTTCCAAAGTTAGTTATTTTGATAGTGGTGCACCCTTTGACATGTTCAGTGTTCCCTCGATTTCTCAACCATTTTGGTACAAATAGAACACAGCTTAAAACTTTAGGGTGGTCGAAGATTGAGATTCAACAAATTGTTTATGTGTTGCTTATATGTATTACATGTATCTCAGTAAGAAATTAGTGTGTTGCATTTCCTGACATTGTACATTTTTGTCCTTAATTAAGAAATATAATGCACAACTGTATTGATAAAATTTAATGAAACCAAACCCCCAAAAAATCAATTACATTAAGTGCATCTGGCTTGACAATTGATGGGGTTCCCCGGTGAACCTAATTGTTGTGACATATATTTGAGGTCAGATTGTAGTAGATGTATAGCAATAGTGGTAGGTAAAAGGGGAATTTAATACACAGGTATATGTGCCTATGGCAGTAGATGATGTGTAATAATTGTGGTAGATACAAGGGAATTTAATACACAGGTATGTGTGACTGGCAGTAGATGATGTGTATCAAAAGTGGTAGATAAAAGGAGAATTTATAAAAAGAGACACAGACATATATGACTATGGCAGTAGATGATGTGTAACAATTGTGGTTGATAAAAGGGAATTTAATACACAGGTATATGTGACTATGGCAGTAGATGATGTGTAACAATTGTGGTAGATACAAGGGAATTTAATACACAGGTATATGTGACTATGGCAGTAGATGATGTGTAATAATTGTGGTAGATAAAAGGGAATTTAATAAACAGGTATATGTGACTATGGCAGTAGATGATGCATGTGACCTTCAGGACTATCAAGAACTCCACTTATTCCTGTAAAATTGTCCCTAATACTTTTTGACAAAAGGTCATTGTTTTTTTAAAAGAAAATTACATACCATACAATGATTTTATACTTAATGCAACATGCCTTCTTGTAGTATATTTTGCTAGATATCCTGAATTTTTGTCAGTTGCATAATCTTTATGAATGTATAGTGTATATCATCATCTTTTTTTTTTAATGCTTAACATGGTTGGTTTTTAGCTCACCTGACCTTGAAGGCCAAGTGAAATTGTGGTATGGCCCAGCATCTGGCATGAATTGTCTGGCATATATTGTCCTTTGTCCATAAATATTTGCTACTTTAATCCTCTCAACAAAAACAAAAAAATCCCCAACTGGACCAATTTCAACCAAATCTGGAGAGCATCGTGCCATGAATTCATTTGCATTTAATGCAAATGGTGCCGATATACCTTTACATATGGCTACCATTATTACTAAAATTAGAAAAACCACTCAACAGAATTTTACCAAATTTGACAGTAATCACCCTGGTATAAAGGCCTTTTATGTTTTTACAAATAATGCCAACCTGCTATCAAAAATTGCACAGTTACTAAAAATAGAAAACCCTTCAAACGACGTCTTCTCAAAAACAGCTAAACAGAATTTAACTAAATTTGACAGAAAACACCCTGGCATAAAGGTTTTTCAACATCATACCAATGATGTTAATCTGTCTTCATATATGGCTGCCCTTATTTAAATTATAATTTTTTTTTATAACTTTCTGAAAAAAATGCTCCTCAAAATTGTACCAAATTTGACAGAAATCTAGAATGAAGGTCTTTCCGATTTGTCCAAGTGATGCCAATCCACAATCAAATATGGCCACCATTACTAAAAATAGAAAAACTGTTGACTTCTCATAAAGCACTCAAAAGAATTTGAGAGAAAGAACCCTGAAAGTAAGGTCTTTGAAGCTTTTGAAAAAATTACCAATATGCCATCAAATATGGCTGCTGTTACTTAAATTTGAATTTATTTTTGAAACAATTGCTTTTAAAAAACTGCTTTACACAATTTGACAAAATTTGACAACACCCAGGCATAAAGAGCTTTCAGTTTTATACAGATTATGCCAATCCATTATCAACTACGGTCACTTTTACTAAAAATGGAAAAACGTTTTAATGATTTCTTCTCAAAAATTCTATTCAGAATTTAATCAAATTTGATCAAAAGTTTTAGAATGAAGACCTTTCACATTTGTACAAATTATGCCAATCCACCATCAAATAAGGCTACCATGAAAAAAAATTAAAATGCATTGACTATTTCAAAAAGCATTCAACAGAATTGTAATAACATCAATCTGGCAAAAAGGCCTTTTGGTTTTGTACAAATGTTGCTGATTTGCCATCAAATATGGATGTAGATAGAAAAATGGTGAAACCTAATATAGTTGTTTTCATAACACATGCAATCAACAGAATTATAAGAAATTTCTACAGGAAGCATCCAATTAACCCAGATTTCTTGACCAGCTGCTCTTGCATTTGGCTATTTGGCATACACTGCTCCCTTGTTTTAGTGCACCCAGATAATTCAGGAACCCGCTTACAATGCAAGGGGGGAGCGGGTCCCATTTGGAAAATATCAGAATAATAGTTTGCTGAACATAAGTAAAACAGAGATCAAAGTTGGTAAATGAAACCTTGATATCTCGCACATTTTATCGTCAAAAGTGTTAGTTAATGCAAGGAAATTTGGAATCAACATCATGAAATTTGCAACTTTTAATAAGAAGTAATATGTTTTCTTAAATTTTCTGTTTAAAAAATTCTCAGTGCAATGTAAATAACAATATATGATGAAATGTAGATCAATGAAAATGTCGGTAGTATCTGCTGGTTGCAAACACTTTAAGAAATAAATACCAATTAAATAGGTCTTGTCAAGTGAAATTCATGTTTAAGTTTTATCCTTTAATTCAATTTCAGTGTAATCACGTGAAAAGTGTTAATTGACCATCAAAGTAATGCCCACTAGTGTTTCTGTGAGAACCTTATTTGTGCTGACTGTGTTTTGATTTGTGACTTTTTGTAGCATTGTTACAATCAATTAAAAGTAGACTTGCTTTGTATTATCATGTTAATTAAGTCTTTTGTATCAAATCAAGTAAAGGTGTTGAATAAAGACTGTTAAAAGGCATACAAATCCTACCTGCGTAAGAGCTAATGGTCACTGTTGTGTGCCACATCAACTCATTTCATTTGACCAGTCAAACACTGTTTAAATATTAATCATGTAAGTAACATCATTAAAGTATCTAACATTATACTAATTCTTTGCAGATGTGATCAAGGTTAGTAAGGGAACCAAGTGAAAGGCATACTTAGTACATGAAAAGCTTAGTTTCATATATACGGTACAATATGGATAAGCAAGATCCAAAGTTAGTAGTGAGCTTAAAATTCCCAAATTGGCACTCAGAGGTTTGATCAAAGATAAGCAGAATTTTCACAATTACCGTATTTACCGGCCTATAAGTCGATACTTTTTGACCTGGAAGTCTGGGCTTCGTCTTATACTCCGAATCGACTTATATATGAATTATGTCATTGAAATTGCTTTACCGTAAAAAAAAAATTAAAAAAAAAAATTCAAAGTATAGTGTAAAAAAATAATTATCATTTTTGGGAAGAGATCTTGTGCGGAAAAATATAGGATCCGACATGGAGAAGGATTCCGAAATATTTACGTGATTGTCAGTATTAAATTCACGTGCATCAGATGTAATTGCGCTAAAGCAGCATTCACTAGTAATATATGTTGTTTAAGTTTGCTTATATATGTGTGTAGTAGAATAGACAAGTTAGAAAACAGATAAGCATCACATGGACATGGGTATTCCATTGCACATTTTTCTTATTGCATCTTGTGATCGAGATAAAAGAGACAGACAGACAGACAGATTTCAGCCCTTCTTCATGCTATTTTGCTTAATGTACCTTACTGACCCCTTTTAGCTGAAGCTTTTGTCAAAGAGAGAAAACAGTAATGAAATAATCAATGGAAATTTAAACAATGCATACCATACTCCTTCAGTTTCAAAGATATATAATTTATATTTAAATATTCACAATATTTATATTCATATAGACTCCATTTAGTTTTAATCCCAAGATGACCATTTAGCATGCTGTTGTTTTTTTTTTGTTGTTGCAAATACAATGAACTCTATATTCCCACGAAATAAAATTACCCTTTATCAGTAAGTGGATGTACGGCATTTAGGTTTGATCTTTGCTCATGAATTCAAAGCTCTGACGCTTCTGTTGGCGAGATCAAAAGATGTCACTGGTTGAGAAACTTACATGAGCAAGCACCTGTCATTACAGGTCATTACACAGTCCTGCATACATTAACATGCTTTACAGGATCGATTACAATACCCTATGGGTAGCCTCATTTCCCTATTGGTAGCCTCACTAATTTGATCACATCTACTGCAGGGGTCAACTGGAATGACCTGGCCAAAGCTGTAGGCATATTTAATTAGAATGTAAATAACACTGCAAAGCCAGTTGGTTCTTTATGATAATGGATATAAAAACAAGAATTAACTGTTTATTCAGAGATATTAATTGATAATGGAATACAGTAATGCTCCTGTACATGAGTAAGATCACAATCATCAGGTAACTCAACAATACATATTACAATCGTCCTGTAACCTCTCTCTCTCTCTCTCTCTCTCTCTCCCTCTCTCTCTCCAAAAGCTACAAGTAAAAACTGCTCTGAATGCATACGTTCTTACACACTGACATAGCGTTGTTTCATCCTCTCTCTCTCTCTCTCTCTCTCTCTTTCACACACACACAGACACATACACGCATTCACTAAAAACAAGTTTTAATCGAGTTCTTTTAGTTTTTATTGTACATATAATTTGATAATGAGGTTACTGTTGCTCTAAGAATACAAGTTGTACTTATTTTTTGACAACAGGAGTTCATATCATTGCATACAATGTACCAATAAATAATACCTATAAATAATACGTGTACAGACCATCTTAATCATTTTCCCAATTAATCTGGAATAGCATAATGATACCATTGATATTTATGAAACCGGAAGTTACTAGCGAAAGTGACGAAGCCAGATCAACACCTTGGCTTCGTCTTATACTCCGCATCGACTTATATATGGATGAAGGATTGAAAATTGACGAAATTAGCGAATTCGACTTATACTCTGCATCGACTTATAGCCCGGCAAATATGGTACTTGCAGTTAAATCACATCCTAAATATTTTGCCAATAGAGCAATACAAAATTGAGTTTTGATGTTGTTGATTGAAATAATTGTCCATTGTTTTTGAAAGAAAAAAGAATTTAGTTCCATTCAGAATCAACAGTAACACCAGAATGTATCCACATTCACATGCATAAAGCAGTGACATAGTACATATGTCAGGTGTCTTGAAACCTCTTGATGTAATGTTTTTAATCTTTCAAAGATACATGTAGGTTAGCTTGAAAATAAAGGTAATTTATACTGAAAAGCGAACAAGTTCATTAGAAAAAGGCAGTTTATTGAGAGTTATTTCCCAGTATAAAATGAGTATTCAACCATTTAATGCACTCGCCCACCCCACTCCACCTCCCCTCACTTACACTCTCCTCACTGTCTGACCCTTTCTAAATTTGTAAGAGGTACCTAAGTAACTCGTATACTCACTTATGCTGCAGTCAGTGTTCTTCGACTATGTTGTGTGGTAGTTATTGATGGAGAGGTCTATGTCAGCCAGGCCCACTTAAGCATATTGCTTGGTTTTTTTAAATTTTTTTTATTTTATGTAATTTAGCCATAAGAGCTAATGTTGACATTGTCTATCATCATGCAGCTGTCAATTCCTACACATGTTTATCATTAGATATGCATAGATAGAAAAATAGATAAGTTGAGGGCCTTGGTGGAGATCAGATACATTTTCACTCTAATGGAGCTTCACCTATCAAAAACAGAATTACCGCAGTTTCTATTATTATTATTATTATTATTATTATTATTATTATTATTATTATTATTATTATTATGTCAGAGATAATAAAATTTGTTGAGCATGGGCTCTTCATTTCATATAGATTGGTTAATAGTAAGTTCGCAGATGTGCACAAATAGAGATATCTGTTTACAAAATAGACATCAAAGCTTCTTTAGAAAATTGTGATTGATTATTGTATTTCTTGTTGTCTTTTTAGATGCAGTGAAAGTTGCATACTAACAGCCTCTGCAGACTGTTGTGTTTCTGATCAGGAGATTGAACTTGTGAACATTATGGTAAGACTATAGTTCAGTCTTTAAGCGCATGTTCAATGTAATTAATGAAATGCAGTGTACCATGTATACTCGCGTATAAGCCAGGTCCAAATGCAAACAGCATAGACCTTGATCTGCCATTACATAATGCGCTGGCAGATCAGGGTCTGTGTTGTTTGTTCTACTGATTAGTCCTTACAAAGTGATTAGATCCAGATCTGCCAGCGCATTATGCGATGGCAGATCTGGGTCTATGCAGTTTGCAGTTGGTATTGGCTTATATGCGAGTATAGATGGTAATTATATATATTATTCTTATGTTTTAGAATGCCATTTGTCATTGTTTGAAATTTAAACATCTGATATTTAACATTATATTACATTTCCCCTAAAATTTCTCTCTTCAGATGTACTTGTATTACCTCCAATGTCAATTCATAACCCTCAAGGTCTTTCATATTACCTTCAAGATCATTTAATATAATCTTCATGCAACTTTGACATCACATCATAATACTATGGGAGTGTTTGGACTACTAGTATTTCAAAAATGTATTCCACCTCTCAGAATAAAAAGACTCCAATTATGCCATTTTGGGAGGTTTTGTTTAATTTCATCTTTTAACTTACATATTTTGAATCCAAATCTTAAACTTTGATATATTCATAGTTCTGAAGAAAACAAAACATATGTGCAAACTTCCATAGCGTCTTTAGAGTATTACATTTTAAAATTACAGTCAGTAAGTATTTGTGATGTAGTACGCATGGTAAATAAATACTGTAACAGCAATTTTGTCTTGGTAAGGCCAGATGTTGTGTATTGTATAAATTTAAATGGGATACCTTTAGTAGATTCATTCTGTATTAAGTTTTGCAAACTTCATTATGAATATACTATTTTCAACACTTCCTGCAGATCTCTTACAGATAGGTATAGAGGAACTTGACAGTTCAAAAGTTTACTGTGTGTGATTACTTCTTTAGTATTTCCCAGCTACGGTTTTTCTGCAGAACATGACAGTGCTAGCTCAGGGTCTGTTTGCAACAAGCTTACTCCAGGAAAAAAAAACAACTTATCATAGTCTTTTTTAAATTTTTTTACCTCTATTTGGCTATAAAAATCAATTTAAAACACATTAAATCTTTTCAACTCCAGCTGTGATAGAGTTGGTTTGAGAATTTGTATTACACAAATATGACCGAGTAATAGTGAATAGGTTTATTATGTCTTATTATCAAGTGAAAAAAAAAGAGTATGTCAGTTTACAAGTATATTTCTTCAACACGTCACCCTTTAAATTTACAAATTTTGTTACCAGTAAAGGTATTTACTTATGATAGACTCCTTAGATCAAATCTGGATTTTTTACTGACAGATACCAAGTACTGTATATACTCGTGTATAAGCCGGGTCCAAATGCAAGCAACATAGACCCTGATCTGCCAGCACATTATGTGATGGCAGATCTGGGTCTATGCAGTTTGCAGTTGGTATCAGCTTATACGCGAGTATTATACGGTAGCTTACTTGGAATATTTTCATTAAGCTCATCTGACTTATTTAGTTATGTGCAGCCTTCTCATAATCTTTTGAAATAACTGGCTTAAATTCAGAAGTATGCAGTAATATCACAAAAAATATACAGTGTTATAAAAGTAGATGCTACAATGTTACAATTTTTGTACAAGTAAATGGTTTATAAGCTCGCTGCCGGTTCCTATGAGAATACTGCGATGAGTCATCATAATGTTGATTTAATTGTTGCAAGATTATGATGATTAAATGAAATAATTTTTTTTTAAGCCTCTGGAAGGAGAGCAGAGATCAGACCTGGCCTGGATCAAAAGTGCATCAAAGGAGGTCAACTCTCAGATTAAAGATACTGACAAGAAAGTAATCTCCCTTAAGGAAGAAATGGACAGTGCAAAAGTAAGTTGGATTGTCAAAACAATCCTGCAAAGTTTGCAGTCTTTTTGCTTGAGTGTAAATAACTATTGAGTTTCACATTTTTTACTGAAAAAGTTGATATTTTACCTGCAATGCTGTTTTATATTTCAGGAGGGAATTAACAGTGAAGTGCAGGTTATCAAGACTCTACTGACCACACACCATAAGTCGATGTCAGACATAAGGGCAATATTGAAATCCCTGGCAAAGGTAGGTCTTTATATTCTGGCTGGAATTGTAAACCTATTGATACATTTTATAATGGTCTTTATAAGAATCCATATCTCCTCTTTTCCTCTTGTATACAGTTTCATCAGAGCAGAATTAAAACATACTACCAGTATGGATACAACAAATGTATATACCAAATACGTACAAAAAGATCTTTAACATGACAAAACCCAGTACTCAAGTGGCATGCAAAATTCTGATGTTTAAGTACAACTGATGTCACAAAATGCATGACATCAGCAGGGTTGCATCTAGAATGCATGATTGTGAAAATCCTGCTGAGATAGAAACTTTTTGCACACAATTTTTGAATTTGTGAGGTCATAACCATGCAAAAAATAAGGATTGGGCACCAGTTTTCATGAACCATGCATCCATTATTTCCAAGAAATTTAGAAATTACCCATTTTGCTCCTGTACAGTGTTGCTATTGTGGACCGCCATTTCAGTTGGTTGAAAAGCAATGGTAGCAGAGGAATGCTGAATTTGGTTGAACTGCAAGTTAAGTTTCTTATTAAGATACATTGCCCAATCATAATACCTCAGGAGTATGACCACTACCTCACAAATCCAGCCCTTCAAAGTTAACTTTTAGCTATATAATAGCCAAAAGTTGTCTGGTTGGAGACAGACTAGACTGATCTCCCCTTGGATATAGGGATTGGCACCAAATCGTATCCTTGCTTCAGTTACTACCATCTATACTCGCATATTATCCAGGTCCAAATGCAAACAACATAGACCCTGATCTGCCATCGCATAATGTGCCAGCAGATCAGGTTGTATGCTGTTCATTCAACTGATTAGCCCTTACAAACTGCATAGACCCAGATCTGCCGGCACATTATGTAACGGCAGATCTGGGTCTATGCAGTTTGTAGTTGGTAAGCGAGTACATACGGTATTTCTCATGCTAGCAAGCAGCTCTTTTGGAGACCTCACTAAAATCCTGTATCAAATGATATTTTCCACACTACAGAGCGAGTTGAAGGAGTTTCTAACTATTTCTTGCTAGTATGTTCATTCAGTAATGTGTAATGACCTATTATATGTTTGCAGTCACTGTCTGAAAAATTAACAGACTAGAAAGGTCATGCAGACAATTTCTATTGACATTTATTTGTTTGTTAGCTTCCACTTCATGTTAAGTTTATGTGACCCTTTTCGGTCACTGACTTGGTAATTACAGACCAGAGGGTCATGTAGATAATGCATATATTGTTCACTAGTGTCCACTTCTCAGTAAATTAGGCGAAGAGTGACCAATTTTACCTGTATATGCTATCTATGATATGCCTGGAATGTGGGGGATGTTACTCGGGCAATACATGTGCAATTTGCACACACTGGACAGAAAGTCGCTGGACTTCAGTTTTGGCCAGACAAACATGATCTAAAGGGAAGGCAAATAAACACAGCATCAAGAGAAATATGTCATTAGCAAGGCTGACAATGCCACCTCAGAGAGTAATTTCCTTATGGAAGCAGAGAGCATTTAGGAGAAAAAGAAAAGTAGGCAAACCTAGGCGTCACATACAGCCCCAGTGCTGCCTTCATCTCCTCAACCTGAGCAAAAGATATTTTCGGCAGTACCATTAGGTCTAATACCAAATAGGTACAACAAACCTTCTGTACTTTCTGTCACGTTTAAGGCAGTGGTCAGCACCAGCTGAGATATGGTCTCACCTGATGCAGCTTGGGATTGATTATGGGTATCCAACATCTCCCAACCCATCCCAGCATCATGAACCCAGCAAAGAAGACAGGAAAAGGATGGCCCAGTTTTGGCCAAGACTGGACTCTGCCATCAGATATAGATAGTTCACAGTAAATACCGAATCCAATCAAGCCTACATCAATGCCAAGGGGGACTACTCATGGTGGGCCAGTATTGTGTCAAGTCCCAGGAACAGAATTCTGGCACTCACAGGGAAGAACCCACCTAGTATAGTGCCACAATGGACTGAAGTTATTCTATGGCCAGTTCAGTGCCATGGTGCCTGGTTTCTGTTATGGACCCAGGACAGTATATAGCCACGAACCAGTCCATACCTATATATGCCTGGTACCTTTACATGTCCAGCTGAACCCAGTGCCATTACCGACCAATATCGATTGGTTACAGGATGACCTATCATGACTTATTATTACAGTACTGGCTATGGCAATGTTTCAATCCCTGATGCCTGAAACCATGCCTGGACCATAGATGATACAGTCAGCAATCGTCTTCAAGTTATGATATCACATTCACTTCAAACATTTCTCAGAAGATTTGGTGGACATAATTGCACAGGCAAGAAGCGCACCACTATAAAAGTGTATGAGGGGAAGTGGAGAGTTTTCTTACAGTGGTGCAAGCGAAACACATCACTCCACTTAAAGCATCGTTACCCCAGTAAGCTAACTTTTTCCTGTGGCTTTTCGAGGTAGAAGAAGTTAGCATACATCACTATAAAAGATTGCTGTTCCACAATCTCAGACACATTTCAGCATCATGGAAGGGTGGATATAGGTCAAAACAAAGACCTCTCCGACCTTCTGGTGAACTTCGACCTATCATGACTGAAGGCCTTGGCTTTGTGCCCCAAATAGAATCTACCATGAGTTTTGACATGGTTGAATAAGGCCCCATTCAAACCACTTTGTAGAGCATCGTTGGCTCATATCTTATATAAAACCTGCTTCCTTGTCACTCCAGTGTAGCGTGCAGAATTTGTGAAACACATGCCTTGTCGGTCAGTCTGAACTTACAGTTCCATCATGATGGTTTGATTTCACTCACAACAGCCTCTGCTTTCCTTGCTAAGAACAGGCTCCCATTCATGGGCAATCAGTCATCTGTAGTGAAACCTCTATTGTCATTAGACCTTTCACCTCAGGGTCATCTACAGGACCCATTGAGGGCTTTGAAGGGGTACCTGAAACAAGCTGAGCCACTGTGAAGAGGAAGATCTCACTTGTTCATACCTTTGAAAGATGGAAAGGTCAATATTTCAGCTCAGGCTTTCACCCTGCATATGATGGGTTCTTTGTTCTGCATATAGAGAGGGGGCCCCGTGTTGCCAAGTGGTCTAAGGCTCTTGCCTTTACAGATCTCTCGCATGTCACCTCAGTCTGCGTGGGTTTGAGTTGTGGCTATGTGAGAAAGCTTGCCAGTAACTTTCCATTGGAGGGTTTTCTGGTTCTTCTTGCACCAAATATACTGGCCACCATGTATAGTCCATCATGTGCTGAAAAATGGCATTAAACCCCACAAAACCAAACCAATCTACATAGAGAGAACTAACCGAAGTCAAATGAAGTTATTGTGCATTTTGGCTCATGAGGTTAGGGCAGTTGCCATGAGCATAGCATTTGAGTGCAACTGTTCCTTACCATATTATACAAGCTGTGGGATGAAGGGCAGAGATGACTTTTTCTAGCTTTTACCTCCCAAAATGTTCAGTTTGACCAGGTGGGACCTATAGCAGCAGTAGCCAGGTCAAGGCAGCCACGTCTGGGCATATGGAGTCGATACTCCAGCCTGTATATTTCTCTTTAGTTAGAAGCTGCTTCACATACCTTGTGAGACTGGAGATGGGCCTTCTCCAGGGTAAGGGGATTTAACTCTCTACCTCTTACATATTCTTCTAAGGTATTATAATCGGGTAATGTATTTGAAGAAGAAGCCAATTTTTGGAATAAAATATGTTTCTGGGATGATACTTACCTGATCATAAGATGGATACACCCTCCCAACCTCCCCACAGTTACAACCTACTGGTAGAGCATGCATTCCGCTCCAGTAGTAACTAAAATATGGACGGGATTTGGCACCAATCCCTATATTCAAGGGGAGATCACTCAAATCTGACTACCACTATGTGGGCAGACAACTTTTGACTATTTTATAGCTGAAAGTTAACTTGGGAGGGCTGGATTTGCAAGGTATTGGTCATACTCCTAATGTATTATGAGCGGGTAAGTATCATCAAAGAAACATTTTTTATTAAAAAAATTGGTTTCTTTAGCAAAATGTAGGTCTAATCACATTAGGCTGAATATGATTAGACATATTCATTTCACTAAAGAAATTGTACCCCTATATCAACTGACATTGGCATTCCTCAGATAGCTTTGCTCTTCAAAGAATTGAAATGGCAATCAACAGAGTTTGAAAAACAGAACCACTAGATTGTGCCTGGATTTACTCGATAAGGAAAAAGGCATGAGAGTAAATTCAGTACAAATAAATCAATTAGACTCTAAGCTGTGTAACTGTGTCAGTATGGACTGCCAACTATGTAAGATATTCTTGAAAATTTGACTTCCAGTTTTCCTGTTGACGCTGTCAGAACACCTCCACAGCACACACACACACACACATGCATATCAGGGTTAATATTTTATTTTGTTGGACTACCATCTACAATCTTACTCTGTGCTGTTTTATTCTATTGATGATTTTGAATGATTGACTTAGACTATAAAGATAGTAATGCCTACGCATCATATATGATGTTCAGCTGTATGTTGACTCGCAATTCCATGTTGACTCACAATTCCTTGTTATTCTTTCGAAGAACACAGTTGTACTGGATGTGTTGTTGGAGAATCTTCATTTCACTTGTACTTTTATATGACATCAACATTAAAACATTCAGTGCTGTTTCAAAATGTATACATTGATATATGAGTGATTGACTATTGTGGAAATGCAGTCTGGTTATGGTTCTTCACTGGCAAATGTTAAAAAAAAAAAAAAAAAATTTAAAATGCAACCTAAAGAAAGAGGATATAGATTTTCATATTTTAACACCCATTAAAAATAATCTACATTACAAAACTCGTTTTTGTTCTGCCTTCATTTTTAGTTTGTTTTTATGCCCTATTAAGAAGACCCAACTATGACCAGATTGGTCCTCCCCCCCCCCCCCCGATTTTTTTCAACTTTAAAGGAGGACAGTGCCCAAATTTTCTAAATCCTAGATGCATATCAAACCAGCCTGATGGTAAGAATAAAGTGAATCATGGATACAACAAAGTCATTTTGTAAGGTTCCAAGAAGTTCAATGTAAATTTGCTTTACTCTGATGCCCCAAGATATCTCCTAAGTTTACAGAAGTTATTCAGAATGATATACTGTACATTACAACATTTTTACAAGAATGATTTTGTTTTTGAAAATTGAGTGAGGAAAGCTAATTGACAAAAATAGTTTCACTGAATTGGCAAAAGTGTGTTTTATGGTTAATACTATGATGCAAAATAGTATACATTTACTTGATCATTAATTTTCAAAAAGGAATCCATTTTGCAACTTACAAAATCAGCAAAATTCTGTTGAGACTAAAATGTTATGATTTATGGGATTATTAGCTTCAGAACTGTTCTGTAATACTAAAGACTATTTCTTTAATCTGCTACTGGAAAATAAACATTGTTATAACAACTAAGCATGGGATCATTTCTCCAATTCAGTTATGTGTGTCAGCCCTGTACACATTGGTTTTTCTTCTTAATAGTGTCGTGGTTTTTTTCTTAGTACTGTCGGGGTTTTATTCTTAGTAGTGTCAGTTTTTTTCTTAGTAGTGTTGTTTTTTTCTTAGTAGTGTTGGTTTTTTTCTTTGTGTCAGTTTTTTTTCTTCTTAGTAGTGTCGCGTTTTTTCTTAGTAGTGTTGGGTTTATTCTTAGTAGTGTTGGGGTTTTTTTTCTTAGTATTGTCAAGTTTTTTCTTATTAGTGCTGTTTTGTTTTTTTCTTAGTCGTGTGGCGCAGATATAGAGGATCTTACATGAGTGCTCGTCAAATAATGTCCATTTATAACCTTTTCCTGAGAGCCATGTTCACATCAGTTTATTTTCTTAATAGTATATATAACCTTTTTCTGAGAACCATGTTCCACATCCGTTTATTTTCTTGATAGTACAGATATTGAAGATTTCACATGAAAGCTCATCGAATAATATTCATCTTTTGCACACCAAATTCTTTGTTTTGTTTCATAAATTTAAGTTGAAATGAGCAAAAACTTTAGATTTTTATTTATCACATAATAAAAAATAGTTTTTGTTTATGAAACCATTTACTAATGTAGTGAAACAATCTTGAAATACATTTGGATGCCGGGCAAGGATGTCATTTGTTAGATCATGATGTGTCGTTATACGTGTTACATTTAAAAAAATTATACATGTATTTATCAAAATAACACAGAAGTCCTGTGATAAATGAGAACTTTTGTAACATTCCATTGTCCTTGCCTGAGATTACTAATTTTGTACACAGGCCTTGTAAAAAAAAAATTTTTTTAGCAACTCTTTATTGATTTGAATTTCTAGTAGTCCTTTTGTGCAGATCAGACTTTAATTTTAAGTCTGCCTGCATGCAGTACAATTGATATTGTGGTGTCTTAAAAGCTTTGCATAGTTTTGTCTTTGTAAGGTTTACTTTTACTACTTCAGACACTTTGGCTAGATATGTTTGTCATAATGACACAGTAAAGTCAAATAAGCAAGTTTTTTTTTTCTTCATGTTTTGCATTTTCAAATTACGAAACATAAGTCTCCTTTTTTCTGACAGGTTGTCATCGCCACCAGTAAAAATTGGTTTGAAGATTTTATGTTTTAAAATTTGTGAAAGTTGCATGCAGGAGTGTACATCATAGTACAGTGTTCAGAGGAACTCTCCATATGTTTTTGTAAAGCCCTTACTAGTGGGAAGGGAGACATAGCAGTCACTTTTCCAGTGTTGGCAGCTACAACAGTTTCATAAGGTTTTTGGATTAAGTTTTCATTTGTGTATATTTCAAAATCCTTCATAGAGTCTCAGCATACTTGGCATGAATCATTATAAAACTAAGCAATTCACTCTACAACATCATTGCTCACCCTTTTTACATTGGCTTAATATCTGTCCATGCATCTATCTGTTACTAGTTTGGTTTCCACACAGTAAATTTAGTTGTCCATCATCTGCAGTTACTGAACTTTGTGGATGGCTTGCAATTTGGGGTAAGAAATATCCCTATTGTTTTTTCGGGTGCAAAAGCTCAAAGGTTAAGGTCTCTTTGACGGAAGAAGGAAAATGGTTTCTGCATAATAACTCTAGTTCTCTACCATCTACATTTACCAAACTTTGTGGACAGCTTGCACTTGGGGTAAGGAAGAACCCAATGTTGGGCAAAAAGGTAAATGGTCAAGGTTACTCTGACTGAAAGAGAAAACATTGTTTCTGCTAACAAAAATTCAGTTATCCACTTAGAGGACTATTAAACATGGAGTGGGTATATAATGTGTTATTCATATTACTCTTGTTTCTGTTGCTTATATTTCCTATACCCCTTGATGAATTTTCTTCATATTTAGAATGAATTATTATGAAGCTAAGACAATTCATTTCTGACATGCATTCTCACCACTTTAATCTTGGGGTCAAGGTGACAGTCATAAATAATTTCATAAGCCTATTGATGGATTTTTTCCATACATTGCATGAATCATTATGAAGCTCAGACAGTTCGTTCTGTAATATGATTGCTTTACCTTTTGACCTTGGGGTAGATGTCAAACATTTTATAGCAGTGTTCTAATCATGGACTCAACATGCAAGCATTGGCCTTTCTTTAGTTTCATCTATTCCCCATGATTAAAAACTGAATATCTTTCCTTTCCAGCAAGAGGAACAGGAGAGGGGTGAGCAGATCAATCCTAATGGCTTCAGAGAATACCTCAATCTCTACAAGAATTTCTCAGAGAATATTGCCACTGCTTTAAAGATGGTGGTCAGTGATGACATCACCAAAGATGGAATCCTAGAAGCAAACTCTATTCTCGATGCCCTGAAGGAACAGATACCACAGTAAGTGTAGCATGCATTTGATTAGGCAGCTCATGTTACTGGCAAAAGTTTTGCTGCTAATTAAACATTGGGTAGCAAAACCTATAACTCCAGAGGAGTGTCAATCTCCATGAACCTGATGGTAAGAGTGTTTTAAAATTGCAACCATCAGAACATGCACTCAACTTTGCTTTTATTCATTTTAGCATATTTTTTATATGAAAATACGAGTCGCAAATATATATTGATTGAGGGATCGTGGCTAGTTACATCCCTTGAATTTAATAGGTGGCTCCACAGGAAAAGTGATTCCAAGGTTATTAATTATTCTTCAGGAGGCTGTGTGCATGTGAGTGGGGAAGGAATGATCGCTCAATTTATTTTCTCATGCTCAGCAGGTATATTCGTTTTTGACACATAGTAAAAAAAAAATTAAAAAAATGTAAAGAACAGTTAGTTATACAGGTAATTATATGTACATTCAAAAGCTGTTGGTAGATTATTTTGCAGCTCATGCATTACTGTTTGAAAGTAGCCCTCCAATACTTTTTTTTCTTCCCTTTTCTTACACACATTAATTGTCATATGTCTTCAAGCAAAATATTCTCAGAAAGGCATTTTCTCCTTTGAACCGATCGCTGTATGTGTGTGTGTGTGTATATATATATATATATATATATAGAGAGAGAGAGAGAGAGAGAGAGAGTGAGAGGTGTGTGTGCAGCGATATCTGTCAGATTTATTACATATGAATTTTTTTTATAGATCAAACAACCTATACCCAAAATAATAATATAATACATTAATGGGAGAAACAAAAGCAGACAAATTATCATTTAATAATCTAAATAAAGTTGTGTGGTTCTTGGTGTGTTTTCAGTTTTAAAATGTAATATGATTTTAAAAATTGCATTGTATTTGTCACAATAAACGATATAATTACCACAAAGAAAATAAATCTGTTCATAGATGTATTTATCATTTATTTATATAAGGCCTGAATCTGTCCATAGGTGTACTTATTAAAAATGTATACCAAGTCTATCTACCTCTGTGTGACCATGTATTTCACATTTGTTTGCCACAGAAGCATTGGTAATCTTAATTACAAAACCTTGTTCACAGTCAGAAATATCTGATTGAAGTAATAAAATGTTATTTTTTTTATAAGGTTTACATTACAAAACTTTTGTCACAGTTGCTTTGTATATATTTAATTGACTTGTAATGAGTGAATAAAAATAAGAAAGCAATCAGTTACACTATTTGTGTTTACTTATCAGGTTCTTTCTTCCATATACCGAACTGTAAAATGCAGCATGTTATTTTCAGCTTTTGTTTAGAAGATTTTCACTAAGCCACACGAATCAACAAACCCTTTGTGAACTAACAATGCATAAAAACTGGAATAAAACCAAACAGCGGGACTCGGTATTTCTGTGGCACCATCTAATGAAAAGATAACTCACTAGGCTCTCTCATTGTTGCATTTAAGGTGTATTATTATTTGCCAAAATCAGTTACAAATTTAAATTGGGTCACATGATTACCCAAAATAATGAAACAAATGAGATTTTCATATGCTATAATATTAGCAACTATAAAGTATTTTCCAACGTTTCTGTTTCCAGTTGACTTGCTTACATTGGTAGCTTCAGTGCTTGTGTTAAGAGAGTTGTATTACTTGAAAATACTCTTGTCATACACATGACGAGTGTTAGGGACATAGAGTACACATTCTGACTGAATACATCTCTCTCTCTTGAAAAGATTGAATGATTTATTTATTTACATCTCTCTCTTATTATAACACAGTAGTTGGGGTCGATAACTGCCGACCGCGTTATGTACCAAACCACATTACATTGTGAACCACAATATGTTTGGAACCATGATATGTTGAGAATAGCGTAAAATACTGAAGAGTGTTTTAGCGGGCACTTTCAAAATTTGTTACAAAATTGTGTTTTGAAAAGGAAATGAAGATATAAGACTTAAGTTTCACCTTGTGTTTTTGTCAACCCATATTGTTATACATTGGTGTGATTTTGGTCATGGGGTCCATAGTAGCACCACATTTTATCCAGAAACACGTTATAATGGGGTGCATTATAATGGGGGAGAGCTGAATTTATTTATCAAACATAATTGACCAAAGCATACCTACCAAGTTAATTTACCCTTCTTTTTCACAGCTGCTACTGTAACGAATGTGTTCATGTTAACTAGCTTATCATCTAGTGTGGTACACACTGAAGAATCTGGGTTAGAAAATATTGCTTATCATTAAGGGAGTTTCATATGAAGGATCTTGGTTTGAAAATACTGATTATCATCTAGTGGTTGAGTTTCATACTGAAGGATCTTGGTTAGAAAATGCTGATTATCATCTAGTGGTTGAGTTTCATACTGAAGGATCTTGGTTAGAAAATGCTGATTATCATCTAGTGGTTGAGTTTCATACTGAAGGATCTTGGTTAGAAAATGCTGATTATCATCTAATGGTTGAGTTTCATACTGAAGGATCTTGGTTTGAAAATACTGATTATCATCTAGTGGTTGAGTTTCATATTGAAGGATCTTGGTTAGAAAATACTGATTATCATCTAGTGGTTGAGTTTCATACTGAAGGATCTTGGTTAGAAAATACTAATTATCATCTAGTGGTTGAGTTTCATACTGAAGGATCTTGGTTAGAAAATACTGATTATCATCTAGTGGTTGAGGTACATGCTGAAGGATCTTGGTTAGAAAATACTGATTATCATCTAGTGGTTGAGGTACATACTGAATGATCTTGGTTAGCAAATATTGATTATCATCTAGTGTGGTTCATACTGAAGGATCTTGATTAGAAAATATTGCTTATCATCTAGTGCAGTTCATACTGAAGGATCTTGGTTAGAAAATACTGCTTATCATCCAGTGAGGTACATACTGAATGATCTTGGTTAGAAAATACTGCTTTTCATCTAGTGCGGTTCATACTAAGGATCTTGGTTAGAAAATATTGCTTATCATCCAGTGAGGTACATACTGAAGGATCTTGGTTAGAAAATATTTAATGGCCAGTTTTAACATTTCTTTTTTCAGAATTTATGACACTTTGTTAGAAATGGCTCCTCCTCTGCAGACAGAAGATAACCCAGATGATCCTGGCCAACTCAGCTTTGCTACAGGTAATGACTCTGTCTGGTCTCTTAAATTTGCTCTCTCCTGCAAAACAACTGCAAGACAAAGATGTCACTGATGTAACTGTTAATGTTTATTATTGTTGTTCTTCTTATTGTAGGTGCCAGTGTTAAGATTTCACATTTATCTTCATTTCTTAGAAACTGTTGCATGTACTATCATGAGGAGTACTGCTCATGCTAGAAAAGATGTGTCACAGGGAGGAGAATTCCTTACTGCAAGCAAGAATGTCACAGTAAACTGATTGTAAGGTTTAGGGTTGGATTAGGGTGTTTGTTCTATTTGGAGTTAAGGATCATGCATGGTTTGAGCAGATGAGTTACAGCATTTTGTCAGAGGGGCTTTTAAGTTTATCAAATACATCAAAAGAGTTTTTCCTGTGTTATTCATGCTTGTGTTCTTCAAAGGTTTTTGCAAGTAGTTATCTGCTGTAGTAGTTTTCTTCCATTAGGGCTATTCTAGGCTAGATAACTTTATTGAACTAGGTTGGAATATGTGCTTCATCATTCTTCAACAATCCAAAGAAATTGAAGTGAATAACCTTTGCAGAAAATATTTGGTGGTGTTGTCCACGGCATAAATTAATTTGACATATAGGTTCTTTATGTTACTGAAAACTTTATCACTGCACCATTCTGGGCAGTTATATGTATAGAAGGTATAGAGAGACAATTAAAACATGAGGCGATCAGAGATAAACAACCACCATTTCACAGATTGCTTAATTGGCTTGCAATAACTAAGTGTTAAGACCTTTGAGCACTGCTGTGCGAGAACCCACTAGGCTAATTTGCATTGGTAAAGTACACTAAGTGGAACAACCCAATTCATTTGAAGTTAGGTACATCAAAGAGATGCGTGTTAAAGAGCAAACATTATTGCACATCATTGCTTGGAATGATAATGTTTAAGCCATCTTTATTAAAGATTATTGCCAAGTTCATGATCAGTGGCAACATTTCTTTGAAGTCTGATTTTACTCCATATATAGAATGCAAAGCATGATTATTTCTGTAGTCGGAATAGTGTACAAGTGTGATTGATTTTTTAAGGCAAAATGTCAAAATGCAGCCGTGATTCAGGGAAGGATGAGCCATTTGCAAAGCGAGCAAAACCCAGCAAAACTAAATTTCAGAACTCCTGGTTGACGGACTTTTGACTTTGTGAAGTCCAGCAGTAAGGGGGAGCATTTTATTCTTTGCACATACTTTATATACTCCCTTATATATCGATGTTTTTTTACTGAAAATTTGATTCATGCAGAGTAGGGGTTGTCTTGTAAGCACGACATAAAATTTTTTTAAAACAACTAGGGGTAATATTGGAAACTCTAGATGTTTGCAGTATGTATGAAATATTGTCAATTCAAATATTTTTATATTTTCATGCTACTATTCCCATCCAGAAATGCATATATGGTATGCACTGTGTTTATCTGTTTCATGATGGTATTCATTACATAATACTTGTATCTACAGTTATTTGGATTTTAATAATTTGAAAATATTACTGGTAAATGAAATATTACTCACTGTAAAGTGAAGTACCTGTCAATGTTGTTTACCATGGATGTATACTAGTAAGTATATTGCTTCCATTTTTGTGCGAGTCTGAACAACCTTTATTTGTATTATATTTTATGTTTTGCAATATAAACACTGTTTGTGTTTGATGCAATAAAAATTGTATTTATATTTTCCTTGTCCATAAGCCAGATCTCATTCCCAAGTGATATTTCCCAAGTTATCTGCTAGTGCATGTGGGCTGATAATTAACATATTACAGGATATTGTGAATCATATCATTCTGGGCTACTATTTTTATACTGGTATGTGACCTATAATAGAATTTATGGATTTGTCATAAAAATGAATTTAAAATGTCAAGCATTGTAGATTTTTAGGGATTTTATTACATGAAGATGGACAAAATGTAAGTTGTCAATTTATTTATGACACACTTCACTCAATAATATAATTGATTTTACACTGGTTTTGTCTTCATTTTTCCTATCTATATCTGTCTATCTATATATCTATCTACCTATCCATCCAGTTTGGCTTGTTTATTTTTCCAAAGTTCAACTCTGACAAATGATAACCAAGTCACCCCTTCAAATGGATCTGACTTGCAAAGTACACTCCGACTTATAGGTGGGTCAAAGAGAAATAAGTTTTTTGCAGCCCTAAAGGGGGGGTGGGGGTCAACTTATGGTCTGGTCGACCTATAAATGAGTATATACAGTACCACAGTACATACATTATTCTAGAATGCATGACATCCATCAACATAGCAACACCACTCAGCATCAGGACAATGCACGAATGCAGAACTCAATCCCAGAAGTAACTAACATGTTTAAACAATCATCAACTTACCATGTCACATGAGCTGAAGTACCTTTTTTGCAGTTTCATTGCAGAGCACAATATACCATTTGCAGTTGCAGATCATTTTTGAGACCTGCATGTTTGACACTCCCTCACAGCCATGCAGATACAGAAAGATCATTTTCTGTGCTGAGAAAAATTCAACAAGATCTTTTGGAGAAGTTTGAACAACAGTACCATCCAGTCTCTAATGAGTGCATAGATCAGTGGTTCCCAAACCCTGGGTCACAGCCCAAATGAGGGTCGCAAGGACCCTCGCAACCCTGTACTATTACTGCATTTTAGGTCACAAAAGATGGTATTTAGGGTCGCGATCATAAAGGTGTGGGAACCACTGGCATAGATGAACACGAATGACACTTGCATTACCTTCAAACCCCCTATTGAGAGCAGCAAAGACCATATAATTGAGACAATATTCCATTGTCCAATGGATTTTAAAGACAAAAACTTTGTGTATTTTTTATTTAATGTCTGGATGGTTGTATTTAAGTGAGTATCGGCAGATATGTGTGTGTGTTGTGATGATATTTGACAATGCTGAGTCTACCAACGATATTATGTTTGTAAGTGTATTAAATGCTTCGAAGAAAACCGATATGTTATTTTCTTTTATTTAAATTTGAATTTCCATTCATGTTTTATAGGCTTATATGAGTAGATAACTTATTCTTAATTGTACAACGTTGCTTTTTTGGATTGCGTGCACTGTCGCTGCCTCCCTTCCCACCCCCACCCCACCTTGGGACCTGAAAACAGACTTTTTGAGTCTCATAAAAGCCCCAAGATTGTCTGTGAGGTTGGCAGGTATGGGCCATACAAAGAAACTTACTTACTGATTGTGTCAAAAGGTCAGGGGTAAGGTCAAGGGGAAACAGGTCTCGAAGTGATCACATTTCTACTGAACATACCTTGACTAAACCTGTAGTTTGCAGGATCAAAGTCTCTACATCAAGTATTCTATCGCCCATACAAGACGGGTGTGGGAGAGTGCATTATGTACTGTTTGTGGTACTCTTATGAATGACTTGTAGAGTAGCAAAAGTTACAACCAATAAGTCAGCTTGAAGGAATTTGATTATCTTTTTTTTCAGCCTTGAAGAAGCCAGGGCTGACAGGAGATGACAATATGAGGAAAACTTCCTTCCTTCAAAAAGATCTGGTGCCAAGCACACCCCCAGGGAGCCCCCAGGCAGGGCAACATCAGAGTAAAGTTGGTAGTAAGTTGACACCCATTAACACAAAAATTACTTGGAAGTAAATTAGCGCTGTATGGAGGATATGGCAAAGATTGGATGATGTGCTCCTTCAAAAAGTCTGTCAAGACGGTAGATTTATGTTCTGGTGTGTTGTCATTGAGTTGATGGATACATTGGGTACTGGTACGCAGATGGGTGGTTTGGTAGTGTTCCACAACTTCAGGGTTGCATTAAAAAATGTAAACAAATCCCACTAACACTGAAAATTTTGCACAAATTTTTTAAATCTGTGCTGGCATAATCATGCAGAATAGAAGGATTGGGTGCAAATTTTCATGCCTCATGCACACTTTATTTTCAAGAAATTTAGAAATTACCCATTTTGCTCCTGTAGAGTGTTGCTATTGTGGGCCGCCATTTCAATAGGTCAAAGAGTGATGGTAGTCGAGGAATGCCGAATTTGATTGAACTACCAGTTACATTTCTTTAATGAAACGAATATGTCTAATCACATTAGGCTAAATGTGATTAGATGTTCATTTTGTTAAAGAAAATTTAACCCACTTTAGCATTGTTTGGTACCATTGCTCTTCAAAGAATAGAAATGGCAGTCAACAGAGATTGAAAAACGCACTCAGTAGATTATGCCTGGATTTACTTGATAAGGAAAAAGGCATCATAGTAAGTATAGTATGAATAAAGCATTTAGACTCTAAGCTGTGCAACAGTGTCAATATGAGCTGGCAACTATGTGAGATATTCTTTAAAGTTTGGCCTTCAGCTTTTGTGTGAATGCTGTTGGTATAGAACACCACAGCTCTGATTGTTATGGCACTAAGACATCACACACACCCCACACATCCCATAATACATATCAGGCTTGATGTCTTATATTGTTGGACTAACATCATATAATGCACCAGCAGATCTTGGTCCATGCCAGCTTCTATTGCTGAATTTGAATGATCGATGTATACACTAATGATAGTAACACTTACACATCATACACAATGTTCAGCTGTATGTTGACTGAAAATTCATTGTTATACTTTCAAAGAACAAGTTGGTACTGGATGTGTTTTTGGAGATTCTTCATATCAATTGTACATTTATGTGATGGCAAAGTTCCAACATTCAGTGTGGTTTCAAATGTTATGGATGGACATATGAGTGATTGACTGTATTGTTAAAATGCAGCCTGGTTATGGTTTTCTACTGGCAAGTGTTACAAAAATACAATTGTTTTTAAAAGGAGCTAAAGAGAAATAATATGGATTTTCATTTTCATATTTTAACACCAGTTAAAAAAAAAGGATACAGTATAAAACTCACTCTTGTTCTGGTTTAACTTTTAGTTTTTTTAAGCTCAGTTGAGAGGCCCCAACTATGACCAGATTTGCCTCCTTTCCCCCCTTTTTTTTCTTCTCAACTTTAAGGGGGGACAGTGTCCAAATTTATTACATCCTAGATGCAACCCTGCAACCTTTGGCAACACTTTGGAGGTACAAAAATGTCCAGTGACACTAGCTGAATCAGGAAAAGGTACCTAGACAACCAGGCATTTTGTACTGAAAAATGATGCATATAAAACTTGACAGATCAACTATATCAAGCAATTTGTGGTCTCTGCTTGTTCTATCCAATCCAAACATTTTTTATTTTTTCTTGAGGCAGGTTCAAAAAAGTAAATCCATGTTTCATAACCTGTGACAATCTCATTCAATTGTCTCTGGTCACTCATGTCATATTTGGTAAGTAGCTGTTTGGTAATTTCAACCCGAATCTGTTTTTGATCAGCCGTCAACAAATGCAGGACCCATCTTGCACTAGCCTTTCTGAGCTTCAAATGATTCTTCAATATAATAAAAACAGTTGACCTAATTAATGCCCATGATAATAGAACTGTGTATCGAGCATATTCATCAACTGCCCTCTTCACAGCAACCACTTCTCACCAGTCGCAGACAACATTCTTCCAGAATATGGATCATCTTCTATGTATACGTGACCATCTTTAAAATGATGAAACAATCTCAACATTGTAGGATATGACCGCAAATTACATCTGTACACTTTTTTTAAGTTGCCTTAATGTCGGTCATAAAGTGTCAAAAAAGCACCTGGATTTTACAGTATACTCTTTGCTCAGTAGAAGAATTGTTTCTCCTTCTATGACATTTTTACATCACTGTAACATTCTATAAAATGATTTGCAGATGCACATACAGCACGCTGAACACCTATGTGTTACACCACGCATATATCTGCAGGTGTTCAGCGTGCTGTATGTGCATCTGCATATCATTTTATAGAATGTTATTTTGTCTATCATTGGGCATTAAATTTATTGACAGGTTCAAAGAGACAAAAGTCGTAACAAAATATTCAGAACTTTTCAAGTATCCTTTGTAATTACTTGAGTAAAACACAACCCTTGTCTTATAAATGATAACATAAATCGTTTTCATGTCACTCTTGCCTAGGAATACATATTTTAAATCACATACTAGCACTTTGTTTTTCAATGTAGTAAGATAAATTGGCTATGTGCTTCTGTGTAAAATTCAGAATTTATTCAAGTTTGACAATATACTTTTGTCAGTGTCATTAACTTCTTTAGACAAAGTCACTGTTATTAACCCATTCATTATCAATTTTCACAAATCCCTCTTTAAAAAAAATTGTATTGGAAATATTGGGAATCAAAGTCACTACTACAGTCAGTATAATTTTATAAGTAACATGGAAGAACCCTATGGTTTAAAACTTGTGAATTTAATCACAATGAAACCTTAATAAACAGTAGTCTTTGATAAGTTCCTTGAAACTTTGAAGATAGTTTGGATTATTGTTGTTGACAAGAATTTATTTTTTTGTGTCTGTTTTGCCTAAAAGTTTATTTTAGTCAAAATGAAAATAAGATGTGATGTACATTTCTCTTTTCTTTCCAACAGCTCCCAATATACGTAGGTCTGAGAAAATTTCCAGAGATCCTAAAACTGGTAAAGGTAAGCTGTGACATATTTGTTTACATAACAACTGTGCCATTCACATTAACTTATGTAGGACAGAAATGTCAGGATACACCAACTGCAGGTACCCTAGTCCGATAAATCGTCCCCCAAATTTGTATTGATACTGATGGGCGGTTTGAGGTTCTGAGTTACAGTCAGTTGAAGGGGCTTTTTGGTGATATGTACAGAATATTTCCAAATCGAATCCTATGTGTGACAACTTGTAAATTTATGTGGAATAACTCCGCCCTACCTCCTGTCACCATTTTGAATTTCATGGTTAGATCTGGCTGTTCCATCTGATCCATCAACCAATCAGATGCAACTTTTGTTCATTTGGTAATTTGAAAGCTTGCTTTGGTCATGTGACTCGACTCGACTTGACAAAATATTATCTGACATTTTTTTGTTTTTGACTAATCACATGTTAAATGAACTGAACAAGAAATCCACTATAATGGGTAGTTTGAAATATTTTTACCTGTTATGTATAGATGCTTCCTTCCTAAGTGCACATGACAGTCACAAGACAAATCCACAGATGCTCGAATCAAGTCACATGATCAAAGCAACCAAAACTTTCAAATGTGCAAATGAGCAGAAGTCGCATCGGAATGGTTGCTGGATCTAATGGAACAGCTGGATGTAGCCATGAAATTTGAAATGGTGACAGGAGGTTGGGTTGTGTTATTCCATGTGGCTTCACAAGTTGTCGAACATAGGATTTGATCCAGAAATATTCTAACCAACCATGACTCGGAAGCTGCGAGAAATTGCAGTGAGTGTCTAAAATGTACACTGATGTATTGTGGGCAGATTTGTCTGTCAAATGCATGATTTTGTGAAGAGGTGATACGAGACCTCCAAACCATCTGTCAGTATCAATACAAGTTTGGGGCTGATCTGTTGGACTACAGGTACCCTGTCATATCATAGGTTCCTGCTTTTATTTTGCCCCCCCCCCCCCCCACACACACACACACTACTTGCAGAGGGGGCATCTTGATTGGTTTTGTCTGTCCTTGCATCTGTACTTCTGTCTATCCCAAGAAGTTTGTACTTCTGTCTATCCCAAGAAGCTTGGTAGTAAGATTACACGAAACTACTTGATGTAGACAAATTACATTTGGTAGGCATGTTTGTATGCATTTGTAGATGAGATGATTAGATTTTCATGCCATTAAAGTTTTCCATATTTTGCCAAGCCCACATTGGCAGAAGCTCAACATAGCAATCACTTTGGTGTCCGTGTGCATGTCCATATAACCATATATCCATCCATCGACATCCTTGATCAAGGTACCATAAATGCTCGCGTATAATCCGGGTCCAAATGCAAACAACATTGACCCTGATCTGCCGACGCATTATGCGACGGCAGATCAGGGTCTATGTTGTTTGTTCTACTGATTAGTCCTTACAAGCTGCTTAGACCCAGATCTGCCGGTGCATTATGCGCTGGCAGATCTGGGTCTATGCAGTTTGCAGTTGGTATGGGATTTTACATGAGTATATACGGTAAATGTTACAATTTGTAGGTTAAGTTCAATGTTAAAGTTTTCTACTTTCTAGCTAAGTAAAAGGTAGGCTTGACAAAAATAGGGCCTTGTACATTTTTAACTTTTTAGCAGTCACACAAAGACCACATGACAGACTAATGAAATATGGTAGACAATTGCTATGCATATGTAGATGACCTGATTAGATTTTCACATTACTAAAGCGGTTTTTAGCTCAACTTGTCATAGACCAGAAGAGCTTATGGGATGGTCTGTTGTCCATCATTTGTTGTCTGTCATCCATCGTCCATCCGTCCGTTAGCACAAGTTTGTTATCGCTACTCCTTCTAAACTACTTGGAGGATTGTCATACAAAGTTACAAACACATTCATCCCATTGTCTAGTTGGTCCTAAATGAATATGGGGCCAACACAGTGGCCATCTTGAAAATCTTGTTATTGCTACTCCTCCTGAATGGATGGTCATATCATGATGGGGTTTTCACTGAAATACTTCTTATGTCTAGCTGGTCCTAAATAAAAATGGTGCCAATCTGACATCCAATATGGCCATCATGGCAGTCATCTTAAAAAGCTTATCACAACTATACCTGAACAGAAAGTCATATTGATGTTGGGTTTTCGCCAGAAGACTTCTTATGATGTCCATTTTGTCTTAAACAAAATTGGTGCCGATCTGATATCCAATATTGCCACCATGCAGTGGCCATCTTGAAAATCGTGTTATTGCTACTGCTCCTGAATGGATGGTCATATCAACATGAAGTTTTCACTGAAAGACTTCTTATAATGTCATGTTGGTCTTAAATGAAAATGGTGCCGATCTGACATCCCATATGACCACCACAGCAGCCATGTTAAAAATGTTGTTATTGCTACTACCGCATTGAAAGTCATATCTTGAAAATATTGTTATCTCTACTCCACTCAAATAGATGGCTATATCAGAATGGGATTTTCACCAATAGACTTCTTATGATACCTAGTTGGTCCTAAATTAAAATGGTTCCAGTCGTACATCCAATATGGCTGTCACAACTACTGTCTTGGAAATCATGTTGTCACTACTCTTCCTGAATGGATGTTCATGATGACATGGGTTTTTCACCAAAACACTTCTAATGATGTCAACTTTGTCCTAAATTAAAATGGTGCCAAGCTGACATCAGGTATGTGGACCACAGCAGTTAATTTGAAAATCTTGTTGTCGCTGAAGAATATAAGAGATGGTTTCAGCACTTGAAAGTTAAAAGGAAGAAATGATCTTATCTTGAATTCCTGGAAGTTCTTTTCACCCAGTAGAGTGTCAGTCCCTTCGACGGACTCTTGTTTGATTTTGTTTTACATTTTTTAACTTTCTGAACTGAGACTCTTTTGATGAAAACCTTGTTAGAAGGATTGCACAAGATCCACTGAACATAGGAAAACAAAATGTGGTAGTCATGTTTGTAAGTATGTATAGATGACCTGATTTTATTATCAGGCCACAAAAGCAATTGTTACTTTGGACACTTTTGGAGAAAACCCTGTAAGCAGGATTGCACAAAAACTACTTGGCATAGACAAATGAAATTTTATTGACATGTTTATATCATATGTTAACAACAGTTATATTTTCATGTCGCTGAGGCAATTTTTCCAGTTTTGTCACCTCATTGCTTGCAGAGGTGGCATCTTGATTTGGTCCTGTCTGTCTATCAATATGTCCCTACATCCATACATCTGTCCCAAGAAGCTTGTTACAAAGATTAAACAAAAACCACTTAATTTAGACAACTGAAATTTGGACTTTTTTTTAACAAAAACTTTTTTAGAACAATTAAGCAAAAACTGTTTGCAGTAGACATGAAATTTTGTAGGTTTATTTGTTGACTTATATAGATGACCTGATTAGATTTTCAGGCATTTCAGAATTTTTTTATAATTTTGTAAATCAAAATTTAACTTTGTGGACAGAGACATTTGGGACGAAAAACTTTGTTAGCATGTTTAAACAAAAAACACTTTAGGTAGACAAATGAAATCTGGTATGCACATTTGTATGCATATGTAGATGACCCTGATGAGATTTTCATGCAGAATATTGCAATATTTAAGATTTTTATAAATTTATATATATTTTGCTTAAAACTTGTTTGTCTACATGTCTTCAATGGAAGCATACCAGTTTTACAAACACAAATCTTATTTAATATGTTTCAAAACTTATTCAGCTTTGACTTTTTTTTCTGCAGTGGGAGCATATGTGATTTACAAACACAAATGTAGTTTGTTTGGTTTTTTTGCAGTTTCTCAAACTTTACTCACTACATCATTCATATTGCTAATTAGAAGCACTGAGATTGAAGTTTTTTTTCTTAATAGTGTTACGACTCTATGGTCTAAGAAAAATGTAACAGAAAGAAAGTGAAACCAACAAATCAAGTAAAAATCAACAAGCAATTTATTACTAGATAATTAAAATGAAAAATCAAAAGGTCACTTACAGTAATGTGTTTTGAAATCCTAATAATCCAATAAGAATGATTGTTCTAATCACAAGTCCTAAATATAGAATGTTCCGAATTCACGGCTGTGTCCTTGAATGCTATGATGTGCCAATGGTCTCCAAAGTCCTGATGTACTAGAAATCTTGATGTGCTGAAGTCAAAATGAAGTATTCCAAAATCTCTGAATAAGTTCACATAAATTCCAAAATTATCAATCCAAAATCCAAAAGTTTATGAGCACTGTTATAATCCAATGAATATTTAAAATAATTCCTCTCTTAGAATTTGGAATGAATTTTCACAACTGTAATAGCTCTTTACAAGACTGATGGTAATGTCAAAACTGAAAAAAATGTCCACCAAACATGGTATATATAAAGATTGGTCACATGACAGAATGTTCTAGAACATGAGTCATCTTAATGGAATTTTTACTTGTAAACAAAAATCAACCTTGACCTTCAAATTGAGAAAACATATTGATCAAAACAGCCTAATTCAAGGACACTAGTTAAACATGTTTTTCCTGATAACATTAAGATTTAAGCAAATATTAAAGTGAAGAAACATTTATAATTTCCTAAAATATTTATAATATTATATAAACATCATACATAACACCTCCCCTCATAAAGAAAAAGAAAGATTTATATAATAAAGCTTTCTTTTGAATATACATCTAATACTATAATAACCAAAATTACATAAGAACATGTTTTATGATACTGGACTTAATTACATCAAGCAGTATTACATTTCTAGGCACGTGAGAGTGCATCTGCAATCACATTGTCTTTTCCCCTAATGTGTTTGATGTCAATGTTATATTCCTGCAATATCAAACTCCATCTCAACAATCTCCGATTTTTATCTTTCATTTTGTTGATGAAAGTAAGGGGATTGTGATCACTGTACACAATAATTGGAGAAAGAGCTGAGGTAACATACACTTCAAAATGCTGTAAAGCCAATATCAAAGCCAAACATTCCTTCTCAATTGTGGAATAATTTTTCTGGTGCTTGTTTAGTTTTTTAGAAAAATAACACACAGGGTGATCCACACCACTTTTGTCTTCCTGAATCAATACTCCACCAACCCCTACATCACTTGCATCAACAGATAATTTAAATGATTGGCTAAAATTTGGTGCAGAAAGAACTGGTGCATTCTTAAGCATGGCCTTTAACTTGTCAAAAGATTCCTGACACTTGTCAGACCAAAAAAATTTGGTTTTCTTACTCAATAAACTTGTCAAAGGTTCAGCAATTTTGGAAAAATTGGAACAAAATTTCCGATAATATCCAGCCATACCTAGAAATCGCATCAGTTGCACAAGCATGGCAAAACTCACTTTTGCTCAAATTAATTGTCAGATTCGCATCACTGAGTCGATCGAAGAATTTTCGAATGGTTTCCAAATGATCTTCCCAGGTGTTGTTGTAGATAATGACGTCATCGATATAAGCGTCACAATTATCAAGACCAAATGTTATCATGTTCATCAGACGTTGAAACGTTGCAGGCGAATTTTTCATTCCAAACGGCATAACTTTATATTGATAAAGTCCATCTGTCGTTGCAAATGCTGAAATTTCTTTTGCCCTTTCCGTCAGTGGAATTTGCCAGAATCCTTTTAAAAGGTCAAACTTGGTGACATATTCCGCATTTCAAATTTTATCAATGCAATCGTCCATTCTTGGGATTGGAAATGAATCAGTTTTGGTGACACTGTTGACTTTTCTATAGTCAGTACACATACGGAATGTATTATCTGGCTTGGGAACAAGAATACATGGTGAACTCCAGTTACTTTTACTTGGTTCTATGAAATCATTCTCCAGTAGATACTGAATTTCTTTCTTCAGATAGTTCTGTTTGAGAGAATTCATCCTATAAGGATGCTGTTTCACAGGCGCAGAATCTACAATGTCAACGTCATGATAAATTTTACTTGTTCGTGTTGGAACATCAGGAAACAAGTGCTCATAGTCATGTAATAGCTGTTTTAGTTCATTTCTTTCCTGTTGTTGTAGATGTGAAAGTTTCTGGTCTAGGTTGTTCAATATTTCTGAATTCCGAAGATTGGTTATACTAGAGTCACTATAGTCTGATTGTATTCCATCATTGATATCTTCACTGTGTGGGACAGGTACAACTAAATTAACAGAATAATTAGCTGAGCTATCTCTGTCAAAATATTCCTTTAACATATTTATATGACAAAGTTGTTTCTGTTTCCGTCTCCCAGGAGTGTTAATGATATAATTTAAGTCATTTACTTTCTTTGCAACGGTATAAGGACCATAAAATTTAGCCTGAAGAGGATTTTGAGGTATGGGAAAGAGAGCCAGAACTTTGTCACCAGGTTTAAAACTCCTTTCCTGTGTATTTCTGTCATACCTTAATTTCATTTTTGACTGGGTAGTGTGAAGATTAGTTCTTGCTACTTCACAGGCCTTTGACAACTTGTATTTGAAATCAGAGACATAATCAAGAAGATTAATCTTTGAATCTTCATTTGAAAGAAGTTTCTCTTTCAATAATTTCAATGGTCCACGGACAGTATGACCAAAAACTAGTTCAAAGGGACTAAAACCCAACGACTCTTGAACTGATTCCCTAACAGCAAACAACAACAAATGAACACCCTCATCCCAATCCTTTTCTGTATCAAAGCAATATGATCGAATCATATTCTTCAAAGTTTGATGAAATCTTTCCAAAGCACCTTGACTTTCAGGGTGATAGGCAGAAGATTTAAACTGTTGGATGCCTAATTCATGCATAACTTGCTGGAAAATTCCAGACATAAAATTTGACCCTTGATCCGACTGGACAGATTTGGGAAGGCCAACAAGTGTAAAAAACTTCACCAAAGCTTTCACAATAGTTTTAGTTTTTATATTTCTCAGAGGAATTGCCTCTGGAAATCTTGTAGATGCACACATGATGGTCAACAAGTATTGGTTGCCTAACTTGGTTTTAGGTAAAGGACCAACACAGTCTACTATTATTCTACTAAATGGTTCATCAAATGCAGGAATAGGTTGCAGATGAGCCTTAGGTATCTTCTGATTGGGTTTTCCTACCATTTGACAAGTGTGACAAGATCTGCAGTATTTAGAAACATCACTTTTGAGTTTCGGCCAATAAAAATTATTCAAGATCTTGTGATAAGTCTTACGGACTCCTAAATGACCAGCGAAAGGAGTTTCATGGGCTAAATTAAGAATTTCCTGTCTATATGACTTAGGAACAACAATTTGATAGCTCACTGACCACTCGTCACCAGCGGGTACATCAGGTGGTCTCCATTTCCTCATAAGGACCCCATTTTTCACAAAGTAACACACTGGAACTTGTGTGGCTTCAGTTTCACTAATATCCCTCTGAAACAAACAAGATATCTCGGGATCTTGCTCCTGTTCAACGACAAGAGATTGTCGTTTGTCACCCTGAGTAGGACAAAGAGAATGAGTTGCCAAAAGAGGATCACTGTGATCAATACCATTTGATTGATCAATACCTGAGGAAAAAGTGACCTCATCAAAAGACTGACCAATACATGTGTCAGCTAAAGGAATAATATCCTGATCAACATCACTCTCAAGAGCTCTTTTTGCCATAGCTCTAGTAACTGCACAAGCAGGGTACAAATCAGGGATTTCAGTTTCGACAGGATCAACTTTCTGATCCAAACAAGGCTTGTCAGTTACAAGTGGATTAACCACAACCTTATCTCCAGCTAGGTCATTGCCTAGTAATAAATGAACACCCTCTATGGGTAAAGAAGTCACTGCCCCAACAGTCACAGGTCCAGAAACTAAGTCTGATGCCAAATTTACACAATGGAGAGGAACATTTACAAAGCCGCACTCTACTCCCTGAACAAGAACACTTTCACTTGAAGAAGACTCCTCAGACAAAGGCAAAGTACCTGATAATAAAAGACTCTGAGAAGCTCCAGTGTCCCTTAATATTTTAATTGGGATAGGTTTGGCAGAATCACCAATAAGTGATATAGAACCTTCTGACATGAATGGTTCATAAGCCTCTAAAATAGAATCAGACTGGGGTTTGTTTGACCCAACAAATGTATTGCTTTCAATACAAGACCGTGACCTTGACCTCATAGAAATAAGAGCATTTGGAAAAGCTCTGTCTTTTCTCTATTGCTTATTTTTCAACTTGAAGCAATCAGAAATAACGTGCCCTTTCGTTTTACAATAAGTGCACGTAGGAAGAGATAAGGATTTCTGATCAGTCTTATCAGATGTTTGATTCCTAACAGTTGTGCTGTTGTGAAATTTGGAAGTACTCGAATGAGATTGAAATGGTTTTTTACCAGAAAACTGCTGAGAGGACGACTTACTGCCAAATGAAATTTTGTGAGTCGAGGAATAATCATCAGCCATACGAGCAGCATTTTCCAAAGTTTCCACATTCTGCTCGTCAAGATAGGTTTTAACATCACTATGGATGCACCTTTTGAACTCTTCAATTAACTTTCTCATGCACTCTATCCCCTCCTGGATAGGTTTTGAAATGAAATTCTGAACATTAGATGCCATTGTAAATGCTTGTTGGTTTCACACAAAAAAATTTCTCTATTAAAAAATCCTTGCCAAAGACAAAAAAAATTCTCCGAGACAAAATCAATATGAATTTCAAAGATAAATTTAATATCTCTAATATGCTTTCAGATCCCAGAAGACGAGCCCCCAATTTCTGTTACGACTCTATGGTCTAAGAAAAATGTAACAGAAAGAAAGTGAAACCAACAAATCAAGTAAAAATCAACAAGCAATTTATTACTAGATAATTAAAATGAAAAATCAAAAGGTCACTTACAGTAATGTGTTTTGAAATCCTAATAATCCAATAAGAATGATTGTTCTAATCACAAGTCCTAAATATAGAATGTTCCGAATTCACGGCTGTGTCCTTGAATGCTATGATGTGCCAATGGTCTCCAAAGTCCTGATGTACTAGAAATCTTGATGTGCTGAAGTCAAAATGAAGTATTCCAAAATCTCTGAATAAGTTCACATAAATTCCAAAATTATCAATCCAAAATCCAAAAGTTTATGAGCACTGTTTTAATCCAATGAATATTTAAAATAATTCCTCTCTTAGAATTTGGAATGAATTTTCACAACTGTAATAGCTCTTTACAAGACTGATGGTAATGTCAAAACTGAAAAAAATGTCCACCAAACATGGTATATATAAAGATTGGTCACATGACAGAATGTTCTAGAACATGAGTCATCTTAATGGAATTTTTACTTGTAAACAAAAATCAACCTTGACCTTCAAATTGAGAAAACATACTGATCAAAACAACCTAATTCAAGGACACTAGTTAAACATGTTTTTCCTGATAACATTAAGATTTAAGCAAATATTAAAGTGAAGAAACATTTATAATTTCCTAAAATATTTATAATATTATATAAACATCATACATAACAATAGAAATTGCTGAATAGAAAAGAGATATAATTAAATTTGGCCTCTTTATTCTTGTTCATAATAATTTACCTTTCAGTATTTAGTTTGCAGTATACTAACATGCAAAGAGTTGTGAAGTTATAAAGTAGATTCATCTGTTTACATTGCTGTCATCTTGGTGGTCATACCTGCAGAAGTTCTCTACATCATCAGTTTCTGTTTAAACAGCTAATTAAGGGCTCAACATGCAATCATATATATTTTAGGAAACATACATGTAATTGCAGTTGGAATGGCCAAACTCTTAGGTAGAAACTTGAAGCAATTTTTAAAATTAATAAAACCTTGCACAAAAGAGGCCTACTTCAAAAAAAAAGTTTATATTAATCAAAGGAATTTTATTATTTGAAGCATTACCAGTTGTCACTTTGCTATGACAGCATGCCTACATTATGACACATGCACAGTTTTATTAAACTCTAATTGAAATTTACAAAGCAATCAATACGTATGGAATATACATGCAGTTCATTCTGTGTATTACAGCAATCAGTATGTATGGAATATACATGCAGTTCATTCTGTGTATTACAGCAATACAAGAACGTAACTCTTATGCTGTTGGTGTATGGCGTAGAGTGAAGATGAAGCTTGATGGGAGAGACCCTGATCCAAACAAACGATTGTCAGCAGCAGAACAGGTGATACTCAAAATTAACATTTCATATTTTTCTTATGCCTCTACTTCTTTGCATAGCGGTATGTTTATCATCTCCTGTCTATGTGTATGCCCATACATCAGTCCATCTGTCTGTCTGGCCTGAGCTAGCTGAAAGCATGATTCTGCAGAACCACTTAGTGTAGAAAAATGAAATTGTGTAGGTTTGTTTTGACATACCGTATATACTCGCTTATAAGTCGAGGTTTTTTACTTAGAATTTGACTCATACAGAGTAGGGGTCGTCTTATAAGCGCGACATTAAGAAAATAAAAAAATCTTGGGGGTAATGTTGGAAACTCTAGATGTTTGCAGTACATAAAAATACTGTCAATTCATATATTTTTACGTTTTCATGCCACTATTTCTATGCAGTAATGCATATATGGTATGCACTGTGTTTATCCGTTTCATGGCGGTATTCATTACACAATACATGTATCTACAGTTATTTGGATTTTATTAATTTGAAAATATTACCGGTAAATTAAATACTACCGACTGCAAAATGAAGTGTCCGTCAATGTTTACTGTGGGTGTTTACTAGTAAGTATATTGCCTCCATTTTCATGCAAGTCCGAACAACCTGTATTTGTATTAATATTTGTGTTTTGCTGTATAAAGACTGTGCTTGATGCAATAAAAGTTTTGATTTAATTTGTATTTTCCTTTTCCACAAGTCAGATTTAATTCTCAAGTGATATTTCCCAAGTTATCTGCCAGTGCACGTGGGCCGATATGCCTTTGGCTTGTAAAGGCACTGTTTTCAAGTTGACAATCCTTTTGATCGAGCCGCCAATCTCTACTTGTTCAGTAGAGTTCTACAACTTCCTGTGCATATACTTTGACCTTGATCCCTTTGCTTGTAAACACACCACACTTTGTTTTCCCACGTGACAACCCTTTGATCAAGCTGCGAGTTCAGTGCCAAGTAACAGAGGGAGGCTATTTGAACTCCCTGTGATCTTGCCGCACAATTGACATGTGTTCAGTTGCAGCCTTTAATAGATTTCTGACTTTATGATCAAAGTGTTACTCACAGAGCCCAAGCTCAGTCTTTGCATAAGCACCCGCATATGACAGTAAAGCCGAAAATCGGAGTCGGACGAGATTTACGATGACTAGACGACGATTTACAATGACTAGACGACGATGTAGGATTTCAGAACTTTATCAGACAATGAGGATTAATTCTTGGACTTTGTACCAGATGACATTGGATAGTGACATTTATAGGATACCGTGAATCACAAAAAAAAGTGGACTTAACTTTCATTGTTTATTTGCACGACGTGTGGAATTAATATATTACGGGATATTGTGAATCGGATCATTCAGAACTTCTATTCTTATACTGGTATGTGACCTATAACTGAATTCGTGGATTTATCATATAAATAGATTCGGAGTCGGACGATGTTTACGACGACGGGATGACATTGGAGGAATTTATTACTTTATTTGGTAACTCTGATGATGAGGATGAATTCTTGGGCTTTGAACCAGAGGACATTAGACAGTGACATTTATAGGATACCAATTTTATACCTGTATGTGACCTATAATCCAATTCATGGATTTATCATATAAATGGATTAAAAATGTTAAGCTATATGGATTTCATTACACGAAGATGGACAAAATGTAAGTTGTAAATATTTGTACATATTCAACTCAATAATACAATTGTATTTATTCTGCATTGGTTTTTGTTTTTATTTGTCCTATCTATCTATATGTCTATCTATCTATCCAGTTTGGCTCGTTTATTTTTCCTAAGTGCAGCTCTGACTCAGTGATGACACGTCACCCCTTGCAGATGGATTTAATTTGCAAAAAACACCTCGACTTATAGGAGGGTCATAGCTGAATTGGGTTTTTGCAGCCATGAAAAGGGGGGGTCGACTTATAGTCGAGTCGACTTATAATCGAGTATATACGGTATGTAAATGACCTAATGAAATTTTCATGCCATATCTGCAGTTTTTGCATTTCATATAAATCTTATGCTATTTTTGGACCCTCAACTATTTTCAGTAAAAACTGGTTATTTTTTCATCGTACCTTCAAAGCATAGATAAGGCATAAGTATTAGTTTTTTATCACCTTGTTGTTGTTGTCATTGTTTTGTTGTTCCTGTAGATGGTAACTTGAAGATTTTGCATATATCCCCATTTCTTTGAATCTATTGCATATATAGTCATGAACCATTGTGCTGTACTGGCCATACATTGGTTTTATGTACTTGACTGATTTATTCATACCTTTCTTTTCATTTTAAAGGTGGATTATGTAATCAAAGAAGCCACCCACCTGGATAACCTTGCTGTTCTGTATGAAGGCTGGACACCATGGGTGTGAAGTACACAACAATGACGACAATGTCAGTCAATCTGGAATAGATTCATCTCAATCCACTGCCTCTACAAGAAGGTCTTTCTGACCACTCGTCAGAGTTGGATCATAAGGGAGGACTGGTGTAGCAACTATGCGACGGCCATCGTTACACCTAACCATCATATAACAGCTATAGGAAGCACTCTCGGTCCGGCCAGAGGGCCATTATGATGAGAATCTATAGCCGTTGATGGAGTTACACAATGGCATTTAAACATCTTGAACAACCATCATGGCACTAAGTTTGACAGCCACATGTAATTTACATGGCAACCAGTAGTGGGAGTAGTCTGAATGATAATTATTTTGACAATATTGATGAAATTAATGATGATGATGTTGAAAATAAACATTGGTACATTGAAAGGGAAAGGACAGTTTTGTGGAGCTTTATCTGACAGTACATGTTTAGAAGGAATTGTCTGAATTTGTCAAGTCCAGCAATAAGTATTGGTAATCTAGTGAAAACTTGCTTTCTTATGTTATGGCAACATAACTGGTTTATTTTAAGAGTTTGTTGACCTAGTAAGATATTCTCTATATTTATGTAATCTCTTTATACACACTTGATTATACATCTCACCCACAACACACAGTATGCTCACACATGTGATTTGGAACCATCCTCAGAGAGAATTTTATTTTATTTTCAGGAGGGTTTTTTTCTCCAAATTGCATGCTATTGAATGTCCAAGGTCTGTTTCTTTTGCTGCTACTCTGCCAAATACAAACTTGCCATAATAATCTTTTGGGTCTAAAATGTTTGCCCGGGTCATAAAGTTTAATAAAAACCACTACTGACTTTGCCCAGGTCATAAAGTTTAATAAACACCACTTCAGACTTTGCCCAGGTCATAAAGTTTAATAAACACCACTACAGACTTTGCCCAGGTCATAAAGTTTAATCAACACCACTACTGACTTTGCCCTTATTGTTTTTCTATTGAAAATTTGGTATATATTGCCAAATTTTGAAAGTGGGTAGCCCTACAAGACAAAACCAAAAATTATTTGGAGGGGGGAGAGGGGTATAAACAATCAATGTCACTCTGATCCTTGAAAGTTAAACATTTTCAAGACAGTAGCTTGAGGTTTACTATATTTACTGTGCTTTCACCAAGCCTGACATGTTGCCCTTGACATTGCAACGAAGCTTATTGATTTTGGCATCTTAAGGTCAAGGTCACTGTTGTATCACAAATGGAAATTAGCTTTGCATTGTAAACTTAAGTTAAGCATGTCAGCTGCCTTAATTTCCTCTGCATATAGCCACGAATGTGTTCAATGTGGTATTAAATCCAAGAAAAACCTAAAATCAAACTTTTTGGGCACCTTATATTGGCATGCAAACACTCAGTAAGGCTCTGGACTCGAGTATCTGTCAAAACTGATAAAATTGTGAGGCAAGATCATCAGCATTCATGTTGTTTTCTTGATGGTAGCTTATTGGCTTTAAAATGTACTGTTGCAAGATTTTTACCACTTTATTATTTGATTCCTTTGTGCAAGAGAAGTGTTCCACAGTTTTAAAATGGTGGTATTTGGGTCCTTCTTTGGAATATTAGAACAAGTTAAGCACTTAAGGCAGATAAGGTTATAATAACTCAGAATACCAATATCTCAATTTACAAAGAGACATATTCACAACATGAGTTATTTTTCATTAATGCATTATTATGCTCGACATATTAAACTAGATATTTTCCAGTATTTTCTTCATGCCTACTCAGTACATTTTGTTTTATAGATAAGGGAGGACATTACTCCATCCTTCCATCCTTCTTCCCTTCTTTCCATCTGTCTGTCCTACTTTTTTTTCCACACAATAACTCCCTTAATTGTTAATGAATTTCAACCAGATTTGATATTAAGTAGATACTGACGAAACATTTGCTATGTATGATTTTCAGCATTCTGCTTCATCATTAGCAGGAGTTTTAACCCCTGATTGTTGGACCCACCCATTTTTGTTTCCACACAAAAACACCCTTAGTTATTATTAGATTTGAACCAAATTTGGTATGCAGTTAGATGTTGACAAGACCTTGCCTGAGTTTGATTGACAAAGTTCTACTTCCTCATTTGGCAGAGTTAAAACATTGAGTGTCGGATCCACCTACTTTTGTTTCACACAATAATTCCCTTAATTATTATTGGACTTCATCCAAATTTGATATGCATCTTGATTTTCATGAGACCTTAGCTGAGTTCAGTTGTCAGCATTCTGCATCGTTTAGTGGAGTTAAAGCCCTTGATTATCAGATTCACCTACTTTTATTTCTCAACAATAACTCAATAACTCCCTTAATTATTGGATTGGACTGGAATATTTTACTTGTTCACATGGGAATATCTTGCCACTTGTATATTTTGGTTTTGTAAAGTCAGACAACTCTTGAAATGTATCGAAATAAGGAAGAACAATGCTTGCCAGAAATTGTAGATTTTGAAAATTTTTGTCCTTTACATTTGATTCGATCATTGTAGTTTTAAAAAACTGGATCTTAACACAGTGTTGATCCACTCTCAGCATTTTGGGTTATAGACTTCATTCCATTTGGCATCTGATACTGTCAGCATTCAATCCTACAGTTTCAGATTGCATCGGCACTAAATAACGTACTTGTGTTGCTCTGCTGTAAAACACCAGACAAAAGCAAACCAAATCAATCCTGCAGTTAAAAGGGGATATAAGAAACTCGTAACAGCAGTTCACTTTGTCAAATGCTGAATTATTTATCAAACTTAGAGATTAGGAAAATTGCTAAACAAGTGACAAGAATGTTCATTTTAGGTGGATGCTTCAGCATTGTGTAAAATGGTGTTTCTTTAAAACTTTGTTAACAGAATGTTGTGTACCACTATTAAAGTTTTTGATTTGTAGAATAGGGCTCGGGTCATTTTCTGCTGAGCACCATCATGTTCTGCACTAAGTGTGATTTAGGACCTATTGAAAGGGATAATCAATGTGAATGCTTGCTAAATAGAAAGCACTATTTGCAGGTGTAACTGTTGTCTTGCATATTAAGTTTCCATGTTCTTGCTCAAAGTGAACTAAGTTGGGTGCTTTCTGTTTGCACAAAATGAAACGGTTCTCATTTGTTATGTTTTCATCCATTTGATTAAAACTGAAGTGTTTCAGCAAGTTTTCTGTTTAGTTTTTGAGAATGAATCTGCTGGGTCATTAGGCTGGACTTGATTGGAAGGTAACTTTGTTGTCATTTAATTTTTTCAGTCAGTTATATTTACTGAAATGGAGAGCAAGTTTTGTTTCCATCAAACAACTACTCATAGCAAAAGACATAAGATTTGTTTGTATAGTATATTGAGTGTAAATATGTATTATTTCTTTAAATATGTAGTAATAATAATGACTTTTTTATATAAATAAATTTTCATTGAATATACATGTATTATACATGTATGTGCCAAACATCAATGTACATGTATATTACATGTATATATAAAAAATCATGTAGAATTTAGCACTTGCATACCAAATGTAACTTTAAGTTTAATTTCTTCACTGTGACAATAAAATATTAGAGACACTATGGAAGAAATGAAGAAAAGGTATACAGTTTATAAGTATAAAGGTGAATATTTGTCATATATTCATTTATTTCCAATTTTTCAGAGAGTAAAATGGTAATGGTTGTTAGTTTAACAACTAAGTAGTGAGGTATTAAAATATGTTTGTATGCTATTGTTTTATTATATAGTTTGATGGATTTGTGCATTTGTTTTATTGTTTACCCTACCAATAGATTTTTGTCATCTCTTGTGATGTTTTATTTTATTTCTCGTTTTGTTAAACAACAACCTGCCACCTAAGTGAAAAAAACTTATGAAAATAGATGTCTATGATTTGTAACCATGCCAATATTTTTCAGTCATTTATATTTTTGTTTTCCCTTTTTTGTTCTAAAATTTTTCATATGTTTTTTTGCTTTCTTTTTACTGGAGACATTATAAATATGTACACTAAAAAAACAGGTACTGCTACATGACCCTAGCACACTAACATTAATGCTATTGACCCTTGTATGCTTTTGATTTACCTACAAATACCAGAAGCGAAGAGTTATTCAGCAATTTACCTACAAATGCCAGAAGGGTTATTAAGTAGTTTACCTACAAATACCAGAAGGGTTTAACAGTACATAATCTGAATCTTAAGATTAGCTAATCATGTTCAGGTATATTCAGTATTCAGGTCAGGCTGTTGTGCCATGACTTTTTACTCTGTAATGCATTTTTTTCCCAGGCAAGTTTCACCATTATAGACATTTTGAATATTGACCTTTATGTTTTCTTTGTCATGTATACATACCCTTTACAAATGTATTATATCAAGTGTATCTGTTTTTGTTTTTTAATGCACACATTAGTGTGTGTGTGTGTGTGTATATATATATATATATATATATATATATATATATATATATATATATATACATACACACACACACATACTCTCTGTTTATGTAGATGTACAGTGAAACCATGCCATAACATGCTTTGGATCTAACATAGACATCACATGGCTCCCAAAGATTTACAATAATTTCATCAATTTCTTGAAGTACTACAAAGTTTTAGTGCCAAAATAAATAAGAATTTTGTTTTTTCATAATATGGCAAGATGTGTTGTATTCTTGAAGAAACAGAAGATATGATATCACTTCAGGTGTGTCAATAGTCAGTCACTGCACTTTGATCTTTAAAAAGCTGATAATTGTAAATCTAATTATTACTGAACCATCAACAGTAAAGCCATTAAGTTGTCTTTGTGTTTGTTATTAATGCATCCAGTGTATGGTTGCTCAATCCAGGGTAAACAATAACCAACAGACATGTGTTCAGTCAACAGGCATATAAAACAAAGCACAAAACAATGAGGTTGTCAAAAATGTCTCACCTGAAGTTATAAATCATTTCATTTACCTATCAAATAAAGTAATTACTAATCATCAAAGTCAATCTCGCAGCTAAAGTTTCTTGAAATTATGGAATACTGCTTTTAAAAAAAAAAAAAAAAAAAAAAAGCCACCATCATTGTGGATGTGGCTTGGCCATATTGTCAGACCATCATCACATAATGAATTGAATGGCAAATCATATCATCCATAAGTGCAGTGAGATATTTTTATTTGTATACCAATGCATGGTTCTCTGCTTGAAATCAAATATTAAATATGCAGTCACTGTGTTTTCACAGTTTATCATTTAATATGCATCGATTTAAGATAGTAACTTTGCCATTGAAGAACATAGTTTTGTACCCAATACACATGCAACATTTTCTTCAGTTTAACTGACTTGTTATGGTATTGCATGATACAATGCATAGCACAATGGCACACTGTGTACCCTGGCCATCATGTTACATGCTTGGTTTCACTGTATATATGATCTGCGTATGTCAAGACAGTTTTGTATATAAATTTTTACAGCCCTCCCTCATTATAACATGGTAGTCCGGTACATAACCGCTGACTGCATTATGTACTGAACCACATTATATTGAGAACTGCAATATGCACAGAACCACAATATATTCAGAATATAGTGATATACCGAACTGCAGTATAGCAGGAACTATCACTATTGAAAAGGAATAAAGATATGACTAAACTTCCTCTTGTTTTCTTTCAACTCGTATTGTTATGCATTGGTATAATTTTGGTCATGGCATCTATACTGGTACTGCATTATATCCAGAATTGTGTTATAATGAAGTGTGGTATAATGAGGGAGACCTGTAGCTAAACTATACATATATATACACAAAGTTTGTAGATATACTGCAGCAGTTTAGCACATAGTTAAGTTGCATAAAAAGTAGAATACATGTACATGTTCATGCCAATAAAGGCAGTGTTTTTCACACAAATTTGCCAAACTGAGAAGATAGTTGTAGTACTATTCTGTAGATTCTAAGTACTGGTTTAATTCCTTTTCTTACTTCAGAATGTATCTTAATTAAACTTTCATTGTTCAAATATTGTAATGCAGTTGTATGTAAAAGTCAAAAGGTTGCTTTTTTAATATATAACTAACAAATGTGAAAATAGCTCAGTTAATTGGTGATATACAGATGAAATAGATGCAGTTTTATGGGGGGGGGGGGGTCGATAGCCAAAGTCTGGAAATTATATTTGAATTCAAAATTTAACAGTTTTCCTATATCATTTTGTGCAGGCTATTAGGTGTGTACTTGGAACTTTACTATGCTTCTTTTATTATCAATTAAATTTACATATTTTCTTCTTCCCTCAGTTGTGCTTACCTTTCCAATGAAACAAACCTGTAAAGTATTTCAAAAAAATTACTTTTCTACAATATCATATGTGTAATTATGTTGAGTATATAGCAGAAAGAGCTTTTCCTTCAGTTTTTCTTGGGTGTATATTTGCCTCAATTGTGGAACAATTGTAATGATTTGCCTTCATTGGATACTTGGCATTTCATTTAGTAATTTCTTGTATGTGTAAAAGCTTGCTTACGCTTAAATAAAATACTTGGAAAACATCGTTTTTCAGTGTTCTTTATTGAGCTTGAAAACTGGAGCACTTAGAATTGTGTTCACTGTCTTTCCATCTACTCCAGACATGCCATTTTAAAGATTTAATTCATTTTAATTCGTCATAAGATAACCAAAGTTGAACCAAGGTTTTTGACACTACACACTGTAATTTCAAAATAAAAATGACCTTTGGTGTCCAAATCAACTTGAAAACTTGGTGCAGTTAATTGATAATTATAACTAATACATACATTTCACTCTTTCTCTCCTATCTGACTATAGTAATGGACCTTTTCCAGAATAGAGAAGAATCAGATCCAAAATTTTAACACATTTGCAGATGTAATGTGCTTTTCTTTAGATTACGTGTCCTTTGTCCATCATGCATAATTAATTTTCCACTTGACAGAATTGGACCAAATTTGACAGCATTCTGGCATGAAGCTCTTTCAGATTTGTTCAAATTATGCCAATCCACCATCAAATATGGCCACTATTACTAAAATCAGAAAAACCTTGAAACAACTTCTCAAAACCACTTGGCAGAATTTGACTAAATTTGAAAGAAAACATCATGGAATGAAGCTCTGTCAAATTTGTTTAAATGATGCCAATCTGCCATCCAATGTGGCAGCTGTTACTAAAAAATAGAAAAACCTTTAAACAACTTCTCAAAAAAACATTCATCAGAATGTTACCTAATTTGATGTATGGCATGAAGGTCTTTCAGATTTGTTCAAATGATGCCAAAATGCCATAAAATATAGTTGCCATTACTAAAAGTTATTAAAAAAAATAAAAATGACTTCTCAAAACCATATCTGCCATATTCCCAGACAGTCTTGAGGGGTTTTTGATACTCAAAAAGTGTGTTTTGAGGTTCCAAGGGGGGTCAGTGCATGTAACCAAACAAAACGCCTACAGAAAATGATTGGAAATTCAAATCTGAATAAAAGAAAATAACTCGTCTGTTTTCTTTAAAGCATTTAATACACTTACAAAGAAAAAAAAAATTAGTAGACTTAGCATTGTCAAATATCATCACCACACACATACACATGTGTGCAAACACTCACATATTCACAACCACACTGACATTAAATAAAAATATACACCAAGTTTCTGTCTTTAAAATTCATTAGATGGCAAAATATAGGCTTAATTAGATGCAGTCTTTGCTGCTGTCAATAGTTCAATAGGATGATTCAAGGTAATGCAAGTGTCATTTGTGTTCATCTTTGCACTCATTAGAGACTGTTGTTCATACTTCCCTGCTGGATTCTTTGAGCGAATCCTGGTCAGAACTGAGTTGTTCTTGATGACCATAGCGTTAGCATTGTCAGAACTGTATCTGAGATACCCTTGTCTCTATAGAAAAATTAATATACATCACATTTGGAACTGACTTATTCACTTGGGGAAGGGGGGGGGGGACATAATATTTTCAAGTTTAATGGGGACCTTACAGGTAATACAGCAGTAATAAACGCCTGTCCAGTACAGGTGTGTTAACACTTTATCATCACAAATCAACTGTGCAAGCATGAGCATGTGCCTATTATTGTCTTTCAATCAATCTATTGTATGGCTAAAATCGTCCTGAAAAGTATGGGTCAATTAATAGTTGGTATTTTAACAAGATTAAGATAAATAATAATATAGAAAACTAATCTGAATGTTCAATTCACCTTGTCAAAGATGTTCTGTTTTTTCCTGACATACAGATTGTGCTGCTATTTCAACGGATGTCACACACTCCCAAATGGCTTATGTCCACATTTTGTTTACTGTATGTGCCAAGAATTTAATGCTCCCTGTTGCTGCTGTGCTTTGCAAAGTAAAACTCCCTCAACCAGGAGTTCTAAAATTTAGTTTTGCTAAGCTTTGCTTGCTTCGCAGATAGCTTATTGCTTCCTGAATCACAGGAAATGTGTTTAGACATTTAGCCTTCAAAAATTAATCACACTTGAACACAATTCCGACAACTGAAACAATTGTGCTTTGCATTTTATATATGAAGTAAAACCCGACTTCAAAGAAACGTTGCCATTGTTCACAAACTTGCCACTAATCTTTAATACAGATGGCTTAAACATTCTCATTCAAGGCAGTGATGTGTAATAACTTGTTCTTCAACATGCATCTCTTTGATTTACCTATAACTAAACGAATTGGGTTGTTCCACTTTGTGAACTTTACCTATGCAAATTAGCATAATGGGCTCTCCTACAGCAGTCTTCAAAGGAGTTCACACATCACCCTAGCTATTGTCAGCCAATTAAGTAATACGTGAAATGGTGGTTGTTTATACCTGATCACCTTGCCTTTTAATTGCCTCTATGACAGTTAGCTGTATAAACTGCCCCAAGGATAGTTTTACATGAGCTCTAAGCAGGACTGTTTAGCCTTTATACATACTACACGTGACGGGCATATATTGAGGTGGTTTTTGCTTTTTGCTTTTTTTTTAAGATTACTGAAAATCATGTTTTTCTAAACATGACTGTCAGGGAGTTTGGAAGTCAAAAATCATGTTTTAGCCTGAAAAATCATGTTATGGCAGGTATGCAAAACTGCTTAACAGAATTCAACCCAATTTGACAAAGCATCCTGGCATAAAGGTTGTTCAAATTTGTTCTAATAATTCTGATTCACCATCAAATATGGCTGCTATTACTAAAAATAGAAAAACCTTGAACTAACTTCTCAAAATTCACACAATAGAACTTGACCAAACTTGACAGAAAGCATCCATGCATAAAGGCCTTTCAAGTTTGTACAAATTATGCTGAACCTCCATCAGTTATATGCATCATTACTAAAAATACAAAAAGCTTTCAATGATTTCTTCTCAGAAGCTGTTCCGAATCTTACAAAATTTGACAAGAAATATTCTGGCATGAAGAGCTTTTAAATTTATACAAATGTCAATTTGCCATTACAAATGGACATTTTACTAAAATTAGAAAAACTATTACATGATTTCTCAAAAGCCATTCAACAGAATTTGACCAAATTTGATGAAAAACATCTAGGCATGAAGTACTTTTTAAGTTTGTACAATTGATGCCAATCTGCCATAAAATACGGCTGCTGCTACTAAAACTAGAAAAAAAACTTCTAACAAGCTGCTTAACAGAATTTGAACAAATATGACTGAAACTGTTCGAGCTTGATTGCTTTTCATATGGATAGAAATTATGCCAATCCACCATCAAATTTGGTAGCCATTACTAAAAATAGAAAAACATTTACACAACTTTATCTCAAAACGTTTTGGCCATCTGCTGTTGCATTTGGCTATTAGGCAGATGTCAGCTAGGTGAGCGATCTCGTTCCTACTTGGATGTCTTGTTTGTTCATGTCAACCACCAAATTTTTCAGCAGTTAAATCTACTATACACTATCAAAAACTCTAATGCCATTGTGACTCTCTCTCTCACATTGAGAGATCTACATTGTAAGATATTTTTTGTTAAATAATTTTACAAAGTTTGTTACATGGTAGATAATAGTCTTCTGTTTGAGGATGCAAATATCCATTTTACTGGATCTGCTGACACATTGCCAATAAAACTCAAAATTTGTGAAAATAAAGCTGCCACCATTAGCATCCTCAAATACAAGACTATTATTCTCAGAGTAACTCCAACATTTGATGGCATCATTGTAATTGTAACCAAATCACTTCTATCATGTTGTCTGAGGTATCATCCCACCCTACCCTACCCACCTGAGCCATTTTGGTAATGATCTTTTACAAAAAAGTGCAGCCATTTTGCTAATAGTCTTTACAAAGAAGTGCAACCTTTAACAGCCATTGGAATAAAATTATATTGCGGGGCAGCTCTCGAATACGTGTGGGTGATAATCATCTGCCTCCACTCACACTCAGAAACTTCAAATTGATTTAGTGTTACATGAGACTGTACATAATCAATGAACATATAAATTATTAGGCACATGCTGTGTCAGATCAAAAGTTTGTATAGCCACCAGAGTAAGAAATAAATGAAGTCATATAGCAAAATATGATTTCAGACGGTTAAGAATTAATCTGTAAACTTGATTTTATCTGTGTGCACTAATGAACATTTTGATGATTGTCTGAAGGTGTAAAATTGTAGCAAATGCTATTTTTAGACCTCCCTGTTGGTGTAAATAGAACATTGTGACTCACTGTAAGAAATTGACAGATGATCAGAAGCAGCCTTAGTTAGCCAAGAAAGATTTTAGTGGTAGGAAAATATCTAAAATTACTGTAATATTGGGTTATACAATTCATTAATATCTGAAAAGATTTCACAAGAATGAGAAACAAATGGGGAAACCAAAAGTCATGAGCAAAAGGGGTGATCATATACTTTCTTGTCTTGTTCATCACAATCTGACAAATCCAGACAATCTGTAGCTTTTAATGAGTCTGTCAATGTTAATGTTTCTAGAAGCATTGTCAAAAGAAGATTAGAGAATTTATAATTCAGAGAAGCACTGATAGGAAGCAAACTATGGTTTAGCAGAACCAAATTTCATGGTGTAAAAGGAGGCAAAACTGAACATTTGAAAACCAATGGTCAAGAGTCATTTTTAGCGATGAAAGTAAAAATGTTTTTCAAACAAAGATTGAAAGATAATGTTAGAGAAAGCCAGATAAAGAATACCAACCAGATTGTTCAAGTCCATGCAGTGCACATTCGCAAGTCAAGAAAATTTCAGCAGTGTTTTAAGGGTTGCATTACCTACAACACTTGGAAATTTGAACCCACTTGTTTGCAAAAGAATGTCCAAATGGGGAATTTTGTTTCCAGAAGGATAATTGCCCAACCCAAGTTGCTCAGAGGACAAAACTGGAAAATTGATAAAAGAGACAATTCTTAACCTGGCCATCACAGATCCCAGAGTCGGGACCTCAATGAATTTGAGAATATATGGCAGACAATTAAAGCCAAGCTTGAAAAAATACTACATGAAATTAAATCAATGGCTGATGTCATTGGTGTTGTTCGGGTTTCTTTCAATCTTACACCAGAGGACTTTATGAATCCATATCAAAGCAATTACAAGCTGTGATAAAAGTCATGGGTTTAATTAGCAAGTACTAGTATTTGATGTGTAAGTATTATTTTCTTGAATATTTTTGACAGGATACTTTTAGTTCTACTTGTCATAGACCAGAAGAGCTTATAGGATGACTTGTTGCCTGTCATCTATCATCCATTGTCTATTCATCAGCTGTCATCTGTCATCCATTGTCTATTCATCAGCTGTCATCTATCATCCATTGTCTATTCATCAGCTGTCATCTATCATCCATTGTCTATTCGTCAGCTGTCATCTATCATCCATTGTCTATTCATCAGCTGTCATCTATTGTCTATTCATCATCTGTCATCTATCATCCATTGTCTATTCATCAGCTGTCATCTATCATCCATTGTCTATTCATCAGCTGTCATCTATCATCCATTGTCTATTCATCAGCTGTCATCTGTCATCCATTGTCTATTCATCAGCTATCATCTATCATCCATTGTCTAATCATCAGCTGTCATCTATCATCCATTGTCTATTCATCAGCTGTCATCTATCATCCATTGTCTATTCATCAGCTGTCATCTGTCCAACTGTTAGCACTAGTTTGTTATCACCACTGTTTGTAAACTACCTTGAGGATTACAATGAAACTTTACAAACATATTCATTCCAAGGTCTAGTTGGTTTTAGATGAAAATGGTGCAGATCTGACATCCAATATGGCTATCACAGCAGCCACCTTTAAAATCTTGTTATCACTACTCTTCCTGAATGGAAAGTCATATCAACATGGGGTTTTCACCAAAATACTTCTTCTGATATCTTATTGGTTCTAAATGAAAATGATGCGGATCTGATATCCAATATGGCAGCCTTCTTGAAAATCTTTTTATTGCTACTTCTCCTTGATTGATGACTCTTATCAACATGGGGTTTCATCAAAAGAATTGTTATGATGTCTGGTTGGTCCAAAATCAAAATGGTGCCAATCTGGAATCCAATATGGCCACTATGGTAGCGATCTTGAAAATTTTGTTATCACTACTCCAATATAGAATGTCATATCGACATGGGGTTTTCACCTGAAGACTTCTTATTATGCATAGGTGGTCCAAAATGAAAATTGTGCTGATCTGACATCCAATTTGGCCATAATGAGAGCCATCTTGAAAATCTTGTCATCACTACTCCTCAAATACGGAGAGTCATCTTGACACAAGTTTTGCACCAGAAACGTCTTATAGTGTCTGGTTGGCTCTAAATAAAACTTAAGCCAGTCTGACAGCTGATATGGTCACCATGGTGGGCATCTTGAAAATTCAGTTTTTAATAGCAAAAATAATATACTCATCACTATTATGTAGCTTACTCTTTTTCATGCAGAGAAACCTCCTCCGTTTATTGTGAATACATCCTCCACCAGAGTGGAGAATTGTCAACAGGACACGGTCCACTCATACACCTTGCATGTCCATATGCAGAACAGTCATCTTTTTCAAGGATGCCATGTTAACGTACATGTGTCAAATTTGTGACCAGACAAAAATCGCTTGTTGTTGGATCTTCACCACAATGCGGTCTTCCTTCAACAAATATTATATCTTGGTGTTACATTTAACCTCTCCGTATTAATTTTACATGCCAGTAACCCTGACTCCCTTTCAGAAAATTGTTCTTTAAGGGACATCTTAGGTTACCATGCTGTATCGTACCCCGTAGAGGTTAAGGTACACTAACAAAAAATTTTTTTTCTTCATCTTTGTATCTTGATAATTGTTCTTGCGACTCGCGTCACATTGTTATTGTGTGTGTATTTGCATTTGCTCCTTAATAAAGGTTTAACAATTGAACATCTTACTTTACTGTAAAGAAAAGACAGGTAAGTTCCCATTGTTTACCTTGTGCATGCACTGCGGTGTATATAGCACATACAATATTATAAACAACAGGTGAGTTCACATGTGACATTTTATAACATTTTGTCATTATTATTCGTTTTCTTACAGGAAATTTATATTTCAGAGAACAATGTCAGGAGAGTCTTTGAGGAAGTGTGGCCACAAGAAGGGCCTTGGGACACTCACACAGACTGACTCAATTGTTCAAAATGCACATGGAAAAATCTTTTTGCATTTTGTAAATTACTGTCAACTGAAATTTGGAATCTAGCCAATTCCAGACACATATAGAGGGCAGAGGATACATCCCTCCCCGTCTTCTTCAGAATTTTCAGGTTTCTCTCTTGCAGAGCCCCAAGGGTTTCACTGCAAGATGATTAACTCTTCAGGTCAGTAGAGTAATTCCAGATCCCAGGAGATTATGGGACCAATCTCTTTGGAGACACATGAGGCCCCTCCAGAAGGAGGGACTGAATGTTCGAGGAGTAAATTGCCTCTGCCCAAAAAGAGATAAGAAAACGACCACATCTCATATTCAGAGTAGTGTGTTGCTCCCTCCCATGGGAGGAACAGCACCACATGCCTCACATCCTGGGTAGCATGTTGCATCCTCCTACAAGGGAGGAGCTGCACTGCACCTAACACTTACAGAGTAGTGTGTTGCACCCTCCTGAGTGGTAGGAGCAGCACTGTACCCTTGATAGTAATGGATTGGATGAACAAGGTTCTGACATATCGATGTTGCCTGACCGGTGACTGGTCATTGGCCAGTGAGCATACTCCTTGGCTGGTGACTGGTCCAGTCACTGGTCACTGGTCAATGCCTGCTGACCAGTCACCATTCAGTTCATCCAGGTGACCAGTCAGTGTCAGCTGACCAGTCATTGGTCAGTTTGTCCCAGTGACTGGTAAGATCGTACTGGTCACCAGTCACCAGCCACCTGTCATCTCATACCGATTGCTGACTATTCACCGATCATCACTCAGAGGCCTCATGGTATGTGGATAGTGATCAGACCAGGTTCCCCTCTCCCCACTCTAGCACCACATTTTATACAGAAATGTGAGTCTGCCCACAGGGTTCAGACCAGGGAAAGGTATCCCCCCATTCCCTATTATCCCTATGAATCCTTATGGAATGTTGGGCTCTCCACCTCAAGGAATCCTGGACCCTGGATCCTGGACCCAGAGTAGTGTGATGCTGTGGCTCATGTACTGCCATCACCTCCTTGTAAGGTGGCATCAAGCAGGAAGGCTGGAGGTATAGCATCATCTGTACCATCCAGGACAGACATGCAGTCTCATCTTCCCACTGGAACTTCTAGTACACACAGAGACCCTACTCACCATAATAAGCTACAGGCAGTGGTGCAGAGTGCTCCTATGTTACCTCTGTCCCTAAGGGACATAGAGATGCCCAGCCACTCTCATGTTCAGAGTGCACTAGACGATGATGATGCTCTATCTATCCATGTCTACTCCAAAGAGTTTGATGTGGAAGCAGCTCCATTGACGCCTCCTATCAGCCTCACTAGTTCCTCTCAGTTGGATGAGGAGGAGAAGATCTTGTCCAAGGGTCACACTGCAAGATGATTAGCTCTTCAAGTCAGAAGAGCAATACCAGGTCCCAGGAGATTATCGGACCAGTCTCTTTGGAGACAGGGTGAGGTCCCGGAAGGAGAGACTGAATGTTCGAGGAGTAGACTGCCTCTTACCCACGGGCTTGTGCCCGAAACCATCAGGTGCACAGTCCAAGAAGATTCTCTCCATTTTGGTAAAGATCTCAGGGGCTCAAACACAACCAGACCTCCTGCTTCGTCCTCATTCCTCCACGAGTGAGAAAAGCTCTGTGGTTCCTTACAGGCCAAGAAATTGTTCGGCCACGTAGAGGGTGGTCCATTCTTCCCTCTACGCCGAGACATATAGTCTCAGCCTCGAGTTACTGGGGGGCCAGGGTTGGTCGAGTGATCTAAGGCGCTCGCCTCTACAGATCACTGCTATCTCGCCTCTGTCTGCGTGGGTTCGAGTCTCGGCTCGGCCAACATGGGTATGTGAGAAAACTTGCCAGTAGCTTCCTGTGGGTCGGTGATTCTTCCCATGGTTTTCCCAAGTTCTTCCTCCACCAAATATACTGGCCGCAATATATAGACTATCATGTGCTGAAAAATGGACTTGAACCCACAAAACCAAACCAAATCGATTTACTGGGTACATTCCCCGAAGTGGCCTATTAAACACCCCAGTTGGACACTGGATCGTCTAAAGTGGGTACCTCAGCTGGAGCGCGGACATGCCTTCCCATAAAGACAATTAAAGCTATTGAACAGAAATCCTGGTCGTTAGTCACCGTAGCTTCTCATGCTGACATCTTCTCTGCTTCTTCGTTCAGTATCATGAAGGAGACCTCAATGAATCCAGCCGCATTGCAGCGCGTGCTGGAAACAGTGGCCAAAATCCCCTGTCGTGCGCTTTCTGTTTCAGTCGTGTTCTCGGCGGAACTTCTGCACATCTGCCGTGATGTTGCGTTTGACTATTGGAACGTCTTACTTAATCATAGTAAAGACCTTCTCAGGGCTGCTCCTTTGGAAGTCGATAACCACTTTTGATGATTCATTCATACCGTTGCTTTCCAATATTTGAAGGATCATCAGCACAGCTCATTTACAACCGCTCCTGGACCATCGCAATTGGATGGGAAGCGTGCTAATGTGAATCGCCCCAGAGTACATCCGCAAAGTTCTTTAAACAGATGCAGCCTCGGTCCAATCCATAACCTCAGTTTAAACTCCCTCCTTGACAGTTGGGTTCAAGACGCGGTCGCCGAAGAGCCGCAAGGAAGAAGTCTCTAACCCTCCTTCGGTTCCCAGGGAAGGAGGGGGGACAGCCCTAGGGACTCAAACCCTCTCCTGCCGAGCATTCCTCTCCCAAACGTCCCCCTATGTGCTCGTCTATGCCTCATTTCAGAGGCTTGGTAGAGCATCACGGATGATGGTCGAGTCCTTTCCATTGTGAGCAAGGGTTGCCGACTACAGTTTCGGGAATAATTCCCTTTGTCAAGGACCCCTTGTCAAAAGACCAATCCGATCTGGTGAAATTAAAGGAAGAGCTGCACACCCTTTTACAGAAAGGGGCAGTCGAGAAGGTTCTGGACAATCAGTCTCCCGCATTCTATTCCCGAAACTTTCTGCTTACCAAGAAAAGCGGAAAGTTCGAGCTCTCCTCTATAAACCTGTTTCTTCTGGAGGAACCTTTCGAGATGGAGACCACATCCTCAATCCAGAACGCAGTGCATCCTTCAGGTTCAGCGGTCTCCATTGACCTTCACGATGCCTACTTGCACATCCTGATATTTCCTCAACATCGTAAATACCTCCGGTTTTGCTTAGATTAGGAAGCTGTTTCAATTCCAGGAACTGCCGTTCGGAATTGCTTCCGCACTCAGAGTCTTTTCCCGAGTTATGGGAGTAATAGCGTCATAATCTGATTCCTGGGAATTCCGAATCTCCAGTATTTAGACGACCGGCTGATCCAAAATATTCAGGTACAGTCCCTCTATTTTGATGAGTTCCTTTCCTGGTCTGCAATAACTCGGTTGGGTCTTTTACCCAATATCAAGAAGTCAGAGCTCATTCCATCTGAGGATTTCGTTTATGTCTGGAGAAAATTCCTCACGAAACAGAACTTAGTACGGGTCCCACGGGACCGGATAGAACGAATAGTTACACTTTTAGAGGCGCTACAAGCAAAGACGTCGTTATCCACTGGCTTTTACCTATCCCTATTGGGAACCTTGAACACCGCTATAAATCTGGTTCCCTTAGGACGTCTCCATGTGTCCCCTCTACAGTTTCTCCTTCTCGCAAGGTGGAAACAACAAAGTGATTCTCTATCAGCTCTGATTCCACTAGGACCAGATTTTCATAACCACTTGCGTTGGTGGATGAATCGGGACAGATTCCTGACTGAGGTCCCCATGCAATGCATTCAATCTCCACTCCTATCTGTTCGCTAACGCGTCAGATTCCGGTTCAGGTGCTCTAACTTTAATGAGAAGCTTAGGTCTTGTTCCGGTTTGTACCATTCTAATAAAAAAATACGTAACTGGGATTGTGAGATTTTACCTTTATCTTTTATATTATATACCTTTTAAAGAATGTTTACATCTTTACACTGTCTTTTATCTTGTGTATGTTTTTTTATTTATTAGAATTAATTATTTGTAGAACTCAACTTTTGATCAGCACAATATAGCCAGAATTGTGCTTATGTGCCATTAAACCCCATACTGGGAGAGGTCAAAGGTCAGATGTACAAAAATGTTAATTAATATTACATTTTCAAATATTTTCCGACCAAACTTTAAGTATGCGGTCATAGAAGGAAGGCACATGATATATGTGATGGATTTTGCATGATGACCCCTGGGTCACAGATTACTGGAGGAGGAGGGAGTGGGGTGGGAGACTTAGGGATTTGTGCTAGTTGCTCTAGTTTTTTTATTTTTTAAAATATTATTATTATTATTATTATTATTATTATTATTATTATTATTATTATTATTATTATTATTATTGTTGTTGCTGTTGTTGTTGTTGTTGTTATTAGTTAATTGTTTATCCTCTGTATTAAATTACTAGTAATGTTTCAGTTTTAAGAAATAATTACATATTAAATATGTTTTATACTTGCAACCCAAATTTTTCAATGCAAGTTTTAATTTTAAAATAGTACAACGGTTTTCCTTTTCTGAGTAAGGAGAAGTCTGTGACAGTTGCGTATGTACTGACATCTGTTACCAGTTTCTAACATGGCAGCGCTCATAGAACATGTGTTACTCGCGTCATTTTCAAGTCAAAATGAATTTCTTGGAGTTGAATCGGGGAATGAAAATGGTTTGCTGACTGTCACGAGGCGAAACAAGGGCGTTGATGTATTTAAGGTTTGTTATGTCCTCCCTGAAAGAGGGCAGAAAATATACGTATCTGTATATAATACTGGACACACCTCGAAATTGAGTATCGCCATCTGGGTAGTGCCAGGGAAACAAGTTTTACGTTCCACTGATGTGCTGGCTTGAAAACAGCTATCTGGCAAACTGTTTCAGTCTTTGATGGTTCTAGAGAAAAACGTATGTCTATAAACTAATGTTACAGTGGAGAGTATTTAGTTTCTGAGTGTTGTTGTGATAGGTGTATAGTCGTTTCTCATATTCTCGCGGGTTCCATAATCTCGCGGAAATCATATTTCCGTAATAAATACAATGGTGCGACACCTTTCTGTTCTTTATCCCAGCAACAGCATAACAAGGAAGTGATCAAAGAGTTTGAACACCAAATATCAAAGAAATGTTTCGTTTTGTGGTAAGTTGGGAAGAAAAAATGAAAGGATAGATAAAACAATGAAAGTTAAATCCACCTGTATACCCTCCTTCACCACTACACTCCTACCAAACACAAAAACAGTAAATACTTTTCCCAGTTAACAGAAAATGGTCGTCTGCTTGTCAATGAATGTTACTGATGTATCAGAATCACATGACAGCTTACCGCATCGCTCGGTCAGGTGAACAAAAGTCCGGTAGAAAATAAGGACCATAACTCTGTTGAATCCTGCACATTTCATTAAAACACTCTGTTGCTTTTATTATAAAAATATAAATAGTAATATTTCATTATTATTTCATAGTAGATGTTTTCATATCTGATAAAGTGAAAATATTGCATAATTATGAAATTTGTTTATTAATTAAGCATCAAACTAACAAGGGTAAAATTTTGTAACAGTATGATTTGAATTGACTTTAGAAACATTCAACATTCGAAGTTATACTGAACTGACCACCCTCCACCCATCACCCACCCTAACAAATAATATATCATGTCAATGACCTGAGTATTGTGGATACTTTTTTTTTACTTTTGATTCGTGTTATTACCCTTCTGAGCCACCTCATTTAACGCAACATTATGGTAACCTCCCTTTAAAAATGATGGCTGTCACCTGGTGTTTTGATGAGTGGAAAATAAACTCTAATCTTTTACTGCAATAAAAATATATTTGTGCCAAATTGGAAACAGATGTTAAAGAATAAAACAACAACAGAATTATAGGCGGGTGAGTCTTTTTTAATAATTTATAACAGTTCAATTCGTTAGTACCACGAGATTAATGACGGTATACAGGTGTGATTATACGAAAAATAATCATGGCCTTGCACTGTTATCTGACTGTACTATTATCTATATAGGGATTGGTTTAATTTCTCTTCTACAGCATGCGAGGGTATCCCAGCTTAATGTTTTCATCATGTTTGTAACACTACACCACCTTCTGTAGTCACTGTACAAGAATATTGGATCTTTGCGCTGGACAGTTTCCAGTTGGTTAATGTCACTCTTCAGATAGGTGTTAAAAATGGTTGAGCTATATAATATTTCATGACTGAGTGTCCTAGGCATTTTTATGCAGGGTTCTTGAGGTTAAGTGTGTCTGATTTAAAGTTTCTACTGATGAAACCCAGTGTGCTGTTGGCTTTGCTCTGTTTTATTTAATGTGTTGGTCCATTTCAGGGTATTGTTAATGATTATGCTAAGTAGGGATTTTCTTCTACCCTTCCGAGAGGTGATCACATAAGGTATCATTAAATAAACTTGGTTGCCTTGATCTGCTTATTCTAAGCATATAGCATTTAGTTGCATTAAATTACATTTCCCAGTTTTCAACCCATAGTTTGAGAGAAGTTAGATTATGTTGGAGTTTAATGTGGTCTTGAAAAGAATTTATTGGTCAGTAGAGAAGATAGTTATCTGCAAATAATTTTATTTGTGAGCTCATGCATGCAGATCTGTTAATTATGTAACAGGGGAATAATAAAAGGACCCGGCACCTGGAACACCTGATTCAACCTTTATAGATGGGGAAGCTTCCCTGTTGATGACAGCTCTTTGGTATCTGTTGGAGGGAAAAACTAATGCAGAAGTATATGTCCCTATTGATGCCATGGTGATCCAATTTGCATAATTGTCATTTTTGTGGAACTGTATCAAAAGCCTTGTTGAAATTCAGTATTGCCACATCTATCTACATTTTACCATCATAGAATTTAGCAAGGTCATTGACTGTGACCAGTAGTTGAGACTCACTGAAATGTCCAGAACTAAAGTCCTGTTGGAATTGTGACTAATCTTCTACTTTTCCAGATGTTTTAGTATGTGTTCGCAGATGATATGCTCCAGAGTGCAAGCATGTAATGGAAACTGGTCAATAGTTAATTGCAAGATATCTGCTTCCATTTTTAAAACTTGGAGTAATTGGGCAGAGTGCCTAACAGAGTTCTTCATAGGATTTTGAAAGTTGCAATCCAGACCTCCTTCCTTGAAAAAAGTTGAGTCCCAGCCCTGAAAATAGGATCCCCAATAATGATACCTTTTTTCCTCGCAGTAATTAAGAATATTATGTGTAATCATAATGTCACCTGAGTATAAATGCCATCCGATTACTGATGCTCATTCATTGAGTAATATTTAGCATTATAAAAAATGAAAATCTAATGGAGAACAATGATAATTATGATTATTTGTGATGTTACAACTTTAACAATTCTCAATGGCTTTACCTTGCCATTCTTTAATTTTGTGTTCAGCTAGAAGGAATTAAGGAAGAGATTAGTTTCTTTTCTATATTAATTTATTTAATTAGCCTAATTTCATTTCAAATCAGTAAATTTACAAAGACATTGGAAGAAGAAACATATGATGATATTCCATTCACTTTTTCATTTCTTCTTGAAGCAACACGACATACTATTCATCTTAAGCAAACTTTCACAAACATCTCTACTGCAGGTTTATAATAAAAATCCTTAAGTTCTGGACCATCCTCCATCATACTCTTCAATTGTTACAGTTTCTTGTTTTCAGTGTCCACAGTCCTTTGTCTTGATACAATTATGTGACAAGAAACCTCGCTCACAGGCTAGTGACATTATAGGTGAAACCCACAACACTTTAGCTAAAACAGGCTCATCTGCAGCTATGCACTTGGGACCAAAGAAATTATATTAAGTTGCAATTGGAAAAGTGCATGTGTAGTAATCACTCGGAAATCAAAGTATATCTGTACATGACAGAAACACAGCTGATGTATGATGATTAACAAGAGACCTTTTATTCCCTGACTAACAAAATGAATCCCAAAATCTTAGTACAATTATTCTAAATACGGTATACAATAAATTGCAAGTGTTCCAAACATTGTAGAAGGATTTAAAATATGATGGATTAAAATTGTGCTGAGTGATGCTTATAAAAGCAAGGTGTCTAAAAGCAATTAGTCTTATGATCAAAATGATCATTAGGCACTGACAATCAATTAACCCTTTTCATACTGAAGCCTATTCAGACAGGCAGTTGTATAGAACTGGAAATTTTTCAGTCAGTGGTTTATGCAGCATGAGAGAATGCAGTGACGTTAGTTAATTTGGCTTTACAGTACAATTTTTTGAAATTATTTTTCAATGTTGTATACCATTTTAAAAAGCATAAAATTGTCCTTAAGGTCATATATTTCTTGACTGAAAATTTTCAGACGTAAAACTTCAGTTGAAAGTAAAGTTATGTAAGCAAAAATAAATGCTTTACATTTTTTTGTAATAACTTACTTTCAATGCAATTTTCCTATCTGCAATATTCATTTTACCTCCTCTATGTAATTGTATGAAATGGGGGGAATTTTATACCATTTAAGAAGGTGACAAAATAGTAAAAATCCATCAAGAATATCTAAAGTTATTACAATTTTATTAAATTTACTCGCATGAGAATTGGAGAACAAAAAACAGAATAATCCTTACTGGTAAGTCGACAAAGCTTTTCATTTTGGTTCAGTGTTTTTATTCCACAATAAATTTTAATGTAATAATATAAGAGTTATATTGGGTGTATTTTGGTCCATTTCCAGGGATGCAGGAAATTTTCATAATATTATGCACACACTCAGCATCGGTATATGTGCAAACTTTATGAGAAGTGAAGTTCTCAGAATGTCCAGTTAGCTTGAAAAGCATCCACGTCTTCATTATCGTCAATATCTGAGTCAAAAATACCAATTAACTATTTATCATCAGCTCAGTTCATTTGATGCAACCAAGATAACGATCCCCACTGCCTAAAATATAAATTTCCCCCACAAAATTGTCTAAATTTTCATCAAAATCGGTATCAGCATCACGACCGCTTCAGTGCTGTCCGCCATTTTGAATTACACACATTAAAATTCAGTTTTGAAATCAAATTTTCTACTAACCAGTTCTCATCATCTCCGTTCATTTCGTCGAAGTGAAGCTCACTATATGCACTGCTTAAAACATAAAGTTTCCCCACAAAATTGTCTATATTTTCATCAAAATCGGCATCCACATCACTGCCGTAAATTGCTGTTTCAGCGCTGTCTGCCATGTTGATCTCCACACATTAAAAGTCGTGTTTGAAATCAAATTTTCAAATAACCAGTTATCATCAGCGCCGTTCATTTTGAAGAAGTAAAGATAGCGATCCCCACTGGCTAGAATGTCAATTTTCCACGTGAAATGGTCTTGATTTTCAACTAATTCAGCAAGCACATAACTCTCTTCAATTCCCTCTTCAGAATATCACTGCCATATTTTATCTCAGCACGTTAAAACTCGATTTTGAAATCAAATTTTTATCAGTTTTGGGGTCTTTTAAACACAATCATGCAACAACATGTGTACCTTCTACCTTTATTTCCTTCTTTTCAAAAGAGTACACGTAAACTGATGATGTTTTATACAGTTAAAAACATGTCTGCAAATGTTGGTAAGGAAATTTAGTGAACATACGACCGGAGTCATATCCCGCTGGCAAAGGTAAAGTACGACTGGGGTCGTATCCCGCTGTTAAAGGGTTAACAGGTATCTTACTCTCCTTATCTGCTAAAATCTGTCGTATACGGCTTCACCTAAACCTTTTACAATCACTTGAACTCTGTTTGATAGCCCATGCGTTGCATGATTGATACACACTTTGTGGAAATAGCTAAAATAAAAAGAGAAGTTCGCTGACAAAGAAACTTGTGTACCAGGGACTTGACTGTTGGAATTTTCATACATGCAAAATTAAAAGTATGTGTATTTCAGTGTGTCGGAGAACCCTGGCCTAAGGATAATGACTTGTGAAAAATGAGAGTGAGTGCTGATGCCATACTGTACATATTTAAACAATGGGCTTGCCGTCAGATACAAATTTAGTGGTTCAAGTTTTGTATTTCTTCACATTAATTTAAACAGAAATTTAAAGGTGAAGCACTTTATTAGGATTGCACATCTAGAATTGAAACTATTGAATTAAAAAAATCTGTTTATCATAAATGAAATTTCTGTGACAAGTGAATTTAAAAACCCAGAGTTCTTCCCCTTGTAAAATTATCCAAACCAGATAAAAAATAAATGTTAGAATATAAAATGCTTAAATTTCAATAGAACAGTTTATAGAAATTAGCAAAGTAATACATCTTAGGGATTAAAATGACAAATTTGTCATTTATAATTGAAGAAAAAGTATAAAACAGACATAGTGTTGTAGAAAATGTACAATTGCAGGCTAGCATGAACTATGTGCAGTATTGTAATTAGGTATCAGAATATCTTTACACAGTTATAGATATGTGTTTACAAGTAATTGTGTTTTTTCTAATACTGATTTTGCTCCTATAAGAATGTATTTCTTGTAAAAACTGTGTCCAAGTTTATAATATTATTTGCAGAGAGTTATTTCTGAAAACTTTGCCATATTTGATATTCTTAAATATTTAGAAACAAGTTTGATATCTTTGGTGAAATAGAGTTTTATAGTTGCTATTACTGCCATGTTGAAGTGCCTAAACATTTATAATTTACGATAGCACATGTATTGTGAATTTATTTTATGGCACTTCATATATTCAGTGCTATTATTCAGAAATTATTTTGTTTACATTTTAGCTTTTAATTAAAAAGAATACAGCAATATGCTTTTTTCCAAAAACACTTCCAAATTAAATTACCAAGAGTAAATAAGCCTATGACTTTAAAAAAAAAATACCTGTGAATTTTAATTTCAATTAATGTGAAAGCCATTTGACTCTGTAGACCACAGGTTAAAGCTTCATGTGTAAACTTAACTTTTAAAGATCTTGAATCACTTTGATTATGAGCAAGAGACTGCATATTAATTATGCCTATATCTTTGGAAAGAATTTTTATCAGATTATAGTAAAATAGATAAAATCGACAAGATGTAAAGTTTGGTAGATAGTTTACAAAGGTTGTGTTCATACAATACTACATAATCCATCTTTGTGAAATGGTCAACTGTTAAGTTATATAAGCCAGGTGAGAAATATCAGGCCCACTTGTGCCTCTTGTTTAACATTGTCATAATAGATTATTTTGGTTCCTTATAACTAGGAAGCTGACCAGAAGCTGGTAAAAAGCTGGTCTGTTCGACATGGCCTGACCCTGACCAGTCCAGTGAAGTGGTGCAGTAATGCAGGGTACTTCATCAGTGTAGTAAATAATCAGGTAAAATAGGATAGTCTCCATGCATTTTAATATAAAGGTCATGCATGAACATAATCAATGATATCTGAACAGATTAGAGTACACTTTTTCACTTGTCAGGTCCAACACTAGGGGGGCAATTTAGTTGCCCCAGTGCCTGTCATTTTAGCCAAAATAGACAGGGATAGCAAATTTGACATCACCTATTCTCAAGTTGATGTCTTCAGGAACACCCTCTTTTTTTCCCATTGAATGCTTTCATATTCTGAGTACAATATCAACTCTTGTGACTTTTTTCTGTTCAAAGAACAAATGAAAATCAGTTTCATTAGAGTATTTTCATGCTTTTGATAAACTTTTGTGTCAGTTTAATGAATATTTATGTCTGCAATTGCATTTCAGTTCTAGAGAGTCTCATAGAAAATTCAGACATAAAGTTCCAAGAAGAAGTACCTGAAATTCCATGCATTTGTGGCCTAATCAAAAGCTTTGGTGGTTTATTGACTGATTTCTATTATATAGTATACAAGGTTACTACATATTTCACCCTGTACAAGTAATAAGAGAATTTGTACCTCAATACCTGCCTTCCATTTTTTGTAGTAACCTATTTTTTAGGATACCGTCGTTTGGAAAAACAAAGTTCTATTACAACTTTGCTGAATCAAACTAAGATAAATGTTACTATTTTCATAAAGTTTAGTGAATATTTCTTTTGTTCTTAAACTATTGGACTCAATTTTTTTTCGTAAACCACTGTTTTAACATTTTAAATTTTGACCACTCTGCACTCACTTATCCCCATTTTCCCACCACTTTGCCAAATATGGGAGGGAAGTCACTTCATCCAAAGATTCAAGTCAATGTCAGAACTTAAAATATTTTCAGTTGGTTACTTGTCCTGCATGGCAAGTGACTTTAAACTTTTACTTGTCCAGAACAATTTTATTAATCCTACACTGTACATGATACTGAATCTGCTTAAAATATCACTTGACCAATCAAACGAGCATCTTGCAAAAGTTACTTGCCTTTCTTCAGCCACCACTTTTAAATACAGATGGATGACTGGAATTTTCAAGCTCTGAGTGTAAAATCAAAGCAAAATGTTTATTTGGGCAGAGTCTTCATCATATGTATATTAATACAGCTGTCAGGGCATATATGTTGATGGTGTTTGCAGATTGTTCTTTCTTGAAAGCATGCTATTTTGCAATCATTATTGATGTAAATTTGCTATCTTTTGTGGAGTGCTAATTGTTGTGGTTGCTATAAATGGTGAATTTAAAAACTCGGCAAACAGTTATCATTCAATGGAAAGAAGATGACCCTTTCCCCAGTCCATGGATTTAAATAGCAAAAAATATATCACTTTTGCAAAACGACAAAAAATGATAACAACGAAAATAAATTAATTAACAGTATTACATTCCACCATTTATCATATGCAAGTAGGATTTCTATAGTAAATCATTTAAGCAGGTCTTCAGATTCTGTATTTTTATCTACTTGTGATATCAATATCTAATGCAATTTTTTACTGTTTCAGGAGATTCGCTTTTGGGATAATGAAACATCAGATTTTGAAAAGGCTAAAAAGAAACATGTAAGTTGTTACCTTATTATACGTCAGGGGTCAGGTGGGGGTGGTATATAGTAATCCTCATGTCTCTTCGTCCATCCTTCTCTCCAGTACTCATTAGCGCAACTAAGTAGGTAGTAAACAACATGACCTTTATATGATAATTAGATTATGAAATATTTTTTCGTTAAATTGAAATGTACATCTTGGAAATTCATACTGCATTCTAAACAAAGCAATTTATAACTAAAATACAGTTTTCTTATTTCTGTTTCTATTTAAGAGGATGCAAAATGTCTGTCTGTATGTATAGGGTTTTACAGCACATCAGCACAGTCCTGGCTATATAGTGAAGAGTAAGTTTAGGCATCCCCCTCCAAAAAAAGCATACAAAACAAAGATACATGCAGAAAAGGGTAAAATCCTAAAAAATAAAAAGTAAACCTAACTCTTAAAAAAGTCTAGTGAACATGATTACAGATGCAGCCCAGATCAGGAAGGGTCAAATTAGGCAGTAGTACACAAATATACCTACATCTGTGCAAGTTAAAACAGAATAAATTAATAAAAAGTGTTTGAGAGAATTCAATCAACACACAAGTCAGCAATACAGAGTCTGACTGTTAAATTTTTCATGTTGTACATTTTGTGCTTAAGCCTACAGTAAAGGAGGCTACTAGCTCTAGTACCACTTGCATATTGCAGCTGGAGTGAGTTCCCGTGAAGTAACAGACCTAGGCCAAATATAGAAATGTCAACACAATGACTGCCAGGTTGTTCATGTTCAGAGACTTGGGACACCCTTAAGTTGCGTGTACTGTAAACACCATTTCTACCATTCATTTGTTACATGTTGCATGTATCAGATGTGCATGAGCTTTTATCCTCACCTTATGTTTTCCCAAATGTAGGCATTCATTATGGGAGAATTTGGAACCAACTGAACATCTTATTTGACAAATCGCTAAATCAGAGTTAACCATTCCTAATATTTACAGGATTCTTGACCTTTACTCCCGGGTTTTGATGCGTGGATTTCATATTTGACCCAAAGCTCTTGCATGTGCATTTCACCCTATGCATCAGTTTGACTCTCGAAAATTTTGCCTTAAGCCTCAAACACTATAATCAGTACTTTATAATAACCTTTGATCTTCTTGCTATTTGAACAACCAATCTTATGCATGGGCCTGACCTGCAAATCAATTAGCATTGTTCTCGTGAGAAGTTGTAAGGGTTGCCTGAAAACTGACATAGATATCAACTTTGATCTTTTATTTTGAGAAGATAAACAAATTGTTTGAGTGACACTGATTGAGATAATTGGAATTTAACAACTTTATAAAGTAAGACAGCAAATCGGCTGAGATGACTAGAAATTAAAAATGGCAATGGAAATCAAAGAAAATTGATTGCGGTAAGTAACACGTGTTTCTTTTGATGATGCTATAATATCTGCAAAAGACTTGTTGTAATTATTGATTTCAATTGATTCTCAATATAATTGGTCGCGTGTCTGGTATATAAGTGAATTATTTCATATTTGATCATTTCTAACATTACTGTTACACTGTGTACATCATTCTTTATTATTGATTGTGTGATATCGTGTTGTATCAGATTTGGTTTTCAGATTTAAGTATTGCATATAAATACAATGGCTCAGAGGAGTATTTTGACTTATTTCTCAGGGAAACGTCAGCTTGGGACTCAGACTGAAAAAGAGCATCGCAGTAAGAAACAGAAAGAAGGCACTCCTTCAAAATGCATACGAAAACCAAATCTCCATCATGAATGAATCATGCCAATTATGCAAATTGATTTATTAAAATAATTGTGGAGGGTCCTGATATGAGTGGTTTCAGTGTTAAGAACATTTTGAAGCAATTTGAAATGTCAAAAACAGCAAAGGAAGTAATTCATTTTTTGAAGTAACTAATTTTTTTCCATAGTGGTTTATAAATACTGCATGTGATGTTTAAATTTTCTTTTGGTCTCCTCTTGATATTTTGTTATAATTGTGTTGTTTGTGTATTTAAAAAGATTCTTTGAAGCTTTCTGTGTTTGACAATAAATGTAAATGAATTTTAAAAGTGTGTTTTCTTTCTCCATGTCGTTCTCATGACTCTCGGGTTTAAGATTTTGACTATTAATCTTCAGATTCTGACTCTTGGAAATTTCAGCCCAAGAGTCATTGACTTCAGTTTAATATCCTAAGGGAAACCATGTACTTATGATAGCAATTTTTTTAAAATCAAAGATTTGTTTTCTTCAATATGTAACCACTTTATTACAAACTGATATTTGGTTCATAGTGAAAATGAAAATTGGTTTGAAAGACAGTAAAGTTATAACAGTGTGAATTTGTACATGATGCATAATAAAACTGTCCAACATGACCAACTAGCCAAGGCCGCTTTATATTCTGTTGAGCTTAGCATCCCAAATGTTGTTACTGATTAGTCCTTACAAACTGCATAGACCCAGATATGCCGGTGCATTATGTGACAACAGATCTGGGTGTATGCAGTTGGTATTGGATTATACATGAGTATATACGGTATATAATAAATGAAACAGAGCCTTATATACTGAATAAACAAGGTTTGACTGACATCTGGTTGTAGGCTGGTGGAGCTTGGTGATTCATCAGTTGGAATAGTGTATGTTGGTCCAATATCTCTTCTTGGATTAAAATGACTAGCTTAAGGATTAAAAGTCTGTGGATGCTTGTAAACATTGTCATTTCAAACAAATTGGATATTTAATGAAAAACTGTCGTTTGCCAGAAAGGTCATTATGATCATTATGGAATGGTTTTACTGTGCAACATTTTTTTCGTTTTCATATATGTTACCTGATGTTACATCCATTGCCTCACCAAATGCAGCCCTCCCAGGACTTGTTTCCTCCTTGTCTTAAGATAAGTGTTATTGAAGAAACATATTTTACTCAAAAAATTTATTTTTCAAACTGGGAAAGTCCATGTTTATCACTTTTACCAAAGGTGTTAATTCCTTGAACAACCACTGTGAAATGTTAAGGTTTAAAGTTGCATTTGGGTTTTTATGAAAACTTTCAGATTATGCTCAGAATGTTTAGGCTTTGATAATTATTATTTAATGTGGCAGAAAGAACAAGTGAAGTTATCTTAGGGGTCAGTGAACTTGAATGAGATCAATGCTTACAAGCTGGACCACTTGCTGTAATACCTTTGATCTTGTAGGTAAGCATGGGCAAGAATATAAACCTACCACTTATGTTAATGCCTTTGATCTTATAGGTAAGCATTGGCAAGAATATTAACCTGCCACTTATGTTAATGCCTTTGATCTTATAGGTAAGCATTGGCAAGAATATAAACCTGCCACTTATGTTAATGCCTTTGATCTTATAGGTAAGCATGGGCAAGAATATAAACCTGCCACTTATGTTAATGCCTTTGATCTTATAGGTAAGCATGGGCAAGAATATAAACCTGCCACTTATGTTAATGCCTTTGATCTTATAGGTAAGCATGGACAAGAATATTAACCTGCCACTTATGTTAATGCCTTTGATCTTATAGGTAAGCATGGGCAAGAATATAAACCTGCCACTTACATTAATCTGAATAGAATGTGGTTTGCAATCAGTTAAGTAAGTGATTCAAGTTCAGAAAACCATTTAAACAACCATTTTAACTAGCAAGACCGATGGAAAATTATATAGTGCTGATAAAGATGCTAATTTTGCAGTTCAAGAAGGCAGAAGGGTTCACTGAAAGGGCAAATGGCAGCACAGTGCGGGCAGAGGGGCAGGCATTTTGAGGGGAGGAGAGGTGCACCCCTCTTTCTTTGTAGCTGGAGTACTCCCCTATACTTGAGTTTTTGTATCAAATGAAGCCCAAGTGCACCAGAAATGTAGCACTGATGAGATTGCAATATTCAGAATGGTAACTTTGAAACAATACTATATTAAACTTGATCCAAATATGTTTTTTCACATGTTTTTTGTAGATAAATTTTTTGTTTATGATCAGATAAAGAAATGTCAGGGACAAAGTTTGTTCATGATAATTACTGCCAACTTTTCAATAGTTAAGCCTTCCCTTCAGGTCCTACACAGAAATGCCTTAAAATAAATTATGTATAGTGGGTGGGAAGGGGGAGTGTTGATTTTGTTCGTTTTTTTTACCAGTATTACAAACAAAATAGAGACTATAAACTATGATGTCTTGATAAATGCATCACAAAGCATTCAACCAATGTTTCAGCTGTATGATTGAATGTTGTTAATTTTTCAGATAAACACATCGGTCCATCAAGTGTTAGTTGTACCAGGATGGGAGCCCATAGTGTTATGTAGTAATGGTACAGTGGATTTCCTGGAAAAGATCAGAGAGAGACTGTCAGCATCCTCATCTAGTAATGAGGTCTCTGATGATATACAGACTGAAGATGGGTCCATCACCTGGTGCAAGGCCATAGCTTTACATCAGCATCTATGTGTATTGCTTGTAAAACAAAGGAAGGTGAATAATGACCTGATTTTTGTCCAACCCATTTAAGCAGATAGTGAGAAATAGGTATCACTTTTTTGGCCAGATTGCAAAGCAGTTCGGGTTTATGGATTGATGATGTCTGTCTGGAAGCCCGTCCATCTTTTGATAATGCTGAGGTTAAGGTTTGCATTTAGGTCATTTTCTCAGATAATATTACTTGTCAAGTCACATGACTTGGTATGTAAATATTTCATGAGGAGCCTTACAGCCATCAGTAACAACTAGGTCACTGTAACCTGTATTTCATATTTGAAGTCAGGCAATAATACCATATCTTGTTTTCACTTGCGGTGGTGCAGGGTTCTTTTTTTTTTATTATTGAAAGTACTTGTCCCATGGGCTGCTGACATTTAAAAACTACTTTAATTATTTTAATTGACAGCCAGCAGCCTGCTTATCCCAATTCAGACGGTATATGATTTCAGTTTATTGTTCACTACATTTTGTCTTCCACTTCACAGAAGTATGCATTTAACCGTGTAATACATCATTAGTTTACGTGTACTCTCACCATTTAGAGGTGTGATTCAGCCTGTTCCAGAAAGATCACTTGCACTAAACATTCCAGTTATTTCATTTAAATGCAACTATTTCCAGAAAATGCCACATAATATGTTATGTCCATGTTAGTGCCTTACATAAGTAAGATAGTCTTGGTGCATCTGGATTTCATCGAAACTTTGGAAAAATTGAGGAAATGTATGATAGGAACTTAATTATTGTAGTGATACCTTGTAGCTGGCTGAATAGAATCACTTTACCTGTATAAATTGTGTAAGGTGCAATTCGGGCCATACATGTGATGTTTTTACACTGATCTGGGGATGTATGAGTGATCATTACTACTAAACAAGTAACTTGGGCAGATGGGAGAGCTGTGAAGTGCATGATCAAGGATTCAAACATCAGTCTTGCCTCCAACGCTGCCTATGTCAGCAGTTTCCTTTTGACTGAATCCCTGAAGGTGGAAAGCTTGCCCATTCAAAAGAAAATTAAGCAGTCATGGTCATCACAAGCTTCTCACACAGCACCAGCCGCGATGTCACCCTTGTCACCTCAAATGAAACAGATCTTCTCTGCATTTCCTACTGGGCTGGTCCAGACATGGTACAGTGGCCCATCTGGACCAATAGTAGATATACTATCAATACAGACTCACCCTATTGTGATCTTTCCTGGGATAGCCAGTACTGGAATTAAGCACCAGACACCAACTGGTTGTAGAGCACATCAGCTCTGTCACAGTCTAGACCTACGCCTTTGACTTCTGGGACTGGATACAGTGATATATTTTGTCAGTATACCCAGTCCTGGCTTCAAGACACAGATATTGCGTGACAACTGATCAGTACTGACATGGTATGGCGGCCCACCTAAACCATTCCTGGACATTCCATCATCTCATATAGATCCTGGTATTGACTATGGTTATCATTCCTGATAGCTGTTACTTACCTTAGACACAAAAAGTCAGCCAGCTCCAGACAATGTATTCACCTCTAGCATATCCTAGACCAGTGGTTCCCAACCTTTTTTTGTTGCGACCATAAATTGGCTACCAACTGGACCTCCTGACTCTCAGGCTTATGATATGATTTAAGAATTATCTTCTGATGATCCTTCGGGATCCTACTGAGGACCCTCTGTGACCCTGATTTGATCCATGACCTGAGGTTGGGAACTGCAGTCCTAGGCCAATGCCATCTGGCCTTGGAACTGGATATGGTGATATATTTTCCTGGTATGTTCTGTCCATAGTGACATAACCAGAGCATCCCTTCACAGTATAAACTACTGGGACAGTATCATAATGGTGCAGCAGCCCACCTGAAACTTTCCTGTACGTTCCATCACCTCATACATACCACAGACAGGTTATGGTGATCATTCCCTTAATAGTGGGTACCAGACTTGGGCACCAGAAGTCAGCTGGCACCAGAACATGTCTCCTGCTCAAGCACATCCCTGCCTATGCGATCTGCCATCGGGACCAGGTACGATAATATTTCCAATGGTATACCCAGTCCTAGGCCTAAAACACGGACAGCATTTGGCACCTGGACATGATTTGTCAAGTTCCATCACCTGGTCACACCTTGTTCAGAACCATGCCATGTCACAGATGCCCAGTGTAACCAGCACTTGATTTGCTGAACCATCTCCCACACTATCCAGTACCAGACCCATGGAAGCATCTTGGACCAGCACCTGACATGTCAACCTTCTGCCCTCCTTCCAAATGAGTGAGGTATAGCCCCATCAGAATATTGTAATGGGCAGGCAGTCTAGCCTCATACCTTTTCAGTAAATGAAATTTATTGATTGTAGAGCTTTCAGTGTTAAAGCAGGGGGGTGGGTGTCGTCAACATTTATAGACAATTCTACTAATTTCTTCATTAATATATCCAATGCCAAGCAATGATTGGTGTGTTTTCCATTTATATTTCATGTTCGCATATAAATTGATCCTAATAATCCTTTAAAATGCTTAAATTCATAATTTTGTTTTAAAAAATCGACAACATAACTTTATTCATCACTATCAGCATTGTTTTGAACACTTAGGTAGTTATGTCACTTAACAGTTGCTTAAGGTATTGACTATACAGAAAATAAACAAGGATATTGCAAAGTTTGACAATCTGAATATATATTTAATATTCCTACATTTAGCTAATACTCTTAGTAATGTAGCTTTTTTAATCACATAGTCTTAATTAATGTATTGTTTTGTTGTTATCAGTAGAAAAATACAGTTTCCCAGTGAGTGTGCACTTGCAGAATTTTTCCCTGCTGTTGCTATCCATTGATTGGCAGAATTTTCCTTGCCAGAATTCTGCAGGGGGTATATAAATGCTTTTCAGCATCTGTTCAGGTTCCCGAGGGTCGCATCATAGGTTCTTTGCACTCAGTCTGTGGGAAAGTTTTTACTAGTATTTTACTACAAATTAAATATAAGGCAGTGAGGTAACTCTTATGCTTATTATTTGGGCGGGAATCAGCAATCGACAGTTATTTCACAAAATCTTTACCAGCAAGAAAAATAACGTTTTTTTCTAGTAGTTTTGATACAGGTCTAACAGTAAGTTCAGAAATCTTGCATCAAGATAATTGAACATTTTTAGGTAATTTGTTGCTTCATCTTGATATTTTAAAAAATTGGCAATTTTAGCATAAAAATTTGCCAAACCAAAAATTGCATACAGACATCACTATTCATGAAATCAAGCATTTCTTGCAGACCTTATAAAAATAATAAGTATTACAGTTCAGCAGAAATAGGAATTAATAATAATAAATAATAAGTGCAATTTTGATTGTGAAGTCGTTGAGTGTTTCTCAAGGCTTTATTGACAAGTTATTCCTTATATTCTAAAGCTGATTGAGTATTTCTCAGTTTTTATTGTTATAGATATTGAATGTTTCTCAGTTATTATTATTATAGATATTGAGTGTTTTTCTGTTATTATTGTTATAGCCATTGAGTGTTTCTCAGTCATTATTGTTATAGCCATTGAATGTTTCTCAGTCATTATTGTTATAGCCATTGAGTATTTCTCAGTCATTATTGTTATAGCCATTGAATGTTTCTCAGTTATTATTGTTATAGATATTGAGTGTTTTTCTGTTATTATTGTTATAGCCATTGAGTGTTTCTCAGTCATTATTGTTATAGCCATTGAATGTTTCTCAGTTATTATTGTTATAGCCATTGAATGTTTCTCAGTTATTATTGTTATAGCCATTGAATGTTTCTCAGTTGTTATTGTTATAGCCATTGAATGTTTCTCAGTTATTATTGTTATAGATATTGAGTGTTTTTCTGTTATTATTGTTATAGCCATTGAGTGTTTCTCAATTATTATTGTTAAAACCATTAAGTGTTTCTCAGTTATTATTATTATAGCCATTGAGTGTTTCTCAGTTATTGTTGTTATAGCCATTGAGTGTTTCTCAGTTATTATTGATATTTTAAAAAATTTTAATTTTAGCTTAAAACTTTGCCAAAACTTAATTGCATACAGAAGTCCCTATTCATGAAGTCAAGCGTTTCTTGCAGACCTTATAAAAATAATATGTATTACGGTTCAGTAGAAATAGGTGTTTCTCAGTTATTATTATAGCCATTGAGTGTTTCTCAAGGCTATATTTCAAGTTGAAACCATATGAATATAATTTAATTTAAGTCCATCTTTTTACTAGAGAATCACAGAGACCTTTTGGAGTTTAGGTCTAAGTTTGGCTGGACCTATATTCATAGGAGAGTTTATTGGCCACAAAGAGTACTTTATTGAGTGCACAGCAAGTTATTGGCCAGTACTGTCCCATAACCGTATGAATTCCATGGTGAAAGCCTTTCATTCAGGAGATGTTGTCTGGAAAGGATGCCATCATTCTTCCTGTCATCTCAACTGTCATCTATTATTTCAGAAGGCAAGAGAGAACCCAGTCCCCAGACCCAGGTCTGCCACATCCCAAGCTTGCTCAGGTTCCTTGCAGACTTGCCATCCCAACAGAATCTGCCAGTCCATACTCCATGGTCTTTTCACCCAATGGTCCTCAGTCAAATCTGTATCCACTTTGGTTGTCTTTTTGTTGTCCTTCTTGTGACAAGGTGGAACTCCAAGCTCCCAATCCTCATCTTGCCAGCTGCAGATCTTAAAACCTGGGTAGCCTACGCCTTTTTTTTTTCCAAATTGTAATGATGTTGCAAAGATGCCTTTTCCCTTACCTCTCCAGTTCCCTGAGTCTTGATGAAGTGAGTAAATCTGAGTGCTGACTAATCCTGATAACTCATCTCAAACCGGAAAAATCATGGATCGACTACTTCCTCAGTCTAGGGGCAGAGATTCCCTTGGAGAGTCCTGCCTTCTCTGTGCCAGGCAGTACAGCTGAACCAGCATGCCTATTTCATATCAAACAAGCTATCAGGAAGGAAATTGTTTTTTGAAATAGTGGGGGATAGAATGATTTCATAATTTGTACAACCTTGAAAAATCCTTGATTTTGAGGGGTTGACTTGAAAACTCCTTGAATTTAAAAAAAAAATTGATTTGATCCTTGAAAAGTCATTGAATTTCTCAAAAACGTTTTTAAATTTGCCCCCAAATTCCTTGAATTTATATGAGGGAGTACAAAAAGTTTAAACAGAATAAAATATATAACCTGTTAAAAATCTTTTTTTTTTATTTATGTTTTTTCCAAAAATAATAAATAAGTAAAATGGGATAAAATTGGATCAATTAAAACACACATGACATGTAGTTACCAGATGGAGTAGCATCCCTTGGTCATAGTGGCACAGTTATGTGTTTTTCTTCTACATTTGTGCCTTTCTTTGCAGTGATAACACATTAACATCTGAAGAAAGTTCAATTTTCTTAAGAATAAATGCTAGTTGTAAACTTTCAGAAGTCCTTGAAAAGTGCTTAAAAAAACTTTCCAGTGCTGTATGAACCATGAAATTGCTTGAGGAAAATTCCTGGACGCCTATGTATGGAAATGGAGTTTTCTTGCTGGAAGTCTGAGTATAGAAATGGAGTTTTCTTGCTGGAAGTATGTGTGTGGAAATAAAGTTTTCTTGCTGGATGCCTATGTGTGGAAATTGAGTTTTCTTGCTGAAGTCTGTGTGGAAATGGACAGTTTCTTGCTGGAAGTCTATGTATGGAAATGGACAGTTTTCTTTCCATGGTGTGAGCAGGGCACATATATTCTTCAATACCACAGATAGCTAACTTACTTCTATGCTCATCAAGGAAAAGAAGTTCACCCCCATCACAATTGAAGGCTACCATTCCATGATATCAAAAATGTTTTGCCCTCATGGAAGAAGTATGTAGGCCAGAATAAGATCTCTCTGCCCTTCTTGCAAATTCAGACTTGTCTTGACCAAAATCATTGGCCCATTGTCCAAAATAAAATCTTCCATGATTAAGGCACCCTTTGAACCACATTCCAGAGCATTCATGACTTAGCTCTCAAGCAAGACCAGTTTACTAATCACCTTAGCTACATAAGGCAGAATCATTGAATATACAGGCCTTGTTGATTGATCCAAACTATCTACAGTTTTGTCATGGTGTTTCAGTTTCTCGGTGTCAGTATATCCGGTTTGAAAGCAAGACAGCTTTTATCCTTACAAGAGAGGGTCAAAGCAATTCATTTGCTGGATGGTGGGAAATGTAGTTGTGTTATAACAGCAGAAACAGAAGTCGCTTTTTGTGCCAGTGTGACAGTTGTATAGTTAGATATCTTTATCTATTTGCCAGTTCATCTTTGAGAAAAGATATGAGTTACATCCCATTTCATTTTAGGGTCAGGGGTCATTTAATTTTTCAAACTTGTTTCTAAAGCAGGCAAAGTTTTGGTTCTTGGGTCACAAAAATAGCCATATACAGCTTTTGATTCCCAATTTATCACAGGTCTCTCACATTAGCCGATTGTCTTTTGATCTGGACAAGTTGAGCAACTTGATAATCCAAAATTTGTTTTTGAAGTGTGAACAGATATTTCCAAGCCTAATTTATAAAAGCTGGCTGTTCAAAGAGCCAGTTTTCTGTTTTATACTCATTTGTAAGCTGTCAATTAGTAGGGAAATTAGTGTTTTGTCATGGTGCACAAAACAAACCAAGATCAGTGATTATTTTAAGTTCAGTGATGATTTAATTTATAGGATGGATTAAAGTGAGCAGGATACAGTAATCTTGTGTGGAACATAAATTTGAGAGAGAACAAATATGTGTATTTCATGGTTTTGTTGAAAAATGCACATAAAACAGCCTTGATAACATAATAATAATAATAATAATAATAATAATAATGATATTCAGTGAATGGTATGTGTTCAAAAAACAATTTTGAAAGGTGAACCTGTGTACAGAGGTCACCTGTATACAAAAGCCAGGTTTGCCTTTTCCCATGGGTGGATGCTATTGACAGGTTTGGCTGTTATTGTTTTTCTGATATTCATTTTGTGCCAATACGAATATGTTTTTTGTAAAAACCATGTCTAAGTTTAAATTGTTTTTGCAGAGAATTATTTCAAAAATCTTTATTACATTTAAAACTCTTAAATATTTGGAAGCAAGTTTGATATGTTTGGTGAAATAGAGTTTTACAGTTGCTAGTATTGCCATGTTAAAGTGTCTGAAACGGTACTCATTTATATGTTATCACATACATTGTGCATTATTTGATGGCATTTTATATACTCAATACCATGACTCACAAATTATTTTGAAATTTGAATTTTGTACCTTTAGCTTTTAATTTAAAAAAAATACCCCAATATGTTTTTCTCCTGAAACACTTCCAGATTTAATGACCAAGAGTAAAGAAATCCATGGCCTTAAACCCCCACTCTCACCCCTGTGAATTATAATTTAAATGTGTGTTAAAGTCATGTAAGTCAGTGGGCCAGAAATTAAAGCTTTGTCTGTAGTTTATATAGGTTGTGTTCTTACAATACGACATAAGTCAGCTTAGTGAAATGGTCAGCCATTAAGTTATGTAATAAGATGAGCAATATCAGGCCCACTTGGGCCTCTTGTTTTTCCTGTCAGTATATTCTCTTTCTCAGATTGGTCTTCTTGTGTGATTGAAATATAGATTTAGAAACAAAATATAGTCTTGCCATAATAATATGACTGCCATGTATCTTTCTTTAATGATGCAAAGATGAGAACAAGTCAGTTCAATCAAATCTTAAGTGTGTATCTGGCAGTCTGGTTTATCCAACATTTTCAGTAGGAACAGTATGTGTCAGATCAGTATGATTAGACTCTAATTGAAATATAACCCTATAGAATATTGTATCTTGCTTACAGGATGACAGCAGTGGTTTAATCTTTCATATCCATTGGTACAACACAGAGACCAGTACATGGACCCATCAGACAACAGACCTCAACCCACCAGGGTCCCATCACCTTCACAGTGTAGATTGTATCTCACATAGGGAGGATATCCATGTGTATAGCTTGTGTAAGTAGTATGGTTTCACATCTCAAAGTAATTGAATTTTATTAATCTTTATTATCCCCATGATTTTCAAAGAAAAGGTGGGAATTTTGTTATCATGCCAGTGCAGACATGTGTGCACAAGTAATGTAGCACAACTTCTACACTGTTTAAGATGGAGACTTCAAAAATTGGGATATGATTGGGGAGGTCTGTAGATGTGTACAACAGGTTTGGAATCTGGATCTATACCATTATTGTGGAGCTGGGAGGTGGAAGGTGGGGTGTAGATAAATGTACAGTATATATGTATAATGGGAGAGGTATCAGTGAGAATTAGTGTGGGGATAATGCTGCTTTTGCTGCAGACTTGTCAGTGAGAATTAGTGTGGGGATAATGCTGCTTTTGCTGCAGACTTGTCAGTGAGAATTAGTGTGGGGATAATGCTGCTTTTGCTGCAGACTTGTCAGTGAGAATTAGTGTGGGGATAATGCTGCTTTTGCTGCAGACTTATAGTTTATTTTTTAAGTTGATTGTACACCAGATACCTTCAACATACACAGTGTAATCTGATGATCAGCTGTTGGCATAAAGGTGGTCTGTAATATTGAGGAAACTAGAGAATTAGGATTAAACCACCAACCTTGGATGATGATCACTTACTCTCATCTGTGCCCAAACCAGGGATCGAATTTGGGACTGATGAGATGTAAAGTTACCTATGTGTCATGTATTCAAAATTCTCAAGCCAACACAGTTTATTAGTGTGGTATTGGCTATTTCTGAATGTTGAGCACACATTGCACTGTGTACAGTAGTGACTGATATTCTGCTAACTGTATCATGTATGTAAAGGTACATTTGATACCATGTTGTCTTTATAAAATCTTGAGGCTCTCAGCAAATTCCAAACAGGTCATCTCATCTGAATGCAGCTGGGGCAGGGTATTTCCAAATAGCAGCACATTTTCAAAAATAAATGTTACCAGAAGCTAACATAAGAAATTAATTAATAATTGACTTACTATTGATGTATTTGTGACTGGGATTGAGCTTCACTAACAATAACAGGATCACTATGCTGTTCCTAAATATGAGGGGCCCCAGGTGGCCGAGTGGTCTAAGGCGCTCACCTTTACAGATCACTGCCATCTCACCTCTGTCTGCGTGGGTTCGAGCCTTGGGCTCGACCAATGTGGTTATGTGAGAAAGCTTGCCAGTAGCTTCCCATGGGTCGGTGGTTCTTCCCGGGATTTTCCCAGGTTCTTCCTCCACCAGATCTACTGGCCGCCATGTATAGCCTATCATATGCTAAAAAATGGCGTTAAACCCATAAAACCAAACCAAACTGTTCCTAAATACATCAGGTCTCATGTGTACACTGTAATTTTGGAGATTCATGCATAGTATCATTTAATTTACATATATGTAGAAAGCCTTGAGCTTTTTGGAATGGCTATACCAAAATAATAATAATGATTTTTCTTCTTCTTCTTCTTCTTCTTCTTATTATTATTATTATTATTATTATTATTATTATTATTATCATTATAACTATTATTATTGTTGTTGTTGTTGTTGTTTTTGTTTAAGATCTTATTTAGATATACATGTACAGTGTACTCCAATATTGATTATTTGTTAAATATATGTATTTCAATTTCAAAACTGTTAAGTAATTTGATAGGGAGTTTCATTCAGAAGTGTCTGAGCATGCTGGTATAATGCAATGACTACGATTTGAGAGGCACTATGAATAATTTCAACATGTGAGAATGACCTCATTTTTTTATCTTAGCAAAGATTTTTGGTGTATCACCTATTTCTGCAGTATTACTGACTTAGCTGGTGATGATGCGGGACTTACTGACTTTAACAACAAAAATGTGTGTTGTAATAGACAATCATCATAACATTAATTTGGAGGGCAAAGCAAATTTTCCTAACAGCAGACAATGCATCCAAACTAGATAGGAAATCTTCATACTTAAATTTATGTACTACACATTTTTAATTTCCCAAGGAAGGAAATGTGACAGGGATTCCTTACATTAATTTTATGATTACTGCTGTTCAGGAAAACCAAGAGCTGCTCAATGGTTGAATATATTCAGTAATTGAAAGCGAATATATCCCCATATAGAGATTTTACATTTTAAATACATGACACCTGAGAAAGATGTTGTTTTTTTTCTCACATTCCTATATGTTGATGTTACACCTAATTTTCCTTAATATATTCCCCTTTTTTTTCTCTTGACAGGAGACAACCTAATTGTTAAAAATAATTTAAATAATATTTTAGAGTCATCCAGGTCGTTCCAGATTTTGTAACTTTAACATAATAGCAGCAAAATGTTCATATTTTTCTCATTGCTAAATTTTAATATTGTATAACTATCTTTAAAAGAATATAATTAAATTTTCTTATTTAGTTGTTCTGGCAAACGCAAGAAAATTATATTTTTTTAAAAATTCAAATTTACAGTATCTTGTTGCTTAGTGACAAAGTGCCAGTTTTTTCAATTTGTAAAATAAATGTTATAAAAAAACTGACATAAAAATAATAGATAATGTCATATATTTTAGTACTGTATGAAAATAATAGATAATGTCGTATATTTTAGTACTGTTTAACAAACATTTATTCTTAATATAGGGTCTAATGGAGACATTCAGCAGATGAGAATTAATCTACATTCTGTGAACCACAATAAGACAATACATATAGTTTCTGGACTGGGACGATATGCAACCATGGTAATAATCGACCATACCCATGCTGCAGTGGCAGGAATCAAGCAAGCAGATGAAGGTATGTGATATATACAGTGTTCAGTGTTGTAACTTGATCTGGGTGCTTGTATCGCATTGAGTTGAGACCCAAAGAATCAGATGTGGTCTTGTATCTTTCTACTGTCCAATGAAATTCGACACAAGAACCCAGATCAAGTTACTGTTCTGATGATGTTTTGTATTATATAATCTAATAATTATTTCATAATAAAAAGACAAGTTTTATGTTGTTGTTGTTCTTTTGCTTTGGTTCCATCCATCTATTAATATTGCATTTGAAGATAGCATAACTGTCATGCAATCATCGCTAGATAACATCATCTTTGACAGCAAGGTATCTATATCTGCATATGATGCACATGTGATACAAGGTTTCAGATCAGCCTCAAGAAAAGTAGCTTTTATCATGAGTTGTATAATGATGGGTATATAATAAAATTCAGAATCAAACACTGGAATTTCCCTTATTTTGACGCAAGCTTTCTGACAGTTTTAATGACATCATATCATATGGATTTTAAATTTGCTGATGTCAGATTAGCAAGTCATAAATGAATTCAGATTAGCAAGTCATAAATGAATTCAGATTAGCAAGTCATAAATGAATTCAGATTATCAAGTCATAAATACTTGTAGTTTATCATACCCACTAATTTCATACAAAGGTCAATCCATACAAATATAATTATTTCTTATTTGCCCACTGCTTGCTGTGGGGAGGGGAGGGGTGGCATGAGGGCATCTTGTTTTGATCCTGTTCATCCGTATATATATATATCCATCTGGAGAAGCTTGTTGGCTTGTTGGTGTGATTGTGAAAAATCCACTTAACATAGACCAATGAAATTTGTCAGGCATATCTGTATGCATATGTAAAAGACCTGATTAGATTTTAGGCCATTGCAGCAATTTTTCATTTTACACATTTTTGAACTTTTTCTTTTATAGGACCATTTCTTTTATAGGACCAAGACTTTTTTTAATGAAAACCTTGTTGGCACAATTAAAGCAGAAACCAAGAGTAAAACAAATGTAATTTAATAGGCTTCTTTGTATGCATATTTAAATGACCTGATTATGATGCATGCATATTTAAATGACTTGATTAAATTGTATGCATATGTAAATGACCTGATTAGATTGTTATGCCAATATAGCTATTGTTCACATTTTTACAAGTTTTTGAACTTTTGGTAGTGGTGGCATACACCTTTTACAAATATCCACTACCTCACAAATCCAGCCCTCCCATGCTCAATAAACATTAACCATGTCTTTTGACTTTTTTAGCAGTAAAAGTTCTAAAAGGTTGTTGCTTGCTGAGATGAAAGTCATATGAGTGTGATCTTCCTTTAGATGAAGAGGTTGGTGCCAAATCCTGTAATTTGCCTCTGCTTGTGCCAGGTCAGCATACTGTTGCAAGAGGCCTCGCAAATATCTCCTATTCCATAGCTACATAGTGGAGGTCAGCAAACAGGCCACCAAAGAATCAGACCTTGTGCAGGCCCAGCAACAAAGGGCTCAGCCCAGCCTTCAATTCCCAAGAGATACCAGAGAAGTAGGAAAGACCCCTCTAAGGCATGCCAGATGGGAAGACCCTCCTACAAATCTTACTACTCAGTGAGGTCTCAGTTTCCCAGAGCAAGTGATACGATATGGGGAGAGAAGGACCAGTTTTGACACAGTTACTCTCCACATCAGCCTTCTTACAGAAAATGATGAACGCTCATTCAACCTTCTTCCAACATCCCAGTTGGGGAAAATCTTCAACACTTTGTGGAGGAGTTGGAGAGACTCTGCCCTGATGACCTGTGGGTCTTGCAAATCATCTTAATGGGCCTCCCGATAATATTCATCGACCCTCCCCAACTGTTAAGAGTTCCCTTTGCTACAGACATGCCCAGAGACCCATGCAAGGCCGATGTTGTACAGCAGGTAATAAATACTTTTCCTAGTTCCCAAAGCCAATTGCAAGCTACAACCAGTCATAGATGTAAGTTGTCTCAGCCAACACATTTGGGCACCCAGGTTCAGAATTGAGATCATGAGTTCGGTTCTCAACACCATTCAGAAGAAGGGAGATTTTAAAAACAATCTAGATCTCCAGGATGTGTACCTTCATATACCCATTCGCAGGTCTTCCCAGAAATTCCTAAGTTTTGCTTTTAGGGAGACTATTTACCAGTTCAGGGCACTCCCTTTTGGTCTGAATCTCAGTCCCTTGGTCTTCATGAGAATTATGGATAGAGTTGTGCCTTACTTTAGAACCACTTTCACATCCTTGACATTTAACTACAATGATGACATTCTCCAAAAGCACACAGTTTGCAGTCTTTTGTACCAAGACTATAATCCCTTTTAGCTACTGGGTCCATGCTCGACTGGGTCTTGATGGCTATATTTCAGTTATCTGAACATAGCCTAGATACCTTGCCTTGGAGTGAGTCTCACACCTGGCTCATATACTCAATAGGACAGCTCAACACTTAAATCTCCAGTATCGTAGCTGCTTCTGTTTACCTTCAGTTTGTGGAGAGAGATGCATGCCTATCCATGTCCATGTTGCTAAAAGACCAGCACAAGGCCACCCCCAGATCTCAGTTACTATCTTCCAACTGCATATTCCACAGCCACATAGACGATGTCAGGAAACAGGCCATCCAAGAGGCAAACCTCACACAGGCCTAATGACCCAGAGCCCAACCCTTGTTTCATTAGAGGGACCAGAGATGTTGGAAGGACCCCTGTAAGGAAAACCCTCTTCCAAGCCTTACTTCTTGGTGAGGGTTCAGTTTTCTAGAGCAAGTGATGATAAGGCATGGGGAGAAAATGACCAATTTGGGTCCAGTTTCTCTCTTTGGCAGCCTTCCTGCAGAAAATGACATCATGCCCTTGCCGCGCTTTTGGAACATCCTGGTGAAGGGAAAACTTGAACCCTTTACCACAGAATGGGTGAGACTGCCCCAATGACCCATGGGTCTTGCAAATCATCTTGGAAGGCCTCCAGATCATGTTCCTCAACCCTCCTCCAGCTGTCAAGGGTTCCTTCTATACAAATGTTCCCAGAGACCCATACCAGGTAGACATCCTGCAGCAGGAAATAAACACTCTCCTCATGAAAAGTTCAGTAGAGATCATTCACAGCACAAACTCACCAGACTTTTATTCCAGACTTATCCTGGTTTCCAAGGCCAATGGTAAGCTCCGACCAGTCATAGATCTAATCTCTCTCAACCAACATATTTGGCCAGTCAAGTTCAGAATGGATACCCTGAGATAGGTTCTTTACATCATTCAGAAGGAAACTTTTGCAGTCAGCCCAGACCGCCAAGATGTGTACCTTCATATTCCCATTCACAGGTCTTCCCAGAAATTCCAGAGATTTCGCTTTCAGGGATACTGTGTACCAGATCAAGTAACTTCCTTACAGTCTGAATCTCAGTTTCCAGGTCATTATGAGAATCATGGACAGAGTCGTGTCTCACTTCAGAACCAACTCCACCTCCATGACATCAAACTATCTGGATGACATTCTCCAAAACACAAGATGAGCAGTCTTTTGTACCAAGACATAAAATCCCTTGTTTTGCTCCTGCTTTGCCGATTGCTTATGAACAAGGACAAATCCAATTTTGTTTTGTCCAGCACTTCATTCATCTGGGCATGGAGTTCAAAACCTCTTTTGTTTAAGTTTGTCTCTCTGATGAACATGCCTTAAAGATCATCTTGATGGTGTCTTCAGAGTCAAATTTCAGCCGTAGAATTTCTTAACCTTTTGGGTCTATTCAATGCAGCTATGGATCTCCTCTTTTGAATGCAGCTACAGATCTTGTTTTGGACCACTTGTTCATGAGATCCCTACAGATAATACTTCAATCCTTTGATACTTCTATATTTTGCCCACTCTACCAAATGATCAAAGTTTCAGACTAAATGAGGTCCCATCTTGCCTCTCTTGAATTACAGTCAGCATCCCTCTGCAGGATCATCCTCTGGAAATCAAAATCTACATAGATGCCAGCATGACTTGTTCGGTTTGCCTATCTACTGCCCTTCTTTCAATCGAGCAGTTTATGGTCCCTTTAGGAACACTCCATGCACATCCTCCTCCTGGTGATGATGGTCATTGCAAAAGCCTTTTGATCACAGAAGGATATGTTATCTTGAAAGAGCATCCTGATCCTTTACAACCAATACACTGTCATCAGTTAGTCACCTCATCTTTGCCTTCTTGTTTGGGATTTTTACACATGATGTCATCATCAACAAATCTTCATTTGAGTCCATCATATAGGGGCGGGCATAATGTTCTAGTCAACTTGCTGTCCAGATGGAATCAACCAATTCTCACAGAATGGTCCATTCATCCCTCCATCTTCAGTTGAATCTGTGCCCACTGGGTTTTACCTCTTGTGCATCTCTTTGCGACAAGATGGAATGCCAAGCTTCCAACCTTCATCTGGCCAGTTCCAAATCCAAAAGCTGGGTAGTCAGTGGAACTATCTCAATACATATGCCTTTCCTGAAGTCACTCAGATTCCTGGAGTCTTGCAGAAAGTCAGGGAATCTGAGTGCAGTCTGATGCTTCCCTTATGTGGGAATAATCATGGATAAACAACCTACTGAATCTATATGGTGCCAACTGAAAGTCAAATTAAAAAAATATAAAGGATTCCACAGAAACTCTAGGAAGATAATCCCTTCCAAACAAATGTCAGCATGAAGTACAACAAGATAGAATATAAAGGATAAAGATGTTAAGATTCTGTAAAAGGTAAAAAATAAATAAAAGATAATGGTAATACATGTGGTTATATCTATCAGTTCCAACATGCGATTTTCATATTTATTTGTATAGAGATATCATCGCTTGATGTCACCAACAATCATCTGAATGGTAGGCATGTGGATATTCACAAGTTTTTTGGTGGTGGTCAGGGAGATAAAGAATGGAAAAGGAAGACAAAAGACTTAAACAACAAGCAGAGAAAAGAAAATTGCAGCAAAAGCAGTATGATTCTTTAAAACCAGTAGCAGTATGATTCTTCTAAAGCAGTATGATTTTTCTAAAGCAGTATGATTCTTCAAAAGCAGTATGATTCTTCAAAACGTAAGAGAAATGTTCAACAGGCATGGCTTGACAAATTTGTTTGGCTGGATTATGATGAGGAGTCACTTCATGTTAGAATTCACAGATGGTATCAGTGATGTCTCCAAACTTTTCCAGCTGAAAGAAGCACTGATATAAGAGGTTGCAATGAGAATTAAGGCTTTAATACAAAGACTGATCAAAATTAAATCCAAATATGGGAAGATGCTGCAGAAATTCTTAGAAAAAAGCAAGAATGGTGAATTCAGGGGTTTAAAAATAACTGGGGGACAAAGAGAAAAAAAAGCAGACAGAAAAGGAATTGACAAAGACTTGACAAAGACATTGATGCTTTCCAGACCAGTGCTGTCTTTTTCTTGGAAGACAGGTTTGTTAAACATCATGTTGGGCAACCTCATTCAAAGTTTAGTTTTTCTGACTTTCGCATGTGGCCTAACAACACTAGGAATCCAGAAGAATTCAGAATTTATGGAGACACAGAAATAGAGAGATTGGTGAGAATCTATTGCCCCGTACTTACCGATGAGGAAACAGAAAATGCTGAGGATGAATGGCTTGAGCTGAAAATGCACATGAATATCTTTAAACGTATGCTAGTTGTTGATGCATATTAAAACCTGTTCTCCAACCTTCAGTCTGTAGATCACATGAGACATATTCTGCCTCTGGATTCCATCATGCTGACCATCTCGCCTACTACAGCAGATTGTGAGAGAGGTTCCAGTTGTTTCAACAGACTTAAGACTAAACTAAAAACATCCACTATCAAGTTTGCTTTGCATAAACTTGGATGGTCCAGCTCTAACAGACTTCCAGTCAACAAAGTGTATTGTTTACTGGCTGAACTCTGGTAAGAGAACCAGACACACACAGGAAAACTACCACTACAAGTCCAGAACCTGAAAGGTTGGAGTCCCAACCTGACTTTACTTGCTCAGGGCCTTCATGTGACTTAACTTGCCCAGGGCCTTCATGTCACTTTACTTGCTCAGGGCCTTCATGTCATTTTACTTGCTCAGGGCCTTCATGTCACTTTACTTGCCCTGGGCCTTCATGTGACTTTACTTGCCCAGGGCCTTCATGTGACTTTACTTGCCCAGGGCCTTCATGTGACTTTACTTGCCCAGAGCCTTCATGTGACTTTACTTGCCCAGAGCTTTCATGTGATGATGATCTTGTACTTCCTGCTACATGTATCATATTTTACCCCAAATCTCAATGTGACTTTTGATCCATGCTGTGAATATTGTAAATAATAACCATCAGTAACAATTTGGAAATGATAATTGTTTCTTTCTACTTTATAAGTGGATTAAGTTAGAAGGGAAAAAATGGCAATACAAAACACAAAAATGGTAATTTTTTGTTTATTTGGTTTCATATTTACTTTACTTGTGAAAGTTTAGGTTTTCAGTCTTAAAATTTATACACTAGTCAAGGACAAGTAAAATGTATGCAGGATGAGTAAAAATTCCAAGTCACTTGCCCAGAATGTAGCTAAATGAAAATTGTTTAAAACCCTGTTAGGAGACTGGAGCCAGTGTCAACTCCAAACAAATTTAAATGGTCCCTTGTGTGACCTCTATAGACAGATTTCACTGTAACTTGTATTGCTTCCGTTTACACTATTATCAACATCAAAAGATGACATCATCTGTCATTACAAATGGTTTCCAAGATATCTTACACACAAGGACATGTCTTCTTCCTTGCACAGAATATCAGCTAATGACCTTGAACATCTGTTTAACTTCACCAGAATCAAAATTAGTTCAGCTTTGTTTCAGAGATACAATAAATATTTCTGTCACTTAATGACTTCCTCTTCAAAGCACAAATGTTGCCCTTTGACCTTAAACATCCACATCACACTCCTAACAAAATTTCATTCATTCACTTTGCTAGATTTTTCCATTCCTTCTAAAATAAATATTTTCTCTTTTTTTTTTTAGATTTTTTTCCTTCTAAATAAATATTTCTGTCATTTAATGACTTCCTCTTCAAAGCACAAATCTTTCCCTTTGACCTGAAACAATCACATCACACCTCTAATACAAATTTCATTTAATTTACTTTGCTCGATTTTTCCTTTCCTTCTGTCAAGTGCCGGTGTCACAGAATAACATCAATTGCCATCTTAGGGATGGGCCCAGACATGTTTCTTTTTTTCTTTCAAAAGCAAATCCCTTATAGTTCTGTATTAAATTCATCTCATCACCTTATATCAATAATCCTGTAAAAACATTATTAATCAAAGAAGATAAGTAAAATCTAAAGTAGGTCATGTAACAGTGAAAACTATCTCCAAGCTTGAAGCTGAATTTTTGGCCCATTTATTGTAGTATGCTGATCAGAGTCTCCCCACTGGATGTTGTAGTATGCTGATCAGAGACTTCCTACTCGATTTTGTAGTATGTTGATCAGTCTCCCATATTGATATTTTAGTATGCTTGTCAGTCTCCCCACTTGATATTGTAGTATGCTGATTAGTCTCCCTCTTGATATTGTAGTATGCTGATCAGAGTCTCCCCACTTGATATTGTAGTATGCTGATCAGGGTCTTCCCACTGGATATTGTAGTATGCTGATCAGAGTCTTCCTCTTGATATTGTAGTATGCTGCTCAGTCTCCCCACTGGATGTTGTAGTATGCTGATCAGAGTCTCCCCACTGGATATTGTAGCATGTTGATCAGTCTCCCTCTTGATATTGTAGTATGCTGATCAGTCTCCCCTCTTGATATTGCAGTATGCTGATCAGAGTTTCCCCACTTGATATTGTAGTATGCTGATCAGTCTCCCATCTTGATATTGTTGTATGCTGATCAGTCTCCCCTCTTGATATTGTAGTATGCTGATCAGTCTCCCCACTTGATATTGTAGTATGCTGACCAGTCTCCCCACTTGATATCATAGTATGCTGATCAGTCTCTCCACTTGATACTGTAGTATGCTGATTAGAGTCTCCCCACTTGATATCATAGTATGCTGATCAGTCTCCCCACTTGATATCATAGTATGCTGATCAGTCTCCCCACTTGATACTATAGTATGCTGATTAGAGTCTCCCCACTTGATACTGAATAACCCAGACTATAACTTGTATCATTTTTAATTAAAAATGAAGATGAAACACTAAATATTGAATTTGAATTATTTTAAAATACATATATAATGCATAGATTTTTCTACACCCATCCATTTTTAGATTGTCTTTATAGGTGACTTACAGATATATTTGTAGCTCACTATAGCCATGGTACATGTATAAGTAGGACCTACATTATTATCAACAGTGTGAGGGATAGGGTTTTAGAACATAAGAACTCATAACAGCTCCTATGTGTTGTCAGTGGAGTGTCATTCTCCTCATGGGATTCTTTCTCTGCCATATTGAAATTATACAAAATAATCCAGATACACATATGTGGCCAGTGTAGTGGTCCATTTATATGCAGTTAATCCCTCATTGTGTGGTGACATTTTTATGCCCCACCATGGCAGTGGTAGGGGCATAGAGTGTTACCTTGGTCCATCCGTATGTACATCCATACATCTGTCCATTACACCTTGGTTAAGGTTTGAAGTTAGGCCATTTAAGGCACTGTGGTGTACATCTGTGTTACATGAACATATTTCTTATTCATAAGAGGCAAACCAATTAAAGGTAATTTTAAAAAACTGCAGATGAATCTGGGGATGACTGTTTGATAATGTAAGCAGATGCATACCTTTACAGTGTTCATAAGAAGACCATATGCTGACCACCTCAAGCCATATGTACTAACATTTTTAGGCTGATACTTTGGTTTTACTCTTTTCATGGGGTAACAATTTTTGTAGACTTTGTGGTTGCTCTGAACCATGAATTTAAATACCCAGTCGAAAAATGAGCCACATGTGATGCAGAAAGACCCCAACCCCCCATTTTCTTACTGTTACATTCCTAGCAATAAAAAATCTCAGTTGTTTGTTAATTGAACTTGTTAATCGAACTTGATTGATGTAGTAAAATATTATCTTTTACTTGTATTTGTTTTATTATTAACCTTTTTGAGAAAAAAAAGACTTATAAAAGAATTAAAAAGCATTTTATATTGTTCCAGTCTAGATATATATATATATATATACAGTAACCATTATCTATAAGTTCCACTCACTGCCTAAACTGATACATGTTGTGAGATAAGTAAGGACAAAGAGAAAAGAGTAAGAGCATAAAGCATTAAAATACAAGTATTATTGAAAAAGAGCAAAGAAAACGAGATGATCTATGAAAATTAGATTTAATGCTTATTTATATTGTTCTCTCATTCAGGTGAAACTGCTATCATCAATAAATGTATGAAATAATTACTTTATTCTCTGCAATTCTCTGTTATTTAAGACTTGGTCGCAGTCATGATCCATCTGAAGGAATAATCTAGATAAAGCATAGATGAATTCAAACTTTTATACTTCGAATTATAGGTAGCAAACTTTCCTGTTAAAATTTAAATCTTCCTGAAATGACATCTCATTTTATCCACACATTTTGAATCTAAAGGAACAAGACTGTAAAATACTAGAACTATTGCTTGAAGCATAAGTACAGTCAAACCTGTCCTAACAGTCACCTGTGTTTAGTGGTCACCTGGTCACAACTGTCATTCTTATTTCCCCCTGGCAGATTTCTTATATAAATGCCCTGTATTTAATGGTCACCTGCTTTCAGCAGTCAGTGGCCAGGTGTTTGCTAACCAAACACTGGTTTTACCTTGCCTTAAGCGGTCACTGGAGCGTATCAGCAGTGACCTCTCCAAGTATTTCATATCTCGATTGTACTTACCGTAGCCCAATCACGCTGTCAGTCGAATTCAAAGGTGTTAACATGTCGGCTTCAAAAGCAAGGCATTTTTTGTCCTTACATGAGAGAATTGAAGCAATTCATTCGCTGGATAGTGGACAAAGTAGTCGTGTAGTTGCATCAGAAATGGGAGTCAGGCGAACTCCGATCAAAGGGAATATTAAGCGTAAGCAAGATATTTTGGCAGATTTTGAGAACAATGTTAATCTGGAGTGTAAGAGATTACGTACAGTCACACCAAATGAGTAGAGATACATGTACACTGCACTTGTGATATTCCCTTACAGTTTATATGCTACAAACAATAGCTGCAGGAAGCTTCTTTTCATTCTCTAATCATCAAAGGTCTCTTGCAAAAGCTGACTGTCTTTTTTTTGATCTCAGTGAATATGAGCAACTGCTTAATCCATCAATTGTTTGAAGTGTGAACACCTGTTTTCCAACCTAATTATACCAGCTGCCGAAACAAAAAGTCAGTCCTGTGTTTGACAGTCACAGGTAAGCTGTCAATTATTAATTTTATTTTGACACCATTTCTACTAATAAGTGATGGTTTAATGTACATGGTGGATTAAAGTGGAACTTTTTTATTTTATTATTTTGTTATTTTTCTTTTTTGCTAATTAGCTAAACTAAATATATGTATCTTGATAGCATACTACTAATAATAATAATGCTAATGCTATTTGGTGCATAGTACATGTATTTGTCATGAACCAAGTTTGAGAGCTGAACCTACCTTCAGAGATCTCCTTTCTACAAAGGCCACTTTGTCCTTTTCCCATGGGTGGTTGCTGTAGACAGGTTTGACTGTACTAGTTAAACACTTATGTATATACACTAATGTATATACACTAATTACAGTACATTACTAAAGCTCACACTTCACTGATTTTCAGATAAAACCACTAAATAAACATTGTGTCAATCAAGTCACCTCTTACGCACCAACATTTGTCACGTAAATAATCCCAAAATTACAGAATTACAAAAGTCTAGCTTTCTAAAGTCATGGATAATTAGGTCTGACCTCTGTCAGACATTTCTCACAAGCCATGATTATTCATTTAGCATGAGTAATAATGTTTGAAAGTCCACTAATACATTGATCTTCACATGTGATGTCTTCCTTTTCCCATCATGGTTTCTATAACCTGTTTTGCATATCATTCATGAAAGTATGATTTCATTTCTTGTATGTAGTGTTTGTTTACTGCAAAGTCATATGGTTGGAGTTTGTCCATACACAAGGTAGTATTGTTTGAATTAAATTCAAGTGACCACCCTTTGTTGTCGGTTTACTTTTGTTCTTTTGCATTCTTTATTTTGGGTATTTGTAGAGGTTAATCCATGAAATAAAATACCAATAAGTATATGAACTCTTACAGAGGCAAATCAATTAAGTACCCATGAAAATGCCTTTTTTTTTTTTACGAAACTATGAAAATTGATACCCACAAAAATTAATGAAGCCATGGTATATTCTTCATTTGTCTGTGTCCAACTGTCCACATATCTGTCTCTCTGTATTTTTGTCTTTATATTCATATTTTGAATCTCTATTCTTATATATTTTTTATTTACATGTTTTTCTGTTCCTTTTCTTTCTTACTCTTTTCTTTCTTTCTTTCTTTCAGCACATTCCCCCACTGTGCATGTGTACATTTATGTGTAGGTATGAAGTATGAAACTAAAAACATTTATTTCCATTGGTACATTGTTCTGCATTAACAAACAGGAGGCCTTGATTTTGGAATTCAGACCACCCCTAAAATGAGACCACTTTTCCTCAGTCCCAATTTGTGGTCCTAATTGGGAGGTTTTACTGTATGTAACAAAATACAGATGCTATGAAAAGATCTGATTTTTCCATAAATAGTTATCCAATATATTGGATATTTTATGTGAAAGTGACATATTTACAACATATGTTTGGACACCTTAAAGAGTTGAGACACGCTGAATTTTTAAAATAAGTTTTATTGCACTAAAACTTGTCTGAATATTCAGTTCAGTCATTTTTTTCCACAATGAATATTTGGAGACACTTGTTCTGTGAACTTCTTCCATGCGCTTAGCTTGTTTATTCAACTTAGCATTGTTCGTAATCCCTAATCAGGTTTATTGAACAAGCCAAGGACTTTGCCAAAAAGGTCTACTCACGTTTAATAAACATACCTGTTATGTTAAATATACATCTAACATTCTGACACCTATTGCATAATAAAGTTATAACCATACTACTAGAAGCACTACCAACTGCTTTAGTCCAAATGTAATTGTATTTTATCATTTCAAAAGAAGAAAAAAAACAGACGAAAATGACCATTGCATTGCTTTAACACTAAATTTTGGAAAGGCCACTAACATCAATGAAAGTGGTAATTCAGCAAGTACAAAAACACTAACTATCATGAGCAGCAGAATAGATGTGGCCATAAACATGAAAATCTCACATAAAATGACTTTAATTAACAAAGTGATCTTTAACTTGAAATTATCTCATTTGAGTAACACTTGTTCAAGCACAGTAGTGGGAACATTAGTTACATGATGTCTACAAAGGCAAGAGTTAAGACCCACACATCCTGCTGATCTTGTACTTGTTTTCTTTTGTCCTTGGATTTATTTTACAAAAGCAAAGAGGAAAACCAAGCAAAAGAAAGAAGAATAAAGATATTTGTGACAGTTGATGAAGGATTGTAGAATTATTTCCATATTAGGTGCAGGTGTTGGGAGTTCGGTGGGGACAGTAATATATAATCATCCGCATGCTTACGTGGGGAGTTATTGTGATACCCTGCATCAGTCAGTCCATCTATCTGTTCCTCTGTCCATAAACATATCTCCTCCTAAACCGCTGGGTGGAAATTGACCAAACTTGGTACATAGGTTGCTCATGTAAAGATCATCTGCAAGAAAGGTTTGATTTTCTTGTCCAAAGATATATGGTAATTATGGGTATTTCTTCAACAGAATGCAGGACATTCAGAATGTTGCTATATGTCAAATAATTGCTTCATTTCAGTGCATATTTTAGCATGTACATGTTGAAGTCTTCAGTTTGTAATTTTGTTTTTAATAGTGTCATTTGTAATTATGCACTTCTCCTACAGAGGGCTTAGGAATTATGGACATCAAGTTTGGGGCACTACAGACCTGGAAGCCTTTTCCAGAAGTTTGTCAGAGAAAACTACAGGTAAATCTAATTTGCCATATCCTATTTTAGCAACATTTCTTCTTTCTAAAACAGTTAATCTTGTATAAATATTATTATTATATCCATAATAGACTGGTTGTATCCATAATAGTCTATTTAGTTTTTCTGCAGCATTATGAAGAAGGTAACAAAAATGTTATCATCAGTTATTATTTTACTTCATATTAATATGGGACTTTAATGGGCAGTCATACTGAATTCACAATCATAACATCCTCATCTCTTTTCGATGTGAGTCAGATAACTTTAGTTCTTAGAAAGAGACTCAGAATTAATTATAACGATACTTTCCAAATTGGTAAGTTTTTCTTTGATCAAATACCCGACTAGATATTCAAAGAATAGATCCTCATAATGAAAAGCAGACTTTGAAAATAACATTTGACAAAATTTCAACAATGAATTTAATCACTGCACTTAATTTTTAATGTTACTTTTGAATTAAAAATATTAAAAAATCATCAAGTTTCCATTGTCTAAAACTATTGTTTACATCAGTATTAGTGATGACATGTAATCAGATTGAAGTGACATCAGTAAGGTTCATATGATGTATTAACAACCACAGGCTTGAAGGAAGTTCAGAATGGCCATTGAGATCTTTTCTAGCATGCAAAAGAACAGGCCAAGGACATTCTGATTGATTGAATCAACTCTCTCAGCCACACTTTTTAAAAAAATCAAATTGCAAGCAGATGTTATTGCCAAAAACAAGTCTAAAGTAGTTTGGCAGATTTCAGTAAATAACTATGTCTATAAAGTCATGCTGCAAATGCCATTTATAAGTAAATGAAATAATTGCTATGCATATTCAGTTTTGATGAAACATTTCTTCATGCAACTTTTCATTTTATAGTTGTCCTGCATTGAAGAATGCCTGTATTTATGCTGCAAGAGAGCTCTATACTTCTATAAGTTCCACTGTCCTCCCTCATCTGTCTCCAGTCTCCTCGGACAACAGCCTGATGCAGCTGTCAGGACTATTTCCAAAGAAACTACTATCTCCGATGTTACCTGGGGATCCCACAGAATGGTAAAATTATCATACAACTCCTCATGTATACCTGCTAGATCAGCACTCCCAAGTACCTATAAAACTTTTGTAGCCATTAGGTAAACTACTTGAAAATTTTATTGACTATTTAAATTTTTATGTCACTGAACCCAAATATTTTGGATGCCTTAGACATTGAGAACAGAATCGAGTATGGGACTAATGGTAGAAGATCACAAAAAGGAAGGTTTTAGTTAATACAAATTAAAGAGTAATTATAAAATAGCATTTGGCTGTTTTTAATAGTATACCTTGATCTGTCGGACAGAACTATCAGCAGTCATCATCTGCTCAACCTCAGACCAGCCAGTATAATTCCCTATTTGGAGTTCTCTAAACCATCTCTCCATATTACCTAGTCTTAAATTTACCTAAGGCTCTCTGCCTTAACTTTCATTTTGTTCTGATAATAGTTTATATTCATAAAGCCTTATCCATATCTGTGTTTATGGTAGGTCGACTGTCAGTAATTTTACTGCCAAGTAAATTTTATGTATTTGTCTCCATGTTTGCATTTTTCTGGATCCATACCATTAGCTGAAGTTGATTGCAAATGTCATACGTTAGATTGGTTACATGTCAAGATTTTGACCTAATATAAGAACCGGCAGTCTCACAATTGAAAAAGAATTATGCTGTGAATTGAATTGTATCTGGTAAATCCTTGTAGCATAAATTGTAGTACATACTTGTAAGTGTTGCTGTCATTTTCTAGTTGCAGCATTATGATTCTGAGGGTCACCAGAGGGTGACCATGTGCCATTTTTCATTTGCCAGTTCTTAATTTTTAGTCATTGATGTGACCATTTTAGATGCAAATTGGAGCAATGTAAATAATCCTCAAATATCATCAAAACTTTCATGGCTGCAAACAGTTTATAATTTCTAAAATGTTAATTTGGTGGTGGGTGTGTCTATAAAGATGGTTTGGTTTGGTCTTGTATGGCACAGCAACACAATTAGTTTATTTAGTGCCAAGGCAATTGGAGATAAGTACCTTGCCCAAGGATACACCACAGTAGCAGACCCATGCTGATCCAATTGTAGGATTCGAACCTGTACCCTTTCAGTCATGAGTCTTGCATGCTAACCACAGATCCACTATGACTCCTGCTTCCATTTGTGGCCTCTTGTGATATGGAGGATAGTGCATCAGGCCTATTCTACATCTCTGAACCCACAGGGGGTCTGTAAAGATTACCGTAAGTACTCACATATAAGTCGATACCAACTGCAAACTGCATAGGCCATGATCTGTTGGCGCATTATGCGCCGGCAGATCTGGGTCTATGCAGTTTGTAAGGACTAATCAGTAGAACAAACAACATAGACCCTGATCTGCTGGTGCATTATGTGATGGCATATCAGGGTCTATGTTGTTTGCATTTGGACACAGCTTATACACGAGTATAGACAGTATTAAAACAGAGATATACATATATGATAGATGAAATACTCTTTTGAAATCAATAGCTCAGAAGCAAAAGTGATGTGGAGATTAGTACCTGTAAACAGTAGTTCAGTAACAGAGTGATGTGGAGATTAGTACCTGTAAACAGTAGTTCAGTAACAGAGTGATGTGGAGATTTGTACCTGTAAACAGTGGTTCAGTAGCAGAGTCATGTGGAGATTAATACCTGTAAACAGTAGTTCAGTAACAGAGTGATGTGGAGATTTGTTCCTGTAAACAGTAGTTCAGTAGCAGAGTGATGTGGAGATTAGTACCTGTAAACAATAGCTCAGTAGCAAAAGTGATGTGGAGATTAGTACCTGTAAACAGTAGTTCATTAGCAGAGTGATGTGGAGATCAGTACCTGTAAACAATAGCTCAGTAGCAAAGTGGTGTGGAGATTATTACCTGAAAACAATAGTTCAGTAGCAAAGTGGTGTGGTGATTAATACCTGTAATCAGTAGTTCAGTAGCAAAGTGGTGTGGAGATAAATATCTGTAAACAGTAGTTCAGTAGCAGAGTGATGTGGAGATTAGTATCTGTAAACAATAGTTCAGTAGCAGAGTCATGTGGAGATTTGTACCTATAAACAAAAGTATTACTTCCTGGCTTAAAATCAAGATGCTCTATTGTAGCATGTTTGAGTGCAATTGCTCAATTAAGCTGTAATACATACTAAATGTGGAACAGCAACAATGTGGATTATGGTAAAGCAATGATGTAATCCTTGTGGGTGATCAACTCCACTCAAGGTATTGGCCCATTGTCAATCTGGGTTCAATACCCACCCAGGCCATCCCAGGTCAGCTGGGGAAGGCATGTTGCTCCCATTTCCTCTGCGTGATATAGTCAATGGTGTGTTGAAAGTGATATTAAAGACCAACCAACCAACCAACTGATTGCCTAACCCAGGATATGACATCACTTTAAAGATTATTGCTTGCATTCAGGACATGTAGAATGGATGATATCATATAGCTAATGCAAACTTTAGCACATACTATTAATGGAGGGTTACTTGAGGAAACCATTTTCAACATCAGAACCTGAGGGAGACAAATTTGTGTGTGGAATACGAATAATTGTGCCAGTGACACTTTCACTGGGTTCAGATTACAACCAGTGAAGTGATTTAGTGCTAACCCAACTTACAAAAGTACTATTTTAGACACAGGGTTGAACTGTTTCATAATTTGGCCAGGGTTACAGAGCAGGGAACCTTCAGACACCATCTATTTAATGCATATACCAGTGATGACAGCACCCAAAGATAAAAATGAATTCTTAAAAAGTTATGATGAATAATATTTTATATTTCATTTTCATGCAGGTTACCACAGACATGCACGATTCAGGATCAGAAACCAATTATTAACATTGTTCAGTAAACAAAATTTCATGGTCAATATTTCACTAGTAGATTAAATAGACATTATAGATACAACACATTAAAGCTGTTTCTCTGCAATTTAATGAAAGTTGGTCAAGAACTATCAAGGAAGGTATTCAAGGTACCATGAGCAATACTTCTTGCCCAAAACAATAGTCTTTAAGCATCTCGGTTTCACAAATTAAAGATATATTATAGGCATCTACTATTAGCAATTAAAACTGTAACCAAAAGTGTTTCTTTTTTCTTTGCACATTAAAGTATTCATGTATTCTTTTTCCTTTCCCTCTCTATTTTATTTTATTACCATTCCATTTTAAGCCATAGTTGATGATGAGCCCATCCACCACTTCTATAAAACTTATGTTATGAGTCCTTCTACTACCTCATAAATTCAGCCCTCACAAGCGAAAAAAGAAATTAACCACGTCTTTTGTGTTGTTTTAGCAATAAAAGTGCTAAAACGTCATCTACTTCTTAAGATGGAAGTCAGATTACAGTGGTTTATCATAGGATAGAGAGATTGGCTCCAAATCCCATCATTCATCAGATACTGCTTCTTCTCATGCCTTGTCAGTGTGCTTATTGAAGAAGCCTCACAAATAACCTCCATTTTGTACCTTTTCTCAAGTTGAAGTGATCTTAAGAGTTTTCTCATCACAAGGGAAAGTATACTCCATCTATTATTTTGCTCTCTCCTCATCATAGAAAGATATTTGGCATCTCAATTGCCTATCTTGTACAATAAGTTAACTGTTGCCATCTTAACCTTGGTTGTGCTTGGTTCTTTTTGCATATCTTTTCTCACCTATTCCAGTTTGTGTCTAACTGCCCAATATGTGTATGCAGAGTTGTTTCAGAACAATACAGATTTTTTTAGCCAAACCCCTTATAACTGCTACACAACTTGTATCTGTGATCAGAATGGGGGTGAAATTGTTCAGAGTGATGCATATATGCATGTAGATTGCTAACAAAAAATGTCAGTGATTTTTGTGTTCATTGTTACCATAGCAACCACATGGAAAAATTGGGTGGAAAAATATTTGTTGAAAAAGAAAATATAATTTATACTTCTCCTTCACATATAATAATTCAGAATGTGTATATGGATAGTGAAATTTTTGTCTACATATCACTTATATCTTCAATTCATAATTTCAAGGTCTAAGCTGAATGATGAAAGTTTTACTTTCTAACATGTCTATGCATTTCAGTATGTTATAACATTTAGTTGTTACTATATTTCTGTATTGTCCAATTAATCAAAAATTGTCTCCATATGAAGTAAGACCTATCAGTTACATATAATTAAATAAGGACCAATGCTACTTGTACAGAAAGTGATAAATAATTCTAGACTTTACTTTGGTTGCCGTGGTTACCAAAAATAGTTTTACAAAAGATGAAATGATTAAAAATACATGGTATGTATTATATAATGTTTGACAGAATCTCTTTTCTAAATAAAAAAACATTCATTCTTCAAACAAACAAAATGTAATCAACCTATTTTAGCTTTACCATCAAGATCAAATACTAATTATTATACATGCAGAACAATTATATTGATAATGCTTGTGTTTAAAGAGAATATGGTTTCTGCGCTGAAGTCAAATTAAGGTTGCATAACAGAAAACTAAAATTTATGTCTCAGAGATTTTTATATAAACACAGATATATGCAGTTTGTACTGCTAGCGAGAATCAATTTGACAAATTCAGTAAAACATTGATTCTCCAGACTCATCGGGGGACATAGATTTTGTCTGGACAATCTGTTGTGTGGATGATCGAATTTTGGTTGAAAAGTGGAACTGTGATCAGAAATATGTGGATTATATGGATCTAATAATAATATATTTGACTGTATATGTATTATTAAGTAAATATTTATTATTGTGTGTACATCTGACATGTTCATGAAGAGAAAAAGTACAAACAATAAAAATAGTATTTAGATACTTTAAATACTAAAATGTATTTCCAAAGTGTGCACAAGTGTCAAAGGGCTTCACTCAAGGTAAACTGGACTGACATGAATTCTATTCACACATTGTTTTTGCCAGTTCGACTACTGAATTTTCTGTACTTCTGAAGAAAAAAAATGTCCTATCAATATGTGAATTGAATACATATCACTAGTAATGGATAAATTGTATTTGTGATTGTTTTCAACAATATATAATTATTGCATTGGTTGATCTATGACCAGTAAAAAGTTTTGTAATAACTTCCTACCCAAGGCATTCCAAGGGTGTTACTGTATATATACATCATCTCATGTTAAGCTAGTTTGAGCACATCTGTCCAAAGCCTGTTTGGTCTACATATAAATTTTGTAATCTTTTACAGTCTCTACAACTCTGGAAGAGTTTAATGTAATACACTGTAAAACTTAAGTTGAGTGACTCTGCTATGAGCAACCACCTGTTATTTACAACCAAAATTATCATGCACAAATTAGTTTTATTATATAAATACACAGTCATGAGCGATCACCTGCTGAATGCAACCAGTGGCCATAATGGTTCGGTAAATTATGTTTCTATGTTTCAGTTACTAGATTATGAATGACTACATTGCAAGACCAGATATAAACATTGCTGACCTTTATTTAATCCTTTTTAACCATGATCAGTGACAAAAGCCTGCAGGTGGAGTGCAGATTGTTTTAAACCCATCTTTGAAAAGAAAAAAAAGACAGATTCTTGCTGTTATTTTCCCTAAACCTACATGTAGCATCGTATGCTACTGACCGTAAACCAAACTAAAGTACATGTCACTAATCACCATTGTAGTGCTAAAGCCATGTAAATCCCCATTAAGATTAACCATTCCTTCTTGAAAGGAAGTGGTCATTAATGTATATAGTTCAGTGGCTCATATTGTTTTTCTATCTGTCGTGAAAACCCAGCACCATGTAGATAATGTAATGAGAGAATGAGAAACCTGGCTTTCAGTGTAGCATGTTCACTACATTGTTTGCTTTGTCTATGAAGTTAATACGTAATGCCTGTGGTGTATGAGGTCTTCGTCGCTTAAAAAGTTACTAGCATTTTCCAGATGAATTAATTCTATAATCATTGTAAAGGTTTCTATTGTTTGTTCCTTTGTTAATTTTTAAAACTCAAACACCAAGCCAAAAGTGCCATGGTCATAAATCTCTTAATCTGTCCATGTCAGTAATGTCCTTTGTTTATCAAGTTAATCCATTTATGTTGTGGGTGAATTAGGTCTTTGGCTTTTTTCTCTAAATAAATTTATTCTGTTTCTGGATGAGTTAATTCTGTCTTTTAATTTAATTGGCAGATATATATATATTCCACATTTACATGCCATAAAATATCAACTAACTGCCAATGACCCAACAAAGCCAAGTGAGCTCATTGGTCTTTACCACCAAGTGAGGTTGAAATACACAACAGTATCAGCACTGAATGTGAGTTTGCAGCACTTGGCTGGGACCTCTTTGATCCTTATACACATGAATGCAAGTGGCATGTGTTGGCAGGTAATTTTTTAATGCAGCAGCAGTAGATATACAGAGTGGCGTGCAAATCACTGTTATTGAAAGTATGGACATTTGCATAATTCTCCGTGATTGATTATTAATCAAAGATGCCAAAAGCCAAGAGTTGTGATGTTTTCAATGATGATCATTAATTGCAGCCTGCCAAAAATATTTGAAAGAAAATGGACCTCACAGCACAATCTTAACAGATTATGATTGTGACCTGGTAAAACTGCAAGAGAAATAAAATTTATTAATTTATTTCAATTAAGTTTGAGCTACATTTTTTCAAGGTGACAAACAGTGAAAACCACAAAAGGCTAACTTTAATGTGTAAACTTTATTTAATTGCAGATAGATTTTTTTTAATCATACAGTAAGACCATAATATGGACTTGTATGTATTAAATTAAAATAAAACAATCCATAGAATTTGTGGAATTCATTTACATGTGCTGCAGACTTTTAAAATTGTATAAGTTTGAAATCTAAATAATGGTGAATTATCATCACAGTGCCAAGCCTAAAGAACATCAATGCATTTATTTATTATCTAAATGTTTCCATATTATGCCCATGACATTGTTTGATTTATCTCAGTATTTTTTCAACATTACTGAAAATCATGAGCATTGTTAATGAAAGAAATTTTCATGGGAGATTTTTTTACTTAATTTGTAACATAATATTTGGTTACTTTTTAAATCTTCAGATTAATTTGGATTAAACATTTCTTTTTAAGTTTATATGCATTATGTATTAAATGGCAAGTGGGTCAGATATTTTTCCAACAGTATTTTTTAGGGTATCCTTTGTTTTAGTAGTTTGTTACTGAGTAACTTCATGCCTCTCAAACATTTGAGGATAATATAAAATATAATTATCTTCATATGTTCATTGGTTTACTTGTGAAACTAGTTCTTTACAAAACAAAACAAAACAAACCTGAAAAAACTGATCATGAGATCAGTAGTCAGGTAATGAATGCAGGGTCTTAATACATACATTGCTAAGTCATAGATGTTTCCTGTTACAGTCAGAAGAGTGGGTAGGTTAAGTAGTAGAAGTGGAGGTTAATATCTCTCTCTCTCTCTCATTTCATTTAGGACAGGATTGTATGGACAGAGAGAAAAGTAGAGCAAAATCAGTTTTATAGCACACAATAGTTTCATGTTCTCTCTGTCTCTTTTTTTTTTTTTTTGTTGAAGGCAACAAGGGAATACCTTAGAGTCACCACCCTGTCACCCCTGAAATTTGAATGGTTAGTTCTCTTTCAAGTCTGTCACAGTTCTGAATCTTGGAGGTACAGCATAACTTCCAATATAAGAAAAGGCTTGTTACATGACAGATACATTGATAAACAAACTTGCCAACAAATTTAAGCTGCGATTTCATGGAACTCTAATTTCTTTACCAATGGTACTCATGTTGTCTGAAACCCATGTGCAAAGTATGTGGTGTACTTCAGCAGAAAATCAGTTAGTTCTAAGATTTTGCAAAATTCAGCCCATTGTTATTGATACCTCCATATTTCCAAACAAGTGCATAGTGACCAGCATCAACCATCTTTCTGATGGAAAGTAGTGAGACTGCTGCTATTGCACACCCACCATATTGTTTACATTGATGTCTGCCATTGACAACAGACTTTTCTGGTAAAATAAGCCTTTTGTAGTGCTTCTTCACTGATGTACTGTGACGATGATGTAAAGCCAATTTGTATTGTACCATTACTCATGGTATCTTATCATTCACTTAATGATTGGCAGAGATTTGACATCCATAGATGTCATTGTCCTCATCCATATTTTTATGGTACCCACATACAGACACATGTTCCGTTTGACCATAATTATATGGTCTCCTCATATCTAGCTAGGTGGTCATCAATAAATATATAATTCCTGCACTACCAAGGTTTATTCTCAATTCTAATGGTCAATAGTACTTACACAACATCCTAGTACTTGACCTTTTTGCAACATATTTCAGGCAAATGATTTATTCTCAGTAATAAGAAAATTTCTGTAATTCTCTTGCATTTATTTGATTTCTTAGCTGCCATGTCACTATAAGCTTGTCGCAATGCTTGACTGCTTTCGACTTTATGTGCCATTGTTTTGTTCTCTTTAATGGGCAGGATTAAATGGGGGGCATGTAAAAGGTTTAAGCTGTCTAAAGATAATCAACCTATCTGCATTACCTGTATTGAATGTTAGTCAAACCATATGTGTGAAATCTGCACTCAGTGGATGGAGGACAAATGGTTGATGGTTTGTGCCAAATAAGTGTCTGGGTCTAGTGAGAGAGCTGGAAAGCTGTCTTTAAATGATCTGGAAGCTATTTGTGCCTCCTCAGTAACAAACTTAATGTTGCAGTCACTTGATGCCAAGAAGTCACAGATGAAGAAAAAGGCTCAGCAATCTTTGTTGTCATGGCTGCAAGACAACTGCAGCATCTTTGTTGTCTGCTCTTCCAATCATGCCAGCACTGAACAGACTACTGGGCCATTACTGACTTGGTACAGTGGCTGGTATGGACCAGTCATGGAGAACCCCGTAAGTTTTCATCACTGGTCCGAGCTCCATCACGACCCAAACACAGTACTCAATATGGTGATTTCCCTTTCCTGGACACACAGTACTCATTTCAGATTTTAGACGACACTCAAAACCGATGCCTGGAGATTACCCTTCACAGCCTGGACAGACTTCAAGCCTCATTTACCATCCCCAACTACATGCTTCCACCTTTCAGTCTTTGCTGCCTTTGCAGAAGCCTTTGTTGCCCTGCACCTCTGACATCGAAGAAATACGTTCATAAGCCCTTCATCTCTATGCATAGTCCGATAAATCAGCGCTCAAAACCTGTACTGCTAATGATGGACATTTTGGGTATGATCTCACCTGTTCATTAAATCAGTACCAGTACAGGTTTTGGATCTGATTTATTGGACTACTCTATGTGATCTGAATATGTCTATGGAAGATGCAGCCTTCTGTGTATCCATAGCTAATGCCCCTAGAGTTCTGTCCTCCTTCAGCACCATCAGTAGCCACCTATAGAATTCCCGCATCCATGGACTTTTTAACCAAGAAAGATCTGCCTTCCAACAAACAGTTACCACAGTCTGGTCCAGTCACTGACATCTTGCACTGCTTTGAAAGTCAACTTCCAGACCCCACATCAACAGGCCTTTCTTTTCACAATGACAACACCCATCTAACTTCAATTAGGCTTTCTACAAAACTCATGCCAGTTATCCACCCTGAAATCCCAACCTTCAATAGATATTGCAGTCTGGTAATGTCAAAGCCATCTTTTGCACACATGGACCAGAAACATTTCCAAGACCTGCAACAGCTGGTTCACTATATTGCAGCTATTGGTTCAGTTCTCAGTCTGGTTTCCATAGCCATCTTTCAGCCAGCTGAACATAACCTACATCACACTATTGAGACCTCTGTTGACACACACCTGGGAGTCAGTCATGCACATGGCTTGTGTACTGAACAGGGAAGCTCATTGTTCTCTTTCGAGTTCCGTAGCAGCTTCCATTAACCTCCAGTTCACAGAGGGAGATGTCTTCCTATCCACATCTGTACTAACAGATCAACTAAAGGCAGCCCATACATCTCAACCCATGTCTTCCAGTTTTCTATTCTATGGCCACATAGAGGAGATTTGAAAACAGGGTCCAAAGAGGATAGCCTCACTCAGGCTCAACAACCCGGAACCCCACCTTCATTTCCCAAGACAGATCAGAGAAATAGGAAGGACCCCTCAAAGGCACTCCTGACAGGGAAACCCTCCTCCAAACCTTACTCTTTGTCTCTCGTTCTCATCTCATTCATCTGGGTATGGAGTTCAAAAAGTTTGCCTCCCTCAAGAACACCTTGAAGATCGGCTCCTTGGTATCTTCCATACATTCACAGAGTTAAATTTCGACCCAGGAATTTCATTGCCTCTTGGGTCTTCTCAAGTGGCCATGGAACTTATCACTTTGGACCACTTGTTCATGAGACCCCTGCTGGACCACTTGTTCATGAGACCCCTGCTGGACCACTTGTTCATGAGACCCCTGCTGGACCACTTGTTGATGAGACCCCTGCTGGACCACTTGTTCATGAGACCCCTGCTGGACCACTTGTTCATGAGACCCCTGCTGGACCACTTGTTCATGAGACCCCTGCTGGACCACTTGTTGATGAGACCCCTGCTGGACCACTTGTTCATGAGACCCCTGCTGGACCACTTGTTCATGAGACCCCTGCTGGACCACTTGTTGATGAGACCCCTGCTGGACCACTTGTTCATGAGACCCCTGCTGGACCACTTGTTCATGAGACCCCTGCTGGACCACTTGTTCATGAGACCCCTGCTGGACCACTTGTTCATGAGACCCCTGCAAATGATCCTTCTATCCCAGTGGCAGCCAAAACTGCCAACTAAGCCAAATGATCAAAGTTTTGGATTACATTCTGCTTCAGGATCTACCATATTTCTTGTAATTAAGTACAAAAAAATATTGCACTAAGAGATTATTTTTCATTTTGGGGAGGAGATAGTGTATGAAAAAAATAAAGGATCCAGCATTCAGGACTCCAAAATATGTTGCTTGAATTTGCCTACATATATCTGTATTGGAAAGGATAAGTTCGAAAACGGATAAATATAACATGGACATACCTGTTCCATCATCACATTTTTATTCTTACACCTTGTGATCCAAATAAAATATGCCCCAATATGAGAGAGAGAGAGATTTCAGTCCTTCTTCATGCCATTTTGCTCAATGTACATTACTGTCCTCATTTAGCTGAAGCTTTTGTCAAAGAGAAAACAGTAATAGTATAGTAAATGGAAATTATACAAAATACATACCATACTCCTGCAATTTCAAAGGTATATAATTTATATTTTAAATATTGAAAATATTTATATCCATATAAACTCCATTTAGTTTAAGAATGCTGTGTTGTTTTCTCTGAAAATAAAATGGCGTCCACATTCCCACCAAAGAAGATTACTCTTTATCATGTATACTTCTTTAGTTAGGACCCATTTGGTCTGATCTTTGCTCAGGTGAAGAATAGTTACATTGATTCAAGATCTTACACTTCTGTCGGTGAGTACCAAGGTGTCACTGGTTAAAAAACTCACACAAGCAGCGCTTGGCACTACCTGGCATTACACTGTACTGTATTTATTTACATAGATAAACATCATTAAATAAAACAAAGAAAAATTGCAAATATAGGGCAAGCTACACATGTCCCAAAAACTTCTTGAAAATAAATATATTGATTACTAAACAGTTTTAATTCCTTAAGAGTTAGACCTAGGGTAAAAAAGATGGGATATAATATAAGCTCTATAGAGAAGATAATTTAATCTTAGGACATGTATGGTATTTTAAGCAGGAATCTTGAGACTGCAGATGTGAACTGTTGTCAAGATGAATTCACACAAGCTTTACGTATTTATACTCAAAAATCAATACTCAAATGGAAAGTTCATTAGGTCCTAATTGTTTCCCTCATTGTTTTCACTTACAAGGGGCTTTGATTTCTATAACACAAAGCTCATGTGTAAAGAATCATCACATCTGGTAAAAAAAGAAACTAATGGACTTACAACAGTGGAGACTAGAACATATTTTCATTAAAGATCTGCTTTATTTTTGCCATTTTTTGTATAATAATCATATGAAAACATTAATTTTCAAACGTTGATCTTTAGGTTTTAGACTTCATTCGTATGAAAAATTAATAATGTATAACAAACTTCTGTGTATGAAAACTTTTAGTTCCAAAGAGTAATTATGTCGTTAATGGATCAACTGTGTATGAAAAATTACAAGGTATAAAAAATTACAAGAAATATGGTACTACCAGAAATCATGATTTGCACAGATGTCTGTACAAATGACTGGGATGCCAATCTCCTGCCCTTCTTTCAGGAAGTAAGCAAGGTTTGGTCCCTACAGGAGCACTCCATGCAAATCCTCCTCCTGGAGATAAAAGCCATAGTGAATGCCTTTTGATCATAGCAGGAGATGCAATCTGGAAAGGACATCCTGATTCTCTCCTACAACTCTGATGTCAAAAATTATCTAAGATGACAAGGGGGGACCATGTTGTCAGATCTCTGCCTTCTTGTTCAGAATTTTCTGGGGTGGTGTCATCATTGACAGATCCACATTCAAGTCCACCACATCCCAGGCAAGCCTAATGTCTTGGCAGACAGAATCAGCCAATTCACATAGAATGGTCAGTTCACCCCTCAGTCTTCAGTTGAATCTGCACCTGTCATGGTCGACCCCTTGTGGACCTCTTTGTGACGAAGTGGAACACCAAGCTTCCAACCTTTGTCCTTCCAGTCCTATATCCAAAAGCCTGGTCTGGAACGGTCTTGATGCATATGCCTTTCCCCAAACCCCTTTGATTCCCAAGGTCATTTAGAAAGTGAGGAACTCAAGAGTGTAGATTCAATGCAGAAATCATGGATACATGATCTCTTGAATCTAGTGGCAGAGATTCCAAGCAAAATCTTACCATCTCCATGCTAGCTGAATCAACTGTGTAGGCAGGTTGTTCATCCCAACCAAGAAATGCTGAACCTGCATGCTTGGCTCAAATAAACAACCTCCAGAAAGAAACATTTCTGTGAAGAGGTGGTGGATAGAATTGCTCAGGCAAGGAAGCCCACCCCTTTGAAAGCTTATGAGGGGAAATAGAGAGTCTTCTTCCAGTGGTGTAGCCTCAGTACCACAGATAACTTTCTCCTTTGGCTTTTCAAGGAGACGTTAGCCCTGATCACCATCAAGAGCTACCATTCCATGATTTCCAGCATGTTTGGCCAGCATTAAAGAGAGGACACAGGACAAAACTAAGACCCCTCGGATCTTCTAGCCAATTTTGATTTGTCTCGACTGAGAGCCTTAGCCCTTAGTCGAAATGGGAACCTGCTGAGGGTTTTGATATGGTTTAACTAGTGACACTTTGTACCACTCTCTAAAGTCTCAATGATTCATCTCTCATATGAGACCTGCTTCCTAGACACCCTTGCCTTAGTAGGCAGAATCAGTGAAATTCATGCCTTATTATTTGACCTATCTGCAGTTTTTTCATGATGGTTCACTTTCTCTCATAATGGCCCCTGGCTTCATTGCCAGGAACAGGATCCTGCTCATGCGAAATCTGTTGAAACACTGTCTTCATTGGACTCTTCTTCCCAAGGGCATCTTCAGGACCCTGTCAGGACATTGAAGTGGTACCTTAAACATACTGAGTCAATCAGAAGAGGGAGAGCTTGCTTTTTCTGATCACTCGAACAATGAAGGGGCTATATTTTTGCTGATCACTCGAACAATGAAGGGGCTATATTTTTGCTGATCACTCAAACAAGGAAGGGGCTATATTTTTGCTGATCACTCAAACAAGGAAGGGGCTATATTTTTGCTGATCACTCAAACAAGGAAGGGGCTATATTTTTGCTATCTGATCACTCAAACAAGGAAGGGGCTATATTTTTGCTATCTGGTCACTCAAACAAGGAAGGGACTAAATTTCTGATCACTCAAACAAGGAAGGGACTATATTTTTGCTTTTTCTGATCACTCAAACAAGGAAGGGGCTATATTTTTGCTATCTGATCACTCAAACAAGGAAGGGGCTATATTTTTGCTATCTGGTTACTCAAATAAGGAAGGGGCTATATTTCTGATCACTAAAACAAGGAAGGGGCTATATTTTTGTTCAGACTCTTTCATCCTGGATTCATTAGGTTATTTGCTCAAAGGAAATTTTTGGAGCCTACAAAGGAATATCCCTAAGACCATATGAATTTCTTAGATATATTGGTACAAAGGAATGTCCCCATGACCATATGAATTTCTTACATATATTGGTACAAAGGAATGTCCCCATGACCATATGAATTTCTTACATATATTGGTACAAAGGAATTTCCCCATGACCATATGAATTTCTTACATATATTGGTAAAAAGGAATTTCCCCATGACCATATGAATTTCTTACATATATTGGTACAAAGGAATGTCCCCAAGACCATATGAATTTCTTACATATATTGGTACAAAGGAATGTCCCCAAGACCATATAAATTTCTTACATATGTTAGCCTGTGAGGTTAGTGCTGTCAGTACCATCATAGCATTCAAGTGGAACTGTTCCCAGACTGATAATATTCAACCTGTGGAATGGAGATTTGATATAACATTCCCCAGTTTGTGTCTGAGACACCTTTCATCTAAAAGGGTTCAATCTGACATGATAGGACCTATATCAGCAACACAACAGGCATCCTTTCCAGGCCACTCTAAAGCTTCATAATGACATGGATTACTCGACTTCCTCTGAATTTGTGGGAATGAATATATTTTTCTCAAGACTGTGTCACTTCACCAGTCTCTGTTAACCCTTGCTCATATCTCAGATGAGACTCAAAGCTGCTTTGCATAGGCTAGGAGACCAGAGGCATGGCCAACTCTGTCATAAGAGAAATAACTCCCTCCAGCTCTTACCTATTTACCTGATGTATTTATGATCAGGTATTGTATTTGAAGAAGAAACAAATTTTGGAGTTAAATATGTTTCTTTAATAATACTTACCCAATCATAATATGGGCACTCCCTTCCAAGCACTTCCAACAGTTACATACTTGAAAGAGGATGCACTTGCGCTCCAGTAGCAACTGATGAATGATTGGATTTGGTGACAGTCACTGTATCCAAGTGGGAACCACTCTCATCTGACTTCCATCTCAGTGAGCAGATGACATTTTATCCATTTTATTGCTTAAGCAAGTCAAAAGATGCAACATTTTCTTTGCTTGGGAAGGATGGATTTGTGAGTTATTGGAAGGACATAGAATGCATTATGACTGGGTAAGTATTATTGAAAAAAAACATGTATTTTACTCCAAAAATTGTTTTCCATTGCTGAGCCCCTTTTTATACAAAATTCAAAATGGCCCCCCCAAAAGGGCTTGTCATAGGAGAAATTTTTATTGTAGAACTTAAATTCATTCTGATAGTAGTTACCTTTCTTTGCAGAGTATTTTAATGTTAAAGGGCATTCCACTTTATCATAGCTAAATGTGTTATCAAATGTTGCTAATATAGGAGAAGAACTTGAAAACTCTGTGGAATTCATCATAGCACACCTGATTACAAAATTATTTCAGATTGGAGACAAACCTGATGAAGTCCAGAATCTTTATATGAAACTACTAGATGCCAAAGAGGTAAGCAACTAATGATCATTACAGTTTTAACAAATTCCAGATTTGTGTATTACATATTTCTGGTATATACGATAAACATATTTCTTATTTTATGTGTATTGAACAGATCTTACCTAATTGTCTTTCAATGCTTCTTCAGATGCAGAATTGTTGTATATATTTTCCTTCTAGTTGCTACATACTGAAACACATACAGTCATTCTTTTTCTATAAACACTGTCTTGGCTGTCTAATTTTGACTCTCTCTCTCCTTTGAAAGACATTCTACTACTGTTTTGGTTAAATTCTGTTATGAGCATGTGACATTTTTTCACACTGAATAAATATCTTGTGCTTATTTATTTCTAGACTGATACATACACCAAGTTTAAAGATGCATTTGGAAAACTTCTCAATTTTATCAAGAAGAGAAATTACACTGAGTGGGTGATGAGCAGCACTATGGTCAAGCTTATCGAGAGATGTCTCTCAGAAAAGAAGTTTTGGGCCAGAGATGAATTGGCTGAACTGATCAGGAGAAACTGTATACCATCCAGGTATGGAACCACAAAATGCAGTCGCAAAACACCTGCTCAAATTGACCTCAGATAACCAGATGATGTTCCAGCCACTAATGTGTTTTCTGCATGTTTTTGGATGGCAAAAGATAATAACTTTTTATCTGTCCAAAAACACACAAAAATATTTCATTTGGTGTCTGAAAACAACAAATGAACAAAAAATCCAAGCTTAAGCAACCCAATCCACACAATATGAAGCTATCCTTTAAGGCACACAGCAATGTAATCACACTTCACACATACATTATGGAAATGAAAACCAACATTATTTGCCTTGTTTTTTAATTTTTATTTCTGACTACAAGAAAATATAAGCATATTGAAAAACACAACTTAAAACATGAAGCAAAAGAATCCACCATATTCTAATCTCTTACCATCATCTACCGCCCGTGAAAATCTGCAATAATACTCAGATTGTTCACAGAGTTTGTCATTAAATAAAAGAACATGAAAAATAGATATGAAGGAATGAATCTTGATTGTAATTTTCCAGATAGTTCAAGTATTAGTATATTTTGGTAGCAGGTGGGAAAGTAGAAGGTCAGTCCTAAATATTATTAACTGAACCAATAAACCGATTGCATTTTATGCAGTCCAGTACTGAAACTAATATAAGACTAATAGCAAACTATCTTGCATTCCAATACTTATAAATTCATAACAATATATAAAACACAAAATATGGATCTGTTCTGTGCATGGTTATTTTTTAAAGGTACGTTATTATCCACTGAAACTTTTTAAGATTTAGATTTTTTTCTCTGCAGGTGAGTAAAATAGTTTTAAAGAAATGTTATTCATTATATCAGTGTCAGTGATCTAATGAATAATTAAATGTGGTTCTCACAATTTTAAACAATTTGAATCATACATGTAACTTGTCTTGGCTATTTCTGATGATAACCAAACCGTTCCTTCACTTTCCAAAAATGGTTTAGGTCCATCTCTCAGGTTTTATCATTGTAGAACTACATTTGTGTCCAAAAACATCAGTGCATAAGTAAAATTTGTCCAAAAATTACAAGGCATAAAAAAAATATTATTTTGACAAAAAATATTGGTGTCTGTAAACAAGCAGTGTCCAGATGTAAAGAAAATATGGTAATTAGCATAACTGCTTTCTTTAAGATCAGCTTTTCAGCCCACACAGCAGAAACCTGGGTTATTAACTTAGGGAATACATCTTAATAGTAGTGAATGAGTCTTCCCTTGTATTCCAATCACTATGCTGGTGACTCGAGTCTTCCTTCTTAGCCCAATCGCTATAGTGGTGAATGAGTCTTCCTTTTTGATCCAATTGCTATAGTGGTGGAGCATCTGTTTTCTCTTAGATCTGTGTATGTTTGTGATTCAAATGACTTGAAAACTATTTGATGGACTTCAGTGAAAGTTGGTAAGATTATTGATGGTGATACAAGGAAGAAATTATTAAATTTTTATTCATGTTCATCAACAGCTTTTGGAGTATACTACAGGGCTCGAAATTAATGCAGATCTGCTGTCCCGCAGTTTGTGATTTTGCTGACATTTCACTAAAACCCAGTCATCACTATTCTGTTGGAGCAGTGAAAATTGCCGCTGGTTGCTATCATAACAGTTAAGAAGTGGTTGTGAGTCAACATTCCCTTTAATGATTAATTGATCTGTTTATTGTGTTAATTGAGTACCTACCAACATCCTGCACTTGAGGTACAATAAATACTTTAAGCACAAATTGACAGATGTTAAACCACTCATCCATTCACGAAGTAAATTAGTGTGATTATTGTCAAAACAGTCTTTGCGCACATGGAACTAGCCTGGTGTACTGCCCCCAATCACTGATTTCATTACTGATGGCAGCGATAGGTATTGGGTCTCAGGCTAGTATTGACCAATCAGGATAGTTCGCATTTGCTGACTTAATGAATAAACCAGAATTATATCGAACACTGTGTTTTCATATTTATATCGTTGTTGATAAACATTCAGTGTATTGTGCTGTGACAATTGTAAATTTGTGTAAGTATTTGCAAGGTGCACAGCTGCCACCAAAATGACAGAAAGTAGATGATGATAAGAGAGAATGTGATCATAAATATGATCAAGAGAAGAGACTAAGAAAGTTCCAGAAATGCTGGGAAAATGAACACAAATGGCTGAATTATGACCCAGGAGAGGCTGTGATGTTGTGCATTTTCTGCACTGAGTATTCAGAGAAATACAAAAGTGCACATGGTACTTCATTTGCGAGTCTTGTTGGTGAAATACAGTTGTTATTGTTTGGAGTTGATGCTAATGAATAATAAATGTTGAATTAGAAACTGAACTGGCTTCTGTTTGATTTTAGCCATATCAGTGAAATTTAGGTAGGATCAGTACAATTTTTATTTTGGTGATCCTTTTGGGTTAGTGAAAAATATGCTAATTTTGATCCCTGTACTATGGATGTTGTTTGCTTTGGTCACCAGGTATGTTTCAGCTATCATTACTATGAAATAGAAACCTACACCAGGGCTGTGTTAAGTAAGGGTATCATTTTGTACTGTTAGATTTTGTACTACTCAACAACCCACCCTCTCGTGGGAATTTTCAACATGGTGGGTAATGACTCAAGAGTACCAGATAAACACTACATGCCCTTTGAAAAGATATATTTAATCTATATTGTTGAGTAAATGGGTCTAAATGTCACATGTGCAACATTCAAGGTAAATTAACCACTTATCTAGGTTCTCCAAGTCTCTGTTTACATATCTGAGTTGACAAGCTCTTCTGTGAATGAAACAAAATTTGCATGCATTGCTCACGGCAAGTTACAGCAAGTTCCATCTCGTAGTTGTTAGCTTTTGCCTCGTAGCACCATTCACTGGCGATCCGTACAGAAGATTATTAGCCTAGCTCTAACCAAATGCTACCTAGTGCTCATTTTGTTGGATGCAGTCCAGATGTAACCTTTGAAGTTGCCTCCAAAGAAAAAATACTTTACCACTTTTGTGGATACATTACAGCTTAGAATTATATGTATTGTCATTGAGTGATTTGTGGTAACGGTCAAGCCTTTCATCTACAGATGTCACTCTATTTACTTTATCATCAAATTACCTTATTTATCATCATTCAAGCAATAGTTGACATGAGCATAGTATGGATTGCTTAAACTCTCTTGGTTTACAGCTTGGTGCCAGCCCTCTTTGATGTTCTGATACAGCATGGTGAAGTTGCTCTGATCTCTGAAGCTCTTAACGTTGTACAGGATGTCCCAGAGAAGGCATTATGTACTTTGATGGCTTTCATCCTACAGTAAGAACATTTATTTTTCTTTGCTCCTGCATCACAGTGAGTTTCAATGATTCCATTGCTATCTAGTCATATATATTTTAGAATGACTGAATGCACTAATTAGTGTTAATTATTACATATTTAGTCTGGCATATTATTATTACGTTATGGAATTGTCCATCTGTCCATCTGAGCATCCTTCAATTAATATTTGCTTGTCCAGACCCTAACTTTGTAATGGTTGTAGAGATTTTCATGAAACTTTGTGCAAATATATACAATGACTAGATGGTGTGTTGCGTATCATAGCTAGGCCGCCTGCCTCAATGTCAAAGTCACAGCAAAGAAAAATGTAATTCTGTGACATGTAGCCATGGCTGAAGTATAACTATTGAACCGCTGAAGATATTTTAATTTGCCCAAGTAATATCATGACTAGACAGTGTGACACATACCACAGCCATGCCTCTGTCTCAAGGTCACACTCACAGTGAGGGAAAATGTAAATTTGTGACTTGTATCCTTGTCTGGAGTATAACTTTTGAATCACTGATGGTATTTTAATGAAACTTTGCCCAAGTATATATTATGACTAGATGGCATGTCACGTACCACAACAATGCCCCCTTCTCAAGATCAAGGTCACAGCAAAGAAAAGGTAATCAGTGACTTTTTATCCTTATCCATATTATAACTTTTTAACCAGTGGAGATATTTTAATCAAACTTTGCCCACGTGTATAGCATGACTAGACAGTGTGTTGTTTACTATAGCCATGGTCCCTGCCTCAAGGTCAAGGTCATGGCAAGGGAAAATGTAATTCTGTGACTGGCATAATTGTCCAGAGTATAACTTTTTTGAATCAGTGAAGATATTTTAGTGAAACTTTGCCCAGTTATATGTCACATATAGACAGTATGTCATATACCATAGCCATGACCACTGCCACAAGGTAAAGGTTACAGTAAGAGAAATGTAACTCTGACTTGTATCATTGTCCTGAGTATAACTTTTGAACCACGGAAGAGATTTTAATGACACTTTCTCCAGCTTTATTCCATGATTAGACAGCCATTCCCCCTGCCTCAAGGTCGAGGTCTCAGCAAAGGAAAATATAAATCAGTGACCTCTATCCATTGAAACATAGGTACATTGTGCCTAAATTTAAATCTACATAGGTACATTATGTCTAAATTTACATAGGTACATTATGCCTAAATTTGCATAGGTACATTATGCCTAAATTTACACAGGGATATTATGCCTAAATTTACATAGGTACATTATGCCTAAATTTACATAGGGATATTATGCCTAAATTTACATAGGTACATTATCCCTAAATTTACATTATTAGAGCTCCACAAGGAGATGCATGATCTCTATAGTAATCATCTTTTCCATCCGCTCATTGTTCCATCCATTCACACTTTTTGTAAACACCAAAGCTCTGCAACCCTTTCACATCTCCTCAAGTTATGCAACTTTAACCTTTACTTTTTTGGAACTTTACTTTTTACTGGCACTATATAGCCAGGATTGTGCTGATATGCCATTAAACCATAGACATACATACATGCATGCATGCATACATACATACATACATACATACATACATACATACATACATACATACATACATACATACATACATACAATATATACATACATAAAATACATACATACATACACAGACAGACATACACACATACATACATACATACATACATACATACATACATACATACATACACACACAGACATACATGCATACACACAGACATACTATTTCATATCATGCACCAAATTGATGCTTCAGTTGATTGCCATTATCTACCAGTTTACTTGTATGTTGCAGAGAACATTCTTGCAAAGTGTATCCTATAAAGTATACTTTTTCCAAGAAAATGTACTTGCCAATTGCATATATTTTATGAAGCTTTAATAAACAGAATTGCTTTATCTTTGCCCTATCCCTATCTGATATTGAATCTTTGGATTTTTTTCTTTTATCTTTTAGACCTGAAAATAAATCTATACTTGAAACTGAAGTTGAAGTTGCTATGGAAACAGATTCTGAGAATGACTGTCTTGGAGGATTGACACCACAACAAGCTCATCTAATGTATCCTTTCTTAAGGTTTTGTACTGATCTCATAGTCTTTCCAGCTCTTTTATCTTGAACAATGCAGACTGTAAATAAATCCATTCCATTTTTATGATGCCTTTGCATTCCCCATTCTATTTTGTCCTAATGCTGTCTTTGCATGTATGGGTGTCTTGAAACTGGCGATGACATCATAGATACAAGTCAGTAACTTAAAAGTCCATGAATTCCAGTCCTGTACATTTTGTTATAAATTACATACAAGTATAAATCTCTTATTACAGAGACTGACATGAGAGCCCATAATGATTAACCAAAAAATACAATTCATTCTTTTTCATTAAATCAAAGATTCATAAAAAGACTGGCCTCCTTCAATTTACTAATAGATCATAAAATTCCCTGGTGGAATTGCAGTGTTTCAGTGAAATAAAAACACAATGTATTGCCTAAGAAGCAGGAATCATTCAAGTCAGCCAGTCTCTCAGAGTACAACATTCAGTTTAGGATTCCAAACTCCAGAAATGACAAGGTGATAATGTCTGTTCTTGTTGGACAAACCAAGAAGATTTATATCTGATCCTTCAATTTAAATGGAATCAATTGGATAGAGGTAAACCACAGTCGTATATCATATGATATACTGTTCATGACTGACATGATCAGTCTAGCATGATGGTGCTTGGATACATGATCTGTCTATGCAGTCCTAAGTTTGAACCCTGGTTCTGGCACTTCAGTTATAAAAGTACAGTTAGCTCTTGTTACAATAACATTTGTTACAGTTGAATGTTTAGCATTATGACAAGGTATACTACTAATTCCTCATTTGAAAATTGTAACTGGATACAGTGGAAAACTCTTACCAAGCATGACAAGGTCTTTGTATATAATTTTTAGTATCCAGATCCAAGATATACATCTGATAGATAATAATGACAATACAAATAAAGTGTATGAAATCATGGACTTAATTTAAAAGAGCAAATTTCAATCCAATTTTTTTAACAAAATGTACACATTCATTATTGAGACTGCAATTATGGAAACATACAGTGTTTTTGTAATGACATGGGTTCCTGCAGGCAATAAGGTTTCTTAATTGTCAAAGATCACCTTATGCCAACATCTGAGCCTTTATGGTAGTCTGCCATTGTGACATCAATGATTACTGTGCAGCTTGAAATGGCATGATCATTACATTATGACATCAGTGATTACTGTGCAGCTTGAAATGGCATGATCATTACATTATGACATCATTGATTACTGTGCAGCTTGAAATGGCATGATCATTACATTATGACATCATTGATTACTGTGCAGCTTGAAATGGCATGATCATTACATTATGACATCATTGATTACTGTGCAGCTTGAAATGGCATGATCATTACATTATGACATCATCAATATGATGCCACTTGTTACTTAGATGTATCATAGCGCTATGAACTCTGGAAGAGATTGGATGTTAAATGACCTGATTGAGAATTCTGTGTATTATCAAATGATGAAAAAGAAAAATGAGTACACAATTTTAATAATCACATAAACAGTGGAAGAAAATAAAGTAAATGAAAAGTATATGAGACCTGGAGAAATCTTTAGTGATTCATGACCTGCCATGCAGGCTTTCTGTTGTTTAAAAAATCAGTGTCATAGTAAGTACGTTGTACTGAAAAAAAGAGAATTCACCAACATACACAATTCTTTGTGTATTTGATAAGAGGAGCCAGTCCTCTTCAACCCATGCAAATTTGAAGAATTTTAAAATACTTATTCAGATACTATTCAGGGCTGAGCACTTTTTTTTTTCATCCACTTGTCCAGGACAAGTGGTTTCATAAAAATTCACTTGTCCCACCTTACTTTTCACTTGTTCCACCTTACTTTTCACTCGTCCCAAAATGGTAATCACTTGCCGAGATTTGATGAGATGTATGTACTTAATCCATAGAAAAAACAAATGAAATAATATGCAACATAATTTTTTCTTAAAAGAATTTAATTTTTCTGAAACATTGGTTGATATACACTTGGCTACTTCAGGTACTTATATATATGTTTTAGCTGCTGGATTTTAAAAAAAGTCCATGTACATGTCTGCCACCTGCGCCAGCACTATGCCAGCAGTTGATAGATGTGTCAGGGTTAAAGTCCTCAAGCTCTGGTCCATTTGGTGAAATGTTCATTAGAATTTTTAAACTCTCTTGGTTTAAGGAATTCTCACACTCAGTAGAAGTCTTACGTTTTATCCCTACACGTTCACAAGAATTTTCCTTCTTCAAATAATCCTTATTACCTTCCTTGCGAAAATAATTTAGCAAACTTATTTTTATCCACATAGTAAATATCAGCTTGCTTGACAACTACTTCTAAAGTGATCATAACAAACATTTTCTCTTTTAAATATGAACAGAGACAGCTCATTAATTAGCGTAATTGTTTTGCTTCAAATGCAATATCTCATGTGAAAGTTGATCGTTTGTATATTCAATTAAAAATGAAAGAATCATTACTGTAATTAATCAGTTCATAAAGGAAACCAACACTGATGTCGGTAAAGTACCTTTAATTAATTTAATTACTTTGACTTACTGGATTAAAATCAGAGTGAGCCGCTCGTGAGGATCTTGTTTGATAATTTGGTAGCTTAACCCAATATGCAGTCAAACGGTAACAGAACGTGCACATATGTGATAGTTATCACTGACCACCTGTAGGTGTTATACAGAATGTAAATGTATACATGGAGAGGGGTAGAATCAAGCATTCAATATGCCCAGAGGGCATGAATGGCCATATAAAGGTAGATATAGTAATTTAAGCACAAAAATAAGGACTTGCCCGACTTTTTTAAAATAAGAAAAAAGCACTTGTCCCAGACTAGCAACTTGGAAAATTTTACTTGCCCTACTTCGAAAGTGAATAGTCCGGGATGTCAGGCTATGGGATTTGCTCGGTCCTGCTATTTAATCGGCAATTAGTGATGGTACTTTTTCCCATTCCTTTTTATGTAATGGCCTTTACTTAGAGATAGATATTCAACTGAAAGTAGCACACGAGAATGCATACCAACCTATACACATACCTGTGACAGAACCAGGATTTCAAACCAGTAGATTTACAAATTTTGATCAGTAGATTGGCTTCTAAAAAGGTATATTTTTTATCGGCATAAATTCTACGTGTTTTAACAGGATTGAAAACAAAACAAGTTCATTTTATCACATAATATGTATTCTCTTCATATTATAATAAAACACAAATTTTGAACATGATTCAGATTCAGAATCTGATGGAAAATGTTACAATAATAGTTAGTTAATATGAGCCAGTATATTATTAATTAAATGAAAAAGGAAGAGTTGTACATCTCTCAGTTCACTGCAAAGATTTTGTATAAAATCCACAGGCATTTTTAGTTTCCTTCACAAGATCACTGTCTGGTGACCACTGGTGACATTCACTGTGATTGTCAACCTTCACACTTAGCATGCTCTCAATAGTTTTTTGGTCCAGACTTCCCCTTGAATCACTCTGGATTTTCCGAAGAATGGAGAATGTCCTCTCTGTGTCAGCATTGGAATGTGGCAATGATAGGACAACTACACTCAGTCTGGAAAGAAGTTCTAACTTAAGTTTTCCTGTTGCTGGGTTTCTGAGGCTGCTGACTGATCTCCAATACTGCTCCAAGCTCATTTCACCCCGAGGAGGAAGTTCCTGGCTTGGACTTAATATGTATTCCTGAGGCTCATTCTCAAGGGCTTGTTTCTCTTCTAGGCTTATGTCCAAAAATCTGTTGGCAAGTTTCACCACTGTAATTAATTTTAAACAAATTAGATTTAGACTTGAAATAAACAGTTAAAAAACACATGATTTTAATAATTTATCCCAACTTTAAAATTAAATATTAAGTAATACATTTTTAACTCGCGGATATATTTTATCTAGGACTTGAACATAATTTTTGTGCTTTTATGCTTATTTTCTAAAAGTCTGAACTTCACATTAGTAATATCTGGTTCACTGGTGATGACCTTGGTTGAAACAAACTTTCCCAGAAGCTTTCTTAGCAGCCTGGTCATCTCTACATGTAGATGTCCAATCATTGATTCACCAGCCTAAAAAGACACAATGCAAAGTCAGGACCTTTGCTACTCGCCTGCACACACTTAAATTCTGGTATCCAAGCGTTGTTAAACTTGTTGTAGTATTTCTTAGCTGGTGGCTTTTTAGCGTTGGGAGAAAGCGTACGTTTCAGCATTTTGACATGAATTGAAAATAAAATATACAAGCTGCCCTTAAATATTCATCTTAAACCATCGTGAACAATACAAGAACAATTAAAAGACATCAAATCAAAATACTTACTCAAGTGTTTCTGCCAAGATCATTTTTGGTCGGTCTCTCCGTTTTATCTTCCTTCCACGTCAGATGAGCCGAGTATAAATCAAAGACTCATGGATTACCTTTGATCCTTTTATTACTTATAACACCTCAAACAACATCCCGCATTTGGCCTTAAACTCTCCAAATTACAACAATAAGGTAATCAATTAGCCGCTTCTTTGTACACATGCTAACAATTGTAATCCGACTATTCAACCACGCATCGTTGAACATTTCCGGTTCCCAGTAGACTGGTTCTGGCTGGTTTATCTAATGTGTTGATAGAACGCGTAAAAAAAAACGGGTTTAAAAAAAAAAAAAAAAATTTGAAATTTTCAAAACCGGTAGATTTCGACTACTAAACGGTATGTGCGATAGACGGTCTTAAAAACGGTATTTCTGGCCTACCGCCGGTAGAATCACAGGTATGCTATACATCTGTTGTGATTTTGGATTGCATAGACCCTTAGCTGTGTAAAAAATGTCAATTTTGTGTAAAAGTTAAATACTCCAGCATTTCACAAGTGATCATCCTTAAGAGCACTGTATTTGGTCTGTAATTTGCACACTTTGTAGATCCCACAAGACACTTTGTATGTCCCACAAGACACTTTGTACATCCCACAAGACATTAGTAGAGGCATATCAACCATTCCAAGCATCAAGATCCTTAGGAATCAATATATACATTTTTTTTTCTCCTGATTATTATAAAATACAATACAGAGTATTTTCTGTATAGATGATTTACAAAGCCATTTTCATTTAATTCCATTCTTTGCTTTCATTATTTTTGTTTTTTCAAAAGCATTTATTTAGAATTAAAATTATGGAATCATGTTTTATGTTGTTATCTGAAGTACAAATCATACAGATCGTGTAGTGGCCTGGTTCCAGCTATTTCAGCTATAGGTGTCAATTTTGAGAATTTGATCACACGTATCTTTAAATTGCGATTATTCAGTTTATTTTGCTGCTCGTCAAACAGTATTCCTTACAAGAGCATTATATAACCACCCCAAGAATACCTCTGACAAAATCAGTGTTAAAGTACTTGGACATTTTTGGATGAGGCCAACCAAAACGTGTGATCCAGTGTATCCTGGATTAAATGTCGCATACTATGATGTCACAATTAAAGTGCTGTGTATTGGAAAAAATGTGTACTACCCTGCTCTGGTAATGATTAGATCAGAGTTTCTCTTTTTTTTGACCCAGTTTAGTGCCTGGCCACTATTGTAACGTCCATAGCATTTGATAATATTTCTCTGGAAGTTTTGTGATGACAACTAAGGTGCAAATCACTCAACAATAAGGAATGAACAAACTTTGGTAAAACTGCATTAGTTTTAAATTTTTAGAACAAAAATTAATACATGACCATGTTGACATACACTTTAGTTCATTATTTCATAAGCTTGATAAAGCCTTTATGTTTGGGATGGCTCCTATACTGTTACCCTTGTCCGTCAGTATGTACATCCAGACATTTGCCATACACATCTTTGTTAAGATTTGCTTTTAGGTCATTTCAGGCACTGTGGTGGGGCATATGTGTTCCATGAACACATTTATAATTATTTAAAAAAAATTTCAGGTGGACAAAAAATTATTAGGAAAATATTATTTTCTCTTGTACCAAAAGTTTGCAAAATTTTGTTAAGAAAAAAGTTTGCTGACCTATAAATTAGAGGTAAATATATATATATATATATATATATATATATATATATATATATATATATATATATATATATATATATATATATATATATATATATATATATATATATATATATATAGTATGGATTAATGGTGTATAAAAAATTACAGACAATACAGTATGTTTATATGTTTGTAGAACTTTCCATACAGTCAACATAAATCGGTGCTTTCATCAGGCCAAGTAGTAGTGTAATGGCCACAGGGTAACATAATGCCGTTTTCACCAGATGCAATGGTTTTCAGTCGCTAGTCCAGTGCCAGTAATTTGAAACCTCTACACTTATATAGGTTTGCAGTCCAATAAAGGACAATATTTTGGGGAGGGTTACATTGATTTATTCATAATAAATTCAGTATATAAATAAACAACAATACAATTGACAGACTTGTTCTTCTTTCATATATCAAGGATCACAGATCATGTAGCAAAATATCATACAGTGTCAATCTCAACCAGGGACTTCACCCTTGCATTTTTTTGGAATTAGAAATATTCAACAATTTGTATATTCGAATAATTCAGAGACTAACACTCAAATTCATTAACAAATTGGCTCAGTAATATTTATCATTGAATCAAAATAATTACTTCAACCTTTGAGCGAATTCCAGGGAAATAACCCTATACTCTCAGTTGTCAGGACTTAAAATGATACACTTGCACAAAAAATGAGAATAAACTCATAAAATATATGTCTAGCTGAGAAAAGATTAAATCACATAGATTGCAATCATGCAATCAATGATAAAATGAAAAAATATATGAATTCTCCCAAAGGATAAATGTGGTCTTGTTTTCCTAGTCTTCCTTCTCAAAAATATAATCTGAGTTCCAAGGAAATATTGTAGGATTCACCTACTAACCTTCGGACACACCCACTGGAATTTCCCTACTCACCTAGAATAGCAGCAAACTCTCTGTTTATAAACAATATCACTATATAGGTCATATACAAATCAGCTGGGCTGAGAGCAAATCAGTACCACTGGCCACCGGGCAGGGGGCCTCGCAGGGAAGAACTTAACTCTGTCATTTCAATAAACAAAAATTGTCATCTAGTCATAGAAATAAAGAAAAATTATAACTACATTATTATCATTGCATATTTTGTAAGCAATGGATATCTTTGTCATCTTACCATAAAATAAATCATAATTACAACAGTTTTTTGTATCCACGTCTTATCTCTCCCTTGGTAACATGGTAACAACTGGAAACAGAAGAGGTATCAAACTGAGGCTACAGTGCATGATGATGTCATCAACATTGAATACACAAATGGATCTCATCAAATGAAAACAAATAATTTTTTAGGATTAAATGTATGTGACAGGTAAATATAATCATGAAAGGAGTAGATTTAGATACTACTGTTAGTCAACGAAACATGTGGTTTTAATTCCTTTAACTTATACTAGTCTACGAATAGATGCCAGTTATCTATAAACCCCCATCTCTTTTGTATTTAAAGATCGTAATGAACGTAACAGACGTAAATATCACAGTTTATGCACAATATAATGATTTTATTGAAACTTAAATAGGCCTATCATCACAGTTGAACCTCCCTACAGCTTCCTTTCAATTCTGTTATTCCCACTATACCTTATTTGCCTTATTTGCCATACTTCATCTTACCTGATGCTGCCACTTTATCTTTACTGCTCAATCTTACCTTTTGAACATTACATCATACCTTAAAACTTGCTTTTGAAGGCTGTTGTGACCAATGTTAAAGAACAATTTACAGTTCAGGAAGATTTTTTATCCTTTTTGAAAACATATATTCTAACAATACTTTGATGAATACTTCTGTTAAAGTGGACTCAGCTGAGTAACAACACACTGTTAAAATGGATTCTGTTAGTAACCACACCACACTGCTAATACTTTACCACTGTAACAACATATGAGGAGTAGTCTAAACAATAATACAGTTTAAACTCACTCCTAGGACCAGCATGAAATAACAATTAAAACTTGACAGAAAATATTTATTTAGTGACTATATCTTATCATTCTGAACTTTATATTTCCTTGACATAAACAGTAAATGTGTTTTGCGGATGCCATTCAGTGATGTATTTCTTCTGGAGTGTTTACGCTCTCTTCCTTTTAGGGATGTTCTTGTAAGTACATGTTAGAAATTTAATTAAGTTCATTTATAGCTGCACAATGTTCAGAATTGTCATCCTCACCTTTACCTGTGAAAATGCAGGAATAATTATATTTAGACTGATCATGCCGTTTTGTGTGCATTACAATAATATATGTCTTTAATCCACACCAGCTGCAAACAGCATAGACCCAGATCTGCCATCACATAATCTAGCTGCAGATCGAGGTCTTTGCTTGTTTTGTTCTGTTAATGATTTCGAGTAGTATGGACTCATATTTGCAGGCCCATTATTATACATGTGATATTATGCATAATCAGCTTATTAAAATACTTTTAATTTGAATTATTTATAGCCACATTTGAAGATTCCAAACTGTTTGTGGTCTAAAAAAACAAGCCACAATTATTTTATTTTGTATGTGTGATAAATTTGCACATGTGAGAAAGCCATAAGGGATACCTCTATCCGTCATGAAGACACTTGATGACAGAAAATTAACATCATCTTGGCTTTTGAATGTAAAGATGTCTGTTATATGTGAAGCACATGACTGTTATTTCACCATTGGTATCTTGACCATTATATTGGATCACTACTAATAAATATTTACTGATGTGAGATAGGGATATCCCGCCCTCAGGTTCTGAATTCATGCACAACCCTTATGGTTTCCTGCCTACAAATTCTGACTCAAATGATGAAGCTTCTCTATCACACATCAGTGCATACAATTAAAAATGTTAGTTTAGTAAATTATTTCTTTTAGTACTACAGAAGTTAAACCTCCAACACATTTTCTGTTATTAGATCTGGTTTTTCTTGTTTGAACTTTGACATATTATAAGGAGGAATTCATCGAGTGATCTTTTGTTTTTCATTTATCTATCCAGAAACTCCTTCAGTATCTGTGCAACTTGATAGAGGACAACTCAGTTAATTTGCCAGAGGAGAAAGAGAGGTCTGCCACACCATCTAACACAAATGTAAGTAAATTGACAGTAAATTACATTAGATATCACTTCAGAGATTTTTAGCTTTTTACAGGGACATAACACTATGCTAAGTAAATTATAACTAGTATCAGATTAGCACCAATATTTTAAGATTTTGTTTCTTGCATACTTTAAGGCCTGCATTGATTCCATCATGCAAGTTAAAATATAAAAAAATAACTTTGAACCCTCATCAGTTTGACCTGTTTATCCCTTGAGTTAAACTAGAGTTAGTTGAGTTAAGTCGGGAGAGAAAATAGTGTTCACTCACATTTTATCCTTGCAGGTGTTATTGCTGGTGTGTAAATGAATATGTACAGACTGTTTATTTGCATCAGTTTTATTACCCACATTTTAAAATTGCATCACTTTTATTACCCACATTTTAAAATTGCATCACTTTTATTACCCACATTTTAAAATCAGACTTTAGTTTATAATGTTGACAGAATACACTTCCATCACTCTGAACCAGTGCGGCAAAAATCGGCAACCCATTATCCATGTATTGATGGATACAATTTACTTTAGTTCACTACTGGACTGTACATAGAAGACTGAAAATGTGACATGGCACGACAGAGGTAAATTTTAAATATACAGTGATTCCTCACAATAAAAACACCTCAATATAGCACATATCATCATGTAACAACCCTCATACAACACAGGTATGTTTTTTTTACTTGAGTTATGAGACTTAATTTAGTTTTTGGTTTGTGGAGACAGGTATAAATTGTTGCAACCTAAATAGCCCATTATAATGTAGCCATGCTTTTAACCAACCTCATAATAATGCAACTTCACCTATAATGCAGTACAATAAAGGATTTTCAGATTGTGTGCATGTCCAGGGACCTTCAAGTGATGTCAAAACTTGCGAGCTTTCACTTGAAGGGCTAAAACATATCAGCTACTCCATAGGCCATCAAGAACTAGTAAAGAACAATGACACTCCGCAATGTCTCAAACATGTTTTAATCATTATTTCATTTCACTTCATGCAAAAATTATAATAACAAATATAGATCCTCAATTTATCGTAGATTAGCTGAAGGTATCTTTTACCAAGACGACTATTTATTATGTCACTTATGTACAAAAAAAACACACAAAGATGAAGAAAAAAACAAAAAATGTATATTAAATAAATAAAGACTTGTTTTATTGTCCCTAAGTCATCGTATTAGGGGACAATACTGGCTTCTCAGCTATTTTGAAAGTTTATATTATATGCGCCTGAGGGCCACCGGCTTAGAAGATAATTGTTTATTGCTCAATCTAATAAAACCACTAATTAAAACATCCATTCAAAAGTAACATCTGTACATTCTCATAATTTATACCTTCCCTTCCTGGTTTCACTATATTTAAAGTGTCCATTTGCAAAATGAAGTGCCATTTTGGGAATAAAAAGAGTAAGTTTTCTATTTGGTCTTATAATCTTACACTCTTGAAAGGGTCATTTATTTATCATCTTATTTATTCTTATTCATGTGTCAATTAATATATTTAATGATTCTCCTATTTGTCTATTTTTTTTATATATATTCATTTAATGTTTGTTCATTCATTCATTCATTCATTCATTCATTCATTCATTCAGTCATTCATTCATTCATTCATTAATTCATTCATTCATTCATTCATTCATTCATTCATTCATTCATTCATTCATTCATTCATTCATTCATTCATTCTTACATCTTCTCTTTCACTTAGCCACTTATCTGCATATATATTTGTTTATTCATTCATTTCTCCATCAAATACATTATCTGATCACATTACATTGGGTTAACTTTCTCTGCTACCTGTGAATCCAGCTCTCCACGAAAGACAAAAAACAGCTTTCTGTGTGTGTGTGTGCATTTATTTATATATATATATATATATATATATAAATATATATATATATATATATATATATATATATATATATATATATATATATATATATATATATATATATATATATATATATATATAAATATATATAGATAGATCTATCTATATCTATATGTATACAAAGGGAAGCAACTCTTACATGTTAACTCCCTTTCTACCTGCTATGTGGTTACTGTTATACCCGGATGTACCAGTTTTCACTTTCACTGTCATGCTGTAAAGATGTCTTTCACTGTCATGCTGTAAAGATGTCCTCCATAGAATCCATTTAATTTTATACTTACATTTCATCATCCATTTTTTATTTTCAGTGGTATAGTAAGTCAAAATCTTGTTTTATATGGTGCATACAACATTTTTGTGAATTCCAGTGAATTTATTCACATTTTTGCAATTATTGTACCGTTCGTTATTGTCGCATGTGATTTCAATCAGTAACATTCACTTTAACCGGAGAAATTTTCTGGCTCTGTACTTATCAGCTATTACACTTCTAAGTCTTTTCATTAAAACTGTTTATACTTATTTCAATTTATTTATATTTGTTGTATGCACTTGTTTGTTCCTCTTCTTCATTACAGAGATGACAACCAAGTGCAAGAAGTGTAAACAATTTGAGGTCGTGGAGGATGGACATGAGACGTGTCTACACATACAATCGCTTGTTGGCACACACATGTAATGTGTGTGCACTTTGTTCAGAAATACTTGGTCCAACGTTTTGAAAAATCAGCTCAAGGGCCACAAAAATGAGCACACTCCAATACATCAGATCAAGACTTTAAACATATGCCTCACTTCCGAATCGTTGGTTAGTCTCATGGGTGATGTCAAGATGCCCTCTCCACCCTCTATGAAGATGCAGAACAGCATCAGAATATACTGTATCCGTGAAAACGGTAGAGTCATTGATTGGTCTGAAGGGTCATGTCGAGATGCCCTCTCCACTCCCTATTCAGACGCAAGCATTTGAATCGCATATGATCAATATGACTCAAAAGGCTTTGTTGTCAATATGTCGACAAGTAGAAATGGCATTTATATATTGCAATCCCACTGGGGATAAGCCTAGGACCCTGCCAATGAGGCATGAGAGATCACAAACAAATAGGACCACGCTCATGAGCCATGAGGGTTTGCAGTCAATATCACCCCTCCTATGAGGCATGAGAGTTTAAAGTCAATCTTGTCTCCCACCTTTGAGGCGTTACCATGTACAAGTATCATTTAACCCGTCCGTGCATACAAATATTAAGAAAACAAGCCAAACGTTAAGGTTTGCAATTTGACCAATATCGCCAGCCGGCCATACCAACCATACCACATCAGCTGGCCAGACCGCAAGGCATAAACCATCTGTTATTCTGTTCCAACTACCAACCAACCAGACCAACTGTACGAAATGAGCTATGTACATTTACAGTGGTCAGGAATCTGTTATGTCTGGCTGGCTGCCCAGACAGATGCATAGCTAGCCGGGCATCCAACTGATCGACCGGACCGACCATTCCTATGAAATTCATAGCAAACCAGCATTACATCTGACTGATCCAAACCAGCTGCACCGTACCAGCATTCCATAATGCGATCATTACTGACGGTATATCCAATGGGCAAAATGATGCATGCTACTGATACTTTATCATCGTTTCCATATGGAAGGCTGTATCCCTGGATTCAGGGTGTACAGGAGGTGGACGATCCCCATGTTGATGAAATGGATGAAACGGAAATGCCAGAATATTCCGATCCAACAATGGAACTGACGGAATTTAGTTCACGGCAGCGATAGAGGAAATCTACAAGGTCAGTACCTTGGTGGATGTAGACGATGATGACAATAGTTCGTCATTAAGAATCTTGCCACAATTGTTAATGATTGCAAACATATCCAGGCATCTCTTGGAGTATTTGTGATTCTGGTAATTTTTGATTCTGGTAATGCTAGAGCTTTCTTTATGGTGAGTCCGTTGCCTGTAACTTTCTCACCCCACTGGTAAAAACACATACCTTGTCTTGATGTTGATAAAGTGCACAGACAAGTTTTTAAAGCCACATCAGTTGTTCAGGAACATTGTGTCAACTTCCTCCCTACTTGAATTTATGCATCTGACAAATTTCTTTTGCTTAGCCGAAAAGACCTCTAATATCAGTGCTGTTTTTCTATGTGCTCTCTCACTTTCAGTTCTCCACTTCTGTTAGTGCGTTGAATTGAGGAGGTTAGAAAGTATGAGACATAAGAGTTGCCCTTTAATTTTCAGCACAATCTCCTATCTCTGCATGACCCTATTATGGAACAAACAAGAGAAGGGATAATTGTCACCAGAGAATTTGCAGTGGCAGTTCTCAACAACAGCAGGTTTTTAATTTTTCTCCTGGCCAAGCAAATTATAGGCGGTCATATGTCACTATTTTTGCAGGCAGGCAGGGAGGGGAGAGAGAGAAACACAGTTTCTCCTTCCCCAAGTCTTCCATCAATTGTCAGTGATACACCATCACCCACACCCTCTAGTGACCCACCTGAGGCACCAGACTACTCCCTTTTCATCAGATTTGAACCAACCATTCTCAGAAAACGATGGGTGATCCAAATCGTATCAGAGGTTTCTGAATTTCATTATCCAAACCCCTCCACTTTGGTCATCCTACCTTCATGAAGGAACTCTTAAGTGATCCCATGAAGGGAGATGTTTTTATGCAAGAAGATCTAGTTTTCTGCTTGTAAAGGGTGGTGTAGATAGTACAAAAACCGCACACACAGGGCTTCTACTCCAGAACATTTCTGGCTACAAAGTCCAACAGCAATTGTGACGAGTACACGATCAGTCTTGACATGTCCAATGCATACTTCCATATACTGACATACCGACTCATAAGGCCCCAATCTAAACACTTGGGCCTTCACAAAGAGTTCAGACTGTCCTATCACAGAGATGGCGACGTTCCTGCATGACACACGACAAAACATTTGGTAAGTTGGTTTTTGGTTCACGACATGAACAACATTACTTTCCTCATTTTGTTGCGGATAATCAATGTAGAGAAGTTGGACCTTAACCCTTCTCAATATTTTGGATGTAACACATATCAACTTAACTTCTTCCTCACAAATGCATCGAAAGTATTGTTCATGCATCAGAGAAGGCATCAACCAAGATGTTGAAGTTTTACCTTCAAAAAGATGCTAAACCACGTCATATCCCAGTTCAGGGCAGGCAGCATTCTTGGATGACATACTACAAAAGCATTTGGCATGCATGGTTGTTGGTTCACATCATGAACCAATCTTACTTTCCTCATTCTCAATTCAGGGTGGATAATCAATGTAGAGAAGTCAGACCTTATCCCTTCTCAACATTTTGTCCACCTAGAAATGGAACTCTTAACACATATTAACTTGGCATCTTTCTCCCAAACACATCAAAAGTATAGCTCATGCATCAGAGAAAGCATCAAAAAAGACATTGTTAGGCGAGGAAGTTTCTTACAGCTTCTCGGCCTACTCAGTGCGGGGGTTGGGGGGGTATGTGGATGCTTCCAGAGAAGGCTTTTCATATCAACCTCTTGGAAATGAAAACCAAAGGGCACAGACCCGATAGAAGGTTCCTGGGTGGAACATATCCATGGAAACACGGTCCAGATAATGTCAGACAATTCAGTTGTGGTGGCATACCTCTGCAAAGGGGGAACAATCAACAGATCTTTGCCTCATGGTAGGGGAATACCTTCATGGGCACTCCCAATATCAGGTAATATTCAAGTCTGACGCAATCCTGGCCAGTTCAGTGCCCTGGCTGACTCATTATCGAGGGAGGACAACTGCTTCATACAGAGTCGTCACTCCAGAAACCTTCCGTCAGGTCTGTGCTCTTTGAGGCCATCTGATGCTTGACATTTATTTTTTATTTTTTCTCCAACCCCAGAAGCATGGTCTGTAGATGCTCTTTCAATCAGCTGGAAGGCAATGTGGTCACACACCTTCCCTCTGTCAGTTTTGATTATGAAGATAATTAAGAAATGAGGGGCACAGACTGCAGTAGTTCTGATTGCCCCACTAAGATGAAACATCGTGGATCAACAATCTGCTCAATTTAGTGACTGGTGTACCCAGACAAGTCATAGCGACCTTCACTCCACTCAAGCAGTCGAGATAGCTACTGTTCCATCCATGTCCAGAGAACTCCTTCATGCCTGGCTCCTTTCAGGGATGTCCTGATCAAAAAAGAAGTTTGGAGCTTCAATCATGGAGAGGATCGCAACAGCTGAAGATCCTCCACTTTGAGGATATACAAGGGGAAATCATGTGTTGTAAATGTCTGATGTCACATCGATGATGTTACACCACTCTCAGCACCCATTTCCCGAAGGCGAGCTTTTTTTCTTTTTCTCTTTGAAGACAAAAGTTAACCCCTATCACAATCAAGGGATACTGTTCCATGATTTCAGACATGTTCAGACTTCATGGAAAGGACGATATTGGCCGCAACAAGGTAATCTCTGACTTGCAGTACAATTTTGGCATATCCAGACCTTGCTCACTCACATTATTCCCAAATGGAATCTTTCCTGAGGTTTGACATGGACACATTCGTCTAAGTTCAAGCCACCATCTTCACCCCTCACTGAAGCAGCTATCATACATGACTTTCAATTTATGATAACACTAACTTCAACATGCAGAGTGAGTGAGCTACATACGATATCTGTAGATCTGAACTACATGCAGTTCCATTCTGACGGTTCAGTCGTTCTAATGACACAACCTGGTTTCCTTCCTAAGAACACGTTGCTATCACTAACCAACCAACAAATAACTAAAAATTTCTGTTGTTTGTTTAAAATATAATCAGGGAATTAGGGGATCTCATACTTGTTGTTTTAAGTAATTCTGCACATAATATTCTCTCCCCTCTCCACCCCCAACTACGTCTATCCTGTCCAACTATGTCTTATAGTCTTATATGATTCGTCAATGAAAAAATGATCAAAATGTTGGTCTTAACATTTTTGTTCTTCTCTAAATGAAAACCTCTTTTCACGTTTTTTTGTGGAGGTAGTCAAGAATTTTCAGAAGGCCGTACCACGGTTTGACAAATTCATTGTAGCTTATATGTTTTTTATTTTATTTTAGGGATAAATATAAAACTCATTGTTCTCTATCCAGATTTGTATTCTAATGCAATTTATGGTCTCTTGACTCTGAGTGAAAGCATCAACATTTTTTTTTCTTCTAAAGTAAACTAGTAAATCTATCATTTTGATCGCATAGTTGCAGGTTAAAATTATAATTTCTCTTCAACTGCTTAAACCATTGTACCTATCTCTTTTTGTTTGCAAGTATATTTACTGAAGAAAAGCGCATTTTTCTTTCATATGAAACAGTTATTTATTCATTTGTTCATATATTCGTTCATTTTGCTTGTTCACTAAGTGGGATTCATTGAAATCATGTCCCCTCAAATGCAATATACATCTCCTACTCAATAACTTGCACACAATGTGGTCCAAAAACATAGACTGCACTATAAGCAAGGGCATGCGTTACCGAGGGACCTCAAAAAAATTAAGAAGGGAATGCCAATCTCGCTGGACATTGAGAAAAATGGGGGCTGTTTAATGGCTGAATACTCGTGTTATAATCACGTTGGGGATGATTGTCAATAAAGAGCTTTTTCTAATGAAGTTGTTCGCTTTTTTTATATAAATTACTTTTATTTTCAAGATACCCAACCTCTGAAAGATCATTAATAACATTACTCCACCAATATTTTCAACAACCATCTCATTTATGTGAAAACATTGTGTATTACATCACTGCTTTTTGTTGTTGTTGATTTCACAACAAAACAAGATTCCTTTTTTTTAAAACTTGGAACATTTATTTCATGAAACAATTGTCGATGTCAAAACTGGATTTTTTATTGTTCTATTAGTAAAATATTGATGCCTTGATTTCATTGCATGTAATAGTGAAACTTCTTCTCATCTTTGAGGAAATCTGTGAGTGCCAATTCAGGAATTTTAAGTTCACTTCAAACTCGGGAACTTGCTTCTCCATAATGAACCGTATCTGTGAAACAAAGCTTTTTTTTCACCAATCATTTCGCTTGGTTGTCTTGCTATCTTTGATCACATTTGTGAATGAGTAGACTAATTTAAGGTAGTTTAATTATATTACTTCCATAATAATATTTATAACAGTGTTCAATTGATCAATAGAAATGAGTTGACCTGACACATGACCGTGACCGCTAGCTCTTACGTAGGTAGGATTTTGTGTGCCATTTAACTTTTCTTTTATTCCACCCCCTTTATTTGATTTGATGCAAAAGATGTAATTAACGTGATCGTACAAAGCAGATCTGCTTTTAACTGAGTGTAACAATACAACAAATACTTCCAGAAATCAGAGATCAAAACATGGTCAGCACTTAATTAGGTTCTCACACAAACGCTTGCAGACATAGCTGTTACGGTAGATTGACATTTTTCACTTTTGAATACAAGAGGGCATATTGCATTTATGATGATTACACTGAAACTGAATTAAAAGATAGCACTAAAATAGAAATTTCACTTGACAAAACTTATTTAATTGGTATTTATTTATTGAAGTGTTGCCACCAGTAGACATTAGTGACATTTTCATTGATCAAAATTTTGTCCAATATTGTTATTTACAGTGTACTGAGAATGTTGTTTGGAAAGAAAATTTAACAAAATATATGACTTCTTATTAAAAGTTGAGAATTTCATGATGTAGATTCAAATTTCCAGATACTATCCACCCTTTTTGATGATAAAACTCGCAATTTTTCAAGGTTTAAATTACCAATTTTTATTGCGATTTTCTTCACGTTCAACAAATAGGGGTCATTTTTTCATTATTTTCTTGTTTTTAAAAATGGGATCCATACCTGGCCCCACATTATAAGTGGGTTTGCAAGTAATCTGGGCGTGAGTTATCAAGGGAGTGGTGTATGAAAGCGTAATCTGGTGAGATAACAATATGAAAGTTCTCTATGAAATGGCCCCTAGGAACCATGTTACAAAAGAGGGATCTTTCTATTATCAAAGAGACACATTGTTAAAGATTACATCACAATATTTATACAAAAAACTTGTGTAGAAGTAAACAGTTTAAATTTATATTTTTAAAATTATTTGCAAACTAGCATTGAAGATATCGCTACATGTACATTTCATGTATCATTTCAAGTGGCAGAAGCTAGTACAGTTTGAAAATTAGGCCTTATGTATTCTAGTACATTCTATATATGGAGTTGTGAAATGTTGATCAGAATACTTGTTTCTTTATACTTTTTATGACAGCAGTTAAGTGATGCCTAAATGAATGTATACATCCTAATTTCAGATTGTTGATTGGTTGTGTTTGCTGATTGATAGCCACATGACCCAGCTAGTTATCTCTCCTGATGCACATGTTTTGCTTGTGAATCTACACAATGTTGTGCAGTCTCAGGTAAGTTTTGCTTTTACCAAGCATGGGAAATTTATTTATCATAAATTTGCAGAGATGCTGCCAGGGTGCATGAGTGTGCAAACCGTACAGAAATTTTACGAATTTGCACACTTTGAAAGCAGCGATGCAATAGAACTCCCACAAATTAGTTCAGAGTCGCACATATAAAAATGCACTCTGTGCAGTATAGAATTTTTATGTAACTATTAAGATAAACTTAATAAAAAAGAATCTTATAATTTTTGATAAGTAAAGATAATTATTTGATCAAAATACCTCTGTCCATTCCAAAGTATGCAAATGTAGGTTAATACAAAAGGATGCTTGGAAATCCCGCTAATTATTAATAACAGAAAAACGTGTGCTAGATGGGTTCTGCAATTGATGCCTTTTCCTATCATTTGTTCATGAGCAAAATTTGGTCCTTTTCCAGAAAATGAGATTATAGTCAAGTATGGTTGCACAGAAAATTACTGATTTTTTTCAACTTAAAGTCAGTGGTTGTCCGAATGTGCAAAGTGAATAGCAGAATGAAGAAAGTGATGGATGCAGTGGAGTTTCTCACCAAATGGAGGTCAGTAATTCTAAAATTATGTTAGATGTCAGGTCGGATGAACTGCCAAATAAAAAAACAAATTCAGAAGCAAAGATTCAGAAATCTTGGGTGTTACAGTATTAGTGGTTACAACACAACACCAAGGTGGGCAGTATGTTGTGCAATATGTGTAAAAGTTGTGAGAAAAATAACCCTTTTACATCAGAAACAGGCTATTTGAATTAGGACATCAACTCTTATATAACAAGTTGAGTCACCAGATTACATGCATTTTGGAGGAGAGATATCCATGAGACATGTAATACCTGTGAACTGTGGAAAATTCAACAAAACAACCATAAAGAACAGTTTCCATGCATATGCCAATTTAGACAGCAGAACATGAAAAGGGGTTCTCAGCACAAAACACTATTCATACACATATAAGGAACAGATTAAGCTTAGAAACAGTCAACAGATTATTGCTTCTACAGCTAGAGAGGGCACCTTATGAGGATTTTGATTTCAGTAGAACCCTAACGGAGTGGAGCTTGAAGAAAGAGAGATGGATATGTAAGTGTTGGGTAAATAATGAATTATGACGATTCCCCCCCCACACACACACACACACACATTTTTTTTTCTCTACTCCCCTTTTTTTAATGCCAAGGGGTGAGATCCCCTATCCCTTTTAGACAAAACCCAGGCAGCATCTCTGATTTGCGACACTTACTGTATATATGCCTGCATTCAAAAGCAAGGTAAGTCATGAAGTCTTGATTAATTAGTAGCATGTCAAACAGAATCCAGCTTCAGCTGTATTATAGTATTTTCTTGGTCATCCATTGCGAAGAAATATCAGTAGATCATTTATACAACTTCATTTGTAAAATAAAAAAGCTGTACATGGACAATCACAAGAGGTAAAGATATGTTTTGCACCAAACATTTAAATATTTATACATTTTAATGTGATTTTTTTATGCATGTATCAAATATGCAAAAAATATCAATGTGGAAAAATACTCATGTATTTGGTTTTATTGCAGAATAAAACGATAAGCAGAACTATAAAAGCAACAATACCTTTATTATTGGAATAAACAGTTTTAAAGACTATCAATGGGGGGATTATTATTATTATTATTATTATTATTATTATTATTTTTATTATTATCATCATAGGTTGAGTTCTGTGAAGAATTAGCTGTTGTGGAAGCTCTACTTGCACAGCTGAAGGAAAAGAGTTCCCTGCCACAGAAACAAAGGGTTGGGCAATATTGTATAGAAGTTTTGCATGTGTACTGAAAGTCAACAATAAAAACAAACCAAAACAAGTTGATTTCTGCAGTGTTACTTTTTCATGTTGAAGTTACATTCAGACATTTAGGATTTATTCAAATGATGTTTTATCATAATGAGATAGTTTTGCTTTTTGACATGTTAGCAATCTTTACAATGTAAAAAGGTGGTTATAAATTACATAATAATGATTAGGTCACTGTGTCCTACAGTCAACATTTGCTCAGATACCGTTAGTCCAGGCAAGTTCCTGTTTCTGGAGAAAGATTTCTTTATATTCTCTGACTCTTTGAAATGAACTCAATAAACCATTTCTGTGTCAAGAAATGTATCTAATGACCTAGCTGCATGGTGATAAAACTTTTTGATTGGAAAGTTTAAACTCCTGCTTTTAATGCTGAATAATTGATTTGTCAATTGCTATAATTCATGTAATTTTTTTTACCCTCAAATTATTGGTACACCATCTATGGATGAAAATCATAATACAATGTATCATATTCTTTCATACATAAAACTTTATATTTATCATCAAATTCTTTAAATATTCATACAAAAGTGTTTGAATGAGAAAATTAGATTGGCTTGTGCGAAAACAGAAAATATTGCAAAATTTTTCATGAATAAGAATAAGAGATTAGAATCTTTTACAATTAAGGCGTTGTTTTGTCCTTTTTTATTTTTTATTTATATTTTAGCCTATTATTTTGATGTTTTATATATGAGTCAAAAAGAGAAATTCACATTTCAAACAGCTTTGAAAAATACACCTGTATTATTTAGATATGCCAAATAAGCAATGCATTGCTTGTTACATACATGTGTGATCTCTTATGAAAGAATTAAATAAAAAGAAATAATCATCATTTATAATGTATCATGCAGATAGACTTTTGATCATTTCTCTTTGAAAGGATAATTGTTTTCTCAATTGAGAATCTTCTCTTATTCTTCAATCCACACCTCTGTTGTTATTATTACCAGTGAGAACAAAAAACAAGTGATGCATGTGACCAGTAAGAATGAGGAACAAGTGATGCATGTGATTGCTTGTTTTCATTACAATATCTATTGCTATTCATGAACAGCAGGACAAGGCCATTACAGCTTGTAATCTTTAAACAATATTGTTAATGAATATCTTTATTAAGTCCACCACTGTCACAATAACCATTGATAGCTTGTGCGATATATCATAGCAGAGAGATAGAGGGTCCAACTGATGCTATATGAGACTTTGTTTGTGTGTGTGTGTGTGTGTGTGTGTGTGTGTGTGTGTGTGTGTGTGTGAGAAAGAGAATATATAAGTGTTGATTACTTGGTAAAAGTTTAATGCCTTAATCTGGCTTAAAGCATTTTGTGTTTACAGTATGTACATAAATATTTCTATTTACATGTGTCTCCATCGTTTTTATTTATTTATTCAAATACATTACTCAGTCATAAAACCTTAAGAGAACAACTACTACCTCGCAAATCCAGCCCTCTCAGGATAAAAGTTGTAGCTATGAAAGCTAAAAGTTGTCTACCCATGTAGGTAGCAGTCAGACAGTGTAATCTCCCCTTAGATATAGGGATTGGCTCCAAATCCTGTCTGTACTCCAGTTGCTGCTTCCACTTGTGCTAGGTAGCAGGCTGTCATCAGAGACCTCACAAAACCAACGTCAAGAGTTTCTTGTTTCTTAAACTCAACTATAGAGGAAGCAGTAGTTCTCATCTCAAGGAATTTATACTCAATCTGTATTTACAGCTATTTCTTGCTCTTTTCTATCCAAAATGAAGTTTTTCTATCTGTCGTAGAATTACAAACTTGTTGAACATTCCATGTTTTTGACGTCCTTCTATAGTTACCTGCTAAAGTCAATCTTACCTTTGATGTTGAATGAGGGAATCTCTATGTCTTGTATGCTGTCTTGACTTAGAACACTGGCATTCTTATAGATCAACCTACCCAATACAGTGCCACAAGTCACCCTGTTCACTCCAAGCCCAGTTTAATGCCTCAGTACCAACTCGATCAACAGCAGGGAATCAGGCCTTACCATTTACAGTCAAGTAGGCATGCTACCTCTACAGCTCCTTCTCATGCCCTTGCCACTCAAGATCGACATCCTGTGGCCATTGGACAGTCCGTCAGAACTAACTTTTTATGGTTCTGGCTACGGAAATGTTTCAGCCCCAGAGGGTCAAGACTATGCTATGGATAGGGATGACTTGCTTAGCGATTGACTGGAAATTATGGTATCTCAATCGGGACGAACTTCTGGTTCGGTTAGCCATTACTTTCAACAATCTTAACCAACACCATCTTAGATTGTACAAGAGGTGTTAGCCTCACCACACTCTTCTAGAAATGACAAATTACACTCACTAGCTCCATCATTCTTGCTCGACCTAACGATGACAAGAGAAGACTCGGCTTTCCAAGCATTATATTGAAGAAGTCTTTCAGTTGTTATTACCAGAATTTTGTCCACCTCTTGCTCTATTGACAGCTTGGTCCAGAGTTCCAGCATCTGTTGATATTTTAATAAAAGAAAAACCATTTAAACTGTTACTGCAGTCAGGTCGAGTGGCTGATTTATTGGGTTGTTTTGAGAGGCAATTACAGGACCCTAGTGTCAATAGACCGTTCTTTTCACAGCTACGACTACCATCCAATTTCAGAGCATTCTGTAAGATACACATGCCAGTGTTTCACACAGAAGTCCCAGTGGTCAACATAGACATTGCAGTCCTGGGAATGTCAAAACCCTCTTCAGTGAGGATGGACCGAAAGCACTTCAATGACACAACATTTGGTCCGGAATGTCATTGCTATAGGTTCAGTATTGAACTTGGTCTCAATGGCAGTTTTCCAGCAAGCAGAAAACTGTATCCTCCCCCACTATGATACCCACCAGACATGTGTGTGAGTCTGTCTCACAAATGTCACAAGTTCTGAACAGCACAGCACAGCACACACTGGCCAATGCCTTGACAACAGCAGTTAATTTAATTTTCACTTCCACCTTTTTAAAAGGGCACCACAAAGCCATGCTCAGATAGCAGCCATTTCTTTCAAATTCCTCTTTAATGGCCATGTGGTGGAAGTATGTAAGAAGGCCACCAAAGAAACAAATCTACCTCGGGCACAGTGTCAGAGACCAAGGAGATTTTATTCATGAGAGAAATCAAAGGAACGGAAAGGACACCCTTAGGACACATCAGATGGGGAAGCAGTCCAACAGACCCTTTACACATGCAAGGCCACAGTTCTTGACAACAAATGTGGACAAAAAGCAGAGAGAAGGGAATCGTTTTTGCCACAGTTTCTCTCCATGACAACCTCCATTCAGAAAGAAATGACACCATTCTTACGCCACCCTTATCAAATATCCCGGAGGGAGGAAGACTCCACTTCAATGTCAAATTGGAAAGAATTTACCATGATGATCCATGGACCCAGCAAGTCATTTCAGAGGGCCTCTGTGTCACATTCAACTGTCCACTTCCAGGGCCCCTTCAGCTACAAACGTCCTGAAAGACCCATTCAAGGCAGACATCCTGCAGCAAAAGTCTTCACAAGAATTATGGACAGAGTAGTGTCTCACTTCAAGACCATCTCCATGTCCATGACATCCAACTACCTGGACAACATACTTCAAAAACACCAGGTGAGTTGTTTTTTAAATCAAAACAATAAATCCCTTGATACATTCCTCCTCAGCCTTGGATTCCTTGTCAACAAGGACAAATCCAATATCATACCATCTCAACATTTCATCCATGAGTATGGAGTTCAAAATGCATCTGAACAGGGTATGTAAACCGCAGGAATATGCATTGAAATTTATTTCAAGGGTGGCTTCAATTCTTGCAAAGAACCATATCTCAGCCCGAGAATTCCTTCACCTGCTGTACCTATTCAATACGGCAGTGGACCTCATGGTCCTGGATAGCCTATTCATGAGACCATTACAAATGATACTTTTGTCCCAATGGAGACTGAAACTTTGTGTATTGGAACAAACAATACAAGTTTGATATCACATGAGGTCCCATCTCGGCAAATGGACAAAACTGACTTTGCTTACAGCAGGTGTTCCCTTGCAGGTCCAAACTCTACAGATAACGATTTGTACTGATGCAAGAACAGCAGGCTGGGCTACCCATCTCCTTTCATCGTTTCTGGAGACCAGCGGAGTGTGGCCCATTAGGGACCATCTATTGCATATCAGTATCTTAGAGATGAAGGCCATACTGAAAGCATTTCATTGGTGGCAGCTATATGGAAAGGGCATACTCATTCTATCTGACAACCCACTGTAGTGAAGTATCTCAGAAGACAATGGAGATCCAAATCCCCAAACCTCTGCAATCTTGTTTTGGATTTTTTAAGGTGGTGTCATCAGTAACAAATCAACATGCAAGTTCATCATATTTCAGGCAGACTAAATATGTTATTGGACTCGCTGTCTAGAATGGTCACTTCATCCCTTGGTTTTCAGTTGTATCTGAACCTACTGAGATCGACCACTGGTGACCTATTTGCAACAAGGTGGAACACAAAACTCCAGGATCTGAAGGCTTGGGCAGTTGACGCTCTTTCCATAAATTAGAAATTGTTTAAACGTCTATGCTTATCCTCCAAAGCCTCTGATTCCAAAGATTCTGCAAAAGACAAGAGAACCAGAGTGACATCTCATCTCATTGTTCTCCTCAAGTGGGAAAAATCATAAATAAAGAACTTGCTAAATCTGGCAGTGTAAATTCCAAGGAAAATAGGGGCATTTCCTCATCAGCTCAAACAACCTCGAAGGCAGGAGTTTAATTTTAACCCAGTTCTATCGAATCTGTACATCTGGATCATATTACACAAGCCCTCAGGAACAAACAGTTCTCACAACAAGTAGTGGAGAGAATAGCTCAGGCTAGAAGGCCCACTAACTTTGAAACCGGAGAATTTTCTCACAGTGGTGCAAGCGAGGACACATTCCTCCACTTAAGGCATCAATACCCCAAATAGGTAACTTTCTACCATGGCTCTTCGAAGTGAAGATGTTAGCTCTCATCATGATAAAAGGTTACTGTTCCACAATTTCAGATACATTGCATCATTTGATCTTCTGGTGAATTTTGATTTGTCATGACCAAAGGCATTAACTCTGTGCCCAAAGTGGAATCTATCATGGGTTCTAACATGGTTCAATAAGGAACAGTTTGAACCACTCTTGAGAGCATCATTGGTTTACCTCTAATATAAGACCTTCTTTCTACTTGTCCTAGCTACAGCAGGCAGGATCAGCGAAATAAATGCTTTGTTGGTCGACCCAAACTAGCTACAGTTCAGTCAGGATGCAGTATCACTCATGATGGCCCCTGCTCTCATTGCCAAGAACACTCTCCCACTCGTGGGCAATCAGTCTTTTGTGGTGTAACCTCTTTCTAACCTGGACCCTTCAGCAGATGGTCATCTACAGGACAGTGAAGGCTTTGAAGTGGTACCTAAAAAGAACTGAGCCAGTCCGAAGAGGAAAATCTCATCTATTTTTGTCAATGAAAGAGGGAAAGGTTGATATCCCAGCTTGAGCTCTATCATCCTGAGTAAGATGGGTTATTCATTCTGCATACAGAGAATTAACCTAAGATCAAATGAAGTTGTTATGCATTTTGGCTCATAAGGTTAGGGCAGTTGTGACAAGCATTGCATTCGAGTGTAATTGTTCCCTAGCTGATATTGTATAAGCCATGAGATGGAGCTTACAGCCGACTTTCTCTAGCTTCTGCTAGTTTCAGTTTCAGATGGAGGTAGTATCTGTCTGCAAAACACAGAGGATTCTTAGTTATTATTTATCATTCTTGATTTATTATTTATTACTCAGAAACGCATGTTATCCGTACAAATAGAGGTGTGCACGAGCAAACTGAGACAACAAATTATTTGTTGGGGTTTTTTTTGTTGTTTTTTTACATTACTACGGTTAAGGAGGCAAGTGTCGTAGATCAAATAGATCTTTCTCAGATATGATTCCTTTATGTTTCATACATGGTCACTACCCAAAACTAATCATTATTTTTGTATATAAATTTTCATACACTTAAAAAAAATAATTTGTTTTTGTGTATGAAAATTACTTGAATAATGGTAAGCTGCCATGGTGTGTCTCTGAGCAAAATACTTTCCTCCAATTGCCTTGGCACAATGTAACCTTTCATTTGTTGATGTGCCATGAAATACCAACCAATCAATCAATCAGAATGAAGTTAGGTTAAAAAGTACAGCATGATCTCGTATTTATTCTCTATATAAATGAAGTATTTCAGTATTTCATCCACAAGAAGATTTGTAATTTTTGTCTTACCTGTAAGGTATAAGTAAGACCTAGGTAACACTTCCAACAGAGTCTTTGTTGCTTCTGTTTCATTGTGTCTGTAGCCATATAAGTAAAATTATTATTATAGTATCATATTTCTGTCTGTAAGTTCATCCATTACACTCCTATTTCCACTCAATAACTTTGAAGTCATTACAGATTAAGGAATGAAACTTTATATATTTATATGTCGTCAATGAAAGGTGTGCCATGTACTACATTGGCAGGTGGGTGGGTCTTCAAGCTCACAGCTCAATATTTTACATTTTCCACTTTTCCTAATGCTAAAACACTAAAAGGTCACTTAAAATTAAAGGATGAAACTTGATATACATCATCAATAGAAGGTGTGTCGCATACCACAATGGGTGTACTAACTACAAGGTCACAGTTCAATATGTTATGTTTTACATCGCACATTCCCTTCTGCTCTACAACTTTAAATCCATTAAGAATAAGTGATGAATCTTGGTATACTGGTACATGATCACTAGAAAGTGTGTCACATACCATATTGGGGGTGCTGTCTTCAAGAACAAGGTCATGGCTCAGTGTTGTACATTTTACATCACATTTTCCATTCAAGTCTATAACTTTAGAGCTGTTTTGAAATGAAGAGTCCTATCATCAAGATCAAGGTTACGGCTGAGTATTTTAAGTTTCCCATCACACTTTCCTCTCCACTGTATAACTTTCAAGCCATTTGAGATTAAGGGATGAAACTTGGTATAGTTATATATCATCATCAAAAGATGTGTTGCATTCCACATTAAGGGTCCTATCTTCAAGGTCAAAGTCAAAGGTCAATATTTTTAAGTATTCCCTCTTATTTTCTATTCCACACTACAACTTTAGAACTGTTTGAGGTTAAGCAACAATACCTGGTATACTTATACATCATCATTAGAATGTGTATTGCAAACCACATTGGGGGTCCTATTTTCAAGGTCAAGGTAATGGCTTAATATTTTAAGCTTTCCACCACACTCTCCATATTCCCACTATAACTTTAGAGCTATATTAAGATTAAGGGATAAAATATGGTATACTTACACATCATCATTTGAAGGTGTGATTTGTACTACATTGGGTGGCCTATCACCAAGGTCAAGGTCACTGGTCAATATTTTAAGTTTTCAATCACACTTTCCTTTCTGTTCTATAACTTTAAAGTCATTTCAGCTAGTGATGAAACTTGGTCTACGTATACATTATCATTACAAAGTATCTCATTGTCTCATGTACCACACTGGAGGCCTTATCTTCGAGGTCATGGTCATCGATCAGTATCTTACTTTTTCCATCACACTTTACTTACCTCTCTATAACTTAATAGCCATTGGAGAGAAAGAGATGAAACTTGGTATACTTGTACATCATCATTAGTAGGTGTATCACATACCACATTATGGGTACTATCTTTGAGTTCAAGGTTATGGGTCAATATTTAAAGTTTTCTTTCATGGTTTCTTTTTTTCCATTTTATAACTTTAGAACCATTTGAGATTAAGGAATGAAATTTGGTATATTTGTCATGCAGCACATTGGGGGTCCTGTCTATAAGGTCAACATTACAGACCAATATTTTAGATTTCATGAACATTTTCCCTTCTGGTCTCAAACTTAAGAGCAACCAATGAGTTCAATTTGGTATACTTGTATACTGTCCCTAGAAGATGTGTTGCATTCCACATATGGTAGCCTGTCTTTAAGGCCAAAGTTACATGTATATACTTAATGGTTGCTTTTGTTTTTGCTTTATATCTTAAAAGCTGTTTCAGGTTTATGTATGATACACACATGGTACACTTATGTTTCTTTATTTGATGGTATCTCATATCACAGTAAAGGTTTTATCTTCAAGGTCAAGATCACTGATCAATTTCTTCACCTTTTCTGTACTTACTCAAATGCTCTTTGAGATAAGACATGAAACTTGCGTGCTTTCCATATTTGCCTAGTAACTACACTCTGTCACAAGGGTCATAGCAAGATTTTATCAATGTATACTTTTGGTGACCTGATCACAGTAAGGGGCGTGGGGACAGAAATTAACTGAATTTGCTTGTTGCATTTAGCTTCTTTCTTTGAAACTGTTGCATGTACAGTCATGAAACTTGAAGAGTAAAATGGTTTTGGTGTGTGTGTGTGTGTGTATATATATATATATATATATATATATATATATATATATATATATATATATAAACACTTTACAGTCCTCAGTTTTGCACATCTAAGAATCTTGAGTAGTGCTTTTCCACAATCTGTTAAGTCATTGTGGCATACTTATTACATAGGATAAATGTCTTGGAAAGAGCTGTTTGCTCGTATTTATTGCCAAATAATGGCTCTACAGAAATTAGGACCCCACATCAAGACACAGGAGCCTCAGAGTAATTACCTTTTCTGTCAACCTGTGTGACCATCCAATCACACTTCTTACAACCAGCATAGCTCTGCAACCCTTACACATAATTGGATGCAATTTAGTGGGTGAATTGCCTAATACATGTGGACATGCCTTTGAAAGGTTTAATCTTTTCAGGTCCAATTTTGACAGAGTTATTGCCCTTTTTCCATCAACATTACATCTCAATTAGAGCAGATCCTTGTAACCATCATAGCTCAGGAACCATTCAACATATTCTGATGCAATTTGGTATGTACATCATCTCATAGATTTTAATGTGGCTTTCATGTGTTTTGTCTCCTCAATTACATTTTGGAGAGAGTTATGGCCAGTGACAATTAACTTCATATTATTACATGGGATGTTGCTATAACCAGTATAGCTCGAGAACCATTAAGCATGAAATTTGATATGAACATAGTGCCATAGACATACATGTGCCTAACATGAGTTTCTTCTCATTTAGAAGAGTTATAGCCCCCTGATTACTCGGCTTCCTGATTTTGGTTTCTGCAAGATATCTTCACCCAAATTTGTTGGATTTTAACCAGATTTGGCAAGTGGCTTCAGACTGATGAGACCTTGAGTAAGTTTAATTTCCAGCATTTCACAATATGATTTACAGGAGTTATGGCCCCTAATTGCCTGTCCTCATTTTTTTCACAGCATAACTTTATTAAGTTTTGTTGCATTTCAATCAAATTTGGCATGCAGTTTTATATTGATGAGACTTATAATGATGAGACTTTGAGTTTAATTTCAAGTGTTCCAAATTATCATTTAGAACAGTTATGAGCCCTGGTTGCCAGTCCTCCTAACTTTGTTTTCTGGAGCATAACTTTACTAAGAAATATTGCATTTCAGTTAAAGTTATTATGCACCATTATACTGTATTGCTGAAAACCTTCAATGAGTTTGATTTCCAGCATTCCACATCGTAATTTAGAAGAGTTATGGCAACTGAATTCCCATCATCTCCAAATTTTGGTTTTGCAACAGGCATTTTAATAGCAGCAATACATAACAGTTCGTTATTGCATAGCTATCACTTTTTTGTGCCTGAAAACCTCGTCCATTTGATGTGAATACATACTCCCACAGAGTGGATAATTGTCAATAAGACACAGTCCACTCTTGCACCTTGCATGCCCATGTGCAGATCAGTAATCTTTTTCAAGGACGCCATGGTAATGGATGTGTGTTGAATTTGTGATGAGAAAAATTGCTTGTTGCTAGTGCTTCACCACATTGCAGTCTTCCTTCAACAAATATTATATCTCAGCGTTACATTTATTTTCTCTGTATTCTAAATACATGCTGGTAACACCCCCCCCTCCCTTTCAGAATTTGGTTCTTTAAGGGACCTGTTAGGTTATCACGCTGTATCCCACCCTTTAGGGGTTAGGATACACTTATATTCAATATCAATTACACTGGTTATGTGTAAGTCTTATGTGTTAAGAAAATAATGCAGAAGAGGCCCTACTCTAACATAGCAGGAATTACATATTCCTATTTCTTAATTAATTGTCTAAACACAAAATTCTGTGTTTTTTCACCTTGGTATATTGATAATTGTTCTTGTGACTCACGTTGCATTGTTATTGTGTGAGTGTTGTGCAATTGCTTCCACAATAAAGGTGTAGTAATTAAACTTCTTACTTTACTATAAAGGAAAGACAGGTAAGTTCCCATTGTTTACCTTGTGCTCAGGCGAGTTCATGCATTGGGGGGTATATAGAACACACCATATAAACAACAGGTGAGTTCACATTTGAAATACATGACATATTGTCATTATTTATTGTTTTCTTCCAGGAAATTTTTATTTTCGAGAACAATGTCAGAACAGTATATGGGGAAGTGTGGCCACAAGAAGGGCCCTTAGGACACTCATCCAGACTGCCTCACTTGTTTAAAATCCAAACAAAAGAACTGTTGTGCATTTTATAAATAATGGTCAACTGAAATCTGGAATCTAGCTGATTCCAGATGCACATATAGAGGGCAGAGGAAACATTCCTCCCCCTCCTCTTCAGAATTTTCAGGTTTCTATCTTGCAGAGCCCCAAGGGTCTCACTGCAAGATGATTAGCTCTTAAGGTCAAAAGAGCACTCCTGGATCCCAGATTATGGGACCAGAGTCTTGGAGAAAAGTGAGGCCCCTTCAGGAGGGACTGAACGTTTGAAGAGCAGATCACCTCCCCCAAAAGGGAGGAGAAGCCGAGCATGATTCACGTTCAGAGTAGCATGTTGCTCCCTCCTGTGAGGAAGGAGATGCACTGCATGCAGTGTAGCATGTCATGCCCTCCCAAGTGGGAGGAGCAGCACCACCGCACCCTTCATAGTGATGAATCAGATTAACAAGGTTCCTGACATATCTATGTTGCCTAACTAGTGACCGGTCACTGGTCAGTGTATGGTGACCAGTCACCAGTCAGTTCCTCCTGGTGACTGGTCAGATCGTACCAGTCACTAGTCACCAGCTACCGGTCATCTTGTACCAATTACTGACTATTCACCAGTTATCACTCAGAGGCCTCACGGTACAGGGATAGGGATCGGACAGAGTTCCTCCCTCTCCCCACTCTACTATCAAATCCAATCCAGGAATGGGAGTCTGCATATTGGGTTCAGACTAGGAAAAGGGATCGGATCAGTAACCCCCATTCCCTATTATCCTAATCAATCCTTATGGGATGTGGGGCCCTCCACACTAAGGGAATTGGTTCTTTATGCCTCCATGGACTACTCGACCCTGGACCCAGAGTAGAGGTGATGCTGCGGCTCATGTACTGCCATCACCTCCTTGTCAGGTGACATCAACCAGGAAGGTTGGAGCATTTCATCATCCAGGAAGGACAAGCAGTCTTGTCTTCCCACTGGAACTTCTAGTATACACAGAGCCCCTACTCACCACGATGAGCTACGGGAAGTGGCACAGAGTGCTCCTATGTCACCTGTGCCCCAGAGGGACATAGTGTTGCCCAGCCACTCGTGTGTTCAGAGCATACTAGATGATGATGATGCCCTATCTGTCTTTATTGACTCCAATGAGTTAGATGTGGAAGCAGCTCCATTGACGCCTCCTATCAGGCCCACTAGTTTCTCTCAATTGGATGAGGAGGAGGAGATGTGGTCCTCTGATAAGGTGGTAAACAAAGTTTACTGCCTCTTACCCGTGGACTTGTGCCTGAAACCATCTGACGCACAGTCCAAGAAGATTCTTTGCATTTTGGAAAAGATCTCAGGGGCTCAAATGCAACCAGGCACTTATTCCTACTTCCTCTACTATTGAGGAAATCTCCCAGAGATTCTCTACAGGTCAAGACATTGCTTGGCAACATAGAGGGTGGTCCATTCCTCCCTCTACATCAAGACCTATGATCTCTGCCTCAAGTTACCAGGTACATTCTCTGAAGTGGCCTATTAAACCTTCCCACTTGGACACTGGATCATCCCAAGTGGGTATCTCAACTGGAACCTGGGCATGCCTTCCCATAAAGACAATTGAAGTTATTAAACAGAAACCCCAGTTGTTAGTCACCATAACTACTCATGCTGACCTCTTCTCAACTACTTCATTCAGTATGCTGGAGGCCTCAATCAATTCAGCTGCACTATAGCGTGTGCGGGAAGCTGCGGTCAAAACCTCCCGACATAAAATTTTTGTTTCTATAGCATTACTTCTGCGCATCTGCCCTGAAATTGCATTGGACTCTTCGAAGGTCTTATTTAATCAAAGTAAGGACCTTCTAAGGGCTGCTCCTTTGTAAGCCGAGACCCTCTTCAGAGGACTCGTTTCTACTATGGCTTCCCAAGATCTGAAGGATCATCAGCACAGATCCTTTGCAACCACTCCTGGCCCATCACAATCGGCCAAGAAGTGTACTTATGCAAATCACCTCCAGGAGCCATCCGCAAAGTTCTTTAACAGATGCAGCTTCAGTCCAATCCACAACCTCAATTTAAACCTCCATTTCGACAGTCGGGTTCAAGGCACGATCGCCAAAGAGCCCCAAGGTGGAAGTTCTCTAACGATCTTTCCATTTCTAAGGAAGGAGGGTCTCAAGGCCTCCAAATGGAAAAGGAGGGGTAGGAAATGTCTTTTCCTTCCTTCTAAGGGCTCCATTGATATTTTGGCTTCCACCGTCTCATGGTGGATTGTCACTACCATCAAAAGAGCTTATCAGTCCCTTACTGAAAGAGATCTTTCTTTTATGAAACTAAAAGCCATTGAGGTTCAAGCCATCACTGCCTCATGGGCCTATTTGATTCATTCTTCCTTGGAGGATGTCATGAAGACAGCATTTTGTGATCACATGCTACCTTCTCCTTCTACATCCACTCTTTAGTACAAAATGTGGCCCAGAAAGACACCATCATTCAGTAAAGTGGACATCTCCCTCAAATTGTGAGTACATTCCATTTTTCTGTTTTTGATCAGTTTTAACACTTCAGCCTACTGACCTGACAAATTCAGCTACGCAATATCAATGGGTTATGTATTGCTGCTGTTAAAATGTAGTTTGGAGGGGGGGTAAAACTAATTTTAATTATGCAATACTTACCTATCGCTTTTGCCAAATGCCATCCTCCCATCCTGCTCTGATGTCATGGTGTAATTGTCGTGTATGAAAAAGATGACTGTTCTGTGCATGGGCATGTGAGATGCACAAGTAGACTGTGTCTTATTGACAATTTTCAACTCTTTGGGAGGATGTATTCACATCAAGTGGATGAGGGTTTTTTTGGCATGAAAAGTAATAGCTACACAATAGCGACGGGTGAGAAGTGCAAAATTAAAATTAGTTCTACCCCTCCTCCCCAAAAATAAAACAATTTTCTATTTAAGGCCATGCCAAGCAAAGTGTTGAAAGCAGGGCCATTTGCAATGCACTTATCACTAATAGCTCTAGTTAGAACTTAATGCAGACAAATCTTGAAAAGTACTACACAACCATACTTTGAATAAGACAGAATGACCTACTTTTTCTGTGACTATTCAGAGACTTTGTTTCTCTGTGGCATCCATGTTATACTTGTCCATATTAAGAGTTACTTCAAATAGTCAAGCTGCACTGTCCTCCAACAGCACTTGGTTAATAGGAAGTGAAACACAACCAAATAGTGATTTGCCTTGTGTAAATAATTAAGAATAAATTAGTTTGCTTTACAAATTGTTGATGCATTTTTTCACTTCCCAAACTTTTTGGTAATAAATTTGCCTGTGGTAAATATGGTTTGTGTGACAGGTACCACAATAAAATATGCATATTGCTCTAGCAAGATGACATCATTTTTTTCCAGCACTTTTACTTTAGTAAACAGTTTAACATTGTAAATATTTCTACATCTTTCCCTCAAACTTTTTTACAGCATTATTTTGCCAGTTGCTTGATACGTTTTGTTAATACTTTAAATCCAACTGTCCTAGAGTAGATCACTTAGGAGTATGTTATTTAACAAAACAACATTTTTTTTCCAGACTATGACTTGCACACAAAAGCAATTTCTCAAATATAAAACTCGTTCCTTTGTAGACTGTTGTGCACAATATATTTTAAATATGTTTAATATTTGGATGTATCACTCACATTTTTTGCATATACAATTCAAGACACATTTTGATAAATTAAAAAAACAAAGTGTATAAAAATTCTTTATTGTCTAAAATATTTTGTACATATCACATAACAAACAAGAAAGGACAAATAAGGAAAAGTATAATACATAATATTCAAACAGAATAATTCATGAAATTATGAATAGGTGTATTATCAACTCTAATACCTTAATACTGGCAGACTGAATAACTATTATCAAACTATGTATTGATAACAATTGTAGAATAATATTTTGTAATGACAGCTCTTTTAAATATTTTGATTTGACAGTACAAATTGACCAATATTTTGAAAATAACATTTTCTTAGTCAAGAAAGAAATATTTTGATTATTCACAAATGCTATAAAAGAATAGAATGAAAAATAACAATATGATTTTTGTAAATTAATACTTTAAGTAAATAATTTCCTGACACAGTACTCCCTTACTATAAGTCCTTTCAATACAGTGATCATGTTTTTTTTCTGGTATCTACATTTGTCAAATCCTGTGAGGGTAGTTGAGTCAAAGCACAAGGGTCAATGGTTTTAACACACCCAAGGGATTCAGCGAACATGGATACCAGAAAAAATATGTATGATCACTATTCTTAAATAAACTTGCTCCCAATCAGCTGATGTAAAATGGATGAGTGTCTTGCAAGAGCCAACTTCTAAGATCTATTGAGAAATAACCAGTTTAGCAAATTGTTCAGTGTAATATTTGTCATGACTGTGGAATAAAGCAACTACCAGATGTTTGGCATGTAATTTTGTGAAATTACTCTGATTCTGAACACACACCGGTTACTGTTGAAAAATCCCCTTTGTGTGCATTGTTATTTCTATCACTCTGAATAAATAAGATGTATTAGGGCAATAGAGCATATCTTATTTATCTACTCTGAAAATTGTTCTCTTCGTTGTGACTGGAGAACTTAACAGGATTGCATGTTTTCAGTCAATACACACATGATGCAGTATGCTAGGTATTTGTTGTGGGTGCAGCTCAGAAAAATGAAAAGTATAACAACACCAAGGCATCAATGCCACGTGAAATTTGATACTGATACATGGATATGGCCATATTGATACACCTTGTCTGAAAATGCTGCACACACATTTTTGTGTCAGAATATGTGACATTTTTGTGTCAGAATATGTGACATTTTTTGTGTCAGAATATGTGACATTTTTGTGTCAGAATATGTGACATTTTTGTGTCAGAATATAACAGTTCCTATTATAAGGTGAGTATGGTTATCGAGCCAATTTCATTAAGTGGTAGTACAATTATATATATCATGTACTTCATTACAAGGTAGTCTCACTAAAAGGTGGTATGATCTATGATTCCAATGGACAGTGTTATAATGAGGGAGTACTTATGAATAATACATTTCTTAATGCTTTATCACATGATTTTAATACTTTCAACCACTGGGAGTTGACATTCCATAATGCATAGGGGCTTTGATTTAAATAATACTTGTATTCTTGGAGAAAACTAATTGCAACTATAATTAGAAAGAAAAAAAAAACACTGTTATCTTATTAATTTATGCTTGTTGATAATACTTAAAACAAAAGATGGTTTTATCAGAAAAGCTATTAATAATTGCAAAGCTTTTGCCATCCATATTCAAAATATAATAAAAGAAAGGAAAAACACTGAACAACCAAAATAATACTTTTAAAAAAAATTGATACAACATTGCTGAATATCACAGTTATAAAATCAGCAGTAGGATCTGAAAATCTGTATTCAGTACTTGTACTTTTCTTTCTAAAAAGTGTCATAACATATAAGTGCATAGATCATGCATCTGCATAATAATATACCAAGTTTTACTGAGAAAAAAAGAAGGGAAGCATTTTAATTTGAGTGGTCATGAACTCCTGTGATTTGGTGCACATCAATCAACAAATCACAATCAAGTAACATCTAAATTTATTACTTAATGATATTAAAGCAGATATTTAAATACCATGTTGGACCAGACCCTTGACAGATCTGTTTTGCTGAGTAATACCATAATGAACATTTGTAAAACATTCTTAAAACTATTCATTTCAATATACAAAGTAAATAACTTTTGATTCTAATAGACATCACTGCAATACTGTTTATACATTACTGTATTTGCTCTGAAAAGACTTGTTTAATAACATATCACTTGTTGACAAAATTTATAGTGTTATTCCTTCCTAATTTTATTGGTATTACAAATGACATGCTACAAGGATTTTTTTTAAGTGAAATCACACAGTACAAGAGATTGACGAGGAAAACTATGCAGCTATTTTAGAATTACATCAGCATTTTGCAAAGTATGTTGGTGAAACTAATTTGTAGTGGAGGAATTTTTGCAGATGCTGTTGTAAAATTGTCATATCTGATGTATACATAATGTTTAAAAGTAATGGGTAATGTTACAGTTGTTTCAAACATTTTATATGGATGAAATTTACATTGAAAAGCAATATTGATGGATAAACTGGACACTTAAATTGTACTGACATTATTTTCTCTTCTGTCAGGCTATTTTGCACCAAAATAACTTGAGTTCACTGTTTCCACGTAAAAGTATTAATCTTCACCTTTTTTATCACAGAAATTTCTGCAAATTTCCCCAAGATTTGAACTAATTATTTATAAAATACTAATTTAGATTTGAAATATTAGCCATAACAAATGTAAATGTAAATCTAACAATATACATGTTTTTCAAATTAAATTCTCTGTAAAAATTCATTTATATACAGTATTAATTTCATCCATAAAGGAATTCTTTTCAATAAGTGTCCAATTTATAACATTGTGTAGTGAAAATAATCTGTCTCAAGGCTTTCTCCATTCAAACTTTGCAAGGTCATAGATCATCTCACAGAATGCGATGTAATTGACATCATCTTTTCCACCAATTTTAACATCAAACTGTTTCCACAGCAACTCATATTCCTGCTGGTTTACTAAGCTGCCCAACTCCAACTCAGTAAGGACACGGCGGAATTGAGACCTCGAAACGGTTCCATTGTGAACTCTGTCATAATCCTCAAACAAGGGGAATAACTGCATCCGATGCTTTCTTACCTGTAAATGAATAATGAAGAATGACTGCATACAATGTTGTTGTTTTTTTACCTTCAAATAACCAGTTCTATTAGTGGCAGAGAAATATAACTTTTTCTTAACAGAAGGGAATGCTTGAGTGTAATTTCTGATTTGGAAAATAAACATACAATTATATGTGAGAGAACCATTACAGTGGTCCCCCACAATAAAGTATCCCAGTATAGAACAGTCCCTTATATAATATGGACCTAATGTTAGGCATGAATGTAGTTTTTATATTGATCCTACCTCAGTTTAAGGTAACCAATACACACTTTCGTGGGTCTACTGAATTGTATTACAGTCGGGGACATTTTGTATTAAGTAGCAAGCACATTACTACTTAATACTGCTTCATTATTCAAAACAGTGCAAATATGCTCATGACTGCATATCCTGAAGAAACATCTAAATATATCTTCCTTAAAAGGTCAGCTTTGCTCACTAAACAAATTCTTAGCAGAAACCTTGTGCACTTTGTGCAAAGAGTATTCCCTAATTAAAAGACAGTTCATGGAAGCCCATAAAGTGTAATGCATTGTAAGCAAAGACACAGTATACTGTGGAAGCCCCTAAAGTGTAATGCTTTGTAGGCAAAGCCACATACAATATACTATTAAATATTATGTGCATATTGATGTTATATTGGGGTTATGTACTTATGAAAAATCACAGTACGAAGGGTCTTTTAGGTTATAAGGAGCCAAAAATGACAATTAAGCTGAAAAATAATAAGTAGCCATTTCAAAACTAAATTCATTGAAAATAGATACATGAAAGTGCTGGAGTTATATGAGGGACTGTGCTATAATGAGGCACTTTGCACTATATTATGAAGCAAAACTATGTAATTGTTTCAAATGAATGGTTCAATAAATATTATAAGCCGAATATTTTGTGTGGATAGGTAGTTTGGCTCAAAAGATCAGGGACTATTAATAATGGACAATACCTTCTCTGCAATTCTTTTCATGCAAGCCAAGAACAACTGTTTGGACTCCTCATCCAGCTTGTTGAGTGTCCACTCCTCAGGTGGTTTAAACTGGATTACATTGTGGAGTGGAGCCTTCTCTAGCTCCTTGGTCGTGAATATGGACTCTACTTCATCACAGAATTTCAGGTACTCCACATAGTCCTTATCCTGTGCAGACTGGTATCTGAAGGCAGCAGAGTGGTTATTATGTATGACATAATGTTTTTAACAAGTTTAAACTTTATTTATTTTACATCATGATTGTAGAAAAGGATCTTGCATCTCTTATTAAGCCTTGCAATGGCGCTTATATTGGTATAGTGTCATCTCTGCACAAGGAAAACACAAGTCCCTAGAGAAAACCATCAAACTTGGACGGATGATCACTTACCATCACATGCATTACAAGAAGGATCAAACACAGAACTGCAGAGTTGCCAATTCTTAACAAGGTGGTAGAAACTTAACAGATTTTAAGATAAGGATGTAAGCAGTATAAAAAGATGACTTAAGTGTCTTTGAAACTGATTTTAAATACTTTTTGCAAGTATCTGAAGTTGATTACATTCTTTGGCTTTCCTTCCATATCTTTTGATATTTCTTTCCTACAGCCATTACTTTCAGGTCACAATTTCGTGAAATAATACAGATCAAGCATAATTTACTTCTTGAATAAATTACTCAACTACCTTATTCCTAAGAAACTTCCTACATAAAAGTCATGTATATAATGGTCACCTGCTTTCCATAGTCAGCAGCCACCAGGTGCTTCCTAACCAAATAGTGGTTTCTCACTGCTTTTAGTGGTTACTGGGGCATATCAAAGTGACTGCTCTGTGTGTGCAACCAAACTTTTGCTTGATGAGGAAGGCATTTTTTAGATTAAGGAACATGATGTCAATCGATGTATAAACATTTCTTATTTTGCTTTTACTCACCGTACACCAGTCACACTGTCAGTGTAAGTCAAATGTGTCAGTATGTCAAATTTGAAAGTGAGGAAGTTTTTATCAATAGGAGAGAGGGTCAAAGCAATTCTTTGCTGGATGGTGGGAAAAGCAGTTGTGTTGTCACAGCGGAAATAGGAGTCACCTTTTGTGCCAGTGTGACAGTTATAGTTTGATATCTTCATCTATTTGCTTGTAAATTAAAGCTATCTCTATTGAAAAAAGTTCACCTTTGAGGAGAGATACGTGTTACATTCCTTTTTCTAGGGTCAGGGTTCATTCAATATTTAAAAAATTTGTAAAGCCAGGCAAAGTTTTGGTTCATGTGCTACTAACAATAGCTACATAAGGTTTCCTTTCATTCCCTATTCGTCACAGGCCTCTCAAATAAGCCAAACGTCTTTTGATCTCGGGGAGTTTAGCAACTGGTTAATCCAGATATTGTTTAAAGTGTAAATGCTGTTTCTAAGCCTAATTATACAAGTTTGCCAAACAAAGAGTCAGTCCTCTGTTTCACAGCCATATGTAAGCTGTCAATTAGTAGTGAAATTAGTGCTATGTTATGGTGCACAAAGCAAAGATCAGTCAAAGAGTCAATGATGATTGAATTTATAGGTTGGATACAGTGATCTTGTGTGGAACACAAATTTGGGAAAGAACAACATATATTTGTATTTTATGATTTTGTTTAATAGTGCACTAAACTAATCTGTTGATAATGTAATAATAATAATAATAACAATAATAATAATAAAGATAATGGCATTCAATGCATGGAATTTGTTGATAAACCAAGTTTGAAAGGTGAACCTGCATATAGTAGTCACCGGTGTACAAAACAGCCAGTTTGGTCTTTTCCTATAGGTGTCCCCAACTGACAGGATTGGCTTTAGTGAGTAAGTAAAGTAATCTGATTTTTTAATTTTTTTTGTCAAGTCCACCTTGGCAGAAGCTTGACATAGCAATCACTTCTTTTTGGCATCAATGTGTATCCATCCATTGGTCCAAACGTCTGTTCACATCCTATATGAACTTCAATGTTAAAGCTTTTTATGAATGTCTTTTCTAGCTAAATAAAAAGGCAAGCTTGACAAAAATGGGTCTCTTGTTTGTGCTAATATTGTTATAAATATCAGTATGGAAGCAAAAACTAGTGTTGGAAATGGACAAAATCTTTAAATTATAAGGTATATCCTACCTGTCTTCTAGAAGGCAGACCTCTGATTCCTTCAGTTCAAATCTGCAGAGATCTAGTGCACGACGGAATGATGTCTTTAGCATTCTTCCTGACCTCAATTTATCATAGTCACGCATGAATTCCAGAACACGTATTCTTTCTCTGCTGACCTGTGAAAAAATTAATTAAGTTTCAACTTTAGTAAACTATACCTGATTCATCTCAATGCATATATCACAGTTATAATTAAAGTTGGTAAAGGTAGAAATCTTGTACTCTGTTGTATGAGTGGGTTTAGCTAATGCTGCAAACTTGTTTGATTTTTGTTGCAAATGTTTTAATATCCTTTATTAGTCCAAAACAAAAAGTTTTGCTATTGGATGTGAAAGATGTCCACCTCTTGTTTAATTAAAAGAGACTTTCATTTTTCACTTAAAAGACTAAAAACCATGAAGGGACCCAATTCAGTTCTTTACTGTATCGTCTTCTTGGTTGAGTAGTGATATTTTTCACTTCAAATCACAAGTGGAACAAACAGCATAGACCTGGATCTGTCAGTGCATTGTGTGGCAGCAGGTCTGGGTTTATGCTGGCTGCTGTTGGGTTCAGTTTATACATAAGCAAATATTCTATCTAGTACCTTGGTTTGGACTTTGAGAAGAAGTCCTTCCAAATCTGTCTCGGGATTCATGTCAGGTAGTCTTTTCCTGGAGTTGGTAGTACGGAGGTCTTCAAGTCGTTTTTCATACATAAACTTGGGTGGTTCCTGGGGCTGGAGTTCTTGGAGGAATGCTATGTAATTAAATCCCACATCGTTACAAAACCTGGCTTCCAGAGCAATCATCTCAGCCTCGGTGGCATGAAATTCTAGCATTGTCAAGCACTGCCGGAACTGGGCCTTTGTCACATGACCATTGTTATGCCTAAAAATAGCACTTTATTGCATAACAAACCAGCAATTTATCAAATCAGCCACAGTATTTTTAGCAGTCTACAATCCCATCAGAGGCATGTTTGAGTTGCTGGAAATCACTTATGTTACAAAACAATGTAATTCATAAGACTTAATCACACATGCATCACTTTACAATTGACATAGATTGGACTACACAAGTTCTTCTAAATTCTTTTTGCATAAATAATCACATAAATAAATTGATACACAAAATTACCTTTTAGCTAAAAAAAACTAAAATGTACACCATGAAAAATCATCCTATTACTTTGTAAATTTATAGTTCAAGTTGAGATAAACATGCTTACTTCATTTCATTGGGTGAAAAGACACTGAAATCTCAGATCAGTTAAAATATAGAAGATATACTCAAGTCAAAGTGCCACTGATTTGAAATGGGCAACTTATAAATTAGTTAATTAATGTGTGGAGAAAAACAATGGGAGCAGTACTCTAATGTTATTGAGAGTTTTTTTATATTAAACTAGAGACACAAACCTATCAAAGTCTTGAAATACAGGCTTAGTGAGAACTCTTCTCTGATTGGTCCTCTGACGCATTCGTTCCATTGTAGCTTCATACAACTGTTTGTGGTCCTCAGAGGCATTTTCCCATACAGCTGTTCCAGGCTTTGGAACACGGAATATTTCAGACGGTGGCACTTCATGAGTTGGAACCTTTTCCAGGTTTGGTTGAGTGAAAACTGAAATTATGGAAGATTATGTAGGAAAATTAAATTGCTTCCTGTATCATGGGAGATGATTTAATACAAAACTATATTAAGAACTGCATTTTCATATATCAAAATCACTGATATTGTGTCACTGATTATTGTCAAATTCATTCAGTTGGTGATTTGATAACAGTAATACAGGACATGGTATAAATTAATAATAATTATACAGGATAGAGTGGGTGTACATAACTTAATTGGTATCCCTTTCCTAATGTGCTTAGGAATATAATCTCATAGACAGTATCGAGCATTATATGTAAAAATGGTTTAGTCCTTTTTTTTACAAATATGAATTCAAATAAACTTTTCTTTTCCCAAAACATTTGCCCTGCCACTCCCACCCCTAACCCACCCCCACACTCCCAAAAGAAGGAACCCAAATGTTAGTTTTAAAAAATCTGGAAAAGCAATTTCACTTTAATCAGTTTAAAAAATTAATCTTTTGAAGCTTTTATTGGCTGGACAAGATTTTCAGATATTAAGACCTAGGTATTACTTTTTGGCAGTGATAACATTGTTATTGTTGCTGTTATAATAAAGAACGTAAAGATGTTGTGTAAAAGTTATTTTTGTTTTTTCTAAAGAAATGTACATCAGAAAATTACTGTATTGTTTGCAACTTTTCATAACTTCTAACTTGTTTGTGCAATATCAATCCAAAAAAATTATTATTATTTTATGAGCTTTCATTTTTTTGTACTGAGAAAGTTTTTTTTAATTAAAACTTTACAAATATGGTACTTGAGAATAAGATGAAAATGACAAAAATTTCTTTCCTATTTTCCTATACACACCCCCAAAAAAAATAATCAATAAAAAAAACACTGGAAAATTTCCAGATAATACTGTTGATAAACCAAGTTTGAAAGGTGGACCTGCATATAGTAGAGACTGTTATCATATAACAATTCCAAAGAATAAAATTACCAGTTTCTACATCATACACAAATTGTTTCCAATGGACCTGGTCTGGTTTCTGTTTGTTCTGGTAGACATCACAGAGGATCTTCAGTTGAGCATCGGTCAGGTTGTGATCTCTGATTTTGCTGAGGCCAAGAAGTCCCAATCCACGCTGGAACTGACCACGACTAATTGACCCACTGCGCAAGGGGTCGTAGTCCTCAAAGTATTCAGCAACCTGGCAAAACATTTTGGTTTGTATAGCAAAAGTATCATATATTAATTACCCAGACTAAAATATTGCTCTAATTTTTAATATTATAGTAACATTGATTGGGTTGATGTTATTGGTGGTAATACTGGATTACAGCTGATAGATTTTATTACTGATGATAAAAGCTATATCACAATTGAATGAAATTCATTATATCTCAATAAAATATTATAACAAAGCAAACACCAACAGAATTTAGAAAACAGACTTTCTGTTGGTGTCTATATCAGTAAGTTTTGCACCGATTTTGTCTTGATATGACTTGTTAAATGTGGCCAATTTCCTTAACCTATACATGACCAGCTGTCAGCTTGTACCCATTCAGGTAAATTTATGACCACTCATGAATCTTAAAACCAGCTGAAAAGGTTTTTTTGAAATCTCAAGAGCTGCAGTGTATGAAGCTTACCCTGAGTCTCTTGGTCAGAACAATGTGCCTGACTCTGGCCATGAGATCTTCATAGCTGACATTGCTATCGCTGATGCTGACTGGTCTCTCAGGGACATTCACATTGGTTCTCCCTTTGTCTCTCAGGTCTGCATCATCCATTGTGTGACCCACAAATTCTAACAAGGAAATGAAAATGTAAAGCACACAAAATATCCACATCTAAAGGTATTAGCTACTGTATTGTGTGTAATCTTTTACATCCTCTAATTTCTAGTACACTTTAATCCACAATATTTATTATTTAGTGCTTCTAATTTTTTTATACAGGCAGCTTTTTCTTATTAACAATTTGCACATATCTGATACTAAAGAAAAATAAAATTAGTATTTTTACCTTGAATTTTTTGTACAGCTGAAATCATCAACAAATAAATTCCATGAATTGGTTTCCCCCGACATTTTGTAGGAAGCAGGGAAGTGTAGTTTTGTAGAAGAAAAGGCAAGATGACCATGCTGATATAGTAAATGGTACATTTAAAAAGGTATACACTACTGAGGACTTAGAACACTGATTATAGAATACAAAAGTTCATATAAACTGTGGGTCCAGCATTCAGTGGCCATAGCTCAACTAAATGATGACACAGAAAGATGATAATCAAATTCTGCTTAAGTTATATCAATATAGAGCTGTATACAACATTTTTCTTGAAATCCAAAAACAATTCAGAGAATTATTGTGTTGAATAAAAATGGGTGGGTCCAACAATCAGGGGTCACATCTCTGCTAAACAATACAGATCAAACAATCAAATATCAAACTAAGCCAAGGTGTCATCAACATAAAGTTGCATACCAAATTTCATTCAAATTCAATAGCAATTAAGGAAGTTATTGCACAGAAAGGGAAGTGGGTGAGTCTGACAATTACAAGCCATAACTCTATCAAAAGAGATGTTGCAAACTGAATATGTACCTAATCAACAATGGCACAGAACGCTGACAACCAAACTCGGCCAAGGTATCATAAAAATTGACCTGCATACCAAATTTGATTGAAATACAAAAATAAATGTTACCTTGGACTTGAAGATAGGACACCTGATGTGGTTCACAACACATCTTCTAATTATATTGTAAAAATATACCAAGTTTCATCCCTTAATCTCAAATACCTTGAAAATTATGAAGTGGAACTGAAAGCGTGAGGGACAACTTTAAATACTGAATCATGACCTTGACTTTGAAGATAGGACCCCCAATAATAATACACAACACACCTTCTAAGTATCACTATACATGTACTAACCATATATACTCGTGTATAAGCTGTGTCCAAATGCAAACAACATAGACCCTGATCTGTCATTGCATAATGTGCTGGCAGATCAGGGTCTATGTTGTTTGTTCTACTTATTAGTCTTTAAAAACTGCATAGACCCAGATCTGCCAGCGCATTATGCGATGGCAGATCTGGGTCTATGCAGTTTGCAGTTGGTATCGGTTTATACGTGAGTGTATACAGTAAGTATTTCCTTCATTTTTCTATATTTTTGATGAGATTCAGTGTCTTATAAGTTCAGATGGACCAAGACTATCTTACTTATGCTAGGCACTAGCTTGGACATGGCATATCAAGAAATCTGCATATGTTGATTAAAATAGTTGCTACTGAATGAAATGACTAATTTTTAGGCAAGTAACCTTTCCAAAACTGACTGAATTAAACCTGTTTGCTTAGTTATCCCGACAGGCTGAAGTCAATAAATATTTTATTTTCTGTTCAGGATTTAATGTTGTTCTTTGCTGAATGGAAATAATGTTCTTCGCTGGTTAGCAAATCTCCAGGAAAATCGGAAAGGAAATACTAATAATTTTCTTAGGGACTAAAACATGATGCAAAAGCAGCTTATTGTCTCATTTAGTGTAGTAATACATGCACCTTTTAATGATAATGTAGAAGTATACCAACTTTCATTCCTTAATCTCAAATGGCTGAAAGTTATAGAGTGGAAACAAAAGTGTTTCAGAAAACTTACTGATCTGTGACCTTGGCCTTGAAGATAGGACCCCCAATGTGGTTCATGACGCATCTTCTAATGAATATATATAAATATACAGAGTTTCATCCTTTAATTTCAAATGGTTTAAAAGTTGTAGAGTCGAAAGTGTGAGGGAAAACTTAAAATACTGAGCTTTGACCTTGATCTTTAAGACAGGACCCCAATGTAGCTTGCAACACACTTTCATTTTAAGGATGTATAAGTATACAATGTTTCATTCCTTAATATCAAATGGTTTAAAGATCAAAGAGTGGAAAGGAAAGTGATGGAAAAATTAGAATATTGAGCAATGAAATTGACCTTTCATTTCCTAATCTCAAATGGCTTCAAAGTTTTAGACTGAACCGAGGCTGCAATATTTATTTACACAAGTAAATGGCCAAGTTTAATTTACTGCCTGTAAACATTTACAAAATCAGTCAACATATATGTGAACATGCACATGGCTGTTTTATTGCAGATCAACATCAGTTGCACATCTTGAAAGTCCTCTATGTCAGTTTGTTTTCTTTCAAATTTGGTCAAATTCTGTTCAATGGTTTTTGAGAAAAAGTTGTTAAAAGGTTTAACTATTTTTAGTAATAGTAGCCATATATGATGGCAGACCGGCATCATTTGTACAAAATTTGAAAGGTTTTCATGTCAGGATGGTTTCTATCAAATATGTAAAATCTTGAAAGGCGAAGATGCATTCTATCAAGTTTGGTACAATTCTCTTCTGCAGTTTTGAGAAGAAGTTGTTTAAAGGTTTTCTATTTTTAGTAATGGTGGCCATATTTTATGGCAGATCAGCATCATTTGTACAAAATTTTAAAGGTTTTCATACCAGGATAGTTTCTATCAAATATGATCATATTCTGTTCAGCAGTTTTGAAGAAGAAGTCAATTAAAGTGTTTTTTGTATTTTTAGTAATGATGGCTATATCTGATGGTGGATCAGCATCAGTTGTAAAAACATGAAAGCCCTCTATGCCTGGAAGCTTTCTGTCAAATTTGTTACAATTCTGTTGAGCAGTGTTTGAGAACAAGTTGTTTAAAAGTTTTTCTGTTGTTGGCAGATTAGAATCATTTGTACAAAGCTGAAAGGTTTTCATGACAGGATGCTTTTGTCACATTTGGTCAAATTCTATTCAAAAGTTTTCAGCAGAAGTCGTTTAAAAGTTTTTTTATTTTTGGTAACAATGTCTTTAGCTGATGGCAGATTGGCATCGTTTGTATAAACTTGAAAGGTCTTCATGCCAAAATATGTTCTGTCTAGTTTGGTCACATTGTATTTAGCAGTTTTGGAGAAGAAGCTGTTCAAAGTTTTTTCTATTTTTACTAACAATGGCTTTTCTATATTTGGTAACAGTGGCCATATCTGAAGACAGATTGGCATCATTTTTAAAACAGTGAAAGATCTTGTGCCAGGATGCTTTCTATTAAATTTTATCAAATTCTGTTCAGCAGTATTGAAAAGAGTTGTTTAAAGAGTGTTTACTATTTTTAGTAATGGTGGTCATGTTTGATGGCAGATTGGCATCATTTTAAAAAATTTGAAAACCCTACATGCCAGGATGCTCTGTGCTAAATTTGGTCAAAATTAGTCCAGTAACTTTTGAGATAAAGTTTAATATAGCAATTGTTGATGGATGCACAACCAACAGATGCACAATACACAATGTATGATGGATGCAGGGCCATACCATAAACTCACTTGGCCTTACAGTCAAGTGAACTAAAAACTTGATTTGCATTTGTAAAACATATACAATGTATGCACCTACTGCAGACATGCAAGCCAAAAAGTTGAAGTAAAAAGAAATATTGCTATCATTGCATTAAAATCTGACCAGGTCATCTCTGTCTCTGTCTCTCTCTCTCTCTCTCTCTCTCTCTCTCTATATATATATATATATTTTAACATATATGCATACAAACATGCATAACAAAATTTAATTTGTCTACCTGAAGTGGCTCTTGCCTAACAGTTCTACTAAGGTTTATATATTTAAAAAAATTAAGTTCAAAATGTTCAGCAAAGTATAAAACAAATTTAAAATTTTTAAAATTGCCATTAAAGCCTGAAAATCTAATGAGGTCATCTAGATATAAATACAAATATGTCTATAATTTGTTCTGCTTAGCATCCCAAATGATACCCACGTCTTTAGCTCAGTGAATTTTCACACGAGTGTTTCTAAGTGTAGCTAAAATTACCTAATGATTTCAACACCATTTGTATCGACATACAGAGCAAAAAACTCATTCAATACAATTGCTGAAAAATTGTGGTTTGTATGCATGTAATCTGCCATGTAGGTCCCAGAGCTATGGATGAGTCCATTTTCAATACAGGACAGCGGTATCGCATTCAACAGGTAAACAAACATCATTTGCATCATCTAGTTTTCTTTAAACTGTTTTCAATTTCTACTTAATTTCGGTTTATGATATTATTTGTCTATTAAGTAGACAATGTTTGTTTACCTGTGGCATGCAATGGCTCCCATAAGTGCTCAGTCCAGTATAAAAAATGTACTCTTCCATAACTCCAGGACCAACATAGTATAAAATGGACTCTTCCATAACTCCAGGACCAACATAGTGGATTACATGTATACCAACTACTCTTTTTCAGCATGTATCGAATGAGTGGTTTTCTCATGTCTATACAAATGGTGTTGAAATCATTCATGTGCAAAATGAATTTGGTAATTTTAGCTACATTTCAAGGCACTCACATGAAAATTCACTCAACTACAGATGCGGATGTCATTCGCAATGCTGAGCTAAATGAACTATAGTGAATTTCATTTATGTATTTCAAGTGGTTTTTGCTTAATAGTGCTAAGTGCAAAAAGTTGAAATTTGTTTAAAAACTGAACAAATTGTTGCAATGGCCTGAAAATCTAATCAGAGTACCTACATATGTATTGAAATATGTAGGACAAATTTCATTTATATGGTTTTTGTGTAATTTTGGTAACATTACCATATATACTCTCGTATAAGCTTGGTCCAAATGCAAACAACATAGACCCTGATCTGCTGTCGCATAATGCACTGGCAGATCAGGGTCTATGTTGTTTGTTCTACTGATTAGTCCTTACAAACTGCACAGACCCAGATCTGCCGGAGCATTATGCAACAGCAGATCTGGATCTATGCAGTTTGCAGTTGGTGTAGGCCTATACACAAGTATATATGGTAGCTTCTCAGGATGAATTTAGTCCTCTATGTCCGTATTGTTTTGTTGGACAGATGGACAGGACCAACTCAAGATGCCCCAACTGCAAGCAGTGGGCACAAAATTAAATGGAAAACCAAGAAAACAATAACCATCCTTGGATGGGTTACTACATGACCCTTACATGTGTTGCAGCAAGGGAGCAACCAAAGGGGTGCAGAGGCGCCATGTGAGTGTGTTGCCACTGCACTGTACAACTTCTCAACCTTTTAATTTATCCACAGTGTAATTACCCTGATCCACTGCTTGCACAAAGGCTGGGTAATTGACATCACCACTGGCTGGGTCCTCAAACTTAGCACACAGCAGTTTTAGATCCTCAGGGGCCACATTCAGGGACAGGAAATGGAGAATTCTGGCAAACTGCAACTTGGTTACCACTCTTGTGTAAGCAGTGCTCTATTATTGCAAGGCAGGAAAAAGAAATACTTACAAATAAGCCTCTTTTACCCATAGCACTCAAAGTCAGCCTTATTTTCAAACAAAGGTATCCATGGGAAATTTGCTGGCACCCATGATGGACACTGTTCATGTATAGAGTATAAAATCAGGCATGGTGTGAAGTACGTCTTCTCATCGTATTCCAGACAAACTTTATATTTAATGACCAACATTTTACACACAAAGACTGTTACATTATATAAATTCTTTACCTTTTTCAGACACTTCTACACATTTATTTGTCTCTCCATGTATATGGGCTTCATAAAATATTATAGTCTGAACTTGAACAAACTGCTTTGGATGACCCAAATTTGTGTAAAACAGCAAACTTTTTAGCCAAAAAAATTCTTAAAAATGTAATGTTTTTTACAAAAAAGTTGACATTTTTGAGACCATCTGAATTACAAATCTATATTTTAAATGCTTGACTTAATGATCAAGACAGAAAATAATAAGCCTTATAAGAATTTTGTAGTTTCATATGATTTAAGGAGATATTCATGGTATTAGGTATCGATTGTACTCTTTAAATGTCACTTCTTCCCAAAATGAATGGGTGATAAGGAGTCGAGATAATATATATGTGAAAGACAAGAAAGGTCAAATCAGTTTACAGAATCTATCAAAAGATTTAACTTCAAATCAGGAGGATTTTGATCAACCCAACTGTCAGTATGAAAAATGAGAATAATTACACAAATCTCCACAATAACCATATATACTTGCTTATAAGTTGAGTCCAAATGCAAACTGCACAGATCCATATATGCCATTGCATCATGCACTGGCAGATCTGGGTCTATGCAGTTTGTTAGGACTAAACAGTAGAATAAACAACACAGACCCCGATCTATCAGCACATTACGCAACAGCAGATCTTGGTCTGTGCAATTTGCAGTTGGACTCAACTTATAAGCAAGTACAGACGATATATTTAAACATGATTGGGTAGCATACAATCAAACAAGTACATAAATCCAGAGCATAATAACATCATCACAACTGTCTATGCACAGCAAAGCATGTAAGTAGTGTTATCTTGGTCCCAGTGAATTATCAGTACATGTACAAAGAGTACTATACCATCATACCCGTTAATTTCGTTATCATAATTTTTTTCTTAAAAAACAGTTTTCAAACATTGCTGGGATGAATGGGAGGCAGAACTTTTCTCTTTAACATTGATATTGATGATCTGAATTGGAGATTATGTAAATCTAATGTAGATTGTTACATCAACGATGTATGTCTGACTCACTTTGGCTATGCTGATGATATTTCAGTAATTGTCCCTACTGTAAGAGCATTGCAGAAAACTTTGACCATCTGCAATGAATATTCTATTGAAAATTATATATTGCACAATATGAAAAAATTACCTGTATCTTATTTAGACCTTCCATCTATACTTGCTTATAAGTCGAGTCCAACTGCAAACTGCACAGACCTAGATCTGCTGTTGCATCATGCCATGGCAGATCTGGGTCTATGCAGTTTGTTTGGAGTAATCAGTAGAACAAAAAACATAGACCCTGATCTGCCAGCACATTATGCAATGGCCGATCAGGGTCTATGTTGTTTGCAGTTGGACTTGACTTATAAGTAAGCATAGATGGTAAAGGTTTTGACATCCCAGTAAAACCCCCCGTTTGTATTTAATGGAGACATTTTACACTTTGTTATGAAATGTACATGTCTTAGCCATATAATTTATGGAAACTTGTCTGATGAAGAGAATATTTAGAATCAGAGCACAACTCTCTGTGTATCATATGTACTCGCTTACAAGTAAAGTCCAACTGCAAACAGCATACACCCTGATCTTCCATCACATAGTGCGCTGGCAGAGCAGAGTCTATCTTGTTTTGTTTTTTTACTGATTGCTCCTAACAAGCTGCACAGATCCAGATCTGCCAGCACATTATATGACAGCAAATTTGGGTCTGTGCAGTTTGCAGTTGGACTTGACTCATATGGTGCCTGCCAGCATATATGGAAATTTGCCACCTGTAGCTAGTCTGTAAAGGTTTTATTGTTTCAATCTTATTGTACAAACTTGTATTGCTCCATGCTTTGGAGTGATTTTTTGAGGCTGTGTATGTGTAAAAAAGCTGTCTGATACAACAATGTTTCTTGACAATTTTTAATTATTCATGCAGACTGAGAGTATAATTTCATTTTGTAAATGCTCATATCCCCTCTTTTTTAACTCATGCATAAACAAGTATTTGACTTTAGAGTTCATCTGCTTTCTTCCTATAATTTTGCAATTTAATGTGTTAGGGGCATATTGGGAGTCACGATTGATTACATAAAGGAATAGTCAGCTGTTTCTTTTTATTAAAAAAAATTATGATTTTACATAGGAACTCTAGTCTAATATCATGACTATGCTTTCATAGTTCTGTGTTCTTCTCTATGCAACCTTACATATATTGTTCTATGGACCTTTTGTCTGAATTAAAGAATTTCACTCATTTATTCATTCCACTCATTCATTTTTTCAGTAAAATTCCAAATATTTGTAACTCGGAATTTTGTAGATTTACTCATTCATAATAATTTCCAACTGTTGAGATATATCACCATTAACATAAGAAAATTTGTTCAGAATTAATTGTCTTGCTGAAATTCAAAGAAACCTTACAATAACCCACAATAAGTCCAGGGGGCCAGCTGTGTAAACTTTTTGAGAAGGAGAGGATGAGATTATTATCAGGCAAGGTTTGTTACATAGATCTTAACAAATTTTGTATAAGTGAGGGATGGACATATCATCAAGCCTGGACTTATAAAGGAAGAATCATGGGTATGCTCGTACAATTTATGCTATTTCAGCAGACTGCAAGAATTACCCACCCTATCATAATCCTTGAAATATGGATACATCATTAGTCTCCTCCGCCGAACCTGGTCAGAAATCTCATGCAGAACTTCCTGTGTCCTGGCCTCTTCACTGTCACTCAGACCTTTCAGACTCTGCAAATTTAGTATGATAAATAAAAAAGTCTTGAAAAAGATATCACAGGTACTTTATCATGAAATTCTTCAGACGTGAAATCAACAAAGATTAAAAATTGCAGTATTCAATGCGAGAGAACAGTTATATTGCAAAATAATCAAATATGCTGTTGATTTTTCAATTATTCAATCTGCTGTTGATCTTTCCATTAGCTTTAAACTTCAATAGAAGAACAATATTTGCATTTATGTTCAAATTTTCTGATGTATTTGATCTCTAAATGTGATATTCTATAAAAAGTTTTGTCTCCATGAAGATAATGATGTCAGAAAGCATTTTAAACTTTGCTTTAATGGATTTACCTCAAGTTGTTATAGCAAAACTTAGTTGTTTGTATAGGGTCCATGAAACAAGTATTATACACAAAAATGACCCATGATACTGCTACTGAACCATGAAATTACATGTATTCTAATTTATTAGTTAAAAGGTTTTTAAAATGTTAACTGTTGTTGATGATCTGGACAGTGGAGTACAGTAATGTTTGGCTGACTTATTTATAATATACTCTCATGTAGCTTGCATACAGAGTGGAATTTTTCCACTGCCAACTTTAAGCTCTTTTCTTACCAATGTGATACGATTCATGCATACTTCTGTGATTACATAGTGTAAACATTGGTCCCATGAACTACATATATATAAACTAAGAACATTTACCCTGTGCAGTGCCCCTTTTACTGGCCTCACAACATCTTGCAGTGGTTTCTTTTCCAAGTCAGGAATGTTGAAGGCTGAAAACAGGAACAATGCATCAAATAAACCACAAGTAATGATACAAGAAAAAAAATTAAAACTTTTAATCCTTTGAAATTGTTTAACACAAAGTTTTTTTTTTGCGTTAAAGTAACATGGTTGACATATACATTTACCTTGGGTGGGTGGGTGGGAGGTCCAAAAGGGGGAACCTATATATCATGGAATCCAGAGAAGTGATGTTTATTTTAGTAAGGGATCATTGTTTCGTTACTTTTTAAAATTAGTCCCTATCTCATATTTTAAAGCAATCATTTTTGCTAAATACTTTCTTCATTATGCATGCCATTCCTAACTTAACCTTCCTTTTTTAAAATCCAAGTATATAGATGAACTTGTTGTAAACATAAATATCAATTAGTCACTAATGCACCTTTTCTTTCAGAGTTATATATATTTCTTGTATTATAAGCTGAGGAGTGAGTGGCACCTTATGAATTTTCTGACAAGTGGAAGATAGGTCTTATCAATGGATAAACCTTCATAAAATTATTTTCTGTTAAAATTGGGAAATGGGCTAATTTATTATTGAGCATGGGTATATCACATGAGATTTACAGCACCTTTGAAAGATTGAAATATATTTACAGTTTGTTTTCAATATTTACCCAAGGTACTTTTAAATACAGGGTCTCATAAAAAAAATGAAAGATTTTCAAAGACTATATATTTAAATTTTAAGTGATACAATTTGCAGTTTTGATAAATGTATTAACTCCTGTATGAATTATAGCTGAAGATGTCTGAGCACTTAAACACCAATTTTTGACTTTTTGATTTTGATGCTCAACATTTTCATTAGGTTCCATAATGTTATACAATCTAAATTCTTACAGGATTCCCAGATCTCTCAGATCTGGAGGTTTTTAATATGATAGAAACATTAAAACAGAAACTTCACAACTACGTTTTTGAACCATTCTTAATCAGCACATCCCAAGTATGGAGAGATCATTGTTCTACATATATTTTCTTGTGAACAGCTAGAAAATCTGTGCGTCAACCTTTACTCTGCCTGTAAAATTTCATATTTGTATATCCTGCACTAATTCAAGAGTCTCACAAGGTAAACAAATTTATTCCACATGCCACCTTATTCAGCAAATGTGCTAAGAAATTATAGGAGAATAAAATCATGTCGTTTCTTGATGGTATGAAATTATATTTAATGACTATGCTATCATTAACTTCCAGATCTGAGCGATTTAGATCTTTAGCGCTAATGCTGAATGACAAATCAAGAAATCAAAGATTAGAGTTAAGTGCTAAGGTATCCTCACCTACTATCAATATATCTACTTTGTATTTACTTTTCTTCCTTATTCATATGATAACTATTCAGTTACTGTACGAACCATTTTCCATCATATCACAGAATTCCTTGTATTTCACTCTTCCATCAGGCTGTCGATAGTATTCAACCACTTTCTGAATCTCTGCACGAGAAAGCTGAGCCTCTTTTCCAACAGCTAATGCAAGACCACACACAAACTGATTCTCAGTGATTATGCCACTCCTTAGTTTATCATGATCCTTAAAAAACTCTGTTGTTCGGATACCATTTTTGAAGACAATGATTCTTATCTTGTCAAATATCTGATTTAGGGCTGGATCTTCAGTAAACTGTATAAAAAGAAATATTTGTTCAGAAGGTACAAATGTCTTTAAAAAAAACATCCAAATTGTATCCAGAATAACACATGATCAATATTCAAACACACTTTCTAATGTACCACTCTTTCGCATTGGTCAAACATCCAAATTGTATCCAGAATAACACATGATCAATATTCAAACACACTTTCTAATGTACCACTCTTTCGCATTGGTCAAACATCAAAATTTGCACAGAACAATCCTTGATAAACTATTAGCCATTTTGATGCCATTGTGATGTAATGACTTTCCCTGTTGCAAAAGACCAAAGAGAATGACATTTTATGCTATGGGTAATTTGGACATAGTTTTCACAACTGTGTTCAATATAGGGATCATACATGTTTTTTTCTGGTATCAACGCTTGCCAAATCACAAGGGGGGTCATTGAAGCCCAAGCATCTGAACAAGCTGACAGAAGGATATGCATCTGTTGACTTCATATAAATAATGTCTGCCAAGTTTCAGGGTAATTCATCAAAGGCTGTGGGACTTAGATACATACAGGAATTACCATATATGGTTTATACCATTAACACCAAAAAGGAGCATAACTTGGGGGAAAAATTCATCATAGTATGATGACAGAATCATATGCACATGTTGGTCTCAAATCAATAATTTATGCCAAGTTTTAGGGCAGTTTATCAGAATCTGTGGGAATTAAGTTGCACATACAAGTATTATCAAATATAGTAGGTACAGTTCATATCAAAAGGCACAAAAGTCTGGTAAAATACATTGGAGCACAATGTCAGAAGGATATACACATGCTGAACCTATGTTAATAATATCTGCCAAATTTCAAAACAGTCCATGGAAAGATGCTGGAGTAGTTGCAGACACAAAAATTGTGGGATGTACATACATCTCTCCCTCAATAACTCGCACCTGGATAACTCACAAACCCGCTTATAACATGGGTCAGACATGGATCCCAATTTTTTTCTCTAGAAAATACCAAAAGTGTTGGACCCTATTTGTTGAACATGCAGAACATCGCAATAAAAACTAGTAAATGAAACTTATATATATATATCTCGTTTTATCATCGAAAATGGCAATTAGTGCCTGGAAATTTGAATCAGCATCATTATTAAGTCATATATTTTTTAAAATTTTCTTTACAAAAATTTGTTTCAGTACACTGTAATTAACGTCTCTCTCAGTTCTTGTCATGCCTGCAGGTGGCACATGTGGCATCCACGAGTCTTATCCAACCCTGGCAGTCTGCAGCTTGGCAGCCTGCTGTTGTCCATGTCAGGTTGATCTGACTGAGCTCTTTTTTCATGCAGCCTCTCCAGGTCTCTTTCAGGCATCCTCTTCCTCGCTTCCCTTGTAGTGTCCATTTTAGTGCCATCTTGGGCAGGCTGTCTGGATTCATCCTTAAGACATGTCCAAGCCATCTCCATCTGCGTTTTTTAACCTCTTCTGATAGAGGCCTTGCATTGCACATTGTCATCAGTTCATCATTCCATATTATGTTAGGCCAACAAATTCTTTTTAATTTTAAATAACAATATTAGACGATATTTCAACCCATGTAAATGTCAGTAATGTCTACTGCTGGCAGCACTTTAAGAAATAAATACCAATTAAATGAGTTTTGTCAAGTGAAATTCATGTTTAAGTTCTATCTTGTTGGTTTTAGTGTAATCATCACAAATATGATATGCCCTCTTGTATTCAAACGTAAACTGTGTCAATCTACCGACACAACTATGTCCACAAGTGTTCATGAAAACCTAATTAAGTGCTGACTGTGTTTTGATCTCAGAGTTGCAGAAGTGTTTGTTGTATTGTTACAATCAATTAAAAGTAGACCTGCTTTGTATTATGATGTTAATTATGTCTTTTGTATCAAATCAAATAAAGGGGGTGGAATAAAAAAAATGTAAAGGCATGCAAATCCTACCAACATAAGAGCTTGTGGTCATGGTAGTGTCAGATCAACTCGTGTCAATTGACCAATTGAACAATGTTATAAATATTATTATGTTGGAAACATAATTAAAGTATCTAACATTAATCAGTGGTTTATCCTACTAATTAGCAAACATGATCAAGGCTAGCAAGAGAAGCAAGCGAAAGGAGTAATCGATGCATGAAAAGCTTTGCTTCAAAGATACGGTTCATTATCAAGAAGCGAGTTCCAAAGTTTGTACTGAACTTAAAATTTCTGAGTTGGCACTCAGAGGTTTGCTCAAGGATGAGCAGAAATATCACTATTACTTGCAATGAAATCATGGCATCAATCTTTTACTAATAGAACGATTTTTACAAATCTAGTTTAGACGTTGATGGCTGTTGTTTCATGAATTAAATGTCCCTAGTTTTTTAAAAGAGGAAATCTTGTTTTATGTTGAATCAACAATAACACTCAAATATATCCACACTGACATGCAAAAAGCAGTGACGTAATACACAATGTTTTTGCAGCTGCACATGTGAGTGTGTTGAAACTTCTTGGAGTAATGTTTTTAACAACCATTCAAAAATTGGTTATCTTGAAAATAAAGGAAATTTATACAGAAAAGCAAATAAATTCATTAGAAAAAGCATTTTATTGGTAATTATTCCCAATGCGATTATAAAACAAGTAGTAAACCATTAAACAGTACCCCATCCCCCTTGTCTTCTCATTGTCAATATCTAGCCAGGATGGCATCCCTTTCTGTAATTTTCAGAGGTCCCTCGGTAACTCATGCCCTCACTTATATTGTAGTCTGTGTTTTTAGACCCTGTTGTGTGCGAGTTATCCAGGGAGAGGTGTATGTATGTACATTATGAATGTACAGATGGATGGACGAGATATACTGACAAGCCTAACACTATACGCCACTGCCATATATTCACAATGGGAACATAACAAAATCTTACAGCTGGTGGGATTTGATCCACATTTCTTTCTCCAATGTAAACAAGCTCTTTATCTTGGGCAGTCTGCTGGCCAATTGCTACAATGTCATGATGAAGATTCAGGTAGTTCAGGAGCCCTGGACGATCAGGGTCACGATACTTCATCACCAACAAATGCATGTCTGTTTCATTTACATCTGGTGGGCCAGGAAAACTGCGGTAAAACTATCAGAAAAGGAAAATAGGCAATAATTTGATATCTGTTTTAGTGAAACTTAAATGGGCACTAAAAAAATGAATCAATCTCAGATGTATTATTCAATCATGTAGAGCTCAACTTTCAGAAACTTACTGCTCCATTCAATTTTCCTCGCACACAGGGAAACTAAAATTATTGAAAATCTTAAATGAAATCAACAATCAAGTTTACTGTTATCAAAATTATGATTGCTTTTCTTAAATTTTGCTACTCTTCATGTCTCTTTACAGAAACATTAAGTATTACATATGTTTTTATTGCAGATTGCACAATGGACATAGTTAGTTCTTTTCCACTGAAGAGTTATTATTAAAATGGAAAATTGCTGCATTTACCAATTAAACAGGTTAATAGCTTACCCAAATAATAGATACATTTGGGTGCTAAAAGAATACAGGATGCTAGTCTCTACTATATTGGGTCATTCCAAATATTTACCATTCACTGATAGCCAAACACTTCTTGTTTAACTTGATGATCCATACAACAAAAACTGCAACTTAATATTTCAGTAAATCCCTAAATAAAAAAGACTAATAAATAGGTTTCTGTTTCAGTCGCAGTGTTTCTTCCATGAGTGCATTTGGAGGTTTCAATTCATTGCAATATTTTGTCTCGCATGGATTAGTGTAAGAATCCTTCAACAATGGCCATGAATTGTCTAAGCCTTGTTGGTGTCATCAACAACAAGATTTTGTGTTTAAGAGTTGGAAAGTCTGACATAGTAGCATGCTACACAGTTGAAGTCAGCATTCGTCAGAACCCTTTTCTGGGGGGTGGGGGGTGGAGGTTTAAATACCTGACTTTCTGTGACTACACTCATGTGGTGCCTATCAAAGTCCTCATAGCAAGTCCTCAAGTTGATTCCATGATACTGGTAGAATTGTTGCATCTTTTGAAGCAGCTGTATTAAGCGGGCCTCTGAAGTAGGGCTCAGTGGACGAACAGATCGCACAGTACCCAGGCTGAAACGTAATTTAAAAGTCATAATGGATATACAGCTAAATTAAGCCCCAGTGCCCTCACTTCACTACCCTAACCACCCTGACCTCCTCACCCACTTCCCAAAAACCCCCAATTTACCAATGCCTAGACAATATGAATAATGTTCACACATGCCAATTGACCATCTGGATATAACACCTGCCTAGAAAGTTCAAGTACAATGTGCTAAAAAAGGTAAATTTCTGCAATTCCCCAGGTGTTTCTTTTTTAACAATTTTGACTATTTTTTGTTAAGTTATTACTTGCAATGTACATGTAGAAAAAATTCCTTGCAGGAATATTAAAATACTTAACTTATGATTTTCTTTTTACAGTAGAGTTTAAGATAAAAAATGAAATATAATTCAAGGAGAATAATATTTGTTTCATTTATTTATTAACTTTTCACTTACAACTCTGGGGCTGCAAATGTCTGTGAGGTGGGATCTCTATGGAGGTCGAAAGGATTGAAATTCTGGTCAATTTCATCGCAGAATCTTTTATAGTTAACTTGTCCACTTCTCTTGAGGTCATATTTTGCAATCAGAGCATTCTCTTCATCTGGGTTAAGCTTGATTCCAAGGGTCTGCCACAAGCAGCGAAAAAATTGTGGAACTGAAAAAAGAATTATTTTAAAAAATTGAAACAGAATGAATTTTGATTTTCTTCAGGTAGCACTAAACAGCTGGCTACAGTTGAAGACAAGGATGGATCATCTTACCTTTAAACCCACCTATCAAAACAAGTGGCCAAAGTGAGCCTGAGATCACTCACCTGGCTGACATTCTGCCCAATAGCCAAATGCAAGAGCACTCGACCATAAAAATCTGAATCAGCTAAGGATGCTTTCTGTAGAAATTTCTTCCAATGCTGCTAGTTGCATATGTTATGAAAACAATTATTTCAAGGTTTCACCAGGTTTTATACCTTCATCCATATTTTATGGTACATCACATACCTACCTAATCATGATGTGTCACACACACAACATGAATTTTGATTCCCAAACCCCAACACAAAATCATCTTTATAAAAACACTATCTCCAATAACTTTTTAAATAAAAGAGAGAGAGAGCAACCTTTCTTTCACTGCAATATAATCTGTAGCTTGTTAAATAGTATACAGTTATGATTTGCATAACTTCATGCTTAATGCTCATGTAAAACTATCACCACTGGGCAGTTTATACAGCTAAATGTCATAGGTAATTAAAAGATAAATGCAGCCAGAGATAAATAACCACCATTCCTGAGATTACTTAACTGTAACTGATGATAGCTAGGTTGATGTGGTGTTTGGGAGTCCTTTCAGAATTGCTGTGGGAGGGCCCATTAGCCTAATTTGCACTAAGTACACAAGTGGAACAACCTAATTCATTTGAAGATTCAATCTGGGATGGGTTCTGAAGAAACAAAAATTAGTACACATTGTTGCCTTGAAATAGAACATCCATCTTTATTAAAGATTATTGACTTGTTCATGGTCAGAAGCATAGTTTCTTTGAAGTCAGATTTTACTCCATACATAAAATGCAAACAATTATTACTTCTGTGGTTTGGAATGATAAGATTAGGAGTAGTGTCACTGTAGGAGTGTGATTAATTTTTTAAGGCAAATTTTTTAAACACAGCTATGATTCAGGGAAGGATGGTGACCAGGCAAAGATTGGTCAGGCAATGAAGATTTGATGGAGTACATGTAGCCTCTATTTGGGGAACTTGCATCCAAAAAAATGATAGCTCCTCTGTCTGTAACAAATCTATTAGAGCAAGTAGAAGCCTGTATTTCCCTTGTGCTGGGAAGGTGGGACTCTCTGCCTGGTGTTGGCAGCTTTCCTCCCCAGAAAGTGCTGAGGATGACACTCCCTCACAGGACCTGACAACTTCTTCCTCCAGCAAGTGTGCTGAAGCAGGCAATTTCCATAGCACGGAGAAAGCCACTGACCCCTCCCTTATGGGAGCTGATGACATCCCTACATCACGAAATGTCCTAGATGCCAGTTGGGAATGGAATGGGTCTTCCAGGGAAAAAAGGAAGAAGCAGGTTCCTTCTTTCTATCACTATAGGCACTGCAGCTTTCAGCTAAGCTCCACACCTTGTCAGATCAAAGAGAGCAAAATGGACATCTGTCCATGTATGCACACAAAGTGCATGCCAAGTAAGTGGGGTGTATTTACCAAGCAGCCTTTTATGCCTGCATCCACCCACACCGTGAGGCATAATGAATGCTGAAAGGAAATACAAGAATAAAACAATTATAACAAGACTTGAGTGGGTAACACTTATTCTCACACCAGTTATAAGACAGGGATAACAAAATTGTTACAAAAAAGAAGCACCGCTTCACTAGGAAGGAACAAACAACCCTCAAATTCAATGAAAATGGACACTGATAAGAAACTTACAAAAGGACAGGGGAGAAAATATCAAATACCACACAAAAAATATATGATTGATGGCAATTATGCCAAAAAGACACTGTGAAAGATAAAAATTGTAAGGCACTCAGAGATTTGGACTGGGTACTAGTGACAGAAAAAGAGATAGCACTACGCAACAATAGCAGGTACCAGTAATGTATTGCTGCTATTCAAATTGTGGGGCACATCCTTCTTTTTTAGACAAAATTTATTTGACAAAATTACTTCCATTTTTTTTACTTCTGTAAAATTGTAAAATTTTACATATTTCTTTTCAGATATAAAATAAATTAGATTTGAATCATTCAGATGTTATTATAAAAAGGTAGGGTTTCCAGGCATAATTTTAAGTTCTCTGCATTTTTTTTATAATGTTTTGGCAACAACCTTGCAGAATTCCATGGCAATTCTGTGCTAGCAACACATCGGTCAGGTAGACCATATTGTTTATCTTGAATGCAGTATACCCTATCAGCTTTTGTGTACACCCCAAGCCCTGGTTTTGCTAAAAATCTAAAAATGTCTCCTCAGATTGATTTTACAGTGATTATTTTCCTTGATGCTTCAGACAATATCAATGTCATTGTCAGAGACAGATATAGTGGAAAGGATGCAAAATCACTTTTTAGTTTTAAAATACAACACATGGAAACCTTTCTGTTCTTGAATAAATTAAAGCTCTGAGGAATTAATCCAATTTGAGGAATTCCTCTACATTTCCTCAGAAAAAAGGCAAGATTTCTTTAAGGATAATTCAAGATTTTATGAATGTATTCTAATAACTGATACCTGCTGAATATTCTGTGAAAAATATCATTGTTACCAACCAAACAATAGGAAAGATATTTTTAAAATCTCAATTTGAGAAAGAAATTTTGAAATGTTGAGTAGCCAGGATACTAAAATATCAAAGGGACATAATGAATAGCAATTATCTTCCTTGAGGTTGTTACTAATGAATGCACACTTCTACCAGTACAGGTTCCCCTTAAACCTCCAGAATTTATAAGTGTAAGTGTATGAATTGGATTGTAAGTTGCTTATTGACACATCAGCACATAATAGCCCATAAAATGCCATTAACAAGTTGAAATAAAGTAAGAGAGGGATTAAAAATAAAAACAATTTCATAAGTGTCAAATTGTATAAATCACACGAGTAAACATTACGAAAATTCATTGTCAGTGCAGGGACAGGGCAAAATACTAAATCTCTGCTCTTTTTGAAGCATTTGTGCTTAGTTCACAAGTGGATTTAAATGGGTACAAAATAATTCTGACTTAAAAATGATATAAGGTAGATAGATAGAGAATTTGATTTTTAATAGTAAGAGATGAAAAAAGTTCCAGCATTGGGTAGTTTTCACAACAAGATTGAACCTCAGACAAACAACGTAAGTGTGAGGACCTGACATTTTGTGAAAACTATGCAGTTTAACCTGAAAGCAGCACATTACCATTTAGTGTTGACAATGTGCTTACCTGACCACACTCCCATTCTTTTCTTATATTTTTTGCTGCAAACATATCACATTCACTGTGGTATTTCACAATGAAAGTGGATGGAACTGATAAATGCATGGCTAGATTGGAAATGGATTTATCCCAAAAAGTGTAAGCAAAACACTCTGTAAGTGAGAATAATTATGTGCTTTTATCATCCTATGCTTGAGAAATAAAGAAGGCATTCACTTTCAGCCCTCATCTTTAAATTTATTCATTAATTAATATGACATATGAATACAAATCATTGTGAAAAGTTTATGTAAAAGTTGTTTTTAATACTTTTTAATGTCAAGCTCCTGTGTCTCAATTCTAAATGGTTTTCTTTGTTTCTGAGTGAAAGAGGCTCTGAAATACGTATACATGTATGGCTTCCATCCAACAAGATGCCATTACCAAAATTGTATTACATGCCTTCAAATGATAATATCAATAGTTTTTGGGTATCCAATGCTAGCTTTAATTTTTATGAATCAACAGTATTTTTCCTGAAGTTTCTGTCATGATGAAAAGAACTACATATATATGAGGGATCCTGAAACTATAACGGCTCTTGCCAGACCTTTCTTTCTGAAAATTAGTGTGGTGGCCATATATCTGTGATATTTAATATAAAAAAACATTCATACGACATATAACAAGTTGTGACAAAAAAGAAAATATTGATATACCTATTATTAAATGTACTGGATAATTTATCATTTTCAATTCCGGATTTGCTGCTGCTTTAGTATTATCCTTCCATGATTTACTGGTTTACTCTCAAACTAATTATTTATTAAAAAATGATTTTTTAAAAAAAATATACTACAGAATTTCACCCAACAACAGTATTTTATTCCATTCTGATGTTTTACAAATTAAATATTAATTGACAACAAGATGACTTGCTACATAAAAAATATGTAACTCCTAATTGATGTGCATTTCTGGGAAAGACTGATGGTGATTCTTGTTTTATTTAATCAGGTCTCAAAACAAGTCTTGGAGAATGATAAGAATAGTTTGTTCTTTTTGCTAGTATCTTTGTTTTAATCATAGACTAGAATATTTTGTTCTAAAGGTCTGATTTGCTGATGAACAGTGTCACAATAGAGTTAAAAAATACATGGTGTGAGGGACTGATGTAATGTCTACAGACCCTGGGGCAATTGTTCAATTATGGTTTTGTTTAAAACAAGTCCAGGAGATAAGCTTTCACACTTCTTTTGTCTTGTGCCTTGTGGCTATAAAGTGTTTAAGCAACTGGATAAACATAATGACCATAAAATGCATGAAATATTTATGGGCACCTTATGTCCAGTGTCCAACATATCAAGTTAGCAAATGGTCATATACATATACACACACATACACACACACATATGTAATTTCAACAGGATATCAGTTATGTTCATCCTTTATTCCTTCAAGTGCTTTTGCATCATCATGCTGGATGCTCTTCAGGTACATGTACTTGGCTATAATGTACATGAAAAGCATCCATCATGATGATGCAAAAGTGTTTGAAGGAATAAAGGATAAACATAACTGTAATCCTGTTGAATATATATATATATATATAATTATATATATACACACACACCTAAAATGATACACGAGGTAAAAGGGATTACCTGTGATGAATCCCGAGCGGAGTTTATCAAAATCTTGGAAGAATTCTGTTACCCTGATTCTCTTTGTTTGTGCAAGAGTTCTAATGCTGTTCTGAATGTTGTCTAATGCTGCTGCTGCAGCCATTGTGATTCATGTAAAAGGGACAATCTCTGTAATAAAAAAGCAGAACATTTATGCATTTAAGATTTTATAATATTTCTGTATCTCACTTTATCAATGGTATCCTCAAGTGTATTTGTGATGTGTGACACAATACTAAATAAAAATATAACATAATAAAAAAAACAGAGGCCAAAGTGACTTGATATAGATCACCTGCCATACATTGACTTTAAGGCAAATATAGAAAAAAGTCAGTTACCTAGTGTTGAAAGACACCCATCTCTGGATAATTTCCAGTTATTTGGTAAAAACTGGTGGTATTCAACATGTTGTTTAACTGAGTTTCTACTTTGTGTAACTACAGCTGGACTAGCTGGTGCATTGGCATCATTTTGTTTAATGTATAAGGTGTTCTAACTCCACTTATCACATGGTCTGATATGGTAATAGTACCGGTAATACAGTCTTGGAAAGTCATTGTATGACTTTTTGTTATAAATACAATAAACATACTTGATGGGATCTAAATATCATTTAGCTGGTTGCTATACAGGCCATACCTTTGCTAGGGAGCTACCCTAGACACAACTTTGATAGAGCATCTCCTAAGTAACATTCAAACGAAGTTGGATGAAAATTAAGTAACATTCAAACCAAGTTGGATGAAAATTGGCAAAGCTGTTCTGAAGAGATTGAAAAAAAGTTTTCTGTATGTTTCTCATTAAAGCTGCACCATTGCTTGGGGGGCCATGTCAGACATAATTTTAAGAGTGCATGTTTTGAGAAACATTTCAACTAAGTTTGATAAAAATTAGCTCAGCCATTCAAGAGAAGTCAAAAATAGGTTTTCCAACTGGTTGCAAAGGAAGTCACATCATTGCTATGGGAGCCACCCTGAAAACAAATTTGATAGGGCATGTCCTAAAAAACATTTCTAACAAGTTTGATATAATTAGCTCAGCCATTGTGAAGAAGAGTTTGAAAATAGGTTTTCCATATGGTTGCTATAAAAGCCACACCAATGCTAAGGAAGTTACTCCAGGCAAAGGTTTGATAGAGAATGTTGTAATAAACATTCTACAAGATTAGATTGAAATCTGCTCAGCCATTCTATATAAGAAGTTGAAAATAGGCTTTCCACCAGGTTGCTATGGAGCTACACCAAAGCTATGGGAGCCACCTAAAACAAATTTTGATACAGTGTCTCCTGAACAACATTCCTACCAAATTTTATCAAAACTGTCTTAGCCATTCTAGAGAAGAAGTTGAAAATAAGTTCTCCATCTGGTGGAAGTCACACCATTGCCAGGGGAGCCACTCCAGACAATACTTTGATAGAACATGTTCTATCAAACATTCCTTCCAAGTTTGACTGAAACTGGCTCAGTCATTCCTGAGAAAAAGTCCAATAGATTTTGTATATGGTTTATAGAAAAACCATGATATTGCTAGGCGAGCCACCCCAAACATTCTTAGCACATGCTCTATCAGAATTGGCTCAGCTGTTATGGACAAGAGTTACAAATAGGTTTTCCATGTGGTTGCTATGGAAGCCATACCTTTCCTAGGGGAGCCACCTTGTAATTTTGTTTATAAAGCATGTCCTAATAAACACTTCTACCATGTTTGATCGAAAATGACTTTGCCATTCTGGAGAAGATGTTGAAATAGGTTTTCCACCTGGCTGCTAAGGCAGTCACACCATTGCGAGATGACCATCCTGGATAATAGAGCATGTCTTAACATATATTCCTACCAAGTCTGATAGTCTGATGAAAAATGACTCAGCCATTCGACAAAAAAGTTTTAAATAGGTTTCCCATATGGTCGCTATGGAAGATACACTGTTGTTAGGGGGCCACCCAAACATAATATTGATAAAACATGTCCTAAGAAATACTCCTGCCATGTTTGATCAAAACTGGATGAGTCATTCAAGAAGAGTCAAAAATAGGTTTTATACCTGGTTGCTAAAGAAGCTGCACCATTGCTAGAGAAGCCACCCCAGACAAAATTTTGATACAGCATGTGCTAAGATATATTATTAACAATATGATCAAAAATGGCTCAGCTGTTCAAGATAAGAAATCAAAGGAAGTCACACTGTTGCTAAGGGAGCAACCCCAGAAAAACTTTTGATAGAGGATATCCTAATATACATTCCAACCAGTTAAAGTTTGAGCAAAATTGGCTAAGCCAATCTGTAGAAGGAGTTGAAAATAGGCTTTTCATATGGTTGCAATGGAAGCCACATTGTTGCTTGGGGAACCACCCTAGACACAATTTTGATAAAGCATGTTCTAAAAAACATTCCCACCATGTCTTATTGAAATTGATTCAGCTGTTCTAGAGAAGATGCTAAAAATAGGTTTTCCAACTGGTTGCTAAGTAATCCACAACACTGGTAATGGAGCCACCGTGGAGACCATTTTTATAGAGCATGTGCTAAAAATCATTTGAACCAAGTCTGACCAAAATTGACTGAACCATTTTAGAGAAAAAGTTGAAAAGTGGTTTACCATTTTGGTTTAAGTATGGAAGCCACACATGTCCTGTGGAACATTCATACCAAGCTTGATTGAACTTGGTCAAACAGTTTTTGAAAAGAAGTCGAAAATAACAATATTGATGGATGACAAATGACACACAATGAATGACACATGCTAGACACAGGACCTTACCATTAGCTCACTTAGCCTTATGGGCAGGTGAGCTAAAAATGAATCAGATAGGAGCCATCACTTAAGTACCACAGAAGCCAGAGCTTAACATGGTTTATACTACTGTAATTAAGTGCTTATAATCCAAAATTTACAATAACATGAAAATAAGTAAACAAGTTCACATAAATTCACATTCCAGGCTCATATTCCAGTAGTGCAAGAAGCAACTGCCATTTTTGTGCCAAAATACATTGTTTTGTTTATGTTATGAGTGATTTGTTCGTGGCTTCACATAGTTTTAAGACTAATTAGTAATGACTTGGAAACATTAATGACAGCAATCCATCAACCAAAATGGTAATGATTCCACTCCAGATGGAATGTGCATTATTCAGATTGCCTTGCACATTTTACATGAGTGTCAAGAACAAACATGCACTCTATTTGTTGTATTACAAAAGGTTGTTTGTTTTTCTCTGATAAATATTTATTTACTGAAGAAAATAAATTTTCATGTAACTTATAAAAAAGATCATCACATGGTTAATAACATTCTGGACAATAACAGAAAATTTGACACATTCGGCTATAGTTACAAGCTGTGGGAGAAAGAATGAGACATTTTTAGAGAGAGAAAAAGTTTCTTTATTTGAAATAATGATACAATGACATGTGCAAATAAAACCACAGGTTAAAAATAAAGCAAAGAAATATTAATGTGTATTGTGCATTTCTTTACATTTTTTACATATCAATTCCAATTTTTGATCCAGGCAAATAAAATTTCTTTCAGACATTCATTTAACAGTTCATTGTCTATCCCTTTACACTGATAGAGTTTAATCTGCAGCCCCTTTCACCTTTGACTTTGGCCTAATGTTTGGTTGTTTGGCTCTATGGACAGTGACATCGAAAGTTCTACTCATCAGGAAGGCCCATGGCTTTCAATTTTTCCCTAACCTTATCACACTTCTTGGAGAACACCATACTACAAGCAATACCAGTACTCAAGTCTTTTTTTTGGCACTTAGTATGGTGCGAAGAAATGGTTGCTACATATCCAATGTGTAACATTACTGCATAACCTCTAATAAGCAATATGTTTTTTTAATTAAAACTAAAAAATGCCAATCATAACTAAATGACCAACACTATCAAGTAGCAAACATTTTTCCTCCCCTATAAAGTGTCAAGAAAAAAAAATACTCCCAGTTTTTTTCTGTTAGGTGATATGTGTACCGGTACCATATATACTCGTGAATAAGCAAATACCAATTGCAAACTGCATAGACCCAGATCTGCCATCGCATAATACGCCGGCAGATCTGTATAAACTGTTGTATAAACAGGGGCAAATTGAAATAATTTTGATGGACCATTGCAATCAACATAATGCCAATAATCCATTTTGAAACAAAGATTACAGGCTGCATATATATAATGGTTGTAACAAATATCTTTCATTTACAAAAATGTGCAAATGTCATCTTTGATCCTTAATTGGACCACTAATGACAGGTGCAATTAATTATGGTCTCTTGAAGTTAGACTTCTGGGCTTTCAAATTTTCTAAAAGTCATCTTGTTCAATTAAGGCAAGCTTACTGGAAAATTGATCTTGCCTTTAGGGGATTTGAGCTTTGCCCCAGAAAATGAAAAAAAAATGTCACAACTAAAGTAAACAAAATATGGTAAAATAAAATATAGGATGTTTTAAGGAAATCACATTATATTTATTTTACAAATAGAGATCTTTTGATTTCTTTTTCTCATTGTTTGCACCTTAAAACCATATGTCAATAAATAAAGTTATTAAAAAAGATATATGTAAATAGTAAATGTGTATATATATATATATATATATATATATATATATATATATATATATATATATATATATATATATATATATATGTAGAAAGGTTAGAATGCAGATATAGTTATAAGAGTAAATAGAGACATGTAAATGTATATAGATAGATAGATAAAGGGATAGGTACATAAGGATTTTGGATACGGCTAAATTCTGATGATAGAGAGAGAGAGATAGAGTGAGCGATGTAGGGTCATCAAAATGGGCAGGCAATATGGGCAACCGCCCCGGGCGCCATTTCACTTAGTTTGCAGTTTTTTATCTGAGTAGGGGGTGACGAAGGTTACTCTCACCTGAGGCATAGTTTCATCAAGCGCAAACTTGTGACGGCCCTGGAGAGATGTTTAGGTAAGAGACCTTTAACCGAAAAATTAAACAGACAAGAACAAAAACATTTTTACTTAATTTAATCATATTTTAATATATCAAAACATTCTTCTTTATCAAAGTTTCCACTTAAAGTTCAATTGATCATGCAGATTCAAGTATCTATCCAGTAAGAAAATAAGGTAAAACCAGGCGCCTCATGGAAATATTCCAATATCAATTAATTCATGCTTTGGGTTCTTTTTTTTCTTCTGGGAAATGTTGTGTTCACTCACATATTTGCTTCCACTTCCACATCATCCACTTTTCACCTTGAAATTGGCGACATGCATCTAAACAATCTTTGACAAGCTGACTTTTGAGAATGATTTGAGAACATTTATTTTTTTCCATTTCATTATTTGCCAAACAGTAAGTAGGTATTGGTCTCCTGTAATACATACGTAAAGCATAGATGATAAACACTGCTAGTGGGTGCTACATTTCCAGGTGGATAATAATTGGAGATGAGTGCCCTTTATTTCCAAACAGACCTGCCAAAGAAATCTCACGAGTTATATTATTAACAATTATCACCTAGTCACCTTGAAATTAGTGACATGCATCAAAACAATTTTTGACATGCTGATTGTTCAAATTAAGCAATATTGTCACAAAAGGAGCTCACAAACTGCCTGTGGGTAGGTTAGGACTTTAAAGTCAGCAAATAATGCATACATACAAATATTACAATTGAAATATAACTGATAAGTAAAAATATAAATATTTATTTCCTAATTGTCAAAACTTGCTTTAAATAGTAAATATTCACATTATCATGTCAGCGCAAGAAAATCCAAGAATGACCTTGACATTGATTACAAGATGGAAATGACAGACTCTGACAGTATATTGTGTGAAACAAAGGATTGATAGATGAAAGAAACCATGGACGTTATGTAATTGAAGAATGATGTACATATAAACATGAAAAAATGGTGTTGATATATGTGCTATGGTGAGATCACAGAGTATAAAACTTGCTGAACATAAAGCATTATGAACTAAACTCGACCTCTCTCTCTCTCAGTTTTGTAACTTGCCAGTAGACAAGTACATGTACTTTGCAAACATGATCCTGCCCAAGCCAAATTTGTGCTTGTCCTAGGCATCAGGCAAGTGGATTTGTAAATATTTGGCCTTTAATAAATCTTTGTAAAATAAATGAATACTTGTTAACAAATGTGGGTAGAAATTTGAAAGACTGAAACAAATTTTGCCTATTTGAACTGAGGAAAGTTGTTTCCGTATCTACTGTGATTTCTTGCTGTACATTATATATATATATATATATGTCTGTCTTTACTTTTCTAACTATATCAGCATTGTAACCCTTCCTTTTTTCTCATCTACATATCTATCTACATGTACTATTTACATATCTCTTGTAACTTTAATAATAATCGGCATGTGATTTTAAGGTGCAAACAAAGATAAAAAGAAAACAAAAGTTCTTTATTTGTAAAACAAATATAATGCAATTCCACACTATTGCTACTTGATCTTTGTTTTATACCGAAGTACCTTTGTTTATATTTAATAGACTCACAATCCAAGTGTGATACTGAAAACTGCAGTAATTTGATACAAACAAACTAAACCCCATTGTGTGTTTTCCCGTTATCTGGTTATCTTCTGTTTAATCTAACATTGTGGTACTTATTTAAAGAGCATTAACTGTTTCATCTACTCCAAGTTCCTAATAGGGTATCTGAATAACATATGATGAAAATGTCAACAAATGTCAACAATTCATAACTTATATCAGTTGTCAATCTACAAATTCACCCAAAAATCAATTTTTGTCTGAACCCCTGTAATCACCATGTTTTGATTCATACAAGTGGAGTCTGCAGAGTTGTTTGTGAGAGAAAACTATCATAATGTATAAGAAATTTTAATAGGCTGAATAGAATATGAGACAAATACAGTGCAGGGGATCTGTGAACAAGTGATGTTCTTAATAAGACAGAAGTGATGTATGGGAACATGTAGGTTATCTAACCAGGGGCAATTTGCAATATCTACTGATATTTGATTACATAAGAGATTTCCACAATTTAATTTTGTAACAAACAAAAATCCTAACAGTAACTGTTTCATCTGCTTCATGTTCCCAGTAGGATATTTGAATAACATATGATGAAAATGTCAGCAATTTATAACTTAAATCAGTTGCCAAAGTCAAGAAGAAGAATTTTCTTCTAAACCCCATAAACACCATGTTCTGTTTATAAAAGTGGAGTTCCAGTATTCATTAAAATGTCACCTATTTGATTACCCTGATGCTTAAACTAGTACCAACTAATATTTGTCTGGTCAATCCATTTAATTTGGAATAACTTCGAATTTGTTTTTATTTCATCCAAATATATAATTGGCTGATCTCTCACTATGCTCAATGGCACTTTGTTGCATGCTCAAAGTTATACTTAGCATGTGGATTTGCCATGTGACTGTCACTTGCATTTAGGAAGCAAGCATCTATACATAACAGGTACAAATGTTTCAAATTACCGATTATAGTGGATTTCTCATTGCTGGATCTGATGGAACAGACATATGCAGCCATGAAATTCGAAATGGTGACTGGAGGTATACAGTAGTAGTGTTATTCCACGTAGATTTACAAGTCATCAAACACACTGTTTTATCCAGAAATATTCTGTAATTTTCACGAAAAGGCATTTCAACCAATTGTAACTGAGGAGCTGCAAGATATACTGGTAAATGTCTAAAATGTACACGGATGTGTTGTGGATAAAATCAGTATCAGTTCAGGTTTGGTTTGGAGGCTGATTTATCAAGGTTCAACTAGCTTGAGATACATTCCCAAGTGACCAGTGAGCAAATAAAGTCTTTCCTGTAGTTTTCATACCTTTTCAGAAATAGACTCAATCAGCATCCCAGCATTTATATGAATGAAGCTATTCATTATCACCAAGTGATATGGCTGGTCACTCTTTAGAATGGCGCGGAATTAGCATGTCACTTCGAGTGGAAGCGGGTTCGATAGTCTTGGTGATAAAATGCGGAAGTTAGTTTGAAATTTTTTAAATATTTATAAGATTTGCATCAGTTTCATGTAATTTTTAGTCCGATCTTGAAGTAGAAGGGGTGCTGTACAAGCTGCAGTGGGTCCCCGAGAAAACTACACATGCAAATACATGCAAAACATTGGACCTGTTGCGTTTGCTGATTCATTAGAGTGGTCTTTGACTTTTACTGCAGACTGAATATTATGATAATCCCATCGAAGTAAATATTGGACCTACCTTAAGATTAAGTTTGCTGAAACCTCGCCGAGATCCACAAACAAACCGGGATGACTACGATTGACCTATGCTGAAATGTTGCTTGGTTACTAAACTACTTCCGAACATGCGTACTTTGTCCGTTTGGTCTGGTTCCCTGATAAAACTCTCACAGATATGTAAACCGAACTAGGTTTGCAAGATACCACACCACTATTGTAGCTCTCTTGTACAACGTTGATGCAAAGACACACACACACACACACACAGACACACCAAAAAATTATGCTACAACACCGGTCGCAGAGGCATTTGTGCGAAGCAGACATACCCGCATGTCGACCCAGTAATTAATTCTCATCTAAGTACACAGTTCATCTGGATTTCTACTACAGAACTCAGGGTATATAGAAGCTATTATATTACAAATATACACCAAACAGAGCGGAAAGTGCTATCCCTGGATTCTACAGGAGAAAGCTTGATAACATTAACAGAATTTGTTAAATACGAATAAATAATATATATATATATATATATATATATATATATATATATATATATATATATATATATATATATATATATATATATATATATATATTTCCAGGTCGTAGTTCGACTTTTCAAAACGAAAGAAAGAGACGAAGAAAGAAAATGAACAAATAATGAAAATAAAACAAGTGTTTAAACTTTACGTATTCTGATCAATACAAAAATGTTAAACTTACACAATCTGATTAAAATCTCCTTATACATCCGGATGTTCTATCAGATACTTATTTCTCTCTTTGGTCATGTGACTCGCCTCAAGAGTATGTGGATTTGACACAGCTCAACACCACGAAGTTAATAAATAGTATGCATTTTTTTTTTGTTTTATTTTTTTCTTTTCTTTTGTCTAATCATGTGTTAAACAAATTTAATGGCGAATATTTCAAATTGGACAATAATGATATTTCAGAGCTAGACCATAGTGACATTTTCAGTCCTGGACCACTTACAAGTATTAAGTAAAAAAAAAATTAATATCTCGAATAGGGGATACGAGAACATTTAATGACCACTCTCAATGTCATATCTACTAAAAAAAAATACCCTATAGTTATTAGACTATATCGATATTTCGTAGAAATACAATTTAGATATTCCTAATTAAAGCTGCCTACTAAATGATCAGTCTATATAACACTTATAGCATTTCGTCATCTTCATTTTAACAAAATTATAGCGCTGAAAGTTTAATTCTGGAAGTTTCTGGATGCATTTAAATTTACTCTTAAGCGAAAGCCCATGCAAATGAAGATTTACTCTTTTTATTTTATTTTATTTTTTTAAATTTCATATCCGTCTTATCTTATTACAAACACCTTAAGCATGACTGACCACGGCAAACAACAATGACCCCTAAACGCACTTGTTGCGTCATGCTGCTTAATTGATGGTTTACTAATAAAATGTTTTCCCCTTTGTTACATTGCGCTTTTAGGATAATAGCAATGTCTCTAAGATACGTTCAAATTGATTTTATAATTTACTGTACTAGAAACCTCGATATGAAATAAAATAGGAAACTATACATTTGCAAAATAAAAGTTCACATTTAATGTTATTACTATTTTCCAGAATATCAGCTGTGCAATGATTTGACCAGTGACAACAACTTTAAAGGTTATGGCAAAATAATTTTTATAGATGCTAAAGAAAGGCGAGGCCTCCATCAAACACACTTATTGAAATTGTTCAAGTTCAGAGAGCAATAGGACAGAATGCCTTCAAAATGTAAACGAAAAGAAGACGGAAATTGATCTTCTGTCTCTCTCAGGCTTTCACCCTCACCAGATCTGTAGCAGCGCTATTTCACACGTACTTCTTTTGCTTTTTTTTTAAAACTGACAAAATTACTAACACCCCTGAAGGTTGATTGAAATGGTTAAAGAGAAAAGTTTGTTTTCTTAAAGAAGCACAAATTTTACTTCAGTCTACAATTAAGGTCCCCTCTCACTCACCCCCGCCTATCCCGTTTGTCCTCTTCAACCTCAACTCAAAAACAGAGCTTCACATAACTGTTCGTGGGAAATGAGAAGTGATAGTTTTACTATTTGCTGTGGAAGTATCAAGCTGCAATTGTTATGACGGGATATTCCTATATTGCATACGTGATCAATACGACATCACGGAAATTAAGAAAACGGCTAACTACTGATTGCGTTGTGTTGACTTGATTAGGGAGATATTACGACACATTCACATACATAGGTTGTTATATCGTATCCATTCACTCTGGAAGTGTATTGTTGGACGATCATTTGAAGTGAAAATAACGGTTTTTGTGGTCACACTTTGAGACAGAAAACTGAAGAGGCAATCATTTTCTTGTTTGAAATGTTCTTGAAAAAGAAAGGCGCACAAAATATTGATTGAGCGATTTAGCAAATGTGTCCAACCAGGAAGTATCATTAAAAATTTTGCAAGTGCTGCTGATTCTAAGTTTAATTCCAAGCATATTTAAAACAACGAAGTCATCACTAACCCGTCTAAAAGCATTTAGACATATAATTCAGCAACAACTTCGGCATCAAAACTGTTCGATGATATCAGGGAGAGAGAGAGAGAGAGAGAGAGAGAGAGAGAGAGAGAGAGAGAGAGAGAGAGAGAGAGAGAGAGAGAGAGAGAGAGAGATTATTCCCCTTTCTGTGGGTACAGGAATTAAAACTGAAAGCACATTTCTTTTTTCTAAATTTTACATTACCGATTACCCCCCCCCCCCCCATGACCAAATACTAAGTATTATATGATTACAGATTGTTATGAGACAATGTAATACAATTTTTTTTTACGATGAATGATTTGGGTGATTTTGGGCACGGAGAATTAAAAAATTAAGCGTAGACAGTAATCTCCATATTTGAACTTAAAGCTTCGCTTACACTCATTAACAGCACAAAGTATTTGGTAATGGAACAAAATATAGAACTGTATAAATGTATTGTTTAAATTAATAGAGTGTACTTAATAATGTAGATAAATCTGAATGGTACTTATGGAGTTTGCATGTTAAAGCTCAAACTTACTATATATCTTCTTCGTTTAATCTAGCCTGTGTGGCACTGCCACCCTTTGGTCCAGTGGAGGCGCGAGGGTTCGAGGCGCCCGGGGGTAATGTTCTTTAGTGGCGCCCCTACTTTGCGTCAGAGATCTCAGTTTTTATATTAGTTGTCAACCTCCCCCCCCCCCCATAAGTTTTGTGAAGAATTGCCCCCGTTACACTGAGGTGAAGGTGAAATACTATGAAAATGTCAGTTGAAACACTATGAAAATGTCAGCTGAAAAAAAGAAAAAAAAACTGCGACTGCGACCTCTTGGCCGGACGTACGGGGGAATTGCCACCTCCCCCCCCCCCCCAACCCCCTCGCCGCCACTGCTTTGGTCTCACAATATGATGATCCCATCTGGTGCGATAGTGTGCACTAGCTCACATCAGGTAGCTACGCTATATTGTTTACAGATACTAGATTAGGACTGAAGTGGTCGAAGGCACCATCAACTTTTAAGCGAAATTAGTTTAAACTTCGTATTCAACAGGAAGTCAATTGGAAAATCTAAAATGAAACATTATTTCGTAAAGAAAAACAAATAATGAAATAAATTAAATAAAAGCAAACTGAAATGTCTAACTACTAAGGGTAGAGATGCAAACTGACATAAAGCGACAATAAACCAAAGCAAAATTTATTTAGCATATGTATTCAACGAAGGTATGTTTTGATCTTTCCAAATAGTGCAAAGTCATTTTCACTTTTTCTCTGAAGTTACCGGCCGGTTGATATACAAAATACATAGCTACCAATGTTCACTCTACTTCGAAAACTAGTCTGGTTCCCTGACCGCTCTCCAATCCGTTACTCTCCTCATCAAACTTCATAAAAAAAATTTTTTTTTCAAAACCGCTTACTTATCGGCGATGGCATGTACAACTTCCTCCGGGTCGCTGGCGGGATGCGGCCGGTGGGCCGTAGGTTATACATGTCTGGTGCAACAGAGCGGGGAGAGGTCACAGAACCAGACTGTTCTAGAACTGGATTTTTGTAAGGTAGACTGGTCCTCTATCATACTTTTGAGTAAATAACTGTTGCCTGCCAGTTTCTATCGGACCGAGAACCACGCCTGATTTGAGGCTATATTTAACTGTCAATTATGACATCATGAAAATATGTAATTAATTGATTATAAGACTCAATCCATATTTAAGGAAACATTAATAAAAGTAATGAACAAATCAAATTAGGGTATTTTATTTCTTTGTTTCGATTTTATTAAAAAAAATGGCAAAACCACGCGTAAAAGTGATTATGTTAATATCCTGAAATATTGACCAATGAACGCAAAGCCAGAATAAACCGGTTACAGGTAGTGAGAGCAAGCCGTCCTATACATAGCGTGGGTGAAAACGACCAGAGAGACAATATAATGGCAGAAGAGCAGGAACAGAACTTTGAGGACACAGAAGAGCAACAAGATGGGGGAAACTATGAAAATGGAACAGAGGCAATGGAAGGTCAAGAAACAACAGACGAACAAGGAGGAGGCGATGCGAAAGACGAACCTGGGGACGATGATGATAGGTAAACGGGCATGTGTTTCTAAAAAAAACAAGTCGACAATAAGAGAAATATAAAAGCATCGATATTCTCTGCATCAGAGTAAGAACGTCTTTAATCTCTTGATTATTTTTAATTTTAGTTTCATATCCAGCGTTTCTTTCTAAAATCGCAAAACAATTCACTTTATATTGTCTAAAATGGCGCCTGTGCTGGACTCGAGATTGTCACGTGGTTTGCATAATGCCGAAAATACCGCGTTTGAAACTCGAACCATTTTTGAGCCACTTATTTTGGGATTTTTGCAGAAACTCCAACAAAACGCTCTCGGCTGCCCTTTGCTGTTCCAGTTAAAAAAAAAAAAAAGGACCACAACGCATATAGTGTATTTCTACGAGGAGCGTGCCTATTCTCATTCTGCATGGTCCGCCATCTTGGTTGTATTTACTTTGATATAGAGCATGTAGTAGCAACAAAACATGATTTTTCTAGCATTTTAAAATGTATTAAATGCAATATTTTCTGCATAAATTTAGTATGCAGAATTAAAAAATGGACTTGTATTTACGATATCTTTTTAAATTCCCAGGAAACGTTTAAACGCTGCACCGTCCACGACTTTTTTTATTGGTCTTCTCCAATTTTCAAATTCTTGACCTCGTGGCATTTCACGCTAAAATTGACACATTTTTGGCATAGTTCTTTATAAATGTGTGAATGTTATGCTTATTTTCAAAAAGCCCCCCCCCCCCCTTAACATTTTTAGCATTAACTCCATTCGCGAGTTGTATACAAGTTTAATGTTATGGTAAATTGGTCTGAATTTGCAGTCAAGTTTAGTAACGATTTTAATTTGAAAATTCGGTTATGCTCTGATATTTGTGGTCAGTTTTCCCGTGCTTTAAGTTTTTTTCAGACACGTGCCCGGACTAGAATTCAATGTGCCCAAAAGGGCCCGGTCCTGTCTGTTTTACTCCGATTTGTCACACAACATTGCAATTGCTGTACTTCAAATATGAAAAAAAATAGTCATATTATATTGACTTCTATGTTTATTGGGCTATAAATATTTTGTGTGAAGCAACATTTTTTCTCCTGATGTTGGCCATTGTCCAGTTGCTCTGTCAGTGGCATTCTTGCTCGATGGATCAGCAATGTTGATGTTCATTAGCATCTGAAGCGTTTTGCTTTATATAGTTTTTCTACACTTTTGATGTTGTTCATAGGTGCTGCTTTTTATGTTTAACCAGTGTTGCATTACTTTTGTCTTTCTGCCGAGATCGTTTTTTGGTCAGTCCATCCTTGCTAGCTCAACCTCCGCCTAAGAGCGGCTGATTATTAAACGAAGACTCGAAAGCCATCATGGACCACCTTTGATCCCTTTATTACTACTAACATCTCGAAAACATTCCACGTTTGGCCTAAACTATCTACAACAAGGTAATCAATTCACAGCGTGTTGTGTACACATCCTTAATCCCATTACACGCATCACTGCAGCAGGTGCAACAACTGCTGGAACAGTTCTGGTCCTGGGTGGTTTCTGTCGTGTCTGGATAGAATGCATACAAATTCTTTTTCTTTTTTCAATTTAAAAAAATAAACTTTGACTTTTCAAAGGCAGTAGATTTCAACCATAAACTGGTGTGTGTGGTAAATTGCCTTAAAATGGCATTTTTGTCCTACTGCCGGAAGAATCGCATGCATGTTGAAGCCAAGTGAGCAGCAATTATAGGTAACCCATCCTAACTGTTCACCATTCATAGGGCACATGCTTCAGTTTAATTTAGTTTCATAGACTTACAGGAAGTAGATGAACTTCACAAGGCCAAGGGGCATACATGGGGATAAATAATGGAACTTGAAAAATCCAGTATTTCATCATTGTGATCGGAGTTTTCTCTGACAAATTGTTTTTTTTTTTTCCTGTTTTTCCGACAAGTCCCATGGGCACTTCATAAGAGGGGCCCTGGGCATTGGTGTTTCTGATTTTTTTTAGCACTGGTTTTCATTCAACTTTTTTATCAAGTTTTATGTTTGTTCAGCTTTTCATTTTGCGCAAGGTTTACACTAATATTTCATCAAAGGAAGTTGTAACTTCCGTATACAATTTAGAAGTATCTACATGAACTCTTGGAAGTTTAAAATTTGCAACATTTTCTTTATAATTCAGTCCATTATTTTGAGCAATATTGCACATTTAATGAATGAGCAAGTAGAGGCAAGGAGAAGGAACTGTTATGAAATCGGTTATTGAGGAATAGCATTACATTTTGATTTCGGCTTATAATCTTGTTCACAAGTTCTCAATTAGTTTTCTTCATAATTATGTATAATCGTTCAACTTTTGCCCATTATTTGTCTGTTAAATATGAACATTTTCATTTTAATACCACAACTTTTTATCTTGCAAATTCATTCATTTTATACTTGACCGATTAAATTTTACGTATCTTGTGATGTGTCACGCTATCCATATGACTAGTTGTACATTGAAAATCAACATCACAGAAGTGATACAAAAAGTGTGCAAGAAGTTTACTATGGTCCAATCCCTTGGTATACACATTTTTTGTCAGAAAAATGACCCGTTTTAGAGTCCATTTTGCATGTGCTAGTCATTTGCATCCTTAAATAAAATGATAAACATTCGGAGACATTGAACAATAATAATGCTTGCTATGCTTTCAGACATTTTGTATAAGATGGGAATACAAAGAGCATTTTGTTATATGCTCTTTCATTTACATGGGAGGCAAGTTTTGTAAATGTTCAGAGCTAATGTGCTAACATGACATTCTAGACCACAAAATCCTTTTTTTTTTTTTTTTGCACAAAAAAACCCCCGATAGAATTTCACTAAAATTTGTTCGTTTTTCTTTACAGGAAATTATTTGTTGGCGGCTTGAGTTGGGAAACAACACAGAGTAAGTTTTTCCATATGCCTTTATGTTTGCTCAGATTTCGGGTGATACAAATTTATATTGCAAAATGCCGGCATTGTTGCATTCAGGACGAGCTTCAGTTCGACAAACATCCTCGCATTCTTTATTAAAGTGAAGAGATGAGTGATGGTTACTCAAGATCTGTTATAAAATAAGGGGTTTGAATATAAATGTTTTGTTTCAAGTTGAATTTTGTTGGATTGGTTTGAACGGTCTGGCCTAATGTCACTAAAAAAAACTAAAACAAAACGACGTGCCTGCCGGGCTGGGCAAATCTCCTAGCTAGATGTCCCGGATTGTTCATTTTTCGAAGTCGGGGAAGTAACATTTTCCAAGTCGCTAATCCAAGACGAGGGCCTTTTCTCTAGTTTACAAAAAGTCTGGCAAGTGCTCATTTTCATGCCATAATCACCATCTACCTTGATCTGGCCATTCATGTTCTCCAGGCGTACTGAATGCTTGATTTTGCCCTCTCCATGTATTTATTTACATCCTGTGTTGCACGTACCAGTGGTCATTGATAACTGTTGGATGTACACTCGTTCTTTTACCGCCTTGTTGCATATTAAGGTAAGCAACCAAATTGTTGGCCAATTAAAACCAGTGAAACAAAAGGAAGGCTGTTTGCTTAAATATCGTTTTACATGGCATCGTTGTATTGTTTACTCGAACCAGATCCTCGCAAACAACTCGTCCTTTGATTTTAATCCAGCAAGTCGATCCAGTTAAATTAATGACCAGCACTTCACCAACATCAGTGTCAGTTCCCTTTATGAACTGATTAAATGGTAGAGATGATTCTTTAATTTATAATTGATTATGCAGAGGATTAACTTCAACATCTAATGTTGCATTTGAAGCAAAACAGTTGCACTAATTAAGGAGTTCTGTTCATATTTAAAGGACAAAATGTATGTTCTGAACACTTTATAAGTAGTTATTAAGCAAGGTGATGTTTACTATGTGGATAACACGAGGGTGCTAAATTATTTTCGTAAGTAAGCTAATAAGGAAGATTTGCATGAAAGTGGAGGGGTAAATGAGAACGAGTGCAAGGTAGCTATTTTTCCAAAGTGACAAAAACCAGACTCTTAAAAAAAAAGGGTCAAATATGACTTGTAAATAAATGGAGAAATTTTTAGCCACTTTGGGTTGGTTGGTACCCCAGGCTTGAATTCATCGACTCTAAAGGAAAAACCTTTCGCAGTTCTTGCAAACAATATTCAACCAGTGTATTTGTAATGGAACTGACAAATTCAGGATTGAACCAGTGAAGCCTCTTGACAATTCTGGACCTCACAAGGCCATGCAGTATATGCACAACACTAGCCAGCATGTGCAGAAAATCTCTGAAGTCCGAGTTGCTGACACTACACTATGAAAGGCCCTTTCGAAACCAAATGAGACAAACGATTAAAAAAAAAATTAGAGCTCTCTTGACACAGCATACAGCCTAGCCCATTATGGAAAACCATTTTCTGATCTGAAAATGCTGTGCGCATTAAGGAGGAGAACATTGTTGAACTTTGTGCTAATTATAAGCACAGATTCAGGGCAAGAGACTTCATTCTATCAGTTTATCAAGTCGTGACGAAGTTGAAATTTCAAAAAATTCCTTCCCATTCTTGCTGATGGAATTATTGATGCTACTGTATCAGAGCAAGAAATAGTGCATACAAAATACCTGGACAGTGGAAAACTGAAAAACTCAGATGTAACAAAATGCATAATATCAACCCATGTTGTTGAAAAATTGTATTTTTTTTAAAGATGTCTGTTGTACATGATTTCATTTGTTCTTTTCATGGGTTGTACATTATTTCATTTGTTCTTTCCATGGGTTAAAGTGCATACATCTCGTCAAATCTTGAATAGTGATTTACATTTTGTGAAGTGCAACAGTAGGCGGGACAAGTGAATTTTTGTCCTGGACAAGTAAATGAAAGGGAAAAAAAATTGGACCACCATAATTTTCAGGCCCCGGTGTGCAAGAAAAACATTGATATAGCAGGAAAGGGCATTGCTGCCCCAAGTAGACACGAAAAAGAAACGCACACTTGAAAGTAAAGAAAAAAATGCAAGTCCACAGTTTCAATGTCCGCGGATAAAAACATCCAATTCTTTTTACATCTGTCATCGTGGTCAAGATAGCCGGTTTATACTTTCTCAGCAGGTTGTACAAATTCAATGAATGACGATAGTGGTGCAGTTTTGGTGGCAGTTTTTATGCAAAGCAACGAGGTGTTGAAGGCTGAAATACATAATGCTGTAAAGCAATGATGCACAAGAACTCCCGAAAATTAGCTTGATGTTGCGGATATAAAAATGTACTCCAAGTAGTATACTGTTTTTATTTAACTCGCGAGTGCTGGTCGCGACAAAAGTCCTGCTGTCAGTAGGGCTCTCGTATAGCGCTTCTCCCATCTGTCATTTTTTGAATAGGGCATTGTTTACACATCTGAGTACTTTGGCTTTACATGAATGATTGTTAAGCTAAATTTGATTGTCACATTAAGCCCTGGAAGACGCATTGTGTCATGTTTGAACCTTGCATTCATCAAGGAAGTTTTACAAATGCTTGTTTAAAATAAAGACCACCTAGAAAACCCGAAATGGCAAACTCCCAACAAGGTTCATCTTCAGATGACAATTTAATTTCCAAATACTGGCTAATAATGGCGATGATGACAAGGCTTTTTAAAGTTTTGAAGTGTATGAAATTATTTGAGCTCAGAAAGTGTTGCTGGAATAGCAGTGACCGACTTTTAACCCCAAAATAATGTTGAATACGAGTCCAATATACATGCATGCTGGATGGACAAAAACCAACAGCATGATGGTCTGCCCTCAATTCTGCAGTATTTCGAAATTAAATGTTGAAAAGGCAGAACATCAAGTCTGATTAAAATGTGGGCAATTTAAAAGTAGAGTGCACTTTTCATTTCTCAAACAATTCAGCCCTAAGGGATCTTGTGCGACAAAACTATATGGCACTGTACGGGTTAACATAAAAATTAAGAATCTAAAAAGAAAATAAAAAGTTGGGATGTTTATTTGATCAAAAAGTATGTCTGAACAAGCAGACTGGCATTAATGGTCTTTAAACCCTTGTACAGCATTATAGGACAGATGAGAAATCTGGCATAGTTGTCAGCAAAGGACTGATTTAAGAAAGTGGAACTTTGGCAGAGCTCCTGTTGGTGAAAAATCTTATTTTGGAGCAGAGATATCAAAGTGACATTACCTATGAACTGTTGTTAATTGTACATAACCATAAAGAACAGTTCCCCAACTTGTTCAGGCTGGCTTAGCTAGCTATAGACACGTCTCTTCAGAAAGCAGTGTGTGAAAGAGTTCTAGGCACAAAACAATATTCATACTCGGATAAAGAACAGATTAAGCTCAGAAACACTTTACAGTATAATGCATATACAACTAGGAGACCTCTTTTGATGATTTTGATTTAAATAGAACTCTAACTGTGGAGCATGAAGAAAGAGACTGCTATTTATACATTAGGTAAATAATGAACTGTGGCCATTTCCTCCTCCCTACTTTTTTTGGTGACGATGGGGGAACTCCCCATTTTAGATAAAATCCTGGCAGCATCACTGAAAATATTGTGGATGTCTGCAGCGCTTTCCAGGCAGCAGAGGAGAAAGGGACCATTACACAAACGTCTTGGTGAAAAGAAACGGAAGAGCAAGTGAAAGCATTGGTGTTGCAGCTGGAGGAGAAAGTAAAGCAGCTAAAAAGTAGTGTTTAATATTAGCGTACGGTTTCAATGACTTTATTATCATTTGCCTTTCATATTTCATTACATTTATTTATTCATTGTTTTTGTTTCCATTTCTTGTATTTAAATTAGTAAATGGAAGTAAAACACTCACTCAAATGTTGTTAATTTTCTCGACTGCATCAATCAAGAATTGTTTTCTTCTTTCAGAGGATCTTAAGGACTATTTCTCTAAATTTGGTGAAGTAACAAGTTGTACTTTAAAAACAGACCTGGAAACGAAGAGATCGAGAGGTTTTGGCTTTGTTGTTTTTGGTGATTCCACAATTGTAGATAAGGTAATTTATTTTCATGTTTGCAATTGAAAATTTGTAGTATTGAGAATGTTTTATAATATGCAAGATTATGGAAGTCCAAGAGTTTTATATTGGTACGTGTATCGATGTATTCTGATGTGTAATCTCGTCTGTCTGGGGAGTGAGCATGTTCAGTATTGTTGCAAGAGGACGAGTGACCACATTGTATAGTAGGAAGTCGTATCAACAGAATGCAAACTAAAACCTTGTGGCCTTGGGGAGCATCCCGATATGCTTTTATAAAGGAGTTGGGTTTATATAAAAGAAAAAAAAATGGCTGTATAGAGATTTAACTCTTTATGTTGTCATTGTTTTGCACGTCTTTTTTAAATGTCTAAACTTGCTCAGTTGTCCTGATAGATATTCAGAAATTTGTTGTAAAGGAAAAGTTTTTTTTTTTTTAAACGGCAGATTGTTTGCAATTGTATACAAGCTCACATATAGTTGAATTTAGATCGTCTCGGTTGCAACAAACCCTGGATTGTCCATACGAACTTTACAAAGACTTTTTCTTTAATTAGGGATACAAGTTACAAGTACCATTTTATTTGGGTGAAATGTGAGCACATGTTGCAGAGATGCTGCCAGGCCGCGGGTTTCTCGCAAAAGTGATAGATAGTCACGCAACTTTTAAAAGCCTAAGGGGGAAAGATCGCGCAAGTTATCTGTGCTTCCCGCGATTTCTCGAACCCAATGCGCTACTTTTTTATTTTTTGTTTTTTAATAAGGATCAGATCGTCTTTTTTGACTTTTCTCCATGATCTCAATTAATCCTATATCTATGGAGAATATTGTTTGAATACAAGCACCTTTATGATGGAGATCTGTTGGAGTATTGCAGAAACTATGGAGGTATTCCGATTGAATTGTTTCCTGGTGCTGTGTAGTAAATTGATCCATCGATCGAAATGTCTAAAGCACGACAGTAGTGTGTTATGTTGAAACAAAATATAACATTTCTTTAGGAAACTCAGCGAGATGGAAAGATCATCTGTTAAGGACGAAATTAGGGAGGATGAAATATCTGACGGTTTGTTGCCAACTGAACATAGCGCAGAAAGCTGCGTTACAGAAATAACTGGCATGATGTCGTTTACTACGGTTTAGGCCATGCAGAAATTCTGATACATCGATGGAAATATCCAAGGAACAACATGCCGGAATTGTGGAAAATTGTGTTTTGGATACCTGAAAACCAGTTCCCGAAAATATTCAGACTGGTCATAATTGCAGCAGTTCTTGCCTTTACGAAAAACTGATTGTGAAAGGTGATTCAGTTCTCAAAGCAAAATTCACACTACTCGGCGAAATAGGGTAACCACAGACCTTTAAAACTCTTATCACTGTAGTAAGAAAATGTCAGAATATCTGAGAACAAAACAAAATAAAATCCTATAAAGATAAATAAATCAGAGTAAGTATTTTTTTTCCCCATTTTTTTTCTCTAAGATATTCTGACATTTTCCTACTACAGTGATAGAGTTTCAAAGGCCATTGGGCTAACATCTGAAACGATAAATAAACTGATTATACAGATGTGTGTGGTCCAGTAAATTATTTTCAGTTTGCAAAGCCATATTTGAAGGGCAGTGATAAGAAACAAAGAAGAATATTTATCAGCTTAGCAACAATTAGGTATGCAGCTACCTTGTACATTTATTGTCAAAGAAGTGATACAAAATCATTAAATGCTTGTTTTAAATTAGGTGTTTCTACACCTTATAATAATGTTGTCACCCATCTTCTACCAATCAGCTTAGTTTACCCTTGTCCCCCTCTCCCCCCCCCCCCCCCCCCCCCCCCCCCCCCCCCCCCACCACCACCACCACCACCACCTCTGAGGGTTCGGTGTGGGGGAACTCCCCATCTTAAGAAAATTTCTGGCAGCATCTCTGATGTTGTACATTATCCCGTTGCCCAAACTGCTCGGTTGGGGTCAGGAACCAGACTAGTACAGGGGTGAAAATCTACATAAATGATGGATATATGTCCTCTTGCAGAATAATGTGCAAATAATTGGGACATGATCTTTTTTTTTTGTCCAGGATGCAGAATGTTTTGTTGACGTGAACTCTAATTTCTGAAATGTATATGAAATAATGGTATTGATGTGCACAGCTATTATGATCAATCCTTTACGGGTGGGATTACTATGTTGGGAAGCTCGACTATGAATCTTGATGTGGTAATGTCGATTAGAGTATGTTGGGCTACTTTTTTTTTCTTCATATATAACTGGTTTGCTGCTTTGCTTTTGCGACAATCCAAATCCAAAGTTAAAGTTCTTATATTTTTTATAGTTCATAAATCCCTTGATGAATATTTTTTATACTTGTGAAGGATCATTGCGTAGTGAGGACCATTCATCTACACACTTGCGTACCATTTTGACCTTGATTAGAATTGAGAATAACCAGAGGTAGACCCTGTGGTTTCTTCAGATGTTAATGATCTTAAATTTATTATCTTGACTGATGGAAGATGCTAATTAGTATTTTTACTCGTTCAGTTTAAACCATAGCTATCTTTGTAGGTTTTGCTAGAGAAGGAACACAAGTTGCATGGACGGACCATTGATCCAAAGAGGGCCAATCCAAGAGGAGAGAAGGTGATAAAGAAGTTTTTCGTGGGAAAGTTGGACCCAGCAGTTCCAGAAGAGAAAATCCGAGCATACTTTGAAAAATTTGGAAAGGTATCTGTATTTTACATTCAACTTTAAGCTGAAAAAAACGGGGCAGAAAATAGATTTTACTCCAAATTAAAAGGTTTCTTTTCTTAAAGTTCTAATAAGACTGATACAACTTCATTTTTTCGAACCCAGCATATTGTGTTGTGGTGTTGTCAACTGGTAAAATTTGCTTAACCATCACACAACTTTGTACCTGTTGGCAGTATGGTCATGAAACTAATACAATGTCGCAACTAGACAAGTTTTAATATTTTGATCAAGGTTCAGTATAAATTGGGTACAGTCGTAGATACATGATTGCTTTGCCAATATATTTTCATTTTATTCCCCAGCTGATAATCAGTCGAAAATAGATTATCATTCATTAATGGCACCCTATTGAGATTGTGGTGATATTGATGCCTTGGGACATGCAATGTATTTTCTGTGATGATTTATCCTTTTAATAGCCAATTTACACATGACTTTGAACTACTTAAAAATGAGGCAAGGACGCGGTTCATTATGGGATACAACTGGATTGGTTATCGAACATTAAATTACCCCATGTAATCCAAGTAGTAAAGCAGAGGGCACTATGCTCCATTTTCGCATGTTCCCAGGCCATCAACCTAAAACTATATAATTTACCAGACTGTAACCCAGGCTATGTTCATTAGTACATCACAAGTATGTTAATCGTTTGGCATGAAAATAGGCAACAGGAGTTGGATTGTTAAACTTAATAAACTAATCTCCAACTCTAACAACTTCCATATGGACCCTTATTATAGTGAAACTTGTATATTGACTCTAGATGGTGTCGCATATCATAGTTGTAGCTCACCCACCCATTGGGTTTATGTCCAGGGAAAATGCAACTCGATCTGTCCATGTACTAATGAAGATATTTTAACGAAACTTTTGTCTGTTATACATCTGTTTCTGCGTTTTTGGTTTATTGTTGTCTGAGTTGGCTATTCATTGCTTAGACAAATTTGGAGTAGAGTGCCTTGCCCAAGGTCACCCCATGGTAGCCAACACGGGCTGATGTAGTGGTAAGATTTGAAACCTGCACCCTTTCGATTGCATGTATGTCACACTAACCAGAGCCACAGTGGTTCATGGTAGCCCCTTGCAACACACGAGAGTGCAGCTGACCTATTCTACATCCACAAGCCCACAGGGGGTGGCTTATTTCATATTCAGTCATACCCTCCTGCCCTCGAGGTCTAGGTCACAACAAGGGATAATTTGCAAGCCAGTGGCCTGTTTCATTATACAAGTTTCAACCACTACATATATTTTTATGATCCATTACTCCAGTCCAAAACTTTTTATACAGTAGTGAAGTCTCTTGCTCTGAGATCAAATTAGTAAGGAAAATGTCACGAGACATATGAAGTGCTATTGGTGGTATGTCGGGTTTTATACATTAAAAAAGATCATCTTGAGCAAATGAGCATTGAATGAACTTGAAGCAAATTTTTATCTCTACAGGTCATAGACTAGAAGATGGGATGCCCTATGACCCGATGTCTATTTGTCTTTTGGTGCAAGTTGTCACTACTACTAAACTACTTGGAGGATTGCCATGAAACTTTGAACAAGCATTCATCCCAAGGTCTAGTTGGTCCTCTTAAAATGGTGCTGCTTGGTCGTCCAATATGGCCACTCTTGTGGCCATTTTTAAAATCGTGTTGCTGCTGCTCCTGAATGGATGGTTACATCAAGATAGGGTTGTCACTTGACTTGATCTTGTCGCTACTCCTCCTGAACGGAAAGTAGTATCGACGTAGGGTTTTCACCAATACTTGTGAGGTCAAGTTGGTCCTAAATGAAACTTGTTCTGTTTGGACATTGAGTATGGTGGCCATCATGAATATCTTTTCACTACTACTCCTGAACGGATGGTCACATCGATATGGTTTTCACTAAAAGGCTGATGTCTAGTTGGTCCTAAATGAAAAGGGTGCCGATCTGACTTTCAAAGTGGCTGACACAGCAGCAGCCATCTTGAAAATCTTGTTGCTTCTCTCCTGAACACGAAGTTGTATTGACATAGGGTTTTTGCCAGAAGACTTTGTCTATTTGGTAAAGATGTATCTGGTTGGATCTAAATGAAAACAGAGATGCTGCCAGGCCGCGGGATCGCGGGTTTCTCGCAAAAGTGATAGATAGTCATGCAACTTTTAAAAGCCAATGGGGAAAGATCGCGGAAGTTATGTGCTTCCCGCGATTTCTCGAACCCAATGCGCTACTTTTTTATTTTTTGTTTTTTTAATTGGGATGATCAGATGGTCTTTTTTGACTTTTCTCCATGATCTCGGTTAGTCCTATATCTATGGAGAATATTGTTTGAATACAAGCACCTTTATGATGGAGATCTGTTGGAGTATTGCAGAAACTATGGAAGTATTCCGATTGAATTGTTTCCTGGTGCTGTGTAGTAAATTGATCCATCGATCGAAATGTCTGAAGCGCGACGGTAGTGTGTTATGTTGAAACAAAATATAACAGATTTCTTTAGGAAACTCGGCGAGATGGAAAGATCATCTGTTAAGGACGAAACTAGGGAGGATGAAATATCTGACGGTTTGTTGCCAACTGAACATAGCGCAGAAAGCTGTGATACAGAAATAACCGCCATGATTTCGTTTACTACGGTTTAGGCCATGCAGAAATTCTGATACATCGATGGAAATATCCAAGGAACAACATGCCGGAATTGTGGAAAATTGTGTTTTGGATACCTGAAAACCAGTTTCCGAAAATATTCAGACTGGTCATAATTGCAGCAGTTCTTGCCTTTACGAAAAACTGATTGTGAAAGGTGATTCAGTTCTCAAAGCAAAATTCACACTACTCGGCGAAATAGGGTAACCACAAACCTTTAAAATTCTATCACTGTAGTAAGAAAATGTCAGAATATCTGAGAACAAAACAAAATAAAATCCTATAAAGATATATAATTCGGATTAAGTATTTTTTCCCCCATTTTTTTTTCTCTAAGATATTCTGACATTTTCCTACTACAGTGATAGAGTTTCAAAGGCCATTGGGCTAACATCTGAAACAATGAATAAACTGACGACTATACAGATGTGTGTGGTCCAGTAAATTATTTTCAGTTTGCAAAGCCATATTTGAAGGGCAGTGATAAGAAACAAAGAAGAATATTTACCAGCTGAGCGACAATTAGGTATGCAGCTACCTTGTACATTTATTGTCAAAGAAGTGATACAAAATCATTAAATGCATGTTTTAAATTAGGTGTTTCTACACCTTATAATAATGTTGTCACCCATCTTCTACCATTCAGCTAGTTTAACCTTGCCCCCCTGCCCTGATGATGCCTCCCCCCCCCCCCCCTCTCTCTCTGAGGGTAGGTGTGGGGGACCTCCCCCTCTTAAGAAAATTTCTGGCAGCATCTCTGTGAAAATTTGTTCCTAACTGATATCCAATATGGCCACCACAGTGGTTATCTTGAAAAATCTTTTCAATACTCCTAGATGGAAAGTCGCATCATCATTGGGTTTTCACCAGAGTTCTTGTGATGTTGAGTTGGTACTAAATGAAAACCGAGTCGACCTGACGTCCAGTGTGCCCACTGTGGCAGTATCTTGTTTTTGCTAATCCTAAATAGAAAGGAACATCCACACAAGGTTTAAACCAGAAGACTTGTTAAGATATCTAGTTGGTCCAGAATGAAAACAGCACATATCGGACATCAAATATTGCTACCACAATGAACATCTTGAAAATCTGTTCTCTAATTTTCCTAATAGATGGTCATGGTCTTCTGATGGTGTCTAGTTGTCCTAAATGAAAATGGTGCCGGTTTTGCATCTAATATGGCAGACACCGTGGCTAATTTGAAAATCTCGTAGCTGAAAAGCACGAGATTTGAGCACTCCGCAGTTAAAAAAGAAATGGTCTTGTCTTGAATTCTTTTGGACACGAGAGTATCAGTCCCTTAAATAATTTTTGTTTATTATCATAATTTGACAATATACCCAAGTCCAAAGCCTGGACAACAATTAATGTGGGATAGCATTGTATTGAATCGGTGTCTACAAGAAGGAACAGCAATTCATGATCAAATGTGCGCTTTTTGGAGGATAATTACCATGCCTTTTCTTAGATTTATGGGAGAAATGGTAGTCACGAAACGTCTCCTTTCATTTTGTAGATTGAAAAGTTGGAACTTCCCTACGACAAAGTAAAAGACCAAAGAAGAGCTTTTTGTTTTGTGGAATTTGAATCCGAGGAAGGTGCCAAAAAAGTGTCAGAGGCAACCAAGCACGAAATAGAAGGCCAGGAGGTGAGTTGATTACATTTTGCATAATTAATCTTTCCATAATTGATGAAAGAAAGAGCACTGTTAATTTGTATGTTTCTTCTACATTTATTTTACAGGTAAAAGTAAAGCTTAATTTTGTGAAGGTTTTTTTCTCTAACGAGTTGCAGCCTCTTAAATCTTTGCCGCAAAGATGTCTAGTGATCCATGTGCTTATGGCAATGTGGTTTAATTGATCTAAAGCCTGTAAACCAGAGTCTCTCAGCCAACCTTGCAGTAATTGGAGTTATAAAGCCAGTCAATCCATCTATTGTTAACGAGATGGTTAAAGGTAAAGACCTGGAGTTCATAATCAAATGGTATCAAGAAATGATAAAGAGGACTTGATGCGTCTACATCTTGCTTTCTTGACTATGACATTCCTTTTGTTCCACTTTCCAGCCAGATGCAGGGTTAGAGTTGACGCAAAGGAACAGAAAGTGGACCGCATGAATGTGAGGTCTTACCCAGAGGTACCTCCGCATGACGTAGAGAACATCATAAGGCAAAAAAAAAAAGCAACCAACCAAACAACTATTGTCATAAATAAAATGTCATGAACACTTAAGATTGTTTATTAATGATAACTTTTCAAACTTTAATTGCAGCTGTATTTGCCTTTTCCATCACAGTATTGTGGTAACTGTAATGGGATAACATGTTTTGCCAGCTTTTGTTTTAATAGGTTAAATAATACAATGGGCTATCAATAAATTAATTAAGTACTGCATAAAAATGCATTACTTCAGTCGAGATCCTTTTGTCCATGCTGTTTAGCCCATTGTATTTATTACTATTAATGCTTAATTTTTATAGCTGTAAATTGCTATGTTCTTTATGAGCAGAGCAAATAATAGTGTACAGTCAGGTATAAACGTTTGGTTTTCATTTTTTGCATTTTCAGGTTGATATCAAGAGGGCAACACCCACGCCTTCAACTAGGGGCGGAAGGGGTAGGGGCTTTGGCTGGGGCTCTGGTGGATTTAGAGGAGGTCGAGGTGGTAGAGGTCAGTCGATCGTTTTCTGCATTTGTTTTCAATAGGCATGTTGAATAACCGTTGTGCTGATGTGCCTTTAAATCCCCACACAATCTTGCATAGTGTATCCATCTATCCCTCCGCTTGATTTACCCAGCGAGGACACTTGATTCTGTAAGCAATCATGGAATGTACTCTATTCAATCGATCAGAAACCAAATGCAACCATCTTTTATCTTTCTTTTCTGGGGTCTTTTTAATGTACCATACATGCAAACTTGTTCCAATCTAAAATGAACTCTGGTATTAGATGTATAAAAATTGTCCTCTTGTTGTATCATATTGGTAAGGGCTACTGTGGCATATGGATACACTTTGAGTCTGTCTTTTCTGCTTCTGTACACCTCACTATCATCAATGTGTACTAAAGAGTTGGCAACATTTTTTTAAATTAAAATTTGTATAAAGTTCAAAAAGCGTAAAATGTGTTGAGCCTTCACAGATGTGTTCCATAAAACTGTATTATTCCCTGACCATACAATGATGAGACTTGTCGTTTCTGCAGTGTCCGTGTGAAAGTGAAGATTCTGTGTCGGATTCTAATGTTTGTACAAATTTCATAAACGAGTGGTGTTGCTGCTTTGAGAAAGGCATTTAGCTCCCACTTCGTCGGCATTACATAGCCAGTAACGTGTTAGAAATGCCGTAAAAACCAGCAACTTTGATTTATCTTTTGTTCTGCCACTTTAAGTATGATGGTGATTTTTTAGCTAGGTTAGACTAAGGAGGAAAATGCATTATTTCCTAGTTTGGAAAGGGATGGATTTTTAGTAGTCTGTGATTTGAACAGATCTACGCCTTGGCTCTTTTGTTTGTTTTTATTATTATTATTCTGAAACGCATTTAGAGCAGCTTGATCACAGGGTCAGTATAAAGCTAGAACTACACAGAAGGGAGGGTATTTCTGTAATAGTAGGGCTTTGAAAGTCTAAAGAGTATGGGAGATTAAATTTATTGATGAAATGTGCTGTATTGGTTCGTTTCTTTGTTGTTGCCAGCTCTGAACTTTGTCACATTAGTAAAAGCATGTAACAGAATAGTTTTAAGGAAATACTTTAAATGATATCTTTTTTGTGCTGATCTACCTTTTTTGTATCTTGCAGGTGGTTGGGGCAATGGAGGAAACTGGCAACAAGGCTACAATAACCAAGGCTATGGTGGATATAATTACCAGCAAGGCTATGGTGGATATGGTGGCTATGGCGGCTACAATAACTACTATGACAACAGCTACTATAATCCAGGATATGGAGGATGGAGTGGCTATGACTATGGCAACTATGGAAATTACGGAAACCCCAGTAAGTTCAACATTTTCAACATCTGCTCAGTTCACTTCTAAAGTTAAACAAATGATTTGTGGGGTCAATGAAAGGCTTTTGCACATTTATAATTGCACATTACAAATTTTGAATGTAGAGCCTTTAAAGATTCTTGATTGCTTCAGCATTTAATAAACCCTTGATCCTACTCTGCTTTGCTCAGAATATCCCTGATAAAAATGAAGTTTGATTGGGATGCACAAAACTTCAAAAAGTGGTCTTTTATGAGCCACTATTAAATTACTGTTTAATTGGATGCCATTGTTTCAATCTTGATGGCTTTTGTTTGGGTTACATCACGTGCGACTCTTGAGACCAAGATCCTTTTTTACATCATGTTTAGAGGTGCATCTGTTGCCATTTACTTGTTTGAAATGATGTTTATTGCTCCATTTACTCGTTGTTTTATGTTTTGTGATGTCCATGATGAAATAAAAACACAAAATTCATGCCAATACATGATTCAAATCACTTGTTTCATGCTAGACAGTGCCATATTGCAAAACTTTGTTACATTGTCATTACTAGTTATAACTTTGTCATTACTAGTTATAACTTTACAGTGAAGAAAGTTTTAGAATGTTTATAAATAGTTGTCAGGTTACATTTTAATATTGAGACTCTAAACTAGTTTTTACCAGTGAACTACAAGTAAAAGTGTACAAGATGTACACTTGTTAAATACCTCGCACATGTTTTGCATATTGACTTGATTAAAATGTTTTTGTGTGATTATTTTCACAAGTTTTGTTGTGGCATTTATTTTCTATCCAACATCGATCTAATTAATAAATGTACATCTAAACGAGCAGTTCAATGCAACAAAAATGTGTCCTTTGCTAAAAACTATGTTGCCCAGCCACAAGTGTGGTAGGGTATATAGTGTTGCTTTTGTTTTGGGAACTAGTTTTCATGAACATGTCTCTAGTTTCCAATGAAGTACAGATAAACTTCAATGTAAGGGATAATGATGACCATTTTATTTCCTTGTGTGAGAAAAGTGTTTTTACCATGAATATACACTTTATTACTTACCGACATGTTGGCTAGGAAATTACAAAACCTCATTCCCCAATCCCATTCAATTGACTGATCTTGTTTGGCTTTAAATGAATACAGAATATGCAGTAGGCAAAAAGAGCATCAGGATTTTCTCACCAGATGAACTGCAAGAGCATTTCTCTTGCCATTTTTGCACCTGTCTGACAGATGGATTAATTCATCACACTCTAAGTGTTCTGGAGATTGCTTTGACAGAATAGTATTTACAAGCTAAATGTGATGCTCGTCGACAAATACTGAAAGAGAATTGCTCATTCTCGGATACCTGGACTTTTGGAACAGCAGTTCATGTTTACATTGTTTCACATCAGAATTGTGGTCGACATAATCAGAGCTGTTCCATTTAAATTTTGTGAAAAGGGGACAAATGCCAGTGAATGTTGTCTGGACTACAGTAAGAAACAACCCACTGTAATGACTTTTTTACCCCGTTAATGATGGGACTATGAAGGGAGCATCCTTTGGTCCTGTAGTAAATTTAAATGGAAGAGCTCGACGTAGCTAATCTTGATAAAGCCTGCTCACAGCTAACAGGACATGAAGTAGAAGCTATAAAAGATTACTTTCTCATACATTTTTGTTACTCCTGCTGCCATCATACAACTGCAATCAATTTGAATACCCCTCAAAACTGATTCCTACAGTCTAGCCATGTTAAACCATCTTCTCTTTATACAACTATCGGATGTATTTAGTTCCTTTTTTTTTTTTTGTCATTAAAAATTTAAATTACTTGAGATGGAATTCAATTACATTTTGCAATTCTTGGTGTATGTTGGAGAATCATTTGAGTGACTGGGGGTGTATTTCATGTGTTGCAGGTTATGATTACAGTGGTTGGGGCGGCTATGACCAAGGTCAGTAATAAATTTATACTGCAAGCTGTTTGCAAGACATGCGTGCTGTGTATTTCATATTAATAAAAGAGACTGGTCCCAGTTTCATAGCGTCTCACAATTCCTTGATGTATCGCATGATCTTGACTAAATTTCAGGCAACATTATACATTTTTCAGAAGTAGATGTGGTAGAAATGATTTTTAAAAAAAGACAAATTTGCACTTTGGACACCCTTTATTTTAAAAAAAGGGAGTGTGCATGTTTTGGAATTAATTAAATTTGAGATCTTAAACATATTCAAAATTGGTAGAATGGTTAATGTCTGTGCTTCTAGGTGCAAACTTTGCAAGATTATTTCAGTTCAAGGAAAAATTGAGATGCCGACTGAGACTGGGGCCAGGTGTGAATGTCTTTGAGAGGTTCTGTAGCTAAACAAGGAGGCCTTTTTATGCCACATTTTAAAAAATTGAAGTTTCTTAAATTTAATTCTTTTAAAGAGGCTGAAATTGCCACTTTTTCTTTTAAGAATTTTATTCCTATGAAGACAACATTTTAATCTTCATACTGTTGTAGACATTGTAACAAGAACAAAAATACAACTTTTACAATTGTGCATTATTCATGCCATGAATTCAGAATCATAAGCTGAGAAAAGTCTCCTTCAAAATCGCCAGCTTTCTGCCAATCACTTGATGCTGTTTTTCCACTTTCACTTTCAGGTGTGATTACTTAATAGCTTTCTTAGATTTTGTGCATCACCATACAGCAGTAGTTGCTTAAATGAAACTAAAATCTGTTCATGCTCTGTTGTTTCTTAGTTTCAGTTGTCTTCATTTTTTTTTTTTTAACTTAAAAAGATGTTGATGTTTTGGCACATTTTAAAAGTGTTTACAAAATAGGGGTTCGGAATTCTCGTCCCATTAACAACTACCGACATCAAATACATTATTTCAAAAATAACTCCCATGTTTGCAAACTTGGGCTGTACAATTTCTCAAACTACATTTGTGATGCATTTTAATGTCATTTGTTGGATGCCAAATTCAATTTCATTGGAGCAACTCCGAGAATTGAGCCATTTTCTGAGAAAACTCCCAAGCTCCGATCAAAACATGGAAAACTGATATTTCTGCCACTCCAAAAATGTTTTATTTATGCCCGAAAAAATCAAGACAAAAATAGATGATAAAAGCATTATGAAACTCAATCTCCCACTTATGTTTTTGGTTGTTTACATGCTCAGTAAGATGTACGGTTGGGTCCCTTATATCATAGTCACATTAGCACTTGTCCTCATTTTGGGATTATGCACAGCTTGATAATGATTGGACACCATTTAGTGTAGTAGTCAGTTGGCCATGAATTTTTTCTCAAAAATGCCGTCTACCGAGTTGGATCTGCAACCAAAATAAAAAAAAAGAAAGCATGAACATAATTTTCATGAGAAGTATGCCGAAAATTTTCCTAGCATGACAAAATCTATACTTGGTGACTAGTTTGCATTTTACATGTGGTGTAGGACCAACATTAAGACAAGTTCGGCATGTATTTGTGGCTCTGCTCTGGGTTTTTTTTTTTTTTTTTTTTCCTCAAGGTAGCTCGGCTCAGATTTTTTATTCTCTAGGGTTGGCATCTCTGCACTACAGAAATTTGAAGCTTTATAAGTGGCACGATGGTAAACCTGAATACATTGATTATGAATGCTAGTCTTTCATTTGATTTCATCTGAACATTTTTATTTCTTAATACTTGCTTAGTAGAACTTGTGCATTTCAGTTTGCCACAAGATTGCTTGTGCCACATTAAGGAAGGCGCTTTACATACTGATCTTTAATCTTTAATGCCAATAATGTAGCTGCTGAGTTTAATTTCAATACACCTGTTTTCAGGATAACTGCCAGTCCATGCAAACAGCCAAATTAGAAGTTGTACTTGCAACAAAACCATCTCTGAAAGGAACAATTTCCTGTTAGTTCTCTGGTTATGGCTTTTTGCCAGTGATTCTGTCATCATAAACTCCCAAGATTACAATGTGCGTTCCTAAATTGTATTTGTCGAGAAAACTACTACTACAAAATTTAATTTTTTAAATGTCAAGTATTGTCAAATATTAAATTGCTTTAGCGAGTTGATGGAACCTCGAAGTTGATTGTTGGAATATTTATACTTACATAAACTGTACAGTAGTACACTACACATATGGTACAATATCTCTAGAACATGTTGGGAATTGAGTACAGATCAAATCTTCTTTTACTTTTATGATCTGGGTGGTGCAGTTAACTGCACAGATATGCTCCCCCTGCACATTTTATGCTAAGGAGATTCACACCACAAGAACAGCAAAATGTTTTGCATATCTATGCTGGAGAGTTGAAAAGAACTTCATTACTTATTTTCCAGCCAGCTTTTTGTAGCTGTTAAATTGGGCTTGCCCATCTGTCCCATTGTTTCCACACAACTCCCTTTATTGCTGGATTTCAACCTTGCTTTGATTTTCATCATTCTTTGTTGTTTAGCAGAGTACGAGTCCCCAATTCAAACTTGCCCTTTTTCCTTTCCACAATACAATATATCCTGTAACCCGGTTAGATTGAGGAAGGGAAAATTTAAACGAGCAAGTAAATATATATATGATATTTGGTTGCTTGTGGGCAAGTAAACTTTATAATGCAAAAAAATAAATTTTAGAAAGCATACATGTAAACATTTAAATTCAAACAAAAATTTGGATTTTGCCTTAGTTGAATTTAGATGTAGGGTCAAGTTTTACTTAGAGTTCATAATACCCAATTCACTACGTGTACCTGGTTTTTTTTTTTTTTTAAATCACAATCTGCAATGACCTCATCCACATGGTTTGTTAGCCAACACATCGGGAAAATGCAAGCCAACTGGAAATGCCCATTTTAGAGGTGGTTTTCTTCTGAAGCGAGTTTAGCTTCTAAATGGACCTGTTTGAACAACCAGGTTGCTATTCTGACTACAGGTGCGTTTCTAAACAAATAGTTTACAGTTATGGACAATTTTTACAATTATTTCTAGCTCTACTGGTCATAGACCAGAAGACATTATGGGATGGCCTTTTGTCTGACATTGTTCATCCATCGACACAAGTTGTTGCTACTTATAAATTACTTGCCATGAAACTTGACACTATTTTCCTCTCAAGGTCTAGATGGTTGTAATTAAAAAATGGTGCTGCTTGGACATCCAATATGGCCAGTGACCATTTTTAAAAAAAATCTTCTTGATCCTCCGAAACGGATGGTCATGACAACATCTGGTTTTCACCAACAGACTTGATGTGATGTCCAGTTGGTTTTAAATGAATATGGTCAGAGCCATCTTGAAAATCTTTTCACTCTTCTTCCTAAATGGGAAGTCATGTCAACATGTAGTCACCAAAAGACCTGAAAATGGTGCCAATATGGCCGCCATGTAGGCCATCCTGTTGTGGATGATCACAACACGAGATGTTCATCAAATGACTAGTGTCTAGTTGGTCCTAAATAAAAATTGTGCTGATTGGACCACAAATGTGGCATCCATCTTGAAAAACTTTTCACTACTCCTAAAGGGAGAGTTGTATCAGCATGTGGTTTTCACCAGAAGATTTCTTGTGGTATCAAGTTGGTCCCAAAAGAAAATGATGCCAATCTGACATCAAATATAGCCATCTTGAAAATCTTTGTCGCTGCAGCCTTAATGGACATTTTGAAAAACTATTACTGAATAGATTTTCATATTGGCATGGCATTTTCAGCAAATGTCTTTTAATGGTGTTGGATTTGTTTTAAATGAAAATGGTGCCAATATGACATCTAATATGGCTGCCACCACAGCTAATATAAAAATCTTGTTGCTCAAGAATATTGAATACGGTTTTGACACTAAAGCTTAAAATAAGACCATGCGTGTTTTGAATTCCTAGATATTCTTTTTGGGCAATAGTGTGTCGGTCTTTGTTTTCCAATATGTTACTGTTTTGCAGGAAAAATTACATTTTCGTCCACAACATTTTTTGTGGAATTGGACAGTTGTCCTATTGTAATATTTTTGGTGGGTCTGCAAAATCTTGACAGTCGTGCAACCTCGGTATTCACAGAATGGGGGTGGGGGGTATTTCTTGGAAATTAGATGATCACTAGTTGATATTTCAGATTGGTCCAATTTTTATATGCCAGTCTTGAGTATGGCATATCCTATTATGGTGGTGTGTGTCTATACATGTACAATTTTTGAACCACTGAAGATACTTTGATGAAACTTTGCCGCAGTATAGATCGTGTATAGATGGTCCCAAGTATACATCCTGACTAGATGGTGTGGCATATACCAGTCATGCCCCCTGCCACAAGGTCAAGGTCAGTGCAAGGGAAGATGTAGTTCACACGCTTTTATCTTCGTCTCGAGTCCAACTTTTAAACCACTGAAGATCTTTTAATTTTAACCAGGGGTATATTGTGACTAGACAGTATGCACAATATGATAACCATGCCTCCCCCACCCCTGAATTTTTTTGAATTTTTTTTATTTGATTTGTATCCTTCTCTGGAATACACCTTTTAAACTAGTCCATGATGTATTGTGTGTAAATAATGTTGCAAATTATGGCCCAACCCCCAACCCCACTTCTGAATATGTAATGAAATTTGAACCACTTGTACATCATAACTTCGCAACGTCTCACATACTATTGATGTGCTCTTTCTTGAGGTCTGTGTAAGGAAAAATGTAAAATGGTGATCTCTGCTCATGTACAGGTGTAACTCCTGAACTAATGAAGATGCCTGAAGAAACTATTCATTTGCATATATTGACTTCAGTGTCTTGCATATTTGGTAGTACCTAATTCCTCAAGGTCACAACAAAGGACATTATAAGCAGGCTCTATTCTATAAAAGAAGTTTGTAAGGAGAAATTCCCTGTTCAATTGAAGATGTTTTCTAAATACAGAAGGGATTTAAAGAAATAAAATGGGGCTTGAAGATCAGGATTTTCATGGATTTGTTTTGGGTTTTTCTGTTTTATTTATTTATTTATTTTTAATTAGAAATTAGTGTAAATGAAGCAACCATGCATTCTAAAATAGATCTGGTGCAAGTCTTTAGCTTGAACAGGAACAAAACACGTTCCCATGTCCTATTATTAACAAATCCACATGTCTAGATATTCAAGGGGGACAAAGGTACATCAAATGTCCCTCAGGCATCACAACCAACACCACACACCTTGCCAGACCATAGTCAAGTTGTTAGCTCAAATGCACAAGGTCAAAAGTATGGAAAATGCCCATCATCACAAGCTGCAGATTTGTTGCTCGTGGCTTGTGACAGTAAGAAAAGGTCAGGAGATGTAATTTTGCAATGCTCTTGCTATCTTTATTGGCAAAATGCTGTTCTATTGTCTAGCCACGTGCAACACAGTTACCTCCAGTTAAAACGACATCCCTGGGAGCCCAACATTACTGTGGTAAGAGATCAGAAATGAATCTGAAAGTGCAATGTGCTTATTTATAACCAATGGCTATGTATTTCATCTTGTAAATGAGGTTGACTGCATTTACTCCCTATTTTGTATGCCCTCCCACAAGGGTCATAGATTGTTACCCTTGTTCTTTAATAAAGCTTTCAATTTAGGTTGAATATGGTGGGGCATTCATGTTTCATTAACACTTTTTTTTTCTTTTATGGGTATATTGTTGTATGTTCACAAGATGTGGCATTTTCTTGTAAAAGCTCGTTCATTTTTAGTTTTTACCTTCCTTAGGTTGGCAAGATGCTAAAGAAAGGTCACATGTATGATGCTCCATTGTTCAAAAGAAAATGTCCATGCAAGTTATTTCCAGATATAAAGTTTGCCATTTTTCATAGCTCTTCTGTTCATGAAATGTGGGGAAGAAACTGGCGGAAATTGTTTCGACTACAGCTTCAAAGTGGTGGAAAATATTATATAAATTTCCTTGAAGCAACAACATAGTGCAAGAAGGTGCATAATGTGATTGAGAGGTCCTGGAAAAATAATTTTGACTAATAGGAGACCCTTGCTCGAGGTACTTAAAAAGTCGTTTTTACCTTGTGATAAATAAGGCTTGCTTTTCTCGTGTTCCTGACGTGATTTGTAGTCCAAGCGAGGTTGATGCTGCATCTGTGGTCTTTAAAGTTCATACCAGTCTGTTCTAGATAGCTCAGGATGAAACTGAAATGGGCAACAAGCTGCGTTTCAGCATTGACCTGTGTTCAGATAATTATTTCCAGTTTGTTTTTTTTTTTGTCTGACAGGTGGAAGTTACGGTAAAGCCCCTAAGAGTGGAGGTCGTGGAGCAGGCTACCATCCATACAGCCGATAGTGTTCTTTGATGTAATGATCTTGCAAGTATGTTTAGTTTGCTCTATTCTGTAAGTCTGATATAATTCTCTTAAAGCTGCATTTCCTTAAAAAAAAAGAAAGAAAAGAATGCACATATACATGGCTTTAATTGCCAGTAATGGTAATTTTGCCAATGAAATTTGCCCAAAACTGTCATACAGTCCTCTTTTTTATTTTGTATATAAACAGGAATTATATGCGTCGTTTAGCATCGGTTTTAAAGTGATAATGGGAGGTATTTGGGGGATGCACTATTTGAGCACAGTCCTGTATGTATATTAGTCATGGCTCTCAGACCATACCACTGCTAGTATTTGACACAATTGACCTATCGACTGTTAATCAGTTGCAGCTTGTCTGTTATCCCAGTGAACTGCTGGTCTTGTTAGATTCCAGGCCATCTTGAAGTCCTTGTGCAATGCCCTTGTTTATGGACTGATTGTCGGTCATTGTTGTTTTTTGTCAGATTTTGGTCTAAACTTAATTTGTCAGCTGAGCCTTGGCAATGCTATTGAGGTGTGCATGCAACATTTCCCATATAAAAAGAATCCTTTAATTTTATCTGGTAACAAGTAGACTGTGCAGTCAATAGGTCATTTGTACATCTGCATGACGGACATCTTTTTCCAGAAAGGATTCAGGTGTAGAATTTTCAGGGGATGGGTGGTCATGTACACCTACATTACTTGCATGAGGTTTTTGCTTGGCTAGCCATTGACCTATGTAACCTTTGCTAAGATAATGCCTTGTATGGGTGATGTTCAGAGCAATGTATGCTGTCCACAACTCAACATTTTTTAATTGTGGATTCATATTAAATTGAATTTAGTCTATGTACCACAATCTGTGTCGGGGTATACTGTCTTCAATCTTGCTAAAGTTTTAATCTTTATTACATTACCGCAGTTGATTAAAATTGTTTCATGTAACAAGCCATATAATTATTTTGGATATTTTTCCAAATTGGGTGCTCATGAGGGATATGCAGCTTTAAATAGTGTTGTGTCTTCTCTGCAGTATTTGTTAATTTTCCATACGAGCTTTTAATAAAACTTGTTTGCTGGTATTTGAAATGGAGTGAAACAATTGCAGGTCAGAAGGGTGGCCCATTATATAGATGGAAAGGTCGTCTCGTGTTGTAACTCTTTTTATGGGACATAGTCCAGTTGGTTATTATATTCCATATCATTTTCATAACCAAGTCGGGGTGGGTGTTGGGGGCAATTGTTATCTTATGGGATGGCCCATTGTCCATCCATCTGTTCGTACAAGTTTGTTAGACACATTCATCCCAAGGTCAAGTTGGTCCTAAATGAAAATATGTGCTTCTTGGACATTGAATATGGCTGCCATCATGGCCATCTTAAAAATCTTCATTGCTACTCCTGCTTGATGGATGGTCATATCAGCATAGGGGTTTTCACTAAAAGACGATGTAGAGTTGGTCCCAGATGAAAATGGTGCCAATCCTACCTCAGATATGTCCAACATGGCATCCATCTTGAAAATCTTCTTGTTAGTCCTGAACACAATGTCATATCAACATGGGATTTTTACCAAATGACTTGCGATATCTGTTTGGTCTTCATTAAAAATGGTGCTAGTATGGATGCCATCTTGAAACTCTTATCATGAATGTTAATGTTGTCAACATGGGTTTTCCCCAGACTTTTTTTTTTTCTTTTACCCCCAACTTGTTTCATTAACAGTTGAACTGGAGTACAAGGTGAAGTTTATTCTATTAATAACAATTGTCTATACAAGAGTTTATTCTGTTAATAACAATTGTCTATACAAGACCATCACCTAACCTTTTTCCTGGCTGATCCAGTGGGTAATGCCATACTTTCTTCATTGTGCAAGTCATAGGTCAGTTTTTAAAGGCAAGGCACACAGACTTCTAAAATGCAAAATGTTGCAATTCATACGAGAAATCGTCTGCACGCATGCTTGTTTCCAAGTGTGGTTCGGTATATTAAAGGTTCGATCGTGTATCTGCCAAAATTGTCTTGAAACCACTTGGACACAAATGATTGATATTGCACGTAATTTTTTCTGGCCCGTGTTCGTAAATGGCAAAATAGGCATCACTTTTCTACTACAGGTGGCATCAATATCAGATTAATCTTAAATTTGTTAGAAGTCTGATTCATTTGGAGTAATCATTGCATGGTGCATAGGCAAAATGATGCATTCTGCTAAATCCCCACATTTTTATATGTAAATGTTTTTTGTTTTTTTTTTCAATGTTGCTTGGATATTTGTCTTTGTTATCATTTGTCTTGTGATCTGTCTTTTCAGAATAAAGCCCAGGTGGTTTCCATCGTGTACATAGAAAGAGATCATCCACGTTTTTATTTTCCTGCCATTGTGAAGCGAAATTTAGTCGTTCATCGGACCATGAAGTGAATTTTTTATTTTAAGTGTCTCATCATGAAATAACAAATTTTTTAAAATATCATTGTGTTCGTTTTTTTTTCTTTCATTTTTTGTACCTAAAGAATATAACCGGCCAACCCTTCCATTTTGACCCCGTTCTCTCTGAAATGATCTTTGAATAACAATAGTGGCCTCAAATATGACAGCATGACCCAAATATAGGGTTGTCCGTGTATGGTCCAAATCCGGATTTTCTCTATAGATTAATTTTAATTGGTAAGGAAACCAGACTAACTTGACCGGAGTACCTCCGATGGTTTAATCGTGCAAAATACCTGAATGGTCAAGCTTTTGCTTTCATGTCGTGTTATCTAGAACTATGATCCAAAAGCGAAAACTTTGAGGGTGAAAGGGACAATCTCCTTAAAAGTTCAACATGGCACAGAAGTATAAAAATAAATGTTCAGATTCCTGGCTATGCCTGGGGAAAGAAAAGCAGGATAGGTAACCATTAGAAATATTGGACTTCAAGCCAGGTTGATTCAGGTCTTGCCAAATGGGGGAGATCTGATTGCAGCCTCTGACTGAAATGAGAAATTTTGTTTCCATGTAGTCTAGAGATTTAACGATCTGGAGATCATTAAGGTCTGATGGTACATGATGAACGTTTTAGGTGAACATAATGTTGCCTTCGCTGAATCAGATAACACCTCTAAACTTCGAGCACATTTTCAAAATGAACAGAATTACATGATGTTGCATTACACCTTGCTGAAAATTTGTCCAACCTGTAGCAAAATATTGACTGCCTTCAACCCATCCATATTTCCGTCTGTCCATCTATCTTACTTTTTCTACCCAGTGCACCACAACCGGTCCCCTCGCAGATGGGGACATGGTTTTGTGCTGCCTGTACATTTGTCCATCAATCATACTGCCTTGTGAATCTGTTGATGGGTGCTTTAGCACTTTATTTTGAGCCAAAACGGTAGCGTCCCCAAGACCTTGATAGGTTGTGGTGACTGACCCAATTCTCTTGGTCACAGGGATAGCCTTTTGTCGACAAGTTGTCGCAAATATTGCTTGACCATACGTTTTGACAATATTTGTGCAACCATTTTTATTTTATATACCTGTAAAAGAATTTAATATTGGCTTTTATTATATATTGTACATCATGACTGATGGTGCCGATCTGATGGCAACCATCTTGAAAATCTTGTCCAATCTGAAAATATTGTTGCTACGTCTCTCCAAATGGATGGATATATCAACATGGGGGTTTTCACCAATTGACTTGTGATGTCGAGTTGCTAGTAAATATAAAGGGTGAGTTGTACATCCAATATGGTTCTTGTTGTCACTACTCCCCCTGAATGGATGATCATTATGACGTGTTGTTTTCACAAACTCCTTAATGAAAATGGTGTCAGTCGTACATCCAATATGGCTTCCACTATTACCGTCTTTAAATCTTGCAACTACTCTCCGCTGAAAGGAGGAACATTAAGATAACATGGTTTTCACCTAAAAGCTTGTAATGGCGTCTACTTTGGCCTAAATGAAAAAGGTGGCAACTTTTATTTGACGTCCAGTAGTAATTTAAATGGTCATTGTCATTGAAGTACAATTGTTGTTGGAGGTAAAGTGTTGCAATAGCATAATGTCACTATTAAACCTTCAGTCGCGAAGAAAATGTAGCAAAATTATTTCATATGGGAAGAATTTGCACACCATCTGTATAAAGTCGAAAGCACACCTCACAATGTGAATGTTTTGTATTGGTTTTCACAGAACTTTTTGACGTCCAGTAGTAATTGAAATGGTCGTCGTTATCGAAGTACAATCGTCGCCGGAGGAAAAGTGTTGCAGTGGAATAAGAGCATTGTAAAATATTACAGAAAAAAGAAAACTGGAGGACTGTAAAATATGAGATTCAGCAGGTATAACAATGGAGGAAACGAAAATGTCAAAGAAACCACGACAGAATTGCATCTGACTGGAAAAACAAGAAATTACAGTTTTGATGTATCTGCAAATGTGTGGTGTAGGTAAGTGAACATTGGTCAACATGCAGTTGAAGTCGGAGAAGCTAAAATCGAAGATAAATGGATTTGAGATTTAAAAAGCTAACAAATGCAGCACCTTGCCCTTGTCCTGCAACTTGGTTTAATGCAGTAAATTAGTGAACTCGCCTGAAAGAAGTTAACATACCAAACGCACTTGATAACAAAAAATTAAATATCAGCGTGACGTAAAAATTTCGGCAGAATCCTCTAAACTGGGGAGCTTGGGTAGCAACATCTCACAATGTTGTTTCCTTAATGTATTTCCACTGCATAAAATGTAGTAGAATTGGTCAAATCGTTCTACAATTTCATGTTTATTTTCAGTGGGAAAACTGCGGTCTGAATGTAAAATATCTTTAGCTGATGACGATGCATTAAAATAAAATAACCATAGCACAGATATGAAACATAATTTGATCTACTGTAATTTTAAAATTCGACTACAGCATGCCTCGAGGGAAAAACATGCTTGAAAGATAATGGGCAAGAAGAACAAAACTACACACTAGGGGATTGGCGGGCCTACACGTGCTTTTTTTTTACAAGCAGCTTACAGTCGTGAATATAACTGATCACCAGGTTCTGTCGAGTACTGAAGAACATTGTCATCTGATGAAATTTAATTCTATGACTGACAAAGATGAACCTTTTGGTCTCTTTCAGCAAAATAGTATTATTCTGACAGGTGGAAGTATTGCAAGGTTTACTATGATCATTAGACGATATATGGTGTATTTTAGATGCAGAGGTACAAAACAACATCTATTACAGTCTGTTTCGACAGTATCGGAGACTGTTGAACACTAATGAAGCTAATAATTTTGGGAGAGCAAGGTTAAGACACAGATGAAAACATCATGATAAAATTCCAACAATGTACCAGACAGTCGGAGAGAAACTGTACTATAATGTTGGTGATGGTGGTATCTTTTTATTTCCGAATTGCAATGTGATGAAAATGCAGCAATCCAGTGACTCGTCTAAGCTGGAGCTAAACCCCAACATCAATATCGAGGTAATAAAGAGCGGTATTCCAAAAGCTGATACAAGTAATTGTAAAGTACAACAACAACAACAACAAAAAAGGTTAAAAAATGATGTAGAGAAGAAAGATTATAATAATGTGTTCCGCCAGAAAAGTCTGATCACGAAATAAATAAACAATACTTTATACTAATGATTGCAGGAGCTTTTCTATAACTTACTTTTTTAATAATTTACGAACCTCTTATTTTTCCAGATGTTTTATTTACATCTTTGATCAAAAATGCAAATAACAAATGCTGCACAAGTAAAATAGTATGTTTAGTCTAGAAAGTGACAATTTGTGCTGCTGTATTCAAAAGCCAGTTGATCACACATCCTATATTCTAAACAGTGCTGCTGACGCTTTTTGGCTAACCCACACAAATAATTACCAGTTTATCTTCAGCAAATAATTACCAGTTTTTCTTAAGTACTTTTTAATGTTGCCAACTTTCGAATCTTTACCTCTTGATGGACAATAACCACCACTTCCTCTTCCTCCTCCTCCTCCACTATCCACGAAACCATTCAGAAACTTTGCTATAGATGGAGGAATTGACGATATAGTCGTTGCTTCTCTTTACACAGTTACTTCAGCCTTTCACCAAATGGTATTTTTCCCCTAACTTTTGAATTGATTTTCTCAATGTTTTCTCTGAAAACTCTATCCAACTGTGTTAGATGTCCAACTAATTGCACTCTTTCACTTTCAGCACTTTCCAACTGTTCTTGCTATACAGCTTCAGTTTCCTTAAAGCGTTGAAAATCACTTATGTGCTCGCTTACGTAAAAGTGTTTTCTCAAATATTTGGATTCCATGTGCTGAAAATGTTTCAAGGTTTCAGTGAATTTCAGTATCACTGAGATTCTTTGCAAGTTGTTTTTCATTATTATGGTTTTTTGGGGTTTTTTTTTTTTACAAACATCTTGATAAAAAAGATGAGAATATTAGCCAGACGAATTGTGAATAAAGAGTTATATGTACTTTGGATGTTTGTAATTGAAATTACACTCGCTATGTGCAGGGTCTCTGTGATTTCCAGTTCAATGATCACGAGATCTTACTTTGTTGGTTTTAATGTCATTTTTTGGTGACTTCCTTTTCACAAATATGACATACGTTGGTGTAATTAAAATCCTTCTTATGCATATCATTTCAGCAGCGTTTCATGGTCTAAGTTCTTCGTACACAGTTTCTGCAATTTTCTGCACATGTTCGTAAAACCTTTTTATGCACTCTGTTCCTTTTTATACTATAGCCATAGTCTTTGTGTGTTTAATGTGAAGACAACATAATGATGGTATATGTTTGGCTGTTGGCATTGTCCATGATTTATTATAGTGTTGTTTGCAAGTGTTTCTGGGTTCCATGATTCTTTCAAAATCCCAATACAGAACATGGGGAAATTTTGCTGATGATAATAGTTTTCTAATTTCACAACAGAACATTATTCAGGCATTATGTCTACTGAGTTATTTAGCTGGTTACATAATCTTTAATGTTCATGTAATATTAATTCGGTGTTAAAATGATTTAAGCACTTCTTGGAAAAACATTTTTATTGGCGTGTTTCCTTATCTGAAATAACACAAATATTTGATAAATCCTCTATTCCACAACAACAATATTTGTTTCCATCAAATACAGTTAGCGTGTCTACGTCATTGTCTCTTACTCTTTATATCACTCTAACGGATCGTATGAATCTGTCCACGATTTCGTATACATTAACAGATAGGTTGAATTCATTTTCATATTTCATCGATGTCATCTCTTTTGACTGGTCATCGATTAAACCAATATTTGTATCTCTTAAGGTTATATATGGAGGGCCTATATGGACGATCTCGTGGTGGGTTTATAATAGATTTCACGATATGAAGAAAACACCAGTTATGCTTGTTTCGAACTTTTAGACAAGTATTTTTATTTTTCACCCATTTTGGTAATTCATTGCATGATCATCCTCTCATTGACTGGTATCTATCTACATGAAATGTTAAATATTATGTCCATCCAAAAGACCAGTTTATATAGTTTCTTATTCTCTGACCAAATTTTGTGCGTAACATTTCAAATAGCATATCAATTACCCTTTGCATTTCATTTCTGTTTACGATGGTTAAATCCTTTATGATGAAGTGTGATAGCAGGGATAGAAAGGAAGAAAGAAGGGATAGCTAGTAAAAAATATAAATATGATGTCAAATTAAAAGTATCAGAGTACCAACCACAGTCAGTACTGTGAGACATTAATATATTCTTACACCAAACAGCGTTCTCCCACAGGCTGAAGGAGTCATATGACCCCAAATGTGGGGCCTGGTTGGCCCTGAAGGGACAGCGGGCTCCTCTTTTCGGCACCCAACTTTACTTTTCTTTTAATTGTACATCAATCCTCCTGCTACAGTTTTCCACACTTTCCAGTAATTTTTTTCTCATTGTTTTTCTCTGATCTTGTCATTTCATCCATTACGACAGCAATTTGATTTAATAAAATTAACATATTCTTTCCATCCTTGGTATTATGTTCACCGTTCGATCTGGTCGATTGACTTTTCTTCACCACATTTGTAGCATCTAATTAACTCAGTATTGTAATAAAATCTAACTTTTTTAAAGAAGCGACAGACGTATGTTTACTTTGGAAGTAAAGCAAAAATGTCGATATCTGAAACAGTGGCGTACTAAGGATAAATGGCGCCCGGGGCGCAGTGCCGGATTATCCTAGTAGCAAAAGTAGCATATGCTACGGGCCCCGCACTTTCAAGTGTTAATATTTATGTGGTTTTTTTTAATTTAGGAGGCCCCGCACTAACTTAATCCGGCACTGATGCTACGGGCCCCGCTACAGGCCTCGCACTAGCTTAATCCGGCACTGCCGGGGCGACGATGAAAGGGCCTAAATACGAGGCCCAAAGTTTTATCAGCTGTTTTAAAACGGAGCCATAAGACTACTGGCGCTCTGGGCAACCGCCCCCTCCCGTTAGTACGCTACAGATCTGAAAGTATTGTTTATTTATTATTCATTTTCGAATTTGGAGGGATACAAGTATGGTATAACAAAGTTGTTTTGAAAGTCAACATACACGAGACATAAAAACATTATTCTGCCTGTGTCTAGCTTACAAAAGGATATTCGTCCGCTTTTAAAAAGACCAAATAAATATTATTGCTCTAATTTTGTAGAAAAAAAAGGAACTAATTATATTCATTATATTAGTTGAATAAAATTAATTATCATGAGGTACAATATTTGTTAATTTTTTTAAAATCCTGGTTCTAAAGAAAATCCCATGTCATCCGACCCCCGTTAAATAATGAATGATCAGTCCCTTACGACATACAAGAGGGCGCATTCTACATCCACGATACCGCAAAGTGAGGGAGAGGGTGGTTGTGATAGTGTACAGTACGTTTTGCATAAAATTTATAACTTTCTCAATTATGTTTCACTTTTCGGGGGATGGGGGGTGAATCCTACATCACCTTGGGATCAGCCACTGAAGGGAGCCCCGGGTGGCAGAGTGGTCTAAGGGTTCGCCTTTACAGATCACTCGCATCTCGTCTCTGTTCGAGTGGGTTCCAATTTCGGCTCGGCCAGGGTGGGTATGTGAGAAAGCTTGTCAGTAGTTTCCCGTGGGTCGGTGGTTCTTCCCGGGGTCTTTCCTGGTTCTTCCTCCACTAAAAATGGCGTTAAACCCACAAAACCAAATCGCCACTGAAGCTGAAGCCTTACATTAATTTTCTAAACGCATATTTTATCTAAGCAATAAACATAGAACTATTGCTCTCCTTGTAAAATATTTTAACAAAAAAAATAAACAATAACTATACAAAACTGCCGATAAAAATGGATCGGAACGAATCATCTTCAACTCAAATACATAATATGGTAATAAAAAGCCCAATAATTATGTTGCTATCACAAAGTTCGGGTCAATCATGCAAAGAAGAATCGCGCATGAGTTCGTCACTCTCCCTAGCCTGGATTCCCGGCCGTAACTGTTTTAGAATAGCCTAGTTCCCGGCCTCTATGTATGTACCACAATATTGCTCATACCTTTTGTAACTTTCTCTTAAAGTTCGACAGGGTACGAGTCTACCGTGAGACTAGGAGAAACAAGTGCCGGTATACATTGGATACGATGCTAGGCCTCCAATCTCATGGTTCAATGTCAACGTCAACAATACTCGCAACTGTGGTCAATTTAGTTAATGTAAGACAAGGGACCAGTCTACATTCTCCAGTGTTTTGCAGGTGGTGTAGAAAAGGGAGGTAACTAATATAACCAAGAGTAATGTTTCCCTACAGAGTAAACCCCCTAGCAAGTACGTCCTTCACCCAAAGAAAGGTTACAAGTCAGATTACTGTGATACAATTCCATAGTTATACAAACGTATTTGATTGTACTTATTTGAGAATTTTTTTTAATCAAATTCTAAACAGAAAGAGCAATATGGCTACAGATTATAAAAGTTGCATGTTGGGAAATATGTCAATATAGGCACATATTTTCCATGTGCACTAACAGCATTTGGGACTACTTGGTGTTTTACTAAGAACGTGAAACTGAAGGTGACGTAAGTATGATGGAAAAATCGTGCTTTAAGAATGCTTTACATGTATTTAGAAATCGTTGGGTGAACAGATAAAAAAATTAGATCTGTGTCCATAGACCTGACTAACTGCTTTTAATTTTTATAATAATTTGTTTCAGGAGCGTAACACAGTGTGTAGTATAAACACTATAATCTCCCCCAGCATCCCTCAAAGCAAAACAAAAGAAGAAAGATCAAACTTTTTCTTAAAACTCGTGCACATTTTACAAATTCATCACTTGATTTTACTCTGATCTCTCCCACTTACTCTTTCTCTCTCTCACGCAAACAGAGGAAACATTCTACATGACTAGAAGAACTTCAAATAGATTGCTGTTCAAGAAAGTACTTTTTTTTTGCAACCATTCTTAAACTCTTCATTATTGCTTTCAACTTTCAAATTAGCAGGTAGTGAAATTCCATAATAACACTCCTGAAAACTGGAGACTTTTCTTGAAAAAGTCAAATTTTGCTCTTGGGAAAAAAAGATTGTTGGTTTCCTGTAAGCTTAAATTATATGAAGTGGAGTCAATAATCAAAATGTTATGTTTTCATTCAGACAAGAGGCAAGTTATGAATAGATTTGAACACATAAATAAGTTTGTGGTAGGTGATTCTTTTTTGGACATTGAGCCAGTTTAATTATTTTTTACAGCTGCAGGGATGGTGCATGGACATTGGTAATCTAGAATCCAATGCACTGATCTCTTTTGTAGTTGGGAAACTTTATAAATTTCTTTATTGCATGCATTGCCCCAAATAGTACATAAGCATAGACAGCCAGAGGTAAGATATAACCATTGTAGAATAATTCTGGTGCTTTTAGAGAAAGGTAGGCCTTAATTCTACCTAACAGGGCAAGGCAGGATGAAATACTAGTACATACATTTTGTATATGAATGGACCAAGATAAAGTTTCATCCACATAAAGTCCTAAAATCTTGTCATTGCTCTCATAATCTAAATTAACTCTGTTAGGTGATACATTCAATTTAGCAGCATTGATTTTTAACATATTATTTGAACCAATTAAAATTACTTTTGATTTCTTTAGGTTGAATTTCATATAATTAGTCAGACACCAATCATTCCCATTCTTTAAGTCAGCATTTAGATCGGTTTCAATGTCATGAAGGTTGCTTGAGGAAGTGTGCAATGTTGTATCATCTGCACACATATCAGAATCACTAGACTCAATCATTAGAGGTCGATCATTGATATATAACCAAAACAAAAGAGGTTCAAGTGTAGATCACTATGGCACACCATGAGAAACTGTCTTTAGTGTTGATAAATTGGAACTAATCCTAACTTGCTGAGTTCTATTATTGAGATATGATGCGAACCAGTGAAGAGTAACATCATCACATTTGTACAGTCTAAGTTTATGTGGGAGCAGTTTATGATTAACAACATCAAAAACTTTCTTGAGGTCAACAAACAGGACACCTATCAGTTTACCTACATCCAAATCTTTCAGCCATTTGTCAGTTAATTTAGTCACCACAGTAATACTGGAGTGATGAGGCCTAAAACCCGATTGAGAACCAATTATAAGGTTAAATGCTGTTAAAGAATTATATAACTGCCTGTAAACTTGTTTTTTTCAAAGAGTTTTGAAATTGAGGAGAGTACAGGTATTGGTCTGTGGTTGTCAGGGTCAGAATATGGACTTGCTTTGTTGAAGGGGTTAAACCTGGCTACTTTCAAAACATCAGGAAATACAACAGAGCTTAGGCTACAGTTTATTATATGTATAAGAGGTGGTGCTAGAAATTTTTGGTATTTTAGGACTTATACCATCAGGACCAGTAGATTTTTATATATTCAATACAATCAGGTCATTCAGGGTTTCATTGACAGCTATGTAATGGAAACTAAGGTATAGCCACAATGCATTTTGTGTTCAACAAAATCAGATATCATTTTTTCATTAAAATTCAATTTAGGAGAATTATCATTACCCACAACAGATGAAAAATGATCATTAAAAGTGTCTGCAATGTAAATCGGTAAACTCGTTGACAACAAGTCTTGACATTTTAGATGTATGAGAAGGATTTAAGCTTCTGAGATGATTCCATAATTCTTTAGTACTCTTACTGTTTTTATTGGCATTTGTAAACTATTCCTGTTTGTATTTTCTCACTGTGGCAATTACACAGTTTCTCCATTTCTTATAGTTAAGTGAATCTCTTTTTTGATGAAAGTAGTTCCTATGTTTAATATGTTTAATTGCATTATATATAACCATACAAAACCAAGCTGGTTGATGCTCCTTTTTTATGCGTTTATTTACAATAGGGGCATGCTTATCAAACACCTTCAAAACCAGTATATACCATATACAACTGTATCAAGCCTGTCTTTCCTTACAGGTGTTTTTAAACCTAGCACAGAAGTAAGACTACAAGTGTTATCACAGTTATCTGGCTTGATGATGGTTCACAAAAAATTATTATGTCAGGTCTGTCTTTTTGACATAAACTAAATCATAGTATATGCTGAATATTATGAGAACTTATTTTTTTTTACCAGGTTTACCTATTGAATGACCATACATATTTATGATTTCTTCATCAGAATTATTATAAAACATACATCCTCAGGATTAAAATCTGTGTTGGCACATGAACTTGGTATGTTATCAGTAAGATCATTAGAGATACATGTATCAGTAAAAAAAAAAAAGGACATATCATTTACATGTAAATAGCGCTTTATTATCTTGGATCAAGTGATGGGCTTTGAGAGGAGGTATTCTGATTACACTTTGTATTATCAATATAATCATTTGATATTCGTAGATGACACAACATTATATAACACTGGATCAACTGGCCATAACCTTAGCACTAAATTAAATAACAAATTTGGTTAAAGTAAATAACTGGTGTGAGCACAATGGTATGAAGATAAATGCAGCCAAGTCAAAAGCCATGATCATAGGTAGTCAAGCCACAGTAAAAGCTGAGAAAGATGACTTCAAAGTAATGCTAAAAGGAATAGATATAGAACAGTCTGAAAATGAAAAACTACTTGGCATTATGATAGACAATATCTTGTGATGGAAAATGCAAGATGATAAGGTAATTAAAAAAGTAAACTCACTGCTTTATCTCTTGAACAAAATAAAATCTTATCTCTCAACAACAGAGAAAGATATTCTACATTGCCTATATCATGCCACTTCTAGAATATTGCTCTTCTATCTGAGGTAATAGTGATACAGAAAATTAAGAAAGTCTCCTGAAATTTCAAAAAAGAGTAGCTAGAGTTATTCTTGATGCTGATTTAGATACACTTTCAACAAATATTTTTAAAACTCTTAAGTGGCTTCCAATTCAACAGAGAACTCGGCTTTAAAAGGGTTTATTAGTCTACAAATCTTTACATGGGTTGGTTCCTGATTATCTTCAAAGTAATTTTAAATTTGTGGAAAATGTACATACATCTGAACTAAGGTCAATCTCGGACAACAATTTATATTTACCTAAACCAAATTCAGAGTTTTATTAAGAGTTTTGCTTTTTCTGGAGCCAAACTGTGGAATTCCTTTCCACTCTATATTAGGTCAGCTGACTCTTCCCAAGGTTTTAAGAAGCTTCTTAGTCAACATTTACAGAAACAATCATTTGTATGATTTTGTGTAATTCAGTACTACTACTCTTTAAAACAATGTGCTTTATGTAATCGCCTGTAATGTTTTACACAGGTTCACTACTAATCTTTGTATGAATCCTGTATGTACTTATCTTTAATGCCTGGTACATATTTTATAGTAGCAGTAGATCAATTATCTAGTTTTGTTGTCTAAAGACTCCACAACTTGTAAAAATAGTACAACATATACATGTAATTGTAGAAGGCCTCATGGAAGATTGGTTAGTTGACCAAATGAGCTTCTTCTTTAAATAAAGTCATTATTATTATTAGTATTAGTATTATTATTAGTAGTAGTAGTAGTATAGACTACTTAAATTACATGAGCATATGAACTTGTTATTTTCACAAGACATGCATAGAAGAGAGTTCAGCACTTCACAATAATTGTGGGAAAATAGGCTTACTCTTCTTCGCCTAACCATTAGTACTAATAGTCCTGAGAATTGTATTCAGAGATACTATAGAAGTTTATTGAAATCATATTGAGACACACAGTTCTTTGTCTTATGACCACCACAAGAGTGATATTCTAGTTTAAACTCATGTCAGAATCTGCACTCAGTATGGTTAGTCTCTCCACATCTGTAGCATGGTCCATTTTATAGAGCGAAAACTTTTGTGACCATTTCCTATGGTCCTTGGAGATTAGTTGTGGTTTGTGGTGGTACTGTACCCCCTATATCCATTAGAATGATGCTCAGGGTGGCAAGGATTCAGGCGCTTGTTCGATGAAGACTCTGACAGAGCATTTCTGTTGACTGATGTTCTGCTGGATTGATCTCACATAAGAATTGGCTCAACATTATTCCAGTTAATCAGGAGGAAATTTGTGCCTTTTTTACTCAGATGAACACTATCATTTGATAAAAGTCCATCAGAAACTTTACCACTTTTGAGCATAAAGGTAATGTAATTAGAAGCAAATTCAACACCTTTGTGTTGACAGATCCTTTTCGTCTGTTGTAATGCTATGTTTTTAAATTATTTGATATGTTGCTGCATTGCCACAGCATAAGGAGATTCATGCTTTGATTCATAATTTAGATTTATTTTCTTTCCATCCATCCTCCCTTCCATCCATCAATCCTTTTAACCTTCCTTTTTTTTTTTCCTTCTTACTTTGTTTCTAAATCTCTTCATTTATTTCCTCCATCTACAAATAATCTAAATGTTCGCTTTTGATAGCATGTTTCTTGCTGGACATTGTATGAATGAGAAAAAAGCTCTTGATAAACAGCAGTTTGTCCTGTATTATTGATTCATCTAAATGATTTATTTTGTTGAGAAATTTGTTGCTCCTGTGCATTTGGGATTTGATTTTAGGTACCCAATATATTAATCTTAAGTATTTACCTTTGAAATCTTTTTCTTTTTAAAGATACATTTATAATTTTTTTTATTAAATCCATTGAAATGATACATATTCCTGAATTTACCTTTTTCGTACCACAGTTGTGATGGTTCTTGGAATTCCCTCTTTGTGTATTTTCCCTGTTGCAATTTTATTTTCATATAAGAATCATAAATTTGTGCTATCTTTCTTTCTTTTATTTCAGGTAGTCAATCTGAAAGACAATATTATGATGGTTTCAGAAACCTGAGATAATGGCTGGTAGAATTTACAAAATTTTGAGGTTATTCAGTATTCCTGTATTCAAAGGAAATCAAGTTTTCATTAGAAAACTTTCTCAAAGAGGTAATGTAAACCTGGAAAGATCTAAATATTTATTTATTACATCATTGAAAGAGGCTTTTATAAACCTCTTATTCTGGCTTTTATAGAACTCATACTAACCACAGATGATTTGACCATAAGTCTTACTGAAATTACCCTTAAATTACAATCTTTGAATAATAACAAAAATATGAAAATATGGAAAGATTTGGGTTTATTTCTGCTTAGATATATACATTTTTGTTTTCATAAGGGTGAATTATCAGCTCCTTAGAAAGAAGGAATTATAACTTGTATTCCAACAGACATTAAAGATAAATTATCACTAAAGAATTGGAGACCTATATCTTTGTTAAATACTACATGTACCTATAAACTTACCTCAGCAACAATTGCAAACAGAATTAAGAAATTTGTACAAAAACTGATACACCCAGATCAAACAGGTTTCATTTCTGGTCGATATATAGTCGAAAATATAAGTATTATTTATGATATAATGCAATACTCAGAAGAGAAAAATATCTCTGGTCTTCATCTCCTTGTCAAATTTGAAAAAGTTTTCGATTTGGTTTCATGGAAATTTACATATATAGTTCTTAATTTTTAAATTTTGGCCCAGTGGTGAAATAATGGCTTGTAATATTCAATAACGATATCAAATCGTGTCACTGTGAACAGTCTCATTTCACAATGGTTTCCTATTGAATGCAGTTGCAGGCAAGGTGATCGCGTATCGCCATATATTTTAATTTTATATGCTGAGATTCAAGGACATATGATTAGGTTAAATCCCAAGATCAAAGGTATAACAATTTATAATATAGAATATGTTCTATCCCAATATGCAGATGATACTTCTATTAATTTAGATGCTACTGAAATGTCATTGAGAGCTGCCATAGATACATTAAAGTTCTATGCAAAGATCTCTGGCCGTAGCATTAACATTGAAATGACTAGAACCATTTGGTTTGAAAAAAAGAAAAATAGCAGAGATAAGTTTTGTCAGGAAAATTCATTAAAATGAGTAACAGGTGTGTTCACACTGCTTGGCATTAAATTCACAACAAATTTAAGAGAAATGATAGAATTAAACTGTCAAGACAAAATTGAAGAAGTAAAACTTATGTTCTCGCAATGGCCCAAGAGAAATTTGACACCTTTTTACTATTATAAAGAGTCCTACTGTGTCCAAGATAAATCACTTTATTCTTTTTTTACATAATCCATCAGAAACTATTATAAATAAACTTAATGAAATATTTTTTAATATCTTATGTGATAAATCAAATGATAAGATAAAAAGACCAGTATATTCTAAGGGAGGATTGAAAATAATAAATATTAAAATATTTATGATAGCATTAAAAGCAACTTGAATCCAGAGACTTATTTTTTATACAGTTTAGTGGAAAAACTTATTAATTCAAACATCTCCAAAAATATTAGATATTTTTGTTTTCGGAATTGAATTTACTAAAAAGATTTTTGGAAGTTTGAAGGAAAATGTTTGGAAGGATGTTTTAGTTGGTTAAAATTTCAAGAAATAAACAAGCCTAAATCTTGGCAATAATTTCTAGCTGAGCCAGTATGGTACAATGCCAATATTAAAGTCAGAGATCACAACATTTTCTGTAAACATCTGTACATTTGTGAAGTAAATATAATAGGAGATTTTCAGTAAATACAGTAAATATAATAGGGGATTGAACATCATAAGTTTATTAGTTTTAATTCTTTTTTTAACAATTTATCCATGTGGAATAAAATTTGTACAACAAGAGGGTATTATAGGTGTTATCAAAGAATATTTGAGGGTGCAAAAATTAGAAACGTCAGATATTATCTTGTATAGACTAACAATGTTAATTTTGCTACGATTACTCAACAAAAGAAAGGTTGAAGTAAGTATCAATTTTTATAAAAAAAATTATTTATATCCAAAGGCACAAGATAAATCGAGACGTGATTTAACTTAGATGAGTGTATTGACAAGAAAAGCAAGTATTTATTTGTACATAAGTGTACAAAAGATACTTACCTTAAATGGTTTCAACTGAAAATTTTCCATAGAATTCTACCTACAAATGTTCTTTTACACAAAATGAGAATTAGACACAACAAGTTATGTTCCTTTTGTAGAGAAAGAGAGGAATCAATTTTCATTCATTCTGTGATTGTGCTATAGTTAAAAAAAATGTGGATGCAATTGTTTAGGTGGCTGAAAGATAAATGCATACACCTTGTACATTTTAACTTCACAGCAGTAGATACCATATTAGGAATAAATAAACAAAAAAAATCTGATGAAATTTTAAATTTGATTTTACTTTTAGGAGAGAACTACATATTTAAATTACATTATTCACAATAAGTACCAAACTTGGAAACATTTCAGAAAGAAATATTTATATCAATATAAATTGGAAAAGTATGCAGTCTACAAAAACTATTATTGGGAGAAATTCAGTCATAGATGGGAAGCTTGTAAAGGTATAATAGATGTATCATTTTTGTTATCAATCATTTGCAAGCATTACTGTGTAAAACACAATGCATGTAATATCTTATAAGATCTGTGAGGGAATATCTTCAGATTTGGCAGATATTTTTCAAGGACTAATATACTTGACATGAATAAGGGAATAACTATTTTAACAGTTATTCTCTTTTTCTTGTCAAGTACATGTATTGAATGTATAACCTGAATATTTTCTCTCTCTGATCAGTTATCTCACATATAAATTTCCTTCTTCCTGTACTATTATGCTTTTTTGTTGTTGTTGTTGTGTTTTTATTTAGAAACAACTAGAAATTGTTAGTAGTAATCCAAACATAAATTTAATTTATTGTTTAAATATGTAACTATCAAATTCTACGTAAGGTCTGTGGGATGATACCCAACCCATAGCTACCCATGTACAGGGTTTATTAAATATTTTGTAGGGAAAAAATATGCAAATACGATCATTGTGGTCAGATCTGGATATTGGCTTGTCAGGGTTTGGTTTAGTTCCAAGTTTTCATATTAGATTCAGTGGAATTGGTCAGAGAACCAGAGTAACTTTACAGAAATACCTCAGACACTTTAATCTGCCTAGGTTTTTCATGCAAAATGCTTGCATGATCAAGCGTGTACTTATAGCATAATCTAGAAACGTCATATAACAAACAAAAACATGTTGACAGCAAAGGAACAATCAGAATCTTAAAAAGTTCAAACAGTCAGCACAGAAGTATCAAACAGGAATATTCAGATTATTGGTGGAAAAAGGCAGGAAAGGCAACAGTTATCCTGGGTATGTTTATTGGACATCATATTATGGTGTTGATTTGAGAATTGCTCACGGTGGGAGAAATGATTACTGCTACCACATAAAATTTATGAAAAACAAGGATTTTGTAAACTTGAGAGATATAGCAAGAAGCCATTAGCCTCCATGGAGTTCGGAATTGCAGTTTCTGAAACTGAACTTGAGGTAACTAAGGTCTATGTATACTTTACAAACTATTTAGTTGAACATAATGTTGCCTTTGCTGCATCAGACCACACTTCTGAACTATTAAAATGCATGTTTTCCAATTCAACAATAGCAGTACATATTTCATTATACACCTTACTGAAAATTGGTCTAACTTACAGAATAATATATTGACTGCCATACTGAGAAGGTCTTGTTAGGGTTGGCAGGTCTGTAGCCAGTATGAAATATTTGCAGTAAAATATAGTTACCGTATATACTCGCGTATAAGCCGATACCAACTGCAAACTGCATAGACCCAGATCTGTCATCGCATAATGCGTCAGCAGATCTGGGTCTATGCAGTTTGTAGGGACTAATCAGTAGAACAAACAACATAGACCTGATCTGTCGGCGCATTATGCAACAGTAGATTAGGATCTATGTTGTTTGCATATGGACTCTGGTTATACACAAGTAAATATGGTACTGTAAGAATATGTAGACAATATAGAATAAAAGAATTCTTGCTCTTAGATATTAATGATTCTCTCATTTTTTTAAAAACAATTTTCAGTCCAGGATGCCATTAACACTGCTGCAGACAGTAAGCCAAATAAAGTAGAGACAGTGTACAAGTCCATCATGAGGATTGTACCCCAGCCAGGTAAATGCTCTCTTTTCTTTCCCTCCCTACATACACACACATACAGAACCTCTATAGAATCTTGTTTTCATGCAGTCTAGACCCTAAAAATGGCATATCTTATGGTGTGGTAACAGTTATTACAAGTATAAAAGTAGCCCAAAATAATATACAATCTACTTGACTTAATTCAACCTGTGTATAACCGATTATAGAGTTTAAATGATGAAATAGTATGAAACCGTTTTTTTCTTACTTAAAACTACAATTTAACCGACAGTTTCCTGGTTTTACTCTGATGTCTTTATTTGTGTTTGGAATGCTTGAAATATGTTGATATCAATTTATGAATCCAGCTCTATTCTGAAGAAATTGTATGGTAATGAGAGAATTTTGGAGTTTTGAGGGAATGTGGTTTGTATTACAAATTTTAACCAGATGTTTTAAGGATTTTACTTGTATTACCTTTATCTTTTATTTTTTTTACCTTTTACAGAATTTTAATATCTTTATCCTTTATATTCTATCTTGTTGTACTTCATGCTTACATTTATTTTTGAATGGTTTATCTTCCTAGGGTTTTTGTGCAATTCTTTATATTTACATTTTTTAAATTTACTTTTAGATGGCACCATATAGCCACAATTGTGTTGAGGTGCCATTACACGCTACTACATAAATACATACATACTACATAATTTTCTAAGTCATGTGACATTGTAGTTGAGTTGACGTGGTCAATCTAGAAGGGTTTTGAGGGTTAAGTCAAACCCTCGTTTCTCTAGTTAAAATTAGTATGCTTTTCAGTAAAAATACAGAAAGTTGCCTCTATAGGCAGAATGAATCCACCCTTTTCTCATAATCAAACCTCTGCAGAAAAAAATCTTGGATCTGCCCCAGAGTTGCTATTTTACGCCTTTTGATGATGTGTGATCCAACCTAATGTTAAGGTACAATCAGTGTTACTCTTATCTTAACACTATAAGAATCATGATTTAAATTAGCAGTTTCTCACCTGCATAAGTATGGTAAATGGATATAAAATACAAACACTTTAAATGCAACTAATTTAAATTCAACATACTTTGCTGATGAACAAGAGTAGTCTGTAACATAGATACAAAAATGGATGGATGGAAGGATATATGTTGTTTATTTGTACTATTTAGGAATGAGCAAATGGACTGACAAAAATATATACCTGTACTTTAGATTTTGGGAACCGCTTAATACAATATAACAATAACATTAATCCAGGATCATATTTTGTTACATTTATTTACCTAGCATTTTGCTCAATACAACACTGGTAATTTGTTTCAGTTGGAGCAAGCAGGCTCTATCATTATATTTACACTGTACTTTGTTTCAGTGGTTGTAGTTACAACAGGGTATTTTGATGAAGATGGAAAAGTGTGGAACAAGAGAGGAATGACTTGTACATCATTCACTAATGTGTCCTTCCAGCCACCCATACTTTCAATGTGCCTCAAAATACCAAGGTTAGATAAATCTCCCAAAAGGTCATGTTTAATGCTTCACTTCACAGTTGAATAAAAACACAGAAGTCTGGCAGGTACTATAAATGATTTTCAGGGTCATTGCCCATTAAGTACAGTAGAACATTGATTATTCAAGCTCTTTATGCATGGTATGGATAAATGGGAGTTAGGATGATCTAATTTGTATCTATATATCACACAAATGTTTTAGGGGACATGGTGTGTTAAGATTTTTTGTTGTTGTTGAATAATTAAGGTTCGGCTTTAGAAAAAGAAAAGAAAGAAAAAAGAACATGTAAAATACCACAAATTTTGTACAGCTAAAATACATTATATTCCATATTGTTTTATGTTCATTTTTCATTCAGTTGCATGTCTGGAGAAATGAATGATCATCTGCTGCTGATATTCGATTTGTATTACACATTCCTATAAAGAACTATCTTCTGCTACTTACTGCTGTATTCATCCTGTAAAGAATTTTACAAGTTATTATAAATTGGATTACTTTCTTGCAGCCAAATGAATGACCTCCTGTTAAGGACACAGCAATTTGCAGTACATGTTCTAGCCAATCATCAGGTAGTATCATCCTTGTACTTTTGTAATTCTGTGCTAATGAGAGCTATTCATCCATAGGTCATCTAAATACATTGTTTTAAACAATCATGTTCATTTTACTTTTCTTGTATTGGGGTTATGTTGGGGTATTGACATTTAAATAACAAGGCCCACAGTACTTGGATTCTTAAGGAAAATTAATATATTAGTTGATATCAGACTCAGCATCTTGGTAACTACTTCAACCTGTGGTTGCACTTGGTCTGAATACCCTCAAGTCAGAAATTTTCTTGACTGGGTCTGTTTTAGAACTGGAAATTTAAGGGTGAAATTCCCCCCCCCCCCCCCTCCATTAGCAAAAAAGGGAAACTTTTCTGAATATAGCAGGGATTTAATGAAGAAATAAAGTTAGGGCTTGAAATAGTAATATAAATATTCCCCCAAATCTGTATTGGTATTACCAACACAGGTTTGGGGATTGATTTATCGGACTCTGCTTCAAAATGTAATGTTTGATTTGTGTGCATTCAGGTTCTTTTTTTGTGTGATTTTTTAGAAATTAGTGTGAATCCTTCAATTGCAGGTCCTAGAAAACACCATGTCTTGAATCTGTAAATATTTCAAAAATTCATGATTTCTAACATACCTGATAATGTAAAGCATTTTCTTGTTTGTTGAACATCAAAATTTGCATTAGTAAAATCTACAACATCCTTTCAGAAATATACCACAATTGTGAAGAGACCACACTGAACTCAAATTTTGGGGTGAAGTGACTTCTCTCCCCAATCAGAATAGGGTAAAGTGGTGGGAAAATAGGGAGAAGTGTGTAGAGAGGTCAAAATTTTGAATGTTTGAAACAGTCATTTAAAACAGACCTTTTTACTAATCCTTTGAACCATATGATATAAAATCAAAAGAAATACTTATTGAAGTTATTGAAAATTTTAAATTTTTTCTTAGTTTGCTTCTTCAAAATTGTTACATGACTCCTTTTGCAAAAGACAGTAACCTCGAAAATAGGTTACTGTCCGAAATGGCTGACAGATATTGAGGTACGGAGTCTCTTCCCACTTTCACAGGATGAAATATGAAATAAGTTTATTTACCTTTACTAGTAACCAGCCAATAAACCTACACAGAGTAATAATTTGCTGACGATTGGGCTAAAAATGCATGGAATTTCACTCAGTTCATCAAGCTTCATGTGTAAATTTTCAGCAGGAATCTCATAGATTGAAACATATGCAAACATAATTAATCCTTATATTAGCACAAAAGTTGATCAAAACGCAAGAAAAATACTCTTTTACAGTGCTCTTTGAACAGAAAAAAAGACAGAGTTGATATTGTTCTCAAAATGCAGAAGCTTTCAGTGGCAAAAAGGGAGGGGTGAGGTGAGATCATCTAGAGTCGTGGCAAAGTCAACTTCGCTTTCTCTTTGTATCTGGGTGAAATGACAGTCACTGAGGCAACTGTTTTACCTGAATTGCCCTCTAGCATGGACCCTAATTATGACATTACTACTCTCCCAACAACATAGTTTCACAGATAATTATATTTTCTATTATTTTTTACAAAATTTTGCCTAGTGTGTTAGAATGGGGATAATGGTCTAGGATTTGAGGATACTAATGATAGTTTTATATAGTTTTACTGCCATAAATGTCCATTTTACCAGTTTTTCTGATATATCACTAGTAAAACTCAATTTATGACAGTAAAAATGTCATTAAGAACCTCAGATATTCTAATACAAGACTGTTATCCCATAGTATATTCTGGAAGCAAAGTTTTAAAACCCTTAATTCTGTTGCAGAGTACCTTAAATCAGAGTACCTTAAATCAGAGTTAAATTAAAATGTACAGAGGGTTTTTATAATCCTTCTTACCATCTATACTCACTTATAAGTCAAGTTCAACTGCAAACTGCACAGACCCAAATCTGCCATTGATTAATGCGGCAGCAGATCTGGCTCTCTGCAGTTTGTTAGGAGTTATCAGTAGAACAAACAACATAGATCCTGATCTGCCAGCACATTATGCAATGGCAGATCAGAGTCTGTGTTTTTTACAGTTGGACATGACTTATAAGTGATTGTAGACAGTACTTATACATTTTTTCCACATCAGTTACTGAATTCATAATCTCATCAATGCATTTTTCTATCAGATGGTGAAATCATTGAAAATAAATCGTCTGAATTTTTTTAAAATTCTGTAGGCTAGTTTTGGAATGACCTTTGCGCAGCATCCATCACATGAAGTATGTCCTTTTGAATCTATACCACATATAGAAGGGAAAGAGGTATGTGCACCTTGTCCTTTATATGTAAAAAAAACCAGTTTGTACTTAATACTTGAATCACCACTTGCCTGCTGTTATGACCAAGCTTACTCAGTACTTACTGAAGAGTTTCATTCATCATGAAAAGGTCTATAGTTAGGAAGTGATTTCTGCAATTATACATTGAAGTAAAGCAGAATTTTAGGTGTGTTATGTAATAGTTGCTATCTACTATGAAATAAGACCTAATCCTTGCATATTTTTGTGAATTTGATTTACTGATACATTTAACTGAACTCTCCATTGGTCTGTAATATATGGTTTGAATACATGTATTCAGATTTCTGTTTAAGAATTGGAACACAGGTGTAAATAACTGCTGCATTTATGAAATTATTTTCCCCGTGTGTCTTAAACACATTACTTGAACTGTACTTTAAAAACTCATAAAGTCAGTAAAAGTTTTTCAGTTTGGAAGAGAATTAGCTTGATTCATATTTCAGTATTGTCTTATGCATCTTGACTGGTCCTACTAACACAAGTTTACAGGTAGAAAATTTATATGTAACATTCTGAACAAGTATGTACAGTGAAACCCATCAAAACTGAAAATCCTTGGGACCAAATTTAACTTTCGATTTTGAGAGGTTTACGGTTTATTGAGGGTTTTGTAGATGTGAAAAAATGTCATTTTGTAAGCACTTATGTGACTTGAAAGAGAGAGAGAGTGAATGTAATTATGAGAGAACATCTGAGTATGTGTGTTTAAGAGTGCACAAATTAAGAAAGCTATTTGAGTTTTTAACATCTAATGAAAAATTAGTTGAACAACATACAGTTCTTCATCATGTAAATACAGTCCTTGTCTAAGGAAACATTTAAGAAACAAGATAATTTTATAACTTTACCTTAATTTGTTATGTATGATGTTAATATACTTAACTTTTGTCTATGATTGTAAGTTGTATGGTTATTTGAAAATACATACTTAACTTTACTTAACTTTTGTCCATGCTTGTAAGTTGTGACATGTGTCAGGTAGGCCAGTTTTTTCATAGGCATTTTGCAGTTAGACTTTTCTGACATATGTCAGGTAGGCCAGTATTTTTCCTTTAGAATTACTCATATTTTGATGTGACATAGGTCATGTAGGCATGTGTATTTATATACAGATTTTGGTAAACAAATTAATTCCTGTTTTAGAATTCCAGTTCTAAAGATCAGTCTGTAAAGAATCTATTTGAGTAATTACAGTTGTGTTGTTGAAATCAGATATAATTTGTGAGGAATTATTTGTTTACAATATTCACTGGAAATACTAAAGTGCTCATTGACTTTTGGATTAATACATGATTTTGGGATTTATGTGAACTCATTCAAATACATTCTGGATTACATCTGCGTGGTACATCATGACATTCAAGACTATTTGAATTCATTCGGAACATTTTATTAGTTTGTACTTGTGATTAGGACATTTAGGATTATTTAGAATTTGACTCACAAATTGTAAGTGTCTTTTGAATTTTCACTTTAATTATCTGGCAATAAATTGCTTGTTGATTTTACTTGATTTATTGGTTTCACTTTCTTTCTGTTACATATTTTAAGACCAAGAGTCGTAACAGTCCATTAGAATTATGAATGATAATCCGTATAATTTATAATGTTCCTATGCCAAATTCTTCTAGTTTCTTCAGTGTAGGTTTTGGCACAGATTCATACTCTTTGGTCAGACTACTTTTATCTTGTAAGGATAGTTCAATCCTGTGATGCTTAGCTGGTCATTCTGACATGACACATGAGCAAAGACGAATGACAATCATGGCTACTTAAATAGATGTATGTAATAATTTTTCTCTTTTCAAAATCAATTGAGTGAAGCAGATTTTTAGAATACTGTTTTGTTGGTCTCCGTCGGCAAAGCATCAAAAGCAAGGCAGGGTTAATAAAGCCCAGGTATTTAATTTAAAAACAAACAAAAAATGTTATATGGATCATTTATACAAAATGAATACCATCAATCACAGTTAGATAGTAAGTCGATAAACATGTTTTTTTAATGGCTTTTCTACAAGCATTTAGTTATTAATAATTTACCTTAAAAGCTGGCTCTTTTTTCATGGTGCATAGACTTAGCCTATAGTCAGCCCTAACCTGTGTTGAAACGCATGTCAGATATTGTTTTAACTTCACATGTCCTTAGGACATTTTCTCACTGATAAGCCTACTTCAGTATTTGCTAATTGTAAATAATCTGGTCCAGCGTGTGCTTGGAATTTAGCAGCTAAAATACATTTCCAAGTTTAAAGTGAGTTTTGGTTTATGGTTTTTTGTCTTCTAGTATACAATTGAAATTTGGGATTGAAATTTGTTTCAGTTTTCGGAGTAGAGGGGTTTCAGTTCACTGGGGAAAAAAATGATGCTATTAAAAAAGAAAAAAAAAAACATGTCCTCCAAAAATTTTGATCTTGAGGGGATTCCGGTATACAGAGGGTTCTGTTTTGGGGTGTTTCACTGTAGTAAGAGATTTCTTATACAATTCAAACAATCTTTGTATTCTTGGAATTTTTATATGCCCACCAAAGATTGTAGTTTATAATGTTATGATGTCTATATGTATATCTGTACATCCATCCATCTGTTACCTTTTTTATTTCCACACAGTAACTTTTGTTTTACACCATCTGCCTTTACCAAACTTTTTGGATGGCTTGCACTTGGGGTAAGGAATAAGCCTGTTGATTTTGTGGTGAAAAGGTCCCAAGTTCGAAATCACTTTTACTGAATGAAGAAAATGGTTTCTGCACAGTAAATGTGTCACATTTCTGGACAAAACTTTGCCGATAAGCTTGCACATAGAGAATGGAAGAAGCCTAATAATTTTGGTGTCAAAAGTAAAGGTCACTGTGGGTGAAAACTGAAAAATACTTTCTGCATGAAAACTTCAGTTCTTGACCATGTACCTTCACCAAAGTCTTTGGCTGGCTTACACTTAGGGTTGGAAAGAAGCCTATTGATTTTGGAATCAAAAGTTAAGGTCATTGTGACTGAAAGAAGAAAATTGGTCTTCACATAATAACTTTTGTTCTAGACCACATACCTTGACCAAAGTTTGTGAAAGGCTTGCACTTAAGTAAGAAAGAGACCTATTGATTTGTTGGTCAAAAGGTCAAATGTCAAGGTCATTGTGACTCAGAGAAAATGGGTTTTGTGCAATAACTTTAGTTCTAGAGTAAGTTCCTTGACCAAACTTTGTGAATGGCTTGCACATAGGGTAGGAAAGAAACCTATATATTTTGGTGTCTGAAGGTCAGAGGTCATGGCCATGGTAAGTCCGATAAAAAAATAATGGTTTCTGCACAGTATTTTTACTTCAGGACAACACACCTTGACCAAAGGTCAAGGTCATTGAGACCCATTGGTCAGTAATATCCAGAGTCATCCATGACCTACTAGTGACTACATAAATGACTACTAACACAAAGTGGGCATATAATATACTATTGTACTCTTGTTATAAATGAATTCTATGTAATTATACTCTTATTGACTCTTGGTCTTACCTTTTTTACAGGAAAAATTAAATGACTGAAATGTACTGATTTGGTATCTGGCATCACAAGCAATCAGTCTAAGATAGCCTTTATTTTTACTTTTTTGTGTATTTGTTATAGAAGGTGTGCACAGATGCAATTTGTATTATACATTCATGTAAATTGCCTAACAAATACTTCCCTTTGCAATACATATATAGGGTGTACCCCTAATCCTAGGCTCCTGTGCAATACTCCAGTGTAAGGCCCACTCCATGCACACTGTGGGAGATCACAATGTGTGGTACGGCTTTATCGAGGAAGCTGAAATGTCTTATAGTGTCAAGAATCCACTACTGTACTACACCAGGTAACTTTCCAGCAGTTTGATTTCTTTTAGGTTCATAACTACTAATACATGAGTCTTCCTGAAAAAAATGAATGTTTAAGTCTTCTTTGCTTAAATTATAAGACATATATACCTGACCTTCATTTGTAGAGAAATGCATCTTTGTATGCACATGGATATTTAATAGTACTACCCCATGATGAAAAATATAGGTCAGTGTGACCTTTGTTCCTCACTTGTGGGTAAACAACTTTGTCTTTCCAAGTACTTTGGAGAAGTTATTGCAACTTTAACTCCAATCAGAGTAAAATAGATTTATTTACAAAAATAAGAACTTTTCAATGTTAATGAGGCAAGTTACCATATATATTCATGTATAACTGCAAATTGCATAGACCCAGATCTGCTCTCACATAATGTGCCAGCAGATCTGAGTCTATGCAGTTTGTTAAGATCAATAGGTAGAACAAACAACAAAGACCCTGATATGCAGGTGTATTATGCAACAGCAGGTCAGGGTATATGTCTTTTGCTGTTAGACCCGACTTATATGCGAGTATATACACTATGCAATTTTCGCCAGTAACATTTTTAAGTAAAGCAAAGTCTTTACAGGTATTTGATGAATATAATCTCAGTTTCCTGATTATAAGACCTAGAATTTATTAAGCTGGTTTCATAATACAAAACAAGCTGCGTAAAGTTATGTAGTGTGTTTTATTAGCTTACCTGGCCATAAAACCAAGTGAGCTTATGGTAACATTTACTAATTTCAGTCTTTTCACAAAACCACTGAACCAGTTTCCATCAAACTTGACATTTTGGCATGAAAGTCTTTTACTTGTTTACAAATGATGCTATTCACCATCAAATAATGCTGCTGTTACTAAAAATACAAAAAATGTAATTGACTTCTTAAAAAGCACTAAAATAATTTGACATAAAACATCCAGGCATGAGAGGGCTTTCATATTTAAAAAAAAGGATGCCGAATTCCTTTAAAATGTAACCACCTTTACTAAAGTGGAAAAACCATTAAACAACCTCTTAAAAATCACTGAACAGAATTTGACCAAATTTTACAGAAAGCATCCTGACATAAAGGTCTAAAAAATTTATACAAATAATGTCAGACCACCATCAGATATGACCGCTGTTACTAATAATTTAAAAAACTTTCAGCGGTTTCTTCTCAGAAACCTTGAAAAGAATTTGACCCACCTGACAGAAAGCATCCCGGGCTTGAAGGCCTTTAAAATGTATACATTGATGCCTATTTGCCATATTCCACCATTATTGCAAATGGGAAAACCTTTAAATGACTTTTTAAAAAAACTCATTGAATAATATTTGAACAAATTTGTCAGAAAGCATCCTGTCATGAAGGCCTTTAAATTGTACACAGATGCTGCCGATATGCTATCCAATATAGCTGCTGTTGCTTAAAATAGAAAATAAACTTTAATTGACTTTTTCTCAAAATTAAAACAAACAGCAAACCAGAATTTGATTCAATTTACAAGAAAGCATCTTGTCAAGAAAGCTTTTCAGATTTATACAAATGATGCTGATCTGCCATCAGATTTTGTTGCCATTAAAAATTAAAAATTTAAATTGCATTTTTTCTCCATAAAACTGCTGAACAGAATTTGAACAAATCTGACAGAAAGTATATTGGCATGAAGGCCTTTCAATTTTATACAAATGATGCTGATCCACTTTTCAATATGGCCTTGCTTGGTAAAAATAGAAAACCTTTAAATTACTTATTCTAAAAACAGTCAAAAGAAGCTGACATAATTTCATGTTTGCATAATTGATGTCAATTCACCATCCAGTATGGCTGCCATTACTAAAAAACTGAAATACAATTTGAAATGTTGGAAAGCATCGTACTAACCCAGATTTCTTGACCAACAACCTTTGCATTTGGCTTTTAGGTAGATATCAGCCAGGTGAGCAATCTCATGTTCACTTGGTCTTCTTGTAAATTTCACACCTAATGAATACTCATACAAGATCCTTTTACAATCTAACATCATTAATATAGATCTTTCCGGTCAGTGGGAGATGAGATTTTCCTGAAGGCTTTTGAAGATGCCACTCTTCCCTTTGAGGACTGGACCCACAAAGCTCATCTGAGAATGGCTTGGAATTATATCCATGAACTGGGCCTGGAAGGAGCAGAGCCTAGAATAAAGTATGATTCAGCTTAAACAACCTCTCTAGATTAACTCTCTTCCCTCTCACCTACCATACAATTTTATCTCAAAATTTGTCCTTGGCTTGATTAATATAATTTTGATCATGTGTGTGTGGATATAGGTCTGCACATGCAGGGAGGGTTATTTTTCTCACCTACTTCCAATTACAGCTTTCAGTATATAATTTTGAAAACATGAACAAAAGCAACCATTCATGGGTCTTTTGGTGCTTCTGGTCGTAGATGAGAAGAGCTTATGTGATGTCCTGTTGTCTGTCAGCCACAAGTTTGTTATTGCTACTCCTTTTAAACTGATCGTAGGGTTGCCATGAAACTTTACACAGACATTCATCCCAAGGTCTAGTTGGTCCTAACTGAAAATGGTGCTGCTTGGACAGTCAATATGGCCACCACAGTGGCCATTTTGAAAATCATGTTATCACAACTTCTCCTGAATGGATGGTTATAACAACATGAAGTTTTCACTAAAAGGCTTCTTATGATGTCTGGTTGGTCCTAAATGAAAATGGTGCAGATCTGACAGCCAATATGGCAACCATGGTGGTCATCTTGAAAATCATATTAACGACAGCCATATTGAAAATCTTGTCACTATTCCTTCTAAATAGAAAGTCATATCGACATGGGGTAGACACCAGAAGACATTTTATGAAATCTAATGGGCCTAAATGAAAATGGTGCCAAAATGACCTTCAACATGGTCACCATGGTGGCTGCCTTGAAAATGTTGTTATTGCTACTCTATCAGGATGGATGCTCATATTCACATAGGGTTTTCACCAAACAACTTCTAATGATGTCTAGTTGGTCCTAAATGAAAGTGGTGCCAATCTGACATCCAATATAGCCACCTTGACAACCATCTTGAAAATCTTGTTATAAATATGTCTCCTTAACAGAAAATCAAATCAAAATGGAGTTTTCATCAGAAGTCTTCTTACGGTGTCTAGTTGGTTGTAAATGAAAATGATGTCAATCTGACATCCAGTATGGTCATCATGGCAGCCATCTTGAAAGTCTTGTTATCACTGCTCCTCCAGAATATGGTCATATTGAAATGGGATTTTCACCAATACACTTCTTATGATATCTAATTGGACCTAAATGAAAGTGATGCTGGTATTACATCCAATATAGCTGCTATGTTGGCCATCTTGAAAACGTTATTGTTACTCCTTCAGAATGGATGGTCATATCGACAAAGAGTTTTCACCAAAAGACTTCTTATGAAGTCTGATTGATCCAAAATGAAAATGGTGCCAATCTTGCAGCCAATATGGCCACCTAGGTGGCCATCTTGAAAATCTTGTTATTGCTCGAGAATATCGGAGATGGTTTCAACTCTCTGCAGTTAAAATGTAGAAATTATCTTATCATGGATTCCTGGAAATTCTTTTGCCAGTAGAGCATCAAGCCCATCAAGAGACTGTTGTTTATAATTTACCTCTGAAGTTCAGGAAGTGAAAATGGCAATCTTCTGTGAGATGCACATCAGAAGTAAGGCCTAGCTGTGTTCTCTCAAACCCAAATCAACCCCATCATTCAGATATCAAAATAAAGAAATTTTTTTACATTCTTTAAACCTACACTAAGATATACACATTTCTCTTTTCATGACAAGGTACAGAAAATCAGGAGGATACCTTTTCTTAAAATATATAACCCAGTGGAAAAATGCAAAACATGGGAGTGGAATCATAGGTGTTCCTATATTACAATGACACTGAGCCAGCCTCCAAAATGGCTGCCTTGATGACTGATGATTACCCTGAAAAACTTTATATGGCTGCTTTTCCTGAATGGGTGGTCATATCAACATTGGGGGTTTTCACCAAAACATTATTATAGCATTATGTGATTCTGAATGAAAATGATGCTCATCTGATCTCCAAAATGGCACCGTAGAGGTCATCTTGAATATTTTGTTCTCACTGCTTCTCTTGCACGAATGGTGGCACTGACAAACACTTCTTGCATTAATGGTGGCATTGACAAACACTTCTTGCAGTATTTAGTTGGTTATGAATGAAAATTGTGCGGATCTAACCACCAATATATCCACACTTGTGTGAAGGAGTTTAAAAACCAGACCTAATTCATCTTGAGGTCGAGTCAAAGGTCATTGCTTGCATTTTTGTAATTAATTGAGCTTATGAACACAGTGTCTTGTACTTATACAATTGAGTTTTGAGCATACTTTGTAGTTAGTTGCATTCTAATAAACAAGTTAATAGTCAGCACTCTGACATTGATTTTAAGATCAGAGGTCTTGACTTAGGTTTTTAGCTGTACTGGCTTATGAACATTGATAACACAAACAAGTATGAATGGATTTTCAACAAACCCAGTATGTGGATATATCCGAAGAATACAAAAAAGATGCCACTTAAGTAACTTTGGGGTGTGTGTGTCTTTTCACCAATAATAATAATGTTAGATTTTAACCCAACTTAGCATGTGGGTGTCTCTTGACATTGTCCGAGATAAATTTAGTAATCCTCTATCCATGGTATCAGTTTCAATGTCAAAGGCCATGACAATGAATTTTGTACTGCACTTAACAGGTATTCTGTGAACATGTTAACACAAACACATAAGAAAATATTTTTATTACTAAATTTGGTATATTGGAGTTTCTCAGGAGTATCAGAGATGGTTTCAATACTCAGCAGTTAAAAGATTAAAAGGACAGAAAAAACAGGCTTATTATGGATTTCTGGAGAAAAAAAAACATTTGGTCACATCTGTCCCTTCTAGGGACTCATTTTGAGTAAAGATGTGCTCCTGGTGTTTCTTTCTAGGTTAATTATTTTACAATACCCTGATCAGTGGCAAAGAGTAAATATTCCTCTCACAGTGAGCTTAACATCTGGCACTAGCCAGTTCTGAACCACTTGGTGATGGCAGAAAGGACAACGGCTTGAAGATGTTGTTTTTGTATGATTATTCTCTATAAATCTTTCTTATAAATCATAATCATACAAAGACATCGACTTCAGATCTTTGTGCCACTGAGTGGAATTATTACATATGTTGACTCTGCCAAGTAGTTATCAGATCAACTGTCACTAACATCCAACAGACTTGTCGGCAGCTCATTTTATTGATGTTGCATCATAGTAATCAAACTTATCGTGAAACATAGCCCTCGAGCTTTGGTAGTGTGACTGAGATGTGACTTTGGGACACTTGTCTATCCAAAACTAAAATTTTGTTGTCACAGGCTAATAGTCCGAGGATTTTTCAACCCCTGCCATAGTATAGAGGGTACCTGCAGCAGACAACGTGTCACATTGTCAGTGGTTTTAGTGTAACTTGATTAACCAGTAAAAAAAACATTGATATCAATTAAGGCTGCAATTGTTACTGTAATTTATACACATGTACACAGGATATAAATTATGCCATTTAATCGAACTGATTGGAAACACATGTTTTCCCTCAATCTTCACGTTCAGTTTACATATGACAGCTATTTATATGTAAGCCATTGACAATTTGCATGCTGTGCTTCAATCAACTTTGACTGTTTCATTTCCTATACATCTTTTACCTCTTATTATAGCAGGATTTTTTGTAAGGCATGTATTTGTTGAATGTATCTGACAAGTTCGGCAAAACCTACTAGCATCATTGTGATATTATTTCATACTCCTATACATATATGTACATAATGAAAAAATTGATAATACAACTGGACATTCTGCCTGGACATGCTAATAGGATGCTTTTGTCGGACATGCAGTTACTAAGAAACTTCAGTGGTTTTTAAACTTTAAGTAGTGTTTCTTTAAATAAAATGTTGCTGATCAAAGGTTCTGTTAATGAACACGTTTTTCAATGGTAAATAATGTACTGGTAGTTCAAAGAAATTTTTTGTCAGCAAGATCAGTTAATCACCCTGATGTGTAATGTTGTGTAATGTTCGATACAACCAATTCTCATCAACTTTGGCTTTTTTCCTAGCGATGCCACATTTGATGTGAAAATCATATATACTTTAAGAAAAGAATTAACAGAAAAATTATACAAAACAGTCTTCTTAAACAGAGATGTGGAAATATATCATTTAATTCTAATGGGTAGTTCCTGCATCACGGACAGTCACATGTTCATTTACACAGTTACCAATTTTGTCAGTGTTTACAGGAAGTAAACTAAACCATGCCATTTACACATGTAAACATTGCAACCTTACTATCAATGTCTTAGTTGAATTATTGATGAATAAAATAATGAAAGACGAGACTTTTCTTGGTTAATGATCTGTTATAGTAAATAGTATAGGGATATTGTACTGGTTAGTGGTTGTTATAGTAAATAGTATAGGGATATTGTACTGGTTAGTGGTTGTTATAGTAAATAGTGTAGGGATATTGTACTGGTTAGTGGTGGTTATAGTAAATAGAATAGGGATATTTTACTGGTTAGTGGTGGTTATAGTAAATAGTATAGGGATATTGTACTGGTTAGTGGTTGTTATAGTAAATAGTGTAGGGATATTGTACTGGTTAGTGGTGATTATAGTAAATAGAATAGGGATATTTTACTGGTTAGTGGTGGTTCATAGATAGACGAATCCAGTCATACAAGGTGGGATTTATGAACAGCAGTGATGCTATTTGATCTACTTCTTAATATTTCTTTTGAAGTACTATTTCTGATTCAGATTTTAAAAACATGTAACCTTCAAATTAAAACCTTATTGCACCTAAATAAAAACTGTACAGGCTATATATAACATGTCAAATTTAAATACTTTGAGTAAGGCTTCTGTTGAATCTAAAGGGGCTGGATTTGGATACCCTGCCAGATTTGGATACCCTGCCAGATTTGGGTATCCTGCCAGATTTGGGTACAGTGACATTATGTTTGCATAGTGATGGACACTGAATGGTCATAGTAATTTAGGTATATCAGTATCCATTTTTCTAAATTGTACATGAATATTTTAATAGAAGGTGTAATTTGTATCGGTTTGCATGTGACCTTTATGATTTACCTCATGTATTGGCAAGACAGGAAATCCAATCCAGATATTGTCTAGGCTGTTATTACTGGTTACTGATGGTGTAAAAACAAAATAGAGATTGGTAGGCACACATAATGAATAGTTTTCAGATCTGCCACCAAGCAGAAATGATGTCTGTAATCTTTAAAATGTTCCAGGCTGGCCACACAGATGTTGCAAAAAAACTCTGCACTTTTGTCTGCATTTAAGATAGAAATCCACATTTCTATAAAATCTATCAGGATCTCCGTAGAAATAGCACAGAAGATCACGATATTTACAATTTCTGTGGTATTTTTTCATAATTCAGTCCTTAGCATGCTCTTTTTTTATTACTAAAAAAATATATAAATAGAAATTTGAGCCATAATGTAAGATCTTGAAAGAAATATGAAGTTAAATAATTAATTTAAAATATTTAAGAAAATCCGCACCCTTGTTTTATCTGTCCATATTTCTGCAACTGTGACAAACCCACATAATGCAAAAAAATCAGTACATGTGGTCAGCCTGATATTTTTTCCCAAAATAACGAGCTAAACACAGGACAGCATATACCTATATAATTATAACTTCACTTTGAGGACTAGACCAACAAAGCTCACTTGAGAATGGCCTAGAATTATATTATAAAAATCCCCATTGTGACCATCTCGGAATAAAATATCACTCTCTTATGGCAAACATGTTTGTTTGGTCCCAGATATTATGTAAAAGAATAAATTTATCCTCTAAAAAAAGATGACACACACCCAAATTTAAGGGACTGAACATTTAATTTTCAACAGGGGGGCCTGAGATTTTCTTTTGAATTGGGATATTTTTGTATTCTTTCACCTCAAGAAATTTTTTTTTCTTCAACAAATGTAGTGGATATAATTAGTTCTTTTTTTCTGCAAATCAGAGGAAGAATATTTTTGTCAAAGCTATTTGGGGGCTGGACATTAAAAAAAAACAACCTAGGCCCCCCACATCACATTCCTTCTCCTGCAAAAATTAAATGGATTATATATATTTATATATGATTCCAGATTATACTCTTTGATATATATATATATATATATATATATATATATATATATATATATATATATATATACCCATAAATATGGACAGATAAAACAAGGGTGTGGATTTTCTTAAATATATTTGATAGACATATATATATATATATATATATATATATATATATATATATATATATATATAAAATTGGTAATGGTGCAAATACAAAAAAGTTTCCAACGTTTGGAGTTAATGAAGCTCTTCGTCAGGGGAAGAAAGAACTTATATCCACAAAACAAACAATAAACACAAATGTCAAGTAAAAACCTGGACTATTGCATGTTTGAATGATGAGGAATGTAAAAACAAGTGTTAAATAATGGAAAAAAGAAAGAATAACTAATTGAAAACCTCTTTCTGCTAGCCACCTCCATAAATTGGCCAAACTGTTTTGGTCCCACCTGTGTCCAGTTGAAAAAAAAGTGGTTGTGGTGAAGAGTTAAGGACATCAAAGAGTATAATCTTGAATCATGAAAGCTTTTTAAATCTTATTTGAATTACATTCAATCTTAGTGCACATAATATTACTTTGATAAATTACACAGACAAATTAGAAGCAATTAGGAAACTATTAGCAAATTGGTTATTTAGAAATCTTTATCTAGTACTTACAATTTACAGTGATAAAATCTTTGGCTTTGGCCATACTTGTTCATTGCTTCACACTATTATCTGACCTTCCTAAAGATATGATTCATTAGCTTCAGGATATTCTTCTTAATTTTCCTTTGGAGTGGAAAGGGTGATACAGTAAAGCAATGCATTCTTGTAAATGATTATCGAGATGGTGGGTTAAAATGCCCCATATTCAATCTTTTTGTCAAGTACTCAAACTCTTATAGATTAAAAATTGACTCACCCTCTGAATTATGCTCCCTGGAAACCTCTTATAACCTATTTGTGTATTGTATAAGTTACCTCCAATTCTGGCAAGGGATTGCCTCTCCATTGTAGGTAATTTACTATACAGTAAAGAGCTGCATGAGCACTTTCATGCGTTTAAGCTGAAAGTAAAGAAAATATTTTTGAATAAATTCATGTAAAATCATGTGTTTATATAAAATAGAACCATGTAGTGCTTTTTTAAAAATGTTTGTCATAACTATTATCAGCTGAAAATGAATAACGAGTTCTTATGTTTTTATTATGCATAATTATCAAAATACCTACCGTGGGAAGGTAACTCATTGATAGAAAGGGAAACAAGCTATCTGATGCTAAAAGAGTAAATAATCCTCTTTTTAAAGGAACAAAAAATATTCCACAATCTGTTTGGGCAGAATGTTTTTCTTACATGTTCTGAACTGGATACTCCACCACAACCCCTGAAAATATCTTTTCCATGCCACAGTGGCACAATAAGTATATTACAATAAATGGTACAACTGTATTTTATAAAAACTGGTGTACAAAGTTTATTTTCTCTGTTAATGATACAGTAAAACCTGTCTTGAGCGACCTCTGCTATGAGCGACCACCGCCTGTCATTTACAACCATAATCGTAATGTACAGATCGATTTTATTATATAAAAGCACTGTCGTGAGCAGAAAGTGACCAGCGACCAAGATTTCTTGGTAAAATATACATTTCGATACTGCTATGAGTGACTTCATCACAAAAAAAGAGATAAACACCATTAACATTTACTTAATCCTTTGTAACCACAATTGCTTAAAAAGTAAAGACTTATAAACAAAATCAAAAACAAAATAAATTAGGCTGGCTACCGCTTTCTTAAATTTTACAGGTCATGCATGTAGTGTTAAATGTTATAGATGATAAACCAGACTAGAGTACATGCAGATTGTTCATTCAGAATTACCTCAGCTATATCTGCGAGACTAAAGTGTGATCCATAGGATTGACCGCGAAGTTGCAAATGGCAGATTGTTCTAAAATAACACTGCCATGAACGACCCTATCGTCAGAACTGAGACAAAGACCACTGACCTTTATTTAATCCTTTGTGACAAAGACTGCTTAAAAAGTAAAGACTGTTTTTAAAAAAAAAAAAAAATTAGGCTTGCTACCGGTTTACTAAATTTTAAATGTCATACATGCAGTGTCCTGTTTTATAGACTGTAAACCAAACTAAAGTACATGTCACTAACTGCCATTCTAGTGTCGAAGTCATTGTAGCAGTCGCTTACCTCGTTTGTCTTTAGAGTTAATCCATAATGTCCGGTGTGAATGATATCTTTGTCTTTGTCTTTAATACCAGTAAGTGAGAATCGTTTTCCAGATTCGATTGTCATTGTTAAAGGGTTGTGTTGTTTGTTGCTTTTTTAAGTTACAATGATTATAGCCCACACACCAAGCCGTCATCTGTTTACCTTAGTGCAGCTAGTTACGCCCTTTGCCTATAGAGTTAATCCCTTTATGTCGTTGGTGAATTAAGCCTTTGACTTTTGTCTCTAAATAAATTTATTCTGTTTCTTGGTGAGTTAATTATGTCTTTTTATTTCATTCATTGGTATATATATATTGTATATGTATTCCATATTTCCCCTAAGCCTGACCAAAACCGCTACAGTCATTATTACAATTAATCACTGATAATATTAACACATAGCAGCTTAATAACAATGGCAGAACCTCCAATGAAAAAGAGACAAATTCTAACACTGGAGAAAAGAATTAATGTAATTGAAAAAGTGAAAAAGGAGAGACTGCTAGACAAATAGCAGCCAGTTTAAACATCGGTAAAACTCAAATTCAGGGTGTTACAAAAGACAAGGAGTCAGTTAGAAAGGAATTCATGTGCTAATACATGTACATGTGATCTTCAAATATAAATGTGATTCATGTTTAATGATAGATGTATGTCTTTATTGCTACATAAAATTATTTTCAGATGAATGCATGATATATTTTAACAAGAACTATGAACAAAGAATTCAATAAATGTACAGTGATTTTCATTATTTTTCCTTCTTAAACAGTGCAGAATTTTGCAATTGGAAACTGGTCTTTTTGTACAGACCTGTTAAGAGAGACCACCTGTCTTGAGAGACCACTTATTGTTGGCAGAAGGGGTGGTCTCAAGACAAGTTTTACTGTATAGTCAGTGGTTACTTTATTGTTTATGCAGAATTCAAGCAAAATTATAATATCAATTTATCTTTTATGAAATTGTATGGAATTCTTGATTCTATACGCAGGCTCGGAAGAACATTATAAAAAAATAAACAAAAACTAAAAATATTTTGAAATACTAAGAAAACATCAAAAAGGATCAAAGCCTTTCGATTAGATACTCATAGATAAATTAATAGAGAATTACCTTTTAAAGTCCAGAACAAATGAAATGTTCTTTAAAATCAGAATTACCAATACCATGATTGGAAATTGATAAAAAAAATTACTACCTTTCAGAGTTACAGATGATACAGGGCTCCTAAGTTTTCAGTTTAAAATCTTTCATCATATAGTGTATGTCAGCAATATGTCTTTTCACATTATGTAATGAGCAGTCAGAAACATTGATTCTGTTATTTTTTTATTGTCCAATTGTCCTGTTGTAACAGCAATATTAATTAATTTCACGTCACTACTGAGTGATAAATGTGGTATGTAAGTAGACTTAACTGTTAATAATATCCTATTTGGTTTTAGAATTCCTCCAGAATATGTTATTATGAATTTTATGTTTGTTATTGATTAAGAAATATACTCTTGTTTGAAAAAGAAATTGTATTCCTACTTTCCATAGTTGCATAGAAAATGTCAAGTTGTATTGAACTATATTCTTCATATCTTTACTCCTAGGAGAAAACACATTTGCAATTACACGGTATAGAAAATAATATAGTCATATTAAAAGAGAAATATATATATATGATAATATGAAGTAAATTTACATGGAGAATGAATATTATCACACAGGTTAGAGTTATATTCATCAAATATATGAGTTGGCATGTGTGTTTAGAAATTCATAGGATATGTATTGCTTTTTTCTAGCATAGAAGAATCACATCAGTTTCTCTTAACTACCATATATACTCGCGTATAATCCCATATGAACTGCAAACTGCATAGACCCAGATCTGCCATCGCATAATGTGCTGGCAGATCTGGGTCTATGCAGTTTTGTAAGGACTAATCAGTAGAACAAACAACATAGACCCTGATCTGCTGGCGCATTATATGATGGCAGATCAGGGTCTATGTTGTTTGCATTTGGACCTGGTTTATATGCGAGTATAGACGGTAGTATAAAATCTTGCATCTTTAAAGAAGTTTTTTTAGCCTGATGTCACAAAATGGTTGCATTCTAGGAAATTTAAATCCAGTTGTCAGTTAGCCTTTAATCTGTGCATAAATCATTGTTACCTTTTTTCTACATTTCTCAAGATTAAAACAAATTTTGTTATTTTTTTTACAAATAAGACTTTTTTATTTATATATTCTTCAGCTGAAAATTAATGCATGTGCTTTTATTTGTCTTTTCATTACAGATCTGGGATCAAGAAATATAACCAACAAAACAAAGATAAGGTATGCTGTATGTGATTTTAATCACCTTCCAACCAGGGTGTACAACTTTTCCAATCATTCTTAAGATCCTGTATCATACAGTTTTAAGAAAGATTTTTAAAGTTATGCATTAAAGTAAAAACAAGGTGAATGCTATACAGAAAAACAATATGAATTCAAGTAAAATTTGGTAATGGTTTGGTTTTTCATAAATACTGGTAACCTATTGATAGTGCTGCCATAGCCATTAACAATTGACCTCAGAATCCATAAAATTAGGCACCCAAGGCAGTCAGTATCTTGTCATTCATAATTGTGCACATTTGTCATGACAGCAGCTGATTATACTAAGGTCGTTACATTTCTATGATCTTTGACCTATCTGAGGAAGAGTTACTCAGTGTATGATGTTTTGGACTTGAAATTTAAGTATTGATTTTGATTATAGTGTAAGCAGACTGTGTTGCATCAGATACCTTTTTATATTATATGTCTCTGTTTTCTTGGATCAAGTCTAGAGGATTAAACAAGAGCAGTGTTTTTACCAACTCTTGCTTTCAAAATCTCACTCTTTTTGTCAGAGAAAATGTTTCTTATATTCAATTCCAAAAGTAAAACATACCTTTAAATATATACTTTTTCATGCCTGTCTAACTTTTTTCAGGTCCAGCAGGAATACCACGAGACAGTAACAATGTTTTACATACTAATAGTGACTGATGCCATCAACAGGATGCCCCAAAAGGATCATGCTTTTGAGGACTTCCTGCATCAAAATGGTCATCTACTTGATAAGGGCTTAATGTTTCAGTACTATAGCCAGGACAGAATATTTACAGAAGAAGCTCAACACAGGTACAGTAACTACCATATATACTTGCTTATAAGTGGGGTCCAGCTACAAACAACAGAGACCCTGAGCTGATGTCACATAATGTGTTGGCAGGTTAGTCCTAACTAACTGTATAGACCCAATTCTGCCAGCACATTATGTGATGGCAGATCTGGATCTGTGCAGTTGTAGTTGGATCTGACTCATAAGTGAGTATATACAGTATTTATCCCATCTTAAGCCTAGTGGGCCCAGTTTGTAAATTGTAACAGAAGTGGGGGTTGGCCTCAGAACAAGCTTTTTGATATGATAATTTGCCAAATATTTGGATGGGCATTTCATCAAGCATGGTTGTATAATAGGAGAATTATGGTTGGTTGTTAGCCTAAAACAGGAAGTATGAAGTAATTCTTATCAAAATAGTATAAAATCATTGACCTAAATATCCTGACATTGAACAGTAATTAAGTTTCTCTCTGTCCAAATTTTCATGAATATTTTGTCTGGAAAATAAGTATTTTAATTGTGAGGATTGTGTATCAATGCACCCAGCAATAAATTCAATGCTGTCGGAAGTGGTCCAAGTAAACTATACTATAGGTTGAATTATATCCTTGCTTGCCAATAAACAACACTTTTGTGATATTTTTCAGTGTTTATGTTTGCATTTCTAATCTTTGTTTTCCTTTTTGTTTGTAAAACTATGTCATTCTGTTGATCGTGTACATGTACTGCCATTGGTGATAAGTATGAACTGGATCAAAATGCTATAATTACCATACTTTCATTTCTGTAAACTCTTGGCAAGTTCATGAACCATGGCAGATATCATGTTGCTTAACCTTTCCGAGTCAAGTATTAACTGAATAAATTGATTAAAGCCCACCAAGTCTCAATCATCACCAGAAACATATCTATGAACATGACCCAGTTTATAATAATGTACACATACTACTGATTGGAGCCAGTTTTAATATTGATATTGTTTCATAACATGAAGATTATCTTTGACAACAGAATGTATCACCAGAAGGATATACATCTGTTCATATTATCTTATCTCTGAAAACCTGAAAGATAATCTATATTTTCCTTCAAAAATACTTTAAGTGATCTCAACACTTAAACTCTAATATGGCAATGATTGCCCGAAATATGTAAATGTATCAAATCGCTTAGACTGGTTCAGGAATTTAATTACAGAATACCATTATTTGTAATGATACTCTAGGTAGAAAGACAGAATCTACTACGTCCAAAATGAAATTATCATGGGGAAATCTGCCATAGAATAAAACGGATGACAAGAACGTGTGAAACTCATGTGTCAGAGATGTTAACCACTTTATCAAAAAAAAAAGTCGACCCATTTTAGCTTACTGGAAAAGGGAAAACAAAGATAATAATCCACATACTTGTTTAAACACTTTTACACAAGTTATTCTACTTTACTGAGAATGTCAATTGTCTACATCAAGTCCTCATGTATATTATTCTGAGTAATCACAAGTTGTGGAGCATGCCAACTATTTTTATTGCTATTTATTGGCAACATCTTCACTTAATCCATGCAATAATATAAAAAAATCAAAGTGGTTTCATAGTCTGATGGTTGTCTGTTCAAACACCTATTTTTTGGTACAGGTGAAACACTGCTTAAGTTTTCATTGCTACCTTTAGAAAATGTACTTGGTATCAGGAAATTGTTGTGCCATTGAAAATTATTAAAATTTTGAAAATATTGTGTCCAGGAAGTTGGAGGGACCAGATATTAAGGTTAATTATGGTATTCAGTTTTATTATCTGATCACATAGCTTTTCAACAAGAGGACAGTGTACTGTAATTTTACATATTTCTTAAATTTATTTAAAACTTGCTAGGTAATTTAGACTTTAGGCTTTTCATTGCGATCTCATCTTTTCCAAAATTAGAAGGGTGTTTTGTTCTCTTTTTTTATAGTCTCACCTGTGTAACCATGGTGAGACATGGGTATTACTTTCCAGTGCCAAAAAGTTACAACATTAAGATTCTACGTTTAGTTTTTGTGTGTCAGATATGGAGGGAGGGATGCATCATCACCTGTGTCATGGGTAAGACACTGTTCTACAGAACCCTTGTTTGGCATGATTGTTATCTATTGTTAGTCATGGGTAAAACACTGTGTTCTACAGAACTCTTGTTTGATATGATTGGCATCTATTGTTAGTCATGGGTAAGACACTGTGTTCTACAGAACCCTTGTTTGGTATGATTGTAATCTATTGTTAGTCATGGGTAAGACACTGTTCTACAGAACCCTTGTTTGGTATGATTGTAATCTATTATTAGTCATGGGTGAGACACTGTGTTCCACATAACCCATTTTTGGTATGATTGTCATCTGTTGTTAGTTATAGGTGAGACACTGTTTTACATCATAGAGATAGAAAAAGCAAACTTAAGGGATGATGGGAAAATCTCACTCAAGGTGACAAGATTTGGGCCAAGGATGAGGCTTGCAGAGGTTAGAGTTTCCAATCATGTCTGCACAGGTGGGGAAGATTCTTTTTCTCATCCACCATGTGCATTATTTGTGGCAAAGAGATTGCAGATTATGAAAAGTCTCAGTACCATTTGTATGTTACAATATGTGCATGATGACATCGCATAAGTGGCACATGACCTTTTCTAACCTTACGGTAAGATACATTTGTCTCTCCCATGAAAAAGAAGCATCTCATAAAATTGTGATTCTTACTTTTTTAAGTTGGTTATCTTGAATTACTTGTCACATTTTCATTAGAAGCACATGTGTACGAGTTTCAGCATTGTGTATTTATGTAACCAACTGTTTGCATCAAATATTTATGAAGGATTATGTTTCTTGTTTTCCATCAGGGCTAAAAAATGAATTAACTATTGGGTATATAGGAAGAGGAGAGGAACATTACACGATTGAACCAATGGATACAAATAAAATTTAAATCACCACATTGATGTGTCTCAGGGTGATCTCTGGTCTCTTTATGACTCATCATGAATGTGGTAGGAACATATGCAATTTCCATCCATCTGTCCAATTAACGTTTACATTTAGAGGAATTTTTAGGCACTGTGGTGGGGCATTTTTGTCCTATGAACACTTTTCTAGTTTTGAAAGCATGGCTTGAAATGAGGAGGAGAAAGAGGAAGAGAGGATATTTCATTTTAGCTCTTTTGGTAGCATTATGCATCTTGTCCAAAGTAAGGTCACTGGTTTCATTTTTTAAAAAGTAGAAATGTGTTAAAATTTGGGGGTGTTTTTATTTCAGCTTTGTTCCACCAGACAAGAAGGAGCTACCAGGACTGCCCTTCCTTTCCTCCAGATGATCAATACTTTACAGTAGTCATGGAATAGTCCTTTTTCTTCAGATCATTACCTCACAGTAGCGATAGATCATATGTTTTTAATCCAAATTAGAAGGGATATTCTGCCAGTTATTTACCCTATGGATTAGTATTTCATTTGTATGTTACACCTACATGAAACAGCCTTCAGGGATAATTTGTCAGCCAAAGTCTTCTTAATATAGAGTCACATACCAAATTTGTAGTCAAACAGGGGACATAACTACATAAGTTTTTTCTTCCAGAAAACGGTAAAAATAAAACAACCTTGCTCATCATAATGTAAAGCCCATACCAAATTTGATTTCAATTCATGAAATCCTTCAAAAGTCATTGACTGGAAACAAAGTTGAAGGGCAAAGTTCAAAGTTAGACAGGGGCCATAACTCTGAACTTGCTCTGTCTTTTTAATGTAAAGTCCTTCAAAAGTTATTGAGTGTAAACAACATTTAAAACGTTTAAAGTCAAACAAGGGTCATAATACCATAAAACTTTGATGGAAAACTGTGAAAATCAAACATAATATAGATCTTTTTCACATAAAACCCATGCCAAATTTGATTTAAATCCATGAAATTCTTCAAAAGTTATTGACAGGAATCAAAATAGAAGGGCAAAGTTTTAAGTCAAACAGGGACCATAATTCCATACAGTTTTGCTAAAAATGGGTGAAAATTGAATTTGACTTAGTTTTTTTTTTTTAAATTTGAAGTCCCATACTAAATTTAATTTAAATCCATAAGGTCGTTCAAAAGTTATTGAGCAGAAACAAAATTGAAGGGCAAAAGTTTGCTAGAAAACAGTGAGAACTGAACTTGACCTAGGTCTTCTTAACCTAAGGCCTCATATCAAGTCTGGGGAGCCATGATTTATCAGTTGGTGGAGCATCAGACTCGTAATCCAAGAGTCTCAGTTTTCACTACCCACCCAGTTTGGCTGCCTATGTGTCTTTGGGAAAGGACTTGGCTCCCATTACCTTGGCATGATATAGCCAATAATGTGTTAAACATTCAGTTAAAGCAAGCAACAAACCAACTGTACCAAATCTGATTTAAGTTCATAAAGTTTGTCAAAAATTGTTGGGCGGAAACAAAATTTGTGATGGGACAGAATGGGAGGGGATGGACAGAAATGGCAACATTATATGCTCCCTACATAAATATGGTGCGGGCATCAAAATTAAAAATGGCAACATTATATGCTCCCTACATAGATATGGTGGGGGCATCAAAATTTAAAATTTCAACATTATATGCTACCTACATAGATATGGTGGGGGCATCAAAATTAAAAATGGCAACATGATATGCTCCCTATGTAGATATGGTGAGGGCTTCAAAATAAAAAATGGCAACATTATATGCTCTCTACATAGATATGGTGGGAGCATCAAAATTAAAGTAAGAAACAAAGAAATGGCAACATTATATGCACCCTACGTAGATATGGTGAGGGCATCAAAATAAAAAATGGCAACATTATATGCTCCCTGCATAGATATGGTGAGGGCATCAAAATAAAAAATGGCAACATTATATGCTCCCTGCATAGATATGGTGAGGGTATCAAAATAAAAAATGGCAACATTGTATGCTCTCTACATAAATATGGTAGGGGCATCAAAATTACAGTAAGAATCACAGATACCGTGAATTCTTTATTTTCAAAAGTATTAATTTCTATGCTGTTACAAAAAAAATGATATTTTCAGTGGTACTTAAATTTGTGGATTGGGGAAGAGATGTTATTGTCTCCACAGAAGGATAATTTTTCATAGGTCTTTTAATTAGTGACTTGTAACTTAACAAACTCCATGAGAATTCATACCCCAGAAAAAAATTTGAATTCACAATAATGACTGGGTAGGAGAGGTAGCTGTCAGTAGGAAATTATTGAAGTGTATACCTACATGTATGTACATAACCATAAGATCAAGATTCATTTTAATATTTCTTGGTTGTTGAGTTATTTTACATGTATTGCTTATTTGTTTATATGTACACCTTATGTAATTCGTTTTTTCATTTTAATCATGATCATTACCTAGTCAACTTGGTAGTCACAATTTTTGTTTCTCTGATCTTTAACTTTTCAATAAAACTGTCAAATATTTAATGATGACTCTCCTACTGTACATTGGTTCCTTGCCTATCAGGGGACTGTAATATACTCCATAATTATTTGGTCCAGAGGTCAAAGTTTAAAATATTTTACATTCTAGACAGTATAAAAAAAATTATTTTGTTCTTGGACTTTTTTGTCAGTTTAAATTCAAATTTCGTGCATAAATAAGTGTATAAACACATGATAAGCATTGATGATACTTTCAAGTTTTTAGTTCTCTCTATTCAAGAAAAGGAGTTGAAAAATGAATACATGTTGCCAATGCACTTGGAAAAAAGGATCTGGACAACTGACAGGATGATGCCATCTCATAGTAAAAATGTACAAGTCATATCCATATTACTTGATATCTGTTGAGTGCATGCAGTGGGTGTGAGATGTTTTTGACTTTAAATACCATGTATACATGCTTATAAGATGGATACAACTGCAAACTTCATAGACCCAGATCTGCCATCATATAATGCGCCAGCAGATCTGGATCTGTGCAGTTTGTTAGGAGTAAACAGTAGAACAAATAACATAGACCCTGATCTTCCAGCGCTTTATGCAATCGCATTTCAGGGTCTTTGTTGTTTGCAGTTGGACCCAACTTGTAAGCGAGCATATATGATATAATCAATGATGATGTACAGTGATGCATGACTATAAAGTGACTAATAACACTATGACACTGTAAGGTGTGTATCAAGTTGCACTTTTAAGGCCCCCCCCCCCCCCATAAAAGCATTATAGTGAGTAACCAGTCTATTTGGTTTATTTGATATTTCATTTGAGAGTAAATAAACTAGTATTTTCTAGTTTTCAACAATGACTTTTTATTTTCACTTGGATATATTGTACATTCTTATAGCACCTTACAGAAATAGAAGTATGTTTTACATGAGAATGGCTTATGTAAATCAAGCAGAAATTCTTGATACTGTTTTGAAAACAGATATCCTTTTTTTTTTGTTGATAGTCATGAGATTACATGTTACTGCTCAGGGAAAATGTAATTAGCAACAGAAGTAATTTTGTTTTGTTTTTTTGTAACTATATACAATAATCTATGTGCATAATCATTAATGCTTAAGTCTGTATTTAGAAAACTGAGTGGGCTACTCTTTTTAGATTAGAGCTTCTTAAGGCCAAGTGAGCTTATGGTATGGCCCTGCATTCGTGCATCTGTCAACAATTGCTATTGTAAACTTCTCAAAAACCACTGGACCAATTTTGGCTAAATTTGGCAGAGAGCATCCTGGCATGAAGGGTTTTCATGTTTGTGCAAATTATGCTGATTCACCTGAAATATGGCCACTGTTACTAAATAAAAGAAAAACTTAAAATATCATCTATACTCGCGTATAAGCCGATACCAACTGCAAACTGCATAGACCCAGATCTGCCATATCATAATGCACGGACAGATCTGGGTATATACATTTTGTAAGGACTAATCAGTAGAACAAACAACATAGACCCTGATCTGCCGGCACATTATGCGCCGGTAGATCATGGTCCATGTTGTTTGCATTTGGACCTAGCTTATACGCGAGTATATACAGTAGCTTCTTCTCAAAAACTGCTCAACAGAATATGAAAAAATATGGCGGAGAGTTTCCTGACACAAAAGGCTTTACAATTTATTCAGATGATGCCTATCCGTCATGGCTGCCATTACTAAAACTTTTTTAAAAAACTTTCTTCTCAAAAATCACACAACAGAATATGATCATATTTGATAGAAAGCACCAAAGGTGAAGTTTGTACAAAAGATGCCTTTGCCACCTTACTAATATTAGAAGAACCTTGAAACAACTTCTTTTCAAACACTGCTCAACAGAATTTGACCAAATTTTGACAGAAAGCATGCTGGCATCAAGGGTTTTCAAATCTGTAGAAATGATGTTGACCTGCCATCAAGTATGGCAACCATTACTATAAGAAAAAATGTCATGTCAAAAACTGCTCAGCAAGATTTGACTACATTTGACAAAAACCATCCCGAGAAAAAGTGCTTTTAATTTTATACAATTGATGCCTATCCATCATCAATTAGGGCTGCCATTACTAAAAAAAAGAAAAACCTTTAAATGACCCCTCAAGAACCATGCAGCGAAAGTTTTTACAAAATTTGACAGAAAGTAACCAGATACAAAGGGCTTTCAAATTGATACAAATGATGCTGATCCAGTATCAATTATGGCCACAATTACTAAAAGGAGAAAAAGGTTTGGGGCTTTTTGTGCATTTTACGACATCCTTTAAACGATTTTTAAAATGTTCATCATAATTTTGAACAAATTTGACAGAAAGCATTGTTGCATAAAGGGCTTTCAACTTTGTACAAATGATGCTGGTTCACAATATAATATTGCCCTTGTTACTAAAAAATAGAAAAATCTTGAAATGACTTCATCTCAAAAACTGCTCAACAGAATTTGACGAACTTAGATAGAAATCATCCTGGTATAAACCCCATTCAGTATTTGACAAATAATGTTGATGTACTATCAAATATGAATGTAGATGCAAAATATAGAAAACCTTGAAACAATTGTTTTTGTAACATATGCAATCAACAGCATAGGAAGAAATGTGTACAGAAAGCACCCTATGGACCCAGATTTCATGGCCAACTGCTCTTGCATTTGGTTGTTAGGTACATGTGAGCAATCTCAGGCCCACTTAGAGCTCTTTGTTTCAGTGGATTTTAAGATCTTTTTCTAAAGTTGCAAAGCATGTATAATTAATTTATTAGACATTACTCAATTTTTATTTGTGTGATATTCGTTTTTAAGATATGTTGTAAACAGTACAAACTACAGCTCAGCATTTTATGAGCCATAATTGTTACCATTAGATGCTTGAAAAGAAAATATTTTAACATATCATACTTGATACAGTTGTAATCTACCTTGCAATATTGTGTTTAAACAAAGTGATATTTTCTCGTCTTTTAATTCAAAGGAATGTTAAATTAGTAAATAATAGTTTAGAATAACTCTCTCAAAACGATATTCTTTTCCAGCTAATAGGACAGAATTTATATATAGTATCTTCAGTTGCTGTATCATTCTAATGGATGTGAAGTATCTTCATTTGATGTATCATTCTAATGGATGTGAAGTATCTTCATTTGATGTATCATTCTAATGGATGTGAAGTATCTTCATTTGATGTATCATTCTAATGGATGTGAAATATCTTCATTTGATGTATCATTCTAATGGATGTGAGGTATCTTAAGTTGATGTATCATTCTAATGGATGTGAAACTTTATCCTTGCAAAATGCTTCAAGTGCAAGACCTTTACATGATTTTTTTAAAATTGAAAACAAACATTTTTCATATGGAGGAATCTAATTGGTCAGCTCTTGAGTAAGTTAATTTGAATAGGGTCAACTATTTTTCATTAAGCATCTGTTTTTTTCTGTAATTTAGAGCTTTTAGGCACACAAACACACATTACATACGGTGATGTAATATGTTGGAATTGGATAACATCTTTCGTCTTGCACAATTCTTGCTCATTATATTTTTGTCATCATCAGTGGTCCATACCAAAGCAAAGGTTAGCAGCCTGTACCAACAGTGTATTTTTGTGCTCACAAAGGGATGGATAGAGTTAATTTCATGTAGCTATATTGTACCCTGATACATTGCAAAGTAGTTGGTCAGGTTGTAAGCACTAATATTGAGACATTAAAAAAAAAAAAAAAAAAGTAAAAGAAGTATTCTCTTGTTTTTACTGTTTCATAGAAAGAGCATGAACCAAGGAGATATTCTACAAACTTGTAATGACATTTTAAAACAGCAGAGTGCTTAAATTTGTTGTTGTTTTAATGTCAAGAGTCCCTCAACATTTCTTGCATCAAAACTAATATATTAAAATAAAAATAAACAAAAAATTACCTTTAAAGTGTTTATTTCCAAAATATATAAGAATATGTGATAAGCAGTCATATTTCATACATATAAATTGTTATGCACCCACCATATAGCAGATAATGTTATGACATCTGTTTGTCCATCTGTTCATTTCAGATTCCACCAATCTGATTAAAAGCGAGTTTTTTTGACATAGCGGAAATCTGATGGACATTGATACAAGGTCATGTTCTGTTCACCTTTTGATTTAATTGGAACATATAATTTCTAATGATAACTCTCCCTAACATGAATTGTAGCACATATTCTGATAGGTTACTAAAATAAGTGGACTGGGAATTCCAAAGATTAGCGGAACATGAACCTTTATTGATGCCTGTCAGATCTACATATTATAAGTATATCTCAATTTAATCAGATTGCAGTTTTCACACAATAATTTAAATTCTAAATAATGAACCTTAACCAGACTTTGTGGATGTCTTGCTATTAGGGCTAGGAACAAGCTTATTGATTTGGGATCAAAAGGTCAAAGGTTTAGGTCACTTTGACTGAAAGCAAAATGGTATACACATAATAACTTTAGTTCTAGACCATCTACCTTGACCAAACTCTGTGGATAACTTGCACTTGGAGTAAGAATGACACCAGATGACTTTGTGGTGAAAGGGTCAAGCTCATTGGCCGAAAGAAGATTAACTCATCCAAGATCTCATAAACCTGAATTGACATTCAATATCTTTATGTAAAGTTCTGCTGTGGAACCAGTCTAGGGAGACGGGGGAAAATTAGGGGACATAACTTTTCTATCCAGGTGTAGGAAGCTTGAAATCAAACATATCTGAGGTCACATTCATATAAAGCATGTATCAAATTAGTTAAATCAAACAATCCTTGCTAAAGTTATGCTGCATACACCAAAGTTGAGGGCAATCAGCAGCCACAACTCCACTGAATGGTGCAAATCAAACTTATTCAGGGTCCCATTAATAACGAGAAATATGCCCATGGATTACTGATCCCCAACCACAGTGTCAGAAATGACCTTAACATAAACAATAAAGACAGGGTTGGGGTACAAAAATGAGGATTGACCAAGTTGTGTCATTTTCTCTCTGGCTGTAGTAGTGCAGAGACCTCTGAATTGACATCTGATTGGTCAATTACATACTTTATTGTTTTTACACCCAGGCTTGGCCTCACACCTGGTACAGGTAAAATTTTCTATATACAACCCTAATAAAGTTATGCTGCAGAAATAAAAATTATGAAAACAGGCAATCAAGGACCATAACCCCTTTAAATGGAGGCAAGTCCAAAAGATGGAGATATAACTCATTCAAGGTTTCATTAATATAAAGCTGCATGCCAATTTGGTTGAAATCCAACTAATGCTGTTTCAATTACTTTCAGTAAAATAACCAATTAAAAGATTACAATTTATATGATCAATTATGGTGAAATTAAGTTCTGAGCCTTTCAGACTGTTTCAGACATCAAACTATTTGAACAAGAATTGCTGTTTGTAAAACAAATCCCCATGCTTCCCCATTTTGACCTCCACCCCCAAGTTGAAGCATCTTAGGTAAAAACTGCATCAAGGGCAAATGTCATTTAGATGTGTGCATTTGTCTTTTCATATCCCATAAGTATATACATGGTTGTATAGTGATGACTCAATAGTTTCCAAGCTATGATCCAGAGGCTTAGTCCCTTGTGGGGTATGGATGGACACTGTGGCCAATGTCAGTTGCATGTAAGTGTATAATTGGTTATATGGTGGAGATTTCAATTGTTTCCAAGTTGTGACCCAGGGTCTAAGCCCCTAAGTGGTAGGAATAAACAAACATCAGGGTCAATGTCGGCTGTATGTATAAATTTGTGTTTCCATGCCCAGTAGGTTTATATATGGTCATACAGTGGGGATGTCAAAAGTTTCAAAAGTTCTGAACCAGGATCTAAGTCCCTGGAATAGGATGGATCAATATCAGTTGCATGTATAATTGTGTTTTTTCATGTCCAGTAAGTGTATATATGAGTAGAGAGTGAGATCTCGATAGTTTATGTTACGACCCAGGGGCCAAGTCCCAGGGGGATAGGCAAAGACCCTAGGGCATGATCCAGAGGTCCCAAGCAGTCTGACATAGGTTGACACATGGGTCATTCATCACACCTGCAAATTCTTACACATGTGAGACAAACAAATCTGGAATTGTTTTAAACTTTTGTAAAATCACCCCTAGCCAGAGCTACAGTGGCTAAGTGTTTAAGGCATTGGACTCATCACCAGAAGGGTCAGGTTAGATTTCCACCACTGGATCAAGCCAGATTAGCTACCATGGTGTGTCCTTGGATAAGGCACTTACTCAACTTCCCTGAGCATGATATAAACTCAAAAAAAAGTGTTACTGTGCTGTAAAACACCAAAAATCCAAACCCTATTCCCACACTCTGGGATGAGAACAACACAATCTACACCCATGGGATTATCACTGACCAAAGTTTTATGTCTCTAATTCTAATGGTGTAGGAGGAGTTAAAGGGCATTACACACACACACATATGTATGGAGGGAAAGACTGTATAATAATATCTTTTAAAGCATGAGGATAAAAATGGCCTTTGTTCCTACAATATGTTATGTAGACAAATTAAGATTATAAACTGATGGATTGGTTAGAAGAAATTGATGATCAATAATTGTAAAATGTTATCCAATACTAAACACTAAATCTAATAATCCTTTGTAATGTTATGCTGCTAAAACCAAAGAAGGATGGGCAATAGTGGTCAACAAATGTAAATGTCATGGAACATTGAAAGTGAACTCGTTCAAGGTTTTATCAGCATAAAGATGCATGCGAAATTCCGTTAAAATCAAAAATTCGTTTTAATATTATGCTGTGGAAACCCAAGTTAGAGCAACAAGCAACAGTCGTTGTTAATGTTATCCTGTGAAAACCCAAATTAGAGCAATGAGCAATTATGGTGGAAACCCAATTTAGAGCAATGAGCAACAAACATTGTTAATCTTATGCTGTGGAAACCCAAATTAGAGCAACAAGAAAATTTGTTAATGTTATGCTGTGGAAACCCAAATTAGAGCAACAAGCAAAATTGTTAATGTTATGCTGTGGAAACCCAAATTAGAGCAACAAGCAAAATTGTTAATGTTATTCTGTGGAAACCCAAATTAGAGCAACAAGAAAATTTGTTAATGTTATGCTGTGGAAACCCAAATTAGAGCAACAAGCAAAATTGTTAATGTTATGCTGTGGAAACCCAAATTAGAGCAACAAGCAAAATTGTTAATGTTATGCGGTGGAAACCCAAATTAGAGCAATGGGCAATCAGGGTCAATGAATTTTGTAAATGATGACATGTGATAATGATGGAAATCAAACTCATCCAAGGTCTTGTCAATATAAAGCAATATAAATATAAATCAAACAATCCTTGGTAAAGTTATGCTGCTGCAACCAAAGTTAGGAGGATGGTCATTCAGGACATTATTACCTGTAAACAAGAGGCCCAAGTGGGCCTGTTCACTAACCTAGTTTATATAACTTAACAGTTGACCATTTAACTAAACAGGCATATGTAGCATTATAACAACACAACCCTATGTAAACTATCTCCAAATCTTAATATATTGATTTTACCTAATTTGCTATAGTCTGCTAAAAATTCTTTCCAAAGATAAAGGCATAATTAATATGCAAGATCTTAATGATATAAAACTATTTACCAAGTTTATAAAAATTGGATGATAAATATAGTCTATAGATCTAGAGAGGTCATGAGCTCGGCTGATCAGATGCAAGATCATCTCATTAATATGAACATGTCTCATTTATTATAGAACCTGTCAAAGACAATCACGATGTGAGCTTATTTACCAAGCTGGATCAAAATCCACTTAAAATTCAGACTCCAGAGTGGTAACAACCTTAGCTTATGAGATACACGATAAGCTCATAAATATGTGTATACCTTGCTCATAATGATGATACTGTACAAAACTAATTAACAGGTCTTTTTAAAATCTGATCAGAAATATAGTTGCTAGTATTGACAAGCTCGGCCAATCGTAAACTAAAGAACCACGTCATTGATATATGTGGATGTTGCTCATAAATCAGACCCGACCTAGATCTTGATGCTACAAGCCTATTTACCAAGTTTAATCAAAATCATATGAAAAATACAGTCTCTAGAGTGGTAAAAAAAACCTCAGTCAATCAGATGCAAGATCACTTCATAAAATATTTGTATAGGTCTTGCTCATAAGTGTATTAATCCCAGATCTTGTTGATTTAAGTCTATTTATCAACTTGAATCAAAACTGGATCAGAAATTGGTTGTTTCAAAATTCTTACATTTTCTATGGATGGAATTCAGGGACTTGAGCACACATTAATAGTGCTAAAAGGTTGCCTGCTAGTCAATGTGAAATTAAGAGTACAGTGGTCGCCCTTGGAATAGAGGAATTTGACAATTGCCAGTAACTACTGCGGAGGATGTGCACACTCTTTCTAGGATGTAACTGCGGAGAGGGTTTGGGAGGATGTGCCCATATTATCATGGGTAAGTATTATCAGAGAAAAATTGTACTTTAAATACTAGTTTCTTCTTCAGATGTTACCTGATCATATTATGTTAGGAGAATAGGTACAAGGAGGAGGTTGTTGCATCCCCTTGCTCTGGAATTGGCCTTGTCTCCAGGCTCCCAACAAATATGAAGCAGCTTCAAGTTTCATGTGAGATACAGTTTAGGGTTAGCACATAGTTTATGCATGGATGCAGTCTAGTGAAAAAATGTTCACTGCTGCAAATCCAGCAGAAGTAGAAGTGTAACTCGCGTTATGAAGACCTAATAAGGTAGCCTGTTGTGTTGCTGGTATAGGTCCTACCAGGTCAAACTGAGCTCCGATATCATGGTACACCTTGATTGTGATGGAAGTTGACTTCTCCTCAAAGAGCATAGGAGGAAGTTAGCTATTGTTGTACTGAGAATTTAAGGGAGAGATGAACTCTGGTTGCACCACTGGGAGAACACTCCATTTCCCTTCATAGATTTCCAAAGTAGCGGTCAATCATGCTTGATCAAATCTGCCTCACACTTGTTCAGAGAAATATTTCTGCCTGAGGGCTGGTTTGATATGACCCAGGCATGCTGGTTCAATATCTCTAGCTTAAAATGGACACCAGCATTTGTGGTTGATTAAGCAGATATGGAGAAGGCAAGACTGTCCTGGGAATCTCCATTGCTAGACTGAGGAGGTAGCTGATCTATATCGTTTTCCGTTTTAGGTGAGTTATCAGGATTTGTCAGCACTCAGATTCCCTAACTTGTTTTCCATTTGAGGTGAGTTATCAGGATTTGTCAGCACTCAGATTCCATAACTTGTTTTCCATTTGAGGTGAGTTTTCAGGATTAGTCAGCACTCAGATTCCCTAACTTGTTTTCCATTTGAGGTGAGTTATCAGGATTTGTCAGCACTCAGATTCCATAACTTGTTTTCCATTTGAGGTGAGTTTTCAGGGTTTTCCATTTGAGGTAAGTTTTCAGGATTAGTCAGCACTCAGATTCCTTAACTTGTTTTCCGTTTGAGGTGAGTTTTCAGGATTTGTCAGCACTCAGATTCCATAACTTGTTTTCCATTTGAGGTGAGTTTTCAGGATTAGTCAGCACTCAGATTCCATAACTTGTTTTCCATTTGAAGTGAGTTTTCAGGATTAGTCAGCACTCAGATTCCATAACTTGTTTTCCATTTGAGGTGAGTTTTCAGGATTAGTCAGTACTCAGATTCCATAACTTGTTTTCCATTTGAGGCAAGTTTTCAGGATTAGTCAGCACTCAGATTCCCTAACTTATTTTCCGTTTGAGGTGAGTTTTCAGGATTAGTCAGCACTCAGATTCCCTAACTTGTTTTCCGTTTGAAGTGATTGTTCAGGATTAGTCAGCACTCAGATTCCCTAACTTCTGTAAGATTTTGGAAATGGGAGGATTAAGTGGAAAGGCATGTTTAGCGAAACCATTCCTATTCAGGAAAAAAAAAGCATTGGCTACCCAGGTTTCAGATCTGTGGCTGAGCATGAGGACGGCAATGGATGACATTAATGGGTACACATTTGACTAGACAAAGGGGTGAAATGACCATGCAGTGTGGACTGGATGATTCTGTTGTGATGGAAAGTCAGCAATGAACCTGAGCATGCCTGGAATGTGGCAGATTTGAATGGGGATTTGTCAATAAGGACACCACCTTAACAAATCCTAAACTAGATGGCAGAGATCTGGGTTCTAACTTGCCTTTTGAAGTAATGGGCAGTCGAGATGATGGGAAAAAACAAAAAGACAATTAAATTATAGCTTCCGGCAGCCAAGTGTCTCACAGTCACAGCCTGGTTTGAGCAACAAAATTTTTATGACTTTGGTTTATCATGAGTCTGATTAATATCATGAATAAGAGTCCCTTGAAGGGACTGATGCTCTGCCATCTGAAAAGAATTTCCAAGAATTCAAGATAAGACCATTTCTTCTCATAACTGCCAAGTGTTGAAACCATCTCTGATATTCTTGTGTGACAGGATTTTCAAACTGGCCGCTGTCGTGGCCCTAGTGCATGTAAGATCAGAACCATTTTCAATTAGGACAAACTAGAGATCATTAAAAAACTTTTGGTGAAAACTCCAATCCACTATGACTTGCTGTTCAGGAGGAGTAGTGATAAAAAGATCTTCAAAATGGCTGTAATTATGTTCATATTAGATATCATATCAGCACCATTTTTATTTAGGACCAACTAGATGTCGTAAGAAGTATTTTAGTGAAAACCCCATGTTGATATGATGCTCCATTCAACAGTAGTCATAACAAGATTTTCAAGATGGTTGCTGTGGTGGCCATAATGGACGTTTGAGCAGCACCATTTTCATTTAGCACCAAAAAGACGTTGAGATGAATGTGTGTGTAAAGTTTCATGGCAATTCTCCAAGTAGTTCAGGAGGAGTAATAACAAACTTTTACTAACAGGTGGACGGACAGATGATGGACGACAGACAACAAGCCATCCCATAACCTCTTAGAGTCTATTACCAGTAGAACTAAAAATCAATTTGTATGGGCAACCTACAGGTCTGTTAGTTGTTATTCATGTCAGGTGTTAATGTTTACTACAGATTTGATACCTACTTGGCAGAGTCAATCATGTGTAATAATCCCACCCCGTGCTGTCACTCAGCTTTTGAGGACTGGCTGATGATAAGCTCACTGTAACAAGCATATTTACTTTCTGACAATAATTAGGGTGTTGCAACAAAACAATTACACAAGGAGGATGCACCAGGAACAAATCTTGACTTTAAAAATAATCATGTTCACTTTAGCCACCATTCTCAGATCACTCATTGTTCGCGGGGCCCCCAGCAGCCGAGTGGTCTAAGGTGCTCGCCTTTATAGATCACTCATATCTCACCTCTGTATGCATGGGTTCGAGTCTCTGCTTGACCAATTTGGGTATGTAAGAAAGCTTGCCAGTAGCTTCCAGTGGGTCCTTAGTTCTTCCCGGGGTCTTCCTCCACCAAATGTACTGGCTGCCAATTATAGTCTATCATGTGCTGAAAAGTGGCATTAAACCTCACAAAACCCAAACCAAACCATACTCACTGTTAGACTTTCACATGATGAGATTGTAGTTACTTTCAAATCCCTCCATATATGGATATCTTCAAAAGGCAATTACTCTTTCATACTTCTGTGCAGATACGTTATAATGATAAATACTTGCTCTGCAATAATTATGATTGTCTTTTCTTCTGTTTTTTTTTTGAGGATGAGAGATAATTTAACCTGCAAAAATAGATTGGATAGGTTGCATGATACATTTATATGCAATACCAACAGAAAAAAAACCTCCATAGAATGCAATGATGTCAAATAATGTATAAAACAAAAAATGAAAGTTCGAGAGAATGAAAAAGAAAAAAATTGGACATGAAGAACTTAAGAAATTTATTTGGTATACCAGTAATCTTAATAATCATATCGGAGAAAAAGCTAATAAAAATCCTGAACATGTATTAAAATCCTGATTTTGATAAAATCCTTTTTATATAATTTATTGACAAATGAAGTAAATAATTTGATTCAACTTGATTTACTGTCATGTTTTTCTTGTAATTGACTTGTACTAAACACAGTTTGAAGAACAGATTTAACCACCCAATTAAATCACATATAATCATAATGTTGCCACTGTCAGGACCCCAACAAGAGATGTTACTCTTATATTGTAATACATATAAATGTGAACCACCTCTACAATCATTTTCAATGGAATTGCGTTAGGGAATTTCTAATTGGACAACAAGATGATTTTACTGGTCAACCAGATCATGTATTCTTGCTTTCCGGTGTGCAACCATCCTTTTTACAAATTTGTCTAACCCTGTGGGCCATCAGGTAAAGGGTAACATGGGCATGGCATTATTATCTGCAAGAAGGTTGCGTGAAGAGAAGCTGGGTTGAAACTAGGCATTCTCACCCTGTGTTATGACTTGGGTCACAAGACCAGTGCAAGGTTTGCCTTTTGGGTGGCCTGTTTTCTGGCCTCCTCTATCTGGCTGTGGAACAAAAGCTTGGAAGATCAATGGTACAATCTGCAGATAGGCTTGTGATGGTCTTTTTTAGCAGTGTGAACATGGATAGAGTTGTATATCTTCTATGACCTAGAACTTGATGGACATAGATATATCATAAGAGAGCAAGTGTTAAACTGCACTACTGAGTATATCAGACATATCAGACTGACAACCGGATGTAGACAAGGTCTCGACTATGCTAAGGTGCTAAAATATAACCTTTGAGACCAACTCAAGCATAGAGCCAAATGCTACAATGTTGCAAACCTGTTGTTGCATGTCTAAAAAGAGTTTATGGTCCATGCACAACAAGGAAGGCTTCAACATTCCCAGGCCTGTGATGTCTTTGCTGACTGCTGTGACTTCAGTGTAAAAGACCGGCATGTGTTTCTCATAAAAAAATGGGTTGAAGGTTGGTGGTAGTTATTGAGAATAGAAAGGCCTGTTGATGCTTAGGTCTAGCAGTTGCCTTTCAAAGCAGTGCAAATTAACAGCAACTCAACCAGACTGAACCTAGGCTCTTTTTAAAAAAAGGCTGATCTTTTTTTTTAACGAGATTGACGAAAGGCTGGGTCTTCCCTGGGCAACATCAGATCGAGAAAGGATGATGGTGCTTGTGAGAGTGTCTTCGAAGTTATAAAAGTGGGGTGGCAAGGAAACCTTCTGTGAAGGTAGCATTTACTAAACTGATGAAGCGGGCTATTGGGCATGATGAATGAAACTGGAAGTCAGTCCATGCTGAGACATGGTGATCTCCAGGCGTTGACTTGAATGTCACCAAAAGGTCCAAGATGGGTACCAGGTGTATGGAAATATAACGTTGCTTTAGCTGGTTCTGGGTCTCAATGGAGCTGGGATGGGTGATGGTCCTGCCAATAGCTGGTTCACGATGTTTCCATGGGTCTGGAATAGATAGTGTGTGAGAAAGATACACCAAATCTAGCACCAGTTATGCTGGGCGTCTATGATACAGCCAGGGCTGGACAAGGGTGTAACCAGTTGCTGGACACTGCCAGTGTTTTCGGACCAAGATTGGGTATACCAGAAAGACAGATCATCATACCCAGTCCCAGTGGTAGATGGCATAGGTCAAGATGGAGACATGGTCCAGGGCTGGCTGACTTCTGGTGCCCAATTCCAATACTGGTTATTGAGGGCATGATTACCCTATCTAGTCCTGGTCTTGTGGCAAATTCTTTCAAAGGCAAGGTTAAAACAAGAAAAAGACTTTTTGCTGATTTTTTTAACTTGTGGTGGCAGTGGCATCATCCAAGCTTAAACCCTCTGTGAGAAGTCTGAACTGACAAGTCTGCCAGTTTTAACTTGCTTCTAGGACGACTTGCTGTACATCGCCACTGAAACACTTTGTAAACAGATATTACAGAAAACAATGCATTACAGAAAACAATGCATAATGGTAGATTTTAAAATGGTTCCAAAAATTGTCATGAACCTCCTTCCAAGCTGACTAAATGTTCTTAAAGAGAATCCTTTATTCAAACGTAAGCACCCCCTCTCAAGTGCTGACTGAAGACAGAAATGAAGTTTCATTCAGAAACCTTAGCTTTGGACCACATATATAGATGACAGACGGGTAATAGCTTCAATGAATAACACACATATTGAGCTTATAACCAATTTATCATTTATTCTTGTGAGTAAAAACTGAGGTATCTGAATATTTTATAATAATTCAATCAAAATATGACTTTTTCTATCGAATACTATCAAGCCCTTTTTTTTTCTTCATGTTCTAATAACTTTTTTGACATCACAACGACCCTACGTGTCATCATAAATAGCAACATAATATTTTGAGGCTATCTAAACTAAATGATTTAACTTTTTGTGTTTTAAAAGTTGCAGAAATAACAAAATTATTAAAAGTGCAGGTAGTTTATTTGATGGTTGAAAAATCACGAAATGTTTTTCCCATGCTTATCTTTTTATGTAAAAATTTTAAAGCATTTTTCGTTTTCATTATATGATAAGAGAAAGAAGTCACAACCACATCATTTTTACATTTAACCTCTCCCATAGTTCACAGCACTATGAAATATTACAGTAGCAAGTAACCTCATATCAATGACATCATAATGTAATGGTCACAACATTTTGGTACCCCATAGCCTCATATCAATGACATCATAATGTAATGGTCACAACATTAGAGTAGCCCATAACCTCATATCAATGACATCATAATGTAATGGTCACAACATTATGGTAGCCCATAACCTCATATCAATGACATCATAATGTAATGGTCACAACATTAGAGTAGCCCATAACCTCATATCAATGACATCATCATGTAATGGTCACAACATTAGAGTAGCCCATAACCTCATATCAATGACATCATAATGTAATGGTCACAACATTAGAGTAGCCCATAACCTCATATCAATGACATCATCATGTAATGGTCACAACATTATGGTAGCCCATAGCCTCATATCAATGACATCATCATGTAATGGTCACAACATTATGGTAGCCCATAGCCTCATATCAATGACATCATCATGTAATGGTCTCATCATTTTTATGAGCTGCTCAGTATGCATTTACAAAAGCAGACATCCTTAACACTGAATCTTAACATTGTTGACAATGCAATTGCCACCAAAAAGGTAAATACCTATGTCTAGCCATTCACATATGAGTTTTAAAAAATCACCATCGTATACTGTGTGAAAGCACTATAGAACTGTGCATTAAGCAGGAACAGGGAAACACCCATTCAAATCTTAGAATCTGTCAACTCTTGGAAAATAAGGTCTGCAAGTTTTTCTTGAGAATTGCCATTACATGGTGTCATGCACAATACACACAACAACAAAAAAACTCCCAAAGCTCTTTCTTCTTTCTGCTGGAGATCAGGAAATACTTCCAAAATTATATTTATTCAATTAGATACACACAAGGTCAAGTAATATTACATTTACAAAAACATGGACATTAAGATCCTTGACAGCACAGTAATAACAGAAATAAATATGAAATTATTTTGCAAAATCATAAATCTATAATATTATGATATAAATTTATATTTGATTTATATAAATAAATTTGTGTTTTACATGAATAAATTAATTTACACTTACATGACTTGAACAAATTACATGATCATTTTTGTCTATAATAAACAGTCAATCTATTGATCAACATTTTATACATTCTTAATTAGATATATGATGGACCAACATTCTTGACATGAATTTGACATCTTAAAGTAGGAATACTGATATCAACATACTATATACATAATACACACACATATATAATCTCCATAGTTATTCTACAATGAAATGTTCTAAAGAATATCCTAAAGTTATGTCAACTGTTTATTGTTTAAGAACACCTGTATTTGTACAAGCTTAGAATCTTAATTTTCAACATCAGGTGTCCTCTATATGGAATTTTGGTTTTGACCATTTGACCTTTCTTGTGCATGCAGGCTGCCATATTTCATCATGATGCAGGTATGCACTATATAGATTGAACCTAAATACATCACAATGAGGTGTTCATAACAAAAACATAAACAATTCAAAACATTCTGATGAAACTGTATGGCTCTAGAAACAAATTACACAGACCAATTTGTACTACACTATGCCTACTGACCTGTGGTAAAGACTCGTCTATCTAAAAGCAAAAGGATAAAATTTGACTGGTGAAATCTGATATTTCAATTAGCAGTAAACACTGGACTTTGCTGGATATGGGTGGCTTTTATTTTCATAATCTGCCATATATTGCCAATAATAAGTACATGGCTCTAAAAGCCAACAGACCCACTTGACCGCGCAATACTTGCATACTGGAGTTGATTTATGCTACATGATAGAACTTATGACCAAACCTATTATTCAATTTATTTACTTAAAAAATGTTAACCTAGTATTGTGCATTTTGGTTAAAATTACTTCAGAATCTCGAGAGGCTAAACAAGGTAGATAGTTCACTAAATACTTGTAATACTGTATTAAATAAACAGGAATATTTCTTTTAACAGCACTTTTAACACAATATTGGCTATATCATGCTGAGGAAATGTGAGCTAAGTGCCTTTCCAAAAGGAAGCCAACCCAGGGGCTAGTCTGGGTGGACACTGAACCCATGACATTTGGATTATTAGTCGGATGCTCAACCAAATGGACTACCACGGCTTCTCTGTCAGGAAAAAAACAAGTTCCTCTTAAAACAAGGAAGTGGTCATGAAGTTCAAATAAGAATAAAAGGATTTCTGGTCGGTCAACTTGGAAATGAAAATATTATTTAGTCGCAAAACATACCTTCACCAAGTTATAATGACAATTAAATACACTACAGTAAAATTCATATTCTAATGATTCTGCTGAAATAATTGTAAAGTCAAATGGTTGGCCCATAGGAATCAATATGCTGTTTATATTTCATTATTCTGGAATGGAGAAAATGAATGAAGAAAAATTACTTTCCTCATCAATATTTTCAGAAATGTATTCTATTATGGCCTGGCTTCCTGCCATTACTATTGTTTTTGAACACTTTAAAGATAACACAATAAAGGGATTCAGATTAGCATTGACTAATTTTGGCCAATAGTGGGTCAGTTGCCGAAAAGTGGTCAGTAGGTTATGGAAACAGAAGCTAAATTACGTGTAAAGCTGCCTGTATTTTGTGAAAAGTATGCTTAATAAATGAAAAATCTGGGCTGCAAATGGAAAAAAGGCTGAATTCAGAAAAAATCTGGGCTGCCAATGGAAAAATGGGCTGAATTAACCTAAGCATGTTTGAAGTATATAACTAGGGAAACTTACAACTTAACAAAAATAAGCAAGAATTATATCATATTACCGGTATATCTACTTTTTCCCCTGGACAAGATGGACAGACTTTTTTTCTTGTAGGACTAAAGTCAAAATTTTTTTATGACTGACAATTTTTTTCATCTAAATGAAAGCAAAACAGAATTATTTTTAGAACAAATGTGGAAAGCTGGATTATTTTTAAAACAGAAATCACAGCCCAGCCACCCCCAAACTAAATGGTCAGTGCCTGATATATTCTATTTTTCAGCATTAGCATATAACATTACTTAATCTCTTTACATACCACATCTCCATCGGCAGCATCATTGCAAATCTTTTTCTAAAATATATTTCATTTTCATTAATTTCCTCTAATTACTCGCCCATTTTTCAATAAGTAGGAGAGAACTATAAAGCAAATTAGTTAAAGGGACAAATATTAGGAAAAAACCTCTTCAGAACTTATTTCCCAGTTCTGATGACAAAATTCATGTTTGCTGTTCATTTTTTTCCTATAAATTTTGTCGTCTTTTTTTTATACTTTTTAAATTACCAATGCTCTTCCTATACCAATACTTTATTTACTTGGGAACATGAAACCAATTTTTGATGTACAAAAAAAGTTTCTTTGATAACACTTACCCAATCATAATACATTAGGGGTACAACCACTACCTCACATATCCAGCCCTCCCAAGTTTGTTGTTTGCAACAACAGTGCTAAGGTGGCACTCTCCAGTTTCGTACTTTGCATAGGGTTAGATTTTTACAGAAAAAGAATTACCTAGGTTTTCCTCACTGGTTGTCCTGCCATTTAAAAAAGACCGTGTATATCTTGGGTACTGTCAAAAGAACTTTGAATTCCCTTTATTTTGGTGTGTGATTGATGGGTGCAATTTGGGTTATAGAGTATACAGCTTGGTCATTTTCACTTCCTGCACTTCAAAGGTAAATTTAAAAAAAGAGCCGATAACTTTTTTTTACTTTTTATATATCTTGTAATTCATTCATTGTACTTTCAGAGGCTGGTATTGCCTACTCTGGCAAAATTTGTTTCCCTATTTTAATAACTGCTGAAAATAGTGCACTTTTGACTAATTCAGGCTGATTTTTCGAGTGCTTTGGAGCGGCCATTTCTGTCTGCTGTGTGCTTAGATCATGTCCAATTTCCACAAGTACAATATGTAAAGAAATTTCAGCCACAGTACATGAAAGTAGCATAGAGGTATGCCAACATTCTCTCCATTGTGTATGTTGCAAATGCAAACAACTTCATCTTACACCTGTCACTCTCTCAGAAGCACGTATTATCTGTAGAGCACCCCCTAAGTCACCTAGGTAGAATTCAGACAAGAGTGATCTCTCCTTGGACAGAAGGACTGGCACAAAATCCCATCCATATGTCAGTTACTACTGGAGTGGATGTGCACACTCTATTAGGTTTTAATGTAACTGTGTGGAGGCTGGGAGGGTGTGCCCATATTATGATTGCATAATTATTATTGAAGAAGTGTTTTTTACTAAAAAAATTGGTTTCTTCTTCAAATACATTACCCAATCATAATACATTAGGAGAATGGGTAAGAGGTGGGGGAGTTACATCCCTTTACCTTGGAGAAGCCTAATCTTCAGACCCCTAATGTACATGAAACAGATTAAAATCTCATGAGAGATACGAGGTAGGTATGCCTCGATATGGCTTGTATAAAAATTTCTCTCCCAAAAATGAACCAGAAGTAGAGTGACTGTGTCAGTGAGAAGCTGCTGAATGACCCAGGAAGGTAGCCTGTTGTACTGCTGCTATAGGTCCCACCAGGTAAAACTGAGCTCTTTGGGATGAAAGGTCTCTGAAATAAAAGCTAGAGAAAGCTGTCTCTACTCTCTATCCCACAGGTTGGATAATGTTACTTAGGGGACAGTTAAACTTGGATGCTATCCTTGTGGCTGCTGCCCTGATCTTGTGAGCCGATATGCCGAAGAACGCATTGGTCATAAGTGGAGAGGATAACCCACTGTATCCATGATGAAAGAGCCGGAGTTAAAACCATTGTCCTTCTTGACTGGTAAGAACAAGTGAGATCGCTGTTCTGATCAGCTCAGGTCACTTTGATCCCACTTCAGAGCTCTTACATGATCCAGGAGATACCCTTAGGACAAAGGGTCCAAGGAAGATAAAGATTTCAAGACAAAGCACTGATTTCCGATGAATGGGAACCTTTTCTTGGCAGTGAAAGCATGGGCAGTAAACTCGAACAATTCTGGCAGAATTGTCAAATCTGTCCACCACTTGTTCTGAGAACTGTTTTCTTCTGAGGGCTTGCTTCATATGAGCCAAGCGTGCACATTTAGCATCACTGGGTATGGACAAAACACCTGCATTCATGATTATTTGAGCAGACAAGGAGAAGGCAGGATTTCCCATGAATCTCCACTGTCAGGTTCAACCAATCATTGATCCATGATTTTTCCCACTTGAGGGGAGCAATCAGGATTTGAAAGCACTCAGATTCCCTTGCTTTTTGCAAGATTTTGGCAACAGAAGAGAAACAGCGTATGCCACGAGACCATTCTGGTACAAGGGTGTTGACTGCCCAGGCTTTCTGACCTGAGAGTGAAGAGATGAAAATCAGGTCAAAAAAGGTTTATGGGAGGTCAACAACAATGGGTGCAAATTTGGCTGAAGACCAAGGGGAGTAAGAACCATTCAATATGAATCAGCTGAATCCAACGGAACATTAAGTCTGCTAGGACATTCAGCTAGCCTGGGATGTGGTGGACATTGGTGTGGATTTGTTAGTGATGATGCCACCTGAGAAAATCCCAAACCAGGAGGCAGACATCTGGCCTTGCCTTCTGATGTAATTGAAGACAGTTGATACATGGGACAGAATGAAAATGAGAATGTCCTTTCCAGACAGCATCTCTTGCCATGATTGAAAGATATGCATTATGGCCTTCATATGCTGGTGATGAATTTATAATGAGGGCTCCTGATGGGGCCACACCCCACTCACTTCTAGAAAGGAGGGCAGGTGGTGGGCACCCCAGCATGTCATGCTGGCATTTGAGCAGATCTTGATTAACACCGGTTGCTCTTGCAGTGAGATGTCCCATGTAAGCAAAGTAAGGTCCTCCCATTTACTGAGATGGGATGCACATATCCAGAAACTAGATCATTGCGATAGAGGGAAAAGATCAGCCGACAGTGGGATAGAAGGATCATCTACAGGGGTCTCATGAACAACCGGCCCAAAATGAGGAGATCCATTGTCATACTGAGGAGACACAAGTGGTGCAGAAATTCCTGGGCTGAATTTTGATTCTCTGAGCAAATGGTAGACATCTCCAAGATAACTCCAAGACACTTTACAGAAAGCAGTAGACTTAGTTCAAGAGGGTTTAGAACTTCATGCCCAAATTACTGAAATGCTTGGATGGAATGAGCTTGGATTTGTCCTTGTTGTCAAGAAATACAAGGCAAAACCATAGTGAAACAAGCAATTGCCTGACCTGGCACTTCAGAATGTTGACAAGGCAGTCTGACTTCACAAATGTAGAGGTGGTTAAGAAGAGCACCACCACTCTGTTCATGATTCTTATGAAGCCAAAGAAACTGATATTCAGACTGGAAGGGAGTTCCCTCTATTAGTAGACGTGTCCCTGTATGTGAATCTTATGAACTCCGAGGGAAGGCCTGTGAATGGCTAGGTGAAGGTATGCATCTCATAGGTCTAGGCTAACTGCGAAACTGTCCTCCTAAACCACATTTAGAACCAATCTCAGTGTCCCCATTCTTAGTTTAGACCCATGACTAGACAAAGCTTGCTGTTGACTGTGTGGTCAAGGAAAAGGTCGGCAGTAAGATCCCAATGAGTCTGCACTGTGAACAATCTTAACTGCCCTTTTTGTAAGGTGGGTGTAAGACATCTGCTTTGTATGGGTGTCTTGGGACATTTGTAATGATGGGTACAATTTATAATGGGGGAGAGAATGCTGTCTGGAGGCCCTCGGAAACAACCTGCATCATTCATAGGGTTAGTGTCTCCTGTTTCATGGAAAAGTTGAATTCCTCCCACCAGGATGTTAGAAAGGAAGAGTAATCAAGACATTTTTGCTGACAGATCAATAGAACGAGAATAGAAGGAATGTTCACTGTTCTACATGCCTTTCAGGGTCCATCCTGTTTATTTCTCCACAGAAATGAGGGCAAGGCTCTGGGATGCTGGGCCCCTGAGGTTATCTTCAGATTGATGAAAAAATAGCCATGGAAACCAAGTCAAACATGTGTCCTATAGCTATGCCATTTGATACAGTTGTTGCATGTCAAGGAAGGACATCTGCACAGAGGAGGTTTGACAGTGGAAGGCCCACAATGTCTCTGTTGACAACCGAGACCACTGGGTGAAAGGTCAGCAACTGTGCCTTGTAGCATGTGGTGTTAAAATTGGTGGTCACTGCCAGTGCAAAAGAAAAGGACTGCTGACACTTGGGTCTTGAAGTAGTCTTTCAAAGCAACAAAGTATGTCAGCAACTTCACCAGATTGTGGTAGTTGCTGGAGTAACGGTTGGTATTTCTTGATCAACAGCTGATGAGGTCTTAAGTGGTTTAGAAGGCTGAGTTGGATAGAGCTCTGTAGGTAGATGCCAGAAAACCTCATCAATCAGTGCGTGGAAGGCTGATTATTTTCTTATCTCCAGATCAATAAAGGAAGATGGTGCTTGTGACATTGAACAATGGTGATAGGCAAGCCTCCTGTGGTGCAATGACTGACCTTGCAAAACAGGCTGTGCGGGACAGGGAACAAAAGTCTCCAAGTGTTTACTATGTGTATCCACAATGGGCCCGGGAATTGGGTGTCGCTGTAGCAGCTACTGTCTCAAGACAGAGCTGGGACCAGTGAGGGACCTGTCTGGTGCCAGTACACTATACTTCCATGTGTTTGGTACTGGGTTACGTGAGACGGATCACCAATCCTGGTGCCAGACATGCTTAATATGCTTGGCATCCAGGTTAGAGCCAAAGTACTGGAACTGTCATGGTCAGGTGCTATCTGTGTCTTGAAGCTGGGAATGAGTATAATGGGAAAATTGATCACTGTACCCAATTCTGGAACTAAATACTTACTGTGATTGGCATTCAGGTCAGGGCCAATGCTGGGACTGTAATGGCTATGTGTCCATATGCTATCTACATGTTAAAGCCGGGAATGGGTATACTGGAAAAATCGATCACTATACCCAATTCCAGTGCCAAATACTCAATATAATTGGCATCCAGGTCAAAGTTAGTGCTGGAACTGTAATGGCCAGGTGCCCAAGTGCTATCTGTTTCTTGAAGCCGGGAATGGCTATACCTGGAAAATCAATGTATCTGGTATAAGGAGCTGAAGGCATAGGTTGAGACTGCCAGTGCTGGTGTCATCTGGAGCCATGTTGCATTTGGTGCCCAAGCCCGGTACTTGCTATCTCAGGAAAGACTACTGTAGCCAGTACCATGGAACATCCATGTTCACTGTATTATGTTGGTCATAGCCCACTGAAGTGTCATTAAAATCTGAACTGCCTACAGTGACAGGGAGTGATATGTCAATATAGGTGATGGAGGAGGCAAGACTGACTGAGACTGCAAATTGTATTGTGCAGTCCTCACTCTCTCATTGCTAGTATCAAGTAGTAATGATGATCGCCCATTCCTTCTCATGCCAGTATGAGCATATATGCCATGTATGACCCGAATTGCACCTCATAAAATACATGTAAAAGTAGGGTGGTTGACATCAATCCTAGCTAGAGACTTTTATACCCCACACACTTAATCCTATATATTGTATCGACACTTGTAAATACTGTAAGCAGAACAATGCACAGGTGAAACTAATCAAGCATCTTGTTAAACTTGCTGCGAGAGGATGATAATGATAAAAAAAAATGACAATCGAAATTACATGCATGTAATAACAGACAAATGTTCGACAAAATTCACAGACAAAGTAGAGTATTGTAGTTGAATTGACTTATGTACTATGGACCCTATGGCAGGCTATTAAAATGGCGATGACGAGTTTATCGTATCATGAAGTTAGACAAATTAGGTGCGAATTATTAATCTACAATCAAGACAGAGTGAGAAATAGACAGAAATATGGCTGGTGTATACTTTCTGATGCGAGAAATTTCTGAATCACTCAAACGGTGAAAAGGCAAAAGTGGATATCGGTTTTGGGAGGTATAAAAAAAGAGCATGCTTCCTAGCACAAGCAGAAGTAGTAGCTGATCTGTGGACTGGATTTGGTACAAATTTCTTTATCCAAGGGGAGATCACTCTTGTCTGACTTCCACCTAGGTGGGCAAATTACTTTATGCACTTTTGTTGCTAGAAACAAGCTAGGGAGGTATCGATTTGTGAGGTAGTATTGTACTCCTAATATATTATGATTAGCAAACATATATGAAGATGAAACATACACATGTAATTCTTCTTTGCTTTTGGGTTTTTGCAGAATTAAAGGTGAGGTGTGGGGTGTCAAAAGGCACCTACACTGTATTTTAATTAATTATGGTGGTTTGGGTAATCAAGACTGTTCTAAGCGTTTTTCAGCCCAATTAAAGCTTTATGGCTGGCATAGTGAATAAATGCTTTCCCACTCCTTCAGACATTTAATTCTGGATTAGTTCTTACTGTATTTGCCGGCCTGTAAGTCAATACTTTTTTACCTGGAAGTCTGGGCTTTGTCTTATGCTCCGAATCGACTTGTATATGGATTATGTCATCATATATATGTCATTGAAAATGCTTTACCGTATTTAATGTAATTTTTCATACATGAAAAAGTTTTTTTTTTCAAAGTACAAAAAACAATGTGTAAAAAAATCATCATATTGGGGAAGAGATTGTGTGCAAAAACGTGCATCAGATGTAATTGCACTAAAGCAGCATGCACTAGTAATACATGTTGTTTTAATTTGCTTACATATGTTTGTAATAGAATATAAAAGTTAGAAAACAATTAAGCATGACATGGACATGGGTATTCCATCACACATTTTTCCTCTTGCACCTTGTGATCGAAATAAAATATACCCCAATATGAGAGACAGAGAGAGATTTCATCCCTTCTTCATGCCATTTCGCTTAATGTACCTTACTGACCCTGTTTAGCTGAAGCTTTTGTCAAAGAGAGAAAACAGCAATAAAATAGCCAATGGAAACTAAAACAATACATTCCATACTCCATCAGTTTCAAAGATATATAATTTATATTTCAAAATTCACAATATTTATATCCATATAGACTCCATTTAGTTTAAATCCCGAGATGACCATTTAGCAAGTTGTGTTGTTTTCTTTGCAAGTACAATGACCTCTATATTCCCACGAAATAAGATTATCAGTAAGTGCATGTACACTTCCTGTGGTTAGAAGGCACTTTGGTTTGATCTTTGCTCATGAATTAAAAACTCTGTCGGCGAGAACAAAAGATGTCACTGGTTGAGAAACTTACATGGTAAGCACCTGGCATTACAGGTCATTAAACAGTACAGCATACATCAACATGCTTTACAGGATCGATTACAATACCCTATGGGTAACCTCATATCCCTATTTGTAGCCTCACTAAATTTATCACATCTACTGCTGGTGTCAACTGGAATGACCTGGCCAAAGCTGTAGGCATATTTAATTAGGCATGTAAATACCACTGCAAAGCCATGTGGTTCTTCTGACAATGGATACCGTAATTAAAACAAGAATGAACTGTCTATTCAGAGGTATTAATTGATAATGGAATATAGTAATACCCCTGTACATGAGTAAGATCATAATCATCAGGTAACTCAACAATACATATTACAATTGCCTTGTAACCCCTCTCTCTCTCTCTCTCCAAAAAGCTACAAGTAAAAACTGCTCTGAATGCATATGTTCTTACACACTGACATAGCATTTTGACTCTCTCTCTCTCTCTCTCTCTCTCTCACACACACACATACCTACACGCATTCATCAAAAACAAGTCTTGATCAAGTTCTTTTATTTTTTATTGTACATATAATTTGATAATGAGGTTACTGTTGCTGTAAGAATACAAGTTGCACTTAACTTTCTGACAACAGGGGTTCATATCATTGTGTACAATGTACCAATAAATAATGCCTATAAATAATATATGTACAGACCATCTTAATCATTTTCCCAATTAATCTGGAATAGTATTGTGATACCATTCATATTCATGAAACCAGAAGTTACAAAGGAAAAAGACAAAGCCAAGATGTTGATCTGTCTTTGTCTTATACTCCACATCGACTTATATATGGATGAAGAATTGAAAATTGACGAAATTAGCGAATTCGACTTACATTCACCATCAACTTATAGGCCAGCAAATACGGTATTTAGCAATGTAAGGTTTTCTCTACAAGCTTAGACAGATTCTGTAATAAATCTTTAGGTAGGAATGAATTCACCTTGATCTATGAGAAGTTGGTCTACTGATGCATAACATCACATAAGGTTTTTTGGTTCATGAGACATATACCTTCTGAATAGTGACTTCCACAGTGTGTTCAAGATGGCTGCAACTCGATGTGGATTTCAGTTCTAATGAAAAGACTGTATTAAGTATTATGAATATGTTACATGGTGTTAGTGATGCAAAAAAAAAATGTATGGGGCAATGCAGAGTACCATTAATAGTCAGCAAAACATTTCACCTGTAATTCATTTCACTGGATAATCTATGTTTTAGTTTATGAAGACAATGAAGACACTATGACATTTTGTTATGTATAGTGCACTGATGCCAATTGCTATCTCCATTCATGTGGCTACAATTCCATATCTTTTAAAGTGTTAAGATGGAACCTACATACAAATATCCCTTGCTATCAAGAACTACTATAAATACAGAGTCTATACAAATCATTAATTATAACAATTTCAATATTGTAACAAAGTAATTTATTCATGATGACAGCTGAGGTAATTGTTTTTCATGTAATTCAGTTAATTTATAATGCTAGGTGTGTTACATCAATATATATCTGTATACTTTTTTCCAATGATGAATCAAGCATAATGTTCTATTCTTCTACTCATCACACCCATCAGGTCTTCCGAACCTTGTCATCCTGTTAATTCTACCCACCATATATACGTGTGTATAAGGCGATACCAACTGCAAACTGCATAGATCCAGATCTGCCGGTGCATAATGCACCGGCAGATCTGGGTCTATGCAGTTTGTAAGGACTAATCAGTAGAACAAACAACATAGACCCTGATCTGCTGGCGCATTATGTGATGGCAGATCAGGGTCTATGTTGTTTCCATTTGGACTCTGTTTATACGCGAGGATATACGGTAAATATTTCCTGCTCTCTTATGGGATTTTTGTCATGATGTCTTGTTTCCTAGTCTGATCAATACTCAGGTTCATTGATGGTTACACAGTTTTTATATGTGTTATGCAGGTGTCTACTCTCACAAAACAACTTGAGCTTCCCTCTCTCTGTGTTAGGTTGAACTCTGGAGGGGTCAAGAAGTCTAAATGATGATGTAGCATAACCTTTCAAATCATTCAATTGTAACTTACATCATGTGAGCAGCTACTAAACAATGTGCCTAGGTCTTTCAAACCATATTACCCAGTTGTTTCTGGCTACACATTTCTACTCCCTCTTATGGGTTAGGGTTCTGATGTTTTGTTACTATTACTTATGACTCATATTTCCTCTAAAACATGCCCACATTTCTATGCTATCCAGCATGGTCTCTGTCACAGTCATCACTTGGCTATAGTAATGTCCAGCAGATGGAAGTGAAGCTAATGTTACCTGTCTTCTTTTGAAGTACTGGGCTGAGGCTCTTTGTCTGAAAATATTAGTCATTAGATCAAGGTTTTATCTGAAAGAAATAAATATAAAATAAAGAAGTTCCTTCTTCCAAAGAAAAAGGGTTTCAAATCTTAGTTATCTATGCAACCCAATCTTTCTCATGATCTTTATAGTAGCAGAAGGTTACAATGCAAGAGTCATGTGACTAAACATGTGACTAAACAACAGTCAATCCTAAAACTTACCATATATACTCGCTAATAAGTCAAGTCAATCTGCAATCTGCACAGACCGAGATCTGACAATGCATAATGCACTGGCAGATCAGGGTCTGTGTGGTTTGCAGCTGGACTCGACTTATAGGCAAGTACATATGGTATTGTTACACTCTTGCAAAAAGAAGCAGCTGAAGGTGAAGAAAAAAAAATTAATCTGGCTGCCCACTGGAACTTACACAGACTGGTGCTTAAACTGAAACCATTTGAATCATTATTTAAGGATGAAAAGATCAACATACAGTGTATCCACCTGTCCCACACAAAAGAGTTTTTAGGTTCATAGACTATTACCTAAATACATATTCTAGCAACCTTCTTATGTAGAAATGAGATTTCAATCATTTTGCTTCATTTTGGTTGAGAATTCTAAGCAAAAATAAAATTAAAATAATTATGCATTATGACAAGCAACCAACTGCATGCCATGAATGTACCACCATAAGTTGACATTTGTAATTAATTAACTCAATAGATTTTACTATCACTTATTATTTCAATTCAAATTATAATTTTATAAACCATGCAACAGTTATGGTGACACACATTTAGTACAAGAACAGATGCAACAAATTTATAATTAGTATGAAGTGAATCTACATACCAGAGTAAACTTACATAAACATTCATTATAGAGATATAATGAACAAGACACTCCCTTTTTGTGGAGTCCACCCTTTATTAAGCTAGAAAATATGAAACTTTAACACTGGGCTTAATTTTTAAAAAACTTTCACACCAACTTTAATTTAGGGTGTGGACAGATGGATGTACATACTGACATGTAAACTAAATGTATTACTGTATTCTCACTTCATTCAATTTCTGTGAACACTGCCCATCAAGAATATTCACAATAAGAAAATTTCACAAATTAATGCACTGGACAGTGCTTAGTGTTATAACTTGTTGCATTATGTCTTTTCAGTAAATATAATCTGGACTTAACTTTACTGGCTAAATTCATTACAGTTTCATGCTTAATTAAACAAAATTTTACTCAGTACCTTTTACAGATTCCTGCTAAGACAAAAGGAAGAGCGATTTTTTTGTTATTGTTTTGACATTGCCTTCCAAGAACCTTACCTTTATATATTTTCCTCTTATTTGACTTCAAGAATGACTCATGAAATACATCAAAAAGCCTTTGTGCCTGCAAAATAATGAAAAACAGGAAGAAATTATAAGACATGTCCAACATGTCCAGCATTTTTAAAATTTTGTCCAGGAGAAAAATCTGGCTTGCCATACAAATAATTTAAAAAAATCACATCTCTGCTTATCAATTTCCTTTCCTTTCTCAGCTGCTACAGCCAAGTGTAGATATAGTCTATTCAGTGCAGTCAAAGTATTGACATATATATTCATTCCTAATCCCCACTAGAACTAGTTGAATTCACTGCAGTACATAATCCAGTGTCTTGCACTGTTGAGCATATGGTAATTATGCAACTGTACACACACAACCACATCCGGTGCTACTGGTCTGCTACTTGTCAGAATAATGATGTACTGTTACTTGGTTATGTAACAAACTAAACCTTACGCTGTAACTCTAAGTCAGCTCTCGGGGCCCTGTGTGGCCGAGTTGTCTAAGGCATTTGCCTTTACAGATCACTCACAGCTCACCTCTGTCCACATGGTTCGCGTCTCAGCTCAACCAACATATGTAAGAAAATTTGCCAGTAGCTTCCTGTCGGTTGGTGGTTCTTCCCGGGTTTTTTCTCCACCAAATATACTCGCCATCATGTATAACCTATCATGTGCTGAAAAAGTGTATTAAATCCCACCAAACCAAACAAAACTAAGTCAGCTCTCAGGATAGGACAAGCAAGTAACCAAGTCATACCTCTGATCTTTATTGCCAAGTGAGGCTGAGATATACATAACAGAGTGTCAGCAACCAGTGTGGCTAGTACACATGTTGGCAGATTTTCTTATGAGAGGTTATTTTACATGCTAGGTGTGAATTAGTCAGAAAAATGAAATTTTTCACATTAATAAAAACTTAATTGTCCAGGACAAGCCCATTCAAAATGACATTTTTACTAGCCTGACCAAAAATTTCACTTCTCCCAGATGTCGAGCTTTGGAATTTACACAGTCCTGCATTCATTCTGTTTTAGGTTCATTACAGACATTATTGTTGTAATCTTATTTCTTCAAAGTTAGTTTTAAAATTCAACACGTCTAGCACAGGGGTGAAGATGATAGAAAAGATAACCAGCCTGGTATACTCAGTCATGCAGTCATGTTTGCAGTATTTAAAATGAAGTTAGTATATAGCAGACATTAGAATTTTTTTTTTTTAACAAACACTTAAAACTGAGGTGGGTGTTTATGTCTGTGTATGAAAAAGCATATTTATGTTGCCAAAAACAAATGTGCCTGAAAATTCATATCATTGGTGGGGATGGAGGTGGCAGTGGAAGCAGTAAAATGTCTGGCAGAGGTTCCGAACATTTAGGAAACCATGCCCCATCCACCCACCCACACCCACACACCCACATTCATGCAAACAATAGGCCAGCCAGAGGAGTTGAAATCAGTACATGCATGATAACCTGCTTTGTTTACAGATAAATAACTTACCAGGTGATCAAAATGAGAATAAGGCCTATCTGAGTCACTGCTTGTGACAGTAAAATAGGGGTCTGCTATAACTTACCTGGATTGTTATTAAGAGGCTGTATCACAAAATGAAAGGGTTAGATTAGTTGCCTGGGAAACTTTCTGGGTGTACAAGAGCCTTTACTTCAATGGTATTTTACTTCTAAACTACACTGTGTCATGTTACAAACTTTAGAACTTTTTGATGACAAAAAATATCACAAATGGATTAAACTGCACCTGCCCTCTGAATTTCACAGTGAGTCTGTATTGTGTGTGGTTTCTGGTCTTTTTACTACAAAATACAGTCTAGTCTTGTGAATCTGACCTCTGTTTTTCTGACTGTATTTACAAAAAAATGCCATAAATGGAGATTTATTAAACCATTTAAAGCAGTGATCCCCAACGCAGTGCCTGCAGGTGCCATGGCGCCCGCCAAGGTTTTTTGTGTGCCTGCGGAAGAGGTTATACAGAAAGAAGTTATAATGAATAATGAAAAAAAAAATGGGTTAAGTTAATTGGTTGGTGCCCGCCACTCTCTCATAAACTCACAAATGTGCCTGTTGGCACAAAAAGGTTGGGGACCCCTGATTTAAAGTATTACCATGATTCATACAGACATTGCATCAGGAAATTCAAGTACTTTTTAAGGACAACAAATATATTTTTCAAGCACTATAATTAAATGCATCCAAACTTAGGAGGAATGTTGATTATGATGTGTAGAGTCCACACAACTTTAGATTTAAGTATTAGACAAGAACTCTAATATTTTCTGTTGAACTAGTTTTGGTAAAGACACTGTGGCTCTGGGGGCCTGGGCTGAGGTATATAAAAGGTGCAATCATCTGATCTACACCAGTCAGGGAGTTAGCAGTCTTATTTACCTGAGTTTCTGACTACCTCTTGCATTTTTCATGTTTAAACAAAAAGTATTTTCAATTCATTCCTATTGTTGATATTTCATTCTTTTGTTGCATGGATCTTTTAGCACTTTAACCCATTGATCCGACATCAATTGCCTTTCAACAAACACAACACATAGCTCTTTTTTTATCACTTGATCCCTCTACCCATATATTCCAATGCAGTTAATTATAGTGCCTGAAAGTTAATCACAAAGTACTTGAATGACTTTTTATCAGCCTTATTGGCTGAGTCAACAGAGCATCCATTCATTTAAACATGAAAAATTCCAGCATAGCAAATTTGGGAACAAACTATTTTCTTACATGTTTGAGATAAAACGTTCAAATGATACCTATAAGTGCCCTAAAACAATCCTTGTCATGGCCTTTGACCGTGAACCTGATATCATGGATAGAAGGTAAATAAATTTGTCTCAGACAATGTCAAGATATACCCACATGCTAAGTTTGGTTAAATCTACAGGTAATATTTTTTTTAAAAAGAAAAAGTTATTGAAGTGATATCAATAAATGTATTCTTCAGATATATCCACAAACTGGGTTTGATAAAACTCCATTCAAAAATTGTTTGTGTTATTATATCCACAAGCCAGGTCAGGTAAAAAACTGAGTTAAGACCTTTGACTTAAAAATCAATGTCAGAGAGCTATCAAGTTGTTCATTGGAATGTAACTAAATACAAGGTCTGACCAAAATTCACTTGTATATGTACATGTCCCTGTGTTCATAAGCTCAATGAATTACAAAAATGCAATCAATGACCTCTGACTTGATCCCAAGGTCAATTAGGTCTGTTTTTCAAAAGTCCTACACAAAAGTGTGGATATGTTGGTGGTAAGATCTGCATTATTTTCATTCAGAGCCAATTAAATACTGTATGAAGTGTCGTAGTGAAAACCCCATGTCAATGCCACCATTCATGCAAGTGGGGTAGTGATAAAAAGAATTTCAGGATGTCCACTCTGGTACCATGCTGGAGGTCAGATGAGCACCATTTTCATTCAGAACTAGCTAGATGCTACAATAGCATGTTAGTGAAAGACCCATGTCTATAGGACCATCCATTCAAAAGGAGCCATATAAAAATTTTCAAGATGGCCATCAAGGCAGCTATTTCGGAGGTTAGATAAGCATCATTTTAATACAGAAGCAACTATTTATTGCAAGAAAGAATTTTTTTTTTTTTAATGTCAGTATGGCCATTCATTCAGGAGAAGTAGCTTTTATGAAATTTGTCAAATTTTGGGAGGTCACATTGTCATCATTTTCGTTTGCAACCAATTACATATAGTGAGAAGTGTTTTAGTGAAAACCACATGTCAATATGACCATTCCTTAAACAGGAGTAGTGATATCAAGATTTTCACAATGGCTTCTACAGCCAGCATTGGAGGTTGAATCAGCACCATTTCTATTTAGGACCAATCACATATCAAGAGAAATCTTTTAGTAAAAGCCACATGTCTATATGACCATCTGTTCATCAGAAGTAGCTATAACAGGATTTTCAAGATAGCTACTATGGAAGCTATATTGGAGGTTTGCTTGGCACCAATTTCACTTACGATCAACGACATATCATACAAAGTCTTTGATTAAAAACCGCATGTCGCTATGACTATCCAATCAGGAAGAGTAGCTGTAACAAGATTTTCAAGATGGCCACAATGGAGGTGTAATCAGCACCATTACATTTTGGACTAACTAGATATATTATATGATGTCTTTTAGTGAATATTTCATGACTATCTGTTAAGGAAAAGTAACTATTACATTTTTTTCAAGATGACTGCCATGGCAGCCATACTAGAGGTCTGATTGGCACCATTTCCATTTAGGACAAGCTATATAACATAAATAGATGTCTTTTAGTGAAAACCCCCATGTCACTATGACTATCCATTCAGGTCAAGTAGTGATAACAAGATTTTCAAGCTGGTCACCATGAACAGCCATATAGGAGGTCTAATAATCACCATTATAATTTAGGACCAACCACATATCACAAGAACTCTTTGAGTGAAAACCCCATGTTAATATGACAATCCAAAGTAGCAATAACAAGATTTTCAAGATAGCTGCCATGGCAGCCATACCAGCCAATTTGCACAATTTTCATTAGTGATCAACTATATCTTATAATAAGTCTTTAAGTGAAAACCTTAAGTCGATATAACAATCCATTCAGGAGAATAGCAATAACAAGATTTTCAAGATGGCCACCACAGCAGCCAAATTGGATCCCAGATTGGCACCATTTTCATTTAGGACCATCCAGTCATCATAAAAAGTCTCTTTTAGTGAAAACTCCATCTGTTTAGAAGAATTAGCGCTAACAAAATTTCATGATGGTCACCATGCCAGCCATAGTGGATGCTAGATGGACTTCAGATTGAGATCATTTTCATCTAGGACCGACCAATCATGATAAGAAGTCTTTTAGTGAAAGCCCCATGATATGACCATCTGTTCTGGAGGAGCAGCAATAACAAGATTTTCAAGATGGTCATAATTGAGGCATAATGGATGTCTGGTTGGTACCATTTTTATTTAGGACCAACTAGATGTCATAAGAAGTCTTTTAGTTAAAAACCCCATGTCAATAGGACGATCGAAGGGTGAGTAGTGATAATAATATTTTCAAAATGGTCACAAGAGGATGATTGATGGGCACCATTTTCATTTAGGGCCAACTAAGCTACATAAGAAGTCTTTCAGTGAAAACCCTGTGTTGACATGGCCATATGTTCAAGAGGAGCAGTGATAACAAAACTGTCAAACTGGCCACTGTGGCTACCTAACTGGATGTTTGAGGGGCTCCATTTTCATTTAGGCCCAACTAGATCTTAGGCTGAATGTGTGTATAAAGTTTCATAGCAATCCTCCCATTAGTTTTAGAGCAGTAACAATAACAAACTTGTACTAAGCGACAATGAACAGACAACAGACAAAAGGACATATTCTTCTGGTCTATGACCAATGGAGCTAAAAAAACTGTCCATATTAACATAAATATAAAGACACATACAGATGGACATGCATATGGATACCAAATTGATCACTACATCAAGTTCTGCCAAGGCAGGCTTGACAACTTGACTTGATTTTTTTTTTTAGAGTTAATTTTATACTATTCACACCTTCTGTGGTCCAAATCCTGGGCACAAAGACAGATCTTCCTTGCTTGCTGCCACCATGCCTTCAACACTCTAGGAAAGAAATAATCAACAAAAAAAGAGATCATCTCTATAAGATGGGATACTAATTTATTCCATGTCACAGAATACATGTACTTTATGTAGCAAGGAGTAAAATATTTGAACTGTTCAATTTCACATAGGATAAATTTTCTTTAAAACAGACATATGAACTGGATGCTTCATGCTAACTGTAAAATAAAACTCAGTGACAATATCTAAACAGTGGTAAAATAGAATGAAACATGTTGATGATGATTGACATAGTGTTCTTTTTTCTAATCAATAAGAGATAGTGAAAACATCCAAACATAGTTTTTTAATTTTGCTCTCTTTCTTTAGTTCTTTGTTTTGCTAAAGTCCTTTGTGAAACAGCTTAAGCTGCTGTATGCTGTATGATGCAACAAAGAAATGTACTTTTATATTAATGATGTAGTACTACTTATAAGCGATCCTTGTCCTGTTTTTTTATACAATGCCAACAAAATGTGCATGTTAAAAAAATTACAATAACATATTATGAATAATTTTTTTATTGAATAATACTTCTAATGAATCAAAAACTTTCACCCATGCAATTTGAAAAAAAAAAACAAGAAAGAATTTAAGAATCAATGTGATAGATGCAACAAAATCAAGCACACCATTGATCTAGATCTGTGTCAATTAATGAATTGATTTTAATTGTTTCTTTCCAGATTGGTTTAAAGCATTGACAGTGTAAATTCCAACCAGGTATTTAAGTATTCCATACTGATGTAAAATATTAATGTTTTGACCACCCTCCTTTCTTGCACTTTAATTTGCTCTGTTCTTCTTTGCTTACCTATAACTATTTTTATTTGCTTTCCTAAAACCATTCTATTGTTTTCAAATGAAAGGCATTAAGAAGTATATATATATATATATATATATATATATATATATATATATATATATATATATATATATATATATATATATATATATATATATATATATATATAACACAACATATTTACTCATATATCACATTTTGTCATCAGTGTCATGACAAAAAAATGTGTGTTCTGGTCTGTTAATACTTCTGCTAGGTTATGCTAGGTCTAAACTGCTAAAAGCTGGGGCAAACAAATCCTATTGACAAGTTGCAGTAAGGAACAAGAGGCACACATAGGCCGAATATCACTCACCTGCCTTCCATAACTTAACATTTTAACATTTCACTAAGCAGGCTTATATAGTATATTAAGAATACATCCCATGTAAACAATTTCCTAAACTTTATATCATGTTGATTTCACCTATGTTACTATATCCTGATAAAAAAAATTTCGAGAGATAAAGGCATAATTATTATGCACAGTTTATTGCTCTTGCTCTTAATCAAAGTCATCTTAATGATATAAATCCATTCATGAAGTTTTATAGAAAATGGATGAGAAATAGTCTCTAGCTCTAGAGAGTTAACAAGCTCAGCCAATCAGATGCAAAATATCTCATTAATGTGCACTGTTCTTACTTATTATAGAACCTGTCAATGACAATGATAATATAAGCTTAAGATGGAGAAAATCTGATCAGAATTCAGTCTTCAGAGTGGTAACAAGCTCAGCTAATCAGGCACCTCATTAACATGTGTAGATCTTGCTCATAATTAAACTCATCCAACATCTTGATAATATAAGACTATTAAACAAGTCTGATCAAAATCTCATCAGAAATATATCTGCTAAATTGTTGACAAACTCTGCCATCAGATGCAAGATCATATAATTAAAATGCATGAATTTCACTCATAATTATACTCAACCAGGATCTTGATGACATAGGCCTTTTTACCAAGTCTGATGAATATTCTATCAAAACTACAGTCTCTAGAGTGGTAACAAATCTCTGTATAAAATGTAAGATAACATAAATAGGAAATATGTCTCGTTCATAAATAACAATCATCCAACATCTTGAGGATATTAGCCTATTTACCAAGTTTGATTAAAATCAGGTCAGAAATACAGTCCCTCAAGTGATACAAAGCTCAGCCAATCATGTGCAAGATCATCTCATTAATATGTATAGATCTAACTTATAATAAAAAACAGTATATATCTTGATGATATGAGCCTAGTTACCAAGTTTAATAAAAATACAATCAGAAATAGAGTTGCTAAAGTGCTGACAAAATCAACCATCTGATGCAAAATCACCTCAATAACATCTATGGATCTTGCTCATAATTGTACACATTCAAGATCTCAATGATTTAAGCCTACTGACCATGTCTTATCAAATCTGGACCAAACTTGATCAGAAATACAATCTCTAGAGTGGTAACAAGTTCTGTCAATCACATACAAGATCGCCTCAATAATATGTGTGGATCCTATCCATTATCGAACTCAAGCAAGATCTTAATCTTGATCATATAAACCTAAATTTGAAGTTTGATCAAAATCACATCAAAAATATAGCTTCAAGAGTGGTAACAAGTTCAACCAATCAGATGCAAGATCACCTTATTAATATGCATAGATCCTGTTCACGCTGACATTATCCAAGATCTTGATGACAAAAGCCCATATTCTAACTGAGATCAAAACTGGGTTAGAATTATGACTTCAGAGTGGTAATCAGTTCAGCAAATCAGATATAAGATAACCTCATTAATATGCATGGATCTCACTCATTGTCAAAACTGTCTATGATCTTGATGATATGAGCGTATATTCCATGTTTGATCAAAATCAGATCACAAATATGGCCTCCAGGATGGCAACAAGCTCAGCCAATCAGATTCAAGATTACATTTTTTTATGTGTGGATCTGGCTCATTATCGAATCCATCCAAGATCCTGGTATAAGCCCTTATTTCAAGTTTGATCAAAATCAGATCAGAAATATGGCTTCCACAGTGGTAATAAGCTCAGCTAATCAGAAGATCGCCTCATTAGTATATATGAATCTCACTCATTACTGAACTCATCTGAGAATGTATACATTCCAACTCAAAATCAAATCAGAAATAAGGCCCCCAGAGTGGTAACAAGCTGAGCCAATCATATACAAGATAACCTCATTAATATGCATGAATCTTGCTTATTATCGAACTCATCTGAGATTTTGATGATGTAAACTCCATTTCCAAGTTTTCATGAAGAAAAAAAAATAGAATTTGAAATATGGACCGTAGAGTAGTAACAAACAATTGTTGAAAGATGGACAACAGATGCATGGCCATACCATAAGTTCACTTGACCTTACAGCCAGGTGAGCAAAAAACAGAAAAAAAACACAAGAAATGTGTCCACACAACACAGATGCCCCCACCAATATGGTGATACTGAAGAAAAATTGCTTTAATATGCAAGGGCCAAAATTTTAAGTTAAACAGGTCATAATTTAGTCAACTTCACCTATATCTTCATATGATAATATAGTTTATTAAATCTGGTTTAAATCCATGAAGTCCTTCAGAAGTTACTGAGTGTACACATAATTTGTTAAGGACAGGATGGGACAGGACAGATGAACATTGGTGACACTATACACTACCTCCATAGAAAATGGTGGGTGAATTAAGAAAACAATACAAATACTTACCCCAAAAGTGGAAAGTAAGGTCATGCAGTCTGTCTTATTCACAGATTTGACAGTAGTAAGGCTATCTATCAACTGAAAAACATTAAATAGTATAAAATCATATAATGCATAATTGAATTTCGACAAATATGGCACATTCAAAATATTTTTAGCATAATATTTCTGTAAATTCTTGACAGATTGAATATACATTTGGATCTCATTTATCCAAACCTTATTCAACCAAATTATCCATTGATAAGAAACCACATGTATGTCCCCAAATATGTAAACTTGTTTATCGAAACTCCGTCATTGAATGTATCATGTGTCCCTGGGGAATTTTGATAAGTGAAGTTCTCCTGTTGCATCCAAGTTTTTTCCAATGAATGATATTTTTCTTAATTCAGTGTCCTTACTTAATTTGCCAAAAAAAATATGTTACTTCAAATTTACATAATTTAAATTTAACAGATTGTGAACTTGATCTTCAACACTTAATATGAGCTAGTTAGAAAGAAAAAGATACACAAGAAAAGTTTGCATACAGTGTATACACGAGTAGATATGATGATGAAACTGGGCGAGAAATACAACAGCTCTTCCTGAGGACGTTTCTTCAAATCCATTTAACTCAGTGAATTTGCCCAATTACTTAAGTCACAGAGTGTGATTTTTACATCTTAAATTATATGAAGAAAAAGATCTCACTGTGACCATCCCCTAAATACAGACCCATTCTACAATAGCATGGTGTGAAGCATCTTTCGATAAAAAAATATAGATCTGGTGTAGAAAATGTAGGAAAAATCAAAACAATAAATGAGAAGAGAGGCAGGGTAAATTTATCCTTCTGCACCAGCCACCAGCTCTGTCCTTTTATTGAATAATATAAATATTTCAAAATCAACATTCAAAACACTTCTTCACAAAATGGTACATTTTTGGTTTTGTGGCATTTAAGACAATTTTTCAGCACATGATAGGCTATACATAGTGGCCAGTATATTTGGTGGAGGAAGAACCCGGGAAGACCCAGAGAATAACCACCGACCCATGGGAAACTACTGGCAAGCTTTCTTACCCATGTTGGTCGAGCTGAGACTCGAATTCATGTGGACAGAGGTGAGATGTGTGGGTGATCTGTATATGGAAAACATTCAAGTCCAGTTGATCTACGTTTTAGTGTTCCACAGGGTTCTGTTCTTGGACCTGTTCTCTTCATTCTATACACTGAACCCCTCTCAAGTGTCATAGATCGTCATCTGGTGTCTCAACAATTGTATACTGATTACACCCAAATATACAAATCTAGCCATCCAACTGAATTGAGGCTACCATCCAAGGCATTGAGAGGTGCATTTCCTATGAAGTCATGGATGACATGTAACAAGCAGCAGATAAATCATGATAAAACTGAAGCCATTTTGATCACCACACAAAGACTTTCTCATTCCTATTCTTTACCTCAAACAGTAAGTATCAGAAACACCAACATTACCTTCACACAATCAGTACAAAACCTAGGTGTCACTCTTAACAGTGCCCTCTCATTACACCAACATGTCATGAACATATGCAAGGCTGCATATCTGGAGCTGAGACACATCAGCTCCATTCGCAATTTTCTTTTCTGCTGATGCCAGTAAAACACTTGTGTGTTCCTTAATACTTTCTAGACTTGACTATTGTAATTCTCTTCTATCTGGTTTGTCTCAATATCTACTACAGAAACTTCAAAAAGTTCAAAACACCACTGCTTGGATCATCCTTAGAGTACCAAGAACCAAGAACTCCTCCCCCCTGCACTATATCCTCCACTGTCTACCCATTTGCTCCAGAATCAAACACAAAATCTGTTCTTTATGCTACATTTCACTGACCGCCTCCAGTCCAAAATACCGATCTGACAACACCCATGTGTACACCCCTTCTAGATACTTATGCTCATCTTCTGACTCTCGTATTCTCATTATTCACACTATCAAAACCAAGTCCTATGACAACATTCTTTTGAGTTCCAGGGTACAGCTACCTGGAACAAATTGCCTCTTGAACTTCGACACAATGACACTGTGTTCTCATTCAAGAGTGCTCTTAAAACTCACCTTTTTCAACTGCAAGAACAGACTTAAGACTTAGCAATGTTTCTTTAGTTTAATTATTGTCAGCATGTTTTTTGTTTGTAATTTCACTGTGTTTGTTTTTGCAATCTTGTCTATATACATATATGTCCTTATGTGTTAGCTAATATTGCAAAGCGCTTAGAGCTTCTAAAGATTAAATGCTGTACTTAGTCCTCATTATTAGTATTATTATTATTATTATTATCATTATCATTATTATTATTATTATTATTATTATTATTATTATTGTTTAGTTACAGGCACTTATAGAAGTTTTAATTAAAAGACAACTGAAAATTAAGCTATAAATTGAAAGAAAATACTGTTGAAACACTAAAGAATGCTTTTTATGTCCCTGTTCGGTAGAACCAGGGGCATATAGTGTTTGGATCATCTGTGCATCAGTGGTAAATCTTGGTTAAAGTTAAAAATTAGGCCTTGAGTAACTACTTTGATTTTGGTTTCTTGTCAGCATGCTGGGTGTCTTCATGTTTTCTATTCCGAAATGGTAAAGGCTCAAATTATACCATTGGAACAGCCTGGGTCGGCTACAATGATGTGTCCTTGGGCAAGGTACTTTACTCCAATTGCCTTGGCACTAAATAACCTACTTGTGTTGTTGTGCTGTAAAATCATCATCAACTGATTTCCTTCTCTTCATCTTGTATTCTCTTGTTTTTGAGCCTAGCCTTTTCTTCTTTTTTTTTCTGTGTTTTCCATTTTCTGTTTTTTCATCCTCCAACCTTTATATGTAGCTGCTGTGAGTCATTTTTGAATACCTTAATACTTCCCTGTTTAGTAAAATTTTCTCTGGTTGGCTGTACTCAGGATCACTAAACTTGACAGTGTCTTTTACTATTCTGATCCCTACCAATGTTTTCTTCCCTAAGGTATTTCTGTCCTTTATAACCACACTGGTGTTCACATATGGACTCCTTTTCAGCATCATCATGAGGTAGTACCAAAGATTTGTTAACTAGCACTGGAAGAAATTTGTATTTCAAACTCCCGCTGCCCTGCTTCTCTGATAACACCTGTCTCCAGTAACTATCAACTCATTCATATTCTTGCAGTTCATCCTCTACTGAATATACCTTCCATTCATCAATAATATTAGTAACAACATTCTTGTCCAGGTTTAGATGCTTTGCTAAAAAATCTCTACAGAACCCTTCTCAAATCTTGTAAATGGAGATAAACAAGACTGTGCTTTAATAAACTCATTTTTACATGTGAGCCTGCATGGATTCCCAGAATCTGTGATTCTGTCTTCAACTTCAAAAGTTTCTTCCTTGCTTCTCCAAGAACAATGTATTCATCACTCAGCTTGAGTTTTATGCTGAGTTCAAGGCCTTTCAGATCTCCTGGTGCAGTGGCATTCACAATGTCTACATTAACAAATTTCCTCAAAATGGTGTACACTAACTTTGTCATTCTACTGTACAGAAGGTGTACCATTGATTCATCTATCTGAAACTTGCTGAGGAAATTCTCAAAATAGTGGTATAAATGACAACAGAAATAACAATTTGACTTTCTGGTCAGGTCATCTCACAGCTTTTCTTATCCTCTTGAAGTTTATACTTCTTGTCATTGTCTTTAAATCTGTCTCCAATCTAGTCACATACTCTTGGATCCCTGTCCTTTGCTCAAGTCCAATGCTCAACCAGTGAACTTGTATTTGCTGGACAAAGACTCCTCTGGAAGACCAAGATCTTGTTGTATAACCTTGTAATTCTCTTTCCTACCTGCTGAGATCATTAATATTCCATATAAATCTATAGCTAGTTCTTCTGTTTCCTGTCCATATTCATGTATGCCCTTTTTAAAGGATTTGTGCATAGTATAATTGCTTGGTTCAAATTTGGTCCATCACTTCCTAATACGATTCAAGATTCCACAGGGAGGTAATCATCCTGCAAGGTATCAACAAGAGCATTGGTGACTGACTTCCCATATGCATGGGCAAAGAACAATGCTTTATAAAACCTGCACCTGCATCATTTGTTGGGGACCAATATCTGATCAAAAATCTATATGCTTTTTCACCTGTGCCTGGGTTGTCTCATCATACTGTAATGAGAAGTGGTTATCTGAATTCTAGCATCAGACACCAAAGATGCAGAAAAGGCTGGCTTTAGGCCATCTGATCATAGATAGGGGAGTTTTTTTTTACTCATACTGAAACCTCTGCTATAATACATCTGAATATTACTTTGAAAGTCTCTGCAATACCATCATTGGCTCTGAAATTAATGTTGGATGATTTTGTTGCCGAGATAACTTTAGTACACAGTACATCTTCTGCTGGGAATATGTAGGTTAAAAGTGATAGTCCTGCTTTTTCACTTCATGGTCCTGCTCTTTTACTAGATGGTCCTGCTCTTGCCATTCAAGTTTACTTTTAGTCAGTGGTGTTGGTACGCAGGTTAAAAGTAACAGTCCTGCTTTTTCACTTCATGGTCCTGCTTTTTCAATTGATGGTCCTGCTCTTGCCATTCAAGTTTACTTTTAGTCAGTGGTGTTGGTACGCAGGTTAAAAGTAACAGTCCTGCTTTTTCAATTGATGGTCCTGCTTTTTCAATTGATGGTCCTGCTCTTGCCATTCAAGTTTACTTTTAGTCAGTGGTGTTGGTACGCAGGTTAAAAGTAACAGTCCTGCTTTTTCACTTCATGGTCCTGCTTTTTCAATTGATGGTCCTGCTCTTGCAATTCAAGTTTACTTTTAGTCAGTGGTGTTGGTACGCAGGTTAAAAGTAACAGTCCTGCTTTTTCACTTCATGGTCCTGCTCTTTTACTAGATGGTCCTGCTCTTGCCATTCAAGTTTACTTTTAGTCAGTGGTGTTGGTACACAGGTTAAAAGTAACAGTCCTGCTTTTTCAATTGATGGTCCTGCTCTCTCACTTTATAGTCCTGCTTTTTCAATTGATGGTCCTGCTCTCTCACTTTATAGTCCTGCCTTTTCACCCTTTTCAAATTTACCTTTAGTCACTGGTGTTTTGAATGTTAATTTGGTCTGACTTGGAGATAGAATGGATTGAAGCAGTTTCTTATGAAGATTTATCTTGGCATGTTGGAAATTTGTTTGTTTAAGTCAGGGTTAGAAAAGAAATTAACTTTTAAAATTTGAGGTTTTTTTATAGTTTTTTTCAAGGTTTTAAAATAATTTTTGAGGTTCAAGACACAAAGCAGTTACAAGATTATCTCCATGGTGAGCATAACAAAATTAATAATATCCCCATAAAGAGAAAAGGGACTTGGTTACTGACCGCTGAAGAGACCATTCCATGAGGACTGTTTTGCCCGACCAGGACAGACTGTCCGCTAATACGTTCTTCTTCCCCGGAATGTGGCGCTTTATGAGGAATATGGCTGGCTCAGAGGGTTATCCCTTCTGGGGCATCCAGCAAAGGAGGTTCCACCTCCATGTAAAGTGAAGGGGCATGTGATCCTCCTTGACGTCAGAGATATGCTACGATGGATGTGTTGTCGGAGGAGACCAAGACACAGCGGCCACTTACTCTGTCGACGCACCCTAAAACACTTCTGGTAAAAGAATCTTAATCCGAACAAATGTTGAAGCAAACAGACTTCAAACTGTGTGAAGACTGAAACGAATGCAATGCTAACACTATTGATGATCCAACAACAATATGCAGTTATGGGTCTATCAAATGAATGATAGAATAAAAAAAACAGGATGTCTTTAATTTGCATAATTCGTGTGCTTTCTGGACCACTAGGCTAGCCTATCAAAAAACCATGTGCAAAAATGCATTTGTTGTGGGGTCGAGGTAGAGCCATTCATCATTTTTAAAAATTTTTAGTTTTTTTTTTAAATTTAGTTTCCTTCAGGTTTTTTTGCCTTTTTTTAGGTTTCTAAGGTCAAAATGAACTTTTAGGGTTTTCAAGGTTTTTGAGGTTCACCGAGAACCCTGTTAAATCCACTATTATCACACTTTATTTTGAGTTGTGCAGATGGTGCATAGTACTATTTTATTTTTGTTGGTTTTAATGGCAAGTTTAATACATTATTGGCTATATCATGCTGAGGAAATAGGAGCTAATTGCCTTTGCCAAGGACACACCTAGGCACCCCACCCAGGATGGCCTGGGCGAGTATCGGATCTACAACCATGAGTCTGACACTCTACCAACTGAGCTACCACAGCTCTCTAATTCATATCCATTTATACCTGTTTTGGACAACCAGTGTTCATTAAATTTTGTTCGATCCCCTGACATCCTTGATCTGTTTTCAAAGGGGTTTGTTTACTTTTCAATAGGTATAGTTACTTGAACATAAGGTCACAAATACCGTATTGTATTTACCGTATATGTTGGGACACCGTATATGTTGGGACACCATAAATTAATTTTTAAAGTGATTTTTTTTTTTGAGTCATAAGTTTTGGGACACCTTTTTAATCACAATGTCGATGCTTAGCTGGTAAACAAAATGCACTCAAACTTATATTTTATTAAATAAATAAAATAAAAACTGCTGTCAGTGTTCTTTGTTTACACTTTTCTTCTTAACTGCAAACTTTTGAAGAACAAAATTTGATAAATTTATGGGCAATACAGGAGACTAGATGTTTGCACTACGTACAAAATACGTGCAAGTCAGAGCAACCTGTACTTGTATTATATTTTGTTTTGCTGTATAAACAATGTTTGATGCAATAAAAGTTTTGAGTTGATTTATATTTGCCTTTTTCATAAGCCAGATCTAATTCCCAAGTAATATTTCCTCAGTTAATATGCCAGTGCAGATCTCTTAGCTTGTAAAGGCAGCCTCACTTTGTTTTCCCAACCCTTTGATCGAGCCACAGAGTTGATACTTGTTCAGTAGCAAGTAGAGTCCTATATTCAGCTGACAGAATTTATTTGAACTTCCTGTTATCATGCCGCACAATAGACACCTGTTCAGTTGTGGCAAATCCTTTAATACCGGTACATTTCACAATGTATGCTCAAAGTGTCACTTACAGACCCAGACTGTTCCACTGGTTCAATTTATTTTCAAAATTCCTGTGAATACTGCTAAAAAGAAATCAAAGCTGGCTTCCCTTGGTCGGCCGACTTTGTATATAAAAAATCTGCACACATAAAAGTATCCAAAGTCGGCTTCTAGGATCTGCTTGCTTTGTTATAAAATAAACTTTGTATTTGATATCCTACTGGTAAGTTGAAACAATGAGTTTATTGCTCGCTACCAGCTGTGTTTATTCACCACCCGGTCTTCTATTGTTTGCCATCTGTAATCATAACTGTTACAAACAGGCATTGAAGTCTGCAGGGTAAATAGTATACATGGTAATAATTGTATTTGGGAATACGTTCTGTATCCCATGCTAGCGAAAATATTGTCATTTGCTCTTGCGGTGAATGTATTTCCAAATAATGATTTTTATTTGCAAAATATTGTTATATTGTTAACCTGGATACAATACACTCTTGCACCATACACCGGGTCATGCGTGAATTGCTGGTGCCTTCAAGCAATCGGTTGTTTCTCTGTCTCTCTCTTTCTATTGTTTGTGATTTTGCTGAATCCAATTTTCAGTTTGATAATATACCGGTATTCAAACTTCTCAAGACAACCAAACATGATTTGTTTATCGATATTCACGCCAATAAAACAATGTGTCAATGTTGTTACCTGACATAAGTGATACACTTGACCGGTACTCTACATTACCGGACCATGTGGTGTTAGTGGATATGTTAGTGATAGTGGATACGTTTGTGTCTTTTATACATAAATTGCTTATGAAGAACAAAAAAGAGGAATAAATGAGAACAGTACAAGGTTAGTTTCTTTTCAGTTTATTATCAAATAAACGTTTAATTTACCTACCTTATTGTAACATGAAGTGCTGGGGGGGGGCGGCAAATTCAACACAATTTGTTTCGGTTCTTAAGTTTTGAGACATATGATCTGATCTAGTTGAAAAAAGTTTAACTTCAAGTTATGGGACAGGAAAAAAATCATTTATTTTATCTTGTCCCAAGATATACGGTAAATACAGTACATCAGTACACTTTCCACCTTTCTTTTTATTTTGCTGTTAAAATCAATGCCATAGGATGAACATATCACTCCTTGGTTTAAAAAATGCTTCAAATAAAGCAAGAAATATCTCTTTGTTTAATGCAATGGATGTAAGAAACTTTGTGGAAAGGTTATAACATTCACAATGCTCTGAATTTTTTCATTATGAAAATGGTAGTTTCCTAAGTGTTAAATAGTTCTAAACAGAGTATGTACTGACACTATTTGAGTGAATACATACAGCTCTCTTGTTGGATAATACTATAGGTATTTATTTTTAGTAGTAGTCATAGTAATAGTAGAAGTATCCAAGCATTTGTATTTGTAATCTTATGAAATATCCAACAACGCAAGCTGTTAAGAGGCTGGGTCAGGCAGGGGTTTCACACTTGATAAAAATACAATACGTGAAGGAAAGTGCACACAAAGTAAAGATAACAGATAATCAGCTTTAAAAACAGACACCAAAATGCATAATATACTTCTCTTGCACTTTACTTGTCAGTTTTGTATTTCTTGCTTACTCAAATCTTTGAAATATATTGGACAATTTAGGACGTACAAAAAAATATAGGAAAATATAGGGTTTGCCTACAAATATTGGATTATATATAGGACGCTTGATGCCCTGCAATAGCAACCACTTTTTAAAGTTCATTTGTCATTTGCAACAGTATGCTTATCCCAACTCTGATAGATAGTCTTAATTGGGAAGTTTTAACTGTAAACTGTGTTAGGGAAACCTCAAATAACAAGTTTTTATTTCAATCAGTAACTTCTTGATTCTTTTAACTGTCCTGCATATCAACAGGACATAACAACTGACAGATGAACTACAAAACATGTCAATTCTATCAATCCATCAATCAATTCAATGCTTACTACAAATTTCATTTCAATCACCCAAAACTCCTACAAAGGGCTAAGTATTACAAAAAATAACTGTAAAATCAAACATATACTCTAGATTTTGTTATTCAAAGACAAGCTCAGACTTGAACTAAGACTGATGAATATTTAACTGTATATATCCATTTTGTGCTATTTTACTATTATCATCATATCTTCATACAGTTTTCAGTGTACTAATAAAAAAACATCCAATTTATTTTTATGCATTAGTTTCAAAGAAACTTTGATTCTGCAGAAAATGCTATGCCGTTAAATAGGTAGAAATATCTCTTCACTGTCAACAGATGAATTTAGACTGCACAATGTAGAATTCTGCTGATAATGGATCTAACATGACTGGGCAAATGAACATGCAAAATGGAGTAGTATTAACTCTTCTACAATAAGGTGTACTATGATATCTACCTTGGATATGTAATCACCATCAGTTTTCTCCATGATAGCTTCAACAGGTTTATTCTCATATACTTTGTATGTTTCCAAGTATCGGCCAGCTTCTTCAGTGCTAAGGAAAATACAAGAAAGGGATTAAGCTGTTGCTTCTTCAGTGCTAAGGAAAATACAAGAAAGGGATTAAGCTGTTTACCAAAGAAGTTTTTGTACATTTTATTTTGTCCCTTTAGTCAATGCAGAATATAAAATAAAAGTACTTATAATAACGTAAATTTACAAGAAAAGAGGTCGCTTTCTCAAACCTGCTAAGTCTGATGTTATCATGCATTTTAAAAAAAAGTCAAGGAAGGAAGGAAGAATAAAACATAAGAGAAAAGGCAATACAAATATGCTAAGATTGTATTCAAGCTGGAAAACAAGTTTCCATAGTCTCCCTAATTAATTTATTACAAGCAACTACCTAAGATAGCTCTTTGATTTTATATTCCCTCAAATTAGCCTATCTTGCCATATTTTGAAATTTTCCTGCTAGATGTCTTAAAACTGGAATGGTGAACAATTTGCTCACATAAATATACCCCTACCTCTCCCACATCCCACTCCTACCCCATGATGGAAATGAATCTATAGTCAAAAAAAGGGCACAACTCTTTTGAAGACTTTGCAAGTACACCTCTTCCTTGATAACTCACACACAACAGGGTCCATATACACAGACTTCAGTATAAGCAAGGGAATGAGTTGCAGAGGGACCTCTGAAATATTATGAAAGGAGATGCCATCCCGACTTGACATCGACGATGAGAAGATGAAGGGGACTGCACTGTTTAATGGTTTAATACTCATTTTATAATCTTGTTGGGAATAATTGTCAATAAAATGCTTTTTCTAATGAAGTTGTTAGCTTTTCTGTATCCATGAATGTGGATATATTTGAGTGTTTTTGTTGATTCACAATAAAACAAGATTTATTTTTTTTTAAACTAGGGACATTTAATTCGTGAAAAAACAGCCATGAACGTCGAAACTTGATTTTGTTTGTTTGTTCTATTAGTAAAATATTGATGCCATGAGTTCACTGTAAGTAAAAGTAAAATTTCTGCTCATCCTAGAGCAAACCTCTGAGTGCCAATTCGGGAATTTTAAGTTCACTACAAACTTTGGAACTCGCTTTTCCATAATGAACCGTACCTGTGAAACAAAGCTTTCATGCACCGATTACTCCTTTTGCTTGCTTCTCATGCTATCCTTGATAATTAGTAGGATAAACTACTGACTAATGTTAGTTTAATTATGTTACGTAAGTAATAATATTTATAACAGTGTTCAATTGGTTAATTGACAAGAGTTGATCTGACATGCTACCCTGACCGCCAACTCTTACGCCGGTAGGATTTGCATGCCTTTTAACCTTTTTTTTAATTTCACCCACTTCATTTGATTTGATAAAAAAGACGTAAGCAGGTCTACTTTTAACTGACTGTAACAATACAACAAACACTTCTGTAAATCTGATATCAAAACGGAGTTGGCACTTAATTAGGTTCTCATAAATGCTTGTGGACATAGCTGTAATGATAGATTGACCCTTTTCAAGTTTGGTTACAAGAGGGCATATCACATTTGTGATGATTAAACTGAAACTGAATTCAAAGATAGAACTAAAACACGAATTTCAATGGATAAAACTTATTTAATTAGTATTTATTTCTTAAAGTGCTGCCACCAGTAGGCATTACTGAGATTTTCATTGATCAAAATATTGTCGACTATTGTTATTTACAGTGTACTGAGAATTTTTTTGGGTAAAGAAAATGTAAGACTTCTTATTAAAAGTTGCTAATGTCATGATGCTGATTCAAATTTCTGGGCACTAACTGCAGTTTTTGATGATAAAACATATCAAAGTTTCATTTACCAGTTTTGATCAAAATTTTCTTCATGTTCAATAAATAGGGGCCAATTCTTTTGGTATTTCCCATAAAAAAAAATGGGATCCACACCTGACGCAGTGTTACAAGTGGCTTTGCGAGTTATCTAGGCACAAGTTATTGAAGGATAGGTGTACAATGATTGATCAACATGCATATTTTCTGATAATGACCATAATATGCTCTAAGTTTCACAACAATCTATTAAAAATGGCATGAATAGTTGCATTCACATAGAGGCAGGGATATAAAAACAATGGAAGTAGCTATGGCCTCTACCACAAAAATACGTATCTGATTAATACATGTATATAAATGCCAATAGCTTGACTATATAAGCAGCAGAGACAGTAATTAATTACATAATCTACCCTGACAAATTTTCTTATTATCCCTATGAGAAAATTCTTGACCTCTGATTGCTCAATAGCTAAAGCAAAATGTGGGGTATATACAGTTTTTCCTTGGTGTACAAAACCCTGTCAGGATGAACAGAAAATTAAGTGATGTCTTCAAGGGGTGTACAACTAGAGTTCCATGAAAAAGGATTTCAAGATTGCAGAGGTTTCTGCTTTGCAATTTTAACATGCAAATAATTTAATGGAATTCATAATTTTAATTTATAATGATACAATTTATTTATTTTTAACATATAATTTTTAATGATTCTTATCAGAAATTACATATTTCTCATTCTTTACTGTTAATACATACCTGAAAGCTAGTATTAGTGTGAAGTCTGCTAAAATACAAATTTTGGCAAGTTCCTTTAACAGATGATGTGGATCTTTCTGAAAAGATGAAAAATGTTATTATTAAATGTATTATGATTGTGAACATTGTATCAAAATGTATTATGATTATGAACATTGTATCAAAATGTATTATGATTATGAACATTGTATCAAAAGGTATTATGATTATGAACATTGTATCAAAATGTATTATGATTATGAACATTATATCAAAATGTATTATGATTATGAACATTGTATCAGATATCAGACACTTAACATTAATAAGAACAGTACTCCCTTGATCATTCACCCACTTTCAAACAAGTAGGAAAATGGCAGGAGATCAAGGTTCATCAGCAGTATTAGCATTTACATGCAGTATAGACATCCAGTATCAAGTTAGTTTCTTGTTCTTTAGTGTTGTATGTTTGGGCTAAAGAAAAATGTAATGTAAATTTGCATATATAAACTAAAGATAGTAGTAATGGGTACATGTGAAGGGTCCTACAATTTGCTACGCAGGGCCTTAAACAGAAGAACTTTTGTTGGAAAACCAAAATTTATGACAACATGGGCATTCAGGAGCCATAACTCTTGCAAATGATGAAGTGGAAAGCTGAAAATCCAAATCAATCAAGGTCTCAAGGGTTTTCAGTCCATGCACAAAGAGGAAGGTTTAGACATTCACTGATCAATGATGTCTTTGTTGACAGATGGGACTTCAGTGTAAAAGACCTGTGTGTGTGTGTCTTGTACATAGCCAAGTTAAAATTTGATTGGAGTCCTTGATGGCAAAAGAAAGGCCTGCTGACACCTAGGTTTTGAAGATGCATGTGCAAGATATAAACAACATGACCAGATTGTAAAAGCTGTTTCAAAGAAGGCTGGTCTTTTTTGTGAGTAAGAGATCGATGAGTGTGGGAATTCTGTAAAAGGCCATTGGCAGAGCAGGAGGAAATTGAGGTCAGAAGACTATTCATTCAATCAATGCACAAAAAGTTGGGTCTTCCCTGGACAATGCCAGATCAAAAAAAGATGATGGCGCTTTTGATCATGTATGTTTGAACTCATAAGAGTGTGAAGATAGTGACAACTAAGTTGGCAAAGCTGGGTATCAGGGATGGTGAACAAAACTGGGAGTCCACCCATGCTGGGACATAGAGATCTCCAGGTGTTCACTTGAGTGTCACCAAAAATCCAAGGTGGGTACCAAGTACCCAGTCTGGGGAGTTGCTGTTGCTGGTAGTGGGTCACAATGGAACTTGGGCCAATGATGGACCCATCCAGTGTTGTCCACAATGCTTCTTAAGCTCCAATACTGGATAGTGTGAGATAATGGTTCACCAAATCTGGTGCCAGTTATGCTGGCATCTGTGATAAAATCGGGCAGGACCTGGTGAGACTGAGTGAAGGACATCTATGTTTTGGTATTGGGATTGGGTATACCACGAAAACAGATCACTGTACCCAGTTCCGGTGTTAGATAGTGTAGGTTGAGGCCGTGCTGGAGCTGGAGACATAGTCTGGGATTGATTGACTTCTGGTGCCCAAGTCGGCTACCAGCCATTGAGTAAATGATCACCATAGGCAGTAATGGGGTCTATATCAGGTGAAAGAATGTCCATGACCGGTTCAGGCAGGCTTCCATACCATGTCAGTGCTGGCCCAGTAATCTGTGCTCTGATGGAATGCTCTAGTTGTGGCACTGTGTACTGGATATACAGAGAGTACTGTACCAAGTCCTGGTAACTTAAGAAATAGGTTGAAGTGCATGATGGCAAAGATTGCCGGATTTCCTCTGGATGGAAGAGCTTATTGCCTGCAAAGATTAAGCCATCATAAAATTGGCAACAGATGCAGCAACAGTGGCAATACTGGTGGCCTCCACATCCTTATGTGTATGTTTCTTGGCCCTCTCATCTGCCCAGGTCAATTACATGGCTGTATGGTTGCCAATTTCTTCCTCAGTCCATGTATAATTCGAATTGCACCCCATACACCAAATACACAAGGTTCATTATCCCAGCTAAATGAAATGCTTGCACCCCACACACTTAATTCTGCCCATTGTTGCTGATACCAATATTTAGAGAAAGCAAGACAATGGCATATATAGGCAAATTCAATCAAGCTCATGCTGAACTTGCTGTGGAGTGGATGCTATGAATTAATAAATGCCAGGGAAAATGTCAGAAATTATCTTTTTTATTACATGGCATAACTGATCATTTACTTGACATTTACTGATATAATTTACAAAAGGTCTGATTACTGGGATGAATTACTGCAGACCGTCAAGTAGGCAATTTGATTGGCAATGATTAGCTTATCATACAACGAAGTTAGAACTGAAGTACAAAATATTCATCTACAATGAAGACTGAGTGAAGTGAAATTTAGATAGAAAAATGGATGGAGTATACAGCTCTCCCTCATTATAATGCGGTAGTCGGGGTCCATTACCGCTGACTGTGTTATGTACCAAACTGTGTTATACTGAGAACCGCAATATCTACGGAACCATGATACATTGAGAATAGTGTAATATATAGAACAGTGGTTTGCGGGCACTATCAACTTTTTTTAAAATAATGGTGTTTTGAAAAGGAAATGAAGATATAAGAAGAACTTTCACCTTGTTTTCTTTCAACTCTTTTTGTTTTACATTGTTATGATTTTGGTCATGGTGTCCATAGTAGTACCGTGTTATATCTGGAAATGTGCTATAATGAAGCATGTTATAACTGGGGAGAGCTGCAGTGTTCTCCCGAGGGCCTTTTACCGTAGCGGACCCACTACGCTATCATTTCAAACTCTGATAACCCCAATGCTTTAGAACCTGCCGCTACACTATGCTCTTGTGCCGCTACGCTTTGATGTTTCTCACTACCCTTATAAAATTAATCTGTTAAACAAACATCCTGTCACCTAATTCAAAGCCCCACTCAAATGACACCTGTTCTTACCTCTTCTGGGGTATTTTATTAAGATAATCCAGGATAATTGCTCACTCACTTAACCATTATCCTTTGTACCTGGCTTGCGCGACCTTTGTAAAGGGTTTCGTCTGCACCTAGTCACGTGATTGGCCAGCAACAATGGAGTCTACTGGTAGTGTGTTATATATATGTCAGTCGTTTTCATTAACAGCCAAAGCAGTTACACCGATTAAATTAAAAATTATTGTAAAAAATGAACACACCAGCTTCCAAGAAACGAAAAATTACCCAGCGCCTGGCTAGCCCCATGTTGGCCTGGTTACGACAATCAGAAATTAGCGTCACGAATAGTGGCAGTGATTCTGATTCCGATAGCACCAGCATGATTTCCAAAAAGAATGATATCAAGAAACGAAGGACGGGATTTAATAATGAATGGAAGACGTTATTTCCTTTGGTGGAAATTGCTGGATCAGATGGTAAGTTTTCCATATTGCTAACTTAAGTGAGTGCTGCCCTATTAATTTCTCTTTTCTGTCTATCCAAGTAGTAAACGGAACAATTTTTATCTTCCAGTTTTACCTCTTTTGAAAAGATATAAATAAAAAGTATTCCTTTATAAATATAACTAAAATAATTTCATCCATATTCTTACTTATTATTCAGTGAAGTCATGACCTCAAAAGTTTATTCCACCCGGTCTATATCAAATTCTTGAAAATAAGACTATGTAATTGCATATATATTTTGCAGGTATGCTGTGTAAATTGTGCCGGAAGAATTTTTCCAAGGTAATTAACTTAATTAGGATTCAGGTATATTTGTACATCCATTAATAAATTTTATGTTCCATTTTTTTCAGATTGTGAAAGGTCATTCTACTCAATGAATAGAATTAAGAGTGTTTTAAGGAACAGGTTGTCACAGAGGGTACTGAACTACCTGATGACAATCAGTACTGAATGACAACTCTTAAAAGACTTTAATTGTGATGTTGCAGTCAGTTTATATGGTGAAATGAAAATAAGACGAATATCATTTATTTAAATTAAGAAATAAATGAGATATGCATTGTTGTTACTGTTATAACCTAGGTAAATAAAAAATACTATGTAAATATATGCACTTCTTTTTATTTCATTGATATTAATTTGTTTCACTTTTATGACGTTAACGCGCGCTTTGTAAAATATTTTATGACCCAAACACGCGTACCCCGATGCTATCGAAAATTTCTGGGGAGATCACTGAGCTGTACTTCCCTGAGGCGAGAAAACTTAAAGGAATTGCTCTACTGATGAAAAGTCACAAAGTGGATTGGAATTTGTGAGGCCTAATAAAGAACATGCTTACTAGGTACAAGTGGAAGTAGTAACTGATGACTGATGGGATTTGGTGCCAATCCCTCTATCCAATGGGAGACAACTCTAGTCCGACTTCCACTTACGCAAGCAGATGACCTAGCAACAATTTTGCTGCTAAAACAAGCCAAAAGACTTGGTGAACATCTTTTTAGCTTGAGAGGGTTGAATTTGCAAGGCAGTGGATCTACTGCTAATGTATTATTATCATGTAACGTATTTGAAGAAATATGCATGCAGATACACATTATGACCACAGTAGGCATGCTTAGTCCTGTATAAAGTTAGTATAGATGGAAGAATAATTCTTAAAAATACTACAGGTTACTCAGACTGAAATCAACTTGTTTGAAACTTTTCATCTAATTAAAATCTGTAAAAAGTGTTCATGTTAAAGTACACATGGTCAACTTTGTCCTTTTTCTTTGCTTCAAATAATTCTTATATTAAGAAGCATATTCGGTCAACCAGGATTAATAATGTTAAGCAGTAATTACTGGTTCCTACACAGATAATTAGGAAGCTGACTCTGATCATACTAGTATCATGGGATAAGAGTAGTTGCTAATCAAGCATGCCTGATTTATATACGGTGGAAATCATCTAGGTAAGCTGAAAGTATTAGTGGATCAAGGGTCAAATCTAATTATAATGACATTTGTACATGGGTAATGCTTATCAAATGGTGGATGGTGAGGGTGGTGGGTGAAAAGGCTTTAATTGATAGTTTACTGGCAAAAGGCAAGGTTGGCAAGAGATCGAAGGGCAGGAAATAATGTGAGCACCGTACCTTAAAAATGTCTCCCCCCAAAATATGAAAACATATATCTTTTTATATGTTAAGAAACTTAAATTTTCTTGACACTAAAAATGTACTCCTGGAAGATGAGAAATCATTTAAAGTCTTGTCTATTTCAGTAATGGTGGTCATATTTGATGGTGGATAAGCATTATTTGTACAAAATTTGAAAGTCATTTAGTCCGGGTCGCTTTCTGTCTCATTTAGTCAAATTCTTTGAAGCGGTTTCTGAGAAAAGTTCATCTAAACCCATTTTATTTTTATTAATGATGGCTATATTTTATGGCAGAACGGCATCATTTGTACAAAACTGAAAGACCTGTAGGCAAGGGCGCTTTCTGTCATATTTGTACAAATCCTGTTGGGTGGTTTTAGAGAAGTTATCTTAAAGTTTTCTGTTTTTAGTAATGGCAGCCATATTTGATGATGGATCTGCATCATTTGCACAAATTTGAAAGACCTTTATACCAGTAATGATTTTAGTATCATTTGGTCAAATTCTGTTTTTGAGAAGTTGTTTAATTTAAAGGTTTTTCTATTTTTAGTAATTGTGGCAATATTGAATGATGGATCAGCATTAACTGAACAAATTTGAAAAACCTTAATACCTAAATGTTCCCTGTAAAATTATGTGTGAATTGGTCAAGTGGTTTTTGAGAAGCAATTGTAAATAACAATTGTGAATGGATGATGCATGACAGATGATGCACGACAGATAAAGGACTATACCATAAGCTCACATGGCCTTACAGTCAGGTAAGCTGAAAAACTGACAAAATATTTGTTCCTGATAACAATGAAAAGGTAATTCAGACAGATTTTTGTGAAGGCAATATTGCTAAAACTACATAGAGATTAAAAATAATTTAACATTTTTTTCCTAACATTCTTCCATTGCAATAGAGAAAAAACAACTTCATGATTTTTCACATATTTATCTAAATTCTCTGCATCTGTAATACAAATATCTGCATCCACCAACTATATGATAATTTATTTTATATACTGTTAGAATCAAAATTGAGAGTGAAAAAAACAAATAATTATGAATGTCATCATAGGATTGTTTCCATAGATAGATTTGAAAATACTGGGAATTCCATCATTTTTATATACAATTTTGTGGTTTTGTGAAAAATTCAATTTTCTTCAGTACTTTAAATTTGTGGATTTTGGAGGCAGTCTTTTGTTTCCACAGAAGGACAATAGTTCATTGGGTCTTTAAATTCATGGTTTGTGGTACTTTAGACCTATAGTGATAGTATCACAGAGTTTCACTTGAATGCTGCAGATTATGTAAAATATATGTTACTTACAAAAACTGTAATATATAACATTGTTCATGCCAACACCAAAAAAGTGACTATTCTATCTCATTATTCATGCATATGCAGGTGAGACAAAATGTGAATTTATAGTAGATGAAGAGAAAAAGACATTACAAACTTACAATGTCCACTTGCACCAGTAAAACCCTGAGATCATAAGCCCTCCCGAGTTCTTTCATACGATTGTGAATATAGGTCGGATTTAGTTGGTGATACCTCAAACTGAAATCAAAAAGTTTACACAACTCGAATATATGAGAAAACAATGTAAGCAAAGGAATATTGATGTTTCAATTATTTGGATCAAATTCTTCACAAACAACTTGGCCCAATCAACTGAAATATATGACAAATTTGAAATTCTAGTATATCTTATATTTCTTTTGAGATGAAATATGAAGAAAAATATGCAACAATCACATGATTGTTAGATGAAAACAGTTAAGGAGATGAAAAATGTATCATACAAATAAATTTTAAAAACTCGTGCAAAGTTTGCTGTATAAATACACTAGAAAACATTTCTCTTCTTTTAATTACATTTCATGACGTCTTTATGTTACTGTCTTTGTAATATAACAATAGAGGGTTTCTCTCAAAACATTTGTCAAAATATACATTAACGAAAACTTGTGTGGCTAGCTTACTTCAGCTCCTGTGATGGAATAGGAATACCCAAATTGTAAATATTATTATCCTCAATCCGCCATATTTCGTGCCCTTAACGAGAATTTTAACACGTTCATTATAATATTGTGAGAATCTATTCAAATAACCATAGAAAGTGTTCAACTATATCTACTTCATTTAATCATCGTTACAAAATGTTTGGCATTCATGTAGATTTGTTCAGAATTACCTTTTTTCAGAGCATGTTTAAGTTTACTTATTTCCGGAAGTGCGTCCATGGTTCGTGCCACTGACTAAAAAGTCACGTGGCATATGACCGAAATGTGCCAGTTAGGCCAAGGTATGGATATTATTAGTTTATAGTGTCTCCATGTTTTTGAAATAAAAAAAAATAAAATGTAAAATCTAACATTATTTTTCCGTTAATTCTATATGCAGTTTGTGCACTTACATTACTGCTTGTTTGTTCTTTACCGTATAAATATATGAATCAATAGAGAGAGACACAGGGAGAGGGAGAGAGTATTGTAATGCTTCTTTGTGAAATGAAGTGGTTTAACTGGAAATAAAAATTAAAATGAAAATGGCCATAATTTTCTTTATTTGTTTTTTTTTTTTTTAAATTAAAACAAAATTTCATCTCCATCTTTGTCATATTTTATTGCTTTCAAAGACATATTCAATTCAACATAAATAAATAATACGATATTAATACAATATAAACATATGGTTCATTTCTTAAAGTGTATTCCACGATGTAATAATAAATTCCAAAGTGAATATACATTTTAATTGTAAATTTATCTTACGTTGTATAAGAACCCCACATGATTAAAACTAAATATTTACATTGGCTTTGCAGTTGTATAAATTCCCAAAGTGGGTTTTCCTGTTCAAGAAATGTAAACAAAGCCAACATGTGATCAGCGGACCTATCTTTAGCATATAATACACAATTCAAGGCCAAAATGGCTGACACAAATAAGGCATTAGTCAAAATATAGATTTTCATTCTGATTTTTTTAAATTACATGAAATTACCTGTGTAAATCTGATTTTGTCTGATTTTACATGTTAAATACTTGCTGTCACTCTTGAAGAATGCTGGTGACAGTTGATGATGTCATTATCTTGAAACAAGCGCATTAGGTCATGAGAAACATGCAGTGATCTCCCCAGAAATTTTCGATAGCATCGGGGTATGCATGTTTGGGTCATACAATGTTTTACAAAGCGCGTGTTAACGTCATAAAAGTGAAACAAATTAATATCAATGAAATAAAAAGAAGTGCATATATTTACATAATATTTTTTATTTACCTAGGTTATAACAGTAACAACAATGCATATCTCATTTATTTCCTAATTTAAAAAAATGATATTCGTCTGACTGCAAAATCACAATTAAAGTCTTTTAAGGGTTGTCATTCAGTACTGATTGTCATCAGGTAGTTCAGAACCCTCTGTGACAACCTGTTCCTTAAAACACTCTTAATTCTATTCATTGAGGAGAACGTCCTTTCACAATCTGAAAAAAATGGAACATAAAATTTATTAATGGATGTACAAAAAAGAGACAAATATACCTGAATCCTAATTAAGTTAATTACCAAGGAAAAATTCTTCAGGAATCAAGACAGTCATGTGTTTTACAATAATCATCACAGAATAAGATAATACATATTCCTTTCCATTAGGAACAATATATCAAAGTGTTTGCTATTTTGAAGCTAAAATATTGTTCAAATTTAAAACTGTTTTATTTACCTGCTGTTGAGGTAAAACTGGAAGATAAAGATTGTTCCGTTTATTACTTGGATAGACAGAAAAGAGAAATGAGAAATTAATAGGGCAGCACTCACTTAAGTTAGCAATATGGAAAACTTACCATCCGATCCAGCAATTTCCACACAAGGGAATAACATCTTCCATTCATTATTAAATCCCGTCCTTCATTTCTTGATATCATTCTTTTTGGAAATCATGCTGGCGCTATTGGAATCAGAATCACTGCCACTATTCGTGACGCCAATTTCTGATTGTCGTAACCAGGCCAACATGGGGCTAGCCAGGCGCTGGGTAATTTTTTGTTTCTTGGAAGCTGGTGTGTTCATTTTTTACAATAATTTTTAATTTAATCGGTGTAACTGCTTTGGCTGTTAATGAAAATGACTGAAATATATATAACACACTACCAGTAGACTCCATTGTTGCTGGCCAATCACGTGACTAGGTGCAGATGAAACCCTCACCAAAGGTTGCGCACCGGTGGTCACGCAAGCCAGGTACAAAGGATAATGGTTAAGTGAATGAGCAATTATCCTGGATTATCTTAATAAAATACCCCAGAAGAGGTAAGAACAGGTGTCATTTGAGTGGGGCTTTGAATTAGGTGACAGGATGTTTGTTTAACAGATTAATTTTATAAGGGTAGTGGGAAACATCAAAGCGTAGCGGCACAAGAGCATAGCGTAGTGGCAGGTTCTTAAGTGTCGGGGGTTATCGGAGTTTGAAACGATAGTGTAGTGGGCCCGCTACTGTAAAAGGTCTTCAGGGAGAACACTGACATGGCGCAGGATTCATGGACGGGAGGAGGGTGGACGATATATGCATAAGATGTGCAATTTCTTTGATGGAATACCCAAATTGTAAAAATAATTATATGCATAAGATGTGCAATTTCTGTGATGGAATACCCAAATTGTAAAAATATTTATATGCATAAGAGGTGCAATTTCTGATGGAATACCCAAATTGTAAAAATAATTATATGCATAAGATGTGCAATTTCTGTGATGGAATACCCAAATTGTAAAAATAATTATATACATAACATGTGCAATTTCTGTGATGGAATACCCAAATTTTAAAAATAATTATATGCACAAGATGTGCAATCTCAATTTGATGAAAACTTTAAAGAAATATAGTGAATCTGGGCCCAGATGTTTACCTGAGATAGAGGGCACAGTTTGATATCCCCATCACATAGTCTGGTACAATGCTGCCATACTCCCAGGGGACATTACGCACATGCTTCAGAATTGGATTTCCTCTCTGTGGTAAACAAATACATTTACATGAATTACATAATGTCTGGTTAGTTTATGTAAATGAACTAAGTTACAAAAAATCTTGATTCCAGGGACATACAACAATATCGATATGCAATTATACAATACTGATATGCAATTATACAATATTAATATGCAATTATACAATACTGATATCCAATTATACAATATTGATATGCAATTATACAATATTGATCACAGATGCTTCATATATTCAGTCTTAATAACAGACATCATTTAAAGGTTTAGATAATTTGCTTAAACTTAAATTTACATCTATCTGCATACATTGTTAAAAATATAAATATAAAGATATACAATGTAAATGTCAATCAAAGTCAATCAAAATTTCTTTCATGTACAATATTTGACTGATACCAAAACACTACCAGTTGATCTGTTTGAAACAGAGCTGACAAAAAATTAAAAAATTTCTATTTGTAAAAAGTAGAGATTCCCTAAAATTTCACAAACATGCTCCATTTTCTTTTGTACTTTCTATAAAATTCTGGTTCATATTCTCATAAAATGTATTTCTGAATGTTTGACTTGTGTGGTAAAATTTTCAACTTGTCAAGATTGCTGGACAAGTGATTTTGTAACTGGTGAGGATCTTTACACACCTGTCTGGGATTTACAATTATACAGTTGGTCTTTCCTGCTCTTAAGGCAGCAGCTTCAAGCCTGAAATTTCATAAGAATGGGAGATGTAAACTCTTCTTTGTAAAGAGTAGATGTCATAGTGCTTGACTCATATACAACAACAGCAATAGAAGTCCCTCAAAGGGATTGATGCTCTACCGTCCGAAAAGAATTTCAAGGAATTCAAGATAAGTTCATGTTTTGAAACCATCTCTGATATTCTTGAGCAATAAGATTTTCAAATTAGCCACTGTGGCAGCCATGTTGGATGTAAGATCAGCACCATTTTCATTTTGGACACACCAGACACCATTAGAAGACCTGGTGAAAACCACATATTGACCATCCATTCAAGAGAATTAGTGGCAACATTTTCAATATGTTCATTGATGCAGCCCTAATTGACATTAGATCGGCATTATTTTCATTCAGGACCAACTAGATATCATAATTAGTCTTCTGGTGAAAACCCCAAGTCTATATGATTTTCCATTAGGAGAAGTAACAATAACAAGATTTTCAAGATAGCTGTCATGGTGGCCACACTGGATGTCAGATTAGCACCATTTTCATTTTAGACCAATTAGACGTCATAAGAAGTCTGCTGGAGGAAAACCAATGTTGATATGACTTTCCATCTAGTAGGAATAGCGACAAGATTTTCAAGATGGCCACTGTGGCAGCCATACTGGATATCAGATTGGCACCATTGTTATTTATGACCAACTAGACACCATAATAAGTCCTTCTGGTGAAAACCCTGTGCTAATATGACTTTCCTTTCAGGTGGAGTAGAACAAGATTTTCAAGATGATGGCTGCTGTAGTGGACATATTGGATGTTAGATCGGCACCATTTTCATGTTGGACCAACTAGACATCATAAGAAGTCTTTTAGTGGAAAACCCATATTGATATCACCATCCATTCAAGTGAAGTAGCAATAACAAGATTTTCAAGCTGGCAACTGTGGTGGCCATATTGGATGTTCGAGTGGACCATTTTTATTTAGGACCCACTAGACATCATAAGAAGTCTTCTGGTGAAAATCCCATGTCGATCTGACTTTCAGTGTAGCATTAAGATTTTCAAGATGTCTGCCATGGCAGCGATATTAGATGTCTTATTGGCACCATTTTCATTTAGGACCAACTAGATGTCATAATAAGTCTTTTAGTGAAAACCCCATGTTGATATGACCATCCATTCAGAAGTAGCGATAACAAGATTTTCAAGATAGCTCCCGTGGTGGTCATATTGGATGTCTGAACAGCACCATTTTCATTCAGCAGCAACTAGACCTTGGGATGATTGTGTGTGTAAAGCTTCATAGCAATCCTCCAAGTACCGGTAGTTTAGGAGGAGTAGCGATAACAAATTTGTGATAACGGATGGATGGACATTGGATGACGGACGACTGACAACAGGCCATCCCATTAACTCTTCTGGTCTATGACCATCATAGCTAAAATCACAGCAAAATAGAATTATATTTATAAATCTTTGGATTTGTAATATTCAATATTCGGTAGAAATATGTACTTATTTAAGGGCAAACTTATGGTGCAATTTTCATTTCATGCCACAGTTGGTTCACTTGGCATAACTAACCATTTGAAATTGGTTATGTGTGAGCTGATAAATTCTATGATGGATAAAATGCTAGGAAGCCATCTGAAAAGTGCATCTATTAGCATGCTCTCTCTCTCTCTCTCTCTCTCTCTCTCTCTCTCTCTCTCTCTCTCTCTCTCACACACACAAAAACATTTACATCCAGGGAAAAAATGTAATGATTCTCAAACAACACATTCCAAATATTTGACGGTTAGTTCTGACCAATAGATTGACTGAATGGCATTAAAGGCACATCAGCACATGAAAGACTACTATGCTGAGGCAATGGAAGTAAAGTGCATTGCCTAGAGTCACATCATAGCAGTTGATATGGGCGAGTCTGGGTAGGATCTGAACCCACAACCCACTGATTGTTATTCTGGCATGCTAATCACTGAGCCATAAAAGTGCAACTCTGTCCCAAAGAAATACATTGGAAGAAAGAAAAGTGTATATAAAGACAAAAACAAAGCTTTGCCATACAAGTAGTTGTAAAGAAGGAAAAACGTACTCATCATGTGTTGGAAGTTTGTCCTTTTCTTTCGATGATGATGATGACGGTTTCCTCCCTACAATTGGTTGTCCTGAAAAAAATCTGAACCATAAATAATGCATTTTTGAAAAAAGAAAACAGAAACAAACAAACCAAACCAAACCAAAACAAACCAAAAACATAAGGACAAATATTTTTCCTAAAAGTACAAATGTTTATCTCAGTAAAATATGAATTGTAATCCCCTTGCTTTAACATTTTAAATACAAGGCTTTTGATACCCTCAATCTCTCGATCCATCAATGTGTCTGTCCATTATCATACCTTGTTACAAACTGCTGGGTGGTAATTCACCAAGCTTGGTAGTTTTCTTGTCCATATGGTAACCTTGTACAAGAGGTCTACAATGCTTCGCTTCCTCCCCTAATGTCTGTGGGAGGGGGTCAGAGATCAACTGTACAAAAATTTCAATTACAGTGATTTAAAATATTTTTTCTATCACATTTTATATATGCAGTCATATTACACTATACTGGACAAAAGGAATTTCAAGGAATTCAAGATAAGACCATTTGTTCATTTTAACTTCTGAATGTTGAAACTAATTTTTCAGCAATAACAAGATTTTCAAATTACTTGCTTTTGGTGGCCACACTGTATGTCAGACCAGCATCATTTTAATTCAATACCAACAAGACATTATAAGAAGTCTTCTGGTGAAAACCCCATTCTGATATGACTTTCTGTTTTAGAGGAATAACAATTACAAGATCTTCAAGTGGGCTGTAATGGTGGCCATATTGGATACCAGATTCACACCATTTCCATTAAGAACCAACTAGATATCATTTGAAGTCTTCTGGTGAAAGCACAATGTCAACATAACCAGCCATCTAGAACAAATAGCAATAACAAGATTTTCAAGATTGCCAGTGTGGCGACCATATTGGAGGTCAGATTGGCACCATTTTCATTTACAAGCAACTAGACATCAAAAGAAGTCTTTCAGTGAAAACCCCATGCTGATATGACCATTCATTCAGTAGTAGTGATACCAAGATTTTCAAGATGGTCACTGTCTTGGCCATATTGAATGTCTGAGCATCACCATTTTCATTTAGGATCAACTAGACATCATAATAAGTCTTTTCATAAAAACCCATGTTGATATGACCATCCATTCAGGTGGAGTAGCGATAACAAGATTCTCAAGATGGCCACTGTGTCAGCCATATTGGACCTCAGATCAGCACCATTTTCATTTAGGACCAACTAGTCATCATAAGAAGTCTTCTGGTAAAAACTCATTGTTGATATGACCATCCATTCTGGAGGCGTAGCGATAACATTTTCAAGATGGCCACTGTGGCTGCTATATTGGAAGTATGAACAGCACCATTTTCATTTAGAACCAACTAAACCAAGGGATGAATGTGTGTGTAAAGTTTCATGGCAATCCTCCAAGTAGTTTAGGAGAAGTAACAATAACAAACAAATGTATGGTTGGACCACAGACAATGGACAACAGGCCATCCCATAAGTTCTCCTGGTCTATGGCCAGTAGAGCTAAAAAGGTAAAGAAACCCAACATGCAAACAGTGGCCGTGGTTGAACAGCTAACACTCACTCCTGGGCCACAAACTTTGAGGCAAATATGGCATTAGATTTGTTAACACAGCTTCTAGTTTTTAATTAGCACTGAAATGGCAGAAATACAGACTGGTTTATGAATATTTCAGAGTTTTAACCATGTCTTAAAACAAGTCTCAGAAACCAGTTTTGACTTCCAGCCTTAGTTCCATGCCAATTCAATGCTAAAGCTTTTGTTGAAAACATCAAAGTCCATATGCTTCAAAAAAACTAAATAAATCCTAAATACTAAGTGAAAATGGAAGGCAAAAGAAACTACCTGGTATTAAGGTTCATCATATCTATATATATCAAGTTATATTTTTGCTACAGTGCTAATATCTGCTGCACATATATAAGGGTTGATACTTTAATCCAACTCCAAATCAGTAATCCAGTAGTCGCTATTCAGGTTATATCTTGATCATGGTATGAATAGAGGCTATAGAATGAACACATGAAAAAATGCAATATTTTTACCCCTATTTGAATCTTTATCATTCACTAGATGGCTGGCAAGGCTGTCATTTGTGCTATTGAAGAACAAACTTAGGACCTAACACAATCAATTTAAACAATTCCAGATTTGGATCTACGCTACTTGCAGATGGGTAAGGATTATATATGCACAAATATGGTACATGTATTACCTACATCCAAAGTAGTCTTACTATACAATAAAGAGTAAAAAGGGCTACCTGAATGAATAGATTTTGGCTGCAATGCTTCAGTTTTATAATTTATGACGTTCACTTGAGGTGGTTTTAAATCTTGAGTTTTTAACTTTGGTCCCTTGCCTTTCTCTACAGGCTCTTTGGAAAATGTCTTTTCTGAATCAGCCCTCCTCTTTCTTTCTCCTTTAATTGCAGCTTCCGATTTGTGGTCTGGCTCATTTGACTTTCCATTAGTCATCACTGAATCAGCTTTGTCTGCAGTAGTCTCTCTGGCTTTTAAGTCCTTGTAATTCTTGAACAGTGTCAAAGGCTTAACCTAGAAGAATATGTGCACAAAATATGAAATATCATCATCCAGTACATTTCGGAGGCTCACCTATTTCCAAGAATGTACCTTTCATACATATGTTAAAGCCAAGTACAAGTTGATTAATTTAGAATTCTGTACATACATGCAGGTACTATAGTCAATGCTCTTTCAAAACATATACTACTTTAATGAAATAAGGATATAGCTGACAATTAAATCTTATTGTATCCTCCATTGGTAGCAATTTAAAAACATTTTATTATAACCTTTCTTTCTGCCTCACAAAATTACTTATTATTCACTGAAGGTTGAAACCCACGTGCCTCACAAAATTACTTATTATTCACTGAAGGTTGAAACCCAAAGATTTAATTCAAAGATCAAATACAAAGTCATGTATATCTCATATGGTAAAAACTAAAGTGTCATGAATATGGTTTTTCACAATATTCGGGTTCTTTTAACAAATTTTAAAAAATCTGAACTTATGTCTTAGCAGAAAAGTTGTGGAAGACCTTTTATTGATTAGCTGTATCAAAAATATTAAAATATTATGAAAAAAATAATCTTTGCCAACAAGTTGGCTCATAAAAATATTAATATTAATGTGCCCTCCTGGTCATTACACCATGCATTTTAGCCATGTAATTTTAGTTTTTTTTAGTTCTCAAAACTTCACCAAACATTGACAAAGTCCAAAATATCCAGATTTGTTTTGAATTAACTCCCTAAACATGAAGTTGTAAAGTTGAGGTTGCTCATCCATAACATCAGTGACCACTATGGTTTAAATAGATGAACACTATTGTGTGAAGACACCTGTGCATATGCTCACATGTACATTTATAGCAGTTGAGTCAAAAATGTTTTGAAATATTTTCGACTTAGTCATTTTCTGGTGAAGTTTCAGAAATAAAAACAAAATAAAATTGTTTGTTTAAGTGGCAGTTGATGAGAGATTTTTACCTATTTGTAATTACAATACTGTAATTTAGGTACTCCCATCAGTTAAAATTAATTACAATATACAGTTTCTGCTGTGCTCACTGGAAGTCATATAGTCAAATACATGGTGTAATGCCCAAGAAGGGCACATAAACCATAACAAGTATCTTACATTGGTACAATTGCAAGCTATTTTAGGAAGTAGGATATAGGATGTTACTGCTTGGCTGACTGTGATCTAACCACTTTAATAAAAAATTATATTCTGAACAGAAATTGCAGTCAAATATTAAAAAGCAACTCTGTGAACATAAATTCCCATTAAAGACTGTAAATTTATGAGGACATATACTTATACACATGATTTGCAAAAACATGTGACAGTTTGTAACAGATGGTAAAATACCCAAAAAGAAATCATTACCTACATTCTTTGGATTACTTTGAGAAAGATTTAAATAGATTACACATTTGGATAGCCTTTTATGGATCTAAAAGGCACGGCAATGCTTCAAATGTTGGTTTCATTACATTGTTGCATGTAACAATTCACTGCTTTTGTAATTCCATGGTATAGCCAATATTGTTATATTGGTGATGCTATCCTGCTCTTATGTAGACAATTTTCAAACTGTTCAGTTTATAAAAATAAGAATTCACGTGTCATTATTCTCAATTTCACACAATCCACTATTCTATTTGAAGGTAGAGCACCATATTTCATCTTACAACAACTATTGAACTTTTTTTTAAAAAAGTACAAAGTGTCTATGCTATATACCGTATATACTCACGTACAAGCTGGGTCCAAATGCAAACAACATAGACCCTGATCTGATGTTGCATAATGCGCCGGCAGATCAGAGTCTATGTTGTTTGTTCTACTGATTAGTCCTTGCAAACTGCATAGACCCAGATCTACCAGTGCATTATGCGACAGCAGATCTGGGTCTATGCAGTTTGCAGTTGGTATCTGTTTATACGTGAGTATATACAGTAAATTGTGATGCTCCAATTAGCAATGAAGGGACACACATATATACATGCACACCTATCAATCTTACTGCAAGATCTCTGTAGCTATAATGTATATCATAAGAGGAATACAGCAAATACATACATAAATACATACATAAATACATACATACATACATACATACATACATACATACATACATACATACATACATACATACATACATACATACATACATACATAAATATATACAAGATGGACAAATCCACTTGCATTTATATATACAGCATGCTTCTGTTACATAAATGTCTGCAATTTCATCATCTATTGATCCTTTATTTTATGAGACACTATCAAATTCTTGTAAAGTCCATCTTGCAGTCTATGTCAAGGTCAGTCTTGCATTTTCTCACACAGACGTGATAATGTGAATGCTTACTATCTGAAACAAGTTTTGATAAACTTGGAATAAATATTTATATTTTAACTTCATATCAGTTATATCTGAATTGTAAAATATGTAAATATATGGGATTTGCCAACTTTCAAGTATAAACATAGCCACAGGAAGTGGATGAGATCATCCTTATTCATTATACTGGCCAATGAAACTGCCTGGCCGACTTTCTGGTCCAATGTCAAGTTAAGTATCTTTAATTAATGTATAGGCAACACTGAATTTTCAAAAATAAAGAGATAGAAAAATAAATAAGCAAGTATGTAACTGAGAACAGTTCCTTTCATCATGTAATGTAATGATTAATATTTACATCCACTGTAGTTTGTGGGGCGATCTGGTTGCTCATTTAAAGGTAGCTCTGTGTTTGTTTTGTTTTCCTGTAGGGGAGGTAATCAAGATAGTAAAGAATCTACTGCAATGTAAATATTATTTATCTTTATGTAGAAATATACTATGACAACAGCTAGCAATAATGGCTGTCTGTAAAATATGATCATGAATGCTTATAGGTACTTCTTTTAGTTTTTAACCTTTTTTATGAACATGTTTTTGATCTTTTCTTGAATTTCATCTTTGCATAACACTGAATAATTATCTGCAAGGAATTATGGGAATAACTTGTATCAGGTTCTTGTTGGCAGTTTAGTTCAGTGATATAAGGGACAAAGTATTTAAAATATAATATCACAGGTTCCAGTTTTATCCACTATGCCTAACAGAAAATGACCCATAATGACTTGCAACAATGGATGATTTGTACAAGAATTTCCAAGTTTGCTATCATCTGCTACAAATCATATTTCAATCTGAAATTGAAATTCATTTAAAGCTCAAAATAACTGAACTCTCGAGTTGTAAAGAGTTTGTTAACATTTTTAATTTGTGGAGTATTCTGTATCAGAAAACTGGAAGGATATACCAAAGCAATGATGTTGAACTAGACTTTAAATAACTACAAACAAAAACTTCTGTAACATATGATTCCAACTTGTTTGCTTCAATCTTCTCACTTTCTGTTATTTTCCCCCCATTTCATATCTGCTAACTCTTCATTCTGACCTGTCAATTTAAATATACCATAATTATTCTGCAGTCAGATATAGTAACAAAAAAACTTTTCATTTAAATTTGTTAAGATAATGAGTATACTATGAAACATCTCCAAACTAACAATTTTTACTTCCAACAGAATTTTATTTAGCAATTAATATATAAATAAAATCACAAATCAAAATTGTGATAGCGGCCTGTGTCACATAATGATGCAAATCAGAACAAAGTTTCAAAACAAACCATATACAGTTGTGACATGATTATGAGACTGCATAAAAAGTCTCACATGTGTTCAAAATGTTGGCAGTTCAGTGTAATTTTCTTTATGATATTGTTTCACTTTGGGACTTATCTGCTACAAAAGTAAGCACAACTTTGAAAACTTACAGATTTTGTAACAAAAATGCCTCATCCCACAATAACTTTTGGTTTATTAATGCAGAGTTTCGTCCAACATCAAGATTAGCTCCAATGTTAACTAGGTTAAATGCACAGTTTTCCTGAATACCCTATTTAGAACCTGCAAAGGGATTTCAGCGAAGATGAACAATAACAATCTAATAACAAATAACCCAGAGTCGAAAATCCTTCATTCATGCAAGAATGTTGACTCCAAGTTCAATTAGATTTTTAATGTCTCACACTCATTGTCTTAACAATGTCACACAGGCTATACCAAGATTTACATGATCATGTAACCAGTTTTGCCTGTGTTCAAAATATCGGCAGTTCAGAATGATTTTCATTAGGATGCTGTTTCAATCTGGGATATAGCTGAGTAAGCACAACTTTGAAAACTGAAATAATCTGTGATTTTGACAAGGGCAAACAATAAAAATCCAATAAATAATAAGCCCAAGTAGAAAACCTTGAAGGGATCACCCTGCCAGGTTAAAAACACAGGTCTTTTGGAACTCACTGGTTATAAAAGTACAGGTCTTTTGGACTAACCAAGCCCCAAAATGAAAACCTTATAGAACTGCAAGCACTCTCATGTCTTTTATGCCAGGGTCCAAAGTCAATTGTTGCATGCTGGATATAGAGTGGTTCTAATCCCTTCATGGATTTTGACTCTGGGTTTTATTTTATTATTTGTATTTTTATTGTTCACCCTTGTCAAAATCTCTTTGCAGGTTCCAAAAGTGTATTCAGAGAAAACTCTGTAAGCTCAAACCAGATAGCATTTGAGCTAAGTTATTGTTAGAGGAGACATTTTTCTCACGTATTTTTCAATTTAAAAGTTGTTTTTTCTTTCTTAGCAACTAAATCTAAAACTGAAACAGCACCCATATGAAAATCACACTGAACTCCCAATGTTTTGAACACAGCTAAGCAAGACTGGTTACATGACCACGTGACCATGTAAACTGGGCATAGCCTGTATGACACTTTTACAATAATGAGTGCTGTTGTGCAAACTTCTGCAAACTGACAATATGTACTGCCAAAATTAATTTTACTAGTACCCAATATATCAAGGAAATCACAAATCAAAAGTTTAAAAGCAGCATCTTATATGATGATGCAATTTGGTAAAAAGTTTCACATAATCTATATCCAGTTGTTACAATAATATCAATGGCTTACACATAAATAGCTGTCAGCTGTAGGGGAAATGTTGAGTTTCGAATAGGTTTGATTAAACAGCATAATGTTTTGGTTATTGTATATGTGGACACATTTAGAAATTTCAACCATGCAGGCTTAATAAGTAGCAATGCATTTGTTCAAAATTTTAGCAGCTCAGTGCAATTTCTTTGGGTCCTGTTTAAATTTTGGATTCAGCTACTAAGAAATGAGGCACAACTTTGAAAATTGAAAGAATTTGTGAGAAAAATGTCACCTTTAACAGCAGCTTTCGGTTTCCTGATGCAGACTTTCAAACCAACATTGAAATTAGCTCAAAGCATACATAATTTTCCTGAATACCTCTTTAGAACCTGGAAAGGGATTTTGAGGAAGGTGAACAATAAAAATAATATAAAAAAATAACCCCCCGAGTTGATCCCCAAAAAGTGGATCCTGCTGAAAACTTAGGGTTTTCTGAGACAGACAACATGGAAAAAACGGTGATCTTTTGGAACACGCAATATGAAGATTAAAAAACAGTGGGGTCTTTACCGCAGCACATACCCATAGTCGTATGCACAGGTGCTTGTTTCCATCAGTATAAAGGGGATAACTAATAAAAGCAACAGGCGCCGCCGCTAGAGGGCACTGGCGATCAAGATTAACATTTTCTCAAAATGTCAACCTCATTACACCTGGCACTTTCTCCGCTTTCGTATGTAAAAAGCCGACATTATTATATCCGAATGTATTCATGGTTGAAAGGTCAAATGTCTATATTTAGCGTATATGACATTGGGCCTTTTGTACAACATATTCGGGGAAAATAAACGAAAACCGATCTTTTCAAAACGCAGAAAAAGTAAATAAACGAACATATACGCTCACCTACGCCTACTTTTTAATTACTTTGTAGTTCTTTTTACGAGAATAATCGTAAAATGTGTGCGAATATTTGCGGAAAACCCACGAATTACGTATTTTTAAAGGTCACCCAAGCCAGCAAGAACGGTAACTCTTCACACATGGGTACGTACAAAATGGAAACAATGACAAGAACACGACATAAATTGGGTTCAAAAACACACGTAAACCTGATTTTCTGAAAGGGCAGACGTTTATACAAAGGAATCGGATTATACAAACGTATTGTCATTCATTATACCAAATTTATTACAACATTTTGGTACAACTTTTGTTGTGTAATGTAATTTCGAGAATAGAGACTCGACGGGTGATACTGATAATGATATTGATAATATGTATGTGATTGTGATCATTTAGATATCATCAATGTCAGGTCATCTACTCTAGGTACGATTCTTAGCCAGAGACACTGGTATTCAAATTAAAATGTTCATGTTTAGTAGAGGCGAAAAAGAGATAAAAGTTAAACTTATTTTCAGAATTTTGAAAATGAAAACAAATTCATTTCATCACATTTTTTGTGAATATCAATATGAATATTGTCATAATAAAGAACAGAAAATCTATCTGTAGTATTTCTCTATTTAAACAAAAACATAATCATAACTATTTCCTGAGAACCAAATCAGTGCCAGTAGTAGAATTGTAGAAGTATTCAAAGTAAGTCATTTTTATGTTTTTTTGTCATTGATTTTATTTTATAGATATGAAAACTGACCAAAAATATCTTATCATAGCTAAATTCTAAAATGGCAATTGTTATTTACTAAATTGTGATTTCTGATCAATGTATATATGTACAAGAATACTGTAATGCATTTGCACTATTGCTTTTAAGAGTAACATACAATTTAAACTTGTGTATGACTCATGATTATGGTATTTAATGCAAAAATTTTAGGGGGGCACGTGATAAAAAGGAACTGAAAGGCTTCAGAAGTACCTGGAACATAGAAAAAGTTCATTTATTCTTGAAGCTGAATGTTCACAAAACATTTATATATAACCATATGTAAGAAATATGCAACTTTCAGCATGAAATAACATGATGTCAAGAATTTGCAAAAAGTGACCAAAGACCAATATTAACAATGGTGGACGGCTCATGTGTTTGAATGCTTCCTGTGAATTTATTTGAAAAGATATAATAAAGATGGGTTCATTTTTGAATTCTGCACACTCAAATTATGCAGAAAAGGTTCCATTTTAAGAGCAACATATAATTTCAACTTGTGTATGACTGAAAAATATAGTATTTCATGCAAAAATGTTAGGGGGGTGCTTGTAAAAAAGGCACAGGGGGGCTTCTGAAATACCTGGAACATAGAAAAAGTCAATTTATTCTTAAAGCTGAATGTTCACAAAACATTTCTATATAAACATATGTAAGAAATATGCAAATTTCAGCTTGAAATAACACGAGGTCAGGAATTTGCAAAAAGTGCCAAAGACCAATATTAAAAATGGTGAATGGTACATGTGTTTGAATGCTTCCTGTGAATTTATTTGAAAATATATCATAAAGGTGGGTTCATTTTTGAAATCTGCACACTCAAATTATGCAGAAAACATTCAATTTTTGTATATTCTATAATTCCGAAAAAATCATCCCCTGTTGCTACTAATAATAACACCCTCCCATACCCCAAGGTGCTATTATTAGTTTCCTCTTTTGACTGATAAAAACAAGTGTCTATGATCTTATAGCAGTCCCCCCTCTCCTCCGGATGAAAACGTCTGTTGTATAGACCAACAAGTTGTTCTCCACCTTTTTTTTTTTTTTTTTCTTTTTTTTACTGGTGGCGGACCTGTAAAAAAAAAAGGTTGAGAATAACTTGTTGGTCTAGTCTGTTGCACAGAAGCCTACAAACAAGTCTCCACCATCAGTATAACTAAGGACTTATGAAGCTAAGGGATATGGTAACATCTCCTACGCTCTACTCTGACAGCTTTCGGTAAGCAAACCGTTACAATTACCCGAGATGAATTATTCCATTCTGCATTATCTATTTCTTCTACTGAAGGGACGTGAAATTTGCCTTTTGCTGCCATATTTAATGTACGGACAGCAAAAGAACGGAGGCAATCCAAATATAAATTTAATCGAAAGTATTTTCTTAATCCTTTGACAAAACTTTTCGTTCAACCGTCTCTGTGGCGCAATCGGTTAGCGCGTTCGGCTGTTAACCGAAAGGTTGGTGGTTCGAGCCCACCCAGGGACGCATTAAGTTTTTTATTTTTTTTTTTTCAACGGTATGTCCCTTCGTTTGAAGGGACGGAAACTGGCTTTTTGTCACCAGCGTTGCATTACAAAGAAAATAAATCTCAACCCAATTTCTATTGCGACAGACACGTGTATCCATATTTACCATTACGCACCGGTGAGTATCGTTCGATGCTTTTTTTCATTACGTTTGCTTCATTATCCGTATGTCGTTATCTATCACATTTCACGAGCATACAGTTTTCAATAATTTAGTGGGACAACTTAATTCGCAAACATGTAATTCACTTATGCATATAGGCAATTAACAACTCGCGAATAGGGTGATTGTAATTAAATCTCGAAATGGCGCGAAAATATTTTGTGATTTATCTGTCAATCTATTGTCGAAAAGTCAATACACATTATTTTCTATGGGCATGGGGATAATCCGCTACTTAAAAATGTCGAATTTCAAAGAACCAAAAAACGCTTTTCTTTTCTTTTAATATATTATGGAACATCAACATCAATGTGTTTCGAATGAGCGATGTCGCAGGAACGGATCGCGTGCATAGGCTCTGACAGCTCAAAAAGCACAAAGAGAAAGTGCCACTAGTATTAATATATGACACTTGGGGGACAAACGGAAATTAACATTGTGAGGTAGGTTTACATGTTGGGTGGCAGTTAGGGGACGTACGGGAGATCATATATTACAAATGTCCGTAGGTTTATGATTGAGGCTACATTGTTACATTGTTAGAAGTGGTTGACCTCAGATGGGACTACATTATTAAAATGTTAGAGTTGGCCTCAATATGGGAACACTATGGGAACGTATGGGAAATTCAATGTTAAAAAATGTCCATAGGTTTACAATGTGGGGGACACTATGGGGACGTAACGGAAATAAAATGTTAACCTGAGGACCGTTATAGGCCGTTTCTATGCTGAAATTGTTTTAGGAACAAGTGAGAAATGTAATGTTAACATTTTTAGATACTATCCAACACAGCACTTTTTTGAGCGCTATCCAACACAGCACTTTTTTGAGTACTACCCAACATTTGACTTTTTGATTACTATCCAACACATACTTTTTGGTTTCCATCCAACATGTTACTTTTTGATTACTATCTAATACCCCGCACTATACTATCCAATACGCCGTATGTCGTGACTAAAACCACCTACATCAACTATCCAACGAAAAGGATATGAGTGCTTACATACATTATACTTACAAACACACAAACATACTGTCCTACAACAGAAGGGGGTAGGATGTAAGGTAGTTAGTATTTATAGACACACAATACCAATAAACACACTATCGCACACAAGCAAGCAAGGGTATGCATAGACACAATATATCCACAAACATATGAGAGGGGAGGGTTTGTAAGTTTTAGTTGGGTTGTGAACATAAACATACACAAACATACAAACAACAATGGGCAATAATTTTGAGTCGTATCTCTCTCTTTTCTAGAGATCTGGGTAGCCCTGAAAAGGGCAGTTGGGATTTGTCCTGGATCGCTGACGTTTATCGATATCGAATAACGTGTAAACCGGTTGCCACTCTTTGTAGCACTACACGATACGTTGTGGAGAACGATCGAACAAAAGTAATATGTGTTCGATCAAACGCTTGACAAATTCGGTTTTGCCTGTGTCCAGCAATGAGCATGTTAAAGGGTTGGCGAAGATACAGTGCCTCCCAACGTTGACGATCTGACCTTTCGTCAATCACTTTCAGAACGGAGGATGCGGCCATAACTCTCGCATAGTTTGACAAATTCTGAAACAATCACCAAGAACACAAAACATTTTATACATGTTTAATTTTTTATCATGATACAACAACAACAAAAAACAAAGTTCATGTTTTTCTTTCTTTCATCAGTCACACACGACGTCTTTGGCATAGAAAGCTACCTCTTGTTTCCAAGCGTCGATTCCAAGACTTTTCTAATCACGTTGATCCTTCTAGTCGTAAATCTGTTGGTGTATCCAACTAGATATACATGCTTCTTGGTAAGTAAGATTAGATAAAGTACGACGAATTTCTTCTTCACACCGAGGGGTGGAGGTGGGGCGAAGTCGTGTTCATCACTATTCGTGGCACTTTTAACACAATTAATTTTTCGTGCACAGATAAAGTTTTGGTCGTCATGTCTTTGCATGTACTGTTTATAAATTTGCCACAAAGAATCTGCCGGTAATCATCACTAACATACTCACCACACGTCGTCCAAAATTCGAAGGAATCGTATCGACTTGTGGAATCAGTTCTTTCAAAAGTACTTGGTAATCTACTAAGTCCTGAACGGTGTCAACTATTTCCTCCCACGGAATTTGGTGCAACACTGATAACAGAAGTCGTGGCATGGAGAGTTTTATAACGTGTTCGCAGTTTATCAATGTCTGTCAGTTTGAAGATTTTCAAAGTACTCAGTCTTTTTATACCATTCAGATACCAGTGATTACACTTGAATCTGTACAAAGTCTCTGCAAATGAGTGCTCGCAGCTACAAAGATGGATTCTGAATGTGCTCTTCTAAACTAGTCATTTACAGGAATGTCTTTCTTGGGGAAATAGTCATACGTTTACCACAAGGTATCTGATGATAAATCATATCCAAGAAATGTAGTCATTAACTCACCACACACTACACGCTGTGAAGGGGTCTCTTCTTGAGGCAATGCTTCTTTTAAAAGTTGTTGTATTCCTGTAAGTCTTGAACCTTTTCCTGGACTTCCTCGCATGGAATTCCGCCTATCACTCCAACATTGCAGGTAGAAGCCGTGGCATCAAAAGTTGTACAAGATGTGAGTAGTTGATCAATATCTGACCATTTCAACATTTTCAAAGTAATTAGTTGTTGTATAGCATTCATACAGCAATTGTTCTTTCCGTTTCATATTAATCTGTACAAACTCTCTGTAAATGCATTCTTGCAGTTCCAAAAGGTAAACTATAAATCCTCTCCTCTTCTAAAGTAACTATGTTTGCTCACATTTTTGACACACCAAAGGAATGTAGCGACAGCACGGAGACCATCTGAAATGTCCCTTGCAAGATGAATCATTATACTCTCATACACCACAAATGAAACACTGTACTTAGTCTCCTTGACCCGAGTAGACAAACCCTGCTCTCGCTAAAGATTCGGAAGTGGATCCTTGCAGATATTTAGTCCATTTCCCTTTTGAACGAGTGTAATTTACCGTCAAAGTCTTCATAGTCAGGCAAAGCCACGGGAAACAAGTTATCGTAACATATGGGTGCCAAGATACCCGCATGGTAGTATACGGGTGACTTGTGAGTGTGTGGATGAAGATCCTCATGAACGGCAAGGATAGTGGAGCGAAGCCGCGCTGCATTTTTCTTGTAGCATGGAACATCATTACTCTGGTCGCAAGGCACAGCATTGCACTTGGTTTCATTGAACTTGAGTCAGTGGGTCCATCAAACTGTTTCTGTATGGAATTCATCTTATTTCGGTGAGCGTCTGTACTTATAATGATATTTCTGTCTTGGAACTCTCCTTTCTTATCCTGGAGAACGGTGTACCCGTAAGGTAACGTGTTGTGATAGGGAAGTCGCACTCGTTTCTCGTAAACGATTTTGTACATTTTTTCCAAGGGTCTGCTGACATTTTGATGACCAGACAAACGTACAATCTTGTGAGGATCCACCGTTTTGACACGAAAGTCTTGATCTTGACCTGACTTTAGGGCTTCTTTTAACACGTCTAAGTTGACCACTTGACTCGAACGATACCTGAGGGTGAGTCCTTTCACTTTACATTTGGTATGAATTTGTCCTTTCTCGTTTCGTTACTGGTAACCATAATTTGTATATCTACCACTGGCAAACTCAAAATAGTGTATTCGGGATGTTTCCTGGTCCACGTTCCTAAACGTTCATCTTCGATATTTGGATGATAGCATCCAGGGCGATCCATATACATGCAACTAAAGGTGTCAAAGTAAACGACACGGTCTCCTAAAGGTTCCAAGATGGAATACAGTTTTTAACGGGCATTGGCTGTCACAATGATGACATTGCCAAACTCGTCGAGTGGAACAAACTCTGTGACTTCTTCGTAATTTACCAAAATCAAACCTTCTCGTATGATTTCCACGTGCTTAAAGAGTTTTCCTTTATGGTCAATGAGTTGAAAGTATAGACTTGGACCTACCAAATATGCGGTCTTTAGCAATATCGGACGTTGTTCCAGTTTTCCCAACAAACAATTCAGCATGACTTTAGCAAACGATCGTCTTCCATCGTTCCGTTCAACGTGTTCCAAAGTAATACCTTCTAGGGGTCGGTACCATTGTTTGAACTGGTCTTTGTGATCTGGAGTGTGACACCAGGAAGGATAGTTGTTAGCTTCTTGTTTCAACTTTGGAAATTCATTGACGTAGCCTGAAAAAAATCTCTGTACTCGAGTCGTCGTCCTGTTGTTATTGTTCCGTGTTAGGAAAGTGCCAAATTTCGCATACTTTTAACAATCAGTATCCAAGATCGAGAACATAAAACAATTCGACACTCACCCACGTTGTTGACAAGGCTCGTTCTTGGTCATCGTGGCGACAAGGTTGGTGTTGATTACACGTTTTAGCAAACGTACAATATAAAGGGAACATCAGTTTTCTGTGACAATGATGCGGTAAGATGGAATGATACAAGTACGTCGGTGGAAGAACTTTACATTTGATCAAACTGTCGTACTGGCGAATGTACTTCACGTCAATGTGTTCTGTCAAACTTTCAAAATAACTGGTGGGAAATCGAGTATATTTACACACCCAAGAATAAAATGAACACACATCGATGTATTTGATTTGTTCTTCTCGAAATTCATCGGCTTCGTACAACAAACGTGTAGCATTGGTTCGTCCTCCAAACAAACTGACGCGTGGATTCAAATGTTTGATATCCACCACATCGCAATCTTCGACATTGCGTCCAAATTCTGAATCTATTTTGAAACTTCGATCACGGTCGTGTTCCCACATTTCTACAACTAGGTATCCTTGACTTTCCAAGTTCTAGCGTCGTTGATAAGTTTTGTCGTACAACTCTTCCATGGTCGACTCTGAGAAAGGATTTTCAGGTCTCTTCAAGGGAAAGAGGTGGGGCATCCATGATCTGTGGATTTTCTAAATCCCAACCATCCACGGAATAAGATAAAATCTTCTTTTCTCCGCCGTTTCTAACATGTTGCATCCACTTGTGCTGAGTTTCACACAAGTAATGTAACCAATGCAAGCTCTGGCTGAATATACAGTAGCGTAGCAGGGGGGGGGGGGGGAGAAGGGGGCGGTGGCCCCGGGCGGCACTTTCTAGGAGGCGGCAATTTGGTAAGAGTACCGTATATATTATAAATAATACGAATGGAGTGGGGGCGTAATTTTGGTAGTTGGCCCTGGGCGGCACTTTGCCTCGCTACGCCACTGTGAATATAGACGGCTTACAGATTGATTAGGATTGGTGTGGTATAATGGCTATTTATTTCTAGGGCATGAACTTCTTTCGGTACGCTAATCCACATGCTTTTGCAATGGTATAAGCTTCCTTCAAGGGATCGATACCTCAGTGATCCATAAATATTTCTCGAAATTTTCCACAACAACGTCGTAAAAGTCCACAGCGGACAATATTTCAACATTTCTTCTTGAAAATCAAAAGGGTATGAAGAGTGGGTTTGGTACCAAGCCTAGAAAACATCTCATTGCTCTGTTCGAATACCGTCCGGGTCGTAGTAATGGACTTCAGGCAAATGCGAGAGCTGCGGTATTTATACGGTGTGGAAAATAGCCTTCAACTCTTCTGTCATTCCAACAGTTTTAAGCATTCTACTCAAACTCATGGCCAAAAAAAAACGCATAGAATCTTTAAATTTCACTTTCTCATTTTCATGTATATGATTTTGGCTCCATTCATTGTGACTTGTAAAAATTCAGTTCCTTGTTCTGAATAATGTTTCGAACAAAATTGTCCGTTGTATCTTGAGAAATTGTGAGCAATGGCTGTAGCGTATTTATGACAGTTCTCGTAACGATGCACATCCACTTCACTCCAGGTGTCGTCGGTGGGATCTAAAACCTACTCAGCAAAATTAGAATGAGTATGAGAGCCACGACAAATCTTTTTACGTCCCCCTGGAATCACGCCACAATTCCGACTATGACGAAATAAAGGTTTTTGAATACAGTTGTTGCAAGCGCGATGAGCCACTCAAACGTTAAGAATGTGAATTCCAGTCTCTTGAGAACATAAAAAGTAAAAATAAAGATAAAATCAACATGATGGTTCCGTTACTTTTTCTTATTCTGGTCGTTCATTAATTCCTAGGGTTCGTTGTCATATCTCTGAACATAACATTGGTGATCCAACTCGAAGACTTGGCCACAAAAAACGACATTGTTTCTTTCTTGCAAAAATGCGTGCCTTTTTGTTATTTGTCCGCAAGTGGGACACACTGTCAATAATTCGCAAGCACTTTTCTGTTGTTTGAAATGTTTCATGGGATGTCGCTTTGTCTGTATGTAGAACAATAGATAATTTCTTGTCCTTCAGGAATACAAGGTCTTCACGCTAAACAGACACAACATCTCTCTCCAAAAAAAAGATGTTGCTCCCGATTGGTAAATCCTTGGTCACATTTGTCACAACAGTATCCATATCCGAGAAATGCTGTGATACTAGTAACAGCATCAATGTGATTTGGGTGATGGTAAATGTGAATATATTTTCCGTCTAGAAAAATAGATCTTCGAAACATGAAATCGCCACAAACGACTTGAGGGTACACTTTCAACGTATAACGAGAAGCCATCACATCTTGAATTTACTGCATTTCAGGAACTCCACGCACGGTCTCCTTTGAAATTCCTGCTTGTTCCAAAAGGATTTCTGCTTCTCTCTATTGTTTGGCTCTGTCTGATCGACTAATGCTTTTACATAATCGTTTCCATTCTGCTTTATCGTTTTCTTCTGCATGAGATCGAGCCACCACAAAAGTGACGTCACCCGTCCGCTGTATTATGATTGGAGGATAGAAAACACGCCCTGACTGAATTGTCACACGCGTTCAGATTGGTGGAACCTCCCAATCAGTTTCGATCCGCCCGTAGACTATATATAGAGGTGCGTTCACGCACTGTGTCATCTGTTCTCGAGACAAGTCACGATGTGGACGAACGTAGAATCATCGGCCATTTTTTCCGGTATGCTCTTCAATCCTAACTATCTTATGTATGTGAAGGCGATGTGGGCCATCACGAAGACTACATACACAGATGTCTGGAAACGAAGAGTGTATGTGGAAAGGCAAGGGTGTTTGAAGAGATTATTGGTGTATGGGTCAGCAGTGTGTTATATGTTTGTGTTTGTTTGTATGTCTTTCACAACTAAAACTTAAACCCAACCCCAGTGTGATAGTATATAAATATGTTTGTGGGTATGGTGTGTGTAAAAATTCTTATCCTTATGTGTGATAGTATATAAGTATGTTTGTAGGTCTAGTGTGTGTAATCACTCCTACCCTTTTCAGGGATGTTTCTTTGTATGTGTGAGCACTCCTACCCTTTTGTGTTCTTGTTTACAACGAGGTTTCACTTCTATTTCATCCCCTTTCTTTAACATCCTACTCCTCTTTTATCACACACACACACACACACACACACACAGACACACACATATATATATCTTTGGTATTGACTGAATGTACATGCGAAAAGTTTGTTTTATTGTGTCTATCAAACGTGCACCAACAATTTCGGTAACAAACTTTAATGTAATATAAATATAAATACTTGCTGATGGACAATCGGCTAAATGCAAATAAAGATCATTCATTATATATATATATATATATATATATATATATATATATATATATATATATATATATATATATATATATATATATATAGATTCCTTTTCAGAATTACATTTTGCCTTGTCGCCAGACAGTCCCATAACGTTAAACCTATGGACGTTTTTAACGTTACATTTGACATTGTCGACAGACAGTCACAAACTTAATGTTAATTTTCCATTGTCGCCAGAATATCCCCCATTACTTCTCTTAACAATAGTGTGGAATGTTAATAAAGTTAGTATTTCCACAGGGCGAGAGGTGTTCGGATTCGATGCTTTCTGTAACGAAACGAAGAGAATTCTCACCTTATAGGTGCGTGGAGATTCCCTGCAAAAACTTTCTTTGGAATCGTGGTGAGAACATAGCTTTCATGATAAATCGACGCACAACACAAGTCGTGTCATCATAAATTTAATTTAACCGGAAAACATGTGACCATTTGGTATTTTATTTTTAAGAAATACAATTTGGTGATTGATCTCTTCAAAATATCCCACCAAAACAAGTTAACCGCGTGAAAGGCACTTAGCTACCATTTCTTCGACATGATACAGTCAAATAAAGTTCTAAAAGTGCCATGACAAACCAAACAACCAATCGACCAATCAAACAACCCATGCAAAACAAGCTACGCACTTTTTAAAATTTATATTCAAAGGTATATTACGACGCCCTGTTACCGCGTCATGCGTATTATTTGAGCAATATCCGAGAACCGTTGTCATCATGACATAAAACCAGTATGTCATATTCACTGGAAGGTATTTCTTTAGAAAACCTCAAAAAAATAAAATATTTAGGGATCGCAATTACTAGTAATCTGAAATGGAACCTTAAAATTAAAGAATTATGCACCGAAGCAAATCGTACTTTAGGCCTATTAAGACGTAACTTGTCATCTTGCCTAAAAAAGCGAAAGAATTAGTTTTCAATGGTTAGGTTAGACCTAGTTTAGAATATGGTTGTACAGTTTGGGACCTCCCTTCACAGGTTTTAGAAGATGAAATTTAACAAATCCAAAAGCGAGCAGACAGATTTGTTACATCCAATCATGACTATACCCCAAGAAGTATGACCTAAATATTGAATAAGCTGTCTTGGAAACCATTAAATCTACATAGACTGGAAAATAGATTTATAATTTTGTTTACAAAGGTCTAAAAAAAACAAAATCAAACTCAGAAGAACCAGTAGAGATCAACATGAATATATCTGATACCATATGCACGAACTGATAGTTACAATTGCAGCTTTTCCCAAAACTGCCAAAGTTTTCTAAGTATTAACGCGGCTATAGGACGTATTGGCCTATATGTCAAGTTTCTCTATGGTGCGGTTTTTAGTCATTTTTCATCAGTGACGGTACATGAATAGTGTCTCTTTCTTCTATTAGGGTAAATTACTGGGTCAGTAACTCAGATACTTGATTAGAGGCGGACTTTTGGCAGTGCTGAAGATAATTGTTCAGATTTTCATTGCTTGATCATGAATTCGATATATATTCGCTAACAGCAGATATTATACTCTCTAAAATGCCATTGAAATGTTAATTTATGTATTACCACTTCTTGAGAGCATTATTAAGACACTTAAGAAATACGTGATGTTTTTGGGTACTACTCGGAGTTTGTCATCGAACCTCGTTTTCGGGTTACGAGGACGAGGACGAAGCAAATACGAAAAGAAGGGGGGGGGGAGGTCTCATTAAAATACTAACCCTGAGCTAGTCCGGAGAAGTGTAGGTAGGGGTCATTAAACTGCATTATTCACACTGACGTGTTTTGAATCAGTAATAAAAGAGGTTTTTTTTACTACGTAACATGTCTTACTGATTTGTAGCAATTGCCCATTGGCTTATCTTTAAAGATGTTGTTTGTATATATAACGATTCTTGCTCAATGATTTTTATGCATCTGTAACGTTTCCTCCATAATAATATAACTATCTATCATAAATAGTAATGCACAGAAAGCAAAACAAAATCGAACAAAAACATAGCAACATCGCTGACAAATGTAGTACGTAAATGATAAAAGTTTTTAAAAGAAATGAAAACGATTGCACTCTTTTTGAAAAAGGCTTGTAAAAATATGCTTCCACTTCTCTGATTATATCGAACAATGCTCTTTAAGGTTATTATTACACAATTGGCCTTCTTGTAGGATAGGCATAATCCAGGTACTCAACTAGAATAGGCGATGGCTTAATTTTCCTTTTAATATTTTTGTGTTAGAAATAAATGCCGTGCTGGATTACCCAATAGGCAGACTAAGCACGTGCTTAGGGCAACAGCAAAGCAGAGTCACCAAAAGAAAATTTAAAAAAATAGAGAAATTACGGGAGAATTTAATTACATGGGGGGGGGGACCATAATCTTTTCAGTGCTTAGGGCCTCTAAAGGTCTTAATCCGGCCCTGAATAAATGAAAGACCGAATTGTTTTTGTCGTTTATATGTTTGACATATCTGTTGGATCATTCCTCCTTGGATCTCACAATAACCATATGCCAAGAGCGACTGATTGATTGATTGATTGATTGATTGATTGAGAGAGAGAGAGAGAGAGAGAGAGAGAGAGAGAGAGAGAGAGAGAGAGAGAGAGAGAGAGAGAGAGAGAGAGGTGTAAAGTCCATATGTGGATATGTCAAACTTTATTAAAAAGATCTACCTGTGACTTTAATGTGCCTTTTCATAACGTTCCACATGAAATGGCTTGTATGCAACGCGCTATATATAGCTCGTATTACAAACAGAAGGTACCACCATTATGAGTTGTACTACTTGCAGCTATTCATAAAGCGGAACTTGGTGAATTGTATGTGAACTCCGCATTATATAAACTGCAGGACTCCACTACTACAGTCCACTTCGATCCACTAAATACAAGTTAACAGTCACGGATCGAATGCTGAACTTTCGACGTATGAAAATGTTGTTCAATAGACGACACTTTTGGAAGCACGCATTATTCGGCTGTGTCTTTGGCGGTTTGATAGCCGTTTACGTTTTTTCACTTCGATACACAGGTGCGAGCACACGTTCTACTTTCAGTCTGACGGGACCAGAGATTGACAAGCACCTAGTGGATGGACTAGGGCGAGGCTACGACCCCCTCCATGACGTGAAAATACTTGCCCCAGAAGATCCTATACTTTCATTGAACAAATCAAGTCACAAAGGGAAGAAAAGTTCCAACCACTCCACCATAGACGTCTTTGTATTTGAAGAACATCATGAAGGTAACTCTCTCTCTCTCTCTCTCTCTCTCTCTCTCTCTCTCTCTCTCTCTCTCTCTCTCTCTCTCTCTCTCTCCACAGTATATTCTCGTAATTTTGCTTTACAGGTTCACAAGTATATTGACATACTTTTCAGGTCTTACCTACTTGTTAATAACTAAATCAACGCAGGTATTTCCCAGTAACAGAGATAGTGTTGCTTCACAAGATAGGTAATTTCACACAGACAGATAATTTCACGTAATGTTCGATTTTAAATAAATAAATAAATAATAATAATTAGAATTTTGTTGCTGTAAATCTTAAACAAAAATATGTATCATCGGACTTTCTTTCGTTGTTGTGTCTATCACTACCGACTTCTACCACCATGCACAGCTTAGCACCTATCCGCAGGGGATGAGTCAAAATCTTGCAATTAAGTTATTTACTTTAGTCACATTGCTAAGTTGAAGTTCTGTATTTCTGAAAACATTATTAGTGGATGCACGCATGAACGAGTATTGCAACATGATCTCCGCATCAGTTTAAAAACGTAGCCGAGTATTTTCTACATGCAGTCAAACTCTTCAGGATTTAGATGTAAGTATTCCCACACCTACATTGTAGCTGGTAACATAAAACTTCCTTTTCGTTTGAAACGCGTGTCGTGTAACTTTTCCGCCGACTACTGTAACCTATTGAGAAGTACTGATTTCCGTATGTCACTGGCACCCATTTGTTGAGCGCAAAAAAAGAACTCATGCTCAATGTATGTAGTTTAACGGCACATCAGCACAATTCCGGCTATATGCCGAATAAGTTTAGGTCACCCCCAAAAAGCATAAAAAACAAAGATAATGCATACAAAGGGTAAATACAAACTCATTATATATATATATATATATATATATATATATATATATATATATATATATATATATATATATATATATATATATATATATATATATATATATATATATATATTAAACAATCCAAGACCTTCTAAGCTGGAGCATCAACACGGAACACATCCCAGGGCAAAAATAAAAAAAAAGGTTGCCTCACCTCTTACATAATGCAGGAGAGTGCATCAGGTCCATTCTATATCCTATGCCTGCAAGGGGTGGGGTGGAATGGACATGTTCAGTGTCCCCGAATTTGTACAGTCTGAATATTTGCTCAGAATGGAGTTAGAGTTAAAAAAAAAGGGATTTTATCGACTTGATTCTTGTCTTCGCATGTTAGTGACATCTTTCTTTTTGGCTTTACCCTGTGACTCCTCTTCATGCATGGCACAAGTGTTTGGAATCGGAAAACATTTTATGATTGACCACCAGTTTCTGATAACCGATCGATAATCGATTACAAATCGATTAAATTTGTTTGTATGATGTCTAGATGAAACTGGGGCTATTTTTCAAGTAGGCTGAAGTCCCATACGGCAGGAATTACGCAAAACTGAATTTCCTCCAAAACCAATTACAAATCGTAATCGAATAATTTGTCATTTCACTGAAAGTGACCAGTGCTCGACCAATCGCTAAATATCGCCTATCTACATTACCAATTCCATAACCAACATTTAATTTTCTCCTTTGTGTTTGAAACTTAACTTATTGATCTGAAATATCTGATTTATCAATTTTCAGACATGACAAATTTATGTTGTTGACTAAAAGAAAATAAAATCAAGGGTATGTGTAACCGAAGAACAGTGCTAAATTCATGTGGATAAACAAACCCTTGAGTATTGGTTGAAGAACAAACTGAACAGAAAACACGCTTTACACCATTTAAGGCTGTATTTGTCACGAATCTGTATCTGTAAACATTGGAGACCATATTATACTGAAGAAGAAATGTTAAAGACATAAATCATGCAATGTATATACTGAACAGGAAAGAGAAATGCAAAAATAATAGTGATACAATTTAGTGATTAAGTTAAATGAATAATCTAGTCATCATCTTTTGAACAAACTTCAGTCGGGAAACATCCTGGACATAAATAGATAAGTAGCATTTCATTGAATATTTGAACAGGAGATGGGGCTTTAAAAAAATACATGATAGAAAATTTTGCCTTTCTTTTGCTGTTGAGTATAGGTTTAGCATTTTATAATTTCCGATAGAGCTGTTCATGCATTTTAATGGGGCCAGTTGCTTACATTCAGTCATCAATATGTGCCTAATATATACCTCATTTGTGCCATGTTGTTTTACAGACAACAAACCTTAGTCTGACGAAGTCGTTGCATTCTGCATGAGATTTCCCCAATGATAAATATGTCCGATAATTCCATAAACAACGAACACATACGTGCGTGTGTACGCGTACGTGTATGATACAATATTGACAAGAGCCCAAAGGGTATTATTTTGGGTTACATATAGGCTGTCCCCACGTTCATACATCTTCATAACAAACATGCACATCTACGGGTGCGTGTGTGTGTAGAGAGAGAGAGAGAGAGTTGTACACCAGAGGTAAACACAAGCATGTGGACTTAGGTGCGTTACTTAAGATAGCGCTTCATTTTGTTCTTTTTAATATAACATCCTCTTTGATCCCTACATATACCACCTATAGTATCCCAAATAATATTGTGTGTATTTTTTTTTAAATAATAAAAGTACTGCCCAGATTAGCATTGGCAATATGTACCATGGATCTAGATTAACTGGAATTGATGGGGCGAAAATGTCTTTGTCGTTGGCAGTTTTGCGTGCTTACACCATTGACCTTTCTGACATAACTACCAACCAACATATCATCTGCTTATATATCATTAGGACCAATGTTATGACTATCAGCTTGAAGTCCTAATGTGAGTAGCTACATATTGTTACATAATGTTGGTCAGCTTGTAGGAAATGATCAAACAAACTAGACTAAAATATATGAAATATATGGTAACTTTGAGCTATAATTTTTGTTCCTAAACAATTTTTAAGACTTTCGTTAAGCCTGGTCAATTTGCGTAACTTTTAATATATTAGAACAGATTTTTGCATGCAAATTAGCATCGTCGAATTTAGAGTAACATTCGGAAAGGTTTGTTAAACAGATATGCACAGAACAGAGATTAATTACATGGGTTGATTTTGTGTTCCTTTGTTTTAGATTGGATACAAATTTAGAGTAGTTAGGGTTTAGATGTCACTGGTTTCACAAAAAACTCTGTGTAGGATTTGAAGTTGGTAGTCTAGGACGTTAAGTCTTAAAAACTGGGACTCCCGCATAAACAAAGAAAGAAATAATGACAGACAGACAGACAGACAGGCCCGACTTTCAACACTGCAGAGTCCAGGGCCAGAGACAGTTGCTCCCAGACCTGGAGATCATAAAAAGTTTCAGCTTTAAATTTTGTGTCAACCAGTCACAGAGGATTTAATGTTTGAAAGGACACTTTTAATTGGATGAGAGTGAAACTCAGTCTCAAACTTAACCCCCAAGATTTATGATTGTTGACCAGGCCTGGAAATTGAAAGATTGTTTCTTACTGGGTGAGAGTGGAAACATAATATCAAACTCGAGCTTAGGGTTTTATGATTTCCAGGCCTGTAACCAGTGAAACTCTGCCGAAAGTTCTGGTATGATATACTCTCTGGTACAGAGAGGGTGATGACATTATCGCATGATGCACCTAAAGGCATTGAATCCAACTGGGTGCTGCCGTCGTCAACAAAACAAACAAAACAAATGATAATAATTGTCACGATGTGTACTTTATTGTAAAATTATGGATTTGCAATATAACATCCTTACAGAAAATTTACAATTTCATAGAGCAAAAGCCGTTGCGACACCATTTAAGTTCTAAAAAAAAATTATTAATACATAATCCGGTTTTAACTAATTTATAAAAATGTGCAATTGGCAAGTATTTGTACTAAAATTTATATAAAGTATTACAATTAATTAGTACGCAGGCCTCAGGCAAGCAAGTCGATCACTTATAGCCTTCTCTTATGGCTCATACATTATTTTGATCCTTCTCGAACATGATTTTGTTCGTGATGAAATATGGTATTCAGGGTCTCTGACGTATATTTATCTCCTCCAGGCGTAAACAATTCCAATTGTTCCTTCCAAAATGATATACACGAAAACTTTACAGATTTGCCTGGTTTAAAGTTGCAGCTTAAATGATGTCATGCGCTTAGCAGTATGCACCACATACTGTGTGATATGATGATATACGAGAAATCACATTTTTATTATCCTTCGGGAATTTAAAAAATACAAACCAGGGAGACAAGGGTATGCCGCAGTTTTATGACAGTGAAATACTCTCAGAATTGTTCTCTCTTGAATCAGCCCAGTATAATCAAACTTCTTTGCGTACAAGTGACATACCGTTCGTACTTGCTTATAAGTCGAGTCCAATTGCAAATAATATAGACCCTGATCTGTCGTCACATTATGCGATAGCAGATCTGTGTCTGTGCAGTTTGCAGTTGGACTCGACTTATAAGCAAGTATAAACGGTAAGTTAATTTGAATGAAGATACTGAAATAGAAATGTATGCAAAACTAATCTTCCGATATCATCTTCCGACTGCTAAACAAAAGGTGTCTCGAAATCGGGGATCGGCAACCCATAGCACGCGTGACACCCTGTGGTATGCGGATAGATTTATTGATGCACCCAAGTTTAAAAAATAGTGAAATAATTAAGAAATTAGTGGCACTCGTGAAGAATTTTGACGAAAATAGTGTCACTCAAATAGAATTTTAAAATTTTAGCGTTGAAAAATGACACTTAATTGAAATCAATGTTGCCGACCCCAGCTCTATATCGATTTTCGTCGCAAGCTGAAAATCCGCTACGCTCTCTTGTCATTATGATAAAAGAGCGCAGCGGATTTTCCCCCGTAGCTTGCGACGATGGTGTCTCTGTAATCAGATTAGCTGTGGGCGGAGTTAGGTGTGGGCTCGATGAAACTTGCGTATGGTCAACATTTGTCGTTAACAAGTAAGAATTAAACTTTGTAGACAAGATCTGAAGATATTGAACAGCAGCGATATATAGATAAATGTTTAACGAATCTGTCAATGTAAGTCATGCCATGCCTTGTCAAATCCCTCTAGCATTATATCGGGACCTCAGAATCGTGATGCGTATCGTATCGTGATATCGGTGACAATATACAAGACAACTCTCTCACGCTTAGTGGGATGTTATGTCGATAAAACGGTCAGAGGTTTCAGGTTATGCATGAGAGGGAGCATGAAAGCTGACGACACAGTGAATGGTCTAATTAAAACATTATGCAAATTCTACCATTTTATTACTTTTCTTTTGTAATCACATAATTTTTTTCGTTGTTGTTATAGATGTGAAGATTTTACACTTCTATTTCTCGTAAAGTAAAGTCGCATCATATAATTTATGCATGGAAGGTGATAAACTTACATATCATTCGGATCACATGGTCTATTTCTGCGAGACAAAAATATGCCTCGGATGTATATGTCGCCTCAGTAATTTACCGAAAAATCATACATTCTGTTCTCCGGAGATTTCTTCGCAAAAAAGAAACCGAAATCTATTCGTCTATTGATCGTAGGATTGACCGAGAAGTTGCGAATGAAAAAATAGTTTGATGCATTCGCAATTTCTCGGTCTATCCTTTTTTCGTAAATAGCAGAGGTAGTCCGAATGGCAGCTATCTGCATACATTTGAGGTATGACCCGTAGAATTGACCTCGAAGTTGCGAATGACTTGCATATAACACGAGAATTCTCATGCACATTCTATCATATATGTTATCATATATGTCTTTTGTTTGAGGCAAATACCCGCGGCGTTTCACATAAAGGATTTTTTTTCTCCACAGATAAGAAAAGAGATGTGATGAACGGGTACAATTATATTCGTAGGTTTTTGAAACTTGATACGTACAACGAGGAATCTTTCATGGGAGGGGGGACCATATCCTAGTCTACTTAGAAGGTCCTGGCCAGTGCAGGAGGAAATACGAATAAATATCTTTATTCAGTGGTGAACTTTAAATATGAATGTCTATCCATTGCATATTGTGGTATCTAACCCTCAAAAAGTTTATTGTGTCTTGTGTATGTGGATGAGTATAGGAATTAGATGAGTAGACTGCATGCTGCATGCTTTTCATGCGAGACATCATCTGTAGTGACTAATCAAGGTAATTATTGGTGCATGAACTATGCTTGTAAATACTGGCCGTCACTCATAGGTTACTCAAAGACTCTGACTTCCACCCAGTAAAATATATCTTCTAGGGGCTGGATAATGATAATAGCTAGGGAAGCAGATTTTATAAGCTACGATTTGATAGAAACACAAACATAGCATTAGTCGATGGCTTTGATCAAGTCAGTATAGTACCTCTGCTTTGATATCATACAACAAAATATTCTTTTTATTGTCTTCTATGCCCTGTCACAGTATGTATGTATGTATGTATGTATGTATGTACGTATGTATGTATGTATGTATGTATGTATGTATGTATGTATGTATGTATGTATGTATGTATGTATGTATGTATGTATGTATGTCGGTAGGTAGGTAGTTAAGTTGGTGGGTAAGTAGGTTTATAGGCGTGTATATATGTATGTATATATGTATACAGTTAAGTAGGTAGGTGGATTACTCGTATGTGAGCACAAAACTGACTATCTTGTGCTGATTATTTAGTTAAAATACTAAAAAGATGTACAAATTAAAAAATTAAAATGTAAAGAGAAAACTGTATAAATACTTTTTTTAGAAAATGGGCCAATATTTCGTCGTCAAGATCACTTTAGTCTGAACTTATTTTCTGCATGATAATTAAATCTTTGCAGTGGCTCCTGGAAACTACTAAAAGCTTCACAGAGGTGATCTGTGTAATCGTTGATTACACTGTGGTCTTTTTTGGAAATTACGTTTTCTGACGCAAAGCTGTTACATTGCCGTCTTATACAATCACACATTTAGTTTGGATATAATCTCACATCACTATGTATATACAAAAATTAAAGTATTGATTCATTAATACTTTAACGTCATTGTAAATTTCTCTCCAAGGTAGCGCTCTACAGTTAGTATGTACTTCTGAGAGAGGGACCGGTATAAGGTGAAGTTGTTTGCATTGGCAACATGCACAATATAGAGAATGTTGGCATACCTCTATGCTACTTTCATGGACTGTGACTGAAATTTCTGTACATGTGGTAATTATGAAAACTATCCACTATCTAAAGCAGACAGCTGATCAAAATGGTTGCTTCCATGTGCTCGAAAAATGAGCCTGAAGTAGTCCAAAGTACACTAACTTTAGCAGTTATTAAGGTGGCACTCTGCATTATCGTATTTTGCATAGGGTTAGATTTTTAAAGAAAAAGAATTACCCAGGTTTTCCTCACTGGTTATCCTGGCTATTTAAAAAAGACCTTGTATATCTTAGGTATTATTAAAAGAACTTTTAATTAATTTTATTTTGGTGAATGATGGGTGCAATTTGGGTTATAGAGTATACAGTTTGGTCTTACTTCAGATGTGCACCTATCAAAAAAGGTAAGATGTGCACCTATCAAAGAACTGCTAGCTCCGCTTGGTCATTTTCACTTCATGGATTTCAAAGGTAAATTGTAAAAAAAAGAGCTGATAACTTTTTTCTTTTTATTTATTTTGTAATTCATTCATTGTACTTCAGAAGCTGGTATTGCCTACTCTGGCAAAATTCGTTTTCCCTATTTTAATAACTGCTAAAAATAGTGTACTTTGGACTAATTCAAGCTGAGTTTTCGATAGGTGCACATCCAAGCTGTTATACCCCAATTTACACCCATCAATCATACACCAAAATAAAAGGAATTAAAAGTTATTTTAACAATACAAGATCTTATTTAAATAGCCAGGATAACCAGCAATGAAAACATGGGAATTTCTTTTTCTTTAAAAATCTAACCCTATGGAAAATACGAAACTATAGAGTGCCACCTTAACAATTCCGCCACCTGCACAAACCGTTTGAACCCTTATGTCAGCTTCGTTTTGAGTTGTCATTTTAGTCATTTTTGCATTGAATTTTAGCGAACAAATAATAAAAGTTAACAATAACAGTGCTAGAATTGCTGGTTAAAGTCTTAAAATGTCTATATTTTTCGTTATTGTTTGAGAATCTCTTGAAAAATGAGGTAAAAACAAGAGTAGGCGTTTCTGCAAGAAATCGGATGACTTCAGATTGTGATTCTTTCGAGAGAAGCGCGAGCACCGATTAGGGCTCAGTTTAGATTATCTCCCAATGCGAAGTTCTTGAGCGGGCAGTACCCTTATATTGCCCCAAAGGTTTTGGGCAATGTCTCTGCATCAACAAGTGTTAGTTTTTCCGAAAAAGGTTACTGTTTTGAGGCTATATCTGCTTGGTGCAAATGTATATGCACCAGTTGATATAATGGTTTGTTGTTTATTATTTTTTGTTTGCTTATGCTTATGCACGTATTTTTAGGATGGCAGCACCAGAAAGGAAATAAGTAAAAACCAGAGAACAAGCCCAGCTTGATATTGTAAAGCTTTTAAATATCCACGTGATGCATTGCTGCGCCAAGCCTGCTTTCACATTCGTAAACTTTGCAATGAATAGTTTCAACCTTGTTTTAAATGTACTTCAGGTGTTAAATTACCATCTGAAATGCTTGCTTTATGCACAGTATTATTGCTCTCCCTCAAAAAGTCTTTTTAATAACACATATTATGAATGCTGCCATCCTCACTGTCGTGGTGGTGCTTCGCCTGAAATGAGCTTCGAACAATTCCTGCTCAGACATTTGTACATATCGCGACGGATATCGAACAGTGAATAAGAGAGGAAATCCCTTGTTGAGAAAAGTGAGATATATGCAAAGAAAGTAATATTTGTAGTAAAATTTGGCACGGAAGGAAAGTTTTAAAAGAGTATCTATCTATATAGCTATCTTGGATATATTTGTTATTTATTCAGAAACTTTTGCACGATTACGGTGAGTTTAGATAGAATCTTTAGTTTCCGTTCACTGAAGTACACGTAAAAGTCATAATTGGATTTTCAAGAACTATCATTACGAATCAGGGTTAAGGTGATTAAGATATTTAGTTCTTGCTTTGTCCCAGTTAATAGGATTGGGCTTTCCAGTGAAAATAAGTAAACTTTTAGCAGTCTTCTACAGATATAACATGCAGAGTAACTCAGAAGGAATATAAAAAGGTGGACTGATTGAAGAAAAACTGTTATTATAAAAAAACAAATCCGAGCAAAGACTCCGCCATGACGACTGCTTTTGGCATGATATACCTTTACGAGCCATGCACTTGTTCTACATACAAGTTACTATCTCTTTCATCATCTGAGGGTTCACTGAACACAACTTGTGTATAGCTTTTAACTCTATCAATGGACTGGAAAGATATATTTTAAGTACTATACTTGTACATGGCATAAATGTATGTGACCCTAATGGAAACTTTAACTATTCAACCACTCCAGATTCATTTTATTTTCATTTGTCAAAAAGAAGATTTTTTATTTACATGTTTGCATATCCATGCGCTATTGCCGTGGGAAACCGAGCACAGTTGAACCTGCCTTAACGGTTACCTCTATTAAGCAAACACCTGTCTTAAAAATTCAACTTATGAAGGTCCAAACAGCAATGTCTGAAGAAATAAACCCGTTTTGAGCAGCCCACCGGACTTAAGCAGTCAATTGTTTTCCTTCCATGAAGCGGCTGTTGAACACATGTTTTACTGTAATTTTTAAGTAAATTCATGTTTGAAACCACAATGGTTTGAAAAGCGTGTATGTTCAACTCAAGGATGAAAGTTCTCTATGCGCTCCTGAAATCTCGCGTTAGACCCCATATATTAACCATTACACTTTCCCTAGTTTTGAGGTCGAATACTATCACGATTTGCGCAATATCGCCATATTTACCTGCACCCATTTGTGAACAGTGTAAACCCGTATCTGCCATCGTTGTTCTCCAATCTGAGTAAAATCGAGATCTCTGACATAGTAGATCAATAGACCTCGAATTTAATCATATTGCCATGTTCGCTTGAAATCGTACAGAGAAGGAACAGCGTAGAACCTGATCTGCCGGAGCATTATGCAATGGCAGATGTAGATATACTCTGTTAACAGCTTGGTACGTGATATAGACAGGTCAATATAGTATCTTCAGCTTTTAGCGATAATACACATTTTCTCCTCAATAAAATTTCCCATCAAGGACCTCAGCAAATGCATTCTCAGGGAGTTAGATTGAGAATTAAACAGGTTTCACTTGAAGTTGGATTTCCCAACAATGTAACATCATTTTTGGGGGTTATTCATGCCGACTGTGTAACAGCTGGAAAACAATAGCTATTAACAAAATTCTAAATATGATAAGAAATAAAATCCAAGTCTATTTAAATTCACGAAGATGGTAAGTTATGTTGCATTATTTGATTTATTGTAGATAATGTCCCGGGCTTTACTTCTTTCCCTATTATTATCAATAAATATTTATATCGTTATGCGCTTGAAAGGTACTGACACTGTATAAAATATCCATTTAGGATTTACATGTATTGTAAATATCCATTTAATATATATAGTAATGTATTGATATTGTTACGACTCTAGGTCTCAAAAAATATGTAACAGAAATAAAGTGAAACCAACAATGTAAGTAATATCAACAAGCAATTTATTTCCCTATAATACAAAGTGAAATTCAAGACATACTTACAATATTGTGAATCAAATTCCAAATAATCCTAAAAGTCCTAATCACAAGTCCAAAAATGTAGAATGTTCCGAATGAGTTCCAATAGTCTTGAATGTCCTGACATAACACAATAATACAATCCAGAATGTCTTTGAATGAGTTCACACAAGTCCAAAGTAATGTATTATTTCAAAAGTCAATGAGCACTTTAGTAATTCCAATGACTATATATTAAATAAATAATTCATCTCGAATTATATCTGATTTCAACAGCACAATGTAAAATCTGATCACAAATGGATTCCCACAGACTGATCTAAAACAGGAATTAATTATTTGTTTACCAAATCCCTATTTATACTCATATTCACTTGACCTATATCAACTGGATTTGAATCAATAAAATGTATTTTTTAAAAATAGTCTAACTGTCAACATGACTGACCTTGAACTCAAATGCTAGTAAACATTCTGTTTACGAGTGACAATAATCTAAAGTACTACTTACCTTCATGGACAAGATTTAAACACATAATAGATTAAATATACATAACAATATAATATTTTATTTACATCGTTCTGTGCTTGGAAGGTACTGACAATGTATACAATATCCATTTAGGATATATATGTATATTAAATATCCATTTAGGATATATAGTAATGTTATGCTATACTATTTTGTCCACACCCATGTATTATGAAATGGTTTGTGTTTTCCGCCAATTTATCAGTAAAGTTGTGTTTTCATCATGATTCCAACGAAGATTTTGCGGAAAAACTCTCCAGACCGAAAGGTGAGAGTTAGTGAGACCATTTAAACCTTCTCGTCGTCAACGTGCCTTGAGAGGTGTCGCTCCATCAAGATTCCAAATAGATGGGTGCGAGAGGTGTCCAGATTCGATACTATCTGTAACGAAGAGAAGAGAACTCTTGGGGATGCAGATAAAATGTGATTTATTAAATCAAATCAAGATTTAAAACTACATATGAAAACAAACATGAAATTATTCTGCTTTATGGGGAAAATTAAAAAAGGTTAACTAACTTCATATTTTCATAGAATTTATGTATTTCAAATATATACAATGTTATAAATGATATAAAAAGGGTAATAAAAAATAGCCGGAATATACTTGAGGTTTAGTAGGAAACCAATGCTTTTAAATAATACTCAAATCGTTGTGCATTAATTTAAATAAATACAAAATTTTGAATGTTAGACCATAAATGCCGAAAACATAATGGTTTATAACTTTCAAAGTCTGAAGATTTCATTTCCAAAATAATTATCGTAGAGCATGAAGTCGGCAGCGAAAATCTTTTAGAGCAACAAAATATAATAATCACAAACAATAATAACAAAATAAATAAGAATCAATTCCTATTATTACTTAATTTTTCTGATTACTAACAAAGGTAGAACAACCTATGACACTCTATACTTAATCTTTAAAATTTCGCACATAAGAATAAAAAGAGAATTGCAATTATTGAGAACTTCAGAAATATAACATTGAAACGATGGCTACAATGCTTTCAGACACTTATAATTACTATGCTGACATAGCATATGAGAATATAATTTAAACTATTCAAATAATATATTGGTATAATTTAAAATTAGCAAAGAATATGATGATTACATGCCTGTAACGAACAGAAGAGAACAATCAGGGATGCAGATACAATTTGCTTGCGTCTTTCTCCCAAGAGGTTGTTTATATAGACTCCTCTATCCGGGATGTGCCGAACTTCACAAATGGACATAGCTAAGGGTCGACTAATGTAACCCATCACAACAGAAACGAGAAGCTATCACTCAACACATTCCTTGCCACAGATAGGGCATAGGCATATTATCCGACATAGAGTTCAGAACCCTATGTTATATGTATCTGATTGACATAGGGAAGCGGAAGAAGGTCGGCTGACTTATTTTTTCTCAACGCTACCAGGTATTAGCTGTCCCTGATTGACATAGATAATCGAGAGAGTCGGCTCACTTATGTAAATTCTGCTTTATTAAAATTTGTAGCAAATTCAGTGGTAATATTAAAATGTGCAAAATGATCATTGCGCCATGTAGTTGTTGATAACAATTGTTGTCATATAAAAAAACAAACAGCGTTCTTCAATATGTATCGGTCTCCATTCACATATATTTCATAAGTGGTTTTGTAACTTAAATAGGAAGTACATTATTGTATAGTCACTGTTTTGAGAATTTCTAAATAAATTAAAATCTTCATTATAGTGGTATGATTCTTAGGTTTATCTGTTCATGAATCATACATACATACATACATACATACATACATACATACATACATACATACATACATACATACATACATACATACATACATACATACATACATACATACATACATACATGCATACATACATACGTTTATGCGGATCCGATGGAAGACAATGATTTTGTCAAAAAAAATTGTCGTTTTCGGTGGACATGATGGGTGTCCGTACAAGCGAACAATCGGGATAATCGGCGTTACTCCTAATATGCATACTAGGTGAAAACTTCCGCTTGTACCCAAAGACTTCAATACACAGATAGAACTTCAAAGCGAATAAGAACACTAGATAGAATGGATAGCTTTTTAACACGGATACCTACAGACAGATAGCACAGACAAAGCACGTGCGCATGTGAGCTAAAGGTGGAAGTAACTCTATTTGTGAAGAAAAAAGGACCCCAAAAAACCTTTATAGTGATACTTTGAGGATATCATTTCAGCATTGTTACACAGAGATAGCCGTTGTTATATAAACTGGATGTTTGTTTTTTGTTCGCTTGCTTTTTCTGAACAAGCCAACACATATACAGATTTCAAACAAGATATACAGCCTTGCATTTTTGGTAACCTTTGAGGTTTAACCTCTCAGACTCATAAGAGGAAGGAGGGTGAGGGTGGGGTGGGTTGGATAACAATGCATTTTTTTTTTCAAACAGATGAATGACAATTCAGAGTGTATCCAAATATGAGAAAGTCTGAGTAAAATATCAAATTCATGCATTGGAATCATGGTACAGTAAAAAAAATTTTGTTTAAAAAATAGGTGCCTACAGAATTTATGCGTAGACGTGCGACCAATCCTTCCACTTTCTTTTCGTGCCTATTCCTTTAAAGGGTGGTAAACGATCATAATTACATGTTATTGTATGTAATACTTTCTGATATGCCGTAGAGAAAGTAGGCTACGCCAAAACAATTCGTCCACCCGAGATACCAGACAGTAAACATACAACAACTCGTTTATAATATACTCGCAAAGAAATAACTTGTGTCAGTAACCAGATCTCTAAACATTTTATTAAGTAAAAATAAAATAATACAAATATTTAAGTAAATATGCTCTTTGTATTCTTTACTCAACTTCATTCATAAGTTCATGCATGTCGCAAACAAATATATATTTCGGGTTGGGTGACTTCATAATGTAAAGAGTCGCCTGACGTCATAACTTCATAATGGGCGTCCGTGTTGACGACATATACTACTTGACGACTACGTGTTAGCTCTTTTCATGACCTACGTAATATTTCAAATTCTTGTGTAACCATAAACATCGATCAGCTTTGACAAAACTCCGAGTGTCTTCCCATAATCTGAGAATTTAAACTGGGGGGGGGGGGGGGGGTATGGAAGCAATAGAATGGATAGAAGTGAAAGATATTGTATGCTATGTGACAACCATGATATTGAAGACGAATATCATTTTCTTTTAGTATGTCCTGTGTGTACTCACTTGGATGTAAACTTAATCCAAAAGTACTTCTGGGATAAACCATCCATGCACAAGTACATTTAACTATTAACTTCTAGTAATAAGAAAATAATATGTTCACTAGCTACATTTGTTTATGACGTGCTTAAAATAAGAGATAGATTATTATTTTTACAGTAATTTATTATAAAGATTGTGTATATTTGTCCATCCTCTCCTTTCTAGCTCTTGACGATTACCTGAGTTCATGTTTAAGATTGTATATACAGCATTTGATAACCACGCAATATTTGTAATATGTAATCTATAAGCATGTAAATGCTTAAGATAATAGACTATTGAATTTAATTGAATTGAATATGATCATCTGACTGGTCATTTTGGATCATTACCTAGCTGACAGAATATTCTAAGCTTAAAACGGGTAGGTATTTGCGTATTTTTGTTTTTAATTGAAATCAATAAACTCTATACATTTTCTGAAAGATGCTACAACATGCTAATTCGATATAATGATAATAAATATGCAAAATTTTAAGAATTTTTTTGGCGTCCTAGTATATTAGGGTTGGTTTTATTAGAGGACGCTAGAACGTCCTCTTTATGATATTGGTTTTTTACATATGGGTATTTAGGGACTGTTTTTATTTTCTAAAGTGGAAGGATAATTTCTTGTTGGACTGTTTTTCTCTACTTCAGAAAGTTTTACCATAATAGCAGAATGGTGTAACAGGATGAATGTTGTGCCCGACTGTATTGGACTCCCCCCAAAATTTATTTATGTTAAATTAGAAGATAAGTGTACCCGTCTCAAACGAAAAAAACAAAAGCAGTGTACACGCAACAAGAATCTATTTTTATCAATGATATCATGTACCTTTCCGCTGTCTGTGCATGCAATAGTGGGAAGGGCGGTGGGATCGGGGAAACGTAAAAAGGATAAGTTTTAAAGAAATATGTATGTCATAAAGGGAAACTAACAAATATATTGTTTTACTTGCTCCATGGACACCCTTCTTCAGTCAGATATATATTTTATAATGTCTGCACATATATATCGAACACTTTATAGTGTTGGCTCAAAATATTTTTGTGAAAATTTTCAGTATTAATTTTAGGAGCTAAAATTAGGGGCGTCACTTCAAGGAGAACTGTTTTATAAAATTTTCATAAATGTTACTTTGAGTTTGTTTCTTATATCCGATTCAAAACGTCGAAAAATCATGAAATTGCGATTGTGTTCATTATAAAAAGGCATACAGTCGCGCTGAAAGCAGGTCAAGTTCACACGCGCATAGAAGTTTCTCCGTCTAAAAATAGAGCATGACTACGAGTAATATTGACATATAACGCTTCAGTGTGTAGTCTGAGACGCGAATATCAGATATACCTCTAGATGCTTCCACGTTAATTTCTGTGGTAATAAAAGTCTATTTACTGCCATCGCCGATGGGATGAAAAGGTTTTAATGCACAGTAATCTATTCTCCAACGAGTAAACCAGTTTTGATCCGCAATTTTTAGAGCAATAGATAAAGCGAGTCGTTTATTGTGTAATGGGATCGTGGGGTTAATTCATTGTGTTGCGGAGTGACAGTTTACTCTTTAACGTTATCTCTCTCTCTTTCTTTCTCTCTCTCTCTCTCTCTCTCTCTCTCTCTCTCTCTCTCTCTCTCTCTCTCTCTCTCTCTCTCTCGTGTGTCGATTTCCAAGCCATGAGACAGAAGTATTTTTACGTGAACTGCATGAAGAAACTGTTACCAGGACGTACCACCTGAGAAAATATTGGACTTTTCAAGGGAATGCGGTTTATATAACAAATTTTAGTAATGTTTTAAGGATTTGTATATGCGTTACCTTTATCTGTTATTCTATATACATTTTACAGAATTTTAACATCTTTTACGTTTTATATTTTATCTTGTTGTACTTAATGTTTAATTTTGTGGAAGGGGTTATCTTCCTACATTTTTGTTGGCAATTCATTTTTAAATTTTTCAAACTTTACCTCTAGTTGGCACTACGTAGCCACATTTGTGCTGAGGTGCAGAAAAACACTACTACTACTACTGTTCCTCTCATATTGTATAGTATTCGCCTACACTCCCGACAGTTTGTACCCTTCTAGCGATTTTAAATACGAAAAACAACAAGGATATAAAAAGTGCTTAGCTATTTCATTCATCAATATATCATTTCTAACCTGGCTGTCGCCAGGGGGCCACGAACATTGTCATCTTGTTCGCGTTTCAAACCAAACGGAAGCTGTAGAAGAAAACAACCAGACTGCTCACTGTCATTTTCTGGTTCCAAGAACAGTCCGTTTTCAGTGACTGTCGTCTGCATCCAATATTTGCAGTGTCTAGATTTAATACTTCATGTTTAAAAATTTGATAAACTAAAAAGGTGTAACTTTTATAAACATGTGTTCAAATGATGTAACTCCCAAAGTTACGGACATTTACGGAATTATCTGAAGCTTATCGAAAACGGCGAAGAACATCATATCTGTTGTCGACAAAAAAAAAAATGAAACAGACTCACCCACGCAAATATGGCGACCGTGTTAGTAAAGAAACTCACGTTTGGTTTGAAACGCGAACGAGATCACAGTGTTAGAGACACCATGGAGACGATCAGTTTAGAAATTATAAATTTATGAATGAAATTACCTAGGTTTGTGCATTTTTTAAATTCTTAATGCCTTTAGTTTTTAATATTGGTAGACTGGTACAAACTGTCAGGGGTGGGGGTAGATACATACTATAATTAGATATATATACAGCAATCATACTTTGGCAAAGTACGCCATATACTCTTTATCGATAATAGTTCAGTTTTCTGTTCACTGTTGCACGCATGGTCATGCAATTTCATGTTGGCAGTCCAATTTGTCACTTCCCTTAACAAGCTTTTGGATCATGTACTATACAGGCGAAGCAGATACGGCATTATGCAACAGAATCTCCTGTTGGTTCATTCTTAGAACATACCTTCAAATTCGTTTCCAATTGTAAGCGTGAAAGAAGAGAAGAATGTTTACTTTGGTTTGAATTTATGTTTCATGCAATATTTCACTCGCGTTCTCTTTGAAACCAGTACTGTTCTTGTTTCTGAAAGTAAAAGAGTACATCTTTGTTGGACTGTTATTCTCATCAATTTTACAACAAATTTTTACCATAATAGTAGAATGGCGTACCCGGCACGCACGACCTAAATAGAACAGAGTGCCCAACAATATTGGGCTGTCTTGTACACTTTTATGTGCAAGAGAAACTTGATTATAATAGAGGTTTGGTGTACCCGACACCAACGATGTAAAGAAAACTGTGCACAACAAGAATTTTTTTTATATCGATGACATTATATCTCCCCCACCCCCTTCTGCTTTCTGTGCATGCACAGTGGGTGGGTGTTGGGTTTTTTTTTTTTTTTTTTTTGGGGGGGGGGGTCGAGTCGGCGGTATCGTGCAAAACAGAAGTTTTTAAACAATATGCATGATCTTAAAAGAAAATAGCAATAATTTGGTTCAAATATTTTGATCTTATCTGCTCCTTGCACATCCTTCTTACGTCATACATGGGTCTGGTAGTGTCTGCGCATACACTTGTGACAGTGAGTAGACTTTATTGAGGGTCGACTCAAAACAAATTTATGCACACTTTAATTGTTAAAGTTGAGTTTTCAAAAATAGTGAAGTTATATATATATATATATATATATATATATATATATATATATATATATATATATATATATATATATATATTCAATGATTATAATTGCTTAGACAAAGTACGCCACACCCTCTTAGGTGGGTAGATAGTAGATACATCGGACTGCATTGAAGCGCTTGTGCAAAATTCCAAGTGACCGGTGATAAATCCTATCGCGTTATCGCTCAATAGTACGTTCTCCTTGGAGGGTACTACTATCCGCAAAAGTGCGCCAGTTACCTGCTTTTCAAGGCCAGGTGAGCACAGACACTTTTATATACGCGGTCAGTAAATGTGTAGGATGTGTTCACCTTTAAAATCACCACAGGCAGAAACATCTTCTCTAGTCAAGGTCATCGATCCACTTGATTCCACATCGACATAGATGTGGAACGAAGTGGATCGACGAGCCTTGGCTACAAAAGATTGGTCAATAGGTACGTGTAGGTAGAAGGTACATACATGTAATTTTCATGCTCCATTAATCGTTCTTTTCACTTACATGTAGCTTTGATTCCATAGTCGAAGGCACTGTTGCATGTATGGTTATGAACTTTATTGTGTGTATTCATCTTTATTAATTATGTTAGCACCAAACGAAGTAAATGGTGGTTGCAATAACCTGATTTTCTTGATAAACTGGTTATGCTAAGTTTTTGGATTATGTACAATACCGGCAAAATAGCCGAGATGTAGCATTCTGAAAAATGTCCTGTTGGTTCATTCTTAACAAAGACCATCAAATTTGTATAAAATTATAAACGTGATAGAAGAGAACAATCTTTAATTTGGATCGATTTAATAACACAGTAAAAACTCTTGTCCTCCTTTAGTACTTTTCTAAAGAGTACGTTTTACTCTTGTATTCTTCTTATAATTATTCCGCGGTGCCTTTCACATTTCACATATATTTTGCCATCTATCCAGTGAGCACGGTCACGTCATCTTGAACGACCGTGAAGGTCTAATACGAGAAAATAGTGTTCAGTTACATCCTCTGTTAAGTATATGGGACAAAATCGGAGTACATTGTAAGCATTATTATTACGTAGTTTCCGGAAACCCTTGAACAACCTGTCATTTGCGATTTGAAGAAAAAAAAAAAAAATTACACTCAAGAAGGAAGTTGGAGTAAGTACTGTTTAAAGAAACTATTATAAAACCGCATGCGTTCGGCTGTTCGTATACATTCAAAATATTATCATCACACAAGCGCTCAATTATACACAGACCCACAATCAATTTAGGATTCGCATAATGTGCAGTGTGGATCTTGTACAAAATATGAAATAATTTTGTAATTTGGCAGGCCCAGAATTTCACAGTACTTGTTTTCTTGTCCACATATATGTGCCACAAAACTGATGGCAGGCGCATCTCCAGGCCTGCCGAGAGGGGGGGGGGGGGGGGGCATTGCACAGGGGCCAGGCGATTTCTAGGGGCCCGCCATCAACTCAGTTATAAAAAATAAAGTAATCTTTGCAGTAAATATTAAAAAATTTTCCTTGCAAGATCCTAAGTTATGGTAGATTACTACAGGTTTTATATGCAAAACTGTACACAGTTTTGTTTTATAAAAAAAATTAAACTAGTTTTGGTGCCCATGACTACTCTGCCCAGGAGCCCGAAATTTCTGTCGGCGGGCCTGCGCATCTCCTAGTCGTACCGTCCATGTTATTGGGGCGGGAGGGGTTTATTCTTTTTGAGATTAAATATTGTTAGTTCTCCATCAAAAACAGATTTTTTGTTCACCAAATAAAATGGGACATATGGACACACAGGGACACACACACATACACACTAAATATATATATATATATATATATATATATATATATATATATATATATATATATATATATATATATATATACCCCCCCACAAAAACACACATACACATACACATACATACTCTCCTTCGTTAACTAATGTTAAAAATTAAATCACTGTACTTGTTTGTTCTATTTCACTATGGGGAATAACACGATTTCCTGTACATTTAATTACTTTGGCACTAATTGACCTATTACATCCTGATACAACGTGTACAAACAGCAGGACGCCATGTTTGTCTCCAGCACTGTTGATAGATTTTTGTTGTGTGTTTTTCATGCAGACATACCACAATTTCCGGTATTTTAATAACCGTATCAGTGCTGTGGTTGTCTTGTTCTGTTATCTCCAAACATGTTGACGTCCAATCATGAACATGGTACAGTCTTGGTTGTCACCGATAACAACAGAGGCGGCAAGAAGTCAGTATACACTGTGCACCTTCCATATTCACTGTGAATGAGGAACACCTGTTGCACATATATATTTAATCTTTCAATCTAAACAAAAAGTGCAACTGGCAACAGCTTGTGTGGTGTGTATGCTGAAAGTAGCCATCAATCAAGTGGTGGTCAGATTTTGTTCTGTTCTTTAATGATATATTCTTATTACGAATTTACAAAATGATACGATGGACAAAATGTGAACATGTAATGCTATGTGCTTATATAAACAATGTTAAGTCTTCTTACTTGTAAGCAAGCTATAGCCAATCAAATATTATTATACGTTGATTCTAAAGTAATATTTTACTTATCAAAATATCACAAACTTTCTTTGGCGTATTAATTATAAAATTATGTCGTAACCATTTTTTACTCGACTGAACATAAGGCCAAGTGAGTGGTATGTCCTGGCATAAAGGGCTTTAAAATATACAAATGTTGGCGATCCTCCATCAAATATGGCCGCCGTTACAAAACATACTTAAAAAACCCACTTTAAACGACTTCTTCTCGAAGCCAGCTGAACATAATTTGATGGTATTTGACAGAATACATCCTGGAAGGAAGACCTTTTACATTTGTGCAAACGATGCCGATATACCTTTAAATATGGCCGCCATTACTAAAAATAGAAAAGTTATTGTTACTAAAAAATAGAAAAACCTTTAAAAGACTGCTTCTCCAAAACACTGAATATAATTTTACCAACCTTGACAGAAAGTATTCTGGCATGAACGCATTACAATTTTTTTTACAAATGCTGCTGATTCGCCATAAAATATAAAAATAGAAAAACCTTTAAACGACTTCTTATCCAAAACCGCTAAATAGAATCTGACCAAACTTCTTAGAAATCATCTTGGCAAGAAGACCTTTAAAATTTTGTTAAAATATTGTCGATCAGACATCAAATATGGCCATTGTTACTAAAAATACAAACAAACTTAAAACGACTTCTGCTCCAAAACTATTTAATAGGATTTAAATAAACATAAAGAATAGCATCCTGGCATAAAAGCCTTCAAATATTTGTTGGGGTTCTTTTTTTTTTTTTTTTTTACAAATTGTGCTGATCCACCATCAAATATGTCCGGCGTTACTAAAAATAGAAAAACCTTTAAACGACTACTTCTCCAAAACCACTCAATAGAATTTTACTAAACTTGATCTATAGCACCCTGGCCTGACTACTTTTCAAGTTTATACAAATGATTCCTATCCGCCATAAAATACGGCTGATGTTACTAAAATTAGGATGACGTTATACTACTTCTTCTAAAGAAACTACTCAAAAGATTTTGACCAAGTTTGACAGAAAGTGTTATGGCATATACTGCTTTGAAAGTTTAACAACTAATGCTGATTCGCTCTCCAATATGTCCACCGTTACTAAATATAAAAACAACAACTTTAAACGATTTATCCATACCCGCTGAAAAGAACTTGATCCTCTTGGACAGAAAGCATCCTGACATCATGGCATGAAGACCTTTCAAAATTCCACAAATGATGCCAATCCGATATAAAATATTGCCATCGTTACTAAAAGTAGACAAAACTTGAAACAACTTCTCAAAAACAACAACAGCAAAAAAAAAAAAAAAACTCAGAAGAATTTGATTATATTTTACAGAAAGCATCCTTGCTTGAAGTTCTTTATAATTTATACAAATGATTCCGATTCACCATCAAATATGGTCACCGTTACTAAAAATAGAAAACCCTTTAAATGACCACTTTTCCAAAAAAGCGCTTAACATAATTTGGTCATGTTTGACAGAAAGTTTCCGGCAATGATTTCAGGTTTACAATATGATGTCGATTAGGCATAAAATATGGCCACCATTAGTAAAATTAGAAAAACATTTAAAGGACTTCTTCTCCAAAAACCAATGAAATAAATTTGACCAAATTTGACAGAAAACATCCTGGCTTAGAGGACTTTCAAATTTTTATAACAGATGCTGATCCGCCGTCAAATATAACCGACAATGTACAAAATTATTATTTTTTAAGCCACATCTTTACAAAAACGCTGAGCAGAAATAGGCCAAATTTGACAGAAAGGATCCTAGTTTAGAGGCTTTACATTGTGTATAAATTATGACAATCTGCTCTCAATTATGGCCACTGTTATCAAAAATATAAAAACATATAAGCGACTTCTGAAAAACTGATCGAAATAATTTAACCAAACATTACAGAAGGCATCATGGCATGAGGGGCTTTCAAAAGTTGTACAAATAATTCCAATCCAGTACTAAAATTAGAAGAAAAAATAAATAAAAAAAAAACAACAAAAAAAAACATTTACAGAACTCTATCGAAAAAAAAACTACTGACTAGAATTTGACCAGCTTTGACACAAAGCGTCCTGGCATAGGGCCTTTCAATATTGAACAAATGATTCTGATTTGCTACCAAACAGGGATGAAAATACAAAGCTGGAGAAACCTTGAAACAATTGTTTTCATAACTTACGCAATCAACGGCATTGGTAAAATTGTCAACAGAAATCATCCTATTGACCCATATTTCTTGGCCAAATAGTCTTGCATTTTCCTATTAGGCGGATATAAAAATATTAGCGACCTCATGCCCATCTTGGGCCTCTTGTTAGCTCACCTGACCGTAAGGCCAAATGAGCCAATAGTATGGCTCTGCTTCCGTCTAGCGCCGTGCGTCGCGCGTCCGTCGACAGTTGATGTTTTAAACATCTTCTCAAAACCCACAAGATCAATTTTTACCCAACTTGGCACGAGGGGATTTCAGAATTTGTAAAAATTATGCCTATCTGCCATCAAACATGGTCGCCCTTACTAAAATGATACCAACATTTTTCAAACGACTTTTCAAACATCTCTGAACAAAACCTGATAACATGTAACAGAAAGCATTCTGGCATGAATAGTTCTCAAGTTTATACAAATGATGCCGATCAGCCTTCAAAAATCGTCTAAAAATGGCGAAAAAGGAAAAAGAAAAAAAAAATTAAATGACTGCTTCTCCAAAACCGTTCAACATAATTTGATCATATTTCACAGAAAATATAATGACATGAAGATCCGCCTTCAAATATCATCAACGTTGCTAAAAATCCGTCTTCCGTCAACGGTTGCTATTTTCAAGGTATCAAAACCCACCAGATCTATTTTTAAAAAAATTGGTTCAGAGCATCCTGGAGTAAAGGGCTTTAACATTTTTGCAAATGATGCCAATTCATCATCAAATAATAAACGCCGTTACATATTTGACAGAAAGCATTCTGGCATGGAGACGTTTCAAGTTTGTACAAAACTGTGTCGATTCGGCATAAAATATGGCCACAGTTGCTAAAAATAGAAAAACCTTTAAACGCTTATTCTCCAAAACCGCTGAAGAGAATGTCATCATTTTGACCAAAACTATTCTGGCATGAAGACCTTTCAGATTTATACAAAAGATGTCGATCCACCGTAAAATATACAATCATTTCAACGACATTTTCTCCAGAATTGCTGAATAGAATTTGACTAAAGTCGACAGAAAGCATCCTGACAAGATGCATAACAAGTTGTACAAATGATGCTAAAACCGCTTAATAGAATGTAAACAAGCTTGATAGAAAACATTTGTACAAATGATGCCGACCCACCATCAAATATGTCCGCCTTTACTAAAAATAGAAAAACCTTTGAATGTCTTTGTCTCCAAGATTGTTCAACAGAATTTCACCAAATTTGATAGAAAGATTTCTGGAATAGATGGTTTTCAATTTGTATACATCTGATGCGGACCCGCCTTCATATACGACCACTGTTACTATAAATAGATAAACCTTGAAACGGCTTCTTCACAAAAACCGCTTAACATTTATTAACCAAATTCGACTGAAAGCAATCTGCTGTAGAGGCTGGCAATTTCATATAAATGATGCTGATCGGCAGTCAAATAGGGACACTGTTGCTAAAAACAGAAAAAACGTATAAACAACTTCTGAAAAACTGCTAGCACGAAGAGCTTTTACGATTGTTCAAATGAAGCCAACTTGCCATCAAATTTGGTTGCTGTTGCTAAAAAATAGACAAACCTTGAGTAACTTCATCTAAAAATCCGTTGAATAGACTTTTATCAGATTTTATAAGCAAAAGATATTCTAGCTTGAATGCTTTTCAGATTTATACCAATGATGCTGTTCCGCCATCAAATATGGCGGCCGTTACTAAAAGTAGAAAAACATTTACAACTTTTTTAGCAAAACGATTAACATCTTTACCATTTATCTTTTGTCTTGGTGTACCAAATCTTTATGTTTATTTTGGAAGGCTTTATCTTCCTAAAGTTTGTAACAAATCTTTATCTTTATATATTTAAAACAACTTTTAATCAGCACTATGTTGCCAGTATTGCGCTGATGTGCCGTTTGTTCGTCCATTATCTGTGTGTGTGTGTGTGTGTGTGCCATATAATATATATATATATATATATATATATATATATATATATATATATATATATATATATATATAATACCCTTCTTCCTCTAAGTCATACGATGATTTCTATATATTGATGCATTTTCTTGCATAAATATCAAGACACCAATAATCCTTACATTATCTCCGTTTGAGAAATGAAACGACAAAAAGTCGCACAAAGTTAACGGAAATAAGACAAATCTGCCGCACTATGTACCGAAATAATACAAGCATACGAGTAAATTACAGGCAAAATGACACAGGCGAACAGTTTCCGAAACTGCTTTTTCTCTTTTCAGATTGTACTTTTATCAGAAAATGACTAAGAGCAAAAACGTGCAAGTAGATAATGTACATGCATAGTCGTATTTCAGTCTCTTTATTCGGTGTGAATATGTTTTTTGTTTCTTCCTTCCTTTGCTGTGTGTGTGGTCAATTATAAAATGCAACGTTTAACAGGTAGACAGTTGATTTATTGAGAACAAGAATTTTGCTGTAAAATTTTCTTGGCGGCTTAAAGAAATTCAATAAAAGCGAAATGTATGACTCTAGAAAATTATGTCCATTGTTGGAGTACATGATAATATTGAAAATCTCAAAATGTCTAATTAATATATAAATAGTAAACATATTACAAGTATTTTTTTTATTTTTTTTTTGAGGTGGGGTGGAGGGAGACATTTAGTAAACGTCTCTCACTGGCACGTACGATAATGTTACACAGACCTTATATACGTGTATATAAAACTAGTTTCTCTAGCATAAATTTGGCTCTTCATTCGATAATTCCTAAAATGTCACCCCGAGAGAGAGAGAGAGAGAGAGAGAGAGAGAGAGAGAGAGAGAGAGAGAGAGAGGGGGGGGGGGGAATAATTACAACTCCATTTTTCCCCTATTTCTTTTGGGTTATATTACATAACAACTGTATCTTTATGCCTGACATTGTCCGAACACCATATCACATCTTTTGCACAGGTCCCATTAAGATCTATTCATCCATTAGTAACTTCTTTCTTTGATCCTGTGCAGGCAAAAAACACCAATCTCACCAGAGCAGAACTATTACAGATAGTCCTTCCGTGACTCCTAAGGAAACCGCAAATGACAAATGTCTTGTTTATTAAAGGTAAACAATGCCATATGGTGGTTCAATATTGTTATATCACTTCGGGCAAAATTCCTTGGAAGGGTTTTCATTAGTTTTTTGTTTTACCCTGCTAAATAAGATGAGATAATAATTGTCTATAAAAGGTATAAATTAGGCGAAACTATTAAATCCAAGCTGCAAAAATAGCACAGTATAGTAATGCACACTACTTGTAAATGAATGTTTCCTTCGTCGTATTACAACTTCCACTACTATTATTACTAATTATTATTTACTTTTTCATGGCTCATATGATTGGAATACAGACTTTCATCTATCAGAGACACAATTTTGCATGATAGTGAATATTATCACTTTGTCTTTTTACAATTTATTCACGTTTATTGTCTTTAAGCAAGAATACCAAACTAAAATAACGTAACATTGCCACGTGACAATTTTCTCTGATTGCATTTGCTTACATGTTTTTTTTTTTTTTTTTTGTCGTCATTTATATTGGTAATAAAGTTACACTTAATGTTTGCTGATGCTGAGCCTTTTCGGTCTTTTATATTATGATTGCCATTACACACTGGTGCTCATTTTCTTTAGCGTTCTAAACATGTGGACGAATGTAGTTCTTCAGCAAATTTGTTCATCTATGTATTTCATCTGATGCTAAATATGCGCATACTTTGAATCTGAACTGTGACTGGCAGACGCTGACAGGTACAAAGTAGTAAAACCAGTTTCAAAGGCATGCTACCTTTACGTTACATATTATGCTCCTCACCCCCATCCCAGATTTTTGAAAAAGCCATTGTGCAGTATATATATATATATATATATATATATATATATATATATATATATATATATATATATATATATATATATATATATATATATATATATATATAATTCCTGCGGACATCCATGTATATATAATGACCCGTATGTGCTTTCACTAAATACCTAAAATTACTGATAAAATTTTAAGTTGACTGTTTCTCACAGTTGGTATTGGTTTGGTGTTTTACGGCATATTGACGCGTGAAGGTTTTTTAGTGATACGGCAATGCCTTAACCAACACGTTAGCCGACACAGCTTGATTCGATGGTAGTTGGGATGCGTTAATACTACCATTTTTCACTTGTAACAAGGACGGGCGATTACTGTCCCTTGTAAGAATGTTTACAAGGCTGACGGTTACTTAAGTAACTTTCATTCATTATTCATTCATCAATTAATTCATTAATTAATAAGTCTTTATTTCTATATTAGTTTATTTGGAAATTGGCGTGTAGTATCGTATCTCATCGTGGATCCGTAGTTTCAACACAAGTCTAAAATCAATCTTCCGCCATTAAAACACAGTTTATCATCGTAATGAAAAAATCAGATTATGATCAAATTGCCGCGATTTACAACTTCCCACAGGTGATGTTTCCGTGATACAGATTATGATTGTGTCGTTGAGAATTATTGTTTTCATAAACAATATAATTGTTTAGTTAATTGTTCAGTTGCTCGTCGAGAGATTAATTTTCTTGCAGATCAGAGGAAACAGGAGAGAAAATCTATGAAGGAAAAGGAAATTGTAGGGCTCGTAGGAGTGGCTCACTGCAATTTATCAAACCATTGTAGATTTGTTCAGCGTAATTGCTTACCGAGATGCTGTGGAGTGGCTGTTTAAAATCGATTCATTTTCCAAACATATTCCGTGATTTAGTAACGTCTAATCCATTTGATTTTGCCGTATGCTTTTTTCTCAACAAACAATAAAGTAATACTTCTAATTGGAAGTTTCAGATATCAATTATTATTATTATTATTATTATTATTATTATTATTATTATTATTATGGGGGGATTACAATAAAGAAAGAAATGTGAAACACTGCTTCATCGTTCGTTCATTAAGCAATCAAACTTCCTATTTTTGCAACTTGTTGAGCACTAAGCTCACACTCAAACTTGGAATCCTGAAGTGTTGGCACTCTATCACTTTAATTATGATAAATCTTGAATAAAATAAACTCTTCAAGTTTTGAGAATACACGTACAATCCAGGTACATATGTATAAGGGTGCCGCTGTGGTCCAGTGGTTAGCGTGCCGAACTCGCCAGTCAAATGTCGCGGGTTCGAATCCTCTCAGATCAGCCTGGGCGGCAGCTGTGGTGCGTGTCTCTTGGCCAGATGCTTTACTCTCATTGCCTCAGCACATGATATAGTCTATCATGTGTTGATGTGCCTTTAACATCTACCAGACATATGTACTAGAGATTTCTTAAAGTGTATAATACCGTTATTTTTGCCCATGTATAATGCATTCACAAGGGTGAACAGCACCGACCCAAATCTGCCGTTATAAAATGGCAAGGTCTACGGTGTTCGTTCCATTTATAATGCCGCGGCAGATCTGGGTGTATGCTTTTCGCAGATGAACGTGCATTATACTCGGTTAAATACGGTGATTAAGGCATTTTGATATCTTGATATGTTTTTGTATTCTTTATAGAATATATTAAATGAATGATATTTATTTGCATTTATCCGATTGGCCATCAGCAAGCGTATGCATATACATTTAAGTTTGTTACAGAAATTGATGGTGTCACGTTTGATACATACAGTAAAACAAATCTACCGCATGTACAAACATTCAATCAATCCTAAAGATATATACTTACGCATACATACACACATCCCCGTACACATTCATACATGCATATACACACTTAAACATTATATATGTATATACACATACACATACACATGCACACACATACATACATAGACATACATATACATGTGTACATACATACATACATACATACATACATACATACATACATACATACATACATAAATACATACATACATACATACATACATACATACACGCATATATTAACACGCACGCACACATAGATAGATAGATAGATAGATAGATAGATAGATAGATAGATAGATAGATAGATAGATAGATAGATAGATAGATAGATAGATAGATACATACATACATACATACATACATACATACATACATACATACATACATACATACATACATACATACATACATACATACATACATACATACATACATACATGGAGTATGACACAACATAAGTATACAACACATGTTAATATGTAACCTGTAAAATACACCAGAATATATTTGTTCAAGTATATGCGTAAACAAGTTATTTCGGGAGAAGACACAGAAAGTGTCATCAATATATAAGCAGTATTGAAAATGTCTTACTTAGTAGTATCATAAGAAAATTATATAGGAAATATGATAGATAGCAATGCGTGCATTAAACAATTAACCTAAGAACAAAATAATAATAATTAATAAAAAATAAACGAAATTATGTCATTTTATGTTATTTTATGTAGAATTCATCATATTATTATCTTCAATTAGTGCTCTATGGATATAATTTCCCAGATTTCTAACCTCGGCAGATTTCGTGGAATTTAGTCAAATTTAATCAATTTCAACATACTCGGGCCATTCCAAAAATAATACTTCTTTCTTAGCGGGCAAATAACATTGGCATTCATATACAAAGTGATACTCATCTTCCAGCACATTGCAAAAAATACAAGTCCTTTGATATACTGGGGTACATTGTGGTCTCTTCCATCTCCCTGATTCAATATGTAAAGTATGGGCAGGCATTTATATTTTTTAAAGAGATTTTCTAATTTTGTTCCTGTTACTAAATGCAAATGCTCCTTATAGCCAAAATGGGATGACACATTTCGATATGATCTAGCTCTTGAAGATTTTCTGATTCTAGATTGCCAGTTGTGAATAAACTGGCTAGCTTGACGTTGTTTGACCAAAGCTAAAAAAAATAAATAATAATTTATGTTCCCAGCAGCTTGATGTGTCCACTGTTCCCTCGGACCAAGACTATTACACAAAAAATCCCGTCACTAGAGATGCTAAATTTGTCTGTCCAGGAAATGTAAATGCAACCGTTCAACAGCATTTCCTTCAGTAAATCCCCATACTTCTGATCCATAATAAAGAATTGGGGAAATTAGTGCGTCAAAAATTTCACATGTTACCTTTGGGGGCACGTTTCCAAATTTGTATAATTATTTATCGATTCCAAAAATATGCATTTAAAGCTTGTGCACTCAAAGTTATTTTGAGCAGTGCGAAAGAACTCTCTGTTGTAAAAACAATTCCAAGAAATATAACTATATTATCAACATCTAACTCTAAAACTTTACAGAAGAATAAATTAGCATATGCTGCTATTACTCCCTTACGGAAAACCATAATTTTTGTTTTCTTTGCATTAACTTCAAGGCACCACTTGTCACAATATATACTCAGAAAACTTAGGCGCTTTTGCAGACCCTGTTTTGACTGAAAAATATAACTATTTATCTGCGTATAAAATCATAAACAGTTGTAGAACAAATATGCCATCACCATAAATACCACTGTTAATAAATTTGTGTTCAATGTAATTAATAAAAATGGAAAATAAAAAGGGCGATAATCACTCCCCTTGACACACACCAGTTGCACATACAAATTCTTCCGACAAGGTATTATCCAAGCTCACTCTGCTTTTTATATTTTCATACATTGAATCTACAGTATTAATTATTTTACCTCTTGTCCTAACTTAAGTAATTTATACCATAAAATATCCCTTATAATAAAATCAAATGCTCTAGCAAAGTCAACAAAAGCACAAACAATTTCTTTTACCTGAATTAATATAACGAGTTATCAACTGATATAATGTAAAAAAAAAAAAAAAAAATTAGTTGACATATTTTTTCAAAAACCAGCCTGAGCTTCGACAAATACCCGATGATCTTCCGCCCAATTAACAAATCTATTATTTAAAATCCTAGTAAACAATTTAATTATGACACTCAGAAGAGTGATACCTCTGTAACTGTCGACATTATTTACAGAACCTTTCGTATAAATACTCAGAGTTACTTGGAAACTGCGAACTATCCATTGAAAAGTGCTTCACCGATTGAAATAGAACGAGATCATTTTTCAACTTAACTAGAACATGGGGCCCAAGTGGGCCTGATATCGCTCACCGTCGTAGTTGACATATGTCAACTTGTGAATGCAAATTCACACACATATTGAAACTGTAGACGGGGAAGAAAGGCATACAGCACATAATTAAAACATTGTCTGTTAATGTTGGTTTCATTTATCTTCTTTCCTAGAACATGCATATAGAATCGTTTTCTTGGCATAAAAAGGACAAGTCATAGATACAACCAGCATTATCAACTGAATCTGACCGCGCCCCTGGGGACTAGGTCCTGATTCATAACTTTGGAACTGTTTATAGACCCACCCTTAAAGTATATACACTTACTTGGGATTACAAGGAGAGTTAATATGTGTAGTCAGAATTAACTACTGGATCTGTGCTTACCCCCATGGGGATCCAACCCTGGAGTCATAACTTGGAAACCATGGAGATCCCCACTCAAAGGAGCTGCAGTGGCTCACTGGTTAGGGCGTTGAACTCATAACCAGAGGGCTGCAGATTCGATTCTCACCCCCTGATCAGCCTAGATCCTAGTTTTTATTTGTGGACACCTCTTCGACCTCTAACTATGATAAGCTAGTAGGCCTTGGAGGTGACCCCCTTTTGAGCCGAAAGTTTATAAAGGATTTTATATCTGTATGTTTTCCCCATAGTCTGTTTTGTGGGTATTTTCATTAAAAAAATCAAAAAGAATTTTGGTACAAAATTTATTTATATTATAAGGATTTTTAATAGGGTTCCTTTGATGTTTTTATTTTTTATTGAGGTGTACTAGTTTAGGTTCCCGTGTCCAGGTTCCCATTTGTTCCTCCCTATGGCCTAAAAAGAAGTTACACTATGGCTCGTACTCCCCTCATGAGGCATTACACCTTCCGGCTGGTTTCCTTGCCATGTTAGATGTGTTATATATGTTGATCCTTGCCAGGGTCCCATTTATGTCCAGTGTATGCTATACATCAGTATGCTATATATGTTGTGTCATATACTATAACCATGTGTATTTGTTAATATGATTGGATCTCGCTCATAACCGAACTTACTTGAGATCTTGATGATACAAACTTAAATAGCAAATCTGATCAAAATCTAATCAGAAATATGGTCTCTATAATGTTCACACGCTCAGACAATCAGATGCAAGCTCACCTCACTAATATGCGTGGATGTTGCACATAATCGAACTAATCCGAGATCTTAATGATATAAGCCTACATAACAAATCTGGTCAGGAATTTGGCCCATAGAGTGTTCACAAACTCATCCAATCACTTGCAGCATCACGGCATTAATTATGCGTGGATCTCGCTCATAATCGAACTCATCGGAGGTCTTCATGGTGTAAGCATGCATACCAAATCTGATCAGAAATATGTTCGGTTAATGACGTGCAATATCACCTCAATTAATATGCGTGGATGTTACTTATAATCGAACTCGTCTAAGATCTTGATGATGCAAGCCTACATACCAAGTTTGATCAAAGTCTGATTAGAAATATGGCCTCTAGAGTGTTTACAAGGTCAGCCAATCAGATTAAAAATCACTTCATTAATATGCATGGGTGTCACTCGTAATCGAATTCTTCAGAGATCTTGATGATATAAAATTCGTGATAAAATTCTAATCAGAACTGAACACTCTAGAGTTTGACGGACCATACCACAAGCTCACTTGGCCTTTGAACATGTTAATTAAGATAAATTTAATCTCCAGTGTAGACGCAGATAATGTCCGTATGAACTCTAGCACGATATATGATATATATTTTGCTCATTATATTATTATACAGACACAAGATAGAATGTAATAAGTAAACAAAGGTAATTATCAATGAAATAAGTTGGTTATTTTTAAAAGCACACTGAGCATATGATGGCAATATCATGCTGAGGGAACGGGAGATAAGGAACCAACCATTTAATCACTGGAGCTGGGGGAGGGGCTAGTATATCCTTTCCAACCTGGATATTTTCTTTTTCTTTTACCCCGAGATATTTTTTCTTTACCTAATATGATGAATATAATTAGTTCTTTTCTTCTGCAAAACAGAGCAAGAGTATATTTTCCAAGGTATTTTTTTTAAAAAGGAAGACCATCACAGCCTCAACACTCTCTCTCTTTCTCTCTCCCCCCCCCCCCGCCCCCGTTTCTCACCGGAAAATTAAATGGTCGATCACTTAGCGTTTTTCCCAAGGACCACCAAGGTTGCCAGCATGGGCTGGTCTGGGCGGGTATTGAACTCGCAACCCTCGGATTGCGAGTTGGACGCCCTATCAAACTCAGCTACTGTGGCTCCCCCAATTAAATAAGACATGTTGGTGATGATGATGATGATGATGATAACGAAGACGATGATCATATTGTTGCTGTTGTTTATGCGTTCCTTTTTTTGTACATCAGATTACCGGCCTGTTCAGTCTCTTGTATAGTGTCAGATGAAGTTAAAGAAAAAGTCAAAACGGATGAAACATACTTGTCTTTCCCACATCCATGTGCTTTTTTTTTTTTAATAAATTTATATTCAAGGGAGAGAATAGTCTTTTATTTAAATGAGACGTGAATCATGTCCTTATACGCCAAAGAGCAAAATATGGATTACATTGGTTAAGGATGAGGTAGCATGTATATTTAATAACTGACACTGATAGATGTATAATTTAATGTTTGTAAACCTGACCAAGTTAAATTTGTATTGTGTAATATGCTTGTTAGATAGGTAATGAAATGATAGTTTACATTTGTTTATATTAGTACGTATCAGGAAATCAGTCTCCCAACCACAAATTAAGTCAGATTAAACAAAGTAATAAACGATTACCCATGTCTGTCCGCCACATCCGCTCAATAACGTTCAACAAAAGACACACACACACACAGAGTTGTTAAAACGAAATAATTTTTCCCGTCTTTCCATATAACTTCCATTTTGAAAATTTAAACAAAAGCTGGATAATCTATTATTTGGGTAACCCAACTTGATATAAAATGGAAGCACTTGTAATTCTCACGTATTTATTTAGAAACACCCAATATAATTTGCGTTTTCTGTATTTCTGCAGCAATACCATACTGGTTTCATGCCGCGGAGACCGGGAAGATACCAAAGCAAGAAAACGTTCTGGTAGGGTATTTCGGTTGGTATACTGACGAGTGACAGGAAGAAAAAAAATCATGAAAAGATAAATACATGTACAATCATCAACTTTTTTATACGCCCGCCATAAGGAGGAACGTATTATGTTATGTCCGTCCGTCCGTCTGTGACAAATATAGCTTACGCATAATAACTCGAGATGTCCACCATCTACAGTTATTAAACTTTGTGGCTGACTTGCACTTGGGATAAGGAAGAACCATATTGATTATGGGGTCAAAAGGTCAAAGATCAAGGTCAATGTGAATGAAAGAAGAAAAATGGGTTCGGCATAATAAGTCGAATTTTCCACCATATACGGTTACCAAACTTTGTGGATGGCTTGCATTTGGGGTAAGAAAGACCCTATCAGTTTTGGGGTCAAAAGGTCAAGGCTACTGTGACTGCAAGAATAAAAATGGTTTATATTAGGTGGGCTAACTCCGATTGGAATTTTGTCTTTAGAGTCCTCAGTTAATCAGATACAAGGTCACCTCTTTAATATGCATAGATCTTACTCCTAATCAAATTCATCTAATCATTTATTTTATTACCTCACCAGGCCAAAAACCAGGTGAACTTACGGCATGTCACTGCGTCCGTCGTCCAGCAACACTTGTCTGTGAACACTTTAAAGGCTACATTTCTGATCAGATTTCGATCAGAATTAGTGTGCATGATTATATCATAAAGATCTCGGATGAATTCAACTATGAACAACATCCGCGCAAAGTAACGAGATGATCTGCATCTGATTGACTAAGCTTATTACTACTCTAGAGGCCGTATTTCTGAACAGATTTTGATCAGATTTGGAATGTAAGATTATATCTTCAAGGTCTCGGATGAGTTAGATTATTATTGATAGCACTTCTGGAATGTCAAGAGATCCAATTCTAGCAATTTCATATTGAAACCATGTACAGGTATACACACAGTACAGTGCATGCAATTACTTGCCATTTTTTATCGGAGGAAAGCAAGTGAAGCAGCCTATGATAAAGACTATTTATTTGAATCACAGGTTGGGCTTATCCAGAATTCTTCCCCTTCCATAAAAAATTAAAACATAGAAAAATGATGTGTTTGTGTTTTGTGGGTTAATGCCATTTTTCAGCACATGATAGGCTATACAAGGCGGCCAGTATATTTAGTGGAGGAAGAACCCGGAAAAACCCCGGGCTGAACCACCGACCCACGGGAAGCTACTGGCAAGCTTTCTCACATATCCACGTTGGCCGAGCCGAGACTAGAACCCACGAGGACAGAGGTGACATGTCAGTGATTTGTAAAGACGAGCGCCTTTGACCACTCGGCCACCCGGGTCCCCTTAGAAAAATTTATTTTAGAATACAAGATGCATAAATGTCAAAGAACAAGGCGTAAACAAAACTAACAAAATAATATGTTATGTATTATAATGAATGATTTGTAATTTTAGCTGAAGAAAAATATAAAATAACAATATAACAAGTAACACTTTAAGTTGATAATAATTTGATAATATACTTATATTATAACACAAGTTTGTAAATTATCAATGCATTGTTAGTCATACAGATGAAGAGGTTTTACTTGATGTTAGACCCCAGAAGTGCCTGTTAGGCAAAAACCTTTAGAGCAAGTGTAGCCCATTTAAACCTAAATATTATTGTGTATACACTCACCAGTAAATTTTTAGCAAGGAAAATAAGCTGTGTGCAAACTTTTTAATGTAGCCTTTAGGCAAAACAACTAAAAGAGTGTTTAACTTAAGGAAGCTGTTGTGAGCACATTTGAATGTCTTGAATATTTTAAAGCTAGTTTGATATATTTGGTTAAATAGAGTTTGACAGTTGATAGTATTGTCATATTAAAACACCCAAAACATTTGTCATTTATATGTTATCACATGCATTGTGCATTATTTTATGGCATTTCATATATTCAGTGCCATTAAAAACAAATTATTTTAAATATATATTTTGTAATTTTAGCTTTTAATAACAAAATATGCATTCCTTCTGAAACACTTCCAGATTTAATTGCTAAGAGGAAAGAAATAAATGACCTTAAAACAAGTCATAAAAAATGCAGTTGATTCAGGCTGATCAGATGGAGGGAATCAAACCCACAACCTTCTAGTCGCTAGTACAGTACCTTAACCACACAGCCAAGAGCAAAAAAACCAGTGACCTTAAAAAAATCCTGAAAAAATTGCTAGTCAATCCAGGCTGATCAGATGGTGTTAGTTGAACCCACAATCTTCCAAGTTAGGACTCTTAGGGCTGGGCCCCGAGGAAATAAGGACAGATCCAGGAATCTATGCTGACTGCACAAATTAACGCTCATTTTAAAGCCAAGTAAGCGAGTAAGTGTATATACTTTAAGGGTGGGGCTATTAACAGTTTCTAAGTTATGAATCAGAACCTAGTCACCGAGGCAGGGTCATATATATATATATATATATATGGCAGAAGATAATGACACCAACAATAATTATCATTGCACCAACTCTGTGCTCTAGGCTTTTCATTCCCATCTACAGTTTCAGTAAGTCTGTGAATTTGCATTCACAAGCTGACATGTAAATTACAGAGATAAGGGATATCAGACCCACATGGGTCTCATTCTATCTGCCTCTGCCCATCTGTCTGTGCATTGCTTACCATCATAGTTGTTTAGCATTTAATATATTTGAATTCAATTATGTTCTAATTAGCAATTTCTTTAATGTTTTTGTCATTATATCTTACTCTGTCTTCAGATCCATATAGACGGACATAGTGACTTAGCCCCACCTTTCTTTGTCCCTGGCTACCCATTCTTCCGCTACCCCAAAAACAAAGAGCTTAAGATGCTGATGCAGAAAAATGATGCATTTATACAGGTAAAGGATGCCTGATGCATATATATGCTGGTGTGTGTGTGTGTCCATGCATCCACACACACTAACTTCATCATCCATCAGAACTGCACAGAAATGTGAATGGAAATAACAAATGTAATATATACTCACATATAAGTCCAGTTCAACTGCAAAGAAAATAGACCATGATCTGCCGTCACATATTGCACCAGCAGATCAGGGCCTATGTTGTTTGTTCTACTGATTACACCTAACAAACTGCATAGACCCAGATCTGCCAGTGCATTATGTGGACAGCAGGTCCTGGTCTTTGATGTTTGCAGCTGTACTTGACTTATAAGCAAGTATATATGGTAGCTGTCATCAGCATTGTTGTTGTTGTAAATGGTGGAGGTAGTGATTATAGCATTTTAGGAGCTTAGCTCATTCCTTTTATATTTCAAAAGATGGAACATCCACAAGCCTAATCTCTGAAAGTTGTGTGACTTGAGTTTTGTGTCAGTTTTTGTTAGTATTATCCATAAGGATGGTTTTTAATGTTTGTCTTTGCATGTATATGTGTTTTTACATGCCTATGTATTTCTTTATTTGGGTTAGAAGAAATTAGTGGCTTGGGTATAACAAGAGAAGAAAGAAAATCTTGCTAAATGAAGTACCAGTAATTTTCACAAAATTAAAAGAATAAACTGATTAACTCGGACAAATTTCACTTTTTTTATATAACAATGTTAATGTTTGCACTTATTTTGTATCTCTTAACATCGTTCAGTCACTTTACACTTTATTATTACATATTTAACCACATGATCTGGCCCTTCAGATAGTTGCATCACATTGTTAAGGACCAGAGGGATGAATTTGTTTTTCTTGATCCCTGTGTCCCTGACTTTTGAATTTAAGTTATGCTGGGTCCAGTCCTATGGCAACCAGGTCCCAATATTTCATTGAAGTCACATCAAGCATGTAATACAGTACATATTATAAAGTCACACCAAGCATGTAATACAGTACATTGAAGTCACACCAAGTATGTAATACAGTACATTGAAGTCACACCAAGTATGTAATACAGTACATAGAAGTCACACCAAGCATTTAATACAGTACATTGAAGTCACACCAAGCATGTAATACAGTACATTGAAGTCACACCAAGCATGTAATACAGTACATTGAAGTCACACCAAGCATGTAATACAGTACATTGAAGTCACACCAAGCATGTAATACAGTACATATTATAAAGTCACACCAAGCATGTAATACAGTACATATTATAAAGTCACACCAAGCATGTAATACAGTACATATTATAAAGTCACAGCAAGCATGTAATACAGTACATATTATAAAGTCATACCAAGCATGTAATACAGTACATATTATAAAGTCACACCAAGCATGTAATACAGTACATATTATAAAGTCATACCAAGTATGTAATACAGTACATATTATAAAGTCATACCAAGTATGTAATACAGTACAATGAAGTTACACCAAGTATGTAATACAGTACATATTATAAAGTCATACCAAGCATGTAATACAGCACATTGAAGTCACACCAAGTATGTAATACAGTACATATTATAAAGTCATACCAAGTATGTAATACAGTACATATTATAAAGTCATACCAAGTATGTAATACAGTACATATTATAAAGTCATACCAAGCATGTAATACAGCACATATTATAAAGTCACACCAAGTATGTAATACAGTACATATTATAAAGTCATACCAAGTATGTAATGCAGTACGTATTATAAAGTCATACCAAGCATGTAATACAGTACATATTATAAAGTCACACCAAGCATTTAATACAGTACAATGAAGTTACACCAAGCATGTAATACAGTACATATTATAAAGTCACACCAAGCATTTAATACAGTACAATGAAGTTACACCAAGCATGTAATACAGTACATATTATAAAGTCACACCAAGCATGTAATACAGTACATATTATAAAGTCACACCAAGCATGTAATACAGTACATATTATAAAGTCACACCAAGCATTTAATACAGTACAATGAAGTTACACCAAGCATGTAATACAGTACATATTATAAAGTCACACCAAGCATGTAATACAGTACAATGAAGTTACACCAAGCATGTAATACAGTACAATGAAGTTACACCAAGCATGTAATACAGTACAATGAAGTTACACCAAGCATGTAATACAGTACATATTATAAAGTCACACCAAGCATGTAATACAGTACATATTATAAAGTCACACCAAGCATTTAATACAGTACAATGAAGTCACACCAAGCATGTAATACAGTACATATTATAAAGTCACACCAAGCATGTAATACAGTACAATGAAGTTACACCAAGCATGTAATACAGTACATATTATAAAGTCACACCAAGCATGTAATACAGCACATTATAATGTGCAGTATTTGGTTACAATGGCAGATGGTAAATACATTTCCTGTAGACTTCACTGTTTCATTTCTCATTTATGCCTATATCTTCATCTACATGATTCAATATGCCTTTTATGATTTGAGACCGAGTCCACTGGACTGTTGGGGGGTAAATATAGCTGGGCCCAAATACAAATACCTGGATCCAGGACCTTGATCTTAAGGAATTTTCAGCCACTGGGGACTGAAAATATATTGCAACTACACACATATCTACCAACTGTAGCAATCTCTACATTTTCTGTCAAGCCAGAAATAAACCTTGGATATATAAGGTGGATTAATTCCCCAATTTATGGGGAATATAAAAACCAAATGGTACAAAATTCTTGTGCAACAAAGTAGTACACAGCCTAAGATCTCTTACCTGAATGTATATGGGCTAAATAAAATTTCAATTAAACATATTCAAGCTAAGAAATATATTGTTAACTGAAATTAACTTTGAATAATGAATCAGTACTTTATTTTTCATATACACAGTGACATAATATTCCTTCACATCATGTGATAGGTTAATTCTCGTGAAATTCAAAATGGCTGCCTCTATGACAAATGAAAATGTTTTTCATGTAAAAGGTAAACGATGCTCTGGTTGATGTATCTCCATGATTTTCCAATCAGACTTCCTTCCCTTTGAGAATACATAGGTCAGCCCTATACCACACATGGGGAAATTTGTGTGTGGTTTAATTTTATAAAATTTTGCAACTTGGTAACAAATCATGAAAATTTCATCTCACAGAAAGAATACACTGTAACTGGAAAATGCAAAATTGCACAAAGACACGATTTAATAAAAACTGAAAATTTGTTAAAGTTAAACAATGTAGCAAATTTTCTAATATGGTATGTCTCCACTTTGTGTTTGAGGGCAATATACTAAAATTGTACAATTAAAATATTAAAATATTATTTTATGAAACTTACAAGAGGAAAGGCAGTAAAAATGGAGTCGCTGTTATTAGTTCTTTAAGAGGGAATCATACCATTGTTATTGCTTACAGGTCCTTTTTTTCTGTACACAGCAGAAGCATTGATGTCAGCTATCATATTGCAGCTTGATAGAATATGGAGCCCCTTTCAGATATTTTATAAAGTATCACAGACAAGGCTTGAGAACACTCATCCAAAGATATATATCAAAATCTGCCCATGTATTAGATAATCATATTTTTCCAGGAAAATAGAAACTTCTTTCTACTTTTTAATTTTGCGTTTTTCATGTTAGTATTGGTAATTTTACAGAGATTCACTTTTTAAAAAAATCGAACATTACAAAGAAAGAAATAATTATCTATTCTGTTTATTTACTTGAACGAAGAAGAAAATTGAACAAACAGATATAGTATTGAAAGGATAAGATGAAAAATAATATAGAAGTGTGCTGAAGCATTTACTTGCTTACTAATTTAAAAATTGTATGGATATTCAAGGAATGCTTCCTGAAATAATTTTTCGTATATATTTTTAGGGCTCCAATATGGCTGGACTGCTTGCCAGGGTGATTTGGGTATGGCCCCATTGGGACCGGATTAATCATCTAGTCAAACATCAGAAGTACCATATGCAGATTGGCTGGGCTGCCGTAAATGACCCGCAAAACCTGGGCCAAAAAATGAAAACCTTCTGCATGTGTCAAATAAATGGCACATACAGCGAATGCACCTATCAGTCCACTGAGTCAGAAGAGGGTTGGGCAGGGAAAAATATCCCTGTTGAATCGTGCCATATTCGTAAAGAGTTCTTTGTTGAGGAAGTGCATGAGCTTCAGGCTGTGAAAGTCTTTGGTGAGAAAGATTGGATTCACAAGACGGATAATGTGATTTTGGATATAGATGAGGATTTCTATGGATGTACATATGCAATTCAACCTTTACTTGATGTCAATGTTACATTAACAATGGTGAAGGAAATGGATAATTTAATAGAAAATATATTCTGTCCAAAAACTACAGAACATGAGAAGAATTCTGATAAACTTTTATGGGAAGTTATTGAAAATATTAAATTAAATAGAAAATGCAAGCAAACAAGAACATGTAAACCTGAAGAAAAGTTAAATGTAATTAAAGTCTTATTGAATTCATTGCAGATGGCTAATAATATAAAGACATGTCAAGGTAAAGTAAGGCAGAAGTTAGTGACATTGCTCGTGAAACAGTTTGAAAATCTGACAGACACTCAGCTTGAAAAGCTGCAAGAAACAGGTTTCTGCTCATCGACAACTCCAAAGACTCTACCCATATTCGGAGCCAGAATGTTTGGTATATGTTACGGAGCCAATACCCCAAATGAAACTGCTGTAATAACTTATATGCCAACCTCAAAGGAAGTGGAAAAGAGAACATTGATTTTACAAAAATTACTATCTAAAATAAAAAAGTTTTCCCCAAAACTTGTAACACTTTGCCGTTCGATGAGAGATGGCTATACCCCACGACCATTTTACCGTCAAATAGAGAAGGACATTTTACACAGTCTTAGTGTCAGCTTGCAACATGATCTTGTAATCCATTATGACAAAGATCTGCTAGGAGGAAGGAAAGGATGGCCTAGTCGCCATTAACAGAAAACAGGCATGAGACTGGAGTAATTGAAGAAAATCTGAAAATTGGAAGGGGAATCTGGGAGTCATTCCACAGCAGGATCTTAAAGAGGCAGCGCCTCAATTATATTTTTTTGGGGTGGGGTGGAGTGGAGTGGGGGTCCAAATCCCCCAGACAAAAGTGATTTTCAGGAAACAGAAACCATCTAAACTGGCTCATCTGGCACCTCTTGTATTTTTACCAATAGTTAATACTTTTTTTTCTTCCCTAAATGCCAACCTTGGAAAAAAAAGGGGAAAGAAACTAAGTCCAACACTTAAAAAATCATTCTGTCACAGCGGCCCGTACAGGAAGAGCCATCTCTCCTCTTCCTTAATATATACTGGGATAATTGGGTGCCTGGGTAAGTCAGGCTACCCAATTTAATCCCACTCTCAACAAGAGAAACAATTAAAATCCCTTGATAAGAATAATAATAAATAAACCATACATTCATTTTAAGTTTTTACTCTTCTGCCAGTCTACAGTTAGTTTTCCAGACTGATTTTTTACTTGCGAGTACAGTAGAACCTGTTTTGAAAGACCACCCCTTCTGCCAAAAAATAATGGTCTCTCAAAGCTGGTGGTCTCTCATGACTGGTCATAATACTAAATAATCAAAAAATCTGTGCATGGAGAACCCAGTTTCTCAAGACAGATGGTCTCCCATAGCAGTAGTCTCTCAAGACAGGTTTTACTGTATTCATTCCCATAAGTCTCTTTAGTGCTTTTTCTCCACATGGAGAGTAATTTACATCCTTCAGACTTCTGTAATTAGGTGCTGTATGCTTTTCTTGGAATGTTGACTTTAAAAAAAAAAACTGTTAGAGCATTTGGCTGTCAGTTTCTTCCTCCATCCATTCCCATTTCCATTTATTTTGAATACCTCGGTTGATATCTTTTATATTTTCTTTCTCCTTTTAACCAGAGCGGCTTGTTACAAATATTATGTCAATAACGATAAATGGATATAGGGATTCAGCAGTCCAAAGACAGCAGCATTATTGTTACTGTCTTTGTACCCCAGAATCCCTATATCCATTTACCAATAGTCTTAATTTTCAGCTATGTGGCTTGCTACCATATTGTTGTTGTTTGTTGTGTATGAAGAGGGAAAAACAACTAATTCTGACTAAATGCAGGCTTAAACTGGTTCCACAACATATTCAGGCTAAATATTGAGCCACCATTTACAGGATGCATTCTGTTGGCAACACGGCAGCGCTACCCCCCCCCCCCCCACTTTTCTCAGCTAATTTTTGCAAATCTCAGGACCATAGAAAAAAAAATGTGGAAATCTGCACAAACAAAATGGAAAAGTCCCTTCATGAGGCCTTGGAAAACAATGATAGCATGCATATCATCAATTTGTGATTTTCCTCCATTCAAATTCATGATTTATGAACCTTCCATGTTGGATACACTATCAATATGATCCCTGGATGAAGTTGTAACTAATGCCCTAATGTCTCCATGCCAGACTTGTAGGATACATGAACACTATGCTAAGATGCCATCTCTTTTCTCATTTGATATTTAAAAATATCAGACTTTATGTATTTGACATCAGTTTTACAACAGGTTCAAACAACTTGTATATGAATATATCCACACTCAAGGGCTGGGTTGTGGCATCAAGTCACTCTAAGGGTAGATTAAAGTGGAGAGCCCTGAGAAATTCTCTACTCCAGAAAGGCACCTATAATCCCATGCACTGCTGGCTCTGGGATGGAACCCCAGGACTGCAGAGATCTAAAGTAATCTGTTACTACTTCACTGTACAAACACCACACAGCTGATATTTGACCACAAAAGATCTTCAAGCTGGTCTCTAGCTCTAAGAAAAGTAAAGATTCTGTTCTGATGAGATATATTATCCTATGAAATCAAAATGTAAACCTCACTAGGTATAGACGTTTTGCAAGCAGGATATTGTTTAATAATAATAATAATAATAATAATAATAATAATAATAATAATAATAATTTATTTATTTAAAGAGGGTAACTAAATTAGTCAATATAACTAATCTCCCTTGAGGCCCTCTACTAAAACAAAAGTTTAATGTGGCAATCTTATTCAAAATATTTTACAATATTAACGAGTAAAAACCCATGAGCCAATTGACAAAAATGTCTGCTGCCATTTGAACTCAAAGAAACCATCTTTAGAGATTAACTGTTAACACTAGTACCTGTACTGTCTGTAATGTTATTTATACCTTTTATGTATTTTTTTTATATGCCCACCATAAGGTGGAACATATTATGTTACAATGCTGTCTGTACATCTGTTACCAATTTCATTTCCGCACAATAATTAGAGTTATCAACTACAATGACCAAACTTTGTGGATAGCTCACACTTGGAATAAGGAAGAACCCAATCATTATGCGATCAAAAGTTAAAAGGTGAAGGTCACTGAATGAAAGAGCAAATGGTTTCCACACAATAATTCATGTTCTCCACCATTTACAGTTATAAAACTTTGTGGATTGCTTGCACTTGGGCTTAAAGAAACCTATCAATTTTGGGGTCAACAGGTCAATGGTCAAGGTAAGTAACTGAAAGAAGAAAAATGGTTTCTGCACAATAACTTGACTTCTCCACCATCTACAGTAATCAAACTTTGTGGATTGCTTGCACTGTGTAAGAACCCTATGGATTTTTAGGTCAAAAGATAAAAGATCAAGGTCACCATGACTGCAAGAATAAATGGTTTCCACACAATAACATTAGTTGTACATCACATACCCAATCAAACGTTGTGAATGGCTTGCACTTGGGATAAGGAAAAAGACTACCAGTTTTTAGTCCAAAAGGTGAAAGATCAAGGTCACTGTGACCGAATGAAGAAAAATGGTTTCTGCACAAAAAATGTCAGTTATCTACATAGATGAATTTTAAACAGAGGCCTGGTGTATAATGTGCTGTTCACAGTACTCTTGTTTTTGTTTGATGTGCAAATAATTATAAGCAAAAATATTATTTATTATTTTCAGCTCATTCAAGTTTTAATAAGATCCATAGTGTGTGTAAAATGTATATTGTTGGTATTATTTTAGGGTATGACAAATATGAGACAATACAGTGTATATGAATATGTTGGCGTGAGTGTTTAAATTCATGAAGTGTCAAAATCAAGTGCTAATATATGAATGAAAATTTTACCAACATTTTGTGCAATGGAGATGTATATTGTAACAACATGGAGACTCAGTGGTTACATAATGATAAGGCAATATACAATTAGATTCAAATCACTTGTGATAAATTGGCTTCAGAATGAAATCCTCCTAAAGTTGTTGTGCAATTCTTAATTTTGATATTATTAAATCATTTTTAATTGGCACCATATAGCAATTATTGTGCTGACGTGCCATTAAATGATAATACATACATATCAAAATGAAATCCTAAATAACACAAAGACAGAAAGTATACATATGCAATAAAAAAAGTAAAAAAAGCTAAGAGTTTTCTTATCTAATCATACATGAAATTAGAGTGGCCTGTTCTGATGTTACCAGAGAAAATGCAGCATAATTTACAATTATGTGAAGTTCATTTCTGTACTCAAAGATGCTAATATCAAAGAGTGCACTAAATTAATTATAGGACAAAATATTTAAGAAGATATTTCTAATTAGCAAATACATTTAATAGCCACATTTTCAGAATAATTTTGAAACCCAGAACATATAACAAGAACTCCTACTTAACAGACACACGTCTTCCCAATATATATAGACCTTAAGAGAGAATCAGGTGTGGATGCAATGAAACCTACAATAAGGATATTGTCCCAATTAAGAACACCTGAATGTAAAGGAATCTCCCCGAGATCCAAATCAGAGTGTAATCAGCAATTACACAGCTTGCCCCTATGAAGCTTTCACCAGTCTCCAGTAGCCACTCTAAACATTAATTATCATGCAGAAAATAAATTATGACTAAGGTGATTTAGGCAATCAAATGCTGGCCCATGTGACATGGCATAAAAGGTTTGGTTTGGTTTTGTGGGTTTAATGCCATTTTTCGATACATGATAGGCTATACATGGTGGCCAGTATATACCAGGAATACCATGGGAAGAACCACCAACCCAAGGGAAGCTACTGGCAAGCTTTCTCACATACCCATGTTGGCCGAGCCAAGACTTGAACCCATGCGGACAGAGGTGAGATGTGAGTGATCTGCAAAGGTGAGCGCCTTAGACCACTCGGCCACCCAGGGCCCCCTGGCATAAAAGACATAAGAAAATAAAAAAGAACATTCTTTTGTTTGTTATCAAAGTAGAGGTACTATAATGAGCTGATAAAAACCTGAAATTAAATTAAATTTTTTCAAATCATTGTTCTTAAAAATCTGCTTTACAAGCTATTATCATTGTCCACCTCTAGAAGCCAGATTTTACTGGATAAGAGTCACAGACTTTGATTAAACCTTGGAGTGACACCCAGTACGACCACTGTTAGATGTTCATGGATCAGTAATTACCATGCTTTGCCTGCCACTACAGTCCACTTATCTTCATGTAATTCCTATACTCTTATAATACACAGTTAACCTGTTCAGGGTAACCTATCACAATATACAATGTATAGTCATTAATGTGGAAAGTTTGCCACTGAATAAACATATCTATTCCTACAATGCACTGGTCAGGAAGGGCTCTCTGTGTCTGCTAGATTTATATAGCATGGAAAAATCAACGTGGTCATGAGCTATACACAAATACTTAAACTATGCTAGTAAAGCATAAAATGTAGGTTACAGTGACCTTCATTGGTTGCAAAAGTGTAGTACTAACAGAGATGCATGCAGTTATTAAGTTTCATGATTCTAACATAAATAGATCCCAACAAATGACCTCTGAACATAAAATATTGCAACAAAGACACGGAAGCATAAATATAGGTCACAGAGACCTCTTTTTGTTGTAAGGGTGTAGTACTAATCAAGGTACATTGCTTCACCAGGTTTCATGGTTGTAGGTTGGATAGTATGCATACAGCATGCCAAAAGCTCATGTGATCATGACCTAAATGCAAAAAACTTACCAGTAGTAAAAGTCAGTAAAAGATATAAGGCTGTAGTTGTACATTTGTGGTACAAAAAGAGATGAATATCAGCATAAATTTCATGATTCTAGCATGAAAAGTGCCTGAGAAATGAATATCAAACACAAATTTTTTTTTAACCCAAGTCAGTGAATTGTAAAATATGGGCCATAATGACCTCCTTCTGCAATGATGGAGAAGTACTCATCAAGATGCATCCCGTCACCAAGTTTCATCATTCTAGATAGTATAGTATATAAATAGCATGCAAAATATCTATGTAGTCATGAGCTAAATGTAAAAACTTCACCCAAGCCAGTAAATATGAAATGTGGGTCACAGTGTTTACCTTTTTTGTACGAGTGCTGTACTATCAGAGATATATACAATCATCTAGTTTAATGATTCTAATATAAACAGTTAAAACAAAAAATGTAACCAAATTCTGTATAATGGGAATTTGTAGCAGTTGAGAAATCTAAGCAATTTAGTTGTCTCAGAGTAAGATCACGAAATAAATCCCATTAATAATCCTGTTAAAATTAAATTGCTAAAATTTACCACCTGAAATATTATAACATTTATAGATATGTGATTGAAAAAATACAAATTCCGTTTTTGAACAAAATTACCAAATTTTACATCCATAAAAAATACCCCTATATGGCATGTCTCTTCTCTTGATTTTGCTATATTCATCAATTAATTTATGTTTACTACTTTACTTTTTATTATTAAAATGCATATTCAGATTAAATCTTATAATGTGTACATATTAATAGATTAAATTGTAATATTTCTAATAGATTATTTAATGCAGTTATTTTGTTCCATTGTGACTTTAAAATATATATATATATATATATAAATAATTTATTCAAGCTATTTGTCCATACACTGACAGGCTGATATTTTTATTTTTATTTACATTTTAGATACATGTATTTTTAAAACGAATACAAGTTTATGTTGGCAAAAAAAAAAATTCTATCCATCATGTAATAAAAGTTCATCACTAGCACTTTTTACTGCCTTATGAAATAAAACATGAATTTATGTTTTGCTTATTCAATTGCCATCAATCATTTCTTGTACATTTACATATTTTTTGTACCATGATTTAATATATGGTGAAATTTCAGCTTAGTTAAACTTTTGGGATTTTTACTACCTGGCCACAAAGTGCACAAATTTAACTTTGTCAAAATTTAGATTGACTAATTGAACATGATGCATTTAAACCTAAATTAAAAAGTGTAAATGTTTATCAACTCTATCACACTGAGAAGGATCTAGATGGATAACAAAACAAGTTTGATATTGATATGATTTACATAACATACATGTATATATCAAAAGTACAATAGTGATATGATTTACATGACCTACATACCAGAAGTATGAGAATACTATATTAAAGACAATTTATTAAATAAAGTGGACCAATCTGATCATCAAACACCTTCTGACATGTGTGAACAATTGCTGCTTGTATGGAGCTCATGCATGAAGGTCGTATCTCAACACTGGTTCCGATTGAGTTTTGTGTTCAAATTAATTGTTTAAAAAAGTACTGTAATGGAATAAAATTGATTGGAAATTAGTACAACTGCAAAAATTAAACACATAAATTTAAAATATTGGGAATTAAAAAAAAAATGAAAACTTGGAACCTTCATGATATATGGTATATCTTTGTGCTTTCAGTTTGGAATATCTGTACCCGAGTATATATGACCTTTTAAAGGGACAATCATATGGCCTTTTAAAGGGGCAATCATATGAGCTATCCACCAACTAACTAGATTCTATTTGTTACATTTACTTGAAAATGTCATTATACGATTATGCTTCATTTTTAACTTGGACAGTATTCCAAGCATTATCCAGGATTTTGCAATCCCCTGCTCCTATACATCACATTTCCTAAACTGACTGGTGAAAATTGATCAAACTTTGTTAATTTCTTGTGCATTTGGTAACCATGTACAAGAGGGATATTCATCCCTACCCACCCCTGCCCCCTCGGGTTCTAGAGGGGACTAAAGATCAAAAGTATACAAATTTAATAAATTTACATTTTTAAATTTTTGGAACAAATGCCATCAATATTGCTCCACTTTACATTTATACACCTTGTTTTAGCAAGCATTGATTTTGACCATAATTGACAAATCCCCAAGCTCCACCAACCTACCATCAGCTGTAAGTCAGTTGTTGTTTATTCAAAATTCCAATAGGTCTTTGCCAACTCTCAAGCCAGGCTGTGTGTTTCATTCACAAGTGACATCTGTGGTACTAAGCTTGTCTGACTATAAAGTAGCATGGTTATCTAATGGTCTGACATATTGTCCAGTTTAACTATATAACATGTAGACTCACTATTTCAAACTGTTATAACTTCACTATCTTCAACCCAATTTTCATTAATTACCCTCTTATATAGTGATACAATTTTTAAAAGAAAACTTTGAATTGATGATAATAAGTAGGCATTGTCAAGTCTGACTTGGGATTTTGTCAATTCTAATCCTTAACTGAAATTTCTCCCGCACACAGTGTATATTTTAGTATATTTTATTGATTCTAGTACAGTACCATGTGGTTCTGGAACTGTGATGTAGATGACAGTAACATGGATAACTAGAGTTATTTCATGGCTTACCAGTCTGATAAATCAGCCACCAGCTCCCAAACTTGTATTTGTGTATTGGGTGGTCTGGAATCTGATCTCACATACTATATTTTAGTGTGCATAATGTGCACTTATTTTACCTAATATCATATTTTCAGGAAGAGGTGCGCATTTTACATAAGAACAAAAAAAAAAAAAAAAAGATTTTTGTTTTTCCCAAGGTCAATCTGATGAAAGGATCAAGGCATTAAAGCTGCCTACACATGTCCCATTTACTCCTGAAATATTCAATCTCTCACATTGTAACTAAATTATTTACTAGCCTTATTAAAGAATTAAATAATGCTTACAAACCTTGATAGTCCTGTTCTTTGATTTCTTTATGTTAATAAATTCATTTCATTTCAGATCACTGTATAGCTTTTTGCTCTGTGTCTCAACCAGAAATACAGGTACATACAACTGGTAACATTTTCTTTTACTCTGTCATGTTTTCATTGATGCTGTGCAAAGTACCACATTGCAGCGGAACAAATATGATTACTGTACCCGTAAATGTTCAATATTTGAGAACTGTTGATCTACCGTAATATATTTTTTCTTTGTTTATTAATTTTGTTATTCATGGTTAAATTGAAATATAATATTTAGAAATCAAACAGTGTTAATGTTTTCATCAGAGGCACATTTAGGGGACATATTTTTGTGACTATGGTCTGTCTGTTATGATAACACTGAAATTGGAAAATACTGTTTTTTCTTGGAAAATAAACTTGGTTCTTAGTTTTTTTTCTCATTTTAAATCAAAGTATTTGATATATTTTTCATGACTATACAGTGATCACTGCTTCATGGACTCACCTTGGTCTTTTCAAGGTAATCAATGATAGCTAAACCTTTGATGTGCTAAACATAATTACATTGCTTTGTCCAGGTAAATTTGCAATTTATTTACTTTTCTTGGGAAAATAAACTTGGTTCTTTGTTTTTATTTCTCATCTTAAACCACAGTATTGGATTCCTCTTTGTCACAATACAGTCATCAATGTTTAATTGACTCAGCGTGGTGTTTTTAAAAGTATTTAGTACCGGCTAAAGCTTTGATTTGCCAAACATAATTACAATGCATTGTCCTGCTAAATTCTAGCTTGAATACTAAGATATATGTCAGAGGTGTCACGATTGTCCAAATAAATAGAAATACTGGGCCTAAACTTTCACATAGCATCTTGTGTTTGATCTTGAATCTGAACAAACATAGACAATGTAACAACATGGGCCATGTAAGAAACTGATACACTGCGAAAGACAAGCTAACCATCATTGGTTATGCAGAAGCACAAAGTAACAGAGCCACTTGGAGAAAGTTCAGTGTAGGAAAGTCTACTGTTAGGGAGTGGAAAAGAATGACAGATGGACATAGTGACTTTTTGTGAGTGATGACAACAAAGAGGAATTTGAGGGATCTGATGCAACAGACTGAACTCCATCAACAAGGCAAACCTTTAAACGGGCCTTTTAAGGACCAACCAAAAAATAAGAAAGATATACTTTCAATATTGCCACTTTATTCATTCTTTCTTTTATGATATCTTAAAACAATTATTGGTCATGATCAGGTGTCACTTACTGACAGAAAAGACCAGACAAACAGTCAAGCACTGGTTTATTGTAAACAATTCAAATGTCTTGTAACAAATAATGATCAGTGCACTATCCAAAATTGCCAACTACTGTTGCATTACAAAAACAGAGCGAAGTTATCAAGATTTTAAAATGTATTGTATCAAATGCATTTTATATGGCAGAACTAATTTTTGTCCCTCATTCTGGGTAAATCTCTGTATGTTATACATCAGTGTGCATTAAACAGACTAAAATACAGTATTCATAAACAAGACTCCCTTAAAGGGACCGACACTCTAATGGCTGAAAAGAGTTTCCAGGAATTCAAGATAAGACTATTTCTTCCTTTTAAATGCTGAGAGTTGAAACCATCTCTGATATTCTTTAGTGATAACTACATTTTGAAATAGCTGCTGTGGTGGACATACTGGAAACCCCATGTTGATATGACTTTCTGTTTTGGAGACATTTTCAAGATGGATGCCATGGCGGCCATATTGGATATCAGATTGGCACCATTTCCATTTAGTACCAACTAGACTTCATGAAAAGTCTTGTGGAGAACGCACAATGCCAATACGACCAGCCGTCTAGGAGAAGTAGTGATAACAAGATTTTCAAGATGGCCATTGTGGCAGCCATACTAGAAGTTGGATCAGCACCATTTTCATTTATGACCAACAAGACATCATAACAAGTCTTTCAGTGAAAGCACCATGCTGATATGACCATTCATTCAGGAGAAACAGTGATAAGATTTTCAAGATGGCCACCATGTGTGCTTAGATCATGTACAATTTCCACAAGTACAATATGTAAAGAAATTTCAGCCACAGTACATGAAAATAGCATAGAGGTATGCCAAGATTCTCTTCATTGTGCATGTTGCAAATTCAAACATCTTCACCTTACACCTGTCACTCTCTCAAAAGAACATGATATATGTAGAGTGCCTCCTAAATGGGAGTAACGATAACAAATTGTGCTAACAGACGGATGTCAGATGATGGATGACAAAGAAAAGATCATCCCATAAGCTTTTCTGGTCTATGACCAGTAGAGGTAAAAACTGCACTTTATTGGAGACAGATTTGTCTGCAACACAAGTGAACGTATCAATCGTTCTTAGATGTTTACCAGTATTTCTCATGGCTTTTGAGTTATGGTTGGTTAAAGGAGCCTTGCAGTGATCTGCACAGCACATTTTCATTTCAAATCCAATGTCTGACAACTTGTAAATCCAAGAGGAATAACAGAACCCTACCTCCTGTTGCCATTTCGAATTACCAGTCTATCTGCAGATAATCAGCTTTTCCATCAATAGCATGGTACAAATCATATGCAACTTCACTCATTCTAAATGGTTGTTTTGGTCGTTATTGGAGCATTTGTGGATTTGTCATGTGACTGTCACGTGATGAATATCTAGTTATGTGACTTATCACAGTTCAACAATGTGTAAAATTACAAAATGGATGGATCAACTGACAGTGTTCTGAGCAACTTGAGTTACAATGTCAAATTAATCTGTCCATTTTGTAATTTGACACATCGTTAAACCATAATAATAGTCACATGTAAAGATTGCTGAAAGGTCCCGTCAACTGACTGTAACTCAGGAGCTGTACGAAATACCGGTGTCTTAAAACAACACAATGTGTACTCATGTGTTGCAGACTAATATGTCTGCAATAAATTGCAGTTTTTTATGAATTGGTGAGATCAGTCCCCAAACAACAGCTTTGGGGGCTGATTTATCGGACTAGACTCACCATTGCAAAGCCCTATGTTTTTTTTATTACACCTCCACCCCACCTCACCCTTTCTGACCATGACCCAGGGTTCATAACTAAACATTATCATATATCTTACGAGTCCTCCTGTTACAAATGGATGTGTAAAGTTTGGTAAAAAATATTCATTAGTTGTCACTGTAACTGCAATTTATGAATACTGTAGTATCAAAAATTTTCTTGGGGGACCAATTTTTGGTGTGGTTTTCTTTGTTGCTCGAACCACAAATTTAAAGACCCAATGAAAAATTAGCCACACATGATGATGACCCCCCCCCCCTGCCCATTTTCTTACTGTGTTTTGTTCCTAGAGATTAACAAAGCTACAAGTGTTTGATAAATCAATGTCAATACTGTAATCTGGTAATAAAATATTAGCTTTTACATGTGTTTGTTTTATTTTAACCCTCTGAAAAAGAATTATAAAGCATTTTATATTGTTTCAATACACACATATCGATAAGGTATCCGGTAGCTGTAATTTCCACTCACTGCCTTAAATTGATATGTGAGATAAGTAAGGATAGTGAGAAATGGAAAAAAGCATAAGGTATTCAAACACTAGTAATACTGAAAATGAAAGAAAGAAAGAATAATAAAAAATACTAGTATAAGAAAATTAAATTTAATACTTATTCAAATTGATCCTTCATTTAACTACAACTGTTGTTGAAAAATTTAAATCCGCCAGAAAGCACATTTCATTTTATCCATGCATTTGTAATCCAAAAGAACAACAAACCTGTAAAATACTAAAACTATTGCTTGAGCACTATTATTAATGAAACACTGTATATTCACTAATTACTACAAAGTATTAAAGCTTGCACTTCACCGATTTTCAGACAAAGCCACTGTATCAACATCGTGTCAGTCAAGTCTCATGGTACACACAAATGCTTGTCAGGTAAATAACCCCCAAATTGCAGAATTAAACAAGTCCAGCTTTCTCAAAAGTGCTGATAATTAGGTCCGATCTTTCACTCATTGTTGCATGAACTGCATGTATCCATTCAGTGTGAATTCGCTTGATTAATGATGTTGCAAGGTTCACCAATACAGTGTACTGATCGTCACCAGTAACATCTTGCTTTTCTGTGATTACCTCCATGACCTGTTCATTGTACTCTTTATTTATTGTCAAGTCTAGTGGTTGAAGTTGGTCTGTACATGAGGCAGGCACAAACAAAGGTGTGATTCCACTGTGTTTCAATTTAGTTAACATCTTCACAATTTGGTGCCGTTGGCTTCCTTTGATGTTGAGTACTCAGATGAAAACATGGTGTAAGTGATTGATCTTGACAAGTATTTTATTTGTGCTCACAGAAGTGGTATTATTGTTTTAGTGACAAAAAATACAGTGTAAGTATTGAACTTGTCAGGTCTTTGATTTGTGCCCCTACATGTGGTAGTATTGTTTTTAACATTCAAGTGACTGGCGTTTGCATTGGAATAGTTTTATTCTTTTGCATTCTTTATTTGGGGTATTTGTAGAGGTTAAACCACAAAATTAAATACCTACTAATATGCAAATGTTGGCAGGCAAAACCACAAATTTAAGTATCCTTGAAAATGTCTTATTTTACATAATCACTAAAATTGATCTCCACGAAAATAAATGATACCACATTATTTGAACTTTGACTCCACTCCAAAGACCCCAACATTATACCCCTCTCACAAATGGTTATCACACAGCCAACTTATGTACCCAGTTTGGCTAATTTCCACCCAGCCATTTAGGAAGAGATAGAGATATGGACAGACAGATGGACAGATGAAGCCCATCATAATACCCCTGGTGCTTTTTAAAAAGCATGGTGATAAGATAGATTAATGACAATAAGCATATTCATCCAAAACTTTATGTGGAATGGTGATAAAATAATGCAACTTTTATGAGAGTGTGAATATAGAGATAAAACAAAACGACACAAAAATGCAGCACTCTGATGGAAATTTAATGAAACTGATCATGAATAAAATGTAGGAATTTACTTTACAAATAATAAAGTATTTTTATAGCAGTTGTTGGCAATACTTTCAGATGCAATTAAACATTGAACATCTCAAGCAGTTCATATTCCTACTGACAGCTTACAGTTGGTGCTATTTAATTTCAATGTTATAATATGTAACTCAGTGGTATTCAATAAAATTCACAATATGTCAGGATTAGTGATGTTAAGAAACAGGACTCTGAATGGTTATAAAATCTTCAGTCATTGAAGTTTTCAAGCCATCTTGCTCGGTAATGAAACATTCTTGAAGGTCTTGATTATTTTCAAAGTCTTATGCATGAAGGTTAGTTGACGTTTTCAGACTCCACATCCACAGTGTATACTCCCATCCAGTAAAAAATGTTTTGAAAAATACCTCTAAAAAATGAATTCTGGACCCTTAATTAGATTTGAAGTTTCACACCAGATCCACTTTCAATGCTGTGATTTCATCTTTTAATGCATTAAATTTCCCTAGTTGTCTTCCTTTCTGATCTTGAGAAATCCGGCTGTGCTTGAGAAATATTTGGCATTGGCCTCCTGAACTTTCTTCTCCGCTGCCTGTGGGTTCACAATCTCAAGGCCCTGAAAAATGGAAAATGTGAACACAGTATTGAATACCCATTTAATCTTACATGGTTGATCTGGCATTCAATACAGATGTTCAATCCATATTTCTGTATCGCACACCCAGATCGGAACTATTTAGGGGCTTACTCCAGTGTCTGCATGTCAATATTCTAAAATGCACAGAACTGAACTTTTATAAATCCCAATTCATTACTGTAATGCTAAAAATATTTAGAAAGTGAAATAGAGGGGGTATGTAATAAATACAAAACTGCATTCATGTTTTGTTCTGAATCGGGGGGAAAGAACTTATTTGATATGACTGATGAATATGCCTTGACCTAACCTCCTCGATGTTTCTCTACCACATATCAAACTCATTCTTTCTGCTGACTCTGAACAAAACACGTTTTGTGTTATGTATCGGGGAATATGACTACATAGTATTCTGGAAAAAATTGAAAACATGTCAAAAATTAACATGCAAATAGGATGTTGAATGATTTGGTTTGGTTTGGTTTGATGTTTTGTGGTACAGCAACAAAACATTACTCCTAGGAAATCGTAGTAAAATGCCCTGCCCAAGGACACATCAAGGTAGCTTACCTGTGCTGATCAAATCTGAACCATCATCCTTTCAATTGTGAGTCTGGCACAATGAATGAAGAATGATTATTGGATACTAAAAATATATTGTTCCCCTTAATAGTGTATCTGAGCAGCAATATTGGATATTTTCATCTATAGGTCTACGCAGATCTCGTGTGCCACAACTCTGAAACATGGACAAGTCTAAGTTGTCATAAACTGGAAACTTGGGCCAGAACAGTGTGTAAAAAAAAATTCACTCATGTTACATTTAAAATTGGTTTTTACAAATCTATATAATAAATTAGAATAATAATGTACACATGGGAATAATACCCTGTTTCATACCTGAAACATCTGAATGACTCTAACTAAAGTACATATCTGCACATGCATAAGCAGTGCTAATTTGGCATTTTATACACTTGCAGAGCACCTATTCACCCCTTTTTATGGATGATTTTATTGACAGAAATATTTACATTTTGATGGAATCTAGATGTATCATCAGATTTGTATAGTTATATAACAGAAATTGTGATAGTTTTCCTTACTTTATAAATAATGCTGAGAAATGTAGGAAGGAAATACAGAAAATGCCATTCCTGTATCACTGAAGTTTACTACATTTTAATTTAATTTATTTTAATCACCACACCTTACAATCAAATGTTGTTTCAGTCTTGTGCAGCTAGATTGCAGACAAGGATTGTCCATACCTGTAGTGGAGTGAAGGCAACACTGGACGCTGTTCCTGAGATCTGTTTTTTCACGGTTGTGCTGCCTCCCCATGTCTGATTCTGCTTCTGGATCTTTTGCTATAGCAGACAGAAAATGTCCATAAATTACAAAGTTTGAGCTGTGTTTTCCAACATTAAGAAAACTACAATTACAAATTACACTTAAAGTGAATTAAATTATTTTTGTGGGTATCAATTCTTGTGGTTCTGAGAAAAATGACTTTCTGATTGGTATTTAAATTTGTGGATCTGGAAAGGGATCCTATTGTATCTACAGAATGATCATTATTTATTGGGCCATTAAATTCATGGTTTGTAGCATACATACAATCCACGAAATGTGGTATCCAATGAGAAATAGTGAATTCATAGTAATTACAAACAAATTTATGGAGACCAATGAAAGTGTTGAAAATGGATAGAATTTAATTAAAAACTTTAATTAATATACAGATTATTCTAGAATCTGGACAAAAATCATGCCTCAGCAGGGTTTGAGCAAGCAATTATAAATTTGGAGTCCCATTTAAAAAACCGGGGTCCCATGAAAGCCAGTCTGTTACAAAATCTTCATCCTGAATTGACAGTGTCATGAGCACAAACATGAGGCCCAAGTCACCTGGCTGACATCTACTTAAAAGCTAAATACAAAGACAGTTGAACAAGAAAACTTGTTTTAATATGATGAATTCTGTTATATTCAAAGATTTTTATACTGTTTACTCATGGCTGTCATTTTGGATGGATGATCAGCATCATTTGTGTAAACTTTAAAGGTCTTATGCCAGGATACTTTCTGTGAAATTTGATTACCCTCTGTTCACTGGTTTTGGAAAAATTTCTTTAAAGGTTTTTCTGTTTTTCGTAACAATGGCCATGTTGAATAGTGAATCAGGATAATTTATGCAAAATTGAAAAGCCTTCATGCTAGGATGCTTTCTGTCATATTTGGTCAAATTCTGTTGAGCAGTTTTTGAGAAGTCATGTTAAGTTTGGCTTTTATTTTTAGAAATGTGGCAGAATTTGAAGGCAGTCTGGCATCATTTGTACAAATTGAAGAGACCTTTATGTCAGGATACTTGATGTCAAATTTGATTACATTCTTTCCAGCAGTTTTTTAGTTGAGGTTGTTAAGAAGTTTTTATATTTTTAGTAACAGTGGTCATATCTGATAGCAGATCAGCTTCATCTGTAAAAATTAAAAAGACCTTCATGCCAGGATGCTTTTTGTCAAATTTAGTCCAACTCTATTCTGTAGTTTGTCATTTAAAGGTTTTTCTACTCTGAGTAATGGTGGCCAAATCTGATGGTGGGTCAGTATAATTTGTAAAAACTTTAAAGTCCTTCATGCCAGGATGCTTTCTGTTAAATTTGGTCAAATTCTGTTGTACATTTTTTCCCCCAATTTTTGGTAATGGCAGTCATATTAGATGGTGGATTGACATCATTTGTAAAAACTGACAAGGCCTTCATGCAAGGATGCTTTCTGTCACATTGGGTCAAATTCTGTTAAGAGGTTTTTGAGAAGTAATTTAAAGGTTTTTTATTTTTTAGTAATGGTGGCCATATTTGATGAAATTTTGGCATCATCTGTAAAACCTGAAAGACCTTTATGTCAAAATGCTTTCTGTCAAATTTATTCAATGTCTGTTTAGGGGTTTGCTCTTTCCAGCAATTTTTGAGAAATTGTTCAGTGATTTATAGCAATGGTGGCCATATCTGATGGAAAATCAGCATCATTTATATCAAATTTAAAGGCTCTCATGCCAGGATACTTTCACTCAAATGTGGTCAAATTCTGTCTAGCAGTTTTGAAAGAAGTAATTTAATGGTTTTTCTGTTGTTTTTTTTTGTAACATCAGCCATATATGATGGCAGATTGGAATTATTTTGTATAAATCTGAAATGCCTTCAACCCAAGTTCTGTCCAGAGGTTTTTGAGAAGTCATTTAAAAGTTTTCTACTTTTAGTAATGGCAGCCATATTTGATAGCAGATTATCATCATTTGTAGAAAACTGAACAGCCTTCTTGGCAGAATGCTTTCTATCAATTTAGTCAAATTCTGTCCAGTGGTTTGTTTTAAGTTGTTTAAAGGTTTCTCCATTTGTAGTAATAGCAGACAAATCTAATATCAATTGGCACCATTTGTAAAAATATAAAAGTCCTTTATGCCAGGATGTTTTCTGTCAAATTTTGTTCAGTGGTTTTTGAGAAGTCATTTAAAGGTGTTCCTATTTTTAGCAAGGTGGCCATATTTGAGGTCAGATTGGCATCATTTGCACAAAATTTAAAGATATTCATGTCATAATGCTTTCTCTAAAATTTGGTTGAATTCTGGTCAGCGCTTTCTGACAGGAAGATCTTTCTAATTTTAGTAATGGTGGCCATATTTGATGGCAGATCAGCATTATCTGTACAATACTGACCGGCCTTCATGAATGGATGCTCTTTGCCAAGTTTGTTTGAAATTGGTCCAGTGGTTTTTGAGAAGTAGAAAATAGCAATTGTTGACAGGTGATGCAATCTGGATGCATCACCGTACCAGAAGCTCACTTGGTCTTATGGCAAGGTGAGCTAAAAATGTGATACCTATGGCTAGCTATCTGATAACACTCGAAAAGTAATATATTTAAAAAATATCAACATACATGAAGTGTTTTTGATATCCTAGCTTTAGTCTTGGAGTCCACAACTGGTCCTCTAACTCTTCCAGACCGGGATTTACCCAAAGTTCCTAGTGAGAAACCAAGATCATCCTGATAAGCATCTTCCTCTATCTGAAATGAAAAATGACACTGAAATGAAATCACTGTATCCATCAACAAAATCATCAGTATAGAAACAATGATTTCCCAGAGCTAAAAGTTTATTTTCATAGGTTTTAAAATGTAATCATGGGCAATATTACAAGCAGATCTTTATCTATAGTGAAACCTGCTCAAGGATTAATATATATATATATATATCTCCTAGGTTTACTTACATATTTTACCTCTCATTCAAGGACACCTGTCCACAAGGACAAAATTTTGTGGACTCTTGAATGTCCTTTTCATTGTACATGAAAAATCTTGCAGGTAAAAAAATCAAGCTAATGATGTCAAAGCTAATCAGATTGTAATCAATGATTACATAGCTCATCTCTAAATAGCTTTTAGCAGACTCATTGTAAACAATAATTACCATGCAGAAAAAAATTCAGTCTAAAGTGATATTGACAACAAAATTTTGGCTCCTTTTCTAACTAATTTTTTTGCTCATTTTTCATCCTAACATTTTTAAAACTTAACTTTTAATCAGCACTATAAAGCCAGTATTGTGCAGACATACCATTAAAACATCTGCATACATGCTTACATACATACATAAATACATACATACATACATACGGTGTGATGGGGCACAAAAGACATAAAACAATAAACAAAAAAGAGCATTATTTTCAATATCAAAGTAAAGGTACTATACTAAGCTGACAGAAACCAGAGACTCATTTTTTTATTTTTAAAAAAATCATTCTTCTTAAAATCTGCTTCAGAAGCTATTATCATTGTCCACCTCTAGAAGGAAGGTTTTTCTGGTTGAAAGTCACAGGCATTGAGTAACCTTGGAGTAACAGCCTGTATCAGAAGGATAGTTCATGCATCAGTAATTACCTTACTTATCAGTAATTACCATAAAATAGCCAACAGCTGAGGCCCCACATGAAATGCATGCAGTCCACACATCTAATTCCTATACTCATTCTCATGTACAATACATAGTTTACCTGCTGAAGGTAACCTATTACAATATACAATGTAAAGTCATTAATATGGAAAGTTTACCATTGAATAAACATATTTATTCCTATTTCCAACTGCACTGGTCAGAAAGGGCCTTCTGTTTAGGCTGGGATGTATATAGTATCAAAGTATGTATGTGGTCATGAGCTAAACAGAAATACTTAACCTATGTTAGTAAAGCATAAAATGTTGATCACAGTGACTTTCATGGAATGAAAGGGCATAGTAGTAACAGAGATGCATCTAATCATCAAGTTTCACAATTGAAAACAGGTCATAGAGATCTCTTTTGCAATAAGGGTGTGTACTTATCAAGATACATCCCCTCACCAAGTTGCATGATTCTAGGCAGGATATTATGCATATAGCATGCCAAAACTTCCAGTGATCATAAGCTAAATGCAAAAATGCAACCAAGGCCAGTAAAAGATGAAATATGTCACTATAAAGCTTCTTTTGTTGTATACAATTATCAAGTTTAATGATTGAAGAATGAGCAGTTAAAAATGCAAAATTTAAGTCATTGTACATAAAATATGGGTCCCAGTGACCTACTTTTGTGATGAGGGTGCAGTAAGCATCAAGATGCATCCCCTCAACAATTTTCATGATTCTAGGTATAACAGTATGTATACAGTGTGCCAAAAAACAATCTGGCCATGAGCTCAATGCCAAAAATTAACCTATTCAGCAAAAATAAGACCTGTAGATCACAGTGACCTTCTTTTCTTGTAAGAGTGTAGTACTAACAGAGATGTATACAATTATCTAGTTTGATGATTGTAGCATAACACAGCTTGAGAAATAAAGGTAAAATACACAATTTAACCAAACTCAGTGAAGCATGAAATATGGGTCATGTTGAGCTACTTGTGTGATAAGGGTGTAGAACTTATCAAAATAAATACCCTCACCAAGTTTCATGATCCCAGGTATAACAGTATGCATACAGTGTGCAAAAATCACATGTGCTTAACACAAAATTTTAAACAAGAATGTACAATTCATGTACATGTACAAAGTTAGCCCTTTTCCTTAGGTAGAAAGAATGGTTGAGATACAGTGAAGCTAAAACTATTAATATGCTTTTATATGTGCAGACACCTATGCCAGGGGTAGTACAATAGCTTTCTCTACTTCATAGGGGTGAGCTAAAGAGTGATGTACTTGGGTAGAGTTTTAATTTGTTGTGATTATTTTGAAGTAAATGCCATATGTTTACAGTAATATTTGTGCCATTGTTTTCAAACACACAAGCCTCTCAACACAAATTGGGGACACAGGTCCTTTGAAAAGAAGATACTGAAACTGCAGCTCATCAAGTATTATTCCACAGTTTAATAATGCCAATGGCAAGAATCAAATTAAAGGCAACATAAACTTTTGTTTATTTTAATGTCAAAAACATTATTAATATATATTTTATCTTAAAACTCTGAAATGAATGAAACATTGTGAATTATCTATACATGCACAAACAGCGGTGTTGTGGGCTTGACTCCTGACACTGTCAATGCTGTGTGACCTTAAGCATAGAATTTAACACTGATTTCTACAGTCAACCCAGCTGTGGATTCCAGCATGTGCTGGGGGTTAAACTCCAATCGACTGGAATCCTATGCACAGAGGGGATTAGTTTACTCTCTACTCCACACCCTTACAAGAAAAGAAGGTCACTTCATATCATTGGGAGCTGCAGTTGGTAGAGTATCAAACTTGTAATTCATGGGTTGTGGGTTCAATACCTGCCCAGGCCAGCATAGGTTGGTTGTCTTGCTGTGTCCTTGGGCAAGGCACTTAGTTCCATTTCTTTGGCATGATATAGCAAATAATGTGTTAAAAGTTTCATAGAAAGCCAACTGACAACATGATGTCACTGAAATCTGGCTCCAAGGTTATAGAATCTTTAACAGGCTCAAACTCCGACTCAAAACTGAAAATTGTTATGTCTGATTGGTCAGTGCTTGAACATTATTAGTCAATCAGATGTCAGGGTTTTGAGTTAAGTAAGAGCTTGAGCGTGAGAATATTGTTTGATTCTCCTGGCCAAGATAAGCTTGGGTCATATGAGTCACCTTGGAAAGATGTAAACTGACAGTAACCTAATTTGTACTTGGGTGTACAAATGAACCTCATAAATTTATGATGTACATACCTCACCAAAGTTCATTCTGTTGGCAGCCTTCCTCATCTCAGTTAGACCCAACCTTTCCTTCATTTTTCTTGCTCTGTAAAATATTATTATGTTAATAAAGACTTCTTTCACGTTTTCTCACTTGTCTCACAACTGCAGACCAAATATAATATAAATTATAAAGTTTATTGTCTAATTTACAACCTCCCAAAAATTATAGTACAACCAAATTGTATTGAAAGACCACTTCTTGGTGAGAGTAAATGTGATCCCATCATACAACATCTATCCATAAAATCAAAATTATTTTGTCTTCTAAATTTTGGCTCAGAGAATTATGTACTCTTTAAAAAATATTAAAATATTTGTACTCAATACTAAGCTGAAAATTTCTTAAATTTTTTTTATCAATTATTTGTAAACCCAAAAATAATGACATGCACAAACAAGAAAGCCAGTGGCCGTATTTTGAGTTCACAATCAAAGCATTGGTGTAAAATATGACCTTGACCCCAAGGTCAAAAGGTTGAGCAAGGATGTTGCATGATGAATTATCTAAGCTTCATAATGAATTCATCCCAAGTATGAAGAATGCCATCAAGGGGTTTAAGAAATAAAAGCAAATGAAATTTTAAAACTAAAACCTTATTGCAAATTTTTTCAGACTGTGACCTTGACCCTAGGTCCACTACCTCTGAGAGGGCTGACTCCAGGTGCAATATATAAGCAGTTGAGCTAACTACCTCCGTACTGTATATTTAAGCAAAAACTTACTGTATGTATAAGCAAAAGCATACTAAATGAAATATAGAAAGAGGGAAAGCTTGAAGACATCTATGAATAAAACCCTTTTTCACTAAGAATTTATGAATGATAAATTTATATGTTGAATTGTTTGAACAGGAAATTCTAATTACCTGAAATAATAATAATAATAATAATAACAATAACAATAACAATAATAATATTTGTTGCATGGTATTTGTTAAAAAACCAAGTCTGAAAGGTAAACCTGCAATTTGAGGTCATCTGTGCACAAAAGGTCAGTTTGACCTTTTCCCATGGGTGGCTGCTATTGACCCGTTTGATTCAATACATGTACCACGTTTCCTCTCTTAATCCCTAACAGCTCTTAAGTTAAGAAGCAGCATGGAAAGCATGATGGAAAACTTAAAAGACTTACTTATGATCATGACCTTGAAAATAGAACCCCTACTAATGATGATGTATAAGTATTTTAAAGTGTCGTTTTTTTAATCTGCAACACTTCTACTGTTATAGAGTGGAATGGAAAGAGTGAGTGAAAATGTAAACTACTGACATGTGACCTTGACTTTGAAGATAGGACCCCCAATGTGGCTCGTGACACACCTTCTAATGATGATGTAGAACAAGAGTCCCTTGAAGGAACTAATGCGCTACTGTCTGAAAAGAAGTTCCTGGAATTCAAAGTAAGACCATTTCTTCATTTTAACTGCAGAGAGTTGAAACCATCTCTGATATTCTTGAGTGATAAAATTTTCAAATTAGCCACTGTGGCAGCCATACTGGATGTAAGATCAGCACTATTTTCATTTGGGACAAACTAGACACCATTAGAAGACTTTTGGTGAAAAACCCATGCCAATATCACCATCCATTCAGGAGAATTAGTGACAAGATTTTCAATACATGTGGACAGAGGAAATATGTGAGTGATCTGTAAAGGCAAGCACCTTAGACCACTCGGCCACTTGGGGTCCCTTTCATTTAGGACCAACTGGATATCGTAAGAAGTCTTTTGGTGAAAACTCTGTGTTGATATGATCAACAATTCTGGAGGAGTAGCAATAACAAGACTTTCAAGATGGCTACCATGGTGACCATATTAGCCTTCTGGTGACAACCCCATGTCAATATGATTTTCCATTTACAAGGATCTGCGACAAGAAGATTTTCAAGATGGCCACTTGGTGGCTATTTTGGATATCAGATTAGCACAATTTTTATTTAAGAGCAACCAGATACCATAAGAAGTCTTCTGGTAACTACTCCATGCTGATATGACTTTGAGTTCAGGAGGAGTAGCAACAACAATATTTTTAAGGACCAACTAGACATCATAAGACGTCTTTTAGTGAAAATCCCATGCTGATATGACCATCCATTCAGGTGGAGTAGCCATAATAAGATTTTCAAGATGGCGGCTGTGGTTGCCATATTGGATATCCGCGCTGCACCATTTTCATTTAGGACCAACTAGACATTATAAGAAGTCTCATGGTGACTTCTATTCAGAGGAGTAGAGATAAGAAGATTCTGAAGATGGCTGACACAGCAGCCATACTGGATGTCAGATTGGCACCATTTTCATTATAACCAACTAGACATCATAAGAAGTCTTTTAGTGAAAACTCCATATTGATATAAGCATCAATTCATGAGTAGTGATAACAAGAATGTTGGATGACAGAAGACTGATGACAGCCAACAGGCCATCCCATAAGCTCTTCTGGTCTATGACAAGTGGAGCTGAATATACCAAGTTTCATCACTTAATCTCAAACGGATTGAAAGTTAAAGAGCAGAAAGAAAAGTGTGATAGAAAACTTGAAATACTGAACCACGACCATAACCTTTAAGAAAAGACTCCAATGTGGTATATGACCCATCTTCTAATGATGCTGTATTAGTATACCAAGATTCATGCATTAAAATCAAATGGCTTTAATGTTATGGAGTGGAAATGAAAGTGTTACATATAGGTAGATGAATAGAAACAATGCTATTATGTGCCCTGCTTTTTTGTAAAAAAAAGAGCAAGGGGCAATTAAGCATCTTGAACTCAAACAGTATAACCAACCCATATTGTTCTCATAAACAGTCTCAATCTGTGGTTGAATAGACTGTTGTAAAATAAACAAGTTTTTCTTACTTTAAATATAACCTGAACATCTAACACAATAAATCAGAAAATTTACTGATGCAGAAATTTGGGGACGCAGATTTAGAGATTTAGTGAGAACTAGCAATGTGTTCAAGGTACATGAATGCCACTCCATTGTGACCTATATGCCAAACTTACCCAGATATAAATGTCTAGACCATCAAGGTAATGCTAAATGCCTCTTCCAAATAAAAAAATCATGTCAATTCAATTGTTAAATAGCAATACATGTATTTTCTTTAACATAAATGTTTATTTGTTGAGTATTCTAAATTTACAATTTCATGACAAATTTATTGATGCTAAAATGTCACAATTTTAAAAACAATTTTACTTGGCTTTTGCTATTTTTTTCTAACCTTCTCCCACCTCTCTTTTTCCTGGTGGGATCAATAGGAGCTGGGAGAGGTTTGATGGCCTTGACAGGTGGAGGTTCTTGTAATTTATCCAGCTTGGACAAAATCTCTGCCCTCAGATTGTCCCCAACAGCACCATCAATGCTCTCATGGAAACTGTCCACTCTAGCAGCTAATGTGACTTTTGCTGATACAAGACGAGCTGCCTTCTTTCTTAAATCCTACATAGAGGAAAAAAGAATAATCCAAGAAGCAGACAAATAAAACAGCAGAGCCTTCAAGTACTACAGGCCCAGTGCTCACTTCATACTTCTCAAGTTTTTGGTTTGAGTCCAAAAGCAATCATCTGCACAGGATGCTGGTCACCCATCCATTGCCCTTGTGGGAGGGGATACTTAGGGAGTAATGCAATTGTATTTAAGGATCTGTGGCTGTTTAAAGGACTGATTGTCTGTCAGTCAATCAAGTATTTGCAACTGTTACAGTCAAACTATCAATCACATCCTCAAAGCCTAAAACACAAGATTGTTCTCTCAATTTTTAAATACTTTAGGCAGTTTTACGTAGTTGTTCAAAAAATATATTTTAGGTGCCTCCATGTCAAAAAAGAACATCATCAGATGCCATAAAGTTGACATCAACAATTAAGAGGACATATTCACTTACTTCGTTGATGACATTTTATCAATTGTGCCCTTGATGTGATTGGAACAAGTTGTTTGAGTTTCAAATACAATGAATATAAATTAGAGTCATTATGTTTTCACAAATTTGGTCACTGTGGCATTTTTGTGACATGAATTTTGTTTGGTCATTGGTGCATTTTTATGACATGAATTTTATTTTGGTCACTGTGGCATTTTTGTGACATGAACTTATTGCAAATTAATGATGACTAAATATATTTTAAACATCACCCAAATCTTTAACATAGAAAAAAGTTTTATAACTTTAGTTCACTTGCTAATATATTTTAAAAAGCACCCAAATCTTGAACATAGAAAATGGTTTTATAGCTTTAGTTCACTTGCTAATATATTTTAAACAGCACCCAAATCTTTAACATAGAAAATGGTTTTATAACTTTAGTTCACTTGCTACTATTTCAGTACTTATTTGCTTGTAAACATTGTGTGATTTACAGTAAGAAAGTAAAATTTGGCAGCAGAGATAAAAATTCTGTTATCTGAAAGACTTTGCTATTAAAGTAAATGTATGTTAAATGCCAGGGTACTTATACAAACTACAGTGATTGTATTATTGTTAGTTTCATTAACTTTAATTTGCATGTTTCTGTAGCATTAAAACATAAATAGAATAAAGAAAATGGTCCAATAAATGAAAAGTTGGTAGCTGAAATTCAGAAATCAGGATTGGTCTACTTTATCATATCAAAACATTCTTATTTTTCTGCTTGTCAAACTGATTACTGGTACAATATATGAAACTGTATCCTACATATATTTCCAATTAACTTTCTGAAAGATTTATTTGTTTATACAATTGTTTACCAGTACGTCGACCAAAGCAAGATTCGGAATTTCAATACGAGAAGTTAAGAGTTAATTAGCAGCTGCAAACTGATGAGCACTATAAGAACAACTATCAAGTCTACACAAAATAGGTTGAAGGAAATGCAAGAATTCAGCAGAATGTTTTGTCTTGCCTGCTCTGCCACAGCATGACCCAAAAATAACCACATTTTTTGCACCATGAAAAGTAGATTACTGTGAAGCACTTTTGATCTAAAAAAAAACCTGGAATTCCTCAAAATAAATGTACATTCATAACTGTGCATGCAACAGCATTCATTATACAAAGGTTGAGGGAAAAAAAACTTGTACACAAAATCTTAATGTTGTTATGCTGATCCTAATGTCACCAGACAGTGATACTTGTATACATGTCTTATCTATGCTTACAAAGGTGAGAATTTTTTTTTACCGGTGGCGTTTTCTGCACTATATCACTGTAGTAAATGAGGCCTGTGTGTGGCAATATGGCAACAGTGGAGAACCCTGACAAGGTCTTTTTCTGTGATCCAAGCAACATGATGTTACATGCTGGCATTTTGGACAAGTCAGTTAGACCACCTGCTATACCTGCAAAAAGAATCAAATGTGTTACTGGATATACTCGCATATAAGTCAAGTCCAACTGCAAACTACACAGACCCAGTTCTGCCATCACATAATGTGCCAGCAGATCTGGGTCTATACAGTTTGTTAGGAGTTATCAGTAGAACAAACAACACTGGGCCTGATCTGCCAGCGCATTATGCAATGGCAGATCACAGTCTATGTTGTTTGCAGTTGGACTCGACTTATATGCAAATATAATGGTATGTATTCTTTTCAAAAAATCATTGATAATAATATACTGTAATGTGACTATTTTTTGTGGAGTACCAATATCATTGTTGCTGCAAACCACGATTTTAAAGACCCCTAAAAACAATGGTTCTTGCATGGAAATAACAGGACCTGTCCCACAATCCACAAATTGAAACATCAAGGAAAAATTTTTTATTTTAAAAAAACCACAAAAACTGATAACCATGAAATTAAATGTGTGCATATATATAAGGTCTGATGGCACATAGGCACAATACAAGCTATAAAGTGCTGAGTAATAGTAACAATGGTAAAGGTAAAAATGACAAATCTCTTTTGGAAAATAACCCTTCCACTCCTTAGGAAAATAACCCTTCCACTCTTTAGGAAAATAACCCTTCCACTCTTTAGGAAAATAACCCTTCCACTCTTTAGGAAAATAACCCTTCCACTCCATACGAAAATAACCCTTCCACTCTTTAGGAAAATAACCCTTCCACTCTTTAGGAAAATAACCCTTCCACTCCATACGAAAACAACCCTTCCACTCTTTAGGAAAATAACCCTTCCACTCTTTAGGAAAATAACCCTTCCACTCCTTACGAAAATAACCCTTCCACTCGTTAGGAAAATAACCCTTCCACTCTTTAGGAAAATAACCCTTCCAAATTAAAAAAACAGGTATTTCTATAAAATAAAAGATGAATTCACAGTAATTATCAATTTATCAGCAACTATGAGCTAGTGTGTACATGAAATGAAACAGCAAAATTATATCAATTCATAAAGCTTTATGAATCCAGAATCTTTAATTTTGAATGTTGGTAAAGCTATTTTGAAATACTATGTCTTGCTTATGAATCAAGCTTTTATGCACCCTCCCTGTATATGACTTTCAAAACCAGTAACACAAAATCTTTATACAATGTCTTAAAATTCACTATAACAATGCCATTCCCACCACAAAATGATACCTAAGTCATGCTATTTGCTAATGCAGGTGAAAAAAAAAAACAGAATAGAAGAATGGCTGATCTCCCTAGGCCAAACTAAGGTAGCTATTTACAAATGTAAATTAAACATAATTTTTCAATTTTACATCAAGGGACCTTGACCTTTAATCTATCAACTGCAGATTTGACAGGAAGCTACCTTTCCTCAATACTGTAAATCACTTTAAATTCATGGGGTACCAATTTTTGTGGTTTTAATGGTCAAGGGAGACAATGATTTTAAAATCACAACAATATATGAACCAATCTGACATTCAAACTGTGCCTCTCCCCCCCCCCTCAATATGCTATGGTAAAGCAACACCTGTATGTTTACTTGCTTTAATACCAACGGTATTTATAGCACTGAGAAATATATATGATGATACATTTACAAAAGATGAGAAACAATGGAAATATATTGATTACGATTTAATCTGCATGCAAAATTTTGTGAAACTGAATGCTCTGCACTAATGTAATGACTATCTGATGCTTCAATATATGCAAAATTACTCATGTTCTATGTCCTTCTTTACATATTATATCAATTTATAATAACAAATACTTGATAAAACTGTATGCAATCCGATGAATTTTGCAAACATCTGAGAAATGTGAAAGTATTATTTGCAAACATATCAGAAATGTCAAAATATTAAAGTTCCAGAAAATAAAATGTCAATCATAGTGTGCACATTTTTTAAACACACATATCCTTGAATAAAGTTATTAGCTATTTATCCATGAAAATATGGCATAATATATGATCACGAAGGCACTCTATTATTTACTGTCAGACACTGTTCTATACTGAATATATATTACTGAATATATATATTAATGTGAAAGCAATTATTGTGTCTGATTCGAACATTAGTCATTTCAGGAATAAAAAAAGTTTTCACTACTTTTTTAAAGATTCTATTTAACACAAATACTGTTAGCTATTCCAATGAGCATGTAGGCATTACTAATTAAGTTTCATACATATAACTAACTGCTCAGTAACAATCAGCAAATCAGTCCTGCTTCTTGAAGCCTGTTTTAATCGCATCTGTCCAAAGTGATACTTTGTCATGTCTGGAGAACTGGAGATAATCCACTCTGAGTTAATTTGGCTTAAGGATGTATGTTTTCAAGTTTATTGAGACCCTATCTGATAGTAAGGCTGCAATATTTACACATGTAAATGGCTTACCATATATACTCGTGTATAAGCTAATACCAACTGCAAACTGCAGAGTTTGTAAGGACTAATCAGTAGAACAAACAACATAGACCCTGATCTGCAGGTGCATTATGTGACGGCAGATCAGGGTCTATGGTGTTTGCATTTGGACCTGGTTTATATGCGAGTATATATGGTAGTTTAGTTTCCTGCCTGTAAACGTTTACAAATTTGTGTAAATGAACCTGCACATGACTGTCAGTGACACAAGAATTTCCCATTCTAATTAAATGATATATTTCCACATCTCTGATTAAGAGGATTGTTCAGTAGGATTTTTGTTTTGTTAATTCTTTTTTTAAATGTACGATTTTCACATCGAATGTGACTTTGCTAGGAAAAAAAGTCAAAGTTGACAGGAACTGGTTATCGTGCACATAAACAACATTACACACCTGGTTGATTTACTGATAATGCTGATAACAAATTTCTAAACTACATCATTTACCTTTGAAAAACACGTTTGTTAACAGAACCTTTAATTAGTAACATTTTATTTTAACAAAACACCATTTCAAGTTTGTAAGCCATTATACAGTTTCTAAGTCATTGTAGATGCTACAAAAACATCCCATGCACATGTCCACATAATAAATCCAATTGCATTATCGATTTTTTTCATCATGTAATTGTATGTAGCAGTAGGAACACTATCATCATGATCCTAGGGATGTTTTACCTAAATTGTCAGATATATTCAACAAAGATATCTTACATACTGAATCCTGTCATAATATGAGGTAAAAGATATACAGCAAATGAAACAATCACAAGCTGAACAAAGTACAGAGTGCACATTATAATAGCTGTCAGCTGTAAGCCTAACAGGCAGATAGGAGAAAAGGTTGAGTTTCTAATCCTTTCAATTAAACAGCATCATTTTGGTTATTATAAACCATGTACACATTAAGAAATGCTGGTCAACATTGTAGCCTTATTTGATAGTACATCTCCAATGTCCTCCTGTTTTTTATATTGAGCAAGCACCTGTGCAAAATACCATTCATGAAAGTATCATTTGAGTTGCTCTGTGGAGAATTTGTTGACAAATATATCTAGTTGTTCTCTGAATGCAGCTGGCACAAAGGTATGACGCTATTTTCCTTTATGTGAAACAGCAGCCTCTCCCTGCAATGTGCTTTGCAAAAAATCAGAGGACTACCACCTTCTGCTCATATTGATTAATGGGCAGCAAGTCAAGTAAAAGCCTGCAATGGTAGGAGATTTTACTTTGTTTCCTGCTCTTTGATGACTGTCAGCAATACTGTGATAGTTGAGAGAGTGAAACTCAACTTTAACAAAACTGTTTACATACTAAAAAGATCAAAGCTTTGTTTTGAAAAATTCTATTTAGCTGAAATTGGCTTTCTTTTAGCACCTAATGCCTAATTGTCGAGAGCTTTATGTATTGATATTGTTCTTTAAGAATGCTGAAAAAACTATTTTTTGAAGGTACAATATATTTCTTTGATAATACTAACTTTATCATAATATGTTAGGAGTATCCGCACTACATTGCAAATCCAGCCCCCACCACGGTAAAAAATATGTTAGAACTGTCTTTGGCTTGGTTAACAACAATGGTGCTAAGATTCTGCTTACTAGTTTCACATTTTTGCACAGGGTTAAGAAATTGAAGAAAAGATACTCCCTAGCTGGTAATCATCACTATGAAAAGAGAAATGTGTATACTCTAAGGTAGGTTTGAAGAAACTAAAATTTTCTTTTTTTTGATATCTGAATGATGGAGTTGACTTGGGTTTGAGAGTACACAGCTAGGCCTTCTGATGCGCATCTCATAGAAGATTGTTAGCTCTGCATGGCTATTTTCATTTCTTGAACTAAAAAAACTTTTTGTTTAGGTTTTTGATATTTTAAAGTTTCATTAAGTGCAGTTTCAGAAAATAGTAATACCTATACTGTAAAAATTTGTTGATGTATTTCAGGGTCAGGCAAAGTTAGTGTACCTCATGCTATTTAAGCACATTTCCCCAGCACACAGAAGCAGTCATTTTCATCAGCAGTCTGCTCTAGCCAGCAGATAGTTTTCATAATAGTGATCAAAACTAAATGTGAATCCAATAAGTGAAAGACTTGTAAATGTATGTTAACTTTCTCTATATTGTTAGAGTTGTTGAACAGGCAACTTTGCCCTGTGCCTTGCCCATTTTCAATGATGTTCCAAAAATCCAGAAGAATAACCTCAACTGTTGTCTGCTTGCATAGAAAGGAAGTCAGACAAGAGTAGCTTCCCCTTGGATATAGGGATTGGCATCACATACCATATAGTTGTCAGTTATTACTGGAGCAGAAAATGCACATTCTACATGGATGTAACTGTGGTGAGGGCTTGGGAGGGTGTACCCTTATTATGATCAGGTAAGTATTATTCAATTAACAGATTTACCCTTTGAAAAATGTGTTTCTTCTTGAAATATGTTACCTGATCATAATACATTAGGAGATTCAATAAATGGAGAGTTATGTCCCCTTATCCCAGAGTTGGCCCAGACTCTAGTCTCCTAACATATATGAAGCAACTTCAGATGTTAGCTCTTGGTATATAGTAAAAAAGCATGTTATGTGATGCTGAAAAATGTTTCCCCCCCAAAAATCCAGCACGAGTCAAATGACTCACATTCCTATGAGGCTGCTGACTGACCTGGGTGGGTTGTTTGTTGTGCTACCACTATCAGACCCACCAGGTCGAATTGAGTTCTTTGGACTGAGATGTCTCTGAGGTAGAAACTAGAAAAGGTCAATTCTAACATCCAACCCCCAGTTTGTAAAATTTGAGGTAAGGCAGCAGTTCTCCTCGAATGCCGAGTTCATGACTACTGCCCTGACCTCATCAGCCAAAACCCATGCGTTAGTTCCTTGTATGCTGCATGTGAAACCCAATGTAACCATGATGACAATATCTTTGCAGTAGTTTCATCTCTACCTTCTTTGATTTGTAGGAAATGACATCTCCTTTTTCTGATTTTCTCAGCACAATTTAGGTACCACTTCAAAGCTCTGATGGTGTCCTGAATGTACCCTTGGGATGAAGTGTGCAAGGAAGAAAGTGGGTTTAAGATGCAGGATTGATTGCACATGAGCAATAGCCTGTTTTTAGCAATGAAAGCAGTGGCAGTCATGAGAGAAACCAAGCCATCTTGCTGTAACTGTAGATAGTTTGGGTTGACCAAAGGAGCATGGAGCTCACTTATTCTGCCAGCTGTAGCAAGGACAACTAGAAAGCAGATTTTAATTGAGAGATGAGCTTTTGAAGCTCTTGAAAAGAGTTCCAATGGAATCTTGTTCAGACATGTCTTTCTAAGTCATGTCTTTCTAAGCAATGTAAGATATCTGCAACCTGTAGTGACTGAGTGAGCTGCTTAATTGACTGTTGATCTCTCTTGGTCAGGAGGTTGACAGATGCGGGAATCCTGTATGGGGCCATGGAAGTGGCTGGATGTGGTGGGCAGAATTCTGGCAGTAGCAGGCAAAACACTTCTTCAACTGAAGCATGGAATTCTAATTCCTCTCTCCCACTGTTGGGTCGGCAAATGAAGAATGTGCTGTGAGCTTGAATCTTTTATGCTGGACGAATGAAGTGATCACAAAGCATCATGTGAAGCTAGGAGTCTGTCCTTGTTTGGATATGGTAATTTCAGTCATTCATTTGCAGCATCTTCTGTCATTCTTTGTCAGTATCAGGCATTAAGGACTGGACTGTAACTGTAGCTGGTACCGGGCCAGGCCCAAGGATAGGTCTATTTCATATCACTGTATGAAGGTGTCATGGGTCTGGAACTGGTGAGTATGATCATGATTTCCAGGAACATTATGCATCTGAAGCAGAGCCGGGGATGGTATCACCACTGTTGGATGCCTGGTGCCATCCATGTCAAGAAGCCAGAACTGTGTATACCAGGAACTATGATCACCGTACCCAGTCCCAGAAGCAGTGATCATCTGGCAAGGCTCCACCTGTGCTGGCATTGAACTTATCTGAGGCCAATTAGATTCCATAGCTGTGGGCCTGTACTGACTATACCGGGTAAGATAACCACTGCCAATCCTGCCCTTTATTGGAAACGACTGTATCAATGTCCAAGTATGAGACATCCGGTGCCTGGTGAGGTCCAGGGATGGACTCCAGTACTGGCTATTCTGGGAAAGATCGCTATAACCACTACTGGAAAGTTTTGTGTCTGGCCCAGCTAGGTTTCTTCCATGTCATTACTGGTCTTAAAGGTTGTGCTGTAAGATACAAGTCTGGCAGCATTATCGGGGACAATGATGGACTTGGAGCTGAGTGAGAGGCTCATGAACATGGCACCACGTGATTCTTTGTCTTAATTAGTCAACTTTCTGATTTCAGAGACTCTGTCAAGAGAAAGCTACCTACTAAGCTGGCACAAATGGCAATGCTAATAGTGTCTGAACCTCTAATAAATCATTTCTTAGCTCGCGCACTGGCCCATAAGAGTTTCTAGGTGGAAACGGTCACCCATCTATCTTAGGTCCATTTAGAATGGTCCAAATTGCACCCATACAATTGATTTAAATGGGGTGATTATCCTCTGCCAGACTATACCACTTGCACTCCGAGCAGTTAGTTTTTTCCATGGCACCTTTCACCTGTAATTAGAGAAAGCAAAACAAAGGCATATACTGATGAAAATCTATGAACCTAAGCATAAGCTACCTTGCAGGGGATGCTAAACCAATGTAATAGTTAATTACACTACATTGTGACTGTATATGAAGCAAATTATAAATAAAGATGAATTATTGGCCAGGTTAATAAGAACAGGTCAGTTCTGAAATGGTTTGTAAGTACTCATAGCTGCTGAGCAGGCAATTAAAATGGCACCAACTGAATCATTACATGATGAAGTGGAATTTGTGAGACCCTCATAAGAAACATGCACACCAGCATAAGTGGAAGTAATAACTGATGAACATAGGATATGTGACACCAATCCCTATATATTTTTGCTAACCATGCAAAAGACAATTTTAACATCTTTTTTACCTTGGGGTGACTGGATCTGTGAGGTAGTGGATGTACTTCTAGCAAATTATTATCAGGAAACATATTTGAAGAAGAAAACTAATTACAACAGAGGTATTAAGCTTTTTTGCTTCCACATGAGTGTAAAAGGATGTTGGCATCTTCTTTGATTCAGAGCTCTGCATTTATGCTCTGTGTTAGCAATGAATAACTTGCCTAATCAACTCAATTACTGCAACAGGGATTAAGCATGTTTGCTCTGAAATGCATGGAAGTGAATGATGGTATAATCTGTTACAGCAATAAATACACTGTTGCTCATTATTTATTTGTTTTTTCTTAAATGATAAATCCACAAAATTAAGTACCCATGAATACGTATTTTTTAATCAAACCACGAACTTTGATACTCACAAATTTAAAGTGATTCACAGTATAATGTAGCAACAAAGTTGATAAAAACTAGGTGTGGAAACTTGAGAAAAGTGGACTGTCATATGGAACCCAAAATGACAATTTTATCTCCCATGACCTTGACCTTTGACCTCTGGGATCAAGAGTCAATAAAGAGGTGTTCTCTGCCCAAGTGTAGACTACTTATGAAGTGTGATGAAAGTTGGATCCAGAAAACTTTACTTATTAGGCAGACCCTCCCCCCCCCACTACAATGTTGGCTCTAGTGACCTTGACCTTTCACCTCTTGGCCTCACAATCAAAAGGAAGCTGCCCCTGCAATAATTTAGTGTCCCTATGAAGTCTGATGAAGATTGGACTAAGGAAACTTGAGATATCATGCAGAAAGGAAAATACCATTTTCAGCTCCAGTGACCTTGACCTTGTACTGATGATCTGTGCCAAAATCAATCGGTTTCTGCCTCTACCCATGGGTAAGCCACATAAGAGGTCTGAGAACAAAAGACCACAACAAAGTAAAGTTTTGTTGTGGAAATCATATTGTCAATGGACTTATGGACTGATAGTTGGGAGGATTAAAGAGAAAAAAGTATGCAGATTCTCACCAAGATCTAAATATTAGGGTATCTTATTTGCCCCTGAAAATGCTTTCTAATCAGTCACTTATGCCCTACATATTCTCCCTTTGGCCTGTCTCTCTGCCTCAACATGAAAAACAACTGTATTTATCATACTGAATCATTTTCCCCATATTTGGAACTTTTGCCTTGTTTACTTCACTAAATTTAACATTAAAAATTGGAAAATTTAAAAGATTTATTTTCTGTAAAAACTGATGAGAAGCAGAAATAATGACATCTTGGTAAAGGGTCTCTATGTTGTAAAAAAAAAGAGCTCCCATCATAAACAAAGGTTCCAGAGAATGTAACATCTTTACTGCACAGAATCCTATGATACACCCCCATGTATCGCATTTGCAAAACTTTAAGGATGATTGCTGGTAAAACATTGGAGTATTTCACTTTTTGAAAAATGGACATTCTTTTGAAGCTGTGATTCTAAAGAAGCTGATCCAAAATGTACTGGATGACATGTATTTTCTGACGCTACACAAAGTTAAATATCTTGTAATGGTAATTACATAGTAAACAATTGGAAACAGTGCCTGGTCACCACTATCAATTAAATAATAGCTTACAGAGTACTTAACAAGACATCCAAGTGGGCCTGATATTGCTCACCTGGGTAACTGACATGTTAGCTTGTGAATGCAAAGAATGCAAAAATGTTTGGGGTACTTAGTTGCTACATTGTGGGTTTGGCTGCCAGGGCTTGGAGTTTTAGTTTGTTTGCTTGTTTTCAGGTACTGAATGAAATATTTTTGTATGTTTCTGGACAGAAAAAGTAATTATTTTTTGTCCCAAAACATGCAGAAAATTCAATATTCACTTTCATCATTTATGCAACCAGCATTGGCCCATGGGTCTCTACCTGCCCCCTAGGGACAAGACCTGGTTCATAACTTAGAAACTGTTTATTGTTACACCCTTAAAGTATAAATACACTTATGTGGCACTATAAGGGGAGTTAATTTTTTACAGTGAGCATGGATTCCTGGGTCTGTCCTTAACCCTTGTGGTCATTACTTGGAAACCACTGATTAGCACAGATCGGTTACTGAATTTTTCAAGATTTTTTTGCAAGGCCATGAGCTTCTTTGCTCTTAGTAAATCTGGAAGTGTTTCAGGTGAAAAGCATATTGGCTTTTTATTTTATATTATTAAAAACTAAAAATACAAAATATAAATTTCAAATAATTTGACTAATGGCATTAAACATATGAAATGCCATGAAATAATGCATATACATGTAACAACATAAAAACAACAAATATTTCAGGCTCTTAAATATGGCAGTACCATTTTAAGGCGTTTATCTGCTTTGGATAGGTTTCGCTGGGCAACGAGAGTAAAGCCAAAGGACACAATACAGCAAATTCACTCAGAAAATTGTACGCACTCCATTGTTTTCCAAACTCATCTTATCCATGATTTATTGACTTGGAGTGTTACATGTTATATTTCTATTTTATATTTTGTCTTCCAGTTTTAAATTACAGATTGTTCAACTTAGCCCCTAAGGTGTATTATTTTGTTAATTTATATAACTTGTTTAATTGAAATGTATGCATCCTGTAGTATTTTAATGTTTAAATTTTTTCTGCAGGGAGGAGAACTCTGCATCATCCAAAACCTGTGATTTTCAATAGTGTTCATCATAGGTTATTTCCCTTGCTTTTAATAGACAAACTGGCAAGTACTGTCTATTTTCTATCAAGTTTGGTTAAATTTTATTCAATGGTTTTGGAGTTTAAGTCCTTTCAAGGCCTTTCTTTGTTTAGTAGCAGTGTCCATATTTGATTGCAGATTGGCTTCATTTCCACAAATTTAAAAGATCTTCATGCCAGGATGCTTCTGTCAAATTTAGTCAAATTCTGTTAAGTGGTTTTTGAGAAGTCGCTAACTACGTTGTCTATTTTTAGTAACAAAAGCCATATTTGATGGCGGATCGATACCATTTGAAAAAATGTAAAAGTATTTCGTGCCAGGATGCTTTCTGTCAAATTTGGTCAAATTCTGTTGAGCAGTTCTTGAGAAGAAGCCATTTAAATTTTGTGTCTATTTTTAGTAATGGTGACCATATTTAATGGTAGATCAGCATCATCTGAACAAATTTGAAAGAGTTTCATACCAGGACACTTTCTGCACACAAATCTGGTCAAATTCTGTTGAGAGGTTTTTGAGAAGAAGCTGTAAACAGCAATTATGAGCAGATGATGGCTGACACACGAAGGACAACACCTTAAGTTTACTTTGCCTTATGGCCAGGTGAGCTAAACTTTTACAAATTGAATAGTTGAAGAGCAATGAATCCTCTTATCAGATACATTAAGAAATGTGTATATTGGGGAGTGAATGTTTTCTCTATGACACAATTAATGAGCTTACAGCAGAACTCTGGCATAGAAATCAGGTGAGGCAGATTAATGGCAGGTCATAAATCGCTAATGATTTCCCAAGGTATCTTATACTTTTCATTGATTTTAAAATTTTCTTTCATAGCACAATTCTTGCGATAATTTATTTTTTCATAAACATTCTAACTTTTTTATTATTCAATGAGAGACAATAGTCCCTGTTTCAATCTCATCACCTTAGGTTTAATATCTCCCGGAGTTCATAACACTTTGGCACACTGAGGAACAAGTGATGTCATATGGATGACATAATGATGCAATGATCACGTCTTTTCAAACTGCACAGTAAATGTCATTTTTTTAAAAGCTGACATCCCTAACACAACTTTAATAAAGAATCTTAACACTGACGACAATGCTGTCACTGCTGTAAGTGACATTTGTAAAGACAAGCGAGACCATTATGTGTTGTTGTGTGATAGGGAAATCCCACCTGTGGGTCAGAATCTGGGGGCAGGAATAAGGCTCTGCTACAAGATTTTACATCGTTAGATCACACAGTTTAGTTTACAAGAAAGGATTTGTTGTAAAAAAAAATTCTAATGATAGAAACACTACAGATATTTGTCATGTCATAAGCATAATGACATCATCGACAATGTCACTTAGTGCATCCACATGTGATGGGTGTATCCCATATGGCCTTCTCACATGGGCAAACAATGTCACTGACTGCATTCATGTGGGACGGGTGTATCCCATATGGCCTTTTCATATGGGAAAACTATGTCACTGAGTGCATTCATGTGGGATTTGTGTATCCCATATGGCATTCTCACATGGGCAAACTGTGTCACACATAAAAATAAAGATTTTTGTTTTATTGCAGAGGTCAAACATCACAACAATAAACCATACCTTTGTTGTACATAACTGATATTACATGTAACTCAGCTGGTCATGACATTTTATACTGTAACTTCTGTTCTACTGGACTAAAAATGATCTGCACAGTGTAGTGATAACATTGATAACATAATTCAAACCTTTGAGAAAAACTTTCATTTCAAGACAGGGGAACCCAACTGTATCCAACAGCTGGGAATAAGAAGAAATTATTTTGTTAAATATTAGTTCTATTAAAGCCTGAGATATATACATAATTCAGTGAAACTCTCAAAACTGAAACCACAGTATACTGGAATCCACTCACAACCAAAACATTTTTTGAGTCCCAAAGTTTTCCTTCTTTAATATCCTCATTTTTTCCCCTGGAAACTGAAACCCTCAACTCTGAATACCGAAACAAATTTCGATCCCAAATTTCAATTTTATGCCACACCGTCCCCCCTTTAAACTGAAACTTACTTCAAACTTGTAAATGTATTTTGGCTCCTAAAATCCTGACAAAGAATAATTACGGTTAGCAAGTACTGTAGTAGGCTTATCTGTCAGACAAAGATCTGGAAAATGTGCCAAGGGCATTCAAAGTTAAAACATAACTTGACAAGTGCCAACATAGATTAGGGCTGACAATAGAATACTTTTTAGTCTTTGCACCCTAAAAATAGAGTCAGCTGTTAAGGTGAATTGTTAAAAACTAAATGATTGTAGGTAAGCCATTTAAGAAAGATCATTTTTATCTGCTTATTATCCAATTATGTTTGATGCTGTTCATTTGTATACATGATCAATAGAACATTGTTTTCTTGTTTTTTAAATTAAATATCAGGGCTTTATTAACCAGGCATGTGGCCTCGCTTTCGATGCTTTGTTGATGGAGACCAATAAAACAGTATTCTAAAAGCCAGGTTCTCTCACCTGATTTCAATAATGGAGAAAAATCAGTACATACATGTATTTAAGTAGCCATGACTGTAATTTGTCTTCATTCACATGTCAAAATGTCAGAACGACCAGCTAAGCATCGTGGGATTTAACTATCCCTTACAGGATAAAATTAGTCTGATCAGTGATTGTGAATCTGTGCCAAAACCTACATTGAAGAAACTAGGGGAAACATTCAGTATAGGAGCATAATCTACTGTTTCAGATATTCTAAAGAAAATGGAATTCTAGATATTCTAAAGAAAATGGAATTCTATAAGAAACAAATGTGAAAACAACAGTGATGCAAACAAGCATCATTTCAACAATGCCTGCAAATTTGACAAACTGAATAATCATGTGTGGCAATGTTTTAGCCATGCTATGACAAAAATATTTCAATTTCAGGCCCTATAATATATAATCTCTCTCTCTTTCTCTCTCTCTTGTCACATAAGTGCTCAGAAAAAGACATTTTTTTTCACATCTGCGAAAACTCCAGTAAATCAAAAGCCTCTCAACTCGACCCCCCCCCCTCCCCAAATGTGGGTCCCAATGGTTTTTGGTTTTGAGGGGTTTCACTATATATACATAATAATTACCTAAAAATCTGACAAAGTGACCAATGCAGATTAATATATTTTTCAACAGATTTGGTATTTTCTCCTTTGCTGTTGTCACTATTCTTTATGTATTGAGTAATCTATTACAAACAAATTATGAGGAACAAACACAAGCATGCTATGGGAAATATGAAATATGAAGTACCATATATACTCGCGTATAAACCGGGTCCAAATGCAAACAACATAGACCCTGATCTGCCATCACATAATGCGCCAGCAGATGAGGGTCTATGTTGTTTGTTCTACTGATAAGTCCTTACAAACTGCATAGACCCTGATCTGCCAGTGCATTATGTGACGGCAGATCTGGGTCTATGCTGTTGCAATTGGTATCAGCTTATACGCAAGTATATATGGTACATGTTACATGTATGTTGCTTTTCTGTTATAAATGCAGCTCCTTCTGCACGTAACCTGGAGATCCCTGCACATTTTATTTAAGTTATTCACCGTCTTCGTTTACTCGAATTCCACTGGCATAATAATATAACTTGGATATCTGTGTGCGTGCAGGAGCTCAATTCCTTTTATGGTGTTTTGTAAATAAATGCCTTTTGAAAATGTGCATTTTTGATAACATAAACTTTGTTGAAATTATTCCTGCATAAAGTAACTTTACTACCAGAAGACACTTATGACATTTCCTTCATTGTACAAAGCTACAAATCTCTCTCTCTCTCTCTCTCTTTCTCTCTTTCTTGTAATTGTTGGCCACACAAAAGAATTGCACTCACTCAGGAAACAGGTCACATGAAAAACAGGTGTTTAGCCTAAATAAATATTTTAGCATTTAGTATTCACATATTTAGCTCCTTCACAAATAACATTTGTAACGTATCATAGTTCAACAGTTGGATGATTCTCTGTCCATGTGTGTGTGTGTGTATGAGTGTGTGTGTGTGTGTGTGGAGGCGACTGTCTCTGTATGATGTTGATAAAGTTCATCAAAAATATATAAAGAATACATCCAATGGAATAGAAACAATTAAAATTTTATCACGCTAAACAAGGAAATACTTGTTGTAGTTAAATTTATCAAATTAACCCACAAACAGGTTACTCATTTCACCTGGAATGAACTCGTCATTACTGGTTCACTGTTGTTGAATAGATTTTAAAATACCACATAGGCAGAGCTTATTTGCACCTGCTATCACACATTGTCACGTGGTTTAAATCAAGTGGATAATTTTGTTCTGATTTGTACTGTATTCTTTTCTTACTCTAATCCTTTGAAGGGAACAATTTCCATGTCCAACAAATAATCCCTATATAACCACCTTTGTAGAAAGGTAAAGTCTTATAGGTGCCATTATATACATAAAATATTATCTTAAGAGTACTCATTTATAATCATCATTTCTAACTGGTCCTCTGAGTCATTGTTATACACAACTTTGATTGCAAATTTTGTGTGGAACTTAAATCAGTTCCTTGTTTATATCTTAACATTTACTATACCGAAATTCATTTTCCCCCTATTTTTCAAAGAAAGGTGGGAATTTCATGATACTGCCCTTTTGTGCATGCATGCATAATGTAGCCAAATTTATCTCAAACAGTTAAAGATACTTGAAACCTTGGAATACTGCAGATGTGATTAACATGCCACTACAGCAAAGGGATGCTACTCCTCCACCTGGTAACTTCTGGTGCCACGTGTCATTTAATCCATCTAATTTTATCTTTTTTTATTTATCATACATGTGCTTTTTCAGAGGAAAGGCAGGGATTATGTATGCATGTACGTATGTATGTATAGGGATTAACAGCACATCATCACAACCCTGGCTATATAGTGCCAAGTAAGTTTAGGCATCCCAAAAAGTGGATGCAAAACAAAGATAAAGGCAAAGAAGGATCAGATCTTAAAATACAATCAGTTTATAAATATAAACCTAACTCTTTTAAAAAGTCATACAACATGAAGCAGGAAGAATTGAGCCGATTCTACATCCGTGAGCTTACAGGAATGGGGATAATGTAATCCCACCCATGCATGTGTATGTGCATTTGAAATTTCACACAACTCCTTCAAACCTAAGGAGATGATTGGTGGAGGTCTTTTATGTGCACAATGGTTTTAGAATCTTGATACAGCTCCTGGGGGATACAGCTCCTGGGGATAGGGCTAGTGGGTGGGTTTCAATAAATTTTAAATAACACCCAAATGTACAAGACCAATTTATGTTTCATCACTGACCCATGTGTCAACATGTCAGATGATGGGTTAGAATGAGGCCCTTGGGTCATGCCCTGTGGGCATACAGTTGTGGCCCATGGCACACAAGTAGAAACCACTGAGATCCCCACCCTTCAACTACACTTATTGAGCCTAAAAAAATGAACTTAGATATGCAATTGATTTTGGCCCCCCCCCCCCCCCCCCCGAGTCCATCCCTAATCCCCAAGGACAGCCCCTGGGTTATAACTTGGGAACTATTGAGACCCACACAATATAACCATATACTATATACACCATATACTATTTACACTTACTCTGTATGACAAGACAAATTCAGATATGTCACTAAAATTGACCCCTGAGTCTATTCTTAAACCTCTTGGACATGACCCTAAGGGCACAGATTTTGGAGGGGGTGGGGGGTGGGGGAACAAAGAAGGAATATATGTTTTACATACATTCTAGTTAAGTCTTTATTTTTTGGAAAATATGTAAACAGCAAATATTTTAATTTAAAAAGTGATATATTTAATTAGTTAAATTTCAATATTTTGTATTCCCTCAGATAAAAACAAGGAGTTTTTGGCCAAAATCAAGACATTTCAAGGATAAAACCAATTTGCTTGAAATTCACTGAGTTTTCAAGCTAACCCCTCCAATTCAAAACTTTCTCTAGGTTGTTCAACCATGGATCAAAGGATGTGCAAAATAGTTCTAGAAATTTGACCCTCAAATGGGTATTGAACTTAGGGGTAAAGACACTTTTGCCAGGGATGGTGTAGTTGGGTGGTGATGGAGCTGAACAGAAGTGAGAAATGTGCTGAATTCTGGTTAAAATTGGATAAGATACAAACCCATTAACTTGGCTGCTACTGAGGCTCCCACTATTATGGAAATATTTGGGGCTATGAAGGACATTCTAGATTCCACATACTCAAATATCTTCAGCTTGTAGATGTTCAAGTCAATAGCCTAAAAATATATAAAAGTAAGTAAAAATAGTGTATCTTTCAATAAGGGCTGTTCCAGCAAAAATTCCCATGGGAGGGGGGGGGGGGAGAGAGGAGGTAGAAAAGTCATCCATATTTGGGTAACACCAACAGAATTTTCTTTCTTTCATATGCACCATCTGAAGAAGAGTTCCTTGAAGGGACTGTCTCTCTACTGTCCAAAAGAATTTCCAGGAATTCAAGATAAGACCATTTTTTCTTTTTAACTGATGAGTGTTGAAACCATCTCTGATATTCTCGAGTGATAAGATTTTCAAATCAGCCACTGTGGCAGCCATATTGGATGTAAGATCAGCACCATTTTCATTTAAGATAAATCAGACACCAATGTAAGATGAGGTGAAAACCCCATGCTAATATAACCTGCCATTCAGGAGCATTAGTGAATTAGTGACAAGATTTTCAATATGTTCATTGTGGCAGTTATATCTGAGGTAAGATTGTTATCATTTTCATTCAGGACCAACTAGGTATCATAATTAGTCTTCTCAGGGTTAGAAGTTAAATTAGCTTTTAAAATTTGAGGGTTTTTTTTTTAAATAGTTTTTTTCAAGGTTTTAAAATTTTTTTGAGGTTCAAGACACAAAGCAGTTACAAGATTATCTCCATGGTGAACAAAACATTTATTAAAAATATGAATATCCCCATAAAGAGAAAATGGACTTTGTTACAGAGTGTTGAAGAGACCATTCCATGAGGACTGTTTTGCCAGACCTAGACACTGTCCGCTAATATGTTCTTTTTCCCCCGGAATGTGGTGCTTTACAAGGAATGTGGCTGGCTTGGAGGGTTATCCCTTTTGAAGCATCCAGCAAAAAAGGTTCCACCTCCATGCAAAGAGAAGTGGCATATGAGTCTCTTTGATGTCGGACATACACTACAATAGACATGTTGTCGTCGGAGACCATTACACAACGGCCCCTTACTCTGTCGACGCACCCTAAAACACTTCTGATAAAAGAATCTTAATCCAAACAAAGGTTGCAGCAAACGGATTTCGAACTGTGCAAAGATTGAAGCAAACACAATGCTAATGCTGTTGATGATCCGACAATGATATGCCGTTATGGGTCTATGAAATGAATGATAGAATAAAATGATCGGATGTATTTAATTTGCATAATTTGTGCACTTTCTCGACCGCTAGGCTAGCCTAACAAAAAAACTTGTGCAACAAAGCATTTTTTTGTGGGGTTAGGTTAGAGCCCGGCTGTTCATCATTTGAAAAAAAAAATTAAAATTTTTTTTTGTTTAGGTTACCTTCAGGTTTTTTTTGCTTTTTTTAGGTTTCTAAGGTCAAAATGAAATTTTTAGGGTTTTTGAGGCTTTTGAGGTCTGCTGCGGACCCTGTCTTCTGGTGAAAACCTCATATATATGACTTTCCATTTAGAAGGCGAAGCAATAGCAGGATTTTCAAGATGGTTGCCATGGTGGTTATACTAGATGTCAAATTAGTACCATTTGCATTTAGTACCAACTAGACATCGTGTCTTCTGGTGAAAACCTAATGTTTATATAACTTTCCATCTAGGAGGAGTAGCAATAAGATTTTAAGAAGGCCACTGCGGCAGTCATAATGGAAGTCAGATCAAAACAATTTTTTTAAAAGACCAACCAGACACCATAAGAAGTCATCAGGTGAAAACCCCATGCTGATATAACTTCCCATTCAGGAGAAGTAGCAATAGCGAGGTTTTCAAGATGGCTGCCATGGTGGCCATATTTGCACCATTTCCATTTAGGACCAACTAGACATCATAAGAAATCTAATGGTGAAAAAACCCATGTTGATATCACCATCCATTCAGGTGGAGCAGCGATAACAAGAGTTTTGAGATGGCCACTGTGGTGGCCATGTTGGATGTCTGGGTGGCACCATTTTCATTTAAGAACAACTAGACAATCATAAGAATTCTTCTGGTGAAAATCCCATGCCAATATGACTTATGTTCAGGAGGTGTAACTATAACAAGATTTTGAAGATGGCTGTTGTGGTGGCCATATTGGACATTAGATTGGCACCATTTTCATTTAGGACCAAGTAGACATCATGAAAAGTCTTTTGTGAAAACCCCAGGTTGATATGACCATCCATTCAGGAGAAGTAGTGATAACAAGATTTTCAAGATGGTTGCTGCTGCAGCCATATTTAATTTCCAAATGGAACCATTTTCATTTAGGACCAACTAGACATCATAAGAAGTCGTCTGGTGAAAACCCCATGTCGATATGATTTCCATCATGATGGCCATATTGGACATCAGATTGGCACCATTTTAATTCAGCACGAAGTAGACATCATAAAAAGTCTTTTAGTAAAAACTCCATGTTGATATGACCATCCATTCAGGAGAAGTAGTGATAACAAGATTTTCTAGATGAGCAACACTATTTTCATTCAGGATCTACTAGACCCTAGGATGAACGTGTGCATGTAAAGTTTCATGGCAATCCTCCAAGCAGCTTAGGAGCAGTAGTGATAACAAACTTATGCCAATGGATGGATGGACGTTGGATGACAGACAACAAGCCATCCAATAAGCTCTTCTGGTCTATGACCAGTAGAGCTAACAATTAAAATTCTGACAACACCCACCACCACCAGAATTGTCCATAACATCTTCTGATACTGAAGATGATTGTGACATCTGCAGAAACTCTCTGTGCATGCATTCATTTTAGTGTGTATGAGGTATTAAAAGGGATACTGTACTTATAAATATTATATTAATTCACAATCTGCCTTGAAAATACCAGCACAAATTTTGCATAGCACAAGGTCAAGGCAGAGTTTTATCTTCAGGAACTGGCAAACATATGTAATAGAGTTGCGACAAGTTGATATGTTCTTAAATTTCTACGTTTCTGTCTATTAAGTTTTCAGAGCATCAAGTACTAATAAATCCATAATTTGACAATGTACTTAACCATCAGATATATGGCCAACAACTTGTTAGTGTAACAAACTGAGAGATAAATTGCCTTAATTATTGTTTACTGTATTGTACATTTATGAAAAGTAATTACCGTATGTACTTGCGTATAAGCCAATACCAACTGCAAACTGCATAGACCCAGATCTGCTATCGCATAATGTGACGGCAGGTCTGGTCTATGCAGTTTGTAAGGACTAATCAGCAGAACAAGCAACACAGACCCTGATCTGCCGGTGCTTTATGCGACGACAGATCAGGGTCTATATGTTGTATACATTTGGACCCGGATTATACGCGATTATATACAGTAAAAACTATATTTCACTCTTCTGTCTTCTTTCATGTGGCATGAAAATACAGGATATTACTATGGATGCAGCATACTAGCCAGGAAATATGGTTCCGACATCAGCACTACATTTTATTAACGACTTTAGGATGGAAGCATATTAACCGATCTATATACTAGTCCCTGTTTTGTTATCTTAATTCTTATCCCAATGTTTGGCTGGGAAATTTGTTTTCTTTATGAACTAGATCATAATAAGATTTTTTGTCAGCTGAACAAAGAGACAACAGTGATGCCTACCATAATAGTTTGCATTATTCTTTTGCAAAAGTGAACTTGAAAAATGCAGGAAAAAGTATATTACAGAGGCAAAGTTGAATTTTTCATGTGTTCTGACAATGTTGCAGCATTTTCTTCAGATGTTAGCTGTTCAATGGCTGTTGTTACCATAAGCACTTCAACATATGGTCAGTGAACAAATTTGCAAACACAGATACACTTGTATATTTTTCAGTTTATTTATATATGTGATACTATCACGATACATACTGAATCTAAGTAAATTACTGTGGCATATCATAATACAACAGGGCTGGCAATACAAATCAAAATTACTAAACAGGTTTTATAAAGTAAATGAATTCTTGTTTAAGATTCTCTTTATTATATAACACATACTAGAAAGGATAGAGAAATATCACATAGTTGTACACAACTTTATTCTGGCTGTGACGGATTACAACAATTGAAGTGCACCATCCCCTTTAAGAAATAGTCCCAGAGTTTGATGCACTTTTAAAGATAAATAAGGGTGATTGTCATCAAAGCAATGTATAAATTCCACTTTGAAACTGAAAGGAAGCTATTCTGTGAGTTTGACAAGCCAGCTGTCGTGAACATTGCAGATTCTGAGATGGATGTGGAGGAAACTGGGATGACTGCAGTTTCAATATGCTGAATTTTGGCAAGATGGGTCTGTTTAAAGACAGGGCATTATTCATTATATATGGATATGTCTTTGTGTTGCTCATTATCTGGGTGATTGTAATTAATGACTGATTGGATGTTCTTGTGACCTGTGATTTGCATGATGTGATTCACCAGAATGTTATAGTCATTCAGTTTTTGGATGAGGTGTTTTCTAGCAATGCGACAGGATAGTATTTTCCGCACAGATGAACTTAATGCCTTTGCCATATGCTTCATAACTGAGGTATGTTTATTGATTACAATAAAGTTGTTTTCTGATGCATGAACATTTATAGGAAATTTGCACAAGAGGGGACTGAGCTCTACTGGGGTGGGTGGGGGTGGCATTCTGACCCTCTGTTGTATTTTTCCTGGAACAGTTCTAAGGCTATTTGTGAAAGTGCACAACGCCAGTTGGTAAAGTTACTTAATATGTTTCCAATCATTTTCAGTCCTTAAAGTATGATATCTTATTCCACTTTCTAGAAGCACAAGACTAAACAAGAATCCCTCATTGGGACTGATGCTCTAATGGCCAAAATTAATTTTAAGAATTTTTACAAAGACTGTCCTTCATTTTAACTGCCAAATGTTGAAACCATCTGGCAGCAACATTGGATGTAAGATTGGCACCATTTTCATTAGGACTAAATCATTACAAGTCTTTTGGTGAAAATCCCATGTCAATATGACCATCCATTCAGGAGAAATAGCAATAAGGTTTTCAAGATGGCTATTGTAGCAACCATATTGTGTGTAAGATCAAAACCATTTCAATTTAAGACCAACTAAATATCATATGAAGTCTTTTGGTGATAACCCCATATCAATATGACCATCCATTCAGGAGCAGGAGTAACAAGATTTTCTAGATGGCCATCATACTGGTCATATTGGAGGTCATATCCACACCATTTCATTTAGGACCAATTAGACATCATAAGAAGTCTTTTAGTGAAAACCCCATGTCAATATGACTTTTCATTTAAAAGGAGTAGCAATAACAAGATTTTCAAAATGGCCACAATGGCAGCCATTTTGGATGTCAGATTGGCACCATTTCTGTTCAGAACCAACTAGTCATCAAAATAAATCTTTTAGTCTAAACTCCATACCAATATGACCATCCATTTAGGAGTAGCAGTGATAACAAGATTTTCAAAATGGTTGCTGTGTTGGCCATATTGGATGTCAAGGGGTACCATTTTAAGTTAGGACCAACTAGACACTGGGATGAATGTGTCTGTAAAGTTTGGTTGCAATCCTCCCAATAGTTTAGCTAACTTGTGCTAATGGATGCCAGATGCATGACCAGTAGAGCTAAAACTGAATTGAAAACTTAGAGATTACCCATGGTTAAGTGAACTTCTTAATTCCATGGAGACTGTTTTGTCAATCAATATACATGAATGCTGCCTGTAATAAATTACTTTCTTGTTTAAGCTCCTAAAGTATTTAAAATTATGAATTTTACAGCCTTTCAAGATAAATTTTAAAAAATTACCATTCAATACAGTATCACTTAATGAATTTCTAAAACTTAATGAAATATTGTAATATTAAAGATGAGGCCCAATAGGACCTGATAATGCTGACCTGGCTGATGTTACTGCAATTGATCATGTTATTAGGGGATTTTTTTTGGTAAACCCTATGGTAGCCTTGGAAATTTTGTAACTTTCAGCTAATCTATCAAGTCTGATCAAAGTTGCACTAAGGAACAGTTTGATTTGTTTGGTTTGATGTTTTACGGCTCATCAATATAAGGACAGTTATGAACTCAGTCAACAGATCAATTATTTGCTTCAACTTCACTCATTTTAAAACCATTCAATTTTTAGAAAACTCTTTTCAGTAACTTTGTTGTCTAGGCTAGACCCAATTAATTATACATTCATTTTAAATCTATTTCATGACAGGGAAAATAGTAAAGTTTTATATCAACTTAGAATAAAGATTATCACAACACATGTAAATCAAGGTTACATCGATTTTGTTCCATCTGAAATTCTGATCAGGGCCATACAATTTCAAAAGCCGAGGAAATTTTCTAATTTGGAGATTTTTTTCCAGACACATTTGCTTCAGTATAGGATTGTGAATAAAGACCTTGGACACAAGATTCTCAAAGTTGTTTTGACTGAGTCCTCTGATCCTAGCATAAGAACTGGGATCATATCTTGAACACTGAATTCTGTGATCCCAGTATAAGAACTGGGACCATATCTTGAACACTGAATTCTGTGATCCCAGTATAAGAACTGGGACCATATCTTGAACACTGAATTCTGTGATCCCAGTATAAGAACTGGGACCATATCTTGAACACTGAATTCTGTGATCCCAGTATAAGAATTGGGACCATATCTTGAAGACTGAATTCTGTGATCCCAGTATAAGAATTGGGACCATATCTTGAAGACTGAATTCTGTGATCCCAGTATAAGAACTGGGACCATATCTTGAACACTGAATTCTGTGATCCCAGTATAAGAATTGGGACCATATCTTGAACACTGAATTCTGTGATCCCAGTATAAGAACTGGGACCATATCTTGAAGACTGAATTCTGTGATCCCAGTATAAGAACTGGGACCATATCTTGAAGACTGAATTCTTTGATCCCAGTATAAGAACTGGGACCATATCTTGAACACTGAATTCTGTGATCCTAGCATAAGAATTGGGACCAATCTTGAAGACTCAATTCTCTGATCCTAGCATAAGAATTTGGGTCTTATCCTGAAGACTCAATTCTCTGATCATAGCATAAGAATTGGGACCATATCTTGAAGACTCAGTTCTCTGATCATAGCATAAGAATTGGGCCATATCTTGAAGACTGAATTCTGTGATCCTAGCATAAGAATTTGGGTCTTATCTTGAAGACTCAATTCTCTGATCATAGCATAAGAATTGAGACCATATCTTGAAGACTCAGTTCTCTGATCATAGCATAAGAATTGGGGCCATATCTTGAAGACTTTATTCTGTGATCTTAGCATAAGAATTGGGACCATATCTTGAAGACTCAATTCTCTGATCCTAGCATAAGAGTTGGGGCCTTATCTTGAAGACTCCATTACTTTTGCATTTTCTTTGTTTTTATAGATATTTTTTTAATATATATATATTATATATATATATATATATATATATATATATATATATATATATATATATATATATATATATATATATATATATATATATATATATATATATATATATATATATATATTATTTTCCAAAGAGAATTAAGGCCCTTAGGGCTGTTCCATTTAAACATACATGGTACCCAGAGAAGGCAGTTTAAAAAAAAAATATATGCCAAAATAGTCTACTAACTAGTCAATTAGTCCATATGAAAATGACACAAAATTCTAAATTGCATCTGTAGGTGACTACTCCACAATGAAAGTGCCTTCCCTGGGTCCCAAGTATGTTTTACTGGAGCAGCCCTTTGTAATATCATTCCATAAAAACAACGGTTTAAATAGAGAATAGCAATCATGTTTACAGTGATACTGTCAATTTGCTAAAGAAGTATAAAACATATATAGTTAGGCGAGTTAATTTTTGAATGGACCCTCTATATGACAGAGTCACATATGGCTTTTCTTTGCTCTAAGTGTAACATTGTTAGTTTCTTGGTCCATAAAATACTCTTGATAGCCCTGAAAATATTTCAATGGCCCAAGGAATTCAAATTTTTTTCATTGCTTCATATATGATAGTGAGCCACTGACCCATATTGCCCATCATTTTTCTGCACTAGGAAAATAGTGATTCACCACAGAATATAGTTAGGTCAAACTCTAAATAGCCAATCATAAATTACACGACTAAGTGTGCATTTAAAGGTACATACCATATCACAAGCTTCACTCACAATCTTCATTTCTTCACCTGTCAATTCTGTTCTAAAATAAGAAAATAAAAATAAACTGTTGACAAATAAGAACAGATAACTACATTGAAACTAGTCAAGATGGTACTTGAATAAACTGGAAAACTGTTTAAATTACAAGGTAATTTTGGTCCCAAATTCATGTGTGTATTAACAGAATAGTTACTCTGACATATCAGTACACTGTCAAGTCTGTTAATTTGTATCGATATATGGTCCTAATCAATACATTAAAGTCCAATTAGTACTGTTCAAACCAATTATGACATTGAGGATCAGATTGCAAGCTCTTCCATGTGTTTGCTGCAGACATGTGTACAATAAATAGCACCATGCCTGAAAGGCAATCACGTCACATGCTGGTGACACATTTAAATTGTGTCCATTCCAATGTGTACACCAGGTGTTGATTAAACACATTTAAACAGTGTCCATTCCAATGCCTACACTAGGTGTTGATTAATCATATGTAGCAACAGAGGTTTGAAAAATTTGTGGACTGCTGTTGGATATTCCATTAGAGACAGTTGTAGACAATCCCACATACATCTTAACCCTCTCCTTCATCTTACCTCGGAAAGTTAACTCCAATATATATTCATACTTTGTCTTTTACTACAGCTTTGAATTGGTTGCAATGTCATCTAGTCATGTACATCTGTTTCAAAGGAATTATCAATATGCTAAAGACTTGACACAATACTTTTTTATTTCTTAAATCGTGGCTTGAAATACAGATGTCAGCTGCACATCACTCAGATGTACATGGCCAGATGACATTGTTACCACTATGATAGTGTACGTGGACAATGACTTTGGAACAGATGTAACAGATGTACATGGACAGGTGACATTGCTACTGCGATGATAGTGTAGGTGGACAATGACTTTGGAACAGATGTTCATGGCCAGATGACACTGTTACCGCAATGATAGTGTAGGTGGACAATGACTTTGGAACAGATGTACATGGCTAGATGACATTGCTACCGTTATGATAGTGTGGGCGGACAATGATTTTGGAACAGAAGCATTTAAGTCCTAGGGGTGAAATGGTTTGCCACTGCAATCAAACTTGCTACTCTCTGTTTTGACTGTGTTTTAGTATAAAGCCGTAGTTATCAGCATACATTATAATCTGAACTGGGAATACTTCACTTTTTCTTTCCACCATCTAAAAAAATTACCTAACTGGTTGTTTTTGGATCTCTCTTTACCCATGAAATCAAAGGGTCTATTCCCAAACTTGGTTGATGCAGGAAACTAGTTAGGTTACATTGCACCCAAGTGCAGCCTCAAGGCAACTCACACCTGTTACAATGTACATCCTCAAGGCAACTCACACCTGTTACAATGTACATCCTCAAGGCAACTCACACCTGTTACAATGTACATTTTACATAAAAGATAAAGGTCAATATATATATAAGTTTTATTTATCAAGTCTAAATATGAAAGTTAATGACAATGTAAGTTTATTAAGACAATATTTTTTTAACAAATGGGTTAATAACTTCAGCTTATCATGCGGAGATAAAATTTTATCCTGTCTAAATAGGTATTTCACAATTGTTCCCCAAGTGTAGCGGCTAAGACAAGTTTCACTGTAATCATAAAAAGATGGTAAAAAATTGCCCAATCACAGGGTATCCTGCACTGAAATAGATTTTACTACGAAAATCACATGATTTTGTCTGGATAAAAAATTGATTGTCCAAAAGATAAATAAAAAAAGCAAAGTAAAGTTACATTTAATACGCATTAGCCAAGAACAATGCAAACTCAAGATAATTTTGATTGTTATCATCAAAAGTTTACTGTATTAAGAACTGAAGAATGACGCCGACTTCTTGTGAAACTGACATTGAAATTTATCTGAAAATTCTAAATCCTTTAGATCATTTAAAAAATGAATTTTCTAAACAATTAAAACATATACTGGTAAATAACAGCCCAAAATTAATGATTTTCCATGAGTTCTAACTTGAAATAGATTTTGTTAAAGTTACAACTTATAGGCACTTAACACAATAAAGCTATATTTTCATTTTTGACCTCAGAAATTTAGACCAAAAAATGAAAAGGTTTCTTTATTATCCCATATGCAAGCTATCCACAATGTTTGGTGAAGGAACTTACTCTAGAACACAAGTTATTCTGCAAAACCCATTATTCTGAGTCACAAAGACCTTAACCTTTGACTCTTTGATCCCAAAATCAATAGGCCTCTATCATATCTTAAGTACAAGCCCTCCACAAACTTTGGCCAAGGTACATGGTCTAGAACTAAAGTCATTATGCAGAAACCATTTTTCTTCTTGCACTCACAGTGACCTTGACCTTTGAACCCAAAATCAATAGGCGTCTTCAGTGCTCAAAGACAACAATTTTCAGACACAGGCCCAGTGCAAGTGACTTTATAAAAATCACAAGCCCTGACTCAAATTCCACAAGCCCTGACTCTTATTCCATGTGCCCAAAAGGGCCCTATTCACAATTATTTGTCACGCAATGTTGCAATTGTTGTATTTTAAGTAGGAAAAACAATAAACAAAAATCATATAAAATTGACTTGTGTGTTTATTCAGATCTCAAAATATTTCATGTAAATCAATGTTTTCCTCCAGTTCCTGATGTCAACCATTGCCCACTTGTCTATTAATGTCCTCCTTACTCACTGAATGAGCAGTGTTGGTGTTCATTAGCATATGAAGAGTGTCTTGCTTTATACAGTTTGTCTTGACACTTCTGATGTTGTTCATAGGTTCTGCTTAATATGTTTAACCAGTGTTGCATTACACTAGTGTAAGCATGAGAAAGGGACAACTCAATTATTATTCATTAAACTTTAACCTGAAACATCTTGAACAATGCAATAGCAATTAAACAAGACCTAAAAAAATCACAATACTAATTCAAGTGTTACTGCCAAAATAATTTTTTGTTCGGTCTTTTCTTTTTATCTCACTTCCGCCAAAGGACGGCCAATTTGTAATCAATGACTTAAAAGCCATCATGGACCACCTTTGATCCCTTTATTACCTATAACACCTCAGAAAACATCCCACATTTGGCCTAAACTCTCCATATTATAACAATTAGGTAATCAATTAACAACTTGTTGTGTACGCATTTTAGCCTTAATATGATCACTGAGCCACGCATTATTGCAACGGTTGCAATGACTGCTGGAACAGTTCCGGTCCCCAGTGGACTGGATCTGGCTGGTTTCTATAATGCGTGGATAGAACGTGTAAAAATAACATTTTTTTCTTCTCTTTTAAATTAAAAAAAACAAACAAATCTGTTAATTTTCAAAAGCGGTAGATTCAAAGGTCACATGCATCGCTTTGTACACAAAGTTTACAGCTTTCAATAGAAGTATGGTAAGTAGACGATCTTCATAAGGGTAAGCGGCATACATGTCAATAAATATTAATACTTTACTAGTCTTTCAACAACTTGAAAATAAAATTCCACATTTCGTCAGCACGCTTTAAGTTTTCTTAGGCAAACTGGATTTTTTCCCACAAGCCTGAAATGCACAATTCACTTAAAATACTGGAGGTGGCCGATTTGAAATTAGAGGGGTTCCGGGTGTCGGGTTATCAGATTTTTTAAGCACTGGTCTTTCATCCACTAACTCTGATAAAGGTACATGGCTGAGAACTGAAACTTGTGTGCGGAAACCATATTTTTTCTTTCAGTCACATGTGATCAAGACCTTCTGACCCCCCAAACTGATAGCATTCTTCCTTATCCCAAGTGCAATCCATCGACAAATTTTGGTAAATGTTGATGGTAGAGAATTCAAGGTTTTGTTAGGAAACCAATTTCTTCTTTCAGTCAGTGACCTTGACCTTTGGCCCTGAAATCGATAGGGTTCTTCCTTACCCCAAATGCAGGCATCCACAATATTTGGTAACTGCTGATGGTTGACAACTTAAATTATTGTGCAGAAACAAAATTGGTAACAGACAGATGGATGGACAGACATCTTCACAACATAATATGCTCTACCTTATGATGGGCATACATTTTTTTTTAACCAAAACCACAATGCAAAAAGGTGCCGAATGCAGAGCCAAGGCATGACATGACTTTAGGGTGGACAAGTGCAGGCAGGCATTTCATTGCACAAGATTGAGGTTAGCCAATGCTGTCAGGGCATTAGCCATCATATAATGTGTGGCCCTATTATCACCTTGGTAATGCAAGCCATGGATTCCCACACATGATTGCTACCTGCTTTTTCAGCTTGTCAAAAAATAGCAATCAAAGCCAAATCTAGGATAGAAGAAGTAGCGATCATATTTCACATTAACTTGGAGATGGCGCTTTGTTGTGCTAATGAGTGGAGGTAGAAGGAGGAGAAGGTAGTATGGAATCACAAAAATGCTGCCTTCATAACATCCTGCAAGGAAGAATGATTTAGATAGGCCCATGAAGCAGCCAGTCTCAACAGACAATGCATGAATCTCACTGCATCTTCTCACAGATGCCAAAGCAAGTAAAAAACACAGTCTTGACTGTGAGGTCCTGAAAGAAAGCCTCCCTCAGTGGTTCATAGTAGGTTTTGGTTAAGGACTATAAAACACAAGATAGTTTCCATCTGGGCATAAGAGAGCGGGAGACAGGTCTCTGCAGCTCAAAATACTTAATGAGATCAGCAAGGTGTAAATCTGAACCGATTGCTGAGCCCGAGAGAATTTAAGTGAGTTGGAAATGGCAGCTCTATAGCCCTTGCTAGTTGATACCAAACATCTTTTTTTTTTAAAAAGGAACAAAAGGAAATCTGCAACAGAAGTTACAGAGGGACAGCTAGGGTCAACATATTTCCTACTGCACCAATCACTGAAGATTCTCCACCTGGTATCATAGACCTTGGATGTCGAAGCTCTCTTGGCCTGAATGATGCAACTGGCAACCCAGTCTGAAAACTTGTTCTGGCGGATAGATTGCCTCAGATGAGCCAAGCGTAAAGGTGGAAAATGCATGAGTTGTTGTGTAGAATAGAGCCCTTGTGTTGTGACACAAGATCCATCCTGTGAGGTAGAGACCTGGTTGATCAATCAACAGGTCTAGAAGATTGTCGAACCATGATCGTTGGGGCCACAGTGGGGCTGTGAGAATGATACAAGCAGCGGAAGTTCTGACTTTTTGCATAACTTGAGGTAGCAGTTGGAATGGTGGGAAAGTGCATGTGAACAGACGATACCACTGGAAGCTGATGAATGCGTTCACTGCCCATGCTCTCTTCTCCGGGACTGGAGAGACGTAAAAGGGAAGTCTGTTGTTGAGCCTGGTCTCAAACAAGTCCACCAGAGTCTTTCCTGATAGTGAGAAAAAGGACTCTATTATGGAGCGGTTAAAAGTCCATTCAGTTAGGACTGTTTTGCCTGACCTGGGCAGACTGTCTGCTAAAATGTTCTTCTTCCCTGGAATGTGGTGAACTCGGAGGGTAATGTTCTCCGAGGTGGCCCAGCGGATGAGGTTCCAGACCTCCATGCAAAGAGAATGGGCATGTGTGCCTCCTTGACATCGGAGATATGCTACGATGGACGTGTTGTCGGAGGAGACCATGACATACTGACCCCTTATTCTGTCAATGCACCCTTGCAATGTTAGAAATACAGCTTTCATTTCTAGGTTGTTGATGTGGAGGGATGATTTGTCCAGAGAGAATGATGCCCTCCAGCTCAAAATGAGCACTCCAGTCAGGAATCTGTCCCGATTCACTGACCAGTGCAATTGGTTATGAAAATCTGGTCCTAAAGGAATCAGAGCTGATAGAGAATCTTTGTCCACCTTGTGAGGAGAAACTGTAGAAGACGCATATGGAAATGTCCTAAGGGAATCAGATCTGCAGCGGCATTCAAGGTTCCCAATAGGGATAGGTAAAGGTGAGCAGACAATGATGTTTTTACTTGTAGCGCCTCTAGAAATGCCAGTATCTGATCTATCCGATCCAGTGGAACCCAGACTACGTTCTGGTTCTTGAGGAAGTTCCTTACCATAATCCACTTAGGCTAAATGCAAACCTGGATCCAGACACTGAGTCTAATATGGAAACCTGGATCAGTATTGAACCATGACAAACCAATATCCGAAATTGACCACAACGATAAAATTTGTATATATTTTTTGCTCTTATTCCCTAAGTCCGTAATTTTAGCATAATTTCATTATGACTTATAGCAAAATCATAATGGTTGGCAGGTCTGCAATGTAACAGTTGCTGCGGGAGTTGTATGCATCACTTTGGGTGGGGGAGGGACCACAAGTGTCCCCCATTATGCTGGCTAGTGACATCTTTGCATGTAGACTGAACATATTGCAATCCTTTCCATGGACTTACTACATCATTTTTAGTCCCTGTCGCAGTAATGTGGATGAGGTGCTTTCCAGCCATTGTTCATACACACTGCATGTATTTGTTGACGAACATTTCATACACACTATGCATGTCCCGTGTGTGTCTTCCTTTGCTTCGAACTTTTTGCATTTTGTGCATTTCCTCAACATGGTCTTTTAGTTTCTGAAAAGCCTAGAATGATGAGAACTTTCGGGAAATAACAAACCAAATTTGTTTCTGTGCACAAATAAACAACCGTTATTACTAAATAAGTGAAGAAATATCCAAGGTGTGCATGAAAATAACCACCACTGTGCACTAACAATACTGTGTTGGATCATGCGGTCAGAAAATAAGTCCACAACTGCAATAAATTCACATAAATTAAATAATTTCAAAAGAAATAATGATTGCAATATATATTATATACCTTTACACTCATTACTATACCAAATATATTGATGGATGGTGTAATAGATACCTACAGACACCTAATAGTGGTAAGGGGAGGTAATGGGAAGGGTTGGGAAGAGTTTCTTCCCTTTATCTATGCGAAATTGAGACAGGAAAGACACATTTTTTTTTCTTTCCATGATTGCTGGATTTGAGAGGAAGCTGAGCATCTTTCTAATGTTAATGTGATTGGGGAATGTAGTCAAAGAAGAAATACACACATGCCACTTCATCTGGTTGTCTAGTGGACTTAGTCCTAATATGTATTCTAATTCAAGGTAATACTACCAGGCCACCATTGATCAAGCGATAGAGTTTTTAGTTTTCCATTCACTGAAATGATAGTCAATAATGGGGCACATGGTTAAAGGAAGATATTGAAAAGATGAATCAGGAAATCGAGTGATATTTAGGAATCCAAATCCAGCCCACTTACCCTTGAGTGGTTGAGGCTGTGACACTGACAACCATTATTGTGGCTGGTGTCAAAATCTCCTGAAGAATCTCATTGTTTTTGCTGTTCTCAAGTATATTATTGCCCAATTCCTGTCAAAAAAGTGAAGAAAAAACTTGTAATATACTGAGATATAACATAAAATGTTATAATATGAGAAGTGCAAAATTCATGCTGTTTGCTGCAAAAGTGCAGCAAATCCTTACACAACCATCATGAAGTGCAACAGTCTTGCACAAGTCATGAAGTGCAGCAAACTCTTATACAACAGTCATAAAGTGCACAGTAAACTCTTATACAACAGTCATGAAGTACAGCAAACTCGTATACAACTGTCATGAAGTACAGCAAACTTGTATACAACTGTCATGAAGTACAGCAAACTCTTATACAACAGTCATGAAGTACAGCAAACTCATATACAACTGTCATGAAGTACAGCAAACTCTAATACAACTGTCATGAAGTACAGTAAACTCTTATACAACCATGAAGTACAGCAAACTCTTATACAACCATCATGAAGTACAGCAAACTCTTATGCAACAGTCATGAAGTACAGCAAACTCTTATGCAACAGTCATGAAGTACAGCAAACTCTTATGCAACAGTCATGAAGTACAACAAACTCTTATACAACCGTCATGAAGTATGGCAAACTCTTATACAACCGTCATGAAGTTCAGCAAACTCTTATACAAAAGTCATGAAGTTCAGCAAACTCATATACAACCATGATGAAGTTCAGCAAACTCTTATACAACCATCATGAAGTACAGCTAAATGATGTGCTACAACTCTAATACAAATCATGATGTGTAGCAAACTTGTATACAACAATCATGATGTGCTGCAAATTCTTACACAAGTCATGATGTGTAGCAAACTTGTATACAGCAGTCATGATCATGATGTGTTGCAAATTCTTATACAGGTCATGATGTGTAGCAAATACTTATACAAGTCATGATGTGTAGCAAACTTGTATACAGCAGTCATGATGTGTAGCAAACTTTTATACAACAGTCATGATGTGTAGCAAATTCTTATACATGAGTCATGATGTGTAGCAAATTTGTATACAGCAGTCATGATCATGATGTGTTGCAAATTCTTATACAGGTCATGATGTGTAGCAAATTCTTCTACAAGAGTCATGATGTCTAGCAAACTTGTATACAGCAGTCATAATGTGTTGCAAATTCTTATACAAGTCATGATGTGTAGCAAATTCATATACAAGTCATGATGCGTAGCAAATTCTTATACAAGAGTCATGATGTGTAGCAAACTCTTATACTAGTCATGATGTGTAGCAAATTCTTATACAAGTCATGATGTGTAGCAAATTCTTATACTAGTCATGATGTGTACCAAATTCTTATACAAGTCATGATGTGTAGCAAATTCTTATACAAGTCATGATGTGCAGCAAATTCTTATACAAGTCATGATGTGCAGTTATACTAGTCATGATGTGTAAAAAACTCTTATACAAGTCATGATGTGTAACAAATTCTTATACAAGTCATGATGTGTAGCAAATTCTTATTTAACAGTCATGATGTGTAGCAATTTCTTATACAAGTCATGATGTGTAGCAAATTCTTATACAAGTCATGATGTGCAGCAAATTCTTATACAAGTCATGATGTGCAGTTATACTAGTCATGATGTGTAAAAAACTCTTATACAAGTCATGATGTGTAACAAATTCTTATACAAGTCATGATGTGTAGCAAATTCTTATTTAACAGTCATGATGTGTAGCAATTTCTTATACAAGTCATGATGTGCAGCAAACTTGTATACATGTATAAAAGTACATTTATATACTAAAATTGTCAAATGGTCACCATCTGGCAACCTGAAGAATCATAATGCTCCAACTAGTAAGCTTTCTAATTACATGTATGTAACATGTTTTGTATCACACACAGTGAGCACATGCAATTTAATTCACAGCATGACCACTTTTCAATTATGCGATGCCAATTCCTACATTAGGAGGCCATCTTAACATGTGACAAGTTTAGCTTGCAGCCTTGAAAAACAATGTTTTCTATTGATATGTATAGAACAATATCGAGAGTATTGACCAGTCAACTGATCTGCTGATGGTACACATCTGGAAAAATGCAGACATATAAAACAAATAAATAGTGGCTGTAATATGTTTACTGTCAGATGAACATATCATGAATGTAGCTGTGGCTCATGTTACATTAATAAAAACTATCATCAGAAGAAAATGAAGGTAAAGGCACTTTATCAGCAAATCTGGGCCAGATAATATGTAGAGGAAGATGGTTTACAAAAGCCCAAATAGTTAATTTCAATGGCTGACTAAAGATTGAAGCAGATGATGACTGCTGACAGTTCTGTCGTACATATCTATGTCTAACCTTATATTGTTTTTTAAATAATAATAATAACTACTTAATTTGCCCTAACTAAAAAAATCTCTCTTTCTTGTCATCTTCTACCACTGATTCCCCAATCAACTGATCTCTGTTCTCTATTTTATGGCAATGTCATTATTAGGGCTTAGCAACCTAAAATTTAAAATGGCCAATAAAATATTTAAGTAGGTTGCCCTATGGAGAACTGTAAAGCTTTAATGATGAAAAATTAATGGAAAAGAGGTCTTATTTACTTGGTTCAACAAATATTACAAAAGCATCAATGAATTTGTTTTAAAGCGGTCTTCAGGGAATGATGATGGGCTCCTATCTCCATGAGAAAGTGTGAAGAAATCCCAATATGGGCAATTTACTGCAGAAAATTTTCCCTATGGTTAATTTTTATTTCTAAAATGATTGGTCCAGGCTCTGTTCACAATCATGCCATAATGTACAGTACCTTGAGCAAACAGCATGAAGTGTGTAACATGGATTGAATAGCATGTGTTCAGTAACCTACAGATATTTAAAAAATAGTGTAGACATTTATAAACAACACAGAGAAAACTACTTATAATAAATTAAACTGTACCTTGACTGTCCTAACATACTCCATGGGAGTGGGAACAAGGGATTCCAACTCAGGAAATCTCTTGGAATATTTGTCTCTCAAGAATTTGTGAATAACATCTGAAATCACACATCAAGAGTAAAATTAGTATGATGCATTATATACAACTATTCAAACTACATAGATGACAATGTGTATAGATGGATGAATCTATGATCAACAACACATCAAATCACATGTGTTACTAAATAGCCAGATATTAAAAGTTCACTTAAAAATTCAACTGATTAGCATCCAAATCTGTTTCCTCATTTCTCTATTTTGTCCAATACAAAGCAAGTTTTTCTGTGTTTAACAAGATAAAAAGATTCCCAGCACTAACATGACTTTCAGTGGCCATGTAAACTATAATTACACAGAATAGAAGCAAATACCTTAAATCAGCGATTTCCCTGAAGATTCTCAGGCCCAATATATATGTATAGATACAGTACACATAAGATAGGAAATAAAACCCAAAAAACAACTCTACTTTGTTTTCTTTGGAGAAGTGAGAAGTGGAGCTTATTAATTCTTTTCAATACAACCATTACTGATTTCATGATGTCTACACAGCACACAATGCATATATTCCTGTCAGAGCAAAGTTTCTACTGATCATGAGCCTCCAGAATATCGTGGAAAACTGAGTAGATGAAATTAAAGATAAAGAGAATGATCAGTCTCAACTTTGTCTACACTTACTGATTTCATTGTCAATCTCTACTGTCAAGTTGTTGGCCTGTACAATCAGCTGATACTCAGGGTCTGCTTCCACTGGTCCCGACACTATAAAATTAATACCAATGATTATATGTATATTGAACTGAAAGAGAACAGAAAAATATCTATAATAATAACCATTATTTACATCTGGGACTAGTTTCAGTTTGTAATCTAGAAATCCCTTCCATTACAAATCTATGCACTGCCTGTAATTTTTCAGCCTTTTGAATCAGATTAGGGAAATGCTTTGGGCTTTTGAATCAGATGAGGGAAATGCTTTGGACTTTTGAATCAGACGAGGGAAATGCTTTGGGCTTTTGAATCAGACAAGGGAAATGCTTTGGGCTTTTGAATCAGACAAGGGAAATGCTTTGGGCTTTTGAATCAGACGAAGGAAATGCTTTGGGCTTTTGAATCAGACAAGGGAAATGCTTTGGGCTTTTGAATCAGATGAGGGAAATGCTTTTAGCTCACACTCATGCTTACATACCAACTCACACTCATTATAAAATGCAAATATCAATGAAAAATTAATTTGTTGTGAACTTACATACAGGTGACAGACACATAATAACAACACACAGCAGGAAATAAAAGATACTGGACACATGCTACAGCCAGAAGTACAACAAACTTTCTCTTTTGATTTAAGTATATAATCATAACTTGACATGAATAGCTTGATAATGCCATCATTAGACTTTGCACATAAATAAAGTATAGCTAAGCTCGATCTTTTTAATGTATTCATGTACACGGCCTAATTACAGCAGAATTAAGACTCTACTACGATCGTATGCATACATTTTTAATTTAACATATTTTCCATTAATTTTTCATTTTTAGAAGTCTTGTACTTCCATGGTTGGAAATTTGGGTGTTCCATACCACACACCTGTATGGAATTCCCACCACTGTACTTAGCCAAAACTTATGTACATTTATTACAGTTTTAGTCATCCACACACACACACACACACACACACATATATATATATATATATATATATATATATATATATATATATATATATATATATATATATATATAAATATATTGAAATAATCTTGTATCCTTAACAGAACGCCAAACCTATTAAATTGTACACCATTTACAAAATTGCACCTTGACCTGTGATTAAGGTCTATTTAGAATAGCACTTTATTGATGTACATGTACTAAATATAAATTGACAGATCTTCTAATACCATAAATCAAATACCTAATAAAGTTCCTTATCAATCAGGCCTTCATTACTGTTTCTATATATATATATATATATATATATATATATATATATATATATATATATATATATATATATATATATATGTGTGTGTATATATGTGTGTGTATATATATATATATATATATATATATATATATATATATATATATATATATATATATATATATATATATATATATATATATATATATATATAGTTATGTATGATCTTTATATACTTAACTTTTGTCCATGCTTGCAAGTTGTGACATAGGCATTCATTTCGCAATTAGACTTTTGTGACATATGTCAGGTAAGCCAGTATTTTTCCATTAAAATTACTCATATTCTGATGTGACATAGGTCATGTAGGCATGTATATTTATATACAGATTTTGGTAAACAAATTAATTCATGTTCTAGAATTCTGGTTCTAAAGATCAGTCCATAAGGAATCTATTTGAGTAATTACAGTTGTGTTGTTGAAATCAGATATAATTTGAGGAATTATTTGTTTACAATATTCACTGGAAATACTAAAGTGCTCATTTACATTTGGATTAATACATGATTTTGGGATTATGTGAACTCATTCAAATACATTCTGAATTAAATATCTCTGGTACATCAGGGCATTCAAGGCTAGTGAAATTCATTTGGAACATTCTATTATTTTGGACCTGTGATTAGGGCATTTAGGATTATTTGGAATTTAACTCACAAATTTTAAGTGTCTTTTGAATTTTCACTTTATTACTTGTTGATCTTACTTGATTTTATTGGTTTCACTTTCTTTGTGTTATATATTTTAAGACTATATATATATATATATATATATATATATATATATATATATATATATATATATATATATATATATATATATATATATATATATATTCACACACACACATACATACATTCTGTTGGAAATTGTTATGTTGCTTCTTTTTCTGAGATATTTTCATTCTTATTGATTAAATATATGAAAGGGATGCATTGGAAAGTTGGTTTAAATAAATAAAGTATTGCTCTGCAAGAGTGTATGCCTAGCATCGCAAAGCACAACCATTCTATCACTGGCAAGTACAACAAGTGGGAGTAGGGTAAGCAAAATAACATACAGGAGGTAATTCAAACATTGCAGTTGCTCCTCACCCTTTGTTGGTTGGTTTGACTATCACTTTTACACTCATATGTAGAGACAGAGAGAGAAAGAGAGAGATGGATCCATTGAGGTAAAACTGACAGGCTCATGAAATATTTGTAGACACTTATTATATTTAAAAAAACCCCCCCAAAAAACAGAACAAAACATGATATATATTACAGTAGGTGTGTGCCACCTAGTCATGGAATTTACGGCATGTACCTTTCCTCTCCTCTTTACAGGTTTTTTGCAACTCTGAATCATTGGGATTGTGTAACACTGTAGAAAAATCCCATGGAAAGTGTATACATATATACTTTTATAATGATTCAGGTTATTGTAGGTTACTTGGTGCAAGTTCAAGTTTTCATCCAGCTCAAATTCCTTGTTCTCTTTCACTTCACAAATTTCTACGTGTTTGTCCATTATGGCACAAGAGAGACATAAAATAGGGAATGCAGAAGGTATTTTATGAAATTGTATAACACGTTTTAATTCATTTAGAAATTGGGATTATCAATATATGTTTCTCATTATTTATTATTTTATTAATGATTTATAAGTGGAAATTTATCACTGATCAAGAGAGTATAAAAGCCATAGCCTACTACTGAAACAATAATCATATGTATATTCATACACTATAAAAGCCATAGCCTACTACTGAAACAATAATCATATGTATATTCATACACCATGGGCAAATGACAATTTGATATACCAACAGTATTGGTATATCAAATTGCTTTATACCAACACCTCAAAAGTCATGTTATTTTTAATGTATATACTGTATATATATGTTTTTTTTTCTTCTTCATTTTTTGGAATGTATATTCGAGCTTTAGGACAACTTTCCAAGTTCTATTTGGTTTGTTTATCGTGATTCAGAATTACCAACACAGCCTTGTACTGTTGAGATGTACTCCTTATTAAACTGGTGAGGCTCTCTTATATAGATACGAGTGGTATTCTGCCAGTCTCAGCAGTGCCAGTCTCAGCAGATACAGCCGAGCTGAAAATGGCCAGTGTACCCTTTGCACTTTGCCATCCAGTAAGGTTGTGAAATATACATCTTTAGTGTCTGGTACTTAGTGTCAGTAACACTACCACTTTGAACTCCGACATTTAGTCAACATTCTTTTAGCAAGAAACTGGCAACGATTCCTTTGGGTGCTAGTGGCAGTAGAGAGGCTGTCTTGAAATAAATGTAATTTTCATGGACAATTTGCTCAAGATATGCATAAGCAATGACTAACACCTTAGACTAAGTGATACCCTTATCAGTGTCCATACCAGGTTGACAAAATAATGGTAACTAGACAGGAAATGACATGTGTCGGCACTGTTCTCTTTGTTGGGAATTGTAAATCAACTGATCGGCACAATTAACTTGCTCTGATAGCAGAGATAGGATGATTTAATAACAACTGGGACAACAGGGTTTATTATTTTGGCATATGGATATAAGAAAGGGAAGTCCCCAGGCCATCAAGTGATAGAATTATGGGCATCCTGGAGTTGGGCATATAAAACACCAGGAAGCCCATTGTCAGAAATCCTGCTTTAAAAACTTTATGCTGATTGTACATCAAGATCTAATAGGTACTCTTGGTGCCTCTGGTGTTGGCACAGGCTGGTCTTCACAATGAAGGCAAATGGATAACCCACAAAATAACACCAATCTTGCAGAGCCAATCACTTATCCTTGCACATGCAAGAACCTGAGATCAAACTTGGGATTGCAAGAGTGCAAAGCCAATGTGTTATCACTGCATTATCCAGGATCTATATCTGCATATATTTTTTAAAAAACTTTCCAGATAAACTGGAACTTCTTTCCATCATACCCTCTATTTCTTTGCTCGACTTACCTCCTTCTTTTCGAGGTTTATTTGCATATTTTTCTACCTCCTTCAAGACATCATCAAGCTATAGAGAACATGAGAAAATTCATTACAAAACTTAAAGTTATGTAGCTACAAAGTCAACAACTACTGAAAAATAATCAAAGAGTTTGGTTATTACTGATGGAGTCCAAAGCTTACTGTAGTCATTCCAGTTGTGTGGCATTTTTTACTGATTGTTTTAACCGAATGTTTTTCAGAACTGTCTTACAAAAACATTGTCTCTTTTTTTATTAATCTTCTTAGAATGACCAATTGTTATTAAATTACTATCCAGATTATCACAGATCCAAGAAGATCTATTTAATGGACTATGTAAGGTGAGCATGAAACTTTATAAGACTGTTTGTAATACAATAATGCAATTTCAACAGCAGATTCAATGACTTTTCTTGGGTAATTGGAACCAGGGCCCATCAATTTTGGTCTATTATCTGATCAATTGGGAATGAAGTTTTCTGGAGCACATTGCCAAAATTGGGAATTCTGCACGATTTTTGAAATATTTTATAATGGGATTAGGGCCCAATTTTAACTTCCCAAGGACCCATAACAAAATCACCTAGACTATAATAAATTACAAGGCATCTGAACAGCTTCTTCTCATAGAATGTTCAAATACACATGCCATTTGTAAAATGTAATTACTATGAAAAACCATAAGTCATCATTTTTCCAACAAAGACTATTAAAAAAATATATGTTAAATGATTTAATCATTTTAATAAGCTGATTAAGAAGAACCCAGTTTATAATGGATTATGATTGTAATACAATTTTGAACAAGGTAGAATTTCTATAGTTGACATACCTCCTGGCTGTCTCTCAATTTAGCAACATTTCGAACAGAATCTTGCTGCTCGTATACTTCAGCAATGACATCGTCCACCTCATCTACGTCCAACTGAGCCTCGCTTTCATTCTGATTTAAGTCATCTCCTGCCTCTTCATAGTCAGCAAGAAGCTCGTCTGCTAACGACATGCTTCTGTTTCCTGTCGGTTAATGCTACATGGAAAAAAGGACAAACTGATGTTCATGTATTAAGTTTAATGTAGATTCTCATTTGATTATTTGTTTGCTCCATAAATATTTATGTTTCTCATGGAGTCTTAAGAATCATACTATCTGAAGCAACAGTAAAAACAGCTTAGGTCTTGAGCACTGGACCATGTTCGGACTAGAAAAAGTAAGAGAAAAACTTCCTTATTATGAAATGCCCCAATGCCTTCTGTCATTGAGCCAAATATCTAGCCTCTAACAAATAATTACTTTTCTCTCTGTCCAAATAATTTGTGTACTCATGAAAATAATAAATTTTCCTGAATATTGTCTGGAAAATTAATATCTTTATTGGCATGATTTTGTGTATTGATAAGCCTGGCAAGTACAACATCTAGGAAGGTAAGCTAGGATGCATTATACATTTGCTTGCCAATAAAGAACACTTGCATGATAATGTTTCAATGTTCCTTACAAATAAAGAATCCTGGTTGTATTTCTGGTTTTTGTTTTTTTCCTTTTATTTGTAAAACCATGACAATCTGTTCATCATATACATGTACTACCATTGGAGGTAAGTCTTGGTGGAAACTTTGTCTACAAACATGACCCACTTCTAACGTCGATATTGTTTCATAATGTAAAGACTGTCTTTGACACAGAAATAATATACATTTATTCATATTATCTTGCCTCTTAAAATCTGAAAGACAATCCATACTTTCTTTAAAAAATGCTTGAAGCAATCTTGACACTAAAACTCCAAATATGGCAATCATTGCCCTAAATATGTAATGGAGCTAAATGGCTTAGACTAGTTGAGGAATTTAATTCTGGAATACTATTATTTCAACTCCAAATTATAGTTATGAAGATCAAAACTGATTACATCCAAATTGAGGTTACCAAGATGAAATATGCCATTTAATAAAACTGAGACTACAAGAACTTGTGAAACTTGGGTGTCGGAGATGTTAACCGCTTTATCAGAAGTAACTGCAAACCCAGTTTAGTTTATTGGCAAAGGGAAAACAAAAATAATAAAACAATTTATCTCACATAAGTTGATCCACTTTAGTGAGAATGGGAATTGATGTGCATGACTGCTTGATCGTCTCCCTTTGTATCTTCTAAAATGGTAAATATAAAAGAAGCCTTCAATCACAACAGCTTGATGTACTGCTGATGACCATTAATTTTATAGTTATCACCATTAGTTTTATAGCATTCAAAGTGATTCATTAATAAAGAATTCCATCAACTGGCTCAAGATAAAAGGTTGTTTTTCCTTTATCATTACCTTTAACAAGCTGGCAGCTTGCTTTGTTTAGGGAATTGCTTGATCACAAGTTTTGTGGAGCATGTCAGCTGACTATTAACTACACCTTAAGTCATCCCACATGATAATTAGGGTAATCAAAGTGCTTCATAAATAGTTTCTCGACTACTCAATCACCAGTTTTTGAGTACAGGTAAAACATTTTTAGTTTATGCTCCAACTTGAATTTGTTATTTGTTAATTTTTTTTGTTGGCTTTAGGAAAAGTTGAATGGTGTCCAGAATTTTTTGGGTACTATTTAAAATGATTACAAATTCTGAAAATATAGCAAAAATCATTTGGGCTTGGAAAATGTGCGTTCCCAGTGATCCAATGATGTTAGTTTGCAATGCCCTCTGTGGAAGCGAGAATAGTCGCATAACCAATATATTTCAAGCACAATATCGGCTTCAGCAACAAGCTCAGTCTCCCAATACATCAAAAACTTGGGTGTGATAATGAAATCTTATGCACATGCGAACATCATGTACTACTGTCGCCATGAAGACTGAATGAGTAGCAGTATGCTAGTTCTGACTTTCTGCGCTGGCCGAAGATTCAGATTCTTTGTGACAAAAGTTTGTTGAATGGCTATTTCAAATAATGAAACAAATCCAAACTTTAATGAAGAGTTTGACATGTACAAAAATGACAAAATTAGGAGAGAAAGAGAGCATTAGTACCTGATGTCACATATGACTTAAGATTTACTTTGCTGTGTTAGGTATGTCATGAAAGCAATTCTGACTATTGACAATCCATGGTATATGAAGGTGTTCCAGTGGTTATACATATAAAACATTAATTGGAATAATCCACAACAGAAGAAGTGATGATGTTGGGGAAGAAAATGACAGCATTTAAAGCAATCATGAATTTTATTTGAAATATTCCTTTGAAATTGTTTCAAAAATTGTACGGAAAACACAAAGGCAAGATGATCATAGTTATAATAAGTGTACTATAATTTAAATGTTCAGAGAGCTCACACTTCTGAAGTAACACTGCATGTCAACTGGTGTAACTGAACTGACAACATGGTAGATGTAGATTGCAAACTCCAAATTGTCCCTTGCCATTTGTAAATATATAGTTGTTACTCAAAATAATACAATTTTAAAATCAAATGTATGAATTTATTTTGAAGATTCCCTGTTAATCTATAATAAAAGTACAATGCCTGCATACTGCATTATTGTGAGAATAATCAGTGGGCTGAGGGAGGCAATCTAATTAGATGACAATGTTGGTTGGTTGGTTTTTAAAGGTACTTCTGCATCACTTTATGTGGCTACATCATGCTGAGGAAATGGTAGCTAAGTGCCTCTCCTAAGGACACACCGAGTCAGTCAACCTGTAATGAGAGCCCACCTGTCTTGAGAGACCATAATTTTTTGGCAGAAGGGGTGGTCTTTCAAGAGAGGATCTACTGCACCTTGAAATTTGTCTCATGTTCCAGTCAGACATTTCTCCATCATGGCACAGGAATCTGACATTCTCTCCTCAAAATGGGCCTAGAATTAAAAATTACTTACCTAAATGCCAAGGGGTTCATGTATTTATTGGTGACAATTTCTAAGCCCATAAAAACAAAGATATGGTAGAACATCCGATTCTTGTGACCACAGAGTCACAACATGTAAAACATGTGGCATTTTGTGAGGTCAGTCATTTGCAATACTCAGTGTCTCATATAATGTATTCCTGGCCTTTAAGACTCTTGACCATCACATTTGTGTGCAAAAGTCAAACAACTGATAACTAGGAACACAGCCGATAACCATATATACTCGTGTATAAGCTAGGTCCAAATGCAAACAACACAGACCCTGATCTACCGTCACATAATGCACCAGCAGATCATAGTCTATGTTGTTTGTTCTACTGATTAGTCCTTACAAACTGCATAAAACCAGATCTGCCGACGCATTATGTGACAGTAGATCTGGGTCTACGCAGTTTGCAGTTGGTATCGGATTATATGTGAGTATAGATGGTCAGGGCTGAGCAAATTTTTTTTTCATTCACTAGTCCCGGACTAGCGACTTGGAAAAGTTTACTTGCCCGACTTCAAAAATGAATAGTCCGGGACGTCGGGCTATGGGATTTGCTCAGCCCTGAAGATGATTAAGAAGAACCTGCAAGTCTTCCCTCCCATATTTCAACAGAGCTGCCCTCTCATGAGGAAAGTGCCTGTAGTCAAATGTTCTAAAACATCTCAAAGGTTCTGCTTATGTCTCTTTGGAGAAATAGCTACTGCACATTCAGTAGCAGTCTTACGTTTTATCCCTCCACTTTCACAAAAATTTTCCTTCTCCGAATCGGGCTTATTACCTTCCTTGCGAAAATAATTTAGCAAACTCATTTTATCCACAGAGTAACTATCAGCTTGCTTGACAACTACTTCTAAAGTGATCATAACATACATTTTCTCTTTTAAATACGAACAGAGACAGCTCATTAATTAGCGTAATTGTTTCGCTTCAAACGCAATATCGCATGTGGAGTTAATCATCTGTATAATCAATTAAAAATTAAAGAATCATTACTGTCATTTAATCAGTTCATAAAGGAAACCAACACTGACGTCGGTAAAGTACCTTTCATTAACTTAATTACACTGACTCGCTGGATTAAAATCATAGTGAGCCGCTCGTGAGGATCTGGCTTGAGTAAACACAATGCAACAAAGTCGCTTAAAACACTGCTAATTGATCATACTGGCTTTCTTTTGTTTGACATGTTTTGATTTTCCGATAATTTGTTCGCTTAGCTCAATATGCAGTCAAGCGGTAACAGAACCTGCGCATATGCGAAAATTATCACTGACCACATGTATGTGTTATACAGAATGTAAATGTATACATGAAGAGGGGTAGAATCAAGTATTCAGTACGCCCGGAGGGCATGATTGGCCAAATAAAGGTAGATATAGTGATTAAAGCACGAAAATAAGGACTTGCCCGACTTTTTTAAAAAGCACTTGTCCCGGACTAGCGACTTGGAAAATTTTACTTGCCCGACTTCAAAAATAAATAGTCCGGGAGGTCGGGCTATGGGATTTGCTCAGCCCTGATGGTATATCCTGTGATGTGACCAGTTATAAATTTCATAAATGTTACAGTTTCTTCTTATCACTAGATGGACCTGATTGTATCCATTTCTTTTGTATGGTTTTGTTTTGTTGTTTGTTTGTTGTTTTCACTAGTCTGATGGACTTGCTACAAACAGAATTCCACTAGTTCCCCAACATTTTTACTAGCATTAGGCAACCAGACTAGTATAAATGTCAAACCGTGCAAGTTACACTTCTGCAAAGAGACACAATTTTGTCTGGTGTGCCATCACTATTAGACTAATGGAACTATCAGTAGTTCCATGAACTTTCAACTCTGCTCCAACTCCACAATGTTCACTTGTGTGAATTGATTAGCAGAATGGTTTGCCAGCAAAAATTAAAGCTGAAGCAGGTGTTACACTATGGATTTGTTTTAGCCTTGTTCCACCAAAATATGTGGACCCATTAAACTTCTATTTCAAGGAAAATGGGTGGGTCCATTTCCAGATTGTATGGGTATTTGCAAATTCTTACATTTTGTGATTTTGGTTTGACAGGCTAAAAGTCACGTTACTTTGATCATCTGAAGCAGACATTTCAGGTTCAACTGACAGTGATGCTTCAGCCTTCCAAAATGAAAGATTAACATTGATAGCTTTCACTGTAAACAAGTTTTCTGCCCTTTCCCAAGATTTGTATTCATTTTGCTTGTAATGCACAATGTCCAGTGTACCTTGGTGTTTGTTTCAGCTGATCAAACTGAAAACGAATGATGGATACTCTTCTGCTGTGTAGCTTATAAATGCATTTTTCACTGCTAATGCAAGCTTCTAGATAACTGATTGGATTTCAGTTTTCTTTGTGAATTGTTAAAAAGGGGATTGCATTCAGGTGTGAACTTGTCTGACTGAAATTCAGCCAATGTCCATATAAACAATTAATTATGTAATTTATCATGGACAGTCAACGGGCACAAAAAGGTAGGACCACTAAAACTAGAAACTGGTCATTTAAAATTAGTAAAGAGCACTCATTAACCGTATTAAGGATGAAACCAAGAACTTTATAATGAATGCATCTCCAAGCAAAAACAGTACAAGCACTTAGAAGATATTATATAAGAATCACATTCAGTGAGTCAATGACTTTTGTGTTTATGATACAAAATGAAAGGTTTATATATTTTATTTTTGTATTACTATCATGAAACAATAAGAATTCTTGACCAATAGCTATGGTCTTCACTTTGGCATGTACTGAGATATATTCTTTACTGGACATGAGAACATCAAATGGCTTCTGAACTTGTTTTAAAATGCTTGTGGTGCTTTGTTACAGTGACCAACTTAATAAAGGGCAATCGCTAACTATACTTTTTAAGGATCATGTGCTGTAAAGGCCACTGTCCAATTGTTAATGAACAGCAGTAGATATTGTAATGACGAGGTTATACACATCAATTGTTACATTTTCACATGGAGAAATATAAGAAAAGAAGGGCAGATTAAAGTAAGAGAGATGATTCACAATCAACAAAACAATTACCGTATATACTTGCATGTAATCCGATACCAACTGCAAACTGCATAGACCCAGATCTGCTGTCGCATAATGCGCCGGTAGATCTGGGTCTATGAAGTTTGTAACTACTAATCAGTAGAAGAAACAACATAGACCCTGATCTGCTTGCGCATTATGCAACGGCAGATCAGGGTCTATGTTGTTTGCATTTGGACTCGGATTATACACGAGTATATATGGTACCCTTTCTGGCCTTCTGCATGATTAAAATTTGGTCGTTATTTTTCTTTTTCTTTCTAAATCTAATGTTTCATTATTTTGATGCCTGTTAAAACTTACCTAAAATTAACATGTATTTATGTTTTGCATACGAGATTATATCAAACATATACATAGCAAACAATACACTGGCTGTTAAACATACCTAAATCGTATATCAGTAGTTTTTCAAAACTGTCTGAAACTTTAAATTCTCCTCTCAATTCAAATGATGGTTCTTTTATTTCTTCATCTCCTATTTCATTATTTGATGCCTCAGTTAAAAACTAACTTAAAGCTAACGAACATTTGTTTTTCAAGTAAGATTATATCAATCATATACTTTGCAAACAATATATTGGTTGTTTGATATATCTAAATGGTACATCAGTATTTTTTTCAAACCATTTGAACTGTGTACTTCCCTTCTTGATTCAAGTGGTAATTCCTTTATTTCCTAATTTCCTGCTTCATTATTCGCAGCCTCAATTAAAAAATTACCTAAAGTTAATCACCATTTATAACATATATTTAGCAAACAATGCACCTGACGTATATAAATCATATGTCAGTATATTTTCCAAGCTGTTTGAAATGTGAACTTCTCGTTTTGATTCAAATATAACAGATCAAATATAGGATTTAAAAAAACTACAAAGATAAAAAAAATATAAATAAATAAATTAAGATTCTTGTTTGTTAAGTATTTTACGATATTTTCAATCTTCTTTGCAAACATAAATCTTCTCAGTATAACTTTTTGTTCGAAAATTTAAAGGAATTGATGAAAATACAAAGTTCCATGCACACAAAAATATGAGACATTTAATTAATTATGATTTGTATGGACAGATTGTGTACAAAAAGTTACAAGAATTATGGCATTATATGCTGTATCGAAAATAGGAAACTCCAAATTTACTGGCTGATAAATTCATCTGCAAGTTTCATTTTCAGACTGATGTTTGATGTACTTTCTATAATGGTGTTCAATTACATAGTTCAAACATCCTTTAAGACATCTGTCATATCTTTTGGAATTAAAATAAACTTGAACTTGGACACTATTCTTTCAGAATGTAAATAGGTGATTTTAGCTAAAATAACTGAAGTGCATTTTCTCTGGACTCCCCATTCTGTGTTTTTTATGTGTCCACATGGAATATGTGTATTTCTACATCAATTTCAGTGTTACTGGAGAATCCTGAGAGTCTCTGAGATGCGCTTAATGCTATCCCTATGAAGACTGACATAATACTGGAAATAAAGAATAAATAAATGCTTTTATGGGTAGGTTTAATTGGAAGTTGTTTATTCTTAACATTTTTTACCACTCCATGGAACAAGCAACTACCAAGCGAAAAATGGTTTGGCTACTGGATTATTTTTTAAAATAATTTTTTGGCAAATTAATTTTTCACATGATATTAACTTTTTACACAACGCATCTAAAAAAAATATTAAAAAAATTAAGTCAACAGGTAATTTGCCACATGACTGTCTCCTGGCTTGAAATTAACGCTAATCTGCTATCATGCAGTTAGTGATTTTGCCGACGGATCAAACCAAGCCATCAATAATACGTTGAAGCAATGAAAATTATCGCCCGTCGCAATAGTAATATTTAAGAAGTGTTCGTGGGTTTAAATTTTGTTAAATAGATAACTGATTTGTTTATTGTGTTAATTGAGTACCTACCAACATCCTACACATGACAACGTACAATAAATGCTTGTAGCACAAATGGATAGGTGTTAAACCACTCATCCACTCATCAAGAAAATTATTGTGATTATTGTCAAAACAGTCTTTGTGCATGTGGAACCAGCCTGGTGTACTGACCTCAGGCACTGATTTCATTACTGATGATAACAAAAGGTACAGGGTTTCAGGCTAGTTCTGACCTATTGAAAAAAGTCACGTTCGCCGACTCAACGAATAATCCAAAATTATACAGAATAATATTTATATCATTGTTCATAAACATTCAGTGCATTGTGTGTTGACAACTGTAAACATATGGAAGTATTTTTCAAGGTGTGAAGACCCACAGAAGAGGTAGAAATTAGATGATGATAAGAGACAGCAAGATTGCAAATATGATCAAGAGAAGAGACTAAGAAAGTACCAGAAATGCTGGGAAAATGAACACAAATGGCTGAACTATGACCCAGGAGAGGCAGTGATGTTGTGCACTTTCTGCACTGAGTATCCAGAGAAATACGAAAGTGCACAGAGTACTTCATTCGTGAGTCTTGTTGGTGAAATACAGTTGTTATTGTTTTGAGTAATTGTTAATGAATAATAAATGCTGAATTAGAAACTGAACTGGCTTCTGTTTGATTTTAGCAGGATCAGTGAAAATTAGACAGAATCAGTACATGTAAATATTTAATTTCAAGCCCTGCTGTCTTGCTGCTATATTCCTTTGTGAGATTGTCATGACCACCATTTTTTGGCCACATTGCTTAATGAGATCAATTGGAATTAAGGTTAACTCAATTCCATAGTTTTTAACTTAGCACTTCTTGTGCCAACTTATTCATTTTTATTGAACCATTGATGTTATTCTTATTGTTATTACTATTTAGAGCTTTTGCCCTGATCAATGAAAAGACAATCTTATACAGCACTCTATGATAGCAAAACAAAGTTTAATCACTGCAGATTTGTTGTTTCTCCATGAAAAGATGGTTTTATATGCATACTTGTCCCTAGAGAATGGTACGAGAATTCTGATTATCGACTAATGGCACAAGCATTGAGAATACATGCCATTATCTGGCACCAGATATGGCCTATTATTAAAAACATGTCATGTTAACACTTAGATCCATAACACATGTCCAATTCTCAACTGACTGACCTGAATCACATTCACTAGTAATGCAGGGATTTAAAAATTTTATAGAAATCAGCTTGCCCCAAACATAATATCCCAACACGAGTGAAAAAATAAGATAAAATAAAATATGGGATATTTTAAGGAAATCGCATTCTATTTATTTTAACTTTTGTTTTCTTTCTTTCTTTGTTGGCACCTTAAAACCATGTCAATAATTAAAGTTATCCAAAAATATATATGTAAATAATACATGAAGACATATATGTAGAAGAAAAAGGGTTAGAATGCAGATATAGATAAAAGAGCAAAAACATACATGTGCATGTACATAGGTAAATGGATAGGTAGAAAAGGGTTTGGAAATAGCTATATTTTTGAGACAGAAAAAAAGATCTTTAGGTAAAAGACCTTGAACTGACAAATTAAACAACCAATAACAATAGTCTAGCCAGGGATATTCATTAATCCAAGATGATTTGAACTTTGTTCCATGTTTTGTAGCATCATGCTGGTTATTCTTCTTTAAAAATGGTTTATTAGAGCTATAAACTTCATCAAGTTTCCTTTTTTTTCCTAGACAAGGTAGCAGACTCACCTCATGAACTACTTCAACAATAATGAAAGCTTAACTATTTGTAATGATTTATTTTTACTCACAGCTGAAGGATTTGTGAACACTTATTTTATCCATTTACTTAACAATTAACACCTAGTCACCTTGAGATCGGCAACATGCATCAAAATATTTGACAAACCAACTTTTAAGATTGAGAACTCTTCTTTTTATCCATTTAATTGTTTGCCAAGCATTCTGTATGTATTGGACTTCTGTAATTATCATGTGAACAACAGATCATAAACATCGCTTGTGGGTGCTACATTTTTGGTACATCAATCACACTTTGAACGAAACCCTCATGGTAGTTAATCATTAGAGATGAGTGCCTTTTATTTCCAAACACACCTGTCAAAGAAATCTCATGATTTATATTATTAACAGTCAACACCTACTCACCTTAAAATCAGCGACACACATCAAAACAATCTTTGAAAAGCTGATTGTTTAGAGTCGGCAAGCTCACAAACTGCCAATTTTTTTTGTTTGGGTTTTAACTGCCCTTTTAACACATTATTGGCATTACCATGCAGAGGAAATGCCTTTTCCAATAACACACCGAGGCAGCCGACCCAGACTGACAAGAGTGGGTATCAAACCCATGACCCTTGGATTATGAGTCTGATGCTCTACCACCTAAGTAGTGTGAATCAACAAATAACATATCTGAAGATGGCATCATAGTGGGGTTCCTTGTATGGTTTTGTATATCTTCATTTCATTAGTCAATGACTTGGAATTTACCAATAGACTATCTGCAGTGCGACCAGTCAATGCATTAGGGACAAGCCCAAAATATTCAGAATGATGTAAAATCAGCTAAATATAACATATACCCATCAATACCATTACTGGTTTGGCAGCCAATTTATAATTGGATTATGGATTCTCATAATTATGATATGGTGTGCAAACAATTAGAGGCTAGTCCTTGAATTAGTGGTTTTCTGAAGAGAACATTTTTTGATAATTCAATTTTACTTTAACAGTCCAGAATGTTATTTTCAATAGACAGCCATAACATAAGCAAAGAAATATCGTCTTCTAACATATCAATCACAGTAGTCGAGTGGAATTATGCAGACCTTTTACTCAAAGGATCCAGGATCGTTTTCCACTGTAAGTTGTTTTTTTTTAATTTTAGTGTATGTGTTGTTATCTTGAATTAAGAAAGAATTATGTTACTCAGATTTACAGTGCAGATATACACAAAACACTGCAGAACATAAACCGTAAACAGCTGACATTACCTAAGAAATCTGTTACTTTCAAACGCTTAATACACTTTAGCTAGCCAATTCATTGGAGCATAAAATAAGACAAAAATTTGTTTGTTCTGAGAGAATAATGGAAAAAGTACATTAAATGGGTGACAATACTGGAGTTTTTCACCCACGAGATTCACTCAATATTTATTAAAAAATTTCTATTTCTGCCGGAGGTGAAGGAGCATATCATTATACAAGTTTTAACAACAATGACCTGCAAATATGCAATTAAAGGTAATCAATCGCAAACATGAGTATATTTTGCAGATCAGGCACGTGGTGGCCGTACGAATAGCTTTTCGTAAATTATATGTAAATCATATACATGGTGACTGTGCAAATAGTCTTTCCAGTTGAGGAACACAGTGACCATGTGAATAGTCTTTGCAGTTCAGGCCATGCCAATAGCCATGGCCAAAAATGCGTAACAACTGCTATATCATTGATTCTCCTAACTTCATGCCCATCCTTGAATCATGCACCATGTTTCTCGCGACCTCACACGCTTGTTTTGAGATCCTGACATCATCAACTGGGTCACTAGCATTCATTTAAAATGACAGTAAGTGCTGATTAATATTCAATGAAATGAAATTTAAATACATACTACAATTCAAATTGAAAAAAACACAACGAAAATGGCCAATTTTACTAATGCCATATTTGCCTCAAGTTTGTGGCCCTGGCATGAGTGTTAGCTGTTCAAGCCAGGGCCACTGTTCACATGTTGGTTTTCTTGCCCTTTATATTAGTAGGAAATCCATGACAGAGATTTCTCAGAGGACAAAGGCAATGTAAAAATGTCGCTTCTATAACATGCACTTCTTATATCATGTTAAAAAAAATAAATCAAATGGAAGAGTATGCAGTATGAAATTCTTTATTGGATTATATTGTAATATGGGGGGAAAAAATCTTAGTTGTGACATAGCCTAAAGAAAAAAAATCTTTAAAACTTTAGCATATCTTTAAATACGATAATTATATTGAAATAGCTTGAAAAAAAATAATAAAAAAATGCATCCTATCTTTTTATATTTTTTAAAAACTTTTGGCATCATTTTTTATATGTTTTATTGCAGTCAATATCCATACGAAAGCAATGAAATATATTACAAATGCAATTAATGAAAATACCAAGACATTCTAAACGATCTATTTCCACGCTTTGGCCTAATTATCCCATTCCAATCTTACGTCACGTGGCCTTTATTTCAAGGGGACGAACTATGGACGACCTTCCGGAAATAGACAAATTTTGACACGCTCAGAAGAACGGTAGCTTCCAAAGGATTTAGAGAGTTTATAAACATTTTTCAATTATGAATAAATTAAGTAGATATAGTTGAACACATTCTATGGTAATTTTAATAGTTTCTCAAAATATTATAATGCAAGCGTTACAATTCACGTTAAGGGTACAAACACCATGGCGAATCGACGATACTTTTAATGAATAAAAAAAAATACAGAAAATCTATTTTATGTGCAATTTTGTTAAAAAATATAGCATTTTAAAAACAGCTAAATTATATTTATCAATGTGCTATATCTGTTTCAGATATCTCTACAAATACAAATATCTAGGTATGGTACAACTTTTGGACACAAAAATTGGTAAATGCAATAACAGTATTATGTTCACTTTTAGAAGAAAAAAAATGTTATAAAAAATACACATTCTTACATATTTTAATAAAATAAGCATGTTTATGCTTCTATGTAAATAGCATTACATGTGTGCAAATTTTCTTTCAGTTATTTTTTAAATAAAATAATTATTGGTTCATGCTAACCTGAGCAAGTGCGGTGTAGAATGCGTGTCTTTACAGCGAGTAAGGCTTAATTACACCTTTCAATAGCTAGCATGCCCTTGTCAGCTTAAAATCAAATGTTTCATAATCATACTTACAAGCCCTATATTTTGAATTACTCTGGCTTGTGTTATGTTGACATCTAACTAAATAAATCACGTAGAACTTTTGTGGTTAAAGGACACACTATTACTGTCGCCTGGCTGTGCAGCAAACGTTGTTTTCACGATTCTCATAGACGAGTTTTTACTTCCGCACCGTTTAGGACAATGAGGGTATAAAACTGAAAATTGGAGCTAAGAGCCGTTCTGGAATTCGCCAAAGTTCAATTTCCAAAATGCACAATATCAGGTAATTGGAATTAAGTTAAGAGACTCAATACGCTAAATATTTTTTAAAAAAAATAATGTATTATTGTTTTAAAATGAAGTGATGAAAGAAATATAACTGCTTGAGCCCATGCAATACCTACGGCGCCTGCCTGCATACTTTGTTTGTTGCGTCAATAACGGTACATTAATACATGAAAGGCTATATAGTGTCGAGGCAATGAGAGTAAAATGCCTTACCCAAAGACACACCACAGCAACCGAACCAGGTAGACCAACAAGTTGTTCTCCACCGCCAGTCAAAAAAATAAAAAAAAAGGTGGAGAACAACTTGTTGGTCTACCGAACCAGGCTGATCTTGGTAGGATTCGAAACCGCCACCACTGGCATGCGAGTCCAGCACGCTAACCACTAAGCCACCGCAGCACCCAGCATGCACGAGGAGGAAGTTATGAGCCAGTGGTTGGCAATGGTATGAGAATGGCGTTTATATACCGTGTGGTGAAACAAAGCGGAGGTAGCATCAGTTTCTTACCTGCAGTATTTATAGACATAACCTTTATTCCAATTTTAGGACAAAAATGCAAAACACACACACACACACGCACACACGCACGCACGCACACACACACACACACACGCATATTGGATATCAGGAATCAGCTCATTGTAATTTCGTGATAGTAAGTGGATCCGTCAAATTATTAACACGTGTAAATAAGGCTAATATGAATTTTAGAACATTAACATATATGGATAAAGAGAAGTTCCTTCCATTATATAAATCACTAGTAAAACCACATCTAGAATAGGGTAGTTCTGTGTTCTATACTTTGTATAAAAAGAACGTATTCTAATCGAAAATGTGAAGAGAAGAGCAGCGAAAGATCTTAGAAGATTGTCATACAGTAAAGACTGTTGAAACTAGGATTAACAACACTGGAGTATAGAAGAAGAAAGAGTGATCTAAGTTAAGTTTATAGAATTGTTAACAACATAGACAAAGTAAATTGCGAATTCGAAATCAATCACAGATAGAACGAGAGGCCATTCAGACAACTGTTAAACAAAAAACACACGCACACAAACGTATAGATTTGATATAAAAAGCATAGGTTTGCTGTACGAGTAGTAACAATTGGAATAATCTTGTCAAATGAAGTGATACGTGCACCAACACTACATAAATGTAAGAGCAAATTGAACTTTTATTAGAAAGATGTAAAGAATAACTTTATCCCTGAGCTAATTCATGGTCAGATTAACTGTAAGTAAATCAAACCACCCCACCCCCATTTGCTCAGGTTCAGAAATCTATTGATTGTATTTTTTAGACATCAGCTCAAGTTTGACTGCTTCAGTAGATTTGACACTTTTAAACTTTTCGATAGGATGGTTAAATCAATTTTGTGCTATGGTTCAGAAGTTTGGAGCCACGAACAGAAATTTAGAATAGAAAATGTACAACACAAGTTTTCTAAACTGTACCTTGATCTCTCACCGTCTACAAATAATGCATATGCAGTTGGAGAATGTGGCAGACACACTACATGTGTTCCTTATTATATACAATGTATTAAATTTTAACTTTTTAATTCATATGGATAAAAACAGATAGGCCTATAATTGTTAACTGATGTTAAAAACGTCTTGATGAAAATAATCGTTTTACATGGACAACACACGTGAAGAAATTAGTATAATTCATATGGCTTTGGTCTTCTATGGATTGAGCAAAGTGTTGGAGATATTAATTTATTCATTAAGATAGTTCAACAAAGTGTTAAAGATTGCATAATGCAAAAGTGGCATAGTATGAGTTCAACGCGAGGAAGTTGCAGATATTTAAATCGTTGTTCAATCCTGACAAGTCTTTAATCTATATGACTTCCGTTAAAATCTATAAATGTAATTCTTGAATTTTCGATATTCCATTCATGATTTAGCAATCGATATAAGTTGACATCATGGTTTGGATATATGTAATAGAATCTACACATATTGTAAAAAGAATGGTTTAAGAATTGTAGAAGATGATAATTCTTTTCTTTAGGTACTGCATATGACGATCTCAGATAAAAGTATTTACATGAAAGATGGCTTAAGAATATATCATTCGTAATTTTTTTTAGTCTATCCACTTTTCTGTACTATGCCTTCAAAAGCAGAGAAAGTTTATGATGATGATATATATGTGGGGATAGTGTTGCTTTCCTGCAGACTTCTGGTGTATCCAATAACCATGCCCTTGCAACATAATCCGCGTTATCCCAAAAGTAATCCCTATATTTTTACTTCTACCTATATATGTGTATGTTTTTAAAATAGAAAAGTTCATCCGAGGAAGTAGTGCTGAAATACACAATAACACCCACAAAATTATCACGTGACATAGAACTTTGACCCTCCAAACTCTCCAGATCCAGATTTGAGGTATGCCTCTCTTCCTGCTGTAGAGAGTCTTTGGTTTGATTGTGGCGTTTTTCTGTGAATCCATAGAACCGTTTTACTGTGGAAACCAAATTGTGGAGTATATGATATGCAATGAAATAAACAGGCATTCTGAGTAATTATTTATTAACATTTGCAACATTTGATGCGGTCAATACAATCCTTCTTCCTCTCCTCTTTCATTTCACTATTCCTCCTAATAATCGTAAAAAAAAAAAAAAAAAAAAAAAAAAAAACCACGGAAGTAGCAGAGTAGCAGCGAAATCAAAAGCAAAAGCAGCGCCCCAACATGATGGTGACGACGACAAAGACAACAATCACGAGAACAATAGCAACAATATAGCACCATCGATCAAAATATCGAATATAACCATTACCATAACTTTGCGATTGAAATGTTCATAACTACGCGTCGAACGGCCTAATGTGGCTCAGTAATTAGCTTGCTGGACTTGAGAACAGAAGGGTGCGGTTACTAATCCAGATCATACCAGGCTGGATCGACTGCTGTGGAGTGTTTCTCGGCAAGTCACTTCATTCCAATTGCCTTGGCATGATATACCGGTAACCTTTTATGTGTTGATGTGCCGTTAAACACCAATCAACCAAGCAATCAACTGACCTGTGCCCAATTTCAACACTTGTTACGAAACAGTACATTATGTTTAAACACCATTATGAATGAAATATCTCTCGTAACTTTGTGTTTACTTGTCTTTTCGGGGTAAAGTGATCGTACAAACGGACTATATTCTCCATCTGGCTTTTGCGGATCAACAGGTGCAATGTTTAGTTAAAAGCGTATCCGAGATGAGGGGATGAAACAGATGGTAGTGCAAGAATGAAGAATAGGATTTTACTCGCGAGCCACCGACCCACAAGTTAGGCTTCAAACTACACGTTTATACTTTGTTTTTAAGTGATGCTGTACAATAAATAGCAGATTTACACCTTACAGACTTGATTACGGGATGTCGGAATCAATCATCTAGGCTTATCGTAAACAATTACATATATAATAAAAGCTATTTTAAGATTATAATTTGATTCATATAGTACTTGACAAAATTTTCAGTAGTTATGGGGTCAGTATAGTGTCAAATCGGCTGGAATTTGAGCAATGGAAAAATCCACTCAGACCAATTTGCAATAAGCTGGTATGGGAATTTAATGTTAAAAATGTCCATTAAGTTAACATTTGTGGACCATTATGGGGCTAACGGGTAATTAATGTTAAAAACGTCCATAGGTTTATAAGTGTGGCCCACAATGGCCTCATGGGAAATTTATTGTTAAAAGCGTCCATCGGATTAACATTGGATGACACTATGGGGGTAATAGGATATGTATGTTAAAAACGTACATAGGTTTAAAATTTTGGTCACTCTTGGGCGAATAGGAATTTAACATAATGTTCGATACTGACTAACACTCAAACCTTGTGACCAACAGACAGTTGTCTTACCAGCACCCACACCTACTTACCAACGCCCACACCTACCAACCAATACACAGTTTTACTGACCAACACCCACATATACTAACCAAAACTCACACCTACTAACTAATACCAACAACTAGTAACCAACACACCGTCTTACTGACAATCACCACCACCTACTGACCAAACGTCCACACCTATTGACCAACATAGAGTTTAAGTGACCAGCACCCACACCTACTGACCAGCACATACACCTACTGAGCAACACGTAGTCTTACTGGCCAGCAACCACATCTACTAACATCCACACCTACTAAACAATACCTACAATTACTGACCAACACACAATCTTACTGAGCATCACCCACGCGAAGTGACCAATACTCAGTCTTACTAACTAGTACTCACACCTACCGAGCAGCGCAGAAACCTACTGACCAACAAGCCGTCATACTGACCAACACCCACATCTACTAACCAACATCGACACCTACTAAACAATACCCACAACTACTGACCAACACAGTCTTACTGACCAGCATTCACAACTACTGATCAACACAGTCTAACTGACCAGCATTCACACCTACTGACCAAACACTCACACCTACTGATCAACACTCAGTCTTACTGACAAGCACCACGTTTGTAAACAAAAACCCACACATACTAACCAATACCCACAACAACTAACCAACACAGTCTTACTGAGTATCACCCACACCTTCTGATCAACATTCTTACTGACCAGCACGCACACTTATTGACCAGCATATGCACCTAATCTTTCTTACTGACCAACACCCACAGCTACTGACCAACTTCCACACCTACTCACCTACACTCTCATGTACAAACTGATGTAAAGTTACTTACTTAATCCTCTTCGTTCCCACTGTGACGTAAGGCCACGACGCGATTCCTCCACGCCGCTTGGTCTTTTTCTGCCGTCTCTGCCTCACCCCAGGTCAGGCCCATTTCTTGTAGGTCGGTCATCACGGTGCGCCGCCAGCTCATCCTATATTTTCCTTTTATCCTGAGACGTCCATCTCAGTCCTGCTGTGGGAATGCTCTTGGGAGGCATCCGCGGGACATGTCCCAGCCATCTTAATCAGCACTTCAGTATTTCCATTCTAATGTCCATCGAGTTGGTTTTCTTTGGCAAATCTTCATTTATGATCTTGTTCGACCATGTGATCCAGCATAATCTGCGAAGACATCCGTTGTGGAAAGGATAAAGCTTGTTCATGTCATCTTTTATGACGCTCCAACATTCTGATCCATAGAGGAGGACGGATTTTACGAGTTTTACTTTGATCTTGAGGTCATACTGCTGAGATTTCCAGATCGTAGTCTGCAGTAGGCATTTCGGGCTTTGTCGATCCTTGAATTGATGTCCTTGCTCGTGCCACTTTGCTTGTTAGTTATACTTCCCGGGTATGTGAAATTCTCGGCATTCTCTGCTGCCTGATTGTTCATGGTTATGGGAGTTTTTAAGGCGTTGGGGTGCATGACCTGTGTCTTCTTCTGGCTGACTTCGAGGTTGACTTGTTCGGACGATTCGCATTATCTATTTACTTTCTCCTCCACGACAATGTGACAAGACGAAAGCAGTGTCAAGTCGTTAAAAAATCCAGATCCTCTAGATTTGAAAACACAATTCACTGGATTCCTCTGGTTCTGCCTGCTGGGACTTTCTTCATGATCCAGTCAGTGGTGATTAAGAAAATGATCGTGGAGAGGGCGCAGCCCTGACAAATTACAGTTGTCTCAGGAAACCAGTCCGACAATCACTTGTCAAGGATGAAGCTGCACTCAGGATTTTAGCAGAACAGTTTTATCAGCTTGATTATTTTCTCAGGAATGCTATAGGATTCCAGAATCTTCCACAATCTGTTAAGGTGCACACTGTCGAAGGCCATAAAGAAGTCAATGGAGGCGATATACATTGGAGCGTCCAGTTCGATGGTCTGCTCTGTATGTTCATTTATATGTTCATATAAAGGTAAAGAGATCTGAGAGAGCTTTCACTGCTATTGTTGCGTCCGCCTTCAATGTCTCCTGGACCTGGTGCTTTACCATTCTTCATGAATTTGATAGCGTTTTTTGTCTCAGTCTCTGTGGGTGGAATTGTGTCCATGTCTAGTGAGGCTGCGGGTGGCTGTGGTTCAGCTGGAGTTTCTGGTTTATGTCTGTTCAGAACCTCTTGGAAGTGTTGTATCTATCTTTCCGCCTGTTGTCTTTTGCTTGCAGTAGTCATGCCATTCCAGAGTTTGACTTCACTCTTTGAACTTGACTCTGCACAGCTCTCTGGTGATCTTGTAGACTGTTGTCATCTCTCCTTGTTGTAATAGCTCAGTTTCCTCTGCCTTGCTTTTGAGGTTAGCTCTTTTGTCTCTTCTGGCACTTCTCTTCACTTCTCTATCTTTCAGTCTGTTGGTGTAGGTAAATTTGCACATATTATACAGATGTCATAAATAGCTGTAATCGAGAACACCAACTCATAATAATACTAAAATTCCGAAATGACACAGAATTTAGCGTAGACTAGAAAAATCTGGAATACAAGTATTAAAAATTATGGCTCAGATAAAAAGTAGTATTGCATTTCCAAAACTGAGAAGAAAAAAAATCAGCGGAGACTATAAATAATCCGGAATATTATATTAGAAATTATGGCTTAGACTCAAGGTAGTGTCAAAATTCTGAAACTGAAACAGAAGCTAGCTGAGACTAATATAAATCGGGAATATATATTAAAAATTTAACAGAAACTAGAAAGAAAATGGGAAAAAGTTTAAAAAATAAATAAATCACTTACAATTGTATAAAATTTACAAACTGTTTTAAAAAAATCGATAACAATAAAATCTTTAAAGTAGTAAATAATGCTAAAAATTAAAACATTAAAAAAAATTATGAAGAAAAAATAGCAAATAACAAATTAAACAGATAAAACGGAATTTAACAAGAAAAAAGTCCGGAAAATGTTAAAAAATAGACGAGACAAAAAGTAATACCTAAAATTCCGAATATAATACGGAATTTAGCCGAGACTAATAGGAATTCCTCAAAAAGTTAAATTGTGTTTTAAAAAAGCTCTACAACTTTTATTTAAAAACTGAGAACAATTTTATAATAATTTTCAAATTGTGAAACAAAATTTAAAAAATTAAAAAATTAGGTTCTTTTAAATTTGACAAATAATTTTATTGTTCTCAAGAAATGTTTGTTTTCAAGAAATTAAACATTAAAAACATTGCAAAACTATTTCTGGGGTTGGCAGTTTTGAGTAGTCTTTATATTTATAGAAACCTCGGTGGCCCTAAAAAAGGTCGTTGTGGGTTAACAAAGGTCTAGGTTGTTAACACATGCCCCACTTTTTTGATGCAGCCTTAAGTGTGATGACGTCGAACACACACTTTGACTATCGATCACCTACCTATGCCAATAAACGGACGAGGGAAAGGGGAGTTGTATGATGGTCACTAATGCACTTATTTACGATCCAACACCGACACAAACAAACAAAATAGACGAGGGAAGGGAGACTTATGTGATAATCACTAGGTGTGGGTGTTGGCCAGTAGGCGTAGGTATTGGTCAGTAAGAATGAGTGGTGGTCAGTAGTGTATGTGTTGGTCAGTACGTGTGAGTGGTGGTCAGTAAGATTGTATGTTGGTCAGTAGGTTTTCGTGATGGTCAGTAAGACTGTGTTGGTCACTATTTGTGGGTTTTGGTTAGTAGGTGTGGGTCTCGGTTAGAAGATGTGGGTGCTGGTCACTACGATGGTGTGTTTGTCAGTACGTGTAGGTTAGGTAATGGCCAGTAAGACTGTGTTGGCGAGTAGGTGTGGTGTGATGGACAGTAAGACTGTGTCTTGATCACTAGGTGTGAGTGCTGCTCAGTATCTAACATAATGTTAAATTTCGCCCCAGGGTGGCCTCTTAATATATGCCGATGGACGTTTTTAAGAGTCCTTTCACCTTATTTGCACAGGGTTATCCAATGTTAATCCTATTGTCAATTTTTATATTAAATCCCCTTGAAACCTTAGTGGCCCACACTTTTAAACGTATGGATCGTTTTAACATTAAATTCGCGCAGGACCCCAGAGTGACCCACAATGTTAAACTTATGGAGGTTTTTAACATTAAATTCCTGTTAGACCCCATAGTGGTCCACTGTGTTTAACCTATAGACGTTTTTAACTACTAGTACAATCCAAGATGTCCAGAGAGGGAATTTTTTAATTGACGCCATACCAACCCACTGGATCCTATATCCACCCCCATTACTACTGTTTTTAATTATTCAGTATTTATCTTAAGAAAATAGTTGTTATTTAAAATATGTCAAGTATGGTAGTGTCGGATATGATATAAATTGCTTGGTCTTAATTCCTTTTCTACTTTTCCTCTTTCAAAGGAGTATCTACTTGCATTATTCCACAAAAATACTAAATGTGTGTATTTTTCCTATTATTATTTGTTTTTGCATATGTGTTGCCTAAGTGGGGTAACCTAAATGCTGAGGAACAGACTGAAAGTCAACTGCAATTTTGTATCTGGAATGAAATCAGCGTGGCACATATGATTGGAATCTTTCTCTTGGTAAATTCTCTTACAATATTAATTGTAAATATTGAGGTAATGTCTCATCACTTCAATCTCATGGTGAATTTTCGGACACTGAAACGCACATCTTGTTAAATCTTGCCCAAATGCAAGAAACCAACTAAGTGACGGTATTGAGCTACGATGTTTAATTGGGATGTGCGTGCGTGTGTGTGTGCGCACGTGTGTGTGTATTCCCTTCCATTTATTCCTATGTCACTATGCAACGCAACCTATTATGAAAGGTAAAGCACTCCTCGAAACAGAAAGCACCACTCACAGAATTAACATCGCGCACAATTTATTCCCACTATATAAAAGTATAGTATAACCCAAGTTAAACACGTTGTTTTTCTTCCAATTTACAACTTTAATGCGCAATAAAAGGGATCAACAGTAAACTTAAATGACAGGGAACTTCTTCTCTGGGAAATGAGAATGTATTTTGTGTGAAAGAGGTGGTTCTGTTACTACTGCCATTCCGTAAATGTCAATAGAAAAAGCTGTACATTGAAACACCACATTTTTTGGGTCTCAAATGCAAGGATTCTAGGGAAAAGACCACTAAAAAAACAAGTAAGTCTACTAATTATTAAATATTACACATTATTTTGTTCAGATTGTGTCAAAGTACAGCAGCGTTTGGGAGCTTTCAAGCTAAGTAATTTGTATTATGATCCGAGATAAATAAAAAATAATTTTTTTTCTGCGCATTCAGTTTCTCATCAAACCGTCTCTTGTTCTTTCTGGATCCAAGAAATAAAGGCCACTGCAGATCGCGTTAGCTAAAAGATTACAAGTTTCTTCGTTGAGACCCGTGAACGGTGTGTGTGTGTGTATTTGTGTGTGTGTAGTTAAATGTATAATGAAAGATTTTACTTGCGGGAGACCTCTTCTTCTCCAAAAGAGGTGCACCCTTAGCGCAACGCCTCCGGCAACGATGTAAACCAACTGAAACTAGCGGTTGAGCTGTGTACTGAGAGCATATGTATAATAGTTTTGATGTGACTAACACTTAAGCGAACGACTGACTCATTAATTTGAAATTATATCTATCCATGGTTACTTACATACTATGTACACTTCTCTCTATCCCGCTCTGTATAAATAATGTTGTTATTTAGCAATAAGGCTTGCACCGTATGTCTAATGAGAGCACTGGGTCACATATTTTTGGTAGAACGTCTCAGAAAAACAATACGACTGGGAAATTTATGCATAACAGGCTATTCACATACATATTAAACGGGCAATGTCAGTATTTCTTAACATCTCTTTGATAGCTGATAAAATGTATTCAGCAGAGTGTACAGGCATATTTACATTGACTAGAAATTACAGTAATAGTAACTGACTGAATTAGCTTAGTGGTATAATTGTTGGATTTCTTAAGCAAAGGCTGATGGATTGAGTCTTACTTCCGCAAAATAATTTGCATATATAATAGAGTACCACCTTACTGCCTAAAGCTGGCCAAATAAAAAACATATAAAAACCACTACGTGAAAGTCAGAATGACACTAGCGAGGAGCTGCTCTTGTGCTAAGTGCATGCTTTGGGAACCTCGTTACACAATTGTAAACAAAATGCCAAATAAACCACCATGTGTAAAAATGATGCAGCCTCTGCCACTGGTGGTAGTAAGCGTTTCCTTCCTGTGATCTAAACCCAGAGACATAAGGTTTAGGTACTGAGGTGGGCGTTTAAAAAAAATGGGCAAGTCAAATATACACTGAAATTCAGTTAGCTGAATAAAACCAAATGTAGTAAAATATACGCTGAAATTTAGTTAGTTAAATAAAACAAAGTGTAGTAAAATATCCATTGAAATTTAGTTAGTTCAACAAATCAGAAGACTTCAATACTTGATCAGCCTATCCCAAATCGTGTCAGAAGAGCATTAAAGCGTCCTTTAATACGTTTACAAAGTCGTAAAAAAATGAGACCAATAAATAAACAAACTGTAAACAGTCATCACTAAAAGGCTTATAGAGAGTTGGAAATGAAATTGATAAATGACTGTAAGGGCACTAGACCAACTGTGCTAAACTAATGTGCACGTTAAAAAATAAAAGAAATGGGTGCTACCTTACATAAACCTAACGGTTTACCTTCAACTGGCTTTGAAAGTGAAAAAAGATACACAGAGTTGTCTTGTTTGAACAGCAACATTAGTTACAGACATACAGAGCTCAATACAAGTTGAGACAAAAAGCTACCAATGATTTCGAAATAGATTTCTTGAAACTCGTGAATGAGAAGGTGTTTGGGAAGCAAGCTGAAAATCTAAGGAAAAAGACAACACATTAAATATGTCCACATGAACATAAATTGTAAATGTCAAAAAGATTTACTATATGCTAGGAGGACAATAATAGATGATGACTTGGTACTGGCAATGTGTAAAAAACAAAGATCAAACTAAGCAAACATATATATATATATATATATATATATACTATGCTAGCGCGATCTAAGTGGTCGATGTGCGAATTCTACTACAGGGAGCTGACAACAAATACGGTAATAGGATGCTTCTACTCATGACTGACACAGATTAACTGTGCATTTATGTCGATTCAGAAAACGTTTACGGTGACATGTATATGATATAATGTTCCACGACTATACCAAGGACAATGTATTTAGCATGCCACATGAAATCAAAACACACCCGATTTTTTCAAGGCACACCAATCAGAGAGTTTTGTGGGTTAATGGCAAAACTCCATTCATACAGTCACAGGGGCTGGTATCGTTGCTTACAATTTACATATAACTCTTACGTGTACTATATAATACTACAATATGTAGTATTATATAGTACATGTTAGATTTATAGGTATATTGTAAGCTACGATACGAGCCCCTGTGCATACAGTACAGATAACTATGTAAATAAAGCTTGCTAAGGAAAAAATGATGCGAGTTTTAAAAAAAAAAAAAAAAAAAAAAAAAAATTATTAGATGTACAAAGATTGCTTACTCAGTCACAAGTAAATTTATCAGGCAGTGCATTTGTTCAGATCACACAATCATCCAAAGTACACCAGCACAATAAACAAAGAAGCGTTTTATATGTATGATGACAACTGGTTGTTGGTTCGAAACGTAAACACATTGCCTTATGGTCACATCAATACCTTGAATTCAAAAGGAAACTCAAACCTAATCAAAGTTTATTTCGTTTTTTTTTTTGCATCACAATATCGTCAATCTATGATTTTATTTCATCTGGAATTAAAATAATTTGCATCAAACACCGTGTCGTTTGCCTTCTTGTCCTTACTAAAAAATACCAACAAAATACGTGTATTCCCTATAAATCTTGTATCGTAGAGTTTTAGTTTTGCACGATCACCTATACAGATATTTCAAAATGTCTACCACTGAAAACTTGCTTGGTGGAGTATGTCCCAATGTTATCAGTTAGAAACAATGTATTGGTTCCTTGCTACATATTAACCAGTAACTCTAGCCAGTTATCCAATTTATCATCCAGGTCTATCACGATCACCTTTTTATCTTTAAATATCCACTTTCTATCTTAGTTGATGTTCCACAGAAATGTTGAACAAATGATAACGATGTGATCGTAAAAGCCATTGTATTCAGTCTCTAACGAATTTAGTGCAAGAACGTTTTACCACAATTAGTCACACCACAAACGATCATGTTATGCGGTTTGACCAAGAGTCTCTCTCCCTCTCTCTCTCTCTCTCTCTCTCGATATGTACTCATAAAATAAAATTAGTCCATTTCTGTACCTCTCATTCACAAATTAAACGATTGATTCAGAGGTAGTCGTGTCGTACTGGAGACAAATGTTTTCCATTTCATAGTCCTGGTTACCACCTTTATGGCTTCACACGGTTGTGTGAGTGTAATGTTAAATCTAAGATCCAGTGGAAGAGCCGATAGATACAGTGGACAATTCACTGCCGGGCCCTAAAAGTCAAGTGGTATGATAAACTTCCTTCCATGCATTATAAACTGGACAGCTTCGGTAGCAGTGTTTTGAACGTTACCAGCTACAGATCTCAACTTCCTTGCTCAATCCTGTTGTCCTAACTGATACAGGTTACCACACATCCTTGCATACAGTGAAAATATTGAAGTCATCGAAATTGAAAAGATCATCACTTCCGTAGGATATTATGTCTTTTACGAGCATTCTACCCAAATTGTTTACCACTGCATTGTTTGCGCCCCCTTCAAACTTCATGTCAAACGACAGGAAAAAACTACCAAGTTCAATAATTATATCTGGACTGAACATTGGTAACCAGACATGCAAACTTGGTTCTGGTTTAATGTTGCTGGGTGTGTAATTGCTACAATGATGTGTTAGACTGAGGTATCTTCTCATGCTTGTTAGGAGTTATGTATTTACCGTACATCGACATCTTCCTTATTTATTGTGCTAAATGAGTCTACAAAAACGTCAAAGTCTTTCAAAGAAATATGTAAGCAACATACGCACTAACACCCATAACATCTGTAATTGAAATTCATATTTGGCTTGTTCATCCAAAGTTTGTTAAAAAATAATCCATTTTAGATTACCTTTATTTTTCAACTTTTGGATCATTTAAACCATATTTGGATCCATATCTACCATAATCACCACGAGCAGTCGAATACAGAGAAAAGCAATATTCCGGGCTGTTCAAGTACGGAGTGACCAAACTTATAATTCCATTCCAAATGATTATTTTCTTAGGGTAAAGGAATTTATACCAACGCCAGACTACTGGGAAATTCCAACTGTTTCGATTGTTTTTACTTCCACCATAACAGATGAATTTCAAGATAGATTAAATAGTCTTTGAGGCACAGAAAAAACGGGAGAATCTCTGGAAAGTCAATTGCTTAGCAACATTGAACGAGAATATGCAACTGAATCATCAGTTCTTATCAGATAACCAATACCAACACCCAATAAATTAGGTGCAAATAATAGATACAAATGAACCATTTGACCAGCAGGTAAGAGAATCAGAGACTATGATCGATGATTACTACGAAAAAAATTCAAACTGGAGAACTTCCACCTGCAGAGAAAGATTATTTACTACGAAAGAGGAAGTAGACTTAAGATATGTAACTGTTGTAGAAAATGTCAAATACAAAATAGAGTTAATGAAACATGATCTTGAAACATATGAAAAACGGACAGAAGAGCTTAACACAGACATTAGCTAGCCACCACCCCTTCATAAAAAAAAAAAAAAAACACAACAAAAAACAAAACAAAAAAAAAACCAAAAAAAAAACAACAACCCCAAAAGAATCAAACAAACAAACAAAAAGGATGCATTACAATAACAGTTTAAAAATGTTTAAAGCTAAAGAGCCTAAATATTTTAACATCTAAACAGTTGGAGAGAAGTTCAGAGAAACAATTGGAAAAATTATTTTAAAAGTGGGTAAAAATTACCATTAGGTGACAGGCTGGAACAACTGTTCAAAGAAAATGGTTTAAGAATAACAGCATCTGTTACAGCGTTTGCCATAACAATATCAATAGCTGCTTTCTCCATAGCAAATTTGGTAAGAAGTACTGCTTTTCCTACTCCACATAGTTCTCCTACCCCAACTCCACCTACTTCAGGCCAATCAATTATTGAAATGATAAAAACAAGGCTTTAAATATCTGGCCAATTATTTGTTTGGTTAGCCAAAACAGTAGCAGAAGCATTGCCAAGAATTATCAGTAGTGTGATATACTAGTTGCTTAGGAGTACTGGACAAATAGTTTCTTTCTTTCCAGAATACGTTTATGCTGCTTGTCTTAGCGTTAGTTGGTTTGTTACTCTCATTTTATAGTCAGAAACGTAAATAAAGTGACTAGAATAGTTAAAGGTTCGTAACCTATTTCAAAAGTAAACCAGACCAGATGCCAAAACTCTTAGTATCAAAATAAACAATTGTGTGTTGGTCGATATTGTTTTCTGGTATTTCTAATTGGACTTTGTTCACACTTTGTGATTAACACGTGTCTTTGAACGTCTGATAAAATTAACAGATGTGCTCTGCATAACATCATCATCGAAGGCGAGGTATTTCGAATAAAAATCACCATCACAGTCCTTCTTGTCTACAAAATTTTACTCATTTTGCTTCATGTTTGTCCCCGACAGTTGTTTTGTCGTACTGTTTTTGTTGTTTATCAGCCTTTGGGATCCGTCTTATGATTACCTCGGTATTGATGGTAGGATATAAACCTAGTTTAAATGTGTCAGTGGATTTCTGGAAATTGTTGTTGTAGCCAACTATACTGCTACAAATTTTCATTACGAGGTCACTCAGTAACACAAAAAATATCACTTTCACCATCATAGTCCAATTTCAGTTTTGAATTTCTTATGAACTGTTGGAATATTATCATAATGTTTTTATCTGTATAGTAAACCTTACTGTTCTAGAATTTATAGCTCCATCACCTTTTTAATACTGCCTGATACTGTCGAAACGGACGGATTAAGATATGTTCTGTTTTAATCCTGTATAGTAACCTTACTGATCTAGAATTTATAGCTCCGTCACCTTTTTAACACTGCCTGATACTGTCGAAACAGACGGATTAAGATATGTTCTGTTTTAATCCTGTGCAGTCAAGATTCAGATTACGTATGATCTGAATGTCTCTGAAAACTAGAGCTTCAAAATCTGTATATCTGCACACTATGAAATGTGTGCTGAGATTGACTTCATAGTGTGAAAACTCTTTCCAAGTCAACTGATTTTGCTTAATTTTGTGGTAATTCTTTGTGATTCAAGGTTTTTTGATATGCCAAAAATTGTTAATGGCTAATATCTCTCTCTCTCTCTCTCTCTCTCTCTCTCTCTCTCTCTCTCTCTCTCTCTCTCTCTATATATATATATATATATATATATATATATATATATATATATATATAACAATTTCAAGGAAAAATGCATGGTTAATGGAGTAGTTTTGTGAGTATCTGTTATATCTTCTTTGAATGACATCTGAAAGAAGTTTAAATGCCCTGATGATTCCATCAACGTCTTTTCGGCTTTCATTGTCTTTTATTTTGTTCAAAATATCGTAGGCCAACCATTACGTTGTATTTGTTTTTCAGCTGATTTGTGATTTTGTTTGAATCAACTTTTATTTGTTTTAATGTTGCCTCTTTTAATTTCTTCTGTAAGGTTATTTTTTACCCAGATAGGGCGTTGCCTAGATCGCAGTCGCCTTATTACGTTTTAAATATGTACCATTTTGTTGTTTAATTGCGATGTTTTTGGACGAAGTTTCTTTTCCCCTCTGGTCTTGTAATCAGTACAAATTCACATGGTGTGCAGGTTTTTTACACTCTCGTTGTCCAATGCGCAGTTTTAACCACATATGTCACAGTTTAGAAACTCGTTGTGTTTAAAAACAAAATATAAAAGTTTTCGTGCTGCTTGATACTGATATCTATGTATTTCGCTTCCGCCATTTATATTAATGGAATAATGTTTTCTGCTTGTTTCCAGCTGTTAAACTTTTCATCATATCCCTCATATTTCACGAATACATCCTTTTGTCCTTTAATTCACTTGGTCTTGAAAATCTTTTCAACTTTGTAAACGTCATCCTGTTTGTCATACAGTGGTAAATCTTGCTAGTAAAAAATATCCTATGTACCCTCTCCAATCAAGACTTCCAGTTTGTAATAAACTACAGGATCACCTAGTATTACTTGCCTGATTTTGAATATTTTCTCAGTGAAATTAGAAGTGTACCCCTTTGCAACAATTGTTTGGTTTTTTAAACCCTGTTTCACCAATTTTTAATTTTGGATTTCCGTATGTATCAATTCTCAAATAACCGAATAGATTGATCCATACTTTTGACTTTATCTCCTCCTTGCATGTTTCTACTGGAGTTATGTCTATTGATATGTGATGAGTGTTATTGAATATTTGTATTAGCTTTGGTAAAATGTTAACCCTATTTCAGGTTTCATTTTGAGCCCAAAAATTCCACATTAAAGTCTTCAGAGTTCTGTAAAATGAAAAAAAAAAAAAAAAAAAAAAAAAAAAAAAAAAAAAAAAAAATAGGGACCTGTGGTCGCTTACATTTGCAATGAGACTATCGTGGACTTAGTAGATTTTCGGTACAGAATGCAATATATGGTTGTTGTCATAGTCTTTGCAGCAGCAGCAGATGTAATGATATAACTTAATTAGTAGCAGTAGTATAGTAATAATTATAGTAAGAGAACCGCAGCAATAGCATTGGTATTCATGAAGGAGACCAAGATACAAGACATTTTATTTAACATCGGTGGTTAGGTTAACATAAAAACACCCGCTCTGGATATTCTAGTTTACCGACACAACATAAAACAAATACTACATATTTCAGTATAGAAGTACACATATACTTACATATTTACAATATAACAATACAGATCATAAACATGACAGTGCCATCCGCAGCTTAAAAGGCAAAACAACAAAATGAAACAAACATATATACATTTTGTTTTATCAAACGTATGCATATATATGACACATCACACAAGGCATGCTTGTGAAAGTTTTGATAAGAAACACAAGTTTGTTTGTGTGGAATGCCATATTTATCAATTAAGATATCAGGAGATGAGGGTACTAAAAGTTCAAATTTAAATTCAAAACCTAACTAAATGATTATATAACATAAGCGGTAAGGAAGAATTATTAAATCAATGAAATTCAGCAGATAATGCCGTAACCTTAAAGCCAATTTGCAACTGACCGCTAAATAAACGACGTAAAGCACATTACACCGAGGCACTGACCATGTCCGAATCAGCCTGCCGGATTCATTGAAATCAATAATTGTTCTCAGTTCTTCGAGCAGGCTGTTCCAGAATCTGGGGCGTAACATTTAAATGAAAGCTTACCGTACATGGGTTTTTACCCTTGGTATTGTTGCCAGATTTAAGTGTCTGAGATCATAGTTCCAAGTTTTGAAGTTGACCAGATTATTCAAGTAATTGGGTGTTTTCTTGTGAAGCATGTTATATACTTCAGTTGCCAAGCATCGTAATCCATTAATATATAAAATAGTAAGATTTGCTTTTCTTACAACAGAATCATACGTAATGATAAAATCATCAAACACCAATTTTATACTTCTAAACCGATTTCCCCCCCCCCCCCCCCATTTTGTCAGATTTTCTTTTTTTTTTTTTGCAGCAGAAAAGCCCAATACGGGGGTAATAATTAACTTTTGGCCTAAGAAAGCGTTTGTAAATTATTAACTTAATATTAGTGGACAAAGAGTGGTTGAGACGTTGCAAAAGGCTTAATTGAGACGTTGCAAGAGGTTTAATCGTCTTGACACTTTTTGGACAGCGTGACTGATTACGTCAGATGACACTAAGTGGAAGATATTATTTTACCACCACCTATGCCCACTTACTGTCAGTCATACGTGCTTCATTTCCGTATGTCTGTATGAATAAAAGCATAGATAGGGGTTTCAAGGCACATCAGCATAATCCTGGCTACAGTGCTGGATTACCCAATAGGTCGACTAAGCACGTGCTCAGGGCACCAGCAAAGCAGATACAAAGGAGAAATTACGGTTTAGTATTGTTTTTATTTTGAATTACACATGGGGGGGGGGGGGGGAGGCACCATAATCTTTTCAGTGCTTAGGGCCTCTAAAGGTCTTAGTCCGGCCCTGCCTGGCTATACAATACAATGTAATTTTTAAAAATATATAAACAGCACTCTTTAAAAAAAAAAGGTCTAAGAGCTTCTTATCTGCAGGTGCAACTGGCAACGTTCTCATCCCGTACTGATCTGCAACATTCGTCTCGGGACTCCTCCTCCTACGGCTAAAAGGATACCTCCATTAGTGGCTTCGTATGAGAGTGCAAAAAGGCGCGTCGGGCCTATTGTACTCTCTGAGCCCACAAAATGAATGGATGTGGGCGTTACAATAAACAGGTGACCGGTCGTATGATGTGCTCGCTCACTCGCTTGTATAGCGGTTAAACAGAGCAGTCAACGGCCGGGTACTAGGTTACTACATCCAGAGACTTCAAGGGAAGAAATTTACACCGACACCTTTTGTTGATGAAACAGTTGACTTGCGAGCCAGGTAAGTTGTTGTGGTGAGTAGCCTTAGCTATTACGCAATATTAAAGACTGTTCATGAATGACAGTATTATTAATAATTCTGTAATATGATCGCAAGGCAGCAAATGCGTAATCATCTTTCAGTAAATTTAAAAGAATTGTACTTCTCATTCGCTGTTGGCCACTTATTTTCCTCGTGTCAGTAGAGTTGCCCAGTCTAGACAGTTGTGGCACGCTTTTTTTGGTCTGCAGCATTGCATTGTATTGTATTTAATTTTATACAAAATAGACGTAAAATATAAACAGTTTTAAAAGTGACTATTCAAACCAAACCAGAGACATATATGTCTCTGGTCAAGGTGACCAGTTTGGTATAACTTAAAAGTGTGGCGAATCGTAACAAGGGAGACAACTCTTGGTAAACTCGACATAACAGGTGTGTAACATGTAAGATGCATCCATTACGGTTTATGTGCCCTTTTTGGTGATTACACCGTGTATTTTGGCCCAATTGTCTTCAAATGAGCACAAATATGTACAAATATATGATTAACTGCCACTAAAACAATCGATTTATTTTTGTTTAGTGTTCTAAATTTCGTAAAAAATTGACAATAGATTAAGATCCACTTTTGAATGAACCCCTTAAACATGTAGTTGTAAAGTTGAGGTTGTTCATCCGTAACATCAGTGACCAGTATGATTTGAACAGATGACCAGTATGATTTGAACAGATGACCAGTATGGTGTGAAGACATGTTTGCATATGCTCCCATGTACAATTACAGGTTTTTTTTTCAAAAATGCTTTGAAATGTTTGGGACTTTTTTAGTTGAATTGTACAAGAAAAATTAAATGGGTTGTTCCAGTGGTAGTGGATTAAATATTTTGTCCTATTTGTAATTACAGAAATGTAATCGAGTAACTCCTTTCAATCAGAATTGATTACTATGTATAGTTTCAGCTATGTTAATTTGAAGTCATATGGCCCTTAAATGTTTCTCTGGTGGTACAGTATCATAAATTCCTTAATTAAGTTCACATAATAAAATTCTGTCTCTTAGGGTGGAGGTGGGTACACTCTACAAAAATGTGTTCCATTATCAGTGGACATGGGCAGTGTATGCAATCTGGTTGAGGCTGACCATGATAATAATGAGTTTCTCTTTTTCTAGTAGCTAGAGCATCAAGCTTAGCAAAGTGAGTACTGAGTTAAGAAAAGTGAGAACTGAGTTAAGTGAGAACTTAGTTAAGAAAAGCAAATATTGAGTTTTAAAAAGAAAGTATATAGTCAAGACATTGGTTTGAGTATTGAGTTCAGAAAAGCTACTGTATATACTTGCGTATAATCTGGGTCCAAATGCAAGCAACATAGACCCTGATCTGCTATCGCATAATGTGCAGGCAGATCAGGGTCTATGTTGTTTGTTCTACTGATTAGTCCTTACAAACTTCACATACCCATATCTGCCGGCACATTATGTGATGGCAGATCTGGGTCTATGCAGTCTGCAGTTGGTATCGGCTTGTACGCGAGTATAGACGGTAATATTGAGTCAGCAAAAGAGTTTTGAGTAGACAAAAGCAAATATCATGTCCAGAAAAGTGAGTATCGAGTTAAGAAAAGTGAGTATAGAGTTAAGAAAAGTGAGAATCGAGTTAAGAAAAGTGAGAATCGAGTTAAGAAAAGTGAGTATAGAGTTAAGAAAAGTGAGTATAGAGTTAAGAAAAGTGAGTATAGAGTTAAGAAAAGTGAGAATCGAGTTAAAGAACTAAGTATGGAATACAAAAAGTGAGTATGAAGTAGAGAAAATGAAGTAAAAAATGAGAATGAAAAAAGGAGAGTATAAATGCTTTATAATGAGAATGGATATAATATGAGTTTCCTTGCACTTTTTAATTACTACTGCTTTTGTCATATTAGGTTGACAATGGCATGAATAAATATGAAACTATGACAACTCATTCAGTGTCATGTTTGCTTGCCCCTTGTACCTTGGACTTAAGGTCACAGTAATATAAAATTGGTGTTTAGGTTTTGGTATTTCAAAAAATCATTTGCTAATACAGCCTTCACATAATATTTTGAAGTAGTGGGCTCAAAATTAAAAGTGCTAGACCAATTCAGTGCAAGAACAATGTGACAAAAACTGTTACAGTTTGTTAGGGCCTTAAAATGTCCTTTCTGACTCGGTAGTTGAGGGTCAGATGGACACTACATGTCTGCCCAGATCCGCAGATGTCGGGCAATGATCCAACAACTAAGTCTGACATGCAAAATTTGGTAAACCCATACAGTCGGTGCTTTGCTTTAGCTGAGGTTGAGGAAAGACAAATGTTTGATTGACAAAGATCGAGCCTAGACTGGTGCTCAACATATTGCATGCCTAATTTTATGATTATTAGTAATATGTTACAATACCAGTCTCTCACTACAAAGGATCAACTTCACTTGCATCTGTGCAAATTTAGTACTCATTTCAGATGATTAAACAGCACATTATTTTTCATAAACCTTCAGCCTCACATGTATAAATTAGCATTTTCACCCTAATGCTTGCTTGAGAGACGCTCTTTGAAGATCAATAAAATCTTGTGACACATGCAATATGAAAGTAGTTTCCACTCCACACGTCATATATCACTTTGTGCTAGCGATAGGCGGTAAGTATACAGACTGAGATTTTCAACTGTATGGTTGGTATTTTGTTGAGTTTTTATTTCAAAATAAATATAAAACTTGCTGTGTATTATATTGTTGATACTGTTTATTATATTGCTGATACTTTTTATTACGGTAAGCAGTCGACCTTTGAATGCTGTTCAGATCAAGTTAAACATCCTTGTGCACAGTTAGGCTTATGGTTGCTGACAAGGATAATATACCGTCACTCAACCCGTCAAACTCCCAAGATGTCAGACTTTGTTTGGTTCAGTATTGATGGCACTGGTGCTAACATGGAAGTACCCTCCATGAAAAAAACAAAACAAAGCATGTATCCAACATCAAGTCAGTTGTTGACAAACAACAAAGGCATTTGTAAATGCAGATAACTCTTCCAGGAATAATGTTGTGTATAGCCAGTCAATTTGCAAGGTTGGCTTAGCAACCGGAAAAAGGTTGGAAAGACTGAACTTTGTTGAATTGAATATATTGTGTGAAGTATTGGGTATTAACCCCAAAAATTGATAGCACATGCGATATGCATGCTGTTGTAGAGAGTGATACTTGTGACATGGAAAGTATATGACAGGACCAAAGTCAGGATTTGACCTTAATTAATGTACCTGAGAAATATTTGCCAAAATCCATCACTTCTCTTGGAGTTGTCTCAAATATAGATCAGGCTAGAATTCTGAATGAAATCTATTTGATACAAATTGTACCGGGAAATTTGTTTCTGCACATGACATTCATCATAATTGATGATGCAGACATGGCCAAAGTTGCAATGACATTCATCATAATTGATGATGCAAAGATGGCCAAAGTTGCAATGACATTCATCATAATTGATGATGCAGACATGGCCAAAGTTGCAATGAAATGGAACCCAGATATTAACCCATAGGTCTGGGGAGTATTTAACAAAAAGCATACCGTATATACTCACATATAATTCAGGTCCAAATGCAAACAACATCGACCCTGATCTGCCATCACATAATGCGATGGCAGATCTGGGTTGCAGTTGGTATGGGATTATATGCGAGTATAAACGGTATGCTGCTGACAAGAACTTTGTGACATTGAACAGTTGGCTAGAACTGCAATTACACATGTACATATAGTCAGACTTGACTAAAATGTAAAAACACAAAGGTTGTGACCTCACTGGAAAACAAAGTTTTCTAGTCTGTGCAGTCGGCACCCTCTATTTTTTTTTTTTTTTTTGCCATGATGGCTCAAGAAATAAATGGAAGACCAGACTTTGTCTCCAGTGAGATGACTATGCATATAATTTCACTGGCATTGGCATTGGGGAAAAACACAGATGGCTCAGAATGAAAATAACCCAAAAAATTGGACAGGTAAGTTCATGCATGGCAAAATATAGGCATGGCAGTGGCCAATATCTGCTAATTGGATTTTACCGAGATTTTCAGGATTGAATTGGACAAGACTCGAAACCAAAGCAGAATACCAATATAAATCACAATTTCTGTTGAACAAAAGATTATGGCATAGTATAAATTAAAGTAGATAACATATTATTGAAAAGAACTGTAGTACTGTCTTCACATAATAAGGGAGAGTATATTTCAAATATGTTGTTAGTACCAAAACCTAATGGTAAATGCAGACCGGTCATAAATCAAAAGACTTTGAATTACTTGGTGACTCCTGAACATTTGTAAACAAGATGGTTTTTCAATTGGTCTTGAACTAATTACAGGAAAATGATTTATTCGTATTCATTGATCTCAGAGATGAATATTTCATTCATTTTCAACAATGTATATAAAAATAAAAAAATTTCAGTGGAATGTAATACTGTAATACTTGATAAATTTGCTTGTTTAACCTTGGGGTTTCCATTACAGAGAAGGTCATTACCAAAAGTTTGAAAGCACTGTATTTATGGTTCAGGCAATGGTATTTGTTGCTCCTACATATACTTCGTTGATGACATCATCAACATGAACATATTCCCAAATTTACGCCCAAAAAAATAAAAATGTTATGCTGGAAAAAGTTTTATCTCTGTTTTTTTATGGTTAAGTACAAGAGGTCTCACTTTATTTTGTCTCAGAGAATTATCTCTTTGGATTTCTCATTGATTCAGAACAGTTAAAAGTCTTTTATTACAGATTAAACAGTCTAAACAAAAAAGATACATATATAAATTTATACATGCAAATACACATTTCCAATCAGATGTCTCTCCAGATATTCCTTTTTACCAGAGAGCATCTTTTTATTGTTATTCTTGATAATACCTTTGAACAAGCTTTAGAGGGAAGAGGTAAATTTCTTGGTCTTAAATAGTACAAAGTTTTTGATACACATATAAACCTGTCTGATACAATAAGGCAGAACCAAAATATTGATCTGAAAAATAAAACATGTTAAAAAGCTTAGACCCAGAACAGTTGATTTCGTTATTTAGACAGATGCATCCAATGATGAGTGGGGAGTTGATTCAGCAGATTCAAATCAGTCTATTGGTGGCCATTGGCCAATTGAAGACTCCAGTGAGGGATCGTTGTCAGTAGCATCCCTTTAATTCAATAGGTGGCAGCACAGAACAAAGTGGTCCAACATTACTTCCGGTTTTCTTCCTGCTGTACAAACAACAAAGAATCGATAGCATATTCATCTTGCTTTAGAAATGTCTGAATCTTAAGGATCATGGACCTTAGTGTTGCTCAGAGAGGAGATTAAAAAAAACAAGAAGCTAAGTTTTCTGGGTGAAAGAAGGAGTTAATTGATCAGTAAGCAAATATTAAGCAAAATCGTGGTTGAAAATGGAAAATCACATATTCTGATATCTGGATTTTTTAAAAATGGAATACTTGTTATTTTACATAATTACCTTCGTGATTCTTTTCTAAAATTATTTTTTCAACAGATGCATTTCCCCAAAAGTATATGATCCACATACCATTCAATGATTTGTTGTGAATTTTTTTTTAGATATTTAGTGTGCGAGTTAATTTAGTCTTTAAACATGCCTTAATTTTCATGAAACTATTCATATTAAGTTTTAAAAAGAAATTATTTTTTGTTGCTTTTTTTTATACAGTTTCTTTGTTTCTAATGTATCAAACATTGATGAAAATGATAGTGATTGTTTGCTATTAACTACATATTCAGTTGAAGTTGTGATTGCTTAAATATACTTTGTGTAAAAAGACAAGCTACTAGACCAAATGCAAAACTGTAATGAATGGTTAGTTTTATTGTAGAGATTATTTATATAATGCTGTAAATATTCAGAATAAATAAAATTTGTGCATTGTCAGATTTGATATTAGGACTTTTAATTTTTATTTCTGATCCCAATAACTTTTGTGTTTCCTGTTCAAATATAAATTATATTATGTTGAGATAAACAGTATTTAAAATAATTTTAAATAAGAATGAGGAATTTCAGCAGGTCACTTTAAATAATACAAAATTATGTCTACATTGAACAGAGATTTTTGTACTTATTGATTATTGAATTTTTATATTGTTACAAGAGGCACGACTTTTAATGAGATTTAGATAATAATTTTGGGTTAAGACTATCAGAGTAGTATTATCTTTATTATGAAGACTATCAGAGTAGTATTATCTTTATTATGAAGACTATTTCTTCTTAGTTAAAGTGTGTTTATTGATTTGATATTAAGCCCATACATGTATACTCTTACTGAATTTTATTTGATTTGGTTTAACAGCCCTTCAGCACATTCCAGGTTATATAGAACAGTTTCCCAGACAGAGGATAAGAAGGAATCTGGGACTTCCCTGTCCTTAATAAAAATTGCAGATAAAAAAATGAAGTAAATAGCATTAAATTTTGATATATATTAGGTTTGCGCTAAAGTTTGAACAAAAGGAGTCCAAAATTATTAAGATGTACTGTTTTTGTTAACTTAAAAAAAAGAAGCCAAATGGCAATTTTAGTGTCTTATAGTGCTAACTTAGTATATCTTTTGAGTCACCTCAGAATAAAAAAAAGACATGATTTGTTTTCATTGATACATGTATCATGAATCGTGCATTCTTAGGGATAATACAAGATTTCAAATTTGTTATGGCAAACAATAAAATCCAAGGGAACCAAATATATTGTCCGAGTTTTTCTGTGGCTCCACATAGTGGGAAGGTAACTTGTTACGATCCCTCATTATCATACATTACCTATTTAGAACTTCTTGCCATCTTTCATATCTTGCAATCTCTCTGTTATCTGGTACAGAATAAACATTCTAACAAGGCAGTACATGTGCATTCACCTATTTAATTAAAAATGTTGCTTAGTCCATGGATTGGATGATCTTTCTAAATCTACTTGGTACTTGTGCCTTGAAAGAAATGTATACTTTTCAGCCACGAGTAGATAATACTTGTACTGATTTTTACTCTTGGAATATTTCAAAATCTACAGAGTGGATGTTAGAGAAATTTTGATTCTAAATTTTATAATTGATAAATTTGTTTCATAGAATCCTGAACCAGGAGCATTTATTTTGGGATGCTTTTTCCTAGCTGTAGCTGGCATGAGTTTGGACCATATAGTTTCCTCCTTTCTGCTTTGTAGGGAAAATTATGAATAAGATCATAAGTGACCAAGATGGTAAAGCTCTTAAGTTTTAAAGTAATTTGTTTCTTCTACAGAATGTAGAGTTTAAGGTGCTGTCATTTAAACCAGTGGCTTGTTTACTCTCCACAAGAGCAAGGGGACAAATATTAATTTATGTGAATATTCATAATATGTGTGTATCAAGGATTGATATTCAGTTTATTTGTCCAACTTTACTCAAAAGTTCGAGGCAGTGGAAGAGCTATTGTTTGAAAATCCCTCATTTTTCAGAGGAAAGACTTTGTCTTATGCACAGACTTTTATATTATCTCAATAGAACTCAGAGTCTAAGGAATGTGATCAATTGATTGTTTCTTTCTGCACTTTCAAGTGGATACAAGTACCATGTTAATATGTAGTTGAAAGCGGTGCTTTGGATGTTGGGAATTGATATCCAATATTTAAAAGCCATTCATATCATTCAGCATTGACATCTGCTGTGTACAGGAGACGATTTTCCTTTTGGGAATTCTTAAAATGGCAGATTGGACATAAATCAAGATATTATTTTTTTTAAAAATTATTATTTACAGTATGTAAATTTAAATAAAATTTTTTATACAAGTGGTTTTACATGTGAAGTGACAGTAGTGGATTGTAGTGGGTTTTTGTTGTCCTGTAAACATGCTAATTTTTCACATGCGAGGCCAAAGGCTTACCAAAAATATAGGACCCCCATCCAAGCATACTTAAGATGTAATGTATGGGGGGCATTATTAGAGTAAGCTGGAGGCTGAGCATGTATAAATCCTTCCACCAATTGTTATTTCTTATTAGCCAACAAAAAACAGGTTTTAAAATATGACGTGGAGTGGGAACAACTGCTTTTATATTGCATGTGTCATGGGATTTTATTGATCTTAAAGAGCGCCTTTGAAACAAGCATTAGGGTGAAAATGCTAATTTATACATGCTTACTCCAATAATGCCTTCCAACCATCTCATCTAAAGCATGCTTGGATGGATGGGGGTCCATTTTATTCAATTGCAGTAACAGTTGAAAAGTAGTAAAGGTCTAACAGGCTATTGCTGGTAATACATGATGAGTCCACAGTCAAAAATGCACAGTCTTGAACCTTGGAACACCTTCATTTACAGGCCCTGGTGATGTTAAAGTAGACGGCCACAATGTTAACATTTTACAACTAGAAGGTTTTTGAGCTGGCTGCCAACAGCTATTGAGACAGCTGTAATCTTTCTTAACCCCTTGATAGCTTCTCATCATACTTGGCAGTAATCGTTTTGAAGCTAAGACAGTTCAATTTGTGACATGCTTGCTTGCCCCTATCACCTTGGGGTCACGGTCACAGTCATGGAAAATGTGTGTTAAGGTTTTTGTGTATTTTTTTCATTTGTTTATATTTCCTAAACTCCTTGGTGGATTTCCTTTATGCTTTGTGATGAATCATTAGGAAACTAAGACAATTCATTGGGTTACATGCACACTTGCCTCTTTGACCATGGAGTCAAGGTCACAGTCATATAAAATTTGCATTAAGGCTTTGGTTAAAGTTTTTTCATTTACTTACCGTATATTTCATAAACCTCTTGGTGGATTTTCTTCATACTTGGGATGAATCATTATAAAACTTAAACAATTCATTGTGTGACATGCATCATCGACCCTTTGATCTTCTGGTCAAGGTCACAGTCTAAGAAAATTTGCGTTATGATTTTGGTTAAAGTTCATGTGAGATACTCAACCTTTTGACTTTGGGTCAAGGTCATGCATTTTACAGCATGGCTTTGATCATGGGCTTGCTATGCAGGCCCTGGCCTTCTAGTTTTCTGACCAAAGTATTCATGTTTAGTAAATTTGAAAAGTTATCCCTTACCCATGTATGCATCTATGGCTGCAGAAATGTTTAAAAAAACAGATAGATATTTCTCCCACCCTAACTACCACCTTTTACATATTAATCATATGTTCCCTATTGTATCTCACGGATATGTCGGTAGAGGCCTGGGGCTGTGTAATTTGTTTTTTCAACGTTCCTGAGAATTCTGAATTAGAATATGAATAAAGTAAATAAAGTATATAATATTGATTGTTGACATGTCATAAAAGTCAGTATGAATAATTTGTTACGCTTTTATTGTTGAAACATGTACAACACATGTATGTCTTTCATGTGTATTTATCTGATAACATACATACATACATGGATGATGATCTCAAAGCTTTATTGATCATCCGTATTCCACACAAATTAAACTGAGAAATTATTATGCATAGCTTGATTAATTTGAAGTTTCTACTTGACAGTTATTAAATCATTAGAGTGATGATGGATGTAGTATCTGATACTTCAAAGAAGCTTGGTCCAGTAGAGTCTCACTGTTGTTGATGAATTGTTATTAAAGTGTAACTAATTGTTAATAAGGAGAGATAATGAGATCTTATAAAAGCAATGGAAATGATTAATTTACCATGTAAGCTTCCCTTACACCAGATACATGTACAAAAAAATTACTTGAATCTTCTGCATGAACATTGTGGAATTCAAGAAAATACTAAAGAATATACTCAAATTCTGTATAGAAAATTACTTTTATATTTATCAACTTTTGTTTTAAGCTAAAATAAATTTTTTACCAACTTTAAAAAATAAATTTAGTTACTTTTTAAATGTCAATAATAATAATAATAATAATAATAATAATAATAATAATAATAATAATAATAATATTAATAATAATATGGTGTAAATTCAGATGAGTTTCCTTCTCTTTTTTCTGAATTTGTTATTCAACAGTATTCTCACCGACTGACAGATTTCTCATTAGCTACCGGCAGTCAGCTCAAAAACCTATTTTTTAAAATTTTAACATTGTAGCCATCTACTTTTACAATGCTGTAACATTTTTTGTTGCATTGTCTTAGTCTTGTATTTTTAATTTTGAGCCAGCTGCTTCAGAAGATAATGAGAGAGCTCAATAGGGGAACCCTGCTATAATGCACTTTCCTATAATGCACTTTGCTACATGTATAAGACGAATTTGAGAGATAAAAAGCAATGAAATTCTGGGTTTACCAAGGTAAAATCTGGCTAAGGCCAAAAAAAAAAAAGTATGTATTTACGGTCGGCCGACTGTCCCTGTTTCTCGTTGCCGACCCTAGCATTTTTTCCCCATACCCCTCCCCCTAATTTTTTTTTTTTAAAATTAAAAAAATCACTTTGTCAAAATTGATTTGTGCATCTAATTGAGCTGGTTTTGCCCAGTACTTTGAAGCGCTTGAAATATTATTTGATTTATATATAATGTTAAAAGAAAAAAAAAAAAAAAAAAAACCTACCTGCCTACCCTAATTTAAAACAGTGCAATAGGAAACCAATTTTTTTTTTTTTTGGCCTAAGAGGGTATGTAGGTCAGCAGTTGAGATTTCTCTAATCTGTTGATATTCATGATTGACTTTTTTGCCCCTTTGTAAAAAAAATCTTAAGATCACTCCTTGTCTTATATAGAGTGTTTTTGTTAGTATTTTCTTTCAAGGACTCTTCTGTGTCTTGGTTTGTGACTTTAAGGACTCTTTCACCTTTATCTAGATTTATTGTCATTATTTCCATCTGCACTCGTACTCTGACCACCACATTCACTGACATTGTGCACAGGTACATGCATATTCTCCTTTTTTACATTCTTAGGTCAACACTTTCACTCCATAAGTTATTTTGCTGCATTTCTGATGGAAATTCATAATGATGGATGTTGTGTGCCAAAATCTCTAACATGTCCTCTCTGATTACACTGGTCTACAATTTTTTAGAAGTCGTCTGCTTCAGAGATAAAATGTGCTATTTATTAGGGATTTTGATGTGCTGAATTCAAAAATGACAATTAAAACAACTGATTGGCTACTGTTTCCAAGATATTTAAGTTTTTACATGTTATGTCTATGTATATTGTGTACATAGTAGAGTTTTAATAATAAATTGTAAACCTAGGTCTTTTCATGTGTTTATGGTTGCTTTACATAATAATATTTCACCTGTCCTGTTTATGTAACACTTTAAAAAACAGCAAAAGGGTTATATAAATAAAAAATATAATGAAACAAAAGTAAAAAAAACTATTATGTATATATAAGTAGATAGTTTAGTGCTTATTCAGTGTCCAGTCGGCCCTTCTTGGCTTGTCTCTTGTATTCATTAAATGGAGCATCTCTTGTCACTGTCCAGCAATAGTCTGCAAGCATTGGTGGGCTCCATTTGCCCTGATAGCGTTTCTCCATTGTTGCAATGTCCTGGTGAAATCGCTTGCCGTGCTCGTCACTCACTGCTCCACAGTTCGGTGGAAAAAAATCAAGATGAAAGTACAAAAATATATCTTCAGTAATATGTTGCAACCTAGGCTTTTGTATGCCTTGAGGAGGTTTTGCACCGACTAACTGTAGTTGTCTGCCTTGTTGTTTCTGAGAAAATGTGTTGCCACTAACTGGAAGGCTTTCCATGCCGTCTTTTCCTTGCCACGCAGTGCACGGTGAAATGCATCATCTCGAAGAAGTTCATGAATCTGAGGACCAACAAAGACACCTTCCTTTATCTTAGCTTCACTTAGCCTTGGAAATTTTCCACAGAGGTACTTGAAAGCTGCTTGTGTTTTATCCAATGGCCTTGACAAAGTTCTTCATCAGACCCAGCTTGATGTGCAAGGGTGGTAACAAAATCTTCCTTGATTCAACAAGTGGTGGATACTGAACACTTTTCATCCCAGGCTCCAATGACTGTCGGAGCGGCCAATCTCTCTTGATGTAGTGGGAATCTCTCGCACGACTATCCCATTCACAGAGAAAACAGCAGTACTTTGTGTATCCAGTCTGCAGACCAAGCAAGAGAGCAAGAACCTTGAAATCGCCACAAAGCTGCCACTGATCTTGGTCATAGTTTATGCACCTCAAAAGTTGTTTCATGTTTTCATAGGTTTCCTTCATATGGACTACATGACCAACTGGAATTGATAGCAAAACACTGCCATTATGTAGCAAAACAGCTTTAAGACTCATCTTCGATGAATCAATGAACAGTCTCCACTCATCTGGATCATGAATGATGTTGAGGGCTGCCATCACACCATGGATGATGTTGCAGGCTACAAGATCCCCTTCCATGAAGAAGAATGGGACAAGATCCTTTTGACGGTCACGGAACATGGAAACCCTAACATCACCTGTCAGGAGATTCCACTGCTGTAGTTTGGAGCCCAACCGCTCTGCCTTACTTTTGGGTAGTTCCAAATCCTAGACAAGGTCATTCAGTTCACCTTGTGTTATGAGGTGTGGTTCAGAGGAGGAGGATGGGAGAAAATATGGGTCATGCAGTGGTGTACTAGCCATTGGGCATACCGGGACAAATCCCGGTGGGCCGCCGCAAAAAATCAGTTTTTACCGGTGTTTTACTGGTGTGAGCAATACCCCGGGCCTGTCCCGGCAGACAAGTCCAGGGCCGAGTTGCTTACCCAGTACACTCCTGGGGTCATGTGACATTGATGGTTCAGGAGTAGAAGTTTCATCCTCTTCCTCTTCCTCGTCTGAATCAAGTGAGAATGATTCTGGTGCATCAGGAACCGGCAGTCCTTCTCCGTGGGGTACTGGGCGTATAGCTGACGGAATGTTTGGATAATGCACAGTCCACTATTTCTTCTTTGACACACCTTTCCCAACTGGAGGCACCATGCAGAAGTAACAATTGCTGATATGATCTGTTGGCTCTCTCCAAATCATTGGCACTGCAAAAGGCATAGATTTCCTTTTTCTGTTCAACAACTGGCAAAGATTTGTTGCACAAGTGTTGCAGCATATGTGTGGGGTCCACCTCTTGTCCTGATCTCCAATTTTGCAGCCAAAATAAAGGTGATAGGCTTTCATAACCATAGTGGTTATACTACGTTTTTGTGATGCAAAAGTCACTTCACCACAAACATAGCAGAAGTTATCTGCATTGTTCACACAAGTAGAGGCATCTCTGCTCACTTTAGCTAAACAGAAATGTGTCCCTTTGCAAAATCAAACACTGACAAATAAAAGAGCACGACACTGTATGATTTGTAGAGCTGATATAGGGCAATTTCTTCAGCAGAGTGATGTAAGCTTAGTTATGATTGCATCATCCATGACTTATATAAATAACATGATGCCATTCATATCATGTATGATGCAATACCAGCTTCAGATTGCATCATTCATTGTTTTGCCTAAAAAGCAAGTACTGTCCAAACCCAGTCATATAGTGCAAGCAACATTCTGTTGTGGACTTTTTTGATTAAAAAAAAGAAAGATAATTTGTAAGGGTTAAACGTGATTGATACCGTGGTTATTTGGTGTATTTCTGCATCCATATTTCTTGTACACTTGAAATTATTAAATTATATTTGCAGTTCTGTATCACGCATTTTTAAAGAAAAATGATTACCAATAGGAAAAGGAAGATATAAACACCATTCTATAATGTATGTTTATACTGCACATAAATGATGATTTTCAAGCAAACCCTCGATTTCCCACCATTGTCCTACTGGTACAAAAATAGGAGAGAAATCGAGTGTGCACTGTACTTAAAACAAAAGTTGAAAATGCTTTTAAAAGGAAGTCACTGCAATTAATCAATGATTCCTCAAATCATGTTTCAGATGTTCATATAAATTCTCATGTGACATATAAAGAAAAGAAAATTTTGAAAATCTTATGAAGATTATTTAGATCCTATGTTTAGGATAGGAAAAAGGACCATGAATATCAATATCACTGGAGTTAGGTCATATAAGGCTACCATATATACTTGCGTATAAGCATATACCAACTGCAAACTGCATAGAGCCAGATCTGCCGGCACATTATGCACGAGCAGATTGGGTTTATGCAGTTTGTAAGAACTAATCAGTAGAACAAACAACATAGACCCTGATCTGCTGACACATTATGTGATTGCAGATCAGGGTCTATGTTGTTTGCATTTTGACCCGGGTTATACGCGAGTATAGATGGTATGTAACTTAGGGTAACTTCAATCTTCCCAGCCATAAATATTTCTCAATACTTGATTATGAAAGAATGTTTGTTCAATCATGGGCACTTTGTCAAGGAACATTGAGACCGTGTCACCTACAATGTGTTCAATCATGGGCACTTTTGTGAAGGGACAGTGATACTGTCTCACCTAGTTTGTTCAATCACGGGCACTTTTGTAAAGGGACAGTGAGATTGTGTCACCTACAATGTGTTCAATCATGGGCACTCTTGTCAAGAGACGGTGAGACTGTGTCACCTACAGTTCAATCATGGGCACTTTTGTTAAGTGACAGTGAGACTATGTCATCTACAGTTTTTGTGTGATTTTGATTTAAAAGTACTCATATCCTCTCAATTGTTTTCAAGTTGTGAGAAGATTTCTTTACTTGTGTGCAATCATAACCTGGGATTATTATGAATTCTCTTGCAATATTATCATACTGGACATGTAGTTTTTATTTATTATCAATGGGGAAATAAATATTGTATACTTTGGTTTGCTTGTTCCATTGGATCAAACCTAATAGATTTGTTACTCTTTTTTTTGGAAAGCTTCTGTCCACTTGCTGCCTAAAGCAGTTTGATTTTTCCCAGCTCATTTGCATTTGTTTCTGTCCATCTCCAGCTTGCATATACAATACTTCACTTGGAAGGACAATCCAAATGCTATATCATTATTATTTTTAAGCTCAAAGACTGTGTGCTTGACCTTGATTTTCAAATTAATTTGATAGTTTCTTAATTTTATCATATTTTTGGAGGAGTTTTTATGGACTGACTGTATTTAGAGGATCGACAGGATGCACACAATTCTAGTCTCTCAACACAGACCAAAAGTTTATGTATCAGACATTTTAATCTTCTTCATGCTAAGTAAATGAATACATTTTTATAGTTTTAAAACTGTATATTCTTTATTTTGGTAATTAATCTTGTAAAGTAAATTATTTTTCTTGGTATCTATTTCTGTTGATTCACAAAAAATGACATTTCTGTCAGTATTTAAATTGGTGTATGAGGAAGGGGTACAATTATCTTCATCAAGATCAATAATTTGTTCGTTTGTAATCCCCAAATACTGGTACTCCGCAAAAAAATAAATTCACAGCATACAGTGAATTTGAAGAATAGCAACTGTGGTCTTTTAAAATAATATGATTTTAAATGATTTTTTAGGCCTAATTATAAAATTTGTAATTTATATATAAGTGTCATTTTTCATTTGTAATGGTTGTTTTTTGTTTTTTTAAAAAAAAAAACAAATGTATAAATTATCCATTACTTCTGCCATTTTTAATCAACACATAGATCCTGTTTTAACCATCTCTATTCAAATACATGTCACATCTATCCTACAACTATTTTGACTCGTATCCATCTTTAATGCATGGCTGGATTTAATTTTGCTAATTAAATGTCATAACTAATTCCCTTTTGTGCCAAAACATCCTGAAGGTGACTCTCTGATAAGTATATTTATGAGGATACTTTTGAGTAGCAAGAAAAGGAAATGCATTGTCAAGTCTAATTTGATGCCCTTATAATACTTTGCAGCATTTTTAGAAATGTGACAATGTAAGATCAGCATTGGTTTCAAGGAAGTGCAAACTTTAGGACAGTTTCCTTAGCACTAAATGGGTTATGATCTGATCTTGGCCCTACAACATGTTTCTCATACCTTTCCATTTGAAAAAAAAAGTGTTCAGCCAATTGAAATGTTAGTTTTCTTGTAATATCCCAATGTACAATTAAGGTAGTTTACATCCTTCATTGGCCTATCCTACCTAATTATTAAATTACACAATTTTCAGTAAGTTTGTGATCATACTTACACAGAACAATTGAAGGTAAGAACTTTGTGAATGTATGAATTGTGTGTGTGTGTGTGTGACAGAGAGAAAAATGTATGGGCTGTCATTCTTTGTTAGCTATAATTAAATGAAAGAAGTACAAAATCAGATATATGGACCTAGCTGCATTGGCAAGGGGAAATAGATATAGCATGTGTCTGTCTGTTCTCAAGCTCATGAATACTAGCATTCACATTTTCTATATTATTGCAATCAAATTTATTGAGAGTCTTCATCTCATCATGGGCTCACGTGATTTTGTTGAAGAGTACATTTTTCCTGTATTTATTAATTTTTTAGAGTTATGGCCCTTGATCAATTAAAAATTGCCATTGCAATGACTTCTGAACACTCTAGCATTTAATGCTTTTTTGTTTCATTGCAGCCAAATTTGTTGTAAAACTTCACCTTTACAAGATTTTTCAGGAGTTTGGGGGATGAGCAGATTTTATCCATATTTTTCAGAGTTATAGCCCTCTATCAAATTATTATTATTTTCTTCTTTTTTTTTGTTTTTGTTTTAACTGCACTTTTAACATATTATTGGCTATATCATTTAGAGGAAATGGGAGTTGAGTGCCTTTCCCAAATACACAGCAAGGCAGCCGTCTTGGGCTGTCCTGGGTTGGTATCGAACCAGCCCTTGGATTAGGAGTCTAATGCTCTACCAAGTGACCTAGAGCAGCCCCCCTCTCTATCAAATTAAAATAGACATCCCTTATATGGCTTATGAACACTCTAGCATGCACATTTTTTCCTCAAGTAAATTTGCTTTAAAGCTTTATCATACCAATGTGTCATATGACTTGAATGATCAACAGATTTTGACTTTATTTTCTAGTTATGACTCTTAATCAGCCTAGAAGAGGTATTTAAATGGGTTGTTAACACACTAGCATCCATATATTTTGTTTCATCTAAATTTGCTATGAAGCTGTATCTTAAAAAGGTTTCATTGTGATGAGTAAATTTTGACTATACATGTATTTAAAGGTTCTAGATCAACTTGGCATATTGTGTTGACTTTTGAATACTTAAGTGTCCACATTTTGTTTGATTTCAATTAAAATGACTGTGAACCTTTCTTTTAGCATGATTATTGATGAGCTTGAAGATAACAAAGATTTTTTTTTCTCAGACTTATTGCCATGATAGATTGAACACACTAACATAATGTGCCATAGTCATAGGGACAGTTATATTAGTTACAACTTCTTTCTTTAGTCTCCCTAATGGTCACTTAACTTAACCCTGTTCTATCAGATTCATAACGATTTCTTTTGCTTTTTGGTCATAGAATAGTCCCTTGTATACCAATGCCTTGTTTATGTGTTCCGTTCCCCATAATCCACACTTAATTATGATATTTCTGTTTGATATTAACCAAAAATATTGTTGCCATTTTGGCAGGGTTTACCTCCAGATATGTGTACAGTTTAAAAGCATCAATAATCACAGTCAAATGGAGTCGGTGATAATTGTTTTTCATCATTCTAAAATGATTGTAATAAGAAATAAGTTATGAGTAAACTATTATTAGAGTCCTTTCATCTAAGACCTCCAGTTTCTTGACCTAGACTAAGTTTTTAAAATGAAGCCTACATCATGCCCATACTCTGGGCTGGGGTGGGGGTGCGTTTGATGCAAATGCACCTCCCTTTGGAATAAAAAATGTAACAATGCCCTAAAATATGCACAATCACCAAAATCACTTTGAAATTTTGATAAATTCAAGAGCTTCCAGGAGTTTTGCCCCCTTGACCCTCACTAGGACTTTGCAGTTGAACCCCAGCTGGAGAAGTGACACCACCAGACCTGTACAGTTTGCTATATACTTGACTTTCATTTGTAGGAATAATGTGACCCTTGATTTGCATTATTTACAATCTTACACTTATGGTATAACCTCAGCATATAATGAAAGATATTTATAATTTCACTGTCATAGCCACATTTTGTCATAGAAAGTTTTTAATTAATCAAAGGTTTATTTCAGTCAAAACATTTATTAGGCTATATTAGGGCCATTATCTGTTCCCTTGCCTACACAGAGTTTTTGATTCGATAAATCTGGTACAAAGTACAGCAAACTTAATCGACTGAGAAAACCAGGCCCTGACAAAACCTGTCTGTGACTGTATCAGACTTTCTGTTAGTTCCCAAAGTTATTACTAATATGTTTCGTTTAGCGATATTACCAGCTTATTGTTAATACTGTGCAGATTCTTTAGGTCCAACCATGGCTAGTTTTCTTTAGAGTTACAGCATCACACTCAGTATACTATGTTCATATTGGTCAGGTTGTTCCTTGATCATTATAAACCAACCCAGGTGAATATTGGTCACAGTGACCTCATTTTTTTCAATATTGACATTGTTATTTTCAGGTTAATTGTTATTTACAGGTTAACCCCAGTGTACAAGTTTTGTCCTCCTATCAGATCTCCAGCTGCAAGAATGGTATCTACCGGTGGTTGGAACTTGATCAGGGTGTTAATTTCATCATTCTGAGCCACTCCAGGGGAAAGTTGGTTGCAATGATTTAACTCGTTCTCTACAAATAACTTTCTTAATCAAGGTTAACTCTGGTTTAAAAGTCTGTCCTCACAGCAAATCTCCAGCAGTAGGCATGGTATGTTCATGGAACAAGATCAGGGCATTTCTTGCATTGTAAACCACCCCAGAGGAATGTCGGTTGTAATGACCTACCATATATACTCGATTATAAGTCGACTCGACTATAAGTCGACACCCCCCCCTTTTCATGGCTGCAAAAAGCCAAATCAGCTATGACCCTCCTATAAGTCGAGGTGTTTTTTGCAAATTAAATCCGTCTGCAAGGGGTGACATGTCATCACCGAGTCAGAGCTGCACTTAGGAAAAATAAACGAGCCAAACTGGATAGATAGATAGATAGGACAAATAAAAACAAAAAACAATGTAGAATAAATACAATTGTATTATTGAGCTGAATATGTACAAATAAATTTACAACTTACATTTTGTCCATCTTCGTGTAATGAAATCCATGAATTGGATTATAGGTGACATACAGGTATAAAATTGGTACCCTATAAATGTCACTGTCTAATGTCCTCTGGTTCAAAGCCCAAGAATTCATCCTCATCATCAGAGTTACCAAATAAAGTTCTAAATTCCTCCAATGTCATCCCGTCATCGTAAACATCGTCCGACTCCGAATCTATTTATATGATAAATCCACGAATTCAATTATAGGTCACATACCGGTATAAAAATAGAAGTTCAGAATGATCCGATTCACAATATCCCGTAATATATTAATTCCACACGTCGTACAAATAAACAATGAAAGTCAAGTCCACTTTTTGTGATTCACGGTATCATATAAATGTCACTATCCAATGTCATCTGGTACAAAGTCCAAGAATTAATCCTCATTGTCTGATAAAGTTCTGCAACCCTACATCGTCGTCTAGTCATCGTAAATCTCGTCCGACTCCGATTTTCGGCTTTACTGTCATATGCGGGTGCTTATGCAAAGACTGAGCTTGGGCTCCGTGAGTAACACTTTGATCATAAAGTCAGAAATCTATTAAAGGCTGCAACTGAACACATGTCAATTGTGCGGCAAGATCACAGGGAGTTCAAATAGCCTCCCTCTGTTACTTGGCACTGAACTCGCAGCTTGATCAAAGGGTTGTCACGTGGGAAAACAAAGAGTGTGGCAAAGGGATTAAGGTCAAAGTATATGCACAGGAAGTTGTAGAACTCTACTTGGCACTGAACAAGTATAGCTTGGCGGCTCGATCAAAAGGCTTGTCAACTTGAAAACAAAGTGAGTCCCTTTACAAGCCAAAGGCTTATCGGCCCACGTACACTGGCAGATAACTTGGGAAATATCACTTGGGAATTAAATCTGACTTGTGGAAAAGTAAAATACAAATTAAATCAAAACTTTTATTGCATCAAGCACAGTCTTTATACAGCAAAACACAAATATTAATACAAATACAGGTTGTTCGGACTTGCACGAAAATGGAGGCAATATACTTACTAGTAAACACCCACGGTAAACATTGACGGACACTTCATTTTGCGGTAGGTAGTATTTAATTTACCTTTAATATTTTCAAATTAATAAAATCCAAATAACTGTAGATGCATGTATTGTGTAATGAATACCGTCATGAAACGGATAAACACAGTTCATACCATATATGCATTACTGCATAGGAATAGTGGCATGAAAACGTAAAAATATATGAATTGACAGTATTTTTATGTACTGCAAACATCTTGAGTTTACAACATTACCCCAAGATTTTTTTATTTTTTTAATGTCGCGCTTATAAGATGACCCCTACTCTGTATGAGTCAAATTCTAAGTAAAAAAGCGTCGACTTATAAGCGAGTATATACGGTTCTTTAATATCACAGAGTCCTATTCACTAGAACTTTCTAATCAACCCTGTGGGAGGATGAATTCTCATTATACGCTTGGGTATTTCCCTTCAAGGAAATAGATTAACTACGCAATAGCAACAGGTAAGTATGACATAATTAAAATTAGTTTTACAGCCTCAAAAACTAATTTTTTCTTACACTAATGACTTGTTTACAAGTTGACCCATTGTAATAGTTTGTCTTACTGGCAGATCTTCAGCTGACAGTATATGCTGAGTTATATAACTTGATCAGGGCATTCTTTATATCATATTTAACCATCCCAGCTGAAAGTTGGTCACAGTGATCTACTTTTCTCACACTAATGATACTGTTGATTAAAGGTGATCCCAGTGCAAAAGTTTGTTCTCATAATAAATCTCCAGCTGTAGGTGTGGTGCCTAGACGGAAATTGATCAGGGTGTTCCTTGTATCAATGTATGCCCTCCCATGAGGAAAAGTTGGTCACAGTGAGTTATTTTTTTTGTAATAATTACTTTCTTGTATGTAGGTTATCTCCAGTGTCAGACAAACAATAGCCTACAGGCAAGCATTGTTGTTTCTATAACAACTTGTGCTGTGAATAAATATACTCTCACAAAGTTGCAGGTCAAAATTCTGAGATTTTTTGTGTGACTCTGTATGATGTTATATGTTGATATATTGTCCACTAGTAGGGGACATACCAGTCAGCTGCTTAACAGGCAGATAAAACCAAACGTTGTTCTCAGAGCAATAATACTTTTATTAGGTCATCATGTACACTACACCACATTCCATCATAGGCTAGTAACAGACGTCAGTCATGTGACTACACTGAGAAACTGAATGAAATTACTATGCTCTGTTTCAAATTATGCTACATTAATTTTATTCAACATCCCCTTTTCTTTAAAGAACTAGTTATCTCTGCTTTATTAAATGATTAATACAAATACTTGGGATATGCTTGACATATAGTGTATATTGAAAGCTAAACTTTAAATCTTTGCCATCTGAATCTATTACCAGATTATCAGTTCATATTCACTAACCAAAACAATGTAAAATTAACTGACTAGGTATTCACTAACCAAAACAATGTAAAATTAACTGACTAGGGTCTATATGTTAAGAGTTAATAATTCACTTGTGGCACACAAAGTCTTTCAGATAAGCAGGCTCCCTGATGTTTCTCTTGGGTCTTACTCTTGGTGCAGTTGTTGTCGTGTTATCTGAATTTGGCAATACATCATCTTTAACATGCTCTGAAAGTGACATTCTGGAGCTATTTGATTCACTTGGTGTTGCAGTTGTTTGATCTTTGTGGCATTTGTCGGTACATCCGTATTCTTGGGTTCACGTAAAGGTGAAGTCTCCCAGATGCATACTTTTATCTTTGTGGGTCGTATGTGCACACGATTCCGTCTATAGGTTCCTTCATCAAGACTTTCCACGATGTACGATCGTTCATTCAGTCTTTCCTTGATTTTACCAAGTTTCCATTTATTTCCTTCCTTGTGTTCAAAATATACGGACTCTCCGATACTCAGTGGTGGTAAGGTTCGAGCTCTCTTATCGTACCACTTCTTTATCGAGCATTTTCGTGCTGATCGGTAGTTAATTCTGGTTCCTTATTCAGATCACTTGTTGATGGGATCATTGATCGGGTGTTTCGTCTGAAAAACATTTGAGTCGGACTAAGTCCAGTATCCTGACACGGAGTGTTTCTAAGTTCTAACAAGGCTTCATATTGATCTCTACCATCTATGAGTGTCTTCTTCAACATGTTCTTAATGACTTTAACAGCAGATTCAGCCTTTCCGTTTGCTTGCTGATGATTTGGGGCTGACGTTCTGTGGTTAATGCCCCATTTGCGAATGAACTGTGCGAACTCCTTTCCTGTAAACTGGGGTCCATTATCTGATATAATTGTGGTGGGAATTCCAAATCTTGAGAATTGTTTCTTCAGTACGGTTACAACTTGGCTACAACTTGCCATACTTAAGTAGTCCACTTCTATGAAATTTGAAAAATAGTCGATCACAACAAGATACTGTCTACCCTTGATTTAAAACAGATCCATGCCTACCTTATTCCAAGGTCTCTCTCCATCACTGTGCTGTAAAAACGGCTCTCTTTGGTTTCTAGGTTTGCATTCCTCACATGCTTCCCACGATTCAACCATTTGTTTAATTTCTCCTGCCATTCCAGGCCAAAATATCTTTCCTCTAGCTCGCCTCATCATACTATCGTAGCCTAAATGAGCACTGTGAAGACGGTTCTTCATATCCTTTCTCAATGATTTGGGAATTACAATTGCCTCTCCTTTGACAATTATTCCATCTTGAACGCTAAGGACATCCCGCATATCAAAATATGGTAACGTTGAGTATGGCACTTTGTCTCTAGCTTCAGGCCAGCCCTCAGTAATGAGTTCCATAAGTAATTGCATATCAGCGTCTTCCAAAATTGCTTTCTTGATTTCTTGCAGTCTCGCATCTGGGAAGTTGTCGAACATAACGTTCAGGATCCTTGGTCGTTCAGTTTCTATGTCGAGAGTTTCTAGATAAGCTCGACTTAAGGCATCAGCGATAACAAGATTTATTCCTTTCACAAATCTAAATTCGATGTCATATCAAAACAGTTTCATCATGATATCTTGTAATCGTTTTGGGGCTTTGCTCAAAGGCTTCTTTAGTATTGCAGCTAACGGTTTGTGATCATTTTGTATTATAACTTTTCTTCCATATGTATATTGGTCAAAACGTTCTAAACCATAAAGCATCGAAAGAGCTTCCTTTTCAATTTGTGCCCACTTTCTTTCGGACGGTTTTAGTGCCCTCGACGCAAATTCAACTGGTCTACCATCCTGAAGTAAGACAGCACCCAGTCCATTCTTGCTACTATCTACTTGTAGTACGACTTCTTTGTTTACATCAAAATATGCCAGCACTGGTGCTTCAGTCAACCTTTTCTTAATTCTCTTGAAAGCAGTCTCGCATTCTTCAGACCAATTCATTCCAGACAGAATCTTTACGTGTGAGTTGACGAATCGGTTCCAGTTCATTTGCAAGATCTGGAAGAAATTTCGCCATATACTGCACCATGCCACATAGCCTCTTCACGTCAGAAATATCCGTTGGTGTGGGCATTTCGTGTATTGCCTTGAGCTTTGTATTGTCTGCTTTGACTCCTTCACTAGTTATTTTGTGACCATGAAAAATGATTTCGGTCAATCCTACTTCTTTCTTGTCATCATTTAACATGATATTCTGTTCGATGCATCGTTTTAACAAGTTTTGCAATTTTCTCTCGTCTAGTTTCGCTTCTTGTTCAGAGCTCCCACATCCAGCAACAATGATATCATCTGATATAGTGAAAACACCATCCAAATCTCCAAGTGCTTCAGTGAGTTTTCTTTGAAAGATTTCGCTCGAGACCTTTAGTCCAAATGGCAACCTCGCCCATCTGTAACGACTGAAAGGTGTAATCATTGTAGTTGGTTCACTTGATTTCTGATCCAGTCTAACATGCCAGTATGCCTCACGAACATCAAGTTTACTGAAAACTTTTGCATTAGCAAGTTTTGGTAACATGTCCTCAAGTGTCGGAAGTTTCTCATGTTCTCTCATGAGCGCAGTATTTAGTGGCTGTGGATCTATGCAAATACGCAAATTTCCATTCTGCTTTCGTACAACAGCCATCTGACTAACCCACTTATTTAGGTTCGGTAACAGGTCCTAGAACTTCTCTTTCGACAAGTTTATCTATTTCTCTCTTCACGTCTTCTTGAAGTGAGAGTGGCAACTTTCTGCACGGCAATGTTTTCGCTGAAATTTCGTTGTCGACTGTAAGAGTTGCTTCCCCTAGATCACCGAGTTTCGTCGTGTCGACCATAGCAATAAATTTGTCACTGTTAACCGTAATCAATCCGATTTGCTGAATAGTTTTTGATCCTAGGAGATTCATGTAACCATTTGGTACAACTACTAGAGTAGCAGTAGTTTCTTCCCCATTGCTCGGGTTAACAATTTTCAGATCAACTTCTCCAAGCGGTTTCATATGTGACTTATTCCACATTTTTAAGGTTAGTGTTGTCGGCCTAACTTGTTCTTTACGAACATACTTCTTGCAGATAGTGTTGATGTCGGCACCGCTATCTAACTGAAAACACACTTCACAATTGTTGACATTCATTAATGCAGAAATTCTACTTTTCTGACTGGTTTCTATGGTATTAAGCCAATTTTCATCATCATCTGTTTGTTCTTCGTGCGTTGTACTAGCACTAACTAAATGGATTTTCTTGCATTTTACCTTGAAATGATTCCTTCCTTTGCACACATCGCATGTTTTGCCCCATGCCGGACACTTTTCCTTCTTGAACTCGTTTTTGCGTCCGCAGAAATTACATTCCTTAAGTGAAACACTATCTTTACCCTGAACTGGTGAGGACAGTTTATTTCGTAGTTTGCCAATCCCAGGTTGACTGTTAGTATTTCTTTTCCTTTGGCTTCGAGTTTGTGCTTTACTTCCTTGAGTTATTTTATTTACAGTCTGACTGCTAGAGCTGGCTTCCCTCAGTTCTTTCATATGTTTATTTGACTGCTCAAACACACGATACATTTGTATGGTTTTGTCCAGGTTTAATTTGTCTTCTCTGAGTAAGAGTTCCTGAAGTTTTCCGGTAACTGTGAAAACTATTTTATCTCTGATCATTCTATCCTTCTCGCTGAAATTACATGACGACGCTCTCGTCCTAAGCTCAGTTAGGAAACTGTCGAAAGGTTCTTGGTACGGTACATTCCAGAACCTATGTGATTCCAGGACCTCATTTTTTCTGGGGTTACAATATGCCTCAAGTTTTTCAAGTGCCTTGCCGGGTTTGTTTTTGTCGCCATCTGCGTCCCATCCAAATTGATCATAAATATCCAAAATGTGTGGTCCTGCACAATGCAAAATTATGGCTGTTTGCACCTCATCCTCTTTATCAGTTGCTCCACTTGCAGTTAGGTAAATCTGCACTTGTCTTTTCCAATGCTTAAAGTTTTCCGAAACGTTCCCATCGGTTACATTTAATATTGGCGGTAAACGGAATGTGCTTAAGAGACCGTCGGCCATGTTATTTTTCCGCCACTGGACCTGTAGTACGTGAGACTGTGATAAAGGATGCAAAATGCGTAACTTCTAAAATCAGTTGACCTCTAAAACTGACGAATCATCGATGCGTCCTTAATTGGCCACCACTGCCACCATGTTGATATATTGTCCACTAGTAGGGGACATACCAGTCAGCTGCTTAACAGGCAGATAAAACCAAACGTTCTCAGCGCAATACAACTTTTATTAGGTCATCATGTACACTACACCACATTCCATCATAGGCTAGTAACAGACATCAGTCATGTGACTACACTGAGAAACTGAATGAAATTACTATGCTCTGTTTCAAATTATGCTACATTAATTTTATTCAACATTATAGGTATTCACTGAAGCATGCTTCTCTTTTTCATTTCAGACAAGAAAATGCAAGCATGACAAAGGAATCATTATTTGACCATCATTGGGTTTCTACCCAGTTTCTGCTGTTCACGCTGTTATTTAATCCTGGTATGTATTCTTTCAGTTTTGTGTTTTATCTCTTGCATTCAGATGTTATCTATTGTAGTTTACTCCTATTGGTAGGTGATTTGGTTACAAAGCAGCAAGTATGCCAAGCTAACATACATGTGATAACCCCCAAAAATAAACTCTGGAATCCTTTGTCAAGCAAAATAGAGCTTTCATGAACAATCTTGAATTTTTATTGGCATATTGGTCTTCCGAATTTGTTTCAGTTGAATGTCATATTTTTTATATTTGAATGTTTATTTGGTTTTAGTTGCATTGCTTTCATTAGTAAATACAGTTAAGTCATGTTTATATTTCATGAGAGCTGCAGTTGGTATAGCATCAGATGTGTAATCTGAGGGTTACAAGGTCAATATCTGCCCAGGCCAGCTCAAGTCGTCTGCCTCTGTGCGTTCTTGGAAAGGGCACTTAGCTCCAATTTCTTATGCATCATATAGCCAGTAATGTGTCCAAGTGCTGTTAAAAACCAACCAGCAATCATCTCATCCATATTTAAAATTTGTAATTGATTGACATTCATATAAGTAATTGTTTTGAGTGACAGTTGTGTTATGCAATTTACCTATATGTAAATTCTGCTCCCTTCAGGTATAGTATAAACATTTGAATGTTAAGTGAGACATTAATGCACCACTTCAAATACTGTGTTTTCCTTTAGTTTTGTTGGTAGCAATTTTCGTGGTTTTGTAAAAAAGGGACATTTTCATGGATACTTAAGTTCGTGGATTTGCTTCTGTCAAAGTTTGCATATTTGTAGGCATTTAATTTCATGGATTAACCTCTACAAATACACACAACAAAGACCACAAGAGAACAAAAATGTGCCAACAGCAAACGTTGATGGCTTGAATGGTTCAAACAATACTATCGCCATGATGAGCACAAATCAAACACCTGTCCTGGTCAGTCTCTTACACCATATTTTTGTGAGTACTCAACATTAAATGGAGCTAAATAGCCAACAACACCAAGCCAGGCGGTAATTGAAACATGTATCTATCTAAACCACTGTCCATAAAGTTGCACCATCAGTATGTTCCTATATACACAGTGTTTAATTAATACTGTGTTGTAATTAGTGTATATACACTGTTTAATTAATACTGTGTTGTAATTAGTGTATACACAGTGTTTAATTAATACTGTGTTGTAATTAGTGTATATACACAGTGTTTAATTAGCACTTGTACTTAAGCAGTTGTTTTAGTATTTTACAGTGTTGTTGTTCCTTTGGATTAAAAATGCATGGATAAAATGAGATGTGCTTTTAATAGGATTTTAATTGCAACAGGAAAGTTTGCTACCTGTAATTAGAGGTATACATGTTTTCATTTATCTATGCTTTATGTAGATTTTTAATTCAGATCAATAATGACTATGGTTAAATCTTAAATCAGACAATCGCAGAGAATAAAATAAGTGCAGTTTTTGTCATTAATGTATTTGCAGTATTTTCAACAGCAGTTTCACTTAAATCAAGGATCAATATATACACAAAACTGCATATGTGTTTATACAGTTTCACTTAAATCAAGGATCAATATATACACAAAACTGCATATGTGTTTATACAGTTTCACTTAAATCAAGGATCAATATATACACAAAACTGCATATGTGTTTTGTTCTGAGTTAAATCAAGGATCAATATATACACAAAACTGCATATGTGTTTTGTTCTGAGTTAAGTCAAGGATCAATATATACACAAAACTGCATATGTGTTTTGTTCTGAGTTAAATCAAGGATCAATATATACACAAACCTGCATATGTGTTTTGTTCTGAGTTGGTGGAAAGAATGAGTTTGATATAGCATAGGCAAACCTGCCATATTCCCAGACAGTGTTGGGGTTTTTTTTAGACTTAAAAAGTGTGTTTTGAGGTCCCAAGGGGAGTCAGTGCGTGGGATCCCCAAAAAGCAACATCACCCAAATGAGAATAAGCTATTTTTTCATATCAGTCTATAGCAAAATGACTGGAAATTCAAATTTGCGTAAAAGAAAATACCATCTTTTTCTTTGAAGGATTTAATACACTTACAAACAAAAAATGGTAGACTTAGCATTGTCAGATATCATCACCACTTAACATCCACACATATGTGCACATATTCACAAACTCATGAACATTAAACAAAAAAATACACAAAGTTTCTGTCTTTAAAATCCATTGGACAGTGGAATATCATCTTAATTGGATGCTGTCTTTGCTGCTTTCAATAGTTCAGTAGGGGTGTTTGAAGGTAATGCAAGTGTCATTTGTGTTCATCTTTGCACTCATTAGAAACTGAATGGTACTGTTGTTCAAACTTCCTTGAAGATCTTGTTGAATTTTTCTCAGAATAGAAAATGATCTTTCAGCATCTGAAGAACATGCATAAACATGCTAGTTATGTTTGAGCTATGCATTCACGCATTGTCATGATGCTGGGTATTGTTGCTATGTCGACGGATGTTATACACTCCAGAATGACTAATGTCGATATGGTGGTTACAATATGTGCACAGAATAAAATGCTTCCACTTGCTGCTGCACTTTACAAAGTCAAACTCCATAAAGCAGGAGTTCTGAAATTTAGTTTTGCTGGACTTTGCTTGCTTCACAGATGGCTAATCATTTCCTGAATCACAGCTACATTTTGACATTTTGCCTTAAAAAATGAATCATACTTGTACACTATTCCAACTAATGAAACAATCATGTTTTGCATTTTATATATGGAGTGAAAATCTGCCTTCAAAGAAACATTGCTGTTGATCACAAGCTTGCCAATAATCTTTAAGAAAGATGGCTTCAACATTCCTATTCAGTGCAGTGATGTGTAATAACTTTTGTTCTTCAACACACATCTCTCTCATTTACCTAACTTCAAATGAATTGGGTCATTCAACTTAGTGTACTTTACCTAGGCAAATTAGCCTAATGGGCTCCCCACAGCAGTGTTCAAAGGATTTGACACAACGTCACAATAGCTATTGTCAACCATACAATCTGTGAAAGGTGGTTGTTTATCTCAGACCGCCTTACTTTTCAGTTGCCTTTATGACAATCAGCAGCACTGTTTACTGTTTATCATACTACAGGTTATGGGTGTATTTTGTGGTGGTCAAGAAATATATATATCTCTCTCTCTCTCTGTTTTTTTATTTAAAAAAAAAAATGGCTAAAACTACTGAAAATAGTGTTTTTCGAAACATTACTGTGTCAGGAGTTTTGGGAGTATGTCATATGCCATGATCATAAACTTATAAATATGTTTCAACAGCATTTTCTTTTACACCTGTTGATTGTTATCAGCACAGATTTTTGGTCTGCGGTTTATATTGAGATGTCTGATTACACCTGTTGATTGTTATCAGCACAGATTTTTGGTTTGTGGTTTATATTGAGATGTCTGATTATTTTACATCTGTTGATTGTTATCAGCACAGATTTTTGGTCTGTGGTTTATATTGAGATGTCTGATTACATCGTTTGATTGTTATCAGCACAGATTTTTGGTCTGTGGTTTTTGAGATGTCTGATTACATCTGTTGATTGTTATCAGCACAGATTTTTCGTCTGTGGTTTATATTAAGATGTCTGAGTACTAAAAATGCTTGCCCATCCAAGCAAAATCGTGCTCTGGGCAAAAATTGCCATGTGATTTTTCCATCCACAGTTTGGAAGAAATCAAATCAATTTTAGACAGACATTCAGTAGACAGAGACAAGAAAAAAATAGCCATTAAACATTACCCTTTCACTCAGAAGTCTGTGGAAGTTGAGTACCATTATAATGCCAGGGTGAGAGTTAGTTGTATTGCTTATTTATCATACTGTCCTTATGTTAAAACGTTACTTGTTAGTGGGCAACCTGCCACCACACCAACTGGAGCTGGATGAGGGCCACAGCTCTACATTACTAGAGCACATCTTTTTCCCAGAACAACTGCGACTTTCAACAACCAAATAGCTAAAAATTGTAACCTGTTTCTGGAACCTCTGATATAACAGAGGTTAAAAAACCAGTCAACATATAGGACCATTCCAGCATTTTCAGATTTTGACTTGGAGCAAATTAGGTTTCCTGGAGAAAAAAAAAATTCTTACCTCTAATTATCACTTTTTTTTTCTCAATAGTACGTGTACCATATATCAGCCAGGTGTGATATGTTCAGGGCTTTTTTTTTCAATAGTACATGTACTGCATATCAGTCAGGTGTGATATGTTCAGGGCTTTTTTTTCAATAGTACATGTACCGTATATCAGCCAAGTGTGATATGTTAAGGGCAGTCAAATTCAGTATATGTATCCTTTCCTAAACCTACCTACATGTAGGTGGTTTCTCAGTCATGTACAGTGTATAATCCAGTGTCTTGCAATGTTGAACATGTAGTAATTATGTAACTGTATACACACAGCCATATATAATCCAGTGTCTTGCACTGTTTAGCATGTAGTAATTATTTAACTGTATACACACAGCCATATATAATCCAGTGTCTTGCACTGTTTAGCATGTGGTAATTATGAATCTGTACACACACAGACATATATAATCCAGTGTCTTGCACTGTTAAGCATGTGGCAATTATGCAACTGCATATACACAGCCATATATAATCCAGTGTCTTGCAATGTCGAACATGTAGTAATTATGTAACTGTATACACACAGCCATATATAATCCAGTGTCTTGCACTGTTTAGCATGTAGTAATTATGTAACTGTATACACACAGCCATATATAATCCAGTGTCTTGCAATGTCGAACATGTAGTAATTATGTAACCGTATACACAAAGGCATATATAATCCAGTGTCTTGCACTGTTTAGCATGTGGTAATTATGAATCTGTACACACACAGGCATATATAATCCAGTGTCTTGCACTGTTAAGCATGTGGCAATTATGCAACTGCATATACATAGCCATATATAATCCAGCAGTGTTGCACCTAGGATTCCAAAAGCAGTGGACACTGTCCCCCATCTTCCAAATTCTGGAGACACATAACATTTAAAGGGACAAAAGTAAATAGTAGATAATACCTAATGCGCTTAAAGTAGTGCGACAAAAATGATATATTCTTATTTGCTTTAACAGTTTTGCCACCTTAACATTGTCATTTGCATTGTAGTATCATCTTTTCCTTGGACACTTACTTTATTGTAATAAATGTTTTATAAAGTGCTCATGAAAACATTAACATGTTTTAATATCTCAACATTCACCTGAAATGTACTGCACTATGATATTTTCCATTACAGATCTTGTTCTCATGTAACTTTAGTGTTCATTCATTATCTACCAGCATTTATCATAATTCCTATTTTTTTCTGAATTATTTATTTTTTCAAATTAAGAATGTATTGATTAATGACAAATTGTGTTTTTTGCATAGAGTCCCTTTTGTCATTAATTCAACCGCAAAATAAAATAAATCTCTACTGATGTAGATCTGCCTTCAGCATCGAAAATACTTTAAACTAGCAGCCAACAAAGACTTTACATTGCAGCTTGGCAGACTACTACAAACCTTTAATGTTTGATTACCAGATATGTTAGTTTTACAATGGATGTATATTGCCATCTTACAGTTTTTATATCCTTTAGCGACTCTGGCCATTGCTAGCACCAAACATAGACATCGATGAATGTGTACTAAAGAAAAAATGCGCACTCAGTGGGCACACAAGGGCACACAGGGGTCAAGATTTGGGGGACATTGGACAAAATGTTGCTGGAAACCCGCAACCCCACGCTGAAGGTGCAACACTGATCCAGTGTCTTGCACTGTTGAACATGTGGTAATTTATGCAGCAGTATACACACAGCTATATCGAGTGTTTTTGTTTACCAGTTAGGCCTAGCACATCAAAGCAGTTGAGAATCATGTTCACATTGCACGAGTGGACAAAGCACAGCATGCTATAAATAGCGGCAGTTTCATTGTATGCAAACCCTTGCATCATTTCTCTTTCTGCCAGTTTGCTTGTAATGTTGATCGTGATGTCATTGTAGATATCTTATTAGACTTTTCCTTTTGTCTGACCATTTCTTTCTGTTTTCAATTCGCCACAGACAACATTATCATAATTCTTGGAAGATAGTTTAATATTTAACATGCCTATGTGTGAGGCTGAAGATGATGGAAAAGATATAACAGACTCTTGTCTGTAAAAGGCTTCTGGTTATTTGAAAGAAAATGGATCACTGGATTTACATTTTACTGAGATGTGCAATCAAGCTTGAAGTGCTTTCAATGAAGCAAGTATTTGCATTAAAAGTTGTATCATTACTGGTAAACAAAAATTGATGGTATTGTTTTTGTAATTTTTGTGTTTAAAATGGCATATTTATGGCAATGATCTGAAGACATACATATCAGGTTAATCATATTGTGCTTATAACCAAACACAATTACCGGTATGTACACAATATTGTAATATACTGTTGGATGCAGACATTTTGTATAGTATGTTTTTCACCAATGGACAGGAGTTTTCAAACATTTACAAGAAGGACAGGGACCAGGATAATCGTCCTCATACTTGGAAGGTTTACGCATATGTTTTTATTACTTCTCAAAAGTCGTGCAATAGAACAGGAGTCTCCAAACTTTATAAGATAAGGGCCATGTTAGAATTTTGAACAGGGGTTTGTGGGTCGAAGCGACTGTGAAAAATTTAAATATGTGCAAAATCGTTTTAAAAAGTACAACACTTTGCAGGCCGGACAAATCTAAGCCACGGGCCGGATCTGCCTTGCGGGCTGTAGTTTGGAGACCCCTGCAATAGAATATGACCAAATTTGAGAGAAAGCCTCATGTCAGTCCTACTTAAGATATGACCACCCTTTCTAATAATACAAGAACTTTTAAAAAACATCAGCTTAAAAAGTGCTCAACAGATTTTTATCAAATTTGACTGAAAGAATCCTTGCAGAAAGGCCTTTCAGTATTTACAAATGAGGTAGATCTGTTGTCAAATATGAATAAATAAAATAGAGAAACCTTAATACTGTTGTTTTCATAAAATATGTAATCAACAGAATTGTATGAAGAATTTCTGCAGAAGCACCCTATTAACCCAGATTTCTTGGTCAAATGCTCTTGGATATGGCTATTAGGTCAGCAGATTAAAGTCCAGAAAACTTCTGCAATGGCCTGGTGCCTTCTATCATTTGTCTGTTGCATCCCAGACTATAGTCAGGATTGTTATGTAGTTTGATGTAGGCCATTTTGTGAGATGTGACAAATGTTAGAAGTATGCAACTCTTTTTCTTCATCGTCTCTCCACTCTTTTACTGCTGAGTGTACCTCAGTATCATTGATACTTTGATTACAACATTTGATCTACTGTATATATTCGCGTACAACCCGATATCAACTGCAAACTGCATAGACCCAGATCTGCCATCGCATAATGCGCCAGCAGATCTGGGTCTATGCAGTTTGTAAGGACTAATCAGTGGAACAAACAACATAGACCCTGATCTGTCAGCACATAATGCGCCGGCAGATCAGGGTTTATGTTGTTTGCATTTGGACCTTGATTATACAAAAGTATATACGATACTTCTTACATACAGATTTTCTGATAATTTGCAGAAATATCTTGAGTGATATCAGATTTTGAAATGTGCAAAAGTAAAATTCATAGGTCAATGTGCTTGAAATAAAACTTCAGCAATGATTTATTTTCAATGTTGAAAGTATTAAAAATAATGAGATACCAATATGCAGGTCAGAATATTTTCATAATATTTCCAAGGACTAATATGACCTGATGAGTTTTTTGCCTTTGAGCCACTTTAGTAAACAGATTTGCAATTCGCCTGAATCTGATTGCATAGAGACAGCTTTTTTGTGCAAAAATGACATTGTAGTCTTTGAGCTACATTCACAATATAGATCATTTTACATTATGTCCTAAAACAAGATGCTTAACTACCAGTTACACATAACATACCCAGGTGAATATATTCAGTTTAATAATTTGTTTCTTTTCATAATTATCTGTAAACAACATATAGGTTACAAATATTTTTGAGTTTGTAAAACGTTCCATAAACTAGTCTTCAGCTTATGAGTAGTAACTTCCTTAGTGATGTCTGGGTCCAAGTAAGACTAAGGTCTCAATTGCCTCCTAGCTGATTATCCCTTATGTAGAATTTTCTTATCTTCCTAAAATCTTTAACATTAAAATGAAATAAGGAAACTTGAGCAACTGCAATGGCTCGCCATCTCAAATCCCCATCCTTTTTGCTGCATATTCAACCACCACCATCTTCCATACCCTCCCCCCCCCCCCCATCCAACCACCCCTACCCACTGGAATAAATCCCCACCTCCAGATAGTGACCTAGGAGTTATAATACAAAATTCATCACACATATGATGTGTCTTTATGCTATGACTGCATATATGAAGTCAGAAAGTACTTGGAAATGTCATTGTAATTGAAATGTTTGTGCATTTGACCTTTGACTTGCTCCCAGGGACCCAAGGGGTAGGAACAAAGGATGACGTGCCTGATACAGGTGGTTACTCCAAGGGCAACATAACTGCAAAGTGTCATGAATTTCCTCCCAGCGAGTTAGGAGGAGATTTGGTAACGGACAAATGGACAGTCAGATGGAGGGTATACTCCCCCATTGAAGAGTGGGAATATACCAAAGAGTCCAATAGTTAGATAGCATAAATCTATTTTCAGATGAATATGAATACCTCATCATTGCACAAACAATTCAAATAATAATAATAATAATAATAATAATAATAATAATGACTTTATTTAAATGAGAAGCTCATTTGGTCGACTGACCAATCTTCCATTACACTTTCTTATAAATAGTTAGATCTACTGGTCATAGACCAGAAGACCTTATGGGATGGTCTGTTGTCCATCATCCATTGTCCATCCATATGTTAGCATAAGTTTGTTATCACTAATCCTCCTAAACTACTTGGAGGATTTCTATGGAACTTTACACACACATTCATCCCAAGGTCTGGTTATTCCTAAATGAAAATTGTGCTGCTCATGCATCCAATATAGCCATCACAGCAGCCATCTTGAAAATCTTATCGTTACTGCTCCAGATTGGATGGTCATATCAACATGGGGTTTTCACAGAACGATTTCTTATTATGTCTAGTTGGTCCTAAAGGAAAATGTTGCCAATCTGACATCCAATATGGCCATCACAGCAGTCATCTTGAAAATCTTGTTTTTGCTACTTCTCTTGAATGGAAAGTCATATTGACACAGGGTTTTCACCAGAAGACTTCTTATGATGTCTAGTTGGTCATAAATGAAAATGGTTCCACTTGGACATCCAATATGGCCACCACAGTGGCCATCTTGACAATCTTGTTATTGCGACTTCTTTTGAATGGATGGTCATATCAGCATGGGGTTTTGCTAAAAGACCTCTTATGATGTCTTGTTGTCTAGTTGATCCTAAATGTGAATGGTGTTACTTGGACATGTATCCAATATGGTCACAACAGTGGCCATCTTGAAAACCTTGTTGTCACTACTCAGTCTGAAGGGATGGTCATATATACATGGGGTTTTCACTACAAGACTTCTCACGATGACTAGTTTTTAATAAATGAAAATAGTGCTGATCTGATGTCCAATATGGCAGCCATCTTGAAAATTGTTATCACATTGCTTCCTGAACCTAAAGAAACGTCAAAATGGGGTTTTCTCCAGAAGACTTCTAATGATGTCTGGTTCATACTAAATGAAAATGGTGTTTATCCAGTATGTCCACCATAGCAGCCATCTTAAAAATCTTGTTATTGCTACTCTGAAATGGAAAGTTATATTGACATGGGGTTTCACCAGTAGACTAATTATGATATCTAGTTGGTCTGAATGAAAATGTTGCTGATCTGAACTCAGATATGGCTGCCATAATGTACATATTGAAAATCTTGTTACTAATTCTCCTGAATGGATGGTCATATCAAAAGTCTTCTAATGGTGTCTGGTTTCTCCAAAATGAAAATGGTGCCAATCTTACATACAATATATGGCTGCCACAGTGGCTAATTTGAAAATCATATTGCTCTAGAATATCAGAGATAGTTTAAGCACTCAGCAGTTAAGAAGAAGAAATGGTCATATCTTGAATTCCTGGAAATTCTTTTTGGCTAGTAGAGTGCGAGTCCCTTTGAAGGATCCTTACTTTATTTAGAGCACTAGATATGAATCTAATGAATTGTGTGTTTTACTCCCATGTCTGGAACTAATTGTATTTTTAAAATTTCCTTGGGGCATTTTGTGAACACCATAAAACAAACTTACGATACCAAACTGAGTCTTAATGATCGAGAGTTTATCATGCCATTGTTAGAATGAGTAAACTTCTTAGTAACTTGGACTAATTCAGGGTACATTTGATTATATGACTTTATCACACTCATCATTTCAAACATTCACAGAACATTTGGAACATGTTCTGATAGCAAAGTTTATATTGATCATAAATGATGGACTGTGCTTATGGTAAAATGAAATTGTTTTGCAAAATTTGAACACATTTAAAAGTTTCTTTGTATGTTTTTAGTGGATTGTTTGCATAAAATATGCAAATTGGTAACAATGTTTATCAAGAGGTATGTTTATTGAAATGGCAAATTATGTGAATAAATACCCTAGATTTATGTAAGTAATTTTATTCTAATTTATAAACTGTTTTTTAAAATATTTTCAGCCTCAAGTGAGCTTCAGATGAAAACATCACCCACAACCTTCAGCAAAAATATAGGAGATACTGTGATCCTACCTTGTAACATTCAGGATCTTGGAAATGGAGTTGTAAGCATCTTTCAGGAAACTATATTGACCAAAATAAGAAACACATAATTTTGGAAAATGTAATAATGATAATAATAATAATAAGTACTGGTAATAGTAGTACTAGTAGTAGTAGTAGTACCGGTAGTAGTAGTAGTAGTATAGATGAGCACATGCATGTGGTGGGAATTAAGGTCAGATTTTTTCTCTGTCTTACAGTTTTATGCATACCTGCCATGTTGCCAGACAGTGTTGGGTTTTTTTGAGACTCAAAAAGTGTGTTTTGAGGTCCCAAGGGTGGTCAGTGCACATGACCTAAAAAAGCGACATCATCCAATAGAGAATAAGCTATCTTTTCATATAAGCCTATAGAAAATGATTGGAAATTCAAATCTGAATAAAAGAAAATAACTGTATGTTTTCTTTAATACAATGACAAAGAAAAAAATAGTTGGTAGACTTAGCATTGTCAAATATCATTGCAACACACATACACATACATGTATTTGCAAACACTCACATAATTACAACCACACTGACATTAATTAAAAATTTACATGAAGTTTCTGTCTTTAAATTCGACTGGAGTGGATGGCAAAATATAGTCTGGAATTAGATGCAGTTTTTGTGGCTCTAAATAGTGTGTGGGGTGTGGGGGGTAAGGGTGGTTGAAGGTAATGCAAGTGTCATTTCTGTTCATCTTTGAACTCATTAGAAACTGGATGGTACTGTTGTTCAAGCTTCCCACCTGAATTCTCTGAGTGAACCATGGTCAGAACCGAGTTGTTCCTGATGACTATAACATTAGCATTGTCAGAACTATATCTGATGCAGTTTGACTGCAAGATCTGCTTGTCTGTATAGAAAAATGAATATACATCACATTTGGGATGGACCATTTCATTGGGGGAAGGGGGCGAGAGGAGGGGACATAATATTTTCAAGTTAATGGGGTTCTTACAGGTAAGACAGCAGTAATAAACGCCTCTGTCCAGTACGGATGTTGGCTTTATCAACACAAATCAACTGTGCAAACACAATATATTTCATAGCTAATATCATCCTGAAAAGCATGGGTCAATTAATAGTTGGTATTTTAACAAGATGAAGATAACGAATTATAATAAAAAGAACTAATCTGAATGTTCAATTCAGAGCGTCAAATATGTTCTGGTTTGTCCTGATGTTATGGATGGTGCTGCTATTTCGACAGACATCATACACTATAGAATGACTTATGTCGATATGTTATTTGCAGTATGTGCAAAGAATTCAATGCATCCCCTTGCTGCTATGCTTCATAAAGTCAAACTCCATCAACAAGGAATTCTGAAATTTAGTTTTGCTGGGATTTGCTTGCTTCACTGATAGCTTGTTGCTTCCTGAATCACAGGAATGCCTTTTGACATTTTCCCTTCAGAAATGAATCACACTTGAATACTATTCCAATGACTGAAATAATCATACTTTGCATTTTATATATGGAGTAAAATCTGACTTCAAAGAATCATTGCCACAGTTCACAAACTTGCCAATAATCTTTGATACAGATGGCTTGAACATGCTCATTCAAGGCAGTGATGTGTAATAACTTTTGTTCTTCAACACACATCTCTTTGATTTACCTATAACCTTAAATGAATTTGGTTGTTCCACTTTGTGAACTTTACCCATGCAAATTAGCATAATGGATTCCCCCACAGAAGTCTTCAAAGGACTTCACACATCACCCTAGCTATTGTCAGTCAGTTAAGTAATATGTGAAATGGTGGTTGTTTATACCTGTCCACCTTGCCTTTTAATTGCCACTGTGACAGTTAGCTGTATAAACTGCCCCAAGGATAGTTTTACATGAGCTTTAAGCAAGACTATTTACATAGATGCTACATGTTAAGGGGCATATATTGAGGAGGTGGGTTTATTTCCCTGAAGATTGCTGAAAATAGTGTTTTTCGAAACACGGCCGTGTCAGGGGGTTTGGGAGTAAAGGATCGTGTTTTTAGCATGAAACATCATGTTTTGGCAGGTATGGTTTTATGAAATCATTACTAATTAACGTTTTAAGGCTATATTAGTTCATATTTTAGTCATAAAATAGATCCATCATCATACATGTGACAGAATTAGGATTTCAAAACAGTAAATTTGCAAATTTTGATCAGTAGATTGGCCTCTAAACCAGTATTTTTTTATCGACATAAATTTTATGTTTCAAGGGGATGGAAAACAAAACAAATGCTTTTTTGTACCATAATATGTATTCTCTTCATACTATAATAAAAAAGCAAATTTGAACATGAATCAGATTTGGATTGTGATGGAAAATGTTACACTAATAATTACTTATTATGAGTCAATATACAGTCGAATAATGAAAAAGGAAGAGTTGTTTATCTGATTGTTCACTGCAAAGATTTTTCTTTTATAAAATCCAATAGCATTTTTAGTTTCCTTCACAAGATCACTGTCTAGTGACCACTGATGACATTCATTGTGATTATTAAGCTTCACACTTAACAGGCTTTCAATAGTTCTCTGGTCCAGATTTCCCTTGAATCTCTTTGTATTTTGCAAAGAAGGGAGAATGTCCTCTCTGTATCAGCATTAGAATGTTATAATGACAGGACAATCATGCTCAGCCTGCAAAGAAGTTCTAACTTCAGTTTTCCTGTTGCTGGATTTGTAAGGTTGTCGACTACTCTCCAATACTCATCCAAGCTATGTACATCCCGACGAGGAAGTTCCTAACTTGGACATAAGATGTATTTCTGAGCCTCATCCTCAAGGGCTTCTTTCTCTTCATGGCTCAGATCCAAAAATCTGTTAATAAGTTTCACCACTGTTAATAAAAAAAAAAAAAAGATTGATTTAGACTTGAAATCAAAATGAAAAAAATACATGATGTATTTATGTTTTTATGAATAATTTATCCAAACTTTAAAATTAATTATCTTGTAATATATTTTATCTTGGGTTTGAACTAAATTTATGTGCATGAAAACTTCAAATAGTTTATGAAAATACAAACGGTGCATACCTTTGAAACACAATGCAAACTATGGACCTTTGCTGCTCACCTGCACACACTTAAACTCTGATATCCAAGCACTCTTGAACTTGTAATATTTCTTAGCCGGTGGTTTCTTAGCATTGGGAGAAAGCACACATTTAGAATTGAACAAAACATGTAAGAGCTGTCCTCTTAAAACATCTGGAACAATACAATACCAATTAAACAGGACAATAATCAAAATACTTACTCTGGTGTGTCTGCCAAAATAATTTTTGTATCGTCGGTCTCTTCGTTTTATCTCCCCTCTGCCAAGGGTCATCCGATTTTTATCAAAGGCTCAGAAGACATCATGGACCACCTTTAATCTCTTTATTACTTATAATACCTCAAAAAACATCCCACATTTGGCCTAAACTCCTCAAATTCTATCAATAAGGTAATCAATTAGCAGCTTGCTGTGTCCACATGTCAGCTGTTCTTTAACAATTTGAATCCTATTACTCTACAATGCATCATTGCACCAGTCATTCTACTGGTGGAACAATTCCAGTCCCCAGTAGACTGGTTCTGGCTGGTTTCTCTAATGTGTTGACATAACGCGTAAAAATACAGTGTTTGGGTATTTTTATAAAAAAAAATTTAAAATTCTTTTAATTTTCAAAAGCGGTAGATTGTAACTACTACACGGTATGTGTGGTAGATGGCCTTTAAAACGGTATTTTTGGCCTACTGCCGGTAGAATCACATGTATGCATCATAACATTGCTCATGGTTGCAATTGAACCAGGGAGTAATAATGGAGTGTGTTATTTTGTTGTTTTTTATGTTGCTTGTTCACGGATCAACTCAACATGGTGATAGATCATAATGGTGGAAACAGCAAGAAAAAAGCTGTGAGTGAATGACGAAAGGGATGGTTTACTGGGCATGTAGTACTAAATAACATTGTGGCTTGTGACTCAATTGACTATATCACTGATACCTTTGAAGTACCATATGTACTTGCTAATAAGTCAGGTCCAACTGCAAACAACATAGACCCTGATCTGCCATCGCATAATGTGCTAGCAGATCACAGTCTGTGTTGTTTATTTTACTGATTACTTCTAACAAAATGCATAGACCCATATCTGCTGGTGCATGATGTGACAGCAGATCTGGGTCTATTCTATTTGCAGTTGAATATGACTTGTACACGAGTATAGACGGTAGATTGACTTTTATTGGTCTTAGATAATAAATATAACTTATTCACTAAGATCAAATGGGTTTGTGCCTGATTATATGCAAGATAACATTTTTCCATTAAAACACCATATAACTTATTCACTAAGATCAAATGGGATGGTGCCTGATTATATGCAAGATAACATTTTTCCGTCAAAACACCATATAACTTATTCACTAAGATCAAATGGGATGGTGCCTGATTATATGCAAGATAACATTTTTCCATCAAAACAGCATATAACTTATTCACTAAGATCAACATAGCTAATAACATTTATATCATTAGACCTAATTTTGAAGCTCTAAAGAAGACACTTTTTGTCTCTGGATCATGTCTATGGAATGAATTGCCAATTGATTTGAAGACAATATGAACCTTAAATATGTTCAAATGGAAATCTACAGAATACCAGTCTAAACTCCCAGTTTCAAGACACTTTAGGTTGTTACTTCATTTACTCATACTTTGAAAATATACATGCCTGATCACCATTTTTATTCATGTTGTATACACTTTCAGATTGAAATTGACATAATTTATTGTCAGTGAATGGTTCAATCAAATATTTTTATGATGTTGTAATTGTTTGTTTTAGATTTTTGTAGCTCTACTGGTCATAGACCAGAAAAGGTTATGGGATGGTCTGTTGTCCGTTATCCGTCGTCCATCCATCTATTAGCACAATATTGTTATAGCTACTCCTCCTAAACTACTTGGAGGATCGCCATGAAACTTTACACACACATTCATCTCATAATCTAGTTGGTCATAAATGAAAATGGTGCCACTTGGACATCCAATATGGCTGCCATAGAGGCCATATGAAAATTCTTGTTATCGTTACTACTGAATGGATGGTCATAACAACATAGGGTTTTCACTAAAAGACTTCTTATAATGTCTAGTTGGTCCAAATGAAAATGGTGCGAATCTGATATCCAATATGGCTGCCACAGAGGCCACCTTGAAAATCTTGTTATTGTGATGTCTTCTGAATGGAAAGTCATATTGACATGGCGTTGTCACCAGAAGACTTCTTATGATGTCTAGTTGGTCCTAAATGAAAATGTTGTCAATCTGATATCCAATATGGCCACCACAGTGGCCATCATAATTTTTTTTATTGCTACTTCTCCTAAATGGATGGTCATATCAACATGGGGTTTTCACTAAAAGACATTATTATGATTTTAGTTGGTCCTAAATGAAAATTGGTCTGATCTGATGTCCAGTATGGCCACCACAGGGGCCATCCTGAAAATCTACTTAGCACTCCTCCTGAACTATAAGTAATATTGCCATGGGGTTTTCACCAGAAGACTTCTTATGATGTCTAGTTAGTCCTAAATGAAAATGGTGCTGATATGATGGACAATATGGCTGACACAGTGGCCATTTTGAAAATCTTGTTATCACTACTCCTGAATGGATGGTCATATTAGCATGTGGTTGTCATTAAAAGACTTCTTATAATGTCTAGTTGACCCAAAATGAAAATGGGTACAATCTGATGTCCAATATGGCTACCACAGTGGCCATCTTGAAAATCTTGTTACCGCTACTCCTCCTGAATGAAAAGTAATATTCCCATGGAGTTTTCACCAGAAGACTTTTTATGATGTCTAGTTCTAGATAAAAATGGGTCTGATCTGATGTCCAATATGGTCACCCCATCTTGAAAATCTTGTTATTGCTAATCCTCCTGAATGAAAAGCAATATTGGCATGGGGTTTTCAGAAGAAGACTTCTCATGATATATAGTTGGTCCAGAATGAAAATTTTTGTTGATCTGATGTCCAATATAGCCACCACAGTGGCCATCTTGAACATATTGTCATCACTACTTTTCCTGAATGGATGGTTGTATTAGCATATGGTTTTTACTAAACAACGTTGTATTGCTGAAGAATATCAAAGATAGTTTCAACACTCCACAGTTAACAGGAAGAAATGGTCTTATCTTGAATTCCTGGAAGTTCTTTTTTTTTGGCCAGTAGAGTATCAGTCCCTTCGAGGGACTCTTGTTTAATTAATAGATTGAATTTCATTCATTGACTCAATTGAATGTTTCTTTTTTTTTGAGTGCCTAAGAGGATTGTGTAGCTAACTGTTTAAACCCTCTTGAAATATTGTTATTTTCTTCTTGTTACTATTATTATTTTCTGTCACTCATTCTGGTAAATGTTTGAATGTCACAACCATTTATCATGTTTATGGTCCCTTAAATTATATTGTGTAATAAAGTGAGTCATAGAGACACATTTATAATACTTAATATGATAGAAATGTTTAGTTATTAGAATTCCAGTTATGAACAGAAAAGCTTTTTGTCTAATTTGTATTTGAAAAAAGTTGCAGTACACATCAGCTAGTAATGTTTTATTAGTCAGATGAATTTTGATAGATAAATAACTTTTTTAAAGTGGTTGGTTTTTTTGTGTATATCTCTCAGATTTGGCAAAAGCTGTTGAAAGATGTGTAACCCAAGCTTAAATAATAAATAAACATGGCCATAAAATTTTACAGTCAACACCTGGACCTTTTTTTCTTATACTATTAAAGTATTTACATTTACATTTGCTCAATTAGTTTTATCCTGGATTCTTTTGTGGTAAAATTTGCAGGTAACCTGGGTATTTGTGGAGCACAATGCCACATTGACAACAGGCAACACCATATGGTCTCTGGATGAAACAAAATACAGCATTATCAGACCACAGGGTATGTTCAGTCTTTCTTTCCTAATCTAGTACTTGTTGTGTGCAATGTACACCTTTGTGTCCTTTTCAATTTTTGGCCATGTGCACAGTGTTAACGGATGTTTTTATAAGTTTTGATAGATTTTAATTGAACAATACACCGGTTTTCGGACTGTCCATTTTATCTTTTGATGATACAATGCGCCTTTATGGATATCACAATTAGGAGCAAAATTTTATCTCCCTTATTATTACCTAAGTTTGGAATTGATAATACAAAGCAGGCTTGCTTTTAATTGAGTGTAGCAACAAGAAATACTTCTGCAAGTAGGAGATCAAAAAACGGTTTTAAGCATGTATTAGGGAAACAGCTAAAGAAAATTTGTGTAAACCAGCCACTAGAGGAATACAAATATTAGGTAGAATGGTCATTAATCCAGAATACCCAGTGAATAATCCATCATATAGAGTCTAATATGAACCCATTATTTTTGTCTACAATTACCAAGGATCAAAATTACCTGGGCTGTGGATACTCTATCTGTCATTTGGGATGGTTTTGGGATTAAACCTTCACTCCAACTGTTCTGGTACTGAGAATAATAGAGACATGAGGGGCCAGACCTGCAAAGTGGTTCCAATAGCCCCTCTCAGATAAGACAAGTCTTGGGAGAAGGATCTATTAGATTTAAGCGATATAGATGTTCCCAGGAAAATCCTGGTGATGCCCAAACTGTTCAAACAACTGCAGTTGCAAGTGATTAATTGTAATTTAACAGACTTTTTATCATGTCCTCTTGACTTTTACAGATTCGACTGACCACTGGAACATGCAAGTATCCCAAATCCAGTTGTATGACCAAGGTCATTATCAATGTATGGTCACAGGGACATCAGTCAATGTGACCCATTTTCTGTCAGTGATAGGTAAGTGTATATAATAAACTATATAACATATTGACCTACATAATGGGGGATCTAGCTCATTTACTTTCCTTGAATCTGATAGGTGGTGCCACCAGAAGCCTGGTCCAACAAAAAAAGGGAAAGAATACCATGTTTTTAAATTACTGTATGTTTTCTTTACTGATACAGTTTTTTTGTTGCTAAAACACTTTCTGTGGATAAAATATATTTGATTGAGACTTCAATTATTTGATAAGTATTATTAACCTAGATTTCCCATTTTACAAAAAAGATCAATTTAAACTCAGCCAAAGATTAAACTTTTTATTTAAATTTAAAAAAACAAAAACATTAACGGATGCCTTTTTAGGCAAAACAATTGCATACTTAAAAGTCTTTTGTACAAGTTTCTTTTTTTCCTTTTCTTTCTATCTTTTTCTTCTTTCTTTTTTCTTTCTCTTTCTATCTTTTTCTTCTTTCTTTTTTTTCTTCAAAAATTTGATATTTTGTTTTCTTCTTTGATACTCATTCTTAAATGAGGGAACTTCATATATTTTGTTTCAGATATTAATTTTTTATGTTATAATTTTTAGATGTTTTGATACTGTGAATGCTACTACTTTTACTACTACTACTACTACTGCTACTAGTATTATTATTATTATTATTATTATTATTGGTGTTATTGTGGTTTTTAATCCAAATACATGTACATGTATAAATTCCAAAGTATCCTTTAAGTACAACATAGGTATGAAAAAGCAGTATTTGGTCAAATTATGATGAGAAAGTAATCTTTTCCTAACTTTTACAGAGGTTGAAAGTTACAGGCTGCAATAATTCATAATCATCTTGACTTTAGTTTTGGTATTTTTTAAAAACTTTTTCATGAATAACAACAAATACATGCATTTAGATTCTCTTTAATTGGAAATCATTTTTCCTTTTTACAAAAAAATTAAGCTCTGAAATCCTTCATTTCTTTATCAAAGGAAAAAGTCCTGAAGAAAATAATTTCCAAGTTACTGACATGATACATAAATGCTGCACATTTCAAAGGTTATCCCTGTTTCAAAGTTATTGAGATAGAATGAATAGTATAACAATCCTACAAAAATATCATAATGCAGTTATGCAAAATTCAAACTTAGTGCAGTTTATAAGAAAGAATTAAAGAAAATTAAATCTATGAAATTAAATAATTGATGAGAGTAAAATGTAACTGTAATCTGAAAGTTGATTAAAAAACTTTTTTGTACTTGCTGCTGGATTAAAATAAATAAAATTGGTATTTGCTAATTTAGTGGTAGGATTACAGATAATCTGAACGATAAGGGATGCCTCTTCCAGTGGCACCATGTAAGTGGGAGTTAACTGATCAATGAAGGCAATTGGGGTTTATGGGTGGAGGTAGAGGGATGCATAGAACCCTTTCAAGGCAGGTTGCTGCTAATCATGCTAGGAAAAATGTTCCACTTGAATGGAAAAGTGTTATTCAGAGTATCTCATAAAAAGTTGATTTTTGTTGAATCCATGTTGGTGTTGCCAAGATTATGTTAACATTTTGGTTAAAGTTTTTCCTTTGTGTATGTTTTCTAAATCCCTTAATAGATTCTCATCATACTTGGTATGAATCCTTATCAGAAAAAGACAATTCATTCTTCAACATGCTTGCTTACCTCTTTTACCTTGGAGTAAGGTTCACAGTCATAGAACATTTCCCTCTTCATCCATCAACAGTTGTATTTTAGCAACACAACTTAACTGGGAATTATTGGATTTAACCAAATTTTGTATACAGCTTTATATTGACAAGACCTCGAAAGAGTTTGATTTAAAGCCTTCTTTATAATCATTTATTTTAGTCATTGCTCCTGATTGCCTGTCCTCCAGACTTTGGTTTCAGCAACTTAACTTTTGCATGGTTTGTTGGATTTCATCCAGCTGGCATGCAGCTCTGTATTGATGAGACCTTAAATGAATGAGTTTCAGTGATTCACAACCGCATTTACAACATAACTAAATTTGAAAGGTTTTTTGTTGGATTTCAACCAAGTATGGCATGTAGCTTTATATTGGTGAGACTTTTAATGAGTTTGAATTCTAGCATTCAGTTCATTAACAGGAGTTATGCCCCCTGATTGCATGACCCTCTGACTTTGGTTTCCACAGCATAACTTTACCGAGGTTTTTCGAATTTCAACCAAATTGATATTGAGAAGACCTTGAATGAATTCAGTGTTCTACTACATTGTTTACAGGAGTTGTGCTCCTGATTGCCTGACCTCCTGACTTTGGTTTAGTTTCTGTAGCATAACTTTACCAATGTTTGTTGGATTTCAACCAAATTTGGCATGTGATACAGAATTTGATGTTGTAAAATTCATGTTACATCTCAGACAAAGGTTTCCAAAAATTATAAGTTGCCCATGTAACTTTAATTTGAAGCATCAGATTAGGGGCAATTTAATCCCATATGATAACATTTTTGGTTCAGCAAAAGCTGTAATTTAAAACACTAATGGGATCTTACTTCTACGGTTGTACCAATATCATTGAAAATATCCAAATGATGTTGTGATTTTATGATAACAGAGACACCAAAGAACCAATTATATTTACTATGTTAAACATTAAGACCAGTATAGGAAAACTGATTACTGGAAATGTAAACGGAGGCCGTTTTTGGATTTTTCAGTAATGATCATTTAAGTTTACAGAATTCTTTTACATTCTTGTTTTGCAGTTTTATTGGGTTATTATTCTTGATTTGGTAATTTAAATTTTGATGTCCTTTGTTACATAAATGGCAAGCATTTTTAGCTCACCTGACTGTAAGTGAGCTTATGCATCAGATTGGCTGAGCTTCTTATCACTCTGGGGGCTGTATTTCTGAACCGATTTTGATCAAACTTGGAATGTGGTGATATCATTAAGGTCTCAGATAAGTTTGATAATGAGCAAAGATCCACACATACAAATGAGGTGATTCATGCATCTGATTGGCTGAGGTTGTTACCACTCTGGAGGCCAGATTTATGATCCAGTTTTCATCAAACTTGGAATACTTGTATATGCTTATATCATTAAGATCTCAGACAAATTTGATAATGAGTGACATCCACACATCCATATAAGTGATCTTGCATCTGATTGGCTGAGCTTGATACCACTCTGGAGGACTGATTTCTGATCTGATTTTGATAAAACTTGGAATATATGCTTGTATCATTAGGATCTCCACAGAGTTCAGTAATGAACGAGATTCACCCATGCTAATGAGGTGTTCTTACATCTGATTGACTGAGTTTGTTAACCCTCAGAAAACCATATTTCTAATCTGATTTTGATCAAACTTGAAATATAATGTTAATATCATCAGTATCTTGGATGGGTTTGATAATGAGCAAGAGTCACGGATATTAATGCTGTAATCTTGCATCTAATTGGTCGAGCTAATGACTACTCTGGATGCCATAATTCTGATCCAGGTTTGATCAAAATTTGGAATATGGGCTTATATCATGAAGATCTTGAGCAGTTTCAAAAGTAAGCAGGATCAATGCATATTAATGATGTGATCTTGCATCTGATTGGCTGATCTTGTTACTACTCTTGAAGCCATATTTCTGATCCAGTTTTGATCAAACATGAAATATTGGCTTATATCATCATTAAATTCTTGGACTGTTTCAGTAATGGGTGAGATCCATGCATATTTATGAGGTGTCCTTGCATGTGATTGGCTGAGCTTATTACTATTCTGGAAGCAATAATTCTGATCCAGTTTTGATTAAAATTGGTATATGCTTGTATCCTCAAGATCTTGAGCAGTTTCAAAAGTAAGTGGAATATAGATTAGTGCATGTTAAGGAGGTGATCTTGCATCTGATTGGCTGAGCTTGTTACCACTCTTGAAGCCATATTGTGATCTGTTTGGTTTATTATCATCAAGATGACTTCAATTATGAGCAAAAGACTGCATATTAATTGTGCCTTTATCTTTATAAGGAATTTCTATCTGGATATAGTAAAGTAGGTACAGCCAATATGATATGAAGTTTGGGAGATAGTTTATGTAGGATGTGTTCTTGCAATACTATATAAGCTTGTATAATGACATGGTCAACTATTGAGATATGTAAGTCAGGTGAGCAAAATCAGGTCCTTTTGGGCCTCTTGTTCTTTCTCATTTGGTCACTGGAAGCAGGCACAGGCTCATTACATAATCTCTGATACAGTTAATGTAAGCTGGGACATTTGTAGCCATTTTCTGTTATTCTTGCAATTAAATGATTACTATTAATATTTTGTTGTGTTTTTTTTTATATAAAAGAAATGTGACATCAAACTCACTTATGCTTCATCACTCTATTATATTGTACAGAATTATCTTGGTGTGAGCCATCAGATTTATGTGCAATGTTTATGTACCTTATTTTTAAGCATGTATTAGGGAAACAGCTAAAGAAAATTTGTGTAAACCAGCCACTAGAGGAATACAAATATTAGGTAGAATGGTCATTGATTCAGAATACCCAGTGAATAATCCATGATATAGAGTCTAATGTGAACCCATTATTTTTGTCTACAATTACCAAGGATCAAAATTACTTGGGTGCAAGATTATACAGGTTCCTCTGAAATTTGATTTTTGGCAAAAAAATATTTTAGAACAAAAATAAAGTCTTATTTTGTGTTTAATATTAGAGTGTTATCTGAAACATATTGTAATACATGAAATATTTTCTCATTTCCAACCACTAGATGTAACAGATAACATTATACTAATGTACTGTGAACTTTGGTACATGTTACATCTCAGCTGGCTAATATGAAATCAACACAATGTTGCTACATAAGTAGATTTATAAATGTGACAGCCATCTTTTAATTCTCCAGTAATAATTACTTTTATGATTGGATCCCCAAACCAATAGCTAAGAATATGATGCAGATGTAATAATGGACACAAAGCTAGGCACAATGGACTTGGGTACACTTTACCTCTTGGCTATCTAATATGCCCTTAACAGGATGTTTCTACTCGCATTAATTGCACATGACGCCTCTCTTCTCTTTTTCTAGGGACAATTACTGTTATGAAATTATCCTCAATCCAGTATCAAAAAGTGTTATTTACACTTGAAATCTAATGAGTACATAACAATAGACATGAAAGGAAACTAATTATGACAGCTGGAAAATGTAAAGTTCTTGAAAATCATTTTCGACACTTGAACAGTTTCCACGTGAATTTTGAGCAAAATGCCTTGTAAACTGAAATTGTTCTCCAGTGACTGGCAAGAATGCAGGCATACATCCCTTTCACCTGCCAATCAATAAAACCATGTGCTTTGTACGATGGCATGCTATAATACATAGGTTGCATATACATGTCATAAAAAAAACACTGCTTGATGTAGACATTGCCTACTATTTTTCCAGTTGTTACCAGCATTTTATAAGATTCTGAGACATTCTGACACCAAACCGATCTAAAATAAATTCAGAAAACTGTTGGAAATTCTTTTGCTGCTTACATTTCACAACTTGTATGATGGATTAGGTTAACAAATGTACTTTTCACACAAGGTCAAACTTCGTAGAAAACTTGTGATAGTGGTATAAAATTGGTTCAATTGTAGGATGTAACATTTACGACACAATTGTTTTATGTCCCAGACAGGGTGACAAATAATTTGAGAATTGTTTATTTTCTTCTGAGGATCTCAGAAGAAAATGTTTATTGTTTTCTTTCTCAGTAGCATTAATGTGTTATGTATGATGTTTATATAATATTATAAATATTTTAGGAAATTATAAATGTTTCTTCACTTTAATATTTGCTTAAATCTTTATGTTTATCAGGAAAAACATGTTTAACTAGTGTCCTTGAATTAGGTTGTTTTGATCAATATGTTTTCTCAATTTGAAGGTCAAGGTTGAATTTTGTTTACAGTTAGAATTCCATTAAGATGACTCATATTCTAGAACATTCTGTCATGTGACCAATCTTTATATATACCATGTTTGGTGGACATTTATTCAGTTTTGACATTACCATCAGTCTTGTAAAGAGCTATTACAGTTGTGAAAATTCATTCCAAATTCTAAGAGAGGAATTATTTTAAATATTCATTGGATTATAACAGTGCTCATAAACTTTTGGATTTTGGATTTTTAATTGATGGTTTTGGAATTTATGTGAACTTATTCATAGATTTTGGAATACTTCATTTTGACATCAGCACATCAAAGATTACTAGTACATCAGGACTTTGGAGACCATTAGCACATCATAACATTCAAGGACACAGCCGTGAATTTGGAACATTCTATATTTAGGACTTGTGATTAGAACAATCATTCTTATTGGATTATTAGGATTTCAAAACACATTACTGTAAGTGACTTTTTGATTTTTCATTTTAATTATCTAGTAATAAATTGCTTGTTGATTTTTACTTGATTTGTTGGTTTCACTTTCTTTCTGTTACATTTTTCTTAGACCATAGAGTCGTAACAAATGTCAATGACCATTGAGAAATTGAGCATATGATGGTGATTGAATCATGACACCCACATTGTGGACATGATAAAACATGGGAATGTCCTTAAGATTTTGTTTGGAAATTTCAGTTTTTAAATGTTTTTTTTTTTATAATCAAGTAAAATATTTAGCAATATTATCTCTCTTATGGTAACTGTAGAAGACATAAGCTCAGCTTCAAGTTTTGTTTATTGTTTCTTGAAATACTAACATTTTTGTATAGTTGTAACACCTGCTTCATGACATCAAATTCTGTATCATGTGGTTTTATTTTGATAACGCAATTAATGATTTTAATATCCAGTGTTCAACGACATCATTTTTTCAATCCAATTTGGCAGGAGACTTTATATTGATGAGTACGACTTCATGTTTTGTTGATGAGTTAAATTTCCAGCTTTCCACAGCATCTTTTATAAAAGTTAGGCACCATGATTGCCCATCCTCCTGACTTTGGTTACTGCAGAATTGTTTGTTTTGACCAAATTTAGCATGTAGCTTTATGTTGATGAGAAATTAAATGAGTTTGATTTTCAGAATTCCACATTTTCATTGAGAGGAGTTGTGGTTCCTGATTGCCCGTCCTCCTAAATTTGTTTTCCAACACAAGTTCTTCTGTTTAAGGTCCTGCCATGCAAGCAAATTGTGATGAGTGGGTGTCCTTTGTGATAAACCTATCACTAATATCAATAGTTTTAGATCAGATTCTCAGCAAGCATGCGAAAGTTTTACATGCCAAGAAAAATTTCAACATGTCCTGGACAGACAAAAGTGAGATATTTACCATATATAATCACATATAAGCCGGGTCCAAATGCAAACGACATAGACCCTGATCTGCCGTCGCATAATGCGCCGGCAGATCAGGGTCTATGTTTTTTGTTCTACTGATTAGTCCTTACAAACTTCATAGACCCAGATCTGCTGGTGCATTATGTGACTGAAAATCTGGGTCTATGCAGTTTGCAGTTGGTATCGGCTTATACGTGAGTATATACGCTAAATAAAAGACTGTATTACTGTTCTAAAGGCAAAAGAAATTTTGAGATAATTTGCTTTTAAAATGTTGAGTTGCAGTGTTGCAACTTGAGCACAGGTTCATGTGTTTCCCACAATTTTTTTCTAAGTCACTGAAATCTTGACCCCTATTTTCTGCCTGGGTGCACTTTTTCATCAGAAAATTTTTTAAAAATATGACTACTACTTTTCTTCAGTGCACATCTATGTTTGGTGTTAGCAATGGCCAAAGTTGCTAAAAGTTATAAAAACTGTAAAATGGCAATGAACATCCATTTTAAAACAATGTATCTGGTAATGAAAACATTTAGGTTTTGTGGTAAATGTAATTGCAATGTAAAGTCTTTGACAGCCACTGGTGTAACATATTTTTGATTCTGAAGGCACACCTCTGTTGCTGGAGATTTAATTTCTTTTTGTGGTTGAATTAATAATTAAAGGGACTAAGTTTATGCTAATACACAATTTGTCATTTAATCAATAAATTATTCACTTGAATGATAATATATTCAGAAAAAATGGGAATTATTATAATAAATGCTAACTGGTAGATAATGAGTGAGCACTATGTTAAATGAGAGCATGATCCGGTATGAAAATTCAATACTACAGAAAATAAGTTATTTGAGAACTTTATACAGAATGTTTTACAATAATGTAAGCATCCAAGGAAAAGATGATAGTGTAGTGCAGATGACAAAGTGAAGGTGACAAAACTATTGGAGCAAATAAGATTATCTCATTTTATGTTAGTACTACTAGTGCATTAAGTACTATCAACTATTTTTCTTTGCCCCATTAAAATGTGTCCCCCCCCCCCCCCCGGGTTTGCGGATGGGGGACACAGTGTCCCCTGCCCTTGTGATCCTTGGTGCAATACTGTTAAGTTGTTAATTTTTCTTTCAGGTTCACCTTCTGTTCCAACATGGCTGCCTATACTAAACAAAACAGGTAAGTAGCTTTTTAACTTGAAGATTCTTTTCTTTGTTGATGAACACATGTTGCCATGGTGACTGGGTTTGTTAGGGATTACAGAAATGATGTTTTGTGTTTTCACTTTTGACGATTTAGTTTTTATTACATATATTTTGTCCTATTTATAATCTATCTATTGTGAGAAAACACTGCCTGACCTTGCATGTAATAAATGTTGCTTTCTATAGAAAAAACTCCAGTATGAAAGATTAAGTAGAAATCTTCCATGGCATTAGTGTGTATCTATAAAAATATGCATGGAAATAAATGCAGTTGTAGATATTACCATGTATGGCCCTTACCCAAAATAACTTTAAAAAGACATTTTGGATAATTAAAAAAAATTTTAATGTGTGACTTTTGCTTCAGAGTTCAAAAAGTCTAAATATACAAATGCAAAGTCTGTTCTTGTGCTTTAAAGTTGCAAAAGTCTGAATGTGCAGATGTAGCATTGTTTAGATATTGCAAAATGATCTTGTACAATTTTTAGCTCTGTAATGAATTTTTTTTTTCCCATTGTAAGAAAGGATTAGAGATTATTGGGAAGCAAATAACTTAAAAGCAATAATTGTTGGTTTTTGTTATTAGTTTGAAAACATCTCAATTGCTTTGCTGCTTTATCAGATAGCAATACAAATGTCACCCTTCTCTCTGACATCAACTGTAGCATTGATGTTGTTAATGCTAAGATTTTTGTATAAAGATATTGTTTTTAAATCCTCTATGTGGTGGTGATATAATGATGTGATTTTGCAGGTGAAACCGTGTTCCAGGCAATGCTTGTTTATTTTCAGATTGCTGTATGATAAAAAATGTGAGCAACGGCTGCCTCCCAGCATGTGCCCCTGACCTGAGTAATTGGATTCCCTTGATGCAGACATTCTCCCAGAGTTGCTTAGCAGAGGATCTGTACCGTATTGTAGAGTGTGGTGCAGGTAATGATAATATGGGAGGGTGTTGTCTGATTGACCGAACAAATTCTAGGTCTATATTCAGGTTCCATAATTGTTTCAATTTTAAAAATATATGCCATCAAATTGTAAGATGAATAAACTTGTATCTAAACATGTGTTCTAAAACTTAAATTGTTCACATTATGCACTCACTTTTTGTTATGTATACATCTTAAACAGCACTTGTCTACAGTGCTTGGGCATTGACTGGAAAAGTTTTCCGATTTATGGAGAGGGTGGTTTTTAAGATCATCAAGCATATCTGTCACAGCAGTGTGGAAGAAAGATGTCTTGTTACTCCCATGCATTTGAAAGATCCTGCCCATACATGTGTTTATAACATCGCACAACTATTTGTGCATTTTTTAAGATAGAGATCTTAAAACTTTGGGACACAGGGTTAAACATTTACGCTAGTCCAGTTGCCCATGACTAGTAAAACTGTTAGGGACTAGTCCAGTGGGAATATAACAAAAACAAAAACAAACAAAAAATACGAACATAAGAAAGATATTCAATCCGGTCCATCCAGTCATGGCAAGAAACTGTAAAAGTAATTAAATTGATAGTAAAATTCTGACTCACATTGCAGGATATAACCACTATGTTTCTGGTCATCAAGATGTTTCAATTGTGTGCACAAATGTGATGGGCTGATGTCTTAATAGTCTGGACTAGATTACACAAAATCTGATTGGCTATTGTGTATTGCAAATAGCTGCCCTCACAAAATACCACTTTTTTTGCATGTGGTAACTGGTCACAGGAATCTGACATTCTGTCTTTAAAATGAGTCCAGAATTAAAATTTACCCTGATAAATGCCTGGGTAGTTTTTAATTCTAGGCTTTTTTTAAAGATAAAATGTCAGATTCCTGTGTTGTGATGGAGAAGTATCTGACACAGATTTCAAGGTGCTAGCTTTTTGGTGAATGCTAAAATCTTCCGGGGACTAGTAATTTTTGAACCTACATATAATGGTCAGGGTAGTGATAACTGTGGTCAGGGTAGTGATAACTGTGGAAAGCGTGTGGATACTGCTACTTTGCTGCAGACTTCAAGTTTTACGAAATTGGTCATTTTTATCTCACCTGTATAAAGTAGAGGAGAGCGATTGTACTACCCCGGGCATCAAAATCCACACATATTAAAGCATGTACTTAAGGGTCTTTTCTATGTATGTATGTATGTATGTATGTATGTATGTATGTATGTATGTATGTATGTATGTATGTATGTATGTATGTATGTATGTATGTATGTATGTATTAGGGTTTAATGGCACATTTACTTAGCACAATAATGGATATATGGTGCCAATTAAAGGTAAAGTTTAAAAAAATTTAATACAGTGAAACCATGCTATAACACACTTCATTATAATACAGTTCAGATAAAATTAGCATGGTTGATTCATGGTTCCTGAAATTTGGAATTAATTTCACCAGTTTCTTGATTTTGCTAAAATGCTTTAGTGCAAAATGAACGAGTTTCATTTAATAATCTGGCAAGATGTGTTGTATTCTTGAAGAAAAATAAAATATTTTATCACTGCTTCTTGCTTATTTTTGAAAAAAAGTTGGCTCTTTAAAAAACTGACAGTTGTTTATCTAATTATTACTGAACCATGAACAATAAAGCCATTAAGTCTTCTTTGTGTTAATCTTCAGTGCATCCTGTGTACAGTTGTTGCTCAATCTAGGATAAACAGTAGCCAACAGATGATGTTTCTTCTGTCATCTGGCATACACAATGAAGCACCAAAGAATGCTGTGGTCTCAAAAAAATTCGGACCCGAATTTATAAATCAGTTAAATTTACCTACCTATTTAAAGGGAAAAAATAGACCTCAAATGCCTACTCAATCAACTGTTATAGTCATTACACACCCGTGCACCAAAGAATGCCTTTGTTGAATAAGTTTATCACCCAAATTGTCAGGAGCAGTTTTGGTCATTGCCCATCTCCCGCCTTCATCTTACTTCAGCTAACTCAATAAATATAAATATAACTCCACATTATGTCTTTCATGTAAGCTTTGAAATCATCCTATGGCTATACCTATATGCTTAAAATTGAACTCAATCCTTTTTATTTTCTTGTCAGAAATGCAGACATTAGCTTCAAATCGTTAATATATACACAGGCCACTTATTATTGTATTGCTAAACTTGCATGTACTGTTACTGAACACTGATTGGAACAGAACCATTTAAGTGATAGGGGTGGAGAGATTTGCTGTTATAATCAAGCATACTGTTTTTGTTCTGCAGTAGTGCAAGTTATCAACATAAGTTTGAGTGAACATAGGGTTTATTGTATTTATTTTGTCCTCTGTTTTTTTTTTTTTGAGAATGACTCAACTGTTTTTTTGGAGACCACTCTTTACCCATGAAACTGAATGGTTTACTCCCAAACTGGGTTGAGGCAGTTTTACACCTGTTGAAATGTTCATCTCAAATACATTACAAGGTCAGTACCCTTGACCTCATGTATGAATTTCAGTTAAAGTATTTTTCAAGCCTAAATAAAAGTTTTTTTTTAGAAATTCCCAATGTCTGATTTGTGCATTTTATTGTTGGTAAAAAAATCAGTCTCTTTGGACATATCCAGCATATATGAATGTTGCAGTGTTTTCATAAGTTAGTGTGAGTGTACTAGCAAGAAATTAAGTATTTGGATTCAGATGGAATCTAGCTGAGAAATTCTAGAAATTATGCTTCTTTGTACACATTTTCAATGGAAAAAATATTATGGATACAGTTAGATTGGTTGGTCTGAGAGTTCATGTACTCTAACTATTTGCTCTATTCAGTTGTCATTTTTTGTACACAGGTATATATATATATATATATATATATATATATATATATATATATATATATATATATATATATATATACCAATTTAAGGTTTTCTGCCCCCCCCCCCCAAATGAAACATGTAATCACTGTTTTAAGTATTTCTAATTTAATATGCATCAATTTAAGTTGATAACTGAGCCCATAGTTTTTTGCCCTCCCTGCATATGGTATAACTATTAAAGAAGAAACACATGCAGTATTTTCTTAAGTTAACTGACTTGTTTGGATATTGCAAGATATGTTACATAGCATGATGGCACTTTGTGTATCCTGACTATCATGTTAAAGCGAAGTTTCACTGTATAAAGAATTGCACAAAACTTTAGGAAGATAAACCCTTCCAAATAAACATAAACATGAAGTACTACAAGATAAAAGTTAAAGATGTTAAAATTCTTTAAAATGTGTATAAAATGAAAGTCAACTGTAAACTCCTTGATATATAGGGTCATAATTTGTTGTATAACCACATTCCTTCAAAAAGGTCAAGATTTTCTTTGGTGGTACATCATTATTAAGTTCCTTAATTGAGTTCACATCAAGAAAACTTGTCTCACAGAATGGGAGTCTATACACTTTAGAAGAATGTGTTCCACTGTCAGTGAACACTGGCAGGTATGCACTTTGTACCTCATCTCTATGATTTGTTCTGTATCAGAGATACCACTTGTCAGTGATGTGTTTGATGTTATGAACCTTGCTTGTGGAGTTTTTGGTTCACATATTTTGCCATGTATATAGAACATGATGATTGATATAATATTTGAAGTAAGTATATGGAATCTTCCAATTAGAAATGGGTGACTGCAGGGCAGCTTTGGCTGCTTTATCTGCCATTTCATTACCCTTAATACCAATGTTATTAAGCAGCCAACAGTACAGAATACTTTTCTCCAGACTGCATGAGCAATTAATGTTATTTGCAGGATCAGAGATATTAACAAGTTGTCAAATTTAAGGTTTTGCAAAGCTTTCAGTGTAGAAAGGGAATCTTAAAAGATGATGAAACTTGTTTTTTTTAGAGGTTTAAATGTTGTTAAAAGAATTTAATGTGGCTTCTATCGCTGTGGTGAAAATATAGGCTTTATCCAGTAACAAGCTCAAGATGGTGCCAAGGCTGTTGCAACTGCAGTTCCAACCATCTTTCAAACTGTTTGTATACAGGGATGTATGGCCATGGCAGGAGTCTCAGAAATCATTGAATTTACTTTAAGAAATTAGAGGATTTTTGTTGAGGACTGTGTGAGTTGGCATAGATCAAATATTATTGGGGGGGGGGGGGGGGTGATAACCAGGGTTGTGATTTGGGAACCCAATTTTGCAGTATTTCCAATATTGATTTTTACTGAGTGAGGACTAATTCATATGCCAAAAGGTGGAAGAATTGTTTATCAAATCAAGCATCTGCAAGCTGCACAATCAAGCCACAGTCAGGTAGAACTGAAAATTGGGTGGGGTGGGGGGTGATTCACCCCTCCATAGCAAAATCAGGGTGGAATTTTCTGATCATAGGTGGAATTTAATGAAGAAAGAAAGGTCGGGCATGAAAACATTGTGTGATTTTTGCACATTTTTTTGAATTTTTGGCACTATTTTTTTTATATAAATCAGCTTGAATCCTGCAATCATGCATTCTTGAATAGACCCAGTACTTATGTACAGCCTCACTGTATCTCAACCGTTCTTTTTTTCCTAGGTCCTCTGCAACAGTTTGATGTAGATTTCATGGCACATACCCCCAGGGGAGGGGGCTAAGGGGACTAACTTTGTACACATACATTATTTATACATTCTTGGTTAAGTTTGTGCATTTAGCACATCATCAGAGTTTTTTTTGTACCATGGATAAATACTGTTACACCTGGAATCGTGAAACTTGGTGAGGGGATGCATTTTGAATAGTGCTACACTATCTTTACAAAAGTAGGTCACTGTGACCCATATGTCATGCTTCACAGACTTGAGTTCAATATTTTGAGTTTTAAGTTGATTTCTCAATCATTGTCAATGCTAGAATCATTAAATTAGATTGTACGCATCTCAGTTAGTACCACACACTTACAACAAAAGAATGTCACTGTGACCAACATTTAGCATTTTACTGGCTTAAGTTTTTGCCTTTAGGTCATGACCACATCAGTTTATTGCATGCTATGTATCCTACCTAGAGTCATGAACCTTACAACTAAAGAATGTCACTGTGACCTATATTTCTCCCTTTTCTGGCTTTGGTTAAGTTTTTGTGTTTAGCTCATGACCACATGATTGTTTGGCATGCTAAATACATACTGTCTTACCTAGAATTATGAAACTTGGTGAGGGGATGTATCTTGTTATGCAGAAAGAGGTGTTTGTGACCTATATCTCATACTTCAGTGACTTTGTTGAAATTGTGTGTTGGAATTCCATTTCTGGGGTACTTTTCATGTTAGAGTCATGAAACTTGATACTTGGATGCCACACCGTTAGCACTACACCATTATGACCAAAGTAGGTCACTGTGATCTACATTTTAGGCTTTACTAACATAAGATAAGTATTTGTGTTTAGCTCATGACCACATAGATTTTTCCATGCTATATACATCTTATCCTACACAGAATGCTCTTTCTGATCAGTATAGTTGAAAGTTGGAAAAATATCTTTATTCAGTGGTAAACTTTCCATATTGATGACTATATATTGTGATAGGTGACTCTCAACAGGTTAATCATGTATTGTAAATGTGAATGAGTGGGCATTAGAAGAGGACTCCATGCATTTCATGTGAGGCCTAATTTGTAGTGGCTGATCAAGGTGATAACTGATTCATAAACTATACTTGAAATATTGTGTATACTGACTTTCACTCCAAGGGTACTTACAGTTTGTGACTTTCACTCAGTAAAATCTATCTTGCCAGGGGTGGACAATGATAATAGATTCTGAAGCAGATTTCATGAACAATGATTTGAAAAAAAGGAAGAAAAAGCCCACCTTTTTTATCAGCTCATTATATACCATGACTGCATTGATATCCAAGAAAATAATGTTCCTTTTTAATGTTGTAACTTTTATGCCCTGTAACAGGGTCCAAAATTTCATAGGTCAAAATCACCTTGTCTGAATTTATTTTCTGCTTCATAATTAATGTTTACACAGCTGATGGAGACAAATAAACGCTATGTAGAGGTAAGCTATGTAATTGGTGATTTAATTAAAACTGGGTCATGCTATCATGCATGTGACAGAACAGAGAGGTCAGCTCAGGACAGATCAGGAGATCTGAAAAAATTGGTCAGGAGTTTTGACTTCAAATTAGGAGGATTTTCATCCAGCTGATTTTTAGCATCTAAATCAACAAAAATGACAACTGTTAAACAAATTTCCTTTTTCTGTATTAAAATATGCACATCATCTCATCACATAAGTCCTTACACAGTAACTTATTACCTTTCATTCTGACCTTTTAAGTAGCACAAGTATTTTAGTCTTTCTTAGCAGATCCTTGCCTGGATTATATTTGTGTCATTTCTCATCATTGTTGATCTCAACACCTAGGAGTTGATGTATCATTACTGAATCGAGGTTTCCTCTAGAGTCAGCCTGAATTTTCAGTGTCTGCATTGGAATGTGGCAATGTTAGTACAACTCTACTGAGTTCACCAAGAAGTTTACATTGTTTCCTGCCTGTGGGTAGATTCAGGCTGCTGGCTGCCTGTCAGAAATGCTCAAGATTAGTGCCATCTGGGTTGAATTTGGGACGTTCTTCTTCAAATCAATTTTACAGGAATGGCACAATGCATATTCATGTCCCTTTGAACTTGATTCCTACCAATGAAATTCCTGTTTCCATCCATTAATGAATTTCATATGATATTTTGGTTGTTTAGATTTTGATGTTTTAACATTGGCAGACAATGCATTAGATATCTTGACAAACTTCAAAATACTGAAGCCAAAGCAACCTGTTTTATGCCACTTTAACTCTTGAGTGATAACTAATCCAACAATAATCCATTAATGTCTTTAATCCTTTTAGAATTACTTCTGATCACACATAGTATAATCAATCTCAACAAACATTAAAAACTGAAGCCATATTGACCCTGCTGAAAGAATCCAAGTAATGTTAATTGTTTTATGCTGCTTGATCTCTTTAGTAATCCAACCATAAGCCATTAACATCATTATTCCTTTCTGAATTACTGCTGATCACACATAGTATAATCCAATGATTACTTGTAGGTTATTGTCTGTAGAGTTTTGCAATTAAAGTGTCATGCTTGCTAGTTCACAGTCACATGATCACAGGAAGTCTTTACCATAAAATAAACTACATTGGAAGCAGGGTGTGAAGAAAAAGAAAAAAAGGAAAAATGTTTGTTCCTGAATTTTTAATAATAATTTTGAGTATGTGGGAGACTTCAATGAGTGATGGGAGGGATGGGAGACACCCTTCATCTCGAGAGGAAAACCCTCCCAGCCAGAAGGTTTACATATATGTGCTATGGAATTAATTTCTGAAAGATTGAAACAATTATTGCCCCTGTATGTACATCAATAATAAACTGAAATAATGTATCATGCAGACATTAGAGGAATACCATTTCGATTTATATGAGAAATGTAATGTTAGTAAATTAGTTTTTTTTATAGTGATGAGGGTAAAGAAAGTACCTGCAAAGAGACGAAGCATTTTTTTTACAATGGCAGTAGTGGTAACTAAAGGTTGAGTCCTTGCCTGTCAGCACAGTCAAGTCAGATTGGTAGATTAATATTACTTGATATGTAGAAATAAAGGTACAATTGAAAGTAGTCTTGGTGACAATTTCATATCAGTAATGAAGTTCTCTTTTTTAAATTGCAGATGGTAGAAGTCACATTGGATGCTGTTTGCGCCAGGGTGTAGCAGACTTTTGTCTTGGTTTTTGTACTGCTAATTTTGATGTTACACTGGACTACACACAATGTATGCCACAACAGGCACTCAGTATCATTACCTGTATGCAAGAGGGACAGAGTGAGTATTGAAGATTGTTCTGAAGTTGATGATGATGATAATGATATGATGATGGTGATAACAACTTGTATAATTATGATGATGATGTAATTCAGTTCACATAAGAGAGCTGTGGTAGCTCAGTTGGTAGAGTGTCAGACTTATAATCCAAGGGTTGCGGGTTTGTTATCCACCTTGGCCAGCACAGGTCAGCTGCCTTGGTATGTCCTTGTGAAAGGCACATAGCTCCCATTTTCTTGACATGATGTAGCCAATAGTTAGTTAAAATGCTGTTAAAACAAACTAACCAATCCAACCAATCAATCACATGATTCACAGGAACATTTGTTGAAGAACAGTACACGTCACTAACCTATTCATAGTTTGCAGTTATTGTTATGTACTTATTTTTCTTTTGCAAGTTGTATAATCTTGCCTTTAAGACACAAGAAAACTGTTCCAAACTTCAGCATGAAAATGTTCGGTGTCTTCAATTAGAAATGTAGTCACTGATATAAAAAAAAAATACAGTTAGCTCTAGAAATATCAAAGCTCAAGGGACCACAAAAATGGTATCAAAATTTTGTTCTAACTGCCATAAATGTTACCATAGATTGGACGGGACCTTGTGATGTGCTTTGTAATATCCAGTATTTTTGTTACCTACAATTTTGTTATAAATGGAGTTTTATAGCAGTAATACAATATCTGCTATTATTGCTTTGCTATATCTTTTCCTGGCAATAGTCCCCAGTCCAAGGACATTATTCCCTCCTCCAATTAGTAATTGGAGGTCTAGAATAAAAACAACATGATACCAGTCTGACACCTTAGTCCACTTCTGACAATCAGTATATCTTCTTTTCCTTGGACTTCATGTATTCATACACGTCTCTTGGGTGCTCAATGCTTCATCAGTTTTGTTATCTTTTGGCATTTCTGTTGTTAGTCGTATACTTTTTTGTGTTGTATTTGTTATTTCTCCCCAGTCCTTGCTTTATTTTTGTGTATCTGTCCATTTTCATTGATTTGGAGGATTTTAAGTACATTGCTAGTGAAGCAGTTCTTCTTGTGTTTCATTCCTCTAATAGTAACCAGTGTCAGGGTAAGTATTTTCTACCCTTTTGTTGTTCTGGTTCATTGTTGTACTTATATATTTTCCTTTCAGCCTTCATAATGCCTTAAGATGGTGGCAAATGTGGGCATAAAAGGCAGCATGGGACACTACACCACCTATCCATTACTTAAATCACTGGTTGATGTACAACATCTTCAGATGTGCCCTTCTGAGGGATCTGTCTCTCTGTTGGGAGATGGTGAATTGACTATGCCAAATTCCCAATCAGGAGAAGTCAGATCTTATTCCTTCTCAGATTTTCATTTAAGTGGAGATGACTTTTCTCACCTGTCAAGGAACAGTCTGTGTTTTTCCCAACTGAATCTCACAAATACCTTTTCTCTTAGCAAGACTGGACAAGAAAACCTCATTGCCTGCTTGTCTCTTTCTCTCTTTCTCCTGGGGACTCTGAATGTGGGAACAGACTTAGTTCACCTAGGAAGGTTTTATATGTGGCCTCTCCTGTTCTTGATTCTAGTGAACTGGAACCCCACAAGGACCTCCAGTCCACCTGGATCCTTATAGGATCAGAGTTTCATCACCATTTGAGTTGATGGAAAAATCAGGACAGGTTTCTGACCAGAGTTCCAATTCATGCTCTGGAACCTCACACCTTCTTTTATACTGATGCCTCAGATTCAGGCAGAGGGGCTCACCTAGAGCCAAAGAGAGTAGTACTGCAGGGCTGGTGGTCTTGGGAAGAAGCTTCCCACTATAGCAGCAATCTAGAAATGAGGGCTGTTTTTCTAACTCTTCAAGGGTGTGTCAACTGTATAAAGCATTGCTGTGTCATGGTTGGTGCTGACAACACATCGGTCATAGTGTTACCTTCGTTCATTGGCACACCAGAGTGAGAGCATTTATGCTTTGGGTCCAGTTGTATCAGCCCAACAAGTTGTCAAGCCAATTTCCAGTTCGCAGTAGAACATCATACTGATAACAATGATAGGTTCACTTGACAACTTATCTTAGGCCATCAGCCTCCAACTGGAAAATGTATCTATGCAATAATAGCACATAATGTATCACTGTTATTAAAATGTAGTCTTTTTTTGGAGGATACAACTAATTTTAATGATGTAATACTTATCAGCTATTATTGCACAAAGGTGGCCAAGTGGTTTAAGGTACTTGCCTTTATAGATCACTCACGTCTCCCCTCTGTCTGCATGAGTTTGCCAGCAGCTTCTTATGGGTTGGTGGTTCTGCCTGGGGTCTTCCTGGGTTCTTCCACCACCAAATATACTGGCTGCCAGGTATAGCCTATTATGTGCTGAAAATGGCATTAAACTCCACAAAACCAAAACCTATTATTGCACAATTTCTTCCTCCCTCCACACTCTGATGCCCTTCATTCTTAGTCCAAGCCAAAGAATGAAGATAATCTGATTGTTGGAAGTGGACTAGGTCTCAGACTGGGATCATGTTTTTTTTATTCTAGACCACCAATTACTAATTGGAGGAGGGAATAATCTCCTTGGATTGGGGACTAGCTCCTGGAAAAGATACAGCAATGCAATAATAGCCGGTAAATATTATATAACTAAAATTAGTTTTATTGTATGAATATAGTGAGGTTTTGTTAATCCATGTTAATTGGAATATCTTGTTAGACATATAATTTATGGGAACAGAATTACCTTGTTATTATTTAAAGCAATTAATCCCTGCTAATCCATACAAGAAGAATGTGAAGAAAAAAAAAATGTTCAGATTTACATGGTTTTACTGTACAACATAAAACTGTCAGCGGTAATTTCGGACATAGTGAAAATATCCAATCTTGGATATATAAAGGCAATAAGTATACTTATTTTGTTAAGTGGTGTTATGCAACTTTCTGTAGTTGATGAATAAGTCGGTTACTGAGTGCTGAGCATACTTTTTTAATAGAATACATGTATTTGTCAAAACATCTATCATTAAGACACTAATTATCTGGACTTGGTGCTAATCTTAGGCCAGCCATTGTTGGTAAAATAAAGCATTTTAATATCAGAGAATTAGCAGATAACATAATTTAAGCATCATTTGCTTGGCAGCAGCATCATTTTCATTGTTATCAATGTCAAGATCTTGCATTAAAGGTTCTGAAATTCATTTCAGCCCATATTCTTTGTAACACACACTGTGCACTTAGGAAAGTTTTATTTGCATAAATTTTGTGAAGTTTCAGTACACACTGTTGATATCATAAACAGTGTCTCCATCATGTGCATGTACATACTAGAAGAGTTAGCTCTCTTCGTCTTATATTTGGAATCTCTCTACTTTGGAGGTGCATTGCCTTCCATCAGGGTTAATCTAAATGAAGTATGTGTAAAATTTGCTTTTGAGACTGATTTAGCCCATGACATGCATTTAGCAGCAAGTTTCAAGAAAATCATGATGATCTAGGCATGTTTTAGCAGCTGCTTCCCTCTCACAAGGCATGTCAGGGTCAAGAAATGTGATCTCAGTAAGGGTTTTATGAGTTTCAACCTTTAACTCACATAAGCGCTTTTGGATGCTTCTGCTGCATTCCAGTGGAAGTGCCTTTTGACGCCTCAGTCCGATTCATATACAAGCGCATTTGGATGCCTGTACACCATCTGCATAGAAGTGTGTTTTGAAACAAGCAGTAAACATTGGCCATTTTGTGCTGGTTTTTGTATTGCCACCTTCAGGGGAAATCCCCTATTAGAAACTATAGGCGCTGAGGTAAATGACCATTACATCACATGACATGGTTGCTTTTTAAGATATAGTTGTAATCTGCTCTTTAAAGTAACTGGGTTGGATTCTCCACTATCCAAAATGGAGGCTGCAGATTTCGTTTAGCACTTTCTTGAGTTTGGATGATTAGAATTATGACTATGAAGGCTTCAATAAGTCAGATATAGGCTCTGATATCAATGTAGGCAACACTGATTTTTGTTAATTTATCAAAATCTGATCATTTAGCGATACAGACATAGACAACAAACTGGTAGATTTAGAGGTTGAGAAATGTCAGCTACGGTTGGTCACACAGTTTCATTGACTTGATGGTGAATGAGTTCACACAAGATTTTAAAGCAAATAAAAAAAAATCCATGAAAAATAGATATATTGCCACAAAGATCAGATTTTACTGTTAAACGTATCTATAGATAACATATACATGCATGTACAAAAAAGGTAAAATGGATAAAATTTATGCTGAACCTAAAATATACTTCACTGCTCTAAATTTTACAGGCATGCCTATTTGCATAGAATTATTTAGGTAATAGGTATTCTATTTATAGCACACTGCACTCTGTGGCTTTGGCACATGTATATTGACAGCCTACACAGTAACAGATGCTATGAGGTAAAGAGTTAACAAAAAAGAAGGGTGTAGACTTATTAAGGCATGTACAGTATTGTGTCAAATGAAGTACATAGATCATTGTGTAACAGCTGTTCACAAGTGAGACAGTGTGTTTTCCTGAGCTTGTGTTTTGCTATATTTGACATATATTTTCTATTGTTTGACATTGATTTTCCTATATTAGAAATCATTTTATAAAAATTAAAATAGCCTTTTGTCTCACTTACATCAGCATATAGCTAGAAAAAGGTTCAGAACACCATTTATCTTGACAGTGATTGTTTGCATTGTTGGCTCATAGAGCTCCCACCATGTCCCCAGAAAATTTAAATTCACAGTTGTTTAAACTTAGTTATGCCGATGATTCATTTTCGAGATTGTTACGACTCTATGGTCTAGAAAAATGTAACAGAAAGAAAGTGAAACCAACAAATCATGTAAAAATCAACAAGCAATTTATTTCTAGATAATTAAAATGAAAAATCAAAAAGACACTTACAGTAATTTGTATTAAAATCCAAATAATCCAATAAGAATTAGTGTTCTAATCACAAGTCCTAAATATAGAATGTTCCGAATGCACGGGTATCCTTGAATGTTGTGATGTGCCAATGGTCTTCAAAGTCCTGATGTACTAGTAGTCTTTAATGTGCTGATGTCAAAATGAAGTACTCCAAAATATCTCTGAATAAGTTCACATAAATTCCAAAATCATAAATTAAAAATCCAAAATCCAAAAGTTTATGAGCACTGTTATAATCCAATGAATATTTTAAATAATTCCTCTCTTAGAATTTGGAATGACTTTCCACAACTGTAATAGCTGTTTACAAGACAGAGTAATGTCGAAACTGAAAAACTGTCCACTAAACATGGTATATATAAAGATTGGTCACATGACAGAACATTCTAGAATAATAAATGTATGTGTGTCCATTTACAGGTAACTCCTAAGGTATTTCCAGTTTTATCTGTAAACAAAATCAACCTTGACCTCAAATTTGGTAAACATTTTGTTTATCAAAACTATCCTTTAGCTCAAATCTGAAGTAAACAACCTAATTCAAGGACACTAATTAAACATGTTTTTTCTCATAAACAACATTAAGATTTAAGCAAATATTAAAGTCAAGAAACATTTATAATTTCCTAAAATATCTATAATATTATATAAACATCATACATAACAAGATGAAACCATTGTCTCCAGATGGGGCCAGATAATCGGCACTTTACTGAATCATTTTGCAACTGCATGTCTGAAGGCAGCATGGAAGTCATAGGCATTCAGATTTTGTCTTGAAGAAAGTCATATACTAAACATCATGGCATGGTTTAAAAGTGGGACATAGTAAAACTTTTTATATAATCTTAGAAATTACATCAATTTCTAATATTGCAAAATTATCTCTGTTATAAGAAAATCATTGGAAACATTATTCTTCTTCATATATATTAAACAATCATGATACATTAGGAGTACATCCAATGCTCTGCTAATTCAGCCCCCAAAAAACTAAAAAAGACATTCACCGCATCTTTTGGTCATCTGCTTGCCTAGGCAGAAATCAATCAGGAGTTGTCTTCTATTAGATAAAGGGGATTGGAGGGGATTGGCGTGAAGTCCTGTCAGTCATTTGCTACTTCACTCATGCCTGGTCAGCATACTTTATGTGAGACCTCACAAATACCTATCTACTTTGTGCCCTTTGATCATTCCTTTGAACTTTCTCACGTCAGGGAAGTAAATTCTATCAATTTTTATGTCTGATCACGCTCAATTTTTATCATAGATGAATATTTTGCACTTAAGTTTTCAAACTTTATTGTACGATATGCTAATCAGTGCCATCTTAATTGCCTGCCAAATAGTCTATAGTATTTAAATTTCAACTCAGTACTTTACCCTTTTGTAAGTTATGTTAGAAAATGTCAAGTAAATGATGATTTATTTCATTTAATAAGATTATTTCTGCATTTGTCAGGAATTTATCCTAATTCATAGCATTCACTTCACAGTAAGTTCAGTGGATACTTATTCCACCTGTACATGCCATTGTCTTGCTTTCTCTAATCACAGGTATCAACAACAATGGGCAGGATTAAGTGTGTTGAGTGCACACATTTCAAACTACCGGTAGCTTATGATAAGCACCCCACCTGTATTCTAAGGCATGCAATTTGAACTATGCTGCTGATGTGTGCTCACTTTAGTCTGTTTGAGTGATTGTCACAGACAAGCATTTGATTCAGGTGAATGAGAACCAAGAAACATATGCATCAGGATGCAGACACCTTTATTATTGCTGCTGCCTCTACCTCTGTTGCCAGCTTTTTATGTCTGAGTCTGTATGCAGAAAAATCATCCATTCAGAAGAAAATTCAGCACTCTTTGCCATTCCTGGACATTCCATCACCTCATACAGACCCCTGTAATGGATATGGTGATCATTTCCTCAATTGCTGGTGCTGGACTTGGTCACTAGAAGTCAGCTGGCCCTGGATCACAACTCCATCTCTGGCACAGTCTCGACCTATGCCAACTACCAAAAGGACTTGGTACTGTGATCTGTCTTCCCAGTATACCCAGTTCCAGACCCAAAATACAAAAAGCATGAAACACCTGGTCACATCAGGTCCAGCCCTGACTGTCATGGATGCCCAGCAAAACTGGCACCACACTAGCCAGTATCATATCCATGGAAGTATCATAGACCAACACTGGACAGGTCCATTGTTTGACCCAGTACTGGCTACAGTGACTCCCCATTTCCGGACACACTCTACTTCCCTTCGATCTTTGGCAACACTCAGAATGAATGCCTGGAGATCACCATGTCTGTGCATGGATGGACTCCCAACCTCATTCACCATCCCAGACACTCTCTTTTCCAGCTTAGTAATTGCTACATTTACAGGAGGTTTCCTTGCCACCCCATTTTTAGGAGTTCAGATACACACACTCACAAGCACCATCTTACTTCCTCAATCTGATGTTGTCCAGGGAAGATCCAGCCTTCAATACGTCAACTGAAGTAGTATTATGGCCTCTACATTCTCCAGCTCCATCAATGGCCTCACATAATTCCTGCATCTGTTGATCTCAGAAAATAAAGCTAGCCTTCTTCAACAGCTTCTAAAGTCTGGTTGAATTGCTGACATTCCCCATTGATTCAAAAGACAACTTCAAGACCCAAGCATCTAAAGGCCTTTCTTTTTGCAATGATGACTCCCATCAGCTTTAATCTAGCTTTTTACTGGACACACCTGCCAGTCTTTTATACTTTAATCCCAGTTGTTGACAAATACATCTAAAGCTTGGGAATGTTGAAGTCTTCCATTTACACATGGACCAGTAACCCTTTTTTGACATGCAACAACTGTTTTGCATCATTGTAGCAATTGGTTCCATGCTCAGCTTGGTTCATGATGGCTATATTTAAGCAATCTGAACATATCCTAGACCCCTCCATCAAGAACCCCACTGACAGACTTGTCTGAGAGTTAGTTTCATATATATGGCTCATGTACTCAGTAAGGCAGCACTACACTTACTTTCTAATGCATAGCTGCATCCGTTAGCCACTAGCTTGCAGAAAGTGATGCATTCTTATCCATGTTCATGCTGCTTAAGGACTATAGCAAGGCCATGCTCTGATAGAGACCTCTGTCTTCCACACTCATATCTCATGGCCAGATAGTTTGGCAGTCATAAAACAGGCCATCAAAGAGGCCAAACTTGTGCTGGCCCAGCAACCCATTATATAATACAGTGAGGGGTTAGAGATGACATTATTAAGCTTTTACCTCAGAGAATTGTCATCCCAAAGGGCTCAGTTAGAACTGGTGGGAACTATATCAGTAGTATAAGCAGTCATCCTCCCATGCTGTTCAGCAGCTTCTTAATGATGCAGGTTACTCCGTTTGTGCTAGATTTGCAGGAGCACAAATCTTTCTTTAACTTCATCCATTCATGAGATCATGTGCTAACCCATATCTCGCCCATATAGCCCTAGCCCATATCTCGCCCATATAGCCCATATCTCTAGCCCATATCTCGTACTAGCCCATATCTCGTACATAACTCAAAGCTGCTTCACATCTTTTAGAAGACCAGAGACAGGGCCAACTCCAGGGTAAGGGGATGTAACTCCCTATACCTCTTAACTGTTCCCTTAGCTTATCAGGTTAGGATAATGTAAATCAGTTTTTGAATTAAAATATGTTCTTTCAATAATACTTAACGGATCATAATAAGGGCACAACCTTCCAAGCCCTCCCAGCAATACATCGCAGGAAGAAGGGGCATAGTCATCAGTAGTAATTGATGATAGATGGGAGCACCAATCCCTCTATCCAAGGGGAGACACTCTAGTCTGATTTCCAACTAGGCAAGCAGTTGACCTTTTAGCACTTTCCTTGCTAAAACAAGCCAAAAAATGTGAAAAACATTTTTTAGCTTGGTAGGGCAGGTTTTGCAGGATAGTGGATGTACTCCTAACAGATTATGTTTGGGTAAAAATGATTAAAGAAACATATTTTCAGAAATTTGTTTCAGTAAAAAAAAATTAGTCATCATTTTCCTTGGACAGACTTGCACTATTTCACATATGCATCTGGGACTACAAATTAACCCCCACTTAATGGTTAGATATTAAGGGTGAAATGATACACCTGTGTTGCGTATCGCTACGATTTACGATACATAGCCTATGATACGATACATTATCAAGTCTCAGTTTAAAGAACTAAAAGGCAATTGACTAATTGCTGAAGATTAAAGTAACTTATATCTGGTAAGTACTGTTTTGTATCGATTCTTCACCTTTTGTATCAATACATGTATCGATATGGCAAAAGTATTGATGCATCGATATATCACTGAATTGTTTCACCCCTAGTAGATATTGTGATTCCCTCTGTTTGACCATTTGTCTGTCTGTCAAAAACTATCTTTCTCTAAACTACTGTGTGGAAATTCACCAAACTTAGATTGTCATTGTGACAACCATCTGCATGATGGGTGCAGCTTTTGGCCTTCTCCCCATAGAGGGGGTTAAAGGTCAATTATACAAAAATTTAAGTTACCGTATATACTCGCTTATAAGTCGAGTTTTTTTTTACTTAGAATTTGACTCATACAGAGTAGGGGTCGTCTTATAAGCGCGACATTAAAAAAATAAAAAAATCTTGGGGTAATGTTGGAAACTCTAGATGTTTGCAGTACATAAAAATACTGTCAATTCATATCTTTTTACGTTTTCATGCCACTCTTCCTATGCAGTAATGCATATATGGTATGCACTGTGTTTATCCATTTCATGGTGGTATTCATTACACAATACATGTATCTACAGTTATTTTGGATTTTATTAATTTGAAAATATTACCGGTAAATTAAATACTACCTACCGCAAAATGAAGTGTCCGTCAATGTTTACTGTGGGTGTTTACTAGTAAGTATATTGCCTCCATTTTCATGCAAGTCCGAACAACCTGTATTTGTATTAATATTTGTGTTTTGCTGTATAAAGACTGTGCTTGATGCAATAAAAGTTTTGATTTAATTTATATTTTCCTTTTCCACAAGTCAGATTTAATTCCCAAGTGATATTTCCCAAGTTATCTGCCAGTGCACGTGGGCTGATAAGCCTTTGGCTTGTAAAGGGACTCACTTTGTTTTCAAGTTGACAATCCTTTTGATTGAGCCGCCAATCTATACTTGTTCATTGCCAAGTAGAGTTCTACAACTTCCTGTGCATATACTTTGACCTTAATCCCTTTGCTTGTAAACACACCACACTCTTTGTTTTCCCACGTGACAACCCTTTGATCAAGCCGCGAGTTCAGTGCCAAGTAACAGAGGGAGGCTATTTGAACTCCCTGTGATCTTGCCGCACAATTGACATGTGTTCAGTTGCAGCCTTTAATAGATTTCTGACTTTATGATCAAAGTGTTACTCACAGAGCCCAAGCTCAGTCTTTGCATAAGCACCCGCATATGACAGTAAAGCCGAAAATCGGAGTCGGATGAGATTTATGATGACTAGACGACGACGATTTACAATGACTAGACAATGATGTAGGATTTCAGAACTTTATCAGACAATGAGGATTAATTCTTGGACTTTGTACCAGATGACATTGGATAGTGACATTTATAGGATACCGTGAATAACAAAAAAAGTTGACTTAACTTTCATTGTTTATTTGCACTACGTGTGGAATTAATATATTACGGGATATTGTGAATCGGATCATTCAGAACTTCTATTTTTATACCTGTATGTGACCTATAATTGAATTCGTGGATTTATCATATAAATAGATTCGGAGTCGGACGATGTTTACGATGACGGGATGACATTGGAGGAATTTAGAACTTTATTTGGTAACTCTGATGATGAGGATGAATTCTTGGGCTTTGAACCAGAGGACATTAGACAGTGACATTTATAGGATACCAATTTTATACCTGTATGTGACCTATAATCCAATTCATGGATTTATAATATAAATGGATTAAAAATGTTAAGCTATATGGATTTCATTACACGAAGATGGACAAAATGTAAGTTGTAAATTTATTTGTACATATTCAACTCAATAATACAATTGTATTTATTCTACATTGGTTTTTTGTTTTTATTTGTCCTATCTATCTATATGTCTATCTATCTATCCAGTTTGGCTCGTTTATTTTTCCTAAGTGCAGCTCTGACTCAGTGATGAAATGTCACCCCTTGCAGACGGATTTAATTTGCAAAAAACACCTCGACTTATAGGAGGGTCATAGCTGAATTGGCTTTTTGTAGCCATGAAAAGGGGGGGTCGACTTATAGTCTAGTCGACTTATAATCGAGTATATACGGTACACTGGCATTTTGTAATAATTTTTTTTCTGAAGTTTAAATGTGTAGTCATAGGATGAAGACACATAATATATATAATGGAATTTTGGTTGCGACCCCTTTGTCAAGGCTGGGGGTGGGGAGAGGGAGTCAAGTTGGGGGGGGGGGTATGTAATAAAAAAACATGGGATTTGCCATGGAAGTAGCTCTAGTTTTTAATATTCAGATTAATTTATGCTTCAACAAAAAACAAAAGGACAGGAAGAAAAGATACTGATAAGCTTTTCATTTGTCAACTTTCCTAATGATACCTATATAAATCTTTAAGAAGGCAGTAATGTCATCATCTGTATTGGTTGCATTGTTAATGTAGGAAAATATGTGTATTTATCAATATTAAAAAATACTGATTTTAAAATATATGAAAATGATTTATTTTTAAATTCAGATATAAATTTTTTATATAAGATTTTTTTTATATGCCCACCATAATGTGGGGCATATTATGCTATGATGTTGTCTGCTCATCTGTTGCCAGTTACCAGTTTGGTCTCCACAAAATAACTCGAGTAGTCCACCATCTAGTTACCAAACACTGTGGATAGCTTGCACTTCAGGTAAGAAAGAACTCATTGATTTGAGGTTAAAAGGTTAAAGTTCAAGGTCACTATAACTGAAAGAGGAAAAATGTTTTCTGCACAATAACTCAAGTTCTCCACCATCTACAGTTACAAAACTTTATGGATAGGTTGCACTTGGGGGTAAGGAAGAACCCTATTTGATTTTGGAGTCAAAAGGTAGAAGGTCAAGGACAGTGAGAATGAAAGAAGAAAAATGGTTTATGCAAAATAACTTATGTTCCTAATCATCTACAGTTACCAAACTTTGTTGATAGCCTGCACTTGGGGTAAGGAAGAACTTCAAAAGGTCAATGAGCAAGGTCACTCTTGCTGAAAGAAGAAAAATGGTTTCTGCACAATAACGTGAGTTCTTCATCACATATGATCACCAAACTTTACAGATGGCTTGTACTTGGGGTAGGGAAGTACCTTGTTGATGTTGGAGTCAGAAAGGTCAGAGGTCAAGGTCAGTATGACTGAAAGAATAAAATGGTTTCAGCACAATAACATCAGTTCTACATCACATACTTCAACCAAGCTTTGTGGATTGGCTAGGACTTAGGTAAAGAAAGAAGCCTGTTGATTTGGCAGTTAAAATATCAGATATCAGAATCACTGTGACTGAAAGAAGAAAAATGGTTTCTGAACAATAACATCAGGTCTACCTGTGACACAGCTTCCTTTGCAAACTGGCCACATATTTTTCCTACAAATAAGGTGATTCTTATAATGCATTAAATAAGGATGATTGCATGTGAAATCAGAGTACACCTCTCCCTCGATAACTCGCGCACAATGGGGTCCATAAACATAGACCACACTATAAGCGAGGGCGTGAGTTGCCGAGGGACCTAAAAAAAATTAAGAAGGGGATGCCATCCCCGCTGAACATCGAGAAAACCACAGGGGGTGGGGTAAGAGGGTTGTTTAATGGCTGAATACTCGCTTAATAATTACATTGGGAATAATTGTAAATAAAGAGCTTTTTTCCACTGTAGTTGTATGCTTTTCTGCATAAATTACCTTTATTTTCTGGATACCGAACCTCTGAAAGATCGTTAACAACATTTGTCCAAGTGGTTTCAACAACACATGTACGCGAATACATTGTGTATTACATCACTGCTTTTTGTTGTTGTCGATTCACAACTAAACAAGATTCCTTTTTTCTAAAACTAGGGACATTTATTTCGTGAAACAACCGTCAATGTCGAAACTCTATTTATTTATTGTTCTATTAATAAAATATGGATGCTGTGATTTCATATTAACTAACAGTGAAATTCGTCTCATCCTTGAGGAAATCCCTGAGTAGCAAGTTAGAAATTTTAAGTTCAATACAAACTCTGGAACTCGCTTCTCCGTAATGAACCGTATCTGTAAAATAAAGCTTTTTATTTTCCAAGTACTCATTTGGCTTGGTTTCCTTACTATCTTTGATCACATTTGTGAATGAGTGGAATAATTTAAGGTAGTTTAATTATATTACTTACATAATAATATTTATAACAGTGTTCAATTGATTAATTGAAACGAGTTGACCTGACACACGGCTGTGACCGCTAGCTCTTACGCAGGCAGGATTTGCACGCCTTTTAACTTTTCTGTTATTCCACCCCCTTTCTTTGATTTGATACAAAAGACGTAATTAATGCGATAATACAAAGCAGGTGTGCTATCAATTGAGTGTAACAACACAACAAATACTTCCGTAAGTCAGAGATAAAAACAGTCAGCACTTAATTAGGTTCTTGCGGCGAAAGCTGGGTCGGTTGAATTATATTTTTCATGTTTGAATACAAGAGGGCATATTGCATTTATGATGATTACACTGAAACCGAATTAAAGACAGAACTAAAACACAAATTTCACTTGACAAAACTTATTTAATAGGTATTTATTTTTAAAGTGTTGCCACCAGTAGATATTAGTGACGTTTTCATTGATCGAAATTTTGTCAAATATTTTTATTTATAGTGTAATGAGAATGTTGTTTGGAAAGAAAATTGAACAAAATATATGACTTCTTATTAAAAGTTTAGAATTTCATGATGTTGATTCAAATTTCTGGGCACTAACCACTGTTTTTGACGATAAAACGAGCGGTATATCAAGGTTTCATTTACTAATTTTGATCGAGATTTTTTTCGCCTTCAACAAATAGGGGCCATTTTTTTAAATTTTAATTTTCTAGTTAAAAAAATGGGATCCACGCCTGACCCCGCGTTATAAGTGGGTTCGCGAGTTATCCAGGCGTGAGTTATCGAGGGAGCGGTGTATTTAACTTTTTTCTAAAATTAATATTTTTATGTAGTTAAGGGTACAAGCAATCCATATCACTTAAAAATGTATAGGTTGGTGTGCAGTTTCTTACAATACTCTTAGTTGATAATCTATCCTTAGGGTCATTACATAGAAAAGTATAAGAAAAAGTACCCCATCACTAATTGCCCATAAGATAATAGCTGAATGAGTATTTACAAATTCATCAAATTTACTCAGGTTGAAGGCCATAGACTTCTCTATTCAAATACAGAAATAAAAGGGTATGTTGGTGAGTGAATTTCTTTTCCATATGGCACAATCATTGATATCACATAAGTTTTTCACAACAGAAATCCTACACTGCCGATTTAAATCACTAAAGATTTCAAAAGTCTTGTATATTTTTCTTTGACTTTTTCATTTTCTTTCATAGGACTGTTACTGCAATTATTAAAATACTATATGAATTTTTATCATAATTTTCATTATTTAATAAAAGACAGAAGTTTGCAACCACATCATTTGCTGTCCAGTCTATCCCAGACTTCATGGTGCTACATTTTACACCTACTTAGCAAATGACATCATATTGATGATGTCATAATGTAATGATCATGTCATTTTAAGCTGTGCAGTAATCGTTGATTTTACGGATGTGGACTGCCTTAAAATGTCTTCTACTGGCCATCTCTATAAAATGGCTACAAGTTTTGGTTGGGAAAAGTGTTGGGTTTAAGTTTGTTTTTGTTAGTTTTATTGGCACTTTTAACAAATTATTGGCTATATCATGCTGAGGAATGGGAGTTAAGTGCCTTTCCCAAGGATATGCTGAGGCAGCCAACCCAAGATGACCTGGGCAAGCACAGAACCTGCAACCCTTGGATTGTGAATCCAACACTTTACCAACTTTCCCCTGCTAGGTTTAAGAATGTTTTATATTGTTTTCACACGGATGATACCCCAACCTCATATCCCATATGGAACTCTTTTATTGTATTTTTAATTTGTGTGGATTATATAGCAAATTTTAACAACCTCTACAAGACACAGGTAAAATGTTGGCAATAGGTAGTCTTTTTGAGCTGGAGAAAGTCAGGAAACCTGAAAGAAGCCATTGATCAACCTAAGTTTGGTGACCAATTTTCTGTACATTTCTGGAACAAGGATTGGAATTTGGAACCAAAGAGGTGCATTTGAGATGAAGTAAAAAAATGAAGTTTGAACTTTAGACCATAGAGGTGGGAGGCAAGTATGTGATTGTTGCAGAGGCCAGGTCCGTAGAAATCCTTGACAAAAATGATGCAAATACTGTAGAATGACATACCACCACTAATGAATAAAGATGAATTGAACATGCCCATTTTGTCCATCTTACATAAACGATGAATGTCATTTTACTACATGTAAATCCTGACTTAGATGATATTAGAAAGAAATATATCTATGAAAAGTACTTAAAATTCCATACATTAGAAAAATAAAAATTCCTTTATGATATCTGAAAGTATGTACATGATATCACAACTTAACAATGTACTGTGAATTTACTATTTTTTGTGGGATGCCAATTTTCATGGATTTTGTGGTTACTGCAAAACATGAATTTAAGAATCCAATGACAATGATCCTTCTCTGGATACAAGGGGAGCCCTTCCTCAGTCCATGAATTTGAAAATCCAATGACAACGATCCTTCTATGGAAACAATGGGAGCCCTTCAGTCCACAAATTTAAAAATCCAGAGACAACAATCCTTCTGTGGAAACAATGGGAGCCCTTCCTCAGTTCACGAATATAGGTACTGATGAAAATGACATTTTTTTCACAAACTGCAAAAATGTATACCCACACAAGTAATTGATTTACAGTACATTATTAAGGCATTAAAGAAATATGATTCTAATATTGTTCTAACTTTGGATACATGACCCCTACTTTTTTCATGAAGAAAATATTTATATTTTGAACCTCTGTTCAACTTTGCAATACATGTTTATTTTTTGTTTTTCAACACTACTAAATAAAGTTTCTATTCTGTTCTGTTCTCTTAAAGGATATGATGAACACACTTACAAAATTCACATTTTGAACCTTTCCAGCTTGCCTATTCTGCATGCTTTGTAAATAACTTGTGCTTTTCCCCACCAGCGACTCTTCCAAGCCCTCCTGCCTCTGTATCTGTAGCTGCATTATCCAACGGCAAGCTTCTGGTCAGCTGGAAGGCACCGCTTCAGAATGCTGCCAATGTTACTGGATTCAGAGTGTATTTCAGGAAGGCATCAGAAGACACCTTTAAATTTGTATGTTTCAATAAGTACTGTTATTTTACAATAACATATTTAAATGAAAAGATGCTATGGTATATTGTTAACATTTTGGCCTTTTTTGTCAAAGTCCTTAAAATTTCAAAAGTTTGGAGGATGTTATTTACTTCTGTGTCTCAACTGCATTAGCTGTTTGCAAGACACGGGTATTTTTTATTTACCACCTCAAATGTGGTAGGGACATAAAGTGTTACTGTGTCCATCTGTCTCTCTGCTTAAGTTTTGTTTCGCAGTTTTCAGGCTCTGTGGTCGATGAATACATATCTTTTTTTTCTGGACATAATGTCTCTTTTATCAAACTTTTTTAGACTGTGTGAAATTTTTGTCTTAAAGCTTTTAAAAGTCATACAGCATACATTTAGCCTATTCACATGCAATACATAGCATTCCATGAAATCCATAAATTTGGAATTTCCAATATATTGTACCGGTAATTAATTTAAGCAAATTTATTCCTTGATATAGGGTAACTGTTTCAATGTGGTAATATATGTGGCTAATTTTTTGTTGTTGTTTTGCTCCATTGTGTGCCTTGATTGTCTTATTTCTGTTGATTTTGTGTGACTTTTTGTTTTTTCTTTTGCCTTCAGATTGTCATTAACACTAGAAACAAGTCCCACAGATCTATCAGAAATAAGAGAATCCAGGCACCTAGGTTCTGATACTGTGGTATTGAATCAATCTTTTTACTGGTTTATTTTGTTGTCTATTTAACAGTTTTATGGACATAAGCTGAGACATCGGCCATCTGTTACAGAACATGTCATTCAAACACCTATCTATAATGACACTGTTAATTATACCAGGCACTCAGAAAACTAATTAAATTTTCTCATTCATTTTTAGAGTAGTGTACTGAGTATCAGTGCTACATATTATGTAATTGATAACCTGGAGATAAATAAACCATATGATGTTTACGTCATCTCCATATCCAACCATGGAACAAGCCTTCGATCTTCAGTTGTGCAAGTTGCTACAATAGAAGGTAAGTTTTGATAGTTCATGAAATTGTGCTGTTGTCACATCGTTACATATTTCTTTGTGGCATCAAGTAGTTGAAATGGCAATTTCACTATGCTGAAACAAGTTAAATTCCACAATATAGCACTAAATCATGTAATATAGTAATTATAGTCCTTTGTTTCAGTGAATATAGAATTTTATGAACCAGTAAACATCTTATATTGACCGCTTCTTTGCATCAGTCAATATGAGGTTTACTTTTTCATAGAACTTTATATATTCATCTCAACATAGGTCAGTAATTGGACAACATTTACCCAGGTGCATTATCTGTTGGCTGGTCTGCATGGATTATATGTGAAAAAATGTGGTATTAATTAATATAGTAGATCATAATGTTTCTACCAGCAGTATTGAAAAAATGAAGATCATGATATATAACCCTTTTCATACTGAAGCCCAATCAGACAGGCAGTTGTGTAGAACTGGAAATTTTTTCAGTCAGTGGTGTATCAGCATGAGAGATTGCAGTGATGTTGGTCAGTTTGGCTTTACTGGACAAGTTTTTCAAATAATTTTTCAAAGTTACGTACCATTTTAAAAAGCATAAAATTTTCTTTAAAGTGATATATTTTTTAACTGAAAATTTTCAGATGTAAAAAGTTGAGTTGAAAGTAAAGTTAAGTAAATTAAAAAACATGCTTTACATTTTTTTTTTATAACTTACTTCCAGTGCAATTTTTCTATCTGCAACATTCATTTTACTTCCTATATGTAAGAGTATGAAATGTGAGGAATTTTACACTGTTTAAGATGGCATCAAAATAATAAAAATCCATAAAGAATGTCAAAGGTTATTTCAATTTTATTAAATTTACTCGAATGAGAATTGGAGAGCAAGCAGAACAGATCCTTACTGGTAAGTTGACAAAGCTGCATGTTCATTTATATCAGTATTTTTATTCCATATTAAATTCTAATGAAAAAATATCAGAGTTTTGTTGGGTTTATTTTGGTCCATTTCCAGGAGTGCAGTAAAATTTCATAAAAATTATGCACACATCCAAACTCAATATGTGGGCAAACTTTATGAGCAGTGAAGTTCACAAAATGTCCAGCTAGCTTGAAACCCATCAAAGTCTTCATCATCGTCTACATCTGAGTCAAAAATACCAATGAACTAATTAACATCCACTCATTTAATTTCAATGTAGTCAAGATCACGATCCCCACTGCCTAAAATATAAATTATCCCTCAAAATTGTATATATATTCATCAAAATCAGCATCCACAACAGTCATCATTTATCAATTGCTGTGCTTCAGTACTGTCCGCCATTTTGATCTCTGCATGTTAAAATTCAGTTTTGAAATAAATTTTCTATTAACCAGTTATCATCATCTCTGTTTTAATTTCATCAAAAAGTCAAGATCACTATCTGCACTTTGTAAACGTCAATTTTCCCCACAAAATTGTTTATAAAATGTCAATTTTTCCCCACAAAATTGTTTATAAAATGTCAATTTTCCCCACAAAATTGTTTATAAAATGTCAATTTTCCCCACAAAATTCTTTATATTTTCATCAAAATGGACACCCACATCACTTCCATAATTCACCACTTCAGTGATGTCTGCCATGTTAATTTCTGCACGTTAAAACTCATCTTTGAAATCAAATTTTCAAATAACCAGTTATCATCATCTCCATTCATTTTGATGAAGTAAAGATAATGATCCTCACTGCCTAAAATGGAAATTTTCCACATGAATTTGTCTATATTTTCAACTAATTCAGCAAGCACATAACTGCCATCTCTTGCTGCTCGAGTAGTGACTGTCATTTTTTATCTCTGCACGTTAAAACTCAATTTTTAAATCTAATTTTTACCAGTTTTGGGGGTCTTTTAAACTTATTCTTTGACTGCATTTGTGCACTTTGTACTCTTTTCAAAAGAGTACACATAAAAAATGATGACATATTAAAAACGGTTAAATGCACACTTCCGCGAAGTAGTAAACGGAATGTAGTGAACATACGACAGAAGTCATATCCTGTTGGCAAAGGTAAAGTACAACTGGAGTCGTATCTCGATGGAAAAGGGTTAGTAGATTATTTTTACTTGAAATGCTAAATAGACAACATTATTGGCATAAGGTGTAAACTATTTATTCTGGTGTTTAATGTGGGATTTTGTTCTTTTTTTAGGTACTCCTGTTGTGGAAATAGGAGAGAGTATAAAAAGTAAGTTCCAAACCAACACCATGTCCCCCAAATATTTCTTATTTAGATACATTACCCAATCATAATATGTTGGGAATAAATCCACCATCTCATAAATCCAGTCCTCCCAAGCTGAGGAAGATGTTCACTGCATCTTTAAGCCTGTTGTTGGAGCAAATTGCTACATAGTTGTCAGCTGAGATGGAAGTCAGATGAGAGTGGACTCTCCTTGGATAGAAGGATTGGCACCAAATCCTGTCAGTTATCATTTACTACTTCAGCTCATGCCAGGTCAGCATGCTCTCACAAGACGCCTTGCAATGACAGTCCAACCTGTCAATAGTGACCACCCATGGAAAAGATAAAAACTGACCTTTGTACACAGGTGACCTCTGTATGCAGGTTTACAGATTAAATTTAGTGCACTATTTTTAAAAAAATCATAAAATACATGTATATATTGTTCTCTGCTGAAGTTATGTTACGCACAAGATGACTCTATCCTGCTCACTTTAATCTGTCCTATAAATTAAATAATCACTGACACTTTAAAAAAAAAAAATATATATATATATATATATATATATATATATATATATATATATATATATATATATATATATATATATATATATATATATATATATATATAATCACTGGCCTTTTTATTGCATACCATGACAAAACACAAATTTCACTACTAATTGACAGCTTACATATGATTGTGAAACTTAGGACTGACTCTTTCTTTTGCCAGCTTGCACAATCAGACTTAAGAAGAGGTGTTTGCACTTCCAAACAATATCTGGATTAATAAGTTGCACAGCTTGCCAAGATCAAAAGAACCAGCTTATGTAGGAGGCCTATGATGAATAGGGAATGAAAAGAAGTTTAATGTGGCTGTTGTTACTAACATATGAACCGAAACTTTGCCAGATTTTACAGTCAAGTTTTGTAAACATTTAATGACCCCTGACCCTAACGAAATGGAATTAATTCATATCTCTCCTCTTTGATTAACTTTTTTCATCAGATACAAAATAATAAAGATTTCAAACAATACCTGTCACACATTCACAAAAGGCAATTCTCATTTCTGCTGTGACTACACAGCTACGTTTGCAACCATCCAGCTAACAAATTGCTTCAACCCTCTTTCTCTCTAATGATAAAAACCTCCTTGCTTTTGAATGTGACATATTGACACTTTTGAGTTACACTGTCAGTGTGACTGGAGTACGATGAGCAAAAGCAGTAGAGTAAATGTTTACACATTAATTCATTTGCTATTCCTTTATCTAAACAATGCCTTGCTAATCAAAAGTTTAATTTGCGTATATAAAGCAGTCACTATTGATATGCTCCAGTGACCATTTAAAGCAGGGATAAGCCAGTGTTTGGCTAGGAAACACCTGACTTCTGACCACAGAAAGCAGATGACCATTCTATTCATGACTTTTGTATAGGAAATTTGTTGGGGGAAATTAGAATGGCCATTATGACCAGGTGACCACTATATAAAGGTGACTGTTGGGACAGGTTTGACTGTACATTCCACATACCTTTTCACCTCAGAACAATCCTTCTGAGTTTTCTTTCCTTTGGAAGGTACATTAAAACCTGATTTTATTGACCTCTTCTATATGTGACCACCCCTGAAAGTCAAAGTCATGGCAAGGGAAAATATAATTCTGTGACTTGAGTCCTTGTCCAGAGTATAACTTTTGAACCACTAAAGATATTTTAATTAAACTTTAGCCAGTATATATAATATTCAGACACTGTTGCATACCATAGTCACACCTCCCTCCCTTATGGTCAATGTTACAGCAAGGAAAATGTAATTCTGTGGCTTGTATCCTTGTCTGGAGTATATTTTTTAATGAATCTGCCCAGGTATATATCATGGCTAGACAGTGTGTCACATTCCGTACAGGTATATATCATGGCTAGACAGTGTGTCACATATCGTACAGGGATTTTCTTACTTATTTTGGAGAAAAAAAAGACCTTGGCTTGAAATTGGGAAAAGATCATTTTTATTTTGCATTGGGAAAAATCATCTGTATTTTGCTTAAATGTGGGGAAAAAATAACTTTATAAAACCTTGAAACTCATATTTCTGAACATCTAAGCTACATAAAAACACTGTTAAATAATCATATTATGCATTAGTCAACAATTAAATGAGCTTGCTTGCTTAGAGTCTGATGTTTCTTGGTTTATTGTCCCTAAAAACATCAACAATTCATAGAGTTTCATCTCTTAGATCAGTTGGTCCCTGTAATGTTACCCTCATCAGTGACTACCTTACCTCCCAGACAGTTTTTTTGGCGGGCGGGTTGAGACACAAAAAGTGTGTTTTGAGGTCCCCTGGGGGATCAGTGCATGTGACCCCAAAAAAGTGACATTGTACAATTGAGAATAAGTTGTCTACTCATATAAGCCTATGGAAGATGACTACAATTTCATATTTGAATAAAAGAAAATAGCATATCTGTTTTCTTTGAAGCATCGTAATAGTTGGTAAACTTAGCATTGTCAAATATAATCACCACACATATACACACACATGTGCCTACACTCGCATAATCACAATCACACAGATATTAAATAAAAATAATACACCAAGTTTCTGTTTTTAAAAATCCATTGGATAGTGAAATGCAGCCTTAATTAGGAACAGTCTTTGCTGCTCTCAATAGTTCAGTAGGGGGTTTGAAGGTAATGCAAGTGTCATTTGTATTCACCTTTGCACTCATTTGAGACTGGATGGTACTGTTGTTCCAACTTCCCTGAAGAACTTGTTAAATTTTTCTCAGCATTGAAAATGATCATTCTACATCTGCATTGCTGTGAGGGAGTATCAAACATGCAGGTCTGAAACATGATCTGCAGCTGCAAATGGCAGATTGTGCACTGCAGCAAAATTGCAGGAACGTTTTTCAGCTCTTGCAACATGGTCTGCTAATGATTATTTAAACATGTTACTTTTGGGACTGAGCTCTGCATTCATGCATTGTCCAAATGCTGGGTGGTGTTGCTATGTCGACAGATTTCATACAATCCAGAATGACTTATGTCAGTATTGCGTTTGCAGTATGTGCAAGAAATAAAACACTCCCCCTCACAGTCAGACTCCATCAAACAGGAGTTCTAAAATTTAGTTTTGTTGGGCTTTGCTCGCTTCACAGATGGCTCATGCTTCCCTGAATCACAACTGCATTTTGACATTTTGTCTTAAAAAATTAATCACACTTGTTTACTACTCCGACTACCGAAATAATCATGTTTTGCGTTTTATATATGGAGTAAAATCTGAATCAGTGATCTTTATCTATGTTCAGGTATAACTTTGGAATTATTGAAAATATTTTAATGAAACTTTAGCCTGTTATATATCTTGACATGGACAGTTTTGCAAGTATTCAGTCATTTTTTTTGTACATTATCTCATGACCATGATGTGCCTTTTATGGGTTTTGTCTCATCAGCTCAATTTGGAATAGAGTTACAGCCCTTTACAATCAGCTTCATATCTTCACATAGGATGTTGCTTGTAATAGCTTCAGAACCATTTAGCATAGTCTGATGCAATTTAGTATGAACATTGTCTGATGGGCTTGCATGTGCCTTTTGTAGGTTTAGACTCCTTTTGAAAAGTTATGGCCCCCTGATTGCTTGTGCTTCTGACAGTTTCTGCAAGATAACTTCACCAAAATTATTTTGATATTAACTAAATTTAATCAGTGGCTTCAGATTGATGACACCTTGAGTGAATTTGACTTTCCAGCTTTCAGTGACATCATATACAGGAGTTATGGCTCCTGATTGCCCATACTCCTAACTTTGATTTATGCAGCATATCTTTACTTTGCTTTGTTGGATTTCAACTATATTTGGCATGCAGTTTTATACTGATGAGACCTTGAATGGGTTTAGTTTCAAGTGTTCCACATCATCACTTAGAAGAATTATGGCCACTGATTACTTTCCCTTCTAACTTTGCCTTCTGCAGCATAACTTGACTAAGGAGAGTTGCATTTCAAAGTTGTTATGCCCCTTTATATTGATGAGATCTTGAATGATTTGGATTTCTAGCATTCTGTGTCATTATTTAGAAGAGTTATGGCCCCTGAATGTCCATCTTCTCCAAAAGTCGGTTTTCCAACAGAAAAAATTCTTCTGTTTAAAGTCCTGCTGAGAAAATTGTAAAGAGTAGGGCTCTTTGCAATGTATCCATCATTACTATCACTAGTTTAATCCTTTGTAACCATGATTGCTGAGTAGAGACAGCAGGCAGAGTGCAGATTGGTCTGAACCAAGATGCACAAAAAGCGGGAAAAAGCTGGGTCTGGTCACTGGTATCCTTATATGTATAAGGTAGAGTTGTACGTCCAATACTGTAAGCCAGACTTAAGGACACAAACATAGTCATTGAAATGTCTATTACAATTAACCATTCCAACTTTAAAGGAAGCAATCATGAACACACATGGTTCAAAGGTTTGTATTGTTTATCTGCTATGAAAACCTGCACAATGCCAATAATATAACGAGAGATTCTCATCCTGCTTTCACTGTAGTGCATTGGGTACTGCAATAAATCTGTGGAGTTGTAATACATAATGACTTGCGTGAATGTTGAGGTCATTGTCTTTTTCTCTGAATAATAATTTGCATTTTCCAGAAGAGTTAATTCCATACTTATTGTAAAGTTTCATATTCTTTGTTGCTTGATTGATGTTACTGTTATTAAAACCCATACACAATGCTGAGTACCATGGTCAGAGATCTCGTCATCTGTTCACCTTAGTGTATCTGTTATATCCTTGTGTTCACCGAGTTGATCCATTTATTATTTATGTCATGGGTGACTTTAATTTGTTGGTTTTGGCTCAAAGTAAATTTATTGAGTAAGCATTTTCATAACTAACTTTACCATTTATGAATTTCAGCCAGATATCTTGGCATATTTAATTAGCATGTAATAACTGTATAGCCATGTGGTTTTTGACGTAATGTGACAATGGGTCTTAAAATCTAAACAGGAATAGACTGTTTATTTAGAGGTGTTAATTGAGAGTAGAATATAACCTATTAGTGCCTTGTACATAAGGAAGATCACAACCATCACATACATAAATAAAGATTACCATTGCTATATAACCTCTCTCTCCATTGCCAACATAAAACACCTTAACAGCTACACAAAACTGCTGCTCTGAATACACACTCTCTCACACATACATTCACTCATAACAACAGAAGTCTTTTTGAGTTTTTATTTTTATTGTAATTAGATTCATGAGGTTATTGCTGCTGTAGGAAAATAAGTTGCACGTAACTTTGTCATCTTAATCACCTGTTGTCAAACTGGATCAATGGAGTAAGTATCTGTCTGCAATATACCCAATTTTTTTTAGCTATTATTATTTATTCATGGTTTATTACTTGTTACTCAAAGACACTTATTATCAAAAGGATGTGCAGGGGTATGACCAAAATGAGACAAAAATTGTTCCAGTTTATTTTTAGCTCTATTGGTCATAGACTAGTGGAGCTAATGGGATGGCCAGATGTCTATCATCCATCTATATGTTAGCACAAGTTTGTTCCTAAACTACTTGGAGGATTGCCATGAAACTTAACACACATTCATCTCAAGATCTAGTTGGTCCTAAATGAAAATGGTGGCACTATTATTATTATTATTATTATTATTATTATTATTATTATTATCCAATATGGCCAAAACAGTGGTCATCTTGAAAATCTTGTTATCGCCACTTCTCCTTAATGGATGGTCATATCAGCATGGGGTTTCCACTAAATGACTTCTTATGATGTCTAGTTAGTCCTAAATGAAAATGGAGCTGATCTGCCATCCAATATGGCAGTGATGGCAGTCATCTTGAAAACCTTGTTATTGCTGCTCCTGCTGAATGGAAAGTCATAATGACGTGTTTTCACCATAAGACTTCTTATGATGTCTATTTTGTCCTAAATGTAAATGTTATTTTTCTGACCTCCAATATGGCCACCATGGCAGGCATTTTGAAAATCATGTTATTGCTACACCTTCTAATTGGATAGTCATATCAACATGGAGTTTTCACTAAAAAACTTCTTATGATGTCTGGTTTGTCCTAAATGAAAATGCTGCTGATCTGATGTCCAGTATAACTGCCACAGTGGCAAGCTTGAAAATCTTATTATTGTTACTCCTTCAGAATGAAAAGTAATATTGCAATGGGGTTTTCATCAGAAGGCTTCTTATGATGTTTAGTTGGTCACAAATGAAAATGGTGCCAGTTGCACATCCAATATGGCTACCACAAGAACCATCTTGAAAATGTTGTTATCGCTGCTCCTCCTAAATGGATGGTCATATAAATATGAGGTTTTTACAAAATGACATCTTATGATGTCAAGTAGTCCTGAAAGAAAATGGTGCTGCTCACACATCCAATAAGCCTGCCACAAGCCATCTTGAAAATCTTACCACTATTTCTCCTGAATGAATGGTCATATCAGCATGGTGCTTTCACTGAAAGACTTCTTATGATGCCTAGTTGGTTGTAAATGAAAATGGTGCTGATCTGACTTCTAATATGGCCTCCACAATGACTACCTTGAAAATCTTGGTATCACTGCTTCTCCTAGATGGCTGATCATATCGACATTGTGCTTTCACCTAAAGACTTATGATGTCTAGTTGGTACTAAATGGAAATGGTGCCAATCTGATATCTGTTAGGGCCACAATGTCAGTAATCTTGAAAATTTTGTTATTGTTACTCCTCCAAAACAGAAAGTCATATCAACATGGGGTTTCAACCAGAAGACTTCTTATGATGTCTTGCTGCTCCTAAATGAAAATGGTGCCAATCTGACATCCAATATGTCCACCACAGAAACTAATTTGAAAATCTTGTTATCGCTGAAGAATAGCAGAGATATTTTCACCACTTAACAGTTATAAAGAAGGAATGTTTTTATCTTGAATTCCTGGAAATTCTTTTCAGCCCTTTGAGGGACTCTTGTTTTGTATCTCAGTTCAGAACAATCTGCACTCTGCCTGCAGACTAGACTCAGTAATCGTGGTTACAAAGGATTAAATTAAGGTCTGTAGTGTTTATATCCAGTTTTGAGATAAGTTCATTTATAGCAGTGTTCAGACAAATATTTTGCCAAAAAATCATGGTCGCTTGTCATGTTCAATGGGTCACTCATGTGTACTATGTAAACAAAAACATTGAACTTGTACAACAGCAGGTCACTCATGTGTACTATGTAAACAAAAACATTGAACTTCTACAACAGCGGGTCACTCATGTACTATGTAAACAAAAACATTGAACTTGTACAACAGCAGGTCACTCATGTGTACTATGTAAACAAAAACATTGAACTTCTACAACAGCGGGTCACTCATGTGTACTATGTAAACAAAAACATTGAACTTCTACAACAGCGGGTCACTCGTGTACTATGTAAACAAAAACATTGAACTTGTACAACAGCACTGATATTGAATTTACTCTTAATATTTCACTGTATCGGCATTTGATTGTAAACAGATGAAGTTCATTTGCATTGTAGAAGTGCAGACCTGTAGCCTCTATATCGTATTACTCAAAAGTACCGTCTATACTAACTTATAAGTCAAGTCCAACTGCAAACAACATAAACCCTGATCTGCTGTCACATAATGTGCTGGTAGATTGGGGTCTATGTTGTTTGTTCTTCTGATTACTTCTAATAAACTGCATAGACCCAGATCTGCCAGCACATAATGAAATGGCAGATCTGGGTCTGTGCAATTTGCAGTTGGAATAGACTTATAAGCAAGTATATACAGTATATAACTCATCCAACTGCAAACAATGTAGATTCAGATATGCCTCTGCATATTGTATTGGCCAATCAGGGTCTATGCTTTTCACTAAAATCGTAACAACAAACAGCATGGACCCAAATTTGCCACTGCATTATATGGCATATATGTGGGTTTAAGTTGTTATTCTTTAGCTAATAAGGTATGTTTGTTTTAAATAAAAACATGCTGCTGTTGGATATGTTGGCAAAATTTCCTTTTTCTTATAGAAGTTTGAGATTTGAACTAAAGCAATCAATAGAATCATTACACAGTTTTGGGAGGCTGACTGATTGGACTGTGGCAGTTAGTGTGAACTCTTTTTGAAGGAGTTAGCACAGACCTGTAAGCAGCCATGAGTGTCTGTTTTTTTGTGGATACTGTTTACATTAAAGACAATGAATACATATTTTCTTTGTTAGCAATGAGGAGGATGAGGAGGAAGAGGAGGGCAAGAGCTGTAACAGTTGGAATGAGAAATAATGTAGAAAGAAGGATATGGTTAATAGTAAATGAATCAGTTACAGACTGTAGATGAATTTTAGAAAATTGAAAGTTACTTTAAACACAATACGATGAACTTACAATTTATGTGAATTGAATTTGCATTCACAATGAAGTGTAATATAGACATTTGTAAGAATGATATAACTCAACATTACAGTGAAGTAATTCTGTGGATCTGGAAAGCTTTCGCCAAAAACGTGTTTCAGTGTCAATCACTTTCAATGAAGCTGTCACATGACAAACCATTAGAGGTTAATTGTACCACTTGCCACCTGTCAATGAAAATGTTATGTCTACTATTTTCAGCTTGTTGTGTGGAGAAAAACATTACAGTAGACTGTCAGTTTTACTGTAGCCAGGAAACATATGTGAAGGGGTTCCACCCAGACAAGCTTTTCCAGTGCTTTGGTGAATTGCCAACAATTTCCCAGTGTCTAGTTGGTAAGATGAAAGAAGTTATTGTAAAGACTGGGTCATTTACTGTATTTATTTGTACATAATGAAGACTGGGTCACTTACTGTATTTATTTGTACATAATGCTCATCCTACTGTGAACAGTGTAGATTCAGATGTCCTGGTACACTATGTGACAGTTTCAGATTTGGGTCTAAGCAGTTCATATGAATTCATATTGATGAATTCAATCTACTGACACATTATGTGACAGCTTCAGATCCAGGTCTAAGTTGTTCACATGAATTCATAAGAATGAATAGGGTGGACCCTTATCTAATGGCACAGTATGTAACAGCTGCTGATCAGGGTCTAAGCTGTACATGTGAATTTATAAGAGTGAACAAGGTAAACCCCGAGTTGTTGGAACTTTGTGCAACAGCTGCAGATCTGGGTCTGAGCTATATGCTTGAATTCATAACAATGAACAGGAAAGACCCTGATCTACTGGCACATTATGTGATAACAGATCTAGGTCTAAGCTGTTTGCCAAAGTTCATAAGAATTCAACCCAATTAATAATCATCATGACAGGCCTTGGGTAATAATCCACTACACTCCTTTATCACCCATGGCTGCCTGTGTTGAGATTTTCTCGTTTTTCATGATTACATATAAACAAAAATACATCATCAACAACACAATGCAACAATCTCACACACATCAGTGAAAGTGCCTGTTTTTACAATCGAGAAATGACTGTGCTTGGAAGAGAAACTTTGATTGGCTCATTCAGACAGCATGAAAGGTCATTTTGGGTCACAATGGCGAGAAATATTTACTCACTCATGTGGTGATTGGTTTAGCAGGTTTATGCATATTCATGAGAAATGAGGAAATCTCCACACATATTGCCACAGGTGATAAAGGAGCGTAGCAGATTATCACCCACAGCTTGCAATGATGATTAATAATAGGTGTTTTATTATTTTTGTAATCTCATTGCTAATATCATTTAAGGTATTCAGACTAGGTAACATGTAAAAAAAAAAACATGTTATGCAAACAAGTAACTGCTTTACTGTTCTGTATGGCCCCAGTCTTCTATTATAGACCATTCCAGTGATCCAGTTGATCTCTGGGTCTATGCAGTTTGATTCGAGAATGAATAGCATAAACAACATAGATCCTGATCTTCTGGTGCATTATGTGATGGCAGATCAGGGTCTGTGTTGTTTGCAGGTGGACTCAACTTAGAAGCAAGTATATACTTTACTTTCCAAATTCTTTGTCATGTTCCTTTTTCACTCTTTTTCTCTGAGATGGTGAATATTATCAGATCTGTAAAGAACTTTCATCTACCTCTTCCTAAATGTCAACTTTCATTATTTTCTAAAAGCATTACAAGTTCATAACTTTCAATCAGTAATTGAATGAGACAATTCAGAATTTTCTTTTTGTGGTACTAAAATTTTCAGATAATGTCTCTTTACGCAAGAGTGAATTTAGCTCTAATGGTCATAGACCAGAGGAGCTCATGTGATTGCTTGTTGTTCATCATCCATTAATCCATTCTCACAAATTTCTTATTACTACTCCTCCTGAACTACTGTGTGTACTTGCGTATATGCCCATTCACATATAAGCCGACCCCCTAAACTGAATAGGTAAAAACATTCAAAAGTGCAGGATTGCCATGAAACTTTACACACCCATTCCTCCCAAGGTCTAGTTGGTCCCAAATGAAAATGTGAGCTGCTTGGGGATCCACTATGGCTGCTATTGTTATAACTACTCCACCTGAATGGATGGTCATATCAACATGGGATTTTCACTAAAAGACTTATTATCATATCTAGGTGGTCCTAAATGAAAATGGTGCCAATCTAACATTGAATATATCCATCGCAGTAGTCATCTTGAAAGTCTTATATCTACTTCTCATGAACGGAAAGTCATATCAATGGGGTTTTCACCAGAAGACTTCTTATGATGTCTAGTTGGTCCTTAATGAAAATGGTGCCAATCTGACTCTAACATGGCTGCCATCTTGATAATCTTGTTATTGCTTACTCCCCAGTGAATGATCATATCTACGTGGGGTTTTCGCCAAAAGACTTCCTATGATATCTAGTTGGTCCTAAATAAAAATGATGCAGATCTGACATCCAATATGGCCACGACAGCAGCCCTCTTGCAAATATTATCAATGCTTCTCTTAAACAGAAAGTTATATTGACATGGAACTTTCACCAGAAGTCTGTTAATGAAGTCTAGTTGATCCTAAATAAAAATGATGCCAATATGGTGCCATGCAATCAAGAAAATCTTGTTATCGCTACTCCTCCTGAATGGATGGCCATACATGTTGTTTGCACCAAACAAGTTCTTCTGGTGGGTCCTAAATGTAAATGGAGTCAATCTTACATCCAATATGACTGCCATGATGAACATCTTGAAAATTCTTTTATTTCTAAAATAAAAATTGATTCCTCATCAGAATGGATGGTAATATTGACATGGGTTTTTCACCAGAAGACTTCTAATGACGACTAGTTGGTCCAAAATGAAATTGTGCCAATTACATCCAATATAATTGGCAAAATGACCAATTTGAAAATCTTGTTATTGCTCAAGAATATTAATAATGGTTTCAACACTTAGCAGTGAAAAAGAACAAATTGTCTTTTCTTGGAGTCCTTTAAGTTCTTTTCAGACAGTAAAATGATGGTCCCTTCTAGGGATGCTGTTTTTTGTTGTTGTATTAGTAAATTTTAGACATAAAAACAGTCTTTTGTGTTCTTAGCTTCTCAAATACAGCATTGATATTATATTCTCTAATTGTCAAAGAAGAATGATATGACTTTAATCTCTTTTGAATGTGTCACTTTTTATGCACAGGGATGCATAAAAGAAAATCTGTCTAAAAACCAAACTGCATTAAGACATCCCTGATCTGACCACACTTAGGACCTGAAAAAATGTTTAGAGATATTTTTGCAGGAGAAAGTGTGATGAAAGGAGCAATTAAATTGTAGGCAATTGATTGCTTGGTGTGGATTTGGTAAGGTTTTAGACAGGGTTTGGATTGAACAGATTTCGTTTTATATTATGGAACCTTCTTTAAACAAACACAGATTGAGCCATTTGCCAGATTACAACAAAATACTGATTCAATTCTAGATGCAAGTAAACTAAGTATTTACTCCACATTTTTACCAAATTTAACAATAATAATACATGTAAACCGATTTTTAGGGTTCCTAGAGATTTGGCATTGAACACTGACTTATTATACATTCTGCATTGTTAGTCCTTTTTTTTCCACAGGACACAAAAATCACACTCCTTGCTGCCAAAGATTCGGGATTCCATTACAATGTCAGGGGCTGTGCAGTGGTCAGTCAGTGGACATTAGTGTGGACCTTGCAGACTGTATGACCAACATGCCACTTATTGTGGCCTGTATTGAGGAGGGTAACAGTGAGTAAACTGTTCATTTTTATATTGTGTGTGTCTTCTTAATATTTATATAGAGGGGTATATAGTCTTGCCTGTGTCCATTCATCCATAAAACTGTCTGTGTCCCATACATCATGAATTTTACTTCCACCCCATAACTTTGGAAGGATTTTGTCGATTCAAACCAAATTTGATCTGGGGCTCAATATAATGAAAACTTAGATCAGTTCAGTTGTTACCCTACCACCAAAGTAACTTAGTTATGGTCCCTGTTTAACTTTATAAGTTTGCCCTTGCATCTTGAACTAAGGTTGCTTTCATCATATCTTATGAGAGGGGTATCCATGTCTAATTATCTCTACTGGTAATAAAACAAAAGAGTTTATGCTATGACCTATCATCCATTGTCACTTGTCATCTGTCCTTCAGCTGTTTGTTTTGCTACTTCTAAACTACTTGGATGATTGCCATGAGAGTTTACACACACATTTATCCCCAAGTCATGTTGGTCCAAAGTGAAAATGGTTCCCCTTGGATGTCCAATTCGGCACCATGGCATCTGAAAAATCTTGTTATCACTACTACTCCAGAATGGATGGTCATATCAAAATGGGCTTTTCACTAAAAGACTTCTTATGATGCGTAGTTGGTCCTGAATGACCATGGTACTGATCCAACATCCAATATGGCTATCATGATGGCCATCTTGAAAATCTTGTTATCACTTGTTCTCCTGAACAGATGGCCATATTGACTTGGGTTTTTCACTTAACAACTTCTCATAATATTTAGTTGATCTTAAATGAAAATAGTGCTGATCATACCTTGAAAGTGGCCACCATGGTAACCATCTGGAGAATCTTATTGCTATTTCTCCTGAACAGATTTTCATATCAACTACGGGTTTTCACTAAAAAACTTCTTATGATATCTAGCTGGTTCTAAATGACAATGGTGCTGACCAGACCTCCAACATGATGGCCATGGAGGCCATCTTGAAAATCTTTCACTTCTTGTCATATCAACTCTGTTTTTACTAAAACACTTCTCCCATTATGTAGCCGGTTATAAATGAAGATGATGTTGATGTGACCTCCCAAAATGTGAAAAATCTCATTACAGCTACTTCTCCTGAACAGATGGCCATATCAATGTTTTTTATTTTTATTTTAAAGAAGAACCTCTTATTTCTTGCAATATATAGTTGTACTAATATTAAAATAATGCTGATCCAACCTCCAAAATACTAGCCTTGATAGCCTCTTTAAAATTGTTCTATGGATTCTTCTGAACAGATGGCCATATCGACATGGGATTTGTTTAAAAAACACTACAGCAATATGTAAATGGTTCTGAATGAAAATGGTGTTCATCTGACCTCCAACATGGCAACATAGTGGCCATCTAAAGTATCTTGTTATTGTTGCTCTGCTTGCACAGGTCATGGCCTTTACGTGGGGTTTTCACTAAAACACTTGCTACAATATGTAATTGGTTCTGATCTGACCATCAACAAATCAGAACTTTTGTGAAGGACTCAGAAAACCAGATCTAATTGACCTTGGGGTAAAGACAGAGGTCAGTGATTGCATTTTTGTATTTCACTGATATTGTGAACACAGTTAGTTGTACATATATGCAGTGTTTTCTCCAGGAGGTGTAGTTGCATCATAGAAATTTAGTGAATCACACCCCCACACCCCTTAAAAATTGAGTGTGTGTGTATAAATAGTGCACAGTCTGTTTGCCATGAGTGTAACAAAATCTGTAATATTCATTAATATTGATTAAGCTCTATCTGACCATGTAAGCTCTTGACTTATAGATCAGTCACCATAATCAAGCACTTATTAACCCTTTACTGCATGATGACGCCTTTTGATGCCAACCCCTTTACTGCATGATGACGCCTTTTGACGCCTTTCATGACAAATCCAATTAAGATACCCAGAACTACCAAAATTAAGTCTTTGTACCCAAAACTATCACTTATATGGCCGAGAGAATGAATCTAGACAATAAATATGAAGCAAATCATTAGTTTATTCACAGGATTAAAGCAACTGTGCAGTTTAATCTACACGCATCAGTTGTATGTAACAGCGTATCCGCCATTTGTAAACATGTGCTCTGCATCTCGCAGTTGCGACGTGAAATCATTAACAATTTTGAATATTAGAGTTGAAAGATTTTTGATAATATACACGGGAATATGCCATTCTTTGAACTATTCCAGTTTATTATTATCAAGGTTTCACCAAAAAAGAGGAATATGAGAGCAAACTTTAAACTTTGGAACGAGGCTATATGCTAAAAATAAGTTACTGTTACATGTTCACTTCTTAACGTCGTATCCATCATGTCACCAAACAGATATGACCAAGAATCACCAATTTCACAGAAAAATGGATTTAATATATTTAAAAGACATTTACTCGCTAATTGTAATACTAATCAGCACGAAAAATATACAAATGAAGTCCTCGAATATTTGTCTATTTTTAGAAACACGGAAAAACCATTAGTCACAGGGCACGGCAAATTCTGATCAACTCCACTAATCGATAGCGCATGTTTATCGCGGTAAAATTTGGGATTTGCCATTAGAAAAACATGTTTCAATACTTTTAAATCATTAAGTAATGTTACATATCATTTTAAAATTAATTACATCTCATAATTTGTTGAATTTCATGAGAAAGATGATGCACGCTAGCGAGTACCTCAATGACTGAATCGAGCACTTTATATTTCGAAAACCATTAAAATTGTTAAATATACTAAATACTGCACATCAACACTGATTTCGTTCTAGATTGCCACCCCCTCATCCCCATCCCACTCCTCCGAGTTTTCAAAACATCTGCTAGAACCTTCGTTTTTAATAGGTAGCAATTTCATTACTGCTCCCATGAGCACATTTCAAGTTGCTTTCTGCATTGATAATGAGAGAGTACAATGGTGGGTTTTACGGTTTTGAAACTTCGACAACCTTTTTTTGGCATAGAAAATTGACACAAGTACAAAACTAAGCTAACATCATACTTTTTCATTAATAAGGGATACAGAGAAGGGATAAATTAATTTCATATTGGTCTCTGAATAACTTGCTCAGCAACAATAATGATCCTAGTACATGGGGTATAAAACTATAGTAAGGTATATAAGACACATTATCATTTAAGTTTCAGTTCATGATTTTGCTTAACAGAAAATGTGTCTGGGTTTAGAGTTACAGAATACAGTACATAAAATATAATATATAATACAGAGTATAAACATACAAGAAATTGTAAACAATCTATTTAGGAAAGCTTGAGAATTGAAAAAGACAATAAACTTATCTGTGCAATCAAGAGATCATTTCGGCAGCAGGCAAAACATAATTTGGTCAGTGAATCTAAATTTTAGTGAAAAGGGACAAAATTAAAGTAATGATTTTCCATCTGTCACAGATGTTACAGGGCACATACTAACAAGGTAACCATTGCAATAGTTTCAGGCAAAAAAATTAATGTATCCACTCATTATTTGGCTTCATTTTATAAAGTTATTGTTGGTGATTATTTCAAGATACATGCATCATTATTATGTCCTATTCATTCAAGCTTTACTGCACAGAATTTCCAACAATTTTTAACCTATGCAAGCCTGTCGACTGTAAAATATAATTCTTTTGTACAATATTTTAGATTTTAATTAAATACTTGTTCAAGACATCCAATGTTGTGCTTTTTTGTCATTCTTTTCAATAATGTTATAAGTTAAAAAAAATAGTGATATGGTTACAAACTGAATGCATTTCATAAGGCTATTATATTACACATTTTTTTTCCACAAACATTTTGACTGTCATGATTTCAGAGATATACATTCACACTACCATTGACTGTCTTCAGTAAGATATTCTTCCTTTTAATGTTAATTTTGATTGAAAATTATTTAATGATGTTTATTCCATGTGTAAGTAACGATGATATTCATCCTCTTTATTATTTTCTCATAATAAAATGTTTAATGATTCCCAAAAAACAAAACATTTAATATTTTTGATTAATCATATGATATGATGTCTTAATTTTCTTCTTAATCCACAAATTGACATGGTAAAATGAAATATCATTACTTCTGAGTAGTGTGATTCAGACATTGATCTTTGCGAATATTTCATGGTTTATGAAGACATTTATAAAAATAAATTTGTATACAGCATTTTATATTTTTTAATAATCCTTCAAGATCTGACATCTTTGGCACTCAGTACTCAAACAAGATATAAAGAAAAGGATGCTCCTACCATATTTGCCTATAATGCCCTCCCCTCTGCCCTTTCTAGCATCAATCCCACATTGTCCAGATTACTAAAACACCTACTTAAAACTGTGCTATCTTCAAATAATTTCAAATATTATTATGTTTTATTAAATATAGAATACTTCTATGAGTGGAAGCTTCTTTGTTCTTTATTTTTAAAAGAACATCCTAAATATTGTGACCAAAAGTGTGTTCTTGGGTTGAGAAATATTTATGCCCTTTTTGTTATGTTCCAAAAATTAAACCTTTGCCCAAAAAATGTGCCACATTTGTAAAAGGTGCCCCTCTTGCATACCCCTCCGAAATATGAATTTCATATAATTTTATTTTTATATGACATAAGTATTCAGTTTTAAATAAGCCAGCTTTAAGGAGATTCTTTCCATTGCCCATGCCATATTATATATATATATATATATATATATATATATATATATATATATATATATATATATATAGAGAGAGAGAGAGAGAGAGAGAGAGAGAGAGAGAGAGAGAGAGAGAGAATCTACTATCCGATATTGAAATGGATATTTATTTCAGCAGCTGATGCAAGTCAAGTTCTTGCTTTCTTTTGACAACTGTTTGTTTCTTGTTTTTTTTTTAAATCCCAAAGTCAAAAAAGTACATGATTAATTATTTTCTAATTATGTTCTCTGACAAACAAATATCAAAACCATGTGCTTCATCATCAGTGGTCATCGTGGTATATTCCTTGTGTCTGGATCAAAATAATGCAGCACCTAAGTACATGCATATGTATATATGTGAGTAAATACACATGAGATTGATTATACTACTTTTATCTTAACCTTTTACTGCATGATGACACATTTTGACGCCAACCCCTTTACTGCATGATGATGCCTTTCATGACAAAACCGGCTCAATTAGATGCACAGATCAATTTCGGCAATTTGAATTTTTTTAATATTAAAAAAACAAAAACAAAAACAAACAAAACAAAAAATGTTGGGAATGGGGGTGGGGAAAAAGTGCTAGGGTCGGCAATGAGAAACAGGGATGGTCGGAAGACAGGAAACACACATTTTTTTGTTTGGCCTAAGCCAGCTTTAAGGAGATTCTTTCCATTGTATATTGAATCTACTATCCGATCTTGAAATGGAATATTTATTTCAGCAACTGATGCAAGTCAAGTTCTTTCTTTCTTTTGACAACTGCTTGTTTTGGGTTTTTATTTAAAATCCCAAAGTGAAAAAGGTACATGATTTATTATTCTCTGATTATGTTCTCTGACACACGAATATTAAAACCATGTGCTTCCAAACAATCTACAGATAACTGTATCTTAGGATATAAGAGCTTGTTTCATCATCAGTGGACTTCGTGGTACATTCCTTGTGTCTGGATCAAAATAATGCAGCACCTAAGTACCGGCATATGTATATATGTGAATAAATACACATGAGATTGATTATATTACTTTTATCTTCATGGTTTTTATGAATTGGTTGTCATTCTTCAACTTTCTTTCAACATCTTTTGAATTTGAACACAGGTATTCATATTTTGGAGATATGGTATAAAATCAGCTTTAATATTTTAATATTATCACTGCATTGTTTAATTGCTACCATAGTAGCACAGCTATTTGGTACAAATTTCAACAAATTCAATGTGAGACCAAAATACTTTTGTATATTTTAAATTTTTAAGACCATGCGAGTACAGTGAAACCCCGCTATAACGCGATATTTGGGGTCCATAAAATTCGATCGCGGAAAAAGCGGGGTCGCGTTATTGCGGGGTTTTACTATATTTTACTTTTTTCAGAGAACAACGTATACACGTCTAATGTATAGCATGAATAGGGTATCAACACCGTTTACTATCTGATATCGACCCGTCTTTGTTTTCCCACATGACAACCCTTTGATTGAGACACGAGTTTGATACAGCTGTACTTGTTTAGTGCTAAGTAACAGAGAGTGGTTATTTGAACTCCCTGTGATCTTGCCGCCCAAGCTCAGTCTCTACATAAGCACCCACATATGACAATCTTTGATCTTGCCGCCCAAGCTCAGTCTCTACATAAGCACCCACATATGACAAACTTTGATCAACCACCGCATTGTCTGGTGCTTGGTTGTTTATGCAGTTAAAGAAGAAACATAAGTCGGCTATTGTTTGCGCAATGATTGTATACAGGATGAATTGAAGTCCAGCACACGTGTTGGCGGCTTACGTTTTTTGATGTTTATTAAATCGTGAGAATTTTTTATCAACCACCACATTGTCTGATGCTCGGTTGTGTATGCAGTTAAAGAAGAAAAACATGTCGGCTATTGTTTGAGCAATGATTGTATACAGAATGAATTGAAGACAAACACAGAGAAGACTTACTGGCTTTACTCATGGATCAGTAATAAGTAACATTTCCGAAAATGTTTATTTTGGCATAACACTTCAAGAAATTGGTGAAATTGTTAAATTTCAGAAGCCACGCCACGATCGAATTCATACGTGATCTCTTCCCCAAAATGATAATAAACTTTTTATATACTATTTCTCGTACTTAAAAAAAAAAATTTTTTTTTTACCGTGTACGAGAAAAATACATGTACATGTATATAACATTTCAGGAACCACGCCACAAACGTATTATACTTGAATTCATACGCGATTTCTTCCCCAAAATGATACTGTAATATACACATTTTATACACTATTTCTCGTACTTTGCAAAAAAAAAAAATGTTCATGTGCGAATGAATATATGAAATTTTGGGAGCCACGCCACGATCGCGTTATATCCGAATTCACGTTATAGCGGGGCGCGTTATAGTGGGGTTTCACTGTACATTAAAAAAAAACATATAAGCACAGAATATACATCTAAAACTTTATTGACTTCAAGTGTTCAATCTTAACACCTAACTATTGTGCCAATATTTGGTGGAACTTGTACAATCCAAGCCAAATGAACAGAAAATCTTGCTTTTCTAAAAAAAATTGAAAGCATGACTGATTTGGCAAGAAAATAGTAAGCTTAATATAAATGATTGCTGAAAAATATGTAATTTTGTCCTGATTTTTACACATTCTAGGCTGGATTTGGTTGCCATGGCAACCAACCATTTCATCCCCTGCATGCTGAAATAAAGTATGCCCAATACCCATCCAATGTCCACAACAAATTGCCCACTATAAAGGAAATTACTATTGCACAAGAAGTAACTCAAAATTGATGCCAAATTATTGAATTAATGGATAAATCCTGTGCAAAACAAAGCACCTGTTGTGCCTATATTTGGTGAAACTTAGACAATCCAAGCTAAATAATTAGAAATTCTCACTTTTCTCAATCAAAAATGAACAAAATTCAAAGCATGACTGATTTGGCAAGAAATTAGAAAGCCTAATATAAATGAATGCTGAAAAATATGTAATTTTGTCATGATTTGTACACATTCTAGGCTGGATTTGGTTGCCATGGCAACCAACCATTTCATCCCCTGTATGCTGAAATAAAGTATACCCAATATCCATCCAGTGTCCACAACAAATTTCCCACTATAATGAAAATTATTATTGCACAAGAAGTAAACTCAAAATTGATGCCAAATTATTGAATTAATGGATAAATCCTGTGCAAAACAAAACACTTGTTGTGCCTATATTTGGGTGGAACTTGGACAATCCAAGCCAAGTAATTAGAAAATATCACTTTTCTCAATCAAAAATGAAAAAAATTCAAAACATGACTGATTTTGCAAGAAAATAGTAAGTCTAATATAAATGAATACTGAAAAATATACAATTTTGTCACGATTTGTACACATTCTAGGCCTGATTTGGTTGCCATGGCAACCAACCATTTCATCCCCTGTATGCTAAAATAAAGTATACCCAATATCCATCCACTGTCCACAACAAATTTCCCACTATAAAGAAAATTATTATTGTACAAGAAGTAAACTCAAAAGTGATGCCAAATTATTGAATTAATGGACAAATCCTGTGCAAATCAGGCAGTCCAACCTCCAGACTGATGCGCAGTAAAGGGTTAACTGACTTTTTGTCCACCTTAGTAAAGGAGTAGTTAGGAAATAGGGAAATTAAATTAAAGAAGTAAACAATTGTTGTTATTTACATTGCACCCTCTGCAGAATTTTTTTGAATTTTGATTTTATTCATTTTTCCTGTTCTTGCGTTTTTAAGAATTCATAATACCTTTATGGAAATTTGTCAGTGATCTGTTTGTAATTTGGAATCACCTCAGAAGTAGAATTAGGTTTTCATGCATTTTATTTGTAAACTTCTCTTTTAGCTTAATTGATGCTCATCAGTAAAACTGTTACTATTTTGGTATTACAATCCAGAATGCAACTAAATGCAACAATGTATGAATGAATAAAATGGGTAGATAATAATGCTGCTGATGATGATGTTGATAGGAAGAAGACTATAGAACCTTGACAGATTTTGATCTTAATTTTCTGTTGTAATAGGTTTGTTTTTAAACTAATTGCATATTGCAAGTAACTATATAAAAGTATTTGTTTCTGTTTTTTTGCAGGTAAAATTCCCAGTCCCCCTAAGTTGGTCAGTATAACAGATATCGCATACAACAGTGCAGTTGTGACATGGGAGAAGCCAGAGGGATTACCAGAACCCTCATCCTATGCTGTTATCTACTCCATATATGGCTCCGAAAGGATGGAAATAGTAAGTCACTTTTAACAAATCCAGTACAGTTAATAACCCCAAGAAACCAGTAATATTTGTTGATAAACAATATTTAATTAAAATCTACTAAATCTACATAGAATTTCTTAATTGATACTTAGATTAATTCTTATTATTGATCTGAAAGTATGCTAAGTTTGAGTTTGTTATAAATTTGTTCTACTTTTACAACCAATGATTTACAGTTGTTTGGTATTCTAACAAAAAAGACACATGGAAGATATGTTTATTTTAGTAGCTATAAGAAAATATTTCAATCGCCACTTGTGACAGTACAGTGCTTCCACTTCACTTGGGAAAATTTTTCTTATATTTATTCAAATAATATTGATTATCTTTCTATTATAAATTTGAAAGCAGAAAATGTTTGATTGCATAAAAAAATTTCCCATTCTGTCCCAATGCAGTTTAGACTATAGATGAGTAAACCATATCACTACATAGATTTTTTTTAAAAATCTGAAGTTTTATTACAATTTATGACAGTAACTATTTACACATTTCTCCAATATCTAATGCTACAGATAGTTTTGATAACTTGGAAGCAATAGGGTCCATAAACATTGGCCACACCATAGGCAAGGACACAAGATAGTGAGGGAGAATCATTTTTGGTTAACAGTTGGGATAAAGGGAGGTTGGGTGATAGCAACTTTCATTGATACATGAGAATTATAATCTCCATTGCCTCCATTGTCTTCATCTAATGGATTTTAATATTTATGGATATTAGATCTGAAGAAGCCAATTAAAGTAAATAAATTGCTGACAGATTTTTAATATAGATCAAGTTGACATGCAATACTCACAAATTCATCATTGAATACATTGCCCAATCACATTAACAATAGGAAGGAAAGTCTACTACCTCCCAAATGCAGCCCTGTCCGAAATGACAAAACAATGTGACTCTCAATCTCTATATCATGTAGATGAAGGGAAGTAACTATTACAAATTACCTCCCCTTTCCCCTGATAAGTGCCCACCCATATAATAAATGTGTACCAGCTTAAGCGTCTGCTTGAGATTGGCAACAACGGTTCATTATACCTCCTGAGATTGGCAACAACGGTTCATTATACCTCCTGAGATTGGCAACAATGGTTCATTATACCTCCTGAGATTGGCAACAACGGTTCATTATTCCTCCTGAGATTGGCAACAATGGTTCATTATACCTCCTGAGATTGGCAACAACTGTTCATTATACCTCCTGAGATTGGCAACAACGGTTCATTATACCTCCTGAGATTGGCAACAATGGTTCATTATACCTCCTGAGATTGGCAACAACGGTTCATTATACCTCCTGAATCTGTTGGAAATAGTAAACTTTTTCAAACCATCCATCCACAAAATTTTGTGGTTTAGACACTTTAAGTGTTGTTACACTGTGTGTTAATGTTTTTTAAAATATTTTTTTGGTTTAATTTTTTCATATTTATTGAGTTGTAGTGTACTTTTTATTCGACCGTTAAGTTGCATTTGCTGGCTGTGTTCATTTTTATGTTTGTTGAATTAAATATTTGACACTGCAGTTCATTTATCTTCTAGCTGGTTACTCTTAGTGAGTTTCACCTAGTTTGTGAATATTTATTGCACTTTAGTCATTTCTTCTCTGTTATTTTAGATGAAAAATGACATTGAATTGCAAACAAGTGTAAACGTTTCAAAGTTGCAGAGGACACCTACGAGATGTACCTGGCATATACAAAATGATCTTCATGAAACCCATGCATTGTTTGCAACACTTAGTTCTGAGGGAGTTTGGTTCTCATTTTTGCAGAAGCAACTTGAGGGCAAAAAGAAATGGTCATGGCCCAAGTCTTAAAATGCAGACATACTGAGTCTGCATCCTCATTTGGAGTCCATAGTGAGAATTTAGGGGAATTCCGTGATAGCACCCCCACTGCCAGTGAAGATTCCCCATACCATACTGACAGCTTCCATCACCTCTGTCAGTGCAGATGTTGTTTCAGTGGACCCCGCCCTCTTGCTGTTGGAATCACAAATGCATCCCCTATTCCAACAAGCTACATGTGAAATACTAGCTTCTGGGGAGTTCAGTTTGAGGCTGTCGTCCCACCAATCTGATGGGAGTTTGAGCATATTGTGGAAAATACGCCTCCTTTTTGGCAGCCTACTGAGTGTATGACCCCCTGCATGTCCATGCAAGGCCATAGTGCTTGCGAGACCATGCCTATTGGTTACAGTTTGCACTCACCAGCCTTTACCATATGCAAGACCTGTACCAGCTGTCCTATGCCATCCTGACTTCCAACCCGTTGTCAGATTGGCCCATTAATGGTCTTGTTGACCAGTGATCAATGATATCGGACTGTTGAACCACCATTCTTTTGGCAGCTTTGTCTGAGATTGCTGGTTACAGTTTTCTGACTGTTTGATCTTCCTGGCTTGAAAAGTGCTTCAAAATGCTCAGTAGTCTCTGAAATATACTAGCTGCCATGTATAGCCTATCATGTGCTGAAAATGGCATTAAACCCCACAAAACCAAACTAAACCAAACACTGATCATAAATTGCTTTATGGTTTTCTTGTGTCCAATCATCTTGTTGATGAACTATATTGATGATTCATGAGACAGTGTGAAGTGTTGTTTTGAACTAATGGTTTGTCCAGAGTTTTATATTCTTGGCATTTAATTGGAAAACACAACACTAGTGTTGTGACAGCTAGTCAAATCCACTTTACTTACAATTGTCAGTGTTCCAGTATAACAAAATGGTAGGCTTTTCTTATACATTTTCTGATCTCAGTTTCAACAAAACTTTTGCTGGTTGTATGGCACTCATTTCTAACCTGTCACCAAACATTGTATGCTTTTTAAATTATAATATCTCCGTTTTAGGAAACAGTGGATGGTTATCGGGCACTTATATCTGAGTTGTCTCCAGCAACTGTCTATGCAGTACAGGTCACCTCCCAGAACAGCAATGGCTCTAGTCTTCCATCTCCAAAAATTATCTTTGTCACTGATGGTATGTAAAAATCAGTCTGGTTCTCTGTTTTGCTGTCTATCTAGATGATGATTGATATTGAGATCAACCATTTTGAGTGAGGAATACCACTCCTTGCAGAGTTAAAAGAACCATCATTGCATAGTGTTGATAGTAAATAATTGAACTAACTCTTTTTGTTGCTTATTTCATTTAAGGTTTTGTGGCAGTATTTTACTTTTACAGGGAAATATCAAATTTCACTCAGCTACCCTATCCAAATGTCTCCCATATTCAACAGCTCTTCCATTCTACCTTAAAAGTGTAATATATTGTTGCTAAATGATCAACTAACATAGGGTTTTTTCCATAACAGCCATTGTTGTCCTTCAAAAACAATTGCAAGGTACCAGTCAATGTCAGAATCTCCCCAGTATGGCAGTTAATGTGATACATAGTTATTATTAGGTGTCTTACTCTCGTTACAGTGAAAACACGCTTCTTCGCTTTCTGGCTCACCTCTATGAAATAGAGGTAAGCTATTGTACTACTGTCAGCGTAGGCATCAGTGTCTGCACAGATAAAAGCATATACATATGTACACCCTCACTGAATGGCAACCACTCTTTCTTCCTAGGTCTAGGTAACAGTTTTGAGTGGGTTTCATAGCACCTACCTACATGGGAAGGGACTGACGGGGGCTAAATTGCTACCGACATGTACATCAGTTGTACATTCTTAGTTAAATTTTTGCATTTAGCTCAGGTGTTTTGCACACTGTATAAATACTGTTATACCTGGTATCATGAAACTTGCTGAGGGGATGCATCTTGGCGAATACTACACCCTCATCACAAATGTAAGTCACTGTGACCTATATTTCACACTTCACAGACTGTGATTAAATTGTGTAGTCTGTATTTATTTCTTAAGCTCTATTCATAATAGAATCATCAGACTATATGCTTGTATGTATCTCTGTTAGTATCACACCCCTACTGCAAAGGAAGGTCAACATAATCAACATTTCACATTTTGCTGGCTTAGGTTAGGTTTTTGCATTTAACTCATGACCAACTAGGTTTTTTGTACCCTGTATACATACTGATATACTTAGATTCATGAAAGTTGGTGAGGAGATGCATCTTGATGAGTACTACATCCTCATCACAAATGTAGGTCCCTGTGACCTGTATTTCATATTTCCTTGGCTATTGTTACATTTTGTGTTTTAAGTCTTTCTTAAGCTCTTTTCATGCTAGAATAATCAAACTAGATGAGTGTATGTATCTATGTTAGTACCATACCCTTACCACAAAAGAATGTCACTGTGACCTTCATTTCATATTTCACTGGTTTAGGTTAAGTTTCTGGGGTTTAGCTCAAAACTAAAAAGTTTTTTTACACCCTGTATACATACTAATATTCATGAAATTTGGCAAGGGAATATATCATCATGAGTAGATGTAGGTCACTGTGACCCATATTTCTGGCTTCACTGCTTTGGCTTCAGTCTCAAGGATTGTTTGTCAGAATCACTCAACTAGGTGATTGTATGCATCTGTATTAGTAACACACCCTTACAATGAAAGGTTATTGTGACCTATATTTTACATTTTACTGGCTTATATTTTTCCATTCAGCTCATGACCACATTGGTGTTTTATCGACTGTATAATACTGCTATACCTGGAATCATGAAACATGATGAGAGTTTCATCTTGATAAATACTGCACCCTAATCTTAAAAGTAGGTCACTGTGACCCATATTTTGCATTTCACTGACTTTGGTTAAATTTGACATTTTTACTGTTATTGCTGTACTCCTTAAACTAGGTAATTTTATACATCTCTCTTAGCAACACATCCACCAAAATGGTCACTGTGACCTATATTTCACTTTTACTGGGTTGGGTTGAGTTGTTGCTTTTAAGCTCATGACCACATATTTTTTGCATGCTCTGTGCATACTATCCTATATAAAATCATACTTGGGAATACATCTTTATGAGCATTACTCCCTCATTTCAGGAGATTAATATCAACCATATTTTATGCTTCACCTGTGGTTAATCAAGGTAATTAGAGCTGTAATGATTACCCAGATAACCACTGACTGGTTCAAGTATTAGCAGTAACTGGTCAAAAAATTTGATAACCGATTAACTGCCTCCACTCTCACCCCATTGCCTTGTAACACCAAGCATATTTATTAAGTTCAGCAGATTTATAAAAAATTAAAAATGTGAATAAAATGTCTCACACCCAGTCTTTTCTTTAAAAAAAAGACGCTTTTAAACATGAATAGAAACACTGTAACACATCTGCCCCAGATGCAGCCCATTACTATAGATGTACCATAATCTGCTTTTCTAAGATTTGATACAGAATAATACTAATATAATCTTTTATCAGACTTGATGCAAATATGTACACACACTCACACATTCACAAATACACCACTCTTACTTTCTTCCTTTGACAGTTCAGGCATCTAACAGTTTTGCATATAAGTCATTTGAACACTAGCAAAACACAAGTTTAGTACTTGGCATTTGAGTGATCCTGACAGTCGGCATGATTGGTACTGATTACCAGATGAAATGGCAGAGAATACGACAAAAGAATTAAAGGTGGAATATATGTGTAGAGCTCATGAAAAAGCAATTGGGAAATATCTTTGTGTTAGGAGGTGCAACACATGAGTTTCAGTAGATTTCAGAAACTGGAAACATTGATTATGTTGCAATTATCATTCAGGCACAAACGAACAATTTATCTGGATAATGATTTATTGGCAGTCATATGATGTATCTACTTCGACAAGTTTCTGCTCCATTTATGAGAATTTATCGATTTCAAAATACATAAAATGTAAAATATACATGTACAAATACTTGAGCATATTTTACAGTTTTACAGTAAATATATGTCAATACATTTATACATCAATAATAATAGGAATAGGTGAGATGAAATCATGCTAGAAAATAATAGTAGATGAAGTGCACTACAATGACCTTAAAAAAAAAAATCTAAAAAATTGTCCAGAGGAAAGTGCTAACCTTTCAGTCAGCTGGTTGATATAAAACTGAATACGAAAGCATGCAAAATGCATTCACGTTTCATGCATGCTTAAGTAACACAGAAGTATTTAGGGAGCATGACAACTAAATGATTACTTCCGTTGTTAAGGAAATATCTGTTATGTATTCCTGATAATTAAATATTTTGAATTTGTTCAAAATAAATCAATTCTTGCCAGTTCGCACTATGTACATGAGATGTTTCTGACTGCGATTAACTGATAATGGTTTGGTTAATATATTATGGGTAACCGGTCAAGGAGTTACTGACCTTTTCAGTCCTGTAGGTAATTATTGATGCATGAACTATGTACTGCTAGCTGTCACTCCAAGGATACTCAAAGTCTGTGACTTTCACCCAGTTACATCTGGCTTCTAGGGTGGACAATGATAATAGCTTTTCAAGCAGATTTTAAGAACAATTATTGAAAAAATTAACAAAAAAATACCATTAATCCATTTATTATCAACTTATTACATCTACTTTGATATGATAGAAAAGAATGTACTTTTGTATTCTTTTTTGTCTTTTATGTCACAGTAGGTAAGTAGGTAGGTTGGTAGGTGGTTTGACAATATGTCAGCCCAGCACTGGCCATAAAGTGCCAGTTAAAGGTAAAATTTCAAATTTTAAAATTATTAAAAGTTAAAACATAAAGATAAAAGATTGCACACAAATCTTTAGTTGGAAAATGGGCCATGATCACTCTAGTCTGAATTTATTTTCTGCATGATAATGTTTACAATGGCTTCTGGAGACTAGTAAATGTAGAGGTGAGCTATGTAATCATTGATTACACTCTGGATGGACAGCTTGCACCCTTAGGAGTGTTCTAATATTTGCATGTCAATAAACATATAATCTCAGATTTGTATTTCATCTTCACGGTATGAGGAATCTGTTCTTGGTAGTTGGATTGTTTACACCAACTGTCCAAACTTTTGATAGCAAGTGAACTAAAATAGATGACTTTGGGGTTAGTAAATTACCTCTTTTCACACTAAAATCATTTAAATTCACTAAATTTTGAAAGGATCAGTTGAATGAAGTTCCATTATATCGCATATGGATCAGAACTCACCCATTTCTTGGTCAATTGATTCATAATTTGTAGAATCCTGGCAAAGAGCACAGGTTCCCAATTTCTTTTTGCCAAAATTGTAAACTTTTCCCAATAAAATCACAGTTGATTGCATACATGTAAAGGAAGTGTTACGGTCATTGTCATGGTAGATGAATAAATACATTTAGAGAAATCTTAGAGGGACAAGTGGTTAAACCACACTGATTATAACAGTTTGTGTAAAGCAAATAATAACCAGAACACATCCATTTTATAATCAGGACAGTGCCATGATTATTAAAACTGCATTTTATTTGTAGATTTTAATATTTTATATATGTGGTTCAGAACTCATTATGCCATGCTTGTTATACTTACCATATATACTTGCGTATAAGCGATCTGCTGTCGCATAATGTGCCAGCAGATCAGGGTCTGTGTTGTTTGTTATATTAATTAGTCCTTACAAACTGCATAGACCAAGATCTGCTGGCGCATTATGTGACGGCAGATATGGGTCTATGCAGTTTGCAGTTGGTATTGGCTTATACACGAGTATAGAAGGTATATGTGTAATAAGTTGTCAATTTATTTTCTGTATCATTTTGAGAAATGGTGTTTATTTGTTCTGTGATTACTTTTAATTTTGCAACATATACCTGAAAATGAAATGTCTTCAATTTACATAATAAAAATTAATTTTACATTTTTTCAAATAATACTCAATTATTAACAAAAATTTTAAGTCTTTATGCTTTCTCCATATTTTGTTGATTCATCTATCAAAAGCTCTACACAGTCCATGCAAATAATCCAACTCCTCAGCACAGAGTCCTCATACTGTGAAGTTTAATTTTAATGTGTTTTCTCAGGTCATCAGCTTGTCTCAGCTTGAGTGCACACATAAATTGTTGTGTTATCTCATTTTGCCTTCTCAGCTTGAGTGCACACATGAATATTTGATAGACAATACATGTTGAACTATTGTACTGTATATGCTTAATGTCCTTTAGTATCCATATGCAGGTAAGGAAGTGTCAACTAAACATGGCTGTAATTTTCATCATGTTATTGTCACAAAAATAATTTATATTATTAATTATCAAAGTCAGATTCATCTCGTCCAGTGATTCAGCTTTCTGTTTCAATGTATACTTTACCTGTCAAGTTCAAAATTTCAGACGTGCCTGGTGCAGTTCCCACTCAGACGCCATATATACAGCATAATATTACAGGTATGTGTTAGGTGATCTTTTGTTCTTATACATAGAAAGGTTATTAAATTACAGTTCATTAGAACCTGACAAATAAATAAAGGGTTTTTTGATAGTAGATTTTTCCATCTGTTTGTCTATACAGTTGTTTTCACAAAATGCTGTTACATAGGATTGTTTGTTTGATAACATAAATTATGTTATATATTTTTTTTTTCTGTGAGAAATTAATGATTTATTTTTTTAGGGTAATGTTTGCACCAAAGAACAAGAGAATGCTTTAAAATTATGGGATACAAGTCTTGTATTTTGAGGTTTTGAGGACATTTTATCTGATATACCATATATACTCGTGTACAAGTCAGGTACAACTGCAAACAACATAGATCCTGATCTGCTGTCACATAATTTGCTAGCAGATCAGGATCTATGTTGTTTGTTCTACTGATTACTCTTAACAAACTGCACATACCCAGATCTGTGTCTATGCAGTTTGCAGTTGGATCTGACTTATACACGAGTATATATGGTACTGTTGCAGATTGAGTTGTACTAGTGGTATGTCAGCTGAGCCAGTAAAACAGTTTTCTTCAAACAGTAAAATGACAATTAATGTCCTCAGATCCTCAATTACAAATTTCTAACACACATTCAGAACTTTTGTGGAAAATGTGTGAGAATACAAATCTCCATGGCAACACTTTATACAGATAGTCATACTGTCACAATGTCTCCAACAACACCATATGATAGATTATACTGCCATATATTTTGACTTTTGACCAATCTGATAGCCCATAACACTCAATATGTCAGTTTTTAAAGATATGGATTATACATACACATCTGTATCAATAACTTGTGCACAATGGGGTCCAAAAACATCGACTGTGGCATAAGCAAGGGCATGAGTCACCCAGGGACCTCTGAAAAATTAAGAAAGGGATGAACATCGACAGTGAGAAGAGGGGGTGGGGGCTGTTAAGTGGTTTAATACTCGTTTAATAATTGTGTTGGGAATAATTAATAAATAGCTTTCTCCTTCAGATACATTCCCCAATCACATTAACGTCAGGGATATGAGTCTGCTACCTCCTGAATCCAGCCCTACTAAAAATTCATATATCTATATCATATATAGACAAAGGGCAATAACTCTTGCCCATTACCTCCCATTGCTACCACCTGGTGTCGCTAGTTTTTAAGCTTCACTGTCATAGTCAGCATCGTATGAAAAATCTTCCAACAATCCATGCCAATATCGATGTGAATTTTAACCATCCATCCAGAAATTTGCAAACTTCTGTGGAAATGGGGAAGCAAAACAATGATGTTCTGCAGTCACAATTATCTATGCTGGACTTCGAATTACTGATGCATCAACTGGTTCAGGAGACGATGATGCAATTATTAAATTCTGGGCAGATTTTGCCCTTGTACCCCTCTCTTTCCACAGGTAATTCTGGCACATTGGGGGAGTGTCCCCCCAATTTTAGGCAGCCCATTGGGTGTAAGTTCCCCTGCATGTTCGAGCATGGCCTTCGGGCCTGTAGGTCCGGGTGCATGGGTTTTTTCATGGATCCATTGGATCCATCCTATACTACAGTATTACTGTGCAGAGCCATCCCGGCCATCGAGCCAGTCCAGCCGTCTCAGTTTGGGGATCATATTGATAGATCTGTCCATCTAATCATACTTACAGCTTTATCTCTCTACAACTATGGGGATCTTAGTGATAGATCCATCCATCACACCATGCCCATGGCTATGCATGTATATCATGACAGGAATTTTATTGATACATCTGTTTGTCCAGCCATGCCTGTGGCACGGCTGGTACCAGTGCTGACCGGACTGCCTTCCGCATGATCAGCAATCTTGCCAACCACACTCCCAGCAAACCAGTTGTCAGTACTGGTTGGACCCATTCGTTTGGCGGAGCTGGCTTTCCATATGTTCACGGCTTACTCACAGGGAAGTTGCTGTGACTTATACAGATATGAAGGCATTGCATCATCTATGCCATCCTGGATGGTTTATCTGGATATGGAGGCAGAACCAACAGGACACTACACACAGTGAGTGTGAAGATACTCCTGAACAACAACCTTACTCAGATCCAACCATGGAGGTGACTAAGTTCAGTTTTAAGGCTGCTGTCAAAGAGATATACTGGGTATTGTCGGTCTCAGAATGCCCTCCACCCCCTGCCACCACACATGACTATAAGGTCATGTTTTCAGTAGATATCGATGATGAGAGAGAGACTCTGTAAATCTAAGTCAGTGAAGATCAGGGAGATTAATGACTGTCTGTCAGGAAGAGTCTGTAACATGTCTGCCCGCTTTTTTATAAAGTGGATAAGAATGTGTTTCATGCCTTATCAAAGCTGGTTCAAAATGTTGTCGCCACATCTTGGATGTTAGAGTTGGCCTCATTGGCAACTTTCTGACTGACCAAAAACTCGAGCAATGAGCATGCCTGGAGGGCAATGTCCCAGATTTCTTGGGTCATTAACAGAGAAGCTCACCATTCTATGGCGAATGTGCTGAATGCCTCTGAGAATCTTGACCTGATACGATGTGATGCATGTTTGCATTCCAAGTCACTTAAGCCACATCATGCCCTGGCATTACAGAGGATGCTATTTGGCTCACCATTACTCTTTGGGAGCAAAATTGAAGAAGTTCAGAGGCAGGCAGCTCAGGAACTGCGCCTCCAACTCGCCATCCACCCCACACAATCTTTTAAGATCAATCTGCCCCTGCCACAGCAGAGAGATGACAGGCGAGCAAAGGAAATGAAATCTTTTACTGCACAGGTACAGTTCAGATCCCAGCCTAATGCCATGAGGCAACAATTTGACCAATTTAGAAGGGAATCTTATGGGGGGAGGGGGGCAAGAAACCAAGTTTCTTCTCCTCCAAGCCTCCTAACTCTCAGTGCTGACCTACCAACCCCACCGCCTACAGACAGCCTACCAGTGGGCGCCAGACTCCTGCAATTCCAATCTCATTGGATCAACCTATTTCCTCAAAGCGAATGGGTGATCCAAGTGTTTTTGGAGGGGCTTCAGATTTTATTTATCCTACTTCTCCTCTTTCTTACTCTCCCCTTCTAACAGACATACCATCAGATCAGGAGAAGGATGATATTCTACAGCAGGAGATACGGTTGCTCATCGACAAAAGGTCAGTGGAGATTGTGAGGAAACCACAATCTCAGGAGTTTTATTCAAGGCTTTTCATTATACAAAGATCAATGACAAGTTGAGGTCAATCATTGACCTGAGTCGCCTCAACCAATACATTCTTCCGCTGAAGTTCAAGATGGAGACCGCGAGATCAATCTGACTCTCCATCAGAAGGGACGAGTGTGCCATCAGTCTCAATCTGACTGATGCATATTTTCATCTCCCTTTTCACCTGGTGTCATGAAAATTTCTTCATTTTGCTTACCATGACAAGGTTTACCAGTTTAAGGTTCTTCACTTTGGTCTAAACATCAACTCCTGGGTCTTTACCAAAATCATGGATTGTGTCGTCACCCTGTTGTGGTCAACTTCATCTACAGCGACAGCGGCTTAGTTGGATGACATCCTCCAGAAACGTATAGTAAGTTCTATTCTTCTCAAGGGTAGAAATGATCTCCTATCCCTTTGTGAATTGGGAAAAGTCCAACCTTCATCTATTCCAGTATTTTGTCCATCTTCGTATGGAGTTTATCACCAATCTCAATCTGGTACGACTCCCTCACATTCGCATAGTATGGATCGTCAAACTTGTTGAGTCAGTTTCAAATAGAACTTGAATTTCAGTGAGAGAGTTCTTACAACTCTGCAGTTTACTAAATGAAGTAGCAGACTTGATCCCGCTGGGCGTCTTTTATGCACCTCTTACAGATGACCTTGCTGGGTCAATGTCATCCATTTTCCAGTCCACTCAATCAAAAGGTCAGGATTATGAATGAAGTACACTCATTCCTGCTTCAGTGGCTCAACCACGGTTAGCTCATGACATGAATAATTCTGGAGAAACCCCATTCGGAAGTGAAAGTATGTACAGATGCCAGTACACAGAGTTGGGGAGTCCACCTGTTGCTGGGCTTCAATACGGTCAGCAGCACGTGGGAGTCAGGGGAACGGCCTCTCCACATCAACCTTTTCGAAATGAAGGCGGTCATCAATGCCTTTCAGTTCTGGAAGGACCATCTCTCCAGGAAAACAGTCTTGATTATGTTGGACAACTCTGTAGTGGTGACCGACCTCCTCAAAGAGGGGGGCACCAAATCACCCGACATGATCATTCTGGTTTGGCATTCTGGTTTGGCAGTTTCTATGTTGGTGCTACCAACTCCATATCAATGTTCAAATCAGACACATTTTCTGCAGACTCAATGTCCTGGCCAACCCTCTCTTCAGGAAGGGTCAAGTCATTTATATGGAATCGTCCCTTCATCAGTCAGTCTTTCATCAGATTTGCACACATTGGGGGTGTCCAAAGATCAATCTTTATGCAGCAAGGTGGAATCACAAGTTACCCACCTTCATCTCTACTGTTCCTGACCCAGAAGCTTGGGCTGTGGACATACTGTCAATCAGTTGGGAGGAGTAGTGGGCCTTTGCCTACCCACCCACGGTCTTGGTATTGAAAAAATAATATAGAAGTTGCAGGTTCAGACATGCAAGATGATCTTGATAGCCCCTTTCAGCAGTTGCAGGTGTTCCACCCCTGCCTTGACCATCTTGTCCATCATTACAACCTTGTGAGAGAAAGAATTTAGACCTTCAGTTGTGGAGAGAATCTCAAGAGCAAGAAGACCTTCACTCTGAAGGCTTATGTGGGAAAGTGACGTGTTTTCAGGGACTGGTGCCGAGTTAGTAACATTGTCCCTCTGAGTGGCTCTACAAGGAGTATCTTCATAGCTGAAGTGGTTTATACGCTTGGCGTACTCTGAAATCTCAAATGGTCAGGGTCACCTCATGAAGATTTCAGGTCATGAAATTAGAGCAATCTCTGTGAGCCTTACTTTGGAACTTAAACGTTTCAATACGAGACATAATAGAAGCTGTTGGTTAGCATGCAGAGTCAACCATCTTAAGTGTTTATCTTGGAGATTTAGCTTCACAGAGACAAACTCTGGACTTGGTGGGTCCTATGGCAGTGGCCGAGATGACCACCAGACCCAGTTAAAACCAACACTGCCTCTTTGCTTTGCTGATTTCACCAGTGAAATTTTGTCTGTAAGAAGAATTCAGTAATCATTTTCTTAACATGATATAGGGGTCACAGGTCACTTGACTGTAGGCTGTGTTGCTTTCAAGAGAGCAGGTTATCATTTACACAGGGAATCCAGCCTTTTTATTTCCTAGAATGATACCCAAGGTATAGGTAGGATGCTCAGCATCCCCTCCTCCTATTACCTTTTCTCATATTGTTAATGTGATCAGGGAATGTATTTGAAGGAGAAAGCAAATTTTTAAGCAAGTTATGTTTCTCCGAGGATACTTACCCGATCACAATACTTATAAACGCTCCCAGTCACCCCACCATGCGAGCATCTTTGTTGGTATTTTGCTCAGCTTAAAAATAGCAATGCATGGTGGCAGCAAGGGGAGGGAATGAGCAAGAGTTATTGCCCTTTGTATATACGATATAGACAGAAAAGATGAATTTGTGTCTTTTTAGTAGGGTTGGATTTGGTAGGTAGCAGGTTTATATCCCAGATGTTAACTTGATCGGGTAAGTATTCTCTGAAAAACATAATTTATTTAAAAAATTTATTTTTCTGATTAAGTTCTTTGCTTTTCAGCATAAATTACCTTTGTTTTCAATATATCCAATAACTGAAAGATTGTTTGAAACATTACTTTAAGTGATTTCAACACACATCACATGTGTTCCAGCAAAAACATTGTGTATTATGTCACTGCTTTTTGGATGCGAATGTGGATACATTCTATTGTTACTGTAGATTCAGAATAAAACACGATTCTTTATTTATAAAAAGAGTGACATTTATGTAGGGAAATAACAACGTCAAAACTCAGTTTATTTTTTATTGTTATGTTAGTAAAATACTGTTGTTTTGATTTCATTGCAAGTTATGGCGAAATTTCTGCTCATCCTTGAGCAAATCTCTGAGTGCCAATTAGGTAATTTTAAGTTCACTTTGAACTTTGGAACTCTCTTCTCCATAATGAACCTTATCTGTGAAACTAAGCTTTTCATGCACCTAGTATGCCTTTTGTTTGGTTCCTTTGCTATTGTTGATCACATTTGCTCCTGAGTATGATTAACCACTGATAAATGTTAGATACTTTAATTACGTTACATGTATTTACAGTGTTCAAGTAGTCAACTGAAATGAGTTGACTTAACACATGACCATGACCACTAGCTTTTTTGCAGGTAGGATTTTGATGCCTATTAACTACCCGCTGTACTTGATTTGATCCAAAAAACTAATTAACGTGATAATACAATGCAGGTCAAATTTTAATTGATTGTAACAATGCAACCAACACTTCCACAAATCTGAGATCAAAACACAATCAGTACTTAATTAGGTTCTCACAGAAACGCTTGTGGGGATCGCTGTAATGGTCAATTGACCCTTTTCGTGTTTGAATACAAGATGGCATATAACATTTATGATGATTACACTGAAAACAAATAAAATGATACAAATGAAACATGAATTTCACTTGACAAGACTGATTTAATTGGTATTTATTTCTTAAAGTATTGCCAACAGTAAGCATTACTGACATTATAATTGATCAATATTTTCATCGTATATTGTTATTTATAGTGTACTGAGAATATATTTTTTTTTTTAAGAAAGGAAATGTAACAAAATACATGACTTTTATTAAAAGTTATGAATTTCATGATTTTGAATCAAATTTCCAGGCACTAACTGCTGTTTTCAATGATAAAATGAGTGATATATCAAGGTTTCATTTATCAGTTTTGATTGCAATCTTATTCCCATTCAGAAAATGGGGGTCTACTTTTGGGGTATTTTTTAAAAAGAAAAACAGGGATCCACACCTACCCCCATGTTATAAGCTGGTTATCTGAGTGCACTATAATGAGGGAGTGGTGTATTTTGACTTTTGACCAATCAGAAAGCACATCACACTCAGTGTGTCAGTTTGTACAGACACAGATTATACATATTATTTTTATTCATGCTGCATTAGCAGATATCAAAACATCTGTCACAATTCTGTTGGCAATTTTCATTAGATATGTTAACACATGCCATTCTCTGATATAGCATGTTAATTTAACATAATGCTCAGGCAACATAAAAAACGGGGAAAAAGAAAATAGAAATAGCCCCCACCTTCCTGGTGTGTGTACATTTGTGGATGTGTGCATATCTGTATGTATGTGGCTGAGCAATTGGTGTACATATTGTAAATGCTGTAAAGTAGCTAAAAGAGATCCAGAGGGGAGATTAACCTTTAGCAGATTTACCTTTTTTAAATAAGTCTTTATTAATATTTACTTTTTTTTGTTATTAACCATGTTATAGTCCATATTATTGGCTTTTACTGTATATGTCAAGGTGGCTTTATAGTGAGGCAGTATATTCCAGTAGTGTATTGGTTGGACAGATTGAAACCCACATAAATGCATGCTATTTCCTCTAACTGGGATCTAATAATTGTCCCTGTGCATTTCAAAGACAATGCAGGGATTATGTGCTTCTGCCCATCCTGACATTTGTGCTTCCATACATGCATAAATAATGTCACCATTCTAGATAGAGACTTCAACATTAGGATATGATTTGGTGGTTTTCCATAGATGTGCAAAACAGTTGTAGAATTTTGATGCAGCCCCATGGGGTGGGGTAGAGTGGGGTGTGGGTGGTTTTGTATACATTTGTAATAATTCTCAAGTTAAGACTAACATGTAAAAGAATTGGTGTGTGTGATCACTGACAAAAATGTCAACACATATCTGATTGGGGTTTTGAAAGAGACCCACTGGATCATGCCACAGTTTTTATCCCCCGGTCATAACATGGAAATTATCGAGATCCTCACCCTATACTTTATATATATATATACTTACTGTGCATGAAAACAAAAATGTATACATGCAACTGACTTTGGCCTGTGGTCTATCACTACACATAACTTGGAAACATATTGAGATCACCACCCTGTAACCATATATATATTAGAGTTTAAATGAATATCCAAACATTCAAATCAGAATACTTTTTTGTGATTATGGCAAAATGTAACTATGCAGCTTTGAAGTAGTTTACAAGGGGACGACTTCAGACTTGCTAAATCATCTGAAATTCAAACCCTAACTCACAAAGTAATATGAGCCAACAATTTAAAGGGGGGCAAAAAGCTTGAAAAAAATTCTGACCCCCAATTAGCTTGAAAAAATTCACTTGCACTTTAGTTGAACAAAATTATCTTGTGATAAAAGTGCAAAAATATACTGGTCAGAAAGAAATCTCCCATCCCCAACCTGGAAAATTAAATGGCCGCTCCCTAATGTCAGAGTTCTGAATACTCATAATAATATCAATGTAAGAATAACAGCTTTATTTAAAGAGGGTGACACAATTAGTTGCATGGAACTAATCCTCCTTATGGCTCTCTGTTATATGCATACAATATTTACATAGTACATAGTTGCACCCTCACACGCTCTTTCTTGTGGGAAATATAGTGAGTAATAATAGGCTAAATTTTTCAGATATTTACTTGATAAGCTGAAAATTTTATAAGAACATGCTCCAACTAGGTATATACATTACAAAAATAGTGAGGAAACAAAGTGGATGGTTTGAGAATTGATACTTTGAAGTTATAATGTATTTGTCAAATCAAACAGGTTCTACTTTTCATCCAGTGTATAATGAAATATATTTATACTTGCATACTTTGGGATTCTGTTCCAAATTAGTGACCCCAAATATTGAAATTTTTTCTTAAAGAGTTCTTTTTTGGGTTTTGTAATGAAAAGGTGGTTAGCTGAAACTGATCTTAAATTGGGAGTGTTGCCTTGTTTTCTAGCATGAAATAGTTCCTTGAGATATAATGGGGCCATAGTGTTAAAACTTTGTGCATCAGTTTAACCTTTCTTAAAAATGTTTGTTCACTTACTGTTAACATTTTAATATTATTCATTGCATTTGGGATATTAATAAAAATAATAATACTTTGCTTATAGAAGGTAACTCAGGTAGTACAGTACTACTCTCCCTTGAGGCCTTGTGCTTAAAATGTGGAAAAAAATGTTTTCAGCTTTATCTAGGATGAGTCTGCAAGCTCATTTTTGCAAGTGGAATAATTTGCAAATATTCTTGTCAGAAGTGTTCCCCCAAATAACATTACAGTAGTCTAGGTATGGTTGTATATAGCTTTTGTAATATGTCAGTTTGTGTTTGGTTGATAGATATGGCCTTATCTTGTGTAATAACCACGGACATAAATTAACTTTATGACATATAGCTTGAATATATTCATTTCATTGGAAATTGTTGTCAACCATTACCCCAAGGATTTTGTCATGTGCAAGTATATGCAGACATATTTCATTCAACTTGAGATTCAAGTTGTTAATTTCCAATTTAGCTCACTTTTGATGGGTAGTAATCAATAATACTTTAGTCCTGTCTGTTTTTACCTTCATGCCATTTTCCTTATACCAGGAATCTAATATAAATAACACTATCTGAAGGGACACCTCTAGGTCTGATTTTAAATGTCTGAAATCTGAAAACGAGAAATAGGAGTGGACCCAGAATTGATCCCTGTGATACTCCACATGTACCGTAATTGGTTATTGTTTTGAAAAACTGCAGATTCATGGAATCATCATATTGATATATACTTGATTTATTGATAAGAATATCTTCATCAACAAAGTGAACACTTCTCTAAGATCAACTAGTATGAATCCAACTCATTTCCCTTGATCTAAGGCAGTAATCCATTTCGCTATCATGGAGACCAAGGCTGTCCCACAGGAGTGGTTTTCTCTGAACCCTGATTGGCTTTGATGCCTTTATTAACATCAACAAATATTCAAATTCTAACAGAATACATTTAGTGAATATTCAATTGGGAAAATTTGGTATTCATATCAGTGCTGATATTACACACTTACTGTGCATGAAAAGACGAAGTTAGATATGCAACTAAATTTTTCCTCAGGGTTTATTCATACAACCAGAATATAACCCATAGGGGGCACAGATATAGATTGGTGGGGGGGGGGGGAGTGAGGAAGGGCAGGGATATGTGTTTACAAACACTCTAGTTTTCATAGACCATGAACTTACAGCTTTATTCATATATTTCAGCCTGCTGTTCTAAATACATACCTGCAAATAGGTCAGAATGTTTGCGTCTGTGTGACCCCACCAATACCCTTCCACCGCTTGATCTGGTCTTAAGTTGTCTGAATTTCATCTTACCTGTGCTGGAGTGTGCTTCAGGTAAGTCATGTTTTACTATGGTGTGCATTATATATAGCAACAAAAATAGCCAGCATTTTTCAGATCGATTCCTAAGTGCATTAGATGTCTGATGCATGTTTGCAATTGAGGCCTTTTTGAAGATTAAATAAGAAATATTATTAGTATTTATTTAATTCTTCACTTTATACAATTAAAGCAGTTGTAGTAAATGTTTATACTGCAAGATAAAAAAAACAGCAAGAAATAAGTGAAATATTTAAATATTGGATGTAACATGTGCATTATGTAACAAGAGTTTGTTTTGATCTGTGCATGTTACATTCAGGTGTATGTGTGTGGGTGTGTGTGTGTGTATGCGCATCCTAAAATTATATTATTTGCTAGACATGTCTTGCAGATCAAAGGTTTTGACCGGCACATATTATGAGCAACCAGACATTGGTCATAGGACATCTCAAATGTCATTATATCAAGTTGTCTTTGATTTGCTTATCCATTAAACTGTCAAATAAACACCTTAATGAAGTAAAATTTAAAGGTAACTAGGTCTGGTTTACAGATTGTTTCTTTGTAGGACAGTCGATAAAGGTCTCATGAACTAAGCTTAATTCAGAGGTGACTAGGTCTAGTTTACACATTGTTTCTTTGTCTGACAATCAATAGCGGTGTTGCTGACTAAGTTTGTTTGGTCACTGTGTTTTCCCAGTTGTTTAAACATTCTATAGCCACAAAGCACAAGACAAAAGTTGTATGAAAGCTTATCTCTGGGATTTGTTGAAAACCCTGTAATTGAACAATTGCCCCAGGGTCTGTAATTGTAGACATTTAGGGACCATTTAAAATTTAATTTGGGGTGGGAAGTGGTGCCTGGCATTTTCTTTCAAGTCAGGATATTTTTTTTCTTTTACCTCAGGATAATTAATTTTTATTCAATTAATATAATGGATGTAATTACTTCTTTTCTTTCTACAAATCAGAGCAGGAATATTTGTTTCAAGTTATTTGAGGGCTGGAAATAAAAAAAAAAAATTATAGGCCCCATGCAGAAAATTAAATGTTTGGTCCCTTATACATCAGTCCCTCACACTACATGTTTTTAAATGTCGCAGTGTGTCAGCACATCATTCCTTTAAAACAAAATATGTAAAGTATTTTTGAGGCAATAAGTGTGCTTGTTGTCAATTTATAAATTAATTTTAAAAACAGTACAGGGAAATAAAAATTCTGTTGATGGGTGCAAAATTCTATAGTAGAGTATTTTTAAGAAAAATAATGATTTTTATATATAATTAGTTTGAGAGGAAACCAGTTAATCATGGAAGGATAATACTAACACTAAAGTAGCAGCAAATCTTGAACCAAAAATGACACATTTTCTGGTACATTTAATAATTAGGTATATATCAATATTTTCTTTTTTGTCAAAGCTTGTTATATCTCTTTTGAATGTTTTTATATTAAATTTCACAAATATATGGCCGCCACATTATCGGGGAAAAAATGTCCAGCAAAAACCATTCAAATTTTAGAATTCCTGATATAATCTGGATAGAGGGTCTGGATAAGGCAGTGATTTGCTTCTTGTTCATGCTTTGGTTTGATCCTCATTGTAGTTTGACATATGTTTTTGTATTTCTCCTTTGAATACATTCCCCAATCGCATTAACGTTAGAAAAAAAGATCCGCTACCTCTCAAATCCAGCAATTGCAAAAAGACAAAAATGGTGTCTTTTTTGTGTAAATAGCATACAGACAAAAGGAAGAAACCCTTACCTCCCCTAACCACTGCTAGGTGGCTGTGGTTGCTTACTCAGTTCAGCTTTCATTGGATATGATCAACATTGTATCCTGTGCCAAGGAATATCATGAAAGTTTCCTATCATTCATCAGCTAAGTTCGTATAGTATTGAGTGTAAAGGTATTTACCACATGTTGCAATCATTATTTAAAAAAATTTGTTGATGATTACCATATTTTCTGCATGTTTTCAGACACTGCTTGTTTCTACACACTATAAATTTGTTGTGAAAATGCTAATTAAATGCCTTGTAAATTTTGGACTATGCTTAACTTTAATTTTTTTCTAGAACTTATGTTTTTGGACACAGTGTAAGAAGATCTGACGTGTTCTTTTCAAGTAAAAGTCTCGGTGTGCTGGTAATTTAATAGACAAAGCTCACTTCATTAGGTCAGCTGTAAATATTTATTGTGATGATGAACATTCAATAAATAAAATAGTTTTAAATCCTTTGTGTCAATTGTCATGAAAAATGTCCAGATATTTATGTAAATTCCCAGTTGTACAGTGTCTTATCTAGGATGCACCATTGCAGATTCATGCTAATTTCTAACAAAAATAGCACTGAAAAATCAACCAAATGCATGAAAAATGATCATTATTTGCTCAAGCCCTGCCTTTATTTCTTTATTAAATCCTCTGTGTGAATTTTCATGAAAAATTCCCAGCATGGGGATCAGATATGTGTATGATAGTGAATGCACAATGATGTTGAGAAGATTTCAATAGATGTGTTACATCATGTTATATATTTTTCCCCTTACAGAACTAATAAATGCTGAGTTTTCTGGCCAGGAATTCATGAAACTTTTCAAGTAAAGACTAGAATTTTACTAATTACTTATTTGATACTTGATTTTACTTTATAATTAAGGGTAGAAATTATGGTTCCACTGACTTGCATAAAAACTTGCAAAAGTTTGCAGTATATGATACAGAGCAAAATACTGTGAGAACTTAAAAGTTTTAGGGCACTTACCACCAATAGTGCAATAGTTATTGTATATCATTATTTCATGTAAATTCCCAGTCTTACAGATGCGTAACTGCAGGATTCACGCTAATATAAAAAATTTTTTACTAAAAAATCAACTGAATGTGTGACATTATATTTTCAATCCCAACCTTTATTTCCACTGTAAATCCCACCTATAATCAGGAAATTCCCCCCTAAATTTTCAGGTCTAGAATAGACCCAGATCTTAATCTTGAAGGTTCTGTAATTTTGAGGCAAGTACCATATGTCGTTACTAAGTATGAATTTGTTTTTCCTGTGTATGTATGTATCTATTTATACATATACAAATAGCTAAAGGATATTTTAAAATTATTTAGTCAAAAATGTACAAAACAAACATTTCTTTTCATGCTTCAATTGCATTAAACCAGCAATGGATTCTAAAGTACCAATTATGAATGAGGTGTGATTATAATGCCTTTGTTACCTGGTGCCTTTGTTATTTACCGATTATAAATGATATGTGATTATCCTGCTTTTGTTACCATGTGCCTTTGTTGTTATGCCTTTGCTATTTACATGACTGCCATTGTTTATCTGGCTTCGGTGTGTCAGGTAATTAAAACGTTATAATTGAGCTAGGCGGCATTGGTTGTTTAACAGTTGTTTGCTTTTGCCATTACAATATACATCATATCTAATACCTCTTACAGAATCTAAATTGATCTTATTGATTATTGACCATCCATCAGCTAAGTTAGTATTGTATTGAATGTAAAGATATTTACCACATGTTGCAGTCATTATTTTGCTAAAAAAAATTATATTTATGTGAATTTTTCACAGCTGTGGACTTCATTGTTTTTCTGACATTGTGCTCATTGTTAGTTGTTTATTTGTGCACACTGCTTGTATTTTCACTTGTTTAACTCTTTACCTCATGTAAGCACTTTTGGATGCCTCTACCCCATTCTCATGGAAGTGCTAGTGGATGCCTCCACCCAATTTGCATACAAGCATGTTTGAATGCCTCTGCACCATCTGCATAGAAGCGTGTGTGGATGCCTACAGTAAACAGCAGCAATATTTTTAGCTGGTTTTCGTAGTGCCACCTTTGCGGAAACCCCCCTAGTAGAAACTACAGGCATTGAGGTTAATGACCATGACATCACATCATGTGGTTGCTATGTAAGATCTAGTTGTAATCTGCCATTTAAAGTAACTGGGTCGGATTCTCCACTCTCCAAAATGGAGGCTGCGGATTTTGTTCAGCACTTTCTTGAGTTTGTATGATTAGAATTATGACTATGAAGGCTTCAATAAGTGAGATATAGGCTTCGATGTTGATGTAGGCAACACTGATTTTTGATAATTTATCAAATTTGGATGATTTAGCAATATAGACTTAGACAATGAATTGGTAGATTTAGAGGTTGAGAAAGGTCAGCTATGGTTGGTCACACTGCTTCACTGACTTGACGGTGAACGAGTTCTCTCAAGATTTTAACGCATATAAAAAATTCTTCTGTGAAGAATAATTATACAACTGTAAAAATAAGATTTTACTCTTAAACCTATCTATAGATATTAGATGTGTACAAAAAAAGGTAAAATGGTTAAAATGTATGTTAAACTGAACATATAATACACTGCTTTAAATTTTACAGGCAGGCCTATGTGCATCGGGTCATATAAGTAACAAGTGTTCAGTTTATAGCACATTGCACTATATTGCTTAGGCACATGTATACCAAGAGCCCACACCACAACAGACTCTATGAGGTAAAGGGTTAAGTAACAGGTATGGTTATTTTTATATTTTGAACAATTTAGGGTTATTTCCAATTTTTCTTTGTTCTTTTCATTTCAGATAAATAATGCCGATGAAATACGCTAAATGCAAGATTTTAAGTTGACAATGACACTCATGATATACGTCTCTCTTGCACAAAGTGTTCTTCCACTGTTGTCATTGTTATATGTGAACACTTCCGGGATGTTATTTTCAATATTAGGTCATTCTTGTCATTTCATATTAAACAATGACAATGTTATGTGCCAGATTGAGCAAAGACATGCATGATTCGTGTTTTCTCTTGCGTAAAGTGTCCTTCCAGTGTGGTTTTTGTTATATGTGAACACTTTTGGCCTGTTATTTCCGATTTTTGTTGTTGTTGTCATTTTGGCATTTCATATTAAACATTGGCGACGTTATGTGCCCAAGTTATTGCAGGCATCTATGATATGTGTTGTATTGGCACAAAGTGTTCATCGACTTTTAACTGCAGTGTGTGTGCAAAGTGGTCAGAAGGAATTTGGTCCATGGTTTTGCAGAAAAGCTTGAAGAGATGGGTCAGGTCTTGGGCAACAGAAACTGATGTAACCTTCAATAGTGGCTTGGAGTTAGAGGGAGAGTGTAGTCCCTTATTTCAGCAGCCCAGTGGGCATAAGACTCAAACATGTCCGAGCATGGCCTTAGGGCCTGTAAGTTCAGGTGCATGGGGTATTTTTTGGACATAGATGATTCATTTTGCCATCAGTCCAGGCTGTATAACGCCATTCTGACAGGTTGCCCGGCCTTACTCCGCAGACAAGGACTGGGAATCTGTCACTTCAACAAGCCGTGCCATATACTGGATGGCTGCACCTTGGTATGAGGAGCTATACAGGGATCTGGTTAGCTGGTCTGTCTGTTTTGCTGCGTGGACCAACCAGGCAGTTACTGAACTGGCTGTCCAGCTGACAACTGGGCCAGCCAGCCAGCCAAGAGCCAAGCCAACTCCCCAGCTAATTGCTGGGTCGTCTTTCCAGGTGATGGCAGAGATGACCCACCAACACTTACTAGCATTTCATATCGGCAAGACAAACCATGACACTTGCCCAGTTGCTGATGCGACCACAGCCTCAAATCTTTACAACTTATCCTTTGGGGAAATATCAAACAGTACACAGGAACTCATCCCTACCCTCAGTAATGTTTTATTCTGATGTTGGCAGAATGCCCGATGAGGACAACCCCCACAGTGAGTGTGGGGATAACCTTGATGACTTGACCATATGCCTATCTTATAATGGAGCACAGAGAATACATTTTGAAAGTGGCTGTGGAGAAAATCTTCAGAGTTCTGCTGATTTCCGAGTGCCCAGCCCCATCAGCTACAAGCCAGCCCTATAAAGTCGAAGGCTTCAGTGGATTTGGAAGATGAAGATGAACAGCCATCCTTCCGTCTTCTTCCACAGTCAGTGAAGGTGAAAGAAATCTTGGATCACCTGACAGTTAAAATAAGGGACCCAGGTAATTCCAAGTCTTTCTTTTTGAAAAGCCAGCTATCAGCATCATTCTCTCTATGCTGGTAATGCACACATTCGCTGACATTCAGCATTGAGCTGCCATCCAGAGTGAAACATGATCGCTACCTCCTCAACGCTTGATTTGGCTTCGCTAGCAAAGTTTTGACTGGCCGTAAAAGCAATTAGTAATTATGTGTGGGAATCCATGGCCCGCATTTCCAAGGTGATTAACAGAGCTGCACATCACATGATGGCTAATGCCTTCACAGCTTCAGTTAGCATAGATATTGTGAGATGAGATGCTGCTTGCACTCATCCACCCTAAAGCCACATCATGGCTTGGCTCAGCAGTTGGCACCTTTTGGCACGCCATTGCTGATTAGTGGATAAAAATATAGGAAGTACGTAAGCAGGCATCACAAGAACTGCCCCTTCAACTTGCTTGCCTCCTGCATCTACTTTCATGCCAAACCAGTCTCAGCAAAGTGACCATTAACCAGTCTCAGCAAAGTGACCATTAACCAGTCTCAGCAAAGTGACCATTAACCAGTCTCAGCAAAGTGACCATTGCTGGCAAAAGGATAAGAGGCTGAATAATGCTTGAAGGCAACAAGTATGTCTTCAGTCCAACCTCATTCAGCAGCTGACCCCTCAATTCCAGAGGCAGTTTAACATTGGGGAAAGGAAACAAGGTTTCTCCTTTCCCAAGCCTCTTAACAGCTGACATTGTCTTGCCACCCCGCCCGCCCACAGATAACCTTCTGGTAGGCACCAGACTCCTTCATTTTTGAACTGTATGTATTGACTTGTTTTCTGAGAATGAATGGGCGATCCAAGTTGTTTCAGAGGGTCTTTGGATTTTATTTATCCAACTCCATCCTCTTTAGACTTCCCCTTCTGTGATGGACTGGTCATCCAATCTGTAGGAGACAGAAATTTTACAGAAGGAGATCAGGTCGCTACTCAACAAGCAGGCGGTGGAGATAATTTGCAAGCCGTCCGTGTTTTACTCCAGGCTGTTACTAGTATACAAGGCCAATGTGAATCTGAACTGTCCGTGTTTTACTAAAGGCTGTTACTAGTATACAAGGCCAATGTGAATCTGAACTGTCCGTGTTTTACTCCAGGCTGTTACTAGTATACAAGGCCAATGTGAATCTGAACTGTCCATGTTTTACTCCAGGCTGTTACTAGTATACAAGGCCAATGTGAATCTGAACTGTCTGTGTTTTTCTCCAGGCTGTTACTAGTATACAAGGCCAATGTGAATCTGAACTGTCCTTGTTTTACTCTAGGCTGTTACTAGTATACAAGGCCAATGTGAATCTGAACTGTCCTTGTTTTACTCCAGGCTATTACTGGTATACAAGGCCAATGGGATCCGTGTTTTACTCCAGGCTGTTACTAGTATACAAAGCCAATGTGAATCTCAGACCAGTCATAGACCTCAGCTGGCTCAACAAGTACATAGCTGTGCTGAGGTTAAAAATGGAGATTGCAGGATTAGTCAGATTTTCAGTAAAAAGGGATGAATTTGCAGTCAGTTAGACTTAAACGTTGCATACTTTCACGTCTGTGTACACACATCATCGCGCAAGTTACTTAAGTTTGGTTTCCAAAGAACCATTTACCAATTTCATGCTTTCCTGTTTGACGTCTATATCAGCCCATGTGCTTTCACCAAGATCATTAACTGTGTCATCTCTCTCTTTCAGTTGACCTCATCAGCGACAGTGGCATATCTTTTCGATATCTAAAAAAACAAATTTTAAATTTATCTTTGGTCAAGGGCAGAAATGATCTTTCCCATTTGAGTCAGAGTTTCTGATCAATTATGACAAGTCAGACTTCACTCCACCTCAGCATTTTGTCCACCTGGGCATGGAATTTTTTTACAAACCTCAATCTTGTTTGCCTCCCTCAATTGTGCATGGCACAGATTATTGAGCTTGCAGAGTTGATTTCTGACAGGGAGTGGACTACTTAATGTGATGGCAAATTTTTTCCTCCTTGGCTGCCTTTTCATGTGCCCTTTGCAAATGGCCCTGCTAGCCCAATGGCACTTCTTTTCTTCTTTTCCAGTTGACTAGATCAACAAATCATGATCTTGAATGAAGTAGTGTCTTCCATGCCCCAGTTGCGCAAGAAACAATGTCTCACAGCAGGAGTTCCTCTAGATAAAACCCAACCAGAACTTACAATGTGCACGGACATCAGCTCATACTGTTGGGGGAGCCCATCTGTTGACCAGCTTCAACACAGTCAGTGGTGAGTGAGGTCCAGAAGAGTTACCATTCCACATCAATATTCTTGACATGAAGGCCATAGTAAATGCATTACATCTTTGGAAGAATCAGTTATATGGAAAGGTTGTTCTCATTATTACAGACAATTTGATGGTGGTGGCCTATGTCCTCAAACATGAGGGTACAAAATCACCAGATCTATGTGTATTGGTTTGGGATTTTCTCTCCTGTTGCACACAGATGAATATAATAGACCAGATCAGACATATTCCAGGCAGGATCAGTGTCCTGGCTGATTTGTTGTTAAGAATGGGCCAGACCATTACACAGAGTGGCCCATCCACCCAGCAATCTTTCAGTGGATTTGTGCATTTTGGGGCTGCCCGATGATAGATTTACTTGCAAAACGAGGTGGAATCACAAACTGCCCACCTTCATCTCACCAGCACTCTCAGTCAATTGGGAGGGGTTTGGAGGCCACACTTACCCCCTCCCCCCCTCTTCTAACAGTCGTGGTATCAAAAAGAGTGAGGGGCCACAAATGCAAATTTAATCTCATAGCCCCTCTCAGGTGGGACAAGTGCTGGGTGAACAATCTGCTCAATCTAGCAATAGATGTTCCCAGAAAAATTCCCCCGAGACCCAACTTGATCAAACAGCCACATATGCAGGTGTTTCATCCATGCCCAGACAGGAAACTCCTTCCTGCTTGACTCTTGTCAGGAGAGCCTTGTGAAGGAAAGAATTTAAGCCTTCTGTCATGGAGAGAATATCAGGAGCTAGAAGGCCATCCACTTTGAAGGTGTATGAGGGGAAGTGGCAGGCTTTCAGGGACTGGTGCGACAGCAACGGCATTGTCCCTTTGAGTGCCCTAATTCCACAGTTGGTTAACTTTTTGCTCTGGCTCTTCGAGGAGAAAAAGTTAGCCCCCACTGCAATCAAAAGCTACCACTCCATGATCTCTGACACATTCAGGCATCACAGTAGAGCAGATACAGATCCTGATAAGGATTTATCAGACCTATTCACCAATTTTTAATTTAATAGGCCGAAATCACTCACCCTGTTTCCCAAGTGGAATTATCGTGAGTACTGATATGGCTCAATTCAAATCAGTTTGAGACCTTTGCCACCACTGTTTTGAAGCTGCTAACATACAAAACATGTTTCTTGATAGTTGTAGTCTCAGCATGCAGATTCAGCAAGTTACATGCCCTTTCAGGGGACCTGAACTATCTTCAGTTCAAATCAGATGGTTCTGTGGTCCAGGTGATGCAACCAGGCTTCATAGTGAACAACAGGCTGCCATCAATGGGAAATCAAATAGTGATCATCCATCCCCACTCCTCCATTGATGAGTCTAGAGGAAGGGTGGGCAGGACCCGATCTGCGCACTCAAACACTACGTAAAGTGCATGGAAAAGTGCCGGGGGGACCGGCAATGCCTCTTTTTTCCGGTCAAGCCATGGAAAGAGGATATAACCACCTAAGCCCTGGCATCATGGCAAATGTGGGTAATACACTTGGCAAATTCTGAGATCTCAAGAGATCAAGTACACTACATGAAAATTTCAGCTCATGAAATCAAAGTTATCTCGCAAGCCTTGAGTTTAAATGAGATGTGGCAATCTGAGACAGGATAGATGCAGTTGATCGGTATGCACAGTCAACCTTCTCAAGCTTCTATCTGCATGGTCTCGCTTCACAGAGACAAGAATTGAATCTGTTAGGTCCAGTGACTTCAGTCCACACCATCACAGACCAGTTTAAAGTCAGCACAGCCTTACCATGGGCATAGAACAGTGCTTTTGATGGTTTCGCCTGGTGATTTTACTTGGAAGAAAGAGTTGATTGCTTCCTTTTCTCTTGCCTGCATACTGTCATCACGGCTTAGGTTACTGTCAGTTGTGCTGTTCTGATATTAGGAGTGCAGTTTACCCTCATACAGGGAAGAATCTTTCTTCCTTTGAGTGTCACCATGGTTGAGGTAGGATGCACAGTATTGCCTCCTATTACCTATTCTTCTAACATTAATGTGATCAGGGAATATATTCAAATGAGAAAACACATTTTTTAGTAAATTATGTTTCTCAGAGAATACTTATCTGATCACATTACTGTTAAAACCTCCAACACCTTCCCACAAATGTGAACATCCTGCTTGATGTATTGTTCAAGCTAATAGAGTAAACACAACAGTAGCCACCTGTGGTGGTCAGGGGAGGTAATGGGTAAGGGTTTCTTCCCTTTGTTTATGTTATATAGATGGGGAAAGATTAAATTTGTGTCTTTTCATGAAAGCAGGATTCAAGTGGTAGTGTAACTTCTTTTCTAACATTAAATCTGATCTGGTAGGTATTTTCAGGGAAACATAATTTACTTCCAAATTTGCTGTTTATGAAATCAGTTTTATTCATATAATTTAACAACTCAATCACTTTTTCATACATGTATTTTGACAATCTTGATTGACCGAAAACCATGCTATAACATTTAATGAACTTTTCTTGTGCACATTTTCTGCCATTTTCTTGTTTGTCCAGAAAAGCCAAAGTTGTCAAAATTCATGCACAATAGCCCACTGTTTATTTTAACTGTGACCATTTTGTAAAGTTAGACAAATTACTCCTATGTAAATTCCACAAGCATTAGGATAGTATTGGTAAAAACACTGTATAGCTTTAATGTCACTTAATCATTATCAGAAACCTTAAATTTTTGTTGCCCATATCTCTTTTGAAGTTACCTCTCTACATGCAGATCATTTTGAGACGCATTACTTATTGTTGAGCCTGCCTTGGTGAAAGATCGGCATATCAATCACTTTGGCATCTGTATGTCTGTCTGTCCATCGGTCTGTCTACACCAGAAGTAGTCAAAGTCTTTACTTACTATATGTTATATTTATGCCCCCAGTGTGATAGCAGATGGGGGCATATAGATTTGCTGCTGTCTGTCTTGACAACCATTAATCTGCGCTTCCATCATTTTCAGCATGATAGCACAAAAACTACCGGAGCACCATTACATTATACACACTTTATCATGGTCATAAATAGATGACCTGATTTGATTTTCAGATTATTTTTTTTTTTACACATTTTTGAACGTTTTGGACTTGTACTTTTTTGACGGACTGAAGTCTTAATTAATTAATCTTTAGCACAATTAAGCAAAAAGCACTTGATTTAGATAAATGAAATTTGGTAGGCATATTTGTGTTCACATGTAGATGTCCTAATTACTGTAGATTGTCAAATCATTACATACATTTTTAAATGTTTTACATATTTTTCAACTTTTTGGACTTGGCATATCTTGACAAAAACCTGTCAGGACAATTAAGCAAAACCACTTGAGGTAGACAAGTGAAATTTGATAGGTATATTTGTATTCTCATGTATATGGCATCATTAGATTTTCAGACCATTACAGCAGTTTTTGATTTTTTTAAAACGTGTTAATTTTTTGGATTTTTTTAAAACAAAAATTGTGAGAGGACATTTTAGAAAAAATTATGTGAGGTAGACAAATGAAATTTGGTATGCATATTTGCATACATGAATTGATAACCTGATTAAATTTTCATGCCATTATAGCAATTTTCAAATTTTTCTTTATATGTTTTGGGGCTTGGGCTTTTTTGGGGTCTGAGTGTCTGCATTAAAGGCATACATATTATATAAACACAAATCTAGTTTAAAGTTGTGAGAAAATATGAATGGGTATAATACTTCATGAAAATAGCTGATATTGAAAATATGAATGGGTATAATACTTCATGAAAATAGTTTATATTGAAAATATGAATGGGTATAATACTTCATGAAAATAGCTGATATTGAATATATGAATGGGTATAATACTTCATGAAAATAGCTGATATTGAAAATATGAATGGGTATAATACTTCATGAAAATAGCTGATATTGAATATATGAACGGGTATAATACTTCATGAAAATAGCTGATATTGAATATATGAATGGGTATAATACTTCATGAAAATAACTGATATTGAAAATATGAATGGGTATAATACTTCATGCAAATAGCTGATATTGAAGGTTGCTTCATAAAACTCTTCTCATTCCCTTTGCAGACAAGCGGAACCATACCAGCTGTTGTGTTCAGAACAATCTCATGGTGGAGTGTCTGCCACTTTGTGAATATGGTGGAGGTGACATACCTGAGTCCTTCGTTATCTGTGCAAAGCAACAAGAGTACAACATAATCAGCCAGTGTTACATCGAAGGTCTTGGTGAGTTATGTGCGAGAAAAAAGTTTTAAACCTTCAGTAGATCAGGTGTGGATAGAAAATGCAGTATAACTGACAAACTTGTAGGTCTATGGCCATTTTTGTTGTCAAGCCCATGTTAGTGGGAGGCAAGGCATAACACTTTTCCATCCTAGTTGTCAACTGTTTTTTTATGGTTTTGGTTAAAGATTTTCATTTGCATTTATTTCTAAAAAACCTTGATAGATTCTCATCATACTTGGCACGAACCATTATGAAGCTATGAAAATTCATTATACGATATGCTCACTCACCCCTATGACCTTGAGATCAAGATCACTGTCTTAGAAAGTTTGCTTTAAGGTTTTGGTTCAAGTTTTTCATTTGTTTATATTTATGTTCTGCTTATATCTATGTTTTTCATGTGCTTATATTTCCTAAACCCCTTGGTGGCTTTTCTTCATACTCTGAAAGAATCATTATGAAGCTTAGATGATTCATTTTTTGAGTTTTCAGTTGTTTCAATTTTTTATATCATTGGTAAGAGACCTTTTACAGAGTTTGACTCAACTTTGCATGTTTTTGAAACATTGTATAACCTCCGACTGAGAATGAGTCTCAACTGAGATTGAAATACTGAGTTTGAGCATGCATGGGTTTGAGTTTTGTCAGAGTCTTATAACCTTGGAACATGGCCTGTTAGGTCAACTGTTACAAACTTTTTGACAAGTAATCAAGTTGGAACATGGCCTGATAGGTCAACAGTTACAAACTTTTTGACAAGTAATCAAGTTGGAACATGGCCTGTTAGGTCAACTGTTACAAACTTTTTGACAAGTAATCAAGTTGGAAAATGGCCTGATAGGTCAACAGTTACAAACTTTTTGACAAGTAATCAAGTTGGAACATGGCCTGATAGGTCAACAGTTACAAACTTTTTGACAAGTAATCAAGTTGGAACATGGCCTGATAGGTCAACTGTTACAAACTTTTTGACAAGCAATCAAGTTGGAACATGGCCTGATAGGTCAACTGTTACAAACTTTTTGACAAGTAATCAAGTTGGAACATGGCCTGTTAGGTCAACAGTTACAAACTTTTTGACAAGTAATCAAGTTGATGTGACAGACTAATTCAGATATACTATAGTCAACCTTGATCATAATATACTTGCATATTGAGTACCTACAAATTGCACTGATCAAAAATAATTCAACAATTTTGTCATATATTATATATATATATATATATATATATATATAAGGAGAGAGAGAGAGAATTACAAATATACACCAACCAGAGCAGAAACAGCTATTCCTAGATTACACAGGAGAATGCTTGATAACATTAACAGAATTTTTAAATATGAATAAATAATATTATCATACAGGTTAGAGAATTTTAATTTGTACTCTACGGAGATTCGAACCCGGATCTGTGGGTTACGGCACCCATCATCTTGCCTGTACGTACCAACCCCTATACCATCTCGACCATGCACACATCACCAAAAAATGCTACAAATTCGGTGGTATAGGCATTCGTGCGTAGCAGACATACCCGCATGTCAACCCAGTAATTAATTCTCATCTAAGTACACAGTCCATCTGGATTCCTACTACAGAAACCACTGTATCAACATCACATAACTCAAGTCAGCTGGTACACACAAATGTTTGTCAGGTAAATAATCCTGAAATTGTTGAATTAAACAAGTCCAATATTCTCAAAGCCATGGAGAATTAGGTCTGATATTTCACACATGTTGACACTGTTTGCTAATTACATTGAGCAAGGGCAGCTGGTCACATGTTCGGTTCACATGTGGAATGATGACATTATTGAAACCGACAGGGATCAGAGTTGATTTTTACTACTCTTAAGCCACTGTGTTAATGCCATGGTTGTCAGAAAGTAATCAGTTATAAAGCATTTTATATTGTTTCAGTGCACATGTATCTGTATGGTATCAGGTAGCCATAATTTCCACTCACTGCCTTAAATCAATATGTTGAGATAAGTAAGGATAGAGAGAAAGGAGAAAAAGCATAAGGTATTCAAACATGGTTATTGCTGAAAATGAAAGAAAGAATAGGAAATGATATAATAAATAAAAATTAGATTTAAAACTGATTTAACTCGATTCTTCATTCAGGTGAAACTTGTTGAAAAATTTAATCCTTGTGAAAGCACATCTCCTTCTTGTCTAGAGGCCATACAATATTCAGGACTGAGACACATTGTGTTTACTGTCACCATTGTGTGCAGAAAAGGGGGAAGTCACTTTTACACTAACACAAGTAAACCCTTTTTGCACATTTATCTCCAATGGCATTATATCTACATATTAAACAAAGAGAAAAACGCCAGAACTGTAACCAGTATTCTTTATTTGGTAAAGAAAACAGTGAAACATGATCATATAAGTGTTCTCTATTTGCAACCTAGCGATAGAGATATGAATTATCTGGATAATATATTTGGGGGAAATCATAATTTTTATTTGCACACAACTTATCCAGACTCTGACAAAAGTAATTATGTCAAAAAAATTGGATAAATGATGATATTACGAATATTGGTCTGGTTAACCTCAATTTACTAAATTTTATAGAGTTTGTTAGATAACATTATCATACATGTAAACCTCTCGGATGGACGGGTTTTCCTCCCAAGATGAGGGTGTCTCCCATCCCTCCTGTCACTCAGTGAAATCTCCTTTGTTCATAAAATTATTATTGAAAACTTTTATTCCATTTTTTTTCACACCTTGCTTACAATGTAGTATATTTACCCTAATACTGTCTCTGATCACGTGACTGTGATCTGGCTTAAGCAGGGCAAGATGATTTAGTTACTAATTTCAAGAAGCATAAAACAATTAACATTGTTTTGATTCTGTCGGCAGGGTTGGTTGGCTTCAGTGTTTGAAGTTTGTCAACATGGATTATACTATGTGTGATCAGAAGTAATTCCGAAAAGATTAAAATGATCAATTGATTATGGTTGGATTACTAAAGAGTTCATTCAGCATAAAACAGGGTTGATGTGGCTTCGGTGTTTCAAGATATCTAAGCGTGCGCTATTCAATGCTAAAGCACCAAAATCTAAGCAATCAAAATATCACATGAACTTCAATGATGGATGGAAACAGGAATTTCAGTGGATGGAATCGAGTTCAAAGGACATGAATATGCATTCTGCCCTTCCTGTAAAGCTGATTTTAAAATCTGCTACACTGGCAAGAATGACATTACGCGTCATATAGCATATTAAAAGCATATTAAACATGACAACAAAGATACCATCACTGAAATCCATGTTTGCTGAATCGGCATCAAATGTGGATAAAGATATACATGCCAAAACACTGTTTGCCAACTTTATAGCCAAATATAATCTCCCGTTTATGGTAGCAGATCATTCATCAGATCTAGTCAAAATAATGTTCCCTGACTCGGAAATCAAACAAAAGTTCTCATACAAATGGACAAAAATAGATGAAAACTACTCACATAGTGACCCAAACTTTGGGTCCACCTTGGGATAAAAAAGTTGACGATGTGCCACAATGAAAAACTTGCCTTTCTCATAGAAAATCCTCCCTCATTTGAAGTCAAAACTCCCAACCAAATTTTGCAAATCTACCGATTTGTCCTAAGCTGGCTTCTCTGTTCTGTCAAATGGTTTGTAGCATTAATTTTTTCATGATAATGAGTATCCTGTTTTTACAAATTAATAATCATAATATTGGTGCACTATTTTTCAGTTTCAAAACCTCGACCACCAACCCAGTTGACGGTTAAGAACTACAGTACTGACACAGTGCTGTTGGTATGGCAGCCCCCATCAGGGGGACCAATGGTGGATAACTATACTGTACAGTATACATTAGATATCTATGGCCAAGAATGGACATGGGTAAGTTCATTGTCACTTTATATATTCACTTTCTTTCTTTCATTAGCAGATAACATAAATAAAATAGGTAAAACTTTTCTGGCAATGATGACAGTGTCATTGTCATTGTCAACAGTTATACGTTTTTATGCTTTAGTTTTTGAAAGTCATGTAATTTACATCAAAATCAGAATCAAAACACTGTTTACAAACAAGACATTGTGCTCGGCAAAACCTCTCATCTGTTGTCATGGGTGCAGCAGCAGATATCGAGTCAGCATTGATGATTGTGATTGTGTCAAGATTCTGAGGATTTTATGTTTTTTTAAGTCATATATGTGAATGAAACATCATAGCACAGTTCATATTGTTCCCCAGAACTTGTGTATTAAAATGTATTGCCAGCAGTGTATATTTTAATTTATAATCAGAAAATTATATAAGTAATTGGCTGAGAAATGTGCAACATTTACTTGCTTCTTCCCTTGTATGGTTAGCCCTGTATATGCATCATTTTGTTTGCTATTGAATTCAACCATACTTTTACATATCCAGCATGAAAATTGAATTATTTTAGAATTAGATACCTATATGTCAAAAATGATTACATGGTATAATACAGGGTTAGAATTAAAAATCAAGTGTCAGATAAAAAAAATAGAAAACTGTCTACTTTTCAGTACAGTAGCAACATGGTTTACCTAGTGTCAACATTTTTTCATGGCACGTATTTGGTCTCTGCTGCTTTAAAAACTTCATGATATCCATTATATAATAATTCTTGTGGAGCATGTTGTCTGCTGTTACCTTTGTGCGGCAATGACACTGAATTGCATGCACGTTCAACTGATCTGCATCTTATGGCTACTTTTCATAAAGTACTATTTTCATTGGTACTTTCTCATCTTCATCATCATTGTAAAGGCACTTGCTAGAAAATTCCAGGAATTAATGAAAACATGGATTGACTTTTATTTTGATATAAACATAGGCAATTTTTAGCTTGAAAATTGTCAGGCGAAAGATGTTGGACATACTGATTTTGATCAGTAAAATTCAAACCCAGTGTGTCACTGTGAATTCTTTTCTTTTTTTCTTTTCAAAGTTCTTGAGAGCACACATTTTTCACCAGATTTTTCACTAGGTATCAAAACCATAAAAACAGGTAGCAAATTTAGTACTTTCTACAGTGTAGTTTTGAACCTGGTGATAACACAAATGAAACAAATACCGTATACTGTATCCTCTTGCAGATTGTTTTCATCAAGTGGATATGTTTTGATCCCAACCCCTGACAAAGTATTGACATCGTCAGGTGGATATGTTTTGATCCCAACCCCTGACAAAGTATTGACATCATCAGGTGGATATGTTTTGATCCCAACCCCTGACAAAGTATTGACATTGTCAAGTGGATATGTTTTGATCCCAACCCCTGACAAAGTATTGACATTGTCAAGTGGATATGTTTTTATCCCAACCCCTGACAAAGTATTGACATCATCAAGTGTATATGTTTTTATCCCAACCCCTTACAAAGTATTGACATCGTCAAGTGGATATGTTTTTATCCCAACCCCTGACAAAGTATTGACATCATCAGGTGGATATGTTTTTATCCCAACCCCTGACAAAGTATTGACATCATCAAGTGGATATGTTTTGATCCCAACCCCTGACAAAGTATTGACATCGTCAAGATTATGGCATCATAATGTGCATGACATCAAAAATAATATTATGCTAAAATACAACTAAATTGATCTTACAACATTATTTGTGACTAATAGAAACTGTACCTGTCTTTAACACAATTGTGTGATTTTGCAAGCTTTATTTTTATTGTTGAGCCCACTTTAGTGGCAAGAGAGGTATAGCAGTCACTTTTCCAATTGCAGCTGCATCAGAGATGCTGCCGCGGGATCGCGGGTTTCTCGCAAAAGTGATAGAGAGTCACGCAACTTTTAAAAGCCAATGGGGGAAAGATCGCGCAAGTTATCTGTGCTTCCCGCGATTTCTTGAACCCAATGCGCAACTTTTTTATTTTTTGTTTTTTAATTAGGTTGATCAGATCGTCTTTTTTGACTTTTCTCCATGATCTCAATTAATCCTATATCTATGGAGAATATTGTTTGAATACAAGCACCTTTATGATGGAGATCTGTTGGAGTATTGCAGAAACTATGGAGGTATTCCGATTGAATTGTTTCCTGGTGCTGTGTAGTAAATTGATCCATCGATCGAAATGTCTAAAGCGCGACAGTAGTGTGTTATGTTGAAACAAAATATAACAGATTTTTCTTTAGGAAACTCAGCGAGATGGAAAGATCATCTGTTAAGGAAGAAACTAGGGAGGATGAAATATCTGACGGTTTGTTGCCAACTGAACATAGCGCAGAAAGCTGTGATACAGAAATAACCGGCATGATGTCGTTTACTACGGTTTAGGCCATGCAGAAATTCTGATACATCGACAGAAATATCCAAGGAACAACATGCCTAAATTGTGGAAAATTGTGTTTTGGATACCTGAAAACCAGTTCCCAAAATTATTCAGACTGGTCATAATTGCAGCAGTTCTTGCCTTTACGAAAAACTGATTGTGAAAGGTGATTCAGTTCTTAAAGCAAAATTCACACTACTCGGCGAAATAGGGTAACCACAGACCTTTAAAACTCTATCACTGTAGTAAGAAAATGTCAGAATATCTGAGAACAAAACAAAATAAAATCCTATAAAGATATATAATTCGAATTAAGTATTTTTTTCCCCCATTTTTTTTCTCTAAGATATTCTGACATTTTCCTACTACACTGATAGAGTTTCAAAGGCCATTGGGCTAACATCTGAAACAATAAATAAACTAATGACTATACAGATGTGTGTGGTCCAGTAAATTATTTTCAGTTTGCAAAGGCATATTTGAAGGGGAGTGATAAGAAACAGAGAAGAATATTTACTAGCTGAGCAACAATTAGGTATGCAGCTACCTTATATTTATTGTCAAAGAAATGATACAAAATCGTTAAATGCTTGTTTTAAATTAGGTGTTTCTACACCTTATAATAATGTTGTCACCCATCTTCTACCATTGAGCTTAGTTTACCCTTGTCCCCCTCCCCCGATGATCCCCCCCTCTGAGGGTAGGTGTGGGGGACCTTCTCCTCTTAAGAAAATTTCTGGCAGCATCTCTGCTGCATTATCAACAGTTTATTGAGATTTTTGGGCAAGTTTTTCATTTGGATATATTTCCTAAAGCCCTTGTTAGATTCTCATCATACTTGGTGTGACTCATTATGAAGCAAAGACAATTCATTCTATGACATGTTTACTCACCCCAGTTGCCTTTGGGTCAAGGTTAGTGTCAGAGAAAAATTGTGTTAAGGTTTTGGTTAATGTTTTTTCATTTGCATATATTTCTTAAATCCCATAATAAATTTTTTTCATACTTGGGATGAACCATTATGAAGCTAAGACAATTCATTCAGTGACATGCATGCTTTCTCCTTTGACCTTGGGTCAAAGTCACAGACAGAAAATTTGCGTTAAGGTTTTGGTTCATTTTTATATTTGCTTATATTTCCTAAACCCTTGATGGATTTTCTTCATACTTGGGATGAACCATTATGAAGCTAAGATAATTTATTTGGTGGCATACATACCTGCCCCTTTGACCTTTGGGTCAAAATCAGTCATAGAAAACTTGCATTAAAGTTTTGGTTAAAGGTTTTTTCATTTTCTTATATTTCCTAAGCCCCTTAATTGAGTTTCTTAATACTGGGGATGAATCTTTATGAAGCTGAGACAATTCATTTGATGACGTGCATTCTCATCGTTTTGACATTTGGGTCAGGGCTACAGTCAAAGACAATTTGTGTTAAGGTTTTGGTTAAAGTTTTTTCATTTGCTTGTGTTTCCTAAATCTCTTAGTGGATTTTGTAGATATATTTGATGAATCATTTTAAAGCTAAAACAATTTGTTCCGCAGAATTCTTGCTGGGTCACGTTTTTTCAACAATGCTTTAGTTGTCAGTTGAACATGCAGGCCCTGGTCTTGTTATTAATTTAATTTGCCTTATTTAACACAACATTGCAATCTAGCACTCCAAAATTTGATGAGTCTCATTTTCATTTTGCTTTATTTTATTTCCCCTGGTTATGGTTTGGCTTTTGATTGCATAGGGATGAAAGGCAGGTGACCCAGGCTAACTACATCTATAATTTTTAAACTGAAAATTTAGTTTGATTTGCAAACATTTTATGCTCATTAAAATTACATGATTCACTGTATTTATTAAGTTTCTAATTAGAACATTCAGTAACAAGAACAGAATTATCAGATCAAGATGGAATCTATTATAATCATTTATGTTTTTTGTCAGGTATCTACACGAAAGACTTTCTACCCTGTCACTAACCTAGAACCTGGCATGAGATACTTCTTCAAGGTGAATTCTGTAAATGCCAATGGAACCAGTCTACCAACTCCAACAGTTTCTGTGCAGACCATGAAAGGTAAATTGTTTATTGTCTGTATTATTCAAAATTGTAAGGCAGCAAAGCCCAGTGGTACAGACTCCAACAGTCCAAGGTCTGACAAGTCATCTAAATGGTCATTGCTGTTATGCCCGTGGGCATTTCACTTATGGTTTTTTTCCTTAGTCTTTCGATCCGCTCAGTTTTTGGACACCCTTAATTTTTTATCTCAGTAATTTGTTAATGCAGCTAAGTAATCAGACAGTCATGGTCTGTACATTTTTTATTGACCCTAATCTTTTGACACACTTAATATAATAAGTTACAGTTTGAAAGAAACAGAAAGGCACTGCAATTTAATACAGTACCTGATATTTGAAAATGAAAACCACTACCACATATGCTGTCTATAAACGACTCAGTAGTTGCAGTTTTAAGTTCATCAATTACAGTTTAGCATGTATATCTTGTGAAAAAATATCTAAAAATTAAGATTTCCCAAGTTTTATATTGTAATTATATAGTTATTATTTGCAAGTTAACATTGATGAATGGACATGATTAAAGATTCCAATTCTCATCAGTTGCAGCAAGAAGTTCTGTTCTGAAATTGTTTCTTCATCATATATATTAGCTGATCATAATACATTAGGAGAATGTCTGCTACCTCGCAAATCCAGCCCTGCGAAGCTAAAAAAAGATGTTAACCATGTCTTTTGGATTGTTTTAGTAATAAAAATGCTAAAAGTTTTTTGCTTGCTGTGACAGAGGTCAGATGAAAGTTTTCTTCCTTTGGATAGAGGGATTAGCACCAATTCCCATCGGTCATCAGTAACTACTTGTGCCCATGCCTGGTGAGCATGGTTTCACAAGAGGCCTCACAAATACTTTTCATTATTTTCATCAGTCTGAGTGGTCCATTGGAGTTTTCTCATCACATGGAAGCAATACTTCATCTGTTTTCATACTGAATCTTGCTCTATCAACATTGTAGATGGGTATTTTGCATTTTAGTTGTGTACTTCTTTGTATGAAAAACAAATCAGTGCCATCATAACTGCCTGCCCTAATGGTCAGTAGTACTTACAATTCATTTTAGTACTTGACCTTTAAGCTATATCTAGTAAATTATAATTTATTCCTAGTAACAGGGTAATTTCTCTAATTTTCTACAGCATTTATCTTAATTTATAACATCCATATCAATGTAAGCTTAGCCCGATGTTTGACTGATTTCACCTGTATATGCCATTATTTTGCTTTCTCTAATTACAGGTAACAATGGGCAGGATTAAGTGTGGGGTCTGTAAGAAATTTAAGCTGGCTAAAGTTCCTGTATAAACTGTACAGGGTGTCATTTTGACCATACTTGTGATATTTGTTTGCACTGGTCAGAAGAGAAATGGATGACATTTATGGCCAAACAGTTAACCTAGGTTAGCAAGAGAGTCATTGAAACACTCCCAAAAGGATGCAGATGCCATCAGTATTGCAGCTGATTCTGCTGAAGTTGCCAAATTTCTAATGTCTCAGTCACTTGACAATAGATCGGCAATTTCTAAGAGGGTTCAGCAATTTTGGCCTTCTGGGACCTCCCACACAACCTTCTTAAAAATGTCACCCACAGTGCCACCACCAGATCATACCAGCACTGAACAGATTACCAGGTCAGTACCAACATGGGATGGCAGCCCACATGGACTAGTCCTAGAGAACCCATCACCACATATGGACCAATCCTGGACAAGCCATAACCACATGTAGACCCCAGTAGTGGCTATGTGATCAGTCCTTTGATACCTCATACCAGACCTCAGCACCAGATGTTGGCTGGCCCCAGACCTCATCCATTCTAGCTCCGGCACAGTCTCAACCTATGCCCTTCTCTACCACTGAGTCTGTGCATGGTGACCTGTTTTCCCGGCATATCTAGTCCTGGACGCAAGATGAACAGTGAATGTCCAGCACCTGGTTACACTAATTCCAGCCTGTTAAGGTCAGGATTACTATCTTTATGATTTTTGACACTTTCAGGCATCATGGCAAAAGAGATAGTCATGATAAAGATCTATCAGACCTGCTAGCCATTTTTGACTTGAATAGTCCAAAATCACTCACCCTGTTTCTTCTTTGGAATCTTTTGTGGACTTTGACATGGCTCAACTCAGATCAGTCTTTAGCCAGAACCTCACTGAAGCTGCTATCATACAAGACATGCTTTCTGATAGCTTTAGCTTCAGCATGCAGGGTGATTGAGTTGCAGATCCTTTGAACGGATTGAACTATCTCCAGTTCAGATTGGATGGTTTCATGGTCCTAATGATGCAACCAGGCTTTGTAGCTAAGAATAGTTTGCCATCAGTGGACAAAGAGTGGTCATATGCTGGCTGTCTTTGATTGATACATCAAGAGAGGCAGAGATGCAAGACTTTAAGTGCTCTCAAGCATTACTTGAAGAACTCGGAGAACAGTTGTGGGGCACGACGTATCTTTCTTAAAGTGAAGGCCAGGAAAGAGGGTATAACCCCTCAAGCTCAAGCATCATGGCTTAAGTGTGTAATACACTTATGTACTCTGAAGTCTCAAAAGATCAGATATGCCTCATGAAGTTTTCAGCTCATACAATTAGAGTGATCTCTGCAAGTCTTGTGTTCAAATGTAAGGTTTCAATCTGAGACATAATAGAAGCTGTTAACTGGCTGTCATAGTCAACCTTCTCTAGCTTTTTATCTCCTTGATCTAGCTTGGCAGGGAAAAGAATTTTTCTAGTGGGTCCAGTGGCTGCAGACCAGATGACCACCAGGCCCAGCTGACATCAGCATAACCTTCTCATGGGCATCAATTTAGCACTGTCACTGGATTCACCCAGAATGTTATCAATAAGAAGAATTCATTATTTTCTTATCTGTATATGGTCATCAGGGTTTACGTGACCATTGTTTGTCCCACCCTCTTGCTAGGAGAGCAGTTAGCCTTCATATAGGGAATCAAGTCGAAGGATGATTGTGGTAGAGGTAGGATGTTCAGCATATCCTCCTCCTATTACCAATTCACCTAATGTTAATGTGATAGGGAAATTGTTGTATTCATTGGAATAAATTGTGCTTCTCTGAGAATACTTACCTGATCACATTACTATTAAACCCTCCCTAACCTCCCTGCAAATATGAGCATTCTCATTGATGCATCAATAAGCTTAAGCTGTTTTATTATCAGCAACACCTAGCGGTGATAAGGGGAGGTAATGGATAAGAGTTTCTTCCCTTTGACTATATGGTATATAGATGAAAAGATGACTTTTTTTGGTGTTTTTGGGAGGGTTGGATTTGGAAGGTGGTGGAGTTTTTTTCTCCTAATGTTAATGTGATTGGGTATTCTAGGTTAAACATAATTTACTAAAATATTTGCTTTCACTTTCATGGAAGCGAGGACATAGGCCAGAACAAAGACCTCTCCAACCTTCTAGCTTATACACGAGTATATATGGTACTACTGATCACAAATAGTATAATCCAATGATTACTTTTGGGTTATTTTCAGTCAAATTAGCAATTAAAGCATCGTCCTTGCAATGCTTCAGACAGTTCACAGTCACATGATCACAGGAAGTCTTTATCATAAATATACAACATTGGAAGCAAAGTGTGAAAAAAAAAAGAAAAGAAAATGGAAAAATTTCTAATAATAATTTTGAGTATGTGGGAGATTTCAGTGAGTAACTGAAGAGATGGGTGACACCCCTTATCTTGGGAGGATAACCTTCCCGGCCGGTAGGTTCACATGTATGATTCTAAGTTTCTAGTGTAGCACACCTTCCACAATGATTCAATAATGTTGTTATGTCACTTTTTCTTCTCAGTGATACCTCCAGATTTGATACCAGGCTTATCAATCAACTGGACAGCTGTTTGGCAGAATAGGACACGTATGTATACTTTATTATTCTATTTTTGTGTGGAACAAGCTTAGAATACAATCTCACTTGAGGATCATCAGTACTTTACATTATCTACAACCATTTCTAGCATTATATGTTGTATAACAAATGAAAATTACTGTGAATTCTTTTATGTTTCAGCATAATTGTCTTTCTCATATAACAATTTAAATTATGATTGTTAGGCCTAAGAATTGTAAATCCAAGGTTGCACTTGTTGGGTGAATTGCAACATCAGCACCCATAAGGTTTATGTTTTGTATCAAAGTTTTCTGTTATAGATTTTTGTGCACCAGCACAACAGACATAGGGGCAGATAGTATTACCCTTGTCTGAACTTTTGTACATCAAACCTTGGTAAAGTTACAGGGGCAGATAGTGTTACCTTGTCTGAACTTCTGTACATCAAACCTTGGTAAAGTTACAGGGGCAGATAGTGTTACCCTAGTCTGTACTTCTGTATGTCAAACCTTGGTAAAGTTACAGGGGCAGATAGTGTTTTAGTGTTACCTTTGCCTGTACTTCTGTATGTCAAACCTTGGTAAAGTTACAGGGACAGATAGTGTTATAATGTTACTCTTGTCTGTATTTCTGCACATCAAACTTTGGTAAAGTTACAGGGGCAGATAGTGTTATCCTTGTCTGTACTTCTGTATGTCAAACCTTGGTAAAGTTATAGGGGCAGATAGTGTTACCCTTGTCTGTACTTCTGTATGTCAAACCTTGGTAAAGTTACAGGGGCAGATAGTGTTATAGTGTTACCCTTGTCTGTACTTCTGTACATCAAACCTTGGTAAAGTTACAGGGGCAGATAGTGTTATAGTGTTACCCTTGTCTGTACTTCTGTACATCAAACCTTGGTAAAGTTATAGGGACAGATAGTGTTACCCTTGTCTGTACTTCTGTACATGAACCGTTGGTAAAGTTCAGTGTTCAAGTCGTTTTATGCACTGTATTGGGGCATCCATGTTTCATGAACACATCCGGGTCTCTCATGAATGCAGAGCCCTCAAAACTAGGATACTACCTCATCATGAAAACTGGGGTATAAGAATCTTGACATACAAAGATACACTTGAATACACTTCATGGATTTGTTGGCATTTTCAAACTTCTTGAATACTATGTCTTTTCAGAATGCTGTCAGAATAGTAATATGAGTGAGACATGCTCTGCAAAGTGCACCAGTGGAGAGATCAACCCCCATGTTTGTATGGGTGACATAAGGCAAACCATTGCTTGTGCTGCTGGTTAGTTTTGTTTGTTTTTCTATATAAAATTGTCCCCGAAATTACATAGCCAATTTTAGATCTGTGTTTATATTGTTTTTAATATTTAGTAAAGTATGATTGGAAAGGAAGATTATTGTTAGAAGGAACTATTATTCCCCCACCATTGAAGTTGGGAGGGGATATAGTATTTTGTCTGTGTATTCATTCATTCATTATGCCATCTGTATCTTGGATCCTATTTTGATTACACTCAAGAAAATTTAAATTTTTATGTGGATGCATCTCGGGGGGGAGGGGGGGGGGTAAATCAGCCATATCAAAACCAGAATCATTGTGACGTAATTTTCATACTTTAGTGACTTTTGTATTTTAGCCATTTGTTCATTCATCCTCAATATTTTTGACCCTATTTCACCTACACTTAGGAAAATTGGTATATGGATGCATCTCAACAAGAGCAAGTCAATCAGACCATAACTAGATCACTGTGACCTAATTTTCATGCTTGAGTGACTTGTAATTTCAGCCATTAGTTCATTACACCCTCAATATCTTAGACCCTATTTCAAGTACACTCATGAAAATTTGTATATGGGTTCATCTAAACAGTCACTCAGCCATACCAAAAGTGTGTTACTGTGACCTAATTTTCTCATTTGATTGACTTTTGTATTTTCAGTTATTTGTTTATTATGCCTTCAGTATCTTGGATCCTAGTTCACCCACACTTGTGAAAATTGGTATTCAGTTATTGTTCATTAGACACTCGATATCATAATTCATCTACACTCATGAAAATTAATATCTAGATGGAGAATAGGAAGAGTAGCTCAATCATATAAAAACTGGGTATCTGTGACCTACTTTTCTTGCTGGAATGACTTTTGTTTTTTCAGCCACTTGTTTATTACACCCACAATATCTTGGAGCCTATTTCACCGACGCTTGTGACAGTTGTAATGTGGATGCATCTAAGGGGGAATAACTTGGCTATACCAAAACTAGGTCACTCAACTAATTTGTGTGCTTGAGTGACTCATGTATTTTCAGATTTTTGTTCATTGCACCCTCAATATTTTTGACCTGATTTCACCTACACATACAAAATAGTAAATAGATGCATCTCGGGGAGACAAATTCAGCTATACCAAAACTAGGTCATTCTGATCTAGTTTTTGAAGCACAGACAGTGATTCTTGTGAAGGTTCTTAAATTATTTTTTGTGAGATTTAGAAAATGACATGAGAAAATTAATAAAGTTGAGTAACTGTTGTTCATTGTATTTATTTTACTTAGTTTTGGTAAGATTTGCACTTTTGCGCTTCAGTTTATAACAAAAATGGTTGTTACGCTAATCTCCCTGATTTGGATCCAATCTCCCTGATTGTGAATACAAATCACCCTGATTTGGTCCCAGAAAAATTACTCATTAATTAACAAGTGTTAAGTAGTAAACATATTCAGCAGCACATAATTTTGATACACAGTGTAATAACAATCTTGTCCACCATGAATAAAATGTAATAACAGTCCACCATGAATAAAATGTAATAACAATTTTGTCCACCATGAATAAAATGTAATAACAATTGTGTCCACCATGAATAAAATGCAGTAGAACTTCAAAAATTTCTTGTGCTTTTCAGTCCAAAATCTTTGTCTGAGTTTAAAGTTGTATAAAGTTTTTGACTTCACATGCAAAAAAAGACTTTACATCAAGACTGAACAGATCATTTTATTTATGCCAATTTGTTTGGGTGGTGGATGCTTTAATTATCAAGGCTTCCTGTATGTGGTAAATCGGTATGTTTTATGGTTATTATATTGCATCTTGATATTTACATTAATTCATTTTAATATATTATTGAGTCCACTTTAGTGGGAGCTTGGCAAAGCAATCTCTTTGGCATCTGTGTGTATGTGTGTATCCATACATCTGCCCATACCTGAGATTAACTTTCAATGTTAATGGTTTTTATGCCTGTCTTTTCTAGCTAAATAGAAAGTAGGCTGGAAAAAAGGAAGACTCTTATATTATTTTATATATCTTATTTATATTTTATTGAATTTAGAACATTCAGCAGGTTTGCAACTTAAAATTAGCAAATTTTCTTGATGCCAATATGCATAGCCAATACAATTTTATATATATATATATATATATATATATATATATTGACATTTATGTGACTTTGTTACTTATAGTGTCTTCCTAAAATTTCTGTACAAAACCTGTAAGCTGGGGAAAATGTTATTATTGACATGAACCCTTCTGTTTTTTTTTTTACAGATGGCCGTGACCATCGACAGTGTTGTCGCAATAACAATGTTCCATTTTCCTGCCAGAGCTTTTGTGTAGGACAGATCCCCAGTCAAGATTACTTGTCTGGACTGTGTCTAGGGTGGTCTGGTATAATTCTTTCCTGCTTCAGTGATGGTCAGGGTAAAGTTTTTATTTACTATCAGTTGATCTTTCCAGTCATACAGGTATTTTTAGGTCATGCTTCATTTGTCTGTGGTCACCTGGAATCCTGTTTTTCAGTAATGGACAGGGTAAGGTTTTTGTTTACCATCAATTGTTCTGTAAGGTCATACTCATGTTTATTTCTCATGTTTCATTCAGTAGAAGTATCATCTCAGCCTGCATTGTTAGAGCATGAGCAAGGTAGAGACATTTAGCATAATTACAAATTTAATGCTCTTTTTTTTACTGACCTTTTCAAATGTCACACAAACACAACTTTTTTGAATTTTCATAACTTGTACAGTTATACAGAGATGAGAATTTTCTGCTGATTGGTGGATTTCTTTCTTTTTTTCTGTCTCTCAGGACCATTTTATGAGATCAGTGTTTATCAGGAGATAAAATTTCAGGGGAGTAGGGGGATAAGGTTGGTACTGCATCACTGGTACACCAGTCTATCAGCTTGATTGGTTATTATTTCTTTATCATGCATGTCTGGGATATAGTTGGCAGAACATAAAACGATTCTAAATTGTTTTCACAATGAAAACCAATCAGAATGAACCTAGCACATGTTGGGCTCACTAAAGTGCTGTACTTAAGTTTTCTTATTTAGCATATAATTATTCCCAGAATTGCAAGTAAAAAGAATGCAGGAGATGCTTCCAATGCCATATCAATTTACATAAAATTGCTTTTGGCCTGTGGGTTTTGACTCCCACTTAGGCACTGTCCTGGACCTGCAATGGGATCTAGGCAGCCCCCTTGACCACTTGGCCCATTTTTTGTTTTTTAATTGGCTATTCTCATCTCTGTATATACCAATCATTTAACTGAAATTATCTGCTGCTATATGATGTATTTGTTTGATTTGCTATTTGCCCATTTGAAAAATTAACACTTCACCTTACTCTTAAACTGTGAATTGGCAAGAGTATCATCTTTATACATTGATTCTTTCTTTTCTTAACCACAAATGTAGTTGGGGCATGTATTGTTGCCATTGTCTGTCCATCCATCCATCTAGTTAAGTTTTGCACTTAGGTCAGCATCTGTCTCAGTTTCTCAGTGGTTGTCAAGTAGACAGCCTTAACTGTCCTCAGAAAGCCAGCAAAAAATTGTACCATCCATTTGATTGTCCTTGTATTGGTGCTTACTCTGTGTGGTGGTGAGCACATTGATATATGGATCTATCAGTGACATGAAATCATACATGGTGACACCTACCCCTATATTTTGCAATCAGAATTTGAATTAAATAATAATTGCATTACCATTTGAATTAAATAATAATTTCATTAGCATTTGGATTAAATAATAACTGCATTAGCATTTGGATTAAATAATAATTGCATTAGCATTTGGATTAAATAATAATTGCATTAGCATTTGGATTAAATAAAAATTGCATTAGCATTTGGATTAAATAAAAATTGCATTAGAATTTGGATTAAATAATAATTGCATTAGCATTTGGATTAAATAATAATTGCATTAGAATTTGGATTAAATAATAATTGCATTAGAATTTGAATTAAATAATAACTGCAGTAGCATTTGGATTAAATAATAATTGCATTAGCATTTGGATTAAATAATTATTGCATTAGCATTTGATAGTATTTAGGTTCTTATGGCAACTGTCCAGGCCACCAACTGCCCGGATTACAAATTTGGATAGGAATCCTTCTCTCTGAGTCAGCTGTAATCACTATGATAATCTATAGCCTGGTCTAGATTATCACACAATTTAGGCCTAGGGTAATTATAGCCTGGTCTAGATTATCACACAATTTAGGCCTAAGGTAATTAGGTCCAGGTGATTGGCTGAGTGTTTAATGACTAGGATAACCACTAGGTTTAGACATACTTCTTATATCACTCTTACTTGATACAGCATATGAGAGTGCCAAAGGTTAATTCAAGGTTTAAGCTTGTCTCTGCGTTGGTGACTTGATCATTGTGTAAACCATGTACTAAAATACTGTCTCAGGGTATCACTGAAATCACATTTATCGTCCTTGTCAAAATCAACTTGTTCTATTGTTCTATAATAAAACCTGTCAGACACTAGTTCTTTGGTATTTCTTTATCAGTTTTAACTGAATAAAAAAACAATATGTTGTATTCTCAATGACCTGGATCTTCTGTCAAGGTACATGGTCTTGAGCTAAACTTACTGTGCAGAAACCATTATTTTCAAATTAGACTTACCATGATAATGACCTCTGACCTTTAGACACTAGAATCTATAGGTTTCTTTATTAGCCCAAATGCAAACCCTGCACTGAGGATACCTTTTTCTCTTGCTAAGGCTAAGATATCTTGGCCTGTCATTGACTTGATATGTTAACAGCATCCAGAGCTTTCTGCACCATCACTGCTGGGCTTTGTGTAGTATCACTGGCCTGCATATTCGACAGGGTGGGACTCGGGTAGCTGCTAGTAATCAGTACACTGGTAATGGGGCCAATGCATGGACAGACAAGGCATAATGGTAACAGGACCACACTTTAATCAGTTATGTGTACTGGTCATGGGACCAATGCATGGACATACAAGGCAGAATGGTAACAGGACCACACTGCAATCAGTTAGGTGTACTGGTCATGAGATCAATGCATGGACATAAAAGGCAGAATGGGATGGGACCATAATTACACCTAGCGATATTTACAAACATCGAGCATTGTTCCTTGGAGTGATTTGAGAAAATTATAATATCCTTTGGAGGAAAGATGAACTCCTTCATGGCTAAACTTGTCTCTACACATTGGCTGGAAAGGAAAAATCCCCATTAGGCTCCCAAAATAAAATGTATCTATAATTTGTTGCTTTATCTTGTTCTAATTACTGCCTGTACAATTGAAAGGTACATAATAATAATAATAATAATAATAATAATAATAATAATAATAACAACAATAATGACTTTATTTAAAGAGGGCGACACAATTAGTTGCATGGAACTAATCCTCCTTGTGGCCCTCTGTTATATACATATTTACATACATAGTACATAGTTGTACACACAATAAAGAAAGGAACATACAGCTGTTTTTTTTTAATTCTATACAAGGAAAAGAAAAAATGTTTTTACACAAGTTCATATTGGGAAAAAAAGAAAGAAAAAAACCCCATTAATAAAAAGCAAGATTTATATATGGCTATTGTATAAGAACACGCTTCAACTAGGTACATTGTGTATATACAGTACAAAAATAGACAACAAACTGGAAGATTTGAGAATTTATACTTTAAGTTGTAATGTATTTGTCAAATCTAACAGGCTCCACTTTTCATCCATTGAATTAGATTTCAATTAAATACATTTATATTTGCACTTTCTCTAATTTCCTGTGGGATTTTGTTCTAAGTTAGTGATTCTGAATATTGAAAACGTTTTATAAAGAGTTCTTTATATGGCTTTGGAATGGAAAGATGGTTAGCTGAAAATGATGTTAAATTGGGAACATAGCTTTGGTTTCTAGCATGAAATAGTTTCTTGAGATATAATGGGACCATATTGTTTGAAACTTTCTGCATAAATTTAGCCTTACTCAAAAATATATTTGTTCACTTACTGTTAACATTGTAATATTCATTGCATTTGGGATGTTTTCAGCATTATCTAGGATGAGTCTGCAAGCTCTTTTTTTCAAGCAGAATAATTCGCAAATATTCTTGTTGGAAGTGTTTCCCCAAATGACATTACAGTAGTCTAGGTATGGTTGTATATAACTTTTGTAACATATTAACCCATGTTTAGTTGATAGATATGACCTTGTTGATAGATATGACCTTGTTCAATAACCATAGATATGAATTGACTTTATGACATATGACTTTAATATGTTAATTCCATTGCAGATTCTTGTCAACCATCACACCAAGGATTTTGTCATGGGTAACCATTTGTAGACAAATTTAATTCAACTTAAGATTCAAATTGTTTTTTTCCAATTTCACTCACTTATGTTGGGTAGTAATCATTAATACTTTAGTCTTGTCCGTGTTTACTTTCATATCATTTTGCTTACACCAGGAATCAAATCTAAGTAAGACTATTTGAAGGGTCACCTCTAGGTCTGATTTTAGCTCGGGCCCTGTTTAATCGAGTGGTCTAAGACATTCGCCTTTATAGATCACTCACACATCTCACCTCTGTCCACATGAGTTTGAGTCTTGGCTCAACCAACATGAATATGTGAGAAAGCTTGCCAGTAGCTTTCTGTGGATTGGTGATTCTTTCTGGGGTCTTTTCTGGTTCTTCTCCCACCAGATATGCTGGCTGCCATGTATAGCCTCTCATGTGCTGAAAATGGCTATAAACCCCAAAAATCGAACCAAACCTGATTTTAGCTGTTTGAAATCAGATGGAGTGGTTTCATCAGTATATAGGTTGGTAGATGAAATACAGTTGCCTGTTTTCAGTGGCAGAGCATTTTATAAAAATGAGAAAGATGAGTGGGCCCAGGATTGATCCCTGTGGTACTCCACATGTAACTGGTTATTCTTTAGAAAAACTGACATTTTTTGACACACTGTCTGAACCCTGATTGGTTTTGGTGAATTAAGTTATAGGTTGATAAGTACATCAAAAGATTGTCATGAACATCTTTTTCAGAGCTGGTAAGATAGATATTGGTCTGTAGTTATTTACATCTTCTTTGCTGGCTGACTTATAAATGGGGGTAACTTTTGCCAGATCCCATGTCATTATTAACACTGAGGTGGATATGCTTAAATTACATATGTAAGCTGTGCTATCAGATATTATGTTTGCAGCAGCCCTCAGGAGACATGGTCTAATATTATCTTGGCCTTTTGCTGTTGTTGTCTCAATAGTTTGGAAACATTTTAGAACTTATTCATTTGATATCATAGAGATAAAAAATTCTGTGTCAGCTGGAATTTTCTTTAAACAGAAATTTCTTTGACATGATTGGAGTGTATAATGGGTTCCTTAAATTTGGAAACATTTTAGAACTTATTCATTTGATATCGTAGAGATTAAAAATTCTGTGTCGGCTAGACTTTTCTTTAAACAAATTTCTTTGTTCGACATGATTGGAGTATATAATTGGTTCCTTAATTTTTGAAGCTATACTGACAAAAAGTTTATTAAATGTGTTTGCTATTTCAACATCCTCATCAATAATCTGGCCTTCCTGGTTAAGTTGTTAGATTTTGGATAACCTTATGAAATGTTTAAATTCACCTAGTTTGTTAAAAACTTCCTGCATAAAACTATTATTGCAATTATTTTTTCTAAAGCTGATTTATAGTAATTCTTCTTTGCCCCATTGATCATTTTGGTTACTTTATTTCTCCATGTTTTGTAATGTGCTTGTTGACTAACAGATTTGAAGTAATCTCATGTTTTCATAGCATCTAGAATGTCAGGAGTTAACCAGTCAGGCTGGAAGTTTTTTTTCACTCTCTGTTTTTCTGCCATTTGTATAAAATGTTGGGTCCATATATCAAGAGCATCATCCACATCATCAAACATAGGCAATAATACTCAAAGGAACATTACTGGGATCTTCTAGAATTTTTTTTCATCATAATGCTTACGTGACCTATATGTTATGGTTTTATGAGTTTTAGATTTTACAGCTGTTTTTAAGCCGGATTTTCTGGTTAGGAAAATAGGGAAGTGATGACTAAGACCTGTATTTTTGTCACACGTTCATCCATATTTGTATAGATAAGATCTATTAAGACTTTTTGAGTGGTCAGTTTCTGATGTTGGTTGATCCACTAATTAGGTCAGACCAAAAGTTTGTATGAAATTCAACCAATTTTTGTTAATATGATTATTTATAAGATCCCTGTTGAAGTCAGACCTAAAATATAAATTTCAAAATACTCACTCATCCTACCATTTCAGAATGGGATCTATAGATAAAGCCCACTGTCAATGGTTTTGTATTTGATTAATTTAGGTGGATCCATATTGCTTAAATTTTATCTGATTCTTGAGCCTTTCTCCTTTCAACTGATAAACTTTTCTTACATATTCAACAACACCTCCACCTCCTGAACCTCTATCATATCTGATTGGTGTGCCGCAACCATCAATAAACAACAAGTCATTTGCATTACATTCAACTTTAGTTTCTGTTAAACCCAGAATATGTACATTATTGACCTTAGATGATAATAAATTCAGTTGGTGTAACTTATTATTCACACCTTGTATATTTATATGTCCAGTGTGTAGACCTTTTCCTTTAATTCCTAGATCTTTAATGTTGTTAAAGTAAACATTGTTAGGAGAGTCACACAGGGAGGTTAGTTCTGCCCTGTTATTTTTACATTTTCTTCAAGCATGAATGTAGTCACTGTTACAACTACTTAATGAACTTCCACATTCAAAACATCCATTATAGTTGTCAGTTTGTGAGATATAATGTTTTACTGAGGTCTCAAAGGAAACAACATGGACATCAACACCCAGAGTTACTAAGGTTTGTCTTGAAACAGTAGAGAAATTATGCCTCATAAACAGGGCACTATCTTCATAGCCATTAGCCTAGCACCAGAGTATTGCTACGGTGAAACATTTCACAGTGTTTTGCCTTGCATCCATATTCCAAACAGTCATGGTATTAAATTTTCCCACTATGTCTGATTGAATCTAAACCATGCCCAGGTTCAAAGAAATTTTAACACCTTCCTTGCTTGTCTAGTTTGCTGAAATTGCTGTCTTGATCCCTGTCATATCTTTGGTTAACAATGCATTTTACTGACATCACTAAATTTGAGAGTTTCTTGCTTATTTTTTTGTTTCTGCATTGAAAGAGTACAAAAGTTAAGAAAATATTCATTGTGATACATTTTTCCAGAAATTCCAAGTCAGTCCCTTAACTAATTACGGCCAAAAGATGCAATTTTGCATTATGAGGTAGTACCTTTCTTCCATGGCCTGTGACATCATCACATTCATGATAGACCCAAGCTGGTGATATTAGAGAAAAGAAGCTGTAGCTTTACCATGATGTCAAGTAACGTAGACATTCTACACACATAAAAAAATACATCGGAAAAAACACATTTTTGAGACCCGATTTTCTTTAGTAAAATAATAGGCGGTTGCAGGACTGGAATCTTTGTCTAGATTTTAGACTTCCTCTCATTAAATCTAAAGCAGACCTGATCTAACTTCACATGGACAGATGAACTTTGTAAAAAAATTGGGTAACTTTGCGATTTGTGGTAAAAGGGGACAAGCAGGCAAAAATCGTGGGTCCAAAATGAAAAAAAGAAGAAGAAAAAAGTCCAATTTTCACCCATCTGCTCATGCGCAGGCCTGATAGCCAATCCAAAACAACCTCTCTTACATATCTAAGCAGCTGTTGATAGGAAAATCCCTCTGAATCAGACATGCTTGGGTTCCATTGGAAATAACATTAAAACTTTCTCTTCTACCCGAATCTCAAGTGAAAATGTGAAAAAGCTTCCAGCCTTAATGAGTTAGTGCATTTGCCTTTGATTATTGGGACATGTTCATTTATTGCATGCAGAAAGTGTGAAAATCCCAGTTTTGTTTAAATGAATTCTGTCCTTAGCCATAAGGTGTTCCAGCAACAAGCCAGACTTTGCAACAAATGCATTTTCAGTGTCAATTATTTTGTGGTCCCATTCATTGTACAGTTACACTTAGTATTAAAGCATTAAACTGTGCCAATTAATACCTTGCAAGCTGGGTTGCCCAAGTAGATGATGTTTAGAATATGGTAAAAATTGTCTTTGTTCAGTATTAATGTTGCTGATAACATCATATCCTCCAACACTGATGATGATGTTATCAAATTATCAAACTGAGAAAGGTCTGTTTTTCTGATTATATCAAGCATATGACCAACTCCAACCCCAGGTAATGACTTGATTTTGACCCAAGGTTTAAGACCTCTTTCACAGACATATTTAATGATTGAGTCACCAATCAGCACTTTTCTACCATCCTATACCATCCTACCCCCAACACCATAGTAATAGATGGGAAATACATTTTGTAACCTAAAGGTAACAGCCAAGCGATGATTCATTCTGTAGCATAAATTCTCCTCTAGTCTCCTACCGATAGTTACCTGCTATCAATGTTTTGAGCAACATGTTGAACTTAAGTAGTGAATTCTTTTAAAAAAGAAACAATATACTGTGAATACTTATGCAAATTGTGCAGCTATTCACTGAATGAATAGTTATGCAAATTGTGCAGCTATTCACTGCATGAATACTTATGCAGAGTGTGCAGCTATTCACTGCAGATAAACTATCAAATATTGAAGAATCAGTCACAAAAAACCTTTTTGGGCAGTATTTACCAAAATTAAGGAATGTGACTTCTTTTTGAGAAATGGCAAGCAAGTTGTGCTCAATTCATTTTTTTCTTCCCCGTTTCATGTGCTAGGCTGTCAGAAATAATTGGTCCTGCAATTTCACGTGTCCCAGGTGCAGCCCACTTGTTGGCATTTTGGGGTCTGCGCTAATTTTAGTAACAGCTTGCTTGATACCTCTCTGTAAGTATCCTTATGTCTTGCATAAATAGTTATATTCTGATTTGCTGATGTCTTTTTTGCAGGTCTGTTGCCAACCCCTCCACAGAATCTGACAGTGACCGACATAACGTCCCAGTCCATATCCGTCAAATGGGACACTCCCTCTCAAAACTGCAATGGCAGTGTTGTCTGCATGTATGAAGTCCTGTTGTTGGAGACTTCTGCATCAGACATGGAACCACATCCTATTGCTGTAAGAATTATGCACATAATACATGACAACCTGTTTTTGTGGCCATGTGTATTTAGAGGTCACTAACCTCAAACAATTTCTTTTCAATGTTTCCTCAACATCAATAGAAACCTTTTAGAAGTGTACTGTAGTTAGAGGAATATACTCTAACTGTTTGTGTCAGATGGCTTAGTATACTGTGCAATTTAACTCGACTCATGCATGTAATATTTAAATTTACTATTTAATAGCTCACCTGACTGTAAGGCTCAATGAGCTTCTGGTATGGCACTGTGTCTGTTGTCCTTTCTCTGTTCATCCATCAACATTTTATTTTTACCAGTCTGGAGGTCATATTTTGATCAGATTTTGATAAAACTTGAAATACAGTGGTCCCCATCTTATAAGGCCACCCCTTCTGCAGCAGGAAAGTGGCCTTATAAGAGGGGCGGCGGCCTTTCTAGAGGGGGATTACACAGATGCGAGTAATAACTATATATAAAGTATGAAAGGTGTAACTAATTTTTATATATTAAATATTTTAATTTAAAAATCACAGGAATGTTATCAGGTTATGGATGTAATGTGATAAAACTAATATAAATTTTTTTTTTTTAAAATTTGAATAATCATCAATCATGGTGCAAAACCACCTTGTCAGTAAAATCTAGGTACAAACATCTGGCTGTTACTATCCCTCTATGTCTGTCGATTCCATTTTCCCACTCACTGCAGTTGAATGTATATTGACAGTATTTATTTGAATCTTTCTTACATCAAATTTCTTTGTAGTGATTAAAGGACTCTCCCTCTTTTTGAATTGCTTTCACTTTTCATTCTGAACTGAGAATGTCCGACATTTTGCACTTTTTTGTAATTATCACACAAGATGCTCAGTGTTTACAAAGGAAGTGAGCTTGTCATGTGATTGACTTTTTTAACATTTGTATAGCCTGCTACCTAGCTAAGTACATTTTGTAATCTACAAGAGAGAAGATACAAAGGCTAACATACAATGTTTTTTTTTTTTTAGTCTGGTACTCAGATAAGTACATTTTGTAATCTACATGAGAGAAGCTACAAAGGCTAACATACCATTTTACTATCTGGCGACCACATGTCACGCTGACTTGAGCTGAAAAATACTGTACATCTTAGTGGTTAGTTTTTGCTATGTTGATAACTATCAGTGGTAATAATAGCCAGTAATTATCACAGTGACAAAATCTGACATCTGAGAAGTACACAGCAGTAAGGATAATTGGATTACTTACCTCTTTGTATGGATTAATGTTACTTTATCAGCATGTTGGAACAAATGTCAATGTGTTGAGTTGAGAAATCAACAAATATTGGTGAGATTTCTGTCTGTAAACAACCATTATGTGGCTGCTCGAGAGGGGTAAATTTGACAGTTTTTGCTCTAATATGCAGGCTACTGGCCATGGGATTCTGGCAGTATAAAGCGGGTGGCTGCTGGTCAGGGGGACTGTTCAAGAGGGGGACCACTGTATATGCTTATATCATCAAGATCTTGGACCAGTTCATTAATGAGTGAGATGCATGCATATTAATGAGATAATATTGCAATCTGATTGGCTGAGTATGTTACCATTATGGAGGCCAGATTTCTGATCTGATTTTGATCCAAGTTGGAATATGGGCATATATCTTAAAGTTCTTAGGTGAATTAATTAATGAATGAGATCCATGAGGTGATTTTGCATCTGATTGGCTGGTTTTCTCAGCACACTGGAGAACATATTTCTGACCAGATTTTGATTAAACTTAGAAGAGGGGCTTATTTGATCAAGATCACATAGTTCATTAATGAGTGATACATGTATACATACATATGTACATACCTGCCATATTACCAGACAGTGTTGGTTTTTTTTTTTTAGACTAAAAAAAAGTGTGTTTAAGGGGGTCAGTGCGATTAACCCCTAAAAAGTGACATCGTTCAATTGAGAATAAGCTATCTTTTCATATGAGACTATAGAATATGACTGAAAATTCAAATTTTAATAAAAGAAAATAATAAATCTGTTTTCTTTGAAGCATTTAGTACACTTTCAAACAAAAAATAGTTGGTAGACTTAGCATTGCCAAATATCACCACACACATACACAATTGTGCACACACTCGCACAAGCACAACCACACAGATATTAATTATAAAAATACACAAAGTTTCTGTCTTTAAAATCCATTGGATGGTGGAAAATAGTCTTAATGAGATGCAGTCTTTCCTGCTTTCAATAGTTCACTAGGGGGTTTGAAGGTATAATGCAAGTGTCATTTGTGTTCATCTTTGTACTCATTAGACAATGCTAAATCCTCTGAGCAAATCCTGGTCAGAACAGAGTTGTTTTTGCTGACCATAATGTTGGCATTGTCAGAACTGTATCAGATGCAGTTCAACCACAAGATATGCCGGTCTCTATAGAATAAAGAAAATATAAATCACATTACAGATGGACCATTTCATTGGTGGGGGGGAGGGGACATCATTTTGTTTTATTAAGCTTTACGAGGGTTTTACAGGTAAAATAGCAGAAATAAATGCCTCCGTCAAGGAAGGGTGTAAATGCAATCTTTTTATCAACACAAATCAAATGTGTAAACATGAGTGTGCTTTTTATTGTCTTTCAATCGATCTATTTAATGACTAAAATCATCTGAAAAGCCTTGGGTTGAATAATAACTGATTGTTTAGCAAGATTAAGATAATAAATAATAATAAATCAAACTAACCTGAATGTTGCATATGTGCTGGCTTGTCCTGATATTATATACAGGTGGTGCTGTTTGTTGACAGATGTTGTACACTCCCCCTTGCTGCTGTGCTTCACGAAGTCAAACTCCGTCAACCAGTAGTGCTGAAATTTAGTTTTGCTGGGCTTTGTTAACTTTGCAGATGACTTATCCTTCCCTGAATCACAGCTGTGTTTCAACATTTTGCATCCAATAATGAATCACACCTGTACACTGTTGTAGCTACCAAAATAATGTTTTGCATTTTTTATATGGAGTAAAATCTGACTTTAAAGAAACTTTGCCACTGTTCACCAACTTGCCAATAATCTTTAATAAAGATGGCTTAAATATTCTTGTTCAAGGCAGTGATGTGTAATAACTTTTGTTCTTCAACATGCATCTCTTTGATTTACCAAACTTCAAATGAATTGGGTTGTTCCACTTTGTGTACTTTACCTATGCAAATTAGCGTAATGGACTCCCCACAGCAGTGTTCAAAGGACTTAACATGACATCACCCTAGCTATTGTCAGCCAGTTAAGTAATATGTGAAATGGTGGTTGTTGATCTCAGACCACCTTACCTTTTAGTTGCCTCTATGACAATTAGTTGTATAAACTGCCCCAAGGATAGTTTTATAAGAGCTCTAAGCAGGATTGTTTACCGTTTATACATATTACATGTTATGGGCATATATCAAGGTGGTCAAGAAATCTCTCTCTCTCTCGCTCACTTTTTTTTTTCTTTTTTTTTTCTTGGATTACTGAAAATCAAGTTTTTTAAATGCAAATGTGTCAGAGAATTTGGGAGTCAAAAATCGTGTTTTTAGTATGACATCACTTTATGGCAGGTATGCAAATATTAATGAAGTGATCTTGCTTCTGATTGGCTCAACTTGTTACCACTCTAGGGAAGGTATTGTTTATCAGATTTTTGTGTAACCTTGGTAAATAGACTAAACTCATTAAAATGTCATGAGTTTAATTATGAGCAAGAGTTACACATATTGATGAAATTCAGTGCAGTTAGAAATAGTTCTCAAATTGTATGCAACATAATCAGTATTTTTTTCCTTAAGAGGAAAGCAAGGGAATTAAGCTATGATATTAACTATTGAGAATCACAGGGTTTGGTTACAGAGTCCTTCACCTTGCAAGAAAGATTGCAAACCAGATAAAAATACTTACATTGTAGTATACAAGATGCATACATTTCAATGAAATAGTTTTAAAAATTTCACCAAATAATATACCTTGGGGATTAAAATGAACAATTTGTAATTTATAACTGAAGAAAAGTATAAAATGGAAATATTGTTAGTGAAAATGTACAGTTGGATGCTAGCATAAATTGTGTGCAGTGTTGTAATTAAGGCTTACACATTTTTCCACATTTATAGATATTTGCTCGCAAGTAATTGTGTTTTCATACTAATAGTGATTTTGCTCCAATAAGAACAGTTTTTGTCAAAAACATATTTAAGTTTATAAATATATTTGCAGAGAATTATATCTACGATGTTTGCCCCATTTGAAATTCTTAAATATTTGGAAGGAAGCTTGATATATTTGGTGAAATTTGACTGTTGCAAGTATTGCCATGTTAAAGTGCCTGAAACATTTGCCATTTTTTTTTGTTGGCTCTACATGTCATAGACCAGAAAAGCTTATAGGATGGCCTTTTGTCTGGCATCCAGTATCTGTTAGCACAGGTTTCGTTATTGCTACTTGTCTTATACCACTGGTAGGACTGCCATGAAACTTTTCAAACACTTTCATCCCAAGGTATAGTTGGTCCTAAATAAAATGGTGCCTCTCCGACATCCAAATATAGCCACCATGGCACCCTTCTCTAAAATCTTGTTATCGCTACTAATCCTGAACAGATGGTCATATAGACATGGTGTTTTTGCTAAAAGGCTTCATATAATGTCCAATTGTTTCTAAATGAAAATGGTGCCAATCTGACATCTAATATGGCCGCTATGGCAGTTATCTAGGCAGTCGTGTTATTGCTACTACTCCTAAATGGAAATGATGCGTTTGAAAAATCAAATATTTAAAAAAAATATTATGTTAGGAAAACATCATTTTTATGCGTTTTATCCCCACATTACAGAAACCAGCAGGAACTGGTCTAGTGGGGACTGCAAATGTTATACCTGTGCAGTGATGTGTGGCTGAGTGATCGGCTTAAGAAGGCTAACATGTATACACAACAAGCTGTCGACTACCTTATTGTTGTAACCTGGGGAGTTTTAGGTCAAATGTGTAATGTTTTATGAGGTGTTATAAGTAATAAAGGGATCCAAGTTGGTCCATGATGGCTTTTGAGTCTTTGAATAAGAATCGGCCCATTTTTGACAGAGGTGATATAAAAAGCCAAAACATGCACTTTCTCCCAATGATAAAATAACACAGACTAAGAAATATGAGATTTGGGAATACATCTCAAGTACAACTCATGAACTTCCTTCTCATGGGGAACTTAGGTTGGAAGTGTATTGGAAAACAGTCAGCAGCCTTAAACACCCAACCACAGGAAGAGTATTGGAGAACAGTCAGCAGCCTTAAACACCCAACCACAGGAAGAGTATTGGAGAACAGTCAGCAGCCTTAAACACCCAACCACAGGAAGAGTATTGGAGAACAGTCAGCAGCCTTAAACACCCAACCACAGGAAAACTGTAGTTTGAACTTCTTTTGCAGGCTCAGCGTGGTTGTTTTGTCATTGCCACTTCTAATGCCGATACAGAGAGTACATTCTCCATTCTTTGCAAAATACAAAGTGATTGAAGGGAAATCTGGACCAGAAAACTACTGGGAGCCTGTTAAGTGTGAAACATAATAATCACAATGAATGTCATTATTGGTCACCAGTCAATGATCATGTGAAAGACACTAGAAATGCTTGTGGATTTTACAAAAAATCTTTGCAGTGAACTATGAGATATACAGTTCTTTCTTTTTCATTTAATTGGCAATACACTGACTGGTATTCATTTATTGTTATTGTAACATTTTTCATTAGAATCTGATTCATGTTTCAAAGTTGCTGTTTTATTACAGAATGAAGAGAATACATATTGTATAAAAAAAATCCACTTGTTTTAGTTTCAACTCCCTTAAAACACATAAAATTTATGTCAATAAAAAATCTACTGGTTTAGAAGCCAATCTACTGATCAAAATTTGTAAATCTACTGGTTTAGAAGCCAATCTACTGATCAAAATTTGTAATACTACTGGTTTGATATACTGGTTAATTGTGTTACCAATGTTCATCCACCTGTCTGTAGGTATGTCCGATGTCATACAATTTTTGTGTGAATGACTTGAAGGATTAAATCTAAATTTGGTATTCAATATCAAGAAGACCTAGGTCAAGTTTAATGTCATCTTTTTTCTTTTTTCCAAATTTTGGTTATGGCTTTTGTTTGACATTCAAGTTTGCCATTGCAGCTTGAATCAGGGTTTCTTCAATATTGCCATATTTGCAGGGGCATTTATACATTGTCTGAATACATTTCTTGCTTTCTTTGTTTTTTTTCTTTTTAATCCAAAATTTGATGGATTTAGCTAAGTATTGTGTAGTGATTATTAACCTCACAAAGACAAAATATGCATTTGCTAGAATCATAAAAGAAAGGATATTACAAAAGGAAATTGTAAATTGAGATAGGCTGTTGAAGTTAAGATGCCTAACCATATAAGAATAATTTTTGTGTTTCAGGAAATCGAAAAAAAGAACTGCACCATTCAAGATTTGAAGTCTCTTACAAGCTACACAATTTTTGTCCGTTCTAAGAATCAACATGGCTTCAGCTTACCAGGTCCAAGTTTAATTGTAATTACAACAAGTAATTGTAAGTATCTCTAATTATGCACTTTATTTTCCTTAACACAAAAATATACATGGCTTTACAATTTCTTTAAATATTAAATAATAACATTACCATATCACCTTGTTCATGTGGACCTTGTTGAGACAGATCATTGATTTATCTGAATCATGTGACAGTTTACAGCACCCAACTACAAACAGAGTAGATACAGATCTGTAATTGTATAATGCTCAAGCATATCAGGGTCTATAGGGTTTCATTGAAATTATAATTAAAATGAACAGCCTGAACACTGTTCTGCTGGCTCATTATATGATGGGGGCTGCAGCGGCTCAGTGGTTTGTGTGCTGGACATGTACGCAGAGGGTCACATGTTTTAATCCTGCTCAGATTAGCATGGTTTAGCTGCTGTGGTATGTCTCTGGGCATGGCATATGACTCCCATTGCCTTGGCAGTATAGTCTTTCATGTGTTGATGTGCCATAAGATGCCAAACAAACCAGACCAAACCAGTTATTCCATGACAGCTGATCTGGGTCTAATCTGTTTGCAATTGATTAGGATTATGCATTGATTCCAAAGATGATGGCAAGACTCCTATAAGTAATTATTGGCAGTCCTATCCTCACTTAATAATACAGTAAAACCTGTCATGAGGGACCACCCCTTCTGCCAACAAAAAGTGGTCTCTCATGACAGGTGGTCTCTCATAACAGGTTTGTGCAAAGGACCAGTTTTCCAGGGTCGAAATTCAACACTGTTTAAGAAGGAAAAATACCCACAATCACTGTACATGTATTGTGTTTTTTATTCATAGTTCTTGTTAAAATATTGCATGTATTCATCAGAAAATAATTTTATATAGCAATATAGATATGCATAATAAAACATTCACATTTATATTTAAAGATCATATATACATGTATTAGCATATGAATTGCAAAATTAACTAAGGTAATATTTATTTATCCTGTCCGTAAGTTGACTTCACTTCTTTCAATTACATTCATTCTTTCCTCCAGCATTAGAATGTTTCTCTTTTTTGTTGGAGGTTCTGCCATTGTTTTCAAGGTATTAATGTTCTAAGTGATCAGTTGTAATAACAACTTTAGCGGTTTTGATCAGACTTTAGGTAAATATGGAATATATATATATATATATATATATATATATATATATATATATATATATATATATATATATATATATATATATATATATATATATATACCAATTAATGAAATCAGAAGACATAACTAACTCATACAGAAACTATAAATTTATATAGACAGAACAGCCAATACTTAATTCACCTTTGACATAAATGGGTTAACACTGTGAACAAACGGTGTAACGGGCTGCACTAAGGTGAATAGATGATGGTTTGATGTGTAATTTGTAATCACTGTAACATCAAGAAAAAGCAACAAACAACACAACCTTTTAACAATGACAATCAAATCCAGAAAATGATTATCACTTACAGTGGTCCCCCTCTTATAAGGCCACCCCTTCTGCAGCAAGGAAGTGGCCTTATAAGACAGGTGGCCTTTCTAGAGGGGGATCACACAGTTGTGAGTAATAACTACATATAAAGTATAAAAGATGTAACTAATTTTTATATATTTAATATTTGCATTTAAAAATCACAGGAATATTATCTGGTTAAGGACTAAATATGATAAAACTAATATCAATGTTATTTTTAAAAAATATGAATAATCATGAATCGTGGTGCAAAACCACATTGTCGGTAAATTCGGGGCACAAATATTTGGTTGCAACTATCCCTGTACGTCCGTTGATTCCGTCTTCCCACTCAAGTTGAATGTATATTGATGATGTTTATTTGAATCTTTCTGACATAAAATTTCTCAGTAGTTATCAAAAGACTCTCCCTCTTTTCGTTTAATTTAATTGCTTTCATTTTTGTTCTAAACTGAGAATGTCTGACGATATTTTGTGACAACTTATTCCTTCGCGGGCAATCACACGTGAGGCACAGTGTTTACAACGGAAGTAAGTCTGTCACGTGATCTACTTTTTTTCTTCTTATCCAGTCTGGTACCCGGTTATGTACATTTCATAATCTATTAGAGCGAAGCCAGAAAGGTTAATATACCATTTTACTATCTGGCGACCGAATGTCACGCTGACTTGAGCTGAACAATGCTGTGCTTCTCAGCGGTTAGCTTTTGTCATCTTGATAATTATCGGTGGTAATAATAGCCAGTAATTATCAAAGTGACAAAAGCTAACATCTAAGGAACACATGGCAGTAAGGATAATCGGATTACTTACCTCTTTGTAAGGATTAAAGTTACTTTATTGGCATATTGGAACAAAATGTCAATGTGTTGAATTGAGAAATTAAAAAATATTATCGAGATTTTACTCTGTAAACAACCATTATGTGGCCGCTTGCGGGGGGTAAATTTGACCGTTTATGCACTAAAATGCTGGCCGCTGGTCATGTTAGAGGGGTGGCCGTCCTTGAGGGGTACTTTTGAACACAAACTCGTCGGTGCCAAGGGATTGTGGCCGTATAAACCGGGTGGCCGCTGGTCAGGAGGGCCGTTCGAGAGGGGGACCACTGTACTAGTATGAAAGACGAAGACAAAGACCTCATTCACCCCAGGCATTATGGATTAACTCTAAATAAAAATGTTCTCAACTGCTACATTGAAACCCTTTAAAAAGAATTCTCATTATGACACTATTGGCATTGTGCAGGTTTTCACAAAAGATAAAGAAACATTAGAAACCTTTGAACTGACTATGTACTTCCATGACTATTCCCTTTAAAGAAAGAATGGTTAATCTCAATGGGTTTTCACATGACTTTGGCACTACAATTGCAGTTAGTGACATATACTTTAATCTGTTGTACAGCCTATAACTAATGACATTACTTGCATGACCCATACAATTTAGGAAACCCGTAGCCAGCCTCATTTTTTTGTTGCAGTTTAGAATGGTCTTTACTTTTTAAGGGGTTGTGGTTACAAAGGATTAAATAAAGATCACTGGTATTTGTCTCTGTTTTTGTGATACGGTTGTTCATAGCAGTGTTGTTCAGAACAGTCTGTACTTTGCCTGTGGATCCTCCTAAGCAGTCATGTTTATCAAGGATTAAATAAGTTCAGTGGTGTTTATATCAGATTTGTGATGCGGTCGTTCATAGCAGTGTCATAACACATTTTGCCTAAAAATCATGGTCGCTGGTCATGTTCTTCAAGTGGTCGCTCATGATAGTGTGTTTATATAATAAAATTAATCCAAGCATTACAATTGGGGTCGTAAATAACAGGTGGTCACTCACAGCAGAGGTTGCTCAAGACAGGTTTTACTGCACCATCATAGATTCAAACAGATATTGAGTTGATGCCCCACTGCAGAAGCAGAAGTTGGCATATTGTTTTTTTTATGTTCTCCATCCGTCCATCTGTCTCCATATATGCATCTATCCTAAACTTGTTTTAATATGATTGTCAGAAAACTTATTGAGGTAGAAAAATGGAATTTGGTGTGCATGTTTATATGCATATATAGATTACCCACTTATAGTTTTGCCATTTAAATGATTTTTGTCATGAAAACATTAGTTGGAAGAGACACATAGCTGTCACTTTTTGGCTGGCATCATTGTCGTCAGATATTTTGTTAAGGATTTTTGTTTTTTCTTTTTTTTTCATTAGCATATATTTCCTAAACCCCTGGATAGATTCTCATCACACTTGGCGTGAATCATTATGAAGCTAAGAAAAATCATTCACACACTTGCTTGCCCCTTTGACCATGGGGTTATGGTCACAGTCATAGAAAACTTGTGTTAAGGTGTTGGTTAAGGTTTTTCTCATTTGCATATATTTTCTAAACATTTGATTGATTTTGTTCATACTTGGAATGAATCATTATGAAGTTTGAACAGTTTATTCTGTGTCCCAATCATAGAAAATTTGCATTAAAGGATTTCATTTCATTATATGGATCGATCTACTTCATACTTGGATTGAATTGTTATGAAAGTGAGACAATTCATTCTGCAACATGCTTGCTCACACTTTTTTTTACTATGGGATCAAGGTCACAATCATTAAAGTTGTTGTAAGTGTTGTAAGTGTTTGGTTACAGTTTTTAACTCTACTGGTCATGACCAGAAGAGCTTATGGAATGGGCTGTTATCTGTCCATCCATCCATTAGCACACTCCTCCTTAACTACTTGAAGGATTGCCTTGAAACTTTACACACACATTCATCTCATGGTCTAGTTGGGTTCTAAATGAACATGGTGATGCTTGGACATCCAATATGACTGGCACAGTTGCCATATTGAAAATCTTGTTATCGCTACTTCTCCTGAATGGATGGTCATATCAACATGGGGTTTTCACTAAAAGACTTCTTATGATATCTAGTTGGTCCTAAATAAAAAATGCCAATCTGATTCCAATATGGTCACCACAGTGGTCATCTTAAAAATCGTGTTATTGCTACTCCTTCTGAATGGAAAGTCATATTGACATGAGGTTTTCACCTGAAGACTTCTTATGATGTCTAGTTGGTCCTAAATGAAAATGGTGCTGATCTGATGTCCAGTATGGCCTTCACAATGGCCATCTTGAAAATCCTTTTATTTCTACTCCTCCTGAGTGGATGGTCATATCAACATATGGTTTTCACTAAAAGACTTATTATGATGTCTAGTTTGACCTAAACGAAAATGGTGCCAATCTGATGTCCAATATAGCTGCCACAGTGGCCATCTTGAAAATGTTGTTATTGGTACTCCTCCTGAATGAAAAGTGATATTGCCATGGTGTTTTCACCAGAATACTTTTTATGGTGTCTAGTTGGTCCTAATAAAAATGGTGCCAATCTGATGTCCAATATGGCCACCACAATGGCCATCTTGAAAATATTGTTATCACTACTCCTTCTGAATGGATGGTCATATCAGAATGGGGCTTTTACTAAACAATCTCTTATGATGTCTAGTTGGTCCTAAATAAATATGGTGCCATTCAGACATTCAGTATGCCTTCCACAGTGGTCATCTTGAAAATCTTGTTATCTCTATTTCTCCTGAATGAATGTTCATATCAGTAAATGGTTTCCACTGACTTCTTATGATGTCTAGTTTGTCGGAAATGAAAATGCTGCTGCCACAATGGATATCTTGACATCACGGCTTCTCCTAGGTGGTTGGTCATATCGACATTGTGCTTTCACCAAAAGACTTCTTATGATGTCCAGTTTGGTACTAAAAGGAAATGGTGCCAGTCTGATATCCAATATGGACACCATGGCACCCATCTTGAAAATCTTATTATCATTACTTTTCCTAAATGGAAAGTCATATCAACATCGAGTTTCCACCCGAAGACATATTTTCATGTCTTGTTGGTCCTCAATGAGAATGCAGCTAATTTGAAATTTTTTTCTTGTTGAAGAATATCAGAGATGGTTTCAACACTCTGCAGCTAAAGGGAAGAAATAGTCTTATGGCGAATTCCTGGACATTCTTTTCAGCCAGTAGAGTGTCAGTCCCTTCAAGGGACCTTTGTTTCAGTTGCTTGCATTTTGTAAACCTCCTTTGATGGATTTTGTTCATACTTGGCATAAATCATTATGAAGGCAAGATAATTCATTCTGCAACATGCTTGCTCACTCCATTGAGGATGGGGTCAAGGTCACATTGATAGAAAATTTGTGTTGAAGTTTTTGGCTAAAGTTTTTATATTTGATTATATTTCCTATTATTTCCTAAACCCTTTGATGGATTATGTTCATACATGGAAAGAATCATTATGAAGGTACGACATTTCATTCTGTGCCATGCTAACCTGCCCCTTTAACTTTGACGTCAAGGTCACAATTATTGAATATTTGTGTTAAGGTTTTGGTTAAAGACTTTTCATTTGCTTATATTTTCGAAACCCCTTGATGGAATTTTTCATACTTTGGACAAATCATTATCATGCTAAGACCAATTGTTCATGTAATATGCTCACTCAATCTTTTGACCATTAGGGTCAAGGTCATGTTTTACAGGAACATTTTGATCATGGGGCTCGAGTTTTGACACTATGACATTTTTTTCAGTTAAAATCTCATTAGTACATTTATGTAGAAAATGCAATATCAAGGCAAATTATGAAGATGTCATGATTTTATATTTGTTAGCCTTTTAGCAGCTAAATGAACTGGCATATTCAGTTTTGTTAACTAAGCTAGCTGAACCTTGTATTTGAATATATCGCGCACCTTTCACATTTGTGCAAGGCACTAAAGTCCACCTAACTATCTCTACATTCAGCTGATGTACTCAGAAATGAATGTGGAACATAATTGTGTATCTTAGTTTAATGATACTCAAGTATCAGAAACTTCAAGATCAGAGTGATCTGGATTTCCATAAAATTTATAATGTCATGGACCATAGTCATGTCAGGTCAATGATTAGTGGTAAGGCATCTTGAGTCGTACATATATAAACCATGTCAGGTCAATGATTAGTGGTAAGGCATCTTGAGTCGTACATATATAAACTATGTCAGGTCAATGATTAGTGGTAAGGCACCTTGAGTCATACATATATAAATCATGTCAGGTCAATGATTTGTGGTAAGGCATCTTGAGTCATACATATATAAACTATGTCAGGTCAATGATTAGTGGTAAGGCATCTTGAGTCATACATATATAAACCATGTCAGGTCAATGATTAGTGGTAAGGCATCTTGAGTCATACATATATAAACTATGTCAGGTCAATGATTATTGGTAATGCATCCAGAGTCATACATATAAAAACTATGTCAGGTCAATGATTAGTGGTAAGGCATCTTGAGTCATACATATAAAAACTATGTCAGGTCAGTGATTAGTGGTAAGGCATCTTGAGTCATACATATATCAACTCAGTTATTCTAAGTCTTGATTATCAAAATGATTCTCATCTGAGATTGGATAATTGAGGTTCAGCTGTTTTTTTAAAGCTGTATTCTCTTGTAAAACATTCATTAATTGAGATTATGGCATGACATGATTGTGTGGCTCACCCCAATGAAGACAAAGAAAATATTGTGCATAATGTACACCAGACTCAAGAACTCAAGAGAAGGGGGGGGGGAGGGGGCAGCATAGTGTTGGGCCGACAAGATAACATGTTAATGAGCTGGGGTGATTTCCAGTACATAATTCATAATGTATCATGATGTAAACAGATTGGTGAATATCGGTAGATCAGCATATTACAGGGAAACACAACTATAGCACCCATTGTTATAGCACAAATTCGGATATAACATTGCTTGTATTATAACTCCCAAATTTGTGTCTTAAAATTGTCCCTTATTCATTGATAGTGCTCAAAGCATCAGCCAAACTGACAAACAGATAAAAGTAATTCAGTTACATTTCAGAAACCAATAGCTAGCAGATGATAGTTAATGTTCTTATACAGCAATGATTAGTGTTCATTGAGCATTGTGCTATCTTAATGCTTTGTATTCTCTAAATTGACAGTTAGTAACATTATTACTATACATTTGACTGGTGTTTTGTTTATCCCCTCTCCCCATCCCACCCCCACCACACCCGAGACTCATTCTCACTATACTATGGTTTGGTACATAACGTAGTTGGCAGTTATGGACCCCAACTACAGCATTATAGTAGGCTTCCCCAGTGCATGTAATCATACACAGCCCATCTATACTTAATACAAGAGTTGGCAAAGCAGAGTGTGAAGCACATGTTCTCAGTGCCCTGTTAGACCATTTGAAAGAGACAGAGAAATTTACAACTTTGTTCAATGAAGAAAATGTTAGAAGTGTCTTTTTATTGCCAAGTTTATTTTTTGGGGAATAGTTTCAGCGAAGTTTATATTTTCAAAATGCACATTCAAAAAAGGCATTTAGTTACAAAACTTGGTTAAAAAAAATGAGCTCCTGCATAGAGAGATCCCAATTATATTATTACATCATAGGAACTTGTGTAGATGAAGAGGGCAGGGAAAAGAAACACAAGAATAACTTGTAAATGAAACTTGGAGGAATCTCTTAGTTGCATGCTGGAGGAACTACATGAATAGAAGAAAAGCAACATACGCATACTTGGATATTAGTGCAAAGTCCATTGTTATAACACTTGGGAGGGAAGGCCAGGATTGTTTCATATTTATTCTTTCCCATAGTATTCTTGTATTTGTTCCACAGATTTGTTTGTAATTGAACACAGAATACATAAAGAATAATGATGTCATTTCAGTTTAGGAATAGTTTGATTAACAAGCAGTACAATAATTAATATATCTCTTGTAACCCTTGCATCAGGTCTTGGTCATGTCTACATAATGTCTAAATTAGGTGAGTAGTCCTGTTCAGCTGGCATTATCAATGCAGTTGAAACACAAATTGACCCGGACTATATATTTAAGCTTACAAGTCAGCCACAGTTGATGCAGTTTGATAGTAAATGAGGCCTGTGTAATGATGAGCTGTTTGAACTAAGGCATTTTTAGTACTTTATAAGGTCACTTTTAAGTTATTGTAAGTTTGGTTTTCATTGAAATTATAACTGTAGGTTGATGGGTATAGCTACCTTATACAGATGGGAATGCATGTAGCTATTGAATTGATGTAACTGACATTTAAGGACACTATCACTGAAACAAAATGATACAACTGGTAAATGTATTTACCTAATGAGCACATGGCAGAAGAAGGTGCTGGGAAACCAGTGAACTGTAATATGATATGAAGCAATAAATGACAAAAGCTCATGAAGTTTCTCTCTCTCTCTCTCTCTGTGAATCTAAATACAATACCGTCTTTACTCGCATATAAACCAATACCAACTGCAAACTGCATAGACCCAGATCTGCCGTCGCATAATGCGCTGGCAGATCTGGCTCTATGCAGTTTGTAAGGATTAATCAGTAGAACAAACAACATAGACCCTGATCTGCTGGTGCATTATGCAATGACAGATCAGGGTCTATGTTATTTGCATTTGGATCCGAATTATACATGATTATATATGGTACTTCTAGGCTAAAGCTGATGTCGTACATTTTCATGAGTGTAAACAATTTTCTAATTAAGATCTGTGCTGTTGTTATGCACAAGATTGTGTGAACTAGCACCAGATGACTAGGGTGTTAGTCTGGGTGGGGCTGTCTTATGTGCCATCAGTTATTGATTCAGCTTCATGTAAAAATCCGTTTCTTGATTTTCCCAACATTTCCATACTGAGTATTTCAAAGTGCCTGTTTCAAAAAAAGGAGAAGTTCCAAAATAAATTGAAATACACAGTAGTTTGGGGAGGGAATGTAGCTTTAATATTCAAAGACAATAACAGACTTTACAATTTCCTCTATTCAGCATTTAAGCAGTTGTACATAGCACAGGCTCCGCCAGGTGTTATCAACAGTGGAACTTCAGTTATGCTGCAGTGTGATGCTTTTGCCGAAGTCAATGTAAACTCCATTGTATGGACTTTCTATGACAACACAGTTGGCAGATCCAATATCCTAACTTTGAGAAATGTAGGTGAAGAACAGGCTGGCCTGTATACCTGCACAGCCATTTATGCCGACGGGGAAATGAAAAGTGCTACTGCCAGGCTTAATATCAAATGTAGGTATTTGCTGTTTGTATTATCACTAGAGTAACTTAAATAATTAATGAGTACCAGTAGTTAAATTGAACAAGAACATGAATGGCATCTTAGTATTTTATCATATTGTTTTAGACTTTTTTATCTCCATGCTTTTCAAAGAAAAGGTGGGTATTCTGTGTTCTTGCCAATGCATGCATTATGACATGCAACTCATCCTACGCTGTTTCAGACAGAGACTTCAAACTTTGTGATACAATTGTTTTCAGAATTTTGGTTTGCCCATAAGGGTGAAACTTTAGGGGTGGGTACATGTGCACATATGTATAATGGGGTGAGTAGATATAACATAAAAGCATGGGGATAAAGCTGCAGACTTCTAGTTTTAAGACTCAGATTGTTACAGGTGTTTACATAATCATTTTTAATTTTTATAATGTAAATTATTGACCCATACAAAAATTTCTTCAAATAAAACTACTAATCAAAGTTCTTAAAATTTATTGTGTTATCTGCATTAGCAGATCCTGAGACTTCAATATCACTTCTCCACATGCAGTTGTGTCATTGTTCTCAACATTTGGAAGTCATTTAAAAAATATACATTGCAGTGCAGTTTCTACAGTCACAATTTGTAGTTTGTATAGGCACCTTCTGTTCTTTTTATATATTTTTTTGCTTTTTTTAATTAAATCATTGGATTGATAATAAAAAAGTAGTTACAGTGTGATTTTTTTTTTATACTTACCATAAGGTGAGTGTATTATGTTATGTTGTCCACCCATTTGGTGGCTGGCCAGCCATCTGTTTGCAATTTTGTTTCAACACAGTAACTCAAGTTGTCCACCATTTACAGATACTAAACTTGGTGGATGACTTGAACTTGGAGTAAGGAAGAACCCTATCAATTTCGAGTTCAAATGTCAAGGTCACTGTGACTGAAAGAAGAAAAATGATTTTTGTACAATAACTCAAGTTGTTCACCATCTACAGTTACCTTTGTGGATGGCTTGCACTTGGATTAAGGAAGAATCCTATTGATTTTTGGATCAAAAGGTCAGATGTCAAGGTCACTGTGACAGAAAGAAGAAAAAGTAGTTTCCACACAATAAATAGAGTTCTCTACCATCTACAGTTTCCAGATTTGTGTGGATAGCTTGCATATGGTTTAAGGAGGAAGCCTAGTGATTTTTGGGTCAAAAGGTTAGAGAAAAATGGTTTCCACACAATAACATTAGTTCTACGTCACAGGCATAGACCAAACTTTATAGATGGCTTGTGCTTGAGGAAAGGAAGAAGCCTATATGTATTGGGATCAAAAGGACAAAGCTCAAGATCATTGTAACTAAAAGAAGGAAAACGGTTTTTGCCCCATAATTTCAGTTATCGACCTTGTATCTTTACCAAAGTATGTTGATGATTTACACATTGGTTAAAAAAGAAGCCTATTGATTGGGGGTCAAAAGGTCAAAGGTCAGAGTCACCAACTGAGAGAAGAAAAATGGTTTCTGCATAATTCTAGATCATGTACCTTGAAGTATGGTAGAGGCTTCTTGATGTTGAGATCAAGAGGTAAAAGGTCAGGGTCATTGTGGTTTAAATAAAAATCGCTTTTTCAGAATAACTTTTGTACTGGAGTAAGTTCTTTTGACCAAACTTTGTAGATGGCTTGCACTTATGCACAGTAATGTACTGGTACCTACATAGAGGAAGTTTTAACATAGAGCTGAGACCCCCATATCACTTACCTCTAAATTATTCAGTATGGTGATTTATGCAATATTTGAAAATTTTGACTAAGTGCGATCAATGGTTAGCAAGATATTTAAGTTTAAATATACATTTCAAAATATTCCCCATTGGCCATGTACAACTTTGGCAGTTTCTGTGACTCAAGTCCATGTGATGTCACTGGCGGAACATCGCATTTCGAATCACCATTGTTGTACCATTGTCGGGTGTGAAGTTTCTCTGGATTGTTTTCTGATTGCATGCATTATTCAGCATGGAAAGGATGTGTGTTGTTGGTGGCTGTTGCAGTACAAGTATGTCCATGCCATCTCAACATCACAAAAATATAGTATGAACTAGCAATTTCATTATTTGCTAAATGTTAAATGAAGATGCAATGTATCAAATCATCAAACTCTTTTGTGAGTGGGAGAGAGCGGCAATGTAAAACTGAGGTCACAACTGCTGAAGACATGTAAATCCATTCTCATATTTTCATATTACATGCAATTTTCCCCCTTCCAAACTATATAAACAATACCGTATATTGGATGAGGAAGTTCCATATGCAGCCACTTTTTAAAAAAAATGCATGATCAAATTCTCTTAGTAAAACATGGTTTGCCTCATAAGCATGTCTTGGTAAAACTGAGTTCACTTCATAAGCATGCCTGTCTGATGCAGATGCATTGATATCAAAGTCCTATTGTTGACGAAGATATGCTTAGCTACATGTATATTAATATATTTACTGATATTTTAAAAAAACAATACAAATAAGCTTGTTGGTTCAAGTTGCAACATGGAGGGAGAGAGAGATAGGTTTTGAGCAGTTAAAAATGTGCTGAATGATATGTAGTTACAACTAAAAGTGAATTTCATTATTTTAAATTAACCATGATTGAGAAAAGATGTCATTAAACAGTTAGAATAACAGATAAAAGTAGGGAACAAATCAGAAAAGAGAGCAATTAAAGTAGTTGGCTAAATGAATGGGTGTGCGCAGTCTAAACGTCACATAAATAGATTATAAAACTGAGATTTTATTATCTGGTAAAAGTCAACTGAAAATTTTATTTACATAATCCTCACATTTCTTTGAAAGAGAGAGAGAGAGAGAGAGAGAGAGAGAGAGAGAGAGAGAGAGAGAGACCTGTATGCAGAATGGCGAAAGACAACAGGAACAGCTGAATTTAGGGCAGGGTTGAACTGGTGGTGTAGTCCATCTCCAATGGGAAATTGCTGACAATTTCAGATCTTGGGGGTCCCCCAGACCCTGGACCAAGAGAGAGAGAGAGACAGAGAGATTAGTTTTGGAATCATGACAATTTTCCCTCATTATTATTCATTTCAGCATTAAATTTAAATCAGTTTTTATGGACAATTATCAATCAGTTATCAAGCTTCTGCTGTGAATTACTCTGCTACAATTGGGGCCATTAAATACAATGCTCCAAGTCAGATGGCTTCGTGTAATATACATGACACCTTTCCCAAGTGGGAAATGAACAATTATCAATGACCCAATTATAAAACTTTTGCTGTTTAATAATTGCTGAGCTACAGTTGCGGCTATTAAGCTGTTAAATACTATACTATTATTCAATGTACAAGACTCTTTTCAAATTTTTTTTTTTATTGTCTGAATATATAATTGACATAAAGACAATTGATTCTTTAATTGGTATCCAACTATTACTATTGTACAAAAGGTTTGCACATCCTTTTTGTGAAGAAAATGATTGAGAAAGTCAAAAATTGTAATTTATGGGTTGATTCTGGCAAGATTTTGACAGTCAAGTCAGTGCCAAACATAAACAAAAGTGAAACTTTTTTATTGAAAACGAAATTAGGTGTTGGAGGTATTCATCTGTACTTAATAGAAATATACACATCATTTCAACAATGTTACAAAACAAAAAGCATGTTTTATTGGTATTTTTATTGACTAGTATGAATATTGTGCACAGTTTCCACACTGACATCACAAGCTCGCATGTGCATATGGGACTGTTTATAAACAGTCACTCAGCTGTTTCCATAGAGGTCACATTTTGGTGGTAATTAAATATGTGATCACCTAGGGTGGCAAAATTTGGGGGGCGGCAAAAACGCTGAATGAATAAAAAAGAAAGAGAAATAGCATAAAATAGAAGATAAAAGTGTCTAAAAATAGAAAGAGAAAAACAGATGCAAAATTTGTATTCATACTAATGCATAATATTCATATTTGAAAGTTAATTGGGGGGGGGGGCACAAGGCTGAAGGTTCATCATGGGTGCCAAATACCCTTGCGCTGGCCCTGAGTCTTTGCAGTGCACATGAAATGTCATGGTTTTCAGTTTACACAGTATTCTGCATATTGATATGTTCCTATGATTATTCATTAATCTGTCTTGCCATTGCAGATAAGCCTGATGCTTCTAACATAACTGAGCAGGTAGTGGATCCAGGTCTTAGGTTGACAGCCAGTTTGCGCTGTTTGTTCAAAGGTTTCCCAGAGGTGGTTGTCTGGACTAAGGATTCCAGCAGCTTGATGGATCACATCAGAGTGTATACAGAATTTAACATAGACCTTGAATCCGGTCTCTCAGTTGGCATACTGCAGATCCGAAATTTTGAGGAGTCTGACTATGGCCAGTACACTTGTACAGGAGTAAACACCTTTGGCAATGGATCCATAACAGGAATCTTGAAAAGTAAGAGAGGAAGTTTCCTTTTGATTTGTTCAGTGATGTTTTACCCTTGTTTTGGTAATATTTGTTGATGGATATAATTGTTTCAAGAAGTTAGTATACAAAGATTCCATTGACTGTTTGTGCAGTACAAGGTCACAATGAAAGTGCCTATTTGGGGTCACACCATATATACTCACCTATAAGACGACTCAATTATAGGTCATCCCTCCCTCCTTTTGTAGGTCTGCAAGAAGCTAATTTCTCTTTGGCCCTTCTATAAGTCAGAGTGTACTTTGCAAGTCAAATCTGTCTGTATGGGGTGACTTGTTGTTAGTGAGGCAGAGTTGAATTTTTGAAAAAAAAATAAACAAACTAGACTGGATGAATTGATAGATAAATAGGAAAAATAGAGACAAAACCAATGTTAAATAAATACAATTATTGAGTGGAATATGTCACAATAGATTGACAACTTACATTTTGTCCATCTTCATGTAATAAAATCTGTAGAAATCAACAATGCTTTACATTTTAAATCCATTTATATGATAAATCCATGAATTCTATTATGGGTAAAAAAAATAGTAGTCCAGAATGATCCGATTCACAATATCCCATAATATGTTAAATCCATATGTCTTACAAATAAACAATGAAAGTCAAGTCCACACCTGTATGATTCACATTATCCTATAAATATCACTGTCTAATGTCATCTAGTTCAAAACCCAAGAATTCATCCTCAACATCCGAGTTACTAAATAAAGTTATGAAATCCTCCACTGTTGACTGGTTGTCTTAAACATCACCTGACTCGATTCCTTATCTTTAATACCATCTGCAGGTTCTTATGTGGACTTGGGCTCAGTTAGTGACACTTGGATTGTACAGTTTGTGCAGTCTATTAAAAGACATGTCACAGCTGAATATGTGTCAATTGTGTGTCATGATCGCAGGGAGTTGAAATAAGCACCTCCAGTTAACTGAATATAGGACTCTACTTGGCACTGAACAAGTATCAGATTTTTGGCTCAATCAAAGGGTTGTCAGCTGGGAAAACAAATCGTGTGCCACCTTTACAAGCTGAGGGATTAAGGTCAGATTTGCTCAGGGAGCTATAGGACTCTGTTTAGCACTGAACAAGTATCAAATTCGTGGCTCAATCAAAGGATTGTCAACTGAAAAAGCAAAGTGGGTGATGCCTTTACAAGCTAAGGGTTTATTGGCCCATATGCACTGGCAGACAGCTTAGGAAATGTCACTTGGGAATTAGATCTGGCTTATAAAAAAAGGCAAATACAAATCAAATCAAAACTTGTATTGCAAACACAAACAGTGTTTATAGAGCAAAACACAAAATATAATTCAAATATGGGTTGTTCAGACTTGCACAAAAATGGAAGCATTATACTTACTAGTAAACACCCATGGTAAACAACATTTCTGGACACTTCACTTTGTGCTGAGTAATATTTAATTTAATATTTTCAAATTATTAAAATCCAAATAAATGTAGATACAAGAATTGTGTCATGAACACCATAACAAAATGGATAAACACAGTGCATATCATATATGCATTTCTGGATGGGAATAGTGGCATGAAAACAAAAAAACATTTGATTTGAAAGTATTTTGTACATACTGCAAACATCTAGAGTTTACAATATTACCTGTAGTTTTATATAAAAAAATTGTATAAGACGACACCTACTTTGCATGGATTGAATTGTCAGTAAAAATTGTCAACTTGCAAGTGAGTATATATGGTAATTATTTTGGGGTGTTTCTAGAATGCTCTACTGGCAACATTTTTTTTATCTCCTTTACATAAATGACCCAAATATAATAATGCATCATGCAGGTCATTTATTTAATAAATCAGATAATTTCAAATAAATGTGTCGCATCCCTTTTTGTATCCCCCAACCATAGATGTGGGTTTTGGGTTCCACATGATAAGACCACTTTTCTCAAGTTTCCCGCACCCAGTTTTTATCGGCTTCATAGTTGCATTACATATGAGGAAGCTAGGGCAGCTCCCTGTTGAGTCTGTGATCCATAAATCAAAGGTCAAGGTCACTGCACATGAAATCACAAAATGATGTTATTTTACATTTGTAATAGCTACAGGGGGATCAGCCTTTCTTCTTATGGCTATTTTTTTTATCTCCCTGGTGAGTAATGGTGAGTAATTTTTTTTATCTCCCTGGTGAGTAATGTCCATCAGCATTTCATTCCTAGAGAATAACTCTCAAATCATTCAAGATATTTCAACCAAACTTGGTACACATGTCAATCAAGTTGCGTAGACTTTGGGGTGCCTTTTGATACGTAGAATTTTCCACATTCAATATTTTTTATGTTACCATGAAAACAAAGTGATGCATAATAAGTAGTATATAAATGTAAAGCGCTGGACTGTAGGTTACTAGTATACCTTATATACTCGCGTGTAGACCGGGTCCAAATGCAAAAAACATAGACCCTGATCTGCCGGCACATTATGTGACGGCAGATCAGGGTCTATGTTGTTTGTTCTACTGATTAGTCCTTACAAACTGCCTAGACCCAGATCTTCTGGTGCATTATGCAATGGCAGATCTGGGTCTATGCAGTTTGCAGTTGGTATCGTCTTATACACAAGTATATATGGTAAGTATAAATATTGTGAGTGCTGGACCATAGGTACTCTCAGTGGGTCAGTCTTTACATAAGCAAGGGATTGGGGCAATATGTAATCTCTAGATCAATCTTGTTCAAAAAAGATTTGTACATATTGTCCTCTCTTTGATAAACTGGCGAGTAAGCTTAAAACTTTATGAAGTGGAAGGAAAAGTTTATATTTACTATGAATGCCACACCATGACAGTCATAGGAGTGTGTAGTGTTACCCATGTTCATCCGTCTGTCCATCAAACCTTGGTTAAGCTTACATATCCATTTTTGTCATTACACTATGTATTGAGTACCTAGAATAGATTATTGTAATTGTGAATAGGTAAAAATATTTAATAAACTGCCACCAGAAAAAAATAATTTAAAATTCTGGCTAGTTTCCGAAACTTCACCAAAAAATATTCACATTAATTTTTTAATTGACCCCTTAAATATGTAGTTGTAAAGTTGAGATCACTTGCCATAACATCATTGACAGTATGGTATGAATACATGACTTTAACTCTGGTGCGAAGACATCTGTGCATGTGCTCTCCTGTACATTTATAGGGATTGTTTCAAAACAGCTTTGAAATCTTTTGGACTTTGTAATTTTTTAATAAAGTATTAGAAACTGTTACAAAAATAAATTGGTTGTTCTAGTGGCAGTTTATTAAACACTTTTTATCTATTAGCAATTACCATAATACGATCTAGTAGGTACTTAGAATTAATTACAATCTCTAGTCTCTGCTGTGTTCATTTGAAGTCATTTGGCCCAAATACATGGTGTAATGACCGAAATGGGTACATTAAGCATAAGAATTGCATTTAGATCATTTTAGGAACCGTGGTGGGGTATCTGTGCCCCACAAACACATTTCTAGTTATCATAGTTCTTAACCATGCACAGCCTTGTAAGAGTAGTCTAAGAGGAGCCATTTTTTTCAAGGAAAATAGAAGACTTGCCATGCAATAAATTGTTTAATACAACTTGTTTAGTGTGGACCACACTGTTAGTATCCCAAGTAAATTTTTATGGGTTGTTAAAGTCCCAGATTCATTTGTAGGACATGTCATAGGTTTTGATTTTAAAAAAAAAAGTATTATGTTCTAAACATATCGATTTTACAGAAACAAATATAATCATGAATCTCTCTTTCGGTGGCTTTGATCTTTTGGAGCCTTTTTTTTTTTTTTTTAAAACTTGAAAGCAGTTTTGACAGTAACTACAGTAGCATGATATACAATGTCCCTTGTTATTTAGAAATTCTGAATAAAATGTACACTCATGTATGATTCTCACATAGAGAGCTCTTAATTAAAATGAACACCTTGATATAATGAATTATTTTTCTGGATTTTAAATTATTCACTGGTGGAATGGTCTCCCTTTTTGTGATAAGAAATTTTAATGATAAAATAGAGACTAGACTTTTTATGTTACAGATTTCTTTTATAATTTTTGTTAATGACATATATTGTCAGGATTTTACAAATTTCCCTACATTACCATCACCACCTGACTTCGTGTATGGGAGACTAAATTTTTATAAAATATCAAGCTCATTTTATATTTCATTTTTACAGGTAATTATTTATACACAACACCATTAACACCAATTCAGAGACCCAATGTCACAGGTGAGTTACCTCTTAAGTATAGTGTAGTACAGTAGAATTTTCGTTTTCCAGACTTACTCTGTTTGCCCATGTTAACAAAGCTACTGTGACTCAGTGGTTAGTATGTTGAACTTGTGACCAGAAGGATGAAGGATGCAGGTGCCCAGTTTGGCTACCTTAGTGTGTCCCTTAGTGTGTCCTTGGGCAAGGCACTTTACTCTGATTGCCTTATCACTAAATAGCCTATTTGTGTTGCTTTGCTGTAAAACACCAAACCAGACTATTGTCCATGTTGCACCCACACTCAGCTACTGCAAACAGCATGAAACCAGATCTGCCTTTACATGATGCAGCATTGGAACCATGTGTAGAAAGACAAGTGTAGACCTTGATCTTGCAGCACATTATATGACATCAGATCTGGGTTTCTGCTTGTCACACTTGGGTGCTGTTACACATAAATGGTATTTGGGGACAAGAAATTTCACATAATTTACAGGTTGGATAATCTCATAAGGTGACAGTAGTTTTAGGGACATGTATTTGATTGAGATGAACCCTAGATGTAGAATAGGCCTATTGCAAACTCATGCATGTTGTAAGAGGCAACTAATGGAGGCAGGAGCCACAGTGACATGTGGTCAGCATGCTGAACTTGTAACTGAAAGGATGCAGGTCCAAATCCTACCATCAGATGAGCCCAGGTTGGCTAGTGTAGTTTGTCCTGGGGCAATGCACTTTACTCCAGTTACCTTGGCAATAAATAACCTACTTGTGTTGCTGTGCTGTAGAACACTAAACACTAAACACCTTGATTGAGATGAGTCAATAATTCAGAGATTTGGGCTTTGGATAATCAAGGTAACACAATACTGTGCTTGATATTACAGTTTAGTCTCAGTAGTCTGACTTTATCCAACTTTAATGTGTTGACAAAAGAAGTGGGAAACATTTATTGAAGGACATTAAAATCATATTTGATAATTTTATGGTTTTATTTTATCCAACAGTAAGAGTTATGTGATATTTACTATGGCTGTGTTTTTGTTATCCAACAGTGAGATTTATGTGATATTTACTGTGGCTGTGTTTTTGTTATCCAACAGTGAGATTTATGTGATATTTACTATGGCTGTGTTTTTGTTATCCAATTGTGAGATTTATGTGATATTTACTATGGCTTTTTGTTATCCAAATGTGAGATTTATGTGATATTTACTGTGGCTGTGTTTTTGTTATCCAAATGTGAGATTTATGTGATATTTACTATGGCTGTGTTTTTTTTGTTGTTGGATAAATAAGATTATGCTGTATTCACTCAAAAAGCTAATCTTACATCAGTACAGTAGCTCAGGGTTGTGCCTTGTAACCATTGGAAGCACTCTCATCATTAAGGTAACATACATCAGGGTCTGTTCTAGAATTGAAAATTTAGAGGGAGAATTCCCCCATCCACCTCAATTTGAAAATAATGGCAGATTTTTGTAAAGATGGGATGGCTTCAACCAAGAAATAAAGGTTGGACTTGTAGATATGATCAGCGATTGTCACACATTCAGTTGATTGTTTTGGTGTGATATTGGCATGAATTGCATAATTGTACATCACATCCTAGAATAGACCCTAACATAATAACTGTCTATGCGTTTTGTGACTTCTAAATTTCATGGTTTCCATGGATTCCATTTTTTTTTCTCATTTCAATCTTCTTAATCGGACTCTGTGAGTCTGGACATCTTGGTATCCATATGAAAGCATATTTTCTGTATGAATCTTTGTAGCAGTGTCAGTCAGGATTCCTCATTAATCTTTCAAAGGGTTAGGAGCAAACATACCCATGCATGGAAATCATAATTCAAGCATGAGATTTTGTTTCAACCAATCACAAATGACATTACTTTTAAAGGCTTTTTCTGATTGGCTGATAGTTAAAACTCAAGCTTAGTTTTAGGATTTCCAGGTTTGATCTGCATTGAGGTTTCACTGTACATGAATGTGAAAGGTCCACATATATCACATTGAAATAGAATTTTAAGATGTGGAGTTCTGATGAATGCAGTGTTGTTTGTCCATATCTGTGTAATGAATCTCATTAGTAGACAGACATGTCATATGGCAACATTGTTGTTACATTGTAAACATGCTTTTTGTGACTTCTAAATTTAATGGTTTCCAGATGTCAGAAACTTTAGCAGTGATTTAATTTTTTGAATATGTCTTTTCTTGTTGATTTAATTTGTAACAAATCCTTTTATAGCTTTTAATTTCATGGATGGAATCCACCTGCAAACTCTGCAAAAAAATAACTTGCAAAAAAAAGTAAGTTACAGTATATTTACGATGATTAAAGTTAATATGATTTCTCATCACCAAATTAACTTAATTAACATTGATCCAAACCAGTCCATAATTTAGGGCTACAGTATGACTTTATTAACATTGATGCTAGTCCGTAATTTAGGGCTACAGTTTGACTTAATTAACATTGATCCTAGTCCATAATTTAGGGCTACAGTTTGACTTAATTAACATTGATCCTAGTCCATAATTTAGGGCTACGGTGTGACTTAATTAACATTGATCCTAGTCCATAATTTAGGGCTACAGTTTGACTTAATTAACATTGATCCTAGTCCATAATTTAGGGCTACAGTTTGACTTAATTAACATTGATCCTAGTCTATAATTTAGGGCTACAGTTTGACTTAATTAACATTGATCCTAGTCCATAATTTAGGGCTACAGTTTGACTTAATTAACATTGATCCTAGTCCATAATTTAGGGCTACAGTTTTACTGAATTAACATTGATCCTAGTCCATAATTTAGGGCTACAGTTTTACTGAATTAACATTGATCCTAGTCCATAATTTAAGGCTAGAGTTTGACTAAATTTTAGGATTGAATTTGTCAAGACTTACATAAAATTTATGAAATGTTAGTGAGTTTGGAGCTGAAATGAGAGAGAAAGAGAGAGACATACATAGATACATACATACATAGATACATACATACATACATACATACATACATGCATGCATGCATGCATACATACATGTATACATCCATCCATCCATCCATACATACATACATCTACATCCATCCATCCATCCATCCATGCATGCATGCGTGCATGCGTGCATACATGCATGCATACATACATACATTCATACATACATACATACATACATACACACACACACAACATCCATCCATCCATACACACACACACACACACACACACACATACATACATACATACATACATACATACATGCATGCATGCATGCATGCATGCATACATACATACATACATACATACATACATACATACATACATACATACATACATACATACATCATTAAACACTGAACTTGAGTTTGAGATTTAGTTTTTCTCTATCAGCCAATCAGAAACAACCTTTCCAAAGTAACATCATTTGTGATTGGTTGAAACAAAATCTTGCTCAAACTCAGTCTTAAGAGTTTTATGATTTTCAGGCCTGGAGATGAAACCTGGAACTACAGAAGTATAAAGCAAGCACATTGCAGCTGCACTATATATAGCATGTAAAATGATGCAGAAATTCATCTCATAGGTTGGAAGATGATTCAGTGAAACAAAAAAAAATTTAATACAATAAGATAGGTTTAACAGATGGTTGTCTCATCCAACTAACATTTTCTTATACACATGCTGTACTGAGATATATTTTTGTATTTATTTCCCAGAGTGTTGTCTCAATAAGAGTATACCTCTTGGCTGTGTTGAAGGCATTTGCACCTTTGATGTGGATCTGTATTCTGTAACATTAGACATCAGTAAGTGGTTCTGCATTCCATTTCTCGGGAAATATGTGACATGTGCTTCAGGTAAGATCACTATATATATATATTCCTTATGTGTTTGTATACAGTGTCATACCCGCCAACCCTTCCAAGCAGTGTTGGGGGTGGGGTAGTATTGACACTAAAAATGTTTGTTTTGTGGTCTCAAGGTGGGTCACTGTGTCAATGTGTGTGATCTAATCAAGCAACATTGTACAATTGAGAATAAGTTATTTATTACAGTGCTCCCTCTCTTGAATGGCCCTTTGACCAGTGACCATCTGCTTTATACAGCCAGATACACTTGGCACCAATGAGTTTTTCTTCAGAAATATCCTCTATGATGGCCACACATGTCCATGGCTGGCATATTACCAAAAACTGTCCTATTTACCCCTCATGAACAGCTACATAATGGGGTTTACAGATAGAAATCTCATGAATATTTGTTGATTTCTAAATTCAACACATTGACATTTGTTCCAGCATGCCTATAAAATACCCAACTTTGATCCATGCAGAGAGGTAAGTAATCCAATTATCCTTACTAATCCTTAGATGTAAGGTTTCGTAACTTTGCTACTTACTGGTTATTATTATCACTGATAATTATCAGGATGACAAAAGTTAAGTGCTAAGAAGCTCAGTATTGTTCAGGTTAAATCAGCATGACATCTGGTTGCAATAAAGTAAAAATGATATGTTAGAAGTGTTGGTTTCTCTCTCATAGATTACAAAATGTTTTTCAAGGGTACCTGACTAAAACCAGTCAATCAAAAGACAAGCACACTTTCTTTGTAAACACTGAGCATTTTGTGTAATAACTACAAATTGCCAACAGAGGAATTAGTTGTTGCAAAAAGTGCAAAATGTCAAAAGACATTCTCAGTTTAGAAGGAAAAGTGAAACCAATTTGACTAAAGAAAATACCTGAAAAAGTTTTCCATGACAATTAACTGTATAAACTGCCCAGTGGTGATAGTTTTCCATAAACATAAAGTGTAAAACTATGTGAATCATGATTGTTAACTCTTTAACAGTCTATAGGTTACAGGCATATATTGTGGTGTCAAGAAAGGTCTCTCTCTCTCTTTTTCATAAGATTTGCCAGAAAATTAATCGTGTTTTTATAAACATGACCATGTCAAATAGTTTGGGAGTAAAAAAATTTGTTTTTTCGTGTGACACATCATGATCTGGCAGGTATGCAGTGTTCATACATTTTCATGAGCTAAAGAATCCTATGAATTTAGTGAGACTACAAAGTTCATGACAGTTTCATTCGACATGTTAATAGCAGCAAAGTTGTACAATATGTCTGAAATTTTTTTGAAGATTATTTGTCATGAATTCTGAATTCAGAGAGTTCACAAAAATGTATTGATGCTAAAATATTATGCTTTACAGTTTATATCATATTCTCTAATATCTAGTCAGGTGATCTGACAACTCCCATACCTGACAAGGACAAACACTCCATGCTTTGTCCCTTTGGTCTTCCTTATCATTGACAAGCCCACATTGGTTGAAAAGCATGGCGGTGCACTCACTTTTCCCAGGCAACAAATTTATTAAAGTTTTGCTTAAAGTTTTTCGTTTTACATTTGCTCATATTTCTTTAATTACTTCATAGATGAATAATAATAATAATAATAATAATAATAATAATAATAATTCTTATTTAAAGAGGGTAACTCAGTAACAAATGTCCCCTGAGGCCCTCTACTATGCTAAGTATTACTCAAATAATATGCACAAATCCTTATGACTGGCATGTGCAAACAACAAAATGGATTCTATTGATAGCTAGAATATCTCACTGAAACAAAGACAATACAGTCTGCAATACACTCACTCAGCTAGTTTGATAAAATTTAACTGAAAACATTCGTAGATTTGAATTTTTTAAAAAAAAAAGGTTTGAGGCAAGCCATGGTCTTCATGCTGATAAAAGTGGCTTCTAAAAAAGTTTTTTTTACCATTGAACAACCAGCCAACTGTTATGCACTGAGAAAAGGATTATAGGTACATGTTCATTTCATATGAAATTTATTAAATAAGTTGAATAATTGCCTTCTTTAATTTGTGAACTTTCAGTAAGAAAAACAAATATTAAGGCCAGCAAAAGATTAAAACTTACTGATGAGTTTAATAAATCTCATATGAAATGAGCACAAATGTAAAATTGTCTTTATTACATGATGAAAATCACTACAGCAAAACCTGACTTAAGCAGCCGCCTATGGGAAGTGAACAGAGTGGCACATGTGATTGTTTAACAGGTTTATTTTATCTGATAATTTAGTGTATGGCAGTTTAAAAAGACATCATATTGGCTTGATAGAAAAGACCATCAAGGCAGGTTTGGCTGTAGTGAACTGACTTGGAAGTACATTCATTTGTCATAGGTATAACATCTTTGTCTTGTGGGACATTATAAACATCACATATGATTCCATGATGTTAGGTATAACACCTTTGTCTTGTAAGACATTATAAACATCATGTTTGATTCCATGATGTTACTTAATAATAATAATAATAATAATAATTCCCTCACTATGAGGTTTTTTATTATAACATGGTTCCTGTTATAATGCAGGTATGGTCATCGATCCAATTTCATTAGGTGGTAGCAGAATTATATGTATTGTGTACTTCATTATAAGGCTGTATACTCTATGGCTGCCACAGACAATATTAAAATGAAGGAGTACCGTAAAATAATAATAATGATAATAATAATAATAATTAATATGGGGGTAATTCAGTTATAATTCACTATTATCCTGATGAACAAACAATTACAAATACAAAATATATAATAAAGCATGCTTAATACAGAATGGCATATCCAGAAAATGTAAAAAATATCATCTGTTACATCTGCTGTGTTGTCAATATTTTTTGGGGGTGCATTATTTAACAAACATTTTTTAATTGATTAATAATTGAAATATTTAGGGGACATACAGTTATAATATACAATACAATTCATTTCAAGGAATAAAGCAATTTAACATTGTATATTGTAAAAACCAATCATTTTAAGATTAAATGTAAATTCAGTAAATGTGTTTACCAAGTCAGTGCTGCTTTTATTTGCTCCCATCTGTTTCTTATTTTCTCTATCGAATATGTTCCCCAATCACATTAAAATTAGGAAAAAAACGCCTCCTCCTCTCAAATCCAGCCCGTCCAGAAAGATGAATAATTTCATCTTTCCCATCTATAGCACATATAGACAAAGGGAAGAAACTATTACAAATTAACTCCCCTTTCCACTGCTAGTTGGCTGCCAAGCAGAATGCTGGATGTTAACAAATTTAAGTTTGAACTGTGGTACAAGTAACATCTTACCACATCACCTACCGATATCCATCAATATCATCTTTAATTCTACCTGTCTATAAAAAAGTAACATTTCACTGCATTGCCTACCGATGTCCTTCATTATCATCTTTAATTCTACCTGTCTATCAAAAAGTGTGGTACAGTATTGTTATTTAAGGCTTATGCAAGATGTTGGTAACCTTATTTGTAAACTTTCCTTAATACAGTGCTCCCCCAATTTCTATACCCCCAGTCTCTTGCTACCCTCAGTTACCACCAATAAATTTGAATGTACCAATTGATTTGCTTGTTAATCCTCCCCTACAATTTCCATCCTTGCTATCCACCATCTGCCAAGACTAATCAGTGCACAAATGATATATAAAAAATGATCATGTATGGATGGTCATATCAACATGAAGTTTTCACTATAAGACTTTTTATGACATCCAGTTGGTCCTAAATGAAAATGGTTGTAATCTGATGTCCAATATGATCACCTCAGCAGCCATCTTGAAAATCTTGCTATAGCTTCTTGAAGACTTTTTATAATATCTAACTGGACCTAAATGAAAATGGTCCTGCTTGCACATTCAGTTTGGTTGCCATGGTGGCCATCTTGAAAATCTTGTTATCACTACTATTTAATGGATGGTCATATTACCATGGGATTTTCACTAAAAGATTTTTTATGATGTCCAATTGGTTCTAAATGAAAATGGTGCTGATCTGATGTCCAATATGGCCACCACAGATATATCTTGAAAATCTTGTTATTGCTACTCCTCCTGAATGGAAAGTGGTATCGGCATGGGGTTTTCACCAGAAGACTTCTTATGATGCCTGTTTGGTCCTAAATGAAAATGGTGCCATATGGACATTCAATATGAGCACCACAGTGGCCATCTTGAAAATCTTTTTATCATTACTCCACCTGAACAGATGGACATCTAGTTGGACCTAAATAAAAATGGTGCTGATCTGACATCTAATATGGCCACCACAGCAGCCATCTTGAAAATCATGTTGTTGCTACTCCTTCTGAATGGGAAGTCAAATTGACATGGCGGGTTTCACCAGAAGACTAATTACGATTTCTAGCTGGTCCTGAATAAAAATGATGCTGATCTGACCTCAAATATGGCTGCCACAATGAATATATTGAAAATCTTGTCACTAATGAATGGATGGTCATATCAACATGGGGTTTGTACCAAAAGTGTTCTAATGGTGTATAGTTTGTCCTAAATGAAAATGGTGCCAATCTTACATCCAACATTGCTGGCACAGTGGCTAATTTGAACATTTTATCGCTCAAGAACATCAGAGATAGTTTCAACACTCAGCAGTTAAAAAGAAGAAATGGTCTTAAATTCCCGGAAGTTCTTTTCAGACAGTAGAGTGTCAGTCCCTTTGAGTCACTCTTGTATAATTATCTGCTGGTTGAATTTACCTGTGTCTATGTATTTATCTATATATCAGTTGAACCTCTTGTATGAAACTGGGTGGGTAATTGAGGGAGCACTGTATTTGTACATATTTTTTGCAGTTTGTGGACTTCTGTTTTCTGACCTAGTATTAAAATATGGTATCATTGATACTTGCGGTGTTTATGTTTTAATTGCGAACACTGGTTGAATTTCTCACTTGTATCTACAGTGAGTGTGGTTATTGATTTTGTTGATACATTTTGGTTCTTTTTAAATGTTTTTTTGTTTATTATTGCCATTTCAGATATACAGTGGCAATGAAATGTACTAAACACAAGAAGTTTAAAGTCAGCAATGACAATCATGAGACATGCCTCACCTGCACAAAATGCATTTGAACATTTCCTTGCAGTGTTTTTTTTTTATATAGGTTACATCTCTTTGTATGGTCGCTTATATCACTGAAAAACGGTAAATGTTAGCATGTGAATCATAGTATAGGAAAGAGATATGGAGGTATAGCTAAAATGTGATCTGGGACAATGAGATTTGGTGAAAAAGAATGAATAGAGCAAAATCTTCATCTAATATTTTTAGGAATAAACAAGGATATAAGTGAAGATAAGCACGTTATGCACTGTGTAAGTAGACCTACTGTACACTATAATACAGGTCTCCTGGTAAAGTTTAAGCGGCCCATGAATTAAGTCTTTATTTATCTTTATTTTATTTCATGTTGGAGAAGTCAGAAAATATGCACATGCAAAATAAATAACATAACAACAATCATAGTAGTTTATAACAGTTTATTGACATGGTAATTGACCATGAGCTGGTCACTGCTGTGTGACGTATGGCAATCTTGCTAATTGTGTCATGGCATTTTTGTGTCTATAAGTGCTGGGACACCAAAAATGTTATATTTTTCACGTGCATAAAAGTCTTGGGACATGACAAATAATAAGTTTTTCCAGTCCCAAGACTTACTGTCATTACAGTAGACTTTTTTCCTCAAAATGAATGGGTGATCAAAGTTGTTTCAGAGGGGCTTTGGATTTTTTTTATCAGCCTCGTGTTTATGTTCCCCTTCCATAACAGAGGTTCAGACCAATCCCAGGAAAGTGGAAATGTTACCTAAGGAGATTACTCTCCAAACAGGTGGTAGAGAGAGTTTGCAAACCAAACTCTCCTGGGTTTTATTCAGTGCCAGAAGCCAACAGAAAACTCGGACTGGTGATAGATCTCAGCCAGCTCAACAAATACATAACTGTGTCAAAGTTCAAGAAAGAAATGGCATGGTAGGTACAGCTTGTACTACAAGGGATGAGTTTGTGATCAGTCTCAATCTGGCAGATGCATACTTCCATATCCCTATCCACCCACTTTGATTTCCATTTTGAAAAGCAATTTATCACTTTCATGCTCTGCCATTTGGCCTCAATATCATCCCATGGGTATTTACGAAAACAATCATCTGCATCATCACCCTGTTCAAACCTACCTTGTTGACAGCAACTGCATGATACCTAAATGACATCCTTCAAAAACACAAGGTAAGTTCAATTTTATTGAAGGAAATGAACAGCCTTATGTCACTTTTCTCCCACCTGGGCCTTGTGGTGAACTGGTAGAAGTTGGATCTTACCCCCTTCCAGCATTTTGTCCATCTGGGTATAGAATCCTTTACCCATCTCAACCTTTTTCATCTCCCTCCCATGCCAATTGTATGGATTATCAAGCTCTCAGAGTCGATCTCTAACAAGGAGTGGATTTCCACAAGAGAGTTTTTGTATCTCCTTAGTTTGCTAAATGTGGTAGCAGACTTGATTCTTTTCAGACACCTTTTCATGCACTCTTTGCAGGTTGTACTACTGGCTCAGTAGCACCCCATTTCTGGTCATCTAGATCATGTTATGATCTCGACCAAGTTAAAACAGTTCCTGCGTCAGTGGCAAGACAGTCAATGGCTTACAGCAGAAATTCTCCTGGAGAAACCCCAGATGGAGATAATAGTCTGTATGGATGCCAGCTCATGCATTTGGGGGTCTCACCTATTGTCCCACTTCAATACAGTCAGTGGCAACTGTGTCCAGAGGAGAGGGCCCTTCATATCAGCCTTCTAGAAAATAGTTGGCTATATAATGACTGACTTTCATTTCTGGAAGGATCAGCTTTGTGGAAAAGTAATTGTTGTAATGTTGGACAATTCTGTGGTGGTCATCTTCAAACATGAGGAAGACCTAATCACCTAACCTCTGCATCCTGGTCTGGACATTCTACACTGGTGCACCCAGCACAAGTTCATGGTCCAAGACACATTCACAGCAGACTTGATGTTCTGGCTGATACATTGTCAAGAAGGGGCCAGATTTCCCTTCATCCATTGATCTTTTGTTCGATTTGTGCACTTTGGGGGCATCCAATGATAGATCTCTTTGCAATGATGTGGACCAACAAAAGGCCAACCTTTATCTCTCCAGTCCTGGATCTAGAGGTTTATGCTCTAGCAGTCACTTAAGATGGGTCTATGCATGCCCTTTAACTATTCTTATCCTGAGACTAATTCAAAAAGTAAGGAGCCAGAACTACCAAGTGGTTCTGGTAGCCCCCCTCGGATGGGACAAGTCCTGGGTGAATGATCCACTCAACTTAGCAATAGACATCCCCAGGAAAATCCCAGCAATGCCCAACCTGTTCAAGCAACCAAGCCTGGACAGGCTTTTCCTTCATGCCTCACTCTTTGTCAGGAGGGCCTCTTGCATAGAAAGAAATTTGGCCCTTTAGTTGTGAAGATAATCTCCCAAGCCAGAAGGTCCTCCGCTTTAGAAGTGTACAAGGAAAAGAAGGGAGTTTTCAGGGACTGGTGTAGAGGCTACAGCATTGTCCCTTTGAATGCTTTGAACTCTCAACTGGCTAACACTTTTCTTTGGCTCTTTGAGGAGTAGAAGTTAGCTTCATTACTATCAAGAGTTATGGTACTCCATGATTTCTGACACATTCAGGCATCATTGTAGAGGGGAATATAGGCCACAATGAGGACCTGTCAGACTTGCTGGCCAGTTTTGACCTGAATAGACCCAGATTACTCACCTTGTTTCCAAAGTTGGAATCTTTCATGGATTTTGACATAGCTCAACTGAAATAATTTTGAACCTTTATCCAGAATCTCACTGAAGCTGCTACCTTACAAAGCATGTTTTTTGATAGCCTAACTTCAGCATGCTTGGTGAGTGAGTTGCATGCTTTTTTGGTGGACCCAAAATAGCTCCAGTTCAGAAAGTGGTTATTTGCTCTCTCTCTCTCCTTAATTGAGATGTCGAGAGGGGCAGTGATGCAAGACCGAGTCCATGCTGACAAGCATTACTTGAAACGCCCACCCAAAATGTCATGGGGCTTAACGGTGCCTCTTTCTTCTGGTAAAGGCTGGAAAAGACCATATAATCCCTCAAGCCTTGACATCTTGGCTGAAGTGGGTGATATGCTTGATATACTCACAAGACTAGATACTCCTCATGAAAATTTCAGCTGATGAAATTCGAGTGATCTCTGTGAATCTTGCATTTGAATGCAATGTTTCAATCCTAGACATTATTGAAGCCATTGGCTGGCATGCACAAGTAAAGCTTCTCAAGCTTCTGTTTCCAAGATTAGCTTCACAGAGAAGAGAATTGAATCTGGTGGGTCCAGTGGGTGTGACCCAGACGACTATCAGACTAGCTGACATCTGCACAACCTCCTCATGGGCATGTGTTTAAAGCTTTTTGCTAGATTCACCCAGATTTTTTCTTGGTAAGAAAATGTCATTCATATCTCATGACCTGTGTATAGACGTCACATGTTACCTGACCATCAGTTGTGCTGCCTTCATGTTAGCAGAGCAGTTTATTCCTCATACAGAGACTCCAGACATATTTCCTTTGAAGGATACCCATAGTAGAGTTTGGATGCTCATGCATTTCCTGCTCCTATTACCTATTCACGTTAATTTGATTGAGGAATGTATTTGATGGAGAAAGTACATTTTTAGTAAATTACATTTCTCCAAGTATACTTACCTGATCACTGTTAAGCCCCCCACCCCAACTCCCCACAAGGAAAGCATCCTTGTTAGCATTTTGCTCAAGCCTAAAATGGTAGACATCCAGTATACAACGATCCACCTAGTGGTGGCAAAGGGAGGTAATTTGTGAGTTTCCTCCCTTTGTCTATATGTTACATAGACGGGAACACTGGATTTAAGAGGCAGCAGAGTTTATTCGCTAATGTTAATGTGACCCTGTTAGTATTATCAGAGAAACATAATTTTATTTTAAAAAAATTCTTTTTCTGCCTTTGCCAATGAACACAAATATGTAGAATAAAATTCAGTATGTTTGTATAACTTTACATTTTCTATACAAGTATGGAAAGTGGGAATAAAATTTTTCATTCAACAAGAATATATATACTCCTTAATGAATTTATAATATCATATTCTGCAGGTATTCCTAAACCAAATAGCATAGTACACCTCTCCCTCGATAACTCGTGTCCGGATAACTTGCAAACCCGCTTATAAAGCGGGGGCAGGCGTGGATCCCATTTTTTTTCTTATAGAAAATGCCAACAGAATTTTACCCTTATTTGTTGAATGTGATGAAAATTGCGATCAAAATTGGTAAACAAAACCTTGATATATTGCTCATTTTATCATTGAAAATGGCTGTTGGTGCCCAGATATTTGAATCAACATCATAAAATTCTAAAGTTTTAGTAAGAAGGCCTAGATTTTGTTACATTTTCTTTTGAAAATTGTTTTTTTAGTACACTGTAAATAACAATTTTCAATGAAATTTTGATAAATGAAAATTTCACTAATGCCTACTGGAAGTAACAATGAAATAAGTTTTGTCAAGTGAAATTTGTGTTTGTTTTTATTTGATCTGAGTGGAATTATCAGTGAATGCAAAGCTTTGTTTCATAGATATGGTACATTATGGAGAAGTGAGTTCCAAAGTTTGTAGTGAACTTAAAATTCCTGAATTGGCACTTAGAGATTTGCTCAAGGATGAGCAGAAGTTTCACTATTACTTGAAATGAAATCATGGCATCAGTATTTTACTAATAACACAATTTTAAAAAATCAAGTTTCAACATTGATGGTTGTTTCACAAAATAACTGTCTCTAGTTTTTTTAAAAAAGGAACCTTGTTTTGTTGTGCAAAAAGCAGTGAGGTAATACACAGTGTTTTACAGGTACACAATGAGGTATACATGTATGTGATGTGTGTTGAAACCTCTTGGAGTAACATTTTTAATGATCTTTCAGAGATTGGTTATCTTGAAAATAAAGGTAATTCATACTGAAAAACAAACAATTTCATTAGAAAAAAGCTGTTTATTGACAATTATTCCCAATGTGATTATAAAACGAGTATTCAGCCATTAAACAGCTCTGCTACCCCCCTTCCAGTCTTCTTGATGTCTAGCTGGGATGGCACCTCCTTCTTAATTTTTTAGAGGTCCCTCAGTAACTCATACTCTCGCTTTTAGTGTTGTCTATGCTTTTTTGACCCACATTGTGCAAGAGTTATTGAGGGAGAGGTGTATTAGCAGTTGAGTCTACTTGCATTCCATGTTTATCTCTCAATAGTAACAAAATTATCTAATACTGTTTTTACAACAGAACAATAGAAAAATAAATGTATCACAATAAATGTTGATAACTGCTCATTACTGAAAGTACAAAGTGTGTTGCTGAAATTTTCATTTTTAGCAACTATTTTTATAGACATTTAATGAATGATTTTTAACTGAAAACTCAGAAGTCCTTTATCATCTGTAACTTTGAAATGTAGTAAATTTATCATTTTCCAATCATAATATTATACTTCTGATTTAGTCCAGCATACCACTTATTCTGGACTTTAAAATGTAATTCTCAATATTTCTCCAAAAAATATCTTACAGAAATGTTTGATACTTTTTCATATTTTCTTAGTATTTCAGACTATTTTTTCACTGGGGCTTCAGGTTTATGTTTACCTCTCGTAGTAGTTTTCCAAGCCCTTGGTATAGCATAAAGAATTCCATTTTATTCCATAAAAGATATGTTGATATAGATATTTTGTTTTAATTCTTTGTTAGTGAGAGTATTGTACATTTTTACTACAGATGGTAAGGACCATACCTCATGCTGCAGAAAGAAGCAGATTTCTGACTTCTGTCTGCCCATGTGTTATGGAGTGATACCCAGAATTAGCGAGATCATTCGATGTATCCCCAACATCACTCTAATGCTGGACTGCCTAGAGGAAGGGCATGGTAAGCATTAAGAAATTACAGTAAAACCATGATTATCCATACATCAGTTATACAGACTTTTCACTCATCTGGACCAATGGAATGTCCACTGAACCTAAATTTTGTTGTTTATATAATTAGCAATTTTCCAGACAATCTAGACAAAATTTTGGTGTTGCAGGGAGTATGGTAATTAATTGTATTTGTTAATTAGCTATCCTCCTCATAACTTATAGAGGGCACAGAAGGCCAGACAAGAGCAGTTTCTACCATTTTCTGTTGTATGCCACTCTGGGCACTGTTTCACAAAACAACTTTCACCCAAGATTTTCTTAAGTTTTTATGTACAACTATCATACATGATTACAGGTGTTTCAATAACGAGAATAATGTACATTTTTTCGTAAGTTTCCCTTACATTTTTATGTCACAGGCCTATAAGTGCAAAGATTTTTTGGAAGTAAGTTTGTGGAAAGCGAGAGTCAGAGAGAGGGTTATTTACCGTATAATGGGTTTTTCTCTAACAAAGCTATTTTTAAATGTATTTATACATGTTCTCTGTAAAAGAATAACATGTAAACATTAATATGTGTATGATACATTTTACTTTGTTGATTAACCTAAAAATATAAACAAGTTAGAGGGGCCCCAGGTGGCCGAGTGGTATAAGGCGCTCACCTCTACAGATCACTGACATCTCACCTCTGTCCGTATGGGTTCGAGGCTCGACTTGGCCAATGTGGGTATGTGAGAAAGCTTGCCATTAGCTTCCCATGGGTCAGTGGATCTTTCTGGGTTCTACCTGGGTTCTTTCTCCACCAAATATACTAGCCGCCATGTCTAGCCCATCATGTGCTGAAAAATGGCGTTAAACCCACACAACCAACCAACCAACCTAAACAAGTGAAACATTAAATCACCCTTTTCCACGGAACTTTTATGCCTCGAGTTCAATGATGCAGGAAGAGTATATGTGCTACTTTCACATATTTATTTGTCTATTTATTGTCTTGGCTTTATTCAGATAAAAATGTGAAAAAGTGAGACATTTACTTTCCTTTGTTGACCACAAGTGGTTTTTGCTCAATCGTTCTAACAAGGTTTTCATTCAAAAAGTAGAATTCAAAAAATTCAAAACGTGTATAAAATTAGTAATTAAATAAGCAAACAAATTCATGGAATTTTCAGAAAATTTAATCAGGTAATCTACATATGAATAGAAATATGACTTAAATTTCATTGTTCTGCCTCAATTGGTTTATGCTTAATGTTGCTTGCAATGTTTTATTATTTGTTTTAAATGACCATTTCCAAACAGTTTTAAACTGTGTAAAAAAAAATAATAAGATTGCTGTAATGACCTGAACATATAATCAGGTCATTTATGTATGCATACAAAGTAATCAGGTCATTTATGTATGCATACAAAAATGCTAGCAAAAATTAATTTGTATACGTTGAATGGTTCTTGCCCACAGTTACTAAAAATCTTCTCAAGACAGACAGACTTACAGAAGTATGGATGTATGTATGGGCTGGATCAAATCAATATGACCTCACTGATTGACATAGGCAAGTGAAGTTCAGTTGACTTGTTTATATACATATGTACCTGATTCAATCAGACTTCATTGTCATTTAGTTATTTTGATAATTTCTTCAGGGGATGGCATACGTGTTTTGCAAACACAAATATACTTTCTAAAGTTTAAGTCATGTAGTAAACTTTTAAGAACTTGTAGAGCATAGTGGATACAATAGATAGGAAGATAAAATGACTCATGGTTTATATGGATCTGAATCTAATAATTGGAGACATGAACCTAATAGTTTATCGAATTTTATTTCTTTGCATTAATATATTATTATGTACAAAATTTTGGAATTTGGTTTTGTTGTTATATAGTTAAAATATTAATCAGATAGAGTGATTAATTTAACTTAATCCGGTGTTGAGAGAATTTATGAAGAGAGTGTGTGTGGGTGTCTGAGACAGAGAGAGAGAGAGATCATTTTCTGATGATCCCTGATTTAAAGAAATGGATCTACATCACATCCCACTGAATACGATGTAATTTTATTCCAAGGTTTGATGAGATTATAAACAGGGAGGGGGTGTTGCTGCAGCATGAATGAATGGTGCATTTTGTTCAGATTTTGGTCTTAAGATGCAAACAATTGAAGCAAAGGTGAAATTAAAACCCAATCAAAACTATTCTTAGTATTGCAATGGATATCAAATAAGTTTGGAAGGTTGTAGATGATGCAAATGATTGCATATACGTGACATTTACCTTCCTATATACAATGGTTGACTCTGCTGGTTTGTCATTCAAAACTACAGCCTGAGGACCTCCAAGTACATTCATGTATTTGAAGGAAATAAAAGTTGATAAATATAGTGAAGTGATTAGATAACCATATTTATATAAGTAAATAAAGAAGTATGGCTTAGCCGTTTCCTTCAACAAGTAAATTAAGTTATGAATATTCATTGACTTGTAGCTTGACAATCTCTCTCTCTCTCTCTCTCTCTCTCTGTGACGATTTTCCCATAAGGCAGCTGCCTAGGGCGGCAAAATTCAGGGGGCTGCAAATTTTAAAGTATGAAAATCTGGCTTTGTTACAAAATGTATTTATTTTGTAAAAAACAAAACAAAAAACTCTAGTTACATTTTTCCTCTTTTTAAAGGTCTAAAGATCTCTGGTTTTAAGGCTTTGTTTTGGGCAGGGAGGTGGGAGTGCAGCAATTCTGACAGTGTCTAGGGGCTGCAAAATCATAAAATTGTCACTGCACACACACACAGGCATCCTATCTTCTTTGATCAGAAATAATACCTATATTTCATTTAGTATGGCCAATAGGTCAAGTAATTTTTTGCCCAATATTTCTTTGGTCATTGTGTTGTTATTGTTGTTCTTGTCATCATCATCTTCATCACTCTCCTTTGTAAATATCTTGCAGGTATCCTATTACATTTTACAGAGTTATTACCTACCTCCCATACAAAAGAATGACTTATGCAAAAGTTTTTCTCAGACGTACAAAATATTCCTATGGATATCTTTGTGAAACACACAAAATAATTGCATAAGATTTTCTTATGATTAAAACTTCTGTACGTAAACTTACATTGCTTTGTGAAACAGGGCCCTAGACCTGATATCTTGCTTGGTCTTCAAGCTCCTTGCTATCAAGGTCATAATCGATTATTTCCATATATACTCGCATATAACTGAGGTTCAAATGCAAACAACTTAGACCCTGATCTGCCATTGGATAATGTGCCGGCATATCAGGATCTATGTTGTTTGTTCTACTGATTAGTCCTTACAAACTGCATTGACCCAGATCTGCCGGCGCATTATGCGACTGAAGATCTGGGTCTATACAGTTTGCAGTTGATATAGACTTATACATGAGTACATACGGTACATGCTTTCAAACCAGTCCCATACAAATAACATCACTGCTAGCATCATTTAGCCACATATGCACAATGATGTCATAAGTGTCATCAGTTTTACTTGTAAGGAATTAGCATATGTTGGTAGCTTTCTTACCTATGCTAGCTGTGTCACACATACATAATAATTAGAGAAAGAGAGATCTCACATGGTTTCAGTCATCCGTTCTATAATTAAACATTTTTACAAAACCTTTCCAACAAGCATTTTGATTGGTTAAAATCACATCATGTGATGCATAGCATTTTTACAAAGCCTTTCCAACAAGCATTTTGATTGGTTAAAATCACATCATGTGATGCAGCAAGCTTGAAGTTATTAGTTCATGACACCAGAAAGGAACTACTGAAGTATTCACATGCCATTCTTGTGTTCCTAGAAAATATTTGTAAACAATTCTTAAAATAGTTTTGTTACTTATTTCCTGACATTCATTATTATTTGACAACTATTTGTAATTATAGGATTATTATTTGACAACTATTTGTAATTATAGGATTATTATTTGACAACTATTTGTAATTATAAGATTATTATTTTACAGCTATTTGTAATTATAAGATTATTATTTGACAACTATTTGTAACTATAAAATTATTATTTTACAGCCATTTGTAATTATACAATTATTATTTTACAACTATTTGTAATTATAAGATTATTATTTTACAACTATTTGTAATTATAGGATTATTATTTTACAACTATTTGTAATTATAAGATTATTATTTTACAACTATTTGTAATTATAGGATTATTATTTTACAACTATTTGTAATTATAAAATTATTATTTTACAACTATTTGTAATTATAGGATTTTTATTTTACAACTATTTGTAATTATAGGATTATTATTTTACAACTATTTGTAATTATAGGATTATTATTTTACAACTATTTGTAATTATAAGATTATTATTTTACAACTATTTGTAATTATAAATTTATTATTTTACAGCCATTTGTAATAAAATTATTATTTTAGAACCATTTGTAATTATAAGATTTGAACTTTATACTTTACAGCATTCATTAAGTCATAAACTTGAAAGTCGATTATATGCTATGCAAGAACGGCCTCACTTTGCTATGGCCGTTCATGCAGTGTAATCAGTTTTCAAGTTTCACAACTTAATAAATCCTATGAATTATGAAGTTCAAATCTTAAATAGCATAATTAATTATCATACATACTTTTCAGTTTTAACAGATATTTATCAGCTAGAATTGTTAACTTTGTATTGCATGGTTTTAGTGAGGCTTGTTCGACCACATACAACTGATGCCATGCTATATATAAGATGCAGCTTTCAGAAGAATCCGAAGACCTCATCTTTCCAAGAAGTCTTTTCACTAATTGCATGCTCATTTTTCTTTGACAGCTAATATACCAGGTTCCCCTACATATGTCACTGCATGGCAATACTATGACAAGATAATAATTTCCTGGAAACCACCAAGCTACAACCATGATAAAGTCCAGTTTTATCAAATCCTCTATAGTAATTCCAGGGACAACACTACTATCCCACCAATAAAACTGGTAAGTTGGGTTGGAATTGAAATGTACAGACTTTGCTTCTCTGATTTGAGGCTTTATTGTAACTATATGTTATGATCAGGTAGTTCAAGAAATGATAGGATCGATACGTCTTTTTTTCAATTGCTAAAAAATATGTGGTTTGAGATCTCAGCTTTTAGTGAAATAGTTACGGGCAAACATCAACCTTTTTTTTCTTTATCAGTGTCTCTCTCTTTAAAAGGACATAATTATCCCCATATGGTAAGCCAGCTTTGAGAAAGCCTCTTTTAGTTGTTCCTTGGAAATATATAACACCACACACTAACCATACTTCTGATTTTTTATTTGTACCCTGGAGCATGTCTTGTAATTATTTTTCCACACATTAATGTTTACACCTTAGTAACTTCAGTTAACTGCAGTTGTATACTTCTTGTTTTTCCTGGAGATTATATCATCCTGCCCTTCTGTCCATCCGTCTATCTATCCCTTAGTAATATATTGTATCTCCTTTTGCATGGTTGAAGTTACAGATCTGAAACTTTGGGGAATGATTGGGGTGGTCTGTAGGTTTGCACAATTTTGATAAATTGGGGTGGGGGGTTTGAAGGTTGTTTTCTTTAAAAAATCTGAATCAATTTCTTTAGTATCATAGGTAAATTGGTTGGTTGGTTGATTTTAAATAAGATTTTCAGCATTTTATTTTGGCTTTATCATGTTGAGGAAATGGGAGCTAAGTGCACTGAGGCAGTTGATCCATGCTGGCCTGGGCTGGTATCGAACCCACAATCTTTTCATTATGAGTCCAATGCTCTGCGAACTGAGTTACCATGAGGAAAAAGGAACTAAGTGCCTTTCCAAAGGATACACTCAGGCAGCTAGGGTCAGACCATTCTTAACGAATGGTCCATTACCAATCAGTCTTTCATCGGATTTGTGCACTTTGGGGCGACCAATGATCGACCTTTTTGTGACAAGGAGGAACCACAAACTGCCCACCTTTGTCTCCCCAGTCTTGGACCCAGCAGCTTGGGCTATGGATGCACTTTAATCAGTTGGGAAGGTCTGTGGGCCTTTGCATACCCACCCACAGTCAAAAAAAAAATTCAGGAATTGAGGGGTCAGAATTGCTAACTGATTCTGATCGCCCCTCTCAGATGGGACAAGTCCTGGGTCAACGATCTATTCGATCTGGTGATAGATCTACCCAGGAAGATTGGGCAAAGTCGAATCTTCTCAAACAGCGGTGGTCACAGGTATTCCATCGCTGTCCAGACCGACTCTTCCTTCATGCCTGGCTCCTGTCGGGAGTGCCCTGCAAAGGAAAGATTTCAACCATTCGATTGTGGAGAGAATCTCACAAGGAAGAAGGCCCTCCACTTTGAAGACCTACAAGGGAAAGTGGCATACATTCAGAGACTGGTGCAAAGACAATAACATCGTCCCTATGAGTGCCTCAGTCCCACAAGTGGCTGAATTTATTCTCTGGCTTTGTGAGGAGAAAAAGTTAGCCGCGATCACCATCAAAGGCTACTGCAGAGACAAGAATTGAATCTGGTGGGTCCAGTGGCTGTGGCCCAGTTATCCACCAGACCTTGCTAACGTCAGCACAGCCTTCATTATGGGCATTCCTAGTGCTTTTACTAGATTTGCCCACAGATTATGTCGGTAAGAAGAGTACAATAACTCTTCTTAACCAGTTCTAATTGTCACAGTTCTGATTGTCACAGGCTAGGTGACTGTCATCAGCGCTGCATCCAAGTTAGGAGAGGGGGGTATCTGTCAAATAGGGAATCCAGCCTTTCTTCCCTCGAAGGATGCCCGAGGTATAGGTAGGATGCTCGGCATTCCCTCCTCCTATTACCTATTCTCAAAGTGTTAATGTGATCGGGGAACATATTTGAAGGAGAAAGCAAATTTTATAACTAAAATACTTACCAGATCACATTACTTTCACACCCTCCCACCTTCCCACCATGTGAGCATACTCGTTGATCTATCGCTCAGCTTAAATCTAGTGATACCTGGCAGTGTCAAGGGGAGGTAATGGGCAAGGGCTATTGCCCTTTGTCTATATGGTATAGATGGAAAAGACATTTTTCATCCTTTTTTTTTTTTTGTTGGTCTCTTTCGAGGGTTGGATTTGGGAGGTAGCAAGCTTATACTCCTAACATTAATGTAATCAGGTAAGTATTTTCGGAAAACATAATTTACTTTTTAAATGTGCTATTTTCCACAATATTTCAGGTTACTTGATAACACTATTTACCTGTTTACCTAAGCTTCCATTCAAATTTTGACAGAACAACTGCTACATGAATCAAGAAACTTTAGCAAGATGAGGTGTATTGCTATGGATTTCAGTTGCATTGTCCGATTGACTCAGTTGCTACATATTGTTATGAATTTGACTGACCATGTTTTTCCCTGCTAGCTAGTAACTAACAGTCTTGCAGCATGTGCCAGTAGCCAATAATATTCCCATAACCATAACCTATTTACAACATCACTGCCAAGGTTGTTTATATCACATGATTAGACCTGTATGACTTGCACTTTAGATATAAGCCAATAAGGGAAGTTAGTACCTGTGCTTATAAGATCATGTGCTATAAACACCCATGACAGTGATGTTATAAATAGGTTATGGGAAGATTGCATTGGCTTCGGTACATGCTCTATGACTGTTAGTTGCCAGCTAGCATGGAAGAACATTGTCAGTCACAATTCATTCCAATAAGTGGCAAGTGGGTCAATCAGACAATGCAGTCGAAATCCATAGTATGGAATATAGTCTGACTCATTGCTCTAGTGCCCAAATGATTCCATGAATGACATTAATGTTACCAAGATTAAAGCAAGAATCAAACTTAAACCTCCATATTCAGCTCAGTTGATTCTGTCCTGGTATGTAAATTTCCTTAAAGTACATCAGTTGTATGTGTAGACCAAAAGTTACAAAATATGTATTCAGTGACTACACTGTTAAACAAAGTTCAGCCCATAATATTACTTCATAGACAGAATGAAAATAGTGCAAATTCTATCACATAAAGTTTGTAGCGAACAGTTATAAATGTTTTCTAAATTTTCTCTCTCAGTATTTCATGAACAGTTTGGATATATGGAAGTCAGTTAGCATTAATGTTGATGGAAAAAAAAATATGCATGGCCTAACTTTTTTCCCCCACCAGTATAGTCAGCTGCTTGGATATCACACCAAGCAGTGGTGGTCATCTCAAAAGTTACTCCCTAGTATAATTGCATAGCAGACAGGAAATTGTTGTTTTCCTTTTGTGCTAGTGGTTTAATTCTGCACAAAAACTTTTGAATCTCTCCCATGCAACTATACTGAGTGGTCAGAGATCATATGCACACATGATGGCTAGTTTTTTAATGCATTGCTGCCACTTCAGTTTGGACATTGTGGACACCACTGGTGATTTAATTGCAGTAATTGGCTGTTGGATGAATAATTTTTTTTTGCCAGAGGCCACGTGAGCACTTTCAGGAGACTTGTGATGTTTCAAGTGGTTGGTCAGTGCACTGGTGATACCCCTAGTGTAGGAAATCTCCGTAGAGTATAGGTGGAGATCGTTTGCCATATTTACTTTCAGCCATTAAAATTAGATCAGGATACAAAGTTAGGTAATTTTGTCATGTACCTTATTTCTTTTTTAAACAGAAGACAGGTTTTGTAAATGTTTACAGGGTTAACACAAAAGGGTCTCGTTTACATGTGTAAACATGACAGCCTTACTGACAACATTGCTTCATCATTATTTTGCCTGTAATGTAGTGCCATGGAGAATGACATTTTTGGATATTTCTTGTTACAGAATTTGCCAATAAAACTAAATAGTAACAGTCAAACCACAGTTAATGTCTTCAAATTTTCAAATTTGATATTGTTTATTTCACCCGTTTTTGGGATGATAAAATAGCGAATATAGGGATATTTTGGAAACCCCCACCAATAAATCCCTTTTGACTTATAAACCTGACTGCCAGCTAAGTTAACATAAAGACTTGCCTTCCTAGTCAAGCAAAAGATGCTCTTGTTATTCAAGATAATACACATGAGTTTCCATTTAGATTTTGAAGCACACAACATTTGACACTAGTGCACATTCCTCATTGCATGAGGAGTGAGTATGAATTTGTGTTGTTCATGAGTTTTATTAAGCCCCTGAGACGGGGCATATAGCATGTGGATGTGTGTGAACAGCTTTGGTTGAAGTATTTTCCAGCACCAGTTCATCATATATCATCACATTCTTCCATTCTCTGAGTACCACTACTGCCCCTTGATACTGTCCCTGGGTGGGGCCATGGGGTCAAGAATTATGATGGGGATACAATTTAGGTAAGGTATAATAAGCCGATACCAACTGCAAACTGCATAGAACCAGATCTGCCATTGCATAATGCGCCGGCAGATCTGTGTCTATGCAGTTTGTAAGGACTAATCAGTGGAACAAACAACATAGACCCTGATCTGCTGTCACATTATGGGTGGGGCCATGGGTTCAAGAAGTATGATGAGGATACAATTTAGGTAAGGTATTTGATTGTGGGGCCATGGGGTCAAAAATTATGATGGGGATACAATTTATGTATTTGGTTACATTTTCTTCATCACTTACATTTGCAACACCCTTTTTCCAATTCAGTTAATGTTTGGAATATAAGATCTTCACATACATTCTCTCAATGCAATTCCTATGCCTGTCTTCCAACCTTGGGTGGGTGGGGGTCATAGGGAAATGAATTAAAGTGGGGACACAATTTGGTTAAAGATTTATTTGTTTATTTCCATAAGCCCCTTAACCAAGACACTTCATATTGGGAATATAACATCAACACACAGATCTCTTGGATTTTACTACTCTTGCCCCAGGGTTATATCATTGGATGAGGCCATAGGGTCAAGAAGTACATGTAGAATACTCCGGTTACAGTTTTGGGGTAAAGGTTTGTTTTATCACTTATTTTGAGAATTCCTTTACTGACTTCACTTAATTTTGAGAACGTAATATCACAGATGTACCCTCTTCCCCTCACCACTCCTACCCCTGGATTAAGTCACTGAGTTGGGCTATGGAGTCTGTACATAGGACACTTTAAAGTTATTAAAGTTTTGATTCCATATATTAAGTTTATTTTAATGAACATTTAACCAACTTATTTCAAATTTGGAATATTGTATGATCCTAAAATTCCCCTTCACCCTATACTATTGTTGTTCCCTGGGTTACACCCTGGATGGGGTCATGGGTCAAGTAGTAGGACACTCTGTATTGATTCTTTTGGGGCTAACATTTGAATAACCCTTCAGCTTATCCACTTCATATTTGGGATTTTGTATGATCTCTGGGTGGGGCTAATGGAGTCAAGAGGTAGGACACTTTAAAAAAACCCAACAATTTAATGTTTTTTTTAATTAAGTCTCACCCAATTCAGTGCATACACCTTGCCCTCAAAAACTCACGAGCAACAGGGTCCATAAACATTGACCACAGTATAGGCAAGAGCATGAGATAGCAAAGAACACTCAAATTTTGGTTAATTGTTGGGTGGAACGGTGGTAGAGTGCTATTAGCTTTCATTGATACATCAAAATTATAATCTCCATTGTCCTACACAAATATTCATCCTCTGGATTTTAATATTTTCAATTAAAGTCAATGAATTGATGATAGACATTTAATATTATAAAGTTGAAGTGCAATACTCACAAATTCATGTATCAGTAGAGTTGCAGTTGCTTCCCTTTGAAGGTCAGAATACGTGTCCCCATTTTAAGCAAACACCAGCATACTAAAGTTTCATAGCTAGAATTACACAAATTAACTGCTGTAGCCAAGTCTTCATTTTAGGTCCCTAAGTTTTTAAAAAATGTATGTAATGATAAATATTCAAGGCAACTAAGGTCATATAAGTTCACAAACAAAATAAATTAAAATTTTATATTCTTACATTTAATAAGTTGATATTGCTTTTTTCCAGGGAGCCAGTGCACAGGGCTACAATATCTCCAATTTGATGCCACTGACAACTTATACCATTATTGTGAAGGCTGGCAGTGATTTTGGCACAAATAATGACTCCAAGGCCATCCAAGTTGATATAAAGTGTAAGTTTATTATTCATTATTTTTCAATACCCTAAAAATCTGAAAATAATGGGAAATTTTATTTCAAAAATTTCACTTAAAAAATCAACCTTGTGCTTTATAAATGGCAACTTAATTTTGGGGGATATTTTTCTGACCTGCATTGTGACAACTGTTTTGATCAGAAGGCAGTGTGATGTGCATCAAAAATGCTGCAAAATAGAAATAAATAAATTTCTATTGTATAAAAACCAAAACCATTACAAACGAGATTCTTTTCTGCTTAAATCACAATTATAAATGGCAACTTAATTTTGGGGGATATTTTTCTGACCTGTATTGTCACCACTGTTTTGATCAGAAGGCAGTGTGATGTGTATCAAAAAAGCCTGCAAAATAGAAATAAATAAATTTCTGCTATATAAAAACCAAGACCATTACAAAACGAGATTCTTTTCTGTAAAATCTGTAGTATTTTCAGAAAAAAGCAGATTATCAAAATCATCATAAACTAAAAGTGATTTAGGTAAATAAAAAACCTGCATACAGAAGAATAAAATGCTGTGTTATAAAACAACACATTAAAAAATAAGATTCACCTTGTCATAAAAGGTGAAAGTACATAAATTACATTCATATTCCATGTGTCAACTGTCAACATCTTGAACCATACTTCCTGTGCATGTACGCTGTTTACGTTTCAATAGTGCCTTCAAAGCTGATAAAAACTTAAATGCTTCATTGACAGAAACATCTCAAAATTTATTTCCGAACAGAATTTTATTGTTTAATAAAATTTAATCTGTGGATGCATCTTGGTGAGTACAGCATCCATACTTTTCAGGTAAGTAACTGTGACTTGGGTTTAAAACCTAAGTGTTGCAATTTTGGTAAAGTTTTTAACTCCAGTGGTTCGTGCTACTGACATAAACTTGGTGAGGGAATGCATGTCATACCTCCTAATTAGCACTGTGACCTGTATCTTAATAATAATTAACCAGTCATTAGGATACCATTTATACTCGCTTATAAGTCACATCCAACTGCAATGCACCAGCAGATCTGGGTCTCTGCTGTTTATTAGGAGTAATTAGTAGTGCAAACAACAAATACCCTGATCTACCACTGCATTATGTGATGGCAGATCAGGGTCTGTGTTGTTTGCAGTTGGATATGATTTATAAACAAGTATATATGGTTGTTGCTCATTAAAAAGCTACACCCATCACTTCAGATGAAAACCACACACTTCTCACCACTGTCCATATGAGTTCAATTCTTGGCTTGACCAAAGTGGGTATGTGAAAAAGCTTTGCCAGTAGTTTCCTGTGGGTTAGTCGTTTTTCTTGGTGCCTTCCCGGTTTCTTCCTCTATTAAATATACTGGCCACAATGTATGGCCTATCATGTACTGAAAAATGGCATTGAACCCCACAAAACCAAACATGTTAGTTAATTTTGAAATTGTGTTGTGCAGTGTGCATACTGTCCTGATGCAGGTGGTATTACTGTGTGCCTGTCGATGGATGTCGAATACTCCAGAATGACTAATGTCAGTATGGTGTTTACAGTATGTGCAAAGTATAAATGCATCCACTTGCTGCTGCACTTCACAAACTCAAACTCTGTCGACCAGGAGTTCTGAATTGAGTTTTGCTTCCCAGAAAGAAATGTTTCCGCTGATTGCCAAACTAGCCAGTGATCTTTAATAAAGACGGCTTAAATATTCTCATTCAAGGCAACAAAGAGTAATGACTTGTGTTCTACAACATGCATATCTGATTTACCTAACTTCAAATTCAATTTAGTTATTCCACTTTGTGTTCTTTACATATGCAAATTAGCCTAAGGGGCTCCCCCACGGCAATCTTCAAATGACTAGCAAATACAAAATAACCTTAGTTATTGTTGGCCAGTTAAACAGTCTTTGTAATGGTGGTTGTTTAACTCAGACCAGCTTTATCTTTTAATCGCCTCTTTGATAATTTACTTTATAAACTCCCCAGTGGTGAATCAAGACTGTTTACTTGTGAAACATGCATCATGTTATGGGCATATTCTGAAGAGTCAAGAAAGGTCTCTCTCTCTCTCTCTCTCTCTCTCTCTCTCTCCTCTCTCTCTCTCTCTCACTCCATAAGATGTATTGAAAATTTAGTTTTTATAAACATGATTATGTATGATGGTTTGGAAGTAAAAAAATCTTGTTTTTCATGTGACATGCTGTGATTACTTGCTCAGTCTCTCATTTCTGCTACAAATATGTTCCCTGATCACATTAATGTTAGGAATATAAGCTCCACTACCTCTCAAATGCAGCAATTCCAGAAAGATGAGAATTTCATTGTTCATGTCTATATACCATAAAGACAAAAGAAATAAATTCTTACCCATTACCTCCCCTTCACCTCCGCTAGTTTAAGCTTTTGCTCGATACAAGTAACATCAACCCGCATTGCCTTTTTGAATTCTTGAAGAATCTTCATGATCACACACACTCAGACATGTACAGCACTAATGTTCTGAGTGTTGATAATAACATTGCAGCAGTACACATGTTGAACCCACTGTTTTATGAAGTTGGCTGCAAAGAATTTGAGGTGATTTTGAAAATGGTGCAAAATTAGGTGGCCACGTCATCAGTGCTAGACTTGGCATATTTGGCAGTTTTTCACCTAGCTGAAAAAGCAGGGAACGATGATGCATGGGAGTCAACAGCATATATATTCAAAGTGATAAATAGGGCAGCTCACCACTCCATGGTAAATGCTCCTATGGCTTCATCAAATCTTGATCTGATATGGCATGACACATTTTTCTGTTCAGCATCACTGAATTGGCTTTGTGATCATTGCCCTTTGGATCACTGCTGTTGTTTAGGGAATGTAAAGAGGATGTACGAAAGCAGGTTTGGCTTACCTACTCCTCACGCTTTTCATCACCAATAACCTCTGCCATGAAGGAGAGATGTTAGGAGGCAGAGGAATAGATGACAGTATTGATCTCAACAACAGCAATCTTGACAGCAACATCGCAGAAGACATTTAGCCTAGGAGGCAATTCAAAAAGGGAGAAAGGAAACAAAGTTTCTCTTTTCCCAAGCCTCCCAACAATTGCCCATTACTCCTTAACCTCACTGCCCACAGAGTCCACCGATAGGTGCCACACGGTTCCTTTTCAGTCATGCTTGGATCAGACTTTTTTCTGAACAAATGGGCAATCCAAATAGTTGTGGAAGGTTGCAGATTTAATTTATCCAGCCCCCTCCCCTCTCATGGTTCTTTTATATGACGGACATTCCAACAGAGCAAATAAAGGAGGAGATTTAAATGGAGGAAATCATGTTGTAACTCTCCAGGTGGGTAGTACCAAAAGCTAATGGCAAATAAAGGAGGAGATTTAAATGGAGGAAATCATGTTGTAACTCTCCAGGTGGGCAGTACCAAAAGCTAATGGCAAATAAAGGAGGAGATTTAAATGGAGGAAATCATGTTGTAACTCTCCAGGTGGGCAGTACCAAAAGCTAATGGCAAATAAAGGAGGAGATTTAAATGGAGGAAATCATGTTGTAACTCTCCAGGTGGGCAGTACCAAAAGCTAATGGCAAACTCAGACTGTTGATAGACTTAAGACTGATAAACAAATTCATATTAGCACCAAAATTCAAGATGGAAATGTAACAATTAGTACACGATTCCATCAAAAGAGACGAGTTCATGCTCAGTCTTGATCTGACCAATGCATACTTTTATGTCCCGATCCATCCATCTTCACGCAAGTTTCTTTGATTTGTATTCTAAGGAACAATTTACCAATTTTGTGCTTGACCTTTCAGACTCAATCTCAGCCCATGGGCGTTTTAAAAAATAGTCAACTGCATCGTCTCCTTGTTCAGGACCTCCTTGTTGACTCTGACTTTAGCATACCTGGACAATTCCTTCAGAAATACAGGCTAAGTAGTTTTGCTACAGGAATTGAACAGCCTTATTTCACTTTTCACCCAGCTGGACTTTATAGTGAATTGGGAAAAGTTGGATCTTATCTCCTCTCAACACTTTGTCCATCTGCGTATGGAATTTATGACCCATCAGATACGAATTGCACAAATTATTGAGCTCTTTAAGGTCAGTCTCAAACAGGATCGGTTTCTGTAAGGGAGTTTCTGCAACTCCTCAGTTTACTAAATGCAGTTGTGGATTTGATTTTCCTAGATCACCTCTATATACACCCTCCACAGATGGAATTGATCACTTCGTGGCACCCTTTTTCTGGTCCTTTAGATCAGGAAATCTTAATTTTCACAGAGTTAAAATAGTTCCTGTGCCAGTGGCAAGACAAGCAATGGAATTTCATGGAAACAGCCTGAACCAGATGTCACAATTTGTATGGATTCCAGTTTGGCTGGCTGGGAGGTATACCTCTTGCCTCACTTCACCACAGTAAGCAGCAACTGGAACCCACAGCTCTTTATATAAACCTCTTAGAAACGAAGACTATAATGAATGCGTTTTGTTCGTAGTGAGAGAATATGTATGGGAAAATGATTCTCATAATGTCAGACAATTCTGTAGTGGTTGCTTACCTCTTCAAGCAGCGGGGGAGGGGGGGGGGGGAGAAATCACCTGACTTGTGCACACTGGTCTAGGAGTTTCTAGGCTTGAGCTTCCATGCTTCCAGTACAAGATAAAGGTTTTTAGCAGACACATCAACAGTAAACTAAATGTGTTAGCAAATTTTCTGTCAAGAAGGGGTCTAACTCTGCACACCAAGTGGTCCCTTCATCCATTAATCTTTCAGAAGATTTGTGCACTTGGGGGGGGGGGGGGTGTCTCGTGATAGATCTCTCTGCATCAAGGTGGGATTACAAACTGACCACCATTGTCTCTCCTGTCCCGGACCCAGTAGCTTGGGTCATAGATGCTCTAGCAGTCAGTTGGAATGGGAGTTGGGGACAAACCTTCCCTCACACTGTTCTGATTCCAAGAGTCATTGAGAAAATCGGGGACTTGAATTGCAAAGTCATTCTGGTATCCCCACTCAGATGGGACAAGTCATGGGTGAACAATCTGCTTGTAATAGTTATAGATCTTTCCAGGAATATCCTGGAAATTCAGTCTGGTCAAACAACCCCTCTTGGAGATGTTTACCCCTGTCCAGACAGGTTTTTTCATGCCTGGCTCCTGTCAGCAGAGCCTTGCATAGAAAGGAATTTAAACCTTCAATTGTGGAGAGAATCTCACAAGCAAGAAGGCCCTCCACTTTGAAAGCCTATGATGGAAAGTGGCAGGTATTTAGGGACTGGTGCAAGGAAAACAACATCGTCCACTTGAATGCCTTGATCTCTCAGGTGGCTAACTTTTTTCTCTGGCTTTTCAAGGAGAAAAAGTTAGCTCTGGTTACTATCAGGTGATATCACTCCATGATTTTGGACACATTCAGGCATCATGATAGAGTGAACATAGGTCATGACAAGGATCTGTCAGACTTGCTGGCCAACTTGGACCTGAATAGGCCTAAATCATTCACCCTGTTTCCAAAATGGAATCTTTCATGGGTTTTGATTTGGATCAATTCAGAGAAGTTTGAATTCTTAGCCACTACTATGAAAGACCCCCTGTCTTGAGAGACCAGATTCTCAATGCACATATTTATTAATTATATAATGTTATGACCTGCAATGAGAGACCACCTGTTTTGAGAGACCATTATTTTTGGCAGAAGGGATGGTCTTTCAAGACAGGTTCTACTGTATTCCTAACTTTAATGTGATTGGGTAAGTATTCTCAGAGAAACATAATTTACTAAATAATCTGCTATTACTTTTTTAATTTTGATCCAATATTTGCTTATACAGACTGTAATAAATTTAGAAGTTACTTTCTTCATAATTACAATTTAGATGCATGGTAGAGTTTTGAAGTTTGTGATGCCAGATTCATTGGTGTAGTGAAATATGAATTTGCTTTGACTGACCGATTCTGGTTGTTGAAAGTGGGTGACTTGTGTGAGAAACATGTGAGCAATATGTAACTGGTAACAATGTTAATCTTAGAAGTGGCTTTCTCCTGAAGTGAGTCTAGCTTCAAGCAGGCTGTTTGAATGACATGGCAGCTATCCTGATAAGTGGTATAATCTAATATGATATCAGAGGCATGAAATGAGATTTAATTAGAAGCTTCTCAAGGAGGGTAGCGCAGCCAAACCAAAACTAGCATACTGTGACCTAATTTTTATGCTAGAGTGATATTTGTATTTTTAGCCATTTGTTTGCCACATGCTTTTTATAGCTAACCCTATTACATCTTATCAAACTTTGTTTCAACTTTATACTGATGAAACTTTGTATGTTCAAGCATGTTAATGAGTAGTATATAATATTTCCCCTACATGGCTTCTCAGCCATTAGCTTAGACTCATAATCAGTGGGTACTGTACATATCCACATATAATCCTGTTCGCGTATAAGCTGACCCCCAAACTGAATAGGTGAAAACATTAAAATGTGTATGACCCGCGGATAAGCCGACCCATAAAATATCATCCATATTTGTCTAACCTGAACCCCCAGGTCCTCCTGTACCAAGGTTTCCTGGCTAACGGCTTCTGTCTAACCTTAACCCCCCAGGGACCTCCTGTACCAAGGTTTCCTGGCTAACAGCAATATATACCGGTGGTCAACAAGAAAACTTAAAAATTTCAAGTTTAGACCTTGTCCTGCAGATAAGCTGACCCCCTTTGTTCCAGGATTTTATTTTTTCCTAAATTATTTGGCTTATACGTGAGTATATATGGTAACTGGTTTTAATCTTGTCCAGACCAGCCTGGGTAGGCTGTCATGGTGTATCTCTATGCAAGGCACTTAACTGCCAATAATGGCAATTGCATTAGTTAGTAAATGCAGCAAAAAGTTCCATTGGTCAGATTATCAGATTGAGCTGTGTCTGTTTGTGTATAAGCTGTGTGGAAGAGTACTTTTATACCAGCCTACATAAAAAGAGTCGTGTGCAAAGTAACCAATATAAGCACAGAAAGAGAAGGCAGACACTATGCCTTTAAAACAAAATAAACAATTTTTTATTTTTAATTGAAAATATTTATTTTGACAGAATCCATTAACAAATCTTTGTAACTTTTGATGAAAAACATACTTTCTTTGATGATATTGGATATAAATCTGGATACAAATGTTGCATGTATGCTTAATCAAGGTTTAATCGTTCACTTGGATTCTGCATGCACCTGCTATGTCTAAAATGGCAGAATGCAGAGTTTTCACTAAATTTGCCATATTAGATAAATTTCCTCCATGGATTCATTGAACATGTTGACTCATCAATATCTGACACACCTTCTGAAGTGGAAGATATCTCACAAGCTGAGTTGTCATGCATTTTAAATGGACCAACTCAGCATTATTCATTTGCCAGTTGAACAGCAGGATGACCACAAACCAAGACACTTGAAATCTCTCAAAGAGGAAGACCTCTTATGTAGACCCCTATTTCAGATATGTGAAACTCAAAATCTACCAAGAAAAACACAGTGGGGCTACAATATTTTCACTGGGGCTCATTACAGATGAAATTAAAACTATCAGAAAATTGATATAGGAATGGTAGTGGGGGGAGGGGGTCCAAAGACTAACAATATGACACTTGGATCCCTAATCCTGCAATGTGAGACATTGACCCTAAAAGTTATAATGTGGGGTGCAGGGTAGACACCCACCCCTCTCCCCATCATGACTACATGACTATCAGGGTCAATATCTCACTTTGTAAGACTGTTTGACCCCCCTAATCCCTAAAACCATATATTAACAGTCTTAAGTTCATTTGTAAGGAGCCCCTGTGGTTAGACTAGCCTGTTTATGAACACAAAAATAGGTTTAAAGAAATGAAAATTGGATATTCATGAGTCTGGACAATGATGAATTGGCCAAATCACTTTGAACCCATCTGTGAAAGCATCAAATCTAAGAGTCATTTTTATGTACAACAAAGTAACACATCCCTGGCTTTGAATATTGAAATTCCACTCAGAATTAATATGCCTATTTAGATAAAATACAAGACCATACTGTGGAATGTTCAAAACCTAAGATCGACTACCTGATAGCCATTGTTGATGTAGAATCCCTGTTCTGTGAATAACTACATACCAGAAACCCTAAACTAGTATTCATACACTGAATGAGAGTTCTAATAATGATATGAAATAGAATAGCAAAATAAAAATCATGGAATTAATACAATTCTTAAAATTGCAATCATAAGCATTTTAATGGGTTTTATTTTTCTTTGTTTATCATGGTATAAACTGTCAGTTGCCAGATCACACAGCTTACATAGCGCCCTTTGGACATTATTTGCTGCAATTCGGCAACTGACAGTTATACCATGATAAATGCTGAATAAACAACATTAAACTCCTACATCAATTTTCCATACCAGTCTCTATATTGTCAGCTTCTCCAAAAGTGCTTCTGTTAGCGAGAGGGAATTTGTGTTTAAGGGTAAAAACCTTGTTGGACAAAAGAAAGCTTGTAGCCAAAATCGACAGTTATCCAGAACACATGGGGTAAAGGATCAGACATTTTCCTCTGTTTTCATAAATTATGCTGTACATATATTAGTTGTCACATTGGTTGCAAAGTGTATGAAAATGCATTAATATGTAAATATATATGTATTTACATGTATTTATAAATATTGCTCATTCATTTTGCAGTGTTACCCCCTGGAAGGCCTCAAAATGTGCATGGACAGCTTGTGGAATATGTTTTTGTTCGACTGATGTGGGATCCCCCCATCTCCCAAACCAGTATCACAGGATACAATATAACCTTTTCTTACATGGAGGGCTCCAGAAGAATTCAACAGCATGTAGGTTATTAGAAAGGCTGATATTTTTAAGCTTAACCAAAGTGACCTGGAACTTTGATCTTTCCTTGGGATAATTACCGTATATACTCGCGTATAAGCTAATACCAACTCCAAACTGCATAGACCCAGATCTGCCATCGCATAATGCGCCAGCAGATCTGGGTCTATGCAGTTTGTATGGACTAATCAGTAGAACAAACAACATAGACTCTGATCTGCCAGCACATTATGCGATGGCAGATCAGGGTTTATGTTGTTTGCATTTGGACCAAGCTTATACGCGAGTACATGCGATAATACAGGATAGTTAACTCCATAAACTGCTACAGTGGTATGCATACATTTGTCATGCTTGGTATGAACAAATACATCCACAGAAATGCTTTTTTTTTGCAAGTGGGCTAGGTGTATGCATGGCAGTGTATATTTTTTGAGTGAACTATTGGCCGTACTGATTCAGTTCTGTTTAAAGGTTTAACTGGCATGTTACCTTTTTTGATTTAAATTGAGTCCTTATTTTGTTTTCCAGTTGCTAATTTTCACAGAAACCAGTCTGTGTTTGTCTTGCATGCTTTAGCAGATATAAATCTAAATAAAATAATAACTACCATATATACTCGTGTATAAACTAAGTCCAAATGCAAAGAACATAGACCCTGATCTGCCATCGCATAATGCGCCAGCAGATCAGGGTCTTTGTTGTTTGTTCTACTGATTAGTCCTTACAAACTGCATAGACCCAGATCTGCTGGCCGATTATGCGACGGCAGATGTGAGTCTATGCAGTTTGCAGTTGGTGTAGGTCTATACACAAGTATATATGGTAATCTATGAACATTTTTTTATTCTTCCTTCAGTTTTTATAAAATTTGGGTAAAAGATGTACCATATATACTAACATATACATTATGTCCAACTACAAACAGCATAGACCCAAGTCTGCCATCACATAATGGTATGGCAGATCCAAGTCTTTCTTACATACCCATTTAATCTTACATGACCTATCTGGCATTCGATACAGATGTTCAGTCTGTGTTTCCGTATCGCACACCTAAAATTTCCCTATTGTACACCCAGCTTGGAACTACATCTTGAAATATTCAATAATAGTCAACTTATAAAATATCGGAAATTATTTATTGCAATAAATTTGTAACTATTGTGTGTAATTTAAAAAAAAAATGTCTGCAGACTTTTTAATGAAAGTGCAGTAATATGTTTTGTTTGGTACACTGTATCTTTGTCTGTCATCTGCCATCATCGCTAATGAAAAATGGCTGAATTTGCCGCTGGGGCCTCAAGGGGGAGTACTGAAAGTAGCGAAGAGGAGTTATATGGAAATTTCACAGTACATCGCTCCCTTGATAACTCGTGCCCGGATAACTCGCGAACCCGCTTATAACGCGGGGTCAGGAATGGATCCCATTTTTTTAACTAGTAAATAATAAATAAAAAAATGGTCCCTATTTGTTGAAGGTGAAAAAAATCGCGATCAAAATTAGTAAATGAAACCTTGATATATTGCTCATTTTATCGTCAAAAACAGTGGTTAGTACCTGGAAATTTGAATCAACATCATGAAATTTTCAACTTTCAAAAAGAAGTCATATATTTTGTTCAATTTTCTTTCCAAACAACATTCTCAGTACACTATAAATAAAAATATTTGACAAAATTTCGATCAATGAAAACTTTACTAATACCTACTGGTGGCAACACTGTAAAAATAAATACCAATTAAATAAGTTCTGTCAAGTGAAATCTGTTTTAGTTCTATATTTTAAGTCAGTTTCAGTGTAAACATTATAAATGCAATATGCATTCTTGTATTCAAACGTGAAAAATATTATTCAACCGACCCAGCTATCGTCGCGAGTGTTTCCGTGAGAACCTAATTAAGTGCCGACCGTTTTTTTATCTCCGACTTGCGGAAGTATTTGTTGTGTTGTTACACTCAATTAATAGCACACCTGCTTTGTATTATCGCGTTAATTACGTCTTTTGTATCAAATCAAAGAAAGGGGGTGGAATAACAGAAAAGTTAAAAGGCGTGCAAATCCTGCCTGCATAAGAGCTAGCGGTCACAGCCATGTGTCAGGTCAACTCATTTCAATTGATCAATCGAACACTGTTATAAATATTATTATGTAAGTAATATAATTAAACTTCCTTAAATTAGCCTAAACATTCACAAATGTGATCAAAGATAGTAAGGCAACCAAGCCAAATGAGTACTTGGAGAATAAAAACCTTTGTTTTACAAATACGGTTCATTACGGAGAAGTGAGTTCCAGAGTTTGTATTGAACTTAAAATTTCTAACTTGCTACTCAGGGATTTCCTCAAGGATGAGACAAAGTTTCACTGTTACTTGATATGAAATGAAATCATGTCATCCATATTTTAATAACAGAACAATAAATAAATCGAGTTTCAACATTGACGGTTGTTTCACGAAATAAATGTCCCATGTTGTTTTTGAAAAAAGGAATCTTGTTTAGTTGGGAATCGACAACAGCAAAAAGCAGTGACATAATACACAATGTTTTCGCGTACACGTGTTGTTGAAACCGCTTGGACTAATGTTGTTAACGATCTTCAGAGGTTTGGTATCTTGAAAATAAAGGTAATTTATACAGAAAAGCAAACAACTACATTAGCAAAAAGCTCTTTATTGACAAGTATTCCCAATGTAATTATAAAACGAGCCATTAAACAGCCCTGTTACCTCCCCCCCCCGCCCCCACTGTGGTTTTCTCGATGTCCAGTGGGGATGGCATCCCCTTCTTAATTTGTTTGAGGTCCCTCAGTAACTCGCGCCCTCGCTTATAGTGCGGTCTATGTTTTTGGACCCCGTTGTGCGCAATTTATCAAGGGAGAGGTGTACCTACAGCCCAAAAATTACAGTTAAAGTAGACAACAGTATTTTGGACAGAATGTTTGACGATGATTTCTCAGATGAAGCTTGTGTGCAAAGCGACATCAAACATAGCAAGAAAAAGTACTTTGCCGCTACTGCCAGGGATCTGAAATCATATATTGAAAGTAAAAAAAATCCAAACACAGTAAGAAAGACTCTGGGAGTCATGTCTAAATTCAGCTCATGGTTAGAATGCCCCCTTGTTTAGAGAAAAGGGAAATTTTTAATATTACCTCTGTCGAATTAGATACTTATATCGGTACCTACCTGGTCACTTTAATGAAACCGGACAGTTCATATTATGAACCAGATACTCTTACTAGTTACCACAGAGCTATAGACAGATATTTAAGGGACAAGAACTATGGCTACAGCGATTTATGTTCAAATGAGTTTGCTATCAGTCGCAAAGTGCTGAATTCTTGCCACAAAGATCTCAAACAAAAAGGTATAGCAAATTGCCCAAATAAAGCTGAACCAATAACTCAAAACAAAGAAGAAATTTTATGGAATTCTGGTCAACTTGGCATCCACAACCCTGAAGCCTTACTTAATACAGTCGAGTACCACAACAGCAAATTATTTGGTTTCAGAGCCAGTGATTAAAACAGACAATTGAGATGGGGAGACATTATACTAAAAAGTGACGAAAATGGGGAGGAGTATTTAGAATTCAGTGAAAGATCATTGAAAACAAGGGACGGTAATAGCGATCATCTACAACATTTTAATCCAAAGCAATTCCGAAATAAAGAATGTCCAGAAAGATGCCATGTTCTAACTTATAAAATGTATGCTAGTCAAAGGTCTTCATCCATGAACACCAACATCAACTTTTTACCTAGGAATTTGTCACAACAGAACTGCTGATGGTCTATGGTTCAAGTGCCAACCTGCTGGTGAGAATAAATTGAAATTGATAATGAAATCAATGTGTGAAAAAACGTTTGCAAAACTGTATGCACGACACTTCTCCATGAAGCTGTTAATCATACCACAATATTTCAGTTATCTGGACATAAAAATGTGAAGTGTGAATAACTATGCAATCACTTTGACTGAACAACAGAAACACGTGTGCAAATTTCTCAACCATGCACCTGTAGATCCCTTTCCCAGTAGCATCACTGATGACACACAGAGAAGATACATTCTAATGAGTGCCAACTGTTTTTAGATCTCCAACTTGCGGAAGTATTTGTTGTCTTGTTACACTCAATTAAAGCAGACCTGCTTGGTATTGTCACGTTAATTATGTCTTTTGTATCAAATAAAATAAAGGAGGTGGAATAAAAGAAAAGGTAATAGCCGTGCAAATCCTACCCGCGTAAGAGCTAGTGGTCACAACCATGTGTCAGGTCAACTCATTTCAATTGATCAATCGAACACTGTTATAAATATTATTATGTAAGTAATATAATTAAACTACCTTAAATTAGCCTAAACATTCACAAAGATAGTAAGGCAACCAAGCGAAATGAGTACCTGGTGAATATAAAGCTTTTTTTCACAGATACGGTTCATTACGGAGAAGCTAGTTCCAGAGTTTGTATTGAACTTAAAATTTCTAAATTGCCACTCCGAGATTTTCTAAAGGATGAGACGAAGTTTCAGTATCACTTGCAATGAAATCACGGCATCTATATTTTATTAATAGAACAATGAATAAATCGAGTTTCGACGTTGACGGTTGATTCACGAAACAAATGTCCCTAGTTTTTGTAAAAAAGGAATCTTGTTTTGTTGTGAATCAATACCAACAAAAAGCAGTGACTTAATACACAATATTTCCGCGAACACATGTTGTTGAAACCGCTTGGACTAATGTTGTTAACAATCTTTCAGAGGTTGTGTATCTTGAAAATAAAGGTACTTTATACAAAAAAGCAAACAACTACATTAGAAAAAAGCTCTTTATTGACAATATTCCCAATGCAATTATAAAATGAGTATTCAACCATTAAACAGCTGCATTAACCCCCTCCTCCACCCACTGCAGTTTTCTAGATGTTTAGTGGGGATGGCATCCCCTTCTTAATTTGTTTGAGGTCCCTCAGTAACTCGCACCCTCGCTTATAGTGCGGTCTATGTTTTTGGATCCCGCTGTGCGCGAGTTATCGAGGGAGAGGTGTACATAGTGTGGTGAGCTTCCCTGTTAACATCTTTCACAATGCAGCATGTCAAATCCCAAGCATAATCATTTCCTGCTTTCTCCACGAGTCTGAAGATTGCAAGTAAAGCCAAGCAAAGCAAAGACAAGGTTGGCATATTTCTCACCAACTTCAACACTGCCTGAAATATTCAACAGTCCATTTTATAGAAAAGCGGGGCAGACATATTTACTGCTGCTGTATCCTTATCCAAACTTAGAACTCTACATGTTAGGTGTCAGAGTGTGTTCTGTATAGTAGGTAAAGAATGACACCATCAGCTGACTTTCTGAAAAGAAGGTTTTGGAGTTAACGGGGTCCCAAATCTTGTCAGACAGACAATTGGTAACCTCCTTTGTCCTAAGAGATTGTGGGAGCAGATGGAAGGAGGGATGGTCGTCCTCATCATTTGCATCCACAGATGCCCTGACATGGTACACCTGATTCAAAGATGCCAGTGGCAGGCACTTGGCCTGGGACAAGATGACACAGACCTCTTTTATTGCAGCTTTAAAGCTAAACTCCATCCTCTCCATAGTAGGATCTGGGTTCACAAGTTGATTGAGATTGACCCAGCATTTACTGGGAAAACTGTTGTTATCAATCAAGCCTTGCACATCCGCATAGATTGTACCAGGCAGAAGTGAAAATGTAGTACCATCCAATGGGGTGTTCCAGTATCTGCCCTAAGGATAAGCCATTAAATGTGGACTCATTGTCTAAACTGTCAGAATCACAAAAGGAGGAGCTTGGATTGTCAAGAGAGCCAGCAATGGAATCATGATTTGTATTTGATAAAGAAATGAAGTTACAAATACTAAAGCCAAAAAATTTCACCAATTAATACCAACTTCACAGACAAATGGCTGATATCTCCTGAGAAATCTAATCTGGAGGTAGACCAATATGATATTACCTCTCTCATGCAAAAGCTTAAATTCAAGAACTTCTTGTATATGGCTAGCCATCTAGCAGTGACAGGGGGAGCTACTTCCCATAGAAATTAGTTTTACAGTCTATATTGTATATAGATGGGAAAGACTTTTTTTTTTTTCCAGGAGGGCCATATTCACAGGTATTGGAAGTTAATTCCTAATGTGAATATTAACAAGCAATATATTCAATAGAGAAATATCAATAGTAATCTGATGTTGTCTGTCCAAACAAACTCAACCATATTGATTCAATATTGATGTCAAAATCCAGTAGACTTTACTCATCTGATGGTGTCTGTCCAAACAAACTCAACCATACTGATTCAATATTGATGTCAAAATCCAGTAGACTTTACTCATCTGATGGTGTCTGTCCAAACAAACTCAACCATACTGATTCAATATTGATGTCAAAATCCAGTAGACTTTACTCATCTGATGTTGTCTGTCCAAACAAACTCAACCATACTGATTCAATATTGATGTCAAAATCCAGTAGACTTTACTCATCTGATGGTGTCTGTCCAAACGAACTCAACCATACTGATTCAATATTGATGTCAAAATCCAGTAGACTTTACTCATCTGCCTTATGTGCTAGAAGTGTGCAATTTTCTTTCCTCTCCAGTGTGAAGTCATATGTAAACTTTATCGACCATTACCAGTAAGAACATTGTTGAAATTAGAAAAATGCACAATAAATAATTGAGTGTTGGAAAGAAACAACATATATTTCTTCTCTTATCAAATTTAATTCCTGCATTTAAAAAAATTCCCTAAAAAAAAGTGGGAAGACTCATGTGCACCTATTTTTAATACTCTTACTTTCACATATACCACATACACTTACATGCATGTCATGTCCAACTGCAAACAACACAGACCCTGATCAGCCATTACTCAATACACCAGCAGATCAGGGTATTGCTGTTGGTTATTCTGATTAGTCCTAACAAACTGTATATAGACAAAACTGCATAAGTATTTTGTTCTGAGGTGGCGGAAAGAACGAGTTTGATACGGGGTAGGAATATGTCGAGGCAGTCAGGCTGAGACATATATTCTTATGCCGTATCAAACGGGTTCTTTCCCCCGCCGAGGAACAAAATACTTATGTGGTTTTGTATTTATTACATACCCTCTTTTATTCACACATTTTTCAATTTTTTAAAAGTATCCTTGAAAATAAATGAAGGCATTTAAAGGCTTATGAAAGATAATGTACAACCACTGAAAAATACCCATGACATGTACATAACTGGGGCTGATGAATGAATTTAAACTGCAGTCACAGGCGAGTGGAATTTCTTTATTTCACAAATGGAACATAGGTTTTGGACCTGTAAGTGAACCCATTTCTTTCGCTACTTACTGAACCATTTTCAACACATGCAAAACTGCACTTCCAAGCAAATTTCAAGGCAATTTTAATAGACTAACAGTTATGAAATACATTCAGTTATACAGAAAACACATTAATTTACAGTACTTTCAAACACTGTATTTTGTATGTCTTCATTACCAGAAATTATTTATGCATTAAGCTCTAAAATGATGATGTAAGAGTTTAGTTTTTTTTTGTTTTTTTTTTAAATTCTCTTTCTAACATGAGGACTAGATTTTTATTAATTATTTGGATATCTTTTAAACAAGAAAATTCTAAATGATATTGTTTTGTTTTCTTGTCTTTTTCTACTTGAAAAGTTGCAAGAATTTAAAATGTAAACAAAAATACAACACCCTGCTTGGGCCCCAGTGATAATTCAAAGTCTCAACATTGCATCAAGAAGTCATTGTTCTAAATTTCAGTCAGATTAATTGGAGCTGCTGCTCTCTATGATATGTCTATGTTTATGTTGCAAATGTTTATAAATTTTATCATCAGATTTAGTCGACGAATTTGAATCCCCAGCAATATTAAAAGACAAATTGAAAATTCCTCCACTTATGCTTACTCCATTAAAAATTCCTGGAAACGCTTGCAGACATAGCTGTGATGGTTGAATTATATTTTTCATGTTTAAATACAAAAGGGCATATTGCATTTATGATTATTACACTGAAACCGAATTAAAAGATAGAACTAAAACACAAATTTCACTTGACAAAACTTATTTAATTGGTATTTATTTTTTAAGTGTTGCCACCAGTAGGCATTAGTGACATTTTCATTGACCGAAATTTTGTAGAATATTGTTATTACCAGTGTACTGACAATATTGTTTGGAAAGAAAATTGAACAAAATATATTACTCCTTATTAAAAGTTGAAAATTTCATGATGTTGACTCAAATTTCCTGGTACTAACCACTGTTTTCGACGATAAAACGAACGATATATCAAGGTTTTTATTTACTAATTTTAATTGCGATTTTTGTCACTTTTAACAAATAGGGACCAATTTTTGTGGTATTTTCTAGAAAAAAAAATGGGATCCACGCCTGACCCCGCGTTATAAGTGGGTTCACGAGTTATTGAGGGAGCAGTGTAAAATGCACTGACTGCCTAGTGCAACCAGAATTTAGTGACATAGAATGTTTTCTTTGCCCGTCTTCACTCACGCATCATCACTATGTGGGACTGCAATTGTTACCTTTCAATTCTTCCCTGCTGTTGGAGGCCATATCAAGGATGTAAAGAAGCAGGCTGCACAAGAACAGCCTCCTCAGTTCACCTTTTCTCACTAACTTCTTTTCCTTGTGTCATTTGCCTGGATCACCATGTCCTAATCATGAACAAGATGAAACACTTCCTGCATCAATGGCAGAACAGAGACTGGCTATCGGCAAGAATTTCCCTGGGGAACCCCCAGCCCAAAGTTATGGTCTGTATAAATACAGCACAGGTGGATGGGTTGCCTGCTTTTTTGTATCACTTCACTATGGTAAGCAGCAACTGAGGGAAATTGGCAAGCAGAGGAGAGAGTAATTCACATAAATCTCCAGAAAATGAAGTCATAAACCATGTCTTTCATTCCTGGCAGAACCTTGTATGCAGAAAGGTTGTTCTCATTATGTCAGACAATTCTGTGGTGGTCAATTACCTCTGAGGACAAGGGGTGACCAAATCACCAGATTTCAGAGTCATGGTCTGGAATTTTTTTGTTGGTACTCCTGGCTTTGTATCACTCTACAGATAAGACATTTCCTGGACTGGCTTTTTGTCCTAGCTGACTTGTCATCAAGGAGAGGTCAGACTCTGCACACCAAGTGGTCTCTCAACCTGACACATCAGATTTGCTCTGTTTGGTTTCATCTGAGCATTGACCTTACATGGCCAAGTAGAACCACAAACTACCCCCCCCCCCCCCTTTGCATGACTGGAACCTAGAAGTCTGGATAGTGGATGCTCTTTCATTCAATTGGGACAGGATAATGTTGATATGTTGATATGCCTTCCCTCCCACTGTTCTGATTCTGAGAGTCAATCAGAAAAAAAGGAATCAGACCAGCAAAGTGGTCTGATTGCTTCTTCTCAGATGGGACAGGTCTTGAGTCAGCAGTCTACTCAGTCTAGCAATAAATGTTCTCAGGAAGATCCAGATGGCTCCCCACCTGTTCATACAGCCAAGATCACTGGTCTTCCATTGCTGTATGGACAGACTTCTTCTTCACACCTGAATCATCAAGAAAGCCCTGCATAGAAAGGAGCTCGGCATTATAGTCATGGAGAGGATCTCACTTTGAAAGTGTTTGAAAGAAAGTGGTTTGTTTTTGCTTGCTGCTGCAAGGACAACAACATCATTCCTTTACAGGCTTTCATCCTGCAACTGGCTAATTTCATTATCTAACTCCCTGAGGAGAAACAAATTAGCCCTAGTAACTATTAAGGGCTATCACAACATGATTTTAGACGCCATGGCAGAGCAGATTTAGGTTATTACAATGATCTCTCAGAATTATTTGGCCAACTTTGCTCTCAGCTCCAGTCACTTACATTATTTCCCAAATAGATTCCTTTGAGGATTCATACCTGCATCATCGCAAACCTGCTACACTCCTTTATCACCCGTGGCCACCTGTGTGGAGATTTCTTGTTTCTTATGAATATAAATTAAACAACTTAACCAATCATTGCAAGCGCAAGTAAATTTTTCTCGCCATTGTGACTCAACATGACTTCCACGCTGTTTGAATGAGCCAATCAGAGTTTCTCTTTCAAGCACAGTCACTTATCAACTGATAAAAAGGCACAGGTAGTCACAGGTGATAAAGGAGCATAGCAGATTATTGCCCATGGTTTGCAGCAATGTCTTACCTGGCTCAACTCCTGTAAGTAGTAACTTTTTTGTGCAACACCTTGCTGAAGCTGCATCATCCAAGACATGCTTCCTGATAACCAGGCTTCGTCCTGCAGGATGACTGTATTGCAACTATTTGCAGTTATGCTCAGATGGCTCAGTCATCCTAATGATACAGCTACCATCTGTATGTAATCAAAAGGTCATCATTCAGTTTCTCTCCCTCTTACATGTTACAAAACCAGGACATCAAATCAGTAGATTTCAAAATTTTGACTAGTAGATTGGCTTCTAAATCAGTAGATTTTTTATCGACATAAATTGTACATGTTTGAAGAGGATTGAAACAAAACAAGTGCATTTTTTGCATACTATATATTCTGAATCATGACACTGAACTTCTGACTCCTACACATATTTTGAACTTTTCTATCCCAGTTGGGGGGGGGGGGGGAGGGGGGGCTAGGATCTGAGTGACAATGTGTGTTGTGTTGTTTTTGTATGTGCTGGCATGAAAATAAAATTTCTGTGCAATCTCAGAGTCTGGAAGCATAACTTTAATCTGTTTAGTAAAATGATCAGCAAAATAGGAATGATAAATTGTACTCTGCCACAGAATTTGCAAACAACGTCTCTGCAAGTGTCACTTTATCCCCTTTGATCCAGTCTAAAACAAGGCCTTCAAAGTGGGTGTATTTGTTACAGAAGAATCATTGTGTGAAGGTGTCTGCATATTCCTGGTGATATAATTTCTTCTGCCATATACTATCTTAAAATCCACTTTGCATAAAACACACAGTGCAATCTCAGGACATTTTCTACTCCCCTGCACACACTTAAACTGATTTTCAAGCATTGCAGAACTTATTGTAATATTTCTTTGTGGTTTTTTAGCATTGGGATTAAGCGCATGTTTTGGCATTTTGACATGAACTGACCGAAAAAGATAAGAGCTGCCCTTAAATATTCCTTTTAAAAAAATAAAAAATACTTAAGTGTTTCTGCCAAAATCATTCTTCGGTCTGTCTCTTCCTTTTATCTCACTTCCACCAAAGGTTTGCCGATTTTTTTTTTTATCAAAGTCTCAAAAGCCATTCTGGATCACCTTTCATCCCTTTATTGCTTATAACATCCCAAAAAAATTCCTGCCTTTGCCTTTAAACTTTCCCAATTACAAAAAATAGGATAATCAATTTACAGATTGTTGTGTACACGTTAGACGTTGTTTAACAGCACACATCATTGAACCAGTCATTGCACTGGTGGAACAGTTCTGGTTCCCAGTAGACTGGTTTGGGCTGGTTTCTGTTATGTGTGGATAAAATGCATAAAAATGCCGTTTTTTTTCTTTCTAAAATTCTTTTAATTTTCAAAAGCGGTAGATTTCAACTATAAAACAGTATGTGTGGTAGACGGCCTTTAAAATAGCATTTTTGTTTTACTGCCAGTAGAATCACATGTATGCTCTCTTTTCATTTGATCCTTCTGAAGAGGGAAAACACCAGGATCCAGTTCATGTTTTGAGGTGCTATCTTAATGCTTCGAAAATAGGCATGGGACATTATTGAGGCTGTTGGCTGGCATGCACAGTATACTTTCTCCAGTTTTTACATTCAGGATTTAGCCTCTCAGAAAAGGGAGCTGAATCTGGTGAGCACAGTGGTGGTTGCTTAGATGTCCACCAGATTTTGTTCATACCAGCACAACCTCATTACTGGCTTTGGTTTCATGGAAACAAATTTCTTCTGTCAGATAACAGCATATGTTTCTCATTGTTCTTTCGCAAAGCTTCACAGCAAATACCAATTGCTTAATTTCACAGATATCCCTTGGCTGTGCTGCCTGTTTGGTTAGGAAAAGGGTCTTGTCCATCACATGAAAAAGGGTCTTGTCCATCACATGAAGATCACTATCATTACATCCTCTAGTGGGTTACCAAGGTTGAATTTTCTGGCATTTTCTTCTCCTCTTACCCATTTTCCTCACATAAATGTGGTCAGGTAATGTAATCAACAGAGATAAAACATTTTTATTGTAAATTATGTTTCTTGGAGTATACTTAGCTGATGACAATTCAGATAAGCCTTCCTGTAGATGTGAGAATCCTAACTGATGTATCACTCAAGCTTAAACTGATAAACATTTGGTATTCAGGTAGCCATCAAGTTGTCGGCAAGGGAGGAAATTATAATGGCATCTTAGAAGAGTTTCCACCGATAGATACTATTTTTATAGTCTATATAGTATATAGACCGGAGAGATGCATTTTTTCATCTTTCTAGGAGGGCTGGATTCAGAAGGTAGCAAAAGTTAAACTCTTAACGTAAATATGATTGGATAAGGAGAAACATAATTTACTATAAAAATCTCCTTTCTGTTATGTTTAAGTCTGTCCATTTTTTGGGGACTGGTCCATACATGGTGCTTATATTGCTGCACTATATGAGCTCTCTCCACAGGTGCATTTAACTTCTTATATTGGGAGATGTACTTATAATTGGCAAAATATCATGCTTTAACAGGCCAAACATTGTCCTCAATTATTTCTAAATATTTTTGGGTATTTATGTTCTCATTTACAACTGATACTGTTCCAACACCATGATAGGTTAATATGCAACCCCTTATCATCAAACATAAAGTTAATATGCAACCCCTTATCATCAAACATAAAGTTGGTATGGGTTGGATAACAGGACATTGGGGTGCACCTTTCCTTTCCAAGTTTCCTCCTGTTGTACCCAGTATCACAACCGTACATTCATCACTGAAGATAGCTTTCCTGCAGTAATTGTCCACAGTGTGATGGAGCTTACCCTTCCACGATGCAATCTTGTTTCTTTTGTTGCTATTTCTGATCCTTATTTTCTTCCTAACTAACTGCCAATAATTGCCTTCCTCATACAATTTTCTTTGAATGGTTCTTTTTGAGGCAGATCATACTCTGTTCTGATGTAATATCCTAGTAATATCAGACAAATTTCTGTGGCTTTTGATTTGAACCACAAGAATCTGGCATGAGTCTTGCTGGGAGAGTAAACAAGGTTATCCACTTCTAAGCTTGTTTTCTACAAACCATTTTGATGAAATCTGTATGTGACATGTATACTGTAGTTGGGGGAAAACCAAGCAATTGAGCAATTTCAGAAGGTCTAAGTCTGCTTTCATGCAAATTTATTATGGATGTTTTTTGTCCACTACTCAGTTCTGTGCACTTAGCGACCATATTGTGTATACTCATCTAATGGAAACAACAAAATGTCAGAAATAAACCAGTTGCATACTGGAGTAAATAGCACACTTTACAATATCATTTTGAAGATTTACAAGTGCTTGTTAAATTAATTATGAACATAAAAAAATGACCAAGCCTGACAGGACATATCTGGTAAACCATTGAGTTTGATTATAACTACCAAACCCAATATCAGAACAGCAGTACCATAAAGTCTCTGATGAATGCAAAGCTGAACATTCACGACATTTGCATCACCTTCAAACCCCACACTAAACTATTGAGAGTAGCAAAGTGTGCATCTAGTTAGGGACTGACCATTTAATATTTTTGGGAGGGGGGGGGGGCCTGGAATTGGAAGAAAAAAATTCTGGCTGCCCTGCCACGAATTACATTTATTGGGGAGTTTGTTAGAAAGTAGTTATGATTACCCAGGGCAGAACTTAGTCTCATTTAGAACACTGGTACATGCATTACATGGGGTGGGATCCTGACCAGAAAAAGTCTCATGGAAAAGTTCAATATATGCTAGCTTTCCAGTTGTAATACTATAAATACTCTGGAGTCATGGCCAAGATGTCATGTGGTAATCATAGAATAAAGTTTCCCCATATATGTAATGAAATTTGACAATTAGCCTTGTATGTGCAACTTATTCTTCATATCTTGATGGGTAAACCTAGCACATGATCTGCTTGTTCTTTCTGAAAGCAATAGTAAATTCCTTAATATTTAGAGATCGATGGGCCCAGAGGTCAGATTTAATGATAATATGGTTGCCTCCTGACTGAATTGTTCTTGTGTCCTTAGGTTTGTCCAATCTGGGAATTATAAGTGATGCCAAGTTCACATCTTTCCCTACTTAGGATATCTTTTCATAAGAAACGGGGCACAATATTTACTATGGGCAGATCATTCATTGCACATCTAAATTTACCTGAAATAGGGGTTCAATGTAGGCAGCTCACTGCATCCATGCATAGCTTAATCTAGATTGTACATCGGCCTTCCTGTACAGCAAATATTCATCATGGCAAAGATGGATAAATTATGGCTTTCTGAATTGTAGACTGGGCTTAGAGATGGTCTAGACAGCATTGTCATAATGACAGATTGCTGTAAAAAGGTCCGTGGTTGCTGTACTTCCTCCATCTGACATCTCATTCTCTGCAAGTTGATCTCCTGTATCATCGGCCACATTGCTTAGAGAATCACATGATGATTAAATTTAAATTCCTACAGTTTGCATGATACAACTTGACAAAGTTGCCCTTCCCCATGGAAGCCAGTACACCTTTAATACTGCTGTCTGCAAGTTCTTTGATGAGCCAACCAACCATGTGTTCTGGTGTACTGAGCAGAGATAGAATTTATCCTTGATCTGACACTGCAAATAGGTATTGTCTCTTAATCCATTGTTTGTTCTCTCAATAAAGATTCACCATCATTCTTTCTGTTAAAGTGCATGCTAGTGAGTCAACTCTGTGTTCAACCTTGCCTACTAGCCATGATAGATAAATTATACTTGCAAAACACACAGTCACAAAGAAATTGATAAGCAATTTCTGCAAATTTATCGCAGAAGACAGGTACAAGTGTAAAATTGTCAGAATGCAACAAACTGGCAAACTGTCACATGATCTGAGAGAGTTCAATCATGGGTTGTAAAGCCGTCGTAGGTAATTAGTATTTAATAATGTTATTGTTATATTTTTAACTGGCAAGTCTGCCTTATGAGGCTAAGCTGCCCAGAAGATAAATTTGTGATGTTAAAAATAAGGTTAATTTCCTTTAATCCATTACTAAAATTAAAACTTACAAAACAAGTCAATTAGACATGTGCAGAAGGCTTACAAAACAAGCTCACATACCAATAAACTTATTGGCAAAATTGGTTTTATTTTTATGCCCTGCCACAGATTTGGAAGCAAGATATAATATTCCTCTTGGTTATCTGTCCGTCCATCACACCTTGGTTAAATTTTGTGCTTAGGTCACTCTGGTAAGGCATCCATAATCCATTAAGTTGTTTCTGGTTTCGTACAAGATGATAAGTTTACATACACAGAATTATGACATGGATTTAAATTGCTGAAAATGTACTCTTTGCTCTTATTCAAACGTAGAAAATGGATTCAAATTACCATATATACTTGTGTATAAGCCAAGTCCAGACCCTAATCTGCCGTCACATAATGCACCGTCAGATCAGGGTCTATGTTGTTTGTTCTACTGATTAGTCCTTACAAACTGCATAGACCCAGATCTGCCAGTGCATTATGCGATACTCGGCTTATACTCGAGTATATACGGTATATCATTCTCACCTAAAGTGATATTCTTATTTTCATATCATAGACAACAGCTGATGCCACATCTCACACAGTACGACTGGACAGATTAAAATCCAACACAGAGATTGAGATATACGTGATAGCATATAATGGTGATGGGTCAGGCCAACCCTCAGATGCGTACCACATCAAAACAGCAGAAGGTAAAATAACAACATCATGTCTGTAAGAGTATTAGTTGTTGATTACATTAAGATTAAGCTTTTATAATAGCAGTTATAACAGTAACGACAGCAAGAAGACAAAAGGTAAACCCTAAAAAAATAGAAATTAAGACCTCATTTATCTGATGTAGTATGTTTGGCTCAAATCATAGTCATGCCTCAAGTATTAAAGTGACAATGACTGTCATATTCTGGGTACAAAATCTAAAATATTTTGGTGGTGTTGGTGGAGTGGAGGTGTTGTCATAATCAATAAAAATTTTGATATTGTTTTTTTTAAACTTATAATATTAGAAAACTAATTATATGGACCATTCTTTTAACCCTTTACATCTTAGTGTCTGTTGCTATGCAGGCTGTTGATATACATGTGCCAAAGTCACATGGTGCAGTGTGCTATAAATAGAACACCTATTACCTACACAACTGCATGTGAATAGGCCTGCCTGTAAAAATTATAGCAGTGTACTGGTAGTATAAATCAAGTTCAACATAAATTTTAACTTTTTTTTACCTTTTTTTTTACATATTTGTTATCTGTAGATAGGTTTAATGTAAATTTTGATCTTTATAGTTGTATATTTATTTTTCACTGCAGAATTTTTTATATGCTTTAAAATCAAGTCAGTGAAGCTATGTGACCAATCTTAGCTGAACTTTCTCAGCCTCGAAATCTACTGCTTGTTTTCTACATCTGCATCATTAAATCATCCAAATTTGATAAATTGTCAAAAATCAGAGTTGTCTACATTGATATTGCAGCCTATATCTGATTTATTGAAGCCTTCATGGTCATAATTCTAATCATCAAATCTTGCGAAATGCTGAACGAAATCCGCTGCCTCCAATTTGGAAAGTGGAGAATCCCAACTAGTTATTTTAGATAGTAGATTGCAACTAAATCTTAAATAGCAACAATGTGATGTGACGTAATGGTAATTTACCTCAATACCTGTAGTTTCTAATAGGGGGTTTTCCCCAAAGGTGGAACTATGAAAACCAACTCCAAATGGCTGATGTTTACTGTATAATGTGCCGGCAGATCTGGGTCTGTGCAGTTTGTTAGGAGTAATCAGTAGAACAAACAACATAGACCCTGATTTGCAGTTCAGGTCTATGTTGTTTACAGTTTGACTTGACTTATAAGTGAGTTTATATGGTAGCATTGATATATTGAGTACTATGATTATTATTTGGTTTTTATAGCATTTATATAAAATAAAAGGATGTTATATAGCATTGATATAAAATATGAAGATGTTATATAGCATTGATATAAAATATGAGGATGTTATATAGCATTTGATATAAAATATGAGGATGTTATATAGCATTGATATAAAATGTGAGGATGTTATATAGCATTGATATAAAATATGAAGATGTTATATAGCATTGATATAAAATATAAGAATGTTACATAGCATTGATATAAAATATAAGGATGTTACATAGTATTGATATAAAATATGAGGATGTTACATAGCATTGATATAAAATATGAGGATGTTATATAGCATTGATATAAAATATAAGGATGTTATGTAACATATTGGTAGCAAAAATTCGCTGTAAGTTTATCTTGTTTACTGATCTTTTTCAGTTGCATATTACAATAACCACCTGGTGAGAACATTTCTGTGGAGATGGTTTTAGATAACACTGGTGTTACATTAACATTATGTGTTGACCAATCAATTCTACATATAAAATACATATTATAGTCGGAATCAGTTTTGTTCAACTTAAAAATCACATTTACAATGGATAAAAATCATGTTTCTCCATTGATTACATTACCTGATCACATTAATTTTAGGAAATAACCTCAACTACCTCCAAATATCATATAGGCAAAGGGAAGTAACTCTTTACAGATTACCTCCCCTTGCCCCCTCTTAGTAAGCTGGATGATTATCAGTTTAATATTTCGCTCAAGACTCTTAATACCTAAAACCAAAATTGCATGCTCTTCATGCAAGCTTGCAACTACCTTGCACACAGTGTTACCATGCAAGCTAGTATTTGGAACCTTGCAGCAAACTTGTGCAAGTCTGCACTGAATAAGCTGGCAAGCTTGCGTGGTTCTTTATTGCAAGCTTGGGCAAACCACATAAAAGAAATATTGCAAGGTTGCAATAACTGCTGCAAGCTTGTGCAATCCTAAATATTGTTATGTACAAGCTTATGCAAACTTTCACAAGCCTAAATTATGTAATGAACAAGCTTGTGCAAGCTTGCATGGACAGACAACAAGCTTGCACAAGCCATAGTCAGGAAGAAAACAAGCTTGTGCAAGCTATCAAATTCAGTGCAAGCTTATGCAAGCTTCATTGGTGTAAATATATTGCATGCAAAAATGACATTAGACAATTCAAGACTATTCTTTGTGGCAATAAAATTGTTGCAGTTGCATTTAAAAAGAGGTTACATGTAATATCAGTCTGAAGTAAATTTAAAAAATTAACTATTTCTGAAGTAGATTTATATACATAAAGACATACTTTGAAACAAACAGCCTTTTTTAAAGTAAAAAGTTTTAAAACTGTGCTTAAAAAGCACAAATTGCTAAAAAAAACAACCAAACTATTAAAATAATAACCAAACTATACAAATCAAAACAAATATATACATATCCTCAACAAAGGGATGAAAAAGAATTAATATATGAAAATCAGGACGATAGCAATCATATTGACAAACCAATATACAATTGTGTCTCCAAAACTTTGGCTTAAAAGTGAAATTCTCATACCGGTATTGTCATTTGCATTTAGGCACAATATCACTGGAGAATGTTTATCTGATCTACTTACATTAATTTCTGGGCACTGTCTAGAAATAAACATTAATAACAAATCCTGCTACTAGTTCAAAGCCTATTTCAGTAATCTTAAAAGCACCACTGATATGTCATAAATACTTTGAAAATTGTGAATTTCTCTTGAAAGAAACAACTGAATGGTGTCCAGTATGTGATCATGGTTTGATTGCGAAGAATAATGTATCATATTTTGTTGATGTTCCATTAGCTTAACAAATAGAACAATCATGTAAAAGACTGTGATTTCATCAGATGCTGTTGCATAAATTCAGTATGACAAAAACACACCCTGATAGTATTGAGGATATAGATGATGGTGAGCTTTATCGCAAACATTCTAAAGCTGGCAACTTTTTAAAACAATAAAGACACTACTGTTGTGAGGTACACTGATGGAGTGTCATTATTTAAATCATCAAAGGTTAGCATGTTGGCCCATATTTCTTGCAATCAACGAGCCATCTTGTCAAGACTGAATGAAGCAAGAAAATATATTTTTAGTTCTGTGGTTCGAAAAATCAAAGCTGTTACATTCTGTCTTTTATTAAATGAAGTATACTGCTTTCCTTGCAAAATTGTTGCATATAGAAGAAATAAAGGAGACTTTGTGGATGTATGATCTGGATGAAATTCAGGCTGATCCACAGTAAGGCAAGCTCTTCAGTATAATGATTCTCTCACAGCCGTTTTCTCCGATGTGAGTGAAAATCTTAACATTTTCATCCATATGGCTTTAGACACTTTTACTTCACTTCAGTATAGAAATCCAGATGGGGTGGTGGTGGACGTTGTCAGATGGTTACCCCCTCCCCTGTTAAAATAATACACTTTTAGGTGAAAACAAGAATGTTAGCCATTTGAAGTACAGTGAACCACCTCTTCTAAATAAATCCTCTGAGAAAATAATCCTATATCCCCAGCTGCTATCCTGAGGTACCATCCACTGAAATACATTGCAGCAACATGTAGTGTGCATACCTGCCATATTCCCAGATAGTGTTGGGGGGGGGGACTCAAAAAGTGTGTTTTGAGGTCCCAAGGGGGGTCAGTGCACGTGACCAAAAAAAGTGATGTCCTCCAATTGAGAATAAGTTATTTTTTCACATCCTATATAAAATCACTGGAAAATCAAATTTGAAAAAAAAGAAATAACATATCTGTTTTCTTTGAAGCATTTAATATACTTACAAACCAAAAATAGTTGGTAGACTTAGCATTGTCCAATATCATCACTTACACATGCACACACATGCCCACACTCACATAAACACAACCACACAGACATTAAATTAAAAAAATGTACCAAATTTCTGTCTTGAAAATGCATTGGACACTGAAATATTTTCTTAATTAGATGCAGTTTTTGCTGCTCTCAATAGTTCAGTGGTGGTTGTGATGAAGGTGGTTTGGGGAGTGAAAGTAATACAAATGTCATTTGTGTTCATCTTAGCACTCGTTTGAGACTGGATGGTACTGTTGTTCAAGCTTCCCAGAAAGATCTTGTTGAATTTTTCTCAGTATAGAAAATCATCTTTGTGCATCTGCATTGCTGTGAGGGAGTGGTAGCTTGATAAATCAGCCCCCCAAATATGTGTTGATACTGATGGACTATTTGTGGGTCTGATATCACCTATTCATAAAATCGAGGAATTGTTTGCAGGCAAATCTGTCTGCAACATATCGGTGTACATTTTAGACTCTTAACAGTATTTCTCATGTCTCTTGAGCTACTGTTGGTTAAAGGGTCCTTTTGGCAATATGTATAGAATATTTCTGTATCAAATCCTATGTTTGTTGACTTGTAAACCCACATGGAATTACACAACCTTAAGTCCTGTGGCCATTTTGAATTTACGGCTGTTACTAAATACTGGTAAGTGTCTAAACTGTATGCGGATGTGTTCCGGACAGATTTGTATAGAGCAAAATTGCACATTTTAATGTAGAGGTGACATCAGACCCACAGATAATCCATCATTATCAACACAGATTTGGGGGGTTAATTTATCAGACTAGGTAATGTTGCTATGTCGATGGATGTCGTACACTTCAGAATGACTAATGTCGATATGGTGCTTGCAGTGCGTGCAAAAAATAAAATGCTTCCCTTGCTGTTGCACTTCTCAAAGTCAAACTCCATCCAGTAGTTCTGAAATTTAGTTTTGCTGGGCATTGCTCGCTTTGCAGATGGCTCATCATTTCCTAAATCACAGCAGCATTTTGACATTTTGCTTTAAACAATGAACCACACTTGTACACTATTCCAACTACCTAAATAATCATGTTTTGCGTTTTATATATGGAGTAAAATCTTACTTCAAAGAAACATTGCTGCTGATTACAAACTTGCCAATAATTTGTAATAATGATGGCTTAAACATTCTCATACAAGGCAATCATGTGTAATATCTTTTGTTCTTCAACACACATCTCTATGAGTGTACCTAACTCAAATGAAGTGGGTTGTTCCACTTAGGACACTTTACCTATGCAAATTAGCCTAATGGGCTCTAACAAAGCAGTTTTCAAAGGGCTTGACTGTGCAACATGAAAACAAATTGAACTATTTTTATGTTTGGCAAAATGACGTAAGCATTTAATTTAGTTCAGCATTCCAAAACCACTTCACAAGTCTTAGAAACCTATCTAAGTGTTATTCATGATCATTCTAAATTTTAGTTTTACCATCCATTTTGGAAGGGCTGCGACATCATATCTGTCACTCGTTCAGTACTTTACAGCTTTAAAAAAACACAAACAATGAAACTACTAGCTTGATTCCTTAAGACCTTTGAAATTGAAGTGGAAAAATTAAAACACAAATATTAATGTTTGAAGAATACCTACATGTACATAGAATACCTACATGTACATGAACTCTGAACTTGCCTCAGTTAAAGTTCACTGCATGAGGATAATTGTAGAATTTTATATGTGAGAAGAAAAAAGTCCTAAGATAAAGAGAAATGCAATTGATGAGCATGCATGTAATTTGCTAATCTTGTCATCCGATGTCGATAACTGACAACATTGCGTCGAGAACAGCAGTTTGGCAGGTGCAGCAGTAAATAATAATGATCTGCAAATGATCGTCTCAATGATAATCTGGAGCAAGATTATAAGGTCATTTTATTGGACATATTAAATCGTGGGAGCAAAACTGTGCAGCAACAATACATTGTAAAGTGCCGTCCAATCTGCATTCCTGTAAGCTGGAAAAATGCAATACAATCTTGATTTTACTCACCAGCATGATAACTCTATGATTTGCATTTGCAACAGTTATCGCTTGGGTTGTGTGTTCAGCTGCCGCACATGTATTAGTATTACTTGCAATTAAATTTCCCAAATTTGACGAGCAAAATCGTTCAAACTCAAAAATGAGGCTGCTGCAGTAGTTCTGTGTCTGTATTACCTCCAATAAGTTATGTGCTTATTTTTTTGTCAGTAAACCAGTCTCCAGGCTGTAAATAAGGGAAATAACCACTATTACTTTCTTGATACCGAAAAAGGTCTCTGTCATCTTATGTGATTTTATTATTTGATATTTATTTTTTTAAAGCAAAATTTATGTAGCATAAGTCTTTAAAGAATGATGGCAGAATGGGATGGGTCGCACTCTCTCTTTCTCAGAAAACAGTAATTATTTCAGGATATATACATTTTTCAGTTTTTATTCAATATGAAAAAATGAAAAACTACCAATTTTTTTTTCTTTAGGCAGCTGATAATAATAATAATAATAATGATAGTATTTCACATTGTTTACAACAACAGCAAGAACAACAACAACACTTAAAGTAACAACAAGAGGGACATGTAGGTATAACATATCTGATTATAGAAGCAAAAGAAAAGATTCAGAAGAATGGAATTTTGTAAAGAAATAATGTTTTCTTTACTTCCCTTTTTTGGTATAAAGTACTCATTATTTAATCACTGGTATTGTATGGAAATTTATAAAATCACATGTATTTACTTTTCTGTAATCTATGGATAATGGAGTTTATTATACCATATATAATGCCAAAAATACAGGAATGCATACACCATCATGCACTTTTCTGAAAATACTATCTGTTGTGGGCAAATTCTTTTTAAAAAAAAAAAAGTTATTCTCTGTGTGCATTTAGAATTGATCAGTGCCACTGCTTTGCTACTCATATAGTCATCATTTTAAAGATAGACTTAGATGAAGAGTGTATTTTCACCCAGGGTAATGGAGAATGAATAAAGTAAAAATTAACAAACATACCATATATTCTCGCATATAATCTTGGTCCAAATGCAAACAACATAGACTCTGATCTGCCGGTGCATTATGCGCTGGCAGATCAGGGTCTGTGTTGTTTGTTCTACTCATTAGTCCTTACAAAATGCATAGACCCAGATCTGCCGGCGCATTATGTGACAGCAGATCTGGGTCTATGCAGTTTGCAGGTGGTATGGGCTTATACACGAGTGTAAACGGTAAGATCTGGAAAGGTTACAAACATTGGCTGGTGGTAGCTGTTGAAGATAATATTGAATTAGTTGTATGTGCAAACAATGGTAATCAGAAATTATCTGTATCAATGAGACTTAATAACATAGAAAGTGATTAATGAAAGCTATGAAATTTTTGTATGTGTCTTCTCTTTACCTTACATATTGACTTTAAAGGTGTTTTTCAACATGCTCAAGGTTAAAGTGGCGTGTTCCAATACACTCTGTACATATATTTAATTATTCAAGCATCAACTGATCAAGGAATAGATCATATGTAATCCTATCAAGCAGCTCTTTCTTTGAACAAATGACTTTAGTCCTATTGTTGCCTGAAATCAATATGCTGGGGAAATCAAAGGGTTAGCAAACTTTATCACTTGAAATAGTTAAGACTTTGTTAATATTTCATTAAGATGAAATATTTCTGTCTGCTAGAATTTGGACAGCAAGAACATTTTTGCAATTTCTATGCATATAACATGCAATCAACAAAATTCTCTAATAAATTGGGTCTGGAAATATGTGCAAGGTTGCAAAAGCGCAAGCTTGAGGATGCTGGTACGAAAATTATCAGAAATGGTGCAATGCATGTGCAAGCTTGCACAAGCTAACAATGATTCGTTGACAAGCTTATTTTGATGATATAAGCTTGCCGCAACCTTGTGGCAAGCTTGCAACAAGCTAATGACAAGGATGCATTTTGGTTTGGGCAGTGTCTCCAAAATCCAGTGTAATTTTTCATACTTTTCACACCATTCAGCAAAATATCTCAGCACTTTAGTAAGTTAGAAGGTTTATATACCTTGTGTATACAACATTTGGGAGCTTTTTGTGTGAATTTATTCATATTTCCGCTGACTCTTATTGCCCTTGTGACATCAATCGGTAAGACTCGCATTGCAATATCAGCATCGTATTTTGAACATGCGTTGGGAAACTGGTTATTATGCATTTCTTTTACAGGTCATTTTGGTAATGCGAGTTCACATAATTGAATATAATTTGTATATTTGTTGTATGCACTTGTTTCTTTAGCTCTACTGGTCATAGACAAGAAGAGCTTATGGGATGGTCTTTTGTGTGTCCATCATCCGTCTGCCCTATAACACACAATTGTTATTGCTACCTCTTCTAAACTACTTGGAGGATTGCCATGAAACCATGGGCTGCTTGGTCCTAAATAAAAATTGGTGCTGCTCGGACATCTTGGTATTGCTACTCCTTCTGAATGGATAGTCATATCAGCATTGGGTTTTCACTAAAAGACTTATTATGGTGTCTAGCTTGTCTGAAATGAAAATTGTACTGATCTGACATCCAACATGACTGCCACAGCAACCATCTTGAAAATCTTGTTATCGCAACTCCTCCTGAACAAAAAGTCATATTAATGTGAGATTTTCACTAAATAACTTCTTATGATGTCCAGTTGGTCTTAAATGAAAATTGTGCTGATCTGACGTCCATTATGGCCACCATAGAGCGGCCATCTCTAAAATCTTGTTATCATTACTACTCCTAAATAGATGGTCATATCAGCATGAGATTTTCACCAGAAGACTTCTTCTAATGTCTAGTTAGTCATAAATGAAAATGGTGCCAATCTGACATCCAGTGGCCACCACATCAGCCATCTTGAAAAACTTGCTTTTGTTATCACTGCTCCTCCAGAATGGATGGCTGTATCAACATGAGGTTTTCACTAAAAGACTTCTTATGATGTCTAGTTGGTCTTAAATGAAAATGGTGCCGATCTGACTTCCAACATGGCCACCACAGCAGCCATCTTCAAAATCTTGATATGCTATTCCTTCTGAACAGAAAGTCATATTGTCATGGGATTTTCGCTAAATGACTTCATATGATGTCTAGTTGGTATAAATGAAAATGATGCTGATCTGAGGTCTAATATGGCTGCCACAGTGTCCAGCTTGAAAATGTTGTTATCACTACTTCTCCTGAATGAATGGTCATATCAGCATGGGGTTTTCAATAAAAGACATCTTATAATGTTTTGTTGATCCTAAATTAATTTTACCCCATTTTTGGCAGCTTACTGGGCGTAAGTCCCCACCCCTGTCCATACATGGCCTTGGTGCCATTGAAACCTTGTTGCACAGGTTTACAGTTTGACTTCACCAGCCAGTTGGGTCCACAAGTTATATACCATAGACCTCATGCCACCCTGGCTGCTGACTAACTTGGTCAACTGTCCGGTCTACCAGTGTACAGGTTTGGTAGGCATTGACTGTATCATTTTGGACAGGCAAACCATACATTAGATGACAGTTCCAATGGCAACAGTAGACTATGCTCAGTTGACCACCTCGATTGGTTGGCCAGCCAGACTGACCAGATACATTATGCCAGCACAGTATGGCAGACTGGTCTCACAATTTGTGCCACCCGTTCAGCTGTCCTGCCCAGCCTGGACCAACTTCCTCCAGCCAGACCATGATCCATTCTGGACATGGCAATGCCAGTTCTGCTAGCATACAAGTAGGATTCACACTATATGCATGGTGACAGCACAGCATTGTCAATGCTGTGTGGCATGTTATATCCTTTGTTGTAGGGTGTGCAGGAGGAGGACAACGCCCATCAAATCAATACATTCCAATCCGACTATGGAACAGATGGAATTAAGCTTTAAGATGGCAATAGAAGAAATATATAGAATTTTGCCACCTTCTAAATGTCCTTCATCGGTTAATACCACATACAAAGTAAAGGCCTTGGTAGACATTGATGAAGAGAATGATCAGCCATCTTTACAAATTTTGCCACAATTAGCAAAGGTTGACAAAATTACTGGGCATCTCTCGGATAAGGTTTATGACCTGGTAATTAGAGGGCATTCTTTTCAGCAAGTCAGTTGCCTGCAACTTTCTTACTCGACTGGTATAAGTCATAAACCGATTCTTACCACTCAGATGTGCCTGGTCTAGATTAAGACATAACCGCTGTTAATTGGGTAATTGTCAGACAACTCATGGGGGGATGAAATCACCAGAGCTCTGTATTTATTTAATGGGAGTTCTTCATTTGGTGTGCCCAATACCACATAAACATACCAGCCCAACACAACCTGGATAGGATCAGTGTCCTGGTCAGTTCATTATCGAGGAGAGGCCAACTGAATCATATGGAGTGGTATCTTCCTCCGTTGATCTTTCATCGAGTTTGTATCAATTGGGTTGACCGATGTTAGAAATGTTTGCAACAAGGTTGAACAACAAACTGCCCACCTTTGTCTCTCCATTCCTGGACCCAGAGATATAAGCCATCAATGCCATATCAATCAGCCTGGAGGGGATGTGGGCTTATATCTTTCCCCAGAGGTTTTTATACTAAGACTTGTCCAGAAGATGTGGGGCAAGGCTTGCAAAATAGCTCTGATTGCTTCTTTCTGATGGAACAGATCCAGGGTCAATGATATGCTTGATCTTGCAACAGACATACCCGGGAAAATCCTAGTGACCCCACGCTGCTCAAGTAGCAGAGGTCATTGGTATTCCATCCAGAGAAACTCCTCCTTCACACCTGGATCTTATCATGGATGCCTTGTGTAAAAATCAATTCTGCATTTCAGTTGTGCAGAGGATCTCAACAGCTAGAAGGCTTGTCACTCTGAAGGCATATGAGGGGAAATGGCGCATATTCACTGACCGGTGTCACGATAACAATATCACACCACTCTTAGCCTCCATCCCCCAGTTGGCTAACTTCTTTTCCTCTTTGGAGACAAAATGTTAGCCTCTATCATGATCAAGGGATACCATTCCATCATTTCAGATACATTTGGACATCATGGAAGGGATGATATTGTCTGCAACAAGGATCTTTCCAACTTGCTGTCCAATTTTGACATATCCAGGACCCACTCACTCACCTTTTTCCTAAAATGGAACTTCTCCTGGGTCATGAATTGGCTCAACATTTGAGTGCCTGTCTTTGACCTTGCAGAAGCTGTTCTCAAACAAGACTTGTTGCCTGATAGCACTAGCCTCAGTATGCAAGGTGAGTGAGCTGCATGCACTGTCTGTGGATCCAAACTATGTGCAGTTTTGTCCAAACAGCTTAGTTGTACAAATGATGCAACCTGCTTTTGTCTCAAAGTACACTGGTTACCATCTACAGGCAATCACAAAATATAACAATCTGATTGCTTTCCTCAATCGACCTGTTCAGAGAGGCAAGGCTGCAGGACCTGGACCAGGCTCTTGGATGCTATCTGAGGCACACAGAGAACATTCGTCAGAGGTTCTTCCTACTGTTTAAGATGAGAAAGCAAGACTGGCTAAAGTGGGTTATTAAATCTACATACTCTGAATGCATAAAAAGGTACAACTCCAGAAGATCTCTGCTTATGAAATATGAGTCATTTCCATGACCCCGTCATTCACTCGTCTTGTCTCAGTTCAAGACAAAGTAGAGTCAGTTGGCTGGCAAAATCAGTCTACTTTTTCCAACTTCTATTTACGGGACATGGGGATGCAAAAGAGAGAGCTGAATCTTGTTGTGACACTGGTAGCTGCCCAAACAGTTACCATGCCCCCATTCCTGACAGCACAACCTCACTCTCCACATGACCTTGTAATTTTCTCTGGATTCACCCAGGAAACTTTGCAGGCAATGCAATAGCCCACAGTGATCTCCTTCACATAAGCTAAAACACATAATTTTCATTTGTGCTTCTTTAATGTTAGAAGTTTGTCCTTTTAGTAGAGATGTCATCATGCTCCTACAGAGTAATGTTGGTTAGAGGTTGGATTCTCATGCATTTTCTCCTCCTCCTATCTATTTTTCCTGATGTTACCATAATCAGATAATGTATTCAACAGAAAAAGGAATGATTTTAGTAAATTTATTTGTTTGAGATTACTTACCCACTCACATTAATATCAATCCCTCCCACCCTTCTCTACAAATGCAAGCATTCTGGTGAAGGTTTTGCTCAAGCATAAACTAGTAAACATCTGGGTCGCCTATCAGGGACTAGGGGAGGTAATATATAAGAGTTACTTCCCTTTGTGTATATATGATATATAGACGGAAAGACATTTTTTTGGTTTTTAAGGAAAGGCTGGATTAAGAGGTAACAGAGTTTATTTCCTAATGTTAAATTGATCTGAAAAGTATTCCAATTGAAACATAACTTATTAAAAAATATTCCTTTCTCTTGTGTCAGTACAAGATTGATGTGACAGCACTGGTTTGCAGAAGTGAATGTGTTGTCATTGTAGTATTTATACAAATAAAAGGATGTCAGGAAGTTATTTAAGAGCCAAATTGTGTAACTTTGCATACTAGAGCTTCTTTATTTTTCAGTTACAACTAGTTTACCAACAAAGACACAACAGCATGTGGGTGAGTACTCTCCTACAGAGGTTTTTGAAATTCAGACATAATCACATTTCATTGAGAGAGAGTGCGCTTGATTCAAGTATCACTAAACCAATTTTTTCAGAGAGCTGTTTATTTGTATGATTTCACCATAATTTATGTGGAATATTTCACAAAAATATGCGTTATGGTTTAAAGTATCAGTTTTAGAAGCCAAATCTTTTTCTGTGAAAAAGCTTCATGCTAGAGTTCTAATTTCATTTATCAGGCTCTTCAGCTCTATTACTGAAGCACTTAAAAATGCAATACTGCACGTAATTCAAGCATCTGTATAATTATGAGCAAGGCCATTTAATGTAAATCATGCCAGTTTAATGCTGTGATGAACTGCTGACAAATAAAATAAAGCAATGCAATTTATGATCAATCTGAATAACAGATGAAGATATTCTTAACGCTCTATCTAGTATAAGTACTTTTGGATGAAACTACTGCATTTCACTGGAAGCACATTTTGACCCTTCCATCCGATTCACATACAAGTGTGTTTGTATGCTTTTGCACCATCTCTATACAAGTGCATTTCAATGCCTAAAGTAAACATCAGCCATTTTGAGCTGATTTTGTAGTACCACCTTCAGGGAATACCCCAGTTGGAAACTATAGGCACTGAGGAAAATGACCATGACGTCACATCACATGGTTGATATTTAACCCATTAACCCCACAGGCCCTACTTCCAAGCTCCACATCATTTACAATACACCAAAGTGGGCAGTATTACAGAAAAGGAGAAAGATGTAGTTCTGCAATGATACCAAATAATGTAGATGTTCTACTTGCGTTAAAAAATACATCAGAAAAAACTTAATTTTTGAGACCCGATTTTTTTTTTAGGTAGAAAATTTCCAGTTTTAGAACCAGAGTTTGTGTCTGGATTTTAGTCTTTTTGGTCTTAGATCTAAAGCAGACCGGTCTGAACTGCAAATGGACAGACAAACCTTTGCAAAAAGTAGGATAAGTTCGGAGTAAAAATGGGACCAGGAAACGATAATCATGGGTCCAAGAAGCAAAAAAAAAAAAAAAAAGAACAAAAGAAGTCCAATTTTCACCATTCTGCACATGCACGGGGGAAACAGCCAATTGAAAACAATGTCTTTTATACAGCTAAGCATTGGGCTAAATGAAAATCTCTCTGAAACAGATGTGTTTGGATGCATTCAGATTAAAGACACTGTGGAAGAAGTTGGCTGGTATTCTCAGTTCACTTTATACAGCTTCTATCTATGCAATATGATGTCGCAACAGCAAGAGTTGAACCTTGTTGGACCTCTGGTGGCAGCTCAAATAGTCACCATGCCTTGTTTATGGCATCACAACCTTCATTCAGGACATAAGATTTATAGCTTTCACTGGATTCACTTTGGGAAACTTTTTGTTAATAAGACAATATTTGTATGCAGAACCCCAGACAGGGTTGACCTGCACAATTCTGAGTTACATTTTACTGTTGTGCTGTCATCATGTTTGGAGAGAGTTCATCCCATATCTGAGGGTGCAGTCATACAGTCCCAAGGGGTGACAATGGTAGAGGTTGGGGTGCATCTACCACAGTGGCAGTGAAACATATTTTGGAAACTCCATAATATTTTTTTTTTTTAAAGACAATTAACCTCACTACTACGGTCCCAATGCTAAAACTGTATTTTCCTCATCTTATACAATGTATCTCTGTATATGTGGTTATGTGAGCTTACCCCCCCCCCCCCCCCCATCTTTCCTGCTACACAATTGTATCCTACATTATTACACCATGCTATTGGTATAATATTTTATTTGCACTTCAATTCTTGCTTTTAGAAATTAAAATTTTTTTAGAAAGAATTTTAAATTGTAAATCTGCTTTCACTCTAAGAGTATAGTTGAAAAAAAGCTGTAGGTATCATTGAAATTGTCACATTATTAATGACCATAGCAATACATTTTCATTTTATTTTATTTTCCCTTTGTAATTAAATAGCATCAAACAAGCTTCTAGTCCTGGCCTTTAGAACCAAGCTTGCATAAATATACCAATATGTATGCCAATCAAAGATACAAGTCTTTTTCATGGAGAAGAGCCAAAGCATTTCAACAGTGTATTAATAAAAATTTTAGATTGAGTGATGGATGGAAGTTTTTTCAATTTCTTGTATGTATTAGATTCTCATCACATACTTGCACTGTTTTCCTTTTTTTTTTTTCCTTTTTTAGAGACTTCAAATGAGACTGTAGGTTTGGCAGTAGGCTTAACTTTTGCATTGCTACTCCTGATAGCTGTTGCTGTTGTGGGTTTCTTCTTCTACAGGTGAGTTTTACTTTGTCAAATCAGGAAGGTCATACATAAGGGTACAGTGTTTGCTACTGTCACAATACATCAGCACATCAGGATCTATGCTGTTTGCTCTATTTATAAATCCAAGAGAACAGCATATATAGTAAAAGCTGTCCCTTCTGCCAACAAAAAGCACTCTCTCAAGACAGTTGGTATGTCATAACAGGTTTGTACAAAAAGACCAGTTTCCAAGGTCGAAATTAAGCACTGTTTAAGAAGGAAAAATAACCACAATTACTGTACATTTATTGTATTCTTTGTTCATAGTTCTTTTTAAAATAATGCATGCATTCATCTGAAAATAATTTTATATAGCAAAAAAGATATACATCTATCATTAAACATGAATCACATTTATATCTGAAGATCACAAGTACATGTAGTAGCATACAAATTTATTTCTAATTGGCTCCTTGTCTTTTATAACACCCTGAATTTGAGTTTTACTGACATTTAAACTGACTGCTATTTTGCGAGCAGTCTCCCCTTTTTCACTTCTTTCAATTACGTTAATTCTTTCCTCCAGTGTTAGAATTTGTCTATTTTTCATTGGAGATTCTGCCATTGTTATTAAGGTACTAGGTGTTAACGTTATCAGTGATCAATTGTAATAACGACTGTAGCGGTTTTGATCAGGCTTTGGGGAAATACGGAATACATACACAGTGTATATGTACCAATGAATGAAATAAGAATACACAATTAACTCATCCAGAAACAGAATAAATTTATTTAGAGACAAAAGTCAAAGGCTTAATTCACCGATGATATAAAGGGATTAACTCTATAAACAAAGGGTGTAACCGGCTGCAGTAAGGTTAACAGATAATGGCTTGGTGTGTGGGCTGTAATCACTGTAACATTAAAAAAACAAACAACACAACCCTTTAACAATGAGAGTCGAATCCGGAAAACAATTCTCACCTACTGGTATTAAAGACGAAGACAAAGACATCATTCACCCCAGGCATTACAGATTAACTCCAAAGACAAACAATGTATGCGACCGCTACATTGACTTTGGCACTACAATGACAGTTAGTGACATGTACTTTACTTTGATTTAGAGTCTGTAACAAAGGACACTACATGCATGACATGTAAAATTAAGGGAACCGATAGCCAGACTAATTTTTGTTTGTTTTTGTTTTTGTTTAGAACAGTCTTTACTTTTAAGCGGTTGTTGTTACAAAGGATTAAATAAAGGTCAGTGGTGTTTGTCTCGGTTCTCACAATAGGGTCGTTCATAGCAGTGTTATTTTAGAACAATCTGCCATTCGCAACTTCGTGGTCAGTCCTATGGATCATACTTTAGTCTCGCAGAAATAGCTGAGGTAATTCCGAATGAACAATGAAAGGATTAAATGAAGGTCAGTTGTATTTATCTCTGTTTTTGTGATGTGGTCATTCATAGCAGTGTTGAAATGCATATTTTGTCACGAAATCGTGGTCGCTGGTCGTTCATGACAGTGCGTTTATATAATAAAATCAATCCGTGCATTATGATTGTGGTCGTAAATGACAGGTGGTCGCTCATAGCAGAGGTCGCTCGAGACAGGTTTTACTGTACTCTAATCAGTCAGCAAATTGTACAACAGTAGATATCATCTACACTGTCCACAGTTACCATATTTCACTCGCTTGTAAGTAGGTCCAACTGCAAACTGCATAGACTTGGATCTGCAGTCATATAATGCACCGGCAGATCTGTGTCTATGCAGTTTGTTAGGAGTAATCAGTAGAACAAACAACATAGACCCTGATTTGCCAGTGCATTATGTGACAGAAGATCGGGTTCTATGTTGTTTGCAGTTGAACCTGACTTACAAATGAGTATATATAGTATATGCATGTTTCACATGGACTAGCAGGGTAGATGAACTGTGCTGGACCATGATGCTTCACTGTAACTTAAAAACCTAGAGTCTGACGTCAGCATTTAGGATGTTTCATCTACTTTCTTGGTGCTCATGCAACCAGAATCACTTTCAGCAGAAATTTTTTTTTAGTCAGATGAAAGTTTTTCCAAAGATTTCTTGAATTTTCTTAGTCTTGTATGTTTAACTTTTGAAGAATAACTGGTGTTCAAACTGGACAGATGGATTTTGGTTTTTGTCATGCTTGCAAAGCATATGTGAGATAGTGGATTGCTTTTCCAAAGGTGTTGTTGTTCTAGACCTTAACCAATTTATACTGAAGCCCAATCAAACAGGCAGTTGTGTAGAACTGGAAATGTGTTCAGTCATTGGTGTACCAGCATGAGAGAATGCATTGATGTTGGTCAATCAGGCATTATAGGACAAGTTTTTCAAATAAGCATGAAATTCTCTACAATACTTTATTTTCTTTTTATTGAAAAGTTTCAGGTGTTAAAAATTCAATGGAAGGTAATGTTAAGTAAACTAGCAAACATACTTTGAAGAAATAAAATTGAACTTGCTTTCAATATAACTTTTCTATTTTAAATATTCATTTTATCTCCTAAATGTAAGTGTATGAAATGTGGGGAATTTTATGCCATTTAAGATGGTGAAAAAATAATGAAAAATCCACCAAGAATGTCAACGGTTATTACAGTTTTATTAAATTTACTTACATGAGAATTGGAGAGCGAGCAGTGGACACAGATACATGAAAGTTGACAGACAAAAATAAGCTGTTCATTGTGTTTCATTAATTTAATTCCATAAAAAATTCCAATGTAAAATTACCAGTGTTTTGTTTTGTTTTTGTCTATTTCCAGGAATGCAGTAAAATTCCATAATATTATGCACACATATTTATATTTTTCAAAATGTTATTGTTTGAAAAATAGGAATTATTTCACATGATTTATGGAATTCAAAAATGTGTAAAATTTAAGAAGTTCTGTATTTGATTGAAATGATTACAGGATATAATGCTATTTAAATTAGTCTTGAACATCCTTTTCTTTTGTCTCCAATAGTCATTCATGGATGAGAGATGTAAAACACCCATGCAAACACATAAACCTATAAATGCCTTTATTATTAGAATATCATCTGGCATCCATTTTGGTGTGGAGGGTGGGTACTTCCTGTGATTCTGTTATGTGTAATTGTTGTAAGAGGGGTTTCCCTTTTTTACTTGCAGCTGGAGGCAACTAGTTTCACAGTTGTTTTCAGTTGAGACTGTTTCAGACTCATCTCCATCATGTGGGTGGGGGTGTCATGCAAAAGCACTATTATACTTGAAAATTTCATTGGCAAATTTTCACAATAAAAAACATGAGTATGCTCATGAAATAGGAGCTAGATGACTTGTGCTTTTTTAGTACTGCTATGATATCATCATCATCATAATTGGCTATAATAAATGAAAACATCAAAGCTAGATGACTTGTGCTTTTTTAATACTGCTATGATATCATCATCATTATCATAATTGGCTATAATAAATGAAAACATCAAAGCTAGATGACTTGTGCTTTTTTAATACTGCTATGATATCATCATCATCATTATCATAATTGGCTATAATAAATGAAAACATCAAAGCTAGATGATTTGTGCTTTTTTAATACTGCTATGATATCATCATCATTATCATAATTGGCTTTATTAAATGAAAACATCAAAGCTAGATGATTTGTGCTATGATATCATCATCATCATTATCATAATTGGCTATAATAAATGAAAACATCAAAGCTAGATGACTTGTGCTTTTTTAATACTGCTATGATATCATCATCATCATCATAATCGGCTATAATAAATGAAAATATCAGAGATGGAAAAATCTGGTGCAATGGCCCTAAATTATTATGGGTTACCATCTGTCTCAAATTTGTCAGTTTTACAATTTATATTACCTCAGCCTTCCAATCATAGCTTATATGTCCATGTGCCTTCAAATCATAGCTTATATGTCCATGTGCCTTCAAATCATAGCTTATATGTCCATGTGCCTTCAAATCATAGCTTTATATGCCCATGTGCCTTCATTATTATCTCCTCATCAGCAATATTGTTTCTTTCTTAAACTTTCATTTATAGTGATGTCTTCATCATTGCTGTCTTAATTTCAGTTTTATAGACATTCTTAAAATGATAATATTCTTCATACATATTTTTTGGAAACTTATTTATAACCTAGGTTAAAGTGAGTATTGGTACATGTATCTTTTAATTTTTGTTTTACAGAAGAATGAGTGTCAAAGGACAAGTGATCAGAGAATCTGTGTACTTTGAAAATCCCCAATATGGAAACAGCCAAAGTGCAAAGGTAGCTATTTCTGTGTAGAGTTGTATAGTTTAACCTATGCTATATTCCTCCTTTTAAACAGAACACTGTTTGATTGTTTTTGTCCATATAGTCCAAGGGGGCTCTATTTCACTAGTGTTTCCATCATAATATTGAAATTTATGTACTAGATCCTTTCTTTTACAGGAGAGCTTACACTATGATGCATGATCAGCAGATGTAGACAGCAGGTTAAAGTTTGTGTTCAGGGTTTTGATTATGGCTCGTATGAAGGGACCATACATTTAATTTCACTGCTGACCTTTTTTTTTTCAACCTAATTTTACTGATTTGTTTTCATATTTTATGGGGAAAAGTTTGAAGTTAAAGTTGCATGCAAGATTAGCTTTATATAAACAGCAGGTTCAGTTTTGTGTTTAAGGTTTTATTCATGGTTTGTAGAAAGGAACTGTGCATTTAAATTTTTCTTCTGTCTGTTAAACAGCATGCACCAGACCTTATTCAAAATAGTGCTGCTTGGACATCCAATATGTCTTCCATAGTGGCCATCTTGAAAATCTTGTTATCTCTATTCCTTCAGAATGGTTGGTCATATCAACATGGGGTTTCCACCAAAAGACTTCTTATGATGTCTAGTATGTACTAAATGAAAATGGTGCTTATCTGACATTCCATATGGCCACCATGGCAGTCATGTTAAAAATCTTGTGATTGCTACTCCTAAATGGAAAGTCATATCAACATAATAATAATAATAATAATAATAATAATGACTTTATTTAAAGAGGCTGACACAATTAGTTGCATGGAACTAATCCTCCTTGTGACCCTCTATTATATGCATATTTACATACAGAGTACATGTACATAGTTGCATACACAATAATAAATATAATAATAATAATAATAATAATAATAATAATAAAAAGCATTGATAATAAGCTACATGTATATATGGACATAATAAATAGAACATTTTGTAAGAACATGCTCCAACTAGGTACATTGTGTATATATTGTACAAAAATAGTGAGACAACAAAGTGGAAGGTTTGAGAATTTATACTTTTATGTTGTAATGTATTTGTCAAATTGAACAGGTTCCACTTTTTATCCACTGAATTAGATTATAATTAAATGCATTTATATTTGTACTTTCTCTAATTTCCTTTGGGATTCTGTTCCAAATTAGTGACCCCGAATATTTAAAACTTTTCTTTTATAGTTCTTTATTTGGTTTTGGAATGGAAAGGTGGTTGGCTGAAATTGATCTTAAATTGGGAGTGTTGCCTTGTTTTCTATTATGGAGATCAAGGCTGTCCCACATTAGTGATTTTCTTGGAACCCCTATTGGTTTTGATGAAAAAAGTTATTGCTTGATAGGTACATCAAGATATTGTCATGAACATGTTTTTCAAGTAGTTTGAACAGAGTTGGTAATATAGATATGGGTCTGTAGTTATTGACATCTTCTTTGCTGCCAGATTTGTGAATGGGGGTAACATTTGCCAATTTCCATGTCTGGGGAAAACACTGAGGTGGATATGCTTAGATTGCATATGTAAGCTACAGTACAGCTCACATGATTTTTTGGAACCCCACGCTTCACGGTGGGTGACTTAATCCTCTCCACTTTAGCTCCATGATAACACTCCACGGTGGAGGCATAAATTGGCATAAATACCTACAAATCACCACCGCATTTCGGCAGGCACGCCAATGTCAACTCCACCGTGGAGGGGCTAGTCGACATTACTGATTGACATTTGAACAGCCAATGAATGAAGACCACCTATGGAAAGACTGAGAGGTTAAGAGTGATTTACAACCGGATACCATTGGAAGAATCAGTCGTCTTTATTTTGATCATATTTGGACAATAAAAAAATAATTTCAAAAGTCTTGTATATTCAGTACACATTACTGTTTATAAAAGGCTGATTGACTTCTTTTGCGATAAGTTTATGATTTTAATTTATTTCAAAGAAATATGAACAAACTTATACACTGACTTGACGAGAAGCACACCTTGCTGAGCTTCTCAAGCAGCATAAATTTATCATTTTGTTCCAAAGGAAAGTAATTCTCTGCGATATGGACAATTAAAATCCAAATTGACATCCGCTTCTGCTTACCCCCCCCCCCAACCTAAAAAACTGAATTTACACTGAAATGCAAACAGCGTGCATAGTCTTTAAGCAGTAATAGCAGAGTCACGAGGCTGAATATTATGACTGCATGTGTACTGTAAGGGACTGACCATTTAATATATGGGGCTTATATGTTGTTTTGTTTTTTAGACCGGGATATTTTTTGTTCTTTCATCACAATATTTATTTATTTTAAGGGAAATATGGAATGGATTAACATCTTTTTATACTACAAAATCAGAGAAAGACAATTGTTTTCATGCATTTACCCCCCCCCCTCCCCCCTGGAAAATTCAATTGTCTCTCCCTAATAAAGACTTGACTTCAGCAGCTGTTCTACAGAAATCAAGGCAGTGACCATTGTGAACACTGTTGTAAAATATTAACAAGGGTTTGCATCAGAGGATGATGTAAGTTTCAGCTTGGGAACAGTATGTTTTTATCACACGAAGCCATCTGACTTGACGCGTTGTATTTTACAGCCGCAATTATGGTCCCGCCATTAACAACGGAAGTTTGATAATTGTTAGTAATTATTCTGAACTCTGCTTATTACCAAAATGAAAAATAATGTGAACAATTCTAAAATCTGAGATGTTCAAAGATTTTAATTTCCAACAAGTTTAGAGCATTTTGCATGGATGTATTGTCTCCACATGTATCCTATTAATAATTTGCTCATTTTTCAACGGCGAAAATATAAAAACAAAATATATTCTTTTAATTATTTTGACACAGATATTAAAGAATGCAGTTTCCTGTTTGTGACTGTTAGAGCCTTTATGTGGAAAATTGTCAAATCTCAGATGTTCAGAGATTTTAATTTTTAAAAATATGACATTTTGCATGTATGGTCTCAGCATGTTTCCTATTATTTGCTCATTTTTGTAAGAGGAAAATATAAATGATTTTTTTTATCATCATAGAAAAGTAGTAAATCATATGGAAATGATATGTCAGTAACCCAATTGTAATATTGATCTATTTCTTATAATTATTTTTACACAGATATTAATGTATGCAGCTTTATCTTTGTGACTTTGGAGCAGTTGCTTATTGAGACAAGAAATAAACTAATTTCTTTGAATAGTGTTTGGCATGTTTCTGTATATGGTATATTGCTTTACAGCTACAGTTACTGTGGCCAAATGGATAGGGTGTGTGTCACACACACATGTTTGATATTGGAGCACGAGGTCGTGAGTTTGCAACCACCGACGAGAAAATTTGTTTCTTTTTTCCCCCCTCTATTAATCTGTAATGTCTAGTACAGTATTACTTTTCTTACCACTTGCGAACTTTTCCAGATTTCAGTTTACGATAACTTGTGCAGTAGTGATTTGGATTCCATATTTTATGAGAGAGAGAGAGAGGGGGGGGGGAACATTACTAAGAAGAGTTAATGATCTAAAATTATTTATCTTATTTTTCTGTATTATGCATAGTATGCAATAGGAAAACGAACAGTAAAGAAAAAGTTAAACATTAATTTCATCTGATGCGCAAGTTTGTCAAATCAATGGCAAAGAAAACAAACCCGCAGAAGCACTGCTGTTGTACTTTTAGGTTAACAGTTAGACATGAAATTAACACGTCAATATCAAAGAAAACAAGCAGTGTTGATGGTTTCTCTTGTGCTAAGTTACTGCACATGTCAACTACATGTATCTAGGATGACCTTTTGCGACCATTTGTGATTTAAAAAAAGCGATCGGATGTCAGAAAAAATCGTACAATATGTGAATGAGTACTCATGCATGGAGTAACCATCGAACTTGTGCAATTTTGTTTCACTTCAGTCAGGTATGACTGCAGCTTTGTTATTAATTTGTTCAATGTTTATCGTTCTTTTCATTGCAGGTAGTACAATATCACTGACTTTCATATGATCATTAAAATTTTGTATTGCGTTTACTGAAAAAGAAATAAGGATATGAATGCATGTTTAGATTCCGATAACATAGTATTGAAGAAAAAAATTTAGATTAATTGCGCAAAATGTAGTATTAATACAGTTTGCGAGGCATTGTTATTATGTTATCATCATCTAAAATATGATTTGGCACTATGTATCATACATTATCTTCGTTAGAACAAGGAAATATTTATAATTAACTGAATGACTACGTTTTTTTCAGTATCAAAAAGTTAGCAAATGGCTCCCCAGAGGGATAATGATGTAGATAAATCGGTGCCCCCCCCCCCCCCCCCCCCCCCCCCCGCCCCCCCGTCTCTCTCTCTCAACCTCTGCTTGCATGGGTAATAAACAGTAAAACACGCCCATATTATCGAGACCACGTCCACTCCGCGGTGGTGATCGGATGCGACTCCGCAAGAAAGCGTGGTGTGCAGGGCTATTCTCTGCGAGACGCCATGGCAACTCCGTCATGACGCGTGGAGTGATGGTGGAGGGGTTTTTCTTAATCCTATTCACCCCCACCGTGAAGCGTGGGGTTCCGAAAAATCACATGAGCTGTACTGTATGCTTTCAAATATTAGGTTTGCAGCAGCCCTCGGGAGATGTGGTCCAATAACATGAGACTTCTTATGGTACCTATAGTCTGGACCCGTTCCATTATGAATCGTACACCACCTCCAATCTTCGAAAGTATTTTCCTGGCACAGTTACTATCTAGCTGAGGATTATTTAATCCCTTTATACCTTACAAATTTCAAACCAAACCTTGTTCCATCTGCACAAACTTTTTAATTTGAAAAATAAAGTTGTTAATGGTGAGTGCAATGTTAAAGAAATGCTTTTTTTGGTAAAAGGACAGCCTAATAGACTTCGTAAGGTGCATGGTTGTGATGCGGATCCTTGGAAAGGTTAAAATAAAAGTCGGTATATTTATACTGTATACAACATGCAAGACCGCTATAATCAGTAAAATTAAAATAAAGTGATACAAATTCTCAGAATCATAAAAATGTAATGTTAGTAGAATATAGACTTTATCATTTTTTTAAAAGTTATATGCCACACATTTGAAAATAATGCAGACTGAATATAAATGGCTTTATAATAGTTTTGTAACATTCATAATTAAATATCATTTAAAATGTTAGTGCTTTGACTACATTTAAAGTAATATATAAATATTCAGATGACAATATTTTAAAAACTTTTTTTTTACCAGATCAGTGATGAATACAAATAAAAATAGAAATAATATTGTCAAATCAAATGGTTGATAGTTTTATTGTAAGGTGCATGGTTGTGATGTGGATCTACAATGTAAAAACCATGCAAGATGCCTACTGCTTTAATGACTATGACTATAATAAAGGGATACAAAAGAACAGTAACAAAATTCTCTAAATCATAAGTATGTCCTTCTCTAAATCATAAATATGTCAGATAATTAGATTATAGATTTGTATCATTTTTATATTATATGTTAAACATTCCACAAAAATGCAGTATGAACAGAAGTGCCTTCACCATAGAAATATGTTTAATTCATATTTAGATAGCATTTAGTATGCCAGCAATTTAATTAACATTTAACAAGAATATGTAATGTAGACATTATTATTATTATTATTATTATTATTATTATTATTATTATTATTGTTGTTGTTGTTGTTGTTGATGTTGTTGAAGTACAAATAATTCCTAAATATAAGTGTAAATGTCTGATAAACATATAAATCATTATTTATTTATATTATTTATTTAAAAATCTGATTACATTTCTTAATTTTAAAATTATGATTAAAAAAATATCAGCTATTATTATGCAAAATTATTTCTATTTTTTTTATATTCATCATTGATCTGGGAAAAAAGCATTGTCATCTGAATATTTTAATTATTATTTTATTATTACTTATTCTGCATACATATGTACATAGTTCTTTCTGTCTTCAATAATAATAATAATAATAATAATGTCTAAATTACTTGCTGTTTTAACTGTACTTAATTATGATTTTTGCACAAATATTTTAAAGCCATTTTTATTCAGGATGCATTTTTTTGGAATGTGGCATATAATTAACAAAGAAATTATCAAGTCTATATTCTATTTACATTACATTTTTATGATTCAGAGAATTTTGTCACCGTAGTTTCATACCCTTTATTTTAATTTCACTGGTTATAGTGGTTGGTATCTTGCACATTGTATACAGTACAAATGTACCGACTTTTATTTTTACCTTCACGAATATCCATGTCCTAACCATGCACCATACGATGTGTATTAGGCTGTCCTTGTACTACAAAATAGCATTTCTTTAACATTGCACTCGCCGTTAACAACTTTATTTTTCCAAATTAAAAATGTTTGCGTGGACAGAATAAAGTATGGTTCGAAATTTGTACGGTATAAGGGGATTTAATAAAGCTAGATGGTAACTGTGCCAGGTAAATACTTTCAAAGACTGGAGGTTGTGTACGATTCATGATGGAACAAGTCCAGACTATAGTTGGCTCTAAATGAAATTAATGCCAATCTGACATCCAAAATGGCCACCATGGCAGCCATCTTGAATATGTTTTTGCTGGTCCTCCTGAATTGACATGGGATTTTTACCAAAAGATTTCTAATGGTGTGTAGTTGGTCTGAATTGAAAATGGTGCTAATTGTACATCAAATATCCAATTTAAATATCTTGTTATTGCTCAGGAATATCGGAGATGGTTTCAACATTCAGCTGTTAAAAAGAAGAAAGTCTTATCTTGGACTCCTGGAAATTCTTTTCAGCAGTAGAGAGTGAGTCCTTTGAAGTGATCTTGCTTTAGAAATTAGTACAAATCACACAACCATACATCCTAAAATAAACCCTGTATCATATAAATTTTCTTCTTTTCATGTACTTGAAATTAATAATATCTCTTCATACAAAAATCAATATCCTGTCATATTAAAATCTTCTCCATCATTAGATAACAGTAGACCACATTGTAGACAAGTTGTCTATCGCCCACATGAAGTGATCAGAATATTTCTGATATATTTTGATACATATAGAGTATTATCTGTCATTCACTAATGGTTCACTGTTGCAATTTGATCTGGCATTGTCTCTTATAAAGGTTGGTATAGATTAAGAAGTGGATTTAATTAGAAAACAGCATACATGTCACAGAACTAGGACATCAAATTAGTAGATTTCAAAATTTTGATCAGTAGATTGGCTTCTAAATCAGTTTGATTTTGTATCTACATAAATTTCATGTGATTTAAGGAGACTGAAAACAAAACAAGTGAATTTTTTGCCATAATATGTATAATCTTCATATTATAATAAAATGTCTAGTTTTGAACATGAATTAGATTCTGATGGCAATGTTGCAATAATAATTAATATGTCAGTGTATTGTCAGTTAATGAGAAAGTAAGAGTTGTATCTCTCATAGCTCACTGCAAAGATTTTGTATAAAATCCACAAGTCTGTGCAAGCTCCACTTTATCCACTTTTGATTCAGTCTGAAACAAGACCTGTAAAGTGGATATGTTTGATACAGAAGAATCATTGCTTCAGTGTGATGGTGTCTGCATAGTTCTGGTGATGTCATTTCTTCCCCTGTACACTATCTTAAAATCCGCTTTGCATGAAACACACAATGCAAACTCAGGGCCTTTTCTACTTGCATGCACCCACTTAAACTCTGATTTCCAAGCATTGTTGAGCTTGATGTAATATTTCTGAGCTGGTGCGTTTTTAGCTTTGGGAGAAAGCACACATTTCAGCTTTTTGACATGAATTGACAGAAATAAGATAAGAGCTGCCCATAACTATTCCTATTAAAACATCTTGAAAAACACAATAACAGTTAACCAAGACAAAAAATCAAAATACTTACACAAGTGTTTCTGTGAAAATAATTTTTGGGGTCAGTCTTCTTTTTATATTACCTCCTCCAAAGGTCAGTCAATTTTTAATCAAAGACTCACAAGCCAATCATGGACAGTCTTTGATCCCTTTATTACTTATAAACACCTCAATAGATATCCCACCTTTGGCCTTGAACTCTCCAATTTACAACAATAAGGTACCTGTAATTAATTTACAGCTTGTTGTTTACACATGGCTGCCATTGGATTACTCAGTATGCATCATTGCACCTGCCATTGCACTGCTGGAACAGTTCTGGTCCCCAGTAGACTGGTTCTGACTGGTTTCTGTAATTGTAATCTTTTAATTTTCAAGAGTGGTAGATTTCAGCTATAAAATGGTATGTGCGGTGGACAGCCTTTAAAATGGTATTTTTGTCCTCCCTCCGATAGAATCACATGTATGAAACAGGGATTAAGTAACCTTTACTGGTAAACACTTATAATGATTTAAGATGAGAGAGTTATGAGGGTGTCCCATCATAGCTTTGTTTACAATTTATTTTAGCTCACCTCTATGAAGTAGAGGTAGCCTGTTGTACTGTCCCAGGCATCAACATCCGCACAGGTAAAAGCATATACATATGTACACCCTGACTGAACAGGTCATCCATTCTTTTTTCCTAGGTTTTAGGCAACAGCTTGGAGTGAGTTTCATAGCATCTACCTCTGGGGGACTGGGTTGAGAGGGCAAACTTGGTACATACATGGACTCGGATCACAATTATTTTTCCTATATAGTCTCTATGTTTGTTCATCAGTATTGAAGTTTCCACTGTGTCTGAATCCTAATAAATCATATGTTAATCTAAAGTATCTTCAAAGATAAACTCATGGTGAAGTTCTTCTCATAGGTTATCCAGCATTTTTTTTTGAGAGGCTGGACTGTGAATAAAACAACATGCAATGGTTCACTGATTTCACTTCCGGGCCAGCATCAGTGCCTCATTACTCACTGTACACTGTTGTATATATTTGCATGCTACACCTGTTTCAACTGTACTTACGAGATCTTATATTTTCATGGCAAACAAGGAGTGTGACAAATGTCAGAATGTGTAGTGTTGGTGTTCAGCAAGGTGCAGTTTTTGACCAATTGCTTTTGAGATCTCAAAACTAAAATTGCTATATTATCCTTAATTGTTGAAATTATTTTTCAATGCAATAGAAACTTAATTATAATACAAGATAATTTCTATCTGAAAATATGTTTGAAATAGAAAAACATTCATAAATTATATTTTATTAAAATTTGTAGAAAAAAATTTAAATTAATAAAAAGAATTAAATGTAAAATTAAATTTTCATACAAATTTAAAACATGAAACTGACAAATTTTAGACAGTAAAGTTGACCAATTAATAATATTTATGACAAGTGCTAGCTTGGGTCTCTGCAAATTATAACATTTTGTCCAGGGATAGTGAAGCACAATAGCTCAGAGTGATTTTTTGAAGCACATTGCAATATGCCTGTTCAGATGTACATAGGTGTACACACTAAACAAACAATGACAAGTGCTGTGTTCCAGATTGATTGTGTCAAGTACTTAGCCAGTTGTTAGTACATGTATAGATAATAGCGCACTCAAATTTCCCATAGTGATGGAATCAGTTCTATGTTTTACAGCATTTTAATGTCAATAACAATAAAAGGTGACCTTGTAATAGGAAAATACAACTCCTGGGAGGCTGTACCTTACTGAACAGTGGTTTGGATCTCTCTCATGAAGACTTAAACCATGTCTTTGAGGTACTATATGCCAGTGGGGTAGTAAAGACAAATCCTAATGACTATTGATGGGTTCATTGGACATGTGCTAATGAGGGCTTAGTATTGCCACCTGACTGCTGGAGAGCATCCAAGCTAATCCAGCTCTTCCGCCTTGTTCCAAATGCATATACCAGACTAGACTTGCAAAGAGATAACATATGTTTTCCTAATCTCAAAGATCACTAAATGAAGTGAAAAGTGCTAGATATGGAGATGTCAAAATGATATTATGTGTGCTAGCACAGGAATAAACATTAAACTTTACACTCAGAAATTGAAGCAAAGGGCATATACTAAAGTGACTGTTCATCTCCAAAATATATGAGATTTCCAGAAGTATGTTTATCAGAATATGTTCAGCCATTTACAGGCTAAATAACTTATAAGGTACACTAGCTATCATAAAGTTCAAGGCAGTGTGTGGATGATGAGGTTTGATTATTTCCACAACAATTAGTACATTACAGTATACATGGAGGTTTAGTGGCAAAGTACTAAATTAAATGATATAACCATAAACTAATTCATGATGGAAATAACATTTTGGGATATTTCAAGTGCATACAGCCAATTATGTGAATGACATCAACTATAGGTACAGTTAGATCCTGTATCATAAAGTAAATGTGAAATTCTGATCCCAGCATTTCTAAACAAGGATGGACATTTGCTCATGTGGTACATGTAACCATATACCTATTAGGATCAGATGCACAAAGTTAATTCAAATGATCCATTTGAACATTTTGAGTGTGTTTTAAAGAGTATCAGTTGACAATTATTGAGTACAATGGTTCATTAGAATGTAATATCAGCTTATGCAACAATGCCGCACTGCCAATCAATGTCTCAAGCAAAATTAACAATAAAAAGAATGCAGTTTGTGTTCGACTTGATTCATTTTGCTGTTCTCTTACATCCAAGTTAATAAGACCAGGGGGGAAAGTACATTTGTCCCTTTGACGTATACGTTTCACATTTTTCATTCTCAGACAGGTTAAAATGGCTTTTTGAACAATAGCTATGACACATCATTGCCTCGAATGACTGTTTAAGCCATCTTTATTATAGATTATTGGCAAGTTCATGATAAGCAGCAAAATTTCTTTTGAACTTGAATTTCACTCCATATATAAAATGCAAAACTCAATTATTTCGGTAGTTGGAACAGTGTACAGTGTGATTCATATTTGAAGGTAAAATGTTGAAATGCAGCTGTGATTCATAAAGCATGAGCCATCTGCAAAGTGAGCAAAGCCCAGCAAAACTAAATTTATGTTTTGCACAAATTGTAAACACCATATTGACATTAGTCGTTCTGGAGTGTATGACATAGCAGCACCTAGTCTAATAAATCAGCCTCCCAAATCTTTTGATACTGATGGAATATCACTAGTCCATCAGTATCAACACAGATTTGGAAGGTTTTGATTTATTGGACTAAGCAACACCACCCAGCATATTTGACACACCCTCAAAACAATGCAGATGCAGAAAGATCATTTTCTATGATGAGAAAAATTCAACAAGATCATTGGGGAAGTTTGAACAACAGTAACATTTAGACTCAAATAACTGCAAAGATGAACACAAATGATGCTTTCATTACCTTCACCCCCCCCCCCCCCCCCCCGAACTATTGAGAGCAGCAAAGACAGTATCTAATTAAGAAAATATTCCACTGTCGAATTGATTTTAAAGACAGAAACTTGGTATATTTCTGTATTTATTTAATATCTGTCTGGTTGTGATTATGTGGGTGTTGGCACACGTGTGTGGTGATGGTATTGGACAATGCTGAATACACCAACTATTTTTTGTTTGTAAGTGTATTAAATGTTTCAAGGAAAACATATGTTATTTTCCTTTTCTTAATCAAATTTGAATTTCCAGTAATTTTCTATAAGTTTATATGAAAAGACAACTTATACTCAATAAGACAATGTCACTTTTTTGGGTCATGTGCACTGACCCCCCTTGGGACCTCAAAACACACTTTTGGAGTCTTCAAAATTCCCCTATTTACAGTTGTGCTGATGGATCAATCAAGGTTAAGTTGCTTGCATAATGACACAAGAGCATTCTCCTCAGTAGGATTCTAATCCAGGACCTTCCGATCCTGAGTCTGCATTGCCTACCACAAAACTGCACAGCCCTGACCCCACAACATTTAGTAGCCACAAAATTGCCATTAGTTTTGATTCTGGATAAATTATCATGCAGAAAACTTAATTTGATTTGGGACATCTACAGTAAAATGCTGATTATTTTAACACCATTTGTCTGATTTTCCAGTAATCTGAACTAATTCAATGCCATCTGAACTTACAATTTGTTTTTCATATTATTATCATTTATCCAAATGCCGTCCGTATGTTTTTTAAAATTCAGTGTCTTCAGAATTCACTGTTGTACAAAGAAGACAGCTAGATAACCTACATGGACTGTCTTACAGGAAGACAGATAACCTACATGGACTGTCTTGCAGGGAGGATGGATAACCTTCATGGACTGTCTTACAGAGAGGATCGATAACCTACATGGACTGTCTTACAGGAAGATAGATAACCTACATGGACTGTCTTACAGGGAGGATGGATAACCTACATGGACTGTCTTACAGGGAGGATGGATAACCTACATGGACTGTCTTACAGGGAGGACAGATAACCTCCATGGACTGTCTTACAGGGAGGACAGATAACCTCCATGGACTGTCTTACAGGGAGGACAGATAACCTCCATGAACTGTCTTACATGGAGGACAGATAACCTCCATGGACTGTTTTAACGGGAGGACAGATAATTTACATGGACTGTCTTACAGGGAGGACAGATAACCTACATGGACTGTCTTACAGGGAGGACAGATAACCTCCATGGACTGTCTTACAGGGAGAACAGATAACTTACATGGACTGTCTTACAGTAAGGACAGATAACCTACATGGACTGTCTTACAGAGAGCACAGATAACCTACATGGACTGTCTCACAGGGAGGACAGATAACCTACATGGACTGTCTTACAGGGAGGACAGATAACCTACATGGACTGTCTTACAGGGAGGACAGATAATTTACATTTACTGTCTTACAGGGAGGACAGATAACCTCCATGGACTGTCTTACAGGGAGGACAGATAACCAAAATTTGATTGTCTTACACTGAGGACAGATAACCTACATGGACTGTCTTACATGGAGGACAGATAACCTACATTGACTGTGCTTGATTTTACCAAGCATGATGGATTTAAGCTTGTCCTGATTTATGTCTAGAACCATGGAACTGAGGCCTTCAGTCCACCCAATATGTTTCCCAGGTTAGAAATATAAATTTTGCAAATAAATAGTGTTTAAAAAAATTATTTCCTTTTCTACAGATCTCTGGTCTCCCTGGCAGCAGCTCAGAGAATGGTTTTGGATACACCAGCTTGGAAGAAGAGTCCAGAGACCAGCATTTTTACGAAAGCAGCAACTCAAATGATTCAAGACAGCTGTACTTGTATGATAATGCTGCAGCAAATGATGGGCCACCAACAATTAGCCAGGAGCAACCAATAACATAAGAAACACCACTGTGGCTTCCATGCACACTGTTTAAATGTTTATGTACTTTGTAAAAACATGCATGCGATATTTCTCTGATCATTAGGGAGACTCCACGATTCAGACCCCAAAATTTGGCTATTTTGTATAGAAATCTAACTGAAACTAATAAAAAAAACTTCCTTATATAGTTCCTATATTTTGGGAAGATCACCCTGAAATCTGTTCTAGAAATATCACATGTATAAAAAAGACACAGTTTCTATAACATTAGCAACAATATTGTCTTCTTAAATCTGAGCCTATAATGCTTTTTATTTCATCGGTCATTTGTTGTAACAGCAGCATAGACACAGTTTTTAGCTCACCTGACCATAATGCCCAGTGTCTGGCATGTGTCATGCACCGTCTTTCCATCAACAATTGCTTGTTACCACTTTGGAGTCAATATTTCTGGTCCAGTTTTTGATAAAACTTGGAATATGGGCTTTTATCATCAAAATCTCAAACAAGTTCTACGCAGAGTAATGAGGTGATCTTGCATCTGATTGTCTGAGTTTGTTACCACTCTGGAGGCCATATTTCTGATTTGATTTTTATAAGACTTGGAATATATACTGATATCATTACAGTCTCAGACTGGTTTGATAATGAGCATGATACATGCATATTAATAAACTGATCTTGCATGTGATAGGGTGAGCTTATTACCATTCTAGAAGCCATATTTCTGATCCAATTTTGATCAGACTTGAAATATGGGTTTTTATTTTATGCTAGGCAGTGAATTACTCTATTTTCCGAGTAAAATAATTGTGATATTTCACTGCAGTGAAAAAATGATATTTTTTCACTGGCCGCCAATAAACATTGATAACATTATAATTAAGAAATTCTGAACTTTTTATAAAATGCTTTTTTTTCTTTCTCTTTTTTATTCATTTTCTTTTTATCTGCTGTTTTACCTTGAATTGGGAAGGAGCATTATGTAACTACTGACATTTTATGTGCCAATATACACAAAACAGCAGAACATAAACTGCTGACATTATCGCGCGGGATGCAGTAAGAAATCAGCTACTTCAGTGTGTTATACAAATTGCTAGACAATATGCTTGAGCATAAAATAAAAAGAATATTTGCTTGCTCCGAATGAATAACGGATATATTTCATCTCGTGGGTGAAAAAGTTAAGTATTTTCACCCACTCAATGAAATATATCCGTTATTCACTCGTTTTAAGCAAATATCCTCTCCATATCATCAAGATCCTGGCTGGGTTCACTACTCTGAAGGCCACATTTCGTATCCAGTTATAATCAATCTTGGAATATATGCTTATATCATCAAAATCTTGGACATGTTTGATACTGAGCGATATAAACACAAATTATTAAGGTGATCTTGCATCTGATTGGCTGAGCTTGTTTCAAGTCTGGAAGACGTAATTCTGATCCAGTGGTGTTCAGACTTTGAATATAGGCTTATAAGATTAGGATCTTGCATGAGTTTGATAATATGAAAAATTCATGCATATTAATGAGGTGATCTTGCATGTGGTTGGATGAAACTGTTACCACTTTGGAGATGATTTTTGATCCAGTTTGATCAAACTTGGTAAATTAGCTTAATCACCAAGATCTTGGATGAGTACAGTTATGAGCAATAGCCATGCATATTAATGAAATTTTGCATCTGATTGGCTGAGCTTGTCAACACTCTAGTGGCTTTATTTCTGATCATTTATCAAACTTTGTAAATAGGCTTATACCATCAGGATAAATAATGTGTTTTATTGTGAGCAAGCTTTATGCATATTAATGTGGTGATCTTGCATATTATTGACTAGCTTCTTACCACTTGAGAGACTGTGTTTCTGACCCAATTTTAATCAGACTCGGTAAATAGGCTAATATCATGAAGATATTGCATGATTTTTATCATGAGTAACCTATGCATATATATGAAGTGATCTTGCATTTGATTGCCTGAGGTTTTTACCACTATTGAGACTGTATTTTTATATGATTTTGATCAAACTTGGTAAGTAGGACTGTGTGATCAGTGTCTTTGATGAGTGTGATTATGAGTGAAATTTGTGCATGTTATTGATGTGACTTGCATCTGATTGGCTGAGCTTGTCAGCAAGAGCAACTTCATTTCTGATCAGATTTTAATCAAACTTGTTAATTAGTCTATATTATTAACCCTTTATCTCATAGAGCCTGTTGTTGTTTAGGCAGTTGATATACATGTGCTCAATCCACACAGTGCAGTGTGCTATCAGTAGAACACCTGTTAGCTCTATGATTCAATATGCATAAGCCTGCATGTTAAATTTATAGCAGTGTAGTACAGTGAAACCCCGCAATAACGCGATAATTGGGGTCCATACAATTCTATCGTGGAAAAAGCAGGGCCGCTTTATTGCGGGGTTTTACTGTATTTTACTTTATTCAGAGAACAACGTATACACATCTAATGTATAGCATGAATAGGGTATCAACACCATTTACTATCTGATATCGAGCCATCTTTGTTTTCCCACATTACAACCCTTTGATTGAGCTGCGAGTTTGATACTTGTTCAGTGCCAAGTAACAGAGAGTGGTTATTTGAACTCCGTGTGATCTTGCCGCACAATTGATATGTGTTCAGTTGCATCCTTTAACAGATTTCACAGACTTAATGATCATAGTGTTACTTACAGAGCCCAAGCTCAGTCTCTACATAAGCACCAACATATGACAATCTTTGATCAACCACCGCATTGTCTGGTGCTTGGTTGTGTATGCAGTTAAAGAAGAAACATAAGTCGGCTATTGTTTGCGCAATGATTGTATACAGGATGAATTGAAGTCCAGCGTACATGTTGGCGGCTTACGTTTTTTTATGTTTATTAAATCGCGAGAATCTTTTATCAACCACCATATTGTCTGATGCTCGGTTGTGTATGCAGTTAAAGAAGAAACACATGTCGGCTATTATTTGTGCAATGATTATATACAGAATGAATTGAAGACAAACACAAAGAAGACTTACTGACTTTACTCATGGATCAGTAATGAGTAACTTTTCCGATAACATTTATTTTGGCAAAACACTTCAAGAAATTGGTGAAATTGTTAAATTTCCGAAACCATGCCACGATCGAATTCATACGTGATCTCTTCCCCAACATGATAATAAACTTTTTATACACTATTTCTCGTACTTAAAAAAGCCCCCCATTTTTTCCGTGTATGAGAAAAATACATGTATATAAAATTTCAGGAACCATGCCACGAACATATTATACTAGAATTCATGCGCGATCTCTTCCCCAAAATGATAATATACACATTTTATACACTTTCTCGTACTTTTAAAAAAAAAAATTTAATGTGCAAATGAATATAGGAAATTTTGGGGAGCCACGCCACGATCATGTTATATCCGAATTCGCATGATCACAGGGCACGTTATTGCGGGGTTTCACTGTATATCTTAAGTTCAGCATTAATTTTAACAATTTTACCTTTTTTGTACACATCTATTATTTATAGATATGTTTAAGAGGTTTAAGAGTAAAATCTGATCTTTAGAGCTGTATAATTTGAGAGAACTCGTTCATCGTCAAGTCAGTGAAGCAGTGTGACCAACCGTAGCTGACATTTATCAACCTCTAAATCTATAGGCTCGTTGTCAACATCTACATCACTAAATCATCAGAATTTAATGAATTATCAAAAATCAGTGTTGCCTACATCAACATTGGAGCCTATATCTGACTTACTGAAGCTTTCATAGTCGTAATTCTAATCATCCAAACTCAAGAAAGTGCTGAACAAAATCCACACCGTCCATTTTGGAGAGTGGAGAATCCAACCTAGTTACTTTAAATAGCCAATTACGACTAGATCTTAAATAGCAACCACATGATATGACATAATGGTCATTTACCTAAATGCCTGTAGCATCTAATACAGTAGGGGGTTTTCTTCGAAGGTGGCGCTACGAAAACCAGCTAAAAATGGCTGATGTTTACTGTAGGTGTCCAAACACGTTTCCATGCGGATGGTGCAAAGATGTCCAAACATGCTTCCATGCGAATCAGGTAGAGGCGTCCACTAGCGCTTCAATGAGAATGGGGTAGAGGCGTCCAAAATCGCTTACATGAGGTAAAGGGTTAAACAATTGGATGAGTTTGATTATGAGCAAGATCTATACATACTATTGTGGTAATCTTGTATTTGATTGGCTGAACTTGTTACCACTCTGGAGACTGAATTTCAATCAGATTCTGCTCCACCTTGGTAAATAAACTTGTATTATCATTATTACTGACAGGTTCTGTAGTAAGTGAGATTGCACATATTAATGAGATGCCTTACATGTGATTGGCTGAGCTTGCTTCCTCTCCAGATAGGTTTATATCATCAAGATCTTAGATGACTTTGATTAGAAGTAAGAGAATAGGCATTTTAATTATGCCTTTATCTTTAGAAAGAAATTTTATCATGATATTGTAAAATAGGTAAAATCAACATGCTGTAAAGTTTGGGAGATAGTTTACATAGGTTGTGTTTGTACAGTACTATATAAGGCTGCTTAGTGAGATGGTCTACTGTTAAGTTGTATACAATATCAGGCCTGCTTGGGCCTAATGTTGTTTTGTCTTGCCTACGAATTATGTAGGTATCACTTTTCCAGTGGCATTGTGTCATCAACAGTGTTAAGTTTTTGTGCGTAGTTTTTAAAATTATGTATCTTCCCAGCCATCTCATTATCTTCTTGAAGTAGCATGTGGAAGGTTTTTAAGCCAGCTGCAGACTGTTAATGAGAACACAGTCTTCTGTTTTAGTTGCTTTATTCAACTGGAATTGGGTGTAATTTTTCTATATACAGTGAAACCCCGCTATAATGAGATATTTGGGGTCCATAAAATTTGATCGTGGAAAAAGCGGGGTTTCACTGTACTTAAGTTTTGACCCCCATATGCAAGGATTTGGGGTCTGGCATGCTTCATTAAAATGTCATTCACAGGCTTTTCTTGGGTTGTTTTTTCCAGATCACTTAGATTTATGAGGAAAACAATTATCTAATGAATTCAAAGCTAGGAAGAACTTTTTTAGCTGTAGTATTGACATAGATATAAACTGTTGTTTGACGAACCATTAACTGTGAGAAGGGCAAGCTCCAGTATCATAGATGTAGATTTTTTTTATCCTACCCCAAAAAACAAGTATATATACAGTGAAACCCTGCTATAATGCTCCCCGCTATAACGCGAATTCGAATATAACGCGATCATGGCATTGCTCCCAAAATTTCATATATTCATTCGCACATGAACATTTTTTTTTTCAAAGTACGAGAAATAGTGTATTAAAAAAATGTGTATATTACAGTATCATTTTGGGGAAGAGATCGCATATGAATTCGAGTATAATACGTCTGTGGCGTGGTTCCTGAAATTCTATATACATGTACATGTATTTTTCTCGTACACGGAAAAAAAAATTTTTTTTTTAAGTACGAGAAATAGTGTACAAAAAGTTTATTATCATTTTGGGGAAGAGATCACTTATGAATTCGATCGTGGCGTGGCTTCTGAAATGTAACAATTTCACCAATTTCTTGAAGTGTTATGCCAAAAAAAACATTAACGGAAATGTTACTTATTATTGATCCATGAGTAAAGCCAGTAAGTCTTCTTTGTGTTTGTCTTCAATTAATTCTGTATACAATCATTGCTCTAACAATAGCCGATATGTTTTTCTTCTTTAACTGCATACACAACCGAGCATCAGACAATGTGGTGGTTGATAAAAGATTCTCGCGATTTAATAAAAATCCAAAAACGTAAGCCGCCAACACGTGCGCTGGACTTCAATTCATCCTGTATACAATCATTGCGCAAACAATAGCCGACGTATGTTTCTTCTTTAACTGCATACACAACCAAGCACCAGACAATGCGGTGGTTGATCAAAGATTGTCATATGTTGGTGCTTATATAGAGACTGAGCTTGGGCGGCAAGATCAAAGATTGTCATATGTGGGTGCTTATGTAGAGACTGAGCTTGGGCGGCAAGATCACAGGGAGTTCAAATAACCACTCTCTGTTACTTGGCACTGAACAAGTACAGCTGTATCAAACTCATGGCTCAATCAAAGGGTTTTCATGTGGGAAAACAAAGACGGATCGATATCAGATAGTAAACGGTGTTGATACCCTATTCATGCTATACATTAGACGTGTATACGTTGTTCTCTGAATAAAGTAAAATATAGTAAAACCCCGCAATAATGTGACCCCGCTTTTTCCGCGATTGAATTTTATGGACCCCAAATATCGCGTTATAGCGGGGTTTCACTCTAGTAGGTTGTATAGATATTTGTTAATGATGATATAGATTACATATGTATGTAATAAGTATCAGATATGCATATATAAGTCTGTATTTTTTGTAAATTCCATTGTTATTTTTTTGTATACATTTAAACTTTCTTTGTGCACTTGCCATTTCCATTAGGGTTTTTTTTCTTCATTTTCTCCATCATTCTGTTTTTTTTTTGCCTTTTCATCAGTTTTTCTTTTTGTCTCATTCCCCAGAACAAGAATCTCGTATGGATTGTTTTTGTTAGTGATCTCATATGGATTGTTTTTGTTAGTTATCTCGTATGGATTGTTTTTGTTAGTGATATTATAAACATTCCCCTTAAAAAATAATTCATAATGAAATGTTAAATATGTCAAGGAAAATTAAGTGCAATTTAGCAGAAATATTTCTAACAGAGATTAATATTCTCCTATAAAACTTCAGTGTCATTTTTATAAAATGAGAAAGAAAAGCTTTGTATAGGAAAACCCTATCTAGGCAAATTCTGAATTAAACAAAAAAAATGTCACAGACAGCAACCTGGCATGAAAGTCTTTCAAATTTGATCAAATTATGCAGATCCACCATCAAATATGCCACCATTACTAAAAACAGAAGAAACTTTAAATGCCTTCTTCTCAAAAACTACTCAGTAGAATTTAAACAAATTTGACAGAAAGCATCCTGGCATGAAGGTCTTTCAGATTTGTTCAAATGTTGCTGATCCACCATAAAATGTGGCCATCATTTCTAAAAAAAGAAAAACCATTAAATGACTTCTCAAATTCCACTCAACAGAATTTGACCAAATTTAACAGAAAGCATCCTGTCATGAAGGTCTTTCAAATTTGTTCAAATGATGCTAATGCAACATCAAATATGGCAGTTGTTACTAAAAATAGGAAAGCCTTTAAAGGACTTCTCAAAACTGCTCAACAGAATTTGACTGAATTTTAGAAGAAGCATTCTGGCATAGATGGCATTCAGCTTTATACATACAAAATGAATCCACCCAGGGCCATCATAAAGGGGTGAGGGCCATTTTGTGGAGCATGTTCTTTTATTCTTTTTCATCAAAATACCTACATTTAGTTATTATTCTCATAACTACTAATACATTTAAAAAATAAACAGTTTTTTCTGAGGGTGGGGAGCGCTGAAGGTGACGCTTTCCTGGGGCGCTGATTTATCCAGTGCAAACTTGCCACAACCCTGAAATCCACAATCAAATTTGACAGTCATTGCTAAAAATTGAAAGAAAAACAACTTCTAAGCAAATATTTCTCAGCAAAGTTTGACCATATTTGACATATTGGTAATAACGGCATTCATATAGGTACAAATGACCATTAAATATAGCTGCCAGAAATGCAAAATCCTTTAACCAACTTCTTTTCAAAAACTATTCAACAGCATTTGACCAAAATTTACACAGCATTATGGCATGAAGGGCTTTTAGTTTATACAGATGGATGCCAATTTACACAGCATTATGGCATGAAGGGCTTTTAGTTTATACAGATGGATGCCAATTTGCCAACGAATGTAGCAGCTCTTTACTAGCAATAATTTTTTTTATAAAAACTTTTTGTTGTTGTTTTTTTTTACAAAACACACCACATAACAGACTTTGATCAAATTGACAGTTATGAATTAGGTAAAAAAATCCCCAGGGCTTGGGGAAATCCAGGGGACAATTTTGGTTGTATAAATGACTTGTCCTTTTTATGCTGAAAAGACGTTCTTTATATAGTAGGATCTAGAAAGGAAGATAAATCACACCAACATTATTAGACTACATAGCAACCATGCACTCAATATGCCAACTACCCAGGTTAGTGATATCAGGTTCACTTTGGCCTGTTGTTTTAATACACCAGCAAATCAGGGTGCATGCTATTCACTAGAAATCATAATTAGAATAAACACCATTGATTCTAATATGCTTGTGCATTATGTGACAGCAGATCAGGGTCTACTCTGTCACATTTGGGTTTGATACAGGGAAGTATGGTATTGAGGATGATAGTTTGTAATGTTGGAGCATTAAAATTTTTGAAAAATTGATATTTTTACATATATAAGGGTCCAAGCAATCAAATATATATATATATATATATATATATATATATATATATATATATATATATATATATATATATATATATATATATATATATATATATGTATGTATGTATAGGTTGCTGTGTATTTTCTTGTGCAATCCATAGTTGAATTATTCCCAAAGTTAGGGTCACTATATAGAAAAGTATGTGAAAAAGTACCCTGTCACTTATTGACCATAAAATAATAGCTGAATGAATTATGAAAATTTTCATCAAATTTGCACAGGTTGAAGAAATTAGACATTTATCAAATACACATAGAAAAGTGTATGTTGGTGTGGGAATTTTATTGGTATGACAATTATTGTGATCACACTGATTTTCCACATTGGAAAACCAGTAGCCAGATTTATGACAGGTCATACATTGCTAAAAGTTTCTGAAGATCTCATATACTTTTAACTGACTTTATCATTTTCTTTCATAAGTTTATTATTGTGATTATCAGAATTGTATTAACATTTTTCTTTTTCATTGTTTAATAAGAGAAAGAAGTCACAATCATTTCATTTTATGTCCAATCTCTCCCAGACTTTAAGGCATGACATCACACTTATGTAACAAGTCAGGTGTCAGACCAGGGATGTCAGAATGCAATGATCACGTTGATCTGTATGAATTCATTTATTTTGGTTATATATTCTATAAACTTAAGTCTATTTTCATAACTTTTATATATTGCAATAGATAACATTTATTGAAAATTTTCAACAAATATCTATATTGTATGCATTGAAGAAACAAAATAGATATGTTTCAGTATCTGAAAAAAGTCTTGAAAAGCTTATGCATACATTCCTCAAGTTTTGTGTATTAAATATTTCATAATTTTTGGGTAATATTTCAAAATTATATATCGAGATTATCTTCTTTTTTTCTATATTGGATAAAATCTGATCAAAGGTATGATTAATTTCATACATAAATTTATTGCATCTTTTTCTAACTCATTTCATATATTAATAACTTCGTTGATATACCTTTTTATCTTGCATTTTTTTTTTTATATACCTTTTTATCTCGCATGTGATTTTGAAATTTCACATGCAGTATCTTACACTTTCAAAGTCTGAAATAATTATAGTAAATTCTATGTTGCTAAATCATTTAATGTTGATTAAAATATTAAATTATCTTTTTAAACAATTTATATTGTTATGTAGCTAGGGTCCAAGCAGTCCAGAGTCACTGAAAAAGTTATGGGCTGGTGTGCATTTTCTCGTGCTACTATTAGCTGAATGTCAATCCCCATATAAGGGTAATTACATGGGAAAAAGTGCCCTGTCACTAATTGTCTATAAAATAATAGCTGAATTTATTTTGATTATTCAATAAGAGTCATAAAATTTGCTACCACTTCATTTTACATCCAGTCTCTCCCAGAGTTCAGAGCACTATGATATATCTAAGTAAAATATGACATGATATCGATGACATCATTGTCATGTGATCACATCATTTCACATCCAATATCTCCCAGAGTTCATAGTGCTATGATATACCAAAGTAAAATGTGACCTGTTTTGATATCATCATCATGTAATGATTGCATCATTTAGGACTGCACGTCAGCATTCAATTCACAAAAGCATACTACTGTATATACACGCATATAAGCCAATACCAACTGCAAACTGCATAGACCCAGATCTGTCGTTGCATAACACACTAGCAGATCTGGGTCTATGCAGTTTGTAAGGACTACTCAGTGGAACCAACAACACAGAGCCTGATCTGCCATCGCATTATGCAATGGCAGATCAGGGTCTATGTTGTTTGCATTTGGACCTGGCTTATATGCAAGTATATAACAGAGAGCATTATCTGCCAGAACATTAGATTTGGGTCAGTGCTCATGTTTATTCATGCTTGGATACGTGCTATACACAGATAAATGCAGTATGGTATCATCATTCATTGTTGCTGTTTAACTTTTAAGAAATATTTAGATTTTTTAGCAAACTGCATAAATATTGAGGCTGTGTGGATTGACAGTGAGAACATTATTTGGTCAATGAAAGAAATATTGGAATATATGATATAAATATTACCTTTTCTTTATATAACATTGTTACTCTACTGTACATTTTTGTTCAGAGATTTCATACTGTTATACTTAATTTCCGTTAAACATTTTCATTGTATATTTATATCAGACCCTAAGATTACAACAAACTCTAGCACAGACCTTCAGACTGAACTCAAAATTCTCATGTATTCTGCTAAGTATCGTGAAAGATATCTGCGTCCGACTCTTAAAGCTCAGTGAATTTTGACATGAGCATTTCAAAATGTAGAGAAAATTACCTTTTTTGTTTCACACATTAATGATTTCAACACCATTTGTATTGTCATACAAAGTTACATCACTCATTTGACACATGCTGAAAAAGAGTGGTCTGTGTACATGTAGTCCACCATGCTGGTCCTAGAGTTATGGAAGAGTCCGTTTTTGGTACAGGACTCGGCACTTATGGGAGCCATCAGGTAAACAGACATCATCTGCGTCATCTAGTTTTCCTTAAACTATTTTAAATTTCTGTTGTTTATGATATGATTTGTCTAATGAGTAGATGATATTTATACTATCCTAACAGCATGTAAAATTTTGAGCTTAGTTTTCACTCAAACTTAGATGTTTTATGAAAGCAGGACATGTCAGAATTTTGAATTGAGTCAGAGTGTTAGAGTAAGAAACGTTTGTTATTTAAGTGCCAGGTTTAATCAGTTTCTGCTTGTGGTTTAGATAAGAACTAGAGACAACTAGACGACTAGACCCAACTGCAAACAGCATAGACCAGACCTGTTGTCACATCATGTAATTGCAGATTGGGATCTATGGTACTTATTCAAAATGGTAGGTAGAACAAATAGTTTAGACCAGATATATTCTCACATCATGCACTGGTAGATCAGGATTTAAATGTATTCATTTGAAATGGTAGGTAGAACAAAGTAACATGGAGCCTGTTGTCACATCATGCACTGGTAGACCAGGATTTAAATGTATTCATTTGAAATGTTAGGTCGAACAAAATAACATAGAGCCTGTGGTCACATCCTGTACTGGCAGATTAGGATTTTATGATATTCATTTTTAAATGGTCGGCAAAATAAATAGCGCAGACCCTGATTCTTTTGTTGTATCATGCACTGACAGATCAGGATTTATGGTTCTAATTTGAAATGGTAGGTAGAACAAATAGCATTGACCCTGATCTACTGGTGCATAATGTAACAGGATAGCTAGGTCTGTATGTAACACTGATATTGTGGTATCATACACATTAGTATGATGTAACATGAGTTCATACACATTAGTATGATGTAACATGAGTTCACAGACTAGTTATTGTCCTATTGAACTCATTTTCTGTCATTATGATATTTTCAAGGGAAAATTACCACATAATTTTCTGTCATTACGATATTTTCTATGGAAAATTACCACGGAAGTTTCTGTCATTATGATATTTTCAATGGAAAATTACCACAGAAAATTCTTATTTGCCTTTTTGTTGTAGCTAGTCAACAAGGTGTAAATAGCCTTTCTATGTAATGTTTTTAACACATGTCATTAGTTGTGGTACTGAAGTTCTAACAAAATCAAGATAATTATGTAACAATACTATTTTAATTAATTAACAATTGTTATGCTTTGTGTACAGTGGCAGAGAGAATACTCTAGGTGTAAAGTAGCAGAGAGAATACTCTTAAGTGTGAAGTAGCAGAAAGAATACTCAAGGTGTAAGTTAGCAGAGATAATACTCTAAGTGTGAAGTGGCAGAGAATACTTTAAGTGTAAAATATCAGAGAGAATACTCTAAGTGTGAAGAAGCAGAGAGAATACTCAAAGTGTGAAAAAGTAGAGAATACTTTAAGTGTAAAGTATCAGAGAGAATACTCTAAGTGTGAAGAAGCAGAGAGAATACTCAAAGTGTGAAGTAGCAGAGAATACTCGAGGTGTAAAGTAGCAGAGTGAATACTCAAAGTGTAAAGTAGCAGAAAGAATACTTGGTTTACATAAATTGTCCGTGAGTTGTGTTCTTGTTTTCTTGCAATATTTAGAACATACACACAGATCTGACTTTATTAGACAACCCTCTCCCCCCCCCCACCACCCCCAACATACACATCCAAGAAACAAAAGTTGTTATGTTGCATGAAAACTGCAAGCCAAAAGAGCAGTTTGTCAAAACAAGAGGATGTTAAACAGGTGACACTTTATCAAATCCACAACACAGACCACAGCTGAGCATCTTTTTATTGATTTCTTTACTTGTTTAAGCAACAGCACAACAACATCATTGTTGATACGTGTTTCAATTGGTCAAGGTCAGAATTATTGAGCCTGTGATATTGTGGTCTCTATTTTAACACTGTACACAACATCAAAACAATGAAAGGAATGACACTTTATCAAATCCACAACACAGACCATAGCTGAGCATCTTTTTATTGATTTCTTTACTTGTTTAAGCAACAGCACATCAACATCATTTGTTGATACATGTTTAAATTGGTCAAGGTCAGAATTATTGAGCCTGTGATATTGTGGTCTGTATTTTAACTGTACGCAACATCAAAAGAATGAAAGTAATTAAACAATAAATTTCTATTTAAATACTTAATTGATCTACAACAACACTGACAAATTTTATTGTCATGATTTGACAAAATAAAAATTCAAACAGTAGAACTCTAGAGACAAGATTTCTGTAACCAAACTAAGGTTCAGAAGCTGGCTATTCTACTCTACATAGTTCTGGGTGTATTTGAATCACTGTAGATTGACCATATATACTCGCGTATAATCCGCTACCAACTGCAAACTGCATAGACCCAGATCTACCATTGCATAATGCACCGGCAGATCTGGGTCTATGCAGTTTGTATGGACTAATCAGTAGAACAAGCAAGATAGACCCTGATCTGCCGGCACATTATGCAATGGCAGATCAGGGTCTGTGTTGTTTGCATTTGGACCCTGATTATACGCGAGTATATATGGGAGTTTACTGACTTGTCTATATCTCACACTCATCTGTGAACAGCATAGAGCTGGATCTGCTGTCACATAAGGCACCTGAAGGTCAGTGTCAGCAAGTAAGGCTCTCTGGAAATCATAGAATGAATGGCACTGACCATGATATTGGTCGACATGTGCTCACTGCTGTTCTTAATTGGATACATGCACTATACACAGAAATACTCTACAATTAGAGACTTTTGTTGTGCTTTTGTTGAGTTGAATACTTTTTAATTATGGGCTTTTGTTCAGTTAAATACTATAAAGTTGTGGGCTTTTGTTGAGTTGAATACTGTATAATTATGACCTTTTGATGAATTCAGTACTATACAGTTATGGGCTTTTTGTTTAGTTGAATACTGTATAATTATGGGCTTTTTGTTTAGTTGAATATTGTATAATTATGGGCTTTTTGTTGAGTTGAATATTGTATAATTATGGGCTTTTTGTTTAGTTGAATACTGTATAATTATGGGCTTTTTGTTTAGTTGAATACTGTATAATTATGGGCTTTTTGTTTAGTTGAATACTGTATAATTATGGGCTTTTTGTTTAGTTGAATACTGTATAATTATGGGCTTTTGCTGAGTTATATATGCTACAGTTACAGACTTTTGATGAATTCAGTTCTCTACAGTTATGAGCTTTGTTGAATTCAGTGCTATACAATTACTTGCTTTTGTTGTGTTCAGTGCTGTACAATCACTTTCACTATGCATTTGTGCTACTTTTCATGCAAGTATTGGTTTTAATGGATTGAACAACCTAATTCCATATATCTTGGGTTCTTTTATCATGTAGTCTTTGTTTTATACAGAATGTTCATGACTTATTGCCTCACACAAGTTGTAATATTGAGTTAAACATTGCTTAAATTTGTTATCATTTGACATGGAGATCTGAAAAAAATATTTTGTGCATATGGCTTAGTAATGTTTTTTCTTTTTACAATATTTTTGGACAAAATGTCTATTAAAGAAGAAAGTAAAACCACAACTTTGGTTCTATTTTCACATTAATTCATTCTGGAATCCTCCCACATGACACCCTAGGTGGAAGCTGGAAGGGGGAGGGGTTCTTTTATTGACTCAGATTGAACATAGATAATTATTATCACATTCATCTCATCTGAAAGTCTACTAAAAAGCTAAACTCTTCTAAAATTTGCATGATGAGCAAATTCTCAGCAGGGTATCTCCAAAATTTCATTATATTTCCTTTCCAACATTCAGTTTTTGATGCCTTAAAAACTATTTTGGTCTTAGTTATTGATCAAAATTTTATAGTATTACTTACCATTGAAAGATATTTACCATAGTATGCTTGAGAAAAATCTGAAAATTTGATGTTATTCCCTTTGAAACAAAACAGCTGCAGTGGCACAGCAGTTATCATGCTGGTCGTACAATCAGTGGGTTGAAGGCTTAAATTCAGCCCAAACCACCCCTGGTCAGTAGCACTATGCATCAACCCACTCATGTAGGGAAATGACACACATAAATAAATAATTTTAAAATAATAGCATACTAGCACAATATAATGTTTTTCATCAACCCACTTATGTGGGACCTTGGGAACATCTATTAATCAGAGACAACACTAAACTCAAAAATAACAAGTGTCTATTGCACTAACGCAGCAAACAAAAAAATATTAATTTGTTAACACATCATAAATAATGGCAAAAAGCTACATCATATTGAATTCAAGTGTTTTCAGAGAGGTTTTAGAAGTATTTTACAAGTTTAACATAATTTTAGTATCTAGAGATAATGCATGTTACATGTTTGGATGGGATAAAGGTGTGGTCAAAGCTAGTTGTTTTGGAGAATAGCATTAAATAGAATAAAAGTGTTAATTTGTTGATTCAAAAATCAAAATGGCGTACTTCAAAGTTTCAGAGAAGCTGCAGATTTTTTCTGATAACATTTACTGATGATTATGTTGAAATAAGTAGCATCAGCTATGATAGCAAGATGGTTAAAGCAGTGCAGTATGAGGAAGGAATAAGTTACATATTTGATGTGGGTAAATAATCATACAAATTGTAGTCAGTACAATCTAAAGATCTCGTAAATTTTACAAAGTCAACTTAAATCGATTCAACAAAAACAGATATAGAATTTATGGAGAACGAAGATTTAAAACAATACAGGGTGACTAAGACTATGAAGAAGTAGTTTTAGAATCAACCATAGGAATGGCCAAATTGGAGATGAATCTAAAATCATTCATGTATGTAAGGATTAAAGAAACATTGCAATTGCTGAATATAACAGTTTCTGCAGTATATAATTGTCCTGTTGACTTGTTCATGAGCACATAGAGAATTCAAAGTGTTCTCTGGATAACTTTTTGTTCTTTTTTTCTTTTTGTTTTAGTTTTAAAAGACTGATATTGAAGACTTAACAGAGCAAGACAAAGAAAAGTATTTAAAACATCTGTACTTAGATCCTGAAACTCCAGATGGCTACACAAATATTGATCAGTTGTGAGAACAAATTAAACTGGACAAAAAGAAAAAAATACAGCAAATTGAAAGAATGGTTAACCAAATAATCTACATACCTAGGGAGAAGAAATACACTATGCTTTCATGAAAACCTTCAAAAAGCAAAAACCTCAAAAAGATACAATTTGAGGAAGGAAAATAATTTTAAAACAGAAAAAATATGGATTAATTGAAAAAAGAAGACATTGAATACTTCTCAGCTTACTCATATAATAAAGAATCTGTAATGGAAAGGTTTAACAGAACAATAACGACAATAATGTGGAAGCATTCAACACAACACGAAATCAGAAAATAGATATTTTACCAACGAGAATCCATAGACTTGACTCCAGAGTAAGCAAGAAAGGAAGAAAATGGGTCGAAAGTAAGTATAAACCTATTTGGTTACTTGACAGCTGATACACTTAGAATTTAAAATCAGAACTAATAATCAGAATTTTGAAATTTAAAAACAAATTGAAAAGGGCTACCTTACAAACTTTAGTAAGAAAATATTTAAATAAGGCAAGTAATTTTAAGTGATCAAGCCATTCACAAACTGGAAGACTTTAATTGGTAATATATAGAGGACATGTTTTATCAACAACGTTCTCTGTGACAAAGAAGATGACGTATACAAAGTTGAAAAGATTTTGAAAACCAAAAGAATATACTTGTGAAATGCAACGCCCACTGTAACAGATTTTGAAGTACCAAATCACAATGGCAAAGCCCATACAAGGTACAACATAACAAAACTTTTTCCAACTTAATACCAGAAATGCTTTAAAATATCAGGTACTAAATATTGTTTGCAAAAGCACACCTTTTATTGTTATATCAATAGCATATATTTACCAACAAACGTCGAGCGAAACAAAAACATTATTAACTCTGTTTACCATTGAGCACTTAAATATATTCTCAGTTTCCTACATCATTCTTTGGAATAATCGATTTAAGATGTCAATAGGTCCACCATCAAATGGTGATATTGGAAAAAAAATTGTATAACTAATTATTCCATTCTCACTTAGTTCACAGATGACTATCTGCTAGCACATGGACTTTTTACCGGATAAAATTTTTAAAAAGGAAAATGAACAATTGTGAATTGCTTTAACTTTTCTGGCTAATAATTATCATGGCTTTTATATGTTTGCATGCAACATTATTAGGCATTCGTTGCATAAGCTTTCAAGATAATGTTTACCAACAACAAAGTCTTGAAGCATAATACAATATTAACATCTTGTATGAGTAAGCTAAACAGCATCGACGAAATGATAAGCTAGGTAAAATGCTAGAACGAAATCAACTATGAGGAGTTTGTTTTAATCATCAACGAGTACAACAAACATAAAAAGATTTGAAAAAATGCTCTCAGAAAAATAACTAAACAATACAGGAAACCAAGATATATAGTAATGAAAAGAAACAAAATAGAGGAGGGGGAGACATTGAAAAAGAAAGAGACATGAGAAGCGTTGGAAGGAAGATGCATATTGAAAATTATTACAAAAAAAGTATTCAGACTGATCGTAAAAACGATAAGAATGGTATGCTTAAATATTTCCTATATAAATGTTCTAAGAAAACAGCAAATCTTTATTGTGCCGTATATGTACCGCCACAGATATGTGCTGATGCACATGCTATTTCCGGCAAAATCATTATAAAGCTATATTACAATATCTGATTAAGTCCTTGAAAAATCTATTTTATCAATCCACTTGACAACGGAAATTGTAAACTATCTAATTCTTTGCGTAGAATGGATTTTGTTGTTGGGTATTACAATATATCCAGTGAATTCACAAACAACATTCTATTACAGAGTGACAAGAATGAAACGGAGATTGTTTTAAATCTCATGGTTTTTACAACATCGAATAAAGTATAAAATGGAATAAATGCAAATGTTGACAACGAAAAAAGTATAGATGTTGAATGTTTTGAACACAACTTAAAAGTTGAAATCACTCCGAGTAACAATTACATGTTGTATTTCACCAGCTACAAATCTAAACTGTTAGGATTCAATAGCCTAGACATCTGGACAGGATACCAATAGACATATAGTGAATTCGATACACAGTGTCTAGACATCTGGACAAGACACCAATAGACATATAGTGAATTCGATACAGTGTGTGTGCTTCTGAAACTCCCAGATCTATCAATTTCAACCAACCCAATAAGACCAAAAATTGCTAACATTTATATTATTAGTGTTTACTGGAATCACTACCTGAAAATGTATCGCGAAGATTTTGTTTCGTATAATGCTCATTGTTAGTATAAGCCATTACCAAGGATACCATAAACAGATTGAATATCAGCATACAAAGATGAGTATGGAAAATTAATCGATATTCACGGATTGCTTGTAACGTATGTTTTCCATTGTAAGTAAGTTGGAGACATCTTTAGGAGGTCCTAGTGACTTGGGGGTTTTCCTTTAAACACTGGGATACAAAATATACGAGAAGGATGTTACATCGGAACAAACAACTGATTTAAATGTCAACAGTAATCGTATTAAAATGCACACGATCTTGTTAAATTAACTGACATGGCTACTGGTCAGATTGTACAAAGCGGTGTCGATAGATAGATACGCAAAATTTTGGAACATAATAATTTCAGAGATATCAAAACATGGAAAGAACAAGTTGATTATAAATTAATGTTTATTGAACGGAGTGGTAATACAAGAGCTAAAGAAATCTAAGAGCTACAAAAACGAATCGAGGACAAAAACGCACATGAATTGTTCAAAAAAGTTTTAGAACCTTATTTAGTGCCGTACAAACGTAGCAGGCTTTAAGAAAAAGAGTAGATGTACGAGGATCAGTGTGCTAAATTAAAAAATACAAGCAGTCGAGCAGAGGATAAACAGTAAGACGCTTTTGAAACGGTATGGAGAAAACAAAACAAACACAAAAATATCTCTGGAAGATTACAATAATTTACAATTGAAACTGGAATAGTTACAGAGAGACTTGAGTAATGAAATCCAACAAAACAACGAAATTATTACAAAATCTAATGAACGATTTTAGCACAAAAATTGATGACTAGAAAAAAACATAAAAGAGATAGGACAATAAAGGCAAAATGGGATGGATGAATGTGAGATAAAAGCTATGAAGACAAGTTATATATATATATATATATATATATATATATATATATATATATATATATATATATATATATATATATATATATATATATATGGGAATATAGCGGAAATACTATTTCGTACCATCTACCATACTCCCCCTTCTCAAAGTTTTCATTTTTAACTAAATACAAAGAATGTCTTAAAAGTAGTACACTAAACCTAAGTACTAGTATCATATCCTTACAAGATTTTTAAAAAAAAAGAAAGAAAAAAAAAAAACCCTCTATCGCCTCAAGGCCCGCTGCGTGCCCCGCGCATAGAAGCCTCAACTCTTAAGCCTGAAGCCTCAAAACCCAAGCCTTCATATAACCATAAAAAATCAGGTAAATTACTTTTTCTAAATTTAATTGAAACAAATGTACTACTAATAAATGCTAGACACAAAATCCGATTGTAAAATATTTTGAAAAACGTAAAAAATAAAATAAAAATAAAGAGTTAATTTTTGACCCTGAAATACGGTTACAACATCCCGGAACATCCGGTAAAAATATAGGCCAGCTAAGCCTTTTTTCTTACATAGAATCTTAATATTAGAACCTGGATTACTGAAAAAAGTATGTGATAAAGATAATAAAATCAAATAATTTAAACAAAAAAATTGAAATTATTACCATTTCTAAAATTAAATATCTAGAACAAAAAAGAAATTATAAATTTTCTTGTCGCCAGAAATTACATGGACTGGATAAAATAAAAAATAAAAAAAATAAAAAACCAATTTGTCTTTGATCCTTAATTTCCATTGAAGATTATCTGGTATAAGAAATCTAGATATCCAATTATCATTAGTAGGATCTTATCAGCAGGTGCACCAAAAAAATATATATATATATATATATATATATATATATATATATATATATATATATATATATATATATATATATATATATATCTTGCTAACATATGACACGTTAACAGAGATAGATTTAATGATTGATTAAAGAAGGTCTAGAGGAACATGTTATAGTTGAAGAAGTGGCTAAAGCATATAAAGGATGGTTGGTGGATTACTAGTTTAGACTTCCTGAAACTGTCGAAACTGTAGACTTTTATGGATTTTGTTACGTTGTGAGACGACATGTAATACTTAAAGTCAGAGAACAACTAAATGAATTTCAATTTGGGGTAAGAATTGCATTGACTATTAATGTTAGTCTATATCTTAATGATTACAAGGTAGACAACGTTTATTTAAAATGAAAAGCAATTAATATAATGATATAATCAAAGAAGGTAGAAGGGGAACTAATAGAGAAATATTAACTGAGTTACGAAAGCTAGAATTAATGGCTTCTTATAAGATAGAAACTCTAAAGACATTTTTTCCGACAAACTTTCGATGCTTGGCACATACTTCATTATATTTATTATGATTTATTTCCATGGCGTCCGATCAATACAACAGTTTACAGATTCTACGAAGTATTTCTTTGATGAACAACCAAAGGGAATTGAATTGAGTGTTAAAAAGTTTTACACTGATAGCCATCGTATCTGGCTTGGCTTAAGAAGTACACATCTTAATAGATTGCATGGTAGTGGTATTCAATTTGCAAATGTTCAAGAAGGTATTCACTTTCAAATCATCAACAACAAAAAAAAAATGTTCATGCTAACAAAATCTATATTTTCTTTTTGTTTCAGATGGTCAGATAAATATAAAAACAAAAATAAATTTTATTTTAGCTGTTCATAAATGTGCCAACAAGAAAATTATAACATGAAATTCCGTGTAGTAACTAATTGTGGAAAAACTATGCACCAGATCCGATATTGTAATTTTTCTGCTTGAAAATATCATCACTTATGTCTTTAATCAGCTTTTTTCCAAGATTGTTTACAACTGAATTATTTGCATCTCCTTTAACCTTTACATCAAACAATACGACAGAACTACCAAGTACAAATAAAACATTTGGTCCGAGTCTGGGTATTACAAGTTGTAAATGTTGTTCAGGTTTTATACTACCTGGAGTGTGTGTAATACAGTGATGTGTTGGATTAAGATCCTTAACACCCTTTAATGGTTTTTTTTTCTGCTTGTGTGGAGTTAAATATTTTCCATCTGTTGCCAGCTTTCATATCTATTTAGTTAAATTTATTTCTACTTGTTTTAGTTCTAAAGATATTTTTAGCCAACAAAACAGATAACTTATGAGGAAATGTTTATTGCAGTTGCAATGGACTTACAACTGCAATAAACATATCCTCATAAGTTATCTGTTTATCAGAAGGTTGGTAAAAAGAAAATCATTAAGTTTAGGTTCCCTAGGTTGATCTAAAGTGCGAGTAGCGTTGGGATTACTAGAAGAATATACAGAAATTTTGTTATCCAAATTATTTAAATACTGAGTAACCTAACCATGTTCTCTTAATCATTCATTTAAGTAATCAAGTGACTTGCTCTGTTTTCACTGAACTCATTAGTTGTTGTTTATGTTGTTTTGTTTTTTTTATACATTTTTTAGTGCATTTTTTAAAGTACTTTTGTGTCTTATTCTCTCTTCATCTACTCCATTAGGATCAAATAATTTTAACATATAATTACTTCCTGTGAATGCTAAACCGTTAACAATTGTTCCCTTGATTATTACTGCTGCTGTTGCCATTTAATTATAGTACATTTTTATGCTGTCTTCAATGCCAAAACGTAAATCTAAAATCTCATGAATATTATCTCCAACTCCTGTAACTGAAGAAAACAAAACTGTTTTCTTCTAAATAAATTTTTTTAATTTTTTTTTGTTACATCTTCTTTATCGATAGCTAATGTGTAGGCAAGACCTAAATTATCTGCCAACAATGCAACATAAACTTCAAAATAATCTGGGGATCTGATGCTTCATTTAAAAAAAATTAAGTATAAACCTGCTTTTTTTTTATTTTAATAGCAAAATATTCTTCAATATTTACAATATTTTCAAAATCTCCTAATATATGTAATTTGTATTCAACAAAATATAAAGGAACATACTTAAATCCATAAGTAGTAAAGTTCTAGTGTTTGTGGTGTGATCTAAGCATTAAATATATATATATATATATATATATATATATATATATATATATATATATATATATATATATATATATATATATATATATATAACATTTATACGTGTTCGTCTACCGTCCTTTTCATATACAGAATAACTATGTATTTTGCGTCTTGTTATAGCAACAACAACAAAAAAGCTATTTGTGTATGAGGAAAATCAGAAAGAAATATAATTCCGGATTGGTCAGCATTAGATTTATGAACCTTGTGTTATGATCATCCACTCTTTTTGAAAGAATAGGTCCCGCTTATGTGAAGTCAGTCTTTTGTCTTGAAGCCACTGTCTTCATTACAACCTTCTTCCCAATAGCACCAGCCAGGGCACTGAAGTGGTACCTGAAGCGAAGTGAACATATAAGAATAGGGAGATCTACCTTGTACTGACCACTCAAAGAAGGGATAATATTTCCGCTCAGGTTCTGTTATCTTGGATCTATTGGGTTATTCGCTAAGCCTATAAAGAACAAACCCAACACCAGATTTGTAGGAGCAACAATTTTATTCTCAAGACCGTATCCATTAATTGACAAAATGTTAACACTAGTGCGTCTCTCACAAAAGAATTGACGCTGTTTCACATGCATGTTGTGACCTGAGCCAAGGCCATCTAGAAGGTAAGGGGATGTAACTCCTTCCACCTCTTAATTATTTCCCTAATATATTATGATCGGATAATGTATTTGACGAAAAAAACTAATTTTTTGTGAGTAAGAAAAATTTCTTCAAAAATACTTACCTGATAGTAATATGTGGACGATCTGCCAAGCCCTGCCTGCATCTACATCCCTATAAGAGCGTGCACTTTCACTCTGGTAGTAACTGACGATTGACTAGATTTGGGGTTCATCCCTCTATCCAAGGGGAGACTCCTCGCTGGCATCCATCGTGGCAGTAGATAACTATTTAATATTTTTATAAATAAAACAAGTCCAAAGACGTTAACATCTTTTTTTAGCTTGATCGAGTAAGTATTATAGAAGAAACATCCTTTAGTCCAAAAATTGGTTTTCCTAAAGACAAAGCTATACATTTGCTAAATAGAAATGATTAATTTATAAAACTGGTATGCATAGACGTTAATTTATAATACTATTTAATTAAATGTTGAAAATCATTTTAATTTGCCAAATGTAAGCTGCTATATTGTTCCTTTATGAGATGGTTGTACCCTATCTAATTAAAACAATGCATTTTAAAAAGTATGCATTTAATGAATTTGCATCTCTGACTAACAGACATTGTGAATCAGTCAACAACAAAACAATACTTGGTTTTGCATACTATTTAATTTGTGTAACATTTACTTTTACACCTGCCTTTTATTCCAGCTTTTTTACACCAGTTTTAAAGTCCTCAACTAACGTTTTAATATCTTCATCATTCTCTTTCTACTCATCGTTTAATTATTCCTTCTGCAAGTGTTGAAGCTGTGACTGTAAAGTATTTAAATGTTCTGTAGACTTCTTTATGTCCTCCGCGTCATTCTTTAAGGCCGATATTTCAGCATTTATTTTTTGTTCTATTTGCTGTAAGTATTGCTGCGTGTTTTAAACAGGTCTTATGTTTGATACTTCTCTAACAGTTTGTAAAGCTTATAAAACAGAGATTAGAGTATTTAATCTCTTGGTATATAAATCTTGAGAATCTGACATCTTCTTGTTATCTTCTATTTGTTTTTGCAGTTATGAGAGTTAATTATATTTTTCTGTGATACTCTGATATACAGCTGTTTATTTATTACTAACTTGTTCTCTCTGTGTTTTCATGTGTTTCAAATTATTATCGTCCAAAGTCTTACGTATTTGTGCGTTAACACGTTTTTGTACAAAACTTGTTGCATCAGATTTTTATATCGGATATGCTAAATTTGTAGTACGATTGTTGTTCAAGTTTAAATCATTGTTTAGTGATTGACTTAGTTATACATCTTTCTAATCTTTTTTCATCTTTCTCTGTGAATTAAAAACTAAAATCAGTAGGATCTCTTTAGGATATTTCTGTCATTTATTTAACATGAGACAGCAAATTCATTTTCTTGAGCTACGCGAAACGGTAGTTTAATTTGCCTGAGCTATTGTAAAGATATATATAATTGTCATTCCACAAAAATCTGTTACTGTTTCATTATCTTTAATGTTGATATTTAGTCTGTTTATGATACCTCTTTGCAATTGTTTATATGGATTATTAACATCGTATGAGATGAAATAACCGGAATATACAGCTTTAAAAGGTAGGGACTCTAATAGAGCAGAGTAGGAGGCGTTACAGTAATTATTTGTATTCTTTAAAGAAAATATGAACGTTTTTAGGCTCCAAAAATCCACAAACTTTATCTGATTCGATAGATGTCTGTATAAATCTGTGACTATTGAATCCTAGTAATTTAGAATTGTGATTGGTTATATTCACTGTGTAATTATTGCTCGGGATTACCACAACTTTAGAGTTATATTTCTGGCGTTCAGTATCTATACTTTCTTCATTATAGCTATTAGCAGTAATTCGCTTTTTGACTTTTGTCATGTACATTTCAAGATTATAAAATCCATTAGGTACTGATATGGTCTTGGTTTCATTCTTATTGTTTATAAAGTACAATACATTGTTTTTTTATCATTTGAAATATTGTAATGATCAACTATAAGATCTATTCTCTGTAATGAAATGTATAATGTACCATCCCTGTTATCAATTGGATTAGGAAAATATATTTATTTCTGAGACTGTCCTTCCACAGTAATGTAACTAGGCTTTGCTGTTACGTAAGTTGGCTTGGCCGTTAGGCAGTGGCAGGCTTCCATTTAACTAACGAGAATCCTTTGCAGTCGTCTTGCCGTTTCCCCTTTGCAACCATTTGTTGTATTCATTAACTGCAACATTAAATTCATCATGCCTTATTTCATTATCGCTTATAGCTTTGCTCACCATTTCAATAATAGTATTCAACTTACTTATAGCAGAAGTTACAATCTCATCGTGTTTTCAAAATTTGTTGCATACTAGCCTGTCTTTGAAAACTTTTGCAACAAACTCTAGTAAAGTTGCACCACTCCTGCAACTCCCATTCCACCAAACACACTTGTCATACCAACCTCTACCCAGTTGAAAGAATTTATAAACTGTTTTTAAAAAAATTCTTACACCTATATAATGTTCTATCTCCTTGGCTAAATAATTCTTAATTTCATTTATTTTCATCAACCTTAAATTAATTCCATGGTCGTTAGATAATTTCTTGACCATTAAAGGTGTAAACAGATTCACTGTATAGATAGATAAGCTATACAGTGAATTTATTTAGTGAATTATTTTGTCTGTTAGTATCGACCTTGAAAAACTTAAAGATCCAAGTGTGGCACAAGCATTTGAAGCATCAATAGGCGGCAAATTTGCACCACTCACAATTCTGGGACATGAAGACTCCTTGATCATCACCTTCAACAAGGCAGTAATAGACACAGCCAGAGAGATCCTTAGCAAGCATTGTAGAATAAAGAAGCCTTGGGTCACAGCAGATATCCTCGACCTCCGCCATGTGAGGAGAAAACTGAGGAGTAAGCGAGGAGACCATGAAGGAGCAAAAAATACAATGAGATTAACAACAGGATTAAGAAGAGCATAAAGAAAGCAAAAGAAAGCTGGTTAGAGGACCAATGCAAGGAAGTCGAGAAAAGCATGAACCAGAATGACAGTAAAAGGGCATACCAGTTGGTGAAAGACCTGACAACAGAGAAACCAGGGCAGATCTAATACGATTCAGGACAAGGCTGGTAAGAGTCTGACAGAAAACCAAGATATTCTTAACAGATGGACGGAATACTGTTCGGAGCTTTACAACCAGGAGACTTCTGGAGACCAAGCTGTACTAAACGTACCACTGACCACAACAGAGGTTGACCACCCGATCCTCAGGGACGAAGTAGAGGCTGCAGTAAAGGCACGAAAGAAGGGGAAGTCAGCTGGGGTAGACAATACACCAGCAGAACGTTCAAGCAGGAGGAACTTCCATGATAGATGTCCTCATAACAATCTGCAACCAAATCTGGCAAACAGTAAAATGGCCCACCCCATGGACCCAGTCTCTGATCGTGACTCTTCTTAAAAAATGGAATCTACGACTGTGCCAGAACTACCGAATAATCAGTCTCATCAGTCACCCAAGCAAGGTTATGCTTAAGATCATCCTCAATAGACTGAAACCCCAAGCAGAGCACATCATTGCGGAAGAACAGGCAGGTTTCAGAGCAGGACGTAACACTACAGAACAGATCTTCAATCTTAGAATCCTCTGTGAAAAATATCTCCAGCATCAACAGAACCTCTGTCACGTCTTCATTAACTTCAAGAAGGCTTTCGACAAGGTATAGCATGCAGCCTTGTGGGCCACCATGCGGATATACAACATAAACGCAAAACTAATCCGCAGTATAGAAACCCTGTATGACAAGGCGACTAGTACAGTTCTCGTCAATGGCAACATAGGAGACTGGTTCAGAACCACAGTCGGAGTCAGACAGGGGTGCCTTCTCTCACCCACTCTCTTCAATATCTACCTGGAAAGGATCATGTCCGACGCCTTGGAAGACCATGAGGGGAGTGTCAGTGTTGGAGGCAGAACAATCACCAACCTGCGCTTCGCTGATGATATCGATGGCTTAGCAGGAGATGAAGAAGAAATGGAAACCTTAGTGAACCGTCTCAATCAAGCATCACTCAGATATGGAATGGAGATCAACGCTGAAAAGACAAACCTAATGACAAACAACCCGAGTGGCATCCAAAAGGAAATAAGAGTGAATGGACAGAAGCTGGGCACAGTAACAAGCTTCAAGTACCTAGGTGCTATCGCCTCTGATGAAGGTTCAAAACCTGAGGTTCTTTCCAGGATTGAGCAGACAACAGCTGCTCTGGCTAGGCTGAAGCCTATTTGGAAAGACAGCAACATCACGCTTGGGTCCAAGATCAAGCTTATGCGCTTCTTCGTCATGTCCATATTCCTATATGCATGTGAGACATGGACCCTAACAGAAGAATTAGAGCGAAGAATCTATGCCTTAGAGATGAGATGTTATCGAAGGATCCTGAAAATCTCATACTTAGACCATGTCTCTAATGCGGAGGTGCGCACTAAAATCCAAGGTGCATTTGGACCTTATGAAGATCTGCTCACCACTGTAAAGAAACGCAAACTAAGATGGTATGGTCACATCTCACACTCAACTGGCCTGTCAAAGACAATCCTACAGGGCACAGTGAGAGGAAAGAGAAAACTAGGCAGACAGAAGAAGAGATGGGAAGACAATATCAAAGAGTGGACAGGCATGGACTTTGCAAAGTCCCAAAGAGCAGTGGAGAACAGGGCGAAATGGAGAGAGATTGTCGCAAAGTCATCAGTGGCGCCCCTACGACCAGCAAGGTTACGGGAGAAATGAAAGAAAAAAAATGATCCCTTGTTCTATTAGATAGTCAATTGTAAACTGGCTCAAAGAAATAGGAATAACCAATTGTATCACGTCTTCTATATCCATGTTAGTTGGCGAATCTATTTGAAAATTAAATTAAGGAATGACAATTTTTTTTTTTTACGTTCGTTGAAGTATGAACCGAAAAAAGAAAAAAAAAACGCTGTGCAAACTGTATGATCCGCTTAAGTTTGCACAGATTTTTTCGGTTCATACTTTATTGAACTTAACAAAACAAACTGGTCAATCCTTATAATTAAATTTTAGATCTAATAAAGACAAAATAAGGAAAAATCCATACAGCCAATCAGAATACAGCCACCAGCTGCCTGACAATATGGCACAAAGTTACCTTCAGCCATTAAATCATTCTATGAGCAGCTTCCATAGAACTATATAATCCAAGTACCTAAAGTGAATTTCATGGTGGACATATACGTATATGACTAAATCGCAACAATATTTTTAGTTTGATTACTTTTACCCTTATTACCCCATGTCGAAATTTGAGTTGCACCTACTTGACCTAGCTAGTGTACAACTTACGCTACTTAAAAATAGGTTTTATTCCTTAATTTTTGCAGTATAGTCTATGGTTTAATTGAAATGACAAGTAAGTCTCCTTAACAGGATATTTTTTCACAGAAAGAGAAAGAAAGAGAATTGCCATTTTCAGGATTTCATGAACGCACAAAGTGATAAAAGCACTCAAAATTAAATCAGTTCGGGTTGATGACAGCTGATAGTAAATATCTTTTTGACGCTAAATTGTGTGGGGTGGGGGTGCTGCTTGTGATTACAATCAATGAAGAATCTTTTCTTAAAAAGAAACAACAACAACAACAACAACAAACAAAGAAAAGCAGTTGTTATTTATGTTGTTTTAATACAATCTCAAGTACGAGTCTCCTCGACAAATGCCAAATGAAGTGACCGCATACAATTTATTCCAATGTATCTTTGATCGACTGTATCCATGGAAATGTGCGTTTGTGTGTGTGTGTAACCGCACGTGTGCGTTTGTGTGTGTGTTTGTGTGTTTGAGAGAGAGAGAGAGAGAGATTGCAAGGCTGCACACTCGACAATAACATGACTTTACTTAGTTCTTTTATAAAATCTGGTCAATAACTCAGAAGTCCGATTCACCCAGTTTATGTTTAACGTCTCTGCTATATCATGGTCTATCCATATTAAATTCCTTCGAAAAACATGTTTTCCATCTCTTTAAATTTCAACACTAGATTTCGTTTCAGCTGATTTTATTTCTATAATTTTTCAACGACAGTAAAGGACAGGTTCCGTTGCTTTCATGGGTGAGTATGGCAAAGTCCAAACTATCAAAATCTACAAGAAGTTATTTATTTAAATTGAAATTACAAATGAAGAGAATGTTAACTTGTTTCAGTTTTTTCTTTACGCCCCAGTATTTTTTTTATTTTTTTATTTTTTCCCGTCAAAATATGGAAATACGCTTATAATCCTAAAAGCAAAAGCTTGTCTAATCGCGAGGCGAAATCAACCAGTCAGTCCTGCTCGAATGTAACATGTTAAAATGTAAAGATCAGAATGTAATCTTGAAGAACATTTGGAATGTCAAGGCCCTCTTCTCTCTCTCTCTCTCTCTCTCTCTCTCTCTCTCTCTCTCTCTCTCTCTCTCTCTCTCTCTCTCTCTCTCTGGATTATCTACATTTTGTATCAGATCCAAGTTTCAAGTTGATATTTTCTGAATCTTATAAAGTCTAATTTTTTGTGTTTTTCTTTATTTATTTATTTTTTTTTTTTTCGTTTTTTTATTCCCAGCGTTTTTTATTATACACAGGAAACATGATATGATCACGTTGCCCTTTTTGTTGATGTAAGACAACATTACGTCAGTGTAGCTTGCAAATATTTTACACATAATTCTATGCGAATGTCGGAAAAAAGTAGTCCCAGTGGGTGGGGCTAAATTATTATATTTGTTTTCGGTTCATACAGGTATGAAGAAAAGAAATTTAAAAGGGCCTGGCCAATTAGATTGCTGGAAATCGTAATGAAGAAAGAAAGATTTAATTATTATCCTCTTCAAAAACATAATATAACCGACTGTAAGAGTTCAATTTAATGCAACATGGTAACTAGTGTTAATTATGTTTTTCGTTTCCATTGCCATTTACTAATGTAAATTTTATAAACTTGTATTTTTAGTCTTCAGTCTTTGGTACGCTTGATAGGCTACAAAATTTCTGGAAATGGATTTACTTTATCTAAAAATGGTTTGCAACATCCTATGGCGTTAGTAGTCTCCCCCGTCCATGATTTTCTTTTAGCTGCTTTTTTTTTTTATACCTCGCTTTGACTATAAAACACCTTTTTCGATAGCAACATCTACACCACCTATCAAGTAATACATGTTGTTTGAACATTTGCTGTCATGTAAGTAGGTTTAGTTAACGTCAGTTCTCTCAGCCAAAACAAACTCTTTGCTTCTTTTTTAAAACACTTGTCTGTATTGGGTTTTAAAAACTCGTGTAAACGTTTTCAAGTTGTTTTCCATGTTCAACTCTTAGTGGATCTTTTATCTTTGGTAAAATTACCTTCTCTGATGATTTAGGAACCTTAAAATTTTCTTCAATTCTATTTTCACCACCTTCCATTTAATTTGGAACGAAATTACAGTTTTCCTAAAGAGTTATTCAAGTTATTTTCAAGTTACCATCTCTGGTGATTTAGGAACGTTGGAATTTTCTTCAGTTTTACTTTCGCCACCTTCCATTTATTTTGCAACAGTTTTCCTAAAGAGTTGTTCAAGTTATTTTCAAGTTATTCAAGTCATGTTTCAACTAAGGCTTTTATCAACTTACACATATCTTAAAATTAATGTTGAAAAACCTTTTGTAAGTAATTAATACTGATGTTATGACGTAATTTATAGTACTGACATTATGTTAGTAGTATAAATTATGTGCTGGTTTTCGTCTGTTTGCGTTTTAAAATGAATGTGCTTAAAAGTTATCAAGTTAGCATTTAATGCAGAAATTGGTATTCCGAACCCAAAAGATGAAAACCTACCAAAGTATCTAATTACATTTTTTTCCTAAGTAGTCTTCTTTCATTTCTTTCCGTAATTCATTGAAATTATCAATTGGAAGAAATTTAATCAACAAAGATGTTATTCCTAGTATTATTACATCTGACAATGACTTTGATATTTTAGATGATCTAGCATTTACATAAATTTCATATTTTGTTTCGATTTTTTAGAATCTATTTTGTCCAACTCCTTATCAGTAATCGGTTTACGAGTTATTTCCTTGTATGTTCCATTTACTACTTTGTAATCCCTGCTTGCATTCTTCTTCTTCTTCTATTGTATCTTCATTTAAATATGGTTTATCCTGTTCAATTCTATTCTCTGAGAACCCTAATTTTTTAAAAGTTGATTTTGATCCATTTATATAGAATAAAATGTCAAAATTTAATGGAGTTGAATTTAAATGCTGCTTATGACATATACTATACTGATAAATATAATGTTAATGCTGAGAATAATTTATCAAATAAAGGATTTGAAACCCCTCAACAAACGGTTCAACATTTATTTCATGATGAATGCAAAGAAATTACATGCATCTATTTGAAATTAATAAAACAAACCATGAGTTATATAAAAATCATTTAAAGATTAAGGAAGCAATATTGTATTACGAAGAAATGTGTAAACCTAATATTCAAATTTCTGTACAACGTAAACCAAATTAAAATGTTTTCATTTAACACTATAACTAATAAAACAGGCGGAAGTCAATTTTTGTCTTCATTAGGTTCGACAAACACAAATATGTGGTGTCCACCAAAAAAAAAACAAAAAAAAAAACAGAGAGCACCCTACAATATTACAACAACCTACTAAACAGCTTCTAAATCCGACAGTTACAGACGGGTAAAGACGGTTCCTGGGGAAATATAAAATGCAAAAAATGAACACAAATGAACCATTCAAGCGGCATGTTAGAGAAGCAGAGACTTTAATAAGTGAATACTGTGAATACTATGAAATAGTTGTCAGTAATCCATCTAATATAAGATTGAGAAACAAGAGCTTATTTGTGTGCTGTTAATGTTGTAAATTAAAAAATAATATCAATGAAAACAAACCTTGATTTATATGGCGGCAGAGATTTAATAAATGTACAAAAGACATTGCTAAAGAAAACTTTGCAACTCAAAAAAGATAAATTGCAAGAACTTCTGCAAAAAACTGAAATCAAAAGAGCACAAATAGTTGGTCATTTAATAGAAATAGAAAATAATTTTTGAGAAAATATCAACAAAATAAATCTCAAAGTTGAAAACTTACCATTGTGGAAAGGTTAAAACAAAAGGTGTAATGGTTGCTACTGTTTTTACAGCTATTTGTATGATAGCAGCAACTCTTGGTCTCCCCATAGCAAATTTTGTAAAACGATTAACAATCGGAGGGGGTAGAGGTGGTTCCACAGATTCGTTCATTGCTAAATTTAAAAAGGCGTGAAAAATATTGCCGAATATTTGTTTAAGTTAGCAGAAAAAGGCAATGGAAGCATTGCCTTTTATAATTGGTAGTGTAATAAACTGACTTTTAATATTAGCAGAAAAAGGTAATGGAAGCATTGCCTTATATAATTGGTAGTGTAATAAACTGACTTTTAATATTAGCAGAAAACTTATTTCTTTAATAGCTGATAGGCCATTTTGTTCTTGCATTACTAAGCTTGTTCTCTGCAATTGTACTAAAAGGTTTATTTTTAGTAACATAAAGTGCTTGTTAATCTATTAACTAGCTAGTTATTTTTAGTAACATAAAGTGCTTGTTAATCTATTAACTAGCTAGTTATTTTAAAAAGTAAATTACACCACCAACTATAGACATAATTAAAAACGCTTATTGATTTGTTTCATGATCTATATCTTTTATATTCATTATGGTTATAGGTGATATAATTGATGGTACTGTCGTTGATATTGTAGGTACTGTCGTTGATATAGTAGGTACTGTCGTTGGTACTGTCGTTGATATTGTAATTACTGTCGTTTATATAGTAGGTACTGTCGTTGATATAGTAGATACTGTCGTTGATGTTGTAGGTACTGTCGTTGATATTGTATGTACTGTCGTTGATGTTGTAGGTACTGTCGTTGATATTGTATGTACTGTCGTTGATATTGTAGGTACTGTCGTTGATATTGTAGGTACTGTCGTTAATATAGTGGGTACTGTCGTTGGCAATGTATGTACTGTCGTTGATATTGTTGGTCTTGTCGTTGATAGTGTAGGCACTGTCGTTGATATTGTAGGCACTGTCGTTGATATTGTGTGTACTGTCGTTGATATTGTATGTACCGTCGTTGATATTGCATGTACTGTCGTTGATATTGTAGGTCTTGTCGTTGATATTGTATGTACTATCGTTGATATAGTGGGTACTATCGTTGATATTGTATGTACTGGCATTGATATATTGGGTAATGTCGTTGATATAGTGGGTACTGTCGTTGATATTGTAGGTACTGTCGTTGATATAGTAGGCACTGTCGTTGATATAGTAGGTACTGTCGTTGATATTGTATGTACTGTCGCTGATATAGCACGTACTGTCGTTGATATAGTATGTACTGTCGTTGATATTGTATGTACTGTCGTTGATATTGCAGGCACTGTCGTTGATATTGTAGGTACTGTCATTGATATAGTGGGTACTGTCGTTGATATTGTAGGTACTGTCGTTGATATTGAAGGTACTGTCGTTGATATTGTATGTACTGTCGTTGATATAGTGTGTACTGTCGTTGGTAATGTAGGTACAGGCGTTGATATTGTAGGTCTTGTCGTTGATATTGTATGTACTGTCGTTGATATTGTCGGTACTCTCGTTGATATTGTAGATACTATCGGTGTGATTGTAGGCTTATATACATAATTCTTACTAAAGTGTTTCTCTTCTTTATCTGCCATTTGACAAATTGCTGAAGACTTTTTATCAGCTTTTCTATTTATATTATTTTGTCACGTCAGTATTTATAGTAGAAGTTCACTGTTCAAATCAGTCTGTGACTTTTGTAAATTGGTATTGTAACCTACTATACCACCCATTTTCATCCTCATATCACTGGGTAAAAGAAATATACCATTACCACCAACTACAAAGTTAGTCTAACATTTTAATCTGAAATATATTGCTGAAATCTTGTTGTGATGTTTTCATTAGAGTTATAATCCTGTTCACCTAAAATTAATTTTTGAAATAACTTTCTTGCGGTGTCTTGAACAGTAGAAACGGACTGTGTGATAATTGTTCTATTTTGGACTTGAGCGCCTAAAATAGAAATCACATATGATCTAATACTGTGATTTAGGCGTGCTGTTTCTTCGTCTGTTAATCCGTTGATATCTTGTAGAAAGAAATATGTCCATCCTATTCCTTCATTGGTTGTTACCATTTTATAAATTTTTTTAGCTGGCATTTTTCTGCAGTATTCAACTGTTCCAGCTGCGTAATTATATTTTCCTTTACAAGAATACAACTGCTGGCTTAGGACCTCCAAAGCCTTGATGTTCAGTTTTAGATTCTACAGGCCCATTATCAATAAGATATTTTTTCCATTAATATATCTCAATCGTGCTTAGGAGGAATATTAAAGTTATTGCAATTATTTTAAATTGCTTTAGATCGATATTGCTATTTGTTGGATTAAATGCTTGAACGTCTGTCAATGTTATTGATCATTCAAAGAGCAGTTTTCGAATCTTTCTATATATGAAAGATATGTACTGATTTTGATTTTTGCTAACTCGAGTATATCTTTATCAAATAAATGCCAATAATATTTTCCACGTCCCGATGTAGCCATCCGTACTACTCAATCTAACTGATTCGCACAAAATTTAACATCAATCTGTGCTCCGTAACTATTCACTGAATCATCATTATCAAATTTTAAAGAGTAAGTATTTAAAATGTTTAGCGTATTGTATAAAAAATAGTCCTTTTCTGTGTAATATACTTTTATCTCGTTAAATTCATTATCTATATTAACTTCTATGAGCCGAGTTACCAAATTCAATGTGTTAAACTGGGTTGTAGTACAAGAATAAGGTACGCTGCTTTTTAGTTTTCAAACGTGAAGTCCTTGATTTATTTATATAAATTTTTTCAAAACTGCTATATTTACAGAATTTCAAAATATTAACATGGTGTTATAGAGCCTACTTCAGGACGTCAATTATAAAGTATTTTTTGCAGGTGAGATAATTTCAATAGATCAAGGGTTACAACTTTATCTGTGACTGTTTCCAAGATAGTAGCGTTATGTAACTTAGACGGTATTCTATATATATAAATAAGTTTGTTGCTTGGCCTTTTTTTGAGAGTCTTATTTATAAGTGCTTTGTTTGGATTTACATAATTTGAAAATAATAAAATTGTGATATAAAGACCCCTCTTCGCGTTGCTTAGTATCGTTTCAGAGGGTGTAGACGCATTGCCTTCGCGACATGCTTGTTTTTTATCCTATGTTTTTTGGTTTGAATAATTTAATAAATCATGTTCCGGTAAGGATATTGGAAACTTAGGACTAAAATTTGAAATTAGAAGTCATTCTGATGACCAATGGAGGATTTTGAGTAAAGTAATTCTGATTACAAGTGGTCTAAGGTTTCCAGTAAAATATTCATTAAATAAACTCTGGGCCAGTAACACTCTAAATGTAGTAAAAGAGTCACGATTTTAACACCAAAATTTGGAAATTTTGGTGAAAATGCTTTAGTCAAATTTTTTAAAAATCAGTTCATAATTTTGAAAAATAGGGTAAAAATTTTAGATGCTTTAAAACAGTGTTTATAGACAAATTTTTCAAAAATCAACCAAAAGGCAAACACTGGGTCCAAAAAATGAGGTAACTGGCACAGGTCCCAGGCTTTCGATACTACTTCACTATAGTTATTTGTCAGCTACGATTTAGCAACTAAAATGTTGAGTCCTAAAAACATTGTGAATAATGTATACCATGCAGCTTTCGATTCCGTGCTGTTTCTTATAGTATGTTGTTGCAAACGTTGTTTGGTTAGAAAATTACTGCTCCGTTTATGTTTACTATGAAACCGCTGTTTAAATTGCTTGTCGATGTTCGGGTTTACAAAGAGCTATCTAATTACAAATATTAAAAATGGAATTTTGCCAGACAAAATCGTTAATTGGAGTTCATAATATCATATACTTACATTTTTAATGTGGTATTTTATATATCAAATTAGAAAAAAACATGGCAGACTTGAAGCAGGGATAGCTGGCGGAGAGCCGTATATGACGGATTCAACGTTAACAAGAGCTAAAATTCGCATAGACCTGAAATCATGCATTAGTCTAAAAAGTTTAAAAACAAAGCGATGTAAAATGTTGAATGTTGCAGTAATAAACTATTTTTCGGTTGGACTACTATTATCACCTCAGAATAGTCATATATTAAATAGTCATTTAATGTATTTATCCCATTTTATTAATTCTATTTCATAACCGTTTAATGGTCTTTAGCAATGTAATCTTTGATTTTTTTCATGACCTTTGACCTTTAACTTTAATTCTTCTTCTAACCTTTTGATCCTTTTGATCCTGTTCTATTGTCTCAGAGTATGCCATAATCCTATGCATACTGAATCTAGCGCACAGAGATAGCAATGAATAATTTTTGCAAGGCTATGACTGGATTACAACACAATTTTAGAGGAGCTGAGATCTAAATTCCGTACCATTTTCCACTAGGCCTAGACAATGGCTCAGTTAAAGGTCTTCCTTAAAAGAAATAAAGAATTTTCGTTTGGAGAATATGAAATAAACTATTTAATCCAATTTATTGTTCAGGTTAGGTCCATACTAATGTTATAAAATAATATAATTTGGTCATTTTAGTTCTATAGTTTTAACATCTAATACTAAAACATTTCATAAACACTTTGTTGATTCATTTTAACGTATCCCATATGAAATGCATAACCGTCAGAGTAAAGGTTGCTAAATTTTACATACCTATGAAAAATATTGTCATAAAATAATGGTCACCTGTCAAAAATTAATAAAATGTAATTATTCTGCGATTAGCTCGATATGCAAACTAATATAAAGCCATGGTTTAAAATTTTAATATACTTTATTACGCATAAATACACATGCTATCGCTAATTATGGCTTCCATAAATACGCTACGGAACAATAATAAAAGACACCGGCAAACATACATTGAGAAAATGTTAACAATTCATACTAAAATTACATCTATATGGAAATCCAAACAAGGAAGTAAAATAGCGTTCTTTGCCTAATACGCGTATAATAAACTGCTACGCCGTATAAATGCGGGTGTAAATTAAATCCAGATCCTCATACCCCAAGTAAATCATAAATTATATTACCTAAAGTCTGCTGTATTAATTGTAGCTAATAAGTTATGGGTGTTTAAGTGGCAGACGAGGGATTAACCGAGATGAAAGCAATGTTAGCACTAGATTAAACTAGGTCACTTGTACTTCGTAGCTCATGTTGATTAGAAGCAAAAAATGTAAACATTATATTTATAAACTAATAATTTAAATGTTACTGACGGCATGTTGGTCAGAGTGAACAATTTATATTTATTTATTTTGGAATATAATTGATTATTAACTGTTTATTATTTATTATTGGTGGGAAGATAGACACACAAATATTTTATAATTTTTATTATTAGTGGGAAGATATACAGATAAATATTTTATCATTTTTATTATTGATAGGAAGATAGACAAATATTTTATGGTTTTTATTATTGGTGGGAAAATAGGCAGGCAAATATTTTATAATTTTATTATTAGTGGGAAGATAGACAAACAAATATTTTACAATATTGGTGGGTAGATGGTGGACAAATATTTTATACTTTTTATTATCGGTTGAATATGGACATACATATATTTTATAATGTTGGCTAGTAGGCAGTTGTTTTAAGGCTATTGATCTAAAAAGAAATTGGTTGGGTTTTAGTACTCAAGAAAATTTGAGCCAATTTTTGTACCATTAAATGGGGGTGGGGGTTAGATTTTTTTTTTTTTTTTTTTTTTTTACAAACTTTTTTGTTTGGTGGGTAGGGTGTTGTTTTTATTAAATTAATTTGTATGGGGGGTACGGCTTTAGTTGGCGGGGAAATTCGTAAAAACTTTGGTAGGGAGAAGGGTTATGTGACGGGAAAAATAACTTGGTGTTGGGTGTGGGTAGGTAGGGTGTTGTTTTTAAAATGTTATTTTTCAGGGAAGGGTATTGTTCTTTTTATGATTATATTTAAGGGTGGGGGCTAGGGTGTTGATCTAAGTATACAAATTAGTAGATAGTAGGACTTAGGTGGCCGACCCGTACTGCATGCAGCATATAAGTTGCGGAGATGGATTTGAGATTCGTCATAAATTGTAACTCCAGGACATCTACAATAAAAGTAGTCCCGCTTGAGTTATAACATGAAAAGATTCATTGCTACAGTGTTATAACATGGAAAGATTCATTACCACAGTGTTATAACATGGAAAGATTCATTGCCACAGTGTTATAACATGGAAAGATTAATTGCTACAATGTTAGAACATGGAAAGATTTATTGCTACAGTGTTAGAACATGGAAAGATTCATTGCTACAGTGTTAGAACATGGAAAGATTCATTGCTACAGTGTTAGAACATGGAAAGATTCATTGCTACAGTGTTACCCAAAGGCAAATATAAGTTATCCCGGGATAAACTTTGCAAGTTGATGACAGTCGATAAAAGGATTCTTCGCCTCTCTCTCTCTCTCTCTTTCTCTCTCTCTCTCTCTCTCTCTCTCTCTCTCTCTCTCTCTATCTATCTATCTATCTATCTATATATATATATATATATATATATATATATATATATATATATATATATATATATATATATATATGTATATATGTATGTGTGTGTCCCCGTCATTTAGGCATTTAGGAGTTAAGAATTTTTCTTGTCTTTTGTGTTTAGTGTTTTATTTTTGGATATAAATTGTTTCTTCCCTTGACAAAGAGCTTGCTTAGGTCGAAACGTTGGCAAACTGTTTTGTATTTGCGCCGTTATCAATTATTTTTGTGTCATTATATATATATATATATATATATATATATATATATATATATATATATATATATATATATATATATACATTAGTGTTGGGTATCGCCGGCACAAACGTATCGCGATACATATCACGACAGTCACCTAGTATCACAATAGTATCATGTAATTTCTAAGCCAGATGTTAAGCTGTTTTTATGGGTATAATACCTTATTATGCATTCTTACTTGCTTTGAATCCACAAGAGATCGATGTAATTGGATGGGGAAGTCATAATATCTCGAAAACCTTCATTTTCAACTGTACTGAAATGCGACATGTTTTTGATAATGAAATTCGATAGTTAGCTGTTTAGGTTTCACATAACTGACATCAGTACTTGAACAAGAGGTCGGTTGGGAGGGGGTACGAACAACCGAGATAGTGTCTACCGGATGATGCCGTTTAAGGTGAAATGTCATATTTATTGTGTTACCACAGTATTTCAGTACGGCATTAGATATTCTACTGTTACGACTCTAGGTCTTAAAATATGTTACAGAGAGAAAGTGAAACCAACAATGTAAGTAATATCGACAAGTAACTTATTTCCCTACAATACAACGTGAAATTCAAGAGATACTTACAATATTGTGAACCAATCTCCAAATAATCCTAAATGTCCTAATGACATGTCCAAAAATATAAAATGTTTTGAATGAGTTCCAATAGTCTTGAATGTCCTGATATAACACAATGATACAATCCAGAATGTCTTCGAAAGAGTTCCCAAATATCCAAAATAAGGTATTAATTCAAAAGTCAATGGGCACTTTAGTAATTCCAGCCAAAATCTTAAATAAATAATTCCTCTCGAATTATATCTGATTTCAACGGCACAATGTAAAATCTGATCTCAAATGGATTCCCACCGACTGATCTAAAACAGGAATGAATTATTTGTTTACCAAATCCCTACTTATAAACATTTTCACTAGACCTATATCATAACAGGATGTGAAGCAATCCAATGCAAAAAAAAAAACACAAAAAAACAAACAAACAAAAAAACAAATGTACAAACAAACAAAGAAAAGCAGAAAGCACTGTAAACAAGACTGGCCTTGAACTCAAATGCTTGTAAACATTCTGTTTACAAGTGACCAGACTATAAAGTACAACTTACCATCATGAACAATATTTAAATACACAATATGGATTAAATATACTGAACACTATACACAACCCTAGTCCGGTTTTCTTTCAAGAAACTAAAATCCCTTTTGCGGCCGGCGTGATTTCCATTTTGACACTTGACGCCACAGTGTTGGGCCGCTAACAGCAACGAATATTATGTCTGGTAAAGAATACAGCTGAAAAATGTCGTTTTTGTCGCATGTCTTTCCGTATTGATCAAGACTTGAAATTTAAAGGATTTAAGCGTATTTTTTTCGTTCAACTTTACAGGCCTTATACAAAAATTTAAATAATTAGGTTTCATCATTGAGATAAGCGGATCAAGCTAGTGTGAATTCAGAGAAATCGCAAAAAGCTGACAATAACTTTATAACTGCGGGTCAAAGTTCATAGTTATATTGGTTTTTTCAGGTGTTTTTCTTTCCAAATTATTGGTTTACTAACAGCAGACTAAACTATCGTCAAGTATCGATTGTTGGGCTGTGTATCGTGATACACTATCGTGACAGGAAATATCACGATCCACCGATGCATCGATACTATCGACACATCACGAATATATATACCCTGAGTGAAGTCCTCTTTCCCTTGCACATTTTGTAACCATTCTCACTTAATGTAATATAATGCGAACGCAGACCTTTACAAAACCTGCCTTATTAAAACACATCGTGCATTTATTACTGATCATAACCGACAGAGATTGTCATATATTCTAACTTAACCTGAATCGGTGAATTTTAACTTTAATATTAAGAAAAGGTATAAATAGTCCTTTGGATTTTCCTCATGCTCACGCTTGACTCTCGTTATTTGCAATGCCCTGCGTATCATTGACTGCATGTGAACAGTGTGCCGGAGCAACAACGTTCTTCCGAGAGACTAGATTCGTCATAATTTCTTCCAGACTAGCCTCCATGCCTAGTAATTTCTTAAGGGTTGTTCGAAACCGATGGGCTGAAGAAGAGGCTATGTACAGGAAAAAGTTCACGGCATAGTGAAACTGGTAGAAGAAAAAGAAGAAAGCTCTGGTCCACTTGAGCTTGATTTTCGTCATCATAAAACCTTCATAACCCTTCTCGCCTGGGATAGATATCATTGAAGAATTCCAAATGAGTTCAGTCGTCTGTACAATGCCCAAAGGCAACACGAGCAGAACGTACGTCGTGGAGACAAGCAAAAGAATCTTTGTGGCTTTCTCGTCAGATCTTGATATGAAGGAATTCGTCATTATCTGGCGTTTTATTTTATTTTTCTTTATTTCAAACATTATTACAGTATTGATAGCGACGATCAGAATTGTAGGTATCCATGTGTTCAGTGCAACGTAGAAATATATGATCTCTTTGACAATCTCTCGCCTGGTTTTACATGCTTTGTAACCAAAAACGGAGTCGTCCTCGAAACCGGACACCGCTACTTTGTGAAGGGAAATCAAGATAAGTATCACAGAGACAATTATGACGGCAGCAAGAGTTTTCCTCGGGGAGGCAGTTCTAGCTTGTAGAGGAAATTTGATCATAAATAATCTCTCAAAAGTAAAAGCTACAATTACCCAGACTGAGAGAAGATTAAACAACTCAACTATTACTCCATGGAACCTGCACAGTCCCTCGTCCAGTTGAAAATGTTTGTTGACACTTTCATTCTGACCTCGAAGCACACCCACCATAAAGTTCATTATTAGGGTAAGCGTGTCGTAGATTGCTAGAGTAGAGAGGTACAAATTGGATGGAATTTTACGCATGCTCTTCCTTGTCAACACCACAAATGATACAGTATTCAGAAGAATTCCAACTCCTACAGTGATTGATGTTCCATAAGAAAGGAGGCCTCTGACTAGCGTGACGAATGGATGAAAATGAACCCAGAAAATTCGGAGTCCGCATGGCCAGGCCAGTTCGTCTGAGGTTGTAACGTTTTTTCCTTTCATTTCCTCTACCACTTCAAACCCATAGATACATGATGTTTCATTGGTCATATCTTATCTGAAATAATAATAATAATAATAATAATAATAATAATAATAATAATAATAATAATAATAAGTGTGGTTGTGGCATGTGTGCTCATCATGAAGACGATAACAACGACAACGACCACATGAAAGACGAGGAGAATGACAGTGATGTCCACGATGAATACGATGATTATGGTAATAGAACTTACAGTTTATGTGGAATGTGAAGAAAAAAACAAATTTTTTTATTTATTTAGAATATGCAAATTTTTACAGTATCACCAGGATTGACGTATTGCTTTTAAGAATGCTGTTCGTGAAGTTCTTTTAACTTGTAACTTATCTAGGAAACAAGGGACTTGGAATGAAATTTATTCATCATACATCTTTCATACTTTAACCTCATATAAAAATTAAAACTTTTTCAAGGGATTACTAGAAAGGAAGAATGGTTTTTCCATTGCTTTGACCAATAGTCAGCAAGACGTATTGGTTTCACTTCCAGTGTGTTTCTTTAAGGTGGAGGCCGGTGAATATATCTGAATTTGTGTACTCATAAATGGAGGGGAGAAAACTAAACTCAAAATGGGACTCAGATGCCTGTTACATGGGCTTATGACTCGTGACATGTGATGAAGTTGTAATATAATATGTCCATGACTAGTGACATGTGATGAAGTTGTAATATAATATGTCCATGACTCGTGACATGTGATGAAGTTGTAATATAATATGTCCATCACTCGTGACATGTGATGAAGTTGCAATATAATATGTCCATCACTCGTGACATGTGATGAAGTTGCAATATAATATGTCCATCACTCGTGACATGTGATGAAGTTGTAATATAATATGTCCATAACTCGTGACATGTGATGAAGCTGTAATATAATATATCCATCACTCGTGACATGTGATGAAGTTGTAATATAATATGTCCATCACTCGTGACATGTGATGAAGTTGCAATATAATATGTCCATCACTCGTGACATGTGATGAAGTTGCAATATAATATGTCCATGACTCGTGACATGTGATGAAGTTGTAATATAATATGTCCATGACTCGTGACATGTGATGAAGTTGCAATATAATATGTCCATGACTCGTGACATGTGATGAAGTTGCAATATAATATGTCCATGACTCGTGACATGTGATGAAGTTGTAATATAATATGTCCATGACTCGTGACATGTGATGAAGTTGTAATATAATATGTCCATCACTCGTGACATGTGATGAAGTTGTAATATAATATGTCCATGACTCGTGACATGTGATGAAGTTGTAATATAATATGTCCATCACTCGTGACATGTGATGAAGTTGTAATATAATATGTCCATCACTCGTGACATGTGATGAAGTTGTAATATAATATGTCCATCACTCGTGACATGTGATGAAGCTGTAATATAATATGTCCATCACTCGTGACATGTGATGAAGTTGTAATATAATATGTCCATCACTCGTGACATGTGATGAAGTTGTAATATAATATGTCCATCACTCGTGACATGTGATGAAGTTGCAATATAATATGTCCATGACTCGTGACATGTGATGAAGTTGTAATATAATATGTCCATGACTCGTGACATGTGATGAAGTTGTAATATAATATGTCCATGACTCGTGACATGTGATGAAGTTGTAATATAATATGTCCATGACTCGTGACATGTGATGAAGTTGTAATATAATATGTCCATGACTCGTGACATGTGATGAAGCTGTAATATAAAATGTCCATGACTCGTGACATGTGATGAAGCTATAATATAATATGTCCATGACTCGTGACATGTGATGAAGTTGTAATATAATATGTCCATGACTGATGACATGTGATGAAGTTGTAATATAATATGTCCATGACTCGTGACATGTGATGAAGTTGTAATATAATATGTCCATGACTCGTGACATGTGATGAAGTTGTAATATAATATGTCCATGACTCGTGACATGTGATGAAGTTGTAATATAATATGTCCATGACTCGTGACATGTGATGAAGTTGTAATATAATATGTCCATGACTCGTGACATGTGATGAAGTTGTTATATAATATGTCCATGACTCGTGACATGTGATGAAGTTGTAATATAATATGTCCATGACACGTGACATGTGATGAAGTTGTAATATAATATGTCCATGACTCGTGACATGTGATGAAGTTGTAATATAATATGTCCATGACTAGTGACATGTGATGAAGTTGTAATATAATATGTCCATGACTCGTGACATGTGATGAAGTTGTAATATAATATGTCCATGACTCGTGACATGTGATGAACTTGTAATATAATATGTCCATGACTCGGGACATGTGATGAAGTTGCAATATAATATGTCCATGACTCGTGAGATGTGATGAAGTTGGAATATAATATGTCCATGACTCGTGAGATGTGATGAAGTTGCAATATAATATGTCCATGACTCGTGAGATGTGATGAAGTTGCAATATAATATGTCCATGACTCGTGAGATGTGATGAAGTTGCAATATAATATGTCCATGACTCGTGAGATGTGATGAAGTTGCAATATAATATGTCCATGACTCGTGACATGTGATGAAGTTGCAATATAATATGTCCATGACTCGTGACATGTGATGAAGTTGCAATATAATATGTCCATGACTCGTGACATGTGACGAAGTTGCAATATAATATGTCCATGACTCGTGACATGTGATGAAGTTGCAATATAATATGTCCATAACTCGTGACATGTGATGAAGTTGTAATATAATATGTCCATGACTCGTGACATGTGATGAAGTTGTAATATAATATGTCCATAATATAATATGTCCATAACTCGTGACATGTGATGAAGTTGTAATATAATATGTCCATAACTCGTGACATGTGATGAAGTTGTAATATAATATGTCCATGACTCGTGACATGTGATGAAGTTGTAATATAATATGTCCATAACTCGTGACATGTGATGAAGCTGTAATATAATATGTCCATGACTCGTGACATGTGATGAAGTTGTAATATAATATGTCCATTACTCGTGACATGTGATGAAGTTGCAATATAATATGTCCATTACTCGTGACATGTGATGAAGTTGCAATATAATATGTCCATGACTCGTGACATGTGATGAAGTTGTAATATAATATGTCCATGACTCGTGACATGTGATGAAGTTGTAATATAATATGTCCATGACTAGTGACATGTGATGAAGTTGCAATATAATATGTCCATGACTCTTGACATGTGATGAAGTTGCAATATAATATGTCCATGACTCGTGACATGTGATGAAGTTGTAATATAATATGTCCATGACTAGTGACATGTGATGAAGTTGTAATATAATATGTCCATCACTCGTGACATGTGATGAAGTTGTAATATAATATGTCCATCACTCGTGACATGTGATGAAGTTGTAATATAATATGTCCATGACTCGTGACATGTGATGAAGTTGCAATATAATATGTCCATGACTCTTGACATGTGATGAAGTTGCAATATAATATGTCCATGACTCGTGACATGTGATGAAGTTGCAATATAATATGTCCATGACTCGTGACATGTGATGAAGTTGTAATATAATATGTCCATGACTCGTGACATGTGATGAAGTTGTAATATAATATGTCCATGTCTCGTGACATGTGATGAAGTTGTAATATAATATGTCCATGACTGGTGACATGTGATGAAGTTGCAATATAATATGTCCATGACTCGTGACATGTGATGAAGTTGTAATATAATATGTCCATGACTCGTGACATGTGATGAAGTTGTAATATAATATGTCCATGACTCGTGACATGTGAAGAAGTTGTAATATAATATGTCCATGACTCGTGACATGTGATGATTGTTGTAATATAATATGTTCACTACTCGTGACATGTGATGAAGTTGTAATATAATATGTTCACTACTCGTGACATGTGATGAAGTTGTAATATAATATGTTCACTACTCGTGACATGTGATGAAGTTGTAATATAATATGTCCATGACTCGTGACATGTGATGAAGTTGTAATATAATATGTCCATGACTCGTGACATGTTATGAAGTTGTAATATAATATGTCCATGACTCGTGACATGTGATGACGTTGTAATATAATATGTCCATGACTCGTGACATGTGATGAAGTTGTAATATAATATGTTCACTACTCGTGACATGTGATGAAGTTGTAATATAATATGTTCACTACTCGTGACATGTGATGAAGTTGTAATATAATATGTCCACGTTAGAAATTCATATCACAATGTTTGTGCACACGAGAATACACTCCGACGGTAAGAAAGAATAGGACCTTGCAAAGAATAAATGAAAGACGATTTTGCATGAAATTAACGTACGGATCCAGAAATCCACATTACATGTGGCGTGCACCATGAAGCGCAAGCCAAAAGTGAGCATACAAGGTATGGATATACGCCTGATATTTTGTTTTGGTTTGGTGTTTTAACGGCACAGCAGCACTGTGAAGGTTATATTGTGCATAGTCAAGAAGAATAAAGTGCCTAGCCTAAGTACACCCCACGGTTTTCGGATCATAACTTTTATTGGCCAACGCATGCGAAATATCACTAGTTCAGCGTGTTGCTTTGTTTGTTTGTTTTTTTTTTTTTTTTTTTTTTTTTTTTTTTTTTTTTTTTTGTTTGTTTTCTTTTTTTCTTTCCTTCTTCTTTGTAACTTATAAAGAACTTAATGAAGAAAAAAAAAAAAAAAGAAAAGAAAGTGAGGACAAAAACGATTACGTACTGAAAATCAATAGGATTCTGTTAGCAGTATTGTGTCATATTCTACATTTTAACGTTTTTTTTCCTTTCTATTTGTTTAAAATTACCACTATACATTCATAACGATGAAGATCAGACCTTTTGATACGACGTTAACATAAACCTAGTTTTCTCGTGCTAACTCATACAAATGTACAATTATAACCACGCCATACAAATGTACAATTATAACCACGCCAATGTCATTTCATATATGGCACTAATTCATAATCAACAGTCCCATTTAAGATCCTATTCCGTATTATATAGATAAAACTAACCTCAAATGTTTATTTGTTTATTACATATATCACTAGCACATGCCGTTCATAATTCTGATGGAGAGACACAACACTAAAGAATATATTGATATACCACTATCTGAAATATATGCGAATAAATGCTCAGTAAAGTACATTAAACCACTATAATTGGTAAAAGCAAACTCTTATGGTCGCTATTTATTGCTTATTAACTGCAGTTCATATCCATTTTCTTTTTAGACTACCGCCTCTCCAATATTCTTTCACACACTTCTGGGGCCCCGGGTTGCCGAGTCGTCTAAGGCGCTCGCCTTTACAGATCACTCACATCTCACATCTGTCTGCGTGGGTTTGAGTCTCGGCTCGGCTTGGCCAACGTGGCTATGTGAGAAAGCTTGCCAGTAGTTTCCTGTGTGTGTGTGGTTCTTCCCGGGGTCTTCCTGCACCAATATATACTGGCCGCCATGTGCTGAAAAATGGCGTTAAACCCACAAAACCATTCACACACTCCTAATCCTTTCCAACACTGAATCCTACAATCGGGTCAGCTCGGATCTGCAAGCGTGGCGTGCCCTCAGCACTAAAAAAGCTACTTGGGTTGCTGTGCCGTAAAGCACCAAACCAAATCATTACCTTCGATCTGATATTTCAGATGTGTAGGAGTCTTACAAACAGTTGCTTAAATATATTTTACACGTGAGAAAGCTCGGGTCATATGGATACAAAATGATACTCACCTTTTATATTTTACACGTGAGAAAGCTCAGGTCATATGTGTACAAAACGATACTCACCTTTTATATTTTACACGTGAGAAAGCTCAGGTCATATGGATACAAAATGATACTCACCTTTTATATTTTACACGTGAGAAAGTTCAGGTCATATGGATACAAAATGATACTCACTTTTTATATTTTACACGTGAGAAAGCTCAGGTCATATGGATACAAAATGACACTCACCTTTTATATTTTACACGTGAGAAAGTTCGGGTCATGTGGATACAAAATGATACTCACCTTTTATATTTTACACGTGAGAAAGCTCAGGTCATATGGATACAAAATGATACTCACCTTTTATATTTTACAAGTGAGAACGCTCGGGACAAATGTATAGAAAATGATACTCACCTTTTATATTTTACACGTGAGAAAGCTCAGGTTATATGGATACAAAATGATACTCACCTTTTATATTTTACAAACCTATGTAGGCACATTCTTCGGATTTCCTCTGCACTCTATTCGGAATGTCAGTTTTAAAAAGGTACACAGAATTGTATTTAAAAAGAAGACAAATGAAGTTAAAAAAACGGCACATAAAAATCTTGGAAAAAGTGTAAAAAATAAAAATATACACAAAATCAGAGCACAATTTTAAACTCTGCGGCGATCCCCCGACCCTTTTTATTTTATTAAAATTCTGCATTCTTGCTTTTTGCTTTTTTGCAGGGACTGTTTTCATTAGTATGATTTGATGTCTTTCTAATTTCGTATATAAGCTCACATCCCGTAGGCTTATTCCGGCCTCTGGTAATCTAGAAGCCAGATTCCTCTTCTAATGATTCTCACACGATCAAGGTACGATTCACAATCAAATGCATTCTTATAAGTTTGTAATAGTAGTAGTAGTAGTAGTAGCAGCAGAAGTAGTATTAATAGAAAACTAGTTTTGAGTTTGTAAATAACGTCTGCACTCTGTCGACATGCAAACCAAAAACTTAAAGTTAAAAAATTCAAACATTTAGAAAAATTGGAAATATTACTATAATTACATAAGAATATGATCAGGCCATATACATATGCATACAAACATTTGCCTATCTAAACTGTTTTTTGTTTAATCGCGCTAAGAAATGTTTTCTTCCAATATGTAGAAGTCCAAGAAGCTCAACAACAACAACAACAACAACAACAACAAAAAAAAAAGAAATATTGTTGTATTAACCTGCAAATCTAATCAGGTTAACTACATATCAATAAAAAAATATGCCTAACAAATTTTTAATTTCTACACCTCAAGAGGTTTTAACCTACTCGTGCTAATAAGGTTTTTGTCCCAAAAGTCAATGTCCAAAAGACAAATGTGTTTAACAAGTGTACAAATTGCTGTAATGGTCTGAAAATCTAATTAGATTATCCACATATAAAACGGAATGCTTATAAAATTTATTTTGACTACCTGAAATAACTTTGATTAATAGTGGTAACAAGGTTTTTGTCCTAAAAAATAAAAAAAGTTAAAAATGAGTAACAAATTGCTATAATATCCTGATAATCTAATTAGGTAATTTTGAAGATATAAATCTCAAGATTGTATGACCTGAGTTAACTGATCTGTTTTATTTTTGAAACATCAATTTCAGTACATGACCATAGTTTAAATACCTTATTGCTAATATAATACAAAATATTGGTCAGAAGAAACTACCTTAATGCCTAACACCGCAAGTGAAAAATACAAATTATTTGTTTCAAAATAATTAATAAACAGAACACTACTTACGTCTAAGCAAGAGCGAAATTTGATTAAAATTCAATCTTTCCCTTCCAGAATTTCCAAAACGCAGTGCACGCTGGAAGTTCCCAAATTCAATCTTTCCTTTCCAGAATTTCCAAAACGCAATGCACGCTGGAAGTTCCCAAATTCAATACCTGTTCAGATGCTTCGTTTCGAGATCAATTTCATGAATGTGCCAAGGAGTTTTATAACATACTTTAATATCTGACCATCCAGTATGTGAGCAAAGCTTTAAGTAATCTACACACCTCCAAGTCTGTGCATATATTGGCTGAATATCAGTATTATTTGTAACCAGTGTTGGGCGCAAAGAGGCTTAATATCAGAGTTTTTCTTTGTAAATATTACAGTGTTTTTGGTTCGAGATGAAATGCCTATTAACCATGTACGCGTAAGATTGCCGCTGCTGCTGTTTCTAAGTATAGATGAACATGCAATATAAATCCTTGGTATCCTGGTGTGTAATACGTTCAGTCTATAGTTCTGCCATCTGCTACCTTCATTCGATGTAAGTGATGTGGTTTTCTTTTCTTTTCTCTTTCTTCCATTTTCCGTTCCTTACATTTATTTCGTTCCTTTTGTGTATGTGTGTGTGTGTGTGAGAGAGAGAGAGAGAGAGAGAGAGAGAGAGAGAGAGAGAGAGAGAGAGAGAGAGAGGACAATATCGATATTTTGGGGGTATAAAGTAAAAGCTAGCTAAAATCTTTGACAATGGAACAAATAAAGCAAGGTACAGAAAAATTACATCTGAAAGAATCTAACTTCCCATTTCTGTTTAAATTTTGCTGGCCTTAAATAAATACCTTGTAAAAATTACACTGCTGATGTCAGAAGCGCCGACGACTTCCACCTTTGATGGTCGCGGAATGCAAACATTTGTAAATTTAAATAAGGTTCATTTTGTATCAATTCTATCTTCTAGTGTAACGAAAAGGAGCCAGGAAAGGACTTGATTAAAATTCTGAGTCAAAGCTAAAAGGGAGCACCATAGATCAAAATGCGGACAATTCTTGAGCATGGCTGAAGCGAAGCCTTGGTGCTAACGCGCATCGTTCGTCGATTGTCAGTAATGAACGATTCAGGTGTTAAGAGAAAGAAAGCAGTGTATAAAGGAGATCTGCGTGAAATTTAATAGTAAGAGCATTAAATCTCATTTGAAATTAGGCCATGTAAACGAAGATCCATATAAACTTTGTTTTTGACGTGTCTTTCAACACGCATTTTGTCTTTGATAATGGAATTCGTGTTCATTGCATTTCTTTTTAAGAGGTCTTTGGAACATCTGTATCGTTTGAATCTGCAATAAATGCGTCCATAAATTGAATTTTATTGAAATATATTTATACATCTTTGTTGCATAACGTCCATCCAGAATAAAACCCAGCTACCCAAACCGTCTTCTGAGTTTCCGATCATTTTTAAAAATTTCGCTCATGTCTTTTAACCCTAGAGACTAGGGTCAAATTTGACAACTTACGTCACATCGCTCAGTCCAGATATGGTATTTCGACAAGCGTTTATTTACATTAATCTGGTTTTGAGATTATGCTGAGCGGACACTTCAAACTAATATATTCCGGTTTTTTAAGAAGCAGAAACAGAGAATGAAAAATTAGAGCGAAATCAATAAATTTAAGATACAAAACATACGTCACGGTTTCAAGGTGAAAGTGAGCCCGGATATATATCAAAGTGAAGCCAATACACAGGTGACCTATGATGTATACAAGGGACGAGGTGTTTCAAGGAATGAAACTTGTATTAATTATGGAATATGGTTTGGAGAAGAAACTTCGTTTGAGGGAATGTTCTTGAACAGAAAGAAGTTTACGTATTTGCTATTTTAATATTTTCCTTCCTATATGGAGACAAGCCTTGAATACACCCGCCACCTGTACATGATTTATGTAATAACCAAATAATAAAACGACTTCCAAGACAGAGGAAACTCGGTCTAGTTCATGCACAGATAAATATTATAAGATCTTCTTAATTGGACTTGCAGGCGAAATAATAATATTTTGTTAAATCCATTTCAGGATATACATGCAAAATCTCTCTTGAGAAATGACCATAAATGAGTAAAATTATCTGTGTGGTTCAGAAAATCTAATCAGGTCATCCACATAAGACCATTGCCATGTGTACGTACAATTGCATTGCCTCCTGTAAAATAGCTTTCTTGTTATTTTGTTGCAATATTCTATGCAAAAAGTAAATAAAGGGCTATAATCGCGTCCAAATGAAAAACAAAAAAACAAACAAACAACTTTGTGAAAATCTAACTATGACTAACATTATGTGCTTTCAATTTCATGGCTACGTAAAAAATAAAAAAAAGTCTCTAATTGTGCTAAAATGGAATAGGAAACTACATGCAAATTTTCAAGTCAATAAGGGCAATAACTTCGTCGACATAGGCATTACAAATGTAAAATCTAATCATTGTCATATCCTAACATAAACATAATGTGTGCATAAATTGACTGAAATATGTGATATAGTTATTGTGTAATCATGCTGCTGATATGTCATGGGACGTACCTAAATACGTAAGTATGGGGAATAGCAGTAAATCAAGATGCATCCACTCCTACAAATAAATGAACGTGGATGCAACATCTGCTCACATTCCCCACATACCGTGGCACAAAGCAATATAGCTGCTAACACGAAGTCATAATTGGATGCTGATATAAGTGGACATGAACTCCATAGGGTGAGGGTACAAATTGCTTAGCAAACTATAAACAAACAAAAAAAGCTGTAACAATAAATAAATAAATAAATAAACCAGGAAACAACCCAAAGATCATTATCTATTTACGTATCCGAATAACAATCCCTACGAGAATTTTTAGGTTTGACAAAACAAATGGATTTTGATAAAATCTGAAAAAATCGGTAATCATAGGAATCGAAGAAACTATATCATTCACATACCATGATACATGTTATACTAACCACTATGTTTGAAGCATGGATTGGAGAGATTGTGTCGGATCTGTGTGAAGTTTAGACCCTAATACAAGATAAGAGATTTATTTTCATGGGTCGCAATTATTTTTTTTAAAAAATTACTGTTAGTATTACTCTTTATAATTTATGACCAATTTGTATAGATATCATTACAGGAGCAATTACTGTATTGATGATTTAATAATAAACACTAAAATGACACTAAAAATAGATACCGGTGCAAAATTCAAAACGGTTTCACAACGTATCAAGCAAAACAAGTTCTTCGTCAGGAGAATAAACAACTTACGTATAGAAAACAAACACTAAACACAAAATCTATGAAAATTGCTGGACCCCTACGTATTGGAATCACTAGGGGGAATTTACAACAAGAATAATTGTTAAAAAAGTTGTGTAATAATAATAATAATAATAATAATAATAAACGAGCAGGTTATTGTGTCTATCACATAGAGAACCAACATGTTTTAACCTAATTCCAGGTTGTGAACAAAGGACGGAAACACAGCATGACGAAGAATCAACGCCATCTGCAAGCTTTGCTAAAGAAATTATATCCCGGTAGAGTTATGCATGTAGGTTCTAAAGGAATGATGTCAAGAGAATTGTCTAGCGGGATAATAGACAACAACAACAATAATAATAATAATAATAATAATAATAATAATAATAATAATAATAATAATAATAATAATAAAATAATTAAAAAAATAATACACGTAATTATTTGGGTAAATATTATGGCAAAAATTGCGTACGGGTGAAAAATTTATGACTGGCTGTAATTTTGATAAGACTGCAAAGGGAAAGGTTAGATTTTTTATTTAGTCCGAAATCCCCATGAGTTTTCAATTCTTGTATCCAGTATCGTTCCTTAAGTGTGCGTTCTATGTCGGTCCACCCCAGGTTTCATTCAATCGGTAGCATCTCGAGGAACTTAACTGAATGTCAAGTTGTGATGTAGTGGTTGGCGACTTTCGCGTTGATTTTGTTGCGAATGTGGCTTTTCTGAAATCAACGGTTTCGCCAACATATTGAGTGCCACAGATCTTGGATGTCAGAAGATAGATTACATTTTTGGTTCGACATCCTAACTTCTGATTGATTGTGTATCTAACTCGTGTTGTCGAACTTCTGAAAGTTTCGGTCTCGGGCATATGTTTGCAAATTAGGCAACGCTTGTCTTTGCAGCGGTATGTGCCTGAATCTGTGGTCTTGTTTGAAGTTATCTTGGAAATACTTCTTTGGAAAGGCTTGGCATAAGCCCTTTAACGCTTCATCGAGAACCTGGTCACTAATCACACCTTTCCGATGTAACTCAAGTAGATATCTATTGTCTTACGTGTGTACCATCTTTATGAATTTATCTTGCGCCAGTCAAGTCTCGAAAAAGATGGTTGGACCTCTATGAACTGAAGAAACATATCAGAAAAAGCCCGCGGTTCCGTGTAAACGAGCTTTTCCTGCACTCTATTACCCCCACACGTGTGACACTTTCGTGTTTCTGTCTGGGTTCCCTTTTCACAAGATCGGCGGGGGTGGGGGGTTGGGGGTCTTCCCTTTCTGATTCCCTGAAAGTGGATTCTACAAAAATTGAACCAGACAACTTTTTTTCACAACAACTATAATCACCCACACTCAACCACTGGCATGTGTTATGGACTTTCATCTTTACTCTTGCTATATGTCTTGCCAAAAATATCTTTAAAAAGGCGAAAACTAGTAGCGTCCATGGTGAACACCGTCCCCGGGCTCTCCGTTTTGTTGCGCAGGCACAAAACGCATATCTCAGCACGAAAGGGGTTGCTGGGCGGGCTCCCTAAACGACATAAAAATGGGCAAATGTTAAAGTACAGCCACTAGCTTTGGTTTTTGTTTCTTCTAGAAAATGTATACACTAATAACTGACTAACAGATATAAGCCCTGTAGTCTATGATAGGGACTTAGAGAGATGTAGACCCTTTCTAATTACAAAACCATTCTGCGACAACATAGTATTAAAATATTTACGAGGGAGCAATTTATTTTACATAGTAATACTGTGCTGATAAAAGGAGAATACCGTGGAGCTGTAAATTCTTTAAGTACGATAATTTTTGAATTTAAATTGCAGAGATATGGAGTAAAGATTAAAACAAAACTAAAACCAACTCTTGTTTGGTCTGCATAAAGGCTGCAATAATTACACATATTGCCTACTGGGTTTATTTACAGACTTCCAACATTATAGGGCTGGATTATAAAGAACCAATAGGTTGTAACGAAGACAGAGTCTCTTTATCTGCTTTCTCCTTTAATAACACAATATTGTATCTGCAGAGAGAATACACAGAACAAGATTAAACAGACGCACAAGAAGGCATAACTATAGAGGAAGATACTTTGCACAAATAATAGGAAGGAATGTATTTTACGAACACAATCTGACAGTATTAAACAGACTGCAAAAAAGCACAGGAATTAAAGGAAGGAGAAAAGCCTATAGTGCAGGGAAGTAGAGATTTAGAGTAGAGATACAGAGTGATTTGATAACACTAAATATATTATAGAGTTAAAAAAGATTTACATGGATATTACATATCGAACTTTTATTTTGAGCTAGAGATGGAGTTAATAAGACCAAATAAAAAATGCAGTTCGTTATTAAAATAGACAAAGAGAAAACTACCACAACAAAATATAAAGACACAGGTTTTTATAGCGGTATATATGTGCAAAACAACTTATATTGATTTATACAACTAAAACGTCCATCTTTAGATGCAAAACAAAAACTTTCCGTCAGACACAGATATTATAGTTAAAAAAAAAATAGTATCGTATTTTTTGTCATCGGAAGATAAATACTATAATCTGTGTACGTCCCAGCAAAGTGTATATCGTCTCCGTTTATTTTCTCTGTAGTAATTACTGCTGGAATATTAAGATATGGAGTTACTTTTTGCATTATTTCTGGAGACATTTTATTTATTACAGGATAACATTAAAAATACAGAAAGTACCATTCTTTCTAAATGAATCTGTTGGCTTTGGGATCACTTTGAAGCTATTAATGTACATCCCTGAGAAAACAATAATACCAACTATTGCCATAAAACACATTTATTTTTCGATTGCTTTTTTTCTATTGCTATTGCCATAAAACACTTTAATATTTCTATTGCTATTGCCATAAAACACTTTTATTTTTCTATTGCTAGTGCCATAAAACACTTTTATTTTTCTATTGCTAGTGCCATAAAACACTTTTATTTTTCTATTGCTAGTGCCATAAAACACTTTTATTTTTCTATTGCTAGTGCCATAAAACACTTTTATTTTTCTATTGCTAGTGCCATAAAACACTTTTATTTTTCTATTGCTAGTGCCATAAAACACTTTTCTTTTGCTATTGCTATTGCCATAAAACACTTTTCTTTTGCTATTGCTACTGCCATAAAACACATTTATATTTCTATTGCTTTTCTTTTTGTAGATTACTTGATTTATGCTCTTCGTCTTACTTTCCAATTATGTTATCTTCTGGTTGAATTTCTCTAGATTTTCAGCAATCTTTGCCTTTCCATGAATGGTTTTTAATTGTATTAGTGGTAGTATTTTTATTGCTATATTTTAGTGAATTAATTATAATTTATCATAGAAATAAGTAATTTCCTCGATTAGCTAAAACATGGTTGTATTATTATCTACGTTATCAATAAAAGTATTAAAATTGTAAAATTTCGGAAAATTAAATAATTATCAAGTATGGAGGCACCTTTGTTTATGTTCTAATATAATCCTTGGCATACATGTTTCTTTCTTTTATTTTATATTTTATGTAAATTACATAACAAAATGGATAAGACGAATACAATCATAGTTGTTTCAATATTAGTCACAAGTAGATTGGTAAGATATTTAAAAGTACCTTGATAACAACTTGGTTTTATTTGTAAAAATTTAAAACAATTTATTACATTAACTGGGGAGAAACAACAAATAGGTCCAAGTTTATGTCCAAATGTATTTGGACTGCATTTGGTTTTATTTAAACATACCAAACCAAAAATAATACCAAGGTTTTCTTGAGAGTCGAAGCAGCGGAATCGCAAAGACTGCAGAGACTAGAGAAAAAGAAAAAAAAAGACAAAACAAAAATAAAAGACAAATAGAAAGAAAAAAAGACACCCCCCCCCCAAAAAAAAAAAAAAAAACAACAAAAAAACAAAAACAAAACAACAAACAAATAAATAGCAGTGTGCTCTGCGAAAGCTTTCGGGGTAGTCAACTTTTTGGTTTTACAGCTCCAGTTTTCGCAGAGTTTAATAAAATCAAACCAAATGCATTTAATATTCTTCATTTTCCACCACTTTATTCCACAGATTTTGTAAATTTCTTTATTATTATGTTCTCTACAGTCTTCTCCCATAACATCAATACACAAGAGCATCTTTTATGTTGTCTTGTAATTTGTAAAAGGTTCTGCTTCTATTAAATATTTCTCCATTTCTGTCTTCTTAAATATTCCTGCAAAGTCGTGGGTAATATCGAAGTAAAAAAATTACATTCTTTCTTTTCTCATTTGTTTTTCATATCTTTGTGAATCTTGTCATTACATTAGAAAGCTCTACTTCTGTAAGCTTTATATGGTGCTTTTATACGATCTTCTGGATTGTAAAACATTTTTTTTTAAAAATCTCTGTGGTACAATATTTCTTGTATAGCAGTCTTCTCTGAGATAATGCATTGGTTTTCTTTAATCTATACTCCATGTCTCTGCAATTGACATATTCAGAAAAAGAAATGTGCTCTAATTGAGAAATGTATAGTATTATTCTTTAGACAACTCCAGTGGCGGCGCGAGGGTTCGAGGCGCCCGGGGGCAATGTTCTTTAGTGGCGCCCCTACCGAGGCGCCCGGGGGCAATGTTCTTTAGTGGGACCCCTACTTTGCCACATAAAACAGTTTTTATGTCAGTTGTCAACCTCCCTCCTCCCGTCCTAAATATAAGTTTTGTGAAGAATTGCCCCCGTTACACTAAGGTGAGGTGAAATACTCTGAAAATTGCAGCTGCCAAAAAAAAAAAAAATAGAAAAAAAAAAATAGAAAAAGCTCTCGACGGCGCCCCACTTTATCAGGCGCCCGGGAGCAATTGTCCCCCCCCCCCTCGCGCCGCCACTGAACAACACATTAATATTATCTCAAATGCATTGTTATGTCGGAAATATTTTAAATACTATTATGTTGTCTCGGAATGTTTGTGTAATTGGAAATGATTTACATCTCTCTACGTCCTTATTATTTATAGTAAACTTTGCTTATATATATTAGTAGGTTATTTTTTAAGCATTTTCTAAAAATAAAACAACAAAAATGGTGGCTGTACGTGTACATTGGCCGATTTGTAGAAAGTTAGGTCCGATTTTGTTTTGCTATTTCTGTTTTTAGTTTATATTCATAGGTTTTTGGTTTTACAATTAGGTCATATTTAGTCCAAACTATGTTGAAATGTACGAAAATATGGTGGTAAAAAAGGTGCTAACTGGATTTCTAGTAGTGGGGAAAATATAGTAGTAGATGCTTCCTAATTGAAAGCTTATTGAACTTTGTCATCTTAATCATAACCTTGTTCGCCTAAAATAATATTTCAAACAACAGTTTTCTAGTGTCTTGAACAGCAGAAACAGACTGTGTAATAGTTGTTCTATTTTGTAGTTGGGTACCTAAAATACATATCACGTAAGACCTAATACTTTGATTTAGTCTTCGTATTCCATCCTATTTTTTCATCACTTGTTAATATTTTATTAATTTCTTCAGCAGGCAATTTTCTCCAGCTATTCAACTGTTCCTGCTGCATAATTGTATTGTCCATTATACGTGCTTAACACATCAGCTGGTGTAGGTTCTCTAAATATCCGACCTACAGTTTTATGTTCTTCGGGACTATTATGTATAAGATATTTATTTGTTCCATTAATATATCTCCAATCATGATGATAAGGAATATAAAGTTATTACAAATTATGTTAAATTCTTTTTTTTATTTTTATTTTTTTCTATGCTGCTGTTTTTTGATTCAAAGATTGATGATACATGTACTGATATTGAGCATTCAGATAGTTTTCGAATCTGAAAGTAAATGTGAAACCTGTAAATTTATTTTACTTATTCATGTATACTTTTACCTGATAAATACCAATAAGATATTTCACATCCTGATGTTGCCTCCCATACTACTCATTCTAATTGATTTGCCACAATTTCATATCAGACTGCGCTCTGTATCTATTTATTGAATCATCATTATATAATTTTAAAGCATTTTCTAAAATGGATAGCGGATTGTAGGTATAATTTTTTTTTTCTGGATAGTATATTTTTATCTCGGTAAATTCATTTACTATATTATCTGTGTTAGGGTGAGTCAGCTACTTTAATGTGTTAAACAGAGTTGCTGGACAACTATAAGATGGAATATTTGTTGGATTTTTAGGTCTAAATTCCATTATCTATCGAAAAGAAACTATCAAAGTTATATATGCTGAATAATAATTTTATAGGTTATTTCAAATCCATATGAAATATTAAAAATATAAAGTTAAAAGTGACAGACGCTTATCCGCTTTGTTCGCTCTTCTGTTTGATGAAGACTTTTTCTTTAAATTTGTATAATTCCATTAGTTGATTGTTTACAATTGTTTTGTAGTTTCTTAAAAATTAAGTCCATTATTTATTTATCTAACAAATTTTATCACAGTTATATTTATTGCCTAATAATGTTATTGGTTTGAAATCTATATGAAAATTATAAACAACATTAAGTAAAAAGGGAGAGACGGGTCATCCGGTAAGACATTTTCTTTACATTTTCATAATTTAATTAGTTAATTCTTTACAATTGTTATTTAGTTTATGAAGCAAGAAGTTATCGTTCCAATGTTTTTATTTATCTGCTCAAAATTACTGGCGGATATAAGGGGATCAGTCTGGCTCGAGGAAAAGGCTCTTCAATATAGACTGGGAACTCTCGAAGTATGACAGAACATTTTGATTAATGATGGTTTAGATTTTGGATAATACATTATGGTAGTGGGTTTCACAAATTTAAAAAAATGGGAGGATAGTAGGGTTTGTGTTCGAGCGCTTTTTAAAGAAAAATGTATAGGATAGACGGATGGGTGAGCTAGTGCTATTAAAAAAAATACTTTTACCACATGTGGGGTAGAGTTTGTGTATGTCTGTGTGTGGGGTATATTACAAAAATACAATTTATTGGGTGAGCCTGGAAAAAATACGATACAAATTTTATTATTATTAGAGTGTAGGGAGTAAGGCGTTGATTCTTGAAAAAGAAGAACATGAAATAAGGTTAAGTGAGTCAGGACCTAGGTGTTCTATACTGCAAAAGAATGGTTATATTATCTTGAATTTAATCATTTCAAACGCAAACTTTATATCATACGTCTTGTTGAAACCAAGCTGTCAGTATTGGATGTAATTTCTAGTGAAAATCATGAGATTAAGGGGTTGAAAATTAGACACAATACCAAACGTACCTCAGGTGGCATAGCTCTACTTGTAAGAAAATCAATAAGTAAATATATCCAACTGTTATCGAACAGTTCTGAATATATATTTTGGTTTAAAGTTTCAAAAGAATTGCTCAAAACGAAAGATGATTTCATATTTGCAATTGTTTATATACCTCCCGAGGGTTCAAACTATTCTTGGATAGATGCTTTTGAAGAAACTGAGGATGAGCTACTAATCAGATTAATGAAACTTAGCATGTGTTCTTGTTAGGCGATTTGAACAGCTGGAGTTCTGATCTTGATGATTTTATTACATTATCAACCAATATTGACAATCTTGATCAAATCGCTTCTGATTACTTTTGACGACGTACAGCGTCTCAGTAATAATGATATTCCAATGAAAAGACATACCTGTGATAAAATGTGGCCAAATAACTATGGCATTTGCATGTTAGAACTTTGTAGAAATTGCAATATGTACATAGCCAACTCAAGAATCGGATATGACAGAGGAATAGGCAAATGTACAAGTAAAGGTGTAAGAGTAATAGACTATATAGTTATCATTGTAGAAGGTTTTAATTCTATCAAAATAGTTATCATTGTAGAAGGTTTTAATTCTATCAAACAATTTTGTGTTCATGATTTTTGTCCAATGCTCTCTGACATTCACAGTGTAGTAACTTTCATGGTACACACTGAGGTGAATACGTGCTTGCCTGAGGCAAAATCCATCAAATAACGATCGTGGAGATCTGATAATAAAAGTATGTTCAAAGCAAGCATTAGTAGAGACTCAGTTGAAGCCTTAAATCACGCAATACATGATTTGAGAAAACCTACGAATATCGATAAACAGAAGGCAAACGAGATTTCTGATGAAATTGCTAATTTTTTCTTTTGGATAGTGCTAATAAAACATTTACAAATATGAACAATAAGCAACTATATCACAATAAAGTACATAGTAAACCATTGTTTTGGAAGAGAATGTAAGCTAGCTAGACATAAATATCATAATACTATAAACAAAAATCACTCACGACTAAAAATACACCAAAGTCAGAATGACATGCTTTCTGCTAATAAAAATTACAAGAAAACAATTAGAAAATTTGTAAACTTGCATAAAAAGAAAATCCAAGATAAACTTAGAAACTTGCAAACAACAAATCCAAAATAATACTGGTCAATAATGAACAATTTTACTAAAGCAAACGATGACCGATCGAAAATTAACACCTTTTATAATTATTTTAAGGATATAAACTCATCCCAGGAGAATAATGACGAAACAGACGAAAATAATGAACCATTAAATATAAACCATTCATTTGTTTCTCATTTCATTTCTCCCGTAACCTTGCTGGTCGTAGGGGCGCCACTGATGACTTTGCGACAATCTCTCTCCATTTCGCCCTGTTCTCCACTGCTCTTTGGGACTTTGCAAAGTCCATGCCTGTCCACTCTTTGATATTGTCTTCCCATCTCTTCTTTTGTCTGCCTCGTTTTCTCTTTCCTCTCACTGTGCCCTGTAGGATTGTCTTTGACAGGCCAGTTGAGTGTGAGACGTGACCATACCATTTTAGTTTGCGTTTCTTTACAGTGGTGAGCAGATCTTCATAAGGTCCTATTGCGCCTTGGATTTTAGTGCGCACCTCCGCATTAGAGACATGGTCTAAGTATGAGATTTTCAGGATCCTTCAATAACATCTCATCTCTAAGGCATGGATTCTTCTCTCTAATTCTGCTGTTAGGGTCCATGTCTCACGTGCATATAGGAATATGGATATGACGAGGGAGCGCATAAGCTTGATCTTGGACCCAAGCGTGCTGTTGCTGTCTTTCCAAATAGGCTTCAGCCTAGCCAGAGCAGCTGTTGTCTGCTCAATCCTGGAAAGAACCTCAGGTTTTGAACCTTCATCAGAGGCGATAGCACCTAGGTACTTGAAGCTTGCTACTGTGCCCAGCTTCTGTCCATTCACTCTTATTTCCTTTTGGATGCCACTCGGGTTGTTTGTCATTAAGTTTGTCTTTTCAGCGTTGATCTCCATTCCATATCTTAGTGATGCTTGATTGAGACGGTTCACTAAGGTTTCCATTTCTTCTTCATCTCCTGCTAAGCCATCAATATCATCAGCGAAGCGCAGGTTGGTGATTGTTCTGCCTCCAACACTGACACTCCCCTCATGGTCTTCCAAGGCGTCGGACATGATCCTTTCCAGGTAGATATTGAAGAGAGTGGGTGAGAGAAGGCACCCCTGTCCGACTCCGACTGTGGTTCTGAACCAGTCTCCTATGTTGCCATTGACGAGAACTGTACTAGTCGCCTTGTCATACAGGGTTTCTATACTGCGGATTAGTTTTGCGTTTATGTTGTATATCCGCATGGTGGCCCACAAGGCTGCATGCCATACCTTGTCGAAAGCCTTCTTGAAGTCAATGAAGACATGATAGAGGTTCTGTTGATGCTGGAGATATTTTTCACAGAGGATTCTAAGATTGAAGATCTGTTCTGTAGTGTTACGTCCTGCTCTGAAACCTGCCTGTTCTTCCGCAATGATGTACTCTGCTTGGGGTTTCAGTCTATTGAGGATGATCTTAAGCATAACCTTGCTTGGGTGACTGATGAGACTGATTGTTCGGTAGTTCTGGCACAGTTGTAGATTTCCTTTTTTAGGAAGAGTCACGATCAGAGACTGGGTCCATGGGGTGGGCCATTCTCCTGTTTCCCAGATTTGGTTGCAGATTTTTGTGAGGACATCTATCATGGACGTTCCTCCTGCTTTGACAAGTTCTGCTGGTATATTGTCTACCCCAGCTGACTTTCCCTTCTTTCGTGCCTTTACTGCAGCCTCTACTTCGTCCCTGAGGATCGGGTGGTCAACCTCTGTTGTGGTCAGTGGTACGTTTAGCACAGCTTGGTCTCCCGAAGTCTCCTGGTTGTAAAGCTCCGAACAGTATTCCGTCCATCTGTTAAGAATGTCTTGATTTTCTGTCAGACTCTTACCAGCCTTGTCCTGAATTGTATTAGATCGCCCCTGTTTCTCTGTTGTCAGGTCTTTCACCAACTGGTATGCCCTTTTACTGTCATTCTGGTTCATGCTTTTCTCGACTTCCTTGCATTGGTCATCTAACCAGCTTTCTTTTGCTTTCTTTATGCTCTTCTGAATCCTGTTGTTAATCTCATTGTATTTTTTTGCTCCTTCATGGTCTCCTCGCTTACTCTTCAGTTTTCTCCTCACATCGCAGAGGTCGAGGATATCTACTGTGACCCAAAGCTTCTTTATTCTACGATGCTTGCCAAGGATCTCTCCGGCTGTGTCTATTACTGCCTTGTTGAAGGTGATGATCAAGGAGTCTAGGTTTATTTCTTCATGTCCCAGAATTGTGAGTGGTGCAAATTTGCCGCCTGTTGATGCTTCAAATGCTTGTGCATTAATAAACCATTACACAGTACTAAATGAACCAATCTCTTCAGAGGAAATACTCAAAGTACTGAGAAATTTTAAATGTAATAAGTCACCTGGTGAAGATTTCATCTTGAATGAATATTTGAAATGTTCAAAATTAATTTTTCTTTCTGACTTCGCAAAACTTTTTTAACCTGATTTTAAATACGGGTGTTGTTCCAGAAACCTGGAGTACAGGGTTGATTAAACGATATATAAAAACAAGGGAGATAAATAAGATCCTACCAATTACAGGCCTATTACTTTAATGAGTTGTCTTAGTAAGGTCTTGACTGTTCTTGTTAACGATAGAATTTCGCTTTTTCTACAAGAAACAATTTACTATATAAAACACAGACAGGTTTTCGTAAAGGATACTCCACAACTGATAACATTTTTGTCATATATTCCTTAATAGAACTTAAATTAGAAGAGATAAAACATTGTTTTGTACTTTTGTGGATTTTTTTCAGGCTTTCAATAGGGTATGGAGAGTTGGTTTATGGAGCAAACTGATCAACACTTGCAACAAATGGGAACATCCTCAAGGTAATAATGAACATGTATATGAATGTGAAGTCTTGTATCTTCCACAGTGGAAAAAAATCAGGGCCATTCACATCATAGAGTTAGATAAGGCGAAAATCTTTTTCCTGTATTATTTGCCTTTTATCTTAATGGCATTACAATTGATTTACTGGATGGAGATATACTAATATATATATATATATATATATATATATATATATATATATATATATATATATATATATATATATATATATATCTATATTACCATGCTCTTGCAATACTTCCTTAGTACCTTCATGCATAACTCTACGGGGATATAATATCCTTTGTACATTTTGATGATGGCGTTTATTTATCATACCACCGCTCATAGTGTAAGTCCTTTGTTCTAAGCCTGGAATTAGGTCAAAACACATTGGTCCTCAGCGTGATACACACGATAAACACGTCTTTGAATTTTTTTTACACAAGTTTGTTCGGCTGATGGCAGCATAATATAGATATCTAGTTTACCCGTTTTAGACCGTTTTTTAATTTTGTCTTCTTTCTTTCTTCTATTGTTTATCCTTTATTTATTTCCCCGTCATTTAAACGTGAAGGAGTCAAGATTTCTTCTTGGCTTTTGTGTTTAGTGTTGCTTTTATGGATGTAAATTGTTTCTTCCACAAACGAAGAGCTTGTTTAGTTCGAAACATTGGGAAACTGTTTTGTATTTGCTGCGCTTTTATAAATTTTTGTGTCATAGTGGTTCAATGAATAAGTATAGCAGTTTGAAAATACAAATCACTCATAGCTAATATATGGGTCTTCCATTATGTATCTGACTTATGACGTTAATAGAGGTGTACAGAGAGAGAGAGAGAGAGAGAGAGAGAGAGAGAGAGAGAGAGAGAGAGAGAGAGAGAGAGAGAGAGTCTTTGAGATTCACTTAGTTCTGGCGTTGTATTCACGTGTTAGCTTTGGCGTTATATTCACCTGTTTATCATCTAAATATTACTTTAATCTGAGGCCTGGAATACAATACTGATATTATGAAAATAATTGTACAGAGTGGACCATCTTCTAATAAAATATTCCATTGCCCCAATTATTTTAGCCAGATAATATTCTGTTTCAAGGATTCGAATCTTAAATGTTTATTACTAAATTTGTTTGCATAAATACAATATTTTGCACAAATTATCAGGAGATTAACAATAAAAGAATTACTATTTGCTCCTATGATATTATTCTTTAAATTTAATTCAATTTGTATATTATTATTGATCAGGAGTCAGCTAGATAACTCACTCCAAAAAGTTTTCACCATACTGCACTCAAACATTAGATGAATTATAGAGTCCTCTGATTGCCTACAGTAGCAACACTTTTTAAAATAAATTTTGATCTATTTTTTGTAAGAAATCGTTTGTAAATAAGATACACTGTAAAAATGTTGAACTGAAAGTATTTTAGATTTATATCTTAAAATATTTTCTAAGAATGAATCGGAACAGTTAGATTCTGCAGGGGTTACATTAAGTAAATCAATATCCCACTTTTGAAATTCTAACAGTTGATATGCATCAATAAATATTTCATAGAAAAGTTTACTTCCTTTCTTCATTTTTACAATTAGAGTTGACACATATGTATTGATGCAAATTATATTTTGTTTATTTAATTTGATTATCTGTTTCCAGTCGTCCGGTATTTTCCTTAAAAAAGGAAAGTGATCTAGAAATGTTCCTTTCACATTATATATTTTGTCAGGCTACTGAAGGACAAGAACTCACCATCTTCATTTAACAAATCTAAAATATGGCAAACACCATTCAAATACCAATAAAAAACAAATAAAATTCTCTGTAAGTAGGTATTATACTTGTAGACATAGTGGACAAAAATAAAATCTCACTTATGGAATAAATTTTAATCTTATCTATAAAAAATGACGATGATTGTAAAGCGTCTTCCCAGAATGCATTTTTTATTGTATGGCTAACCTGTGAAATGTATTTTGTACCCAAAGAAAATATTTTTGAAACATCCATTTTTGTAACATGGATCCATTTCTACTCTTTTTGTCACTCGTCGCAGTCAAGTAAGTTTAAGTGATTTTATAAAATCGTTGAGGTCAACCATTTGTAATCCACATGACCATATATTTTTTATCATTATCTTACGTTTTATTTTATATGATCCACCATTCCATACAAATTTATATGTAATTTTATTCATTCTCTTAATCAAATCTAATGAGGGATTAGTTAAAGAAAGAAATAAAATTAATCTTCTTTTATTCCAGTTGCTAAATTTATTTTCCATTTTCTTACCAGTTTCTTCAAAATGAAGATCTAATATATCATAAACATTTGTGGAGAAAAACACTTCCAGTATTTTTAATGGTCCTTTCTCCCAGTCCAAATTTACATTTTCATATAATGTCATATTCGATGCTGATAATGACTCTCCCCATATTGTCTTAGCGTTTTTCAGCATTCATTTTTAATTTAGAAATTGTATAGAACTGATCCAGTGTTTTCAAAGTGTGTTTTAGTGATTCTTCTGATACATCTAAAATATGTGTGCGTCATTAGCGTACTGACGTATTTTACAATTCGTTTTCATTAATTCCCTTTACACTTTTATTTTTAGAAGCATTTTTCTTCAAATTTCAGCACATAATAGAAACAAATAGGGTGAAATTGGATACCCTTGCCGGCAGCCTCTATGCAATTTAAAGAATCAGATAAATGTCGACTTTGTTAAATACAAGACTCAGCCCCATTGTAAGACAATTTAACCCACTTACCTATTGAATTTCCAAAATTAAAGGAAAGTTAACATTTACCAATATTTTGCCAAAGAAAACTTAAAACTTTAACAGGAACAGATGCCAGCCGTACAAAAATTAGAGAATCAGCTACATATTTATAAAAAGAGTAAATATAAGCCATGGAAAAAAATAAACAAGAATGAACAAATGAAACAAAAATCTAAATGTAAACAGCAGAAGACGAGGTTAAAGCTACATTAGGGAGTTGCCAAAGCTCAGGAGACTCACACTTATTGGGTTGCGGATTCGAATCCTATTCTGACCAGCCGGTGTTGGCTGCTGTGGTGTGTCTTTGGGCGCAACAGTAAATAGTTTTCATGCTGATGTGCCGTTAAACATCAATTAGTCTATATTGTTGACACCACTCAATAATCTGATTGCATCACTTTCATTAATTCATAAACTTTACATTGATTGCATGAAGAAAATAAAATATATGACTGAAAGGATATTAATAAGTTTCATTTTACTTCAATCCTTGTGAGGTAAATAATGCATCCGTATTCACTATTTAGGATGCACAACGGTGTATCAGTGGTTAAAGCGTTAGACTTGTGACAAAGAATGGCTCGGGTTCGATTCCCACCATTGGTTCAACCCGGTTCGGCTACCAATAAAGGGTCTTTGGGCAAAGCACTTTACTCTACTAGCCTCGGCACGATATAACCTGCAAAGTGTTTATCTGCAGTAAAAAAAAACAACGCCAAAACGCCTTGTCCCCTCACAGGAAGAGATCAGATCAAATTCAGGTCTAATTCTTTTAACAATGGCACTATAGTCATCTTTGAAGATGTTTGCCCCCACCTCCTCCTTACATTTCTAGAATGCCTTTCAAACAAAATACGTCTGCCCCCACCTCCTTCTTATATTTATAGAACGACCTTTAAACAACATTCGTAGAACAAACTGTTCATTTTTACTGACAGTCCGTGTTAACCAATTAACATGTCGAGAGTATATCTTTCGCCTAAATAGTGTCACGTGACCTATTTATTTACTGATTTAGTGTGAAGCCATACCTACCAACACTACCGATTCGTTACGTAGGTTACCAATTTTTTTGTCTTTTTAATGCACACAGATTTTGTAGATTTATTACACCGTTTCAAAAATGAACGAAAAAGGCAACATTTTCATCATCAGATGCAGGCACATTAGTGTCCTTTTAGGGCTCAATATACATGAAATTCACAGCTGAGACACCTTAAATACAAAATTTTTCAGAGGAAGGCCCCCAGTCTTTCCTGTAAAAGGGGACTCTCCTCATACAACCTTCCCAATGCGCTTGTAGAAAGTTTTGTATATCTGTTTATCTACCTCTTTCTGTCTGTGAAGCAAAACAAAACTACTTTTCAGTAAGCTTTATTCTTTTTTTCTGGCTCGTTGCAAAACTTGTGTACAGAACTGAGAAATATACTATTTCCATGTCTGTTTTGTAACGTCATTGAGAAGAACGACTTACTTTTATGCGGTTAGTTGTATTAATCAAAAATCTGTGTATGTTACCTTCATCTGCCTGATTAAATTACATACATCGGCAATTCGCCCACTGACGCAATACATCGTATTTTGCTCCTAATCATTCTGATTGAATTTCATTCTTTTCTGCATTCTTTTTTTTTTCTTCTGTTTTGAAAATCCACTGGCAATTTGCCTATTGGCGCCATACATCTTAACCAGGACAAAACTGTAAGCTTTTGTAAGAGTCTTATTGGAATCCTTTAAGCTCACTAATTTAGACTTTCTTTGACATAACGTAGTCGTACTTTGCTGCTTTTAACTGAATCATCGGCTTTTCCTGATGAAAACCCGATCTAACTAATAATGGGATTAAGTTCCTAATTATTTTATTTTGTAGTATATAATACACTCATCTTATTGTATGGATCATCTGAATTTACTGAAGATGGTACTATTCGTTTATTTAATATATTTCAAGTGTATATCAAAGAAATAAAACGATTTACAGAAAATCGTGTTAAGAGGAAAGGTATCTCCTGGTTCAGATAATTACAATAATTATCATGACACAAACATTTAACTGATATGGTGAAAGTAACAACAGAAATAGCTATGATGACCATGATGTCAATTACCACGATTATAATGATTATGCTGACCGTTGTGATTCTAGGTATTAGACATACTAATCTAGAAGATATTATAATATGCGCACGGTGAGTGGTAGTATGTTGCTAGTATGTTGTTACTGTGCTGCTCACTCAAATTCCAGCAGGTTGTGATGTTGCTATTTTTGCCTTTGTCTTCATATACTAATGACTAATAATGGTCTTATCATATTTACTTAGAACGTAAGGGGCATAATGCCTTCTGCACTCTGTGTATATAATTTACTTGAGCTATTAAATACTGATATTGCAGTCATACGTGAACACATGTTAACAAGACAGTCAAAGAAATTCTTGAATACTTTACACAATAGCAATACAAAGTACACTAAAGTATGTGATAATTAGTATGACATTACTATTAAAAGTAGAAAAAGCAGTATGGCAATAATGATTAAAAACAATCTTACATATTCTGTCAAACAATCCCGCTTGTTCCAAAAGGATTTCTACTTCTCGTTGTTTGGCTCTGTCCAATTGACTAATGTTTTCCTATAATCATTTCCATTCTACTGTAATGTTTTTTTTTTCTGCACGAGTTAGAGCGATCACGATGGCACGGGCTAAACACATTTGATCCTGGTCGTGGTAAATCTGAACGATACTTCGTTTGGAACGGAGAAGTTGATCCACCGATAAAATTTGCATTTTCCGCTGCCTGAAGGAGCGGAAACGTGTGTCATATGAAGAGTGACTTTTCCATCGGTCATGTCAGACTCATCATTCGATATTTGAACGTGTTGAATTTTGTCCAAGATTTTAAATGAAGTTAATTCCGCAGGTGTACTGAACTCGATCCAAACAGGAGATTTAAAACAGTCATGAGTAATGGAGAGTCTCAAACAAGCATGATCTTTAGCTTGGCACTGTCGTTTCAATTCCTCTGACATACACTCCAATAAGTCCGTAACTTTGACCGTGTAGGCAGTCGTTCTAAATTTTCTAGAACTCACAATGTGGATAGCTCGAATGTGAAAATAATCTTCAGGGGCTACAGAACTACTTTCTTTATTAGCCGATCTTGACTCTCTTAATCTTTGCTGTGGATGATGTAGATAGTGTTTGATAAGGATCCATCATGTTCTCTTCAAAATCACCGGGTGAACTTTTACCAACACTTCTTGGAGAGTGTTGGGTGATACAGAACGTCGCCGTCGCTTGGTTTCTGATTTCTCCTTGGAAAGGTGTGATCGTTTTATGACGATAGATGATTAAAATATAATTTGACTAGAGTACACGTTCCCCCCCCCCCCCCCCATATAAAGCACCCCACTACCTAAGAGAATGCACTCATTCAGTTTCAATCTGTGAAGATGGAAGAGCCACATCAGCTTACACTTCTAGTCAGAGATTTACAGAGAGTCAATCGAAAATACACCTCCAATAAGGTCTCTGACTACTCATATCGGGATAAAAGTGAAACCACTTCTTATATCTGTCAAGCAAAAAGGACATTGGGCTCCAGAATGTCCACAATGTCAAAGGGTAGGAACCTCCAAGACAGGAGAAATCAGACCAAGAGACAAAATTAAAGATACATGTTATCAATGTCAAGAAAAAGGACACTGGTCTTCGGAGTGTCCCAAGAAAGTAAAACAAAAAGAGAACAAGGAGGTGTTTTCATAAGAAGCTGAAGAACTCATTCCAGCAAATAAATTCAAACAAGACAAGCTGAAGACACAACAGAAGAACTCATTCCAGTAAAGAAATACAAAATAACAAGACAATAAAAAAAAATTTTTTTAAAAAAAAGAAGAAAAAATGGACTTTTGTGACGTGCTTGGAAATTTAATTCTGATTCTCAATACGAGAATATACCAAACAAACGTAGGTATATCTATGTCTTCATTTGTATATTTTTTTTTGTTGGTATTGATAAAATATTCACACACACACACACACACACACACACACACATTTTATAATTAAGGGATTTGGGTTTTAGTTTGATTTGGCAATCATTTGAGTAGTATCTCTTTTCCAAGAGAACTAGCTGGCCGTGAAAAAGACCTTTGGGTTATGAATTTAAAAAAACTTATGGACTTGACAACATCAGCTATAACTGTTTTAAACCTTTTCCACGTCCAAGTCCTACTACTGCTGTAGTGGTCGTAGTGACTACTGTCGCTGCCGTCGATTTAGTCATAGAAGGTTTAGAATGTTTGGATTGTGAAGGTCTCTTTCCCTTAGGTTTCACCAAAGAAGTTTCATACATTTCTCTCAGGTGTTTAACTCTGCCAAAATGTCGTGTAACAAACTACCAGTTTTGTTTTTACTCTGCCAAAATGTCGTGTAACAAACTACCAGTCTTGTTTTTACTCCCCTCCTTCTGTTCACTTTTCAAAGTTTTCTTATGTTTTTGTCGCTTTTCTCTTTTCTGTTTTTATTGCTTTTCTCATACACTATACTCCCACTTTTCCGCATTGGTAAATCGTAGGAACGCTCATGTGTGTGTATATATATATATATATATATATATATATATATATATATATATATATATATGAATGTCACGCGTCCGTTGTATTCTGATTGGATAGAAAACACGCCCGGACTGAATTATGTTACACCGCGTTCTGATTGGTGGAACCTCCAACCAAATCAGTTTCGATATGCCCGTAGCCTTTATATAGAGGTGCGTTTGCCCTTTTCTGTCATCCATTCTTAAGACAATCCATCAAGATGAATGTAAACGTACAGTCTTTTACGATTATTTCAACGATGTTATTCCATCCTGACTTCACGGTAGATGTGATAGCAATGTGGGCCATCACCAAGATTATCGATACAGAAGTCTGGAAACGAGGAGTATATGTGAACAGACAATGGTGCCTCAGGAGAGTCATAGTGTATCGGCCAGCAGTGGGAAGAAGCTTGCGAAGAACAACAGTTGACCGGTGTGGAATGTGTTAAACATTATTGGTGACTCAATGTAGTTTTAACATTACATTTTCCCTTGTCGCCATACAGGCCCATCTTGTTCAATAAAACAATACAGATCAGATACATTAAAATACCAACATTAACAACAGCTTAAAAGTCAAATGACAATATATGCATTTTTTAAAACTGTAAGTAAAACAAAGCCAGATGATGTGGTATTGTTGATGTTTATTGTAAACTGTTGAGTGTGGCTGTTCTACCCTTGCGGTCACACCCTTCATTCTCTGTCTTAATTTGAACTTCTACTTCAGTTGGTCTGTTACACATTATATTCTATTTCCATTTGATTTTTAGATCTCTCCTTTGGAACAATTATTTAGAAGCCCATTAAAATGCTTCAGAAATTGCAAAGCTTAGTTTTATTTTGAGGACTTCTTTTATCATCAGGAAAGAAAAGCCTGATACAAAGGTATTATTGACTTATATATATATATATATATATATATATAGAGAGAGAGAGAGAGAGAGAGAGAGAGAGAGAGAGAGAGTGTGAGAGAGAGAGAGAGAGAGGGTATATTATATGTAAATTCGTGTGATTGACAGCATAAGCTTATTTAATTAATTCTTCTATCGTTGATTAAAATCTGATTTCCCAGGTATGTCATTAAATTGTAAATATTTTAATTAGCGGGTTATTAACCTTAGAGACTGAATGAAAAATATGTTATCAATACTGCTCCGGTGCAAAACTTGATATAAAAAACGGATAATGTTTTATAAACCGGATCCAGAAATAAATTGCAATCATGAGGCAATGCTGACATTTTATAGAGAATAGACCGAAAGGATAGATTTGCAGATATGGATTACAAAGAGTTAGTCAATCATCTCTCTGTGCACTTAAAGGATTTGAAGGAAAGAGCCTAATTAAAAGTATTAAAATATTGTACATTTCACAGTCGTAATAGATAAAAGATCCCTATCTGACACAATATATTAAAAGTTCTTCACAAGAACTGTATCCGGTTCCGTTTGATATGAGCATACTCGGACAATTCGGGAACGTAATTAGGTAAGTGAACAACTGGGAGTAGGTACTATATGACAGTTCTAGAACACAATTTAAAGTTAAAATAGTAAGACTTTGACTATATATAACAAATATAACAAAAATGATTGGCTGAATAATTCAATTGCCTCTCTCATACATTACCTATTCATTGCTGGACTACTTTCCTTACTGCTTCATAGAACAAAACACACACACACACACACACACACACACACACACACACACACACACACACACACACACAAACGAACGTAATTGCAGGACCACGTTCCTTCTTACTGAAAAAACCCACCTCATATTTCTAGACCCCATACTACTGGACCACTTCCTCAACTACTGCATGAAAACAGAAACAACACCATCTTCCTAAACATTACTGTTAGACCATTTTCATTACTACTGGATTTTCAGAGATGTGCGCCAGAGCTTTCATAGACGTTACTACTGAAATTCTATCATCCGAATGTGACATCTGAAACTTGACTTGCTACCCTAAATGGAGTTGATAAAATGCCAAAGTTGTGGTACTTCAAAATCCTGTAAATATATGGAACGGAGAAATACTCGATACCATCGATGCCGAGATTGCTCATTTAGGAAACAGTTTGATTGGGGCAAATCAAAAGCATATTTCTTACATTCTTGTAGGGTTTGATTATGACACATTTATGTATATATATGGAAGAACCATAAAATATATATATTTCCACCAGCATACTAAAACAAAAATAGACACAGAGTTTGAGCAGGAAATTGAAGTTTAATTTCAAAACAGGATAAAAAACAAAATATAGCCCAAAACAGATATATAATGTTTTTGTCAATGAATCAAAACAGCGTGATCATTGTATTGAGAGTAAATGTATAATACTATACGATCTGATTGATTTAAGCGAATGACTAGCCGATTAATTTAGATTCAAGCTATGTCCGTTTACTTACCTACTCTGTAAACACTTCTATCCCGCCCTATGTACAACTTATCGCTTAGCAACAATGATTGCACTGTAGCTGTAATGTGAGCACTGGATCTCAGACTTTTCTAAAATGTCTCATGAAAATCGAGAAGATTCCGGAATGTATACATAGCAAAGACTATCCACATACAGAGTAAACGGGCAATGTCAGTATTCGTAACATCACAAACATTGATAGTTGAAAAAAATGAATTCAGCTGCAGTGAAATACTGAAACACAGACAGACAGACAAACACACAATACAGTAATAGCTGAGGAAATTAATTCATCAGCAGGAATATACTGAAATACAAACAGACAGGCATACACAATACATTGATAGCTGATAAAATTAATCCAACATAGTGCACATGCACCCAGACAGAGAAAACCAATCATCACACAGGCTAGAAATTACAGTAATACTAATTGACTGAATTAGCTCAGTTGGTATGTGGGCTGGAATTTTAAACCCAAAGTTGATATATCGAGTTTTACTTCCTCCCGAATTTTATATATATATATATATATATATATATATATATATATATATATATATATATATATATATATATATATATATATATATATATATATATATATATATATATATATATATAATGCAAATTATATGGCGAATAACAGTCTTTCAAGTGCACTGGATCCAGCAAGGGATCGCGTGTGTCAGAGACTGATTAAGATAAACGCAATAAACTGACAACGAAGAGTGCAAAACTTGTTTTCAACTAGCCTAAGCGCTTTCGACTCTCATTGAGTCTTTTTCAAAGGCAAAGACAAAACAGAGACAAGACAAACAATAAACACAAAAAGCGTTGAAATTACAAAAGTTGACATAACTATGTATATGGAAATTACATCCTGAAAATGTTTGATGCGTCGCCTAGTTGGGTTCAACTCGACTGCTGATGTTGCAACTTGATAGGTTTTGACCTACAAAGGAATGAGCCATATCGCCGTCTGTTATTTAATGTAAATTGGTGTAACCGCAGATTATACCCCGGATATTTTATTGTTTCCGTAGGGCGAGTAATGACCATAGCAATAATTATACCTGGAAGAACTACAAGAAAACAGTAGTAATTATAGGTGAATGAGTAACCAATGAGCAAAATTAATGAATTATTTAATTGAAAATGTCGTGACTGTAAACAGATGATGATTTTATTTGCGTGTAGTTGTTTTTTTCTAGTCTTGATGGTTTAAGTCGCTTGGTTTCAGTGTTTTAAGGCGGCGTATCCTGTAATATTCGTTTTCTTTCCTGGTTTCCGAACTCCAGTGGGGGTTGTGAGCAATTGCAATCAGCGTTACATCACTGAAAGTGTGGCCAGGGGAAGAGAAGTGTTCTGCAACTGGACTTCTGTCCAGCTTCTTTGTCATCCAATCAGATCTGTGAAGATTGATCCTTTTGTGTAGCTTTTCAGTTTCTCCGACATACTGAAGGCCGCAGATCTTACATGTGATGAGATAAACTACATTCTCTGTTTTGCACGTTCTGTTTCGACTATCTATGTTCAATTTTTCGCTCGTCGCTCTGCTAGGGAATGTGCTGGTCTCTATCATATCCTGACAGGTTTTGCACCCTTTATCACCACAGGGACCAGATTTGCTAGGATTGTCTTGGTTCGTGATTGGTGTTAGCTTCGCTCTGACTAGGATTTTCAATCTTTAGCACATCAAATATTGTTTATTCACTCAAAAAGAGCATTACCAGGTAATGAATTTACCCAGGTCATACAATCACCCATTGTAAAGCATCACAATGAACACAGTAACGTTTTCAGTGCATGATGATAATAATTTCTTCGTTGACAACGTAAACAAATCATCTTCATAATCACGTTTAAATCTTGAATTGAAAAGTAAACTCTTACCTCATCAAAAGCTTGTTTCTTTTATGTTGTTTCAAAATATCTACAATCTCTGATTTCCTTGCATCTGTAATTAAGTGATTCTCTCCAAACACCGTTTACAGGGCCTTCATGTCCTTGCTGTAGAAATAACCAGAAAAACATGCATTTTCCCTGAAATCTTTGATCAAAGAGTTATATTTCTGTCCGATCACCAATAGCGGAAACGAAAGTATTTCGTTCCAGAGAGTCGGACTTTTTGTCCCCTTTTATTCACGAAAAGATGTCGACAATGGGCGAATAAATAAGCACCACTCATTAACTAAGTCCAGTATGGGTTTCAAAGGACCAATGCGTTAGCGACAGCATGTTTTTTTTTTTTTTTTTTTTTAAAAAACCTTGTTAAGAATAGATCGACAAATTAAGGATAATTACCTGTTTTGTCAACTTTAATTAAATACTTTATACGGTTTGGAGATCTGGTCTGGCTTAGAAACTAATGAAACACGGTATTGATTGTTTGCTTCTACGAATAATTACATCTGTGTATGAGAACATCTCATCTTTGTTAAGAAGAATAATGGATTGTGTATATCTAATTGATCTTATATTGGTGTGCGTCAAGGTAATGTCTGCAATCCCATACTTTTTAATATATATATATATATATATATATATATATATATATATATATATATATATATATATATATATATATATATATGCATCACTATTTAGCTGGTTTTGTCTTTTGACCCTTCCACGGCTGATGGCACTGCAATTACAAATCATCTTTTTGCTGACGATTTTATGCTCTTTGCCAAAAGACATGCAGAACTCCAACACATTCTTAATGAACCTTGTAACTTTGCCAATAGAAAATCAGTCCTCCAACATAGCCTTATGGAACTTTATAACTTTGCTACTAGAAAAGCTGGAGTCCAACATAGTCCTAATAAACTTCATAGCTTTGCTACTAGAAAAGCTGGAGTCCAACATAGTCCTAATGAACTTCATAACTTTGCTACTAGAAAAGCTGGAGTCCAACATAGTCCTAATGAACTTTATAACTTTGCTACTAGAAAAGCTGGAGTCCAACATAGTCCTAATGAACTTTATAACTTTGCTACTAGAAAAGCTGGAGTCCAACATAGTCCTAATGAACTTTATAACTTTGCTACTAGAAAAGCTGGAGTCCAACATAGTCCTAATGAACTTCATAACTTTGCTACTAGAAAAGCTGGAGTCCAACATAGTCCTAATGAACTTCATAACTTTGCTACTAGAAAAGCTGGAGTCCAAGCTGGAGTCCTAATGAACTTCATAGCTTTTTAAGGATGATTTTCAACTTAGACTTAGCCCAGGCAAGACAAAGGTTTTGATCTTTGACATTAAAGTCCTCAGAAAGGTTTAAATTCAATGATATCAGCAGATCCTTGAAAGATAAAATGAATGCACTTACCTTTGGGTAACGTTAAATATAAATGGATCTATTAAATTAACTGCTATAAAGTTTAAAAAAAATCAACAAAAGAACAAACAAAGCCCTTCTATCGCTTTCAGTCTTTTTATTAAACAATCTTTTCCTACCTCTGAAAACACACTTACTAAAATAGTGTTGCAGTAAAAAAAAATGATTTGGGGATCTTTAATAGTGTGCCTAATGGAGACAGGAGCCGTGGTGGTGCAGTGGTTTGCGTGTCGGACTCACGATCGAAATGGTGCGGGTTCGAATTCTACCGAATTCTACGGTCACTGCTGAGTGTCCAATTACATCAGCAATAAATAAGCTACTTGTGCTGCTGTGTCGTAAAACACGAAACCCAATCAGTGCAAAAAAGAGATCGGTTTATTTTATTCAGAAACGATGACTAAAGGCACATGCATTCATGCCTCATTAAAAACGTGACATGTCCAGAAAGTAGAAATGGCGGTCAGCAAATTGAAAATGAAAAAGGGAAAAAGTGCATTGTGTGGTCATGGGACCATCGCTATAGCAGAAAACTACCGTTCAGACAAAAGCAAAGAATCAAGTGAAGACTCAGAAACACACACACACACACACACACACACACACACACACACACACACACACACACACACACACAGACAGACAGATATTCAATGATCTATCTACCGGATACAGGAAACAAAACTGCAGATATGTTTAAACGACAAATAACAGTATCCGTCGTCGTAAAATAAAACTAAAACAAATAAATCAGCGAAGGTTATTGGACTTACTTTTCAAAGATTTTATATTGTAAAGTTGTTGAATTAACATGTTCATATTTATATAATACTTTATTTTTAAAAAAAATAAAATTGTATATTTGTATGTATATATGGCACAAAGAGTCTCAATGAAATAATTCTTATTTTATCTTAAATGAAGAGCATTTGTCAAAGCAGAGTATTTCACCACAGACAGTGACTATACAGCATTTGTCAAACCAGAGTATTCCACTACAGACAGTGACTATACGGCATTTGTCAAACCAGAGTATTTCACTACATACAGTGACTATACAGCATTTGTCAAACCAGAGTATTTCACTACAGATTTTGTCTATACAGCATTTGTCAAAGCAGAGTATTTCACTACAGACAGTGACTATACAGCATTTGTCAAACCAGAGTATTTCACTACAGACAGTGGCTATACAGCATAGCATTGATTCGGTCAGCAATTGGAAAAATCCAGTTGGAAGGTGAAACGATTGAACGGACGTAATCCCGAACGTTTATTATACCAAATCTCAGAGAAAACATATTTAGCAGCTTTTCAAAATGTCAAGGTGTTACATCAATGGTAATGTACCAAAATAAAGAAATAAAATAACATAGACAGATTTTAGAAAGAAATTATCCAATTAGTTCTCACAGTTATAGATATTTTGAATGGCAAATGAAAATATCCCTACGGTATAAAATCAAAAATGAAGTATTTCAGAAGGTTAGGACTCAAATGAAAGGAATCTGTAGAATCATTTGGAGTATTTTCAACAGAGTATTTTCTACAGAGTATCTTCTACAGAGTATTTTCTACAGAGTATCTACAGAGTATTTTCTTTAGAGTATTTTCTACAGAGTATCTTCCACAAAGTATTTTCTATAGAGTATCTTCCACAGAGTATTTTCTACAGAGTATCTTCTACAGAGTATTTTCTATAGAGTATCTTCCACAGAGTATTTTCTACAGAGTATCTTCCACAGAGTATTTTCTACAGAGTATTTTCTTTATAGTATTTTCTACAGAGTATCTTCCACAGAGTATTTTCTTTAGAGTATTTTCTACAGAGTATCTTCCACAGAGTATTTTCAACACAGTATTTTCTACAGAGTATCTTCTGCAGAGTATTTTCTATAGAGCATCTTCCACAGAGTATTTTCTTTAGAGTATTTTCGACAGAGTATCTTCCACAGAGTATTTTCTACAGAGTATCTTCTACAGAGTATTTTCTACAGAGTATCTTCTGCAGAGTATTTTCTACAGAGTATCACCTTGAATTAGCCAAAAGGCGCAAAAGGCGGCACGTTCCACTTGGATGGTGAAACGGTTCTACGAACCTAATCCTGGAATATTTCTCAACATATCAATTCTCAGACAAAACTTCAGAATGTTAAGGTCCGCGTTACATCGCCGTTATTATAACACCCATCCTTGAAATTGTAAAAATGTCAGAACAGAAGAAACTTGGGATATTAAAAGTCCTTAAACTCCTCGAATATATATATATATATATATATATATATATATATATATATATATATATATATATATCAACCGAAACAAGACGGATGCCTCCAAATAGCTAAGTAAAATCGCAGAGTTGCAGAAATGATTAGATGGTTTCATGAGCGATCAATCTAATCGGCACATTGAGAATATTCAGTGGAGAAAAGAAGAAGAAGGAGAAAGAAATTGGATTATTTTCCATTTAAATGACGATTAAAAGCTCCTGCATACATTCTTTACCACTGCGAATATGAATATGTGGTAATTAATTAGATTTTCGAAAAAGCTGTTAGGCAACATAACACACCAGATAAAAGAAAGTTCGGGGAAGGAATAGGTTCAGTTCGAGCCATCTTTAATGTCCTCATTGCAAGTACCTGTCTTATGTAAGGAAAACACAAAAATGTGAATACAATTCCAAGTACAATCACCATTATTTATGGTACCTAAGCAAGATTATTATTGCCCAACAATATTTACAGTTTCTACCAATTTTCCTACAGTGAGTAATTTTTGTTTTTCAATGCTTGTGTCCAACCAGTTCACAGTACGAGTGTGTTTTCTATGACGTACAATTATATAGCTCTGCCTTCTTTTGGGGACAGTTCTTGATTATAATATTCATCAGTCCTTATTATTATAGATTTATTAGGTCTTCGCATTTTACATTTTCTGTGTGCTTAAAACTGCTATTAGCGATGGTTTTGTCATTTGATTGTATCATACATGTCTAAACAACTTGCTGATATCATTTTATTGTATCATACATGTCTAAACAACTTGTAGGTATCAGTTATTCAATTGCATTAATTTTCTTTCACTATTATGGACTGCATCAGAATACACCACAATTCACAGTCCCCTGACAAACACACTCAACTTATTTCTGGTACTTTTGAATCTTCGTTTAGTTCTCTAATTTCACTCATTATTGTACGCATTGTCATTATTTTGCAAGGCTTACCCTTTAAACGATTCTTAATCAGTGTCTTTATGAACAAGGCTCATTAATTCCAATTTATGTCTTTCCACTATCAACTTTCCACCTCACAACATCCTTAAAGTTGATTGTTTTCTCTGCTATCCTTTCTTCGAGCAAATACTGCGTGTCTTAATTTTCTTTCAGCCATACCTTGATACCAAAGAGAATGCATCCACCATTCTCAACGAGAGGCAGGAATGCTGTCACTCGTGGCATCAGTGTTCTCCACGCCCTCGGTGCCCGCTGTAGCGGAGCCTCAGCAAAACCTTATGGTGAACAATTCCTTCGGTTTTACACTACGTCCATGATCCAAGTCAGCTGGATCGCAACATCGTCATCTGTGTCGATCCAACCGATGCCTTGTCACAGACTACTAACGACTCCAGAGTCAAAGACTGTCTTCTACTAGAGACCATCAGCTGCTCCTTCTAGCTCAAACGCCGCCAGCCAAAACCACTTAAACTCTTGCCGATCGCTCCCCAAAAACTTGCTACACTCGTTCATAAGGATCCTGAATTAAAATCTCTTCTCGTTGAATATAGTGATATTTCCTCCTCTAAGCGGAAGCCCGAAGCACGCGAGAAAGATAGCAGCACCTCATTTGACCCAGATGAAATTGTTTAACAGGACCAAGGTAATACCTCATTCCCTTCGTCATCGGATGAGTCTGATGATAAGGTCCCACGTTTCCCCAAAAGACATGGGTAGCTGAGTGCCGCGTAAATTAAAGAAACACATTTGGGACAAAGAGTATGTCGATTTAGCTGTTCTTTATTATAGGCATTATGACAGCACCGTTCGCATGCCGATATCCAAAAAGGACAAAGGTCACTCCACTACTAACTTTACCAAAACCCCGACTAAGAACATAACTGATCCACATGCTTGAACTAAGGCCTTACAACTACATGCGAATATTTACACCATTAGATACCCAAAGGAGGGTCCCCACATATTCACATATTCAAATATATGCCCATTGTCCAAACACTTGCTGACAGACGTGTCAGTTGCTACAATTACTACAGACCACACACAAATATACCTTTTGTGTGATTTAGTTCCTCCAGGAAAGCAGTCATCCCTTAATCGCAACTGGCTTAATTCAGGCAATGCGCCCTTTTTTGTCCCCACACAGAAAGGTGACAACCCCTTCTCAAATCTAGATTCTGTTAGGTAAGACCCAAGGCAGCCGCATGCGCAGTAGCTGCTACTGCCGATCGAGATACTCTGGTTTCTGAAGTCTCTTGCACAAAACACTGCATCCTTTGGCAACAACTAAATACACCAACCAACCATCCCAATCTGAACTAACAACCTCCTATTACTCTGGCAGTTCAGAACGAAAGCAAATGTGCATTCCTGCTTCCTCTACCAGTCCAACCCAAAGTTTCGAACACTTACCTCGATGGCTTTGACATTGACAAAAGACTATACATTGTAAATTGTTGAGGACAAACTGGCTAAAGAAAGTAAAAAGGGTAGAATCGTGGGTCCTTTTCCAATTAAGCCCTTTGATGTTTTTATAACCTCCCCAGTGAATGTCGTAGGAAAGAAAAATTCCAGAGAATATCGCCGTATCCTCAATCTATCTTTTCTGCGTGGCTCTTCTGTTAACGATTAACATTCTCCACAAAAACAGCATTGTTCAACTTGAAACCCTTTATCATGTCATTTACTTGATACAAGACTCTGGTCTGGGTTCTTTAACTGCAAAAGCTGACACAGAGGCTAGATGCAAGCGTACATACAGGATACAGTTAGTAAGTATATGTTATATGAGTAAACAAACTCTCCATAACGGCAAATATAATTCAGCCATGTAGATGTAAATGATTAACATGTAGAGGAAATGAAAATAATAATTCACATAACATACAAGATGCTTACATCTAACTCTCGCATTGGACTTGCATCTACCCTTTGAAGGGACTCACCTTCACGATCATTTTCATTTATATGAGGGTCCGTACTATAAAGATGTCTAGTTGTATAGTGCGTCATTACATGTGTTTTACTATAAAGTGCGTCCTTACATGTGTTTTACTATAACGGCTTTGAACCTTTATACAGTCGATATGTCTTCGTGTGGCATTTCGTTCATTCTTGGCACATGTTCGACCTGTGCACATGCCTTCATGTAATAAACTCTTTTTCTCATGAAAGTATAATTATTCTTAGTAGCTTTCTCATCCCTTTATTATATAGATAAATTATTTAAGAAAATAGCCTTGAATGGTGTGTTAATTCCTGTATAATTATAGTCCCATATAATTCTTTTGACTTGTGTTCAACATTTGTGACTATTTTAGCAGGAAATGAGTGCTTAATGGCACATTTGAAAATCTGACTTCTTCAAGATTTATGTCTTTATCTTAGCGACTACATCTAGTACAATTCACTTTGACGGAACGAATCCTGATTTCTCACATGATGTTTTCCGTTGATATGCAAGTTCTTTCAAATGTGTATTAAATATCACGGGAAGCAAATCTGATATGGAGCTGTATAATTGTGTATTTTTGCGTCTTGCACTTGCATAATCTTCAACTCTGTTTCACACAATCATGTTTTGTCTTTTTTCCACTTGTTCCTATGCCATATTTGTTTTATTTTCTTATCCATACAGGTTCCATTCAGTGGGTTATATTGAGGCGTTTCAGACTCACCTTTGGAATAATTTCAATAGCATTGCTGTCGTTTATTAAGTTATGTCAATTTTCAAAGCAAATAATTTGTGTTTCAAATGAGTATAATTCTTGTGGTACTTATCTTTGCATACATTTTACAGAAAGAAAAAAAATTATATACCGGGTTGGTAGGCATGTTCCATGCATATTGTATTATTGTCTTCCTCGTTGACCCAAACAAGCTAGGCAACCTGCATAGAAATGTAACAGTAAGACTGAAGTTTTCCAGTCTATGGTATCAATAATCATCATGGATTGTCGACACGTTCATAAAGGGTCATTATTCTATGCATCGCATGATCGTAATATAAAGGCCTGGCTTGTGATATAACGTTAATTACAAGAAGAAGAAGACGAAGAAAAAGAAGAAGAGGGAGGAGGAGGAGGAAATAAGAACGTTGAATCCAGTGGCGTACTAAGGGTAAATGGCGCCCGGGTCGACGATGATGGCCTAAAGGGACAGAATACGAGGCACGAATTTTTATCACCTGTTTTGGCGCCCCAAGACCTCTGGCGCCCGGGGCAACGCCCCCCCCCCCTCCCCGTTAGTACGCTACAGGTTGAATCAGGTGGAATAAAATATATAAATATAAATCCAGGCAATATAAAAAGAAAATATTCAACACTTTGCTTATTACCTTGGGTTTAGATGTGTCTTCAGTGTATGCAACATGGTATATAGATTAGATGATTACAAAAATAAATGCAGTAGTATAATGCATTTTTAAACATATGTATGCTTTAATGCCGATGGATAATAAACATTATATTTTTTAAATAATGTAGTAAACATAGAAGAAAATAACAGAACAATGAAATTTGTTTTTAAAACAATCCGCTGTTGGATATCAAGTAAACATGGTATCTTCAACATGAGAGGAAGATGCCGTTACACAATTTAAATTTATACACGTTGTTTTATCATAAATGTACAAAAGCAAGGTAAAAATCAACAACAGCAACAATAGCAAATAACAATCAATATTCATCAACTTTAGGAATTATATATTAGGTCGTAGCGATTCCTTGAAAAAGTCAGTAGACGGAAAGACCCATCTGTGCTAACGACCCAATCTTCCAAAATTATTTTCCAAAATAAGAGTTCACAGAGACAGCAAATTTTGAATATGTGCCCATGTTTTGAACAGAAGAGATTTGGTATAATGAAACCCTTTCACCTAGTCGTATTAAAATGCCTTCGAAACATCTTTGTTTGCAATGCTCATCCACAATTTCAGACAACTGAATGATAGAGCCGTTTCAGTTAGAAAAGCTATGTCAGTTAGAAAAATTAAGACAAATAGTTTCAGTAATTCATACATGAATGAAGCTTCATGCATGAACAATGATATAGAGTAATTTATTATATAATCATCGCTGCAAATGTATTGCGCAGATCTGGTGGAGAAATAAGCTTTGTGAATCTACTGCAGAAAAAAATCTGAAGAAAGCTATAAACAAACTCGATGAATTAGTCATGACCAACACATATAATGTCAAGAAAATACACATTCACAAAAATAAACCGGTACAATTCAAATCAGCCTATAGATTTCTGTCATATTAAAAGTTTCCTGACTGCACGATACGAGCTACTTGGTGTTCGAGATATGTATCTTTCCTTTCGGTTCACCCCTCTTCTCTGACTTATGGAGATGCGCTGCCTATTTGTGTCCATTTTCTAAGCCTTTCGGTAGTAGTTAACAAAAGGACGATATGTGGCTCAAAATGACACTTTGGGCACAACGGAAAACTCCACTCTGCGGTCATCTTAAAAAGATGACACTATGGGGCCCTACGGAAATTTAATGTTAAAAACGTTCATAGGATTAACATTTAATGACACTATCGAGCCTTAAGAGAATTTAACATTAGGATGGCACTTTGAGGTCCAATGGGAATTTAACATGGTCGGTCGATATGGGGACCTATCAAACTTAATGACACTCCAAAAGAAGATATAGTAGTCCCATGACAATTGAAGCCACGACGACAACGGAGGTTAGGCCTTACGCTCTAACCATCCGTAAATCCGGAAACTTTGCATCAGTTATAGTAGCGGGTGGCACTCCCATTATTACACATAATGCTGCCTAGTGGCTATGTACATATATCCAAGATTTATACATAAACAATTGCCTGTACTGAACATTATGTTGGCGGTGCATGTAAAATTGCATGGATTGAAGATGTTATAAATAGCTGTAATCGAGGGAGCCAGCTCATAATAAGACTAAATGGCCGAGACTAATAGCAATACTAAAATTACGAAACTGACATATAATTTAGCAGAGACTAAAGAAATCCAATAATATTGTATTGAACTAGTCGAGACTAAAAATAATACTGAAATTCCGAAACTGAAACAGAATTTATCAGAGACTTTAACAAATCCGGAAATATGTTATTAAACTGCCCGAGAATAAAGAAATAAAACAATTTCGAAACTGACATGGAATTTAGCAAAGACTAAATAAAATTCGGAATGTTTTTTCTAACGTTATCGAGACTAAAAGTAAGACTAAAATTCAGAAACAGGCACGGTATGTAGCTGAAATTGAAATAAATCGAATATTGCATTAACTGGCTGAGGCTAAAAGTAATACTAACTTCCGAAACTGACACAGACTTTATCAAAGACTGCAAAAAGTCTGGAATAGTTTGCTAAACTGTCAGAGACAGAAGTAATAATAAAAATCTGAAACTGACAAGGAATTCAGCGCAGAATGACAAAATACAGAACATTTTATTAAAATGCTGGAGATTAAATGTAATACTAAAGTTATGAAACTGTCACACATTGCCTGGGCCATTTCTAAGAATCAGCGCCCTGACCTGTGATTTGTCATTTGTTCTACCGATGGAAGAGGCTTGAAGTTGTCCAAAGGAGGAATATCTTAAAGGACTTAAAGTATGTGATAAAGGACGATACAACGAAAGCAACATATGACCAAATACTAACAAATGAAACGTTCACTATAGCAGCTTTGGATGAAAACGTCTCGGTAAATGCTTTAAATAATTTACCTAACAATGTAAATGTCAAGAATTTTATAAAAAGGACAATTGATGATTCATTGAGAATTGCTTCAATGAATTGCCAGGGATTGGGGACGCAGTCAAAAAAAAGGGATGTTTTAATAACTTAAAAAAGAAAAAAATACTCAATTTATCTAATATAATAATCATTTATAAATGGGAGACATGGAGACAATTAGATCAACTTTTTTTCTGCAAATGTATATTCAATTCTTTACATCTAATTCAAGGGGACGAGATATTTTACTGAACAATAATTTTCAGTTTACCATACATAGAGCAAAATCAGATGTTAATGACAATAAGATAGTTTTAGATATTTCAACGAAAATCACAGGTTTTCCCTTATAAACACACGTGATCCTAATCTTGACACTCCAGATGTTTACACTGAACTGAGACAGGATATAGAAGATTTAAAAATCATCATATACTTATTGGAGGTGACTTTAATTTAGTTATTAATCAAGAACTTGATACATATGAATTACAATTCCCAAAATAACCCAAAGGCAGCAGGTGCAGTAATTGATATGTGTGCGAGATATAATTTTTGTGATATCTGGTGAGTAAGAAATATGGATACAAAAAGATACACTTATAGAAAGAATAACCTCATCAAGCAGGCAAGGTTAGATTTTTTACTAGTTTCAGAAACTCTTTTTTCAATGGTGTACGATGCCTGTGTAGAACCAGGTTACATAACTGATCATTCTGAAAAACAGAAAAACGCAGAACATTCTGGAAATTAAACAATTCTCTGTTGAAAGATTTAGAATACATAACACTTGAAGGACGTAATTCAAGTCTGCAAGAACAAATATATGTCTCACACAACGGATTCTAATTCAGGACAAACTCCGGCTTCTGAAATGAGATTTCATATTAATCATCAATTATTGTTTAAAATGTTTTTATTAGAAATAAAAAGTAAAACTATGTCCTATTCTTCACATAAAGACAAAAAGATCAAATGGAAAATCAAATTATAAATGATATTACTATTTTAGAAGAGGAAAACGATATCAGTAAACTACATGTATTAACATGAATAAAGACAGTTAGTTGAATTCGTGCAAAACAATGGAAGGGGTAAGAGTGATCTAGGGCAAAATAGATTGAAGATGGGGAAATTGTTTCAAAATATTTCTGTAATTTTAGCTGAACAGAATTGAACATTTACAAAAAATGAGCTAGAAAGTTTAGCAGAAACTAAATTATACTATGAAAAGTTTTATTTAATCACCATTTAAACCCAACTGATCTTGAGGCATTACTGAATTTTAGACACAACCCATACATCAGATAACATACAAAGAAAATCAATGAATGGCCTAATTACACTAACAGAAGCAACAACAAGTCTTAAACATATGCCTAATAATAAAAGTCCAGGATCAGATGAGTTTACAGTAGAGTTCTTTAAAAACTGTTGGAGCGACATTGGTCAATATTTTGTAAGAGCAATCAATTGTGCCTATAATAAAGGTGAACTATCGTCAACTTAAAAGGAAGGTGTTATAATATGTCACCCTTAAGGGAATAAACCAAAACAATTTCTAAAAAACTTGATACCCATTTCTTTATCTAACGTTTCACACAAACTTGCATCAGAATGTAATGCAAATATACTGAAACATAAACTTCCATCGGTTATAAGTAGTGACCAAACACGCTTTATTAAAGGCAGACACATAGGAGAAAATATCCGTACTCTATATGACATTATGTTTTACTCGACAAATTGCAATTTTAAATGGACGTTTTATTTAATTGACTTGAGAAAGCGTTTGATTCTGTTGCATGGTCTTTTGTTGAAAAAGTTTTTAATTTTCTAAATTGTAGCAAAGACATTCAAGGCTGGATCCAGCTTTTTTTAAAAAAAATATTAAATCTTGTGTCATTGTAAATGGACAATGTTCATCATAGTTTGAACTCAAAAGAGAATGTTGACATCCCCATACATTTTTCTTTTATGTACAGAGATATTAACCCATTTGCTTTGTAAAATTGCAAACATTAAAAGAAATCAAATCAGCCACACAGAATATCTTATTACACAGTATGCATATGACATCGCTCTCACCCTTTATGACTCTGAGAAATCCTTAAGTAAGTTCTAGATCTTGTCTACCAATATTCTAAATTTTCAGGTCTCAGTATAAATACTAAACAAAAATTATAAATCAGTATTGACATTAAGTACCACTGGGAGTAGCATAAGTACCTGTCAAGAATACCAATTAGACTGGAATGAATTTTATTTTACATATAGAGGTATTACACTTTCCATAGAGTTAGATGATATGGTCAAGATAAATTATGAAAGCAAAACTAGTGAAGTTATATCTTTACTTTTATAGATGTCAGAGATGAAAAAGTACATCTAACTCTTGACGCTTAGCCCTAGGTGGATTTGGTAAACTTAGAAATAGATGAGCAATCTTAGATATAGGCAATCTTTTCACAACAACTAGTTCTTCAAGTGGGGTAAGTGATCTCTTTAACCACCTAGTAAGTCATATTTATTGTTATGAAATACCTACTTGACATTATAAAGAATACTAAGGTACCTCTTCTCAAATATACAAAATAACACTGATTAGGTAGAAATAATATATGTTATTGTTTTGTAAAATTCCAACTGGCACCACAAAGAAAAAATATTTGTTCATTCCAATAATAATAATAATAATAATAATAATAATAATATTTTGAATGATAAAGAGTAATAATTACGACAGTCAAAGTGATGTACTATATATAGTTACATATCAATTGTACATAAACATACTGAACTCTATGGGAGCCACATTAGCTCATTTGGTAGAGATTCAGACCCGTAATGTAAAGGCCAGCTGGTAATGTGTTAAAAGGGCCGTCAAAACCAATAAACCAAACCAAACTGCAATATACACATCAAAAGCAACGATCTCGAATAAAATCAGCATTGGTCTATCAGGACTGCTAGACCATCAAACTATTATGACAAATTCCATAGGTAACATGTTTTTTTCATAAACGTAACACTTATGTATGCGCAGTGTACTAATAGAATATTACAATTAGTAGAAAGCCTAGCTGACCTATGTTAGCTCATTTTGATCGTCTTGGGCGATTTTGAAAAAATGAGACAATAAACACTGTTTGAAAACACATTTCGACTAAATCTTGCTTTTTATGTTAAAATTCTAACTTTTAAACCCATTTATTTTTTGGGGTGGTGGTGTTATTTTTGTGATTTTTTAAAATTTGACCACAAACAATGTTTTAAAACACTTTTCGACTAAATTATATATTTTACATTTAAAATCTGAACTGTTTTACATACATTTTAAAGAACAGTGGCCTAGTTTTTTAAAATAAATATTGAAGGCCATCTCAGTACTTTATTGTATATTTTTAAGGTAAAGCCAAAAAAGAGTTAAAACCATAACCCCCGCTAGTCTTTGCCGTCTTCGCTGGTCTCTTGTTTACACAAATTTTAAAAGCGTCTAAGCGGAGAGAGGGCGTGGACCTTTTAATTTAAAATTCTGTAAATTATAAATTATTAATCGCGTATTCATGTTATCCACTAAATAACGTTTATCATCATATGGTGATTGAGCAACTTTATCCATACTTATATTATACATCTCTTGATCATTTCTTGATGAATTATAGTTTGGTTAAATAAACCATATTTGTAAAGGTCTTATTTCAGATTCATTCAACAACAGTTTTCGCAATACACTGACATGCATTTGTTTTACTTATGACAGTCTTAAAGCATATTGTTTACTTCTCAGGCCACAAAATTCTTGTATTCGAACACTATTTTACTTTATCTTTAAAAAAGGCCATGTATCTGTTTATTCATCTGAGAAACACCAAAACTATTTTCATTTTCGTACTCACTTGTATCATGAACCTGAATATTTTGTTTATGTCATTGTTAAAGTTATATATTTCAACATAAATCCATAATGACTATGTATCTGTCATTAAAAATTTCATGTTATCACCATATTGTTTATTTAGCTTGTTGTAAAAGAAGTCATACATAAGCAATTTACTTAGTTCTAGCACTGTAAAGCTAACCAAAATTGGCCTGTTTAATTTTACTTTCTTGTTCTTTAAACTAACTAAACATACATAAGCAACTTACTTAGTTCTAGCAAAGCTAACAAACATTGGCATGTTTAATGTTACTATCTTGTTCTTTAAACTAACTAAACTATATCTTCATCTATTATTGTTCTTCTTTGTAATGAAATATCTTTTGAAGTTTAAAATGTTTCTTTTCGTCAGTACATAGTTTTACATTAGTTCTCTTTATGAAATTTTTCATCTGTTTTCCGAAGACATAGTTATTCATTAGTTTACAGTAATTTGTTTTCAAATTCATTGGTTGCTTTTTGCCTCAATGGTGAATTCTGTTCTATATATGGTTTTAACCACAGCTTCTGATTTAGTAACACTGCCCGATGCATCTTTTTTAGTTTATACCCTAAGTGAACACACAACTTCAAATTACGATAGTATATCTTTTTTTAACGTGCATAATAAATAAGCCACTGAAATGTTTGTTCCCATTTTATCTTCTATCAATTTCTTCTGCAATGAAGATAAAAAAATCTTGATTAGGAAAGATTTTCTCTGGTGTTAAAGAATCTTAAAAAAATTCTAGTAAATTCGTTGCTATTTATATATCTACACCCCAATTTACTCCAAATGAATTATGACCACACAAATACACTAATATTTCTTCACTAGTTTTGATTTTGACATTCGTTTGCCCATTTAAACATTTTAACAGGCGTTGGTTGGCACATGGCCCAATCATATAAATTGTTACGTTCAAGGTACATGTTGGCTTTGATTTATCCTATTCTCCATTATCTTTTAAAATACTGTCAACATAATACTCATGATTTGTTTTAGAATATCTATTGGATATCATCTAATTGCGGATTCAATTATTAAATACACATCATTCTAATTCTATCTTAGTTGTTTTCAAACTAGCATCATTCTCTAATTCTGGAGTACTAAAATAATGTGCTGAGTCGAGTTTATATGTATTTAAACAAAGAGATATGAATTATTTACAAATATCACAGAACATTAACATATCTTTTATTACGTAGTAATTGTGAATATCGCTAAGAGAATCCAGTTTCAAATGTTTTATAACATCTTTTACATACTGGTAATCTTCTTTTCTATTTCCTGATTCAGCGAGCTTTTAATAAAAATTATCTAATGGTGGAAATTCTGTTTCATTAAACTTTTCAAATGAATCAGTGTATTCGTATTCTCAAAAAAATTAGGTTCCATTTTTATTGATTTGTTGTCTCTGACTCCAATAAATCTTTTAATTGTTTCTGTGACTTTATTATAATTTATATTTTTAGCAAGTTGATTTAGTGAATGGTTCATAAACTATCTAAATTTTGCACTGTTCTTTTTACAAAAATTTTATCAAATCTAGAAACTATAAATTCCTTACTAAATTAGATATATTTTTCATCATTATCTGGTATTATTGACGAGACTCGATCAAGACAATTTCTTACTAAAGCTGTGATGACAAGATGTGAATCGTATCCATATAAATTATGAATAAATAAGGAATATATTTTGGATATTTATAATTTAAATTACACCCAGTATGGTCGAGCCGCAGTGGCTCAGTGGTTAGCGTACTGGATTCTTGACCGAAAGGGTGCGGGTTCGAATCCTACCATCGGAGCAGCCTAGGTCAGTTACCGTGGTGTGTCCTTGAGCAAGGCACTTTACTCCAATTGCCTCGGCACTAAATAACCTACTTGTGTTGCTGTGCCATAAAGCACCAAACCAAACCAAACAAAAACACCCAGTTTGTGCAGGACATCTGTATTTTCTACTTAAGTTATCAGGATCTCTTACTTTTCGTCTTCAACGACTTTGCGGACCTCACTGTTAAACTTCTTTTCACAAATTCTTTATGGAATTATAATGTCCTTCATCTTTTTCAGTGAATATCATTTCTGCAACGTACATTGGCCTTAGTTCCTCATGAATAGTTTACAAAATTGACTGCAATGGTTCCGAAAATTTAGCAAGACAGTCTTCTCCTCCGTAAACTATAGACTCATACAACTTTTCTGTCCTTTCGTAAGTGGACCTAAAATTAAGGCAAACTTCTGACGGTATGTGTACTGTCACCTTTGTTGTCCATCTATTGGAATCTTCATTTACAGTTCTGGCGTCCTTGTTACAGTTACTTATAGGCTCATTAATAATTTATGAATCAGAACATATAACAAAAACGAACCGTTAGTTTGTTTTGATATTTTTTTAATGTAACGACTGAACCTTTTTCTGGCACTATGTCTATTGTGTTATTTATTTGGCTTTGTGTTCTTTTAACTTTAATTCAGAATAGAAAAAATTCAAACACTTCTTACAAAAAATACTTTTTTCCGGTTCTTGTTTCTAGAGATGAAGCCAATTTTGATAAATTTTGTATTGTACAATAAGGATACTTGTTTTGGCTTTCATTATATAGTATTAACATATCAACATGATTGTATTTTTCCATATCTGCTATTCTAACTGCTCCTATATTTTTGTATACCAGTTCTAGATACATTTGAACTATTTTCAGATGCTTTTCTATCTGGTATAGGTATTGGCTATCTACCAAAGCAATGTTTATTTTTATCGAGCTTATACTTTTGTCGCCTATGCTGACTGTTCCTATGTGGGTTAATAATTGAATCTGTTGCATAAAGAAAACATCAATTATCATTATTTTACACATAATTGCAGGCTTTATTTTATCCAGTCTGGTAAATCTATATATGATTTTCCTCCTAATGACCTAAATCCGTCAATATGTAGAGCTAAATATTTTCTCAATAAACTGGTTTTTATTTACTGTTATTTTATTTTCAAACTTTGTTCGTAGATCCTCAAACATTTTGTCAAGTTCACTTTCTATATCTTTTATACTCTTTTATGTTTCTTGATTTTGATCTGTAATGCCAATCGATGTATAGTACATGAAATAATTTGCCATTATCCTCTCTTCTATTTAGCTTAATAGCTAAATCAAGCTGAACTTTTACTTGTCCTTATTCATTAATAGGGCTAATTTCAAAACACGTAACATTAAATAGTTCCATGTATATGGTATACATTTTAATATATGAATAATAGTAATATAAAAGATAGTACAATAAATGAAATTGGTACTTTTAATTGTTGTGGGCATGGTCATAGTCATGCACTTGGACATGAAGTCTAGGACTCTTGAATAGGCTTCGACGTCTTTGCTTGTGGCACGATATATTCTTCCGGCTACCACTATTAAAGGAATCGTCATATCCTTTCCATTTCACAAGAATATATGTTTACCATTCATTTTTATAGTTTTGTAAAATTTTCTCAATTTTCAATACATTATCTTTTTGTCGTATAACGATAACTCATTCAAGTAAAAAATTCCTTCAGTATTTACTCCCTTTAAGTCTTCCAGTTTACACACTTCGGTATCTCGTAAAATTACTTGCCTATTTTTAAAAATCTCTTCAGTGAAATTAGGAAGATAGCCTTTTTAAAAAATATACTTATATTTCAATATCCTAACTTTCTCACCTATTTTATATTTAGGAGGTCCATAGGTATCGGACGGAAGTTATTTGATACTTTAGATCTATTATCTCCCCTGCTTGTTTCAATTAGCGACGTGTCTATTGATCTATGAGCCGATTTATTGCATCCATCAATAAGGTATTGTAATACATGTTCCTATTCCAGGTTTAATTTTCAGTCAAATACTGCAACATTTTTGTCATAAGAGTTCGATTAAACGTCTCAACTACTGACGCTTTTTTGTCTAAGGTGAAAAGTACTCTATTTTTATATTTGTTACTCCAATAATTCCTTGAAGTTTTGGGTATATAATTACTTTCATTCATCAATCTGTATTTGCTCTTGTTTTCTCCCATTAAATAATTATATAAAAAAGCAGTACACATAGTCTCTCTTTCTTTCTTAGTCCATACATATTTGAGAAGATATAAATCACTGTCAGTATATACTTGTATCAATTGTTGTATGTTTAATATGTTTGCATATCAGCTATATCTTCCTGAAACTCATCATGGGTTGCATAAACCCTTCTTGACAGAAATCTTTTTCTAGCTTGCTTATGTAATGTGACAGTAGACGGTTTAGTCAGCCAGTCTTTAAGGTCAGAATATTTTATAGGCCTTTGCCCTTTTTTATTCTGATCAAGTTTATTCTTCTTGTCAAGTTTCATTAGACTCCACAATTGATTAATGTTTGTGAAGGCAAGTAGACGTTTATATTTTATACTGTTCTTGGCTAAATATATCTTTGATAATGTTGTTCTTGGCAAGTGTAAGCCGGGACAGACATCGGACTCTCTGTCATTTGATTGCAGTAAAGACAAAGGAGATGGCGAAGCCTACTCATGTTGCAAAGACAGTACTTAAGTCAAAGGAACAAATTATCATTTTAGCAAAATGACAGCCTCAGTACCTAAGGCATCTCCGTCTATGGGCTGTACTTAGGAACTAAACCGATTACCCCCAACGAGGGAAGCTTGCATATTTCTTTGCAGATCTTTTCACTAATATCCTCTGTCTAAATGTGTGCCACATTATTTTCCATACACTACGTTTGTGTCATGCTTCATAATACTTAACCATTTTTTAAAATTTCATTTAATTTTTACATATACATTAGCTGTATTATTTTATTTTATTATTATAGGAGCTTTTCTTTCATATGCAGAGCTCTTTTGTTCTGCATTTTATGTAGCTATTTTTAGGTACTAAGGGTGGCCTCAGTTTTATATGCTGGTGGATACGGAGTCTCAATCCACGAAACCCTTAGTTTGCAAACCCATCGATCATACTGACATAGCTATTAAATCGGTTAGAATTATTGGAATTTCTCGGTTATATCAAGACTGAAATATTTGACACTTAAGTAGGACGTGACGTCAGGACTGCTTCGCTAGGACGTCGCTTCGAGAGTTACACGAACTACCAGTTAATAACTTATTTAAAATGGCTTAAAAAATTACTGATGATACGTAATTTTATACAATTGTATTATATAATATTATATACTTTGATAAAATATAAACAGTAATCTATGTAATTTATCACCCAGACATATCGATCCATAAAAACCATGCTAACATACAAATCAATATTTTAATATAAATATAAAAAGCAACTATTTTTTTTATATCAGTTGCACCGTCTCTCATGATAAGTGTATTACATTTAATTATCTAGGTTACATATAACATAGATAATACATTCTTTACAATAGTAGTTAGTCTATTGATAAGTCTTTAGATACATATACTTATTGCAGTCTGGTAAACTACTCAAGATTAGAGCTGCAACGAATACAAAATTTTCCTATTCGACTATTCGTTTAATGTATTCCACAGGATTCGAATATTTGCCAATGTAAATAAAGGTGTCAAATCCATCCATCCTCTTTTCTTTCTTTACTTTGCTATTTAGTGACACCACCACCCCGCCAAGCTGCACTGAAACACTGTGAACTAAGTCATTTAAATGTAATTAAATGAAATTGTAGTGGTCTTGAGTACATTTTGTGAGGATTCGAACGAAAAATCAAAAGAATGTATGTGTTATTTTCTCTGTTTATTTTCAAACTCAGTACAAACATAAACATTACTTTAATGCTGAAGATGGATGGAAAAGAGCAGAAACTTGATTACCTGTTCAGTTAAATGCTGGGACAATCTTAACAAATTATCTGGGAAGTGATTTGTTCAGAATCAAAATCACATGTCCATGTGACCAATTTAATTGAACTAAATTTGGATACGTTTATTGCAGGTCTCCAAGATTTGTCATACTAGTATATGCCTGTCATGTCCGACTAAGCTGAATTTTTGACTGACTACAAAAGGCCCAAATCGGACATTGGAATTTTCTGCTAAACCATAAGAAAATCGTATACAAACTTGGTTAATAATTGTGGAACTATAGTGGAGTTCATTTCCCGCGGTACGATGATAGGTGGGGAGAGTTAATGGTTTGCGGAATTGACCACAACTGTTCCTGGCAGAACGATTGTACAACAACAGTCCACCAATTTTTCGGAGCTTCGGAGATTGATACTTAAAGCTTTGTTGACCTTGGTATGACTCCTATTCTATACCATGTTATTCATCAACTTTCCGTATTACACTTTATCAATTCTAGGCTCTCTTTTTTTCATATTATATATAAATGGTTTTCAAATTACTTGAAACATTCTTCAGTATCTATGCATGCAGATGATACATTACAATATGTTAGCAATAAAAATATTAGAATTGTTAAAAGCAAGGTAAATCAAGATTTTACAATGTTCTACGAAACGGACGTGTGAGAATAAACTTAGCTTAAATTTACAGCAACCCCAGTCAATACTTATTCTCTTAAATGTAGAGAATTGTACTTAGAAGTAAAAGACACACAAATTTAAACTGTTAAATGTGCTAAACTTTAATGTATCTTAATGTATCATCTTAATGTATCTTTATTAATACTTTATCCTGGTCCAACCACTTTGAAACACTCTTTTTAAAAGTATCTAAGAAAATAGTAATTTTGTAAAGGGCTAGATGTTTTATGTTGGATCAGTTGATCCTAAAAGTGTACAATACTGTTGTTTTTTCTCATTTTATCTACTACTGTACTGTGTGGCTAGATACCCAAAATTCTTTTTTTATGCAGACAGTATACAGCATACAGAAAAAAGCAGCCAGGGTGATTTTAAATGCCAAGTATATTTTAATACCTATATCATCTCTTTTCAGCACACTTAGATGGATGCCAATTAAGGATTATATTTTTTTATAAAAGCTGTTCTTACTTTCAAGGTCCTAAATAATTTAGCTCTAGAGTATCTTAGTGTTTTAAATTTTGTAAGGTTTACACAGGAGTACACGTTCTAGTGCGAACAATGATTTATATATACCAAAAGTTCGAACGGAGTATTTCTAGAAATCTTTTGCTTATGCTGGTACAGTTTTATGGAATAGTTTGCAGCACGCTATTAAAAAAAGCACCAAAAGTTTCAGCTTTCAAGAAACTATACCTCTGTAGATAATTTTAATGAGCAATCCTGATTGTATGACTGCATAACATTTGTAAATGGTATCTGTGATATATCTTTGTAATAATAGTATGCTAACCCTTGTATCATTTATATTATGCAGTTTTCTTTTATGCAGCATATGTTAATTAAAACGCCTTAATGTACTTTCGAAAAAACTTAAAAATTCGAATTTTGTTCAGTGTCAAGTTCAGGTGAGCCAAATAGAAGGGTGTTTGTAGAGATATAACAAACATTTCGTTAAGACTAAGTATTATATTTTGCCTTTGAACTTGTATCGAGTGTAAATGAAAATATAATGATAGCCTCTTTCTGCTTTTACCTTACAGCTGCAAAATAGTTATCTATCAGGTGATTGTCATACTGGTATATTTTAAGGTCGCTACATTGGTTTCTGATCATAGTATAAATAATTGAGTATTTGCAATCACCAGAAAGATCATAAGAAGAAACGCCATTGTTTTGTGGGGTAATATACTTTTTAAATTTTAAGAAATCGGTTTCCTTTATGACATTTTCAGGTAGGGTATTCCATATAAAGAATAGAAGAGTTAGGGAAAGATTGCTTTGTTATTTAAGGTCTGTCGTTTAATCTAGAGAAGTTTTGTCGATTACGTAAATTGTATCCTGACGTTTCTCCAACCAAAAGAGGAAGCAGTTCGTTTAAATAACTTCGTGAATCATAAATATAAATCTGTGAAAAGCACAGAGTTTATCGGATTTTCTTTTTCTGAGAGAGGGGACCAGCCTCATTCCTCATAAATATTGCGTGTGTGGGCACTTCTAGTTAGTATCCTAGCAGCCTCTAACTATAATCTCTCTAATCTATCTGAGTCTACATTTGAACATCCATCCCAAACGACATCTGCAAATTCTACTATAGGCCTAATATATGACAGGAACATTATAATGATTTTCTACTCAGCTTGTATTTGAGGGATCTTAAAATATTAAGCAATTTAGATGCTTTTTAAAGTATACTTTTAATATGTAGACTCCAAACGCATGTATTACAAAGCGTGAGGCCCAAATGTTTATGACTGTCAACAAATGCAAGTGATTCGCTTTGGAGCTTTAATTTGGGAAAGAGTGGTGTATTCTTTTTGCCCCCCCCCCCCAAAAAAAAAGCCTTTGGTTTTTGCTGAAAGTTTCTAAGTCAGCATTGAGTATATATTGGATATCTTGCTTCTAGAATCGTAAGAGAGAGAACTGTCGTCGGCAAAAGGTCTGGCAAGACTAAGTAGATCATCAGCAATACCATTTGATATATGCAATAAACAATAACTGTCCTAGAACTGAATCCTGTGGCACCACAGCTGAAACAGACTGAATTGTAGATTCTGCGGTTTTCACAACAACAGTTTGTGTTATATCGGAAAGATAATTGGTGAACCAATCAATCAGATCTCATTCTATTCCATAGCTTTTAAGTTTATGGATAAGACCTTTATGCCAGACTCGGTCAAATGTCTTCGATACATCGCAAAATATTACACACATGTCTTGCTTCCAAAGAAGGGGAAACATTTTGTCATTAAGAGATCTGTTGAATAAAATACATAAAGGTCTTATAATTGCTGGCCCTGTCACTTTTTGAAGGTTATGACTTATCTTATGAGAGTTACAAGCTTTGTTTAGAGGAATTGTTCATATACTGTCAAGAATTTCCTTTTCACTTCATAAAATGCTTGTCAATTTGTTAATTCTGCGAAGTGGTAATTATGGAAGAGCTGCATTGGTATCGTTGATTTTAGCAATAGATGTGAGCAATAAATTTAACCACTCTGCCTTCTCTAAATTGGAGAATGCAGTGTTTAAGGTGACATCATATTGCGTAAACAGTAGTGGTTGTATATTAAAGGGTAATTTTTATTTAATTAAGTATAGGGTGAGCCTCCATACATGTCTTGAATTGGTTCTGAGGGTGCACAAATTTTCGTAAACTTTAAAGAAGGTTTCCTTTGCAAATCGTTTTTTTTTTTATTGCTTAACTTATTTCGAAATTTATTATATTTACCCATCTAATGTTTTTTTTTTGTTGTTTTTTTTGTTGTTGTTGTTGTTCTGATCGCATTCTTTCTCAATCGATCTCTTTTTCGAGAGTTTCTTCTTAGGACGCTATCATACGAAGCTTTATCGGAAGGTCGAAATGTTGCTAGCCTTGTAGGGATGCATCTGTCCACCATATCTAATAAGGTGGATGTAAATAGGTTTGTTGTATCGTTGATATCCAACACAGAATTACAATTTTATATCTAATCAACGTTTGTTATTAAAGTATTAAGCTTCTGAAAGTCCGTATATTTATCAAGTCATATCTTCCGTCTAAAACATGAATTTGATTTGTAATATAGCTTGGTTATTAAATAAGTTGGCCTGTAGTCATTTATTGACATGTCAGTAGAAATGATTCCAGAATTAAGAATTTCCATAATAGGTGATGCAATAACAGGGTCGAGCAAGGATGCTGAGTGAGTAATTACTCTGTTAGGTTCGTTTATCAAATTTGTTAAATTGCTTAGTACCATAATATCACTGAGGTTTTTCAGATTGGAATTTAGCATTTAGGTCGCCAAGAATGATTTAGTTTTCAGAAATACTGATGGTTCGTTCTATGCAAATATTGAAGGAATCCCAGAAAGAATCTCGCTCCGATGGAAAGCGATACACAGCTGCTAGTAAATAGTATGTATTCTTTACATAAATTTGAATCCAAAGTATTTCAGTATTTTGTACTGGTATCTCTGTTACATGTTTGAATATTAGATTTTCTGACATATAAACCATAACTCCACCCCCATGATTAGTTATATCACGTCTGATGGGTTTCATTTAATTGCGGGGCAATAGTGTCAACTATCTATTAGCTAATTATGTCACCCTGGATAAATAAAGGATATTATTATTATTATTATTATTTCAAAACATAACAATAAACCTAGTGTTTTCACGCAAGTCACAAACAATTCCATTATATTTTTGCACTATCACCCATATAAATGTTTTATTATGCCTACCAATGATTGCTAACCTAGTTGGATTGGTTGCTTTCTTTTTCGCGTTATTAAGTTCACACAATCGTCTATAAGAAACAAGTATTAATTTCCTCGTTGACAATAATACTTAATTCTGGATATTTATCTAATTTATCACCAGGATCTGTTATATTTACATTGTCATTTCGGAAAATAAAATATTGTTGTAAATCTGATTGTTTATAAGTGTTGGATAGATGATGACAACAAAATCAAAAACTTTGTTTTCCACAAATCGTAACGCCATTTATAATCATATTAAGAGGTTCTTTTATGTACATTTAGTTACTAAAAACAAAAAAGAATTTATCAGGATGTTCTGAATATTTACATGTGCATCAGGAACAAAATAAATATACATTTTGTGTGCATATGTTTTCGTTTGTATTTATCTGTAGATGCATTCCTCGCTGAACATTGACTAATTTATATTCTGTTTCATGCAATCTATTATCATGTGTTCTTTTAAGTCCAACCATGACAATGGTGTTCAGAAAACAAAACAAAACAACATATTAACACTAACATTACTAAGATCAGTGTTTTGTTATTCTTCATCAAAGAAATGTGCTGCTGCTTCTATAAACTGCCGATTTAATTTGTACCCTTGGGAATAACACATGTTCGTCAATCCTTCCACCGCAATCATTATTTTGTTATGTTGCTGAATCAAAATTCTTTTCCGGAATAGTTTATTTGTGTTTTTTTTTTTAAAACAGAATCAATATTCTTTTTAAACTCATTCTTGGCGAATCACGTATGACATTTAATAATGTTACATTAACTGCCACATCAATAATTCTCTCTCTGGTTATTTAATCATAAAAGAAAGAAATTCCATTTCTAAACTGATCGTTAGCGGAATTAGCCATTAGTTCAGATGATGTAATCGAATCATACTGGAGGCAAATATTCTCCAATTCGTAATCTTGGTTTGTACCTTCTGTTATTACTTTGGATGCCTTTTCCAGTTTAATTGAAAATCTGCTCTCGTGAGGAAGAACAAATGGAAACAATGGGCAATGATCTGTCAGTAACTGAAAATCAATTGGAATTCTGAATTTCTTCCCGTGGACAATAAACTGAATAACTTATATTTTCGTACGTTATGCATTACAAACTCCTGATCTTAACATTAGATAAAACGATACGCAGAAAATGCTAGGTACAATAAAAAAGATCTGGTCCTACCCTGTGTATTACTACTTGTAAACTTGTAAATGTTGTTCAGGTTTTGTACTAGTTGGAGGGTATATAATAATAATTATGTATTGGATTAAAGTTATTAACCCCCTGTGTATTTTTTCTCTTTTGTTAGGAGTTATATATATATATATATATATATATATATATATATATATATATATATATATATATATATATATATATATATATATATATATATATATATATATATATATTCCGTGTGTTGCCATCTTTCTATTGCTATTTATTTAGCAAACGTTTACAGCGAATACTGCAAAGCAAGGGCAAAGAGGAAAGAAATGTATAGCCTACAGAAACAACAACACTCCCCAACCCCCGCCCAACAACAACAACAACACAAAAAATTACTCCTGCAATAAATAAATACTCACGAGTTATCTGCTTATCGGAAGGTTGGAAAAAATCATTAAACTAAGGTTGCCTAGGTTTATCTAAAGTAGCATTGTGATGAGTAAATGTATATAAAGAAACAAGTTTCATCCAAATTATTTAAATACTGAGTAACCCTACCTGGCTCTCTTAACCTTTCATTTAAGTAATCAAGTGGCTTTGCTCTGTTTTCATTAAACTCATTAGGTGTTTTCTGCATATGCTCAATTGGTTTATCGTGTCTTACTCTTTTTGCACCATTTGGATCAAATAACTGAAACATAAATCTACTTCCTGTGAATGCTAAAGAATCAGCAATTGATCCACCGATTATTACTACCGCTGTTGCCTTCTTTTGTCCTTACGCTATTTACTGCTAATAAAGTTTATCTTGCCTTCAATTATTCCAAATAAAAATAATCCTGATTTGTATTTCGATTGTTCCGTTTGTAAACAGTAAACTATTGTTTTCTTCTCAAAAATATGTTTTTCTTTCTTTTTTATAGACAAAAATGATTGTTGATATTGATTCTCTTTTATTTCCAATTTTATATCTTATTTATATTTACTGTGTAAGAATGACATTTATCATTTACAATTAATTCGATGGTTAATACAAATTCTTCTTTAGGTTGTATTTAAAGTTCATAAGAATTGAATATAAACCTGATTTCTTTATTTTTATAACATCATATTACATTCGCCTTTTCGAATTAGCGAATGTGATGGATCATAATCAAATCCATAAATATTAGCCAGCATTTCTGATTTAATATTGACATTAAATATAAACAAAAAACTGCTTTTAGGACTACCTCTTTAAGTTTTATTAAAAGTACATGCATAGTTCTTGACTTATTCGAACAAAGATGGCGCAGCATAAGTATTACGAAAGTCAAGAATTAATATGCCCCCGTGTAGTTCATCATCCAATTTATCTAAGTTTTATTGTGATCATGAAGTTGTTCTCCCTGTCTGTTTTTAATTTCATCAACTCTAGTCTTATTGCACTACTAGTTATTCCCATTTCTGTGTTAAATTGAGTTTTGAATTTCTCTATGTCTTCTTATAAAGTTGTTCTAAGTCTACCAGTTCCATCACTCAATGCCAAACTATGCTTATGTGCTTGAGTCTTAAGTTCTTCTTTAATTTTGTCTATTTTTGTTGTAATATTTTGTTCTACATGATTATTAATTTCTTCTTTAATTTGTCTATCTTTCCTTCTACATCTCATTTAACTCTATAAATGCTTTCACTTAATGCTAATGTCTTTTAATCTTCTTATTGTGTTAATTTTTGTTTTATATTATTTAAATCTTTTCTTAATCTTTTAATCCTTTTCTCTAATTAATCAATATTTCCTTGTACAATACCAATATTATTAGTTTATTCTCAATCTGCATGTACTTTACAAGCTGTTAGAACTTGTCCACCCTAATCAAGCAGATAGTTCATTACGGAGAGTTACTAAACCTTAATCTTTTGAAAGTTTTATTGTATCGATTAGGCCAAGGATTAATACGTCGTAGGTTGTTCTTGTCTATCTGATAGTGCTCTCACTCACATTAACCGTATTACGTAAGTAAACTATCTTCTTCAAGGTCATTCTTCCTGTGTAATTGTGAAAGACCATCACTGAGAGATGTCGACCTATCTTCCAACTTTTTCACACCAGCTTTAAATCATCAATTAACTGTACATGGGAGGGGATTCAAGTTGCTCTAATTTCCATTCACCCCTCACAGCTTTGTAGCTTTCCAAACAATTCCGACATTTCTTGTATAATAAGAAACTTTATTCTAAAAAATTTTTTTAAAAAGGCGGCATAACTAAGCATTCAAGTGTACTAACCTAGTAACCCACTATAGTCAGGGACTTTGCATACCGACCAAAAATGTTAAAAATTGTAAGCTGTCATATAACTTTCTCGCAGTAAATACGGGGCTTTGTGTAAATTTAATAGCCAAGTTCCAGTTGAAAAATCTTTTGTAAGAAATCCCAAATAGTTGAAAAGGTCAGCTAGAAAATGTGTAGATAATTAATTAATAAGAAACCTTATCCTAAAAAAAATTTAAACTGGCGGCAATTCTAAGCATTCAAGTGTACTAACCTAGTCACCCCCTATACTAAGCGACTCTGCTTGCCGATAAAAAGTGTGCAAAATAGTTAGCTCTCATATAACTTTCCCCCAGTAAATACGAGGCTTTGTGTAAATTCATTGGCCAAATTCCACCTCAAAAACTGGCATAAAAAGTCACAAAAGTGGGAAAGGTCCGCCCATAAATTTGTTGTTGATAATTAAATTTGCTATTCAAATTTAAATGTATGAGGAAGGGTATTCACGCAGTTATAATTTTTGCATTCGTCCCTTCACAGTTTGTAGTTTTCCAAAGCTCCGATATTCTTGAATGATAAGAACATTTATCCTAAAAAAAATGTAAACTGGCGGCATAACTTAGCATTCAAGTGTACTAACCTAGTCACCTACTATAGCTAGCGACTCCAGGCCCGACGACAGAAATTCCGGGCCCCTTTGGGCCCCAGAACTATTTTAATTTTATGTATATAAAAATCTGTGTACAGTTTTGCATATAAAACCTGTAGCAATCTACCATGACTTTGACTCTTGCAAGGAACAAATTTTAATATTTACTGCAAATATTAATTTATTTTTATAATTGAGTTGACGGCGGGCCCCTATAAATCGCCGGGCTCCTAGGCATTTGCCCCCCCCCCTCCCCTGCCCACCCACCCCCCTCTTGACGGGCCTGAGTGACTCTGCTTACAGCCTCAAACTGTCCAAAATAGTAAGCTGTCATATGACTTTTTGCTAATAAATCCGAGGCTTTGTGTAAATTTATTTGGCAAAATCCAACTAAAAAATCTGGTATAAGAAGTGCCAAAAAGGGTGAAAAGTCAGCTAGAAAAGTTGTAGATAATTCAATTGTCTGTTAAAATTTCAAATTTGAACTCAATGGAAGGGTAATCAAGCTGTTCCAATTTACATTCACCCCCTCACAGCTTTGTAGTTTTCCAAAGAACTTCGACATGTATTGAATAACAAGAAACTTTATTATAAAAAGATTAAAAATGACGGCATAACTTGGCATTCAAGTAAAAAACTTTCTACCAGTAAATGCGAGGCGTTGTGTCAATTCAATCGCCAAGTTCCAGTCGAAAAATATTTTATAAGAAATCATAAATAACACTGGTCTACAGCCAAAAAGCTGCCGCAATAAATGTTGTCAAACTTGACTAATTCTGGGTCACTGACAACGAAAATGATGCTTAAAATTGTTGATTGGCTCTAGTTTTAAAGATATGATACTGGGTCAGTATATACGACCCTTGACTTGGCAATGGCGGACGATAAGTGAGTTATAAAGGGAAGGGATCTCAGTTTAAACCAGAAATGACTAAAATACATCTTTGACTGGATCTATGAATGAATCTGGGTTTGGACAGTACTTGCTTTTTAGGCAAAACAATGAATGATGCAATCTGAAGCTGGTATTGCGTCATATATGATATGAATTGCATCATGTTATTCCTATAAGTCATGGATGATGCAATCATAACCAAGCTTACATCACTCTGCTGAAGAAATTGCACTATATCAGCTCTACAAATCATACAGTGTCGTGCTCTCTTATTTGTCAGTGTTTGATTTTGCAAAGGGACACATTTCTGTTTAGCCAAACGAGCAGAGATGCCTCGTACTTGTGTGAACAATGCAGATAACTTCTGCTCTGTTTGTGGTGAAGTGACTTCTGCATCACAAAAGCGCAGTATAACCCCTATGTTTAAAAAATCTATCACCTTTATTTTGGCTGCAAAATTGGAGATCAGGACAAGAGGTGGGCCCCACACAAATGTGCAACAAATCTTCGCCAGTGGTTGAACAGGAAAAGGAAATCTATGCCTTTTGCAGTGCCAATGATTTGGAGAGAGCCAACAGATCATATCAGCAATCGTTACTTCTGCATGGTGCCTCCAGTTGGGAAAGGTGTGTCAAAGAAGAAAAAGTGGACTGTGCATTATCCAAACATTCCGTCAGCTATACGCCCAGTATTCCACGGAGAAGGACTGCCGGTTCCTGATGCACCAGAATCATTCTCACTTGAGTCAGACGAGGAAGAGGAAGAGGATGAAACTTCTAGTCCTGAACATTCAATGTCACATGACCCGTATTTTCTCCCATCCTCCTCCTCTTAACCACACCTCATAACACAAGGTGAACTGAATGACCTTGTCAGGGATTTGGAGCTACCCAAGAGTAAAGCAGAGCTGTTGGGCTCCAGACTACAGCAGTGGAATCTCCTGGCAGGTGATGTTAGGGTTTCCATGTTCCGTGACCGTCAAAACGATCTTGTCCCATTTTTCTTCATGGAAGGTGATCTTGTAGCCTGCAACAACATCGATGGTGTGATGGCAGACCTCAACATCGTTCATGATCCAGATGAGTGGAGACTGTTCATTGATTCATCGAAGACGAGTCTTAAAGCTGTTTTGCTGCATAATGGCAGTGTTTTGCTATCAATTCCAGTTGGTCATGCAGTCCATATGAAGGAAACCTATGAAAACATGAAACAACTTTTGAGGTGCATAAACTATGACCAACATCAGTGGCAGCTTTGTGGCGATTTCAAGGTTCTTGCTCTCTTGTTTGGTCTGCAGACTGGATACACAAAGTACTGCTGTTTTCTCTGCGAATGGGATAGTCGTGCGAGAGATTCCCACTACATCAAGAGAGGTTGGCCACTCCGACAGTCATTGGAGCCTGGGATGAAAAGTGTTCAGCATCCACCGCTTGTTGAATCAAGGAAGATTTTGTTACCACCCTTGCACATCAAGCTGGGTCTGATGAAGAACTTTGTCAAGGCCATGGACAAAACACAAGCAGCTTTCAAGTACCTCAGTGGAAAATTTCCAAGGTTAAGTGAAGCTAAGATAAATGAAGGTGTCTATGTTGGTCCTCAGATTCGTGAACTTCTTCGAGATGATGCATTTCACCCTGCACTGCGTGGCAAGGAAAAGACGGCATGGAATGCCTTCCAGTTAGTGGCAACAAATTTTCTCGGAAACAACAAGGCAGACAACTACAGAGAGTTGGTGGAAAACATCCACAAAGCATACAAAAGCCTTGGTTGCAACATGTCACTAAAGATACATTTTTTGCACTCTCATCTAGATTTGTTCCAACGAACTGCGGAGCAGTGAGCGACGAGCACGGCGAGCGATTTCACCAGGACATTGCAACAATGGAGAAACGCTATCAGGGCAAATGGAACCCATCAATGCTTGCAGACTATTGCTGGACAGTGACAAGAGATGCTCCATTTAATGAATACAAGAGACAAGCCGAGAAGCGCCGAGTAGACATTGAATAAGGACTAAACTATGTACTTATATATAAGTAATAGTTTTATACTTTTGTTTCAATATATATTTTATTTATATAACCCTTTTGCTGTTTTTTTAAAGTGTTACATAAACAGGACAGGTGAAATATTATCATGTAAAGCAACCATAAACACATGAAAAGACCTAGGTTAACAATTTATGATTAAAAGACTACTATGTACACACTATACATAGACGTAAAATGTAAAAACTTAAATATCTTGGAAACAGTAGCCAATCAGTTGTTTTAATTGTCATATTTGAATTCAGCACATCAAAATCCCTAATAAATAGCACATTTTATCTCTGAAGCAGACGACTTCTAAAAAATTGTAGACCAGTGTAATGGGAAAGGTCAGCAAGAAAAGTTGTAGATAATTCAATTGTCTGTTCAAATTTCAAACTTGAGCTCTATATCTAAAAGTTTATTCAAGCTGTTCCAGTTTACATTCATGGCCTCACAGCTTTGTAGTTTTCCAAACAACTCCAATATTTCTTGGCTAATAAGAAACTTTATCCTAAAAAACATTTTTAAAGTGGCAGCATAACTAAGGATTCAAGTATACTAATCTAGTGATCCACTAAAGACAGCGATTCTGTTTACCGACCAAAAGTGTGCAAGATAGTAAAGTGCCGTATTATTTGCTTCCATAAAATGCGAGGCTTTGTGTCAATTCTTGGGCAAGTTGCAGCTCAAAAATCTTGCAGCATAAGTTGCAAAAGGGCGAAATATTAGGTAAAAAAACTTGTTGATAATCTAGTTTTCAGTTTAAATTTCAAATTTGAACTCTGTATCTGAAAGGATATTCAAGCTGTTTCAATTTGCATTCATCCTCTCACATCTTTATAGTTTTGCAAACAACCCCGATATTTCTTTATCCTAAAAAAAAAAAAAGTGAACTGGCGGCATAACTAAGCATTCAAGTGTACTAACCTAGTTCAAGATGGTTCAATTTGCATTCAGCCCTCACAGCTTTGTGAGTTTCCAAACAATTGACATTTTTTGAATAATAAGAAGTTTATCCTACATAATTTAAAATTGGCGGCATTAATAAGAATTCAAGTGTACTAACCTAGCTAACCGCTGAAGTCAGCGACTGTACTTACCGAATAAAATTGTGGAAAATAGTAAGCGGTGGTATAACTTTCACCCAGTAAATGCGAGGCTTTGTGTAAATGGATTCACAAAGTTTCGTCTGAAAAATCTGGTATAAGGTGTTCCAAAAATTGGAAAAGGTCAGCTAGAAAAGTTATAGATAGTTCAGTTTTCAGTTCAAATTTGAGCTATATTTGGAAGGGTATTCAAGTTGTTTCAATTTGCATTCACCTCCTCACGGTTTAGTAGTTTTCCAAACAACTCAGACATTTCTTTAATATTACGAAACTTTATCATAAACTAAGCATTGAAGTGTATTAACCTAGTGACCCAATATAATCAGCGACTAGGCTTTCTGACCAAAAGAGTACAAAGTAGTGATCTAATGTATTATTTTCCCCCAGTACAGCCGAGCATGCGTGTAAATTCATTGGCCAAATTCCAGCTCAAAAATCTTGTATAAAAAATCAACAAAAGTGGAATAGGTGACCACACAGAGTTGTAGAAAATTCAATTTTCTATTCATATTTCAAACTTGGGCTCTGAATCTGTGAGGGTATTCAAGTTGTTCCAATTTGCATTTCTTTAGTATTGAAAACTTTGTCATACAAATTAAAAATGGCGCTACAACTAAGCATTCAAGTGTACTAATTCGGTGAGCTACTATAGTCAGCGACTCATCTTTCCGACCAAAAGTGTGCAAAATAGTAAGTTGAAGTATAATTTTCTCCGCGTAAATGCGAACCTTTGTGTAAATTCATCAGCCAAATTCTACCTCAAAAATCTATATATTATATTAATGGTTTAAATAGTTGTAATCAATGGAACTAACTCGTAACGGCATGATAAACACCCTCCAGCTGTGTCTCCCTTTGGACACACTGGTCAAGTATTTTTGTTTAGTTGGTGAAATATTCAAGTCTTGCCGGTTTAGTAATCTGTAGTGTACATGTTGCTAGTTTTGGAATTATAATTTCTTGATGTATTTATTTATTTATTTATTCATTTATTTATTTATTTACGCGTGGGAGAGATAATAAAGAAGTGCAGACGTGTTAATTTTTACTATCACGCCAGAACTTTCAAAATATACAACTAACAAGTTAATAAGACCTCTTACGACCTCTATATGCAATGTCCTTAAAATGTTTAATATGTGGATTTTTTTTTACGATGATATTATTATGTCCAACTTTAACTTTTATGTCCATAAGGCATTTTTCTGGTGAGGTCAATGCAAAGAAAATTGAGAAAACTCAAGAGAAAACCCTTCTATTTGCACACAATGATTATTCTAGTACATATAACTCTTGATTAAATCAAATCTATCATCTAGTCATGTCAGGATAGTGAGAACTTTTGCTTCAGAAACTAGTCCGAGAAATCATTTCCCAAACCTGTACTGATACTGATAGACTATTTGTATCAGTATCTGGGGTATGATTTATCAGACTATTCAGAAACTTAAACACTTTTAAACAAAAAACTGAACAAGGATTTCCATGACTTTATTCATTTTCAAAGTAACTCTTATTCATATATATATATATATATATGACAGTATTGTGAATATTACATGGGAGAAAATTATCATCAAACACATTAGCGAAGATATATCTTAATATCTATATCAGAACCCTCTAAAAATGGATTGGGGACAAAACTAATTGTCAATGTAATGCATGTCAGTAAACTTTTGTTGTTCACTTGCCTGTTGTCTTGTGTACATTGTATGGCTGTCCTCAGCGTATAATGTAACACTTCTATGTTTGGATATTTTGTATGTATACCTGTCTGTCGCCTTGTGTACATTTTATGACTGTCCTCAGTGTCCAATGTAATCCTTCTGTGTCGGAATGCTTTTTTCATGTACACCTGGATGCATCTTCGATGGCTAAGGGTCATCAATTCAGCTCGTTCTACTACATAGACATAGATAGACGACTCCCAGCTTTCGAAGTTGACCTGTCTGTAGCGTTGTAACAGTCGCAGATTAGTCAGCTTCCTCAGGCGGCAAAATTCAGGGGGTGGCAGATTGTAAAGCATGAAAATCTGGTTTTGTTACAAACTTTATTTATTTTGTAAAAAAAGAAAAAAAAAGAAAAGCTCTAGTTAAAATTTGCCATTATTTAAAGGTAAAGGTCTTTAAAGGGGGCGGGGCAGACTTGTAAATATTTATTTCTGCTTTCTTTGATTAATATGTACTTCATTTATATGTACGTTTTTATCCTGAAGACTAAGTATTACAGTCTGATTAGGATATTTCGGTAACATTCATAGGTTTTGCCCTGAAATTTGACTTCTTTTTTCATGTGGAAATTTACCGTAAAATGTTATGGAACTGTATTTATATAGTTGAACATAACTGCTTATTATAACGTATCATTTTTTTCTTGACTATGATCATATTAATAGCAGTATGTTACATGATATACTAATGTATAATAGTAAAGATGTACGTGCTTTTGTTTTTATGTGGTTGTATAACCTCTTGATATTTGTTGTAGACTGCTTCTGTTATTTTGATACATATATATAGTCTTATGAACTTCCTTTCAGTTTTTTTCTTAGCTGTTTTGTCAAGGTCTCATGTGACTGTCTGTTTTACACCATATAAACTGTTGTTTTATCATTGCATGTTGTGGATGTTCTAATCGTACGTGTTTTAGTTAGAGCCGGTACAACAGGTGTGTATGCTATAATTGTACGTGTTTGAGTTAGAGCCGGTACAAACGCTTTGTAGAGCTATATGTTATGTGTTAATATATCCGACTGTCTACTCAGGTTTAGGTCGTGGGTAGGGGTGGGGGTACTCAAGTCGAAAAAGGAGGGTGGGGGAAGGGCATATGATGGAGAGTTTGGATTCCTACCCCTTTTCAGACGGGTATTGACACCCGTTTTAGACAGCCCTTTGAAATTGTCAGAAGGGTAAGAGCTGCGCTGCCCAGGTCGCGGTTTCACTACAATTCTCCTGAAACTGAGATTTTACATTATCTTGTTTGTGATACTGCAGACAGTATCAATCTCGTAATCTCCTTGCCAGAGATAGAGATAGTGGAAAGGATGCAAACAATTTTGCTGATTTTAAAATTTAACATACGAAAACCTTTTTTATTCGCCAAAAATCATCAACATTTCCACAGAGATAATGCGAAACGCGGAATTCGAAATTTCGTTCAGAAATAACGGGATGGGGGGCGGGGAGAAGGTGAAGAAGTTGGGGGTTTAGTTGGTGTTTTGATGGCATCTTTCTATTCCCAATCAGCTGCAGCTATCTTTGACTTTTTTATCCTTGCTCAACAGACCCAGTAGACCAACGTATGATCCGTAATTTGGCTCGGTAAGCTAAAATGTAATGTGCAGTAACCACAGGACTAGATTTAAAACCATACTGGTCTAGGCCAGAACAACAACTTGGCAGTTATGACACCTTTTCCCTGAGACAATTTTCTGGTAATTGCGGAAGACTGAACGAAATGGATGACAACGTCTTGGCTCTAAAATATCAGGGTCCTCATCCCCAAGAAAACAAGCCATAAGAATATATGGCTATACAGTCTTGAATGATCTCTGAGACAGCTTACCTGTTCACTTGTTTGGGTACTGACCCATAAAGAGTGACCCCCCCCTCCCATTTCAAAACTTGAAATGCACAATGCTGGAATGCATCTGTTAAAAGGAAAACCATATTTTCTTAAGCATTTGCACAGAGTGAACGGATAGGACCATTCCTGTTTCTAAGGGACCAGAGGGGCGTGGTGGGGATTATTTGAAAAACAATTTCTGAACCTTAAATAGCTTGAGAAAAAAAAAACAAAAACAAACAACAACAGATTCTTGCTCTGATTTATAGAAAAAAATAACCTATTTTATATCCATTATATTAGTTTTAAACAAATTAACGATCCTGAGGTAATATACATATATATATATATATATATATATATATATATATATATATATATATATATATATATATATATATATATATATATATATATATATATTCAGTGTATCGTCACGTATATCTTTATCCACATTTGATGCCGATTCTGCGAACATGGATTTCAGTGATGGCGTATTTTGTTGTCGCGTTAATATGGTTTAATATGCTGCATGACGCGTAATGTCATTCTTGCCACCATAGGAGATTTTAAAATCAGCTTTACGGGAAGGGCAGAATGCATATGCATGTCCATTGAACTTGATTACAACTACTGAAATTACCGTTTCCATCCATCGTTGAATTTCGGGTGATATTTCGGTTGCTTAGATTTTAAACACCGAAGCCAAACCGACCCTGTTTTATGCTGAATGAGCTCTTTAGTAATCAAACCATAATCAATTAATCTCTTTAATTCTTTCGGAATTACCTCTGACCACACATAGTATAATCCTTGTCGACTAACTTCAAACACTGAAGCCAACCGACCCTGCCGACGGAATCAAAGTGGGTGTTCATTGTTTTATGCTGCTTGAAATTGCAACTATATTGTCTTGCCCTGCTTAAGCCAGTTCACAATCACGTGATCATGTGCAGTATTACAGTAAATATATATTATATATATAATTATTTCAATAATAATTTGAGTACACGGGATATTTCAGTGAGTGACGGGAGGGACGAGAGACACCCCTCATCTATGGAGGAAAATCCTCCCGTCCGGGAGTTTCACTTGTATGAAACCAGGAAGTATTGTGAAGAGCTTTCCAAATAGACTTGACTGCTCAGTCTCTTTTTTTGTATTCATCATACCGGTAATAAAAGCAATCAAATTATCACAAATTCTTCCAAACGTTGCAAAATTATTCAGAGATCATTTAGGCAATCATTGGACGAAAATGACAGAGCAATCAAACGAGAGAGAGAGAGAGAGAGAAAAAAAACAATGTTGAAATATAAGTAATTGCCTTTACTTATCTTTGATAGGGTACAGAAATTTGAACTGCATACACATGTCTTTAATAGGGTACAGAAATTTGAACTGCATACACATGTCTTTAATAGGGTACAGAAATTTGAACTGCATACACGTATCTTTAATAGGGTACAGAAATTTGAACTGCATACACATGTCTTTAATAGGGTACAGAAATTTGAACTGCATACACGTATCTTTAATAGGGTACATACATTTGAACTGCATACACATGTCTTTAATAGGGTACATAAATTTGAACTGCATACACGTATCTTTAATAGGGTACAGAAATTTGAATTGCATACACATGTCTTTAATAGGGTACTTAAATTTGAACTGCATACACGTGTCTTTAATAGGGTACATAAATTTGAACTGCATACAGGTATCTTTAATAGGGTACAGAAATTTGAACTGCATACACGTATCTTTAATCGGGTACAGAAATTTGAACTGCACTCACGTATCTTTCTTAAACGTTTGCTTTATATATTTATGATGTTGAAATAAGAGCAGCAAATGTTGACTAGAACAGATGAACTATATGTTAAGAGGTTACGTTTAACGAGGTGTTGTTTCCCGTGTACCATTTAAAAGAAATGCAATTTTTTTGGAGAAAAGTTATTGATGATAATTTTGACTCAAAAGGATCTTAATTTTGTTTTCTTAAGTGTGGCTTATATAAATTTTAAATGTTAGAAGATATGATAATATGTCACGATTGTGCTTAGGAAGAGAATGTATTAATTTAGAAATAAAATAGCTAGTAAAAACAACAGAATCTTGAAAGAAGTTTTTCACTTTGCCTGCTGCTGAAATTCATCAATAATTGATCGTTAGAGCAAGTTGTTGTATTAATATTTGTTGTCATGTGTGAAATTGCTGATTTTTGCCTATTGACCTTAGTCTGAAATAAAGTTATTATTATTATTATTATTTAGTGCCCATTATTTCCAGTCTTCTTTCCAGCAATTGTCGTAATTTGTTTCCTATTTTCTTTTTTCTTGATCTGTTGATGAGCATATTGACTGGTGGTATAGCATTGGTCATTTTTATTTCTTGAATTTCTTCATGATCACTGTTTAAGTCATTACCTATCGCAAATTCACTACACTGTCATCACTACATTAGCAAGTTCTTTGTGATAGTAAGTAATACATGACCTCCGCATACGTATTAGTGGCAGGTAAAACCCGTGCTGACTTTTGTGAGGGTCAAACTATTGAATGCCGTTATTCATCGATGATACAGTAGAAATTTATAATAACAAATATGGAATATTCTAGTATAGATAATTCAACAAATAAGTTTAAATAGAAACCGTCTATATTTGACCTTTAAAGATTGTAATGATTGCTCGCTTCCCACTGCTACCACTGGCTAGGGGTGAGTGTCCATAATCTCTGGCTAGGTGTCCACAGGCATGCTGAAAGCTTGTCACCTGACTTGTCAGAACAGCTCTGACATCTTCATGATGACCGCTATATAGCTTAGGCCTACAATGTAAGATGTCAGCTGAGATAGTTATGATGGTAGGATAAAGGGGGCAAAGTCTTACTACCATCCTACACAATATCCCATGGCCCCATATCCTACACAATATCCCATGGCCCCATATCCTGCACAATATCCCATGGCCCCATATCTCTTGCATCCTTTGCCAGCGGAGCTGTAGGACAGTTTTCAAGAATATCTTAATATTGATACTGTTGTATAGCTTTGAGTCTAATTGCTATAGTCATACTGTATTGACTTTGATGCCTTTGATCCCACCATCATGCATCTCTCAATTGAAGTCTTACATTGTGGGACTGCTATATAATATGTAGGAAATCAAGTAGCCATAACTTCAGAAATTCTTATAGAGTTTTCATGACCTTTCAGTGTATTTAATTTCCCAATAATTAACTTTTTGTCATAAAAAGGACTTAGATTTTTACAAGAATTCCTATGGTATTGAGTAGGCAGTGATATCTTCACTCTGGCAATTCATCAATTCTAAATGTGCAGAATATTATAGCATTGTACAAAAAAACCCATGAAGATGTTAAAAAAATGACTAACAATGCTTAAAGATTGGATAACCCAATGCTGCAGACCCCTTTAAATCTAGATTGGACTCCTCCTGTGTTTTAAGTGAGCTGTCCATCAGGCTTGTCCGAAGAAAAAGTATTGTCTAATTTGCCATAAAATGTTGAGCTGGCCAATGAAATGCAGTCATTTCTCATTGTGAAGTTCTTGAAAGACACTGTTAAGTTATTAATATTTAGCTCCCTGCTAGGGCTTCATTTGAAAGTCCTTCATCCTTATGAAGATTAGGTGTTTACTTGTATCAAAAGCTATAAACTTTGTGTGCAAGACAAAGCTCATGACCTATGAATGGGAAACAGTACTATTTCTGTTCTCCATATTTCATGGATTACCTATAATTAGCACTCACCGTTCCATGAATTGATAATGAGCTGTCTCTTGCTCATACCTACAATATAATGCATCAATAGTTAAATATATAAAGTGGTAGCTATGTGATGTTTGACAATTAAGCTAAGCTAGGGGATTAGCTGTATATAAACGCATCTTAGACAGTGTCTTTCACCTTAAGAAAACAAAGCTAATTATATTGTATTTTAATTCATTTGTTCATAATTGGTATCAATATATTCAGAGTTTGTGTCTTCTGTAATTGTGATGCATCTGTCATACTGTGACATGAACTAGTTACGAAACCTGAAATTATTGTTTTTACTGATTGAAATAATTAAAAAGAAAACTCAGCATTGCTCTCCAACTTCATTTCTGTTTGCAACTTTATTTGAGTAAATTGTGGAGATTTTTGCTGCATTCAGATAAAGAAACAACTCCGAGTCACCTGAATACTTTTCCCTATAGATCATGATGAAAACTCAGTATTTTAACCTGAAGGCTAGCTGAAGACACACAAAACAGTCCATGATCCCAAGAGCAGAGATGTATGGTGCAATTATTAAAAATTCCACACCCAGATATGTAGAAATTTTGAAGTTGTTTGAGATCATGTTTTGAGCCCCTTTACAGCAGAATGTGAATGAGAGGATTGAGTCTCATGAACAATATCAAAGTATAAATACGAACAGACACACTTCAAATGCTTATGAACATCAACTCTGCTGACCCAGTTAGTAAGGTGGACATTGAGCAACTGTACACTGGTTGACATTAGAACCTTGAGGAAAACATTGCTTTAAGTGAAATGAAATCAAAATTGTAGAAAATAAAGTCAGACATAAATGTTTTTTTGCAAACTCAGTTAAGCATAAACTATTTTGGTACTGAGTTCTGTTTTACATCAAGAAAACCATGGAGAAAATATTGCTTTTAATGAAATCAAATCAGATCAAAATTTTAGAAGACCAGGTCACACAATTTATTTCTTCTGAAGTATAAAGCATTTATATATTTTTTAAAAATTTAAAATACAGTAGTTTTCACGCTGTCAAAATAATGGCAAAATAAAATATGGACCTTTGGAGCCAATGGTTTTTGAGTTGGGGCAAGTGATATTTTTTAAAGCTTGCCCTGCGCATGTGTTTGAAAACATTTTCTTTGACCACTGACTAACCTTTACTGAATGTTCTTCTCTCCTTAATCAATGGATATATTTAGAGTGTAATCATTCAAATCAAATTTGTGCAGACAGACTTGGATGTTTTTGTCATTAGTTTTTAGTCTTGAAACCAGTCTGAACTTCTGACATGAATGTGGGGCCAGAGGTTCTGACTGGTTTCAAAATGACTTAATAAACAATTGTTGAAAATCAAATATATTTCAGTGATGATTAAATACAAAAACTTGTTCTTTAAAAACTGATTCCGGTTGCAGATATAGTGGTCCCCCCCTTAAAAGAGCACCCTTCCACTGTAAAAAGTTGGCTTTATAAAAATGGTAGCCTCATGAGGTGACAACATGGGTAAAATATACTATTGTGGTGTTGGTCATGGTGTTCTGTCAAAAGGGGTGGCTTCTTTTTTTTGGAGAGGGGCCTCAAAAGGGGGACTACTGTATATGTATGTATGTATGTATGTATGTATGTATGTATGTATGTATGTATGTATGTATGTATGTATGTATGTATGTATGTATGTATGTATGTATGTATGTATGTATGTATGTATGTATGTATGTATGTATGTACAGAAGTATGTATGTATGTATGTATGTATGTATGTATGTATGTATGTATGTATGTATGTATGTATGTATGTATGTATGTATGTATCTATGTATGTATGTAGCTATGTATGTATGTATCTATGTATGTATGTATCTATGTACGTATGTATGCATGTATGTATGTATGTATGTATGTATGTATGTATGTATGTATGTATGTATGTATGTATGTATGTATGTATGTATGTATGTATGTATGTATGTATTTATGGAAGTATGTATGTATGTATGTATGTATGTATGTATGTATGTATGTATGTATGTATGTATGTATGTATGTATGTATGTATGTATGTATGTATGTATGGAAGTATGTATGTATGTATGTATGTATGTATGTATGTATGTATGTATGTATGTATGTATGTATGTATGTATGTATGTATGTATGTCTAAGTATGCATGTATGGATGTATGTATGGATGTACGAGGTTTAATGGCATGTCAGCACAATCCTGGCTTTATGCTGTCAACTGAAAGTTAAGTGCCAAAAATGTAAATGTAAAAATTGCAAAAAACTTGGGAAGATGAATCCTTCCAAATAAATCTAAACATGCATTCAGATAGAGATAATATAAATTTGAATGACCTCACAGCGATCAGGTAGGGCAAAATATTCCATAGAGAATTGTCATATTTTTCTAATTGTGTTAATTTTTGTTAGAATACTAAAATGTCTTGGACATTTAGAATGACACCAACTATAAATGAACAATAGTTGCTCCATGACCAAATTCTCTGAAAGATGTCACTAAACAAAACATTCCAGAATTAGTGAATTCCTAAAACCTTGTGGAGTACACTATTTCTGTAAATCATGAAATATTAACATTGTACAATTTTCACAAGTGTAGTAATTATAATCCAGTATATTCATGACATGTTTAGTGATTTGTATCATGTCTGATAGGTAATGTACGTTCATGACATGCTTAATGATTTGTATCATGTCTGATAGGTAATGTACATTCATGACATGTTTACTGATTTGTATCATGTCTGATAGGTAATGTACATTCATAACATGTTTAATGATTTGTATCATGTCTGATAGGGAATGTACATTCATGACATGTTTACTGATTTGTATCATGTCTGAGAGGTAATGTACATTCATAACATGTTTACTGATTTGTATCATGTCTGATAGGTGATGTACATTCATAACATGTTTACTGATTTGTATCATGTTTGATAGGTGATGTACATTCACAGTGTTCATTCCAGAAATGGGAAAAGTGGGGCCCAATGGTCCCTACTATGTCAAAAAGTGGGGACATTTAGAAACAAACAGGGGTTACAAATGCTCTTACCTGTTAATTGTTTATTCAAGAAATTCACATACATATCATTATCACAGGCACTTGTATCCTAAAATGTATTAATTTCTGCAATAACTATTCACTTTTCTGGCATTATAAGCTTTGAATCAGTTGTTGCAGAGTCAGGCTACAACAAGGTTGTCTGCAATTTCCTTGTCCGCTAAAATAACTGTGTCTTAGTATACTGTTCAGGTCATGGTTACTTAAGTTGACAAGGAAATTGTAGCAATTTGTGTTATAGTCAGACTCAACAAATGATTCAAAGCATATAATGCTGGAAAATTGAATATTTATTCTAGAAATTAATAAATCCATGACTCGAGTGCCTGTGATCATTATCAGCTTCTCCTGTAGAAAGCCTTCCATACTGGGGTTTGAATTCCTCATCCTCACATAACCATTAACTCTATAAAAAAATTATTTTGGAAATCCAAGTCTACATTTTTTTCCTCCCAGTACACTACTTTGGAAATAAATGCAGCACTGTTTCATTGAAGATTTCATCAATAATCATGGATCATGTACATGATTGGTGTCCAAGCTAATCAAACTCCGCAAGACATTTCTGTCAGCCAATGAAATTGATCATCTTATGCTTCTTTGGCAATGAACAGACTTTATTTGGTAAACAGGGGATGCACTCAATTTAGTCTAAAATAAAAATACTGATATTTTATCTTTATTTTCTTTTGTCTTTATATGCACCCTAGAGGCACTATGGAGTGAATTTTCTTGCACCAAAGATGATAAATAAGGGTTATTGGCACAAGGACACAGCCTAGAATGAACCCTGCATTCATGATATGGTTACTGATTTGTAACATGTCTAATAGGCGATGTACATTCATGACATGATTACTGATTTGTATCTTGTCTAATAGGCAATGTACATTTATGATATGATTACTGATTTGTATCATGTCTAATAGGCAATGTACATTCATGACATGATTACTGATTTGTGTCATGTCTAATATGCAGTGTACATTCATGACATGATTACTGATTGGTATCATGTCTGATACATGTAATGTACTTAAAGCCAGGTCCAGGCTAATATATTTTGAAATCAGGCATTTCAGTACTACATTATATCTTGACTTGTTCAGTACAGCACTCCCTCACTATAAGGCCCTTCATTATTATGTGGTTCATGTTATAAGGCAGGTGTGATCATGGACCCCATTTCATTAAGTGGTAGTAAACTTAAATGTATCATGTACTTCATTATAAGGCAGTATACTCTATGGATGCCATGGACAGTGTTATAATGAGGGAATACTGTATCATGTACTTCATTATAAGGCAGTATACTTTATGGATGCCATGGACAGTGTTATAATGAGGGAGTACTGTATCATGTACTTCATTATAAGGCAGTATACTTTATGGATGCCATGGATGGTGTTATAATGGGGGATTATATGTATCATGTACTTCATTATAAGGCAGTATACTTTATGGATGCCATGGACAGTGTTATAATGAGGGAGTACTGTATCATGTACTTCATTATAAGGCAGTATACTTTATGGATGCCATGGACAGTGTTATAATGAGGGAGTACTGTATCATGTACTTCATTATAAGGCAGTATACTTTATGGATGCCATGGACAGTGTTATAATGAGGGAGTACTGTATTTATCATGTACTTCATTATAAGGCAGTATACTTTATGGATGCCATGGACAGTGTTATAATGAGGGAGTACTGTATCATGTACTTCATTATAAGGCAGTATACTTTATGGATGCCATGGACAGTGTTATAATGAGGGAGTACTGTATCATGTACTTCATTATAAGGCAGTATACCTTATGGATGCCATGGACAGTGTTATAATGAGGGAGTACTGTATCATGTACTTCATTATAAGGCAGTATACTCTATGGATGCCATGGACAGTGTTATAATGAGGGAGTACTGTACTTTTTTAAACAACTACAAAAATATTTCAAAAAAAATAATTATTAGGGCCCCTGCTCAATGAAGTTGGTCCAGCCCTAAGGTAATCACATTCATTAGTCCATTTGGCTGTCCATCCATCCATCTGTCTGCCAGCAATTTTGTATCTGTAAGATAATTTGACTGAGAATTGTTGGATTTTAACCAAGTATAACATGCAGATTTATACTAATGAGTTTGATTTCTGGCTTTCTCTGTCATCATTTGAGGAGTTGTGAACCCTGATTGCCTATCCCTCTAACTTTTGTTTCCACAACTTAACCCTTCCCTGGAAGGATTGTTCCACTTCAACCAAATTTGGCATGCAGCTCTATATTGATGAGACTTTGAACAAGTTCAGTTTTTAGCATTGCACAACATCATGTACAGGAGTTATACCACTGATTGCCCATCCTCCTGACTTTTGTTTTTGCACCATACCTTTAACAAAGTTTGTTCAATTTCAACCAATTCTGTTATGTGGCTTTATATTTACGATACCTTGAATAAATTTGATTTACAGCATTCCACAACATCAGTTAAAGGAGTTATTCCCCCTGATTGCCTTTCCTCCTAAGTTTGGTTTCTGCAAATTTGGTATGTGTCATTATATAAGACCTTGAATGAGTTTGATTTCCAGTGTTCCATTATTTGATTTACAGGAATTGTGTCCCCTGATTCTCTGTCCTCCTGACTGTTGTTTCTGCAATGTTACTTCAGCATTGGAGAGTTGGATTTCAACCAGTTTTTTCAGGCACTTTTATTCTGATAAAACCTTGAATGATTTTAATTTCCAGTGTTCCTCATTGTAATTTAGAAGAGTTATGGCCCCTATGGCCTTTTCCTTTGTTTAAGGCCCTTCTGAGCAAATTATAGTGAGTACAGTCTTTTGCAATACACATGTTGCTAATAACTAGTTAATGATTAATAACATGGATATATGGAAGTTTTAGAGCTGAGTTTTAAATTGAAGTGCCACTGAGTTTTATCTGGACAGCTTAGCTTTTTTCCTCATATAGCCCAGCTCACTGGGCTATCAAGTGTTTTTGAAATTTGTCAGATCCTATACATAGATTCTGTCTTTTCACATTTCTATATAATTGATAATATTGAGGAATCTAAATTAGTGAGAATTTTGTGCTCACTAAAATCATATGACTTACAGTATTTAACTACCATATATACTCGTGTATAAGCTAATACCAACGGCAAACTGCAGAGACCCAGATCTGCCATTGCATAATACACTGGCAGATCTAGGTCTATGCAGTTTGTAAGGACTAATCAGTAGAACAAACAACATAGATCCTGATCTGCTGGCGCATTATGCAACAGAAGATCAGGGTCTATGTTGTTTGCATTTGGACCCGGATAAATACGCGAGTATATATGGTAACTACACTGTAGATTTGTCTAATTATTTGTTACAGCAGAAGTTGAATTACATGAACATGTGTCTCCTGGGGTAGCATTCTCGTTGATTTTCCATACCATTGCTGACAGCTGATGTATTTTAATCTAAATTGATGCTAAAATAGACCTTTAAATAAGATGATAAAGACATGGAGGGAATTATCATATCATGCCTTGGTCATATCAATGTTTACTGAAAGTACATGTGTGATCTTTAACAGTCAAAACTCAGCATCTGCATGGAAACTTAAGATAGTCTGTTGATGAACTAGTAGTATCACTGTATAGAATGAGATTTTTTTATATCGTATATACTCGTTTGTAAGTCAAGTCCAACTGCAAACTGCACAGACCCAGATCTGCCATTGCATAATGCATCAGCTGATCTGGGTTGATGCAGTTAGGAGTAATCAGAAGCACAAACATAGACCTGGATTGGCCAGCACATTATGTGATGGCAGATCAGGGTCTATGTTGTTTTCAGTACGCAAGTATATATGGAATCTGAATATGATTGCCCCTTATATTAGAAGAATTTTGAATCCATTTACCATGCTGGCAGTAATTGACCTATTTATTCATATTACCGGTACTTTGTACTAGAATGAAAACATTTTGGTCCTTTAAAGAATGAAAGAGGAAACGTTTATAGTTAATGACTATCTGACTGTTTTATGTAATTGACACGAGTTTCCCTGATTGTGGGTTTTAGTGGGTGTAATAGCTTTATTTTCTTAGTACAAAATTTCTGTTTATTTTGTAGTCATAATTAATGTTCATAGCTTTCTACTTTCCAGCCATAAATGTATAATAAGCTTGTACAAACTTAAAGTTTTGTGATGTCGTACACTATTGTTTCATATTTCGTTTGCAATAAAATGCTGTATTTAATGTGGTGAAAGACTTTGTCTTTACCAGAGTTTTCACCTGGATTTTGAATGAAAAAATGAGCAATTGTACATAAAAATCTTTATATGGACTTTTAAATATTTTAAGAAAGAATCTTTCATACTGTGTATACAATTTGAATCAAGTGTATGATAATTTCGGTACAACAAATTAAAGTCCCTAGACTTGATGATTGCACTGAGGACAAATACCAAGTTCTTGCTCAATCAAGTGGGAGCTGCAGTGACTCTGTGCTTAGTGTGCAAGGCTTGAGACCAAAAGTGTTTTGGTTCAAATCCTACCATCAAATCAGCCTGGGTCAGCTGTGGTTTGACCATTGGCAAGGCACTTTAATCCTTGACAAAATATAAGCCACTTATGTTGCTGTGCTGTAAAACACCAAACCAAACCAAATCTCAATTGAACAAGGCATCCGCTACAAATATCAAAGTAAAACCTGTCCTATATTCTTCAATGAATTTGTAAAAATCTATTTAAAGTCACTGCAGCATTATGTCCCTAAGCTTTCCACACTGAATAAACTATATTTATTCAGCATAAAATTATTTTTGAAATGCTTTGGGCAGGAACAATCTTTTATCTCTTTAAACCTTCCTACACTTAATTATATTTACTTTTTATTGAAAATTATGCCAACTGTTTCCTAAGATTACAACTACCTGTTAACTAATTTGATTTGTATATCCCTTATTTATGGGACTCTGATCTTCCAAATCTGATGAAATCTTTTGTTTGTAAGTTGGTTTTCACATCTATTTGCTTTCAGATAAGTGTGTAAGAGGGCCAGTGTAGTCATACCGAATGAGCTATTGATTTTCTGCTTCTATGTACACAGTGACCATCAGACCTGGCTTAACCCTGCATCAATTGGTTTTAAAGAGAGATGTGTGAAGAATGAGAAATCTTTTTGCACCTGGCTTATGGTTTGCAGTAAATCTACAGTACGGTCAACATGTGTTAGTTAGATGGGGCACTAACTACAGTGTCATTTTTTATTTAGAACACACAAATCGGGCCATAAAAACTAGGTGTGAATATCAACAATTACGCGATGGAAAACACAGAGTTGCATGGTGTTGTACTGCACAAAATATTAATGAGAAGTATTCTGCCCAATCCACATTTCAAGGACTATCGTGGAAAGACCACAATGTGTCTCAAAAGTTCATTCATTCACACCTTCACCGTTCAGGCATTTTCAGTATTCAATCTCACAACTTTTATCAGGTGCATATTAAATCAAAACCACCACTTCCTCTCCCGACATAATTTTTTCTTCATATCTCTGTTGAAATTAAGTTATATTCATATATTGTCTTTATTCAGTGTATTTTATATGCCAACCATAAAAAGTTATATTCATATATTGTCTTTATTTAGTGTATTTTATATGCCCACCATAAAAAGTTATATTCATATATTGTCTTTATTCAGTGTATTTTATATGCCCACCATAAAAAGTTATATTCATATATTGTCTTTATTTAGTGTATTTCATATGCCCACCATAAAAAGTTATATTCATATATTGTCTTTATTTAGTGTATTTCATATGCCCACCATAAGGAGTTATATTCAAATATTGTATTTATTCAGTGCATTTCATATGCCCACCATAAAAAGTTATATTCATATATTGTATTTATTCAGTGTATTTTATATGCCTACCATAAAAAGTTATATTCTTATATTGTATTTATTCAGTGTATTTTATATGCCTATCATAAAAAGTTATATTCTTATATTGTATTTATTCAGTGTATTTTATATGCCTACCATAAAAAGTTATATTCTTATATTGTATTTATTCAGTGTATTTTATATGCCTACCATAAAAGTTATATTCATATGTTGTCTTTATTCAGTGTATTTTATATGCCTACCATAAGGAGGAGCAGATCATGTTATGATGTCAACCCATCTGTCTCCTGCCAGTTTAGTTTCTGCACAATAACTTGAGTTGTCCTCCATCTACATTTGCTGATTATTGTTGATGGCTTGCATTTGGAGTAAGGACGAACTCTATAGATTTAAGAAGAAAACTGGTTTCCACACAAGAACTTGAATTTTCCACCATCTACAGATCAATTTCATGCTCGAAAGGTCAAATGTCCAGGTCACTTAGAAAGAAGAAAAATAATTTCTGTACAATAACTTGAATTTTCCATCATCTACAGTTAGCAGACTTTATGGATGGCCTGCACTTGGGGTGGGGAAGAGCCTTATTTATTTTGGAGTTAAACAGTCAAAAATCAAGGTCGCTGACTGAATGAATAAAAATGGTTTCTGCACAATAACACCAGTTCTACATCATATACCTCAACCAAACTTTGCAGATGGCTTGCACTTTGGGTAAGAAAGAAGTCAATTGATTTAGGAGTCAAAAGGTGAAGGTTCAAGGTCACTGACTGAAGAAAGAAAAATGTTTTCTGCACAATAACATTAGTTCTTCATCACAGACCTGGACCAATCTTTGGATGGCTTGCACTTGTGATAAGGAGGAAGCCTATTGATTTTGGGGTCAAAAGGTTGGAGGTCAAGGTAACTGTGACTGAAAGAATAAAAATGGTTTCTGCACAAAAATTTTAGTTGTTAACATAAAATACTATTAAACATGGCACAGACCGATGTGTTGTTCACAATACTCATGTTATCATTTCAATCCAGCACACAGCTTTGTCTCTCACAGTTTTGTGTTAGATTTGCATAAAAAGTTGAACTTGATATAAAAGTAAAAATTATAGTAAATCTGTAATTTCTCTAATTTTAATAAACATGCCATGATGTAAGAAAAATCGATGTTAAATTCTTGGATAATCTATTTTATAATTTCATAAGAGTGATTTTATCAATAAAATTGGGAATCAGTATTTTTATATTGTTTCCTAAATGTTAATACAGCATGATATTCTGTGATACGATGACATTGTTCACACCTAGAGGAAGTTAATCCTTTCCACAGAAGTCACTGTTAATACAAAATCTCCAAACACTGAGTTGACTACCCATCAGAAGAACAACGAAACTTAATTTCTTCGTTAGACATCATTCACGTTAGTTCAAGATGAGACTTTTCTGTGGTGTTGATCTTTGACTCCAAGATCTTTGATACACTGAGTATCACATCCCATTGAAGTTGCATGGAGACTGTTTTGTGTAATAGTCACATGTAATGCTTCTTTCTTTTAAACAGACCTTTGTGAGATTTAGGATTCTTTAACAAAATTGTCCTTTTCTTTTTTTGGGGGGGGGGGGTAATTATTATTAATTTTGTCGGTATATTAATTCTGAAGATAACATGATCATATTATTCTGTGTAATTACATTAGCACGGAATCTACTGAATCATGATTGAATAAATAGTTAAAATATATTTGAGACTTCATGTCTAGTTTATTACATATACTTGTGTGTGTCAAAGTGAGCAGCTTTTCTCAGAAAATGTTTAATTGTTTGTTGAAGTAAGTTAATCAATTTAACAGAATCCCCAAGTGTACATAGGAGCTGCTCCACTTTAAAAAAAATTGTGTTGTCCTTTACAATTGCAAAAGCAGGCCAATTCCAGCCAGTTTGATGCATGGGATTATGTCAAGTCTGCTGGTTTCACATACTTGAATTTTACGTGCTAATTGAAAATAGCTGTTGGTTCTACTTACGGTGTTCTCATTAGCAGGCAGCTGTCTTTATTAAAGAGCTTATACTTTACAAATTGTAACATTGTAGTATCTACTTTTACAACACTTTAACATTTTTGGTGCATTGATTCAGCCTTGTACTTTTAAATTTGAGCCAGGTACTTTAAAAGATAATAAGAAGCTGAATATGATCTGTGGAGATTATGGCCAACAAGTATTGTGTACTGAATATGATCTGTGGGGATGATGGCCAACAAGTATTGTGTACTGAATATGATCTGTGGGGATGATGGCCAACAAGTATTGTGTACTGAATATGATCAGCGAGATGAGAGCCAGCATGTATTGTGTACTGAATATGATCTGTGGGGATGATGGCCAGCAAGTATTGTGTACTGAATATTTTCATGTGATCCTAAACAAAGCCTTGTTAAATTGTAGTTATCTCTTTAATATATAAGTATTCAAAGAAAACACCATTTTTTGTGTATAGTGTTGAATTATTGATATTTGACTCTTTCTTTCTTGCCAGCAAAATGATGATTGTTAATGATGTTAAAATATACAGTTAATTGATATTTTTTCGTATCAGATTTAGTAGTTTTGTGAAAAATGACATATTTCTTGATATTTAAATTTATGAATGAGGAGGGGGTCCCATTGTCTTCACAGATGGGACTTGATTCTTTCCAGTCTTTAAATTTGTGCTTGGCAGCAACCACAAAATCCATGAAAATTGATACCTCACATAAAAGAGTAAATTCACAGTCAGTTTAGAAACTTACTTTTATTGATTCTGAAAGTCATATGCATGTTACAAGGTGATTTGCAATATTACATATTGATTCTGAAAGTCATGTTACAAGGTGATTTGCAATATTACATATTGATTCTGAAAGTCATGTTACAAGGTGATTTGCAATATTACATATTGATTCTGAAAGTCATGTTACAAGGTGATTTGCAATATTACATATTGATTCTGAAAGTCATGTTACAAGGTGATTTGCAATATTACATATTGATTCTGAAAGTCATGTTACAAGGTGATTTGCAATATTACATATTGATTCTGAAAGTCATGTTACAAGGTGATTTGCAATATTACATATTGATTCTGAAAGTCATGTTACAAGGTGATTTGCAATATTACATATTGATTCTGAAAGTCATGTTACAAGGTGATTTGCAATATTACATATTGATTCTGAAAGTCATGTTACAAGGTGATTTGCAATATTACATATTGATTCTGAAAGTCATGTTACAAGGTGATTTGCAATATTACATATTGATTCTGAAAGTCATGTTACAAGGTGATTTGCAATATTACATATTGATTCTGAAAGTCATGTTACAAGGTGATTTGCATGTTACAAGGTGATTTGCAGGTAGTTAGAGGGCTAATGCAGATCAAATCCTCTTTGGTAGTTCGTAACTAAATTATTTCATTGGTAAATTTTTTGGCGAGAATATTTCCATTTTTTTTAGCCTACCTACAGTGATCAATTATGTGTGGCTATCCTTACATACATCCATATGACCAAACATTATGTCCACATCTTATATTGTTATGACTCTATGTCTTAAAATAATGTAACAGAAAGAAAGTGAAACCAACAATATAAGTAAAATCAACAAGCAATTTATTTATAGACAATTAAAGTGAAAATTCAAAAAGACACTTACAGTAACATGAATTAAAGTCCAAATAATCCAATAATCCTAAGTGTCCTAATCACAAGTCCTAAATATAGAATGTTCAGAATGAATTCTGGTAGCCTTGAATGCCCTGATATGCCAAGTCTTGAATGTCCTGATGTGCCAGTAATCTTGAATGTCCTGATATGCCTGAATGATGTAATCCAGAATATCTTTGAATGAATTCACTTAAATCCCAAAGTCAAGTATTAATCCAAAATGAAAATGAGCACTTTTAGTAATTCCAATGAATATTTCAAATAAATAATTCCTCTCTCTGAATTTGCTCTGATTTTCACAACTGTAACATCTGATTACTAAAATAAATTCCTTAATAGACTGATCTTTATGACATGAAGTATAGCATAGGAATGAAATTTTGTTTACCAAACCTGTATAAATAAAAGGCTAAGTCACCTGACAGAATATTCTAGAATATGAGTAACTCTAATGGAAATTTTCTGTGCGTACCTGACTTTTCTCACATCAAGGCATGGACAATTCCAATCTAATTGTTAAATGCTATGTAAACAAGACTGACCTTGAACTCAAATGCAGTAAATATGTTGTTTACAAAATGACCACTAAAGTACAACTTACCTCATGGACACATATTATAAATTCAATATACATAACAATATTAACTTCAATGTTAAAAGTTGTTTACTTAGCTAAATAAAAGGCCAGCTCAGCAAAAGGGGGTCTCTAGTTATATACTAATTACATAATCTGCAAAGCGGTTCTCAACCCTTCAAGCACTGTCTAATCAGGGGATGGATAACAATTAAAAAAATGTTAAACGTTGTGCACATTTACACACTGCCCACAATCATATGCAAAGGTTTTAAATCAGTCTTGAATGATCTAGGATGAGTTGTGTGACACGAGTGCACACATGCCTGAATGAACTCACTTGAATGAATCCACATGCACCCAAATGAATGCACACATAGCTGAATGAGTGTACATGCACCCGAATGAATGCATCTGTGTGCAAATGAATGCACACCCCCAAATGAATGCACATGTGCCTGAATGTATGCACGCATGCCCGAATTCATGCATATGCATGCCTGAATGAACGTACATAAGCCAAAATTAAAGAACACATGTACAGACAGGTAGGATTTTCTTTGATCTGGGTTTATGCTGTTAACATGAAATCAGAATTAAAATTGAAGATGATAAACCCTGATCAACATTGGACACCCAGTCAGAAAAGTGCTTGGCCATTTCCATCAAGTCGACAAAATAACTTCCAATGTAGTTGTAGGAATACACATACATTTTATGGGTTTGGTGGTTTGCCTCTGGCCGAATGCACCACATATGTTGTGACAGAAAAGGTTGATAATATTCCAGTTGTAACTTTGTCTCCTTCTGCTGCAATATTATGACATGTAGACAAAAGTAGTTCTGAATATAGTTCTCAATGGCAGCGAATAACATCTGAGGTTTCTTTCTTGACTTGATTGAGTGTACACCCAGGTATGCTAGCCCATTATTTGATCCATCTCAAGTACAAGTCTATATTGATAAAAATGTAATACACTTTACATTTGTCTTCATCTGACTTTATAAGCCTATGTCCTTTATGCTTGGGATTTGGGTCTGTGCTGTTTGTCTTTGGGCATGCATTATATGAAACTATATTAGTATGGAATAACAAATTATGTTTGCCTAATTAAGTTGCCTAATAAGTTGCCCTGTATGACAGAACTTTTTTTACCAGCCTTCAACAAAACAGTTAAAGAATTTAAACCAATTAGGCATGACATTGAACATTTTCAAACAATATTTCCATTAGACATAGTCATGTAAACTTTTGTAATTTCAGTGTTTTCTTTTGCGTTTATTGTTTGTCTTGTCTCCATTTTCAAATTGCATTTGACAAAGATTTAATGAGAGTCGAAAGCACTTAGGCCAGTTGAAAACTAGTTTTGTACTGTTTGTTTTCAGTTTATTGCATTTATCTTAATCAATCCCTGACACACGCAATCCCTTGCTGCATCCAGTGCACTTGAAAGGATTGTTATTCGCCATATGATTTGTATTCTTTATATATATAATAGAAGGGTTTGTACAGGAGTTGTCTATACATGCACATTATGTTAGTATATATAGGCTATTAATTGAATATTGAAAAATATTGGGCCCAAGGTCACGTGGTGCAGGATGACCAAGCTTGCAAGGGCATTCTGTGCCACATGAATGAGGACTGAACATTTTTTAATGCCCAGTCAATAACCTTTTTATTATATACTTAAAAACAAGCATATTAATCATTCTGTTATGTTATAGGAATAACACAATTGAAAGAAAAATATTTTAAACATTTTACTAAACATTTTACATGTCATTAATTTTATGAATGAAACCTGAAAACCATGCAGTAATACACAAGGTTAGCATTCCATGTTTCCATTGCCAGTTTTATTTAGCCATAGCCAGAAGTAGTTCATAGAATGCGGGCATGTGTTTACCATGTAAGGAAGTGGTGAATATGTTTACTTAACTACGGTCAATACCGCTGGATTTTGACTGCAAGCAACAATGTTAAACTAGTGGGACTGTTTATAAAGTATATAATAAAGTGCAATATATACATGTAGCTGGATTATCCTGTAACATCTTCCTTTTTCTGCTTTAAAAATGATATATTGCCTGTTGTCCATTAGTATCATCCTCTGTAGTATGCCAGTTACCAAAGCACTGTAACATCCTTCTTGGGCTTTAGCCAGTCTCCTTGAGTGCACAAGACCTGGGGGCTCCTATTGGGTTTTTATATTGCTCCACAGTAACCTCTGCATCAGCTATGCATATTTATGGTGTTTGGTTATTGGTGTGCATCTTTTCAGATACACAGTCAATACCTTAAATTCTGACATCCAGACAAGCCTCATCAGGAAGCCGTCTTTAAAGTGGACAGCTTCCTGACAAAACTTGTTGTATTGGTGTGTGGTATTGCACTTTCTTTCCATCTTGGGCATTAGCCAGTTTCCTTGAGTGCACAAGATTTATATTGCTGGGCAGTAAGCCTCTATATAAGCTATGCATAATCAGCATGTTTCTACAAACATGATAAATACAAAAATTCATGACATTCACTCATTTGACAATTTATTTAATGAAACAAGGTTGTGTAAAATTCAGTGTTATCATTAAGTTTTGTACAAGTTCAGGTCATATATATTTATCATTAGTTCAGAGCTTTATATTTAATAGTGAGGGGGAGGGAGGGATTGCAACTACTAGAGGGAAAGCATGAAAACGTGTATTTTAACATGGAGAAACAGCATTACATTCTTTCAATACAAGTGTTTACTTACATTTGAAATAAAATGGATTATGCATTGCATTTGAATCATACCAAGGATTGTATCCCTAAAGCCTAGCACACTCAAACTAGTGATCATTGCAGAAATATGTCAGCCTATAGCCTATAGGAGTAAAGTCCAGATTTGGACAAAAACAATTGATCGTAATGGGTGTGATTGATCATAGCGGGTGTAAGCCCAGTGCCAGATAAAAGCTGGGAAAAAAAGGAGAGAGAATGAAGAGGGGGTGGGGAAGGTTCCACTTATCTAAAATTAAATCTCCCCCCTCTGTGCTAGATATACATGTACTGTATGTACATGCCTAATTTTTTAAATCACTATCCATTTGATTTCGGGGAAGGGAAGCATCTTCCTCTGGCCATTAACAGCTTAAATGCATTTTGCTGCTTTATTTGCAGCAACTTCTGCAGTGTGGTATATTGCTGCTGTCACTTTTGTTTGACTGCAGGATCTATGACTCACAGCAGTACTATTGATTTCATGTCAAAATGAGCAATGTCTCCAATATGGAGATGAGTCTCAAGCGACAGTGTGTCGCTGTTTGTCAGAAATGACTTCGACGCTGATGCAAAAGCCTCAAGTGTTACTTCTGTACATGCTTCAAATCCTGCCTCACAGGGTGATACTGGTAAAACACATAAATTATCCTTTCTCTATTTGGAATTGCGCACAGTTTCATGACACCGTCAGAGTGTCATCACTCCTATCTTCAGTACAATGAGTGAAGTGGCTATCTAGCGCTGGAAGTCAAGATTTAACATGGAAAACAATCCCTCCGTATGGCAATCTAGGATGTGATGGCTTGTATCACATTTTTAATCCTGGTCAGAATCCACAATAGTGGTACCGTATATACTCGCGTATTAACCGGGTCCAAATGCAAACAACATAGATCCTGATCTGGTGTCACATAATGCGATGGCAGATCTGGAATCTACACAGTTTGCAGTTGGTATTGGCTTATTCGCGAGTATAAACGGTAGCTTTGTGTGTTATGTAGAATAAGCATATACAAGTCATTGATTATTACTACGATAGAAATGAGACAAAGTGGTACCAGAATGCGATAAAAAAGAAAGGAAATTATGACAACATAGGACATTTTAATATCAGTAATAGCTTACTCTGTTGCTATTACGTAGCTAATCTATTCTGTGACGGGAAATACCCGACTGTATGATGAGAATTCATCCTCCCATATGGTTGATAGAAAGTTCTAGAGAATAGAACTCTCTGTGTAAACCCCACAGACTTAGTACGTGACTTCCAACAAAACATCATTCTTTTCTGGTCGTCATTTTGATGAAGATGGTGAAATTATCACTTGAGAAATTGCCTTCGCAAGACGAGTCCACATAGCGAATTTTGCTTTTTCATTACATTGCTTTTTCATTACATTTTTCATAAACTACAGGTGGTATTTACCCTTGACCAGTATTTTCCTTGTCTGGAAATATTCAGCTCTTTTGTGAATTTGGCAATTTGATACCGAGAAACGTCCTGTTCTTAATCTTGGTTAGTCAGCTATTTCCCCATTCACTTATTGTTCGTGGGGGATTAATTCTTGCCTTTTGAGAATTCCGTATTGTTTTCTTAAGCTAGGGTAGGTAACTTATTTTTTTCCCTATCCCTGTCACCAACAAGTTGATTTTCTTTTGTTTGTTTTTTGAAAAACTCACTAAGCATAAAAATCAATTTCCCTTAATTCTGATTGGTTGGCTATTTTTAAAGCTCAGGAAAGCAGGTTGGACACCAGTCTTTTCTTCTTATGTGTGTTTTAAATTGAACTCCAGTTCAATTTTTATTTATTCCTTTTGCTATAATATTATTTAAAGCATTTTACCAAGCTGGTTTTTTTGCTTATTATTCGTATCCAGTACTCGATAAATCTGATTTACATCACCTTGTTTTATCTTACTACCTATCTATCTAGTTGTGTATATACATATATATATAAAAAAAAAACAAAAACAAAAACAAATCTGTAGTAATTCTGTCCTTTCGTGCAAGATAAAAAGAGATAAAACTAGAGTGGTTTAGCCACCTGTAGGTGAGTTCCAGCTAAGGTTCGTTTCCAAAGCAGTTATATATATATATAAATATATATCACCATTATCTAGTTTTCATGGTCTCTCTTTTTACAGCTATGTCAAGGCAGGTGGGGAGTGATTTGCTCCCTCCCATGAGAAAGGGCAGCACCCTCCCTGATCCAGTAAGGCAGAGATCGAGTCATACCCCTCCCAGAAGGGAGGAGCAGCACCCTTTCCATTCTACTAGGACAGAGAGCGAGCTGCACCCCTCCCAGATGAGAGGAGCAGCATCCTCTACATTTTACTAGGACAGAGAGCGAGTCACATGAAGGACAGAGAGCGAGTCATGCCCCTTCCAGATGGGAGGAGCAGCAACCTCTCCATTCTGCTAGGACAGAGACTGAGTCGTGCCCTCCTGTTAGGGAGGGCAGCACCCTCTGTTGTGCCGAAGGACAGAGAGCTGGGTCGGCCAAAAGTGAGTCACATCCCCCCATGAGGGGAGAGCAGCACCCTTTCAGCCCCCGTGGCCCATTGTCGGCGACAGGTTCATGCCACCCTGAAAGGAATGAGCATCGATCTAAGTCTGTCAGATCTGGGAGAGGATCTTCATACAGATCAGAGTCACCTGACCAGTCATTGGGTACCGGGTACCAGGTGCTGGTCACTGGTCACCAGTCACAGGGTATCGGGCACCGGGCACCAGTCATAGAATACCGGTCACTGGGCGAGAGTCACTGGTCATAGAGCTATGAGTACCAGTCATTACCGGACATTCGAGGTCCATCGGTATGGGGAGAGGGTCCGGGTCGAGACCTCCCTCCCTCCACACTTCCATTCAATCCCCCTTGGGATTTTGATTCGTTGTACCGACGTAGGACTAGGGAAGGGGATCGGATCGGCATCCCCCCCTTCCCTATGATTTCTTTAAACCCCTACAGGATGTGGGGCCTTCCACTGCATGGCAGCGATTGGGCAGCCCCCTACTTACAGCCATGGCCTTCAGGCCATTGGCCCAATGGCAGCGAGATCAATGCCGCAGTCCATGGAAGAAGGGAAAGGGACAGACTCTCCTCTGACCGCACCAGTAGGGTTGAGAGTCGCTCTCATACTTCTGCCATGCCTGCCACTAAGGACAGTCCCCTCGTTCCGCCTGAGGGGTCACGGGTTGAGGTCCCTCTTACTCAAAAGTCTCTCCAGAGAGAGACACTGGGTCACATAGTCCTGCTTCCCAGGTTTGAGTGCAGAATGAGAATGTCCCTTCTGTCCTCGTCGATTCTCACGAGTTTGATACGGAACTGATGGAGGTGGCACCCCCTTCCTTAGGATCTCCTGAACCATCGATTAAGGTGGCAGAGGAAGAAGAGGTCTGGTAGTTTGACAAAGCAGTTAATGAGGTTTACCACCTATTGCCCAATGATTTGTGTCCCAAGCCTTCAGGCTTGGAGGACAATAAAATCCTCTCCAGCTTGGAGAAACTAGCTGGATCTGCCTTCGATCCCGATATCTTGTTGCTTCCTCAGTCGGCTACGGTAAAAGAACTGTCTCAAAGGTTTTTGCAAGGGCCAGGAGTTTTCTAGACAACATAGAGGATGGTCCGTCCCCCCTTCTACATTGAGACCTTTGGTCTCTTCGATTAGCTATCGGGTTCACACCCCTTACTGGACCCTTAAGCCTCCCACTTTAGACGCCGCAGCAACGCAAGTGGGTATTTCTACAGTGACATGGGCTTGCCTTCCAGTTAAAACACTGGAGGCCTTAGAGCAAAAAGCTAGGTCACTAGTAACCATAGCTTCTCATGCTGATCTCTTTTCGGCAGCCTCCTTCAACCTGCTTAGGGAGGAAACTCTGTCGCCACTTGCTCTTCATCGTTTGTTGGAAGCAGTGGCAAAAACATAAAGACATGCGTTATCCTTGTCCATGGCTTTATCAGCAGAGCTTCTCCATCTCCGCAGGGATGTTGCTTTGGACACATTTAAGATATTACTGGAGCACAGTAAGAACCTTTTGAGGGCTGCTCCCCTAGAGCCAGAGACTCTTTTTGGAGGGCTCATTCCCTCGGTGGCGTCTCAAGACTTCAGAGACCAGCAACTTCGCTCTCTTGCATCCACGCCTGGCCGGTCGAAACCGGCCAGGAAGCAAAGTCATCCTGAACGGCCTCAGTGCCGTTCACCAAATTTTTTTAAAGCCACGCAGCCCCAGTCTAAGCAACAACCTCAGTTCAGATCTCCCCATCGTCAGTCGGCACCTAGAATGATATGCAGCAGAGACCAAGGGAAGAGGTTTATGGGCTCTTCCCCTTTTCCTAAGGAAAAGGGGGATCGGCCCAAGGGACTCGATCCCTCTCCTGCAGAGTGTTCCTCTTCCATGGGTTCCCTAAGGTGCCAGACTAAGCCTTTTTTTAGAGGCTTGGTCCTGCATCTTGGCAGATGGCTGGGTCCTCTCTATCATACAAGGAGGATACTGTCTTCGGTTTTGAGATCTCCCCCCCCCTCTAGTAAGGACCCCCATGCTCTTCCACCTGTCGAATCTGGTGCAATTAAAGGAAGAGGTACACTCCCTTCTTCAGAAGGGTGCAGTGGAGATGGCGTTAAACAACCATTCTCAGGCTTTCTACTTCCACATTTTCGGGGTACCCAAGAAAGGGGGAAAGTTTCATCTAATTATCGATCTTTCCTCCCTAAACAAATTTCTGCAGGAGGAAACCTTTAAGATGGAAACAGCAGCTTCAGTCAGCAATGCCATATGGCCTCGCCACTGGGCGGTTTCCATTGAGCTTCAGGATGCATATCTTCACATCCCTATTTTTCCTCCTCACAGGAAGTACCTCCAGTTTTGCTTAAGGATGGAGAGGTCTTCCTATTTCGCGCTCTGCCATTCGATCTAGCCGCCACACCCGGAGCATTTACCAGGGTTATGGGAGTAGTTGCAGCCCGCTTAAGGTCACTGGGTATCCCAATCCTCTAATATTTTGACAATTGGTTGATCCACTATAAGAAGGCATGCTGGAGTCCCTCAGAATCGACCTGTCTCACGGGTGGTCTATGGTGACCAGTCTGGTCTCTTACCCAACCAAGATTTCGTCTACGTGGGGATGAATTTCCTTACGAACAAGGGGTTAGTCCATGTCCCTCGGGACAGAGTAGACAAGATTATGTCCCTGTTGGAGATGCTGAGAGTCAAGACCATGTTGTCAGCTCATCTTTTTCTTTCTCTGCTAGGGACGTTGAACTATGGAGTGGACCTGGTCACCCTAGGCAGATTACTCTTGCATCCTCTCCAGTTTCTCCTCTTGACAAACTGGAAACCACACAGGGACCCTCTGAATGTCCAGATTTCTCTAGGTCAGGCCTTCCACCATCATCTGTCTTGGTGGATCAATCGGGACTGGTTTCTTGCCGGAGTCCCTGTACATGCCCCCAATCCCCACTTCTACCTGGTCGCAGACACAGCAGATTCAGGGTGGGGTGCTTATCTGGAGCTGGAGGGTCTGATTATTCAGGGTTCGTGGTCCTGGCAAGAATCTACTTTCCACATAAACAATTTGGAAATGAGGGCAGTGTTCTTAGCCCTTCAGGGGTCCGTCAACAACATAAAGGGCCGCTGCGTAATGGTCTCCTCCGACAACACGTTGGTGGAGGCCTACCTCAGAAGACAAGGAGGCACACATGCCCCTTCTCTCTGCATGGAGGTTTGGAACCTCCTTCGTTGGGCAACCTCAGAAGGGATTACCCTTCGAGTTTGCCACATTCCTGGCAAAATGAATATTTTGGTGGAGAGTCTATCCAAGAAAGGATGGCTAGTCATCACGGAATGGTCTCTGCACCAATCCGTAGCAGATTCCCTGTTCAGACTTTGGGGGACACCCTTAGTGGACTTGTTCGCCACGAGGCTAAACAACAAGCTCCCCTTTTACGTCTCCCCAGTCCCCGATCAGAGAGCCTGGGCAGTGGATGTTTCAACCTGATTTGGGATCATCTGTTCTCCTATGCCTTTCCACCCTTCACGATGATTCCACAAGTAAATCACAAAGCAAGGAACTCCACTACTCACTCATGTTGATTGCCCCTCTGTGGCCCCAATGATTATGGTTCAACGATCTTCTCGACCTGCTGGTAGACCAGCCCAGGATGTTACCACAGAGGAGGGTCCTTCTGTCGCAGCACTGGGGTTCTCTTCTGCACAACAACCCACAAATTCTCCACCTTCACGCTTGGCTCATCTCAAACAATCTCTCCGCCAGGAGAAGTTTTCAAGCAAGTCTCCTAGTGCATCGTTCAATCTAAGAGGCTATCTACGTCAAGCTCTACGATGCCAAGTGAGAATCTTTTGTGATTGGTCCAGTAGGAATCGTATCAATCCTAGCTGTCCCTCTTTGAGCGCAGTGACTGATTTTCTTCTCTTCCTGTTTGAAGAGAGGCAATGCTCAGTTTCTACTATCGAGGGCTATAGGGCAGCCCTTTTTGACACTCTCAAATTTTCGAAGGGTCTGGCTATTGGTGCGGACTCTCACTTAGTAGACCTGAGCAGGTATTTCGAACTGCAAATACCAGTGTCTCGTTTTCTGATGCCTAGCTGGAATATCTCGTGTGTCATGTGGTCCCTTTATAAATCCCCCTATGAACCTTTAAGTGAGGCTTCTTTCAAGAACCTTACCCTCAAGACTGTTTTCTTGCTCTCCTTAGCGTCCACGAGACGAAGGAGCGAGCTTCATGCTCTATCCATAGAGCAAGGCTGTTTGAGATTCAATGGGAATTATGAGTGGGTTGCTCTCCTTTGCCAACCAGATCCCCAGTCTCAGTCGTACCTGTGCTGGGGATGATCATAATAGACTTTTATGTCCTTACCAGTACCTTACCAAGAGGGATCTTTCTTTCATGAAATTAAAGTTCATGAGGTTTGAGCCTTTGCTACCTCATGAGCCATTGCTACCTCATTTGTCTCTGGAGGATGTGATGAAAGCCACATTTTGACAATTTCACACTACCTTCTCCTCCTTTTACCTTTGCTCGTTGGCTCACCAAAGCGAAGGCATATTTTTCTTTGGGTCCACTAGTCGTAGCTCAAAAAGTGGCCCATGCAGATACATGTACCATCCAGTAGTAGTCAATGTCTCTCCAGTGTGGGTGAGTATTCCTTTTTATTTTCCTTAACCAGTTGTGAGATCATCAGCCTCCCACCAAACTGGCAAATTCAGCTACGCAATAGCAACAGAGTAAGCTATTACTGATTTTAAAATGTAGTTTTTTTTATGGGGGAGGGGGGTAAACTAATTTTAATTATGTAATACTTACCTGTTGCTATTGTCAGATTCCCTCCTCCCTCCCCACACTGATGTCCCACTAGTAAGGCTATATCCTGAAAAGAATGATGTTTTGTTGGAAGTCACGTGCTAAGTCTGTGCGGTTTACACAGAGAGTCCTATTCTCTAGAACTTTCTATCAACCCTATGGGAGGATGAATTCTCATCATACGGTTGGGTATTTCCCGTCACGGAAATAGATTAGCTATGCAATAGCAACAGGTAAGTATTACATAATTTAAAAAACTACATTTTTATTTCCTTCATTATTTTTTGAGGGGTTGGTCATCAACCGGAAAAGTTTTTTCGTTTGGCCTAATAGCCACCACAGCACTGATAATGCTGATGGCCAATGCTGCTGATGGTGATAATGATAATTTTACAATTAGGAAGGTTATCTAGATTTTCTCTTATATCTCAAAATACGACTTGATCTCAAAATATGACTTGTACAAAATGAAGCATTTGTTTCAGTTTGGGATTTGTTTTAGCAGTTGAAAAACCAGTGACATTTATCATAAATATTAAATCCAGTTGAATAAGATCTTGTGTATTGAATGTGGCATTGCTGATGCTGGGACAGAGTCGAAATCGATGAGAATACAATCTATCTACAAAAATGAAACAGTTTGATGGTACTGATAAAACTGAAGGATATTTATTTTTAAACTGCTTTTTTTTTTACATTAGAAGCATTTTATCAGCATCATTTGATGAATATATTCTGAAAAAAATTTTTTTTAACTGGGTAAGCCATTACATGATTCCCAATCTTCGTTAGATCTTTAAAAAATAGACTATTATTGTACCCAATCTCAACACTTGCAGACATATAAAACCATTTCATATGTGAAACTGTGTCAGTGAGAATGGTAATTTAATTTGATAAACTTAACAAGCATAAAACAGACATCTATTTACTATTTATTGTATATACATGTATTCTTAACCTTAAAAGATTTTGTATCATTTTATCAAAATGTTCGTGTATTGGTTAGCATTTAACATTAATATGTATTTACAAACCCCTCCCGTGTAGCCAAATCTGCTGTAAATGTGACAATAGCAGCTTTACTTCAAGCAATCAGTTGACTCTCTGAACATTAATGAGCCATTCAGTTGTGTGATGCAATGACATCAGAGAAGGGACTCGGGACAAAATCCTATTGGTACACTGCACATAGATCAGTGTTACTTTTTTGTAAAAATATGTGAAATATGGAATTTATCCCAATAGCTTGATTGTCTAGCCTTCTAGATATACATCAGTGCCGATTTGATTCGAGATAGTTGCTACTGATGTGTTGAGTACAGTACAGTATGTACGAAGTAAAATCGATAGAGTAAGTATGTACATTACACCACTTTGAGTGTGGTAATTGATATGGTACACCACACTGGTTGAGTGTGGTAATTGATATGGTAAGTATGTATTGTATACCACACTGAATGTGGTAATTGATATGGTACACCACACTGACTGGTTGAGTGTGGTAATTGATATGGTACACCACACTGACTGGTTGAGTGTGGTAATTGATATGGTAAGTATGTATAGTATACCATACTGAATGTGGTAATTGATATGGTACACCACACTGACTGGTTGAGTGTTATAATTGATATGGCAAGTATGTATAGTACACCAATCTGAGTGGTAATTGATATGGAACACCACACTGACTGGTTGAGTGTAGTACTTGATATTGTAAGTATGTATAGAACACCACACTGTGTGGTAATTGAAATGGTACATCATGCTGACTCGTTTAGTGTGGTAATTGATATGGCAAGTATGTATAGTACACCACACTGAGTGGTAATTGATATAAAAAAACCACACTGACTGGTTGAGTGTGGTAATTGATATGGTAAGTATGTATAGTACACCATACTGTGTTAATTGATATGGTACACCACACTGACTGGTTGAGTGTGGTAATTGATATGGTAAGTATGTATAGTACACAACTTTGATCATTCAACATTTTATTCATATCCATTGTCAAGTTGATGACATGAGTAACATGAGAATTACAAGTTTTACTTAGAATTTTCCCTATTTATTTGTATGTACAAAATAATAATAATAATAATAATAATTATAATAATAATAATAATACAGTTATATCATGATGTTTCTTATCATTGTCATCAACATCATCGATCATCATCATCATCATCATTATCATCATGTACATTTTGTATAGCTTACACCAGGGGTCTCCAACTTTATAAGATGAGGGCCATGTTAGATTTTTGAAGGGGGTTTGTGGGCCGAAGTGACTGTGAAAAATTTTAATATATGCAAAATCATTTTTAAAAAGTATAACACTTTGCGGGCCGGACAAATTGAAGCTGCGGGAGACCCCTGGCTTACACCATGCATGTTTTGGTTTTACTGTGCTATAATTATCAGTTTTTGTCATGTGAAGCTTGCTTTTGAGTAAACTTGCAACCTCTTTAATTTATTGTTTCTCTTTATTTCTTTATATTTGTAGCAGATTATTTAAATTTTGACAACACATCTATGTAATTCTTAAACTGGGTCGCTTCTAAATAAGCTGAACAAAAAAAAAAGAATACCTATCAAAATTCTTTCTTCTTATATTGGAGTTCAAAGGTCGCCTTTGTTAAGTGTGTGTGTGTAGTAAATATGGATCCCATAGCACTAATGCCATGAGCAGGGGGAAGGGTGGGTGTGGTGTGAGTTGGTTTTCTAATTACGGTAAATTAGTCCTTCCCATAAAATTCCTCAAAGAATCTACAGCCATCTTTGTTGAATCAAAATATTGAAAGGTGTTGGTGAGAATCTACAAGAAGTTTAATTCAGAAGAAAGATTAACAAGTGTTAATTGAAGGATGTGGAACTTAAGTCGACAGACACATAAATATGCGTGGATATTTGAAATGCATGAATATGAGCACTGATTCCTGTATACACTTATGTAACCTGGATCAATTTGGCTTTCATTGCTATACCAAGAAAAGTCAAACCAGGGCCTGGGGGTAAACAAAGTCAAATGTAAATGAGGTGCAGATTACAAACAAACATAGACTTATACATGTTAAAACAATTACAAAAAAAAAAAAAAAAAAAAAATTACGCATTTCATCAACACATTAGAGAAATCAGCCAGAATCAGTCTACTGGGGACCGGAAATGTTCCACCAGTACAATGACCGGTGCAATGATGTGTGACACAGCAATAGGATTAGAATTGTTAAAGAACAGCTGACATGTGTACACAGCAAGCTGCTAATTGATTACCATATTGCTGGAATTTGAGGAGTTTAAGACCAAATGTGGGATGTTTTTTTTTTTTAGGTGTTATGAGTAATAAAGGGATAAAAGGTGATCCATTATGTCTTCTGAGCCTTTGATGAAAATCAGCCAACCCTTATTGGAGGGGAGATAAAATGAAGAGACCGACCATAAAAAAAGATTTCGACGGAGACACTAGAGTAAGTATTTTTTTTTTTTGTCTTGTTTAATTGTTATTGTATTGTTCAAGATGTTTTAAGAGGATAGCTCTTACATTTTTGTTCAATTCATGTCAAAATGCCGAAATGTGTGCTTTCTCCCAATGCTAAGAAACCACCAGCTAAGAATTAATACAAGTTCAACAATGCTTAGATATCAGAGTTTAAGTGTGTGCAGGCAAGTAACAAAGGTCCTGACTTTGCATTGTGTGTTTCAAAGGTATGCATCTTTTGTACTTCATAAACTATTTGAAGTTTTTATGCACATAAATTAAGTTCTAGCCCTAGATAAAATATATCAGTAAAAAATATATTACAAGATAATTAATTTTAAAGTTTGGATAAAAGTATTCATAAAAGCATAAATACATCATGTATTTTTTAAAATTTTTTATTTTAAGTCTAAATCAATCTTTATTTTTTTCTTTATTTACAGTGGTGAAACTTGCTACCAGATTTTTTAATCTGAGCCATGAAGAGGAAGAAGCCTTTGAGAATGAGGCTCAGGAATACGTCCCAAGTCCAAGTCAGGAGCTTTCTCCTGGGGATGAACATAGCTTGGAGGACTATTGGAGAGTAGTCAGCAACCTTACAAAATCAGCAGCAGGAATACTGAAGTTAGAACTTCTTTGCAGGCTGAATGTGGTTGTCCTGTCATTACAACATTCTAATACTGATACAGAGAGGACATTCTCCATTCTTCGCAAAATACAAAGTGATTCAAGGGGAAATCTGGACCAGAGAACTATTGAGAGCCTGTTAGGTGTGAAGTTTAATAATCACAATGAATGTTTATTAGTGGTCACTTGACAGTGATCTTGTGAATGAAACTAAAAATGCTATTGGATTTTATAAAAGAATATCCTTTGCAGTGAACTATCAGATAAACAACTGTTCCTTTTTTATTATTTGACTGTATACTGACTCATATTAATTAATTATTATTGTAACATTTTCCATCAAAATCTGAATCTGATTCATGTTCAAACTTGCTGATTTATTATAGTATGAAGAGAATACATATTATGCATACTTGGCATATTCCCAGACAAGGTTGGGGTTTTTTTTAGACTCAAAAAGTGTGTTTTGAGGTTCCAAGGGGGTTCAGTGCGCTTACGTGACCCCCCAAAAATGACATCATCCAAATGAGAATAAGCTATCTTTTCGAATTAGCCTATAGCAAATTACTGGAAACTCGAATCTGAATAAAAGAAAATACAATCTGTTTTCTCTGAAGTATGTAATATACTTAAAAAAAAAAAAAAAAAATTGGTAGACTTTAAACATTGTCAAATAACATCGCAAATTGGTCACAACCTCACAGACATTAAATACAAAAATACACCAAGTTACTGTCTTTAAAATCCATTTCACAGTGGAATGAAGTTTTAATTACATGCAGTCTTTGCTGCTTTCAATAGTTCAGTAGTTGGTTTTACGGTAATGCAAGTGTCATTTGTGTTCACAATATGCCTACACTTTTCCTTTGCGAATGTGCATCCACGTTTATGTTGGCGCAAGCAATGGCCAAAGTCGCTAAAAGTGATAAAACCTGTAAGATGGCAATGAATATCCATTTAAAAGCAATGAATCTGCCAATGAAAACATTCAAGATTTGTGGTAGTCGGCCGAGTTGCTAGTCTTTTACCGCCGCTATTGTAACATATTTTCGAGGTTAAAGTCACACCTACAGCAGTGATGATTTAATTTATTCTCAGGCTGAATTAATGAAACAGGGTACTAATTTATGCAAATACACAATTTGTCATTTGATGAATTATTTAATACTTTTAGAGTATTAAAATTACATGGTGCAGTTCATTTCAGGTTATTTGATCACACAGTAAAACGTTTATTGCAATCATGTCAATGTCCAAGGAAAATATGAGAAAGTTAAGGTGGCAAAACTGTCGAAGCAAATAAGATTATCTGATTTTTTTAGCACTTTTAGTGCATTATGTACTACAATTTTCCTGTGTCCCTTTAAAATGTTGTGTGTCCCCCAAATCTGGAGGGTGAGGGACACAGTATCCCCTGATCTTTGGATCCTAGGTGCAACACTGCATTAGAGATTGAATGGTGCTGTTGTTCAACCTACCGAAATAATCATGGTTTGAATTTTATATATGGAGTAAAAATTCGACTTAAAAGAAAAGTTGCCGCTGATCACAAACTTTACTAAAGATGGCTTCAACATTCTCATTCAATGCAGTCAGTGATGTGTAATAATTGTTTTTCAACACGCATCTGTTTGATGTACTTAACTTCAGACAAATTGGGTTGTTCCACTTAGTGTACTTTACCTATGGAAATTAGCCTAATAGGCTCTCCCTCCACAGTGCTCAAGTGATTTGACACCACACATTCACCCTAGCTATTGTGAGCCAATTCAGTAAATCTCTGAAAGGTGTCTGTTTATCTCTGACCACCATACCTTTTAATTGCCTTTCAAACAGGTGTATAAACTGCCCCGAGGATAGATTTACATGAGCTCTGAGCACAGACTACGGGCATATGTCATTGTGATCAAGAAATGTACATTTTTTTTTTTTTTTTGGAAATTTTTTTTTTTACTAAGATTGCTGAAAATCGTGTTTTAGGCCATTTCACCCTTTTAGGCCATTTCAGGCTGCTCCATTCGATCATATGCATGACTCATCCTGGTCACCACACCCTTTGTTTTACATTGAATGAATGTTTTTAAAACATAATTATTACCAGTTTCATGTCTTCACTTACATTTTGAAGAGATTACGGTATTATCTTCAAAACAGAAGAAACAGTGCAATTTCCTTGTGCGAGGAAATTCTTATCTTGAACAAGTCCGAGTGTGGGAGCGGAGATGACTAATAGCCAAATCCTTCACATTGTACTTCATGCAAATGCAAATCAACTGCCACGGCCACAGACATTTGTTTCTGTCGGTGAAAAAGGAAATTATTGACAACACCCACTCCCTTTCTACAAATTGATGAGGTGGCTATAACTCGTGCGGTTTGGAATCTGCCCCCTTGCCGATTCTGTGCTATTTTTTTTATCTCATTGGCAGGTTCGGTTGCTGATTACATATATCAACGTAAAAAGAGATATTACAAACTTATTCCCCATGTACGATTTAAGTACTTTACACATTTCATTTAAAAGTCACCATTGTGTGAAGTTTCTATGTTGCTTTGTATCTATTTGGATAGAGTTTGGATGCCAATATTTTGGGTATGTCACGAAGTTAACATGCTACAGTTAGTTATTGAAAGTTAGAAAAGATGCGATGCAACAGATAAATTTTGCGTAAAAGTGGTTAGTAAATGATCAGTAAAGTACTTAAATCATACATAGGGAAGAAATCTGCAATGTCTTCTTTCCGTTGATATATGTTATCAGTGGCTGAAGATGCAGACAAGATAAACTAATTAGCATGGAATTGGGGCAGAAGAAGGGGACAGATTTTGAACCATGTGAGTTAGTCACCTTGTGTTAATTTGTAGAAGACGAGTGAGTGTTGTCAATTGCTTTTATTTTTTACTGACAGAAATGAGTGCATGTACTTGCTACGGCTGTCTCAGATGAATTCTCAATTTAAAGAATGAAAAGGCAAATGACTAATAATTATTCATGTCTGCTGAAGATTAAAGTAACTTGCATAGAGTAAGTATTCTTCCCCTCTTGTATCGATATGGGTATCGATATAGAAAAAGTATCGATACATTGATATATCGATTAATTGTTTCACCCCTAGTGGAATATCTCAGGTACATGTAAATTTAGCTGCCAAAAAATCAGGGTCTGATATGGTATCTGCATGTGAAATTATGTTTGTAAATATGGCAACATTCAAGATTGGTACTGGATATTAAATCAAGAGATTATATGTGTGGTTTTATCCCTTGGCAAAAAGTAATCATAATAATGTTTTATTTATAGAAGTTAACTCAATTAGTATGAAAGTGTTCTCCCCTGAGGCCTTCTATAAAATCTATGTACAAAATATCGTTTATTTAACACAAGTTGAAATAGAATATTTACCGTTTATACTTGCGTATAAGTTTATACCAACTGCAAACTGCAAAGATCCAGATCTACCATCGCATAATGCGCTGGCAGATCTGGATCTATGCAGTTTGTTAATACTGATCAGTAGAAGAAACAATATAGACCCTGATCTGCTGGCGCATTATGTGATGGCAGATCAGGGTCTATGTTGTTTGCATTTGGACCCGACTTATACGTGAGTATAAACAGTATTTCTTATTTGACATGTAGTCCAAGCATTTGTTTTTAAAGCACTGAGAGAATTTGATTGTTTTATATTAAAAGGCAAGTTGTTCCAGACAAGAAGCTCTGAAAATCTAATGCTTGCTGTAATTTAAGTTTTGGTAGCAAGAGATTTCCAGCCTCTACAGAGTGTAGTGATTGTATCTGACTAAAAATGTCTTCAAGATATTGTGGTGCAGTGCCATTTTGCACTTTATATTATTAAAACAGATTTACTGTAATCAGTTCTTTTGTCAATTTCCATCCAAATTAATTTTTTGAACAGGGGTTCACAAGGTGAATCAATAGGTTTATCGAGAAGTACTGTATATATTCATGTATAAGCTAATACCAACTGCAAACTGAATAGACCCAGATCTGCTGTCACACAATGTGCTGGCAGATCTGGGTCTATGCAGTTTGTAAGGACTAATTAGTAGAACAAACAACATAAACTCTAATCTGCCAGTGCATTATGCGATGGCCGATCAGGGTCTATGTTGTTTGCATTTGGATTAGGCTTATATGCGAGTATATACGGTATACATGCTGACCTTTTTTGTAATGTAAAAGTTCTGTCATGGTATTTCTAATCAATTCTTAAACACTCTACCATGGAAGGTCATGCCAAGTGGACTCCCTCCTCTGACATCACATGATCTTGGTTTCTAAGTGGTTACGCGAAATATGCATACAGTGTTCTGTGTGGATTCAGATGCCAGAGAAGCACTATAGACCATATTGTCAGACTTGAATTATTTTCATGAATAAAGAACATACAGTTGCCATCTTTTTTGACTTGGAGAAAGCTTATGACACCACATGGAAGTATGGCATAATGAATGACATTTCAACCTAGGTCTAAGGGGCCGCCTACCTAACTTTATATCCAAGTTTTTGAAAGACAAAAGTTTCAGAGTTAAGGCAATATTTCTGAAAATTATCTTCAGAAGATGGGTGTACCTCGGACATCATATTGTCACCCTATTCAACATCAGAATTACCAGCATAGTGAAATGCCATAATCCAGGAACTGACTACTCATTATATGTTTACTTTTTTGTCTGCTATAGATCAAAGAGTATGCATACTATTGAACATCAGCTTCAGACAAGCTTAAACAGAGTTTATCAATGGGCAGAAGAAGACCGGTTCAAATTTTCGAAATAAAAAACTGTATGCACTTCTGCCAATTATATGTATATTGAATTCAGGATGACCCAAACCTCTATCTTGAGATACAGGTCTTTAGTAAGATCTAAACTTGACTATGACTTAATTGTGTACAAATCAACTTGTAAATTTTACCTGCAGATGCTTGATCTGATACACAATCAGGGACTTACACCTGTCTGGGTGCATTTTGGACCTTCCCATTCAGAAAGCCTCTATGTTGAGGCAAAAAATAAACCATCACTTTATCTCAGTCGAACAAAATTGGTTCTTCAGGATACTATCAAACCATCTACCAATCCATCTAATCCCACATACGACATCGTTTTTAGGCCTAAATACCAAACCTTGTACACTCAAAAGACCAAATTTCATTCCGTCGTTTTGGCATATAAATTTGTCCTCACCTAGAAGCACCAAAATTCAATGTTGCAAATGTTGCAAAATTCTGTATTCACAAATCACCACCGTGAATATCAAAGCCTCCCAGGATGATATTTATCCTTTGCAAATTAAAAAAGTACTCAACAAATCCTCTCATTTTTCAGAGTAAATTAAGTGACATCAGAACCTCCTATAATGGCCATTATGTCCCTGTATACAGACAGTTCGAAAGATGGAAACATGGTTAGAGCTGCCATCATCTCAAGCTGGTTACTGGATACAGATTCTATTTTTACCACTGACATTACAGCCATACTTGAATATTTGAACTACATTGAAACCTCCTAAAAGATCAAATTTTGTCATCTTTTCGGATACCCTTTCCACACTTAAAGCCTTGCAAAACCTGAAATTTTATAACCCATTAATAATATCCCAAATCCTATAGGAACAAGATTTGCATATACAATCTAGAAAAGTATTCTGTAATGTTAGCTGCCTAGTTACATTGGCAATAGGGTAGTGAAAGGGCAGATAAAGGAGCCAAAGCTGCCCTGCAGTCACCTGTTTCTGAATGGAAGATTCCATATATTGACTTCAGATATTATATAAATAGGCATACATCTACTTGGCAAATATGTGGAATAAAAATTCCACAGACAAGTTCAGAACATAAGACCAATTATGGGAGAGTGGAATCCATCATATAGAACAATTCACAGACATGAGGTGTTACTGTGTTGTTTGCGCATCGGACTCATATGCCTGACTCATACATGCCTCATGAAGGGTGAACCTCGACCAGAGTGCGTACCCTGCCAGTGTCAACTGACAGTGGAACACATTTGTGTTGAGTGTTTTGACTTCTACCCTGTGAGTCAGAAGTATTTTTAAGCGAACTTTATGAAGAAACTGTAAGATGATGTACCACCTGAGAAAATCTTGAACTTTTTGAGGGAATGCAGTTTATATAAAAAATGTTGACCATACCTTTTAAAGGATTTTACATATGTTACCTTTATCTATTTTTTTGCATACAGAGTTTTCACATCTTTACCTTTTATATTTTGTCTTGCTGTACTTAATATTTGCATTATTTAAAAGGGTTTTTCTTCCTAAAGTTTTGTGCAGTTCTTAACTTTTACATATTTAGAACTTCACTTTTTGTTGGCACCATGTAGCCATTTTTGTGCTGAGGTGCCGTTAAATTCTAATACATATTATCACCCAGTTTTCAAGAGAATTGGCAGGGTTTTGATGATTGTTTTTTTTGGTACCTTGTATAATAAAATATTTGAAATGCTACAGCCAGCATAAAAATGTAAAAACCTGGATAGAAACCCTTTATTGTTATTTAAATATGAATGTTTAAGTGATTTGATGGATACCATTTTTTGTACTAGATGACATAACTTGGGTTCGTTGTGTTTACATCCTAACCATTATTGACCAGAAAATGTTGTACATGTTCTTTCTATCAAAGCAGCTTGTATTAAAAAATTACCACCCTCAGGTAATGTTAATGACAGACTTGTATACAGAAATTACCACCCTCAGGTTATGTTAATGACAGACTTGACACTTCAGTAATGAACTTTAAATGGATCTTGTATAGCCTGCAGACAAAGCTGGGATAATCCATTGCTTGAGCCATGCTACAGTTATGGAGAAGAAAAAAATATATATATATACATATCCATCCATACATATGTACATCTATTCATCATACATATGTACATCTGTCCATCCATCACAAGAAGCTTGTTAGCAAGACAAAACCTGTCAATGTAGACAAATGAAATCTGGTTAGCTTGTTTTTTTATACCTATGCAGATGACCTGAGTAGATTTTTTTCCTTGTTTCAGCCATTATGGCAATTTTACCTTTTATTTTTTTTTCTTTTACCGATTTTTTTTTTTTAACCTTGTTAGCGTGATTATGCAAAAACCATTTAAGTAGAAAACTGAAATTTTATAGACATATTTTTTTTCATTTGTTGATGACCTGATTAAATTTTCTGGTCATTATGTCAATTTATACATTTTTTGCACATTTTTAAAAGCTGTAATTTTTTTTGACAAAAGTCCTCGTTGGCATGATTAAGCAAAAACCACTTTAGATAGAAAAATGAAATTTGTTATGTATGTTTGAATGCATATGAAAATAACTTGTTTAGCTTTTCATTCAATTATAGTAATATTTCCAATTATTTTGTTTTAAAAATTGGGGGTGGGGCAGACTTTTTGGTCTGCATGTTAGCAGTGTGGGCATATATATTTTACAAACACAAATGTGGTTAGGCTTCAGAAGGCATCATGTTAGCTTTTTGACAGGGTTTGTATTAGCACCACAGAGTAAAAAAAAAAGTCCATTATTGTTACATTGATATGCAGCTTTTGATCAGACATGACTCTTCTTTGTGGCCATTGGTGCCCTATCCAGCACTTTGCCACTGTATGCAAGTTGACAGTACATAATGGCGTAAGAACTACAGAGGTGAGTACTTTTCTTTGCCATATTGTATTTGCAGATTTAAAACTGACATTAATGCACATCTTGTAAACAGTTGACCTGGTAATGTCATGGTTGTCTTGCAGTATTATCTGTATTATAGACTGGAAGAGTTGGGTGAACTTTTGGTTGGATCTATATGGTACAATGATACACTGTATAAATCTAGTGTTTGTCATTGACAGAAACTGCTCTTTTTTATAGCTATTTCCAGCTCTTGTCTGTTTTACTGTAATGTTAGTCTTATTCAAATGAAAGCTTATGTGAATTTTATGGGTTTTTTATTGAATGTGTAAGATTATGACATGTCAGAAGTAGACGCTTGGAAGTAATCAACTGGAGAGGACATTCAAGGAATTTTCCTGTCAGCATGGTGGGGATGGGGACTAAATGTGGATACAACAAACCTCCAGGAGTTCAAAATATTGTAGGTTATATAATGCCTAATTAACTGAATCTAAAAAGGTAAGTCATAAAAATATAAAGCAGTTTCATATGCATTTTATAGCATGCATTCCTCATTTTGATAGAAAGTTGATATAAGAAAATGTATTTATTAAAATTGTCTATTAAGGTATTTTATCAAAACAATTCTTGTTACTATTTTATTTTACCAGGGTTTTTTGTTGTTGTAAATACTTGTACCTACTTTGTCTTTCTCAGAACCAAATTGTCTCTCCAAAGGGCAGTATAGACAATATGTTAGAGCAGCATTAAGGCCAAATGAAGAAGAAAAAAAAAATCTGTTTTTCCAGCACCTTGCTTGGGTTTGTAAGTAGTTTTGTTTTTAAAATTGGTATAATATATGACTTCATATATACTTGATTAGTTTTGACTGTCAAACTGAAGAAGTTTAAAGTATTCAAAGTGGTCAGTACTAAATACCGAAATGACAAAAAAATCTGTAACAGACTAGAAAATTTCTAAAAATAACATTCGCATAAAAAATACAATGTCAGAAAAAATAGAGTCAGTGGGATTTTGGAAGTGTTGGTTGGCTTACAGGAAACATACATTTTTTACTTGGCCTTATCATTTCAAAATGTATTTTTCAGTCATTGATTGATTAAGGGTTGCAGGTTACAAAGTGAGCATTACTCTAAGAAGACCAAAATGGCACATCAAAGACTTTATGGATTTTCATCATCTTTGAATGATATTGTTTAATATCACTAAAACAAAATCTTTGTATAATTGGTTATCCTAATGACCTTTTTATGCAAGAGTCGCAAATCAGTTCAGCATTATATTTAATAGGGATTTTTTATTAAATTCTTTTGATCAATTGTGATTGCTTGGAAGCAGCAATTACCATATGTACTTGCGTATAGCACGGGTCCAAATGCAAACAACATAGACCCTGATCTGCCGTTGCATAAAGCGCTGGCAGATCATGGTCTGTGTTGTTTGTTCTTCTGATTAGTCCTTACAAACTGCATAGATCCAGATCTGCTGGTGCATTATGTGACTGCAGATCTGGATCTATGCAGTTTGCAGTTGGTATCGACTTATATGTGAGTATATATGGTATACTTTAGAGAGGTTTATGTCTTGAATTATTGAATGATTCAATGACTACAGTCATGAATAAAATAATATTATAAGTTTATGCTTTTCATTCATCATGAGCTTCACTGTGAAACCAAGTTTTTTGATGCACCCAACATATCTCTCTGTCATTAATTTTGTTTCCGCTCAGTAACTTTTGAAAGACTTATTGAATTGCACTCAAATTTGGTATGATGGATTACAGTTTGAAGACCTAGGTCAAGTTTGATTTTCAGTTTTTCTGCAAAATTTTATAGAGTTATATCCCATGTTTGCCTTGGAAGTTTGCACTTTGGTTTGCACTCAGTAAGTGTTGAAGGATTTTGAGGATTGTAAGCAAAATTAGTATGATGCTTTACATTAGAAGATTTTAGGGTAGGTTTGATTTTCACATTGTTCTTGTAAAAGTTTATAGAGTTATGGCCCCTGTTTGACTTTTGAACTTTGCATTTCCATTTTTCGTAAATAACTTATGAAGGATTCCATGGATTGAAACAAAATTCAGTATTAGGCTTTACATTAGGAAGACCTTGGTCAAATTGTAGAACTTTGCACTCCTATTTCTCAATAACTTTTGAAGGACTATGGATTGAAACAAAATTTGGCATGAGGCTTTACAATACGAGGTCTTTGTTGGGTTTCATTGTAACCATTTTCTGGTAAATTGTATATAGTTATGGACCCATTTTGACTCCAAACTAAACACTGAATTGCATCATATTGGTGGTGCATTTGTGCTTTATGGAAACATTTCTAGTTTTCTTTTTTCTCAATATCCATGCTTGGATAAGTACGTTGTATATATATATATATATGATTTACTTTGTCTGTGCATTAGTCTGTATGGCTGTGCATATGTCTGCCCATCCTCCCTGTACAGTATATCTCTCATGTTTCAAAAGTAAAAACTTTACACTTCAGTTTCTGTTCAATAATGTTTGAAAGACTTAATGGATTGAAATAAAATTTGGTATGAGTCTTTACTTTATACAGACCTAGGTCAATGTTTTATTTACTGTTTTTCACAAAATTTTATGGAGTTTGGCCTTTGTTTTGAAGTTGAACTTTGCCCTTCTATTTCTGCTCAATAACTTTAAAAGGACTATTGACTGAAATCTCCATGAGGATGGAGATTCATATTTAAACATGTTCTGCCATGAAAAATATGCTCAGGATACAGTCAAAAGTAATGGAGAGAAAAGTTATTAAAAGTTATATACACCCAACCATAAGGTGGAACATATTATGTTATGATGTTGTTACTGCACAATAACTTGAGTTGTTCACAGGCTACAGTTACCAAACTTTGTGGATGGCTTACACTTGAGGTAAGGAAGAAACCTTGATTTCAGGCTCAAAAGCTCAAAGGCCAAGGTCACTGTTACTGAAAGAAAAAAAATTACTTCTGCACAATAACTCTAGTTCTCCTTTATTTACAGTTAACTAAACTTTGTGGGTAGCTTGCACTTGGGGCAAGGAAGAAGCCTATCAATTTTGGGGTCAACAGGTCAAAGGTCAAGGTCACTGCAACTGAAAGAATAAATGTGGTTTCCACACAATAACTCAAGTTCTCCACCATCTACAGTTGCCAAGCTTTGTGAATGGCTTGTACTTGAAGTAAAGCAAAACTATTTATTTTAGGGTCAAAAGCTGAAAGGTCAAGATTATTGACTGAGAGAAGAAAAATGGCTTCCACACAATAACTTGAGTTTTCCATCATCTACTTCACCAAAAGATGGCCTGCATTTGGTCCAAGGACGAACCCTATTGATTTTGGAGTCCAAAGGTCAGAGGTTAACGTCACTGATTGGAAAAATAAAAAATAGTGTCTGCACAATAACTTTAGTTCTGCATGACATATCTCAACCAAACTTTGTGGATGACTTATTTGTGGTGTAAGCAGTCTATTGATCTTAGTATCAAAAGGTCAAAAGTCAATGTCACTGACTGAAAGAAGAAACATTGTTTCTGCACAATAACATGAGGTCTACATCACAGAACTGAACCAGACCTTGTTGATGGCTTGCACTTAGGGTAAGGAAGAAGCCTGTCAATTTTGAGGTAAAACGGTCAAAGATCAGGGTCACTGACTGAAAGAAGAAAAGTGATTTCTGCTTAAAAATTTTAGTAATCATCTTTAGAGGACTATTAAACTAGGGGCAGTCCAATAATCTGCTATCATGATATTCTTCTGTTTTTCAGAACCTGTTCATGTTATTGATCCAGGTAAATACATCAAGTATTTAGAATACCATGAATGTTACCCTCTTGATCATGTTATCCATGGTTAACTATTCTTCCGGTTTTTCAACACCTTGCCTGTATGAATAAAACAAATGTACCTAGTTAGTGGTGATTAATTTTGTATGTCTCCCAAGTCTCCTAGCCACATAAAACAAACCCAGTCAAAGCAGTGGATGATTATGTAATGCAGGCTGTGCAACCTTTAGTCTGCAACCTGGTTACATTTGCATCATATATTGTGACTTTAAAATCACTATCTGGCCTGCACCCTGGAGGAAGTTGCACATTTACAGAAACAATCATTTGTATGATGTTGTGTAATTCAGTATTACTCTTCTTTAAAACAATGTTCTATATGTACTCGCCTGTAATGTTTTACACAGGTTCACTACTAATTTTTGTATGAATCCTGTGTGTACTCATCTTTAATGCCTTGTACATATTTTTTTATAGTAGCAATAGATCAGGTATCTAGTTTTTAATAGCATTGTTGTCTAAAGACACCACAACTTGTAAAAATTGTACAACATATATGTAACAAGATAACCGGGTTGGATTTCGGATTTATAACAGAACACTTTTGATGGTGATACAAATGCAATGTTTATTGATGACTGACTTGAATGGGAAAAGGGTTATGATTAATATGTGCGTGTATAAGGTCCAAATATTGGACAAATTAACATAATTTGCACGAACCTAATAATGTAACCCAAATGTGAATACAAATAAATAAATACACAGTACAAAGACAAATGTTAATGATTCACAGTAATTTCAGACGACGAAAAGAATGATGTGTTTTACTCAAATAGTAAAATGATGTACTTTACTCATATAGTAAAAAATGTATACTGGTATTTTATTCAAATAATAAAATGATGAAAACAATGGGATAGATATCACACAAAATATCTTTACAATCCCAACCACTGGGTATCACAAACCCCAAAATTAGCCCATGGCTAAAAAAAATCACATGTATGGAGTAACACAAAACACTCCGTCACTGGCACGCTTGGCTATCAATCACACTGGTCAATCAAGCAGTCAGCATTACAGGTAGTCCCCGACCACCATTCAATTCCTTGGTCAATCAAGTGATCAGCGCCCACCAATCGGTCAGCAACGCCCGATCACCTGCTATTCAAGCAACACACTGTTAATTCAGCTCTACGGCTGCTATGGTTAGCTTTACAGCTGCTATAGTCAACTCCTATGGTCGGCTCTACAGCTGGGACCTCGTCGACTCTGATCAGCTGAAAATAAATCTAACACCGTGTATTATGATTGACACGGGCATATACGATAACACGTAATGACGTTATATACGGTAAGTTATACAAATTACATTATCGGCACAACATTACAAAGCAATAAACAAGTTCAGAAGTGAACCTACCCGTGTCCGATAATAATCCTATGGTACTAAACGTTTCCTAAAAATGCCACTTTATATTGCTAATATAAAGCTCTTATTAAGTCACAACAAGAATAGAAAATATTTGCATTGTACTACGCAAGTCGAAGCTACATAGAAAATATACATCAGAAATTGATAAATAATTTACATACCACTACAGCTGAAGATGTGCAAATCCTTAAGTAGACTGCTCACTGACAAGACGTTCCGTAATGTAAAGATTTAGTCTTACGGTGAGGCATTTATACACAGACGATGCAGCCCTACATCGTCCCTGCGCTTGATGTATTCGGTTTTTCCCATCGAAAGCACTTCGCGCATGCGGCATAGGGTGAACCGAACTCACTGTTTCGAAATTATTGTACAATATACATAAATCACCCTCGGGTATCGTTGTTACACTGAAAAACGAAACCCGAGTACATGTATTTAATAAGTAAAAGGGATTTATACAATTCCGTGACAATATACATGTAATTGTGGAAGGCCTCATGGAAGATTGGTCAGTTGACCAAATGAGCTTCTTTAAATAAAGTCATTATTATTATTATTATTAATATTATGTAATGGAGTAAGGTGGATGTCATGGCATAAGGTAGATGTAACAGTGTAAGGTGGATGTAATGGAGTAAGGTAGATGTTATGGAGTAGGGTGGATATAATGGAATATGGTAAATGTAATGGTCTAAAATGGATGTAATGGCATAAGGTAGATGTAATGGTGTAAAATGGATGTAATGGAGTAAGGTGGATGAAATGGAGTAAGGTAGATGTAATGGAGTAAGGTAGATATAATGGAGTAAGGTAGATATAATGGAGTAAGGTAGATGTAATGGCATAAAGTAGATGTAATGGAGTAAGGTAGATATAATGGAGTAAGGTGGATGAAATGGAGTAAGGTAGATGTAATGGAGTAAGGTGGATGAAATGGAGTAAGGTGGATGAAATGGAGTAAGGTAGATGTAATGGAGTAAGGTAGATGTAATGGAGTAAGGTAGATGTAATGGAGTAAGGTAGATGTAATGGAGTAAGGTAGATGTAATGGAGTAAGGTAGATATAATGGAGTAAGGTAGATGGAATGGCATAAAGTAGATGTAATGGTGTAAGATGGATGTAATGGAGTAAGGTGGATGAAATGTAGTAAGGTAGATGTAATGGAGTAAGGTGGATGAAATGGAGTAAGGTAGATGTAATGGAGTAAGGTAGATGTAATGGAGTAAGGTAGATGAAATGGAGTAAGATAGATGTAATGGAGTAACGTAGATGTAATGGAGTAAGGTAGATGTAATGGAGTAAGGTAGATGTAATGGAGTAAGGTAGATGTAATGGAGTAAGGTAGATGTAATGGAGTAAGGTAGATGTAATGGAGTAAGGTGGATGAAATGGAGTAAGGTAGATGTAATGGTGTAAGATGGATGTAATGGAGTAAGGTGGATGTCATGGCATACGGTGGATGTAATGGTGCAGGGTAGATGTAATGGCATAAAGGTTTGGAAAAACAAACTGATGAGAGGTCCAGGCCATGTGAACATGCACATACTGTGCAAAATTTGTTACATTTACATGAACTCTGCCTTTGAATATTTCTGTTTAAATTGCTGAAAATGACATTTATTCATATATTTTCAAACTTCCTATTTAATTTATAAATAAGGAATATATTTATGGGCAATATAATGGTTTTTAGGTCTACTCAAGTCATAGACCAGGAGAACTAATATGGGACATCCTGTTGTCCAAAATCCGTCCATCCATTACCACAAGTTTGTTATTGCTACTCGTCCTAAACTACTTGGAGGATTGCCCGAAAACTTTAAACACATTCATCCCAAGGTCTACTTGCTCTTAAATGAAAATGGTGCTGCTCAGACATCCAATTGCTGCCACAGCAGCCATCTTTAAAATATTGTTATCATTACTTTTACTGAATGGATAGTCATATCAGCATGGGGTTTTCACTAAAAGACTTCTTATGATGTCTGGTTGGTTCTAAAACAGAATGGTGCCGATCTGCCATCCATATGGATGCCATGGCAGCCATCTTGAAATTCTTGTTATTGCTACACCTCCTGAACAGATAGTCATATCGACGTGGGGTTTTCACCAAAAGACTTATGATGTCTAGTTGTAACTTAATGAAAATGGTAACACATATGGCTGCCACTGTGGCCAATTCATCTTGAAAATCTTGTTATTGCTGCTCCTCCAGAGTGGATGGTCATATGAACACGGGGGTTTCACCAGAAGACTTCTTATGATGTCTAATCGATCCTTTATGAAAATGGTTCCACATGGACATCCAGTATGGCTGCCACAGTGGCCATCTTGAAAATCTTGTTATTGCCGCTCTTTATGAGTGGATGGTCATATGAACATGGGGTTTCACTAAAAGACTTATTATGATGTCTGGTTGGTTCTAAATGAAAATGTTGCCAATTTGACATCCAATATGGCTGCCACAGCAGCCATGTTGAAAATCTTGTTATTGATACTCCTTCTGATTGGAAAGTCATATCAGCATGGGGTTTTCACCACAATTCACATACCGGTACATTATAATCATCATTATTTCCGTTAATAAGGGCATCCAGGCAGGTAAGGTATTGCTGTCATTACTTTGTGTTGGCTTCTAGTTCCATGCAATTCACATACATTATAATCATCTTAGTGATTATTGTTCTTGTTTTCAGGAATAATTAATAGAAAACCCTTTAGGACACACACCCCATCTACCTTGCATCTACAAATTGAAAATGGACAGACATATATCCATGATGTTGCCCTTGGTCAGACGAGTTTTTCAATCTGAGTCTCTCAGGTCTCAGACAAGTCTTTTTGGAGACACATAAGGCCAATGGACCCTTGACAGATGTTCCAACCCAATCAGAGCCTGTTAGGGTTAGGTCCAGGACCCCTCTCAAAGGAGGAAATAAGTGGGCAGTGAGTGTGTCACGACTCCCTTGTGAGGACGGAGCAGCACCCTTCTCAGAGCCTGAAGCCCATTAATGGTGACAGGATCAATCCACCCTGGAAGGGGAAAGCTATGATCCAGTTTTATAAGATCTGAGGAAGAGTCCTTCTACAGATCAGAGCTGCTTGACCGGTCACTAGTCAGTGTTCACCAGGCACTGGTCACCGGTAACTGGTCTGCACTTAGTTATGGGGACAGGGATCAGGTTGAAACCCCCTCTTGCCAGGCTACCATTTAACCCCATTGGGGACTGGGGGTTGACATGAATGCCAGATGAGGAAAGGGGATCAGATTGGTATCCCCCCTTCCCTTTTACCCTTTTATCCTGCTTAATCCCTATGGGATTTGGGGACATCCACTTTAAGGAAGTGACATGTCTTTCTTATTTATGCTGCCATGGACATCAGGGCCTTGGAATCATAGCAGGGTTGATGTTGCAAGCTCTGGTCTGACATCACCCACTCCAAATTAGAGTCAAAAAGGTAGGACAGAGGCTGATATTTTCCCCTCAGACGCTCCAGGATGGTCAAGAGATGTTGAGAAGTTACCGGTCAAGGATCACATTACCCCCAAGTCTCCCCTGAATCAAAAAGACATGGGGCTGCAAAGTCCTGCCTTCCAGGAGCGATAGCAGGACAAAGACATTCTGTCAGTCCTCTTAGGAGTTTGACAGAGAACAGGTTGAGGTGGTGCCTCCTTGTTTCCAGTCCTCTGCCTCCTCCCACCCATCAACCCAGGTGGCAGAAAATCTGGTCTTTTGATAAGGCGATAAATGAAGTTTACTGTCTTCTACCCCAGGATTTGTGTCCTAAGCCCATAGGCTCGGAAGACACAAAAATTCTCTCCAGCTTGGAGAGACCCTGTGGGGCTACCTCTCATCGAGATCTCTTGTTGCTCCCCTACTTGTCCATGGTCAGGGAGCTTTCTCAAAGGTTTAGTACGGGCCAGGAGTTGGCTTGGCAGCATTAAGATGTGTTCAGTACCCCTCTCTACATTGAGACCTCTGGTCTCAGCAGCCAGCAGCAGGGTACAGACCCCTGTCTGGCTCCTTAAGCTTCCAACCTTGGATGCTGGGGTGTCACAGGTGGGCATTTCTTTGGGAATCTAGGCCTGCCTTCCATTTAAGACATTGGAGACTTTAGAACTTAAGGCTAGGTCACTGGTCACAATGGCCTTGCATGCCGACTTTTTCTCAGCAACCTCATTCAGACTGCTGAAGGAGGAATCCTTGTCTTCAGCCACTTTACAGGGCTTGCTGGAGGTGGTTGCCAAAACATCTCAGCATGAATTGCCCATGGCACTATCAGTGGAGCTGCTACACCTCCACTGGGATGTTGCTGCTCCTTCTCTGTGTGTGGAGGTTTGGAACCTCATTTGCTGGGCAACCTCAGAAGGAATTATTCTATGAGTTCATAACATCCCAAGCAAGAAAAATAATTTGGCATACAGTCTGTCCAGGTGGGGCAAGTTAGGCCTTATGGAATGGTCTCTGCACCAATCTGTAGCAGAGTCCCTGTTCAGACTGTGGGGGCGACCCTTAATGGACTTATTTGTGACAAGATTAAACAACAAGCCCCCCTTTTGTTTCCTCAGTCCCAGACCAGAGAGCCTGGCAGTGGGACACTTTCAGCCTGAAGTGGGATCGTCTGTTCGTTTATGCCTTTCCACAATTCAGAATGGTTCTGCAAGTGCTCCAGAAAGTCAGGACCTCCACTGCTCAGCTCATTTTGATAACCCCTCTGTGGCCCTTGTGATTGTGCTTTAACAATCTTCTCAGCCTGCTTGTAGACCAGCCCAGGACATGGCCTCAGAGGTGGGACCTTCTGCCACAGCAAAAGGGCACTCTCCTTTGCAACAGCCCCCCGGAGTCTCTATCTTCATGCTTGGCTCATCTCATATGAAATTATCTCTCCACTAGGATAAGGTTTTGAGCAAAGTTGACAAGTGCATCGTTCAGTTCAGGAGACACTCTACATCCAAGGTCTATGATGCCAAGTGGAGAATCTTTTGCGATAGGTGCAGTAGGAAATGTGTTAATCCTAGCTGTCCCGCTATGGGCGCAGTGGCTGATTTTCTTCTCTTCCTTTTTGAAGAGAGACCATGCTCAGTTTCTACTATTAAGGACTATAGGGCAGCTCTACCCAACACATTCAAACTTTTAAAAGGCCTGGTCATCGGTTCAGATTCTCATATTGCTGACCTTTTCAGGTATTTTGAGCTGCAGAGACCGGTGTCTTGCTTGCTAATGCCCAGATGGAATCTTTATGTGTCTTGTGGTCCTCAACAAAAACCCCTATGAACCTTTGGGTGAAGCTTCTTTTGAGAACCTCACCCTCAAGACTGTTTTCTTGTTCTTCCTAGACTCCATGAGGTGAAAGAGCGAGCTTCATGCCTTGTCAACAAGGTTGTCTACGGTTCAATGGTAATTACAAGTTGGTGTTTCTCCTTTGCCAAAAAACCAGCATCTGTTGGTAGCTCCACTCCATATAGAGATTCCCAGTCTCAGTCATATCTGTGCTGGGGATGATCAAGATAGACTCTTATGCCCAGTTAGGGCTTTATGTTTCTATTTGACAGCTTCTAAAGGGGAAAGAAAGAGTAAGAAACATCTTTTCCATCCCGTAAAGGGTTTGGTTGATATTTCGGCTTCCACTATTTCAAGTTGGATCATCATAACAATCAAGAGAGCTTATCAGTCCCTTACCAAGAGGGACCTTTCATTCATGAAGATTAAAGCCCATGAGGTTTGTGCCATTGCATAATACAGCAATAAATAAATTTCCCAGTCATCAATAATCAAAGATAAAGCATGCGATTGTATTTTCTTGCTGATTGAAAGAGTGGCATAGGGTGTATGCCTGATGTATATGTACTAAAGACAATGGAGACTATTATAGCTGAATAACCTTCTTAGCTCATTTATTGGACATTAATGGTCCATGTTCAAGAGAAAGCATTTAAAATCAATTGCTGCACCAGACTGTCTATAGAACAACTTATCAATGACCCAGATGTAAACAAGTCTATCCATAAAATGGTTGATGAAGCTTTAAAAGTCAGAGGATTTGCTGGTCTGCTGAATTTTGAACCATGTGTATAGGCCAGTAGCAGAGAATCTTTAATTTAATCTGCACCAGTTCATTAAACAGTAGCCAACCCGAAGGGAAGACTTTATAGAGCTGCAGTTAGAGTCTGATATTAATGAAAGTCTATATTTATCAAGTAAGTGCCAAGCAAATGGTTGTTGCTACACCCAGCAATGTAGTCCATGCTGGATAAGTGGACAGTCAGCAAGGAATATTTCCTTAAAACACTATCAAAGTCATTCAAAAGCAGTGCTGAGAAGAAACAATTAGAGAGAAATGAGCCATACAATAGGATCTGCTTAAAACTGCATGACAATTTAACTTTTACAGAAATTCAGCTTCCTGCTTTCAATAACTCAAAGAGTGGGTCCAATTATCCATTTGCTCTTGGATGAATGTTCCACTTTGGTCCACACTATAAGGTTCCTAAAAGCAACTGAAATAGGTGACAAAACAGGAAATAGGTGACAAAACAGGGTACCACTTGCTGGACATAAACTACACAGATCCATTAAAGCATCTGTCTGATTCCCAAATGATAGTTGGCAACAGAAAAGATGATGGCAAATGTACCCAAAAAACAACATACTGTACTGCTGAAGGATATGAGGAGCTTTTAGTAGAGCATCACTGAATACTTGTGTGGGTGTCTTCCTCTTAAAAGTGAGCTACTCATGGATTTTCAGTTAATCTTCATCCACTTTTGAGGCAAAAGAACAGTAACACCAGTGCTATATGCTAACTTGCACTTTATTTTCCTCATGTTGCAGAAACTGATGTACCAACTTTGGCAGATGAATAGTTTGAGTACAAAACATGTCCTGACATCCCAAGTGGATGATATATGGAGTCTGATGGAACAACTTTCAAGCATGTTGACCACTACTGGCAAAAGTTCTGGCTCAGAAGTACTAAAATGGTCATCTAATAGTACATAATTTTGTGTAAGTTTGTGCTGACCATATTGACATTGCCTCATGGAAATGCAGATGTGGAATGCTCACTGTCAGCAAATAAGCACTCGGTTACATCAGACACAACTGGTCTGAAAATTGAGACCATTGATGGCCTTGGATTGGCTAAAGATGCAGTGAAGAGTCAAGGAGGAGAGGTCCATGAGATGAACATATCAAGGGACCATTTAAAGATAGCCAGACATGCTCATATCAGTCATCAGAAAAGAATAAAACTTGAGATGGAAGCTGAGGAGAGAAGAAGAAAAAAGATTGAAGAAAAAAACAAAACAATAAAGGATTAGAATAGAGGAGATAAAGACATTAGAAGAGCAGAAGAAAAAGTGTAAGGTGGAAGAGAGGAATATCAGTAAAGAGGAAGAATAGTTCTAACAAAACCCCCAAAACTACTACATCAAGCAATATCAAAGTTGAATGAAGCACTAAAGACCAAGGATAAAGTAGAAATGCAGGTAGCTCAAGGAATGTTAGAATGTGCAGTGGCAAGAATGAAAAAAAGAAGAATGAGGTTGAACAGTGTCAACAGAATGGACAAAATCTTTAAAGAAAGAGACAGCAGTATTTCTCAAAAGATACTGGCAATATGAGTTCTGAGTTCAGAAGACCTAAATTGACTTCATTTCAACAAATAAAAATTTAAAACTGCCTGAGTCTGCAGCAGTTTGATAGCATTTACATAATACCTTACACACCAGTAGTAGAGTGGTATGCATATTAAGCCACAAGTCTGTAGCATTTACATAATACCTTACACACCAGTAGTAGAGTGGTATGCATATTAAGCCACAAGTCTGCTGGATTATAGTGGATGGATATCTATCCATCAATGTCAGCATGCTTTATAGTAGAGTGGTGTATATATATATATATATATATATATATATATATATAGATATATATATATATATATATATATATATATATATATATATATATATATATATATATCACAAGTCTGCTGAATTATAGTGAATGGATAACTATGCCTCAATGTCAGCATGCTTTATAAGTGAATACAAGGTATGCAGGAGATTTATTTTGTAAATGAATAGACATGCTTTTATTAAATATATGCCTTTATTATAATGGAATGGTAAGCTTTCATGCATGCTTAAATGTATGCCTTTATTGGAGTGGAATGATAAGCTTAAATGTTTGCCTTTATTAGAGTGTAATGATAAGCTTTCATGCTTAAATATATGCCTTTATTAGAGTGGAATGATAAGCTTTCATGCTTTAATATATGCCTTTATTAGAGTGTAATGATAAGCTTTCATGCTTAAATGTATGCCTTTATTAGAGTGAAATGATAAGCTTTCATGCTTAAATGTATGCCTTTATTAGAGTAGAATGATAAGCTTTAATACTTAAATGTATGCCTTTATTAGAGTGGAATGATAAGCTTTCATGCTTAAATGTATCCCTTTATTGGAGTGGAATGATAAGCTTTCATGCTTAAATGTATGCCTTTATTGGAGTAGAATGCTAAGCTTTCATGCTTAAATGTATGCCTTTATTAGAGTGGAATGATAAGCTTTCATGCTTAAATGTATCCCTTTATTGGAGTGGAATGATAAGCTTTCATGCTTAAATGTATGCCTTTATTGGAGTAGAATGCTAAGCTTTCATGCTTAAATGTATGCCTTTATTAGAGTGGAATGATAAGCTTTCATGCTTAAATGTATGTCTTTATTGGAGTAGAATGATAAGCTTTCATGCTTAAATGTATGTCTTTATTGGAGTAGAATGATAAGCTTTCATGCTTAAATGTATGCCTTTATTAGAGTGGAATGATAAGCTTTCATGCTTAAATGTATGCCTTTATTAGAGTGGAATGATAAGCTTTCATTGTGTGTGTCTGATGCTTAATAGGCAGTAGAGTCTGTGCTCTAATATAATGCAGTGCATGCCACAGCTGTGCTTTAAAGTGATTATTTTTTGGATTTGTTTCTAATTAATTTAGAGCAACAATGCTCTGTAGTGAGCAGAAACATGTGGCTTTGACAGCAGTATGCTTTGTATAGAATGATAGATATGCATAATTTCATCTTGCATATTGTGAAGCTTTATTTGCATTATTCATTAGTGAAATTTATGTTACTTAATAACAGTGTAGTGTTTGAGAATCATTCTTCTAAACAGTTGTGCATATAGAAAACAACATAAACCATTAAAGTGCTTGTCACAGCATAAGTTGCACCATTGGTATAGGTCCTGTAGTATTTGTTGCAGCATATGCCATTTTTCAGGAAAGCAACTGTTTACACATTTAGGTACTTCAGCTTGACATGAATGGTTGTGAAACTAAATTTGATTGGTACATTGGGCTTTGGAACAAGCATTCTGTCATAGTTTTACCAAATTGCATTTAGCAGAGAAGTTTTACAAATGTTGGTCAAAACACATACTACCTGGAAAACTCAAATGGATGACTCCCAACATATGCATCTTCAGATGATGATTTAATTTGGCAAATACTGGCTGATGATAGCAATTATGACAATGATTTTGAAAGTTTTGAAATAAATAAGATTATTAGAGCTGGGAAAGTGTTACTGGAAATACCAATGAGTGATTTTGAGCCTGAAAATGATGTTGAATACAAGTCCAATGTACATGCTGGCTGGACAAAAACAGAGAGCATTGCCTGTCAGCAGTATTTCGAACATAAAATGTAGAACTGGAGAATACCAATCCTATAAGCTATTTAAGGCTATTCTTTGATGAGGATTTTTTGCATTTGATCATAGATCAGATGAATCTTCATGCATATCAGAGGGTGAATGTGGTGAACTTGATTGACAACAACTGCATGAGAAAATAGAAGCCGGTCTCACCTAATAAATTAAAATGTTTTTTTGCATTAGTTATTGCAATGGATTTGGTGCATAAATCTGATATTGATTTTTACTGGGCAGCTGAATGTGATATCAACCCCATACTTCAGCAAAAAAAATGAGTAGGGATATATTTCTTAATATTCTTAGGAAGTAACACCTGAAACTCAACAGGTGACTGTCTGTTTAAGCTTATAAGTGGACATAAGGTGACAGACATATACTAGAATAAATAACAAGAAAAACAGCAAAGTTTTGTGAACATTAATTACAGATTTTAGGGGGTGTAAACTTACTTGTGGTGTTCTAGGACTGGATGCTTATTAACCATTTCCTATTCTATACCTGTGATTTTCACAGCTTGGTTATGAAGTTATAACTAAAATACATGTACATGGTTAAGCCACTAATGAATAGAGCATTTTTTTTTACATCTGAGCTTTTTCATATAAAAAAGAAACAAAAATACAGATGAAATATGAAGGTAATTTGTAATTTTACCTGTATTTGCACCTGTAAGTGCAATATCATAAAGATACATGTGTCACTTTATCCTTATAATAAAGTTCAGTCGTAAGCAATCATTTTTCATATAGAGTTTGTGTATATATTGTGTACAGTAATTTAAATACAGCCAATTAAAAAAAAGAGTGCAATTTTTATTTCTTTTTTCAAACAATTTAGCACTGAGGGATCTTGTACTACAAAACTCTATGGCACTTTAAGAGTTAACTATGAAACTAGCAGGAAGGTATCCTGTTTCATAGTGACATTATTTCATGTGCTAATTATAAACAGATCATCAGGTGTTTCACTTCATGAAAGAAAATCAAAGCCCAGAGCTAGAAATCAACAATAATCCACTAACCCACAGTTAGTGACTTTGCAGACAGATCAATAAAACCCAGCTGTCACTAATCTGTTGTAGCAGTGAAAATTACAGCCGGTCACTATCAGCAGTTAACAAGTGGTCTTGTGTCGGATGAATCAAATAAATCGGGAGTCTGCATTCCCATTAATAGTTAACTGATCTGCTATTGAGTACCTACCAACATCCTGCACTTGACAAGGTACAATAAATGCCCGTGGCACAAATGAACAAGGGATAATCCACTCATCAAGTAAATTAGTAAAAACAGTCTTTGCACACATAGAACTAGTCTGGTGTACTGGCACCAAGCACTGATTTCATTACTGATAATAACAAAGTCTAGCATTAACCAATTGGAAAAGGTTGCATTCGCTGACTCGACGAATAACCCAGAATTATAATGAACAATGTGTTTCAATATTTGTATAGTTGTTGATAACTATTTAATGCATTGTGCTGTGACTATTGTAAACATGTGGAAGTATTTGTAAGGTGCCCAGCCACCACCGAAATGGCAGAAATTAGATGATGACAAGAGAGAGTGCAATCACAAATATGATCAAGAGAAGAGACTAAGAAAGTACCAGAAGTTCTGGGCAAATGAATATGAATGGCTGAAGTATGACTCAGGAAAGGTTTTGATGTGCACTTTCTGCACTGAGTATTCGGAGAAATATGAAAGTGCGTGGGGTGCTTTATTCATTGATGGGCTTAAAAACTTTAATAAATTGTCCCTGGAATCACAAAATGCATGCTCCCTACACATAATGGCAGAGTGATGCATGAAACCAAAACAGAAAGTTGGTTCTTCATAAGCAGAGCAAATTGTGGCATCTTTGAACAAGAGTATCTTGAAGAAGCTTGTTGTTGTTGTTGTTGTGGGTTTAACGCCATTTTTCAGCACATGATATACATGGTGGCCAGTTTTATCTGGTGGAGGAAGAAACCGGGAAAACCCCAGGAAGAACCACCGGCCCACGGGAAGCTCCTGGCAAGCTTTCTCACATATCCACATTGGCCGAGCCCAAGACTTGAACCCATGCAGACAGAGGCGAGATGGCAGTGATCGGTAAAGGCGAGCGCCTTAAGCCACTCGGATTCCCGGGGCCCCCGAAGAAGCTTGAACATGAACTTTCAGTTTTTCATGAGTCTTGTTGTTGAAATACAGTTGTTACTGTTTCGAGTTGATGTTAATGAATAATAAATGTTGAATTAGAAACTGAACTGACTTTGGTTTGATTTTAGCAGGGTCAGTGAAATTTAGGCAGGATCAGTAAAAAATTTATTATGGTGATCCTGAGGGTTAATGAAAACAGTCCTAATTTCGATACCAGAAAGCTCCTAAAATACTAGAGTCTTGGTGATTAATGAAAGCCCCTAAAATACTAGAGTCTTGGTGATTAATGAAAGCCCCTAAAATACTAGAGTCTTGGTGATTATTGAAAGCCCCTAAAATACTAGTCTTGGTGATTAATGAAAGCCCCTAAAATACTAGAGTCTTGGTGATTAATGAAAGCCCCTAAATACTAGAGGCTTGGTGATTAATGAAAACTTGATTTCAAAAATGTCTGTTTGCAATCATTATTACAATAATTTTATTACAGAATCACTTTCTATTATTTATCTGAAACATATTGCAAATATAGTGGAGTTTGGCATGAAACTTAATCATTCATGGTTGAAATTGCAGTTGCAAACTAGCTTTATTAAAATATATTTTACTGAAACTTGTATTTTATCAGATTAGCAAGATGTGGACTTTTCTAAAACAGTATACCTTAGGTGTGCTTTTTTCATTAACAATTTTTTTTTTCTGATAGAAACTTGGTTAACTGAAGATGTAATGTGTATCAGTAAGATTGTGTTTGAAAAATAGTTTATCTCATTTTTTAATACAAAGAGTATTATGCAATGTCATTACAATAATATTATATTTTATAGTGATATTAAAAAAATTAATAAAAAATTTCAGGTAAATGATTTGGTTTCTGGTACACAGTCAATACAGATGGCAGATGATGATCATTCTTCTGTAGGGCTTTGAAATGTGTGTGGTTTGTAGCATGAGCTGAATGAGGTAAGGATTCATAGATACTGAAGTTTTTTCTGTACTTCCTCTATTGGCTAGAAATTCCCCTATATGCCCCTATAATTTGGGCAATTTTTTTGTGAATTTCCCTGCTTGGCTAGAAATTCCCCTATATGCCCCTATAATTTGGGTATGTTTTCCCTATACTTCCCCTATTGACTTGAAATTCCCCTATATGCCCCTATAAATTGGTATGTTTTCCCTATACTTCCCCTATTGACTTGAAATTCCCCTATATGCCCCTATAAATTGGGTATGTTTTCCCAATACATGTGACTTGAAATTCCCCTATATGCCCCTATAAATTGGGTATGTTTTCCCTATACTTCCCCTATTGACTTGAAATTCCCCTATATGCCCCTATAAATTGGGTATGTTTTACCTATACTTCCCCTATTGAAATTCCCCTATATGCCACTATAAATTGGGTATGTTTTTCTTATATTTACCCCTATATTTTGTCAAAACAGCAGTGGAAACATTGTACATGTATATGGTAGTCATCATGTAGTGAAATCATATACACAGGTTTATATAGTAGTCACCTTGTAGTGAAATTATTTACACGGGTATATATGGTGATCATAATGTAGTGAAATCATATACACAGATTATATATGGTGGTCATCATGTAGTGAAATCATACAAATGTATATATAATAGTCATCATGAAGTGAAATCATATACACAGGTATACATGGTAGTCATCATGAAGTGAAATCATATACACAGGTATACATGGTAGTCATCATGAAGTGAAATCATATACACAGGTATACATGGTAGTCGTCATGAAGTGAAATCATAACACAGCTATACATGGTAGTCATCATGAAGTGAAACATACACAGGTATATATGGTAGTCATCATGAAGTAAAATCATATACACGGGTTATATATGACAGTAATCATGTAGTGAAATCAAACTCAACCATATGATAGAAAGTGAATTTCCTTTAATTAAAAAGACTAACTCAAGAAAATGCAAAAATATGTCATCATCTAATTGATAAATTAAACTAGACTTACCAAGTCGACGTTTGATTGTAATTTCATGAACCCCATTTTGAAATGTATCTTCTCAACATTTGTATTGAAATGTTTTAAATTCAGGATAAGTCTCATAGACCCATCTCTTTTAGGTTGAATGAAAATGTTTGAAAAATATTCTCCAGGCATGGAATTAACTCGATGAATAATACCTTTTGTAAGAAATTTGTTAATTTCAGCATTTATTTGTCTTTCTTCATTAATAGAGAAATTAATCTGGTAAATATGTCTGTACAGGTCATTGTTCTAACTCAATTTCATAACCTTGAACAGTATTCAGAATCCAAACATCCGAAGTAATATTCTGCCAACCTTCAAAAATAGAGAAATTTTCCCAGCAACAAAATTGTCTGGTGTGTTGTTCATACAAGAAACATCATATGTACTTACATTATGCTGCATACTATTGGCCTGGGAAGATGTTACTGATCCTTCCGATGTTTGGGGAACCCTGTTCCTTGTTTCTGAACTTTTTTGTAGCCTTGCCTCGAGCGGTGATTTGTCTGCCACTGAAAATTCTGGTTCCGGGAGTGTCCGCTTCGTGAATAGGGTCATCCAAAAAAAGGCACACTGCTTCTTGACATTGAGCCCACTTTTCATTTAGCTGCATCCTGTTGTTTCTTTCCCAGCAGCTGAGTCCCAGCCTTCTGAGATTCGTTAAGCTTTGTGATCTGCCCATTTAGGTTGTCACCAAAAAGCCAGTCGGTGACAGGGTTTGCGGCAGCACAGATGGGCTGATACACATCAGTTAGCTCTGGCTTTATGAGCTCGCAGCACTTGAAGCTGAAATCGCTGAACAGAAAGGACGACAATTTGAAAATGTTCATGACAAAATCTGGGACTGAATCCAACGGTAATTCCCGTAGGTTGTTTCTATGCTTTTTAAGCAGTTCAATAGCCCTTAAAGTTGGGACCAACATTTGCCCCAACTGAGTTTGCAGCTTTTGCAATGAAATATCTGCACTCTTCGCCTGTTTGGACATTGCATTCCATACCTCAATATTCACTCTGGGCACCTTTAAATTGTCACAATTTCCTGGTCTGAGATACTTCTCCTGTAAAGGTTTAACCTTCTCGGGAGTTAACACGAAACGTAGGCCTTTATTGACAGCTTCAGCCAGCTTTTCATCCACATTTGGGCCCGCATTTTGCTGCTCCAACAAAAAACGTTCAACCTTCAACCTCTGCAAACAATTCATCATCGTCGTTCACAGCGACCTCTTCAGAGCCTGTGTCTGGCATAATTAGCCGGGAGACATCTCCAATATCGACATCTGAGTGTACCTCCCCTTCATCATGCTGCAAATCCACCGCAAACTGACCAATGCGTGATGTACCTGCAGAATCTGCAGCTGATGTGGTCAGCATTTGCATCTTACTAGCAACGCTGGCCATTATTTCTTCCATTTTTGTCAAGTGTGCATGCATTTTTGACACCACATCTGCATTTTGCACCCACAGCTGACATTGCATTGCTAATTCTTTATCCAGAGCAGCCATATTGGTAATTTGGGCGGAAGTCACGAGACTCCTGCTAGTAGACCCAGACAATGACATCACATCTTCTTCTATTTGTAATGGCCGCCTTAAGCTAGCCTGTCCAAGCTGGCCAACATGTGTCTCGCTAATCTGCACACCTATGGATGCAGTTGCCGATGGCAAATGCGCAAATTTCCCCATCAAAACTGTAGCAGAAGATCAGCTCCAACTGTAACTGCACAGACCCAGATCTGCTGTCGCATAATGCACTGGCAGATCTGGGTCTATGTAGTTTGTTAGGAGTAATCAGTAGAACAAACAAAATAGACCCTGATCTCCTGGCACATTATGTGATGGCAGATCAGGGTTTATGTTCTTTACAGTTGGACCCAACTTATAAACAAATATATATGATATGTCAGACGTTACCATCTGATGTCTATCACCTAGTTTACTGTCACTCTGTATATTCTTTATACAAGTCGGGGCAAGGCATTTTACTCTAATTACCTTGGCAATACATAACCAATTTATGTTGCTGTGCCATAAAACACCAAACCAAACCTTTATACAAATTCAAATGGTCATAACTCCAATATTTTCCAATCATTTTGTGTGAATTTTTAGAATATAGTCAAATTAATACTAATTCATATAGTCAAATTAATACTAATTCATATAGTCAAATTAATACTAATTCATATAGTCAAATTAATACTAATTCATATAGTCAAATTAATACTAATTCATATAGTCAAATTAATACTAATTCATATAGTCAAATTAATACTAATTCATATAGTCAAATTAATACTAATTCATATAGTCAAATTAATACTAATTCATACTGGGTAAATTGTCAAAATATCAAACTTTAACTTTATATGACATGCTTGAATCTGTTCAGAGGAATCCAATAGGTTGGTACTATAGTTTTTGAAATAGTTACCAAATATTTTTTCCAAAACACTGACATATACAATATTGTAGTTTACCAAGAAAGGGCTGCACTATGAAATTTTCCATTCTGGATCTGCCTTCTTCCAGTATTTAATTTTAGTCATTACCCATTATTAACATGTATTTTCTTTCTTAATTCCCCTGTTTATCTGAATGTTTTCATGTTAAACTAATAAAGGATTCATTTTTGTGCAATAATGCATTTCTGCATATTTCGTACATCATTTTTACAACTTTGAAAATACGGTACTCCTGTGAACAATAGCACATTCCTAAATTGTACATCGCCAAACATATTGTTTTTGTTGAAATAACTTGCCATCTGAGAATTTTGGTTACCATTGGTGACTTTATTGGTTGTTAATACCAACATAAGAGAGGTAACAGATTTGTAATTGTAATTCAAAGTCAGAAATATTTTTCGTGAATGCTTTGCAAAATGCATATTTAATCCCAATACATTTTGGAAAGGTTTGATTCACAATTTATTTTAACACTGTAGAAAGCTTTTTGTTTTCTTCAGATAATGAGACATAGCTATATCTCTGATATTGTATCTACAGAAGTTCTGGGTATTAAATTCAGGTGCCTGATTACCTGTTATTCTGATCTTATCTGATTTGCCTTCAATTCTGATTAAAAACAGAGTGTATCTGCCAAGCCTTGGAGCTTATCTAGTAATTTTGAACACAGTGATAGTAAAGTATCTCTTGCAGTTTGAACCTGTGGTTATTGATTGTATTATTCACAAAAGACTGTCATTATCAAGTCTATTAACAGGGTGATACATTCTGTTTGTATACACATTTCCACAGATTCAGTCTTTCATGAAATCAATCTGGTACATTGTTGCCCCTGCAGACAAAAGGTGTGATGTATGAGGCTTTTCTCGATATGTTACTTGACAAACATACATATGTGCACACAGGCACACTTGTCCATGTATGCACATGTGCACTCCAATCACACATCTTTTAGGTAGCTCAATGTTGTTAATATATGAACATACAACACTCCCTCAATATAATGCCATTCATTATAAAACAGTTCCTGTTATAAGGTGAGTATGGTCATGGATCCCATTTCATTAAGTGGTGGTACAGTTATAAATATATACTTCACTGTAAGGTGGTCTCACAATAAGGCTGTATACTCTATGACTCCCATGGACAGTGTTATAATGAGGGAGTACTGTATATAGGTTCCATCCAATTGGGGTTGCAGGCTCTAAACATTGGATTTAGTAATATTTTCATCTCAAGTTCATGTACAGTAATGAGATACAAGACACAAACAATATAACATACAGGTAAAGTCACAGAGTACTTATGGGAAACATACAGGTAAAAGTCACAGAGTACTTATGGGAAACATACAGGTAAAAGTCACAGAGTACTTATGGGAAACATACAGGTAAAGTCACAGGGTACTTATGGGAAACATACAGGTAAAAGTCACAGAATACTTATGGGAAACATACAGGTAAAGTCACAGAGTACTTATGGGAAACATACAGGTAAAAGTCACCGAGTACTTATGGGAAACATACAGGTAAAGTCACAGAATACTTATGGGAAACATACAGGTAAAGTCACAGAATACTTATGGGAAACATATAGGTAAAAGTCACAGAATACTTATGGGAAACAGGAATCAAGGTTATTAGTGTGAGTGTTTGACTTCATTTCATTTTTAATAAACAAAAAATAGATCACTTAATAATAGGATAAAACAATTTTTGCATCAGAAAAGTTTCTTCCAAGTAAGAAAGGTTTATCCTGTAATCAGTTAACTATCATCATCAGAAAAGTTTCTTCCAAGTAAGAAAGGTTTATCCTGTAATCAGTTAACTATCAAGCTGTAAGTTTTTTACACTTTTCCAAAAATTAAAAATATTGAAAATATTGAGGAAGGAATGAATTTGCCAGTGTAGATAAAGCTTATTGTTTGGTGAACTGTGTAAAATAAAAAGTCCAAAATTTGAATTGTGTTTCAATCATGTGTGATCCACAGGGTTCAAAAACATTTTAATAATTTCAGGTCCTCAGAATTACTTCAGCACCACTAGCAGGCAGAATTATCGTGAAATTTGTTAGGAAATTTGTTATCAGGGGGGACATACTTAAGACGGTCCTTTCTTCACATCAGTGTATGAGAGGTTTAAGGGAGATTTTTCACTCCTAATTCACCAAATCATGTATTGAAAAAGAAATGGCTTTTCAAGGACTACCAAGCTGTGTTGATAGACACTTGTGAATGGATCTCAAACTATTAAATAACTTGGCCTAATATTTAAGTATTCTTCAAGATAGCTATTACAAATATTATTAACACCTTATTGTCCATTAATGGACTATGAAATATGGAGGCTTATTCACCTTTTACAGATACTAAAGACATCCTCTCTCTTATTTCTTCATAAAAATTGAAAAATTGAGGTATTCTATTTATTTTCTGCTTCAAATAACAGACTCTTTCCAAGGCGTTGGACCTCTGTATGGAGATGAAATTATATGTACAGGCTAGTTACAATGCTGTAAACAAATATCCCAGGTATGAAATACTCGCGAGCACCAATTGAAAAGGGGCATTGTTTTGAACACAGGGGAAATGCTTATTATGTTCAGCAGGAACAATTAGTGAAGAAAAGTTTGATTAGGTTGCTGGAGTTTCTCTGTTGATCACAGGTAAAGGTGAGTAGTGAACAATCAACAATGGAGATCGCTCACATGGGTAGGCTTAATTAAAGAAAAGTAAACGTTATTTGTGTGGAGTTTTCAGCACGACAATTGACTCACGACTTCTGCAATGTACAGGCAAGTGTGTGAATTTTACCAGATGGACTTGTAATTGTGGGTTTTTGTAACCAACTAAATATTTAATTTCTTTCAGAAGAGCACCACCAAAGAGTTAGATTTTTCTAAAAACTGAAGTGAAATCATTTTTATTGAGTTTTTGTGGAGTTGAACAAGCTTGTGGAAATATTTCTGCTGTAGTTTGAAGTGTTATTCACTGAGATTGGATTATTGTCTAGAATATCTGCTTTGGGGATCAAGAAGGTAAGTCAGTTGTTTATGTAAAATACAATTTTTCTTATTGTACTATAAAATGTTAGGGCATGATTCATTGTGAGTGCACATTTCTTTGTTAAAAATGCTTGCTAAATTCAGCACTGTAATGTACTGAAATTAAAAATTAACTTCCATTTCTTTTCTGTCAGTGAAGGCACTGGTGTTGGTGGTTTTTCAGTGTGAGTATTGTAGAAGAAAATACCCTCACCCCCACTCCAATGACATTATTAAAACCAAACCTTGGATAAGTGGAAAATGACTGCTAGACCACTCTTTTGCACTTGCATATCATTAATAAGATAGTTTTAATGTCAAAAATCTGTAGTCAACCTCAAAAATAGATTGACTGTGCTGATAGTTGTAATGTCAAAAATCTGTAGTCAACCTCAAAAATAGATTGACTGTGCTGATAGTTTTAATGTCAAAAATCTGTAGTCAACCTCAAAAATAGATTGACTGTGCTGATAGTTTTAATGTCAAAAATCTGTAGTCAACCTCAAAAAAAGATTGACTGTGCTGATAGTTGTAATGTCAAAAATCTAGTAGTCAACCTCAAAAATAGATTAACTGTGCTGATAGTTTTAATGTCAAAAATCTGTAGTCAACCTCAAAAATAGATTGACTGTGTTCCACATACTTATTTGCTCAATAAATTCTTTAAAGATTTTCTTGCACAAATTTGCATTCATACTTCAGTATCTCCACTAAGTATATGCTGAAAATTTGACTAAACTTGGACAAACGAATGGACAATGTTTCAATAAGCAAGACTTGGACGAGCTAAAGAGGTGATTGGATCATGATAATTGGCTGACTGACAATCATATTGTCCATACATTGTTTCACTGTAATGACCCAAAGGAAGTCATTGATCCACAGGTGTCAATAGGTCAGTTCTTTTTCGATTAGAAAATTACACTTTTTGAGAATTCAGTTTAGTTTCTAAAAGTTCTCCATTATCATCAGTACAATGTACAGTGTTCGAATTCAGTTTCAGAATCAGCTGATCTAAGGCTCAAAATACTAGTAGCAGAATTCCTTTAAAAGTCTGCTCTGAAAACTGCAGGTTGTTGGTTGTTGGGCAGATGGTAATTCTGAATGCTGACAGCAGTGGTGGATCCAGGATTTGTTTCTGTGAGAGTTTGATTTTGAGAAGGGGATGTTCATTTTTTTGTATTTTCTTAAAAAGGCCAAATTTCACTGAAAAGTTTATTATTGTAACTGAAAAAAGGGCTGGTTCAGTTTACGCCCACACCCCAACCACATCTAGATCCACCACTGGCTTACAGTATAACTGACCTGTATGTCCGTATGTGGTGTAGTCTTAAGTTTCATGGTTTTATCCTACCCGAGCAAGGTACTTCTGGCAAAGAATAATTATAATTTTGCTGGAAAATATTTCATTTCGAGCAGCTAGTGACATACGGACTTTGAAGTTCTATTTTGTCTCTTCTTGTTTCAAGATTACAGTTACATAGTGAACCTAACTGCACATACATGAATGCACTCATTAAGGCTACATAGTGATCCTAACTGCACATACATGAATGCACTCATTAAGGCTACATAGTGAACCTAACTGCACATACATGAATGCACTCATTAAGGTTACATAGTGATCCTAACTGCACATACATGAATGCACTCATTAAGGCTACATAGTGAACCTAACTGCACATACATGAATGCACTCATTAATGATAAATAGTGAACATAACTGCACATGCATGAATGCACTCATTAAGGCTCTAGCATGTGTGTGGGACTAATGTCATGCATTTCTGTGTTTCCTGTAACAAGCTTGAAAAAAGTTGGGTCTATAGGTATTTTTTTTAAAATTTCATAATTCTTGATTACTTCCAATTGTCAAACTGAAGAACTATGAAGTGGTCAATACTAAATACAGAAAGGACAACAAAATCAGGAACAGATCAGATGTGAAAATATCTGGAAATAACATTCACTCACAAATATGCTCTCAGGAACAGATCAGATGTGAAAATATCTGGAAATAACATTCACTCACAAATATGCTCTCAGAAAAAAATGGAGTTGTTGGGATATTAGAAGGGTTGGTTGAGTTACAGTGAATACAGATATTTTTCCTTGGTTCTATGACGAAGACTTTAACTTTAGTAGGGTTTGAAGATTATCAGTCTTAGAAAAGGGACATACTGTAATGGGAAGGGATACACAGTTTAACAGTCACTGTCAGGAATTTAACCTGGATGCTCCATCTTGCACCCTGGCACACATGCCACTAGACTAAAAGGTCTGGACTAGCTAGACTGGTTAGCAAGTGACCTTATAAACCTCAATCACTACACTCCTTCCTCTTTACTTTGGTATTTGCTCTAGAATGTCACCCAGATTCACCTCTCAGAGTGCTCAAAATGCCTCATCTACTGCACCACCAGCTACTGCACCACCAGCTACTGCAAGTCAGACAGTTGAGTCCCCAAATGTAACAGGAAGGAATACAACGTTTAACTGTTGCTGTTGGGCACCAAACCCAGTTCCTCTGTGTCGCAGTCAGACTCCATATACCACTACACTAAAAGATCCGAGTTATGGGGGTTAATAATATGGCCTTGTATACATCAACCACTGTAGTATTATAAGGGTCAATTTTAGTCCAGGAAATACTTTATTTTTTTCAACTCAATTACAAGTAGATAAGTTTCACTTCATTTTGTTGAAGAAAGTTTTGTTTTTTACAAAAACACCTTTTAAAACATGTTTCTTTTTAATGGGCTTGATAAAACCTTAAAATATTAAGAGCTTTGCTAATAGGGGCTTAAGTTGAGAACCAAGGTTACAGTCTGATATTAACCCTGTCTAGACTATATTCAGGGGTTCAGTTAAGTTTTAGTTCCACTGGTCATAGACCAGAAGAACTTATGGGATGGCCTGTTGTGTGTCATCCACCTGTCCATCCATCCATAAGCACAAGTTTGTTATCGCTACTCTTACACTATTTGGAGGATTGCCATGAAACTTTACAAACACGCATTCATCCCAAGGTCTAGTTGGTCCTAAATTAAAATGATGCTGCTTGGACATCCAATATGGCCAACACAGTGGGCATGATTGAAAATCTTGTTGTCACTGCTCCTCCTGAATGGAGGGTAATATCAACATGTCCTTTTTACTAAAAGAATTCTTGTGATGTCTAGTTGGTCCTAAATGAACATCCAATATGGCCATTACAGCAGCTATCTTTGAAAAATTTGAATTGCTACTCATTCTGAATGGAAAGTCAGCAACATGGGGTTTCCACCAGAAGCTAGTGTCTAGTTTGTCCTAAATGAAAATGATGCTGCTTGGACATCCACTATGGCAACCACAGTGACCATCTTTAAAATATTGTTATTGCAACTTCTCCTGTTTGGATGGTCAAATGAGCTTAGGGTTTTCACTAAAAGACTTCTAATGATCTCTAGTTGGTCATAAATGAAAATAGTGCTGATCTGTATGGCCACCATAGCAGCCATCTTGAAAATCTTGTTATCGCTACTCCTCCTCTATGGAAAGTCATATCAACATGAGGTTTTCACCAAAAGACTAATTATGATATCTAGTTGATCCTAAATGAAAATGGTGCAGATCTGTCATCAAAATATGGCAGCCATCTTGAAAATCTGGTTAACTCTGCTCCACATTAATGGAAAGACATATTGACATGGAGTTTTCACCAGAAGATTTCTTATGGTGTCTAGTTGGTCCTGAATGAAAATGATGCCAATCTGACATCCAATATGGCCACCATGGTGACCATCTTGAAAATCTTATCACTATTTCTCGAGAATTGATGGCCATAGTGACATAAGGTTTTCACCAAACATCTTCTAATGATGTCTAGTTTATCCTACATGAAAATCGAGCTGATTTTACAACAAATAAGGCCACCAAATCTGAAAATCTTATCACTCAAGAATATCAGATATGGTTTCAGCATGCTGCAGTTAAAAAGAAGAAATGGTCTTATCTTGAATTCCTGGAAAACATTTCAGATAGTAGAGTGTAATTCTCTTTGAGGGACTCATGTTCATTTTTGGTTGTCTGATACCTAAAGTCAGGAATTCCCATCATTACACTTTCTGAAAAACATTTATAAATTTAATGAAAGTTTGGTCCTATTTATGTAAAGAAAGATATTAGAATGCATAGTAAAAAAAGAAAAAATGTTTCTAACAAAACAAAAAGATAATCTTTTTATATTTTTGTATGTATTTTAATCATGTTTTGGTGAAAGCTTTGGGGATTTTTTTATATCCTTATAGCATTTATGAACTGCATCCTGTTCCAATGATAAGGTCTATTTAGACAGGACAGTATAAAACATGTATGTTAGTTTCATATCTAGAATAGCACTTGAATAATATACATATATTGAATAATATACATATATGGAAAAATATACATATATTGAATATAAATGGAGATACAGATTATTGTGCTTTTTTGATGACTGAAAGAGTTATACAGTTGATAAATCAGATAAATCAAGACCATAAATAAGATACTTAATAAAGTTCCTAATTTATCAAGGCCATTATTGTGGCTATATATGCTGTTTATAGTTGTAAATATGTATGCTTGTTTCAGGACAACTTTCCAATGTCTCAGCTCTGTTTCATTGTTTTTCATCATATGTCTGCAGTTATGGACATTTTCCAAACCAACTTTGTACAATTAAGATCTACTTCTTTAAAAATAAATTGGTGAGGTTGTATTATAAGTGTGTGCAGGCTGAGCAGTGCTAGCAGATCTGAAAATGACTAAAGTGCACTCTGTGAAGTCTGCTTGAAATACATGTCATGTTTAGCTAGATGCTGGCAGTGATTCTGTCTAGCGCTAGTGGCAGTAGATATAATGCTGGATGGAACTCAGTACATTTCTTTACTTACACACTTACTGATCTATGCCTAAATGAATGACTAAAATCATGGACTATGTAATACATCATCATGTCCACACAAGGTTAACAAGGTATAATGACATACATGGATATGGCAGGTGGGATGGCATTAATTGTTTTCTTGATTAGCAATTGTAAATCAATAGGCACAATTTCACTGACTTTAGTGGCAGAGACAAGATGCATTTCAGAATTGTTGTGACAACAGGGGTTTATTATTTGGGCATAAAAGTAGAAGAAAGGGAAGTCCCTAATCTGTCCAGTGGTAGAATTCAGGATGTACTGGAGAAGCTGTGTGTATAATATGCTGGGATGTCATTTAACAGATTCCCTGATTTTGTTATCATATTCAGAGATCTTTGGGGTTCTTGATTGAAGTGTGGACCAAAAATAGAAAACAATAATACATTGCTGCTTAGAAATGTACATTTTATAGTGTTTTTCTGTTTGCAACTTATTATATGCCTACCATAAGAAGGAGCAGATTATGATGACTGTCTGTCCATCTGTTCATCCAACTTTTATCAATTTAATTTCTGCACAATAACTCAAGTTCTCCACCATCTTTAGTTACCAATGTTTATGGATAGCTTGAACTTGGCGCAAGGAAGAGCCATATTGATTTTGGTGTCAAAAGGTCAAAGGTCAAGGTCACTGTGAATGAAATAAGAAAAATGGTTTCTGCACAATAACATTTAGTTCAACATCACAGATTTGTACAAAACTTTGTGGATGACTTGCACTTGGTGTAAGGATGAAGCCTATTGATTTTGGGGTCAAAGGTTAAGGTCACTGTTACCAAAAGAAGAAAATGGCTTCTGCACAATTACATTTATTTACATCACATTACTTAGACCAAATTTTGTTGCACTTGGGGTAAGGAAGAATCCCATTAATTTTAGGGTCAAAAGGTCAAAGGTGAAGGTCACCAACTGAAGGAACAAAAAAGGTTTTGCACAATAACACTAGTTCTGCATCACAGACTTGGATCAAACTTTGTGGATGGCCTGCAATTGTGCTATGGAAGAAGCCTATCGGTTTTGGGAAGTTTTAAACATGGGGTGGGTGTATGATGTGCTGTTCATGGTACTTTTATCATGTTGTTATTAATGTAATTATATTTTAATAAAGCCTTATCCAACTCAATACATATTTTGAGTATGATATCACATGCTTACCTAACAACAAGGCAGTCATGGTAGCTCAGTTGGTAGAGTGTCAGACTCTTAATCCAAGGGTCGCAGGTTCAATACTTGCCTAGGCTAGCCCATGTCAATTTAGATTTACCCAAACCAAAGTTTATAAGAAGAGTTTTGCTTTTCTTGAGCCAATTATTTGGTTCCCTTCAACACTATATATGGTCAGCTGATTTGTCACCCGGACTTAAAGAGCATTATAATCAACATCTACAGAAACAATCATTTATATGATTTTATGTAATTTAGTACTACCATTCTTTAAAACATTGTACTTTCATGTACTCACCTGAAATGCCTTATACAGATTCATTGCTAGTCTTTATATGAATGCTGAATGATATACTCATTCATAATGCCTTGTACATGTTTTATAGTACCTAGTAATAGTAAATCAGTTATCCAGTTTAATATCTTTGTTGTCTAAAGTCAACCCATCTTGTAAAAATTGTACATTGTATACATGTAAATGCAGAAAGCCTCAATGAATATTGGTTTTTTGTCCAAATGAGCTTGTAATTTAAATAAAGTAATTATTATTATTATTATTATTATTATTATTTATCAATCCTGCACTTGGATTATGTCATTGGATGGGGCCATTGGGTCCAAAAGTATACTTTTTTTGTTATAGTTTTTGTTTGGCATCCAATTTACACCTGATTTGAAATAAAAAAGATCATATACTTCCCTTACTTCTGTGTCATTCCTGTCCTTGGGTCATGTCCCTGGTTATGGTCATGGGATTATGCCCTTTGATATATAGGCAGTTCATCTTGGGGCATATCAAGTGTTACTTAAAACAGAGTTCGTTTCCCACTGTATGTATTTAGATAACCCTTTGATAGAAAGTTGTGCTGTAACTAGTAATGGAAAGTCTTGTACATAAATGGTTCTAGGTTTCATTTCTATGTGGGAAACATTTTTTTTTCTTCAAAGCAAATAATAGAGGAAGAGTGCTAGAGCTGAGTGTTTGTCCTTACAAAGAATGGTGACATTTTTTCAAATAAATTATAAGTCTTTACTTTCACAGTTTGAAATGACAGCATTTGCAGGCATTAGAAACTTGATACCCTATTCTTTGTTATGAAGAATGGGAATCATCATAGCTAAAATTGTAGACCTTACAGTGGTTCAATTAGTCTCTTTTCACTAATGCGAGTTGTTTGTAACGTCGATGAGTTTACTTTTTTGGGGAATGTTAGTAATTATTCCTTGAATGTTATTGATTATTAGACCTTGAAAGCCTGACCACTTTATTCTGTACTGTCATCTCTATCTATATTTGCATATTTGCACAATGAATGTCAAATACTTCAAATATGCACCTATTTCAGAAATGGTTTTACTAGCCTTTCATGTTCGGCCTCAAACATTTTATTAAAAAAGTTTTAAGTCTGTATGTTTTAAATTGAGTGGCCCCCTCCCTCAAAATATTTTGTACAATGGTAAATTTGAGTGGTTAAGAAATTTTATCAGTTTAGCAGTCTCAGTGAGATCGTGAAAATAAATCCCATCAAAATTTACCGCCTTAAGTATTATAATCTTTGTAAAATAAATCCCATCCAAATTTACCACCTTAAGTATTATAATCTTTGTAAAATAAATCCCATCCAAATTTACCACCTTAAGTATTATAATCTTTGTAAAATAAATCCCATCAAAATTTACCACCTTAAGTATTATAATCTTTGTAAAATAAATCCCATCAAAATTTACCACCTTAAGTATTATAATCTTTGTAGATCCACAATCTCTAAAATATTGTGACCATCGTTTTGCAAGGCACTTTACTCCATTTGCCTTGCCAATAATAACCTACTTGTGTTGCTGTGCTATGCTGCTATATGGTATATACAAATTTTGGTTTCTTTTCATGACAAATGTGTCAGCATAATATAATTCTAGTCACTTGTATACTGGTAGTTACTGTATACTTGCTTATTAGTCAGATCCAACTGCAAACTGCATAGACCCAGATCTGCTGTCGCATTATGTGCCAGCAGATCTGGTTCTATACCATTTGTTAGGAGTATTAGTAGAACAAACAACATAGACCCAGATCTGTAGATGCATTATGTGACAGCAGATTAGGGTCTATGTTGTTTGCAGTTGGTCTGAAGTGAGTATAGACAGCACTCTTTCTGTTATTTCCTCAAGGGGGTGTTTCATACTAGCACATTGGGGGTGGCTGTAAATGTCTGCTCCATATTCTTTTGAAAAATGTGAATGTTTACATTTTCTATTAATATTTTTATGAGAAAATATACAAATTCAGCAGTCAGTTGAACTTGATGTATGAACTGCATGTATTAAAAACATAACTATTAAATGACACCATATAGCCAGTATTGTGTTGATATGCCATTAAACCCTAATACATACATACATACATACATACATACATACATACATACATACATACATACATACATACATACATACATACATACATACATACATACATACGTACGTACGTACGTACGTACGTACATGCATGCATGCATGCATGCATACATACATACATACATACATACATACATACATGCATACATATATCATAGAAAAAATGTAATTCCAATATACATGTATAAAACATGCAAAGTACATATGCCTTACAGAAGTATTTAAATTTAATCCTGCCCAAGTCATCTTACAAATCCTGTTCTCATTCCCCCCCCAACCCAGTCCCATGTAAAAAGAAAAATCTTATTGACACACTTATATACATACTATGTAAAGTGTTTCAGTTATGAGAATTGCTTTCCGCTACAGACTTGAGTTGGAGGTTGTGGGAGGTAATTGTTTTCCACTACAGACTAGAGTTGGAGGTTGTGGGAGGTAATTGTTTTCCACTACAGACTAGAGTTGGAGGTTCTGGGAGGTATTTTTTCCGTTACAGACTAGAGTTGGAGGTTGTGGGAGGTAATTTTTTCCACTACAGACTAGAGTTAGAGGTTGTGGGAGGTAATTTTCAAAATATCTTTTAATGCATTTATTTGGTCACTTTTACTTACATCATGGTTCCGTTCTTGCAATACAGTTAGTAAATTTCACGATGGAAATTTACACTGGGACTTTAGAATGTCCTGATTGTTTTCACACCAGGTGAAAATATTATTTTTATTATAAGGCTGTTAATCAAGTTTAACAAATGTTTTGAAGGTAAATTTCTTTATTATTAACAATGAATGTAATAGAGCCACTCCATTGGAAGGAGTTGATATATTTGACTATGTTTTAATAATTGAACTCTTTATAGTTAAGTTGTGTCAATAAGCATATTGAGTGCATGTTTGTTGATGGAAGAGATTACCGGTAATAGTAAAAATTCCTTCAACCATGAAATCATGCTTATCCATGGATGATGTTATGCAGACTTTGGGCATTGGATGTAAGGACTGCACAACACAGGTGAAAGTACTTGCAATCAGTTTGTTGACAGTCAAACTGAATTGCACAATAATCCATTAACTTTGATGCATAGTTCAATGACAGGTGACCATAGGTGCAATTTTTTTATCGAATACTAATGCCTTAAACATGATCAGTCACTGGAAACTGATCTTTCATTTGAGACTACTACTGGTGGCACCATTACGATCCCTGATGTTAATTCCTTAATGGATAGCAAGTTTGTCATCCAGTCATGAAATGGTCACTACCAGGGCTAGTATAAACTGGACCATGGATTGGGTTAAAATAACAAGGAGGCAAAGCAGTGCTGTTAATCATTTCCATTGCCAATGAAGCTATTGAGCATTATTTTCATTTCATGTCATGTGGAAATGCTGCTTGATGTGTAAATTCTATCACCATTCAACTAATCCGATCATTTAGATTCAATTGAAACGGCTGTTGCAAGAAAACTCTTTTTTGATAAAATCTAAACTGTGTAATACTTAATAATATCTTGACAGTAATAAAAGCATGTTAGATTCAGTAATTAACTTAAGTAGTAAATGGTTGCAGTCTTCATTTTTTATTTGTTGACAGTTATTTTGCATAGGTACCTTTAAGTGGATGAATAAAAATGATTTACCATATCACATTGAGCTATCCACCACCAACATGTTCTCAGATGACACAACATTATCTAACGCTGAATCAACTGGCAATGACCTTGGCACTAAATTAAATCAGGATTTGGTTAAAGAAAGTAACTGGTGTGAGCACAATAGTATGAAGATAAATGAAACCAAGTCAAAAGCCATGATCATAGGTAGTCGAGTCAAAGTAAAAGCTAAGAAAGATGACTTCAAAGTAATGCTACAAGGAATAGATATAGAACAGTCTGAAAATGAATAACTACTTGGCATTATGATAGACAATATCTTGTCCTGGAAAATGCAAGCTGATAAGGTCATTAAAAAAGTAAACTCACTGCTTTATCTCTTGAACCGAATAAAATCTTATCTCTCTCAAGAACAGAGAAAGATATTCTACAATGCCTACATCATGCCAAATCAAGAATATTGCTGTTCTATCTGGGGTAATAGTGATACAGAAAATCAAGAAAGACTAATGAAATTTCAAAAAAGATCAGCTAGAGTTATTCTTGATGCTGATTTAGATACACCATCAACAAATCTTTTTAAAACCCTTAAGTGGCTTCCATTTCAACAGAGAACTCAACGTCAAAAGGGTTTAATAGTCTACAAATCCTTACATGGGTTGGCTCCTGATTATCTTAAATGTAATTTTAAATTTGTGGAAAAGATATATATGTGTGAACTAAAATCCATTTCAAAATACTATTTATATTTACCTAAACCAAGTTCAGAGTTTTATAAAAAAGAGTTTTGCTTTTTCTGGAGCCAAACTATGGAATTCCATTCCACCCTATATAAGGTCAGCTGACTCTTCCCAAGGTTTTAAGAAGCTTCTTAGTCAACATTTACAGAAACAATCATTTGTATGATTGTGTGTAATTCAGTACTACTCTTCTTTAAAATAATGTTCTTTATGTACTAGCCTGTAATGTTTTACACAGATTCACCTTTAATCTTTGTATCAATCCTGTATGTACTCATCTTGAATGCCTTGTAAATATTTTATAGTAGCAGTAGATCAATTATCTAGTTTTTAATAGCACTGTTGTCTAAAGATGCCACAACTTGTAAAAATTGTGCAACATATACATGTAATTGTAGAAGGCCTCATGGAAGATTGGTCAGTTGACCAAATGAGCTTCTTTAAATAAAGTCATTATTATTATTGTTATTATTATTATCGTTTAGAGACATTTATCTAATTTATTGCATTTTTCAGTTCAAAAAGCAAAGAAAATTCATGTGATGAAAAAAGGAAAAGTATTGTGTCAAAATGCAGAAGAAAAAACCCAGGCAGACTTAATTTTGGATTTTGCATTACACCTACTGGCATCCTACCAGTTTTTGTCAATAAATGCAATTGATACACATAATTTATTGCTCATTTAATTCTTAAATATTTATATTTATTTAGCCACCCTCTATATCTATATGCAATTCAAGAATAGTCAGTAATTATTTCTCTTTGTTTGTTTCCTATTGCAGATGCTTCCCCCTGCAAGGTAATGTAAACAAGATCGAATGATTTCTATTCAGGTCCGCTTTTTAAAATAAACGTGTTTCAAAGTTGATGCTGATTGTTGCTCTTGAAACTTATCATGAAAGTGACTAATGGCTGAGATAGCCCATAATTAATACAGATTTTAAACTGTATGCTTTCTGAGAACATGATAAGAACTGTTTGCTAATGAGAACTGGTAAGATGCCAGTAGGGCCTAAAGGGTCAAAACTTGAAAGTATTATATTTTATATGAAAACAACATATATTACATTCATTTTAAAAGTGAAAATAACTAATTTAATGCCATACTCCATTACATTCAGCAAGTTTTGCTTAATTTTGACATTATTGCAGTTTTCATTTACTGAGAAATTCCCTAGAGTGCATTGCATACAGCCAAATGCCAGTTTTTTTTATTATCAAGGCATATTATAGATAGTTTTCACTGCTCTATTGATTTGCCCCCACATTATAGCCATATGGATAGTATGTGAATTTGGTTTAGAGATCCACTATAAGAATTTTGAGCTACCCCATCAGAGAGTAAATACTGAATGGAACAGAATTCCTGCCAAGGCGATTTTTCAGTTCCTCGTGCGAATAACCACTTAAGAATTGATCAATTGACCTCAGTTGGATATTTGTTACACTATTGGAGTCTGTCTTTCATTACCTGTACACCTGAGCTCAGGTAAGAACAGGTAAACCTTAACGAGGATCAAACTTGGCTTTGTTGACACAGTGTCCTCACTGATCAATAAGAGTGAAATCTGAACAGTTCATTGTGTCGGTTTTTCAGCATCTTTACAATAGAAAAAATCAAGAGCCACTGTGAGGTAATATTTCAAAATTTATTGGATTTCAGTTCACATCACCAGGTGTTGCAAAAGGAGTGATCTTTGTGTATTAGACTTGATTAATTTTACAGCACTTGGATTAAATTAAAATTTTATGATGCAGAAGTGTAGAGCCAGTGAATTGCAGTTTGTTAAATCATCCATTTTGATAGCCCAGGTGAAAACTTTAGTTTTTGTGCTGCTTTCCAAATTGGAGTTATTCAGACTAAAATACCAATGCAGTTTTATTTTCTTCTAATTGTACGATGAAAAAACTTTTGGGACTTAATAACAGTAATTATCTGATGAACTGTTAAAAGGTTCAGATATAAATTGAGAGTTAATTTGAACAGTCTAGGTTGCATTGGAGTAGCATGTATTTTTTTTTTTGTCACTGTAATAACTTGTGGAGTCACTGATGAAAACTTGTTGGAAATGTGAGCTCCTCTTTTGGATTTGCCTAGAGTGAATTACAGATAATTAACAGGTAAGACTGTTATCTGAAATATTACTTTCAACACCTTGCTGATAGGTGTCCATATAAGAAATTGAATTGTTACAGTGAATATTGTCATAATTGACTTGTTCCAACTACCAGGAGGGTAGAATGTAATTTTGTGTGCGTGTTAGATGAAACTTGTATGTACTATAAATGTTTTCTATAGTCCCAAAATGAGAAATAAAACCGGAGAGCTTATTAGCCAGTATTTAGGGTATAATAAACCTAGATCTTGGAAGAGATTATATGAATTTTTGTATTTCTTGACATTTAATGCTTACAATACTTGAGCTCTCCTGAGTAAGATTCGTGCAGAAAAATTTTACAAGATATTCTGTATAATTATCCAAATTTATGCAGATAAAAACTTGCAAGATTTTGAAATCTAAAAAAATAAATATGTTCATAATCATTAAATAAATAGGTTTGCTTTCTTTGATCCTGAATGAATATTAAGTGCAATTTTTGTAGTAAAATATTTTGCTTTTTAATAAATGCTTATCAAGTTTTGGATTGTTTTACATGCATTCTAAAATTGGAGCACAAAGGATTCCCTCTGATATTGTATCAATCTCTACAGCTGTCAGTACCTCCTGTTATTAGTTGAGCATATATTTTACATACAAGATATGGCATTGGATATTGGGACATATATACTGTATATAAGTCAAGTCCAACTGCAAACAACATTGACCCTGATCTGGCAGTGCATTATGCACTGACAGATCAAGGTCTATATTGTTTGTTCCTCTGATTACTACTCACAAACTGCATAGACCTAGATCTGCCAGTGCTTTTTCAGTCTGCAATGTCTCCACTAGATCCAACCTTTCATGGTTTAATTACTGTTTGAAAAGTGACCACGAGTTTTCGCTCTTTTCAAAAACAGTCATTAAACCAATCAAACCATACATTTCAATGTAATTGCTCCCACTAATAAATTCAACTTAATCATGATATTCATGTGAGTCATATTACTTCCTGACAAATTTTAAAAAATAGAATTCATTAAAAAAAACATACACAAAAAACTTTTTTAAAGTGAAATTCCTGATTTGGGGATGGAATGCAGCTGTAACTGAAGCCCAGCAAGGACACCGAGTATCCATTTCACAGTAATTTTCAATCCTGATTATCTTAAATGTAATTTTAAATTTGTGGAATCTCAAACAACAATTAATATTTACCTAAACCAAATTCAGAGTTTTATAAAAAAGAGTTTTGCTTTTTCTGGAGCCAAACTATGGAATTCATTTCCACCCTATATAAGGTCAGCTGACTCACCCCAAGGTTTTAAGAAGCTTTTTAGTCAACATCTAAAGAAACAATCATTTATATGATTTTGTGTACCTGTAATTCAGTACTACTCTTCTTTAAAACAATGTTCTTTATTTACTCGCCTGTAATGTTTTACACAGGTTCACTACTAATCTTTGTATGAATCCTGTATGTACTTATCTTTAATGCCTTGTACATATTTTATAGTAGCAGTAGATCAATTATCTAGTTTTTAATAGCATTGTTGTCTAAAAAGACTATGACTTATAAAAATTGCACAACATACACATGTAATTGTATAAGGGCTCATGGAAGATTGGTCAGTTGACCAGATGAGCTTCTTCTTTAAATAAAGTCATTATTATTATTATTATTATTATTATTATTCCAAGTATTCTTCAGATAGATTGATATTGATTGTTGATTGTTGTCACTCATTAGAATGAATAAATAAATAACAATTTGACACCAAACAAAAGCATATATGTTCCATTTCAAGCCCTATTCTTTGCCACTTCCATGAAATATTTATGATGCCTGTAATTAAGATCATTGGTAGTAATTTCGTTTGTACCTTGCAGTTGTATTGGTACAGTTAGAACAAGTACTGGACTGGTACCGTATATACTTGTTTATAAGCTTAGACTAAATGCAAACAACATAGACCCTGATCTGTCATTGCATAATGTGCCAGCATATCAGGGTGTATGTTGTTTGTTTTACTGATTAGTCCTTACAAACTGCATGGAACCAGATCTCCTGGTGCATTATGCAATGGCAGATCTGGGTCTATGCATTTGCAGTTGGTATAGGTTTACAAGCGAGTATAGATGGTAGTCATAAATGACAGGTCATTTCCCGCAACAATAGGGTTTACTGACCTAATTATCAGGCAGATAATTGTAGCATCACATTTAACAATAAAAAATGCTGGTTAAACATTCAGTACAAAAAGCAGCAAAGTCAGTCTTTATGAATAAATGTTTTACTCAGTTAGCCACAGGAAAATGTTTCTCTTATTTCTAGTAGTCTGTGTATATATCACATGCATGTGACAGAACAGACAAGTCAGCTTAGGACAAATCAGGAGATTTGCAAAATTTGGACAGGAGTTCTGACTTCAAAAGAGGGAGGATTTTCAGTTAGAATGGTGAATGTTTCATTGTGGCACATGTCTTTGACTTCTTATCCCAATGAAGACCCAAAGCTTGGATCACTGTGTGAGTTGTTTTCATCTGTTTGTATGAGAACTTTTGTGATTTCTGAGTCAAGGAACATTATTTTGACTAGATCTAAAAAATTATTTGCTACCATACATGGGAGATTATGTTTGGCAGTGAAGTTGGCAAACAGTGTTTTGGTATGTATATCTTTATCCACATTTGATGCAGATTCCACGAACATGGATTTCAGTGATGAGATATTTGTTGTCGCATTTAATATGCTTTCATCAGATGGGGTTTCTGCATGATGTGTAATGTCATTCTTGCCATCGTAGCAGATTTTAAAATCAGCTTTATGGGAAGGGCAGAATGCATATTCATGTCCTTTGAACTTGATTCCAACCACTGAAATTTCCATTTGCATCTATCATTGAATTTCGTTTGATGTTTCAGTTGCTTAGATTTTGGTGTTTTAGCATTGGGAGATAACGCACACTAAGACATCTCGACAAACTTTAAACACCAAAGCCAAACTGACCCTGTTTTATGCCCCTTGAGCTATTTAGTAATCCAGCCATAATCAATTAACATCTTTAATCCTGTCCAAATTACTTTTGATCACACATAGTATAGACTCTAATCCATCTCAACAACTTTAAGCACCGAAGCAGAACCTACTCTGCTGAGAGAATCCAAGTAATGTTAATTGTTTTATGCTGATTGAGCTCTTGAGTAATCCAACCATAATCAATTAATGTCTTTAATCCTTTCAGAATTACTTCTGATCACATATGGTATAATTCATGTAGACAAACTTCAAACACAGAAGCCAGCCAACTCTGTTGACAGAATCAAAGAGATGTTATTTGTTTTAAGCTGCTTGAAATTAGCAACTACATTGTCTTGTCCTGCTTAAGCCAGTACACAGTCACGTGATCACAGGCAGTATTAATGTATCAAAAACCGCTGAACAGAATTTTATCAAATTTTACAGAAATCATTGTGGGATAAAGAGGTTTCAGTTCTGATCTGCCTTCAAAATTAGCAACTGTTATTGAAAATAGAAAAAAACATTTGTCATCCATCAACAAATGCAATTTTTGACTTTTTCTTAAAGCCCACTAGACCAATTTCAACCAAACTTGGCACAAAGCATCTTACCGTAAAGGCCTTTCAGGTTTGTGCAAATGATGCCGATCTGCTATCAAATATGTTGCTAAAAATATAGAGACCTTTTAACAACTTCTTCTCCAAAATCAGTGAACAGAATTTGATCATATTTGACAGAAAGCATTCTGGCATGAATGCTGTTAAAATTTTTGCAAATGATGCTGATCTGCCCTAAAATGTGGCCACCATTACTAAAAATAGAAAAACCTTCAAATAATATCTTCTTAAAAAAACTGCTGAATAGAATTTGACTAAACTTGACCAAAAGCATCCTGGCATGAGGACCTTTAAACATTATACAAATGATATTGATCTGCCATCATATATGGTGGCCATTACTAAAAATAGAAAAACCTTTACTTCTCAAATATAACTCAACAGAATGAAGCATCGTCATAGAGGGTTTTAAAGCTATACAGCTGATGTTTATTCACCATCAAAGATGGTTGCTGTTGCTAAAAATAAACAAAAATTAAGTGACTTCTTTAGAAAAACTGCTTAACAGAATTTAACCAAACATTACAGAAAGCATCTTGGCATAAAAGTTCTGTCAAATTTGTTCAAATGCCAATCCACCATCAAATACGGGCACCTTTACTAACAATAGAAAAAACTTAAAACAACTTTTTCTTAAAAACTGTTCAGCAGAAATTGACCAGATTTGACAAATAGCATCCTGTATTAAGGGCTTTAAAATTTATAAATATGATGCTGATTCTCCATCAAACATGGCCACTGTTACTAAAAATTAAAAATCCTTTCAACAACTTCTCAAAAACCACTTAAGAGAATTTGACAACATTTTGCAGAAAGCATTCAGGTATTAAGGGCTTTTAATTTTAGACAAATGATACCAATCTGCCATCAAATATGGCTGCTGTTGCTAAAAATAGAACATTTAATAGCTTCTAAAAAACATCACCTCACAGACTTTGATAAATTTTGACAAAAACATTTACACGACTTTATTTAACTGAACAGAATTTGACTAACTTTGACACATAGTGTCCAGGCATAGTGGCCTTTCAGTATTGGACAAATGATGCTGATGTGCCATCAGGTATGGATGAAGATACAAAATCTATAGAAACCTTGACAGTTGTTTTCATAACATATGCAGTCAACATCATGTAAAGATATTTTGACAGAAAGCAACCTTCTGACCCAGATTTCTTGGCCAGCTGCTCTTGCATAGGCCTACTTGGGCCTCTTGTACTGTTTGCAATGTTCACCTTGGTGCAGTGAATAATAGTGCAAGCAAGGAATTTCTAGCTTTTTGAAAACATGAAACAGAAGAGAATGTACAATTTCATTACATTTTACATGCCTGGCATAAGACTGAGCATATTATGATGTGATGTCCATCGATCGATCTGTCAGTTCCATAGTTTGTTTCTGCACAATAACTCGAGTTCTTCACATTCTACCATTATGAACTGTGCAAATAGTTTGCATTTTGAGTATGGAAGAAGCCTATAAAGGTCCAAGTCCAAAGTCAAATGTCAAGGTGACTGACTGAAAGAAGAAAAACAGTTTTTGCATAATAACATTAGTTCTGTATCACAGATCTTGGCCAAATTTTGTGGATAGCTTGCACTTTGGGTAAGGAAGAAGCATATCTATTTCAGGGTCAAAAGGTCAAACTGTGAAAATAGTCACGTGACTAGATATTCACCATGTGATAGTCACAGGAAAAATTCACAGGTGCATGAATTGCATGATCAAAACAACCAATTTGTAAAACGCCAAACCATATCGTACTCTATTCTTTCCAAAAAAGTGGGTTGTGTGCTCCATTCTAATCAGTGAAGTAAAATCCATGTTCACTAGGGAGCACAGCTAAAATATGAATGAAAAACTAGAAAACATGGTGATTTGTGGTGAAGGTCACCACTGACACAAGGTCAACATCCTTTTGCAGAGTAACTTGAGTACTCGTCACTATATCCTCACCAAGCTCGTTGGCTTGTGACTCGAGTAAGAAGGAAACCTGTTGATAATGATTTACAGGCCAAATATCAAAACAAGGAAAAGTACTGTAAGATGACTTTAATCAATTCATCAGCACTAAACTTTGTTGAGGGCTACATGCTGTAAAGACAAGAAAGTTAAGACCAAGATTTTTGGGTTGAAAGGTTAAATGTGCAGGTCACAACAACTCTAAGCAGGAAAAAAATCTTTTTAATTTTTTCATTATTTGTTTTCCAAACAAACTTCACGATTTGTTTGCCCATTGGGGAAAGGAAAGAACATTTTGCTTTTAGGTTTGAAAGGTTAAGGTTATTCAGTCATTGCTATGTAGAGTTTGTCATGCCCTCTTTTTTATACACCTGCCATGAGGCAAAGCATATTATGTTGTGATTTTGTCCATCTGCCAGTGTGTCTGTTACTAGTTTTGTTTCCGTACAATAACTTTGGTTGTCCAGCTAGAGAGACAGCTAGTATGTGAGTAAGAGCATGCTATTGTTCAAGTTTATGAAAGGTAAGTCAAGTAAAGTTTTTATTTTTTTCAGTAATTTACATAAATTCATACTATTTTTCATCATAAAAATATCACTATTGTCCCCTACTTTTTCCCCGCTGTTTTAAAACAAAGTAGCCCTACTTCATCCTTACTTTTTCACAAAGGGTTGCTGGAAAGACTACAAATACCAAACTTTGTTGACAGCTTGCACTTGGGGTAAGGAAGAATGCTATTGATTTCATGGTCATAAGGTCAAGGTCACTGACTGAAAGAATAAATATGGTTTCCACACAATAACATTAGTTTGAATAGCAGTAATACATTAGCTGCTATTATTGTGTTACATCTTCCTCCCAGTCCAAGGAGATTATTCACTCCTCCAATTAGTAAATGGAGGTCTCGAATGAAAAACAACATGGTCCCAGTCTTATGACTTAGTCCACTTCTGAAAATATGAATATCATTCTTCTTTTCCATGCACGTCTAAATGTGTATCTTTTGTGCTCAATGCTTCATCATTGAAGTCATCTTGTAGCATTTCTACTGTGAATCGTATCCTTTTTGTGTTGTATTTGTTATTTGTTTCATCTGTCCTTGCATAATTTTCATGAATCTGTCCCATTTCCTTGATTTTTAGAGTTTTTAGTTCCTCGTTAGAAAAGCAGTGCTTATTTTCACCCCTCTATTAGTAACTGGTGTTAGGGTAAGTATTTAGTACCCAATTCTCATTCCAGTTCATTGTGTTATTTCTTCTATTTTTAATTAGCACTCAATAATGCCACTAGGTGTGGGTATAAATGTGGTAATAAAAAGGCTGAGTGGGACATACATACCCACCTGCTTAGCATGTAATTAATGTGTAATCGTGGATGGTTGTCCTATTTGTTGTCTTAGGCCGAATGAGGTATGGGACTTAGCAGAAAGTTGCTGTGCCTATAGTGCCAGGAAGAAGGGACCTGCTTCTTCCTCTTCTCCACAGGAAGACCCCCTCTGTTTCCAAGAGGGGTCTATGGCATTTCCTGATTTTGTGGAGTTTTCAGCTCCCAGAGTATGAAAGTTGCCCGCTTTTGCTAGGGTGGGATTGCTGACACATGTAAGGAAGTTGTCAGCTCCCATGAGGAAGAATCCTCAGTCAGCACCCAGTAGTGACTCTTGTCTTCCCCATGCAAGGGAATAGCGGTCTTCTCACTTGATTAGACCCAATTCGTAATTGAGGAGATCTTGTTCATCTAAGTCAAGTTCTCTGAACAGAGACTCCCCAATAAGGTCTACATCATCTGATCAGTCATTGCCCAGTGAATGGTCACTGGCATTCTGGTCACTGGGCACCAGTCACCAGATAGTATGTCAGGTGACAGTCACTGAGGGTCTGTCACCGATTATCAGTCACTGGGTCACGAGGCATCAGTCTTTGCACTCTGGGTAATGTGTCAAGTAGCAGGCATGGAAGGTCTGTAACCATTCACTGGACACTGGGAAATGTGTCAAATTACAGTCATAGAAGGTCTGACACCAGACACTGGGCACCATGTGTCGATCACCAAGTAACATCCCATGTGACACTTACTGAGTGTCTGTCACTGAACACTGGGCATTGATCACCGGATATGTGTTGGTCCTTTCCACAATAAATGAGTGTTACCAGCTTCGCTTCTGGGACCCTCCACCTCTTTCATGGACCCCCATTTAGTTCCACCTGTCCCAGCTGGTATCTCTGTGGAAAGAGGTATATGCCTGTCTAAGGAAGGGTGCAGGGTGCAGTGAAGAGGGTAAAAAACATCCCAAGCCCGGGCTTTTATTTCCTCGATTTTCAATGTTAAAAAAAAGTGGGAAAGTTTTGACTCATTATTGATATATCCCCATTAAACAAGTTTTTTTCTGGAATAGGATTTCAAGATGGAAGCATTGGCCTCAGTCAGGAATGCCATCAGGCCAAATGACTGGCAGTCTCCATAGATATCCAGGATGCCTATCTTCACATCCCCAATCTCCCAGCCCACAGGAAATTCCTGAGGTTTTGTTTGTAATAGGAGATCTGCCAATTTTGGGGCTCTTCCTTTTGGTCTAGCTTCTATTCCCAGAGCTTGCACCAGGGTGATTGGTGTAATAGCGGCTCATTAAAGGTCCTTGGGGGTTCCCAACCTCCGAACTGGTTGACGCACAACGTCCTTCAGATGTGCCCGTCTGAAGGATCATCCTCTGTTAGCAAACAGTGGCTCATCTAGGCCTAATCCCTAATAAGAAGAAGTCAGATCTGATCCTTTCTCAGAATTTCTTTTATGTGTGGATCAATTTTGTTGCCTCTCAAGTAACAATTTAAGGTCCTCCTCACAGAGTCACCCAATACTTACTCTCATAGCAAGACTGGATGAGAAGACTTCATTGTCTGCTCACAGTCTACTTCTCTCTCCTTGGAACTTGGACTGTGACAGCAGACTTAGTTCTCCTAGGAAGATTTCCTATGCAGCCTCTCCTGTTCTTGCTTCTGGCAAACTGGACACCTCACAAGGACCCTCTGCCTGCTTGGGATCCCCTTAGGATCCAAATTTCCTCACCATCTGAGTTGATGGAGAAATCAGGACTGGTCTTTACATGTGTTCTGATTCACAAATTGGAACCTCACTCCTTCCTTTACACTTATGCCTTAGATTCAGGCTGGGGTGCTCACCTAGAGCCTGAGGGGCTAGTCCTGCAGGACCTTTGGTCTCAAGAAGAATCTTCTCTTCACATCAGCAGTTTAGAAATGCAGGCTGTTTTTCTAGCACTTTAAGGATGTTTCAATAGCACAAGACATTGTGGGCCCCGGGGGGCCGAGTGATCTAAGGCACTCGCCTTTACCGATCACTGCCATCTCACCTCTGTCCATGTGGGTTCGTGTCTTGGGCTCAGCTAATGTGGTTATGTGAGAAAGCTTGCCAGTAGCTTCCCGTGGGTCGGTGGTTCTTCCCTGGATTTTCTCAGGTTCTTCCTCCACCAGATATACTGGCTGCAATGTATAGCATATCATGTGCTGAAAAATGGCATTCAACCCATTAAACCAGACCAAACCAAACCACAAGACATCGCTATGTCATTGTAGCTACAGATAACATATAGGTTGTAGCATACTTCAGACTTGAGAGAACACTCATGCGCCTTCTCTCCGTGGAAGTCTGGAACCTCCTCTGTTGGATAGCTTCAGAGATCACTCTCAGAGTCTGCCACATTCCAGGCAAGAGGAATATTCTGGCAGATGGCTGGTTCAGACAGCTGTCCTCATGGAATGGTCTAGACTGAACCAGTCTATAGATGAGATATTTTTTCATCTGTGCGGAAAGCCAATGGTAGACTTGTTCACAATGAGGCTGAACAATAAGCTCCCTCTTTATGTCACTCCAGTTCCAGACCAGAGGGTAATGGCGGTGGATGCCTTCAGTCTGAGTTGTAATTGACTGTAGGCTTATGCCTTCCAACCTTTCAGAATAATCCTTCAGGTTCTACACAGTCAGAATTTTCAAGTCACAGCTCATCCTCATAGCTCCCTTGTGGCCTGGACTGCCGAAGAGGAGGTTGGGCGGGGGGGGGGGGGGCAATTGCTCAGGGGCCCAGCAATTTATAGGGGCCCACCATCAACTCAGTTATAAAAAATATATTAATCTTTGCAGTAAATATTAAAATTTGTTCCTTGTAAGAGTCTAAGTTATGGTTGATTACTACAGGTTGTATATGCAAAACTGTACACAGGTTTTTACATACAAAAAATTAAAATAGTTTTGGATCCAGTGACTGCTCTGCCCAGGGGCCCGGAATTTCTTTGGTCTTTGTCTAAACCTCCTTATGAACCTTTGAGTGAAGCTTCCATTGAGAACCTTACCCTTAAAAAGTCTTTCTTCTCTCCTTAGTGTCAGCAAGATGGAGTGAAATTGATGCCTTGTCAGTGGAAAAGGGTTGTTTATGGTTCAATGGGTTTCTGGCAAAGAAAAAGCTACCTTCTGTAGCTTCTGTTTCTGTTGGAATTCCCAGTCTCATTTGTATCTGTGCTGGGGATGATCAAGATAGACTCCTTTGCCCAGTTAGAGCTTTACATTTCTATCTGTGTAAATCAGAAGAGAAAAGAAATGGTTATAGTCTTTTTTTTCTTCTGAAAGGTACCTCTGATATTTCAGCAGCCTGTCCCAAGATGGATTGTTTGGACTATTAAAAGAGCTTATTATTCTCTTACTGAGACTGATTATTTCATTCATGAAAATCATGGCCCATGAGGTCATGGTTTAATTGCTGCTTCTTGGGCCTTTTTTAATCATTCTTCATTAGATAATGTCACAGAAGCTGCCTTTTGGCAATCTCACTCCACTTTCTCATTGTTTCACCTTTTTCATTGTCACATCAGAGTGAGGGCATTTATGCTTTTGACTCAATTGTATCAGCCCAACAAGTTATCAAGCTATCCTCCAGTCTGCAGTAGAGCATCCTAGTAATGGCAATGGTAAGTTCACTTTAACAGCTTGTATTGGGCCATCAGCCTCCCACCGTGCTGGCAAATTCAGCAATGCAATAATAGCAGGTGATGTATTACTGCTATTAAAATGTAGTTTGGAGTGAGGGGGTGTGCGACTAATTTTAATTATGTTTTAGTTACCTGCTATTATTCTGCTAATATTGTCCAATTCACTCCTCTGTCTCTGCTCTAATGTCCTTTTATTATTGGTCCAAGTCAAAGAACGATGATATTCTGATTGTCCGAAGTTGACTAAGGTATCTGACTGGGATCATGTTGCTAGTTCAACCGGTCATTGACCAGCAGAGCTTATGGGAAGGTCTGGTTGTCTATCATCGGCCATCTGTCCGTGAGCACAAGTTTTTTTATTGATACTCTTCCTAAACTACTTACAGGATTGCCATGAAACTTTCAACACACATTGATCCCATGGTCTACTTGGTCATGTCATAAATGAAAATGATGCTGTTTTCACATCCAATATTGCTGCCATAGTGGCCATTTAAAAAATCTTGTTATTGCTTTTCCTTCTTAACGGATGGTCATATCAACATGGGGTTTTCACTGAAAGACTTCTTATGATGTCTAGTTGGTTGTAAATGAATGGCAGCCAACTTGAAAATCTTGTTATTCTACTCCTCCTGAATGGAAAGTCACATTGATATGAATTTTCACAAGAAGACTTCTTATGATGTCTAGTTGGTCCTAAATGGAAATGATATCACTTTGACATCTAATATGGTCACCACAGCAGCCAGCTTGAATATCTTGTATCATTGCTCCTCTTGAATGGATGGTCATATCAACATGGGGTTTTCAATAATAGACTTCTTATAATGTCTGGTTAGTCCTGAATGAAAATGTTGCCGATATGACATCCAATATGGCTGCCACGGCATTCAGCTTGAAATTCTAGATATAGCTACTCCTCCGGGTTTATGTGGTAATATTGACATGGGATTTTCACCAAAGACTTCTTATGCTATCTTGTTGGTCCTAAATAAAAATGGTGCTGATCTTATATCCAATATGGCCTCCAAGATGGCCACTTGGAATATCTTGTAGTCACTACTCTTCCTAAATGGAAAGTCATACAGATATGGAGTTTATACTAGAAGACTTCTTATAGTGTGTAGTTGGTCCAAAATGAAAGTGATGACACTCTGTCATCCAGTATGACCACCATGTCATCCATTAAAAAATCTTATTATAGCTACTCATCCTGAATGGATGGTCAAATCGACATGGGGTTTTCACCAAAAGAGTTCTTATGATATCTAGGTGGGCATAAATGAAAATGGTGCTGATATTACATCCAGTATGACCACCATGATGGCTACCTTGAAAATCTTGTAATCACTATACTCCTCATGATTGGATGGATGGTCATACTGACATGGGGTTTTACCAAAAGACTTCTTGTGATGTCTAGTTTGTCCTTATCAAAAATGGTGCTGATCTCACATCCAACATGGCTGCTGTGGTGGCTAGCTTGAAAATCTTGTTATTGCTCAAGAATATTAGAGATGATTTCAACACTTGGCAGTTAAAATGAAGAAACAATCTTATCTTGGATTCCTGGAAACTCTTTTTGGCTGTTAGAGTGTCAGACAATTCTAGAGACTTTTGTTTTACTTAGTATATGACAGTTCAAGGAACATGTAGGGTTGAAATAGTATTTCGAGATCTGGGGATACACATGGAAATAGATACTCCTGGTATATTCAGTTTTGTTTTTATAGAAGGTGCATTCCAAGACTAGTTCTTAGCTTAAATGAAGCAATCAATCAATGAGCCAATTAATTGATCAGGTCATTAAGATACAAAGTGTTGTTATGATTTTCCACAAAGAGAGGGAAATAATGGCACTTATCAGGATCATTAATAATAACAGTTTCATGACAAATTAAATACTTAATATATTTCAGAACACAATTATTGATTGGAATTAGATATCTTGCATCTTTTTATTATTGCACAAAATTCTTAGCTGAAAACTTTTATATAGATGGTTTTACCTGTTTATATACATTCTTGCATACATGTATAACATACATGCATGCATGTATACATACATACATACATGCATACATAAATGGCCATACTAACTTGGAGAGTCATCAAATATTATCAAAATGATAGCATATTGGCAGATGGAATGGGTGACAAAATTTAGAGATTTAATTATGGGATTCTCTTGTGTGTGTCTGTATGGATATAGGAATTGTCATTCATAAAAAACATTATTTAAGAAAATAATGTTACCATGCAAATGATTTTGGGACTGTATATAAACCTTGAACTGAAGAAATTCAAAAAGTAGCTTGTCAACACTAAGAGGATGATGCTAATAGTTGATAGATTAGTGTTTAAATTTTTTTAAATTGCTTTTCAGTTCATAACCCACCCACCCCCACCCCATTGTTAAATGCTCATGTGCTGAGTATGTTATGTATCTGCTTTCAGTGATGCATGCCCATAGCATGTTTAAAAAGCTACTGTACATACTCGTGTATAAGCCGGGTTCAAATGCAAACAGCATAGACATTGATCTGCCATTGCATAATGTGCCAGCAGATCAGGGTCTATGTTGTTTGTTCCACTGATTAGTCCTTACAAACTGCATAGACCCAGATCTGCCAGCACATTATGCGTCGGCAGATCTGGGTCTATGCAGTTTGCAGTTGGTATCATCTTATACACAAGTATATACGGTATTTTCAATCATGTACAGGCCCCCCCCCCCCCCCCCCCCCCCCCCCCCCCCCCGTGTGCTAAAAGGGAAAGTGTCTATGGTAAGTGCAGGCCTGCTTTAGCACTTGTAGAGCACTTGTAGTTAATATATCAAAGACCCTTGGATTTACGAATCTCAAACAGGCAGAAATACTTGTGAATTTACTGGCATTTACCAACATCTCCTTACATATATTTGCTTTATTGTGTAATTGCAGTCTAGAAAAAGAAGCGAAGGTTTGAAGTTGACATTTTTATAGTATCATTCTCAGTGATGTATAGAGCTGATGTGTACTCAAATAGACTTGATGTGTACTCAAATGACTTTCGTTCTGCCAGTATTTTTTGTGAAGAGCTAATCTTCCATATATTTACTTACTGTCCATCTTCTTGATTTGACCTCTGGAAGGTAAATCAGCTTTTGTCAATATGGTACAATTAGATTAATAAGGGGTGCATGTAAAATATGGACATAGTATCATGTGTGACCCTGCCAATGTTTCTCTAAGACCTCAAATAATCAAGGAATAATGGAAGTGGGATTCAGGGGTCTGTATATATTGACAGGTGAAGCAACCACTCAGAGAACTATCTAGAAATGGTCATTATAAACAGGTTTTGTGATATATACAAGCAAATATGTAATTAAATTAAGTGGTCTTCATAAAAAGGTCTCTTATACAAGCAGACATGTAATTGAGTTATGTACAAATGGAACATGTAATTTTAGACATAGTTTGTTCTATATTACATGCTAAAGAAGGTTTTACTGTACATTGAAATACAAATAAGTGTTTGTATGTAGTACAGTGTACTTGCATAAAAGAACGTTCCACTGGTTCCTAATATAACATTGCCAAACGTTAGGCCACTTAGATCAAAGAATTGGATATGGGCTGAAATTCACTGCAGTGATTCTCATTTCCCTACTTCATCATGTGGATAGAGTTAAAAATGTTGTTAGTTTTTTTAAAAACCAGGCACATGAATACTGTCTGTACTTGGTTATAAGTCGTGTCCAACTGCAAACAACATAGTCCCTGATCTGCTGTTGCATAATGCACCAGCAGATCAGGGTATATGTTGTTTGTTCTACTGATTAGTCTTAACAAACTGCAAAGACTAAGATATGTCTGTGCATTATACAATGGCAGATCTGGGTCTATGCAGTTTGCAGTTGGGTTCAACTTATAAGCGAGTATAAATGGTAATCAGAATGAAAATGTGATTTATATTGAAAACAAGCAGATGAAATTCTTGTGACATCATTAAGAAAAGAAAATTTAGAATGATATAAATCAAGATTGTTTAGAGCAGCATATTTGCAATAGTAAAAGGACCATGAATAGCAGTATATTTGCAATAGTAAAAAGGACCATGAATAGTAGTATATTTGCAATAGTAAAAAGGACTGTGAATAGCAGTATATTGCAATAGTAAAAAGGACCATGGATAGCAGTATATTTGCAGTAGTAAAAAGGACCATGAATAGCAGTATATTTGCAGTAGTAAAAAGGACCATGAATAGTAGTATATTGCAATAGTAAAAAGGACCATGAATGGCAGTATATTTGCAATAGTAAAAAGGACCATGAATAGCAGTATATTTGTAATAGTAAAAAGGACCATGAACAGCAGTATATTTGTAATAGTAAAAAGGACCACGAATAGCAGTATATTTGCAATAGTAAAAAGAACCATGGATAGCAGTATATTTGTAATAGTAAAAAAGATCATGAATAGCACTATATTTCCAATAGTAAAAAGGACCATGAATAGCAAGCAGTACATGTGTATGTTGAAATTTGTTTCATTGTTGCTTTATTTGTCCTTTTCTTTTACATACTAAATTTGGGTCAGTGAAACTCCTCCTGTTTTGAAGTGGAATCTGATCAGATTTAATTTGTAAATCTCTTGATGTGATCTTTCTTAGCTGTCATATGTACGTATTTCTATGGGAAGAAAGAGTACAAGTAGATATTCCACAATAGCTGCCTAGCAGTGAGTATTGATTGCATTCATTACTTATTTCACAACTGTATCTTGATTTTCCCTGCATATATTTTACAAGGTCAATTAATTGACTTAATGATGCATTACAGTGGTTCCAGAATTATTGAGCAGCTGTTTTCTCCCTCACAGTAGTTTCTGTGATTGTTATCCTGCCTTCTTTTGAAAAAAGCAAGTAAACTCAGGTGATAACTTTTTCAAATGGAATCAAGTACTTTGTAAATTGTCATTCAGCATGAAATCAATTACACCCCCATATTGAATTAAGCATCAGTTACATGAGGAGGATGAGTGCCTAATGCCATCCATTTCCTTATAAAGGATATGGAATCTTAGAATGAGAAGAATTTACCAAATTTATTTGCAGCCAACAGCATATATATGGAGCTGTCATTGCATAATGCTTTGGCAGATATGGGTCTATCCTCTTTGTTTTGAAGTCACTAGCAGAATAAACTGTAGACTTGATCTTCTAGTACATCATGAAAGAGTAGATCTCTGTCTATATTGTTTTAGTTTAGTGCTTTTTGAATACATGTATTACAAATTTGGTAATTGTATAAAATGGGTGGGGGTGGGGTGGGGATCAGTGCTTTTTTCTGCCTTGTGAAACTCAAAATCTTTGAACCTTGAATATTTTTGTTTCCAGTTTCTTTAATATGTACTGAGAAAGTTGCACTGGTCCTGAGAAATATACAACTGATTTTGATGCATTACCTTAAAAAGAACTGTTAAAATTCACAACAGTGTTAGAAAAATACTTGAATTTATGAAGACAGTCCATGAAAATCTTGTTTTCAGACATATGGCATGTTTATAAGTCATACCATGAAAAAAGGTTGACAAATAATTTCTGCAGAAAGACAACATTTTTATGGCAATGACAAAGTAGCTAATCCAATACTCCAATACTAGTATATTCTCCCTCTCTAATGCAGATTACTGTTTAGGAAATTGTACTTGATGTGATGTCCATATATGGTAATTTGATATGTATAAAAGTAAAATAATATAATGTTGCTACAAGGCACTTATTTACTATATCAACTAAAATTGTTTATATCACTATGATATTAAATTGTCCAAGATTTTTTTCTTCTCCATCATACTCGGGCCCTGGGTAGCTGTGTGGTCTAAGGCACTCACCATTACAGATCACTCACATCTCACCTCTGTCCACATGGGCTCGAGTCTTGGCTCAGCCAGTGTGGGTATGTGAGAAAGTTTGCCAGTAGCTTCCTATGGGTTGGTGGTTCTTCCCAGGGTCCTCTCAAGGTTCTTCCTCCACCAAATATACTAGTTGCCATGAATAGCCTCCACCAAATATACTAGTTGCCATGAATAGCCTATCATGTGCTGAAAAATGGCATTAAACCCATTCAACCATAACCTGTTTCCATCATACTCTCCATGCAAAAAATAGATTTAGTAGTTAATTCCTGGTTTTATTTAGGTACATACATGTACTCAGAATAGGGTCATAATGGCTCATTATCAATGGTCCTTATTTTGGGTATAGTTTTTGTCAGATTAAGAGACTGGACTGTACAAGTATTGTCAGATTAAGAGACTGGCCTGTACAGATTTTGTCAGATTAAGAGACTGGACTGTACAAGTATTGTCAGATTAAGAGACTGGACTGTACAGATTTTGTCAGATTAAGAGACTGGACTTTAGTTTTTGTCAGACTGAAGGACTGCATGGACTGTACAGGTTGTGTAATATTTAGGGACTGGTCTTTAGTTTATAACAGATTAAGGGACTGGAATGTACAGATTGTGTCAGTCCCAGATTAAGGGACTGGCCTGTACATTTTGCATTATATTAAAGAAATAGACTGTACAGTTTGCATTCGATTAAGGGACTGGGCTGTACCATTTGTCAGATGAAGGGGCTGGACTGTACAGTTTGCATCAGAGTAAGGGACTGGGCGGTACAGTTTGCATCAGATAAAAGGAATAGACTGTACATTTTGCATCAGATTTAGGGACTGGGCTGTACCATTTGTCAGAGAAAGGGACTGGACTATACAGTTTGTATCAGATAAAAGGAATAGACTGTACAGTTTGTATCAGATTAAGGGACTGGGCTGTACCATTTGTCAGATTAAGGGGTTGGACCGTACAGTTTGCATCAGATTAAGGGACTGGGCTGTACCATTTGTCAGAGAAAGGGACTGGACTATACAGTTTGCATCAGATAAAAGGAATAGATTGTACAGTTTGCATCAGATTAAGGGACTAGGCTGTACCATTTGTCAGATTAAGGGGCTGGACTGTACAGTTTGCATCAGATAAAAGGAATAGACTGTATAGTTCACATCAGATTAAGGGAATTAACTGTACAGTTTGCATCAGATAAAAGGAATAGACTGTACAGTTCGCATCAGATTAAGGGAATGGACTGTACAGTTTGCATCAGATAAAAGGAATAGACTGTACAGTTTGCATCAGATTAAGGGACTGGGCTGTACCATTTGTCAGATTAAGGGGCTGGACTGTACAGTTTGCATCAGATTAAGGGACTGGGCTGTACCATTTGTCAGAGTAAGGGACTGGACTGTACAGTTTGCATCAGATTAAGGGACTGGGTTGTACCATTTGTCAGAGTAAGGGACTGGACTGTACAGTTTGCATCAGATTAAGAGATGTGGCTGTACCATTTGTCAGATTAAGGGACTGGGCTGTACCATTTGTCAGATTAAGGGGCTGGACTGTACAATTTGCATCCGATTAAAGGACTAGACTGTACAGTTTGCATCAGATTAAGGGACTGGGCTGTACCATTTGTCAGAGTAAGGGACTGGACTACAGTTTGTATCGAATTAAGGGGTTGAACTGTAGTTTGTGTCAGCTTAAGGGACTGGACTATCATATTAAGCGACTGGACTATACAGATTGTGTCAGATTTGGGGAAAATACTTTATTTTGTGTCAGATTAAGGAAGTGAATAGTTTGCATCAAATCGAGGGACTAGGCTGTACAGTTTGAACCAGACTAAGAGACTGGGCTGTACAGTGTGTCAGATCAAGGGATTAGACTACAGTTTGTACCAGATTAAGGAATTGGACTGTACAGTTTGTCAGATTATGGTACTTGATTATACAGTTTGTGTCAGATTAAGGGACTGGATTATGCAGTTTTTGTCAGATTAAGGGACTGGATTGTACAGTGACACCTGTCTATAAAGGACACTTAAGGGACCATGAAATTTTCACCATCTTAATGGAAGATACATATGTAAGGAAATGAAGGAAAGTGGTTTTCAAATGTTCTTGATAACAGGGACCCTTTATGGAGGTGTCTGCTAAGGCAGGTTTTATTTTATTTATGTGAAATCTTGACTCACTGAAGCAGAACTTGTAGAATGGATTATCATTATCACCAGATAATTGTACTTTGAGAAGATCACTTGGACAAATCAAAGTTTATGGCAGTTCAAATTACTATTTATTCCAAAAACTAGATATAAACTTTATAAGATCTTATAAACATTATAAGATATCTGATAGTCTTTATAAGATATCTTATTTACTTTAAAATAGGGATTGATGCCTGCCAAATTTATTCACTAGTCCAGGAGACAATCGTAATTTAAAAAATTACTAGTCGCCACAAGATTTTCATAGTCTCAAAAAGCTAGTACCTTGAAATTGTGGTATGTTTTGGTCCAATACTTCTCCATTGTGGCACAGGAATCTGATGTTCTATCTTTAATATTTTAACATGAGCCCAGAATTAAAAATGACCCCAGTAAATGCCAAGGAGTTTGGGTATTTATCAGGGACAGTTTTATTCCAGTTTTAAAGCTAGAATATCAGGCTTCTATTATTGCAGTCGCAAAACGCAAAGTTTTGCATCTTGTGAGGGCAGGCATTTGCAATACTCAGTAGCCAATCGGGTCTCATGTAACCTAGTCCTGGCCATTAAGACACTTGACCATCATGTAACCTAGTACTGGCCATTAAGACACTTGACCATCATGTAACCTAGTACTGGCCATTAGGACACTTGACCATCATGTTTGTGCACCCGAGACGAACATCTTGGTGACAAGGAACATAGTTGTTTATATCCTGCAATGTGAGTTGGATTTCATTATAATTTGTAATTTTTATAGTTTATTTCCATAACTGGATGGACCAGACTGTATCCATTTCTTTGGGGTTTTTGGGGTTTTTTTTTCGTTGTCTTGGATTTAGCTCTACTGGTCATAGACTAGAAGAGTTTATGGGATGACCTGTTGCCCATCATCCATCTTCTCATGTCTGTCTGTCCATTAGCAGACGTTTGTTATTGGTGCTTCTCCTAAACTACTTGCAGGATTGCCACGAAACTTGACACACTCATTCATCCCAAGGTCTAGTCAGTCCTAAATGAAAATGGTGCTGCTCAGACATCCAGTATGGCTACCACAGCAACCATCTTGTAAATCTTGTTTTGGCAACTCCTCCTGAATGGATGATCATATCACCATGGGGTTTTCACTAAAAGATTTCTTATGATGTCAAGTTGGTCTAAATGAAATTAAATGGTGACAATCTGATGTCCAATATGGCCATCATGGCTGCCATCTTGAGAATCTTGTTATTGCAACTCCTGAATGGAAAGTCATATTGCTATGAGGTTATCTTGAATTCCTGGATATTCTATTTGGACACTCTGAGCCTTTGAGGGACTCTTGTTTCATTACTAGTCCGACAGACTAGATACAAGCAAAATTCCACTATTCCCCCAACATTTTTATAAGCTATGGGCAACTGGACTAGAGTGAGTAAATGTAGAATTCTGCTTTATCAGATACCTGATATTTTAGATATTTTACATACAATTTTAATTCATATATCTTGTAAAGTTATAAAATATATTACTAAGTTTATAAGATATCTTAATAGGTTTATAAGGTATCTTATAAACTAAGCAAGATATCTAAATTAGGGCCCTGCATTAAGATACTGGAACTGTGTAGTACCGGTAATCACCTTTTCTATCTGCCCATCTCACCATCTGTTCACTCTTCTTGTAACAAGTATAGCTTATTTTGACAAAGTTATTTCCCTTGTTCCATCAATATTATATCTCCACTACAGCAGGTGATTGTAACCAACATACCTCTGGAACCATTGAACATATTCGTATGCGGTTTGGTGTGTACATTGTGTTATAGACCTAAATGTGCCTTTTGTTGGTTTTGTCTTGTCAACTCTATTTTGGACAGAGTTACAGCCCTTGACAATTAACCTTGTGTCTTCACATGGGATGTTGCTTTTATCCAGCATAGCCCAGAAAGCGTTACACATAATTGGATGCCATTTGGTAGGTGAATTGCCTATAAGATGATGTTTATTGTAACTGGCATAGCTCAAAAACCATTCAACATATTCTGATGCAAGTTGGTATGAAGATTGTCTCGTAGACCTGTTTGTACCTTGTATGGGTTGAGTCTTATTTAAAACAGCTATGGCCCCCTGATTTCTTGTCCTCAAACTTTTGGTTTCTGCAAGATAACTTATATTGGATTTCAACCAAATATGGCATGTGGCTTCAGATTGATAAGACCTTGAGAGACTTTGATTTTCCGTGTTTTGCAACATCATTTACTGGAGTTGTAGCCCCTGATTGCCCGTCCTCCTGACTTTGATTTCAGAAACCTAACTGTACTAAGTTTTGTTGGATTTCAGCCTAATTTGGCTTGCAGCTTTATATGGATTAGAGTTTGAATTAGTTTCAAATGTTCCACATTATCATTTAAGAGTTATTGCTCCTAATTACCCATCATCCTAACTTTATTTCCACAGCATGACTTTACTAACGAAATATCACATTTCAGCTAAAGTTATTATGCGCCTTTGTATTGATGAGACTTTGAATAAGTTGGATTTTCTGCATTCCTCATCATAATTTAGAAGAGTTATGGCCCATGAATACCCATCTTCTCAAAACTTTGGTTTTCCAATGGAAGTTCTTCTGTTTAAGGCCATGCTGAGCAAATTGCAGAAAGCAAAGTCCTTTGTGATAACCCATCGCTACTAAAACTTCTTTAATTTGGTTGATAAAATATTTAATATGTAAGATGATTCATAAATTTTATAAGATATCTTAGATATTGTACAAAGTATCTCATAAGGTTTACAAGATATCTTAGATATTTTACAAAGTATCTCATAAGGTTTATAAGATATCTTAGATATTGTACAAAGTATCTCATCAGGTTTATAAGATATCTTAAATATTTTACAAAGTATCTCATAAGGTTTATAAGATATCTTAGAAATTGTACAAAATATCTTGTAAGGTTTATAAGATATCTTAGATATTGTACAAAGTATATCATAAGGTTTATAAGATATCTTAGATATTGTACAAAGTATCTCTTAAATTTTATAAGATATCTTAGATATTGTACAAAGTATCTCATAAATTTTATAAGATATATTAGATATTGTACAAAGTATCTCATCAGGTTTATAAGATATCTTAAATATTTTACAAAGTATCTCATAAGGTTTATAAGATATCTTAGATATTGTACAAAGTATCTCATAAGGTTTATAAGATATCTTAGATATTGTACAAAGTATCTCATAAGGTTTATAAGATATCTTAGATACTGTACAAAGTATCTCATACATTTTATAAGATATATTAGATATTGTACAAAGTATCTCATAAATTTTATAAGATATATTAGATATTGTACAAAGTATCTCATAAATTTTATAAGATATATTAGATATTGTACAAAGTATCTCATAAATTTTATAAGAATTATTAGATATTGTACAAAGTATCTCATAAATTTTATAAGATATATTAGATATTGTACAAAGTATCTCATAAATTTTATAAGATATCATATACTTACAGACAGTTGAATGCAAGATCCTAGTGAAAAGTGTCAGTAATTATGAATATATGCCTAAACCTGACACTGTTTGTTATCATTTTATAGAACCAAAATATACGGCCAGTCTGTAGACAACGGCAGTTTACAGAGGTATGATTAGTATTAGACTGCCCCTATTGGGACCAAAATATACGGCCAGTCTGTAGACAACGGCAGTTTACAGAGGTATGATTAGTATTAGACTGCCCCTATTGGGACCAAATATATGGCCAGTCTGTAGACAACGGCAGTTTACAGAGGTATGATTAGTATTAGACTGCCCCTATTGGGACCAAATATACGGCCAGTCTGTAGACAACGGCAGTTTACAGAGGTATGATTAGTATTAGACTGCCCCTATTGGGACCAAATATACGGCCAGTCTGTAGACAACGGCAGTTTACAGAGGTATGATTATTATTATTAGACTGGTCCTGTTGTAGATCTTTATGCCTTTTCTAATCAGAGAAACAAATATTGTTGTCTTTGCAAAATGTCCATCTTTTGTTTCATTTCTGTTAGACCAACCTAATTGGTCAGTAGCATACTCAGGAGGTGGGTCCTTTTACTAATAAATACCTGATTTGCCAAGTCTCTAATTGAGCTCTAGTATCCAGAGTTCTGGGTCTGTTCAGCATCCATCACAACTTGTTAGCTTAGCCTGATAGAAAAATGTCTCTGCTTCAGCTGACATTGTATGATCCATAGTGAACTTTCTTGGTTTATTTATGTGTTTGATTTGTCTTGGGTCTGGATGCATGAATCAAATATCCTTATCACTTTCAAACACAACTTGAAAATTATACATATCAACCACATTAATATTTTAAGACATTACCCTGTCACCTGAGTGCCATTCATCCATTTAAACTTACTCTGCAAACTTAATATTTATAATATTTAATCAGATCAGTTATTAACAGCTAATGGTGGAGGTACAAAAAAGGTTATTGTCACTTATTGTCCTTAGCATTTTATGAAATTTCTTGGAATACCACCACTAGCACATGCAAGTAGGTTCATGGAGTACCAAAACTGGCACATGCATGTAGGTTCAATGGAGTACCACCACTTGCACATGCATGTACGTTCATGGAGTACCACCGCTAGCACATGTATGTAGGTCTCATGGAGTACCTCCACTAGCACATGCAGGTAGGTTCATGGAGTACAACTGCTACCACATGCATGTACTTTCATGGAGTACCACCGCTGGTACATGCATGTAGGTCTCATGGAGTACCACCGTTAGCACATGCAGGTAGGTTCCATGGAGTATCGCAACTAGCACATGCATGTGGGTTCATGGAGTACCACCACTAGTACATGCAAGTAAGTTCCTTTGCACATTGACTTGGCAATTTTAACATATATGATTAGGACAAAATGGTTTCACATGTAAGAAATGTCTTTACCCCTACCTATCTCTGACAGTGAAAATAGTGATCAAAATGTCCAGTCTGTTCAATGAAAAGCCATGGCACATTTTTTGGACTGACCCAATGATTTTAACACATATACCCATATATATATATATATATATATATATATATATATATATATATATATATATATATATATATATATATATCACACAATATCACTTGCATCCAAGTAGGTTATATTATCAACTTGCTCCTTGCCTCTCTCTTTGACCATAAACTTTGATGAAGTGGTTTCTTATCCAAAATCCAAGGTTAATTTTTCTAGCCTGTATCCATTTACAAAGTACTTCCCAACTTCCAAGCTTTGGAATATTTTCATACCAAATACAGCCAAACATTATGTTCAGAGGGATACATTGTTAGTTGCTGAACCCATAAATATGCTTACGGAAGAACATATCAAGAGGGAAATTATGGTCTGACCTGTCAAGTAAAAAAAAAGGTCTACAAAATGTCCTAAAAGTTGACCCGCACATAAATTTAGAATTTAGAACTCCAAGGTAAGCTACAAATAAAAACAGTTTTCAGTCACAGACACATAATAGTTACCTTGAAGTCATACAGGTGTTCTTTTGACAGTTACCACTAGATTCATATCAATGTGCAACACTAATAGTATGGCTGCGACAGTTGACTCTTAATTCATGTGTTTTATATTTGGTACATCCAGTGTGTAACTGTCTTGAGTCTCAGCAGCAGCCTCAATGCATAAACTATTGGAACCATTAGCTTGTTTTTGTGGGTTCCATTGGTTCCTTCTGTATTCGGTATGCTCCTTTAGTTCACCACTTTCTGTCATCTCTGGTTTCCTTCAGATTTAATTAAATTGTAAATGTCTTCCTTTGTTCATTCATGAGTTGTGCATGTTGGCTATTGAATTAAGTTGTAAATGTCTTCCTTTGTTGATTCATGAGTTGTGCATGTTGGCTATTGAATTAAGTTGTTAATGTCTTCCTTTGTTGATTCATGAGTTGTGCATGTTGGGTATTGAATTAAGTTGTAAATGTCTTCCTTTGTTGATTCATGAGTTGTGCATGTTGGCTATTGAATTAAGTCATCAATGTCTTCCTTTGTTGATTCATGAGTTGTGCATGTTGGCTATTGAATTAAGTTGTAAATGTCTTCCTTTGTTGATTCATGAGTTGTGCATGTTGGCTATTGAATTAAGTTGTAAATGTCTTCCTTTGTTAATTCATGAGTTGTGCATGTTGGCTATTGAATTAAGTTGTAAATGTCTTCCTTTGTTGATTCATGAGTTGTGCATGTTGGCTATTGAATTAAGTTGTAAATGTCTTCCTTTGTTGATTCATGAGTTGTGCATGTTGGCTATTGAATTAAGTTGTAAATGTCTTTCTTTGTTGATTCATGAGTTGTGCATGTTGGCTATTGAATTAAGTTGTAAATGTCTTCCTTTGTTGATTCATGAGTTGTGCATGTTGGCTATTGAATTAAGTTGTAAATGTCTTTCTTTGTTGATTCATGAGTTGTGCATGTTGGCTATTGAATTAAGTTGTAAATGTCTTCCTTTGTTGATTCATGAGTTGTGCATGTTGGCTATTGAATTAAGTTGTAAATGTCTTTCTTTGTTCATTCATGAGTTGTGCACGTTGGCTATAAAAGATTGTCTTAAAATTTCTTATTGACTCTGTTGTAGCATCGTTTGGATCTTGACTAAAAAAACTAGCACTTATTTGGTATCTTATGCAGCTTTTCAATTTTCTTTCCTTTTTCTTAAATCTACTTTTTCAAACAAATCATCTTCAGCAGTTAATGTGTTTGTTTAAAATTTTTATTTGCATGTATTTATTAAACCTCTTGAGAGATTCTTATCATAATTGGCATTAATCATGAAGCTAAGATAATTTATTCTACAACATGTTTGCTCAATCCTTTTACCTTGGGGTCAAGGTCACAGTCCTAGAAGATTTTCATTAAGGTTTTGGTTAAACGTTTTTCGATTGCTTATATTTCTTGAACCCTTTAATAGATTCTTATCATATTTTGCATGAATCATTATGAAGCCAAGGCAATTTATTCTTTGACATGCTCACTTGCACATTTGACTGGGGGGTTGAGGACACAGTCATATTTATGTTACGGTTTTGGTTAAAATTCTTTCATTTGCTTAAATTCCATGAACTCCTTGATGGATTTTCTTCATATTTGGGATGAATCATTATGAAGCTAAGACATAAAGTTCATTCTGTAACACATTCTCTTGTCTCTTTGACCACAGGGTCAAGGTAACAATGATAGAAAATTTGCTTAAGGTTTTGATTACAGATTTTTTTTTCATTTGCTTGTATTTGCTAAAACCATTGATGGATTTTCTCCATACTTAGGATGAATCATTATGAATCTGAGAGAACTCATTCTGTGACCAGCTTGCTCACCTTTTGAAGCCTGGGGTTGAGATCACATTTTTTACATCAATGCTTTGATCATGGGCTTGACATGCAGGCCCTGGATTTCTAGTTGTACAATTCACATTTAAGCATCATTAGAACCTCATTGGAGATTTACTTGTATTAGCTCAATGAGTGTGTCCCTGTATAAATAAATAGATGTATTATTATTATTATTATTATTATTATTATTATTATTATTATTATTATTATTATTATTATGTTTGGTATCAAGCACAGGTGTATATACCGTATATACTCACGTATAAGTTGAGTACAAATGCAAACAACACAGACCCTGATCTGCCGTCGCTTAATGCACCGGCAGATCAGGGTCTATATTGTTTGTTCTACTGATTAGTCCTTACAAACTGCATAGACACAGATCTGCCAGTGCATTATGCGCCAGCAGATCTGGGTCTATACTGTTTGCAGTCGGTATTGCCTTATACATGAGTAAATACAGTACATAGCACAGTTGATTGCTATGTCTGGAAGAATTTGGTCTTCCTTTTTATGGAAAGGTTGAGTTTTTATATACAAGTTGTAAGTCATGCACTTCCATTGCATCATGTAAGATATAGGTAATTTTTTATTGTAAAGTAGGTCATGTTTTGTAAGTAAATTAATTTAGATTGTTGTTGCAATCTGTAATCATGCCATTATTTAGTCATTTTAAATACTACGGTTAAATGTACCTATATGTTAGTTTATGATAGCTGACAATCTTTCTTTTGACCTTTCATGAAATTTAAATGAAGTCACAGTAAAATATGCTTTAATAATTGCAAAAAAATGAAAGATTGTGAAATCAAAACCTTGCCATCTTAACATGGGTAAATTGCCATTTTACACATGTGAAATGGCCTCATTTTAAAATCATTAGCCTCATTTTTCCTTTACACAGCAGGTGCTTTTTTCAGTTGTATTTTCATTTGTAAATTTCTCTTAACATTTGTGATATATGTATCACAATTTTTGGTATCACATTTCATATTATTGAAATAATAAATACTCATCTCATTGAATGCATGATAAATAGCTTTGATTGGATGATTGCGCCTTTTGAAATGAATTAAGGTCTTAAAAGATTGGCAAAAGGTTTTTTGACACAATAGTCATTATGCTCATTATTGTAGTGAAAGCACTAGAAGGTTATTTTTGGTCAAATTTTTTATGTGGATAAGTTTCTTCATTGTGCCTGTTCCTCCTGCAAGGATATACATATATTTTTCATCCATCATAAAACCACAGAGGATTTTGTGAATGGTGAGTTTGTGATTTTTGCATTGTATATATGCCTACTTCCATATTTGAAGACAGTATATATGGATGGCCATTCTAATATTGCCACCAAACCTGTGCCAGGGTTTTAAGATTAGAAGATATTTATTTGTAGTGGAGGTGGCTGTTTTGGGATTGTAAAATACATTCTGTTTTTATTATTTAGATAAATGTACTATGGGTAATTTAATGAATGCAGAATGCAGACTGGTCATGCTACAGTAGTCGGATCATGCAGACTGGTCATGCTACAGTAGTCGGATCATGCAGACTGGTCATGCTACAGTAGTCGGATCATTACTTGTAACCAAAGGGAAATAATGTTAAGACTAAGCTTTAGTCCAGATGAATCTCCCTTAATACAGATAATTACCAAGCAATGCTGGCTCAGTGTTTAGTGTGTTAGACTTGCAACAGAGAATCCTACCATCAGATCAGCCAGGGTCTGCTACCATGGTGTGTCCCATGGGACAGCACTTTACTCCATTTGCCTCAGCTTTATAACCTTCATGTTGTTGTGAAGTAAAAAAACTAATCCAAACCAATCCGGATAACTAGCATCGAGAAAATTATATGAGAATTATACTGTGCCAGTATTTGTTCTGCCTGCATATAATGAGTTGGGAAGTTATAGACATTACCATATATACTTGTGTATAAGCCAATACCAACTGCAAACTGCATAGACCCAGATCTGCCAACGCATAATGCACCGGCAGGTCTGGGTCTATGCAGTTTGTAAGGACTAATCAGTATAACAAGCAACATAGACCCTGATCTGCTGGTGCATTATGTGATGGCAGATCAGGGTCTATGTTGTTTGCATTTGGACTTGGTTTCTCCGCAAGTATATACAGTAAATATGTTGCTGAGATGAGACTGTTCAGTAAGAAGCACATACCATTTTTCAACATAAAAGTCATCATTAGTCGGGAACATCAACTAGTACTGAACAGTTGATTACAATGAGGGTGCAGTGTCCTAGCCATTAAACACCAACCTGGAGTATTGAATAATAGGCCAAATTCAGGCCATCAAGAGAGGAGAACACCATGAACTAATATCAATCCATAGGTAAGAGCAGTTGGAATAGTGGTCAGGATAGGGAACATTAGAATCAGCATTGTACAGTTGGTTAACTGGAGTCTACTGTCCAGATTTCTATTTAAGGAAAACTATCTAGTATTGAATAGTGGCTAAGATGGATTGGAGAGTCCATCAGGACTAGGAAAAAACAGGCAAATAAACGGGGGAGATGGCTAATGTGTGACTCAAAGTGGCTGTCAGGATTCAGGAGCAATATTCAATAATGAACAGTGGCCAAGATGAATCAGGAATACAATGTGGATCAAAGAACACCATCCATGCAGCAGCAGGTATGCTGTGATGAGTCGGAGATGCCAGTCGAGTGCAGGAACATGATCAAGGATTGAAAAGTAGGATAATAAGAGGAATGGAGAACATGGCAATTAGGGAACACCAACAAGTGTTGAACAGTATGACAACCATGATTTGGAGTGGCAATTGGCCGTAGAATATAAATTGCTCAAAACAACTTGTTTATTGTGTCTCTTAATGAATAGTAATGGAAAGTCGATTGCAGTGATGATCAATACCCTATACACTCGCTTATAAGTTGGGTCCAACTGCAACAACATAGATCCTGATCTCCCATCGCATAATGCACTGGCAGATCTGGGTCTGTGCAGTTTGCAGTTGGACTCAACTTGTAACCCAGTATATATGGTATTTGCATTGAGAGTCAGAAGTACGTCAATTTTAAAGCTCCTGATTGTTTACTCTGAACACCTACTAGACTTTTGATGTCATTTTCATTCAAAACAGCCATTAGATGAAGCCAATATTTTAATTGTGTTGTCGCTGATTTTATAGAGTTTGATGTCATTATATAGTGTTGTTAATTGTCATCACTGTAGGGAGTCTATTACAGCAAATTAGAGCATTGCTAGACTTTATTTTTCAGTGCCCAATAAATGTCACAAAGCCAAAGTAAATATAATAGATTCCAAGAAGAGTTACAATATAGACAGGTTTAAGGGAGAGATATATATTATAATGGTTCCAGGTGATTTTGTATTCATTTATTGTATGGTCAGTGTTGATGCTTTGCGTTGAAAAAAAAAATACAAATGAGCATCAACTACCACCAGCATAAAGTGAAAAGTGTCTTTTAGAATCTCCCTCTGTAAATAAAAAATGTCCCCAGAGAACCTAATTGAGTGTATTATTACGTCTTCTTTAATGAAAAAATGTTATTGTCTAATATATTTGTTGGACACTTTCTATTTGAATAAGCATGGTTGATCAAGGATTTTTGAATACCAGTCAATCGTGAAGCTGTCCACATTAAATCAAGTGCTCAACACCAAGACTTGAACACTTGCTATTGATATTGTGTGTTTGCGACAGAATTGAAAAGAATCTGATTTAGAAATATGTAGTTGTAATCATAGTATACATATTGGAATTAACAGCTCAAGAATTGGAAGAAATTAGACTGCCACTAGAACCATAATTACTGTATATACCTGCGTATAAGCTGTGTCCAACTACAAACAACATAGACCCTGATCTGCTGTTGCATAATGCACCAGCAGGTCAGGGTCTATGTTGTTTGCTCTACTGATTAGTCCTGATAACTGCTTAGACCCAAATCTGCCGGCACATGTATGTTGCGATGGCAGAACTGGGTCTATGCAGTTTGCAGTTGGATCTGACTTGTAAGCAAGTATACAATGTAAAAGAATGTGACTTGACCCACATTAATTAATCTTGAGACAAGTAATCCCTTGTTTTCTGAAAATGAAATAAAGACATTCAGATCTGATCTCATTTCAGAGATTCAAGTATAGCTGGCTTGTGCATGGTAATTAAAATGTAAGAAGACACTGAAAATATTAATGTTTAACATCTAATTCATCACAAGCTAATTGAATCCATTGAAATTCAAAAGCACTGATTCACAATAGGGTTCTTTTTTGTCTTGTCTTTCCTATTTAAAGTTTATTGTAATGTTGAAAAGATGTTGATCAGGTCATAATATATCAAATATGAGAACAAATTTGCCCTCTGCAAGGATAAAAGTACAGGATAGTGATTTAGTACCTCCTTCCCTTCCTCCATTGTTTTGTCGCTGCCATAATATTGTCAGTAATAGCATAGATTATGAATGATTGTTAAAAAAAAAAATTTCTGGGTAAAATCTCCCATTCTAATGTATATGCTGTCATGAGACTTGGTATTTGGATGCATTCTGAAGAATGCTACATGATTGTATGAAAAGTAGGGTAATTGTGACTTACTTTTCCATGTTTAAATAGTTTTTTCGTGTGCAATTCCATATTTCTGATGTTCTTGACTCAAGTAGACTGCTTACATGATAAATATGAATCTTAATGTATGCACATTCTGAGAATTACTATGCTGTTGTATCATAACTTGTGTCACTGTGACCTACTTCTAATCTTCCAATCACTACTTCTGTGCAGGCAAACTTTGCTGTCATCTTATATAACATTTCTTGCTAAAATCTTGTCAGGACAACAGACGATGTTTTGACATGGCTGTCCAATCCCAGTGAGATTTCTCATTACAAGTTTATAGAATACCTAAAACTGAATAACTTCATGAAAAATTAATATTAATTTTAGGAGACTTCTCATTACAAGTTTATAGAATACCTAAAACTGAATAACTTCATGAAAAATTAATATTAATTTTAGGAGATTTCTCATTACAAGTTTATAGAATACCTAAAACTGAATAACTTATTGAAAAATTAATATTAGTTTTAGGAGATTTCTCATTACAAGTTTATAGAATACCTAAAACTGAATAACTTCATGAAAAATTAATATTAGTTTTAGGAGATTTCTCAGTGAGGTAGAAATATTTTATAGGACCTGGTGAACTTATCTATTAACACAATTTCACTGGAATTTGTCATATTATATTGTGCACACTTCATTAGAAAGAAATGTACATAGTAAGATTCAATCTTTGATATTTTAAGGGTGTATTGTTAAAGAAGGAATTAAGTTAAATAACATCAATATAAAATCTATTGGGCCCAAAATGAAGGAACAAATAATTTAGGTTCCTAATCACAGATGAAGCAAATGCATAACTTTTCATGTAAAAACTCCAACATCCTGAACCACCACCCAGCTACACCCACTCTTTTATTCCCGTGCATTAAAAAAAAACCCCAGAATATTTTGCTCTTTATGTCCATAACAGGCATGATAATGGGCATATACATGCCATGACAGAGGGTATATAGTGTTGCCCATGACATGCCATGACAGGGGGCATATAGTGTTGATCATGACATGCCATGACAGGGGGTATATAGTGTTGCTCATGACATGCCATGACAGGGGGTATATAGTGTTGCTCATGACATGCCATGACAGGGGGTATATAGTGTTGCTCATGACATGCCATGACAGGGGGCATATAGTGTTGCTCATGACATGCCATGACAGGGAGCATATAGTGTTGCCCATTACAGGGAGCATATAGTGTTGCCCATGACAGGGGGCATATAGTGTTGCTCATAACATGCCATGACAGGGGGCATATAGTGTTGCCCATTACAGGGGGCATATAGTGTTGCCCATGACAGGGGGCATATAGTGTTGCTCATAACATGCCATGACAGGGGGCATATAGTGTTGCCCATGACAGGGGGCATATAGTGTTGCCCATTACAGGGGGCATATAGTGTTGCTTATGAGAGGGGGTATATAGTGTTGCTCATGACATGCCATTACAGGAGGCATATAGTGTTGCCCATTACAGGGAGCATATACTGTTGCCCATGACAGGGGGCATATAGTGTTGCTCATGACATGCCATGACCACGGGAATATAGTGTTGCCCATTACAGGGAGCATATAGTGTTGCCCATGACAGGGGGCATATAGTGTTGCTCATGACATGCCATGACAGGGGGCATAGTGTAGCCCATGCCATGCCATGACAGGAGGCTTAGTGTTGTTCATGACATGCCATGACAGGGAGCATATAGTGTTGCCCTTGACATGCCATGACAGAGGGCATATGGTGTTACCCATGACATGCCATGACAGAGGGCATATTGTGTTGCCAAGGACATACAATGATGAAGGGGCATATAGAGTCCAACGGTCCTGTCACAAACTTTGTTTAAACTCGATAACTTTTGAGGACTTGATTGATTGAAATAAAAATTTGGTATGAGGCTTTATATTAAGTAGCCCTAAAAAAGTTTGATTTTCACCAATTTTTGGGGCAAAATTTTACAGAGTTATGACCCCTTTTTGACTTATTAAATTTGCCCTTTTTTGTTTCTGCTCAGTAACTTTTGAAGAACATCATGGATTGTAACCAAATTTGGGATGGACTTCACATTATGAAGACCCAGGGTATATTTGAAATAGCGAGAAAAAAACATTAGTCACATGGCAATGCAAATTGATGATAGTACATGGTTAACACTATATAAGAGGGGAGTTGGCTTTTAACAAATGTGTTTCCATACTTCTAAGTCTTTATTTAAAGTCAATAATTTTTAATTATTCTCATTTATGATTTGTTGAACTTCACAAATTGACAGTTGATGCACAATAGTGTAGAGTCCCTCAATGAGTGAATCAAACATTGTGACTGCACAGTTTGAAAACCAATAACATCATTACATATTTATTTTGGGTTTCTTTGATCCCAGCTTTTCAGAGATCTTCTAAAACTTGTTTCTTAATCAGTAGTATTTTAAAATTACTGCAACCAAGAACACATTTCAAGGTGGACTCTGCTTTGATAATGAGCTGGTTAGTAAGGTTGACAGGTTATCAGATTTTGAAAATATGAGAACCTATTTTGGCATAGAAAATTCAGAAAAGGATAAAACTAAGATAAAAATTATTTTTAATTAATAAGGGATATAGAATAGATTAATTAAGTTTATATTGGTCTTTTAATAACTTAATTAGAAAACAACAATGATCATACTACTACAGTGAAGTGTATGGCACTTCATCATCAAAGTTTCAGTTGTATGATGTTGCTTAATAGAAAATTTTGGGATTTTATATTAACACGAGATAACAATATGAGAAAAAGACAGTCTTGTTGGTGCAATCAAGAGATATCACTTCTGCAGCAGGCATTACAGAATTTAGTTATTGAATCTAAATTATTATGGAAGGGGAAACAAAATAGAGCAATTTTTGTCTCATTGTGTCACAATTGCTAAAAGGCACATAATAACAAGTTAGCCACTTAAATGGTTTTGGTCAAGTTATCCACTCATTATTTGAATTCATTTTATAAAGTTATTGTTGGTGATTATTTCAAGATATCATTATTATATCCTATTTACCCCAGATTTACTTTATAGATTTTACAAGAATTTTTACGTGCATAAATTTGTCAACTTTAATTTAAATGTTATAAATATTTTTGTTAAAAGATTATATGCTTTTTATTAAAAGACATCTAATTATGTGCTTCTTTTGTCATTCTTTTCAGGGAGAGGACAAGTTTTAAAAAATGGTGATACCATTACAAATAATTGCATTTCATGTGCTATTATGCAAAGCAGTTATGTTTCCCAAATTTTTATGTTGTCATGATTTTAGAGACATAGGTTCTCGGTACAATTTACTGTCTTCAACAAAGATATTTTTCCTCTTCATGTTCATCTTGATTAAAAATTTATTAATAATTTTTATTCCATGTGTCAGTAACGATGATATTCTCTTATTTTCTCTTATAAAAATGATGTTTAGTGACTCCCAATTAATAATTTTTTGTCCATGTGTCAGTAACAATAATATTTTCTTTTATTTTCTCTTATAAAAATGATGTTTAGTGATGCCCAATAAGCAAAACATCGAATATGCCAGATTAATCATATGATAATTACATGTTTTTAATTTTCTCCATAATCCACAAAATGACATTGTAAAATGAAAGATGAATGTACCTTCTTTGTTCTGTTCAGTACTTCAGATTAGTGTGTGATTTAGACATTGATCTCTGTGACTGTTTTATGGCTTATAAAGATATTTCTAAAATTAAATTTGTATACACCGTTCATCATATTTTAAAATAATTCCAACAAGATTTTTGATCTTTGGCACTAGGTAGAATTAAATTGGTGCTCCCACCACCTTGGCCCCTAATGTTGTCCCTTCTGCCCTTTTTTAGTGGCCCTTCCCTCTGCCATTGTCCAGATTACTTTAATACCTACCTAAAACTGCGGTATGTTCTATTAATTCCATATATTTTTATGTTTTTTTACTAATATACATATATATGAATGTGAGTTGGTTCTTTATTTCCTAAAGGATGACATCCAAAATACTTACGCTGGTATGCTCTTTTTTTTAAAAAAAGCGTCTCTTGACCCAACAACATTCCTCTGTCATAATAGGTTCTCCTCCTGCACACCCTTCTGTAATATATATATATATATATATATATATATATATATATATATATATATATATATATATATATATATATATATATATATATATAATGACACAAAAATTGCTTATTTGATAATGGCACAAATACAAAACAGTTTCCCAACATTTCGAGCTAAACAAGCTCTTCATCAGGGGAAGAAACAATTTACATCCACAAAACAAACACTGAACGCAAAAGCCAGGAGGGGCCCCGGGTGGCTGAGTGGTCTAAGGCGCTCGCCTTTACTGATCACTGCCATCTCACCTCTGTGAGAAAACTTGCCGGTAGCTTCCCGTTGATTGGTGGTTCTTCCCTCGATTTTCCCGGGTTCTTCTTCCACCAGATATACTGGCCGCCATGTATAGCATATCATGTGCTGAAAAATGGTGTTAAACCCATAAAAACCAAACCAAACCAAAAGCCAAGAAGAATTCTTGACTCCTGCATGTTTCAATAGTGGGGTAATAAACAAACAAAGGGTAAACAATAGAAGAAAGAAAGAAGACAAAATTAAAAATCGGTTTTAAACGGGTAAAATACATATATTATGCTGCCATCAGCTCAACAAAGTTGTTTTAAAAAATTCAAAGTGTTTATCATGTGTATCACGCAGAGGACCAAAGTATTTAGAGTTAATTCCAGGCTGGAAACAAAGGACTGACACCATGCGTGGCAAAAAATTAACACCATCATCAAAATGTGCCAAAGAAATTATATCCTGGTAAAGTTATGCATGGAGGTACTAATGAAGTATGCCAAGAGTATGGTATAGCAGGATAATGGACACGAGTTCAAATAATAATAAGAATAATAATAATAAAAATAAAAATAATGATAATAATAATAGTAATAATTAAAATAATAGCAATAATAATAATAATAATAATAATAATAATAACAATAATAATAATAATAATAATAATAATAATAATAATAATAATAATAATAATAATAATAATATTAATAATAATAATACATGTAAAGAGTTACAGAATATTTACTTGGGTAAATATTATCGCAAAAATTCCATAGTCTGATAAACTGATGCCTGGCTGTAGTTTTGATAAGATTGCACTAGGAAGGTTAGACTTTTTCATTTAGGCCGAACTCCCCATGAGTTTTGACTTGAAGTATCCAGTATGGTTCCTTATGTGTGCATACTGTATCGTTCCACCCCATGTTAGAATCAATTGGTACCGTCTCAAGGGACTTAACTGAATGTCCAGTTGAGTTGTAGTGGTTGGCGAGTTTTGTTGTGAATGTGGTTCTTGTCGTTATTCATTTGTTTTCTGAAATCAACGGCTTTGCCAACATATTGAGTGTTGCAGATTTTACATGTTGGAATATAGATTAAATTTTTGGTTCAACATCCTAACTTCTGATTGATAGTGTAGCTAACTCCTGTCATCGAACTTTGAAATGATTTGGTCTCGGGCATATATTTGGAAATCCAATGCTTCTGAATTATCTGTTGTAACTCTGGGGCATCGGGGTGGAAAGTAACCATGAAGGGGACGCGGTTGTTGGTTTTCTTGGTTTTATATTTCAGGAGGGTTCATCAATTGAGGAGTCTAGTTTTGTTAACAGCCTCCTCAATGTAGCTATTTCTGTATCCTCTCCTTCTAAGGTGCCCCTTGAGCTCTCCGAGTCTCTTTTCATGGGTAGTACATGCTTGGAGTGGCAGCTGGTTGGGAGATCTATGAGTAGATACTGGTGAGAGTCAGTCATGTGTGTGTGTGTGTGTGTGTGTGTGTGTGTGTGTGTGTGTGTGTGTGTGTGTGTGTGTGTGTGTACATATACATACATATATAGCTGGAGTACTGGCACTTCACGATTTTTAAGACATCATCAAGAAAATTCATTTCTGTATAGCTTGTTCAATTTTAAACAAGATGGCTTGTTTTCTCAAACTGGAAAGGAGATACTTTTCACTGTCCATGTTATGATGTATATATATCTTGTATGCTGAAATAAAGCATACCCAATAACCAGACAGCGTTTACCACAATTTGACTACTAAATAAATTATTGGGCATGAAGTAAACTCATAAGGGATGCAAAATTACTGACTTGATGGATGAATTCTGTACAAATTAGGCAGTTCAATCTCCAAACTGATGTGTAGTAAATGGTTAAGAATATCCAGGTCATGTTTAAATTTTACTGTTTTCTGGTGAAATTGTATGGAGTTATGGTCCACATTTGACTTGGACCTTTACCCTTTAATTTCCTCATATTGGTGTATTGACACATTTCTAGTTGTTTTTTTTTTGTTTTTTAGATCCCTTTGGAACTGTATTCTAGGGTAGGAATGGAGGAAGTATGAGTGAGAAAGATGGCAGGCAGTACAGAATACAAAACATGACAGTAACCAAAGGTGAAAGTGAGATGCACCCCCACCCACCTGAGGGGGAACTTGGACCTCAGGAGGATGACCTTACCCTGCTAGAGCTGTATAAAGTTGAGCCCTTCACACCTGAAGATGATGTCCGGTAATTTTTAATTGCATCTATATTGGCAGAGAGCAAGACGTATGTATCATTTAATTTAATTCTCACAGGTCATGGTGGTAGTAGTAATGTCAGCAGGATCTCCGAAAGTCCACAAGCATGCATTATAGTGCTGTTCACAGGAGAGACACAGTGTTAAGATCTCCTGAAAGTCCTCAAGCATGCATCATACTGCTGTTCACAGGAGAGACACAGTGTTAAGATCTCCTGAAAGTCTTCAAGCATGCATTATAGTGCTGTTCACAGGAGAGACACAGTGTTAAGATCTCCTGAAAGTCCTCAAGCATGCATTATAGTGCTGTTCACAGGAGAGACACAGTGTTAAGATCTCCTGAAAGTCCTCAAGCATGCATTATAGTGCTGTTCACAGGAGAGACACAGTGTTAAGATCTCCTGAAAGTCCTCAAGCATGCATTATAGTGCTGTTCACAGGAGAGACACAGTGTTAAGATCTCCTGAAAGTCCTCAAGCATGCATTATAGTGCTGTTCACAGGAGAGACACAGTGTTAAGATCTCCTGAAAGTCCTCAAGCATGCATTATAGTGCTGTTCACAGGAGAGACACAGTGTTAAGATCTCCTGAAAGTCCTCAAGCATGCATTATAGTGCTGTTCACAGGAGAGACACAGTGTTAAGATCTCCTGAAAGTCCTCAAGCATGCATTATAGTGCTGTTCACAGGAGAGACACAGTGTTAAGATCTCCTGAAAGTCCTCAAGCATGCATTATAGTGCTGTTCACAGGAGAGACACAGTGTTAAGATCTCCTGAAAGTCCTCAAGCATGCATTATAGTGCTGTTCACAGGAGAGACACAGTGTTAAGATCTCCTGAAAGTCCTCAAGCATGCATTATAGTGCTGTTCACAGGAGAGACACAGTGTTAAGATCTCCTGAAAGTCCTCAAGCATGCATTATAGTGCTGTTCACAGGAGAGACACAGTGTTAAGATCTGGAAGTCATAAAGCATGCATTATAGTGCTGTTCACAGGAGAGACACAGTGTTAAGATCTCCTGAAAGTCCTCAAGCATGCATTATAGTGCTGTTCACAGGAGAGACACAGTGTTAAGATCTCCTGAAAGTCCTCAAGCATGCATTATAGTGCTGTTCACAGGAGAGACACAGTGTTAAGATCTCCTGAAAGTCCTCAAGCATGCATTATAGTGCTGTTCACAGGAGAGACACAGTGTTAAGATCTCCTGAAAGTCCTCAAGCATGCATTATAGTGCTGTTCACAGGAGAGACACAGTGTTAAGATCTCCTGAAAGTCCTCAAGCATGCATTATAGTGCTGTTCACAGGAGAGACACAGTGTTAAGATCTCCTGAAAGTCCTCAAGCATGCATTATAGTGCTGTTCACAGGAGAGACACAGTGTTAAGATCTCCTGAAAGTCCTCAAGCATGCATTATAGTGCTGTTCACAGGAGAGACACAGTGTTAAGATCTCCTGAAAGTCCTCAAGCATGCATTATAGTGCTGTTCACAGGAGAGACACAGTGTTAAGATCTCCTGAAAGTCCTCAAGCATGCATTATAGTGCTGTTCACAGGAGAGACACAGTGTTAAGATCTCCTGAAAGTCCTCAAGCATGCATTATAGTGCTGTTCACAGGAGAGACACAGTGTTAAGATCTCCTGAAAGTCCTCAAGCATGCATTATAGTGCTGTTCACAGGAGAGACACAGTGTTAAGATCTGGAAGTCATAAAGCATGCATTATAGTGCTGTTCACAGGAGAGACACAGTGTTAAGATCTCCTGAAAGTCCTCAAGCATGCATTATAGTGCTGTTCACAGGAGAGACACAGTGTTAAGATCTCCTGAAAGTCCTCAAGCATGCATTATAGTGCTGTTCACAGGAGAGACACAGTGTTAAGATCTCCTGAAAGTCCTCAAGCATGCATTATAGTGCTGTTCACAGGAGAGACACAGTGTTAAGATCTCCTGAAAGTCCTCAAGCATGCATTATAGTGCTGTTCACAGGAGAGACACAGTGTTAAGATCTCCTGAAAGTCCTCAAGCATGCATTATAGTCCTGTTCACAGGAGAGACACAGTGTTAAGATCTCCTGAAAGTCCTCAAGCATGCATTATAGTGCTGTTCACAGGAGAGACACAGTGTTAAGATCTCCGAAAGTCATAGAGCATGCATTATAGTGCTGTTCACAGGAGAGACACAGTGTTAAGATCTCCTGAAAGTCCTCAAGCATGCATTATAGTGCTGTTCACAGGAGAGACACAGTGTTAAGATCTCCTGAAAGTCCTCAAGCATGCATTATAGTGCTGTTCACAGGAGAGACACAGTGTTAAGATCTCCTGAAAGTCCTCAAGCATGCATTATAGTGCTGTTCACAGGAGAGACACAGTGTTAAGATCTCCTGAAAGTCCTCAAGCATGCATTATAGTGCTGTTCACAGGAGAGACACAGTGTTAAGATCTGGAAGTCATAAAGCATGCATCATAGTGCTGCTTACAGGATCTCTCCCAAGGATCTGGGGTGGACCGATACAGTGCTAAGATCTCCTGAAAGTCCTCAAACATGCATTATAGTGCTGTTCACAGGAGAGACACAGTGTTAAGATCTGAAAGTCCTCAAGCATGCATCATAAGTGCTGTTCACAGGAGAAACACAGTGTTAAGATCTACTGAAAGTCCTCAAGCATGCATCATTGTGTTGTTCACAGTGTTAAGATCTCCTGAAAGTCAGAGCATGCATCATAGTGCTGTTCACAAGAGAGACATGGTGTTAAGATCTCCTGAAAGTCAGAGCATGCATCATAGTGCTGTTCACAAGAGAGACATGGTGTTAAGATCTCCTGAAAGTCAGAGCATGCATCATAGTGCTGTTCACAAGAGAGACATTGTGTTAAGATCTCCTGAAAGTCAGAGCATGCATCATAGTGCTGTTCACAAGAGAGACATGGTGTTAAGATCTCCTGAAAGTCAGAGCATGCATCATAGTGCTGTTCACAAGAGAGACATTGTGTTAAGATCTCCTGAAAGTCATAGAGTATACGTCATAGCGCTTTTCACACGAGAGTTTGGTTTGGTATGGTTTTGTGGGCTTGAATGCCATTTTTCAGCACATGATAGGCTATACATGGCAGCCAGTATATTTGGTGGAGGAAGAACTTAGGAAAACCTTGGGAAGAACCACCAACCTTGGGAAGCTACTGGCAAGCTTTCTCACATAGCCACATTGGCTGAGCCGAGACTCGAACCCATGCAGACAGAGGTGAGATGTCAGTGATCTGTAAAGGTGAGTGCCTTAGACCACTCAGCTACCCGGGGCCTCTGTTCACAGGAGAGACACAGTGTTTAGATTTTCTGAAAGTCCTAGAGCATGCATCATGCTGTTCACAGGCGAGAAACAGCGTTTTGTGGAACCCTTATTTCATATTTCTTTTCTGACAGATAATTGTGGTTCATGTTTTAAGCCCTATTGGCAGTAAAGTCTATATTTAAAATAAGATATGAAGTATTAATGCATCAGGAACAAAATTTCAGAGAAAACAACAGGCTTTGGACCATTTGCCTGACAAAAATCACCCACCTTGAACTAAACATTTTCATGCTCTATCATTCTTCAAGAGCATTTTCTCAGAATGAGTGACATTACCAGTATAATTAAGTCTTCTAAAATACGAGGCACACAAGTTGGATTCAGGAAAGCCCTGGGCACTGGGCTATCCTATTCTTGGAGGGCCTTGAAGGAGGATAGTAGTGTGAAGGATTGTGTTAGTCTAATTGTACCTTTCCTAAACCCAATGAATATTGTACCTTTCCTAAACCCAATGAATATTGTACCTTTCCTAAACCCAATGAATATTGTACCTTTCCTAAACCCAATGAATATTGTACCTTTCCTAAGCCCAATGAATATTGTACCTTTCCTAAACCCAATGAATATTGTACCTTTCCTAAACCCAATGAATATTGTACCTTTCCTAAACCCAATGAATATTGTACCTTTCCTAAACCCAATGAATATTGTACCTTTCCTAAACCCAATGAATATTGTACCTTTCCTAAACCCAATGAATATTGTACCTTTCCTAAACCCAATGAATATTGTACCTTTCCTAAACCCAATGAATATTGTACCTTTCCTAAACCCAATGAATATTGTACCTTTCCTAAACCCAATGAATATATGTTCTGAAAAGTAAACACAAGCTCCTCATGAAAAAAACAAAACTTAAAATTTAAGGAGGAAAATGCCTCCCTCCATTTGAAAAAAGGGAGAATTTTCTGAATATAGGAGGGATTTAAGGAAGAATAAAGGTACATGTGTGACTTCAAAATATAATGCAAGATATTACTGTATTTGCAAGATTTTTTTTATCATGAGATTTTAGATATTAGCATGAATCCCACATTTAATATTGGTAATATATTACCTGTAATATTTAATATTTAGTAATATATTACCACATTTAATATTAGTAATATATTACCTGTCACTATTGTGTTGCTTTACTTTCTGGGATGGAAATTACCCTCGTCCACATAAGAGAATTCCATCCTCCCATTAGATTGAAAGTTCTAGAAGTTTAGAACTGGAAAGAAGACAGACCCAGTCTGTTCCACCACATCATAGGTCCATGTGCATTAGCCATCCTCTTTCTTATGTCAACATCTTTATTCGGTTGATTTCAATCACACTCTAGGAAATACTGCCTTCTTCTTGTGTCAAAGATGCATTCTGGAATTTATAATATGGGGTTTATATAGTTAAAGTGTTTGTACCCTCACTCCTTTGAATATTCATTCATAGTTTTACACGAGTTTTTAGGCATTCTTGTTCCATTTTGTCATCAGTGCCCTTTATGTTACCCGTCCCCTTCGGCGATAGGGTAAACCGTAATTGTTTCTAAATTTATCATAATTCAATCATTTTTGGTGGTTTCTGGACTTTTTGGATAGGTATAGTCTCACCATTCTTTTCTAGATTTGTTGACCGTTTCATCTACATATGTTTTTTGAAAATATCTGGTTTGATGATTCATTGACTAAATGACATGTTGAATTTTAAACTCTCCCTAGGGGTTTTCAACCAACATTAATTATCTATAGTGAGTTTCAGTGGTTGCACACCACTCATTATTATTCATTATCATAATATTGTGTTTGCTGGTTTCACACCAAGCTCATTGTCATCAATACCATATGGACAGGTATAGTATTGCTGGTTTTAGATTGTGTTTGACTACAGGTCTCACACCATTCAGATACTATAATCAACAACCTTTGATTATTGTTTCTTGTTTTCAGAAATTTTCATTTTGTAGCAATATGTAACAGAGCGTGGGCAAATGTGGGCATAACAAAGCCCTATGGGATGCGGATCCTACCTGCCTTGCTTGCACTAGTTGCAAACATACAGACAGATGAGGTATAGGACCTTGCAGAAAGTTGATGAAATTTAAAGGGAATGAGGAAAGGCCCTTCTTCTTTCTCATCTGAAGAACACACAGGATCCTTCTTTGAATCCCTTGGGACTCAGAAGAAGAAGACAACTCCTAAATCCCAGGAGGATATGGGGCTCAGAAGATTAGTGATTTGGTGGAGAAGAGCACTCCTCAGTCCCAGGAGGATATGGGATCATTCTCTGTGGAGAAATATAAGGCCCTTGGACCCCTGATGATCATTTGAACCCAGTCAGTGCCTGTTAGGGTTAGGTCAATGGTCTCTCCCAAGGGATGAAATACTAGCCTGGTGATGGCAAAAAGCTGGTCACACCATTTTGTGAGGGAGAGCAGCACCCTCTCCCAGGCCATAGCCCAGTAATGGCGACAATCATATTGAGCCTCCCTGGAAGGGGAGAGCAATGATCCTGCTATATAACTTTGGAGGATGGCTCCTCCTTCCATTCAGAGTCACCAGATTGGGCAATGGCTGGTGACTGGTCACGAGTCTTTGAGTACCGATCACAGGTCATTAGAGTTCCTTTGAGTACAGGGACAGAGATCGGGTTGAGACTCCCCCACCTGGCTACCAATGAACCTCGTTGGGGACAGGGAGTCAGTGAACATGTGCCAGACTAAGAATGGTGATCAGATCGGTATCCCCCTACCTTTAATCCCTTTTAATCCCTATGGAATGTGGGGCAGGAGGAGTTAAAGGACATGAATACCCATAACTCCAGGTCTTCTTCTCAACAGTGAGACACGGGGTTGCAAAATCCTACCTCCCAGGAGTGAGAGCAGGACAAGGATGTCCTGTTGGTCATAGAGCACTCTGATGAGTTTGCCGAAGAACAAGCTGAGATGATGCCTCCTCATTCCTTTTGGTCCCCTGCCTCCTCCCACTTGTCAGTTCAGGTAGCAGGGGATGAAGAGATGGTCAGATAGCTGTCTCAGAGGTTTTGTAAGGGCCAGGAGTTTGATAGGGCAGCGTAAGGGGTGGTCAGTTCCCCCTTCTGTGCTAATACCTATGGCCTCTATGGCTAGCTACAGAGTACACTCCCCTGCCTGGTCCCTTAAGCCTCCCACCTTGGATGCTGGGACATTGCAAGTGAGAATTTCCATGGGGACCTGGGCCCCCTTCTAGTTAAGACCCTGGAGGCATTGGAACTTAAGGCTCAGTTGCTTGTCACCATGGGCTTGCATACAAATCTTTTCTTGGCAGCTGCCTTCAATCTTCTGAATTGCTTGCTGGAGGCTGTTGCCAAGACCTCAAGGCATGACTTATTGATGTCCATGGCAGTGGAGCTGCTCCACGTCTGCAGGGATGTTGGCCCGGACATTTCTAAAGTCTCACGGGAGATCCCAGTAAGAACTTTTTCAGGACTGCTCCTTTGGAGGCAGAGACTCTCTTCGGAGGTCTCATTCCCTTCATTGCATCTCATGACGTAAAGGACCATCAACTTTGATCCTTCACATCCATGCCTGGGCTGTTGAAACCAACCAGGAAGTGTGTTCATCCTGATTATACCTTGGGGCCTTCAGCGAAGTTCTTTCAAGAGATGCAGCTACAGTACAGAAAGCAGCCCTAAATTAAGCCTACCTCTTGCCAATCTGGAGCTAGATGTGGTTGCCAGAGAGGCCTAGGGAGGAAGTTTGCAGGCCCCTCACCTTTCTCTAAGGAAGGGGGCAGCCCTAGGAACTCCCTCCATCTCCTGCTGTGCATCCCTCTCACAAGGATTCATGTAGGTGCTCAACTGGCATTCTTTTCAGAGGCCTGGTAGAGCATAATGGATGATTGGTCGGTCCTCTCTATAATAACCGACTTCATTTCTGGGAATTTCCATCTCTGGCAAGGACCCCCATTCTTTTCCACCAGTCAAATCTGGTGCAGTTAAGGGAAGAGGTGCACACCATTCAACAGAGAGGTGCAGTAGAAAGGGTGTTAAACAACCAGTCTCCAGTCTTCTACTTCAGAATTTTCCTGGTATTCAAAAAGGGCAGAAAGTTTCAGCTGATTGTTGATCTTTCTGCTTAAAACAAGTTTCTTCAGGAGGAACTATTCAAGATAGATAATACAGCTTCAATCTAGAATGCCATAAGGCCCGGCAACTGGACAGTCTCTATCAACCTTCATGATGTGTACCTTCACATCCCAATTTTTCCTCCTCACTGGAAGTACCTCCAGTTTTGTCTGGACAGGGAGGTTTTCCAATTCCACGCTCTGCTGTTTGGCCTTGCTTCTGCCTCCAGAATCTTTACCAGAGAGATGGGAGTAGTTGCCCCCACCTGGAGTCACTGGGGATCCCTATCCTCCAGCATTTCAATGACTGGTTGAGCCACAGTGGCCTCTTAGAGTCCCGAAGACAAGAGCTTTCAGTCTGCAGTGATCCGGCTGGGACTCAGTCCAAACCTAGAGAATCAGAGCTAGCTCCATCTCAGGATTTGGTATATGTGGGGATGAATTTTCTCAACAACAGGGGATTAGTTCATGTCCCTTTTGACAGAATAGACAGAATACTGGCACTTTGGAGGTGCTGCAAGCCAAGATTTCATTGTTGGTTCGCTTATAACAACCCTGCTGGGGACCTTGCACTCTGCAGTGGACTTGATTCACCTAGGAAGATTGCATTTGCGCCCCCTCCAGTTTCTCCTTCTGGTGTACTGGAAACCACACAGGAATCTCCTGATGGCTCAGATTTTTCCAGGATCAGAATTCACCACCACTTGAGTTGGTGGTCAAATTGGGACCAGTTTATGACCCGAGTCCCTATACAGGCCCCCGAACTCCACTCCTGTCTGTTCACAGACTCATCAGATTTGGGGTGGGGTAGTCACTTGGGGCAGAAGGGCTACTTCTTAAGGGTTTTGGTCCCTGGAAGGAAAATACCCTACAGGGGGGTGTCAACCAAGTAAGGAGTTTTGCGTGATGGTCTCCTCCGATAACATGTAGGTGGTAGCATATCTCAGATGACAAAGAGGCACACATGCTCCTCTGTGGTGGAGGTTTGGAACCTCTTTCACTGGGCATCCTCAAAAGGGATTACTCTCCAGGTTCATTATATTCCTGGCAAGAAGAATATTCCAGGAGAAGCAAGGTAGTCCTCATGGAATGGTCTCTACACCAATCCGCAGCTGAGTCCCTGTTCAGACTTGGTGGACTTGTTTGTGGATGAGACTGAACAAGCACCCCTTTTATGTCTCCCCCAGTCCCAGATCAGAGGCCCTGAGAAGTGGATGTCTTCAGTCTGAGGTTGGATTGTCTTCCCTTATGCCTTCCCACCATTCAGAATGATTCCACAAGTGCTCCACAAAGTTAGGACCTCCACTGTTCAGCTCATTTTGATAGCCCTTCTGTGGCCTCAATGATTGTGGTTCAGTGATCTTCTTGACCTATTGGTAGACCAGTCCAGGACATTGCCTCAGAAACCTGCTGTCGAAGCACAGGGGGTCTCTTCTGTGCAACAGCTCACAGATTCTCCACCTTCATGCTTGGTTCATCTCAAGCAATATACCTGCCAGGACAAGTTTTCGAACAATGTTGCAGGCCAGGAGACAGTTCATGTCCACGGTCTGTGATGCAAAATGGAGAATCTTTTGCGATTGGTGCAGTGGGAAATGTGTTAGTCCTAGCTGTCCCTCTATTAGTGCAGTGGCAGACTTTCTAATGTTCCTGTTCAAAAAGAGAGAATACTTGGTTTCTAGTATTTAGGGCTATAGGACAGCCCTTTCCACCATGCTCAAGTTCTCAAAAGGCCTTGCCATAGGTTTGGATCCTCATATTTCCAATATAATCAGGAATTTTGAGCTGTAGAGACCGGTGTCTCACTCACTAATGTCAAGATGGAATCTCTCATGCATGTTATGGTCTTTGTCAAAACCTCCAATGAACTGTTGGGTGAAGCTTCTTTAGAGAACCTTACACTTAAAATTGTTTTCCTGATCTCCTTAGTGTCTGCGAGATGAAGGAGTGAGCTTTATACCCTGTCTATAGAAAAGGTTGTTTATGGTTTAACAGTGATTATAAGTCTGTTTCTATCCTTTGTCAACCAGGTTTTTTAGCAAAAAAACCCAGCTTCCTTTGGTAGCTCCACTCCCTATAGAGATCTCCAGTCTCAGTCGTATCTGTGCTAGGGATAATCATAATCGACTTTTATGCCCAGTTAGGGCTTTACAGTTCTATTCAGCTGCTTTGAAAAGGAGAAGAAAGGGTGGGAAGGTCTATTCCTTCCTCTTAAGGGCTCAGCTGATATTTCAGCATCCACTATTTCTATGTGGACTATTCTCACAATCAAGCCGGCTTATCAGTCTGTTACTGAGAAGGACCTTTCATTTATGAAGATTAAAGCCCATGAGGTCAGAACTATTGCTACTATCTAACTCATTCATCATTGGAGGAGGTTATGAAAGACGCATTTTGGCAGTCACAAACTACTTTTACATCCTTCTACTTTTGGTCTTTTGCACCAGAGCGAAGGCATTTTTCCTTTGGGGCCAATAGTTGCAGCACAAAAGTGGCCCAAGCTGATGCCAACTTTCAGTAGTGAACATTACTACTGTAAGTTTGAATATATCCTTTTTTATACCAGTTTTGAGGCCATCAGCCTTCGACTGCACTGGCAAATTCAGCAATGCAATAGTGATGGGTAATATATGACTGATATTAAAATGTGGTTGGGGGGGGGGTAAACTAATTTTAAAGATGTCAAACTTACCTGTCGCTATTGCCAGATTCCCTCTTCCCACCCTGCTCTGATGTCCCACAAGTAGCCTGTGTCTATAAGAAAAGGGATGGCTACTGTGATTGGGCCTATGACATGAGGGGGACAGAATTGGTCTCACAGTGACTCTTCTTTCCAGTTCTGGACTTCTAGAACTTCCATCAAATGTGAGTATTAATGATGAGGGTAATTCCTCTCCTAGAAAGTTAAGCAACATAATAGCAACAGGTAAGTATTAAATCACTAAAATTAGTTTTACCCCCAACCCCATTTCCCACCCTCTACCCCCTGCCCAAAGACTACATATTTTGTATCTTAGAATATAGCATATAAATGTTATTAAGATTTGTATGGTTGTATTTTTGTGAATACTTGGTGCTATAGTCACTAGGACAGTGCTTATGTTATAAGTACTTAACTTTGCTTATAAAGGATTAATGGATTCCATTTGAACTGCAGATAAGTATTCTTTTGCAAAGACAGTCATTCTTTGAAGGTTGGGAAGCATGTGTAAAGAGACTACATACAAAAAAGAACTTGAGGTTTTTCGAGGAGGGGGGTTACTCTCTTGAAAACCACAAATAGAATTGATTTTCCTGTTTATAACCTCATTTAAGTATGAAATATATATCTTTTGTATTAGGAGTAACTGTGGTTCAGTAGTTAGCTTGCTGGACTCGCAACTGAGAAGGTTCAGGTTATAATACACATATACTATCATTGGATCAGTCCAGGTTGGCTACATTGGTACATGTATGTCCTCGGGCAAAACATTTTACTCCAATTGCCTCTGCACTCAGTAACCTATTTGTGTTGCTCTGCTGCAAACATCAAGCCAAAGCAAATCAAACCTTATGTACGTGAATCCTTTGGGTGTTTGGATATATGTGTCTTTGAGTCCGTTTTTAAAAAAAAGTCATTAAAAATTATAAAGATTACTATGTCAAAATGTACATCAGTCCTTGATTGTTTTTTTAATAGCGATAATATTGTTTGTTTTAATAGTAATATATTACTAGCTATTATTGCATTGCTATATTTTATGCTGGCACTAGTCCCCAGTCCAAGGAGATTATTCCCTCCTACAATTAATAATTGGAGGTCTAGAATGAAAAACAGCATGATCCCAGTCTGATACCTTTAACATCTGGCAATCAAAATATCCTTCTTTTCATGCAGTTCTCACGTATCTCTTGCGCATACTTGCCATATGCCCAGACAGTGTTGGGGAGGTTTTGAGACTCAAAAAGTGTGTTTGAGGTCCCAGGGGGGTCAGTGCATGTGACCCCCCAAAAGCAACATCATCCAAATAAGAATAAGCTATCTTTTCAAATCAGCCTATAGCAAATGACTGGAAATTCAAATCTAAATAAAAGAAAATACCATTTGTTTTATCTGAAGCAATTTAATATACTTACAAACAAAAAAATGGTACACTTAGCATTGTCAGATAACATCGCCACATACATATGTACACATATGCAGACATTAAATTAAAAAATACACAAAGTTACTGTCTTTAAAATCCATTGGACAGTGGAATTAACATCACCACACACATATGTACACATATGCAGACATTAAATAAAAAAATGCACAACTTACTGTCTTTAAACTCCATTGGACAGTGGAATTAACATTGCCACACACATATGTACACATATGCAGACATTAAATAAAAAAACACACAACTTACTGTCTTTAAACTCCATTAGACAGTGGAATGTAGTTTTAATTACATGCAGTCTTTGCTGATGATAATTTCCCATTTCTTCCCAGAACTGGCTAAGGTATGTTGTTTCATTGTCAAATTGTGGTAGCTCCTGAAGTGGGGTAAGTATATAGTCTTCAGTCTGCTCCAGCAGAGAAACTTGTTTGTCCTCTTGAAGTACTCCAACCTAGCAGCCAGATCTACAACTGAAAGATGTCAATGAAAAGCTAAAGAGAACTTTATTCTCAAAGAAAAGCAGCTTATTTGATTTGGTAAAAATGTAATTATACACACATTTATGCAATTTCCATGATGTAACTCTACTGCATCTTAAAATTTATTTAAAGACCTGTAATTTGTTTGTCAGCTTTGCTAAAAAAAAGTGGGTTTTTTAAGTGTATATATCCAACATATTTTAAATTGTAATTTTTCTTCTTTGTACATTTTAGTTGACAAATTGTTCAGTAATCTATTGAAGTGCTGTCAGTATCAGAAATATATTACTAACCTGCATCTGTGTGGATTTCTGTCTTTGTTAGAGGATTCATAAAACCCAAGGTTGTGAATCACAACTATATTTCTACATTTTGCCTTCGAAAATGAATCACACTTGTACACTTTTCCAACTACCGAAATAATCATGTTTTGAATTTTATATATGGAGTACAAATCTGACTTCAAAGAAATGTTGCTGCTGATCACAAACTTTAATAAAGATGGCTTCAACATTCTCATTCAGTGCAGTCAGTGATGTGTAATAACATTTGTTCTTCAACATGCATCTCTTTGATGTACTTAACTTCAGAAGAATTGGGTTGTTCCACTTAGTGTACTTTACCTATGCAAATTAGCCTAATGGGCTCTCCCTCAGCAGTGCTCAAAGGATTTGACACGACACATCACCCTGGCTATTGTGAGCCAGTTAGGTAAATCTCTGAAAGGTGGTTGATTATCTCTGACTGCCTTACCTTTTAGCTGCCTCTATACCAGCTGTATAAACTGCCATGATGATAGTTGTACATGAGCTCTGAGCAGGACTATTTACTGTTTATACATACCACAGATTATGGGCATGTATCATGTTGGCCAAGAAATATACGTTTTTTTCTCTTTTTGAGGGGAATTTTTTTTTCTCATTAAGATTGCTGAAAATTGTGTTTTTCTAAACACGACAGTGTTGGGGGGTTTGGGAGTCCAGAATCGTGTTTTTCATGTGACAAGTTGTGTTATGGCATTTATGCTTGCATGCTCAACATTTTCATATTTTAAGTCCTGTTTTGGCATTTCTGCTGACAATTGTATCAGTAGAAATTGTATCAAAAACGTGTCTGGTTAATGAGTGGAAGAACAGACTTACCTCACAGTGATCAGTTTCCATCCTCTTTTCCACATTTAGTGTCACACACCAATACTCTTGTCACAGCTGTGGAAGGGTGCAGAAGAGAGGGCAATGAACATCTAAAATCTGGGATTTCATTCCTGGATCTTCCTAGTTTTAAAAACGGGAGAAAGTTTTGATTCATTATTGATCTTTCCCCATTGAACAAGTTTCTATTAGAAGAGCATTTCAAGTTGGAGACATCTGCCTCAGTCAGGAATCTCATCAGGCCAAGTCACTTGACAGTCTCCATAGATCTTTACATCCCCATCTTTACAGCCACAGGAAATTTTTGTGGTTTTGTCTGGGACAGGAGATCTATTATCAGACTCTTCCTTTTGGTCTAGCTTCTGTTCCCAATGCCTTTGGCAGGGTGACGGGCATACTATTGACTCATTTAAGGTCCTTAGGGACCCATCCTCCAGTACTTTGAGGTGGATTGTTTGGACTATTAAAAGAGCTTATCAGTCTCTTAATGAGAGAGATCTTTCTTCATAAATCAAAGCCCACTATTGCTGCGCCTTGACCTTTTGAATCATTCTTCTTTGCATGGTGTCATGAAAGTTGCCTTCTGGCAATCTCACTCCACTTTTTTGTAATTTTATCTTTGATCATTGTTGCACCAGAGTGAGGTCATTTCTGCTTCGGGCCCAATTGTATCAGCCCAACAAGTTGTCAAGCCATCATCCAGTCAGCAGTAGAGCACCCTACTGACAGTAATGGTCAGTTCACTTTGACAGATTATCTTAGACCATCTGCCTCCCACCTGGCTGGCAAATTCAGCAGTGCAGTAATAGCAGGTAATACTGCTATTAAAACATGGTTTTAGTGCCCAATTGCCTCCTCATTCCCTGCTCCAATGTCCTTTCAGTGTCATTCCAAGTCTAAGTAGGACAGTATTTTGACTGTCAGAAGTTGACTAAGGTATCAGACTGTGATCATATTGCTTTTTATTTCAGACCTCCAATTACTGATTGGAGGAGGGAATAATCTCCTTGGCAGGGCTCAAAATTAGCAATAGTCCACTTGCCTGTGACTAGTAAACTTCCTTGTTGTAACCAGTCAGTGTTTGTGGGAAGGGTGAATAAAGATTCAGCAGAACTAGTAAATTTCCCAATCTACTAATCCATCAGGCTATAAAGAAATTTATGTTAAATTCTAGGCCTGCTTGGACTGGGAACTATCATCAGAAAAAGCAATGCTAAAATAGCTGGTAAGTATTACATAATTATAATTAGTTTTACCCCCCCCCCCCCCCCCAACTTCATTTTGTGTCTCATTGGTTAGCATGCCTCATGAGCAGATATGTGCAGGTTCAAATCTTGCCCAGAACAGGCCAGGTTGTCTGCCGTGGTCTGTCCTTGCAAGGCACTTTACTCAAATTGCTTTGGCATGATATAACCTTTCATGTGTTGACATGCCTTTTAATACCAAACAAGCAAACAAACAAAACCAGTTCTGTTGGATAGCACAGGCTGAAGAAGTTACCATGTTTCATTATAGAAATGAAGATTTGTGCAATGGAGTTGTGATGATGGCATGTGAACTCTATGCTGTCAATATCATTACAAAGTGGAGATTTAAACTCCTTACTTTGGATCATTATCTATGCAATAGTGACATACCAAAGACAAATATTTACAAGTTTAAACTTTATGTAATTTAATCCAGTTGTTCGAAACGTACTAAAACCTTATATTGTGTACTGCAAACAGCTAGGATCATGCCTCGAAGTGGTTTATGTGGTGATGGAAACAGGACAACTGTGCAGAAACTGCTGACCACAGATGGTTGTTTACCTCCTTTTACATTTGCCAGAACACATATTAATGATTGATCTTGCATCTTATTTTATTGGCTGAGTTTTGTTTTCACTGTAGAAATCATAATTTTGATCCAATCAAAAATGAAATATTTGGTTACATCATGAAGATCTTGGATAAGTTCGATATTGAGTGAGATCCATGAACATTATTGATGTAATTTGTATCTGATTGACTGAGCTTGAAACACCCTGGAAGCCATATTTTGTGGTGTGATTTTGATAAAACTTGGAATATATATGCTTGTATCATCAAGTTATTGGACAATTTTGATGCTGAGTGAAATCCATGCATATTAAAAAGCCAATATAGGTCTGATTTGCTGAGCTTATTATCACTCTGGAAGCCATAATTCTGATGCAATTTTGACCAAACTTGGAATATGGGCTTATATGTTGGATAGGTTTGATAATGAGTGAGATCCATGCATATTAATGAGGTAATCTTGCACCTGATTGGCTGAGATTTTTTACCATTCTAGAGTTGGTAGTTTTGATAGGATTTTTATCAAACTTGGTAAATAGGCTTATATCATCAAGATCTTGGCTGTGAATGAATATCAGTGACATTCATGCGTATTAATGATTTAACCTTGCATCTGATTGGCTGAGCTTGTTCACGATATAGCAACCATGTTTCTAATAATACTTTGATCAAACTTGTTAAATAGTCTTATGTTATGAGGATACTGGATTAGTTTGATTATGATCAAGATCTATGCATATTAATGAGGTAATCTTGTATACAATTGGTGGTTTGTTATCCCTCTGGAAATCAATCCAGTTGGATTTTGTTCCACTTTAAGCTTATATTACCAATGTTTTTTTTGTAGACAGGTTCTGTGATAAATGAGATCTGTGTATATTAATGAGATACCTTGCATCTGATTGGTTGAGCTTGTTTACATCTCTAGATCCAAAAACTATATTTCTCATCCAGTTTGTATAAAATTTGGTAGATGGGTTTATATCATCAAGATCTTGGATGACTTCAGTTATGAGCAAGAAACTGTACATATTAATTATGACTTTATCTTTGGAAAGAATTTTTATCAGGATGTAGTAACATAGATAAAATCAATATGACATATAGCTTGGGATTCAGTTTACATAAGTTGTGTTTGTGTTGTTAAGTTATGTAAGCCAGATGAGCAGATATCAGGTCCACTAGGGCATTTTGGTCCTAAAGTTCTGTCACTGGATGACTATTTAAATAGTTATATATATATATATATATATATATATATATATATATATATATATATATATATATATATATATATATATATGCTCTACCTTTGAAGTTCTGTGCCTCAAACAATCTGTTGTTAGTATCTGTTTGTTTTGACCATTTTAAAAGATTAAGAAGCAAAGTCACAGTATAACTCAGTATTGTCAGCTCTCTTTAATCTTACTTATTTATGTAAAATATATCAGATAAACCTAATTTAAGATTAAAGGCTTTGACTTTATTGACTTTTTAAAATATATCTTCCTGGATTGTTAAATCCATAATCAGACAAACAGATGTTAAGTTAACAGAATTCTATAATCAGATAAGCAGAGGTTAAGTTAACAGAAATTTATAGACTGTAATATCTGGAAAAGAAAATGGATTTACCTGCGAGGGCATTAACTAGATTTTACCTGTGAGGGCATTAACTAGATTATATATATATATATATATATATATATATATATATATATATATATATATATATATATATATATATATACATACACACACACACTGAGAATGATCCTTCATAAAATTGTTTCTCTCCACTTGAATCTGAAGTGTCTGACGGGCTTAAGGGTTTTGTCAATGTTTGGCAGAGAAACAAGTGTCATTGGGAGTATTCCAGGACCCCTTGAAAGTTAGCATGTTTACGCTTGATAATTGTCAAGTGTTGCTTCACCTTTTGCTGGTTCATAAACTTAGAATTTGTGGCTAAATACTTTAAAGACACCAGAGAAAGTTGAAGATTGTTATGGATCAGCGCTGAGTACCAGACAGTACAGACTTAGACAGGAGTTCTTTACAAATCGGTGGGGTGGGGTACAACTCAGCTAAATGTAAATTGTTATTACAAGGGGAATGTGGCTTTTCCTTATATAATGAAGAACTTGTGTAATGAAGACGAACTAGTTGGATAACTTGTTTCCAATCCATTTGCCTTGTATAATGTTACACTTACTTTATGGCAATAAAAGATATTAATCCTAACCATGTATTCATTCAAGGAAGTGAGGTTTGATTAGTGAAATTCAGCCAAAATGTAGATAAATTGTTATTATAATATTATGTGGCTTCTTAAAACTATTTTGTTGAATTTTTAACCTGTATGTGCAACTGTGTAGAAATACCAAAAAGTAGGGTGTACACAGAAATTCCTGACTCTGCCAAAATTTAGACTATTTGTTATCACATGGAGTTTGGTTCTTTCAAGCTACAGTATGTATTAAAATATTTAGCCAAAGTGTAGCTGTGTTAAAACATACAAAGAAGTATATCTTCTTCATTTGTAATAAAAAATGTTTTGATAACAAAAATAAAATGAAACTCTGGACACGTAAAGATGGCAAAGATTAGAATTACATATGTCTGACTTGTTTTTTTAGTAGACAATATTTCTTGACTTAGGTTGCCTTAGGTTGGTACTGGATGCAGGCTGTCTTGTGCCTCAGTATCCTGATATTCTGCCATCAACTCATCATTGAACTCTACTTCCAGTCTTAACATTAAAGTCAAATTGATAGTCATATCATAGAGGATGTGTGCTCCAATATTTGTCTCTTGAAGGTTTTCACATTCTTAGCCGATATAACATCCTGTGGTATGTTGTTCCACACTACTGGTAAATGAGCATTTTCTAATTGTCTAATTTGCACTGTTGTTTTTGGATTGAGTGACATTTCATACTGCTGTTAGTATTGAACTTAAACATCTCTGATGATACTCTCTTGTCATAAATTCTTGTGGTTATCTTAAAAACTTCTATCATGTCCCCTCTTAGTAGTCGTTTTTATCGTAATGTTGGCAGTTTTTATCTCTTTAATCTCTCTTCATATGGCAGATTTCCTAAGCCTAGAACTAGTCTGGTTGCTGTCCTCATTTTTCACACAGTCTACCGTTTGTACTCACATACAATCCGGGTCCAAATGCAAACAACATAGGCCCTTATCTGCCATCGCATAATGCGCCGGCAGATCAGGGTCTGTGTTGTTTGTTCTTCTGATTAGTCATTACAAACTGCATAGACCCAGATCTGCTGGCGTATTATGCGATGGCAGATCTGGGTCTATACAGTTTGCAGTTGGTATTGGATTATACGTGAGTATATATGGTATGTTTTTTTTCACAGAATAGGCACCATACACTATTTGCATATTCCAATTACAGTCATACTAGAGCTTTGAACAAGAGACTGAATGTTTTGAAATTGAGGTGTGTGAATGCCCTACAGATCACACTTACTATCCAGTCACCTTTGTTCCTGTATGTGTTTTTTGAATGTTACATAGCTGTCTCTCTTGCTCAACACTGACTCTAGGTTTGTAAACATGCTTTTCCTCATGTTATATATTGTCACTTCATGGCATTTGTTTCTATTGTGGATCTCTAATAAATACACTTATGTGGCTGAAATCTCAGCGATTTCTTGCTCCATGCATATAACTGATCTAGGTTGTTTTGAACAACTTGATGTCTTCTGCTGTGTCGGTAACTCAGAAAATTTTAGTGTCATCAGCAAAAAATATATATAAAATTGTACACATTTCAGGACATCATTAATAAAGACGACAAATAGAATAGGACCTAACACAGATCCTTGTGGAATTCAACTTGTAACATAATACCAGTCTGAATAAAAGTCATTAAGGTGTACACATTGTTTGTGGTTGGATAGAAAACTTCTCATCAAATTGCACAATTTGTCGCTAATTCCATATGCTGCTAGTTTGTTCTGAAGCCTGTCATGAGGGACCTTTGATAAAAAGGCTTTCATGAAATCTATAAAGACCTCGTTTATGATGCCACCTCTATCAGGAATCATTGTCCATTGGTCAAGAACTTTCAAAAGTTGTAGGGTGGTTGAATTACCACCTATGAATCCAAACATCTTTTCACTTAACAAGTCATTACTATTCATGTGCTCTGTTATTCATGTCCTTATTCTCCATAACTTTACATAAAATACTAGTAAGGCTGATAGGCCAATATTTTCATGCAGATTTTTTATCACCTTTCTTGAATAATACAGTAATTTGTGCTATTTTCCAGGCCTTGGCACACTATTCTAGATTTGAAAGAATTATTACCGTCTGTACTTGCATATAAGGCTGGTCCAAATGCAAACAACATAGACCCTGATCTGCCGTCACATAATGCACCGGCAGATCAGGGTCTATGTTGTTTGTTCTACTGATTAGTCCTTACAAATTGCATAGACCCAGATCTGCCAGCGCATTATGCGACGGCAGATCTGGGTCTATGCAGTTTGCAGTTGGTATTGACTTATACACAAGTACATACGGTATATATTGTACATAGAGGTATGTGGATAACTGTTGATAACTCTTAAAGCATTTTTGCATGTAATTTGTCTGGACCACGAGATTTTGAAGTATCTAAATCTCAGTGACTTTTGCACTTCTTGTGCATCAAACGAATTATCTTGTTCCCTCTACAAATGTCACAAAATGGGGGATGGGGCTATGGCACCAATATTTCCCAGGCAATTACCATAAACCCATGCTTCTTACAACCTTGGAAAATCCTTGAATTTGGGGGGTTGTTTTAAAACTCCTTGAATATAAACAAAGTTGGTTTTTCCCTTCAAAAGTCCTTGAATTTGTTGAAAAACTCCTTGAATTTTTCCCAGAAGTCCTTGAATTTATCAGAGGGAATACAGAATGTTGAAACTGAATAAAATATATCACTTTTTAAGTTCAGAATTTTGGTTATTTACTTATTTTGTCAAAATAATGAATAAATAAATACATTTGGTTGGATCAAAAGACACATGACACTGGTAATGTAGTTACTAGATGGAGTAGCATCCCATTTCTGTATTGGTATGCCATACTATGGGTATTTTTGTACCTGTTTATGCAATGGTAAGATTAAGAAAAATGTCAATTTCTGTCAGAAAAATATACTCCTTGAAATTATTTAGAAGTTCTTGAAAAATTCTTGAAAGATAACTCTCTTGGGCTATATATGCAAATCATGGTATCAAAGATGTCTATTGATTTTGGGTTCAAAAGGTCAAACATCAAGGTGATGGTGATTTAAAGAAAAATGAGTTTTGCAGAGCAACTTTTTTTCTGGAGTAAATCACTTGACCAAGTTTTGTGGATGGCTTGCACTTAGAATAATAAAGAAAACTATATATTCTGGGGCCTGAAGGTCAGAGGTCACAGTATGGCAAGAAAATAATGGTTTCTGCATGTTAAGTTAAGTTCAAGACTGCATACCTTGTACAAAGTTCAAGGTCATTAAGACTCATTGGTGAATCATGTCCAGAGTCAGCTATATCCTACTAGTGTATACATAGGGGACTATTAAACATGGGGGTGGGCTTATAATGTGCCATTCATGGTACTTGTGTCTTTTTTTAATGCCCTTGCCATATTCTATTAAGGGAGCATGTAGTATTACTCGTGTCTTTCCATCATGTCCTCTCCCATCCCATCTATCTATTCAGTTGTGAATGATGTAATTTTCACTCAATAACTTTTGAAGGACTTCATGGTCATGGATTCAATAAAACCAAATTCATTAGGAGGCTTTGTATTCAAAAGACCTAGGTCAAATCTCAGTTTCAACATTTTTTGACAAAATTTGATTGAATTATGGCCCCTGTTTGACTTGGAATCTTGCCCTTAAATATTAAGGCCGGGTGTGGGGTGTGGGGCATCTGTGTTGTATGGGCACATTTACACAAGGACAGGTATGTAAAATCTGAATATTTGGAGGGTAAGGATTTTCAAAATAATATAATAATATGCATAGTAAGATTTTAAATATTATTGCTTATCTGTCTACTTGTATATAGGTTGCATATTCAGGAATATTATAATCAGAAATATCCAAGCTGCTTTTTTTTCTGAAGTGCTCTGCCTGAAATCTAACTTTTTTTTTAGCCTGGCTTGGCAGACTTTAGCTCGACATGTCCATGTTCGTGTCTATCCATATTTATGTACGTTCATCCAACACACCTCAATGTTAAAGTTTTTTATGTGGTCAGTTTCATACAGTTGGCCACATAGTCATGCTGCTTAGTATGTGAATACATATTGATGTGCACAACAGTAATTAATAAAAGCTCTGGGACAGGCATAACATACAGGCCTTGGCCAGCTTTTTGTTAAAATCTGTGTGCGTATAAGCTGATTCAAATGCAAACAACATAGACCCTGATCTGCCGTTGCATATTGCACCAGCAGATCAGGGTCTATGTTGTTTGTTCTACTGATTAGTCCTTACAAACTTCATAGACTCAGATCTGCCAGCGCATTATGTGACGGCAGATCTGGGTCTATGCAGTTTGCAGTTGGTATCGGCTTATACGCGATTATATATGGTATATTTTAGGGTTTTCATGTACATGTTTTGATGAGTGAATATATTGATGTTCATTGTGTTCGATTTTAGTTTGATTAGAGTATTTACTTATACTATTACCTTGTAATGATTGATTCTGATCATGTTGTTACTGTCCTGCTGTTAGTGAAAAGGTTTCATGAACAGCAATCTGTTGAATATTGCAGTTTTTCTAGTGGCTCTAGTCTTTCCTACTTTTCCTACTTTTTCCTACATTTTTTTGGACTTTCTATTGTTTCGTATTTTTTCCAAAATGATCCTACTATCCCTACTTTTTTTCAATTTTATGTTGAAAATCAATAACACATTGCATGTACAGCTGCATCAAAGAAAGTTCTGTGATGTGGAGCTGGGTGTTTAAGAAGAGAGAGTCGGCATGGACTAAAGAGACATCTAGTATGTAAGAGTGTGCTTTTGTTCAAGTTTATGTCGCAAGTCAAGTGAAAGTTTAATTTTTTCAGTAATTTACATAAATTTCATATAATTTTTCTTGCTAGAATTATCCAATTATCCACAACGTTTTCCCTCCTTTTTTTTTTATAAAAAAAGTAGCTCTACTTAATCCTGACTTTTTTACAAAGGGTTGCTGAAAAGACTGATAATAATAATATCTGCTGGGTTGTTTTTCACAAAACTTTCACTGACTGCATTGTTAAATAATATCTGTACAAGAGTTCCTTTTCTCCAGACCAATAGTGTCAAAGGTAATATTCCCAGACCTTTTGACATTTAAATAGGAGACGTAAATCAAAAGTTCTGTCTTTAGATTCATAAGTACATCACAGAAACTGATCTTGTTACTGACATCTTGATTTGAGCAAAACATTTGAAAATTTATGATCTTGATTAAACATGCTGGATCAATAACAAACTTGTAAATTTCAAATAATATATCCAAAGAGAAATTTCTAAATGGGTGAAGATGATGAAGAAGAGGATATATGTGACACAAAAAGTGATTGTAAAGAGATTGGTGTTGCACCTGATGAAGGACTGTAGTCCAAGCGTAAAGATGTGTGAACTGTTGAAAAAGTAAATTTCAGTTTACAATTTCATTTGAAAAACATAATGATAGTGTTACAAAGGGAAGCAAATATTTAATCATTTAGAGATGGAAGTGATCTGAAAGTAGGAGCTATCTCCCATGTTTTTTTTTTCTTCTTCTTATGGTTAAGAATATTTTAGAAACAAATGCACAACAGCACCCAGTGAAGACTAAATACATTTTCTACTTTTAGGTTATCTGAACAAACTCAGAAACTGTTCAGAAAAGTCTTACATTTTCCATTTGATTGGCAACTTGGTATATGCCATACAGAAATAATCCTCATTTTTAGCTGGCAGCTTCCTAAATTATATACATTGCACTAATTTACAAGTTTGAACCATGTAATAAATTTGTGTTTTAATCGTCACACAGCTCTCTATTGGATCACAATAACACCATTGTTAATATCCTTGCTTAAGTAATTGTGAAATTAGGAAAAAAAATTAATACTAAGCTCTTAGAACTTGTAGATGAGCAATGTTTATCTATTGTATGTAAATACTTTAATTTTAAGTTGACTTTTGTTTAAAAAACAACATGATGATGCCAACAATGCCCATAAAGTCAGCAGTCAATGCATTGCTTTGATTGAAAATGCAACGAGTTCACAATAGTATGACTGGTTCTAGAATCTATATGTAGGTTTGATTTATGATCAGTTTTCCAACCAGAAATCAATGAAGTCATTTATTTCTTATAATTCTGTCATTTTCATGACAATGAATTCACAAATTGGTCATGCAGCAGACTCTCATAAAAAATTGCACTATAATTTCAGTCTGCCAGAATTTTACATCTTAAGCCTGTCAAATTAAGTCATTACCCTGTTGAAAGTGGGTATCCAACATGCAAAATAAAAGGGTTTTAAGGAAACAGGATTTATTTTGTTGACAAAGCCTTTTTAATCAGTAAATGGAATTTCAATTAAAAATTGTGTATATATATAACATGATGCATCTAAGATCTAAAAATGAACATTTTTTTTTTGTTGTACTTTGATTTCATCTCACGATATTTACGGTTTCTTGTAATTTAAAAAAAATGAAATTCATAACATAAAGAAGGAATAAAAAGAATCCCAGAATGTAACACCACCAAACTTGCTGTAAAGCAATACAATTTTGAGTTTTTCCTTGGACAGTGGTCATTTCTTCCAAGGGTAGGGGAATTATCATGAAGCTCTGTATTGACACTATTTTCTACACAGTTTCAACAAACTCACAATCTCTTAGTTTCCAACAATCATTAGATTGATCTGTCCCTTCCACATCACCATCCTTTCAGCTGGTCTAAGGCTTTGGTATTGTTACAGACAAAACACAAGGTGGGGGGGGGGGGGAGGGCTTGGGGTGTGCTGATTGGTACAATCAGTCTTTCCAGCTGCCCTAGTTTTGACTACTTTTCCCATTTTTTTCCTACTTTTTCCAAAGTGGCCCTACTATCCCTGCTGTTTTTAGTTTATGTTGACATATGATAAAAATTGCTGTTCTGCTAATAAGATGTTAACAGGCTTCTATTTTGCCTGTCAGTATTTTTTCACTCAGTATTCTTGGCAAAAGGAAAGATGGGTGTTCAAGAAGATAGATGAAACTTGGACTAAACGGAAAGCCAGTATGTTAATAAAAGCATGCTTTTGTTCAAGTTTACGAAGGTAAATCAAGTAAAGGTTTTATTTTTTCGTGTAATTTACATAAATTTCATACTATTTTTCTTGATAAAATATCCCTATTTTCCCCTACTTTTTTCCTTAATGTATTTTAAAAAAAGGAGCACAACTTGATCTCTTCTTTTTCACAAAGAGTTGCTGGAAAGACCTAATCACTCCTTGATCTGTCACTGAACAAACTTTCAAATATTTATTGCACCAGTTGCAGCAATTTTATCTTGCTGGTGTTGGCATGGTGAAACGTTGGCAACACTTTTCCAGCGGTGATGATGCTGTCAGCAATTTTTAAGTTTTATGTTAAAGTTTTTCGTAAGTCACATACAGTGGTGGTACATCAAATTAAGGACATAGATGAAACACTGGCTTCTATGGAATACTTGTACTTCTGAAGTCCAAGAAATGAAATCTTATTGAAAAGTCCCAGATTAAATATTGTGACATCTAATCCTGTGGGAAACAGCTTACCTCAAAGTTACCCATTTTCACATAGACCAACTCAAAATTACCCATTTTGGTATAGTCCAACTCAAAATTACCCATTTTGGCATAGTCCAACTCAAAATTACCCATTTTGGCATAGTCCAACTTCATGGGGATAAATTAATTTTGGCATATATTCTTCACCTGTACCCTGTGAACCACCCATATTTGTTTTAGTTTCCAACTTTCATGGCTTAACAATTCTGAAAAAAAATCCTTTCCCTCAGTTCTTCTGATGTCAATGAAAAGGGTCAAAATATTCCAGCTTTTTTTAATATGCAAAATACAAAACAAACAAACCTCATTGTTTGATGAACACATAGAAATACCATGAGATTTTGAAAATTGTTGGACTTGACTACATTTTAAAAAAAAACCTGATGCCAAGTTGATGAATGGCAAATAATCTGTTAGTAAAGTGATCAGAATTGTATGAATTGATTTAACATCATATGCTGTCATTTATCCAATTTTGTGGACATAAAAAATTATCACTTTTCTTATAATTTTTTCTGAATATCTTGTCCAGAAATTACTATCTTTGTCGTGTACTGATGTACCCAGCATGTTCAATGCCTGTTGGAAGTGGACTAGCAAAACTAGGTTGCATTATATTGATGCTTGCAAATAAAGAAGATTTACATGTTAAAGTTTGGGTATTTTCTTTTACAAATAAAGAAAACTGGTTGCAATTCTGGTGTTTGCTTTTATTTTTGTTTGTGTAGAATTATTTGGCTTATTCATTAATGAGATACATGTATTGTTTCAGTCTGTGCTTACAAATAATATTGGATGACTTGTGGGTCTTAAATGGCAGTTGATTCCATTGCATTGCAGCTGAGCAAAAGAAAGTTATTTTGTATAACTCAATTTTGGGTTTTGTAATTTGAAGATATCTTGGGCGGCACTTCCCAAGTGTTAGTTGCTTATATGTCTTAAATTTTCTGTCAAATATTTTGGTACATTTTTTTATACATTTATAAAGAAGTAAACACATGACCTTCGACTCAGTAATTTGCATCCATCTTAATTCGTAACAAAGAGAATCAGAAGGAGATAGATGATCAAGTCTTAGATGTTGTAAGGATATAATCGAGGTTTTCTATATTGCTGTTTCACCATACTATACAAAAGTAAGTCAGTTGGGTAAAATATAACCATTATTAAACAGTTTTCAACATTCTAGATTTAAAATCTTTTTCAGTTTGGACAACAAATATATTCATGAGGAAACTACATGTACAGAACAAATGTTATCAATGTGATTAGTTCATTGCAAAGAAGGGTCAGTTTTCACAGGCTAGCAGGTTTTACAGATTTAGAATTTTGTATATCATTTGAGCCAATTTTACACACAAGTTATGATTTTGAGATGCAAGTCTTTGCCTAGTTCCAACCATTATAGATAGTTTTGTCACAGTTATGAACATGTTATTTTTAAACCATCATGAAACCCTTTCTAGATTATGTTGTAGTTCACATCTGTGATTGCTAGTAGTTATTTATGCAGCGGATTCAGCTTTCAGGTGTGAAAACTGTAGGAAAAATCTGTTCAAGAAGCAATGTATCATACTGATATTTGATAATTTTAGCACCCATTACAACTTGGAACATCTACTGATAAGAAATTTTGGCTTAATAGATGAATTACAGTAATCAAAGAGTTGCTTAGAAAAAAAATATTGTAGCACACCTTCTTCAGAAAAAAGGTTTACTTTGATTTTATTTAGATTGAATATTAAACCTGTCGTGGTCATGGGAAGTGGTGCATTGGGGAGATACAGTTCACCCCTCTTGTGGGCTCATAAATGTAGCATTAGCCTGATGTGTCCTTCTGCATATTGTAAGAAACAACTAATGGAGGCAACCTTTTTGCCCTGGGATGCATCATGTGACGATGTTCCAGTTGAAAAGGTCTTGGACTTTTTAAAAGCATGTGGTTTATATGGAGAATTGGACTTTTTACAAGTGTGTGGTTTATATGGAGAATTGGACTTTTTAAAAGCGTGTGGTTTATATGAAGATTTGGACTTTTTAAAAGCGTGTTTTTTATATGGAGAATTGGACTTTTTAAAAGTGTGTGGTTTATATGGAGAATTGGACTTTTTAAAAGTGTGTGGTTTATATGGAGAATTGGACTTTTTAAAAGCGTGTGGTTTATATGGAGAATTGGACTTTTTAAAAGCATGTGGTTTATATGGAGAATTGGACTTTTTAAAAGTGTGTGGTTTATATGGAGAATTGGAGTTTTTAAAAGCGTGTGGTTTATATGGAGATTTGGACTTTTTAAAAGCATGTGGTTTATATGGAGAATTGGACTTTTTAAAAGCGTGTGGTTTATATGAAGAATTGGACTTTTTAAAAGTGTATGGTTTGTATGGAGAATTGGACTTTTTAAAAGTGTGTGGTTTATATGGAGATTTGGACTTTTTAAAAGTGTGTGGTTTATATGGAGATTTGGACTTTTTAAAAGTTTGTGGTTTATATGGAGAATTGGACTTTTTAAAAGTGTGTGGTTTATAAGGAGAATTGGACTTTTTAAATGCGTGTGGTTTATATGGAGAATTGGACTTTTTAAAAGCGTGTGGTTTATATGGAGAATTGGACTTTTTAAAAGCGTGTGGTTTATATGGAGATTTGGACTTTTTAAAAGTGTGTGGTTTCTATGGAGATTTGGACTTTTTAAAAGTGTGTGGTTTATATGGAGATTTGGACTTTTTAAAAGTTTGTGGTTTATATGGAGAATTGGACTTTATACTTTAAGTATTTTACACTTTTTTGCCTTTATCCTTGTTTTGTAGCCGTCACAGTAGCTCAATTGGTAGAGCATTGGACTTGTAATCAAAGAGTCACAGGTTCAATACCTGCCCAGGCCAGCCTGGGTTTGCTGCCTCAGTGTGTCCTTGGTAAAGGTACTTAGTTCCCATTTCCTTGGCATGTTTTAGCCAATAAAGTCTCCTGGACTTGCTTAAGGTGCAACACTGAATGAGATAATTTTATAATCCGACAGGTTGATGCAAGTGTAAAAGTACATATGGATTTAATTTTCTGTGGTATGTATCTATTAATTAAATAACCTGGTGTAAAGTTTCCCTACCAAAGCAAAGAATGTTTGCTTTGTAAAAAGAAAAAGTTAACAGATTATTCTGTATGGAACACAAGGTTTCTACAATACAGTCTCGACTTTATCTCACCTCCGTTTGACCAATAATTGCATTTATATGACGAAATTTAATGAAACGGCTCTTTCCTTTTCTTATCTTACTTCAATCTCTATGTTTAACTGACAGTCTTATGTTCTGTCTCCAACGTCTTCATCTGGATATTAAATGCTTTAAATATATAATAAAAATATTTATCAGATGTTAATTATCCTAGGGAAATTGTTCTGATGATTGGATGTCAGGTGAGTTGCTTTGATGTGCCTTGAGGTCACGATAATGAATAGCTGACACACACACCCAACTCTGGTGATCAAGGAGTGTTATGGTTATCTATCACCTAATTAGGCCTAATTAGAAATACCTAAGCAAAAGGAAGTCACATTGACCTACATTAACACTGACGATAACATACAAGTCACTGCATTTAGTCCTTTTTCTCTAAAGATGAAGCATTTATAGTTACAAAACTTGGTAGGTGTATTCATTTTGATGAGTTTTATACACAGCCTTAAAAAAAAAACAAGTTGTAGGACCTGCTTATCTCTTGATCCTGTAAAATTTTAGGATTTTGAATGCAGTGGCAGAGAAGGTGAAAAATAGTATTCCACAGAATTCTTGTTACAACTGTTACCTCCTAATAGTTTGTTAAATTTTCAAAATCTTTGTTTCTTTTCCTTTCATCCTTTGTAATTATTTTGTATCAAAAAGGATTTTTCATCATAATTTTACGCTGAGTTAAAAAAAAAATTTAAAGACATGTTTTATTCAACTGATTATGATTTCTCTTGAGATATTTTATTTATTTCTTGTGATTGTTTCTGTTTCTGCAAGTTGGGAGAAAGTGAGTTACATTAATTCAGCATTGATCAGCTATTTTAAAATATTGAATTGATCAATTTGTTTAATATCAGCAGGATGAGAGGAAGGAAATTTAACTGATTTAGTACTGACAAGAATTTTCTTTACGATGCATTTAAATTTAATCCCTGTATTAATGTGGCATTATGCATTATGATAATATCACTGGTCTACAGCCAAAATGCTTCTGCAATAAATGTTGTCAAACTTAGCTAATTCTGGGTCACTGAGAACGAAAATGATGCTTAAAATTGTTGATTGGCTCTAGTTTTAAAGATATTATACTGGGTCAGTATGTATGACCCTTGCTTGACTTGGGAATGGCGGAGGATAAGTGAGTTATAAAGGGAAGGGATCTCAATTTAAACCAGAAATGACTAAAATACATCTTTGACTGGATCTATGAATAAATCTATGACTGGGTTTGGACAGTACTTGCTTTTTAGGCAAAACAATGAATGATGCAATCTGAAGCTGGTATTGCATCATACATGATATGAACTGCATCATATTATTCCTAGAAGTCATGGATGATGCAATCATAACTAAGCTTACACCACTCTGCTGAAGAAATTTCCCTATACAAATCTTACAGTGTCGTGCTCTCTTATTTGTCAGTGTTTGATTTTGCAAAGGGACACATTTCTGTTTAGCCAAAGTGAGCAGAGATGCCTCGTATTTGTGTGAACAATGCAGATAACTTCAGCTATCTTTGTGGTGAAGTGACTTGCATCACAAAAGCGCAGTATAACAACTATGGTTAAGAAAGCCTATCACCTTTATTTTGGCTGCAAAATTGGAGATCAGGACAAGATGTGGGACCCACACATATGCTGCAACACTTGTGCAAACAAATCTTTGCCAGTGGTTGAACAGGAAAAGGAAATCTATGCCTTTTGCAGTGCCAATGATTTGGAGAGAGCCAACAGATCATATCAGCAATTGTTACTTCTGCATGGTGCCTCCAGTTGGGAAAGGTATGTCAAAGAAGAAAAAGTGGACTGTGCATTATCCAAACATTCCGTCAGCTATACGCCCAGTATTCCACGGAGAAGGACTGCCGGTTCCTGATGCACCAGAATCATTCTCACTTGAGTCAGACGAGGAAGAGGAAGAGGATAAAACTTTTAGTCCTGAACCATCAATGTCACATGACCCATATTTTCACCCATCCTCCTCCTCTGAACCACACCTCATAACACAAGGTGAACTGAATGACCTTGTCAGGGATTTAGAACTACCCAAGAGTAAGGCAGAGCTGTTGGGCTCCAGACTACAGCAGTGGATCTCCTGGCAGGTGATGTTAGGGTTTCCATGTTCCGTGACCGTCAAAAGGATCTTGTCCCATTCTTCTTCATGGAAGGTGATCTTGTAGCCTGCAACATCATCCATGGTGTGATGGCAGCCCTCAACATCGTTCATGATCCAGATGAGTGGAGACTGTTCATTGATTCATCGAAGATGAGTCTTAAAGCTGTTTTGCTGCATAATGGCAGTTTTTTGCCATCAATTCCAGTTGGTCATGCAGTCCATATGAAGAAAACCTATGAAAACATGAAACAACTTTTGAGGTGCATAAACTATGACCAACATCAGTGTCTGCTTTGTGGTGATTTCAAGGTTCTTGCCCTCTTGCTTGGTCTGCAGACTGGATACACAAAGTACGGCTGTTTTCTCTGCAAATGGGATAGTCGTGCGAGAGATTCCCACTACATCAAGAGAGATTGGCCACTCCAACAGTCATTGGAGCCTGGGATGAAAAGTGTTCAGCATCCACCACTTGTTGAATCAAGGAAGATTTTGTTACCACCCTTGCACATCAAGCTGGGTCTGATGAAGAACTTTGTCAAGGCCATGTACAAAACATGAGAAGCTTTCAAGTACCTCCGTGGAAAATTTCCAAGGTTAAGTGAAGCTAAGATAAAGGAAGGTGTCTTTGTTGGTCCTCAGATTCATTAACTTCTTCGAGATGATGCATTTCACCCTGCACTGCGTGGCAAAGAAAAGACTGCATGGAAAGCCTTCCAGTTTGTGGCAACAAATTTTCTCGGAAACAACAAGGCAGACAACTACAGGGAGTTGGTGAAAAACATCCTCAAGCCATACAAAAGCCTTGGTTGCAACATGTCACTAAAGATACATTTTTTGCACTTTCATCTAGATTTTTTTCCACCGAACTGCGAAGCAGTGAGCGACGAGCACGGTGAGTGATTTCACCAGGACATTGCAACAATGGAGAAACGCTATCAGGGCAAATGGAGCCCATCAATGCTTGCAGACTATTGCTGGAGAGTGACAAGAGATGCTCCATTTAATGAATACAAGAGACAAGCCAAGAAGCGCCGAGTAGCCACTGAATAAGGACTAAACTATGTACTTATATATACATAATAGTTTTTTTACTTTTGTTTCAATATATATTTTATTTATATAACCCTTTTGCTGTTTTTTTAAAGTGTTACATAAACAGGACAGGTGAAATATTATCATGTAAAGCAACCATAAACACATGAAAAGACCTAGGTTTACAATTTATGATTAAAACTGTACTATGTACACAATATACATAGATGTAAAATGTAAAAACTTAAATATCTCGGAAACAGTAGCCAATCAGTTGTTTTAATTGTCATATTTGAATTCAGCACATCAAAATCCCTAATAAATAGCACATTTTATCTCTGAATCAGATGACTTTGGAAAAATTGTAAACCAGTGAATTACTTCTTTTTACCTTTATGCTATAAGTGAAGAAATAAAGATTTATTTAATTATTGTTTTTAATGGTGGTTTATTATTATTATCATCATTATTATTATTATTATTATTATTATTATTATTATTATTATTATTATTATTATTATTATTATTATTATCAACAAAACAATTAGTTGATTGATTCAAAAGATAAAGAAATGTTGAATCCTTTTGATCAAGATGAAAATGCATTGTACATGCTTCCAAAGCAAATGAATTCAACTAGTTGTGGTGAAGGCATCAACAAGTAGATCTTGTTCCACATGGTATGGGAAAAGTGAGATGATCTTGATGTCTTATTCCTCATTATATGGAAAAAGTGAGGTGATGTTGATGTCTTATTCCCCATGGTATGATTCCCTATGGTATGGGAAAAGTGAGATGATCTTGATGTCTTATTCCCCATGGTATGATTCCCTATGGTAATGGAAAAGTGAGATGATCCTGATGTCTTATTCCCTATGGTATGGGAAAAGGGAGATAATCTTGATGTCTTATTCCCCATGGTATGATTCCCTATGGTAATGGAAAAGTGTTATCAAATGTTATCAATGTGATTAATTCATTGCAAAGAAGGGTCAGTTTTCACAGGCTAGCAGGTTTTACAGATTTAGAATTTTGTATATCATTTGAGCCAATTTTTACACACAAGTTATGATTTTGAGATGCAAGTCTTTGCCTAGTTCCAACCATTCTAGATATAGTTTTGTCAGAGTTATGAACATGTTATTTTTAAACCATCATGAAACCCTTTCTAGATTATGTTGTAGTTCACATCTGTGATTGCTAGTAGTTATTTATGCAGTGGATTCAGCTTTCAGGTGTGAAAACTGTAGGAAAAATCTGTACAAGAAGCAAAATATTATAATGATATTTAATAATGTTTAGCACCCATTACAACTTGCAAAATCTACTGTTGAGAAATTTTGGCTTAATAGATGAATTGCAGTAATCAAAAAGTTGCTTAGAAAATAAATATTGTAGCACACCTTCTTCAGAAAAAAGGTTTACTTTGATTTTATTTAGATTGAATATTAAACCTGTCGTGGTCATGGGAAGTGGTGCATTGGGAGATACAGTTCACCCCTCTTGTGGGCTCATAAATGTAGCATTAGCCTGATGTGTCCTTCTGCATATTGTAAGAAACAACTAATGGAGGCAACCTTTTTGCCCTGGGATGCATCATGTGACGATGTTCCAGTTGAAAAGGTCTTGGACTTTTTAAAAGCATGTGGTTTATATGGAGATTTGGACTTTTTACAAGTGTGTGGTTTATATAGAGAATTGGACTTTTTAAAAGCGTGTGGTTTATATGAAGATTTGGACTTTTTAAAAGCGTGTTTTTTATATGGAGAATTGGACTTTTTAAAAGTGTGTGGTTTATATGGAGAATTGGACTTTTTAAAACTGTGTGGTTTATATGGAGAATTGGACTTTTTAAAAGCGTGTGGTTTATATAGAGAATTGGACTTTTTAAAAGTGTGTGGTTTATGTGGAGAATTGGACTTTTTAAAAGTGTGTGGTTTATATGGAGAATTGGAGTTTTTAAAAGCGTGTGGTTTATATGGAGAATTGGACTTTTTAAAAGCATGTGGTTTATATGGAGATTTGGACTTTTTAAAAGTGTATGGTTTATATGGAGAATTGGACTTTTTAAAAGCGTGTGGTTTATATGGAGAATTGGACTTTTTAAAAGTGTGTGGTTTATATGGAGAATTGGACTTTTTAAAAGTGTGTGGTTTATATGGAGAATTGGACTTTACACTTTAAGTATTTTACACTTTTTTGCCTTTATCCTTGTTTTGTAGCCGTCACAGTAGCTCAATTGGTAGAGCATTGGACTTGTAATCAAAGTGTCACAGGTTCGATATCTGCCCAGGCCAGCCTGGGTTTGCTGCCTCAGTGTGTCCTTGGTAAAGGTACTTAGTTTCCATTTCCTTGGCATGTTTTAGCCAATAATGTCTACTGGACTCGCTTAAGGTGCAACACTGAATGAGATAATTTTATAATATCCAACAGGTTGATGCAAGTGTAAAAGTACATATGGATTTAATTTTCTGTGGTATTTTATTATTATTATTAGTAGTAGTAGTAGTAGTAGTAGTATTGTCATTATTATTATTATTATCCACAAAATCCATTAATTGATTGATTCAAAAGATAAAGAAATTGGGAATCCTTTTGATCAAGACGAAAATGCATTGTACATGCTTCCAAAGCAAATTAATTCAACTAGTTGTGGTGAAGGCATCAACAAGTAGATGATCCTGATGTCTTATTTCCTATGGTATGGAAAAAGTGAGGTGATCTTGATGTCTTATTCCCAATGGTATGATTTCCTATGGTATGGGAAAAGTGAGATAATCTTGATGTCTTATTCCCCATGGTAATGGAAAGTGAGATGATCTTGATGTCTTATTCCCCAAGGTATGATTCCCTATGGTATGGGAAAAGTGAGATGATTTTGATGTCTTATTCCCCATGGTAATGGAAAAGTGAGATGATCCTGATGTCTTATTCCCTATGGTATGGGAAAAGTGAGATAATCTTGATGTCTTATTCCCCATGGTATGGGAAAAGTGCGATGATCTTGATGTTTCAAGAGTTCTTTAGAACAGACAGAAAATGCTACTGGACCCTTTATTTGAGTGCTACATCTAGTATTGAGTCACATTCCCCCCTGAAAAGATGGAGCTAACTATGGAATAACTGTCAATCAATGATTTTCAACTAGTTGCATCAAGTCTATGCAAAAAATGGATATACTGGAGGTGATGCAGCTATTGATAGATGTAAAACCAGTTCTGTCATGGGGTCTACATGCATTCAGAGAGGGTTGAATGGATTCAAAGATGGGTTCTGTCATGGGGTCTACATGCATTCAGAGATGGTTGAATGGATTAAAAGATGGGTTCTGTCATGGGGTTGATCTACATGCATTCAGAGAGGGTTGAATGGATTAAAAGATGGGTTCTGTCATGGGGTCTACATGCATTCAGAGAGAGTTGAATGGATTAAAAGATGGGTTCTGTCATGGGGTCTACATGCATTCAGAGAGAGTTGAATGGATTCAAAGATGGGTTCTGTCATGGGGTCTAAATGCATTCAGAGAGAGTTGAATGGATTCAAAGACGGTTCTATCATGGGGTCTACATGCATTCAGAGAGAGTTGAATGGATTAAAAGATGGGTTCTGTCATGGGGTCTACATGCATTCAGAGAGGGTTGAATGGATTAAAAGATGGGTTCTGTCATGGGGTCTACATGCATTCAGAGAGAGTTGAATGGATTCAAAGACGGTTCTATCATGGGGTCTACATGCATTCAGAGAGAGTTGAATGGATTCAAAGACAGTTCTATCATGGGGTCTACATGCATTCAGAGAGAGTTGAATGGATTCAAAGACTGTTTTATCATGGGGTCTACATGCATTCAGAGAGAGTTGAATGGATTCAAAGACGGTTCTATCATGGGGTCTACATGCATTCAGAGAGAGTTGAATGGATTCAAAGACGGTTCTATCATGGGGTCTACATGCATTCAGAGAGAGTTGAATGGATTCAAAGACGGTTCTATCATGGGGTCTACATGCATTCTGAAAGAGTTGAATGGATTCAAAGATGATTCTATCATTGGGTCTACATTTATACAGAGAGAGTCGAATGGATTCAAAGATGGGTTCTATCATGGGGTCTACATGCATTCAGAGAGGGTTGAATTTATTCAAAGACTCACCTCTTCTACTTTTTAGATTGAAAAAAAAAGTACAAACATGTTCATCTCAAAATCAAAGGAATATATAAATAGGCAGTTCCTTAAACAATGCAAATTTGACTGATTTTATCAGAACAAGAGGCCAGTTTAAATAGGGGTGTAATGATATATCAGTATGTATTGGTACACTACCATGTTGCAATTCATATTGGTACAAATTCTTCCATACTGATATTTTAACCCTAACTGTCTGTTAGTAGGACTTGTTGTAGAAATATTTTTGTTTATTGAAAATATTACTTGGTATTCAAAAGGAACACTGTCTCCATTCGGAAGCATGTTTTGGTAATGGCTGATGGTCAATTACTGTTTTATTAGCTTGAATCAGATCTACACTCAATAAGCAGGCAAAATAGCACTGTTTGGACTCATTTTGACTTTAAACATGTGTAAGATGGTAAAATTAATAAATCATTAGCTGTTGTATGTTGTAGATGCTTCGATTGCATGAGCTATTTTGGAGAGACTACTAGCAATCTTGCCATGCACATGCATTGACATCATCCATCTTTAAAAGTCGGTTATTACTTATCTTTAATCTGCAAACTCGCCTTTTACCAGGCCATACATACAATCCTTCTCATGGATTGACCACTGACAGTACATGGTACTATTGTTTTGCTCGAAACAACTTTAAAAGCAATTCCCCTTCAATAGATTGCTGCAATAAATGTAACAGGCTGATGTCCAGTCATTAGTTCAGAAGAAGCTGCTGTTGGCAGCTTCATGACAAATCATGAATGGTTGGAAATGGATGGTACATGCACAGTTGTGCCAACTTTTTTATTACATAAGACCATACCATAAAAAAGACTTGTGGGCATCGTCATATATGGATATGAGAAGTATGTCTGCAATAGAATGTACATTTTGTGATTAGCATGCATAGAAGTTTGTCTGCAATAGAATGTACATTTTGTGATTAGCATGCATAGAAGTATGTCTGCAATAGAATGTACATTTTGTGATTAGCATGCATAGAAGTATGTCTGCAATAGAATGTACATTTTGTGATTAGCATGCATAGAAGTATGTCTGCAATAGAATGTACATTTTGTGATTAGCATGCATAGAAGTATGTCTGCAATAGAATGTACATTTTGTGATTAGCATGCATAGAAGTATGTCTGCAATAGAATGTACATTTTGTGATTAGCATGCATAGAACATTTTATGTCTTAATCCCAAAGAAAGAAGATCTGTTTTGGATGACAACACATGGTGTAGAAGATTGACCCTTACAAAAATAACTTATATGTGACTTATAAGTCACTTGTAGTCATCGCTTATAAAGGGCTTATAAGTTAACTATAAGTGACCTTTCACTTTGCTCATAGGTCACTTATAAGTGATGTATAGATGAATAAGTAGGATTATATATGCAAATTAGGCATTTCACTTATAAGTGAACTGTGAGCCATTCACATGGTACACTTGTACTGGATATAAGTGATTCCCTGCTGAATGAATTTGGGTTTTAAAAAAGCCTCCTTTCCTCAAGCAGAAGGCCTCAAGGGAGAGTAGTGTTGTACTAACTGAGTTACCTTCTATAAAGTATTATTATTATTATTATTGTTATTATTATTAATATTATTATTATTATTAAGAACATGACAGGAAATTGTATCCTCAAATACAAGTTGTCAGTTTGAAAAAAACTCACACTTCCATTTAAATTACAGTTCATGAAATGATTCAAACTTTAACCTGCTGCATTGAATCACCACCTAGTTTACATTCTGGAAACAGGAGAGCAAGTGTGGCTAAGCCTAAATTATGATGGCATTTGCCCCAGAACTGGTCTCTGGATTTTTGCCATTAAAATGTCTTTTCGGTGTCAGTTAATTGTTCAGCATCCAACAATAAATTATTTTCTATGATTTTATTCAAATATACAAAATTTAACGTTTAGTGCCAAATAATATTGTTTTAAATGAAAGTACAGAAAATAATTTCTTGCTGGATGCTGAAATAGTCCATTTTTCAAGGTGTGTCCCCAAACTGTAGGTGTGTATGCCCACTTATGCCCCCCTTTTGGAATTCACACACTCACTCACACACACACACACATGTTGCTTTATTCTAACTTTGATACCAAAGGTCCATCAAAGATGGAAGGTTTTTTGCAATGTTTTTTTTTAACTGTAAATCATTATAAATTAAACATGATGAAATTCTCTTTAATTTGATATGACTCTCATTAAAATAGATAAATCCGGTGGGAAGTTACAAACTCTGGAAGAAAAAAAATCATAGTTGCATCTTTTGTTGGACATGTTATATTTTGCTGTAAACCTTGAATTTGAGACTGTTTTTAAGTAAACCTTGGACTTCAGACTATCTTGCAGTAAACCTTGGACTTAAGACTGTATTTTGCAGTAAACCTTGGACTTGAGACTGTATTTTGCAGTAAACCTTGGACTTGAGACTGTATTTTGCAGTAAACTTTGGACTTGAGACTGTATTTTGCAGTAAACCTTGGACTTAAGACTGTATTTTGCAGTAAACCTTGGACTTGAGACTGTATTTTGCAGTAAACCTTGGACTTAAGACTGTATTTTGCAGTAAACCTTGGACTTGAGACTGTATTTTGCAGTAAACCTTGGACTTGAGACTGTATTTTGCAGTAAACTTTGGACTTTAGACTATTTTGCAGTAAACCTTGGACTTGAGACTGTATTTTGCAGTAAACTTTGGACTTGAGACTGTATTTTGCAGTAAATTTTGGACTTGAGACTGTATTTTGCAGTAAACTTTGGACTTGAGACTGTATTTTGCAGTAAACCTTGGACTTGAGACTGTATTTTGCAGTAAACTTTGGACTTGAGACTGTATTTTGCAGTAAACTTTGGACTTGAGACTGTATTTTGCAGTAAATTTTGGACTTGAGACTGTATTTTGTAGTAAACTGTTAGTCAGAAAATGATGATGTCCATGAGCTTATGGTTCACTGATACTTGACTGATAAAGGCTTTTACTGTTAATGACTTGTATGTCATTTATAAGTGAAATGTTGATGAAGCATGGATTAGTATTTCTTTTTTATTTATATTGTACATGCAGTTGCTTACACTGATATTTCACTTATTTCATTACATATGCAAATTATAACTTACTTGTAAATGATTTAGTCCACTATAAGTCCAGCATATATCACTTATGAGTTAGAATAATTTTTTTTAATAAGGGAATCACTGCATGAACCAAAAATTTGATTTTACATTTTTACATGATTATGATTTTATGATGATATAGAACAAATGCAATTGATTGAACAATTGGACAGTTGCCCTACATATTGTTCTATCAAAAATCAACTTTAACATCATTTTCACATTAACATTGCTTTTTCTTACTTTGGGAATTTCCCTGCAAAAAATATCTTCATAACAGTTTTGGATTGATCTGATCAAAGTAAAGACTTCAGATGTAAATTACAAATTATTATGAATTGAACTTAATCATATATCACCCCCTCCCCATACCTTTTGTATATCATCACTGGACAACACAACATCACAAATATCTGCATTCTATAACCTTATGTATCACTAATGCCACTTTCATGACAGTTCTGAAAGTCATGGAGATACTAAAAAATTAGAAACAAGACACAGGTCTTTTCTGTAGGGGGTGTACTTCATCATGATGATGTGGCAGCCCTGCTCCTGTTCTCTAAGGTGTTTGCTTAGCTTTCAAATACAGAAATCAATTTCTTTGAATTCACATAATAGGCATAGTTACAAATATACCTAATACTTTCTTCACTTGTCAGGAATTTTTAAAATTGTTTTTTAGAAATGATGCAAAGTTTAAGTCATCCTGTATTTTGCCGCAGAAAATGTATAGCTGACTGCAGATAGCATAGACCGCTGTATGTTCTACTAATGATTCCAAGCAAACCATAGACCTATAGTCTGAATCATGAATGTGACTTCACTGACAGGTGACAACAGAACAACTGCCTATTGGAAAGACCAAATTTTGCTTCCTCTTAAACATGGCGGCATTTGCCATCCTATATTTCATAGCCATTAGTCCACGGAAATATACGACTTGCCGAAATCCTTAGCATAATTATTTATTGTTACATCAGGAAAATAATATGCATCACCTCACTCGTATAATTTATGTTGGTTGATTTCTTTTCTTCCCCATACCACTGTTGTTTCTTATGTCAAAACTGTTATTAAATGGGAGACAACTGTGGTATCAGAAAAATGTCGCTGAACTGAGATTAAATTATTGAGGTAGTGCATAAGAATTAGTTGACATGAATATATTACTTGCTTATAAGTCAGGGTCCAACTGTTAACTGCATGGACCGTAGCATAATGCACGGGCAGATCTGGGTGTATGCAGTTTGCTATAAGTAATTAGTAGAACAAACAACATAGATCCTGATCTACCAGTGCATTATGCGATGGCAGATCAGGGTTTATGTTGTTTGCAGTTTGACCCAACTTATTAACAAGTATATATGGTAAATAATAAAGCTATTGATCTCTGCATGTCATGCATTTCCATAGATCCTTGATTATGAAATATAGGCCCACAAACACTGCCCCATGTTTGGGGCAGCAAACTCTTGACTTTCTAATAGGCAATTAGCTCTGGCGTCACCTATCGATAGACTAACATCAGAAACTCTGACAATGTTGATCTATGTCCATTGGATGTGGTGGAAGATCTGGCTCTACATGGTTTATTGTTGGGTGTGCAGTCTTCACAAGGAAAACTCGGTAATTGTAACAGAACTACTGCTGTACTATCATCTATCTTCATGAATGCCAACTAAGAGGAAGTCATTATTACTATGAATTCACTATTATTCAGGTGATACTAATTCTACTGATTTCATGGTTGCTACAAACTACAGATTTAAAGACTCAATAAAAAATGTTGTTATGAATGATGTTCGGAAGAGACATGTCATTATGAATTTAATTCCTAATAAAAATGTCACTTCTTGCAACACAGAAAAATTATACACCCCCCCCCCCCCAAATGAAGTTTTAATTGCACATTTTGTGAACATTAGCAAACACTGCATATATGTTTACAAAGGAATAAGCAAGAATCATACAGCAAATGATGGGAGAAGGTCAAATGTAAAGTCTAGAGAGATTCCGATTCACTGAACATGATGTCTCTGTTATTTGTCATAGAAGAGCATTTAAACAGAATGATTCTTTTTGATTTCAGGAATATGAGGGTTTTCCATGAAGATGACCAACCAGAGCTGTACAGTTTTGAGGACTATGTCCCACTAGAACCAATTTCTCCCACCTCACCAAACAGTAGTAAACCAGCAGACGACTCAGTGTACAAGCAGACAACATGCAGGAGATGGACAAGTTCTAGAAGGTAAGTTCACACTTTGCTTTATTGATTGACATCTTTATTTCCCCAGGAGAACCTCTACCCTCCATAATTTTATCATTGACATCATCCCTTGCATCAAACAATTAGAAGTCTACAATTTTCATTTGAAGAGGTAATTTACTCAGTAGTTATCCCTTTATATGTTTCATTTTCTGTGATAAACTGGAATGCCCCACCATGACAATGATAGTGTTACCCTTGTCTGTCTGTCCATCACACATTTTGTAGGTTTTGAATTTAGATCCGTTTCCAGACATGATGGTGGTTCACCCGATGTTCCATGAAGTTATTTGTTGTTTGCTTGGGACATAAGAGATATGATAGCATTTATTTTGAATGTTTTATTTCAGGTTATTTGGAATCTATGGATACTGAGAATTTCACACAGAAGTGCAGATAATGTCCACTAAACTGAATGATTTCACCTTCCACGATTTTAACCCATATTTTGAAATCATGGATATTACTATCCAAATAATAGTCATAGAGTAATTATGTCTCATTTGGACAAACTAGACCTAATTCAATATTTAGATACCTTGAGTGGGTCCCAAGATTAGAGTGGGTTTTGGTTGCTGTGACCTTATTTATTTATTTTTACACTTTTTTAAAAAAACTTTTTGGTCTTGTGAGCATGTTCGAGAAAAAGTTGATTGATGTAAACCAGTGAGATTTATTTGCTTCATAATAATAATAATAATAATAATACAACCATATAATTATCTTTTAAATTTACCAGCATAAAAATAAAAGTATGATGCAGCAATATAATAAAAAATGTTACAGTGTAATAAAATTAGATGGCACAGCTGAAAAAGTAGATGGTAATTTAGCCGGCAGCCAGTTGATAATGAGTAAACTGATAATAGACTTTATTCATTCTTGATAGACTGTTGAGTTGAAGGTCACACAGGGTCAAGATGTATTGAAAAATACAGTATTCACATGTACAGTAAAATACATGAACTACCATATATACTCGCGTATAATCCATGTCCAAATGCAAACAACATAATGCATAAAGCATTATAAATTAAACATGATGAAATTCTCTTTAATTTGATATGACCCTCATTAAAATAGATAAATCCGGTGGGAAGTTACAAACTTATAAGCCGATACCAACTGCAAACTGCATAGACCCAGATCTGCCGTTGCATAATGCATCAGCAAATCAGGGTCTAGCTTGTTTTGTTCCAGTGATTAATCCTTACAAACTGCATAGACCCAGATCTTCCAGCGCATTATGCAGTTTGCAGTTGGTATCAGCTTATATGCTAGTATATACAGTACATAAGATAAGTATTATCACAGACTGTGGCACTAAGATGTGGCAAGTTTGTAAAACAAAACTAAACTATAAAATTATCTTTAGTGTTAAAAAGAGTGTTTGCATTTGTGTTTAAAAGCCACTAGTGTTGTGCATGATTTAAATTCATTAGGTATGATATTCCATATTAAAATTCCAGTGTATGTAAAACTCCATTTAAACATTTCAGTCTTGTGTTTTTGGGGATACTTATTTGATTTTTGTATGCTGGCACATGGCAGAGTGTATTATGTCATGGTGTTATCCATCCATCTGTCTGTTACCAATTTTGATTTCACACAAAGAACTTGAGTTGTCCACCATCTACAGTTACCAAACTTTGTAGATGGCTTGCACTTTGGGTAAGAAAGAACCCCATGGATAATGGGGTAGAAAGCTCAAAGGTCAGAGTCACTGTGACTAGAAGAAAAAATTGTTTCTGCACAGTAACATTAGTTTTACATTGCATATCTGGACCAAGCTTTAAAATTGCTTGCGCTTGAGGTAAGGAAGAAGGCTATTGATTTAGGGGTCAGGAGGTCAAAGGCCAAGGTCACCATGACTAAAAGAAGAAAAATGGTTTCCACACAATAACATTAGTTCTATAACACATACCAGCACCAAACCCTGTGGATGGCTTACACATGGGGTGAGGAAAAAGCCCACCAATTTTGGGGTAAAAAAGGCAAAGGTCAAGGCAATTGAAAGAAGAAAAGTGGTGTATACAGAAAAGTTTCAGTTATCTACATAGTGGACTATTAAACATGGGACAGGCATATAATATGCCATTCATGGTATTCTTGTTTGTAGAAGAGCATGTAATTTAACTATGAACTTTGGAGACTGGAGTAAAAGTATTCAAATAATCTGGTGCCAGTTTGTTTGAACTTTGTACACAAGGACTGATTTATTGTTGTTTACTTTGTCTTTAAAAGGTAACCATTTGAGTTTTTCAAATAAAGTTTCGGTAGATGTTCAATATATTTCATCTAAAATACTTCTAGCCAGATTCTTTTGCAGGCATTCAGTGCATTTTAAAAGATAAGACTAACAATGTCCCCAAATGTTGGAAGTATAATGAAAATGATGTAACATGTAACAATGGTAAAAAGTTATTCTTGATTTTGGCATGAAAAAATGCCTAATTCTTTTAAAGTGGAATAACTTTAAGGAAATTTGCTACATCCAGAGATAATTTGTTTTATTCCATGATATTTGTAATATTTTGTAGACAACCTGATTAGATTTGCAAGCAATATAGCAGTTTTTCAATTATTTTTGTTTTACAGATATTTGAATTTTTGGGCTTTGACATTATTGACAAAAACCATGTAAGCATGATAAGGCAAATATCATTTACAGTAAACAAATTGAATTTGGAAGGTTCATTTGTATTAGGATGTAAATTAATTTTTAGACCTTTTTTCACAATATCTTGTAAGCATGATTTAGGAAAAATAACTTGTGCTAGACACAATTTGTATTTTTGAATTTGAATTTGAATTTGGTAGGAATATTTGTATTAATATGTAGATGAGCTGATTAGATTTTCAGGCTATGACAGCAATATTCGGTTTTTATTTTTGCACATTTTTAAACTGTTTGTACTTGGATTTGTTTGTTTTTACAGAAACCTTTTTAGCACAATTTAGCAAAAACCATTTGAAATAGACTAATGAAATTTGTTATGCATAGGCATATGTAGAGGACATTATTAGATTGTTATGCCATAATAGCAGTTTTTCAAAGTTTCTGTTAGTTATGGATTTTTGGGACTTACACTTTTGGTTTGCAGTGTTTTACAAATCCAAATCTTTTTTTGAAATAAAAATTGTTAGTATGATTTAGCAAAAGCCATATAAGGTAGACATGAAATTTGTCATGCATGTTTGCAGGGCTATGTAGATGATATAATCAGATTTGAATGCCATTTGTAGCAATTTTCTAAGTTTTACTTCTTTTTGAAATTTGGGGAGTTAGACTGCAGTGTTTTACAACACAAATCTGTTGTTTTTTTTTTCTTCTTAGTCCAAAATTCCAGCTACCTGGCCTATCTTTTTTGACAAATATCATACTTATTCCAATTTTTGCAAAGCTGAAGCTCTCTGTTTGCTACTTGTTGACTGAACTGTATAGATTTTACAAGAAAAAGACTGAAATGTTGACCTTAGAAATCAGGGATGTTCTATATTGCACTCCTAACACTCCTAACAAATTTCCATTTTATTCACTTTGCTCGATTTTTTCCTTTTCTTCTGTAAAGTACCAGTGTCATAGATTGCTATTAATTGTCATGATGGTGGTGGAGGGGATAGATGTATGTTTTTGTTTTCTAGTTATTATACAAGGTACTTTTTATCTTGACCCAGGTTGTATGTTTTTTCTTCAGAGATGTAAGAAGCCAAAAAAATCATTATTAGTACCAGATTTCATCAACAGACCTTAAATCCAGACTTAAATATTGTATCAGGAATTCAGAAATCTGATTGGACAACATTTTCATATTACTAAAGTTTAACCAATCAAAACTCTAGTCAAGACCTGTTTACAAATTATTGTTGTTGGTGGCTAATCCTCTTGGGTCTCTTTCTGGACAGCTGTAGTGTTCAGCTTCAATGCCACTCACAGTAATTTAAGCAAGTACTTGTACTGAAAGAAAGGGAAAAATGTAAAGAGAAACAAAATACTGGGAGAAAGGAAATTGAACCTAATTAGATCAAATTTAGTGCAATCAAAGCTACCAGGCACATGCATGTTTTAAATTAAATTACTTGATGTTAGTTCTTTCAGCACAAAACAAATTTCACATCTGAAAAAATGTTAATTTCTTGATTTTTGTTTCTTCTAGCCTCTGTAATTTTGTAGAAACTGCCTTTATGGAAACACCTTGAATTTTAACTGATTACATGAAATGTTGGTGATGAAACAATTATGGTCTAAAGGTTGTTACACGTGAAACTGTTGCATGTAACACCTGTTTTGCATTGCATATTATGCAACATTAATGCATGAAATTTCACGTGGGAATTGACCATATTTGTTTTATTACAGACCCATATAATTTTACTTGGTTGATCTGGTGTTCAATATGGATCTTCAAACTGTTTAAGTGTTTTTAGCTCTACTGGTCCTAGACCAGGAAAGCTTATGGGATGGCTTGTTGTCCATCATCTGTCCATATGTCTGTTAGCACAAGTTTGTTATCGCTACTCCACCTAAACTACATAGAGGATTGCTATGAAACTTTGCACACACATTCACCCTAAGGTCTAGTTGGTCCTAAATAAAAATGGCAGTGCTCAGACATCCAATATGCCCACCATAGCAGCCATCTTGAAAATCTTGTTATCACTACTTCTGAATATGGATGGTTTATCACTTCTCCTTCTGAATGGATGGTCATATCAGTATGTGTTTTCACTAAAAGACTTCATATGATATCTAGTAGGTCCTAAATGAAAATGGTGCACATCTGATGTCCAATATGGCCACCATGGCAACGATCTTGAAAATCTTGTTATGGCTTCTCCTTCTGAACAGAAAGTCAAATTGACATGGGGTTTTCACCAGAAGACTTCTTATGATGTCTAGTTGGTCCTAAATGAAAAGGTTCCACTCAGACATCCAATATAGCCACCACAGTGGCCATCTTGAAAATCTTGCTATTGCTATTCCTGAATGGATGGTCATATCAATATGGGGTTTTCACTAAAGGACTTTTTATGATGTCTAGTTGGTCTTAAATGAAAATGGTGTTGATTTGATATCCAATATGGCCACCACTGCAGCCATCTTGAAAATCTTGTTATTGCTACTCTTCCTGAACAGACAGTCATATCAGCAGGTGGTCAGAAGACTTTTTATGATGTCCAGTTGGTACAAAATGAAAATGGTGCTGATCTGGCATCCAGTATGGCCACTATGGCAGCCATCTTGAAAATCTTGATATTGCTACTCCTAAATGGACATGAGGTTTACACCAGAAGACTAATTATGCTATATCAAGTTGGTCCTTGACAAAAATGGTGCCAATCTGACCTCAAATATAGCTGCCACAATGAACATATTGAAAATCTTGTCACTAATTCTCCTGAATGGATGGTGATATCAACATGGGGTTTCCACCAAAAGTCTTCTAATGGTGTCCAATTTGTCCTAAATGAAAGTGGTGTTGATCTTACAGCCAATATAGCTGCCACAGTGGCTAATTTGATAATGTTATCACTCAAGAATATCAGAGATGGTTTCAACACTCAGTAGTTAAAAATGAAGAAATGGTCTTATCTTGGATTCCTGGAAATTCTTTTCGGCCAGTGGAGTGTCGGTCAATTCGAGAGATTCTTGTTTACTGATGTATTTGTGTTGATGTTCTCAGATGCACCAAATTGACCCTCAATAAATACCAGTTTGTTTTTAACTACATTCATGCTGCATAGATAAAAATATTTGGAAAGCTTAGAAGACGGGCTTTGTAATAAATACCAAGCCACATGCATGTTTTATTCCAAGTTGGGAAAAAGAACTTGTTCAATATGGCGTATGAATATTTCTTAGCCTGATGGCCTCAATATGTCCCTATGCCATAATCAGATTCGTTCTTTCTGCTGACTAAGAACAAATCATGTATGTAGTTTTGTGTATGTGTATAACCTGTACCAGAGTATGACAGGGTATGTGTATAGCCTGTACCAGAGTGTGACAGGGTAAACCCATATCAGCCATCACTTAATACACCAGAGTGTGACAGGGTAAACCCATATCAGCCATCACTTAATACACCAGAGTGTGACAGGGTAAACCCATATCAGCCATCACTTAATACACCAGAGTGTGACAGGGTAAACCCATATCAGCCATCACTTAATACACCAGAGTGTGACAGGGTAAACCCATATCAGCCATCACTTAATACACCAGAGTGTGACAGGGTAAACCCATATCAGCCATCCCTAATACACCAGCAGATCAGGGTATTTGACATGCAGTCAACTAGTGCTTGAAAGTACAGCCTTCTCATTATGTTTTTTTTTTTGTTTTTGCAGTAGCCGGCTTAGTTCAAAAGTTCATTGCCAGACCAATGCAGTAAAATAACAAAAATGTTAGTGTTGAAAAAGTAGCATGCATTGTTACAATTTGTAAAAGTTTACAGTTTTTAGCACACCTGGACATAAGGCCAAGGGAGCTTATGGGTATGGCTCTGCATCAATCGTGTGTCCATCTGTCAACAGTAGCTTGTTACCACGACAAAGTCCATATTTCTGATCTGATTTCAATCAAATTTGGAATATGAGTTGATATAATCAAAATCTCAGAGTTTGATAATGAGCAAGAGCCATGCATTGTAATGAGGTGATATTGCATCTGATTGGCTGAGTTTTTGATCACTCTGTTGGTGGTATTTCAGATCCGATCTTGATCAAACTTGCAATATGTGTTTACGTCATCAAGATCTTTGATGGATTCAATAATGATTAGTATCCATGCATATTAATGAGATAATCTTGCATCCGATTGGCTGAGCTTGTTGCCACCCTGTTGGCCATATTTTTGTTATCAGATTTGTATCAAACTTGGAATATATGCTTATATCATTAAGATCTTGAACTTGTTCAATAATGAGTGAGAATCATGGATACTAATGAGGTGATTTTGCATCTGATTGGTTTAGCTTGTTATCCCTCTGGAAGCAATATTCTGATCCAGTGTTGATTAAACTTGAAATATAAGCTTATATCATAAAGATCTTGGATGGGTTTGATAATGAGCAAGATCAACGCATATTAATAGTGCATTCTTGCATCTGATTGGCTGAGCTTGTTACCCCTCTTTAAGCTATATTTGTAATCTGATTTTGATCAAACTTGGAATATATGCTTCTATCATTGGGATCTTGGACTGTTTCATTAATGAGTGAGATCTATGCATATTGATGAGATGATCTTGCATCTGATTGACTGGGCTTCTTTCCATTTAAGAAACCATGCTTTTGATCTTGGGTTTCTATATCAAGGTCTTGGATAACTTCAATTATGAGCAAAAGACTGTGCATATTAATTATGCCTTCATCTTTAGAAAGAACTTCTATCAGACTATGGTAAAATAGGTCAAATCAATATGATATAAAGTTTGGAAGATACATTACATATGATGTGTTCTTTCACTACTACATAAGACTGCTTAGCGAAAGAGTTATGTAAGTCAGGTGAGCAATATCAGGTCCACTTAGGCCTCTTGTTAAGCTGGCTGCCAGCTGCTAATGAGAACACTGCATGTAATCATCATAAACCCACATCTACCAATTCATTATTTGATGGCAGATTTGGGTCTGTGCTGTTTGTCGTGTTTGCATTCTGCATGGCTAAATATGTTGTTTTTTTTTATTGACTATCGAGGTTAAGAGAATTCAGCATTCTAGTAAATATAGTATTCCTGTTGATTAGTGAAGTTGAGAGAATTCATCATTCTGCATGGGTTAACACTGTATTTTTTGTTCGAGGGTTTAAGAGAATTCAGCTTCAGCAAGGGTAAAATGGTATTTCTGTTGATCAGAGAGGTTATAGAATTCAGCATCCAGCACAGGTAAATACAGTATTTCTATTAATTAGAAAAGTTAAGCGAATTCAACATGCTAGCATAGCTGAGTGAAGAGAAGATTGTAGTGTGATAGTGGAATTGGATTGTAGTGTGATAATGGAATTGTATTTCCATATATTACAGTTGGATGAGATACTGGGTGCAAATAGAGTGGTTGATTGAGAGACACAGGTTAGACAATAGATAAAAAAATGAACAGACAGATGCTGATTTATAACTTGATTTTGGTTTGTATAAAATGTTCATCATCTGTAATTCTTGTAATAAGACCCAACTATCTGCTTCTTCCTTATTTCTTCAGCGGCCTTCCTAAAAGGGTAATGATTAAACTTTGAGATGAAAGGGACAAAGTCAAGTTTGCTCCCACATTTGAGAAATGTGTTTTTGTTCCCTGCATCTAAGGTTGGAGGACATAGCAATAATCTTCATCCATCCAGCTGTCCATGCAACCCAATCTTGTGTGTGCAAGTACTGTATATACTCACATATAAGCCAATACAAACTGCAAACTGCATAGACCCAGATCTGCTGTTGCATAATGTGCTGGCCGATCTGGGTCTATGCAGTTTGTAATGACTAATCAGTAGAGCAAACAACATAGACCCTGATCTGCTGGCACATAATGCGCCAGCAGATCAGGGTCTATGTTGTTTGCATTTCGACCTCGATTATACGTGAGTATACACGGTAGTTTCTCAGTGATTGTTTTGACATATGCTTTTTAACCTTCACTGTTTTAGGATTCTGTCCCCCCTGTTTGTTTTTACTCAGAGAAGTAAAGAGCTGTTGTGAAAATCGTGTGTTTGCAACTAGTTTAAGTTTTGTACAGCACCATGAGGCAGAGGATATGGTGTTATGATGTTGTCCATCTGTATGTATGTCTGTTAACTATTTCATACACTAACTTGAGTTCTCGATCTTCTACCATTACCAGACTTTGTAAGTAGCTTGTCTTTAGGGCAAAGAAGAAACCTATAAATTTTGGGCTCAAAAGGTGAAAGGACAGGGTCACAGGGACAGAAAAAAGGAAAATTGTTTACATACATTAGCTTGACTAGTGTACCAGATACCTTGACCAAACTTTGTAAATGGCTTTCATTTTGAGATAAGAAAGACACCTAGTGATTTGGGTGTCAAAGGTCATAGTCACATTGACTTTACAAATGGTTTCTGCAAAATATCTGAAGTTCTTAACCACCAACTCTGACAAAATTTGTGGATGGCTTGCATTTGAAACATGGAAGACACCCATTTACTCTGAGGTCAAAGATCAAAGTCACAGAGACTGATAAAAGTAAAAAGCAATTTAAGTTTTATACCATATACCTGAACTAAATTTTTATGATGGCTTGCAGTTGAGACAAGGAAAAACCACTGATTTTGGGGTCAAGAGCTCAAAGGTCACGGTCACTGAGATTGAAAGAAGAAAATATACACCGCAGTATATGGTACATGTACTACTCTTATTGATGTTTTTTTTTTATATTTTGTTGGCTTTTTTTGGTACCATATATGCATAACACTGCATATCTTTCAGGGCTCATGAAATTTTTTTCCAAGCACTCATCCCTGGGACAAGTGAGTTGCAACAGTTACTCAACCCTGTCCTCATTGTACTCAACACAGTACACTTCTCCACTACAATGCTTACACTTTTACTAAAGAACTGCAGGTACTACTCTTATTGATGGGTTGTTTTGATATTTTATTGACTTTTTTGGTACCATATATGCATAACATGGCATATCTTTCAGGGCTCAGGAACATTTTTTTCCAAGCACTCATTCCTCCAGGGTTGAGTGGGTTGCAAAAGTTACTTGTCCCTGTCCTCATTGTACTCAACACAGTACACTTCTCCACTACAATGCTTACACTTTTACTAAAGAACTGCAGGTACCTGAAACAAGCTTGATACTAAAATGGGTAAAAACCATAAATATATTGTGTTCTATACATGTCCCCTTAAATAAATATATATTAAGAGACAAGATTTCTAACTTAAAAAATTGCAGTTGCACACATAGGACTTAAGTTCTTAGTGGTATTCATGTTTACAGTGACACCTTTAAGTAATATTGGTGTCATTATAATGTCAAGAAATTTTTCTTTTTGATGAGCCATCATACATCTTTAATAGTTAGATATGGGTGAAGTTAAGAGACAGAGAATGTCCAAATTTTATGATTTTTGTCTTGTCAGACAGAATTATGCTTGCCCCAGATCACTGGTATTTTCAAGACAGTGCAGCTTTATTAATACAGTATCAAGCCCAAGAAAAAAAAAGTTGAACCTCCCTTCTTGAGAGCTACTCAAGGATGCATAAAAGGGAAGACTGCTGATTGGCAACAAGATTTGGAACTTTTCTAGGTCATGACCCCAATTAAATATGCACTTTAAAAATAAATTACAATGGCATGAATTGTCTGAAAGTTGGTGAAAATTAGCTGAGAGACTTAAAATACTTGTTCCCAATGTAAGTTGGCAACATTTTGTCTTGTGAAAAGTAGTTATAGTAACTTATTGAACTATCTGCTGGCATCTTCTCTTTGGAGTGACAATGTATCAATAAAGCTTCAGTCTTGAAAATACTGGTACATAAATGTGATAAAAATGAGGGGTCAGCTTAAAACAAAGAGGGAGATTTGCAAATTTTGGTTAGGTTTTGACTTCAAAAGAGGGAGGTTTTTCATTGACCCGATTTATAGTGTGCAAATGGGCAAAAATTACTACTATTGAATAAATGTGCATATTTGTAATTTTTATCATTTCTTACAAGATCATTTGCCTGGATTATATTGGTGGCAGTCCTTATCATTATTCATCTTAACACTTAAAAGATTATGTACTGTCACTGGATCCAGGTTTTCTCTAGAGTCAGCCTGAATTTTCTTCAGAATAGAAACTGTCCTTTCAGTGTCTGCATTGGAATGTGGCAATGTCAATACAACTCTACTGAGTTCACCAAGAAGTTTACATTGTTTCCTGACAGTGGGTAGAGTCAGATTGCCAACTGTCTGCCAAAACTGCTCAAGACTGGTACTGTCTCTGTCGAATTTGGGAAGTTCTTCTTTGGGAGTCAGATTGTAGTCCTGAATTTCATCTTCCAGTGCAGTTCTCTTACACTGGGTTAATGTCATGAAGCTCTCAGACAGCTTCACCCCTGCAATACAAAATGCAAAACATCAGAACTTATTAATTTACTTGCTATGGATATATAATAGGTAAATTAAAATAATATAATATAATAATGCAATCATCACATGCATATCCAATGCAATTGGCCCAAGAGAGATTTCTCTCTCTGAAATATTGTAGAATCTGTTGCAGTGGTTAGGCTTAGCGAAATTTTCCTTTTAAAGGTACCTTTCACTGTTTTCAATTTCAGTTTTCAATTATCAGTGCAGACCTATAATATTTTTTATTGTTCACCCATCAATAGCTGATAATTATCTCTGTTGAGCATAGAAGATAAGAAAACCTACCTAATCGGATTAGTGAGTATGTATTGCACTCCCAAATATCTAATGTTGTTTTAATGTCAGTAAGATTGTCCACATGAAGCACTGATGCATACATTAAAGATTAGACTATCACACCCTTTGTGACTTTAAGCTTATTTTGCAGATACCTTTGTTGTAATCATCACTATCACCATTATTTAACAATAACAATCAAATGCGAAAATGATTATCACTTAGTAGAATTACAGACGAAGACAAAGACCTCATTCATGCCAGACATTATGGATTAATTCTTGTACTGTATCCATATTATTCATATTATTATTATACAACTGTGATTGAGATTTCTTATGAACAATAAAATAGTTAAACTTTAGTAATACTTACATTAATATTTTATCTAAGCATGCAAAGATGAGTTCTGCTGATCCAATGTTGCAGGTTGGTATTCCAATGAATCTTGTTGATATCCTATTTACATCCTTCTCGAAAACACGAACTAAGACTGTCAGCATTTTATTATCCCTTTTATGGGGTTTCTGCATGATGCGTGATGTCATTCTTGCCACCAATTAACAGACTTTAAAATCAGCTTTACAGGAAGAGCAGAATGCATATTCATGTCCCTTTGAACTCGATAGCAATCACTGAAATTCCCATTTCCATCCATCACTGAATTTCGTGTGATATTTCGCTTGCTTGGATTTTGGTGTTTTGGCATTGGGAGATAATGCACGCTTAGACATCTCGACAAACTTTAAACACCGAAGTCATACCAAGCCAGTTGTATGCCACTTGAGCTCTTGAGTAATCCAACCATAAATCAGTTAACATCTTTAATCCTGTCCAAATTACTTTTTATCATGCATGGTATAGACTCTAATTCATCTTGACAACTTCAAGCACCGAAGCAGAACACACCTTGCGGACAGAATCAAAGTAATGTTTATTGTTTCATGCTGATTGAGCTTTTCGGTAACCTAGCCATAATCAATTAAAGTCTTTAATCCTTTCCAAATTACTTCTACTCACACATAGCATAATCCACCTCGACAAATGAACTTCAAATGGAGTCAGTTGACCATGCTAATAGGATCTAAGTACATTGACTTGCCCTGATTAAGCCAGTTCAGTCATGTGATCATAGGCAGTATTACCTTAAATATACTACAGTGGAGCCAGAATGTGGGAAAAAAAATTTAAATAATAATTTTGCATATGTGGGAGATTTCAGTGAGTGAGGGGAAGGACGGGAGACACCCCTAAACTCGGGAGAAAAACCTTCCCGTGCGGGAGGTTCACATGGATGCTGGTAACCTGGGGCAAGTGTAACATTGCCTGACCAGGTGAAAAATCACAAAATTATGATATTCTTTGTCTTTTAACTTCTCAGAGATAATTGAAACGGTAATTTTTTCCACATCCAGATAATGTCTACATTACTGAAAAGTATCCCTGTAAATGCGAATACCATGAAGAAATCGAGGGTTACGCATGAAACTACAACATTATATGTTAATATTTTTTCCCATTTTAGTAAAAAAGCTTACATCAGGTACCTGTGTACAAAACGAAGTCAGCTTCCTTTGCATCATGTTAGAGACTGATAACAAGCTGGCAAACTAGATAAAAGTAATCTATAATTGATGCACGCTAAATGTTAAGTGATGTTGAAATTTTGGTGCATGTTAAGGGTGGAAAATGAACTCAGATTTACTCTTGAGATGCAAATATGCATCTGCCCAGGGATGAGTGTGTAGTAAAGTTTTAATCTGCCCAGCCAATTTTTACCTGGTCAGGACGTGAGAACAAGTGGTTTTCCTGAGCCATATCTTTCAGTCTGTCTCATTTTGATAGAGGGTGAATGATATCAGTCTTTTCCTTTTTTCAGGATTATTCCTTATGGTGTTGGGGGTTTCCAGTCATATTAATGATATTAACCTCTTTATACTGACTTCAGTAGGCGAAACAACACGTATTGCTAACCTGGTGCTAAACGTTTACAAAGTCTAAATGAAGAATTCAGATGTGTTGATTGGTGCAAGAAAAATTTAATTTCTCTGAAATTGCTTCCTTCTTTCATTAAAGCTTGCTAAGCATAGCTCTTAGATTATTGCTTGAAGCAAGCAATTTGAAAGGGAAAAAAGCTTAATTGTTTGTGTGCAGAGAAACAGTAAAATGAAAATGAAGTTCCCCTGTTGTGTACTGATGCAATACTTGCAGCAGAGTATTAGTGATGAATGCTTGCTTTTAACTTCAGAGATAAATTTGTTTACTGCTTGAATTAAAAACCTGATTTGGGAGTAGACATTTTACCTTTATGGTTATTACTAAAACCTGAAATCCAAAACCGACCAGGAGAAAGCTTGAAAGGGTTGGTACCATATGTCACATAAGAGCTATGATTAGTCCAGCAGGTGGAGATATCTCATCTACCCCAATCAAATAGGTATGAAAAAACTAACAACTATTGGCAGATCTCATTGTGCACAGTGTTGTAGGCTAATTAGCTCCCACGTACAATCAGGTAGAATTGATACGTAATTAATTGGGTGCCAAGCTTAACCTGTCAATCAGTGTGTCGGGCATTATCCTGGATGAAAGAGATCCTGTAGGTATCATAACAATTGCATGTCTCCCTATTTATACTGCTGCAGTAAGGAGGAGCATATTATGATGTCCATCCATACTTACATACATCCATCTGTCTCTCTTTCATCAATTTTGTTTCCACACAGTAACTCCAAGTTATAAAATATCTTCAGTTACCAAAACTTTGTGGATAGCTTGCACTTGGAGTAAGTAAGAACACTGTCAGTTTTGGGGTCAAAACCTTGAAAGTCACAGTCACTGTGACTTAAACTAGAGAACAGTTTCTGCACAATAATTTGAGTTCTCCATTATCTACAGTTACCATACTTTGTGAATGGCTTGCACTTAGGATAATGAACACATTAATTACAGGGTCAAAAGGTCAAAGGTCATTGTCACTGTGACTGCAGGAATAAAAATGGTTTATGTGCAATAACATTAGTTCTACATTACATACCTGAACCAAACTTTGTGGATGGTTTGAGCTTGATGTAAGGAAGAAGCCTATCAATTTTGGGGTCAAAAGGTCAAAGGTGAATTTCACAGTGAAAGATAGAAAAGTGGGTTCTGCACAGTAACATTAGTTTTACATCACATACATGGACCAAACGTTGTGGATAACTTGCACTTTAGGTAAGGAATAAGCATATTAATTCTGGGGTCATAAGGTCAAAGGTAACTGAAAGAAGAAAAATTGTTTCTGAACAATAACATTAGTTCCTTTCTGTACAATAGTTCTACATCACACTTGAACTAAACATTGTGGATAGCTTGCACTTGGTGTATAGAAGAAGTCTGTTGATTTGGGAGTCAAAAGATCAAAGGTCAAGGTCACTGTTACTGAAAGAAGAAGAATGGTTTATGCAAAAAAATTTCAGTTATTGACCATATACCATCACCTGAGTTTGTGGATGACTTGCAAATTGGACAAGGAAGAAGTCTATTGATTTTGGAGTCCATAGGTCAAGGTCACTATGACTGAAGAAGAAAAATGGCATCTGCACAATAAATTGAGTCCAGATCACACACCTGGACTAACCTTTGTGGATGGCTTGCACTTGCAGTAAGGAAGAAGTGTTTTGATTTTGGGGTCAAATGGTCAAAGGCCAAGGCAAGCGTGACTGAAAGAAGAAAAATGGTTTTAATAGTAGTAATACATAACAGGCTATTACATTTCTGTATCTTTTCCTGGCACTAGTTCCCAGTTCAAGGTGATCATTCCCTCCTCCAATTAGTAATTGGAAGTCTAGAATAAAACACAAAATGATCCCTGTCTGATATCTTAGTCAGCTTCCATCATCCTTCTTTTCTTGGACTTTGCACAGTTCTCATGTTGGGTACACAAGGTTTTCATTATCCAAGTTGTCTTTTGGCATTTCTGCTGTCACTCATATCTTTTTGTATGTTGTATTTGATATTTTCTCCCTGAGCCTTGCATAGTTTTCATGTACAGTATCTGTCTTCCTTTTTGCTGAATTTTATGGTTTTGAGTACATTGCTAGCGAAGTGGTGCTTCTTTGTTTTCACCCCTCTCTAGATAACCAGTGTTAGGGTAAATGTTACCCACCCAGTTCTTTTTCCAGTTTATTTTTTATTTCTTGTATTGCCTTTCAGCATACAGTATTGCTCAAGGTATGGGTAAATGCAATCATGAAAAGGCTATTTAGGGTACACAGCCCCACCTGCTTAGTGAGGTTTACTGCCACCTTCTCTCCAGATCTGTGTCCTCCAGTTTGGAGGGGCTATCCGGGGCACAGCATAAATCAGACCTTCTGTTGCTCCCTCACTCATTGACAGTGATGGAACGAACTCAGCAGTTGCCTTGAGGCCAAGAAGCAGCCAGACAGCAGAAGGGGTGGTCTGTCCCATCTGATATGCTTTGGAACCCGATTTCAACCATTTGCCCGATTGGCCTCTTAAGCCCACCGCTTTGGATTTAGTGATATTTCAGCAGGGACCTGGGCCCATCTCCCTGTTAAGTCACAAGGCTTTTGATGCCCATGGCACTCTCTGCTGAGCTTCTCCACATCTGTATGGATGACGCCATGGAGTCATCAAAGGTTTTGCTGAGCACAGCAAGAGTCTTTTGAGTGCCTCTTGACTTGATACAGATATGTTATTCAGAGTGTTAATTCTACAGTGACCTTGCAAGACCGGTCCCTGACTGCAGTACTGGACCCAGCTAAACCAGTGAAGATATGCCCCCATCCTGAGAGATCCATGGATTCACCTCCTAAATGTTTTAAGCAGGGGTACCAGCAAAACCATCTGATCCAGTTTAAAACTCCTTTAGGCTCATCTTTCTCATGACAAGGTAGCAGGAGAGGCTGGGAGAGGAAGTCCATTGTCCCCTCGCACTTCTCTAGAAAGAGGGAGGTAGTTGTCCTTAGGAAGACTCATCCTCTCCTGCCAAGTCCCCCTCTTCTCAATATTCCAGTAGGTGCCAGACTGAGCCACTTTTCAGAGCCTTGATAGGACCTCATGGACACTGCGTGGGTTATTCCACAGTAAAGAAGGGTTGCCAGTTTTGCTTCTGGGAACTTCCAACTCTTTCAAGGAACCCAGTTTGGTTCCACCAGTCCCAACTGGTATCTCAGTGAGAAAAGGTGCATACCCTTCTAAGGAAGGGCATAGTAGAGAGAGTGACAAACATCCAAAACCCAGAAATTTATTCATGGATCTTCCTAGTTTCAAAAAAAGGGGAAGAGATTTATCCCTATTGAACATCTGCCTCAGTCAGGAATGCCACAAGATCAAATGACTGGGTAGTCTCTATTCATAGGCCTATCTGGCACTGAGCCAATTTTCATGGATGCTGCCATTCTATATGTCACGTGGTACATCAGCCATTACATTCCTGTGAATTCGTCTGATGCATGATAAGCTGTTTTGTGTTTGCATTTTGTGTTTCTCAGTTGTACATGTATAGATGTTATTATGATCGATATAAAAGCAAAGTATAAAACAGGTAGTGGAACTTCATGTGCAGTCAACGGATGTACAAACAACTCAAGAAAATTAAATATATGGAAAGAATCCTTATGTGAAATACACAACGAAGTCCACAATGAATGCACATGTTTTGTTCCTTATAAATTTCATATTATGCCATCAGATGGGCCTAGAAGACTCAAGTGGATGAAAGCTTTAAATAGAAAAACACTACCAAAAATGGTTTTTGTTCGTTCAGAACATTTTTTTAGATTGAAGGCCGACTGAAAGAAATCCATTTCCAAAGCTTAAATTGGGATATGAAAATAAGGTAACTCCCAGCAGATGCACAATTTTCAAAGAAGATAAGGAAGTGAAAAAATGAAAATTGATAGAAACAGATGTTGAGTCTGAACAAAGAATCCAAGGTTATTCGACCTGAAAATATTAGTCTTCAGTAAAAGAGCTTTTCCATGCAACTGGGATTCATGTTAACGAACAGTCCAGACACTGTGTTGGTACTCAGTATCTTGAGTCGGACTTTAAAGAACAAAGTGAACATTCATATGCAAAGGAGTGGACAGACTTTCAAACACAATTTACCCAAACAAAGATAACTTTGAAAGATAAAAAATGAGTGCAGACCAAAACAGATGGCAAAACTCTGTCAGCTCCCGAACTTTAATAACTGACTATGATGCCTTGCTGTATACCAGTGTAAATTAACAGGTGTTCTTCACATTGGTAAACTGTATGGTTCAGTTCAACACTTTTAACTTTCAGTTAGAATTAGCAAATAATGTTTGGTTTTGAAGAAACTTAAATTGAATCTTTTATATAATGAGTTGAAGATTTGGAATTTCAGGAAGTTTGGCTTCTAAAATTTTTAATTCTTGCATTCCAGTATTGAAATTGAAGTGTCTCAATGTTTGGTACTCATGAGAAGTTATACGTGCCTGTTGTCCTAACTCTTTCAGAGAGAACTACCCATGTACAACATGCATAATAGATTGTGCTGAAACTTATATTCAAAGGCCAACAAACCTAAAGACCAGATGAGAGACATACAGCAACTATAAATCTCATAACACTGCCAAATACTTAGTTGAACTTTCTCCACATGGTCAAATAATGTTCATATCAAAAGCATTTGGTGGTTGAGCTAGTGACAAATTTATTGTTAAAAAAAGTGGTTTCCTGAATTATCTCTTGCCAGGCGATGAAATCATGGCAGACTGTGGCTTTACAATAGAATACCTGCTCTTTCACCTGAGGGTTAAACTCAAAATTCCTGCTTTTACTACAAGCAAGCCTCAGTTAATTGCAGATGATGTTTCTTTACCACGGTGAATTGCACATGTAAGAATCCATGTTGAAAGAGCTATTATAGAAGACTAAAAATGTTAACACTTTTAAGTTCTACAGTCCTGGTTTCATCTCTTTAACTTGTTGATGACATTTTAATTGTGTGTGCCGCACTTGTTAATGTAAGATCAGATCTTATAAGAGATTCAGAAGATGAATAAATAATATGATTCGTGTACATTTTGATTTATCATGTATTCATTGTCAATGTTCACTAAATTGGTACATGTAATTACCTATGTCAATTGTTTATAGATTTAGTGTCATCGTCAGCTATTCTTTAGTTATTTGCCAGTGGTTTGAGGCCTTGTGATAATATACTATAGTTAATTTGACGTTTTCCATGTTACAACCTCCTACAGACTTGTAAACAAAGGCACATGGTACTATTGTGTATCAACTGGATGTCAACATGTAAAATTCCAAATTGCATGTTGTACTACCCATTCCAAGACATCACCCAGTTATGTTTACATTGTAGCTTGTGAATGACCCTTCATGTGCCAATTATTAATAACCAATGTGTCGATAGTTCTAGTCTGGTGGGGTGATTAGTATAGGCACTCACAGGGTCCTTGCCCAGCTGAGTTTTAGAATGTAAACATTTGTGGTCATCATGAGGAGTGTACATTGTTAATTAAAGTATTCAACTACAGAACTGAACAATGTATATAAGGGTTCTGCATATTTAAAGAAAAAAATATCAAGAAACTTGGTGAGGGGATGCATCTTAATTAGCACTACACCCTTATTACAAAAATAGGTAACTGTGACGCATATTTGATGATTCACTGACTGGTTAAATTGTGTTTTAAGTTTATTTCTGAAGTTCTGTTCATGCTAGAATTATCAAACTAAATGATTGCATGCATTTCTGTTAGTACCACACACTTACAACAAAAAAAAAGGTCACTGTGACCTACATTTTACATTTTTCTGGCTTCTTGGTGTTGTACCCGCATCACAAAAGTAGATCATTGACCCATATTTCATGCTTCACTGACTTGGGTTAAATTCTGTGTTTAAGTTTATTTCTCAAGTTCTCTTCATGCCAGAATCATCAAACTAGATGATTGTATGCATCTCTATTAGTGCCACACCCTTGCAACAAGAGAAAGTCACTTTGACCTACATTTTACATTTTTACTTGCTTAGGTAAAGTTTTGCATTTAGCTCATGACCAGATAGATTTTTGCACCATGTATATACTGTTATACATATACATATTCATGAACGTGGTGAGGAGATGCATCTTGATGAGTATTTATTTATTTATGTATTCAATTCTAAAAGCCCATTGATATAAATTATAACAATACAAGTAACATTTAACAACATATTGTACTACACCCTCATCGTAAAAGTAGGTCTAAAGCTTTTGTACTTTTTTAGAACTTTACTTTTAGTTCACACCAGAGTTGGGGGGAGTGGGCTCCATGGGGTGCTGCCCCCTGGAGGGATTTTCCCTTCACCTTTGCTACTTTTTCACCTTATGCTTTTTTCTTTCTTATCGAAACCTCTGAAATTGTCATGCAATCATTAAATTCTGTCACTAAATGTTATGAAAATATATGCTAAATTGCATAGGAACCCTGATCTGTTATACCATATTGTCATTGTTTTTTCCTACACTTTTTGTGCCCCACCATAAAGGTCAAAGGCCAAAGTCACTGTTACTGAAAGAAGAAAAATGGTTTCTGCACAATAACTCAAGTCCTCCACCATCTACAGTTACCAAACTTTGTGGATGGCTTATAGTTGGAGTAAGGAAGAACCTGATAAATTTTGGGATCAAAAGGTCAGAGGACAAGGTCACAGTGACTGAAAAAAGAAAAATAGTTTCTGCACATTAACTTTAGTTCTTCATCATCTAGAGTTACCAAACTTTGTGGATGTCTTGCACTTGAGGGAAGGAAGAAGCCTATCAATTTCTGGGTCAGAAGGTCAAAGGTCAGGGTCACAGACCAAAGGAAGAAACATGGTTTCCACACAATAACATGAAGTCTATACCACAGACCTGGACGAGACTTTGAGGATGTCTTGCACTTGAGGTAAGGAAGAAGCCTATTGATTTTGGGGTAAAAAAAAGTCAAAGGTCAAGGTCACTGTGACTGAAAGAAGAAAAATGATTTGTTTTTTGCATTATGAACTTAGTTCTAGACCATGTACCTTGGTCAAAATTTGTGAATGGTTTGCACTTAAGATATGAAAGGTCAAGGTCAGGGTCATTGTAGCTCAATGAAAAATGGGTATTTGAGAATAACTTTTGTTCTAGAGTAAGTCACTGGACCAAACTCTTTGGATTACTTGTGCTTAGAGTAATAAAGAAACCTATAGATTCTGGGGTCTAAAGGTCAGAGGCCATGGTCATGGTAAGTCTAAAAAAAAAAATAATGGTTCAGCAGATTAAGTGTTTTTTCAAGACTGCATGCCTTGATGAAAGGTCTACGTCACTCAGACCCATCGGTAAATAATCTCTAGAGTCAACCATACCTTACTAGTGCCTACATAGAGGACTATTAAATACAACTCTCCCTCTTTATAATGCAGTAGTCGGGTTCAGTACTGCGGACTGCATTATATACGGAACCACATTATACTGAGATCTGCAATATGTACAAAATCATGATATATTGAGAATAACATAATATACAAAACCGTGGTATAGCGAGCACTATCAAAATTTGTTCAATAATGGTGTTTTGAAAAGGAAATGAAGATATAAGACTAAGTTTCACATTGTTTTCTTTCAGCACTATTGTTTATACATTGGTATGATTTTGGTCCATAGTAGTACTGCATTATATCCGGAATTGCGTTATGACGAAACACATTATAATGGGGGAGCTGTACTGGGCAAACATTTGATGAACAGTTTAAGGTACTCTTGTTATTATGCACTTGTGTCTCTGGAAGATGTAAAACTGTCATTGAAAAGGATTTTGGTCTGTATCCAGGTTCACTATAGGGAGTAATATTGTTTCGTGTGACCGTATTTTAAAAAAATGTAAAAAAATATTTTGTTTTTTGTTTTTAAAAGATTTTAATCATTCTATTTAATTGAAAGTTTTAAAGCTTTAACTCAAGCCCAGCAGTTAATTAAAATTTTCCTATGTGCATAGTGATTTTGTGACAATTATTGATGTCAGTTAAGATTGACTATATCATTATTATTTAAAGGGATAATGTTCAACTGCATTGTCTCCTGGCTGCTATCATACAAAAATAACAAGTCCCATTTATCACGAAACCCAACTAATACAAAGGAATTTTCCTGGTCCTGTGTTCCATTTTGTATTATCAGGGTTAGAGTGTATTTGCAGAATCTTTATAAGAATACAAGATTCAATCTTCAAAACAATTTTAGGTAAAAAAAATAATTCTGATTTTATTGATTGATGATTCACAAGAAATTAGAGTGTCTAAATAATTAGATACAATATAGAATAGTGTGTTAGTTTCTGAGATAAATGTAAATTTCCATGTTCTGACAAAAGTACAGACTCAAAAGTACTTATATTAAAAAAGACAATCATAGATTCCATGCATATGATATTAGAGTACTAGACAGTCTGGTATTTTAGAAGCTTGTCTATGATCAGGGAAACTCTTGTATTGGAGATGAATTTGGAACTTCATATTCAGATGGACTGGGAATCAAGTCAGATTATAAGATTAATAAATCTGTACATGGAATCAAGGCATATCATTTGATTTGACCTGACAGACTTTGAACTTACTGTATATACTTGCTTATAAGTTGGGTCCAACTGCAAACAACATAGACCCTGATTTGCCATTGCATCATGCACTCACAGATCAGGGTCTGTGTTGTTTGTTCTACTGATTACTCCCTAACAAACTGCATAGACCCAGATCTGCTGGTGCATTATGCAACAGCAGAATTGGGTCTGTGCAGTTTGCAGTTGGACCCGACTTGTAAGTGAGTATATTTGGTACTATATTGTATGCACTACACCAGCTTCATACAAATCATTACTACGGTAACTGTGGTAATAATAACTTTGATCAAGTTTTCACAAAATACTTGACAGATCTATATAGGGATATATATTTTGGTGTCTTACTTGACCTGACAGCTCTGCCTTTTATTAAACTTCTACATACACTTGGATCATTTTAAACTAAAAAAGTTGTGACCCTAATTATAATGCTTTCACAAAATGTGCATGCCTCGTGAGAGATGATGCTGTTTGATTTAGCAAGGATTCTTTACAGATAACATAGAACTTAGCACGGTTATGTATGCAGTTGTACTGCCTATCACGATCGTGTGCATTTCGTTCATTCTTTTTCACACAAGTGTGTGTTTGGCATTCTGCTTTTGCTCTGGTCACCAGAGTGTGTTCACATATTCAATTGAAATAATTTGCTTAACTGTCTCATTTCTTACTACATTGGATGTAGTTAACTATCAGAAATGTACCAGTAGATTAAATTAATGACATAACATTTAATCTGGGACCATAGACAGTCTTGCATTACCACTGAAAAAAATAGTATATCCACAATAATATAAATGATCAAAGCAAAGGGGGAAAAAATTTACATTTAAGAAGATTAATTGGGGTCAGTTTCTTTATGGAGGTTCCTTTGATGACAATTTTGGTTTGGTTACATCTTTACAGCACAGCCACATATAAAGGTTATATTGCCCTATGGCATATTGAGGAAATTGCCTTGTCCAGGAACACATCATGGCAGCCAACCTGGGCTGATTCAGTGGTTGGATTTGAACCTACATCCTTCAGGGCATGAGTCTGGCACACTAACCACTGAGCCACTGCAGTTCTTTGATAGTACAGATCAATCTTAAGAGAGATTGGTCCTGTCGTACAGGCATACAAGGGGTCAATTAAGCTTATAATTAATCATGTAATCAGAGATGGTTTGAGACTAAGAAGGTGCAGAATAATTGCCAATACATGTAGTATTGATTAATGTTAAAGATAGAAGATCTGCTTCTAAGCAACAAATCCTGGCTTTGAATTGCCTCAAGATGTCTTGTGTGTATAAAGAGTTTAACATATTGCTATTGCCTTTTTAGCTTCATTTAAATATATGCAATTATCTTTCACTTTACAGCCTAATTTGGCATATGTTTTCACATAGAAATGCCTGAAAAACATAATTAGTGGATCTGGAGAGACTACAAGTCATTTGGCATATGGCCCCCTAAATTCTTGCTTTCCAGGTCATGATCAATTTCACCCCTCCAAACTATTTAAATACTCAAATGTTTAAAATACATTTTTCTTTATGTTTGACAACCTTCTAATAAATCAGCACTTTGATAATTTCTCTGTCACAGCACAGTTATAACCATTTTGATGAAATGTTGTATATCAGTACAAGTTGTATGTATGTATGTGGTATATTTTTACTTCACCTTGCCATTAGACCATGTGAGCTTATTGTACCAGCATCTAGTGTGAAGTGTCAGTTAAAATTGACAATATCGAACTTCTGAAGCAAAAAAATCTTGACCAATTTCAACCCAATTTGGCATAAAGCTTCCTGTCATCAGCTTCTGATCCATTATGAATCATACCCTACTTTCAATCTCTAAAAGTATTTACCTTGCACAATTACAATCTACCTGTGAATTATTTAATCCTTTCATCAACTTACAAATTTCAAAAACAATAACTTTCTCTGTCAGTGTAATCTTTTGTAATTTGGAAAAATATAACTGTCAACGTCAAGTGCAATGTTAAATCTTTGCTATTTTCAGGAGATGGATCAGCCTAATATACATAAGCTGCAAAGGTGTGACATGGACTCCCATGCAGGCAAAAAAAAATAGTCAGTATATACTGTATACACTATGCAAGATACCTACCACTATGATGGCTACAGTTAATATAAAGGGAGATGAAACCACAGTTACAGAATTCTCTGAATCATAAAAATGTCCTGTAAGTAAAGTATAGATTTTTTAAAATCCTTTTTTATTATATGCCATACATTCCACAACAATGCAGTCTCAATATAAGTGTCTTGACCCTAAAAATGTGCTTATTTCATATTTGATTTATTATTATTATTATTATTATTATTATTATTATTATTATTATTATTATTATTATTATTATTATTATTATTATTATTATTATTATTATTGCAATACAATCAAATAATAATTCCTAAAAAATAAATTTAAAAATAAGATATATAAATTAGTATTACTATTATTATTATTAAAAGAATTTTTTGATTTCAAAATCTGATTAAATTACCTAATTTTTTAAAATTATGATAAAAAATATCATCCAGTAATTGTAAAATATTATTTCTTTCTGTACATTGTATTTGTCATTTATTTTTTTCAAACAATTTTTAGTCATCTGAATATTTTAATTATTTCTTAGATTACACATGCATATTGTAGTAGTTCTTTCAGTCTTCTTCTAATAATAATAATAAAGTCTAAATTAATTTTTTAATGTAGTCAAGGTAATGACATTTTAAACACTACTTTAAATATCAATTTTTAAAAATTATAAGGACACTTTTGTTCAGAATGCATTATTATGGAATGTTTGGCACATAATAAAAGAAAGGGATTAAAAAATCTATACTCAGCTTACAGGACAGCTTTAAGATTCAGAAAATTTTATCACTGTGGTTCATCTCCTTTTGTTTTAACTGTAGCTGTTATAGCACAAGGTATCTTGCATGGTGTATACAGTATATATGTACCTTGCAGCTCATGATGTATACAGTATATATGTACCTTGCAGCTCATGGTATACAGTATATATGTACCTTGCAGCTCATGGTGTATACAGTATATATGTACCTTGCAGCTCATGGTGTATACAGTATATATGTACCTTGCAGCTCATGGTATACAGTATATATGTACCTTGCAGCTCATGGTATACAGTATATATGTACCTTGCAGCTCATGGTATACAGTATATATGTACCTTGCAGCTCATGGTGTATACAGTATATATGTACCTTGCAGCTCATGGTGTATACAGTATATATGTACCTTGCAGCTCATGTACCTTGTGGCTCATGGTATAAAGTAGGCTGCTCCATCACCTGAAAATAGCATGGATTTAACATTTGTACTTGCAGTTGACAACTATATTTTCCAAATTACAAAAGTCTGCACCTAAAGAGCAAGGTATGCTTTGAAATTTGTTAGTTATGAAGGGATAAATAATTTTCAGCTAGATTGTATTTGTGGCAGGTAAATATTTTTGGAGGCAGAAGGTTGGGTACAATTCATAATTGTTCAGAAGCTGACTGTAGCATGAAGGCCTTTCAGATTGGTACAAATGTTATCAATCTGCCGTAAAATATGGCCACTGTTACTTGAATGGAAAAACCTTTAAACATCTTCACAAAGACCACTCAACAAAATTTGACTGAATTTAGCAGAAACTATCCTGGCCCAAATACTTTTCAGTTTTAATAGCTCACTTGATCAGACTTGCAAGTTATATCATCACTGTCTTGGACAAGTTTGAATATGAGCATGATCTATGCATATTAATTAGGTGATCTTGTATATGATTGGATGAGCTTGTTGCCACTCTTGATTAGGTTTACAATTAAGCCTAACACTACCATGTAGACATGTCATAATTGTTGACACTTTTGCAACAGACATCATAGAGAGATTTTTTTCTTAATTTTCCAAAATGTCAATAATAAATGAGGGAATTCTTGATTAACTAAGTGAGATCTCTGTTCTTTTTTTAAAATTTGTATCCCATCTTTCTCCAGTCACCTTCCTAGAGTCTGCAGTATGAAGTGTCCCTTGTGATCAGGGAGGAATAAAATGTATGGCATGTGGATGGTACATTAGCCTTATGGCAGTGAAAATAATAATTAATATCTGTTTATATGTATGTACATGTATATTTATTACATAATCAGAAGTGATGCTGATTAGTTAAGTAGCAGTCTCTGCTTATGGTCACATTAGACTTATTCTAGATTAGAGTTGGAAGCCACCTGTCCAGCAATGCTTTATAGATGGAAGTAAATGGACTCATCATGGAGACCATTAACTTTAATTGACAAACTGGTCAACATGGTGTTAATCTTGCATGCAATATAAACTTTATGTTGTGGTTAAAGATAGTAATCTGTAGCTGCAGGCATGTTTGATAATGGTCAACAAAATACATCCTTGAAGTAGACAGGTCAATACTAAATACTTCTTAAAAGCAAATGATGCAGACTCTTCGTGCTTTAAATCAGCCATTTGAATATTCTCAATTTCCTTGTGTATACTGTATATACTTGTATATAATCCAGGTCCAAATGCAAACAACATAGACCCTGATCTGCCATCGCATAATGCACTGGCAGATCAGGGTCTATGTTGTTTGTTCTATTGATTAGTCCTTAGAAACTGCATAGACCCAGATCTGCCAGCGCATTATGCGATGGCAGATCTGGGTCTATGCAGTTTGCAGTTGATATCGGATTATACGCGAGTATATATGGTAATCTGCATGTATACAGTATTGACTCTGATCTGGTGACATATTGGGCTGGAAGATCTGGGTCTGAGATGTTAGGTCTGGGTCTATGATATTGTTATGTCTGGGTCTCTGATATTCTCAGTTAGGTGTAATTACATGTGGTTAAGGATGATCAATTTTGAAATGCTGGAGTATTTAAATGGATATTTATACATAGCTAACAATCCAAGCAATCCAAAATCACTCCAAAATTATAGGTTGATTGACATTTTCTTGCACTACTGTTACTTGAATATATATCACTTGAATATATATCACCAAGTAATAGTCATTATATAGAAAAGTATGGGGAAAAGTACCTTGTCACTAATTGCTTATAAAATAATAGCTGAATAAGTATTTTAAAAATTTATAGAATTTTCATAGGACAAGGATCATAGACTTCCCTTATCAAATGCAAAAAGACAAGTGTGTTTTGGTGAGTTAAGTTTTAGCTCTACTAGTCGTAGACCAGAAGAGCTTATGGGCTGGTATGTCATTTGTCATACATTGTCCATTCATCTGTTAGCACAAGTTTGTTATCGCTTCTCCTCCTAAACTTCTTGAAGGATTGCCATGAAACTTTATATACTAATTCATCCCATGGTCTAGTTGGTTCTAAGTGAAAATTGAGACAGTCGGACATCCAATATGGCCACCACAGCAGTCATCTTGAAAATCTTGTTATCGCTTCACCTCCTGAATGGAACGTGATATCAACACGGGGTTTTCATTAAAAGACTTATGGAGCCTAGTTGGTCCTGAAGGAAAGTGGAGTTCATCTGATGTGCAATATGCCACCACAGCAGCTAATTTGAAAATCTTGTTATCACTGAAGAATATCAGAAATGTTTTCAACACTCGGCAATTAAAAGAAAAAAATGGTCTTATCTTGAATTCCTGGAAATTCTTTTTGGTAAGTAGAGCATCAATCCCTTTGAGGGACACTTGTTTCAGTATGCCACAATATTTTAGATCACATCAGTTTTCTGCTCTAGAAAGCCTGTGTGAACAATTTATGGCAGGTCATAAATTACTAAAGATATCAAAAGGTTTTGTATACTTTTCATAGGTCTTTTCATTTTCTTTCACAGGACTGTTAATGTGATTATTAAAATTGCATAAGAATTTTTCTTTTTTATCATTTAATAATAAGAGACAGAAGTCATAACCATGTCCAATATTTTCCCGGTTCTTCACTTAAATGCAGTGTTCTGCAGTTTGATATGCCCACCATAAGGCATATAAACCTTAAACAAGCTTTCTGTTGTGTAGGTCCATCCATCTATTTCCAATTATTTTGTTTATGTACAATAACTCTAGTTCTCCACCAGCCACCATTATCAAACTTTATAAGTAGCTTGCATTTGGGGCAAGGAGGAAATCTGTCAATTTTAGGCTCAAAATGGAAAAGGTCAAGGTCACATGGACTGCAAGAAGGAAAACTGTTTCCACATATAACTTGTATACCAGATACCTTGACCAAACTTTGTAAGTAGCTTGCATTTGAGATAAGAAAGACTGGTTGATTTTGGGGTCAAAAGGTCAAAGATCAAGGTCACAGTAACTCAAAGAAGAAAAATGGTTTCCGTATGATATCTTGAGTTCTTTATCATCCAGATTGACCAAACTTTGTAGATGACTTGCATTAGAGAAAAGGAAGATACCTATTCATTTTGGGGACAAAATGTCAAACATTTCAGAGACTGAAAGGAGGAAAGACAATTTCTGTTAAACTTTTTCAGTTCTGTACAAGCATTCCATTGACCAAACTTTGTAGATGGCTTGAATTTGAGACAAGATACCTGTTGATTTGGGGGTTATAAGGTAAAATGTCATGGCCAGAGTGACTCCAAGAATGCAAAAAGTTTCCACATAATAACTAAAGTTGTATGCCATAAACCAGTACCAAACTTTGTGGATTACTTGCATTTGAGACAAGAAAGATGGTGAGGACAGTTTGCCAAGATCGCAGACTGAAACAAGAAAAATGATTTCTGCAAAATAACATCAATATGCGGGCATATAATGTGCTGTTACAGTACTCTTGATTTTTTTTTCTTGGTGTTTTCTGTCTCTAAACTTAATGCAGTATAACTAAGTGCATCCTCATTCTCCTTTTCAAATTTTCAAAAGTACAAAAAACTAGAAGGATCGTAAATCATTAAACTATTTCAACAGCAGCCAACAAGAATTGATCTAGTGATGTCACACAAAACATCAATCATTGCAACTCTGTGTGCAAAGGCCTAAAACACAATATCAGTAAAAACATTTTTGCTAAATTTCTAATTGAAAATATTCATGGGCAGATTGTGAAAAATGTTTGTATTTAAGATTCTTCACCTTTTGATTTGTCTTTCATGTTTCTTTATATTGTTTTTAGCTTACCTGGCATGCACTGTCCATTCACAATTGTTATTTTCATCTTCTTAAAAACCACTAAACAGAATTTGACAAAATTTGTCTTAAAACATCCTGGTATGAAGCTCTTTCAAATTTTTTCAAATGATATTGATCTTCCATTAGATATGGCTGCCATTACTAAAAATACAAAAATCTTTAAACAATTTCTTAAGAACTGCTCAGCAGCAAGCAGAATTTTACAATATTTGAAAGAAAGTATATTGCATGAAGCTCTTTCAGATTTGTTCAAATTATGCTGATCTGCGATCAATCATGGTCACCTTTGTAGATAAAACTTTAAACAACTTCTCAAGAACTGCTCAACATAATCTGACCAAATTTGACAGAAAGGTTCCTGGCATGAAGTGCTTTAAAATTGTTCAAATGATGCCCGATCCATCAAATATAGCTGCGGTTTGCTAAAAATAGAAAAATCTTTATATGACTTCTTCTCAAGAACTGCTTAATAGAGTTTGACCATATTTGAAAACAAGCATCCAGGCATGAAGTTCTTTTAAATTGATTGAGTGATGCTGGTCTGCCGTCAAATATGGCTGTTGTTTATAAAATAGAATAAAACTTGAAATGATTTCTTCTCAAGAACTTCTGAACAGAATTTTAGTACATTTGACAAAAAGCATCCTGGCATAGAAATCTTTAAATGTTTTACAAATGCTGCTGATCTGCTATCCAATATGGCCACCAGTAATAATAATAGAAAAATACTGTACTTGGCAATTTGAGACTATGATGAGGACTATTGAAAATTACAAGTTTGGGATTTTTATGCAGAGTTATCCCCCTGTAGATAAAATTTAAAACATTTTAAAAACCAACTTTGGAATGCAGGATTCATAAATTTCAATTAAACAAGTCATTTAAATTAGTAAATAAAAATACGTCTTAGGGATTAAATTGAATAACCTGTAATTTGAAGATCAAGAAAAATATAAAATAGAACTACAACAAGTTATACCCTAACTAGATGTAATAAATTATGGATGAGAGTAGTCTGGAAAACAATAAAGCATATGCAGACTTGCAGAATGAATTTGCTATATTGTGTCCTTTGGCAAGATGCCTTACTCTCATTGCACAACAAAAACTAACCAAAGCCACTAAATACCTTAAAATGGTATTGCCATAATAAATTGTCTGAAATTCTTGTTGTTTTTATGTTATTACATATATATGCATTATTTAATGGCATTTCATATATTAAATGCCATTAATCATAAATCACTTTAAATTTATATCTTTTGTATTAAAAAAGCAAAGAAAAAACAGTAACCCAGTATGCTTTCATCCTAAAAAAAATTCCAATTACCATCATTAATCCAAATATCCAGACCCTCCAATTTTCCAGATGCCAACCCTATACATTTTCTGTTCATGAAAAATGAATGGAAAAAACAACAAAAAACAAACAATTTCCAGATTTTCTAAATGTTGTGACCAGATTGCATTTCATTTCATTCTTAGGTACAGTATTAAACACGAGGCCCAGTAGGACACTAACTTTTTCTCCCAGTATTTTTTAGTATCTACTGGAAATAGACTAGAAATCAAGATTCAGTAATGTCTACCTTTGCGTGCTGTTCTCTAATCATGGTCAGTTCAAATTTACAACAAGTTATGTAAAATGCAAATTATTTAACTAATTATATAGAGGGTGCATCTCTAACTGTCATGTAACATTGTGTTGTTGAGTAATACTGACAAGGTCTTTTCTTGAAGGAATAAATTTAGGTCATGCAACCATGGTTCACTTTCAGTAAACAGAGAGGGAAAAATGAGTAAAAATGAAATCTTATTCTGACTAACCAACCAGATATTCTTTTAGCATGACACTGGAAACATGCATTTAATTTTTTTTAGGCCTAATAGAAAATATGGCAACTAAGTGCTTATAAACTTTTCTTTCCATAATTTCATACATGTATGAATTCACTTTCACAAGCTTACATACACCAATTACCCATGTAAGTGATATCAGGCCCACTTGGGCCTCTTGTTTAAAAGCCTGATTACATTTGATTGTCAGTAAACATATTTATAATGTGTTAAACTTGCACTATAGATGTTGGATTTATTGTAATGTAGAAAAAGGTTTGCTTGGATTTCAGGGCAAATGATCCAGATACTTGTATCATCAGTCATGGGTATCAATATTCTGGCAGCATTATAGCAATGTCAGCTTTGTCTTATCAACAATTTTGAGATCTTGTTTGGGTCCAACATCGAAATGCAAGAGCACTGTAGTAATCATCTTTTCTGTCTGTGCATCTGATTGTCTTTTGACAATTCCTTTAACCATCAGAGCTTTGTAATCCTTACACATAATTGGATGCCATTTGGTTGGTGAATTGCCTATAATATGAGATGTACCTTTTAAAGGTTTCATCTTTTCAGGTCCTACTTTGATGAAGTTATTGCCCTTTATTCATCAGTTATATATCTTCACTATAGCAGAGCCTTGTAATCAGTATAGCTGAGGAACCATTCAATATATTCTGGTGGAATTTGGTATGTGCATTGTCTCATAGACCTATATGTGCCTTTTATGTGTTTTGTCTTGTCAACTCTACTTTGGATAGTTATGGCGCATGACAATTGACTCCATATCTTCACATGATAATTGCTTGTAACTGCACAGCACAAGAACCATTCAGCATATTCCCATGTAATTTGGTATGAATATCTTGTAGACCTAGAAGTGCCCTGTAAACTCCATTTTGGATAGAGTTATGTCCCAACTTCATATCACCACATAGGTTGTTGCATGTAACTGGCATAGCTTAAGAACCATTCAACATATTCCAATGCTTTTTAGCTCTACTGGTCATAGAGTCCAGAAGAGCTTAGAGGATGGTTTTTCATCTGTCTGTTAGTACCAGTTTGTTATTGCTACTCCTCCTAAACTACTTGGAGGATTGCCATGAAACTTGACACACACATTTAGCCCATAATCTAGTTGGTCCTAAATGAAAATGGTGCCACTCAGACATCCAAAATGGCCACGACAGCAGCCATCTTGAAATTCTTGTTATTGCTACTTCTCCTGAATGGATGGTCATATCAGCATACAGTTTTCACTAAAGACTTCTTATAATGTCTAGCTTATCCTAAATGAAAATGGTGCTGATATGATGTCTAATTAGGCCACCACAGTGGCTATCTTGAAAAACTTGCTGTTGCTACTCCTCCTGAATGGATGGTCATATCAGCATGGGATTTTCACTAAAAGACTAATTAAGATGCCTAGTTGGTGCAAAATGAAAATGGTGCCACTTGGACATCCAATATGGCCACCATGGCAGCCATCTTGAAAATCTTGTTGACACTACTCCCCCTGAATGGACAGTCATATCAGCATGGGGTTTTCACTAAAAAACTGATTATGATGCCTAGTTGGTGCAAAATGAAAATGGTGCCACTTGGACATCCAATATAGCCACCATGGCAGCCATCTTGAAAATCTTGTTGTCACTACTCGTCCTGAATGGAAAGTCATATTAACATGGGGTTTCCATCAGAAGACTTCTTACGATGTCTAGTTGGTTCTGTATGAAAATGGTGCCAATCTGATGTCCAATATGGCTGTCACAGTGGCCATCTTGAAAATCTTGGTATCAATATTCCTCCTGAATGGATGGTCCTATTAACATGGGGTTTTCTCTGAAAGACTTCTTATGATGTCTAATAAAACCCAAATTATGAGCAACTCCTGCTCAGACATCCAATATGAAAATCTTTTTATCACTATTTCTCCTGAATGAATGATCATATCATCATGGGGTTTTCACTGAAAGACTTCTTATGATGGCTAGTTGGTCATCAATGAAAATGGTGTCAGTCTGACATTCAATATGGCCACCACAATGACCATCTGGAAAATCTTCTTATCATACTTCTCCTTGATAGCTAGTCATATTGACATTGTGCTTACACCAGAAGACTTCTTATGATGTCTATTTGGTCCTAAAAGGAATGGTGTGCATCTGATATCCAATATGGTAGTCATCTTGAAAATCTTGTTGATGTTACACTCCTCCAAAACAAAAAGTCATATCTACATGTGGTTTTCATCAGAAGACTTCTTACAATGTCTTGTTGGTCCTAAATTGAAATGTTGCTGATCTGATGTCCATTATGGCCACCATGGTGGCCATCTTGAAAATCTTGTTATTGCTACTCCTCTTAAATGGAAAGTCATTTTCACATGGAGTTTTTATCAGAAGAGTTCTTATGGTGTCTAGTTGGGCCTCAATGAAAATGATGCAAATTGATCCTAAATATGGCCACCATGGTGGAAATCTTGGAAATATTGTTATCTCAAGTCCTCGAAAATGGATGGTTGTATCAACATGGGGTTTTCACCAATAGACTTCTTATGGTACCTAGTTGGTCCGAAATGAAAATTATGCCAATCATGCATCCAATATGGCTGCCACAATGGCTGTCTTGAAAATCTGTTGTCAGTGCTTCCCCTGAATGGATGGTCATATTGACATAGAGTTTTTACCCAAAGACTTCTAATAGTGTCTACTTGGTCCTAAATAATAATGGTGCCAATCTGACATCAAATATACCCACCACAGCAGCTAATTTTAAAATATTGTTATTGCTGAAGGATATCAGAGATAGTTTCAACACTCAGCAGTTAAAAGGAAGAAATTGTTTTATCTTGAACTCCTGAAAATTCTTTTTACATGGTAGAGTGTCAATCCCTTCGAGGGACTCCTGTTTACAGTAGCTCTGCTTGTCATTTACCAGGAGAGCTTATGGGATGGTCTGTTATTTGTCATTCATGTATCCGTTAGCACAAATTTGTTATCGCTACTCTTTCGAAATTACTTGCAGGATTGCCATAAAACTTTACATAAAAATTCATCCCATGGTCATGTTGGTCATAAATGAAAATGGTGCTGTTCGGATGTCTAATTTGGCCACCACAGTGGCCATCTTGAATATCTTGTTATTGCTACTCCTCATGAAAGGATCGTGAAATCAACATTTGGTTTTCACTAAAAGACTTCTTATGATGTCTAGTTGGCCGTAAATGAAAATGGTGCTGATCTGACATCCAATATGGCTGCCACAGCAGCCATCTTGAATATCTTGTTATTGCTGCTCCTGAACAAAAAGTCATATTGTCATAGGGTTTTCATCAGAAGACTTCTTATGATGTCTTGTTCTATCTAAATGAAAATGGTGCCACTTGCACATCCAACATGGCCACCACAGTGGTCATCTTGAAAATCTGATTGTTCCTACTCCTCCTGAATGGATGGTCACATGAGCATTTACTAAGCAACTTTTTATGAAGTCAAGTTGGTTCTAAATGAAAATGGTGTTGCTCAGACATCCAATATGGTCACCACAGTGGCCATCTTAAAAATCTTGTTATCACTACTCCAGGATGAATGGTCATATCAGCATGAGGTTTTCACTGAAAATAATGTGTATTCGATGACAACACTGTTAAACAAAAGTTAAGAACACCCCAATATTACCTTATAGACAGAATGCACAAATGTGCAAATTCATTCACCTATAATTTAGAAGTGAATAATTAGACAATTTATTAATTTTCTCTTTCATTAGTCATGAACAGTTTGGATATACGGAAGTCAGTTAGCATTAACACCTATGCAAAAATAATATGCACAGCATAACTTTTTTCCCCACCAGTATAATCAACTGCTTGACTCTCATGTCAAACAATGGAGGTCATCTCAAACTGTTCTCCCTAGTATAATTGGTCATAACAGACAGAAACATATTTGGAAATTATTGTTTTTCATGGCACTTTGTACAAAGGGTGTTTAATTTGGCACAACAAGTTTTGAATGCCACCTCCTCAACTATACTGAGTGGTAAGAGATCACTTGCACATATGACGGCTATTTTGGGTGAGTACTTTATTTTGCCTGAAACCATGTGCTTACTTTTAAGAGACTTGTGTGTATATTTCAGATGGTTAGTCATTGTACCAGTGCTACCCCCAGTGTAGGAAATCTCTGTAGAGCATAGGTTACATTTAGCTTTACTTTTGCTGCCAGCATCCACAATTGTTGCATACTTCCAAAAGGCAGATCATCTGCCATGCTTACTTTCAGCCATTTTGAATAAGACCAGGAGTTACATCATTTTGTCATGCACCTTATTTATTGTTTAAATAGAAGGCAGGTCTTGCAAACATTTAATGGTGCAGATTTGACATCCAATATGGTGGCCATGTCAGCCATCTTGAAAATCTTGTTATTGATTCTTCTGAACAGAAAGCCATATCAACATTGGGTTTTCACCAGAAGACTTATGATGTCTTGTTGGTCCTATATGAACACGGTGCCAATCTGACCATCAAACCTCCATTTTGGCCACGGTAGTGGGGATCTTGAAATTCTTGTTATCACTACTCCTGAATGGATGGTCACAACAACATAGGGTTTTCACCAAAAGACTTCTTATGATGTCTAGTTCCTAAATGAAAATGGTGCAAATATGGTAGCCATTATGACAATTTTTATTACTCCTAAACAGAAAGTCAAATCAACATGTGGTTTTCACCAGAATTTTTATGATCTCTTGTTGGTCCTTAATGAAAATCGTTCTGATCTGACATCCAGTATGGCCCCAATGGTACCATTCTTGAAAATCTTGTTATTGCTACTCTTCCTGAATAGATTGTAATATCAACATGGGGTTTTTACCAAAAGATTTCTTATGATACCTACTTGGTCCTAAATTAAAATGGTGCCAAGTGTATATCCAATACAGCTGCCATGATGGTCAGCTTGAAAATCTTGTTGCTACTTCACCTGAATGGATGTTGATGTTGACATGGGGTTTTCACCAAAAGACTTCTTATGATATCTAGTTGGTCTTACTTGAAAATAGTGCTGATCCTGCATCCAGTATGGTTGCCACAGCAGCCAATTTGAAAATCTTGTTATCACTCAAGAATATCAGAGATGGTTTCAACACTCATCAGTTAAAAAAAGTAAACAATCTTATCTTGGATTCCTGGAAATTCTTTTTGGCCAGCAGGGGTATATTTGTATGAGCAAATTGCTCATCATTCCTTTAGATTTTACCAATTCAAATAAATCCTGAATAAAATAGAAATTCAGGGACACATTTGCTTCAGTGCAACATTTTATCATGTTATTTATTACACAAATCATTAAGGTTTGTGGAGGCTTTAAACACCAGTGATTTCTTGCATTAGATACCAAGTGAATGTTGTGAAAGGAAGTCCATTCATTAGTGGCTACCAGATTGGCAGACAAATTGTGACCGCTTCATTCAAGATAAATTAGTAGCAAAGTGCTGAAGGGTCTCAGTGGCCAATTTAAGCTGAGACTTTTGCACATTCTTGGTTGGAATATCTCACAGAAAATTCAACGTCATTCATCTGTGCCAATTATGCCTGTTGAAAAGTCCAGGAATTGCCTAAGGTGGAACCATCCTATTTTTGTAGGGCTTTTGCGAAATACGAGTCTGAACAACAACCATAATGAAATGTTTGGATGTTTAACTTGACAGAACAAAGCAGCAAAACTCAATAAAGAACCAGACAGAAAGAAAATTATTCATTTGCAAACAGTTGTTAATTAGATCCATGGCTAGGTTGACACTGAAGTATTGTTTTCGAGTTTCATACTAAATTAAATTTTGTTATCCAAGAATAACAGGAAAAGTGTAAAATAAAGGTCTATCGGTTCAGGCAATATCAAGTCTTAGTTTACAGGTACATGTACCTTCTTTCATAATGATTCATTTTGTGTTAGGGGTTACAGATTCAGATTTTAAATGTTCATCATGTCCTGCATACCATAATCTGGTGAAAAACATTTGTGTTGTCCCGAACCATTTCAAAGAAAAGCAGGTCACACAGTATCTGCATTTCCATCGGTTTGCTCCTAAGTCACACTTACATTTCTGCTTTATCACTTTAAGCTGTTTGTGATTAAGGAATGAAACTTGATATTCTTAGAAATCATAATTAGAAGATGTGTCACATGCCACTTTGAGGGCTGTAGATCTTCAAGTTCAAGATCATGGTTAAGTATCATCAGTTTTTCATCACCCTTTCCTTCCTCTCTATAATTTTAAAGCTGTTTGAGACTAAGTGATGAAAGTTAGTATACTTGTACATCATTACTAGAAGATGTTTCATGTACCATATTGGGGTTCCTACCTATAAGGTCAAGGTAATGACTCAATATTTTAATGTTAGATCACACTTTCCTTTAGGCTCTGGAACTCTACAGCCATTTGAGATTAAGGTGTATAACTACGTACACTTATACATCAGCATTTGAAAGTATGTGTATCATGAAGGTCAAGGTTATGGCTGAGTATTTGAAGTTTTCCATCATACTTTTCCTTCCAGTCTATAATTTTATGCCTTTTTGAGATTAAGAGATGAAATATAAAAAACTTGTATACATGTATGTCATCTTTAGATGATGCATTAATTTGTGAACCACCTTGGGGTTCCTATCTTCAGGGTCAAGGTCATAGGTCAGTAGTCTGGGTTTCAATCACATTATTCCTTCTGCTTTCTAACTTAACAGCTGTTTAAGATAAACAAGTGAAATACTTTGAAAAGACAAATTTGAGGTCAATACAGGAAATGGCATTAAGTTACATATTTTCATTTAAGAAAGTGAGATTTATTTAATAATTGTGAACAAAATTTGATGACCTTGAAGCCATCTTGTTTCATTAAGTTAATCTTGATAATAGCAACAATTACAAAGTCATTAGACAAAATCGGTTTATAGCTTTCTCAGATCAGGGCACTTTGATGTGCACCCACTATTTTGGAGGGTTTTGAGAAATAATATTGATGTAATAATTTGAAAGAAAAATGTAAATCTTAATTTAAAGAAAAACATAAGAAATGTAATAAACATAAGAAATGTAATAAACTTTCTTTTTGATGGAAAGAGCATACAAAATACTGTTTGATACTACAAGTGTGAAGTCAGGAATATAGACCTAGATCAGTGAGCTCTATAAATGCATTTAAGGTAAATTGATATTTGTAGGCTTGTTAAAACTGTAGAATACCTAGATGTTTCGCACTGTCTAATATCAATGTCTGGACTATTTTCATTACGCTGTAAAATAATAATAATAATAATAATAATAATAATAATAACAAAATAATAGTAACATCAACATCATCATTGCCATCATCTTCAAACCACCATCATCAACACACAACAAACAATGAACCTATAATAATAATAATAATAATAATAATAATAATAATAATAATAATAATAATAATAATAACAAAATAATAGTAATATCAACATCATCATCACCTCATCTTCAACCCACCATCTTCAATGGTTTCTGCACAACAACTAGAGTTTTCCATTATCTACAGTTATCAATATTTGTCGATAGCTTGCACTTGGTTTAAGGAAGAACCCTATTGATTTTGGAGTCAAAAGATCAAAGGTCAAGATCACTGAAAGAATTAAAAAATGGTTTCTGCACAAAAGCATTAGTTCTACTTGACATACCTCAACCAAATTTTGTGGATGGCTAGCACTTGTGGTAAGAAAGAAGGCTATTGATTTGTGGGTAAGAAAGTCAAGGGTCAAGGTCACTGTCTGAAAGAAGAAAAATGCTTTTTGCACAATAACATTAGTTTTACATCACAGACCTGGCACAAACAGCAGATGGCTTGCACTTAGGGTAAGGAAGAAGCCTATCGATTTCAGAGTCAACAGTGCAAAAGTCAAGATCACTCTGACTGAAAGAACAAAAATTTTTCAGTGCCAAAATTTAAGCTATCTACATATAGGACTATTAAACACGGGGTGGGTATATAATGAGCCATTCACAGTACTCGTTTGTCCTAGATGACCCTCATTCCCTGATACTACTCAAAACATCAGCCAAGCTGACAAAAAGATACAAACTAAATCAGTTAAGTTTCAGAAACCTAAAGTTTACAGATGTCATAATCAATGTTCTTACACAGGGACTATCTTAATCCTAATTATTATATAAATTGGCAGGTGGTAAAATTATTAGTATACATTTGACTGGCATTTTGGTTTTGTTTATTCACCCTATCCTCCTCCACCCCATTCTCCTCTGCTGACACTCGTACATGCATTGATTGAATTTTGAATCACTTTCACTTTACCAGGGTTTGGAACATAACACAGTCAGCAGTTGTGGACCTCATCTATGGAATTATAATTTGGTTCCCCTGTATAACAGTATTCAACACTAGCTAAGATGAAATAAAAAAAAAAAAAATTTGATTCTTATATAACATGTAGGATGTAAGTGTCTATAGGGTTTAATGACACATCAGCACAGTCATGGCTATACAGTGCTAAATAAGTTAGATATCCCCAAAAAAGATATGCAAAATGAAGATAAAAGCAAAAATAGGGTAAAATCCTTAAAATGCAAAGTCCATGTTTTGATATAGATACCCCCACAATGCAAAGACCCTCTCAGTTGGAACATCATCATGGAACACATCCCAAGGCAGAAATGGCTGCCTCCATTAGTTGCATTTTATGACATGCAGGAGATCACTTTAGGCTTATTCTACATCCCCACTCCTGCAAGGGGTAGTTATTGTACATTCCCACTCCTGCAGGGTGTAGTTATTGTACATCCCCACTCCTGTAGGGTGTAGTTATTGTACATCCCCAGTCCTGCAGGGGGTAGTTATTGTACATCCCCACTCCTGCAGGGGGGTAGTTATTGTACATCCCCAATCCTGCAGGGGGTAGTTATTGTACATCCCCAATCCTGCAGGGGGTAGTTATTGTACATCCCCACTCCTGTAGGGTGTAGTTATTGTACATCCCCACTCCTGCAGGGGGTAGTTATTGTACATCCCCAATCCTGTAGGGTGTAGTTATTGTACATCCCCACTCCTGTAGGGTGTAGTTATTGTACATCCCCACTCCTGCAGGGGGTAGTTATTGTACATCCCCAATCCTGTAGGGTGTAGTTATTGTACATCCCCACTCCTGCAGGGTGTAGTTATTGTACATCCCCACTCCTGTAGGGTGTAGTTATTGTACATCCCCACTCCTGCAGGGGGTAGTTATTGTACATCCCCACTCCTGTAGGGGGTAGTTATTGTACATCCCCACTCCTGCAGGGGGTAGTTATTGAACATCCCCAATCCTGTAGGGTGTAGTTATTGTACATCCCCACTCCTGTAGGGTGTAGTTATTGTACATCCCCACTCCTGCAGGGGGTAGTTATTGTACATCCCCACTCCTGCAGGGGGTAGTTATTGTACATCCCCACTCCTGTAAGGGGTAGTTATTGTTCATCCCCAATCCTGCAGGGGGTAGTTATTGTACATCCCCACTCCTGTAGGGGGTAGTTATTGTACATCCCCACTCCTGCAGGGGGTAGTTATTGTACATCCCCACTCCTGTAGGGGGTAGTTATTGTACATCCCCAATCCTGCAGGGGGTAGTTAAAGCACATTTTTTTCAAAGCATTGATAAACTTAGATTGTTTTCAATCAAAAGAGAAGCCTTTTCCAGATATTGAAGCCCATGCATAAGTATGATGGACAAATATGCTTTAACCTAGTTTTGTGGCTTACAGAGATGCATCACTATTTTAGCTGACTTTGACCTGTCACCAGTGGGAGGTAATGAAAGGCAAGGTGATAAAATGTCTATAGAAAAGTGTGGGAAGATGCTACTTCAGTGGAGGATTATATGGTAAGCATTGGAGATTACCACTTGTCTGCTGACCCAAGTCCAGCAATTTTCAGAGTTGCCAGTAACTTTTAAAGTATTCTACATTTTTTTACAATTTCGACCCTATATTTTAAGGATTTTTATTTTTTTACCTTTATATTTTATATTATATACGGTACATTTGATAAAATTGTAACATAATTTACCTTTTTACCTTTTATCTTTTAGTACTTCTTGTTTTTGTTTATTTGAAAGGGTTTTTCTTCCTAAAGTTTTCTGTGCAATTCTTTATAGTTATATTTTAAGCACTTTATCTTTAATCAGCACCATATACATGTTACCATTATTGTGCTGACGTCACATTAAGCCCTAATATATACATACAAGCAGGTTCTGAGCATTTATTTAAAATGCTGATTACAGAGGAATAATTTTGTCAATCTCGACAATGAAAGTGTTACTTGTGGTTGAATACAAGTACAGAGACAACTGACTACACTATAAAGTCTTTTGGTTAATTTGGCATTGTACACTGAGCTTCAATACATAGTGTAATTCAGTGCACTTTTCATGGTTATGAAATGTTAATTATGTCCACAATTTAGACAGTAAACTTCTGAGCTTAATGAAAGAGTTTATCCAGTATAATGGCTGTCTGCCCAGGACTTGAAATAGCATCAATTATCTCTTCATGATTGGTTATAAAATAAAACAAAACTGCTGAGTTAGCAACATGGTCTGTCTGGTTCACAGACTCTATAATTCATGATATTTATTGCCATAAATAATATCAATGTAACTGAGCCCATCTGGTAACTATCTGAACAATTCAAATGTTGAACATTCATGATGCACTGTGAAACTTGGATTGAAGTTTACCATATATACTCATGTATAAGTCAGGTCAAACTACAAACAACATAGACCCAGATATGCATGCACATTTTGTGATAGCAGAGCTGGGTCTATGCAGTTTGCTGTTGGATCCGACTTATAAGCAGGTAATCCATTGGCAAGACGTAGAAACTGATAGTAGAAAACTGGTATTAGGCATCACAAGGCTGCCAAATCGAACAAAATGATAAGGGAACAAAACTATAAATTATTTTACCTGATCTGTTCCATATATAAATTATTTTAACTGATCTGTTCCATATGTAAATTATTTTAACTGATCTGTTCCATATATAAATTATTTTACCTGATCTGTTCCATATATAAATTATTTTACCTGATCTATTCCATATATAAATTATTTTAACTGATCTGTTCCATATATAAATTATTTTAACTGATCTGTTCCATATATAAATTATTTTACCTGATCTGTTCCATATATAAATTATTTTACCTGATCTATTCCATATATAAATTATTTTACCTGATCTGTTCCATATATAAATTATTTTAACTGATCTGTTCCATATATAAATTATTTTAACTGATCTGTTCCATATATAAATTATTTTAACTGATCTGTTCCATATATCTTAAAAGTCTAGATAAAAAGAATCATTTGTTTATTTATAGAGCATCCATATTGCAGAGAAAATATAATGAATGAATGTGTGTTTTTGTATCTTTAATCAAATTTGTTGCCCTAGTGATTGATTTGGATTTCACTCAAGAGACTGTGAATACCGGTATTTGAAAAACATAAAAGTAATGTTTATGGCCTTTAAAACCAATTTGTAGAACATTTCCATAATGCAGTGGATTCACTTTTGGTTTTGGTTCCAAGAATACATTAATGGAGTCCAATCCTCTGAATTCCTGAAGGCCTGACATCTAGCAAACTTCAGAAAAAGTGTAAAGCTGGGAAATTATTGTACATGAGGTGACATACGGCTGCTAGATGGAACAAGATCATATATATACAAGTTTTGGGGAAGAAATTGTAATATCTGCATACATAAGGACTATGGTTTCTGACCATGTATTATCTTATCATGTACAAATGTACACAAAAACTGGATTCTGACTGTATTATCTGATCATGTACAAATGTACACAAGAATTATGATTTCTGACTTTGTTTAATTTGATCATATACAAATGTACACAAAAACTGGATTCTGACTGTATTATATGATCATGTACAAATGTACACAAGAATTATGATTTCTGACTTTGTTTAATTTGATCATATACAAATGTACACAAAAACTGGATTCTGACCATTTATTATCTGATCATGTACAAATGTACACAAGAACTTTCATTTCTGACTTTGTTTAATCTGATCATGTACAAATGTACACAAAAACTGGATTCTGACCATTTATTATCTGATCATGTACAAATGTACACAAAAACTGGATTCTGACCATTTATTATCTGATCATGTACAAATGTACAGAAAAACTGGATTCTGACCATTTATTATCTGATCATATACAAATGTACACAAAAACTGGATTCTGACCATTTATTATCTGATCATGTACATATGTACACAAGAACTTTCATTTCTGACTTTGTTTAATCTGATCATGTACAAATGTACACAAGAACTATTATTTCTGACTTTGTTTAATCGGATCATGTACAAATGTACACAAAAACTGGATTCTGACCATTTATTATCTGATCATGTACAAATGTACATAAGAATTATGATTTCTGACTTTGTTTAATCTGATCATGTATAAATGTAGTAGTCTTTACAACCAGAATCCTTCACCACTTATTTATTTGTTTGAAAAAAGAACCCAAATCAAACCTGAATTATCATGCAGATTTAAAGATTTATTTACAAGTATTAATGGCTAAAGCAGAAATTTTTATGACTTTACATTTACTGCATTTCTGTTTTATCTTTAAAATGATTATTATTTGTGGTCATTCAGAGATTGAGTGCAGGCAATAAATTGGGGGGTTTGTAAATTTTCACCCCCTTAATTGTTGACTCTTGATTATCAAACCAGGCCTGTCAATAATGACATATTAAGTATGCTTTTGCAGACTTACCGTACTTAGGGTCTGTTTTAGAAATTAAAATTTAAGTGGATAAATATGCGATTTTGCTGAAAATGAATTAAAAGATAAAACTAAAACACAAATTTCACTTGACAAAACTTATTTAATTATTATTTATTTCTTAAAGTGTTGCCACCAGTAGGCATTACTGACATTTTAATTATTCAAAATTTCATCATATATTGTTATTTACAGTGTACTGAGAATTTTTTTAATGAAGAAAATCTAATAAAATGTATGACTTCTTATTAAAAGATGTGAATTTCATCATGTTGATTCAAATTTCCAGGCACTATATATAACTGCCTTTTTTTAACTTTAAAATGAGTGATATCTCAAGGTTTCATTTACCAAGTTTGATTGCGATTTTATTCAAGTTCAACAAACATGGGCCTTTTTGGGGGGTATTTTTTTATAAGAAACCATGGGATCCACAGCTGCCCCCATGTTATAAGCAGGTCTGTGAATAATATAGTGAGGGAGCGGTCTATTTACAAATCCATGAATTTAAAGAGACTCTTTCACAGACAAGTCACTAAATAATGGTAAAATACTTCTCAATAGAAAATATACCAAAGTGAATGTTACAAATAGACTTGTACCCATGTTGTAGAAAATATTCAGTTTAATTTAGCTCCATAAAAAGAGGAAAAATAAAAACAGTGTCCTAAGCCCATATTTCAAAAAATAAAACTGAAAACAATAACTGGTGTCCTAATATTGAATCATCTATACCCATACATGTTTATGTACCGTATATACTCGTGTATAAGCCAGGTCCAAATGCAAACAACATAGACCCTGATTTGCCATTGCATAATGCGATGGCAGATCTGGGTCTATGCAGTTTGCAGTTGGTATCTGCTTATATGTGAGTATATATGGTAAACTAAAGTAAAGAAACCAGCCATTCCAAAACAACTTGATCAAAGTACTATACATCTCAAATATGTATAGGTAAAAAACCAAGAAAATCCAAACATCATAATCAAGAGTAATGGGGACACCAATGTAAGCTTAATTGGCAAAATGACGAATTGAACAATGACAACATGCATAATTTTACAAAGAAACCAGATGCAACATTAGGATTAATTCATGATTATCACCATTGACATTTTATGGTGAGTTCTTGTCATCAGTAAGCTCGCTGTTCTATTGATGTGAGGAGAGCCTTGCCCGATAACCGTATATATTCGTGTATAATACTGGGTCCAAATGCAAACAACATAGACCCTGATCTGCCATCGCATAATGCGCTGGCAGATCAGGGTCTATGTTATTTGTTCTACTGATTGGTCCTTACAAACTGCATAGACTCAGATCTACCGGAGCATTATGCAATGGTAGATCTGGGTCTATGCAGTTTGCAGTTGATATCGGCTTATATGCGAGTATAAACGGTACATAAAATTCATGATCACCCCAAACTCTATCTTGATTGTTCTCTTAATGATCCCTGTTGTGGAGGAGACCAAATTTTTAGTGTGTATTTATTACCGTAAACTAACTTTCTTTCTACATATTAGACACCTCAAAGACAAATGTAAAAAAAAAAGCTGGATTTAATATGAGTTGTGGCAAACACAGATTGGGGGGCCAAACGGAAGGTCTTACTCCAGTTATATAGGATTTTAGTAACATCTAAACTTGACTATGGCTCAATTGAGTATGGATCAACTCACAAATCATACCTGCAGATGCTTAATCCAATACTTATTTGAGAACTTGGACTTTGTTTGGAGCATTTAAAAATTCCCCATCAGAAAACTTCAGTGTAGATGAACATGCAAGCATAATGAATTTCATGGAATTATATCTGGATTAATTGATTATTAATATAACAAGGGGACCAATATTGGAAAGTAAATAATTTTGTTACCTTTCTACATAAACTTCTTATTTCTGCATGTTACATGAGATTTATAACATTATGATGATAATTTTATTGAGAACAACTTTGCCAAATTTCAGCTTTACTGAAGGAATACAAAGCAGAAAAAACTCAATTCTGTCAAAAATTCTCAACAAATCAGTCAGTCAGGTGTTGTCAGTAAGTCTCAGGTATACAGGAACTGATAGGGCTCTCACTGCCCTTGATGATTCCACTACCTGAATGCTGTAGGGAAACAAGCTGCTTCATTCAAGGAATAATGAGATACGGCTTAAAGCAGTCAAAGCTGCCCTCTAGTCGTCAGTGTATTTAAATGGAAGATTCCAAATAACAACTTGATATATTATATAAATCAGCATGTTTTATATAATTATCAAAAAATGTAATGAAAACTCAACAATTAAGCTTCAGGACATGAAACTGATGATTGGAGAGTGGCAACCCTCTGAACAAATAGCAGAAATGGGTTGGTATTGTGCCATTCACGTGTAAGGTACATATCTGACCACTGCATACCTCCTGATGGGTGAACCTCACCAACAGTGCATACTTTATCAGTGTCCTCTGACAGCGGAACAGATTCTTGTCAAGTGTATTCACTTTCACACAGTGGAACAGAGATTTTATGATGTGAACTCAGTTAAGAAGCTTTTGATGATGTTCCACCAGAGAAAATCTTGAACTTTTAAAAGAATGTGTTTTTTTGTATGACAGATACTAACCTTATCCTTTAATGGTTTTATTTTTGTTTTACTTTTCTTTTCTATTTATATGTATGTGAAAGAATTGTAGCATTTTTACCTTTTATTCTTTATCTTGTAGAACTTTATTTTTATACACCCGCCATAAGGCAGAGCATATTATGTTATGATGTCTGTCCATCTGTCTGTCTGTTACCAATTTTGTTTCCATGCAATAGCTCAAGTTGCCCACCATTTACAGTTACCAAACTTTCTGGATGGCTTGCACTTGGGGTATGGAAGAACACTTTCGATTTCAGGTCAAAAGCTCAAAAGGTCAAGGTCAATGACTGAAAGAAGAAAAAGGGTTTCTGCACAATAACTTGAGTTCTCCTCTATCTACAGTTACCAAACATTTTTAATGGCTTGCACTTGGGGTAATGAAGAACCCTATTGTGTTTGGGATGAAAAGGTCAAAGGTCAGGGTCATTGACTGAAAGAATACAAATAGTTTCTGCACAATAACATTAGTTCTACATCACAGACCTGGAGCAAACTTTGTGGATGGCTTATACATATGGTAAGGCTGAAGCCTATTGATTTCTGAGTCAAAATGTCAAAGGTCAGGGTCATTGAATAAAAGAAGAAAAGTGGTTTCTGCACACAAATTTCAATTATCTACATAGAGAACTATTAAATGTGGGATGGATGTGTATTGTGCCATATATGGTACTTTTGTTCTATTTATTAGGATGATTGTATCTTTCAAAAGTGTTTTCAACTTTTACCTTTACAATTTTGGAACTTTAAATTTTACCAGCACTGTATGGCCAAGATTGTGCTAACATGCTGTTAAACCTTATACACACATACATACATACATACATACATACATACATACATACATACATACATACATACATACATACATACATACATACATACATACATACATACATACATACATACATACATACATACATACATACATACATACATACATACATACATACATACATACATACATACATACATACATACATACATACATACATACATACATACATACATACATACATACATACATACATACATACATACATACATACATACATACATACATACATACATACATACATACATACATACATACATACATACATACATACATACATACATACATACATACATACATACATACATACATACATACATACATACATACATACATACATACATACATACATACATACATATATACCAGAGCGAGCTACTGAACATGAACAAAATCTGTAAATAGCACTGGCCAAGTGGGATGACTCCCAAGATAGTTGGTGTTAAATTTTGTGTTTGTTTTGTATAAATCTGTTTTCTACTATTGTCAGCCTGTTGTTAGTACCAGGAGAAACATCTTAAGTGGTTATTTGCATGATTTAGAGATAAAGCGGAATTTAGTATTACATATGAATGAGTCCCTTTAAGTACAAACAAAGTCATAATTTTTGCAAAATCACAAAAGTAGGTACCCATGAGAATAAGTGAATTCACTGTATTTCAAAAGATAAAGCATATTTTGGTAAAATATTATATAGATTTTTAGTTCAGCTGGCTGTACGACCAGGTCACCAGCTTATGTGATGGATCTGCATCTGTCATGCATAGTGTGTCCATCCGCAATTGCTATTTTAAACACTTCTAAAAAGTCACTGAATGAAATTTGACAACATTTGGCAAGAAGCATCCCAATATGGCTGCCATGGCAGCCAATTTGAAAATCTTGTTATCGCTGACACTCTTAAACAGATGGCTGTATTGACATGGGGTTTTCACTGAAAGACCTTTTACTTGGTCCTGAATAAAAATGGTGCTGGTCTGACTTCCAGTATGGCCACCATAGTTGCCATCTTGAAAATCTTGTTATTGCTATTCCTCCTAAATGGATGGTTGTTGTCAACATAGGCTTTTCATCAAAAGACTAATTACCATGTCTATTTGGTCCTAAATGAAAATGGTGTTGATCTGATATCCAATATGGCCACACAACAGCCATCTTGAAAATCTTGTTAATGCTATTTCTTCTAAAAGAAAGTCATATCAACATGGGGTTTTCTTATGGAGTCTACTTGGTCCTAAATGGAAATTGTGCCATCTGACATCCAATATGGCCACCATGATGGCTATCTTGAAAATGTTATTATTGCTACTCATTGTGATTGGATGGTCATATTGACATGGGGTTTTCTCCAAAGAACTTGTGATGTGCAGTTTTATTCAAAATAAAAATGATGCCAATCTTATATCCAATATGGCTACCAGATAATTTCAGCAATGAGCAGTTAAAAATAAGAAATGATCTTATCTTGATTCCTTCAAATTCTTCTCAGTCAGTAGAATATCACACATTCATCCCATGGACTAGTTGGTCCTAAATGAAAATGGCTTCACTCACACATTTAATATGTCCACAACAGCTGCTAATTTGAAAATCTTGTTATCGCTGAAGAATATCAGAGATGGTTTTAACACTCAGCAGTTAAAAGGAAGAAATGGTCTTATCTTTGTTTTTAAAATACCGCTGAAAAGAATGTGTCTATCTCTGACACAAAGTGTCCTGGCAATGGGACCTTTCACTGACACAAAGTGTCCTGGCAATGGGACCTTTCACTGACACAAAGTGTCCTGGCAATGGGACCTTTCACTGACACAAAGTGTCCTGGCAATGGGACCTTTCAATATTGGAAATAATACGCTAATGTGCCATCAGATATAGATGAAGATACAAAAAACTAGTGAAACCTTGAAGCAATTGTTTTCATGAAATTTCAACAGAAAGCAGTCTACTGACCCAGATTTCTTGGCCAACTTCTCTTGAATTTGGCTATTAAGCAGATGAGCAATCTCTTTTCCACTTGGGTCTCTTTTTGATATGTTGTGTCCAAATTAGTGCTGAACATAAGTATGATCGTCTTGGTGCATTTGATATTTTTACTTACACATGCACTGAATTTCATAAATTATGTGGCAAATATTAAAGACATGTATAAGGAATTGAATTAGTGCCATATTACCATAAAGGAAAATTGGGTCACATCAATATTCCTCAGAATGCTTTCTTGCTTTTTATGTGTTGTAATCTAGTTTAAAAAGTCATGACATAAAATGCTGATGTGCTGTCTTGTATATTAGCTACTTCCTCTCTATCATAGTAGGTTACTTCCTTTTCCCCCCTCTTCAGGCCTAAGGTAATGCCATTCATATTTTATAGCAAGGAAAGCATAAAATAGAATGGAAAGATTTAAAGATATTTCACAGAGAAATGACACACAAATTATTTTTTATAGTATTGTAATAATAAAAGATTGCTTGACTCTTTAACCATCATGTCATTTAAAAGTTCAATGGAATTTTGATTTAAAATTGCAGTGGTTTCTTTGGCCTAATTACCCTGGAACATGAATTATAGATCAAATGATTTTGTTTAATTGGATATTAAAGCAAGAAGACAAAGTTGTAACTCGAAAGGGTTACAGTATTCAACTTTAAATTTAAACTATAGAAAAACCTAATTTTTTTTTTACATTGCATGCATTGAATTTATTTTACTGTTTAATTGTTCTAAATGTTACTTACTTACTAAATAAAGAATATTTTAAAATTCAAGTTGCATTCAACTTTTATGTAGGTATTAAAGGTCTGTTTTTAGGAATCTGTCAAATATTGATAAAATTCCACATTTTTTCGCTGTAATTACAGAACGTGCATTTCATTTTCAAACAAAAATCCATAACCAGTTGTAGTGTCCTATCTCTTGTAATCCAGTTTAGGACAGTTGTCCAGGTCTGAACCGTCTGAAACACTACATCTGTTAGGTCAATACATTGAGCCAAATTGATCCTCCACTTTTATGTAATTTTCATAAACATAGTTTTGTAAGCACGAACTTGTCTGAGTACAAAAATAGAATTCATTTCCTAGCCTGTAAAATTAGAAATCATACTTGTGCATAAATGTAGAGCAAATGTTATTTGCTCATTTGAAAATATCAATAAAAATTATCTAATTAAATGTAATGGTGAAATGAAATTTCTTGAGGTTTGTCTGTATGTCAGAGTTTATGTTTTGTGATGAAAACATTTAATTACTGTAGGGTGTGGTTATCCTGCAGACAAGGCAAGAATACTCATATTTTTTAAGGGGTAAATAATGTTAGATTGTTTATTTGTCTATAATTTTTGTACTTCTTTAGAATTAGATTTCTTCAGGTGTATAAATAATTCAGGGTAAAATAATAATGATAATTTTCTACAAATTATCATTAGAGACAGACAGACATTATCATGGGTTTAACAGAGTACAAATTCCCTTATGTTGTACCCTCATACTCGATTCATTGTCCCCTTATCTCTTCATATAGTTTAGTTATTTATAATTTGAATGGCTTAAAATTCAAAGAAATACATTTATTTCCAGCAAAAGGCATTTATTGTGGTTGAAATTTGTGTTCACAAAAGCTTTAAAAAAACATTGACATGTGCTCAGACACCCACAACTGAAAACTAGCTTGCATCAATGAACGTGTGCAAAATGGAACATAAACTAATTTGGTAGCTCAGAATGTTAAGACTTGGCATGTAGCCCTATGTAATAAACAAATACAAATTGCAGCAAAATTGCTTTTCCATGGTCAAATAATACTGAAGAAGATCCACACTTATAGATGGTCAAAAAGTCCTTTTTGCCAATAAAGCTGTCAGCATTTGTCTACAAATAGCATCAATAAATCCAGTAAAGTTGGCTCATCAAAATAATCTTGCTGCCCCACAGACCCTATGGTTTATAATACAAATGTGTCATGTGTATGGCCTCCTGGTTACCATAAATAGCAAAAGTCTGTTACCATAAATAGTACTAATCATGAAAGTTCAGCTTCAACCCAACTCCCAAATGGTAAATAATGGTTCCAACTCCATCCAGGCTTGAAGAGCAGGACAATGTCCTGCAGAGCTGAAACAAGATGCCAGTGGGCAAGTTTGCCAGAAATTGTAAAGAAATTAACTTTCTTGCCAAATAAAATGAGAACATAAATTATTTCAAGATTTTGCTAACTGTATGAAAGCTTGAGGAAAAGATAGTTGTATACACCTCCCACATGTCAGAACAAATCATATTATGGGGATGTCTTTCTCTTAATCAAAATATTTTTAAAATACATTTTTGCAATAAATTAGCCATTGTTTTTAAACTGCTGGTATAAGTAATATGGTTGACTGTAAGATAAAATGTTTGTTTAAAACTGACTGTCAGAGCCTGCTGGAATTTGGGCCAGCAAGTATTGAAACAAATAGCAAACTTTGAAAATTGCTGTTTTGGACCACCAGGCAAGTATGTGGCAATTTTCAGGAGCATAGCCAGGCATGCTCATGGTGTGCACATTTTTGCCAAAATTGACATCACAAGCATGCATTTTTATTTCATCCTGACATTGTTTTTATATGGTCTGCATACACATCATACACTTTCATATGGCCTGCATATAGATCATAAGTTTTTATATGGCCTGCATACACATCGTAATTTTTTATATGGCATGGATACACATCATAAGTTTTTATATGGCCTGCATACACATCGTAAGTTTTTATATGGCATGGATACACATCACAAGCTTATATATGGCCTGGATACACATCACAAGCTTTTATATGGCCTGAATACACATCACAAGCTTTTATATGGCCTGGATACACATCACAAGTTTTTATATGGCCTGAATACACATCACAAGTTTTTATATGGCCTGGATACACATCACAAGCTTTTATATGGCCTGAATACACATCACAAGCTTTTATATGGCCTGGATACACATCACAAGCTTTTATATGGCCTGAATACACATCACAAGCTTTTATATGGCTTATGTACACATCACAATCTTTTATATGGCCTGAATACACATCACAAGCTTTTATATGGCCTGGATGCACATCAAAAGCTTTTATTGGCCTGGATACACATAAGTTTTTATATTGCCTGGATACACATCACAAGCTTTTATGTGGCCTGGATACACATCACAAGCTTTTATGTGGCCTGAATACACATCACAAGTTTTTATATGGCATGGATACACATCACAAGTTTTTATATGGCATGGATACACATCACAAGCTTATATATGGCCTGAATACACATCACAAGCTTTTATATGACCTGGATACACATCACAAGCTTTTATATGGCCTGAATACACATCACAAGCTTTTATATGGCCTGGATACAGATCACAAGCTTTAATATGGCCTGGATACACATCACAAGCTTTTATATGGCCTGGATACACATCACAAGCTTATATATGGCCTGGATACACATAACAAGCTTTTATATGGCCTGGATACACATCACAAGCTTTTATATGTCCTGAATACACATCACAAGCTTTTATATGGCCTGGATACACATCACAAGCTTTTATATGGCCTGGATACAGATCACAAGCTTTTATATGGCCTGGATACACATCACAAGCTTTTATATGGCCTGGATACACATCACAAGCTTTTATTGGCCTGGATACACATAAGTTTTTAGATGGCCTGGATACACATCACAAGCTTTTATATGGCTTGGATACACATCACAAGCTTTTATATGGCCTGAATACACGTCATAAGTACCCTAGCTATCCGACTGATTTTAAATGCTGGACCACCTTGTTGGTCCTTCCTCTTAACATATGACAAAGATAATACACAACTCTGTTTAGAATTGTATACTATTGATAACCATGGAAGAAAGTATAGACCTTTATGAAAAGTGCTGCATACTTGTTTGACAGATCATTCTTATTCTATCAGATATTATAAATATAACCATTTTTTTAATTTAAACAATATTTATTCAAGAATACATCTTCAGATGTATAATCCAAAACAATACAATATCTGGATATTCAGTAGAAAGCTGAAAGTTACTAAAAACTGTCTCCCCTATTATGAAAATAGCTTCTTTTGGTTAGGGTATGCATTATGCTGATCAAGAATTTTAAGACTCCTGCACATCACACACTTTTATTTGGCACCCAAATAACTTGGGAACCTGTTTATAACACAATAGTACCTGTGTATCTCATTTTTTTTTAGTCAGAATGTGCTAAGATCAAGAAATGAATGATTAACAAGTTGAACTTACATGTCATTGAACAAAAGTCCTATCATATTTGACATCTTGTATTAACATGTTTTAAATCGTATAATTTCCTTTGATATCTTTTGATGTGTAAAGAAATAAATGAAAATATTAGCAAAAAAACATGTATACAGACAGAGAGCTGCTTTTTATCACGTCTTACAACTATGGAGGTATCAAGTACATTTTGTGAAATAAAACAGAAGTGTTGTGCTTAGAACATACAGGAATACCGCAATATTTTATTCTTTCTCCCCACCCCAAAAATGTCTATGTTGCTCTCTTTGGGATGCACCAGTTGTTCAGTTTTGATGTTTGTCTGCTTGTTCTGATTTATCTCTGAGTACAAATGTTAATGCATTTAGTTGATACAACCTTAAGATTGGCTCCAATGCAGTATGTTATGATGAAGAATCATTACAGTGATGTAGTTGGGTAATTAATGACGTAGTTGGGTAATTAATGACATAGTTGGGTAATTAATGATATAGTTGGGTAATTAATGACGTAGTTGGGTAATTAATGACGTAGTTGGGTAATTAATGACGTAGTTGGGTAATTAATGACGTAGTTGGGTAATTAATGACGTAGTTGGGTAATTAATGACGTAGTTGGGTAATTAATGACGTAGTTGGGTAATTAATGACGTAGTTGGGTAATTAATGATGTAGTTGGGTAATTAATGACGTAGTTGGGTAATTAATGACGTAGTTGGGTAATTAATGATGTAGTTGGGTAATTAATGACGTAGTTGGGTAATTAATGATGTAGTTGGGTAATTAATGATGTAGTTGGGTAATTAATGATGTAGTTGGGTAATTAATGACGTAGTTGAGTAATTAATGACGTAGTTGGGTAATTAATGATGTAGTTGGGTAATTAATGACATAGTTGGGTAATTAATGACGTAGTTGGGTAATTAATGATGTAGTTGGGTAATTAATGACGTAGTTGGGTAATTAATGATGTAGTTGGGTAATTAATGACGTAGTTGGGTAATTAATGACGTAGTTGGGTAATTAATGACGTAGTTGGGTAATTAATGATGTAGTTGGGTAATTAATGATGTAGTTGGGTAATTAATGACGTATTTGGGTAATGAATCAGTTGACTAGTTTGTGAATATTTGTAGAGGTTTAGTCGCCACATGTATGCATTACAAGTGTGGCTCCCTTAGCAACAGGTGGAAAACCTTAACATCTTCTCTAGAATGGCTGGGTCAGTTTGGTAGGAGTGGCTGCTATAACGTTGCTCTATCAAACTTTTTTCCAAAGTGGCTTCATTAGCAATAGTGTGGCTTGCATAGCAAACATGGAAAACCAATTTTGAATTTATTCTTCAGAACAAACAAACCAAATGAAACTTGGTATGAGTGTTTCGTTGGATAGGCTGTATCAAAATTGAATGTTTCCTTCAGGATGCATGATTGCTTGAATCCCTCCATAAAAATGAGTGAGCCTGGGAAAATCTCATAGTTAATTTTCCATGATTATAATGAAACCTGGAACAATAATTAATATTAACAGAGCTCAATCTGATTATGTAAGCACTTAACTTCTAGATCATCCACCATAATTAAGCACATATAAGGTGACTTTTTGCAACTGAGCAGTGAGATGCTTTCAGTGATTATCTGGTTATTAAAAGCATTTTGCCAACTGCACTTGGTGAGGTTGTACAATGACGGACATGCATTTTTCAGTATTCAGTGTTAATGTTTCCATGGTTATGTGCAGTTTGCAGTTCTAATGCATATGACATAGTGTCATTGTCATAACACATGATTTTTGCCTTTTGTGCTCATAATTAGGGTAAACAACTATAAGTTTTATCTTCATTCAAAAAAGTTATTATCACACATGTTTATTGAAACATAATATAAAGGGATCTATTCATAGATACTGTTCGCATATAAAACTGCCCCCTCCCTCCCCACCACCCAAAATTTGAAAATCCTCCCTTATGAAAATACTACAAGGGCAATTTCCCCTTGAAGTGAAAATCTCAGAGAAATCACTGAAAGTTGTGTTCCAGGGTGACTTCACTAGCAATGGTGTGGCCTCCACAACAACAAGGTGGAAAACCTGCAAATGATACTTATCTCTCATTAGGTATTGCTATGGGAAATTAATATTCTTTTTTTTTTAAATTTTACAATCACAGAATGACTTTCCCAACCAAAGTGCCTTGCCATATCAGACCAAATGTGATAGGTAGACTGCAAGCATGAACACCATTCACATTCATACTCAAAGTAGAAACACAGTTAAACAACATATCTAGTACTAGTATGTTGCTACCAAATAGCTCTAAATTATCTCGACATGGATGTCTTCCAACCCAAGGCACCTGTCTTATTAATACATTTGCTTTTTAGACCAATGTATGCTAGGTGAGTGACATAACATCCACTTGGGCCTCTTGTTTTTAGAGTTATGATAGTGAACTTCATATTATACATTGCATAGATCAAGAATCATTCAACGTATTCTGATGCAATTTGGTATGGACATTCTCTTAGTGTGTCTTTGGGCAAAGCACTTTACTCCAATTGCCTCAGCACTAAATAACCTCATTTGTTGCTATGCCATAAAACATGAAAACCAAACCAAACTTTGACCAGCATAGATACAGATGATCTACTACTGCATTACACACCTGAAAATCAGGTTCTATGCCATTTGCTCATCTTATGATTTTAAGCAAACACCATAGATTCCGAGCTGCAGGTACACTAAACAATGGCAGTTATGGATTAAGGTTGTCCACAGTTAGGTACATGTATTATACGGGTACATATGGTAAACATACTTCTTAATTATTATGACACGAAAATCGCTTAAATCCAAAACCAAAGCTCTTAAAAATGCACATAAATATAAGATCAAACATTTCTGATATGTTTATTATGTTACAACACACAATTTTGCATCATTTATTTCTTCATGAAATGTTTTGAAATCATTTCATCCATAGGAGATGTAAAACAATTATGTTTTTACTTTATGACTTTAAAAGCAATATATTAAATAGAATGCAAATGCCAAATAAACATTTAAGGCACATTAAATCTTAAAATTGATCTACACTTGTCCCTGGATGACTCAAGTACAACAGGGTCCAAAAACATAGCCTGAGGGAAAAGTGAGGGCACGAGTGCATTGAAAAATTCTGCTGTCTTGTAGAGACACAAGTCTCACAGATTTCAAAATTTATGGATACAAAGTCTGAAAAAGCAAAATGAAGTCCATTAATTTAACTAGAATTATTAGTGGGTGCATCATAAAGGGGTCTACACACTATAATTTGCTCTATTGTGTTTGTAACAGCGGAATTTGTGTTGGAAAAGCAAAGTTAGGAGATGGGCATTCAGGGTCCATAATTCCTCTAAATGATTGTGCAATGCTTCAAATCCAACTCCTTCAAGGTCTCATTAATAATACAAGCAACATCCCATGCAAAGACAAAGATATGAAGTTGATTGAGAAGGGCCATAACTCTGTCCCGGTTGATCCAGTGGTAGGATTCAAACCGTCATCGTTTCAGTTGCGAATTTAGCATGCTAACCATTGTAACAATGCAAATGGATACAAGCAGCAATAGTAGTACCTTTCACTCCCCCCCCCCCCTCTTCTTTCTACAGCTGACAGTTTGGGGTTCACAATTTATAACTTACATTTTTAATAAACCTCTTTTTGTGTTTGATAATTCCCATCAGGTGGAATTTCTGCATTGAGAATATCAATAACTAAATTTTGCCATGACATTTGTCAATGATCTATGGAAATCATTATCATTCCCTTGTGTATCTTTATGTTACTATGGTAACCATTTAAAAAGAAGTACTTATTTAACACTCAGCTATGCTCTAATAGTGGTTTGGAAAGTGTGGAATGGATAGTTCACAAACACATTGCTAATGTAAGTGCAATGTAGCATTATTGATCAGTTAATACACCAAAATTAATATCATCAGAGATAAATGAATATATTATTATTTAATTTATTTTTTACAATTTACTATTCTCCCACAAGATTGTTTTTTCTTTTCAGGTTTATGGACAAAAGAGTTTGTAGTAGATGGAGGTAATTGCAAATAAAATTTATATTTTAATCACAAATATGAAAGAAAATTAATTGTTATATTTTTATCACAGATATGAAATTAAATTCATTGTTGGTACTTAAATTTGTAGTCACAAACATTGATCCATTGTAACCTAGCTCTTTATTATTTGCAACACCTGAATTTGATTGTACATACCTAATTGTACATATCTAATTGTCCCGCAAAAATAAGTAACAAGAATTGAATAAAAACCGGCAGAGATTGTCTTGAAAATTATATAATAATGTATATTGTAATAAGAAGTTTGATAATTAATGAAAAATATAGTTGAATTTTATGTCTTGAAAAATTTTGAAGTTCTATGACTTGGAAACCATTTGACATAAAATTTTATAGGATTCATGAAGTCATGAAGCTTGCAAATTGATTGCACACTGCATAGATCCTGTAAAAGATTAAATTAAGTTCTTACAAGTACAAATAGTTATAAAATAATAATGACTGTGAGAAATAAATAAGAACAATATTTTAATCATTGTTTACAAATTATTGCCCAAGTACATGAATATAATAAGTAGTTCCTTTCTGGTATTACAAAGTAATTTTTCTAGTTCTCTGTGTCACATGATGTGATTTTAACCAATCTATATGCTTGTTACAAAGGCTTGTTAAAATTTTTTTAAAATATTTTCTTTCACACTTAGTGAAGCCTGTCAATTAAAAACCCTTGAGGATCTGCAAAATTGTGTCCGGTGTGCACACATGAGCTTTACATGGAGATGAAATATTTATGTTAATTAAATTAAGAATTGGGGTTTATAATTAATGTTGCCCTTTATTAGCAGGCTTCCTTTATATTGGTATGTTTGTTAATTCAGGTTTTGTGTTATGTATGTTCAAAAGATGGTTCTTTAGTCAACATAACAAGCTGATACTATGCTTCATTCTTTAGTGAAGTTTTTTAAAAACCTTTTTTTTATGTAGACTGCAGCATCACATTAACATTCTCAGAGTTAATGAACTGCATTTCTTTATATTTGTCATCCTTGGCTTCATTCAAAGGTAAACTGTTGGGCTTACAAAATAATTCAGGTGATTTTGATTCTTATTTTCCACCACCCCAAGCATGACTGCTTGGTGGGACTGTAACAAGATTAGCGAAATGTTTAGCCATTCAAACTTGTTCTTACAAAGATACTTTGGTCGGGTATCCTTTTATATATCTAAACATTTTTGGCTATAGTCGGGTCAGGATGTAGGACCCTCTTGCCTTGGAAGCCACCTACTATGAAAATAAAACTCCATCACCATCAATATGTGAACATTTTTAAACTCATCAGAGAATGGAGAAACCAAATCAGTAAAATGATTGGCACTGTGAAAATGATCCTTCACTGATTGCCTCCTTTAGTGTCCCACCAAACACAATCCCCATAATGCTTGAAAATCTCTCAATTTTCAACCCCACAAAAAGCGTATACTGAACAAAATTGGAGATGTTTCATACACAAATCAGTGACAATTGCATGCTAGATATTACTTCACTGAATAAGAAAGTGGACAATGACTTGATGGATTTTCCACAAAATCACTCTTTGAAAATTTCCAAAAATGTGGAAAAACAGAGCTAGAAGAAATTGGGCAGCTGCTCTTGCACCTTGTAAACCAAAACTTGATCTTAGGGTGTGGGCTAATTACCCAAGGAAAACCCTGTATTAATCAAACCATATACTTTGCAGACCAATGTATACAAGGGTGATAACTGTATAGGATTTTGGGTTTGTTAGTTCTGAATATTAGCCGATGCTTATTTTAATACATATGAGATTAACTGCTTTTCAATTGACAGTACAAGTATTAGATTAGTACTGGTAATCGGATCATTCAAGAACAGCAGCAAAATCAAAAATGATTTCATAAATCTGTTTTCCCAATGAACATAAACAAACTGTTTTCATAAATATTCTGACGTTGTTTGTTTTTGGAAATGTGTTTACCACAAGCAGATTATAATGGAATGGTTTCATTCCCACATGAATGCTTGGAAGTATACAGTATTACAATAGCTCACTGTGATTATGACAGGATTGTACACACAAAAGCAACATGGTCATTTTTCATAATGAATTCATTGTACTGGGACTGGATCCGACATTTTAATAGGAGTAGTAATATTAAATGAAATAAAAGGCTACCTAGAGCCTGTTGATGTAAATGAAAGAATAATAACAACTTTTCCAAAGCAATGTATCAGGACCAATGGGAATTTTTTTTTTTAATGGCAAAGGTTATACGTGATAGCATAACATGAAACCATTTCCAATATTACATGTACTAGTTATATTAATGCTTTTGTTGATTATCACAAATTGGTAAATGGGATATAATATTAGTAGTAAGATATACATTAATTCCTAGTGTAAAAACCTAATACTCTATCGCATAGATTGCTACTCTGTCACATAGATTGATACTCTATCACATAGATCGATACTCTGTCACATAAACCTTAATTTATTATAATGGATGTTGTCTTGTTTAATTTTCATCTTTTCCATCAAATTTAACAGGATAATGCCCCATGTTAGCCCTTGCATCACAAATTTATTGCACTTGAAAACTTGTATAGGACCAAATGTACTGAAATTATATTTGGTATTAAGAAGACCTAAGACCACTTTGATTTTCACCTATTTCTGTTGAAATGTGAGTCTGAATTATAGAGTTATGGCCCCTATGTGTCTAAGATTTGCCCTGTATCTCTAACAAAATTTGTTGCAGTTATACAATATTGATTGCAGGGGAAGGGAATTGATGCCGTCTGAACACATTTTCTCAAATAATAATAATAATTTTAATAATAATAATAATATTAATGACTTTATTTAAAGAGGGTAACACAATTAGTTAGAAGAACTAATCCTCCTTGTGGCCCTCTGTTATTTGCATATTTACATACATAGTACATAGTTGCACACTCAATAATGAAAGGCACATACAACTCTTAATTCTTTCTGAGGGAATTTTTTTATAAAAAACATACTGAAAAACAAAACCTCAAAAAACATTTATAATATGCTTAATTTATATATGGACATGATCAACAGAAAATGTTATTAGAACATGCTCCAACTAGATATATACAGTATAACAAATAGTGGGTAAACAAAGTGGAAGGTTTGAGAATTTATACTTTAAGTTGTAACGTAATTGTCAAATCAAACAGGTTCCAGCTTTTTACAAATTGAATTAGATTATAGTTAAATGCATTTATATTTGCACTTTCTCTAATTTCCTTTGGGATTCTGTTCCAAATTAGTGGCCCCAGATATTGAAAACTTTTCTTAAAGAGTTCTTTATTTGGTTTTGGAATGGAAAGGTGGTTAGCTGAAATTGATCTTAAATTGGGAGTGTTGCCTTGTTTTCTAGCATGAAATAGTTCATTGAGATATAATGGGGCCATATAGCTTGAAACTTTGTGCATAAGTCTAGCCTTTCTCAAAAATATTTGTTTCACTTACTGTTAACATTTAAACATCATTCATTGCATTTGGGATGTTTTCAGCATTATCTAGGATGAGTCGGCAAGCTCTTTTTTGCAAACAGAATAATTTGCAAATATTCTTGTCAGAAGTGTTTCTTACAGTAGTCTAGGTATGGTTGTATATAGCTTTTGTAATATATTAACCTATGTTTAGGATTTTGTCATGGGTTACCATTTGTAGACAAATTTCATTCAACTTAAGATTCAAATTGTTATTTTCCATTTTCACTCTCTTTTGTTGAGTAGTAATCATTAATACTTTAGTCTTGTTTGTGTTTACTTTCATGCCATTTTTCTTACACCAGGAATCTATCATAAGTTTATCTGAAGGGAGACCTCTAGGTCTGATTGTCGCTGTTCGAAATCTGACAGAGTGGTGTCATCTGCATATAAGTTGGTAGATGAAATACAGTTGCCTATTTTCAGTGGTAGATCATTTATGAAAAGAGTGGACTCAGGATTGATCCCCATGGTACTCGACATGTAATGGATTCTTCTTTAGTAAAAATACCATTTATTTTGACACATTTTTTTCTCTTTGTTAGATAGGATGTAAACCAATCAATCACAGAATCATCACATTGATAAATGTTCAATTTATTGATAAAAATATCATGATCAACAAGGTCAAAAGTTTTTCTAAGATCAACTAGTATGGCTTCAACTAAATACCTTGATTTTAGGCATAATCCATTTTTCTATTTCTGATGATTGATTGATTGAATGTGAGGCTGAATTATGGAGTTATGACCCCTGTGTAACTAAGATTTGCTCTGAATCTTTAAAGCAAATTGTTGTCAGTTATACAATATGATTGTGGGGGAAGGAAATGTCCTCTGGACACATTTCTATCTAATGATTGATTGATTAAAATGTGAGTCGGAGTTATGGAGTTATGAACCCTGCATCACTAAGGTCTTGTGCTCATAAGCAGCAAGCGGATATATTAGCCATTTTGTCTAGAAGAGCTTGTTTACAAGCGGATCTATCAGTTGTTGCAGAGGCAAGGCACATTTATGCAGTGTATATACATGTCAGTGGTAGCACAAGAGGTAAAGCAAATTTTTGTTAGGTGTTCAATACTAATTATGGGGGAAGGAAATTGATGTCCTCTGGACTTATTTATAGTCTAATGATTGATTGAATGTGAGTCGGAGCTACAGAGTTATGGCCCCTTTGAGATGTTATACAATATTGTTTTGGAGCGGAAAGTGGAATTGATGTCCTCTGGAAACATTTCTAGTCTAATGATTGATTGATTGATTTTGAGTCCAAATTAACAGTTATGGCCCCTGCATGACATTATGCCATATTGATTGAGGTGGAAGTTGAATCAGTGTCATCTGGAAACATTTGTAGTCTGATGATTGATTAATTGGTGTTTAACAGCACATCAATATATGATAACTGTTATCATGCTGAAGCAGTTGGAGTAAAATGTCTTGCCTAAAGACATGCCAACATGTCTGACCTGGCTTGGTCGGGTAAGATTCAAACTGGCACCATTCTGGTCACAAGTCTACCATGCTAACCACTGAGCCACTGTGGCTGCACCTCTAGTCAGATGTAAATATGATTTGCCATAAATTAAGAATAAAGAAACTGAGTTTGTGACTGTCTTTAATAATTGCCAGATACTGTTAAACACATTTGTACTCTTGGAAAATTTGAATTTGTCATGAACTTTGAATAAATTGCATTTAAATTTTTGTTAGCATGTTTGATGAAAAATAATATTTATAAACTTTTCATTTACTAGAGAGACTTGTGTGATCTTTTAATATGGGAACTCAGTTTGTGTCGTTTATAATTGCTAATAATATAATTGTTAATATAGAAGCAATCAAACTTTAATATGAAGATTTTACTGCTCCTGATTTATGATTCTTTGCAATAAAAGTTTTTCTAGTCTGCTTTTTTTGGTCTCAAGTGGCTAGGATTTAGAAAATAAAAGTATAAATAGAAAAGCCTATAGCTGCATGTGTCCACTTTAGGATTGGCTTATGACACATTATTGCAGATCTGCAGAACAGCACCAACATGGGAGAAAAGAAACAAATTCAGTGTACTGTCTTAAACTGTGTACCACTTTTTTTTAATGAGAATTCATTGGACTGTTTTAGTCTTTGTACTGAGAAAGTTCAGCTGAATAGACCTTAAGAAGTCCAATAAATCATTCTGTCAATCAATGAAGCAGACATATCAGATAGATTTTTCTCAAATAAAAATCCTTTCTTAGGGCAGGTTGAATATAACTCATTACAGGTACCGATCACTTCTTTTAGGAGCATGAATTCTAGATGGCACAGACCTGTTTGTAAATACACCCATGTGATGTCAATATTGATACAACATGATTTGACGCATTTTCTTCATCATTCCCCTTCCCTTCTAGCAATTAAACATCTGCCATATTGTGTTTGTTACAGATGATGTCAAGCAGTTGAAGCCCCACAATGAACACTTTGGCATGCACCTATTGACTTGTCATCATAATTACTCTAGGACATTCCCATGAGTGATGGCTCTTTCTTTTTTGTTTCGTAATATACATAATTTGAGGTTTTTTTTAATGAATAGCAGTGATAACAGAATCTTTAGGTAATTTTCAAAATTGTTCAATTTATTCAGGGAATACAGTTTTTTGTTATTTTGTTATTTAACATTCTCATATGTGATTAACACAGGGTGATAAAGCAAAGCTAATACAAAGCCCCCTCCATCATAAAACTTGACTTTATTCAAAATCTAGCTTGAAAATATTCTGACCTGAAACATTAAGCATTTGCACATCTCAAATAAAATTTGTATCCCCATGCTTTTTTGGGCTGTCGGTAAACAGAGTGGTTTCTGTAATTATATTTTTTTTCTCACACTCATGGGTAGATGTAGGAGCCTATTGATTTTGGGCCTGCTAGGTTCAAGGTCACAGTCACTGGAGCTGAAAATGTGATTGTTCTTTCTGCATGACAATTCAAGTTTCCTTGGCCTAATTGTCCACTGCTTTTCATAGAAAATGAGGGATATTAACTTGTCCCTCTGTCGACATGTATCTGTTCATCCATCCCACTTTTGCCTCCACACAATCACTTATTTAATTATTTTTGGATTTTGACCACATTTGGTATGTACTAGATATTTATAAGACCATGGTTGAGATCGGTTGCCAGCCTTCTGTGTCATTGTTTAGCAGAGTTACACCCCCTGAATGTTGGACCCACCACTTTCATTTCTGCATAGTAACTCACTTAATTGCTATTGGATTTCAGCCAAATTTTGTTTGCAGCTAGACATTAATGAGACCTTGGCCAAGTTCAATGTCAATTTTATATATGATCATTTAGCATTTATAACCTTAATAGCATTTTTTATGTGGAAAATACACCATGCATCATCATGGAGCCATGTCACAGAGTTGTGGTGGAGAGACTAGTACAAGGTGAAATCAACTTTTTGCAAATCAGTATGCATACCTTAAAAATGGGCAAAATATTGCAGAACAAATACAAAATATAACCTAACTGTGTCTCTTATATTACATATTACATAGCTTTTAAGTTTCTATAATGTAAGACAGTGGTTCCCATCCTGTGGTCCATGGACCCCTGAGGGCTGCGGGATTATTCCCAGGGGTCTGCGAATTTACATAGCTTCGCAGCAAGTATTGTTCCTCCAGTCAGCTGTTGCTTTTCTCTTTCATCCCCGCTGCCACTGCGAGCAAGGTATGTTCGAATTTAACGCGCCAAGCTGCTCAGTGTTTATCCCCGCCACATCCTAAAAGCACAACTATTAGCATGTGGGGGTCCATGCAATTTTATGAGGTTAAAAAGGGGTCCTCATGCTCAAAAAGGTTGGGAACCACTGATGTAAGAGATCTTGTCTACTTAGATTCAATTTGAAGGCTACACTTCCAGTGTGTCACACAGTAAAATATGTTACATTCAATTCTGATTGGTGGTTATTGTTTGTTTTTGTTATCTTGTCATGGATGAGAATGGCATATGAACAGATAATATGTCTATGTCTGTCCGTAATCTGTATCCTGTAAATACAACCAGTATGTCACACACATAAAGGGCCACCATCCTACCACTGACAGACCTTCTAAAGATGAAAAGACCATCAAGTTGATATGTGTATTGATAATGTATTGTATCATAGGCTGTGTATTATAAATCATGTTGATATGTGGCACAGGTGTATTGCTTCATCCCTAAATGTAGCACTGAGTAATACAGCTAAAAGTGAATGTTCACTATTTTTATTTAACCATTATTGGAAAAATGTAAAATTTAAACTGTAAGAATAGAAAAAAAGGAGGGAATAAATATAAAAAAATAATTAAGGATTGGGTGTTTAATGAGTTCGTATGTGTAGTCTCAACATCATGAAAATAGAATATTAAAAACTAACAATTTCATTGTCAGCTAAAGATCTGAAAATACAGTGTATCAAATTATCAAATTCCTTTAAGAGAAAGGGAGAGGAGAGAGGGAAAGCAGCAACATAAGACTGTGTTTATGACTGCCATGCATGACATGCAGATCTGTTGATATTTTTTTCATGATATATGTAAAAACAAACAAAAATTCTCCTGTTTAAATAATACAAGATATTGGATAAAAAAAGGTTTTGTATGCATATGCTATTTAAAAAATAAGTGATCTATTCTCTTTGTAAAACATAATTCTGTTCATAAGCATTTCTGTTTGAAACAGAAGCATCTTGAAAAGTCCCATTGTTAACAAAGAGAGAAATATATATATAAGAGTATTTTCGTTTTTAATTAAAGAATAGGTTCAGTTGATAACATAGAGTGAGAGAGAGAAAGATAGTGGAAGACCTGTGTGCAGGATTATTAAGGACAGACAACTACACAACAGCACATATTTTCACTAAACTCTTCGATAAAGCTACATAAAACAATCCTGATTATCGAACAAGGAAGGTTTTTTTTTTGTTTTTATTTGCAGAGTTGGAAAAGATGCACCTGATTTGACATACATGTTTCCTTGAGTAAGCAACATGAACAACTTAAAATAGTAAAGTTGACAGTGATCCACAGCATCTTAGATAAGTGCACATCCTTCCTATACATAAATAAATTTAATGAACTAGAAATTTATTTTACACTACAGAGAGAGAAAGAAAGGGAGATTTTGGATACTGAGATTTTTTTCACATAGTGCAGAAGATTGTATAATTTTAAAATGAAAGTAAGCATGGTGCGAGGTGTTTTTTCTTCTTTGTCAGACAATGGCAAATAACAAAAACTTCAGAGATTGCAGCATACCATATATACTCGCATATAATCCAATACCAACTGCAAACTGCATAGACCCAGATCTGCCGGTGCATAATGTGGTAGCAGATCTGGGTCTATGCAGTTTGTAAGGACTAATCAGTAGAACAAACAACATAGACCCGGATCTGCCAGCGCATTATGCAACGGCAGATCAGAGTCTACAGTGTTTGCATTTGGACCTGGCTTATATGCATGTATATACGGTAGTTATGAGTGAGAGCGATTAGGTTTTAAATCATCATTTGACAATTTCCCACCTAATTATTCATTCAAACACTAATTTTAATGAAGTGTTATTACCAGGGTTATCAACTTCAGCTGTAAAGTGCTGGGCTATAACTGGGGGGGGTGGGTTAAAATAACAATGTTCTAAGTCAAATTGATTTATGTTGTCATCTAAATGACACCTTTCTCATGCCAGGATCAGAAAGTGACACCCTGTTTTGATGCTGATTATGTCTATATTTTATAACAGTATTCACAATGGCTACTAAGCATTGATTTCTGTAGAACATCCACCAAAGCCAGGGACATGTTACACAGGATTCGTACACATCCTTGAAAACCTTGAAGTACTAGATTTTGGCTTTTAAATTCAAGGCCTTGAAATTCTAGAAAATTGACCTTTTAGTTTTAAAGTCCTTGAAAATCATTTTTGCTCCCTTTGAAATTATTATGGACCATTTTTTGTCAAACGGTTCCTGGAATATTGGCATGATCGGTTCATCAGCAATCTTGCTCTTGCTGATTTCTGGTGTTGGAGCTTTTTTTAGTTTGTATCGCTTTTTTTGACTTGTCATTCTGAGTGTGATTTTCACTTTTACTGTTCATATTGAAGGTACTGGAAATTTTATTTTGAAACCCTGGAAAGTCCTGGAAAAGTCCTTGAATTTAACATGAGTGGAAGTGTATGAACCCTGGTTACAATATGCACTGAACCCAATTTAGCACAGTTACAAAATAGTTCTCAATTCATATGCTATGTAAACAATTGTTTGTTGTTTTTTTGTAGCATACCTTTCTTCTCTTTCTCTCTCTCTTTCTACTTGTTTATGGTACTTGTCGAATGTCAAGAGATCAAGTTCCAGTAATTTGATAATTTAACCATGTACAGTACATATTATATAGTTTGATACATGGTATTGTAGATGAAATTACTTGCCAGTTTGCTCATTAAATAAAAAGCAAGGGAATTAAAAATTTGAGTTTAAATGAATAATCAATTAACCAATGAGTTAGTACAATCTTGAAAATAAATGAAGAGGAAGTAACGTAGGAAAATTTTGATTTAAGGATCAGAAATCTTTTCATCATTTTTTGTTTGTTTGCAAGACATTGTATTTTTTTGGAATATTGATTTTGCTTCAATCAAAACATATTTCTTGCTAAAACTTGACATTTGAAATTCTTAAATATTTTCTAGCAAGTTTGATATAGAGTTTGACAGTTGTTAGTATTGCCATATTAAAGTGCCTTAAACATTTGTTGTTTATATGTTATCATATGTATTGTGTATTATTTTATAGCATTTTGTATATTCAGCATCATTACTCACAAATTATTTGAAATTGGTATATATGGTATATTTAGCTTTTAATAAAAAGAATAATACAATATGCTTTTCTCCTGAAATACTTTCATTCCTAATTTTTAATTACTATAAGCAAATAAACCTGTGGCCTTAAAATAAAAATTCAGAGAAATTTGGTAGCCTGTCCAGGTTGATCCGATAGTGTGAATAGAACCTGTACCCTCCAGGTCATGCGTCCAGTGCCTTAATCACTGAGTGACCACAGCCCTCCTGGGTGGGGATCTCAGTGGTTTCCAAGTTATAATTCAATAAGGGGGGACAGACCCAGGAAACCATGCTGACTGCAATTAACTCCCCTGGTAATGCAAAGTATACATGTATATATATATATATATATATATATATATATATATATATATATATATATATATATATATATATATATATAGCTTTAGGAGTGGGACTATAAACAGTTTCTTAGTTATGACCCAGGGGTCAATGATAGTTGCATAAATGACTTGGACTTTCCATGCTGAGAAAGTGCACATATAGTTATAGCATGAAAATCTCAATGGTTTCCAAGTTGTGACCCTGGGGATAAGGAAAGACACATGGGCATGACCTTGGGACAGTGTTCATTTAAACATTAGTGAACTGTCTACATATGCAATAATCCAGAGATAAATGCATGCATCATAACAAATGTGCATTGAATTCTATTCAAAATATGTAGAAATTAAGAGTTAACCATTGATCTCCCCCACCCATTCCCCTGTTGGAAGAAGATTCACTTTGATAAAATAAAGACGTGATCTCCACTAACTAAACATTTAGGTTCTGCAAATTTCATCAAATCCCTAATAGTAGTTTCAGAGTTATGGGATTCTGGGTAGCTAGGGGTTTCATTGTCTTTGTGGAATGAGAGGAAGATGCATTAACACTATGTCTTATTTATTTATTTATTTATTTATTTATTTATTTATTTATTTATTTATTTATTTATTTATTTATGGCCCTCTATTATATGCATATTTACATACAGAGTACATGTTCCGGTACATAGTTGCACACACAATAAAATAATAATAATAATTAAAAAAAGCATTGGTAATAAGCTACATGTATAAATAGACATAATAAACAGAATATTTTGTAAGAACATGCTCCAGCTAGATACAAAAATAGTGAGACAACAAAGTGGAAGGTTTGAGAATTTATAATTTATAATTTAAGTTGTAATGTATTTGTCAAATTGAACAGGTTCCACCTTTCATCCATTGAATTAGATTATAATTAAATGCATTTATATTTGTACTTTCTCTAATTTTTGGGGGGGATTCTCTTCAAATTGATTTGCAAATTAGTATTTGGTTTTGGAATGGAAAGGTGGATAGCTGAAATTTATTTTCAATTGGGAGTGTTGCCTTGTTTTCTAGCCTGAAATAGTTCTTTGAGATATAATGAGGCCATATTGTTTGAAACTTTCTGAATAAGTCTAGCCTTACTTTAGTTGTATTTCATCTACAGTTACCAAACTTGGTGGATAGCTTGCACATGGGGTAAGGAAGAACCCTATCAATTTCAGGAAGAAAAGTTCAAAGATCGAGGTCAGTGACAGAAAGAAGAAAAATGATTTTTCCCCAAAATAACTTTATTTTTAACTAAGAAAAAAAAAGATACTAGCAACAACAAGTAACTTTATTATCATCCTCCAATACTTATTTGGGAACCTAACCTAATTAAATAGAACTTCACCATTCGATTAGGGACTGACTATTTAGTATGGGGGGGTGGGGTGGATTTTTGTTGGAAAAAATTTTCGTGCTCCAGATAGCTTGAAAAAAATATTCTTGCTCTGATTTTGCAGAAAGAAAAAAAATTATATCCATTATATTAGTTGACAAAAATGATTTATCTTGAGGTAACATAAAAAAAATATTCTGCTTCAAAAGAAAATATCAGGCCTCCTCCTCCTCCCCCCCCCCCCCCCCCCCCGAAATGAACTAGGAAATGGGTGGTCTCATAGGTAGTTATTGATTTAAAGAAATATTTATTTAAAACAGCAGAGTGGAATAAAATACTGTTGCTGTTGGGTGAAATTCTATTGTATAGTTTTGGAAAGAAGAATCTATTTGTATAGATAATTACTTTGAAAGGAAACCAGTGAATCATGTACGGATATTACTAGTACAAAAATAGCAGTAAATCTGGAAGCAAAAATGACACAAATGTCTGTGCATGTGGTAATTAGGTATATCAATGTTCTATTTTATGTCAGTTATTATATCCTTTGAATGTTTTCGAATTCCTCATACATATATACATACATACATACATACATACATACATACATACATACATACATACATACATACATACATACATACATACATACATACATACATACATACAGACAGACAGTTATTATATCCTTTGAATGTTTTTGAATTCCTCATACATACATACAGACAGACAGATAGTTATTATATCCTTTGAATGTTTTTGAATTCCTCATACATACATACATACATACATACATACATACATACATACATACATACATACATACATACATACATACATACATACATACATACATACATACATACAGACAGTTATTATATCCTTTGAATGTTTTCATATTAAATTTCACAAATATATGGCAGCCACATTAAGTTTTGGGAAAAAATGTCTGGTAAGAGCCATTAGAATTTTAGAATTCCTCATACATACATACATACATACATACATACATACATACATACATACATACATACATACATACATACAGGCAGGCAGACAGATAGAGAGACAGACAGACAGACAGATAGATAGATATTATACTGATGAGATCATGAAGAGTTTGATTTCCAAAATTCCATGGCATTTCATTTACGTGGGTTATGCCCCTGATTACCTGGCATCCCGACTTTGATTTTTATAGCATAAATTTACCAAGATTTGTTGGATTTCAACTATATTTGGCATGAAGCACTAAATGGATAAAAGACCTTGAATGAGTTTAATTTCCAGCATTCCATGACTCCATTTACAAAAGTTGTTCCCTCAGATTGCCTCCTGATTTTGATTTCTGCAGTGTTACATTACCAAGGAATGTTGGATTTCAACCTCATTTTTTCATAAGCTTTATATTGATGAGAGCTTGAATGATTCAATTTATAGCATTCAATAACATCATTTATAGGAGTTATCACCCTTGATTTCCCATCCTTCTAACTTTGGTTTCTGCACCATAACTTTACTGAGGATTCTTGGATTTCAATTTAGCTGGACCTTTATGTTGATAAGACCTTGAATTCTAATATTCCATGACATAATTTACAAGAATTGTGGCCCCTGATTGTCCGACTGTGGTTTCTGCATCATTACTTAAGCAAGGATTGTTGGATTACAACCGAAGTTGGCATGCAGTTTTATAATGATAAAATCTTAAACAAGTTTAATTCCAGTTATTCCAGGTCATCATTTAGAGATGTAATGACAACTGAATACCCATCTTCTCCTAACTTGGGTTTCCCAACACAGGTTCCTCTTTTTAAGACATTGCCAAGCAAATTGTAGTGTGCAGGGCCCTTTGCAGTGTGCCCATCAATAATAATGTATATACTCGTGTATAAGCCGGGTCCAAATGCAAACAACATAGACCCTGATCTGCCATTGCATAATGCGCAGGCAGATCAGGGTCTGTGTTGTTTGTTCTAGTGATTAGTCCTTACAAACTGCATAGACCCAGATCTGCTGGCGCATAATGCACTGGCAGATCTGGGTCTGTGCAGTTTGCAGTTGGTATTGGATTACATGCAAGTATATACAGGTAGCTCTAGTTGCCTATTAGTATAAAGAGCAGAGTCCCATCACTAATAGCACTAGTTGCCTATTTAGTATAAAGAGCAAAGCTCTTAGCAATGCAGACATCACTAATATCATTAGTTGCCTATTAGTATGAACAGCAGGGCCCTTTGCAATGTGCCCATCACTAATAGTGCTAGTTCTCTCTGTGATAGTTTTATGTTGACAACATTGGTCTATCAGATTTTAATTTGATGACCAGATTGTTCTTAAAATCAATATGCTAATCCTGCCTGTAATTTCTTGATGAGTATTATTTTTTCCCCATTTGACATCACTGCTCTTTGTATTATTTAGGTTATAATCATGCTGTATGCTTAATTTGATATATTATGGAATAATTACACTTAAGACAAGTTTATGACAATTTATAAATTCAAATGACAAAGTTCTATAGCATTACATTGGAGATCTGCTCTGTTATCATTAGGAGCAGTAATCTTATTCTCATTGATCAATATATAGACTGTGATGCAGTTGTTTTGGAAGATGGAAGCTTTCGTCATTTGCTCATTGAGTTGGGAAAACACTCTCAAGCGTGATAGTCAGCTTCCAATCAGTGTGTACTATTTGTGTTAGTTTGGGAGTAGATTTTGTAATAACGAGAAGAGGCTAGGCAATTCCTGTATTAAAGAAGGATTGTTGTTGACAATTCTGTGAACAAATCAGCACTCTTTCATGACAAATAATAATAAAAAGTGCAAATGACGTCACTTGAATCAAGTCAGTTCAATCTCACTATAGTTTTTGCCTTGTGCTTGAGCAAGTTCTGATGTGTCTTTGCGGGAGAAGTACAACAAGACAGTTATTGGTCAGGACAAAATAATGTTTCATTTGCTCAAGATAGTTTAAGGACGAATTTATGAATTAAGGTGGCCAGTTACTGGAGTTTTTAGGAGACATCATATCAAGATCTGATACAGGTTTTTTTTGTGGATTTCATGTGACATTTTCAGCAAATTCATATTGAACATTTGTCATCGAGGAACAGATGTTTCATGATTATATTCTGCAAGTTTGATGTCACAATTTCAGTCAACACAAAGCGCCATAATCTTTTGTGAGTGACTGAAGAATATATACTTTTCATTGGATCTGCAGTCAAAGTTTGTTTGACCCACATTGTAATTAGTTGATGAACTAATAGAGAAGTGGCAAAGAACACTTTTTAAAACACATTGCAAGATCCCAAGAAGAGATGCTAGAACTGAGAATGCGATTCAAAACCACCTCTCATGTCCTTAGCTGTTGGCTGCAGATTCTGAAGAAGAGTAGAAAATGTAAAAATTCAAAACCTGGGTGAGTAAATACAATATTCTACCGTAATGTTTCAAAACAATCATTAAAAATGTTGCATTATGTCAAATCTTTTTCTAAATGGTATGAAATTAAGCATAGCCTAAATTGCAAGTGCAGCTGACAGATTGACTTCTCATGACATCATGTTTATGCTGAGTGAAGACATTTCATGACACCATTTAGGTTTCTTGCACTGTGGCACATGCATGTTCTTATCTTGTGCAAACGAAATAGTGTATATAGTAGTTTATAGGTCAGATCCAACTAATGATACACTTTGATACATTCTCCATGTAACTATTAGATATATGATACACTATAATACATTTTCTATATAACTATTAGATATAATGAGACACTATGAGTACATTTTCCATGTAACTATTAGATATATGATACACTTTGAGTACACTTTACATGTAGCTATTAGATACAATAATACACTATGAGTACACTTTCCATGTAAATATTAGATACAATGATCACAGGTCACACTTTCCATGTACAATGATCACGGGGCACACAGGCTTTTTTGTGCACATGTCCAAGAATGTATACACTCTGAGTACACCTTCCATGTAACTATTAGATACAATGATCACAGGTCACACTTTCCATGTACAATGATCACAGGGCACACTAACTTTTTTGTATGCATGTCCTAGTCCACATAGATCCAGTATCCTGGAAGTTGTGTAACACTATTGACTATTGGCAACTGACACAAAGTTAGATAATTTACCAAGTTTTATTTTACAGCTTCTTAAAATTTGAAACTTCCAGCGATAATGGTGAAATTTCTAAAGATCTCACCCTGCTTTGAATTTCTATAGATGACTCTTCACTTGAACATGACACAGAATATTCTGTACATACTGCAGAAAGATTTTTCCTTTAATTTTGGGATGCATGTATCATTTTGTTGAGGCAAAGCGAGAGCACGTGTAAAACAGTGGACAATCTCCTGACTGTAGATGTTTAAATTAAAAAAAAGGCTGGGTATGGATCTGGAGCTAATATAGAAATCCAAATCAATGTAAAAACTAGATACATGCACACTTGTGGAAGGAGATGCAGATGATCAGAACTGAGCAAATATTTTGTGTACAAAGAAGAAAATAAAATTTTAAATATGAATTTGGTATTGGTCATTTGTGACCATTTCTCACAACATGAAGAATTAATTAATATTACGATAAAATAAACTATGGCAAACTTTCATGCAATTTACCATTTGTTTGTATTCCACCCAATTTTTTGCATCACATGGAGACATTCAGAATGATTATTTTACATCCAGGGGACAAAATTTTGTGTTGATGCAACCTTTGAATGCTACAAACCCATTCACAATTCAAAATCTCTACAAGAATTCACAATCTCTCCTCTGGAATTGAATTTAAAGGCTGCAAAATAGACATTTTGGGCAGAGGTAGACCAAATGAGACATAGGACCCTGTGTTCCCATGGTTGTCACACAATTATTTCATGCTTCTCTATATATATAACAAAATGTGTAAACTTTTTAGTTCATTATAGACATTTCTCTTTCTTGCTCTCCATGGAGGGGAAAAGGTGTATATGTATATATACATACACACATACACCACTACCAGAGGTTCATAAAATTGTCCATGTGGACATTTCATTTTGGTGACAGGTGGGAGGGGGGCTGCTAGCATTAAAGTTTCCACCATCTGTTTAGTCATGTACACTTATCATCATTTTATTTCAGTCCATAATGAAACTAAAACATTACTGAAATAAATCCTTAAACTGTGTAATTGCAGTAACTCTAATATTTAAAATAAAAAAATGGAAGTTGAAAGCACTACATAAGTGTGAATCATTTTCTCTCAAGAATGTCGAGCTTAGGGGAGATGATAATAAAAATAATTTAGAATTTGATGTGGAAAATGCATCGGTATTGATACATTGTAAGAAAATGTGTGTTGCTAAAACTTATATTTGTTAATATTTAAAGTCTTTTTTTTTTCAACAGTTATTTTAACCCCTCCTTGGAACTTATCAGTTGATGATTGATGATATACATGCAAGACCCATGGAAGGCTATATCTTCTATCTGTCAAAGTAATTTAGGGACTGGCATACTAGTTGATCAGATGTATACGCATTTCAGAATAGTATTGTCATAGCTTCATCTGTCAAGCCTGACACTTTGTTGAACAGAGTAACAAGAGTAATTGTTTCTTGCCACATTTTCAGCTTTCGAGGAGTCGTAACATGTTCATTACTGACAAGGGCAGACTTTCAAAAATTTGAAACCCCTGTACTGAAGAAATTGTTCTCCTTGAATATATCTTGCAAAACATCACGTTAAATGTTTTGTCACGTCTTGGCCATAAGAACTGGTCCAGCCATTTGCGGTTGAAACTTCTTGCCTTCTTTAGATCAAAATTCTCATCCCAATTATCTTTCTTGCTCTTATTCATGATTGCTTATACTTGTGTATATTTAAGATCAATGATAACTCACGTAAAAACAATTGTGCAGTCTTTCCACTGATGTCGCTAATTATTCAGTATTTAATCAGTGGGGATTTATCCAAATAAACTTGTTTGATTGGCTGTTGTTACTCTGAACAACCAATTAGCAAAACTTTGAATGGTGCTTTGTTTTACTTCATTGATTTTTACTTTCCTGTTGTTCTCTGTGTCATTACTTTTATTTTAAACAAAGCCACAATGATATTTGTTAGCCCACATGGCCAAAGGCCCAGTGAGTTTATGGCAAGGCTTTTTGTCCATCATGTGTCAACCTTTGTCCGTCAACATTAGCTTGTTCGCAATTTAGAGGCTTCATGTCTTGTCATATTTCAATCAATGTGATGCTTGACAGTATGTATCACTTGGGTGCATCAGTGCATACCTTAATGCATAGCAGTATAGATGGAATCACTTGGGTGCATACGTGTATACCTTAATGCATAGCAGTATAGAAGGGATCACTTGGGTGCATCATTGTATACATGTACCTTAATGCACAGCAGTATAGAAGGGATCACTTGGGTGCATCAGTGATTACCTTAATGCATAGCAGTATCACTGTATACCTGAATGCATGTCAGTATCTTTGGGATCACTTGGGTGCATCAGTGCATACCTTAATGCATAGCATTATAGATGGAATCACTTGGGTGCATCAGTGTATACCTTAATGCATAGCAGTATATAAGGATCTCTTGGGTGCATCAGTGTATACCTTGAAATAAATCCATTTATAGCCAAGGTTTGAGTTACACTTATGAATTCTGCACTGTAATCAAGGACATGAGTGTTTGACAAACAATTCTAGAAGATTCTTTTCTCTATAACATTAGTACCTAAAATTCAGGCAACATATCGGGTGCTTGACAAAGTTAAAAAATTTCTCTAATCACAGATTTCATGTTTAAGCATTAATCACGAAGACAAGCTTTTAATGTAAATTACCATATGTACTCGCTTATAAGTCAGGTCAAACTGTATATACATGTACTGTATGAAACGTAATACCCAGCCTGTAATCTTAAAATAAAATTATTATTTGGTAAATTGTATGAGGAATATAATAAGCATATACTAACAGTATCATAAACAATGTCCCTATTTTATGTATATACCATATGTACTCGCTTATAAGTTAGGTCCAACTGCAAACAATATAGACCCTGATCTGCTGTCAAATAGTAAGCTCCATTTGTCCATATTGAGAGCTCAACACTTTGAAGGTGCATTGTCTCTCTTTATATGGTTTTACTGAATAAAGCTCATGCAAGATATGTTTTTGAGACTGATTTAACCTAGTAACTCATTAAGGCCAAGAGATGCAATTTTGCGTCACAAGATAGTACCCTTCTTCCATAGCCTGTGACATCATCACAGTTCACAATAGACCCAAGCAGTTGGTATTAGAGAAAAGAAGAAGGATGTAGCTTTACACTGATGTCAAGTAACATAGAGATTCTATGCACATTAAAAAATACATCAGGAATAAATGCACTTTTGAGACCCAATTTTCTTTACTAAAAAAATCAGCGGTTGCAGGACCGGAGTTTTTGTCTGGACTTCAGACTTCCTCTCATTAGATCTAAAGCAGACCAGTCCAAAACTTCACACAGACAGACAAACCTTTGTAAAAAATGGGTAACTTTGGGATTTGGGGTAAAAAGGGACAAGCAGGCAAACTCATGGGTCCAACATGCATAAAAAAAAAGAAGCCCAATTTTTACCCATCTGCTCATGAGCAGGTCTGATAGCCAATCCAGAACAACCTCTCTTACATATCTAAGCAACTGTTGATAGGAAAATTCCTCTGAATCAGATGTGCTTGGATTCCATTGGAAATAACATGAAAACTTTCTCTTCTACCCCAATTTTAAGTGAAAATGCAAAAAAGCTCTCGGCCTAAAGGAGTTCAGTTGAGTTGTAACATGCTATCAAACAAACAAAAACATAAGTTGAGTGGTAACAAGCTATCAAACATGCAATAACACAAGTTTCAAGAAAATCATGATGTTCCTGGTGGGTTTAGCAGCCACTTCCCTCTCATGAGATTTGCAAGTATTGAGACGTGTGCTTATAATAAAGGATACTGTTATGTGAGTTTTGATCAAAAAGAAGAGTGTTCATTTATTAAGGTAGATTGTGTTTGTTACATCAAATGCAGTATGATCATTCAATAGGTGAGAAAATTATGCCCTTTTGTAAAGATAGCAATAGGCTTCAGGAGATTAAAGTGCATGATGATTGGTATAGATTCAAGTGCATGATGATTGGTATAGATTCAAGTGCATGATGGTTGGTATAGATTCAAGTGCATGATGATTAGTATAGATTCAAGTGCATGATGATTGGTGTAGATTCAAGTGCATGATGATTGGTATAGATTCAAGTGCATGATGATTGGTTTAGATTCAAGTGCATGATGATTGGTATAGATTCAAGTGCATGATGATTGGTATAGATTCAAGTGCATGATGATTGGTGTAGATTCAAGTGCATGATGATTGGTATAGATCACTTTGATAATTCTCCAGGATGATTAGAAATGGTAAAAGGACCTATGATTTGGGAATGAATTTGGATTACTGTTTAAAATAAAATATCCAGGAGTAAGTTGCTAAAGTTTGTTCTTAAATTTATATATTGGGATAAGGGGCTATTAACATCAGCATCTACAGGGACTTTTTCTGGCCTGTCTTGAGGACTTCCAAAAGTTCTAGCCACATCTTACAATCATATGGTCTATATATTGTAAGGGTTAAGCACAAATCTCTTTCAGAAAAAGCTTCTCTTTGACTGTAGGCATGAACCCTTATCTATGAATACAATATTACGTATAATAATTCTTTATTTAAAGAGGGTAAAACAATTGGCTGCTAGTTTCCCTTGAGACCCTTTAATAAACTAAAAAAGGGTATATGTACAGATATTTAGAGTGACATAATATTTAATCAACATTATCATGAAATATCAGACTGTATAAATGTACAAGCCAAAGAACAAACAGACAGACAGAAAGAACAGAAGAAGTCAAGCTCAAAAAAGCAATTATCCATTTATGGCATGTCTGTATTTAGATTTAAATTCTTGCCAGCTGTGTGCAGCCTTAATAGATAATGGTCATTAATACACTGTTAATTAAAACACAATGTTTTGGATCTTCACAATTTCTCAAAGTTTATCTTTTGACAGTCAAAACTGCAAATGTGGTCATCTCTGTATAGAAGTCACCTGTATATTAGGGTCAGGTACACTCATTTAATTTTTACATAAATTTGAACATATCTGTCTTTATATCAAGGCTACCTGTGCAGAATGGTCATTTTCTACAAGTCCCTGGGGTAAATTATATACTGGCTTTACTTGTTTAATTATGAGGTTATCTTGAAATGCCACGAAGAGTTAAGAAAAATCTAATTATCATTTTGGTCATGAAAATATTTTTTTTAAAAGAATGAAATAATGCCATTTAGTACTGAAGTATTAACTCATTGTCCCCTGGAGATTCTTTTCATTTTTGCCTGAAATGGTGGTAGGAAATGCATTTTTGGGATTAACTCTGAATGCATCTAAACACATCTGTTTCTGAGGGATTTTCATTGACCCTGATGCTTAGGTGTATAAAAGATGTTTTTGATTCACTATTTTGCCTGCACATGTGCAGAAGGGGAAAATTGGACTTCTGTTTTTTTGGCACTCCGACAAAAGTGCGCAGGACAAAAGCTTACAAAGACAAAAGCGTGCAGGACAAAAGCGTACAAAGACAAAAGCACACAGGACAAAAGCATGCCAATAAAATCACGCAAAGAATTAAAGCTTGCAGGCACCAAATGAGCTGAACATATTTCGACTTTGACGCTTCGGAATGTCTAACGCCGGATTGATAGCATGACAATAGATGACAATCAATTGTTTGCTGGAATGACCGATTCCAAGCCTCCACTGAATTGTTTGTACGTGGCAGATTGTTGTTCATGCGATCATGCATGTTCCACAAGTTGATCAGAAATCTTGCATGTGCTCAACCACATCTTCGCTGTTATCCGACGTATATGTCTTCCCACTAATCGGTATCTCCATGACGTACTCCCATCTAAATTAATATGATCTTTATGGGCACACAAGTAGCTTTGAAGAATGACTCTTCAAATAAATTTTGTCAGGGGTTTTTCAGGTTTTGTCGGCATGCTTTTGTCAGGTTTTTTTAACTGCATGCTTTTGACGGTGCTCTTTTGTCTGTGTGCTTTTGTCCTGCATGCTTTTGTTGGGACACCGTTTGTTTTTTTTTGGCCTATTGGACCCACGATTTTTGTGTCTTGGCCCCTTTTTTGCTCCAAATCTCAAACTTTTCCTACTTTTTGCAAAGGTTCATCTATCTATGTGCAGTTCGGACCCATCTGTTTTAGATCTAAGGCCAAAAAGTCTAAAATTCAGACACAAACTCCGGTTCTCTGGCCTTAAAAAAATCAGGTCTCAAAAATAATGTTTTTTCCACTGTATATTTTAATGCGAGTAGAAAGTCTGCATTATTTGCTATCATTGTAGAACTACATCTTCTTTTCTGTAATAACACCCGCTTTGGTGTATCATAAATGATGTTGATGTTAAAAAAGTAGGGTAATGAGTTAAAATACCATCCAGTATGCATTTATTGGTTTTTGTGTGTATCCAGTTTTTGTGGTTTGCAAAAATAACATTTTCATTTCTACTTAAATTCATGGAGTTGATCTTTCAATTCATGGTATGAATTTGGTAAAAGTAAATTCCTGATATATCACTATCAATGGCTGTGAGAGCTTTTATGACAATAGGTAATAATATTGATTACTTGCCATGGCTTGAGGGGATAACTTATTGATGCTTAAATATGGAAGAGACACTAAATCCGTGATTTGCAAAACAGATTACACAGTTAAATAATTTGCAATGTCATGCAACAAATCCATTCTTTACAAAACTGTAATATGACTACAAGTCTATCTAATGGAGGCAGCAAATCAGAACTTGTGAAAGATATAATCTGATGAAATCTTGCCTATTCAAACAGATGCATTTGCATATGAAACCATAATGAAATTGGAAATGTTTTCTGGAGTTGAATTGATGAAATATATTTAGCTCTGATTATTTTAAGTAGATTTTAGAAGCTTATTTATTTGATTTTACTACTCTTGTTATAAATTTGGGATTTTATTTAATTTGTGTCCATGCAGTATCTATTGTTATATCTGCACCAACCTACATATTCTCAATAATGGACAGACTGGTATTAGATTTGCATTTTTTCTAGAAAACGGTACTTGGATGATGATAATTTTTTATGGCATTACATACTGATATCCAAAATAAATTGATTGTAACAAACTTAATGAACCAAACCAGACTGAGTCTTTATATATACAGAATTCTTATCTATATGGGACAAAACAGACTGGGGCTAAAATTAAATTTTCTTTAGCAATTTTTAGTTTAAAGGGTATCATATTTATCTGAAGACAAGTCCATGCTTGATGATAAAAGCCAACCTGTCCACCCCATTTTTACACAGCTTTTATAAAATTTTTTATCAAGGATATCTTTGCATACTGTAGATACTCACTTATAAGTCAGGTTGAACTTCAGACAACACAGACCCTGATTTGCTGTCACATAGTGTGCCTGTAGATCAGGGTCTGTATTGTTTGTTTTAACGATTAGTCCTAACAAACTGCATAGACCCAGATCTGCTGGCATATTATGCTATGGCAGATCTAGGTCTGAGCAGTTTGCAGTTGAATAATAATAATAATAATGACTTTATTTAAAGAAGAAGCTCATTTGGTCAACTGACCAATCTTCCATGAGGCCTTCTACAATTACATGTATATGTTGTAAAATTGTTACAAGTTGTGGTGTCTTAAGACAACAATGCTATTAAAAACGTGATAAATGATCTACAGCTACTATAAAATATGTACAAGGCATTACAGATGAGTGCATACAGGATTCATACAAAGGTTAGCAGTGAGCCTGTGTAAAACATTACAGGGAAGTACATAAAGAACATTGTTTGAAAGAAGAGTAGTACTGAATTACACACAATCATACAAATGATTGTTTCTGTAAATGTTGACTAAGAAGCTTCTTAAAACCTAGGGATAAAGTCAGCTGACCTTGTATATGGTTGAACGGAATTCCATAGTTTGGCTCCAGAAAAAGCAAAACTCATTGTATAAAACTCTGAATATGGTTTAGTTAAATATAAATTGTTATTTGAGATGGATCACAGTTCATGTGTATTTACATTTTCCAGAAATTTAAAATTACATTAAAGATAATCATGAGCCAACCCATTAAAGGATTTGTAGACTAGTAAACTCTTTTGAAGCTGAGTTCTCTGTTGAAATGGAAGCCACTTAAGGGTTTTAAAAAGATTGTTGATTGTGTATCTAAATCATCATCAAGAATAACTAGATCTAGCTGCTCTTTTTTGAAATTTCTTTAGTCTTTCTTGATTTCCTGGATCACTATTACCCCAGATAGAACAGCAATATTCTAGAAGTGGCATGATATATGCATTTTAGAATATCTTTCTCTGTTCTTGAGAGAGATATTAGATTTTATTCAGTTCAAGAGATAAAGCGGTGAGTTTACTTTTTTAATGACCTTATCAACTTGCATTTTCCAGCACAAGATATTGTCTATTATAATGCCAAGTAGTTATTCATTTTCAGACTGTTCTATATCTATTCCTTTTAGCATTACTTTGAAGTCTTCTTTCTCAGCTTTTTCTTTGGCTTGACTACCTATGATAATGGCTTTTGACTTGGCTGCATTTATCTTCATACCATTGTGCTCACACCAGTTATTTACTTTAACAAAATCCTGATTTAATTTAGTACTAAGGTCATGGCCAGTTGATCCAGTGTTGTATAATGTTGTGTCATCTGTGAACATGTTGGTGGTGGATAGCTCAATGTGATATGGAAGATCATTGATGTACAGCAGAAAGAGTAATGGTTCAAGCACTGATCCTTGCGGAATATCTGACTTTATGAGTTTCTTATCAAATAAACTTATTTAAAATAGAAACTTCCTGTTGTCTGCCTTCAAGATAGAATTGAAACCAAGTTAAACTTTCATGGTTAAATTGATACATCCTGAGTTTTTCCAGCAGGATTTTGTGATTAACAAGGTCAAAAGCCTTTGTAAGGTCAAGAAACACTGTACCTACCAGGTTACCTTGATCTATTGCTGTTAACCAATCATCCACCATTCTAGTCAGTGTATTCTGGCATGAATGTTGTTCATGAAAGCTAGATTGTCGTGAATGTAGTAAATTAAAAGATTCCAGGTAGTTTTGAAATTCATTACAAATGTTTTCTTTCTAATATATTTGAAAGTGATGATAAAACTGATATAGGTCTATAGTTATTCATATCAGAAAGATCTCCCTTCTTGGGTATTGGAGTTACTTTTGCTAGTGTCAGACTGTTTGGAAAAATACCTTCAGAAATACTTAGATTGAATATATACATAAATGAAGGTGCAATTACTTATACCTTATAGACCTGTAACTGTTCTGACATCAAGTTTGTCTAAGTCATTTAAAATGAATTCTAGACTTATTTTAGGTATTTTGAAGTAGTTTTCTTTGCTAAGTTATTAGGAAATATGTTCATTTAATTTATCACTTCAGAATCTTTTATGAACTGTGAGATCCACAAGTTTGTTGTTTATGTTCCCAAAGTGCAATTTCAAGAGGTTCTTGCTGAATGTTACCATTTTCATCACTAGTACATCTTAATGGCAGGTTATTGTATTGACAGATTTGCCTTTTAAGTCATTGAGGGTTTTCCGCAGTTTTCTAAGGTTCTTTTTCGTAATACTATCTGATATTTCAGTGGAATAGTAAGTTTTCCTTGCCTTTTGAATCATTGACTTGACTCTGTTTCTCCATAATCTGTAATTGTTAGTATCTTTTAATTTATGAGATTTATCCCTTGTCATAATAGCATTCAGTATATCAGAGTTTGCTGCATAAGAAAGGTGATTGAACAGTAGATGTGTCCATATAAGGGAGGTGACATCTGGAGAAGTGCTTGCTAGATATGTGATTTCATGACAGGAATAAGAGAGGTGATTGTATAAGAGAAGTGACAGGCAAATAGAAAGCTGATGTTCTCTCTGGTTCATGATGTTAATTTGTGCAGACCTTGAAACAGGTTAATTTACCAACATTAAGAAAATAGAATGCAGAATGAACACAAATTAAGTGATAAATAGAATATGAAGGAAATGGGGAATGCAAATGCAGAATGATCAATGATAAATGAAAACAAAAAGAAATGTGAATGCATTTCATGAGTGCATTTGAAAATCTGCTTACCTATATTTTGGGCTGCACTAAATTTCCACGGTTAAAAGCCCTTTTGCATGATAATCCAATTCTGTATTATTTACACTGACAATTTTTCATTACTTAAAAGCCATGAAATTGTTCTGACAACCATCATTAATGTGATGATATCACCAGTAGTGGTATCTGCACAATTTTGCATATTGCAGTTGCAGTTTTATTTGTATTGTAATTTCAGTCTTTTGAAATATATGCATTTTCTATTTTGTTAAAGCACACTTTTAACAAGACCAGATGTCAATAGTTCTTTTCATTTAATATTAAATCCTGACTTTGGTAAATGCATTCCAAATTAATGAATATAATAATGAAAGGAAATGAATGGAATTGTTAAATGCATAATCAGAATGCATTTCCGAGACCATAAAGGAAAAATGATGAGATGATAGCTGGAATGCAGATGTAAATGGAATGCAAATGAAATGTGGAATGCGGAATGAATGCAAATGAAATGCAAACAAATTATGCAGATGTGGTAATATTAACAGTTTCAAGGTCTGTATGCAAGATGGTTGTATAAAGGATTGCTAATTTGTCAATAAATATGGTCTCTCTCATATAAGGCTACCTTTCATGTGCTGAAAAGGTGGCCTTGTAAAAGGGGTGGCATCTCTTGATGAGAACATAATGGCAAAAATATATAATTTTATGTTAGATAAGGTGGCCTCTGATCAGGGGGAGATCACTCAAAGGGGGGGACCACTGTATTTCAGAAGGATTACCAAATACTTTGATTTGTGATAAAAGAAAGTTGGTATTAACAGTTCAGTATTATAAGCAGGAAAGTATGACAGTGAAATACCATATATACTATCATAATACATATTCTACTACTGTTGCATTGTTTACCTTTTCTGGGATGCCAAGTCCCCAGTCCAAACTAAATATTCCTTAGAATAAAAAAGAACATGATCCCAGTCTGATTTCTTAGTCATAGCAAACATACAAAATACTTTCCTCTTTTTCCTTGAACTTCATGCAAGTAATACAAATGCCAAGATCACTCATTGAAATTCGACATTGTTGTCATTTTTTAAACTTCTTTTTGGCCAATCTTATACCTTTTTGTGTCAAATAAGTGTTTTTCTTCCCAGTCCTTGCATTATTTAAGAAGTCAGATACAACTTCAAACTGCATATATCTGGGTCTCTGCAGTCTCTTTGGAGTAATCATTAGAACAAACAACATTGACCATGATCTGCCGGTGCATTTTGCACTGGCAGATCAGGGTCTATGTTGCTTGCAGTTGGACCTGACTTATACGTGAATATATACAGTGTAACTAATAACTGCTCATAATGGACAGCAGTAATTGTATAAATCATTGTATTAATGTCATTTATAGACTTACCATATTTACTCACTTATAAGTTGAGTCCAACTGCAAAGAATGTAGACCCTGATCTGTTGTTGCATAATTCACCAGCAGATCAGGGTCTATGTTGTTTGTTTTTCCTAGTTACTCCTAAGAAACTGCATAGACCCAAATCTGCCAGCGCATTATGTGAGGGCAGATTTTGGTCTGTGTAGTTTGTTAGGATGGACTCAACTTGTAAGGAAATAAATGCAGTATTATTTAATCTTCTGCCAATTCCCATTCATTTTACATTACTAGAATCATTCAGTCTTTTCCCATATTGAATTTAAATAAGGTCATATTGTAGTCAACCTATAGCACATACACTGTGAATCATGTGATGTCCAGAGATGCTGATGACAAGGTAAAGGCAATCACAATTTTCAAGATTTAAAAAGAACTTTTAAATGAGATATCAGTTTCTGCACTAGATCAGCCATTGCGAATAGTAGATAGAACTGGTTATCAACCAAGTTACCATCTCGATTTCAGTTTCACTGACAAGAAAAAGAAATGGTAAAAATGAGTAAAACTGCTGCTTGAAAGTACAGAGACAAATTTTGTATCATTTAGAGTTAATTTTATACCAAAACTTCGATATCCACCACTTGAAAGTAAAAGAATATGTTCAGATAATGACAATGCTTGATTTCTTACAGAAATGTTGATACTTCATTCACAAAAGCAGAAAGAGTACTGGTACTTGTATTTTTGCCTCAATTTAAACTTTACCGACAATACAATGTAACCATTCAATTGACATTATTGATATTATATGACACTATAAAGAAGTAAGCATGCATGGGATTTATTTCTTAAGAATTTGAGGGGGATGGATCTTTTAAATTCATTTATGTGAAGCTAAAATTACATTTGTAAAATAGAATATCATGTTTTAGTTTGTTTGTCAGTGTACAAAATAACAGTTGTATGTCTCTTAATTGTTTTAAATATGTAATAAACAGGTTATTAAATTTGTACTGAAAAATATTCCTGTGGACTCTTTGTTTTTGTGGGGTGATAAGCTTCCTGCTAACTCCCAAGCTTGTCGGCTACTTCCAAAACGATTTGTACACACTAATATTTTTCAGTTCAAATGCAGTAACCTATGCATATTTAGCCTTTATATCAGAACACCTTTCTATAATGGACTATGTTATTTCCCTTGAGTGCTTGTTATTGGCAGGTTTTGTTGAATAGTATGTTCGTGTATAAAATTAATTATGGCCACTTTACTTGGAAATCAAAACAACATTTGTCGGAAATATAGGTACAGTACACTCTCATTAAAATGCTGTCCATTGGAGCCTTAGAGTGAGACCACCTTGCACAATACATGACACATATAATTGTACTACTACATAATGAAATGGGATCCATGACCATACTCGCCTTATAACAAGAACCATGTTATAATGAAGAGTGTTATAGTGACAGAGTACTATAATGAATTTAATGTTTTCTATCTGTTTTCGATTAGCCGTCATCAGATCACTTTCATTATCGCTGCTACTTTTGCCATCATAATTACCACTCAAATTCTGGTGGTCAATGTGCATATTTTGAACCTATCTTATATACTCATGTATAAGCTAATACCAACTGCAAACTGCATAGACCCAGATCTGCCATCGCATAATGTACTGGCAGATCTGGGTCTATGCAGTTTGTAAGGACTAATCAGTAGAACAAACAACATAGATCCTGATCTGCCGGCACATTATGTGACTGCAGATCAGGGTCTATGTTGTTTGCATTTGGACCCGGATTATATGCGAGTATGTACGGTATTATACAGACATGGGTTTATTGATAAGCCAATAATATACATGTGTTTAATCATTTATGTCTCTTTAAATATTGGGAATGGTAAAAAAAGTCAGATATTTATGTCTATATAAATATTATGAATGGTAAATAAACGTCAGATATTTAGTCTATATAAATATTAGGAATGGTAAAAAAATGTCAGATATTTATGTCTCTATAAATATTAGGAATGGTAAAAAAAAAAGTCAGATATTTATGTTTCTATAAATATTAGGAATGGTAAAAAAACGACAGATATTTATGTCTCTATAAATATTAGGAATGGTAAAAAAAAGTCAGATATTTATGTCTCTATAAATATTAGGAATGGTAAAAAAAAGTCGGATATTTATGTCTCTTTAAATATTAGGAATGGTAAAAAAAAGTCAGATATTTATGTCTATATAAATATTAGGAATGGCTAAAAAAGTCGGATATTTATGTCTCTATAAATATTGGGAATGGTAAAAAAAGTCGGATATTTATGTCTCTATAAATATTGGGAATGGTAAAAAAAGCCAGATATTTATGTCTATATAATTATGATGCCTAGTTGGTCCTAAATGAAAATGGTGCCGATATGATGTTTAGTGTGGCTGCCAAAGGGCCACCTTTAAAATGTTGTTGTTGCTACTCCTTCTGATGGTTTCAACACTCCATAGTTAAAAGGAAGATTAATGGTCTTATCTTGAATTCCAGGACATTCATTTTGGCCAGTAGAGTGTCTGTCCCTTTGAAGGACTCTTGTTGCAGGAGATCGTATCAAATGAAAAATGACCACTTGTAAGTTATTACAGAATATATCAAATGAAAAATGACCACTACTATGTTCTTGCAGAAGATGGCATAAAATAAAAATGACAACTTGTATGTTATTACAGAAGATGGTATCAAATGAAAATGACAACTTGTATGTTATTACAGAAGATGGTATTAAATGAAAATGACAACTTGTATGTTATTACAGAAGATGGTATCAAATGAAAATGACAACTTGTATGTTATTACAGAAGATGGTATCAAATTAATAATGACCACTTGTATGTTATTTCAAAAAATGGTATCAAACAAAAATGACAACTAGTATATTATTACAGAAGATGGTATCAAATGAGAATGACAACTTGTTTGTTATTACAGAAGATTTTATCAAATGAAAATGACAACTTGTATGTTATTACAAAAGATGGTATCAGATGAAAAATGTCCCATGAGTACTGTATGTTATTTCAAAGGAATCTGGTATCAGATGAAAAATGACCACTAGTACATGTATGTTATTGTAGAAAGAAGACCTTTAGGCTGAAAAGCATCTTAACAATAAAACACTAGTTTCGAAAGATCTGAAGAGTTAACAAATGTACACTGCATCAGCATAGTATAACTGGCTGAATCAAGTCCCTTAAGGACTCTTGATCAATTGTTGCCAGAGATGCAATAACAGACAGGCATGAGAAGCTATGGTCAGATATGTACATTAATTTAGGTACAGATTATCCTGTAATTAGGTTCTTTTGATAACCAAAATGAGGGAATTTTCCATGCCCAGATTGTGATATTACATAAATGATGAATTCCCAAGCTTCACTGGTCCACCACAATTAGCTGTCAGTCAATTGTTTATTTGAAATTCTAATGGTCTTTTGACTGTTCTCAAGCCCAGTTATGCATAATAATGTAATAACCCTTAGGGTCTGAAGCTTGTCAGTTGATGAAGCCGCATAGGTCACAAATGGTCTGAAACAGTGGTTCACAGATGCCAGTTTTGACCTTGTAACAAAGCACAACTTCAGATTATTACATACAAATCATCCATTATTCAATTTTTTATACCACATCACAAATTTGGTTAAGGCGTATTACCCTTGTCTGTCAATATATCTGTCTCATGCTTTGTGTTTGGGTCAGTTTTCAGACACTGGTCAGGGCATTTGTATTCCATAAACACATTTCTATTGTCTAATAAAGAGAGGATATTTGCTTCAAACAAGTGAATAACGGATATATTAATCATCGAGTTGGTGAAAACTCTGTATTTTCATGAGTGGCGAAGCCACAAGTGATAATACTTAAGTTTTTCATCCACAAGATGAAATATATCCATTATTCACTCGGAGCATGCAAATATTCTCTTTATTTTATGCTCAAACGTATTGGTTAGCAATTTGTATAACGGACTGAAGCAGCAGATTTCTTACTGTATCCCGCACGATAACATCAGCAGTTTACCGTTTATGTTCTGCTGTGTTTTCTTTATATTTGCACAGAAAATATCAGTAGTAACATAGTTCTCCTTCCCAATTCAAGGTAACACAGCAGATTTTTTTAAAAAATGAAGAAGAAAAAAAATATTTTCTTATTGTTGGATTTTAACTCGGTTTCTCTGGATGTGAGGCAGACATACTTAGCTCCAGACCAAAGAAGCACTTTAAAAATAGTTTAAAATTATTTAATCCTAATGTTATCAATGTCTATTGACAGGCAGTGAAAAACTATTGATATTATTTCACTCCAGTGAAATATCAAGATTATTTGACTTGGAAAATCCAGTAATTCACGGCTTAGTCTAAAATAAGGTGGAAATAATTTCCAAAGGAAATTTTAGGATTTTACAGAAAATGCTATGATAATGAGTTGGCATAGTTTTCTCTGCTTTGACAGTTCATTGATTACACAAAAGCAGAGCAAGATGTATTGATTAACAAGAGTACAGTGAATGGCACAGTATAAGCCTTCCCTGTGTTAATAATCCTCTATGTAGGCACTAGTAGGGCATGGTTGATTCTGGAGATTATTGACCAACATGTCTTAATGAACTCAACTTTTTGGGTAAGGTATGCAGTCTTAAACTGAAAATTCATACAGAAACCATTTTTCTTCTTGCAGTCAGTGACCTTGACCTTTGACTTTTCACCCCAAAATCAACAGGTTTCTTCCTTACACCAAGTGCAAGCCATCCACAATGTTCAATGATAAAAATTTATTAAATACTTATGTATACATGTAAAACATGAACAATTGTATAGGTGAAATGGATAACTGAACATTCAAATCAGAATACTTTTTTCATTTCTTCACCTTGCAAGTTGTTCAGCATTTTGTAAAAGAAACAAACAAGACTATGCAACAATGAGTTAGTTTGAAAGGGAACACCTTCTAATCTGCTAAATCATTACAATTTGAAATCCTACTCACAAGGTAATCAAAATTCTAAATTCTTACATTGCTCACAACATAGCTATTTGTATGTCATTCAAGCATTCTTGATAAGAAGATGTGTAATATGGCAAGTTGATGAAGAACATGGTATAGAATGGGGGTCATATCAAAGTCAACAACCTTTATGTATCAATCAACCAGAGCTCTGAACATTTTTTGAACTTTTGTTGGACTTTAGTTCCATCAGAAGAAGTTATACATACCATTACTACACACACGCACACACATGTGCACACACACACACATGCACGTGCACGCATGCACGTGTGTGCACACACACACACACACACACACACACACACACACACACACACACACACACACACACACACACACACATCCCCTGGAACATCTGGATCAGAAAGTTAACTCCAATATATCTCCACATTTGGTCTTTTATTCAAGTTTTGAAGTCATTTCACAAGTATGGAATTACCAATATGCTTAAAATCTGACACTTATATCCTTTTCTTAAAAGTTAGTAAAGCAGATGTCAGCTTCATATCACTAAGATGTACATGGGCCAGTTGACATGACAGTTGAACAGAACTGATTACCGTATATACTCACGTATAGGCTAATACCAACTGCAAACTGCATAGACCCAGATGTGCCATCGCATAATATGCCTGCAGATCTGGGTCTATGCAGTTTGTAATGACTAATCAGTAGAACAAACAACATAGACCCTGATCTGCCGGTGCATTATACGACATCAGATCAGGGTCAATGTTGTTTGCATTTGGACCCGGATTATACGCGAGTATATATGGTAAGTTGTAGAGCTTAGGGAGTTTGCTGTTACAATAAGGCTTGATACTGTCAGTTTTTGCTGTGCATTAGTATCAGCATATATTTTAATTTGCTAATGGGATTATTTTACTTCTTCTTTCCTATGTCTTTTTAAAAATTACGTTTGTTGAGAATCTTTCTTTACCCATGAAACCAAACGGACTCACAAACTTGGATGTGGCAGGGGACTAGTTCCCTGTTACCTGGACCTGGCAGAGATTACATTATACTGTTTACAGAAGCCAAAAAGCCATTTTAAATCCAGCAATACATACCCATCACTATTATGCAGCTTATTACTTTTTTGTGTAAAAATATCTTGTCTGTTCAATTTGAATACACCCTCCAACAAAGTGGAGAATGGTCAGTAAGACATGGTGGACTTGTGCACCTCTCTGCGCCTGTGCAGAAACAGTCATCGTTTTCAAGGACACCATGTTAATGGTTATGTCATTCATAACATGACCAGAGAAAAATTGCTTATTGCGAGTTTAAACCACATTTGGTTCTCCTTTCAGCTTTATTTCATCTAGTGTTACATTCATCCATCTCATCTTCTGTTTTTATGCTGGTAGCCCCTGCCCTTTTTCAGTATTCAGTTCTGGAAAGGTCTTCTTGGATTACCATGTTGTATCCCACCCTTAGGGGTTAGGGTACGCCCCTCTTATTTTTCAAAATACAATTGGTTCACGTTTAAGTCTTGTGTGTTAGTTATAATACAACATAGGTCCAACCGCAGTTAATAGGAAGTTGTAATTGCCTTAATTAAATAATTGATCAAACATCAATTTGTTTTTTTTCTTTCTAATTCACCATTGTATTTTAATACCACGCATGATGCATCACATTGTTATTCTGTGTGTCTGAATTGCTCCTAGAGAACAATAAAGTTTAAATAACTGAACAACTGATCCTTATTAAAAATGTATATAATATTGTTTACCTTTGTGCATACACTGGGGTGCATATAGCACGTAGAGTATACAAGTGAGGTGAACTGGTGTATATAGCATGCGGTATATACAAACAGGTGAGTTTTCAAGTGTGGAAATAATACAATATTGTTATTATTATTGTTCTTCTTCAGATAACTTCTTAATTCAGGGAACAATTGGTTACCTGGTGCAAATACACTGGGGTGTATATAGCGTGTAGTACATACAAACAGGTGAGTTTCACATTTGAAAATAATACAATATTGTTATTATTATTATTGTTCTCTTTCAGATAACATTTATTTCAGAGAACAAGGTCAGGACAGTCAGTAGGAAAGCATGGCCACAAGAAAGGCCCTTGGGACACGCACCCGGACTGCCTCACATGTTCAAAGTGTACACATAAGAATTGTTATTGTACCTTTTGCACAAAATGGACTATTGAAATCTGGAATCTAGCTGATTCCATACGTACGTATAGAGGGTGGAAGAAACGTCAATCCCCTCATCATCAGAATTTTCAGGTTTTTCAGGTTTTTCTTTTACAGAGCTTCAGGAAGGAACAAACTGTAAGATGACTAGTTCTTCAGCTCAGAAGAACACTCCAGGGTCCCAGGAGCCTATGGGACCAGTCTCTCCGGAGGCAGGTAAGGCTCCTCCTGTAGGAGGGAGTGAATGTTCAAGGAGTAGATCGCCTCCCCCAAAAGGGAGGAGAAGTCGAACACCTTCATGTATACAGTTGCTTGATGCTGCCTTCCATGAGGAAGGAAGTGCACTGCTAGTCTCAGGGTTGCATGTTGCCACCTTTCGTGAGGAAGGAAGTGCACTGCTAGACTTAGGGAAGCATGTAGCACCCTCCCAAGAGGGAGTAGCTGCATCGCACCCAACACTTCCGGGGTAGCGTGACGTGCCCTCCCGAATGGGAAGAGCAGTACCGGACATTGATGAGTGATGAAGACAAACTTGGGAACTAGGCTCTGACATATCTATGTTGCTTGATCAGCGACTGTCAGTGACTGGTGACCAGTCATTGACCAGTGACCTGTCCAGTCATCGGTCAATGTTGGGTGACCAGTTACGAGGCATCAATCATTTCTTCAAAGTGACCAGTCAATGTATGATAACCGTTCTTCTCTGACAACATGTCCGTTGTAGCATATCTCCAACGTCAAGGAGGCACACATGCCCCTTCTCTTGGCATGTAGGTCTGGAACCTCCTCCGCTGGGCCACTTTGGAGAACATTACCTTCCAAGTTTGCCACATTCCAGGGAAGAAGAACGTTTTAGTGTCCAGGTGAGGGAAAACAGTCCTTGCAGAATGGACTCTTCACGGCTCTGTATCAGAGTCCCTTTTCTCACTATGGGAAAGCCTTTGGCGAACTTGTTTACAACCAGGCTCAACAACAGACTTCCCTTGTACATCTCTCCAGTCCCAGACCAGAGAGCTTGGGCAGTGGACGCATTCAGCTTCCATTCCATCTGCTACCTCAAGTTCTGCATAAAGTCAGAACTTCTACTGCTCATATCATTCTCATAGCCCCATTATGGCCCCAACGATCGTGGTTCAACGATCTTCTAGACCTGTTGATAGATCAACTCAGGTCTCTACCTCACAGGAGGGATCTTCTGTCACAACACAGGGGCTCCCTCCTACAAAACAACCCACACATTCTCCACCTTCTCGCTTGGCTCATCTCAAGTGATCTATCTGCCAGAACAAGTTTTCAGACCGGGTTGCCAGTTGCATCATTCAGGCCAAGAGAGCTTCAACATCCAAGGCCTATGATACCAGGTGGAGAATCTTCTGTGATTGGTGCAGTAGGAAATATGTTGATCCTAGCTGTCCCTCTGTAACTTCCATTGCTGATTTCTTTTTGTTCCTTTTTGAGAACTATCAAGGGCAATAGAGCTGCCATTTCCAACACACTTAATTTCTCGCAGGGCTCAGCAATCAGTTCAGATTTGCACCCTGCTGATCTCATTAAGTATTTTGAGCTGCAGAGACCTGTCTCTCGCTCTCCTATGCCCAGATGGAATCTATCTTGTGTTTTATGGTCCTTAACCAAAACCACCTATGCATCATTGAGTGTGGCTTCCTTTCAGGGCCTCACACTCAAGACTGTGTTTTTAGTCGCTTTGGTGTCTGAGAGAAGACACAGCAAGATTCATGCATTATCTGTTGACACTGGCTGTCTCCAGTTTAATGGCAATTATGATTCCTTTTCCCTCCTTTGTCAGCCAGGAATTTTAAGCAAAAATCAGTTACCTTCAGTAGCTCCATCACCTATAGAGATTCCCAGTCTCAGTCAAATCTGTGCTGGAGATGATCAAGATAGGCTTTTATGCCCAATTAGGGCACTGCATTTCTATCTAAATGCTTTGAAAGGGAAAAGAAAGGGTTTGAAATGTCTTTTCCTCCCTCTTAAGGGCTCCATTGATATTTTGACCTCCACTATGTCATGGTGGATTGTCAGCACAATCAAAATAGCTTATCAGTCCCTTACCTATAGAGACCTTTCTTTTATAAAACTAAAAGCCCTCATGGGCCTATCTAAATTACTCTTCCTTGGAGGACATCATGAAGGCAGGATTTTGGCGATCCCATACTACCTTCTTCTCCTACCTCCGCTCATTAGCACAACAAAGCACAGGCATTTTTTCTCTAGGACCCATAGTTGCGGCACAACATGTGTCCCAGAGGGATACCAACAATTTGCAAAGTGAATATCTCTCTCAAATGTTGAGTACTTTCCATTTTTCTCTGTATTTGATCAGTTTAACACATCAGCATAATAGCAATGGATATTGTATTGCTGCTATTAAAATGTAGTTTGTTTTTTTGGGGGGGGGGGTGAACTACTTTTAATTATGCAGTATTTACCCATTGCTATTGCTGCCTTCCTCCCACCCCACTCTGATGTCCTGGAGTAATGTCGTCTATGAAAAAGATGACTATTTCTGCGCAGGTGCAGAGAGGTGCACAAGTGTACCATGTTTTTTTGACAATTCTCCACTCTGTGGGAGGATGTATTCACATTGAATGGACTAGATTTTTCAACACAAAAATGTAACAAGCTGCATAATAGCAATGGGTAAGTATTGCATAATTAAAATTAGTTTACCCCTACCCCCCCCTACATTTCACACCTATTGCAATGTACATCTTGCGTACAAGATGACATCAATATATATGTATGGGTTTCAATTGAAACAAGTATTTTTCAAGTCTGAATATGAGTTTCTTATGACTTAACATAAATTGCCATTGTCAGATTTGGGCATTTTATAGTCAGCCAAAAGTCGGCATATATCCAGCATATATGACAAATTTCAGAGACTTGCTGAAATCGACATATCCAGATTTAATTAAATTAAATTTGCCACATGTCCATGTGATTTTAATTGGGAACAATTTACTTCACAGAAATTTTTTGGATTGTCCCTGCATTTAATTGAACTGGTAATTGAGTTTCTGCAGTTTTTTACTTTCCATCATCAGCAATAAAGGAATGTTTATGGTTTGTGTTGTTTGAAGATGAACTGGGAAGATAACACTGATATTCATTTAAGATGAACAGGGAAGATAACACTGATATTCATTTAAGATGAACAGGGAAGATAACACTGATATTAATTTAAGATGAACAGGGAAGATAACACTGATATTCATTTAAGATGAACAGGGAAGATAACACTGATATTCATTTAAGATGAACAGGGAAGATAACACTAATGTTCATTCAATTTTTAGTCTGAATCCTCAACAAAATTACTCAAGACACTGAAAATAAAATTTTATTAGATTTAGATGACCAAATTCACTATATTTTGTATATGGCTTATCTGTGAGTGGAGGGGTGTCAATAAATATCAAAGTAGACCCCAAAAAAAGAGGATGAATTTGTTACCTTTATTAACATTGAATATTTGAATACTATCCAAAATATATTCAATGAATGTTTTAATAGGAAAATTTGGTATTTGTTTGTGCTCTACCCAACTGCCATAAGTGTTGACTCGGATCTGCCATTGGATAATGTACTGGCTGATCAGGGTGTTTCTTGTTGATTTTACTTGCAATATCAAGCATATAGTGCAGATCTTGATATGCTGTCATTTGGCCTAAAGTCTTGCAATTTGTACATCTGCCTTTTCTAATATTTAACTTTTAATCAGCATTTTAAAGCCATAATTGTGCTGATATGTAGTTAAGTCTTATACATACATACATACATACATACATACATACATACATACATACATACATACATACATACATACATACATACATACATACATACATACATACATACATACATACATACATACATACATACATACATACATACATACATACATACATACATACATACATACATACATACATACATACATACATACATACATACATACATACATACATACATACATACATACATGCATGCATGCATGCATGCATGCATGCATGCATGCATACATACATACATAGTGCTGTCATAATATATGACTGGAGAGCTGAGTTGATGCTATTCTCAGGAGTGATGTCAAATTAGGTAAATATTGTCCAAAAATATTTATATAAGGTAGTGTTATTTTAGCATTGAATTAGGAGATAGAGCGAAATTACCTTCGGTACTCGCTTACAAGTCGAGTCCAACTGCAAACAACATAGGCCCAGATCTGTTGTCACATACTGTCCCGACAGATTAGTGTCTGTGTTGTTTGTTCTACTAATTTCTCCTAACAAACTGCATAGACCCAGATCTGCTGGTGCATTATACGATGGCAGATCTGGGTCTGTGCAGTTTGCAGTTGGACTTGACTTATAAGCTAGTAATTACAGTACTGGTTCCAAAAAATAAAGAACTATTATTCCTTCTTTTCTGCTTCACATCTAAGGTCTGATTTTCTTGCAAAGGATTCTAGTATTTGTGAGGAGTACGAACTGTCATCATTGCCACTAGAAGTACCATGATGTTCTGGTAATATTGCAGTAATGCATATGATATGTACTTTACCATAATAGCACGCAGATCTTTAATTGATATTTTTTTCCAGTAATTTCTTTCCAGCTGTGTTTATACTTTTATTTTCAAGAGATTATTAAAAGTTCCACAGACAAAGTTACAAGACCACTGCTGATGATGAAAATTGACAGTTTAATAATAGATTTCAGTGCTCAAAAGTTAAATCTGGTCGAAGAGGCTGAAGGAAAGTGGATCAATATATCTCAAAGAGTTTTGTGGAATAAGGGAGATAACTGTCTGGTTTGTTTTGTAGGAGATAAGAGTACAAAACGGACACAAATCTGAAAAGTTTCTAGTGAGAAACACATAACATAACTTATTATGAAAAGCAATATCTACAAATATACCGGGTATTAGTCTCTAACTTTACTCAAATAATGCCCATATTCTTACAAACAATGATTGGGTGAGGAATTTTATAAAAGCTTTGGGCATATTGTTTGTATCCATACAAAATAACTGAGGTAGACAACATACATGCCTCATGTATAGCAATATTGCTCCAAACATTAAAGAACAAACATTGTATTACAAAATAATTTATTTTGTAATCAGCACAAAAATATAAATTTTCTGATATAAATTTGAACAACCAAACTTTAATCACAAAATAGCAATTCAGCAAGACTTAAATTCCTGAAAATATAGTTTAAAAATGACAATTTAATATTGGTATTGAAAAAAAGCAATTCAAAACTCCTATTTACTTAATATGCAAAATTTACTGAATTTCAAATTTTAATCATGCGTAAATATTACAATTGAAGTATTTAAACTCCAATCCATTAAACTTATTAAAGTAAATTAATACAACCAGTGATTTATCCAGGATATTCACCTAAGAAGGGCATTGAATCAAGCAAAGCGATTAAATTAAGCATCTCGCAGTAGAACAAGTGTAACCCTTGACAGCCACATATGCCATCAGGATAAAGATGGCCATCAAACATTTATTGTCTCGTATTTTGATTACGGTGAGCCAGCCTAATAAATTTGTCCTAAGGTTGGGGTTGGGCTTGTTTTCTGACAAAAATATCCTTAATAAATATTTGACAAATGTGTAAAAAAAAATAAAGAAAAGAGGGGTGGGTGTATCATAAAGTATGTATTTATCATCAGATAAATATAGTCCATATTAAGGTCAATAATAATAATAATAATAATAATAATAATGACTTTATTTAAAGAGGGTAAAACAATTAGCTGAAGAACTAATCTATCTTGAGGCCCTCATACAAAGGAAAATATATATAAATATACAGACACATATATATACACACATATGCATACATATACATAGCAGCATGCATATACAACAATATATTTACTTTCTTTCCTTTGTCTCCACAACATGGATATTCATTCATACACATGAAACTACATAGTCAATATACATCAAATATGCAATTAGTACCAAATAGATGGGTAGTATATTTAATGATGCCCAGAGGCATTCATCAATACAAATACAGTTGTTTTCATTCTCACTGAAATGCACATGCTTCATTAATCATCTATACCTATATCAATATATACCCATATTCATATATTTTAACTCTCTCTCACTACACACACACACACACATATACAAAAGTAATATCTGGTTGAAGAGGCTGAAGGAAAGTGGATCAATATATCTTAAAGAGTTTTGTGGTCTAAGGGAGATAACTGTCTGGTTTGTTTTGTAGGAAACCACTAATCCACCATGGCTTTTTGGATATTGGTAGAAGATAATGTATTTACCTGTGTATAAACAGGTACTCAACCGTGCTGGGCACTCTGGGTTTGTTCTTGTGTCTTTGGTGCAGTGATTTAGCCATTGATTTGACCATTATCACTTACCACATATTCCATGATGCACTCATGATCTTGAGTGTGTTTTAGGTAATATAATGTCATTGGTAATTAAAGCTTTATTTAAACTATAATTATCACTAAAGTGCTTCGTTGATCAAATAAATTAATCACAATATCAAATTGGACCTTTAGATTTACTTTAACTTGCTTCAAAAACTTGCCTGTAATTGTTATGTCAAAAGCATCTAAGGAATGACAATTTACTCCATATTTATAATCTTTCTGAGAAAATTAGTCTGGATCACTGACCTTGACATGCTTATGTATGTATGGTTCATATATACATATGTACATAAATAAAATATGTACAAACATGATCATACATAAATACATAAATATGCACACAAAAGAAGATATCACTCTGCTAATAAGACTTGCAAGATAAAAATGATGTTAACCTCCTATTCACATATAGGGAGTCACTTTTGAACCCAGAAATTCCAGGCTTGAGAAATGACTGTGCACTGAAAATGAATTACTGTATGTAATGCATAATGCGCCGGCAGATCTGGGTCTATGCAGTTTGTAAGGACTAATCAGTAAAACAAACAACATAGACCCTGATCTGCCGGCGCATTATGCTCTCATGATAGTCCGACTACATCAAGTAATTTGTGATCTCTGCTCATTTTCTCTGATCCAGACTTTACTATTTTCTCATGAGTAGGTTTTATAAAGTAAACCCATGTTTCATCACATGTGACAATCTCATTCAAACATCTCTGGTCACTCTTTTCATATTTGGTGAGCAATTTCAACCTGAGTCTGTTATCAGTCATCAACAAATGCAGAACCCATCTTCAGGATTCCCAAACTACCAGGAAATTGGAGAATAAGTCAGAAGAAAGAATAGGTTTGTTCATGACCAGGAAAATATTGATCAGAGTTGAGGGAAACACTGGAAATCTGTAGCCAGCACTTGATGACGAGAAAAAATACGTAAATTTTAGTTCAATTTACTGAATTCTTACTGGAATTTTTAGAGGTTGCAAAACTCTTCAGTCAGTTGAGATACAATTGCTGTATGGATCATTTGGGTGCTTGCCCTAAAAATATTTGTATAGTCAGTCCAAGTGCGCAGATGATCAGATTGGTCAAGTTGACTGGTTACCCTTTAGTCCACTCCATATCGGCATCTTTTTGTATGCAGAAGATAAGAAGACTAGTCTAGCGTCACACTGTGCCAACACTTTGGCTGCGACGTGTGATCTTGGTAAATGTTATAGAAAAATAATAAAGTTCATCTTCCCCAGTTCCTCGTTTGCTATGTCAAGATAATGAAAATGTATTGTGGTAAATCTTGACTATATTACATGGTACTTCACACTGGGAACACAGTGTTAAGCATTATCATCAATAGTATCATTCAACACCCCCAACTCACTTTTGCAGTGAATTTTTCCATTAGACCTTGCTAAAACATAGAAATCTACTGACTGCTGGGGCAATTTTCAATGCAGAATCCTGCTCTGGGTGTCCTTCACAACAACTGCATTAAATATACAGTCCATAGTCAGACTACATTGAAATTTTGATGTTAGACAGACATAAGCAGGGCTCAGGAAATCCATTTGTCATCGGGTCTTGACTTCATAAACTTTGGTTGTGCCAAGGAAAACTTTGCTACTTACTCTTCCCTGGGTTAAGTAGATGCAGATTCACAGCTTGACACTGTCTGTGTGCATTTTTTTACCATTAATCAGCTCTGAAGCTCAAGATTGGTTAACATCTAGCATATATCAGTTATTGATTACTTTTGCCAATTTTACCTACTTGTTGTCCAGAACATGTCACAAAGGAAGCTTACTTTGCATTTTACGCAGGCACCCGATGAAAACTTGATACTAAAATGGGTTCATATCATGAAAATATTATGTTCAGAGCAAAGAGAGCAGGTTTAAAACTCTTCTAGTATCAAGCTTGCGTTGGATGGTGGTGGGGATTTTTTTTAGCTCTACCTGTCATAGATCAAAAGAGCTTATGGGATGGACTGTTGTCCGTCTTCCATCCTCTATCAGTCGCCCGTCTGTCCATTAGCACAAGTTTGTTATCACTACTCCTCCTAAGCTAATTGGAGGATTGCCCTGAAACTTTACACACACATTCATCCCATGGTCTAGTTGGTCCTAAATGAAAATGGTGCCACTTGGATATCCAATATGGCTGCCACAGTGGCCATCTTGAAAATTATGTTATCACTACTTCTCCTGAATGGATGGTTATATCAACATAGGGGTTTTCACTAAAAGACTTCTTATGATGTCTAGTAGGTCCTAAATGAAAATGGGGCTGATCTGATGTCCAATATGGCCACCACAGTGGCCATCTTGAAAATTTTTTATCGCTACTTCTTCTGAATGGATGGGCATATCAACATGAGGTTTTCATTAAAAGACTTCTTATGATGTCTAGTTGGTCCTAAATGAAAATGGGGCCAATCTGATGTTCAATATATATGTTACTACTCCTCCTGATGTCCAATATGGCCATCACTACTCCTCCTGAATGGATGGTCAAATCAACATGTGATTTTTACTAAACAACTTTTTATGATGTCTGGTTTGTCCTAATAGTACCTTTCAGACATTCAATATGCCTGCCACAGTGGCCATCTTAAAAATCTTGTTATCAATATTTCTCCTGAATGAATGTTCATATCAACATGGGGTTTTCACTAAAAGACTTCTTATGATGTCTAGTTGGTCATAATTGAAATTGGTGCCGATTTGACTTCTATTATGACTGATACAATGGCTATCTTGAAAATCTTGTTATCACTACTTCTTCTAGATGGCTGGTCATATCGATATTGTGCTTTCACCAAAAGACTTTTTATGATGTCTAGTTGGTACCAAATAGAAACAGTGCCAGTCTGATATTGAATATGGCAACCATTGCATCCATCTTGAAATCTTGTTATTGTTGCTCCTCAAAAACGGAAAGTCATGTCAACATGTTGTTTCCACCAGAAGACTTCTTATGAGGCCTTGTTGGTTCTAAATGACAATGGTGCCAAGTTGACATCTGAAATGTCCACTACAGCTAATTTGAAAATCATATTATCACTGAAGAAATTCAAAGATGGTTTCAACACTCCGTAAAATGGAACAAATGGTCTTATCTTAAATTCCTGGAAGTTCTTTTCAGACAGTAGAGCATCAGTCCCATCAAGGGACTCTTGTTAGTTTGAGTGTTAGTAGTGTAGTAGTTAGTGTACTGTGTTGAACACAGTGATGACACGGATGAGTATCTATTGCAACACACTTGGGGACAAGTGCTATGACAAATTTTCCCTGAGACCTGTCATAAGTGGATTTTTATTTTTAAAAAAATTCAGCCCTTTTTTTTATACAAAGGTACATACTTTTAAACAACTTTTTGTCAAATGTGAAATAACCCTTTTCTAGAATACTTTCTTCATACCAACATATGCAGTTAAGCAGAGTAAAGTTAAAATTTTTATTCTGTAAATTAAAATTAGTTACATGCAAATTTATATGAATTTCAGTAGTTCTACTTCTTTGTAGTAATACATCTTGTGGTTTAGTACATGGTCAGATATCTAATGCAGAAACAGCTTTTGATTTTAAAAATGCACATTTTCTATGTCAAAATGTTTTTTTTAATTCTGTTCAGTAAGGGTCATAAGTTAACCTTGAAAAAATCAGTTTCATCCAGGAAAAAACCTGGAAAAGACCTGGATTCTTGCACAAACCATTTTGAGCTTCAAATGATTCTTCAATATATTAAAAACAGTTGACAAATTAATATCTGTGATAATGGAAATATCTTCCACTGTGTATCGAGCATCTTCATCAGTTGCCCCCTTTACATCAGCCACTTCCTGCTCACCAATCACAGACAACAATCTTCTAGAACATCGATCATCTGTGGATTTGTGACCATCTTTAAAACAATGAAACAACCTCAAAATTGTAGGATATGACAGAGAATTGCATCCATAAACTTTATCCAAGTTGGCCTTGATATCAGTCTGATATCCATAAACTTTATCCAAGTTGGCCTTGATATCAGTCTGATATCCATAAACTTTATCCAAGTTGGCCATGATATCAGTCTGATATCCATAAACTTTATCGAAGTTGGCCTTGATATCAGTCTGATATCCATAAACTTTATCCAAGTTGGCCTTGATATCAGTCTGAGAGTACCCTAAGAGCGTCGGATTTTACAGTAATCTCTTTGCACAGTAGCAGAATTGTTCTCCTTTTATATTTTTACGTCACTGTCATTTACCTATGTTATATCACATGCATGTCTCTGCAGATGTTTGGTATGCTGAATGTGCAGCTGCAGATCATTTTATAGAACTTTATTTTGTCTATCAATCGGTATGAACACAATATTCAGAACTTTTCAAATACCCCTCATCAGGCTTATGATTGCGTAATGTAAGAGTACTGTATATACTTGCATGTAAGCCAATACCAACTGCAAACTGTATAGACCCAGATCTGCCGGTGCATAATGCGCCTGGTCTATGGTCATCTGAGTCTATGTAGTTTGTAAGGACTAATCAGCAGAACAAACAACATAGACCCTGATCTGCTGGTGCATTATGTGACGACAGATCAGGGTCTATGTTGTTTGCATTTGGACTTTGCTTATATGCGAGTAAATACGGTAAGTTACCCATGCTGTGCACTCATTGACCTTGACAGCCATGTCGTAAGATGACTAGCCAGTCTTAGTAACCTGTGTGATTATTATGGATACACATATGACTATCCTCATTTGGCCTGAATTCATGATACATGTTCAGAATTGGATCATGGATTCAGTCATTATACAGTCACCATACCTGACACATAATCTCCAGAATTTACTGTATATACTTGCATATAATTTGAATCCAACTGCAAACTACTGAGACCATGAACTGCTATCACATAATGCACTGGCAGATCAGGATCTGTGTTGCTTGTTTTATTAATTAGTGCTTACAAATTGCATAGATCCAGATCTTCCATTGCATTATGTGATGGCAGATTTGGGTCCTTTTTGTTTGCATTTATATTTAACTTGCACATGAGTATATACGATATGGACCTAGCATATTTATGCTTGTATCATGTGCACCCCATCTTTTAATAGTATAGACCCACATGTGTCATCACATAAAGTGCCATCAGATCACAACCTTTGCTATTTGCTTCCAATTGTGGTGCATTATATATAAAAAAATCGTACCATATATCCCAAAAAATTCACCATACAATTACACAATTATGATCCAATTTACAATTATTTTGTGAAGTGTATTGCACCTATGATCATTATAAACGATGCTTTTAATTCTGTTTGTTTTATCCTCCATAAATCACTACCTTACATCATTCAGGGTGGTTGTTACTTGAATTATATGGTACAGTATCAGTGGTATACCTGGTTAGCCATAATACCCTTATCAAGTAAATACCATAGTCAGGCCTAGTTTTTAAAATGAAGGAAAAAAAACCTCCATTATTTGATAAGAAATAAATCTCTCAAATCAAGATTCAGAGTGCTTGCATACCACTGTAATGATTTACTTCATTGCCGATTAAGAACTTTGACATTTTTTGTTGGGAATTTTATGAGATGATTTACAGTAACTATCTGCTCCTATGAAACATCTAGATTTTAAATATTTATCAGTACATACCTACTTGACAAAGTCTTATTGTATAGGGGCAAATAGCAATTGTACATTAGCTTCAAATAACATCCTGAGAATTCATAATTCATACAATGTGCCAGCACTGAAAAGAAAATATAGACGCACGATATGTCAACATACACCTGATAATCAAGGTGAAATAAAAAAGGCAGTGCACTGAGTTAAAGCTGTATTTACATGCGAGGGAGTTGATATTTTGTGATCCATGTGTATCATAGAAAGTGAAAACAATTACACAAAGGGATGTAATTCTGTCATCACAAAGGAGAAGGAAGATGAATAGTCTGAAATTTAACCTATTTTCATATGATAGATCTTCATTTCAAGATAAAAGGTAAGATACTTTAAGCTCCAGTTATTATGACACTGATGTTATGACAATTCATGTCTTTAAATCATTTTAATCTCAAATGATGTACATAACTGGCATCTCAACTTAATACAAAGCTAAGAAATTGCTGTTTTCTTAAAGTCACATTTGCAAAATTTAAATGTCCCTCCATTTATTTTTGGGTGATATATGGATTATTACAAAAATACTTTGTGTCTTGTGATTATTAGGCTTCATATATATTTAGAGAATGGAACTCCAGAGCAATAACTTTTAATAGTCCTGACCTACTTACACATGTAATGTCCATACATACCCAAAATTCTTGTCTGTGCAGATTACTCCTGCATCTTTCCATGGACAGTGTTGAAACTTGGCAGACATTATTGACATAAGGTGAAAATATTTATGTTGTTTTGTCATTGTGCTCCAATACATTTGTCTAGAGTAATGTCCCTTGTTGATGCATATTTGTGTGTATATATCTACCTATATGATTATTCTCGTGTGTGTAACTAATGCAACCTATGCCTTTGGATGAATTGCCCTGAAAATTGGTAGCTGACATCACTGACATGAGATGAACATGTGAAAGTGGTTTTGTCATTGTGCTTCGATATGTACTCCAGAGTGATACCCTTTGCTGGTGTCCTGTTTATTCTATATATGATCATTCTTGTATGTACAACTAGTCCACTTCTTGTGAGGAATTGCCCTGAGTCTTGGCAGATGTTGTTGACATTAAGTGAAACTGTGGATATCATTCTTCCATCACACTCTGATGATTTTTTCTCTATGCACATACATGTGACAGAACCAGGACATCAAATTTTGATCAGTAGATTGGCTTCTAAACCAGTAGATTTTTTATTGACAGAACCAGGACATCAAATAAATAGATTTCAAAATTTTTATCAGTATATTGGCTTCTAAACCGGTAGATGTTTTATTGACATAAATTTGACTTGTTCAAGGAAATTGAAAACAAAACAAGAGCATTGTTTGCCATAATATGTAATCTCAATCATGACACTGAACTTCTGACTCCTACACATATTTTCAACTTTTCTGAGTGACAATGTGTGCTGTCTTTGTACCCTGCATGACAATATCTTTGCAATCTCCGAGTCTGGAACCATAACTTTAACCAGTATAGTAAAATGATCAGCAACAAGGAATGGTAAATTGTTCTCTGCCATAATATTTGTAAACAAAGTCTCTGCAAGTGCCACTTTATCCACTTTTGATCCAGTCTCAAACAAGACCTTCAGAGTGGGTGTGTTTGTTACAGAAGAATCATTACTGATCCTATGCAATGGTGTCTGCATATGCCCAGTGATATAATTTCTTCTTCCATATACTATCTTAAACTGCACTTTGCATGAAACACACATTGCAAACTCATGATCTTTTTACTTGCCTGCACACACTTTAACTCTGATTTCATTAGTATTGCTAAACTTGTAATTTTTCTTAGCCTGTGGATTTTAGCATTGAGAGAAAGTACATGTTTTTACATTTTCTACATGAATTGACCAAAAAAGGATAAGAGCTGCCCTTAAATATTCTCATAAAATAATAAAAATAATCAAGTTTTTCGGCCAAAATACTTTTTGGATCAGTCTCTCATTTTTATCTCGCCTCTGCCAAAAGGTGTTCTGTTATTTAATCAAAGACGTAAGTCATGGACCACCTTTTATCCCTTTACTACTTATAACACCTCAAAAACCATCTACCTTTGGCTTTAAACTCTCCAATTTACAGCAATAGGGTAATCAATTTACAGCAATAGGGTAATCAATTTACAGGTAATCAATTTACAGCAATAGGGTAATCAATTTACAGCTTGTTGTATACACATGTTAGCTTAACAATTCTTAATCCAACTACTCAGCATGCATCATTGCACCAGTCATTGCACTGGTGGAGCAGTTCCAGTCCTAAGAAGCCTGGTTTAGGCTGGTTTCCTTAAAGTGTGGATAGAATGCATAAAAAATACTGAGTTATTTTTTCTTCTTTTTTGAATTAACAAAAAAATAAATCTGTTTTCAAAAGTAGTAGATTTCATCTATACAACAGTATGTGAGGTAGACAGCATGTATAATGGTATTTGTGTCATACTGCTGGTAAAATCACATGTATGGTTATGCCCCATTTGTTTTGAAGGTGTGTGGGTCTATATATATATATATATATATATATATATATATATATATATATATATATATATATATATATATATATATATATATATATCTATATATCAGGGTTCCTGAAATTCTAATGGCTCTTTCCAAACATTTTTTCACAAAAATGTACATGGCGGCCATATATTTGTGAAATTTAATATAAAAATATACAAAGGAGATAAAACAAGTTATGACAAAAAAGAAAACATTGATTTACCTAATTATTAAATGTACTGGAAAATGTGTCATTTTTGCATTTTTGGTTCTGGATTTGCTGTTGCTTTAGTATGAGTATTATCCTTCCATGATAACTGATTTCTTTTGAAACTGATTATTTATAAAAAAAAATCATTTTTCTTTCAGACAACTATACTGTAGAATTTCATCCAACAACAGGAGTTTTTTCCACTTTTAAAAATTGATTATTAATTGACAACAAGCTGACTTACTATCTCAAAAATATATAACACCTAATTAATGGGTAAAATTGCATAGTGACGTTTTTTTTATCAGGTCCTCATAAAAATCTTGGAGGATAGTAATAAACATTAGTTGTCATTGCTAGTGTCTTTTTTTCTTAATTCAGGCATAATCTTAAAATATTTTTGTTCTAAATGTATCTAGCTGACACACAATGACACAAACCAAGTGGTGTGGCGGACTGATGTAATGGCTGTAGTTCTGACCCAAGGGCAATCTTTAAATTATAAGGTTTTTAATAAGTTCAGGAGATAAGTTTTCACACCTCTTTTGTGTTGTGTTTTGTGGCTATAGAGTGCTGAAAACAATCAGGAAAATATAATAACCAAGCAAGTTTAGTTAGCGACATCTTTGTTGATTGTCTGACAAAGAAACAATGTGTACACTATGCATAGTCACAGCTTAGTCAGGAACATCTTTTTGATTGTGCCGCAAAGAAACAATCAAGTAGACCTCATGATCTTTGAATTTTACTTCATTATGGTGTTTGTTTGGCAGTTTAATGGATAAACAAATCAAAAACAAGTTGGTATAATGATATTTGAGAACTTCTATGACTGATGTCAGGTTGCTTTAGTTAGTGCCAATTAAAACCTTTGATCTGCAGGACAAGTCTGACAAATATGGGGATTTCAGGATCTCTGGCATGTGGGTATATATGTATATTAATACCTGGTTGATAATTTTGACATCAGGTGAGCACACATTTATCATTCTTTTGTCATACTCTGATAGTATGTTAGAGCAATGTCCCTTTCTTTTTGATCCATTGTGAATATTTTTTTGCATGTTCTTATATAATGCATGCATACATTCTGTCAGAATTATTGCTCTTTTCTACTTGCACCACTCATTCAAACAGAGGGGTGGGTTGGAGTCATCTTCATCCTTTGGACACATTTTAGATTATATACTATGCACCTCATGAATGGTTTGCCCTTGGACCAAGGAAGAAATCTATTTTTTTTTTGGGGGGGGGAGGGGGGGTTAAAAGGTCATGTTCAAGTTCACTGGGATCTCAAGATAAAATTGATTTCTGTATGATAAGTTTGACAATCATCAGCAGTTTTAATCAATAGATAGCAGTTTCAGGAAGAAATGAAGCTATTGATATTGGAGTCTAGTGGTCAAAGATAAAGACCACTGACACCATTGAGAAAATCAGTTTCTGCATGATACTGCTTGTTTCTACATAAAGTACTATTAACGATAGGGTGGGCAGATGATGTGTCATTAATACTTGGCCACATTTAAATGTTACACTATCTGGTTTCATTATTGTTTAGTTCACTTCTTAAATTGTGAAAATTAAAAAATATAGCATGCTTAGGTAACAAGTGAAAAACAGTGTTTGCATATCTCTAGTGTGATTAGAATTGATACATCCAGCATATGACAGATTGTTTCAAGTCTCCCACTATGTTCAACCATTTGTCTGCTAGTCAGATCAAAACTGTTCAACAAAAAGCTTGTGAAAGTTGACAAGACACCTCAGCCATACTTCAATGAGGGATTGTCCATGTGTCGGGGACAAACTAAACGGACACGCAAGGACTGTTATAGATAACCATGTCTACCTGGTGACTTCAATCCTATACTTGAATGTATGGCAAACAGTTTATTTGACTGACAAATTGTTAGCAAGGAACACAGATGAATTCTGGCAAAGTTGAAAGGTCAAGGTCACCAGAGCCTCATATGGACATTTTCTCATGACTTGAAATGTACTCTTTATATGTTGCATTCAGATATCTAGTTTGGATTTTCTTGAAGAGCAAGGAAGGAGTCCTGGGTTGAAAGTCAAATTTCCAACACAACAGGAACCTTTCAAGAGTGGGCAGTCTGTGCATGTACCATCAATTAGTTGGATAATTTACACTCTCACTAAACATTTCGTGTAACTGTCCTTTTAAATTATTAAAGGTTTAACATTTTACAATTTACAATGCCATAAATGTGACTGTCATTAGGGCCCTGCATTGACATGCAGGAACCCAATAGTAATCACATTTTCCATCAGTCCATCTGTTTATTTCAGGTGTTCCACATTATCATTTGGATGAGTTATGGCCCCTGATTGCTCATCTTCCTCTGATTGTCCATCTTCCTACATTTGCTTTCAACAGCATAACTTTACTAAGGAATATTGTATTCTCCCAAAGTTATTATACACCTTTACATTGATAAGACCTTGAATGAGTTGCATTTCCAGCATTCCATGTTATCTTATTAAACAGTTGCCTTAATAAAATAACAAATGCATAAAATGCAAAGACAACATTGAATTTGCTATAAATGAAAATCTAAATTCAGCTGGAATAAATGTAAATAGATAGTTATCAGCAAAGTAAATTTTTGTCTTATTTTGTTTTTTTTCAAATAAAAATTGGACAGAAAGAACCACTGGTAGTGGCATAAATGACAGTTGTTTACATCTGTCTGTCTGTCTGTCTGTTTACATCTGTCTCGACAAGAACAATGTCATGGCTTGAAAAGGGTGATTAAACGTCAGAGTAAAGAATGGCATGTTGCATTTCAGCTTCATATTGATGAGACTTTTAATGATCAGATTTTCAGCATTCCACAATTTCATTTACATGAGTTATGAGCTTTGAATGTGCATTTTCCTAACTTTGGTTTCCCAACATAACTTTACTAATGATTGCTCAATTCTAGCTGGATTTGGCATGCTTCTTTACATTGATGAGACCTTGAATGACTTTTATTTCTAGCATTCCATGCTATAATTTACAGGAGTTATGATCCCTGATTGCTATTTCTAGCATTCCATGCTATAATTTACAGGAGTTATGATCCCTGATTGCTATTTCTAGTATTCCATGCTATAATTTACAGGAGTTATGATCCCTGATTGCTATTTCTAGCATTTCATGCTATAATTTACAGGAGTTATGATCCTGGTTGCTATTTCTAGTATTCCATGCTATAATTTACAGGAGTTATGATCCCTGATTGCTATTTCCAGCATTCCATGCTATAATTTACAGGAGTTATGACCCCTGATTGCCTGTCCTCCTAAACTTGGTTTCTACATCATACCTATACCCATGATTGTAAGACAATATCCAAATTTAGCCTGCAGCTTTGTAGTGATGAATCATAGATGAGTTGAATTTTCAAATGTCTACTTCCCATGAGATTCATTGTAAGTTGAGGTTACAATATCAATAATTGGTGGAATCATTGCTAATTTTCCAAATTTGATTTGTGCACAGTATCATCCAGGATTGCAAGAGAATTTTATGTGCAGCTCAGAATTGTTGCACTTGTGCACAAGTTTGTTAACCAGTATTTTACATCATTATTTTGTAGAGTTATGGCCCATTTTTGGTAAATCCACCCCCAACCCTACCACCCAGGATTAATAAATTTCCTCTCTGTAAGGTGCAATGGAACTAATTGTTGTAAGTGATATCCTTCATGATGCACCCATCACTAATGGTTTTAGTTATGTTTATTCCTTTCAAAAATGGAAGGAAAAGAACATTTATATCTATTCCAGTTTAATGATAGTCTTTGCTTCTTTAAACTGATAATTAAAGGGGAAAAAATGCTGTCTCAGATGACCTAGTTCATAATTTAATCATGGGTCAGAGTGTATGTCATTAAGCATAGATATATTGACAAATTATGATTTTTGGTAACACAGTTTTAATGGAGCTAAAAGGGCTTTTATTTTCCATCTCCATTAATCCATATTTATGGTTTGATTAATGGCAGGAGTCTGACAGCAGGTGATTACATAAAAACAGCTCTATTGGACATTAGGGATTACCTTATTAGCAAAGATTTGGGTCAAGTCAAAACTGCCTTGGCTATTACTCTTGATAAAAATAAAAGTAGAGGAAAAGATTACAGAAACCTGTTAGTGCCCATCATTATGAAAGAAGCATTCTGATACAATTTATTTATCAATCACCATACTTAAGATTATTTGAGACTGGGCATCAGAAATACTGTACATCAGAATACCGGGTATATTAGTTTCATTTAATTTTAGTGAGGCATGGCCCTGTTTCCATCATCCATCTATCGTATGTCCGTTCTTCTGTCATCCAGCCATCAATTGCTTGTTACCACTCTGAAGGTCATATTTCTTATCGAATTTTGATTAAACTTAGAATATGGGGTTATATCATCAAGATCTTGGGTGAGCTTGAATATGAGCAAGATCCATGCATATTAATGAGTTGATCTTACATCTGCTTGGCTGAGGTTGTTACCCATCTAGAGGTATTATTTCTGGTCTGAATTTGATCAAACTTGAAATATTGGCTTATATCATCAGGATCTCAGATGAACTGGACAATGAGCAATATCTATGCATAATAATGAGGTGATCATGCAATTGACTGACTGAGATTGTAACAATTCTAGATACTCTATTTCTTATCCAATTTTGATCAAACATGAGAAATATCCAAATATTGTCAAGCTGTCCCAAGAATTTTATTATGAGCAATAATAACGTAAGGAAATAAAGAAAAAACACCCATACATGTTCAGGTTGTTAAGTGGTGTCTGTATAAATTCAAACCGCTAGAATTTTCTCTGCTAGATTTCATATGAATCAGAATACTGAACATAATTCTATCAACTACAGCATAAATAATTGTTACCAAACAAATGGAGTCATTTTTCTATGGGAATGGACAGAGTGATTCATTGGTGTGTTGATTGCATGATGATTATCTGACAACATGGCTTAGCCACAGACAGCAAGTAACACTCTGAGTTGATAATATAATTATATTTATAAGACTAGTTTCTAAAAATAGCATGGTTAGCATTCTGGACTCCTATGAAAGAGTACTAGCTTTGATTCCCAGACAAGGCCAAGTTTGCTGCCTTGTTTTGTCCATAGGCAAGACACTTGACTCTCATTGCCCAACAAAAACAGACCCAGGAATCCATGTTGACTGCACAGATTAACTCCTTGTGTAATGCCAAGTAAGTGTATGTACTATAAGGGTGGAGCTATGAACAGTTTTTCTTTCTTTTTAACTATAAAGTTGGGCCAAGGGACAATGCTGGTTGTATAAATGACCCTTTTTATGCCAAGAAAGTGATTCTATATATATGGTCTAGGAAGAAGATAAATCACACCAATATTAATAGACAATACAGCAACTATATGCTACAAGCTTTTCTTTCCCCTCTATATTTTCAATACAATTGTGTGAATTTCACAAGCTGATTTATGTCAACTACCCAGGTGAGCGATATCAGGCCTATTTTGGCCTCTTGTTTAAAAAGTGTCAGGGATATATTGGTACAGTGTATCTGTCCATTATTACATCTTGTAAACTGTTGGATGTTATGTGGACCATCTGCAAGAGTGGTATCATTGTTGGCTCCCACCCTTTAGTCTTTGGGAGGGGGTAAAAGGTTAAATATACAACAGTGACATTTTCAAATATTTTCTAACCAAACTTTGTGCTTGCAATCATAGCAGAATGATGCACCATATATGTGATGAATTTAGTAATATGACCCCAGAGTCAGAAGGGTTAATGAGGTGTGGGGGGTATGGTGGTGGTAATGTTGGTTGGAATATGCAGTAAAAATCATGGGGATTTGTGATGGCAAGCCCCTGCATTTGCTCTAATTTTATTGTATAAAAATAGGACAAAATAAATTATTTCACTCAAATATATCTGGTCATGGATATCTAGGCATTGAATCTTTGACATACAGTAAAAGTCTGCATTGTTAATTTCTGCCCCTCCCCCCCCCCCTTTCCCTGGTATACGGAAAAATGTATATGCATTCAGAACACATCATTACTAATTTTGGCTTGAGAAATTATTTCATTTTAACATTTGAATTTTTAAGTTAACACTTGCACTTCATATTTGAGTAGTCTTTTTACTGAAAATATTTGTAAAACTTTATCATAAAATTAGAGAATAAAAATATCAGAAAGGAGAGGAATGATTAAAATTTATATTTATTATTTTTATTTTTATATACAGTTTTTAATGAGGCTACCAGTGTATACATTTTGTCGTAAACCAGTCTTCCATGTAGATATCAGCATGTATACATTATTTGAAAAATGCTATGTAGTACCTTTATGTAAGCCAAATTAATTAAACCAATTAAAATCTAAAGTAGAGCATGTATAAATCTCTTTCATCTAAACCCATCAACCACTAACTTACCATCTATACTCGCTTATAGGCCGATACCAACTGCAAACTGCATAGATCCAGATCTGCCATTGCATAATGCACCAACAGATCTGGGTCTATGCAGTTTGTAAATACTAATCAGTAGAAGAAACAACATAGACCCTGATCTGCCAGGGCATTATGTGATGGTAGATCAGGGTCTATGTTGGTTGCATTTTGACATGACTTATACGTGAGTATAGATGGTAGATTATGACAGGTAGGTTTCTAGTCTAAGAGCAAGTTCATTCCTGCTCCGTTTGATGTCTAGTGTTAAGTACTGATGAGTTTGCCACAGGGATATTCATTTGTTCATTCAAAGGGAACAATTGTAATGTTAAAGCCCTGTGGAGTTTTCCCATTCTCTAGCCCAAGCATTACTAACTCAAAGGCTGCCAAACACTATCTAAGGGCCTGCAAAAGCAACACGTACATAAGGCAGTACATAAAAATAGGCATTAAACTTCCTTGTGAACAATTAATGTCATGAGCAAACAGCATTTGAGTTATGTAAGGAGAGTTGCATGACAAGATCAAGGCAGTGACATAACATTATGCTAAAAAATTCTAATGAAGACAATCGGATTCAAACCATCACTCTTTTGTATGACAGGTGGACATGTTAAGCACTACACTTTGGCCACTGAAGAATCCAAAGGTCACAGAATTAGTCTTTTCAGCCAATACAGCCTTATTCTTCAAGCAACATTTATTTTTCTTTTATGTTTGTAATGAAGTTTTGAGAAAAATTAATATTGAAGTTTAACATTCTATTTGTAATTGATATTGTGGCAATAAAACAATAAAGCATAGACAGTTGTGCTAGACCATAGAAGGGCAAACATATTACAATAACAGCAATACTGTGTGACTTATTACAATAACAGCAATACTGTGTGACTTCGCTTGCTTCTAACCTAAATATCAGCAAAACAATACAAAAGTGGTTCCATTGCAGACACAAAGAAACAATAAAAATTTCTTTAATCTTTGCAGTTAACTGAAACACATGTAATTTACATTCACTCAGACAAATATGAAATTTGGCTGATAGCTAAATGATCAGAAAATTTCCTTTTGCATTGATCCTACACTGCTTCTTTTCGCTCATGGATACCATTCACCACTTTTGTTTGCGATTGTAAGATACAAAATCAGAATTTGTTATGAAGGGTTCTTACTGCTTACTTTCTATAACTTTTTGTTATCAATACCCTATTATAGCTTTTAAAGGGATGTCTTTCTTCTTAGAAGTATCAAAGGAAGGGATGAAAAAAATCACCCAGTTTTGATTATCAATACTTTTTGTATTTACCTGTTGCTTCTAGTTTGTCATTACAATGATGATCAAGAGGAATTAATAATTCTGTTGTAACATGACCAGGTAGAATTAATTATTATGTAGTAACTTTTACCAGCAAAAATTTAAAAAGTATTTTGTTGTAACACGTACCATATACAATAGATAACATCTACCATTCCCACCTTTGAGAAGAAAACCCCTTATTGAGCTGTGAATAAGTACAAGAAGTCTTGGTGCTTCAGTCTCATGATTTGACTCAATTTATTTAAAACAGAACTTGGACTATTAGCCTTGATCCAAGCAAAGCATGCAGTTAGGTTTGATCTACATAGCTTATAAATGTAACATCTGATGTATACTTATACGGCTTAGCCTTTCACAAATCTTGATGGTCAACCAGTATAAGTTTTTATTCTGTACAACACATGGTCCATTGTATTCCTGTTCTGGAAAGTAAATATTATTAAAATCTATTATGTAAATTCTGTTCTGTATTTAAAATAAGAATTATTGGAAGAATAATATATTGTTCAGTAAATGTTCCAGTCAGACCAAGCCCCACATATTAGGCAATTTCATTAGTAACAGGGGATTAATCTACAACTATGTTAATTGTTATGTACAATAGTAAATCATTCATAATGAAAAATTAGTTCATCATTTGGGGATTATCATCTTACTGGTTGGTCTAAATTGTCTAATTGGCATCCATAATTCTTTCAGTAGTTTTTCCTGGTCATTATGACCCGTTGTGTGAAGATAATCTGACCGATATTTTTCTACAATCCAACATGAGTGTTCCTGTCAGTTTGTTTAATATCTTTGCATCATTTCTATTCATCATGCTTTCTTATTGGTCTCTTTTGAATGGGATTACTTTCACCACTGAAATGTGTTCATGCAGGCCATTGCTTTTGTTTTGTTTTGCTAATTGAAATAGGTATTTTAGAACTTAAATTTTTTAAGAAGAGATGTGTTTTAACTTTAGATGACTAATGTCTCATCATGTTTGCAATAATGGAATTATGTTATCATTGAAACCATGGTCTTTTGCTTATTGCATTTTCTCTCAGTCATGGACTAGGTGACTTAGTTGATATAAGCTTGTCAGTTTCTTCATCGTAAATTGTGTATTTCTTTATTTTCTTGAGGAGTGAGAAAGGGACTCTTGAAGTAAAACAAGAACACATTTAATGTGTCAATAAGTATAAAAAAGATGGCATTAACGTTTTCATCAGTGAAAATGGGATTCTTTGGCAGGTTATTGATGTGGAGCAGTTCTGGATTCTTGTAAATAATTGATAAGCATTGATTTAATTTGAAAGAATAAAAAATTCTGAACCACCTTCTGCATGTAAGTGCTTAGTTTGAATTTGAGGATATTGAATTAATAGGTCTCATATTGGGTGAAAGTCTTGATGTGAAATGATAAAAAGTGTAAAGAATATAAAAGTGATGTGCTGTGGATATATTTGTAAAACAGCTATAACTTTTTACATGTATTTGAGACTGCAATGTTTTTTTGTTTTATGTAGGACCCACACTATTAAATTATGAATGAAGGACCTTGTAATTGTCATTATGATTGGCTTCATAGATCAGATGACCTTGACCTTGGATAATCATTCTCACTTCTCTGTGCCTGATTTCGTGTTGTGAATTTTTAAAAACATGGAGAATGTCTTGGCTGTTTTTATTTAGACATATAACAGGAAACTACACTGTTAACAGGTATGGTATTCATAGACAAGAAAATTTAATTAACATATGTATATTGAAAATTGTATTTAAATTCATGGAAAGTTTTACCCATTGATAAGAAAACTTGTGTCATTTTATAGTGAATTTGTCTACTTTTTGTATTTAATAACATGTACATGCTCAACATATCCAACCCAAAGCTCTTTCCACCACCACTAATTTGATTCAGGTGATTATCATTTTTGTGCTAAATTTCTGTTTGTGCAGTTATGAAATGATTTTTCATGTATTCTACTGTTAAAAAATATAATTATTACAGTCATTATTCTTAATATTCAGACCCTCCAATTTTCTGGATGCTGTATTTTCAAAATTTGTAACAATTTTCAATAGTGCATGTCAACATATGACTCTGCTGCCACAATTTTTATAGGATTTATTGCCTTTTTTGACTTGCAGCTGAATGCATGGTAGAACAAAATTATTTGAATGCAACTAGTTCCACATTTTTTAATGGATGGCCACAAAACTTGGTAAATGTTTAATAATGGTCATCATCTGAAGATGCACATATCAGCAAATCATTTTGCTCCTGCAATATGTTTGACATTTTGCCCCTTTTTTTTCTTGCAGTTTATTACAATGTATGACACAATCTTGTTTCCATCATTTTTGAAAGAGTTATTGCCCTTTTTTACTTTTGACTGGATGCAATATATGACAAAATTTTGTGAATGCAACTATTCTTGCAGTTTTTAGTGGATTGTTTTGAAACTTTGTACATATTATGATCATCATCAGAAGATATGCATGTTAATTAATTATTGTACATATTATGGTCATCATCAGAAGATATGCATGTTAATTAATTATTGTACATATTATGGTCATCATCAGAAGATATGCATGTTAATTAATTATTGTACATATTATGGTCATCATCAGAAGATATGCATGTTAATTAATTATTGTACTTGCACTATTTTCAGAAGAGTCATGCCCTTGCCCTTTTTTTAACAATAGACTCAGCTCCAACACTGGGTAATGATGGGATGCAGGAGAGATGAGGGCATATTGCTCACCATTCCTCTGGTTCTTAATACCTGCATAAACCCTATGGTATTATTGTAGTATGTAATTCACTCCACAGGAAAAGTAGGTGACCAACTGTATGCTGTTATAATATTAATGTTAGCAAATGCAAGAGTTTATATCATGTAAGCCTGTTATGGTGTACCGCAAACTTTAATATAATCTAACAAATTTGACACTTTCTGTGTAATTCTGTGAGATCTTACTCAACTATTGCAGTGGGAAAACCAAGAAGTTAGAGAGGTCCAGAACATTGCCAATCATCCATGTTACGAAGTCACCTGGTCAAAATGAGTCCAGTACATCTGCATCCAGAATGGCATCTATCTCGAAGAGGAAGCAGTCTGTACCTATCATCACCATACGGAGGTCCAGTGATACCCCTACAACTGGTATGTAGTTGTGGTATAATGCAGATTTCCAATCACCTCTTTATAATCATCATGTGTAAAATAATTAGTCTATGTATATACTCGCTTATAAGTTGAGAACTTCTACTACTCTACTACTCACTTACAAGTGCAGTCCAACTGCAAACAGACTCAGATCTGCCATTTTATAATGCATTGGCAGATCTGGATCTGTGCAGTTTGTTAGGAGTAATCAGTATAATAAACAACACAGACCCTAATCTGTTGGCGCATTATGCAACGGCAGATCAGGGTCTATGTCTGCAGTTGGATGTGACTTATAAGCAAGTATATGTGGTAGTTCATTAATCCACAAAGTATCCCTGTATTAAAACACCTCAGGTTAACCAGATAGATTAATGAATTTGAGCTGAATAAAAATATTTGCAGATACCATAAGTAACCACAAAATTGTTTGTTCCTTGTCCCTTTAACTCCCACCATGTGCTGGTATTTATGGTTTTGCTGTTAATTGTAATTTAAGTGGGGATGCATTCATGCATGAAATGTGCAGCATTTACTATTTCATATTTATTTATTATTTCTGTTATTATTTATTTTAAATATTTGTATAGATAGTGTTCATGATGTATTGAGAGACAGAAATTTTTGGTAGTGTCTTTTTGAACATTCATTCTACAAGTTTTGCTTTTAAGTTAAATACAGTGCCAAAATTAATCATTGTGGTCATCATCAGCCTTTTTACCTGAGCAGAGATAAAACGGTTTTCCTAAACTAAAGGTTCGAGTATTTTGACCTGTAAGAAGTATTGGTTATTATAAATTCCACAACATTAAAATGATGATCACATAATTTTGTGTTGCTTAATGAGGTGAGACTGTACCTAATTGTACAATTGGGAACTTGTGACAGACAGAGAATTCTGAGATACCATGTATTTCTGATGGTAGTTGAAAGTGTCATGGCTACCTTGTTGTCATGGCTTCCTTGTTGAGTATAGGTACAGTAAATCATAACATTTTATCGTCATTAAATTTTTTTTTAATACATTAAATTCAGCATGTTTATGATGTAAAATGTTAGTGAATATCAGATTCTAAATACTTAACCATATTAAGTTAGCAAACAATATCTTAGCAAATTCCTTGCCAAATTGTATTATTTACTCTCAGTTAAAGTCATTCATCTTTTTGAAAGGCCAGTAGGATTACTTCTTGCATGAATGGATAGATGGATGTATGGATGGCCATACTGGTCCACTGGCAACATCTTCATTTGGCAAGACATACAAAGTAAACTTGATCTGTAACATGAACATGTCAATTTATCATGTCAGAAATAGGTGATGAAGTATGATGCTACTTGGGAAATATTTATCTGTAGGTATATTTGATGTATATATGTAGGTATATCTGATGTTATCAAGAGTAAAAGTTGATAAATTCCAAATGATTCAGACTGCTAGGTACATGTACTGCTTTTATTTATTTCAACCTTAAGAAGGTACTCAACTCAAATTTTCAAATTTTGGATTATTTTGGAAAGTATTATAGTATCATTGCAAGAGACTCATATTATTGTATCATTGCAAGAAACTCGTATTATAGTATCATTGCAAGAGACTCGTATTATAGTATCATTGCAAGAGACCTGTATTATAGTAGTTCTTGCTTCAAGAGACTTGTATTATAGTATCATTGCAAGAGACTTGTATTGTAGTATCATTGCAAGAGACTCATATTATAGTATCATTGCAAGAGACCTGTATTATAGTATCATTGCAAGAGACCTGTATTATAGTATCATTGCAAGAGACTTGTATTGTAGTATCATTGCAAGAGACTCGTATTATAGTATCATTGCAAGAGACCTGTGTTATAGTATCATTGCAAGAGACTTGTATTATAGTATCATTGCAAGAGACCTGTGATATAGTATCATTGCAAGAGACTCATATTATAGTATCATTGCAAGAGACCCGTGTTATAGTATCATTGCAAGAGACTTATATTATAGTATCATTGCAAGAGACTCATATTATAGTATCATTGCAAGAGGCCCGTGTTATAGTATCATTGCAAGAGACTCATATTATAGTATCATTGCAAGAGACTCATATTATAGTATAATTGCAAGAGACTCATATTATAGTATCATTGCAAGAGACCTGTATTATAGTATCATTGCAAGAGACTCGTATTATAGTATCATTGCAAGAGACTCGTATTATAGTATCATTGCAAGAGACCCGTGTTATAGTATCATTGCAAGAGACTCATATTATAATATCATTGCAAGAGACTCATATTATAGTATAATTGCAAGAGACTCATATTATAGTATCATTGCAAGAGACTCATATTATAGTATCATTGCAAGAGACCTGTATTATAGTATCATTGCAAGAGACCTGTATTATAGTATCATTGCAAGAGACCCATGTTATAGTATCATTGCAAGAGACTTATATTATAGTATCATTGCAAGAGACTCATATTATAGTATAATTGCAAGAGACTCATATTATAGTATCATTGCAAGAGACTCGTATTATAGTATCATTGCAAGAGACTCATATTATAGTATCATTGCAAGAGACTCATATTATAGTATCATTGCAAGAGACCTGTGTTATAGTATCATTGCAAGAGACTTGTATTATAGTATCATTGCAAGAGACCTGTGATATAGTATCATTGCAAGAGACTCATATTATAGTATCATTGCAAGAGACCCGTGTTATAGTATCATTGCAAGAGACTTATATTATAGTATCATTGCAAGAGACTCATATTATAGTATCATTGCAAGAGGCCCGTGTTATAGTATCATTGCAAGAGACTCATATTATAGTATCATTGCAAGAGACTCATATTATAGTATAATTGCAAGAGACTCATATTATAGTATCATTGCAAGAGACCTGTATTATAGTATCATTGCAAGAGACTCGTATTATAGTATCATTGCAAGAGACTCGTATTATAGTATCATTGCAAGAGACCCGTGTTATAGTATCATTGCAAGAGACTCATATTATAATATCATTGCAAGAGACTCATATTATAGTATAATTGCAAGAGACTCATATTATAGTATCATTGCAAGAGACTCATATTATAGTATCATTGCAAGAGACCTGTATTATAGTATCATTGCAAGAGACCTGTATTATAGTATCATTGCAAGAGACCCATGTTATAGTATCATTGCAAGAGACTTATATTATAGTATCATTGCAAGAGACTCATATTATAGTATCATTGCAAGAGACCCGTGTTATAGTATCATTGCAAGAGACCCGTGTTATAGTATCATTGCAAGAGACTCATATTATAGTCTCATTGCAAGAGACCCGTATTATAGTATCATTGCAAGAGACCCGTATTATAGTCTCATTGCAAGAGACCTGCATTATAGTATAATTGCAAGAGACCCATATTATAGTATAATTGCAAGAGACCCGTATTATAGTATCATTGCAAGAGACCCATGTTATAGTATAATTGCAAGAGACCTGTATTATAGTATCATTGCAAGAGACCTGCATTATAGTATAATTGCAAGAGACCCGTATTATAGTATAATTGCAAGAGACCTGCATTATAGTATCATTGCAAGAGACTTGTATTATAGTATCATTGCAAGAGACCTGTGATATAGTATCATTGCAAGAGACTCATATTATAGTATCATTGCAAGAGACCCGTGTTATAGTATCATTGCAAGAGACTTATATTATAGTATCATTGCAAGAGACTCATATTATAGTATCATTGCAAGAGGCCCGTGTTATAGTATCATTGCAAGAGACTCATATTATAGTATCATTGCAAGAGACTCATATTATAGTATAATTGCAAGAGACTCATATTATAGTATCATTGCAAGAGACCTGTATTATAGTATCATTGCAAGAGACTCGTATTATAGTATCATTGCAAGAGACTCGTATTATAGTATCATTGCAAGAGACCCGTGTTATAGTATCATTGCAAGAGACTCATATTATAATATCATTGCAAGAGACTCATATTATCGTATAATTGCAAGAGACTCATATTATAGTATCATTGCAAGAGACTCATATTATAGTATCATTGCAAGAGACCTGTATTATAGTATCATTGCAAGAGACCTGTATTATAGTATCATTGCAAGAGACCCATGTTATAGTATCATTGCAAGAGACTTATATTATAGTATCATTGCAAGAGACTCATATTATAGTATCATTGCAAGAGACCCGTGTTATAGTATCATTGCAAGAGACCCGTGTTATAGTATCATTGCAAGAGACTCATATTATAGTCTCATTGCAAGAGACCCGTATTATAGTATCATTGCAAGAGACCCGTATTATAGTCTCATTGCAAGAGACCTGCATTATAGTATAATTGCAAGAGACCCATATTATAGTATAATTGCAAGAGACCCGTATTATAGTATCATTGCAAGAGACCCATGTTATAGTATAATTGCAAGAGACCTGTATTATAGTATCATTGCAAGAGACCTGCATTATAGTATAATTGCAAGAGACCCGTATTATAGTATAATTGCAAGAGACCTGCATTATAGTATCATTGCAAGAGACTCATATTATAGTATAATTGCAAGAGACTCATATTATAGTATAATTGCAAGAGACCTGCATTATAGTATAATTGCAAGAGACTCATATTATAGTATAATTGCAAGAGACTCATATTATAGTATAATTGCAAGAAACTCATATTATAGTATCATTGCAAGAGACTTATAGTATCATTGCAAGAGACTCATATTATAGTATCATTGCAAGAGACTCATATTATAGTATCATTGCAAGAGACTCATATTATAGTATCATTGCAAGAGACTCATATTATAGTAACATTGCAAGAGACTCATATTATAGTATCATTGCAAGAGACCCATGTTATAGTATCATTGCAAGAAACTCATATTATAGTATCATTGCAAGAGACTCGTATTATAGTATCATTGCAAGAGACTCGTATTATAGTATCATTGCAAGAGACCTGTGTTATAGTATCATTGCAAGAGACTTGTATTATAGTATCATTGCAAGAGGCCTGTGTTATAGTATCATTGCAAGAGACTCATATTATAGTATGATTGCAAGAGACCCATGGTATAGTATCATTGCAAGAGACTCGTATTATAGTATCATTGCAAGAGACCCATGGTATAGTATCATTGCAAGAGACTCGTATTATAGTATCATTGCAAGAGACCCATGTTCTAGTATCATTGCAAGAGACTCGTATTATAGTATCATTGCAAGAGACCGGTGTTATAGTATCATTGCAAGAGACTCGTATTATAGTATCATTGCAAGAGACCCGTGTTAGAGTATCATTGCAAGAGACTCGTATTATAGCATCATTGCAAGAGACCTGTGTTAGAGTATCATTGCAAGAGACTCGTATTATAGCATCATTGCAAGAGACCCGTGTTAGAGTATCATTGCAAGAGACTCGTATTATAGCATCATTGCAAGAGACCTGTGTTAGAGTATCATTGCAAGAGACTCGTATTATAGCATCATTGCAAGAGACCCGTGTTAGAGTATCATTGCAAGAGACTCGTATTATAGCATCATTGCAAGAGACCCGTGTTAGAGTATCATTGCAAGAGACTCGTATTATAGCATCATTGCAAGAGACCCGTGTTATAGTATCATTGCAAGAGACTCGTATTATAGCATCATTGCAAGAGACCCGTGTTATAGTATCATTGCAAGAAACTCATATTATAGTATCATTGCAAGAGACTCGTGTTATAGTATCATTGCAAGAGACTCGTATTATAGCATCATTGCAAGAGACCCGTGTTATAGTATCATTGCAAGAGACTCGTATTATAGCATCATTGCAAGAGACCCGTGTTATAGTATCATTGCAAGAGACTCGTATTATAGCATCATTGCAAGAGACCCGTATTATAGTATCATTGCAAGAGACTCATATTGTAGTATCATTGCAAGAGACCAGTATTATAGCATCATTGCAAGAGACTTGTATTGTAGTATTATTGCAAGAGACCAGTATTATAGTATCATTGAAAGAGACCTGTATTATAGTATCATTGCAAGAGACTTGTATTATAGTATCATTGCAAGAGACTTGTATTATAGTATCAGTGCAAGAGACTTGTATTATAGTATCATTGCAAGAGACTCGTATTATAGTATCATTGCAAGAGACCTGTATTATAGTATCATTGCAAGAGACTCGTATTATAGTATCATTGCACGAGACTTGTATTATAGTATCAATGCAAGAGACTTGTATTATAGTATCATTGCAAGAGACCAGTATTATAGTATCATTGCAAGAGACCCATGTTATAGTATCATTACAAGAGACCTGTGTTGTAGTATCATTGCAAGATGACTCGTATTATAGTATCATTGCAAGAGACTTGTATTATAGTATCAATGCAAGAGATTCGTATTATAGTATCATTGCAAGAGACTCGTATTATAGTATAATTGCAAGAGACTTGTATTATAGTATCATTGCAAGAGACCCACGTTATATTATCATTGCAAGAGACCTGTGTTATAGTATTATTGCAAGAGACCCATGTTTATAACAGTGTAGTCAGATTATATTGTAAAATTAAACATTTTTGCATGTAAAATCTGACTTATTGAAAACTGAAAACTTCTTGCTGGGACACAATTTTTTTTTTTTTTTTTTACTATATACTAAAGAGGAGTTGTTCATGAAAGTATGGCCACAGCATCAGTGATATGGAGTTTGATTTTTGTTTGGTGTTTGATATATTAGTCATGACTAGCTACTGACATTCCTGTGAAATAGATGAGTAAAAAGAATTTAAATGATTTTCTCAAGTTTTACATAAGAATATGTGTAATAAAATTTAACTGCTGCTAATAGTTAAAATGCTATTATTTATGGAGGGTAACTCAGTTAGTTGCAAGAAATCATCTACCTTGAGGTCCTCTAGTGTGTACAATTACATGCATGTAATAAATCTTAACTTCTACTACTACTACCGGTACTACTAATAATGAAAATAATTACTTTGTTTAGAGAGGGTAACTCAGTCAATTACAAGAACTAATCTACCTTTGGACCCTATTGTATGTACAGTTATATAAGAATGCATGTAAAAAAAAAACATTAACTGCTAATAATAATAATAATAATAATAATAATAATAATAATAGTAATAATAATAATAATTTTCATGACTTTATTTAGAGAGGGTAACTCAGTTAGTTTCAAGAACTACTTAACCTTGAGTCTCTTTAGTATGTACAATATATACAGTATAACAAAATACATTAAGCTTGAGTCCCTTTAGTATGTACAATATATACAGTATAACAAAATACATTAAGCTTGAGTCCCTTTAGTATGTACAATATATACAGTATAACAAAATACATTAAGCTTGAGTCCCTTTAATATGTACAATATATATAGTATAACAAAATACATTAAGCTTGAGTCCCTTTAGTATGTACAATATATACAGTATAACAAAATACATTAAGCTTGAGTCCCTTTGGTATGTATAATATATACAGTATAACAAAATACATTAAGCTTGAGTCCCTTTAGTATGTATAATATATACAGTATAACAAAATACATTAAGCTTTCCACTGCAGTATTCATTCATTCTGAATTTTTTTAAAACTTAAAGTATTTAAGCCCATACACACATACACCTCAAAATACTACACACATGCATCTATTAACACATATGCTACAAAAAACACTACACACATGCATCTGTCAGCACATATGCTACATAATACAATCATGTGCATCTGTCAACACATATGCTACAAAACACTACAAACATGCATCTGTCAAAACATATGCTACAAAACACTGCACACAACATCTGTCTACACATATGCCACAAAACACTAAACACATGCATCTGTCAACACATATGCTACAAAACACTATGAACATGCATCTGTCAACACATGCTACATAACACTACACACATGCATCAGTCGGCACCTACACTACAAAATATCACTTTGTACTATAAAGTCATCTGAGAGAAAAAAACAAGGAAAAACTAAGAAAAACAGGAGACAGTTATATTATTCACAATTACTTGATTTTTTACCTAGCCTGTATGTAAGGCCTGTATGTAAGGCCTGTATGTAAATCCTGTATGTAAGGCCTGTATGTAAATCCTGTATGTAAGGCCTGTATGTAAGGCCAAGTGAGCTTATGGTATGGTCTTTAATTCATCATGCTGCTTATGGTATGGTCTTTAATCCATCATGCAGCTTATGGTATGGTCTTTAATCCATCATGCTGCTTATGGTATGGTCTTTAATCCATCATGCAGCTTATTGTATGGTCTTTAATCCATCATGCAGCTTATGGTATGGTCTTTAATTCATCATGCAGCTTATTGTATGGTCTTTAATCCATCATGCAGCTTATGGTATGGTCTTTAATCCATCATGCAGCTTATGGTATGATCTTTAATCCATCATGCTGCTTATGGTATGGTCTTTAATCCATCATGCACCTTATGGTATGGTCTTTAATCCATCATGCAGCTTATGGTATGGTCTTTAATCCATCATGCAGCTTATGGTATGGTCTTTAATCCATCATGCAGCTTATGGTATGGTCTTTAATCCATCATGCAGCTTCCATCATCCATCAACAATTACATTGTCAACTTCTTTTCAAACCTCTTCAGACCAATGGTCACCATTACTAAAAACAGAAAAACCTTAAAATGACTTCTTCATCAAACTTTACAGAATTTTACTAAACTTGAAAGCAAGTATTTTGGCATGAAGACCTTTTTATAATTATATAAGTGATGCCAATCTGCCATCAGATATCACTACCATTTCTAAAAATTGAAAAATATTTCAACTACAGCTTATCAGCAACTGCTGAATAGAATTTGACCAAACTAGACAGAAAACATACTGGCATAAAGACCATTCAGGTTTTCTATGATTGATGCTAATCTGCCATCAAGTATGGGCACCATTACTAAAAAGAGAAAAACCATTAAAACATCTTCTTAAAAACTGTTAAATAGAATTTGATCAAACTTGACAAAAATCATCCTGGCTTGAAGACCTTTCAATTTGTATGAATTATGCCAATCTGCCATAAAATCATTACTATAAATTAATATCCTTTAAACAACTTCTTCTCAAAACTACTCAACAGAATTTGACCAAATCTTATTGAAAGCATCCTGGATTGAAGGGCTTTTAAGTTGGTACAAATGATGCCAAGCGGCCATCAAATTTGGAGACTTTTTCTAAAAATAGAAAAACCTTTAATAACTGCTTCTAAAAACTGCTCAAAAGAATTTGACTGAATTTGATATAAAGTGTCCTATCTTGAATGCATTTCAGATTATACAAATGATGCCATTTCACCATCAGCTATGGCTTCCATTACTTAAAGTAGAAAAAAAAACCATTGACACAACTTTATCAACAACAACAAAAAATGAACAGAATATGACCAACATTGACACAAAGCATCCTGGCATTATAAGGGCCCTTTCAATATTTAACAAATGATGATGATGTGCCATCAAATATGTGGATGAAGATTAAAAAATAGAAACCCTGAAGCAATTGTTTTCATAATATATGCCATCAACAGCATTGGAGAAATTTCAACAGAAAGCATCCTACTGACCCAGATTTCTTGGCCAACTGCACTTGCATTTGCCTCTTTGGCAGATGTCAGCTAGGTGAGCAATCTTTGAGTTGGGATTCTTGTTGTAGAATTTCATCCATTTTAAACATTAATTAATAAAAGAAGAGAGATTACAGTCTATACTCATGTATAAGCCGAGTCCAAATGCAAACAACGATCTGCCGTCACATAATGCACCTGCAGATAAGAGTCTGTGTTGTTTGTTCTACTGATTAGTCCTTACAAACTGCATAAACCCAGATCTGCCAGCACATTATGTGACAGCAGATCTGGGTCTACACGGTTTGCAATTGGTATCGGCTTATATGTGTGTATATACAGTAGGAGTCTTTCATATATCACTGGGAGTATTGTTCCATACTAGTAAATCTGAATATTGAAAACTGTCACTATTTGGATTTTTGATAATAATAAATTTTTACTAGTCACATATCTTAAGTTTGGAGTACCACCATAGTTTATTCCTTTTTAGAGTTGGGTACCACAACAAGTCTTGTACAACAGTATACTGCAGCATTTCTGTACGCACTGTGATACATACAATGATATACAACAGTTATATTATAGTAGAAAAATTTGTTATGTGTATGTTAACTGTTGCATAAGTTGTCATCTAAAGACTCTAACTAAATTGTGCTTATAGCATAGCTGACACCCTGTAAAAGACATTGTTGTGACATTAGAGAGCTTGTGGATAAAAATGGAAAGTCATGATGCTGAAGCATTCACTCCACTTGCAACATTACTGATATAATAGGCAGGGAAACTTTGAGTGGGATGCTAACATCAGTGCCAACACCTGGAAAAGATACTTATAAGGGAGAGCCAGTAAGCATAAAACAAACACACCGTCTCAACAAACGAGAAAATTAAAATGTTTCATCAACTAGAGAAGATGTTTGGATAAATTTGACATACTGTCCCCAACTCATTTAATAACTGCATCATAACTGCAGCAAATCACAGCATTCTTCTCGATGATGCCATCAGATTTTATTTTCTTTAATCCAAAATGTTTCCAAATGTCTGATTGGCCCAAATATTTGTCACAGCATCCCATTCAGCCACAATTCTTGCATGCCTGACATGTAATAACCATGTGATTAAAGGTTCATAAATATAACTATATATTTTATAATATTCAAAATTAATTTGTGACAAATACAGCTAATTCGTAAAATATAAATTATTTTTGGAAGTACATGTATTTTTCCATGAAAATTGAAAACATGCATTACAAGATTATTCAGAAATTTCCGTACATTTCTTACTGATCAAAACTGCTGAAGTACTGGTATAGAGGAAAAGAACTGTTGTATGTACCACTAGAACAAAATACCATGGTAACCTGGTATACCTGTAATACCGTGTACCTCTGTTGCATGCATGGGACAGAACCAGGACATCAGAGCAGTAGAATTAAAAATTTTGATTACTAGATTGGCTTCTAAATCACTAGGATTTCTTATCAACATAAACTTAAGATATTTGAAGGGGATTGAAAACAAAACAAATGCATATTTTGCCATAAACAGTATTCTCTTCTTATTATAATAAAACAACAAGTTTTGAACATGAACCAGATTCTTATGGCAAATGTTACAATAATAATTTATTAATACGAGTCAGGGTATTGTTAATTAAATGAAAAAGGAAGAGTTGTACATCTCAGAGTTCACTGCAGATTTGTTTATAAAATCCACAACTATGTTTAGTTTCCTTCACAAGTTTACTGCCTGGTTACCATTGATGACATTCATTGTGATTAATAAGTTTCACACTTTATTATGTGCTCTCAATAATTTTCTGGTCCAGATTTTCCCAATGTGATGGTGTCTGCATATTTCAGGTGATATAATTTCTTCCCCCCATCTTAAAATCCACTTTGCATTAAACACACATCGCAAACTCAGGACTTTTGCTACTCTCCTGCACCAGCTTAAACTCTGCTGTCCAAGCATTGTTGAATTTGTTACAATAATTTGTAGCTAATGTGTTTTTAGCATTGGGAGAAAGCACATGTCTCAGCATGAACTGACCCCAAAAAGATAAGAGCTTCCCTTATATATTCCTCTTAATACATCTTGAAAAACACAATAACAATTAAACAAGACAAAAAAATCAAAATGCTTACACAAGTGTTTCTGTTGAAATCATTTTGGGGTTGGTGTCATCTCTGCCAAATGTTGGCCAATTTGTAATCAGAGATTCACAAGCCATTATGAACTACCTCTGATCTCATTATTACTTGTAACACCTGAATAAATATGCTGCCTTGGGCCTTAAAGTTTCCAAATTACAACAATAAGGTAATCAATTTACAGCTTGTTGTGTACACATGTCAGCCATTGTGTAACAGTTCTTAATTGGATATTCAGCATTTATCATTGCACCAGTCATTGCACTAGTGGAACAGTTCTGGTCCCCAGTAGACTGGTTGTGACTAGTTTCTGTAAGGTGTGAATAGAATGTGTAAAATGTAAAAAAAAAATATAATTTTCAAAAGTGGTAGATTTCAATTATAAAAAAGTATTTGTGGTAGACACCATTTATGATGGTATTTCTGTCTTACTGCTGGTAGAATCACATGTATGTCTATTGCCTTTGTTGAAAGATATTAAGGTGGATAGGTATAGATTTTTTTTACACCTTATCCGTAAATTTGACTTTTCTTAGGAGCATTCTTTCATATATTGGTACAGTTTTTATATATTATGTTCAAGGTCAAGGTCACTGATCAAAATCTTGCCCTTTTCTTCACTTTTACTCTAATGCACCCTGAGATAGAGACATGAAACTTGGTTACTTTCATTGTCTGACTAGTAACTCTACAGCTGTCACAAGGGTGACAGCCAGATTTCATCTTTGTACAATGGTCTCCCTTTTATAAGGCCATCCCTTCTGCATCAGGAAAGTGATTTTGTAAAAGGGGTGGCTTTTCAAGAGGGAGATCACACATATCTGAGTAATAATTACATATAAAGTCAGAAAGCCATAAATTATGTACAAAAAGTATTTTTGTGACCAGAATGTCAGTAACAACCTCAGTGATCTGCACATTTTAATTAAGATCTGTTTTGACATTTATTTTCATAAATGAATATAAAAAAATGGGCTAGGAGATCAATTCATTTACAGATCTTACAGATTTTTTGTTGCTCATTTTAAACTAAGCAATTTTACTTGAGTTTGTTCGTTAGTTGGATTAACGACGTGTGCGGCCATTCAGCCATTTACATCGAAATTTTGCTTGCTACACTGGCAAGTTTTAAGTTCTAAGCAGCATATGACAAACAGAGTTGTTTCCCTTTTGTGATGGGTTTAACGATAAATTAGTTATTGCGATAGTAAATTGGAAAGGTGGAAGATTGATTCTGAAGTCTATAAACCAATTATCAGAAGTAACTTTTTTTTTGCTGTTGAGCCCCATCCTCCTGAATTATTAATTGTAAATGTTTTTCTCAAAATTATGCTCAAAATGTGTTCAGTAAAAATAAAAAAATGAAGACTGTTTATTAAAGTTTTTTTTGTGCTGTAAAATGGTCTCCCCCATTCCCAAATAGATATCTTTATTCCAACAGACAGCTGTAAATTTAGTTAGCCCTTTGTCCATAGTCCAACAGACAGCTGTAAATTTAGTTAGCCCTTTGTCCATAGTCCAACAGACAGCTGTAAATTTAGTTAGCCCTTTGTCCATAGTCCAACAGACAGCTGTAAATTTAGTTAGCCCTTTGTCCATAGTCCAACATACAGCTGTAAATTTAGTTAGCCCTTTGTCCATAGTCCAACAGACAGCTGTAAATTTAGTTAGCCCTTTGTCCATAGTCCAACAGACAGCTGTAAATTTAGTTAGCCCTTTGTCCATAGTCCAACAGACAGCTGTAAATTTAGTTAGCCCTTTGTCCATAGTCCAACAGACAGCTGTAAATTTAGTTAGCCCTTTGTCCATCAGATACCTCCTGTGGACTGTTTGTCAATATAATGTACAATCGTGAATGCAAAATCCGGAATTCCAGGTCAATGCAGAAAATTCCCATAACTGTTTGAAATTAATAAAATACCATAAGGTAAGTTCCTTTCAGTGTACAGTCTACATTGAATTTGTTTTGGATGTGATATCTGTGCGTGATGGAGCCAGTTTCAGCAGTAGTAATTTTGTTTTAACACTGCTCATCAAGTGATTCAAGTTGCACTGTCACGACAGTCTTGACAGTAATCCTGTCCTTCCTGAGATTATTAATTTGGGACAATGTTTTTTATATGCTTCCAATAAGATGGAGCATATTATGTTATGATGTTGTCTATCCATCTGTCTGTTTCCAATTTTGCTTCTTCACAATAACTCGAGTTGCCCACCATTTACAGTTATCAAGACTTTGTGCATGGTTTGCACTTTGGGTAAGGAAGAAGCCTTTTGATTTCAGAGCAAAAGGTCATTGATTAAAGTGCAGGTCACTGTGTCTGAATGAAGAAAAATGGTTTCCACACAATAACTCGAGTCCTTCACCATCTACAGTTACCAAATTTTGTGGATGGTTTGCACTTGGGGTAAGGAAGAACCCTATTGATTTTGGAAGTTCAGAGAACAAGGTGACTGATTGAAAGAAAAAAAATGGTTTCTCCACAATTACATTAGTTCTTCTTCACATACCTTGACCAAACTTTGTAGATGGCTTTCACTTGGAGTAAGTAAGAAGCCTTTATTGATATTGGAATCAAAAAGTAAATGGTCAAGGTCACTGTGACTGAAAGAAGAAAATGGTTTCTGCAGACAAATTTCATTTGTGGACCATATACATTTAGAAAAGTTCTTGGATGACTTTCACGTTAGGTAAGAAAGAAACTGATCGATTTTGGGGTCAAAGGTCAAGGTCCCTATGACTGAAATAACAAAAATGGTTTTTGCATAATGACCTTAGTTCTTCCTCGACCAAAGTTTGTGGAGGCTTGCACTTAAGTATGGAAGAGGCAAATGATTTTGGGGTCAAAGGTCAATGTCATTGTGGCTCAGAGAAAAAATGGGTTTTGCAGAATAACGTTTCTTCTAGAGTAAGTTCCTTTATCATACAAACATGGTGACTGGTGTCCAGTGATTGGTAACAGACACCTTGTGACCAATACTGATATCCTTGCCTGGTACCCTATGACCTATACTTGGTACCTGCTATCATGTGTTGGTGACTTTCCTCCCCTGTACAATGATGGGGATTCCTCTGGGAAGGAAGTCACCAAAACATGATAATGGACAGAGTCTCTCCTTTTTTTTAAAGACAAACTTTTATGCATGCTGTTCAAGCCATGGATGTGAAAATTTCAGAATAATCCCTCAAGTCCTTCACAAAGTCAGGATCTCCAATTCATGGCTCATCCTGATAGCTACCCAGTGGCCCCACAGTCATGGTTCAATGATCTGAATCTGTTGGTCAAAGCCCCCAGGGAGTTGCCACAGAGGAGGGACTGGGCATCTCATTACAGAGGGTTCCTCTTGCACAACAATCCACAAATTCTCCAACTTCACACCTAGTTCATATCAAATGATAGAATCAGTTTTTGAGCAAGGTTGCCAGTTGCATTTCCCATGCTTAGAAGAATCAATTTCAAAGGTTTGCGATGCCAAGTGGAGAATTTTCTGTAATTGGTGTTGTAGGAAACGCATAAGTCCTATCTGCCCCCCCCCCTTTAAATGCAGTTGCAGATTTTCTTCTTTTCCTTGAAGATTGCTCAGTATCCATCATTAGGGCTATAAAACAGCCCTCTCCAATACTCTAAAGCTCTCTGTGGGCTCCACTATAGGGTCAGCTAGATTCACAACTTTCAGAAACTGATCCGGTGCTTTGAGCTCCAGAGACCAGCTCTTTAATGCCTAGGTGGAACCTTTTTGTGTGTTCTTGTGTTCTTGTGTTCTTTATCTAAACCTTTTTGTGTGTTCTTGTGTTCTTTGGTCTTTATCTAAACCTTCTGAACCCTTGAGTGAAGCTTCCTTTGAGAACCTTAAGACAAATCTTCCTTCTCTCTCTTACATCAGGGAGAAGGACTGAAATTTGTGCCTTATCAGTGGAAAAGGGTTGTTTACGGTAAAAGTTTTACTATGATTCTGTTTCTCTTCTTTGCTAACCTGGGTTTGTGGCCAAGAATCAGCCAACTTTGGTAGCAGTTCTGTTCCAATTAAAATCCCCAGTCTTAGTCATATCTGTGCTGGGGATAATCAAGATAGACTCCTTTGCCAGGTTAGTGCTTTATGTTTCTATTTGGCTACATCAAAAGGGAGAAGAAAGGGTTGAAACTATCTTTTTCTCCCTCTCAAAGGTACCTCTGATATTTCCAGCTTGAAAATCTTGTTGTCACTACTCCTCTTGAAAGGATGGTCATACTGAGATGAAGTTTTCATCAGAAGACTTATTATCATTTCTAGTTGGTCCTAAATAAAAATGCTGCTGATCTTACATCCAAAATGGCCCATCATAATGGCCATCTTGAAAATCTTATTGATGCTCCTCCTAAATGGACATTTATATCGACATGGGATTTCATCAGAAGACTTCATATGATGTATTGTTGGTCCTAAATGGACATTTATATCGACATGGGATTTCATCAGAAGACTTCATATGATGTATTGTTGGTCCTAAATGGACATTTATATCGACATGGGATTTCATCAGAAGACTTCATATGATGTATTGTTGGTCCTAAATGGACATTTACATGGGATTTCATCAGAAGACTTCATATGATGTATTGTTGGTCCTAAATGGACATTTACATGGGATTTCATCAGAAGACTTCATATGATGTATTGTTGGTCCTAAATGGACATTTATATAGACATGGGATTTCATCAGAAGACTTCATATGATGTATTGTTGGTCCTAAATGGACATTTATATAGACATGGGATTTCATCAGAAGACTTCATATGATGTATTGTTGGTCCTAAATGGACATTTATATCGACATGGGATTTCATCAGAAGACTTCATATGATGTATTGTTGGTCCTAAATGGACATTTACATGGGATTTCATCTAAAGACTTCATATGATGTATTGTTGGTCCTAAATGGACATTTACATGGGATTTCATCAGAAGACTTCATATGATGTATTGTTGGTCCTAAATGGACATTTACATGGGATTTCATCAGAAGACTTCATATGATGTATTGTTGGTCCTAAATGGACATTTATATAGACATGGGATTTCATCAGAAGACTTCATATGATGTATTGTTGGTCCTAAATGGACATTTATATAGACATGGGATTTCATCAGAAGACTTCATATGATGTATTGTTGGTCCTAAATGGACATTTATATTGACATGGGATTTCATCAGAAGACTTCATATGATGTATTGTTGGTCCTAAATGGACATTTACATGGGATTTCATCTAAAGACTTCATATGATGTATTGTTGGTCCTAAATGGACATTTACATGGGATTTCATCAGAAGACTTCATATGATGTATTGTTGGTCCTAAATGGACATTTACATGGGATTTCATCAGAAGACTTCATATGATGTATTGTTGGTCCTAAATGGACATTTATATAGACATGGGATTTCATCAGAAGACTTCATATGATGTATTGTTGGTCCTAAATGGACATTTATATAGACATGGGATTTCATCAGAAGACTTCATATGATGTATTGTTGGTCCTAAATGGACATTTATATCGAAATGGGATTTCATCAGAAGACTTCATATGATGTATTGTTGGTCCTAAATGGACATTTACATGGGATTTCATCAGAAGACTTCATATGATGTATTGTTGGTCCTAAATGGACATTTACATGAGATTTCATCAGAAGACTTCATATGATGTATTGTTGGTCCTAAATGGACATTTACATGGGATTTCATCAGAAGACTTCATATGATGTATTGTTGGTCCTAAATGGACATTTATATAGACATGGGATTTCATCAGAAGACTTCATATGATGTATTGTTGGTCCTCAATGGACATTTATATTGACATGGGATTTCATCAGAAGACTTCATATGATGTATTGTTGGTCCTAAATGGACATTTATATAGACATGGGATTTCATCAGAAGACTTCATATGATGTATTGTTGGTCCTAAATGGACATTTATATTGACATGGGATTTCATCAGAAGACTTCATATGATGTATTGTTGGTCCTAAATGGACATTTACATGGGATTTCATCAGAAGACTTCATATGATGTATTGTTGGTCCTAAATGGACATTTACATGGGATTTCATCAGAAGACTTCATATGATGTATTGTTGGTCCTAAATGGACATTTATATTGACATGGGATTTCATCAGAAGACTTCATATGATGTATTGTTGGTCCTAAATGGACATTTACATGGGATTTCATCTAAAGACTTCATATGATGTATTGTTGGTCCTAAATGGACATTTACATGGGATTTCATCAGAAGACTTCATATGATGTATTGTTGGTCCTAAATGGACATTTATATAGACATGGGATTTCATCAGAAGACTTCATATGATGTATTGTTGGTCCTAAATGGACATTTATATAGACATGGGATTTCATCAGAAGACTTCATATGATGTATTGTTGGTCCTAAATGGACATTTATATCGACATGGGATTTCATCAGAAGACTTCATATGATGTATTGTTGGTCCTAAATGGACATTTACATGGGATTTCATCAGAAGACTTCATATGATGTATTGTTGGTCCTAAATGGACATTTACATGGGATTTCATCAGAAGACTTCATATGATGTATTGTTGGTCCTAAATGGACATTTACATGGGATTTCATCAGAAGACTTCATATGATGTATTGTTGGTCCTAAATGGACATTTATATAGACATGGGATTTCATCAGAAGACTTCATATGATGTATTGTTGGTCCTAAATGGACATTTATATAGACATGGGATTTCATCAGAAGACTTCATATGATGTATTGTTGGTCCTAAATGGACATTTATATAGACATGGGATTTCATCAGAAGACTTCATATGATGTATTGTTGGTCCTAAATGGACATTTATATTGACATGGGATTTCATCAGAAGACTTCATATGATGTATTGTTGGTCCTAAATGGACATTTACATGGGATTTCATCTAAAGACTTCATATGATGTATTGTTGGTCCTAAATGGACATTTACATGGGATTTCATCAGAAGACTTCATATGATGTATTGTTGGTCCTAAATGGACATTTACATGGGATTTCATCAGAAGACTTCATATGATGTATTGTTGGTCCTAAATGGACATTTATATAGACATGGGATTTCATCAGAAGACTTCATATGATGTATTGTTGGTCCTAAATGGACATTTATATAGACATGGGATTTCATCAGAAGACTTCATATGATGTATTGTTTGTCCTAAATGGACATTTATATCGACATGGGATTTCATCAGAAGACTTCATATGATGTATTGTTGGTCCTAAATGGACATTTATATAGACATGGGATTTCATCAGAAGACTTCATATGATGTATTGTTGGTCCTAAATGGACATTTATATCGACATGGGATTTCATCAGAAGACTTCATATGATGTATTGTTGGTCCTAAATGGACATTTACATGGGATTTCATCTAAAGACTTCATATGATGTATTGTTGGTCCTAAATGGACATTTACATGGGATTTCATCAGAAGACTTCATATGATGTATTGTTGGTCCTAAATGGACATTTACATGGGATTTCATCAGAAGACTTCATATGATGTATTGTTGGTCCTAAATGGACATTTACATGGGATTTCATCTAAAGACTTCATATGATGTATTGTTGGTCCTAAATGGACATTTACATGGGATTTCATCAGAAGACTTCATATAATGTATTGTTGGTCCTAAATGAAAATGGTATTGATCTTACAAATGAATTTGGCCACTATGGTGGCCATCTTGAAAATCTTATCACTGAAGAATATTAGAGATAGTTTCAACACTCAGCAGTTAAAAAGAAGAAATGGTCCTATCTTGGATTCATGGAAATTTTTGTCAGCAATAGAGCATTGGTTTTTATAACCATAACCATGTCGCAGGATTTGGGGGTCAAAACTCATGTTTTTCATGTGATATGTTGTGACTTTACAGATATTTATTCTGGCATGAAGAGCTTTTAAGTTTGTACAAATGATGTCAATCTGCTGTATCTAAAAGTAAAAAACATATAATGACTTCTAAAAAAAGGACTTAACAAACTAATCAAATTTGACAGATAGTGTTCTTGTTTGAATGTCTGTCAGATTTATACAAATGATGTTCTGCCATCAGATACGACTAAAAGTTTAAATACATCTATACCACTTTATGAATTAAAAAAGATACTTAAAAGAATTTGACCTGCTTTGACACAAAGCATCCTATACTGGCAATGGGGCATTTCAGTATTGGAGAAATGCTAATGTGCCATCAAATATGGATGAAGATACAAAAAATATAGAAACCTTGAAACAATTATTATCATAATATGTGGTCAACAGCATTGGAAGAAATTTCAGTGGAAAGCATCCTACTCCAGATTTCTTGGCCAACTGCCCTTGCATTTGGCTATTTGATATCAGCCAGATGAGGGATATCAGGCCCAATTGGGCCTCTTATTAAAAATATGAGTGGAAGGTCCATTAATTTTTAGCTCACATGTATGTAAGGCTGTGTGAGCTTTTGTATACACCTGTGGCCATCTTTTTGGCCATAAGTTGTGCGTCCATCAATAATTGCTATAGAAAAAATCTTCTCAAAACCCACTGGATTTATTTTGACCAAATTTGACACAGAGCATCCTGGCATGCAAATGACGTCAGTCTGCCTTCAAATATGGACACTATTACTAACAATAGGGAAAACCCTTTAAACGACATCTTTTCAAAACTGCCAAATAGAATTTGATCAAGTTTGACAGAAAACATCCTAGTAGGAAGACCTTTCAAGCTTTTACAAATGATGCTGATCAGCTTTAAAAAAACAGAAAGGCCACTGTTTCTAAAAGTAGATAATTCTTGAAATGGCTTTTCCAAAACTGTTGAATAGAATTTGACCAATCTTGACAGTTAGCATGCTGGCAAGAAGACTTTTCAAACCTGTACAAATGATGCCAATCCACCATCAAATACAGCTGTCATAACTAAAAATTTAAAAACTTCTAAATGACCTTTTCTCCAAAACTGTTGCCTAGAATTTGACCAATCTTGATTGAAAGCATCCTGGTATGAATATCTTTTAAATTATGAAAATGATGCTAATCCATCATCAAATATGGCCACTGTTACTAAAAATGTATCAACATTTATGCAACTCTTTTCAGAAACCGCTCAACTGAGTTTTAACAAATTTGACAGAAAGCATCATGGCATAGAGGACTTTCAAGTTTGTAAAAATGGTGCCAATCCACTACTAAAAGTAGAAAAACATTTATCATATTTTCTGCATGTCTTCGGACAGCAAAAAATAATTACTTTTTTCTCTGCCTAAAAACATGTTAAAATATTACATTCAGCGACCAAAAAAAAACCCCAAATGACAAGTTACACATATGGTTTTAACTGTCAAATTGGAAGAAGAACATTTAACTATTCATTAGCTTGCTGACACTGATATAATGAATAACATTTGTTTAAAATTATATTACTCACCTGTAGATACAAAATCTCAATGGTAAAAATGAAAGAAGAATATGCCACCCTTTATTAAAGGAGGAAAACCGTTAAAGTGAAGGGCATGATCTCGAAAATTTTGTTTAAGACCTCCATTGTGGATATGACTAATACCTACACATGGTTACATACAGGCCAATGTATCAAATCCCATTTATGCTGTCTGGTACCAAAACTTTTATAAGAATTATATCAAACTAAATCACATTTAAATACTTAAAGAGTTATATATAAAATGTGAGAAAAGTTTTGTTTTTGCTATATCTTTTAAATACATTATTATCCATTGAAACAAATTCCTATATATGCGACCAGTATGTGTGCAGGTGCAGCTTTTAGTATTATCCATGATGGTGGTATTGCACAAACTCTTCGAGATGAGGATATTCACTTTAACAAATCTCTTCTAATAAAGGGTGACATAGTCTTTTAATGTTTTTACTATTTTTTTTATCCACAGGTGAGGAATTTAGTTCTAAACAAGTGTTATTTGTTATATCAATGTCGTGGTTCTCAGATTTTTTTACAATTCAGATCATACATATAACTTGTCAAGGCTATTTCCAATTTCAAGCAAGCTATTCCCCAACTTTCTGAAAGTGGTATTTGTCTGTCGATCTCATCTTATCACTGTATAGTTGCATTTGTGTTCAAAAACATAAGTACATAATTCAAATTCTTTTAAAATGATGTCAGAACAATATTACAAGGCAAGAAAATATGAGTTTGGCATTAAAAAACCCAGTATCCTTAAACAAACAGTGTCCAAAGACATACAGTAAATACAGTTCTCAACTTTATCTCAAAAACTGCTAAGCAGATTATGAGCAACTTTGACAATGCTGAAGTGCCATCATATATAGATGAAGCTAGGAAACAAGAGAAACTCTGAAACATTTGTTTTCATAACATATGCACTGAACAGCAGCATTGGAAGAAATTTTAAGAGAGAGCATCCTACTGACCCTGATTTCTTGGCCAACTGCTCTTGCATTTGGTCAGATGAGTGATCTTGTGGCCACTTGGGCCTCTGTTTAAAAATATGGGTGGAAGGCTTGCAATAGCAATGGAATGATTTTCAGCAAGTTTTAAGGGAAATACTGTGCAGAATGGTTCAACAGGCCTCTGTTTATTGCTTGAATATGATAACTAGAGCTGGAATGATGAATTAAATTCAGGTCATCCTCAAATATTTTTGGTTTGCTATCCCGTAAATGAAAATTTTGGCATTGGTAGATAGATAAATCATTTTTTCTTTCAGCATGGAAAAACCCCAACTTAATTTGATGTATACAAAAATGATAAAGATTCTAAAATGGCCATAAAAGAGTTTTAGTAGGTACTGTTTGGGATGCATCACGGCAGCAAACAGAATTTGTTAAGGATGACTCCATGAAACTTCTGTGGATTTGAAAGAGTTAAAAACTATTTTGAATTGTATGCATACAAATTGTACACCTTAGGATCAATATATATCTTCAGCAAAGTGGATGGACATGTATTGGAAAGTACATGGTAACAATTGCCTGAGGTCTTTTGGGGTTTGATAAATGCATGTGTTTCAGAATGACTAGGACTCAGTAATAAATCTTGTGTGGATTTTAATCTGACAAGACACTGAAATGCTGTTTCCTAGATTGTTCATCACCAACTGATGACAAATTATTCTTTACAAAGATGTTGTATAAGTATTGAATAGTTTGGTTTGTTGTTTTATGGCAATGCAATACATGAAGTTTGCATCATGCTGAGGCAAGCAAAGTAAAGTGCCTTGCCCAAGGACATGTTATGGTAGCTTGATCTGGCTGATCCAATGGTGGGAATTGGACTCGAAGCCTTATGGTCACAAGACCAACACCTTAACCTCTAAGCTACCATGACTTATTATAGCCTTGAATGGATACCCAAATGTTTTTAAATTCATTTGTTGTCAACTGAGTGTAGTAAACTGATGAAGATAAGAAGCAGCAGTACTTAAATGTCTTGCAGGAATGAGAATTATTAAAGACAAATTTAAAACTAAAGCAACTTGAATGGCTTTGCCATCACAGATTCACCAACTTTTTACTGCATATTCTCAATTACGTACCTCCCTTAATCCTTCATTATCCCATCAGCACACCCTCTGACCCCAATTGACCCAAGGTTCATAATGCAAAATCTGTCTCGTATATGATGAGACTTCCTGTTATGACTGCTTGCAGGAAGTTTTAAGTTTGGTCAGAAAATATTTTTGAAAATGGACAGATGGAGTATATCCCAAATAACCTGACAATTTTATTAATTAACTTGTGGGGTTAATAAGAATTTTTTATGCATTTTGAAAACTCTCCCATCATTAAAGCAGTTAAAATACAGATACCTTCTGTCACACATATCATTAGGTTATGACATCACACATTTTCTTCCTTTGTCATGTAATGTTCAATCTGGACCATGGCCTTGATCATTATAGCTAACTTTAATTACACTTCTCTCGTTACATTTATACCTACTATTGTGTTATTTGTTTCTAATTAACAATAATACAGGTCTAGTAAATTTGTTTTCTGCATTTAAAAGAAATCAAAATATTTATTAGGAAATATAATTGGAAACAATTTAACCAAAAACGTAACATAAATGTTCTATGACAGTGACCTTGACCCCAAGGGCATTGGGACAAGCAAGTCCATCATAGAATGAATTGTCTTAGCTTCATAATGATTCAAGTGAAGCTTATGATGAAAATCTATCAAGGAGTTTACATAACATGTGCAAATAAAGAACTTTAGCTAAAATCTTAAACAGTTGACATTGTCACCACTGGAAAACTGAATGCTATGTCTCACTTTAGACTAAAGTGGGTTCGACAAAAAGGGGATAAGGTAAAATATATAATAATAAAAGACCATAATTATGGAAAAGAATTATTGAAAAGTCTTATTAAACATTAATCATATTAAATTGGTTATAAATACCATGTTCAAGACTGATAGAAAATACATTCGAGACCATACATGTCAACAGCCAACTGTTCATTTTTCGTTTTGCATAAAAATGCTTCATGCAAACTGTTTGAAAGCATTCTCATGCAATATCCAGGCCCATAATTTCATCAATGGTTTATGCATTATACATGTATCTTACTGAACAATGCCAAAATCCTTTTAAAATGAAGACAAAATTTGTACATGCCCAAATCTTAATATTTTATTAAGGGTGTTTCTGAGCAGAGATATCAAACATCCATTTTCTGCGATGAGTTCCATCTCTGCAATTTCAGCGGCAATTTCCTTTGTCAATAATATTCTATAAGACTTCTTAAATTAAATTGACCTACTGATATGCATACATGCTGAACGTGAATTAAATCTGTATTATCTCAGAACCAGAAATGTGTTCATGGAACACAGATTCCTCACCACACTGAAATGACTTAAACATTAAATTTAACCACAGTGTGCCTGATGGACATGGGTAATTCTGTAAGCCCCTAGGATGGGGCACACAAATCCAAGTGCTGTATGGCTAGCAATACCACAAAACAAGAGGCCCAAGTGGACTCAGACAGCATTCTTCTGTCAAACTCAGTCCAAGTCTGTTTAGTGGTTGAATGTTTTTTTTTTATAAAAGAATTATTTCAAGGTTTTTCCAGTGTTAGTAATAGCGGTCATATTTGATAATGAATCATTATCATTCAACAAATTGTAAAGACCCTGAAAGAGGTATACTTAGTACAAAATTTTGTCAAATTGTGAAGAGTACATAGTTTTTGAGATTAAGTAATTCAACGATTTGTCTCTTTTTAGTAATAATGGTTTGGGGGAGGGGAGATCTCAGAATGTTTCTACAAGGATTTAATTTTGAGACCCCACCCCACCTCCTTTGGATCCACGCTGTTCATGCATGGATCCATGCTGTTCATGCATATCTGTAGATCACGTCTTCTGTTTGAGTGTTGGAAAGTTTTTGTTTTTCATCTTTTCTTACAAGACTCAGAAGGATTTGATCTCCGCCATTTTATGTTAATGACTTGAAGATTTACGTTCTGTAAATGAACTAAAGAAAGCAGGTTTTAAAAGCATTTCATAATGTCATGCAAAAGTGGTTTTAATAGTGGTATTGAAAAACAACAAGTAATGTAATAACACTAATTTTGGTGATTTATGTTATGGACTGCTACTAATCTGAAAGATTTCATAGCTCAGTTGGTTGTAAGGCCAAGTGAGTTTAGTGTGTGTGGCCCTTCATCTGGTGTCTGTCAGACATCTCTCATTGATTGCCAAGTGAGTTTAGTGTGTGTGGCCCTTCATCTGGTGTCTGTCAGACATCTCTCATTGATTGCCAAGATAGTTTATGGTGTGTGGCCCTTCATCTGGTGTCTGTCAGACATCTCTCATTGATTGCTATTTTCAAATTCTTCTCAGAAACTACCTGACCAATTTCAAACCAAACTTGGGACACAGCATGTTGCCATAAAGGCCTTTCTGGTTTATACAAATGAGGACAATCTGCCACCAAATATGGCCACCATTACAAACCTTCAAATGACTTTTCCAAAACCACTAAACAGAATTTGATCAAAGACAGAAAGCATTCTGGCATGAAGACCTTTAAAGTTTTTTACAAATGATGCCAATCTGCCATCATATATAGCCATCATTACTAAAAATAGAAACCTTAGAAACACTTCTTCTCCAAAACCACTAACCAGAATTTGACAAAATTTACAGAAAGCATTCTGGCATGAAGGGTTTTTAGTTTATACAGATGATGCCAATTTGCCATCAAATATGGCTGTTGTTACTAAAAATAGAAAACCTTGAATAACTTCTTCTAAATAACTGCTTAACAAATTTTGATCAAATTTTACAGAAATGTCCTTCCTTGAATGCCTTTCAGATTTATACAAATGATGCAGTTACCAGAAGGAGAAAAAAGCCAAACAGAATTTGACCAACTTTGACACAAAGCATCATGGCACAGGGGCCTTTTAATAGTGTACAAATGATGCTGATGTGGGATCAAATATGGATAATGTTGTTCTTGGTTTTAACTTTTAATACATTATTACTTCTATCATACTGGCCTGGGTGGGTATCAAATCAATGACCCTTAGATTATGAAACCACTGCTCCACCAGCTGAGCAACTGTGGCTTCCTGAATATGGAGAAAGATACAAAAGATACAAGCAATAGAAAAACTTTGAAAGAATTGTTTTCATAATATATGCAGTCAACATCTTTGCAGAATTGTAACAGAAAGCATTGTAATGACCCAGATTTTTTGCCCAACTGATCTTGTATTTGTCTAATCGGCAGATGTCAGGAAGGTGAGCAATCTCAGGCCCACTTAGGCCTCTTGTTCTTTCATATGATGATAGTCTGTATGAACCCATCAGATGGTACAGTCACATTCTGTCATTAATTCAAATATATGTTAAAAATCTAAAACCTCCACAGACCAAACACCTTAAGATACTAAGTGAAGTACTAGCGACTGTCTTACATGGTTCTTGGATCAGGTGTATGTACCTGATTTTCCTGCAACATAACAGAACTTGGAGGTTCACTGCTAATGAATTCATGCCCAAAGTCCTGAAAGGAACTAATTACATGCTATCCCTTTGATTTTGATATTGACACGTGAGAGATTGAGATGTAATGCATTGATTTCCTATGGTACTTTCATTTTTCCCCTGGAAGATATGACAGCATGTCAATATTTGTTCACTTTTTAATGTAATATGTGGGAAAACATGCCTTCTGATTTAATTTCATTATGCATGCCTTTCTGCACTTAGGATATCACTGTTTGTCTTATTGATAATTTCAAACTATGTAGGCTCAAAACCAGCGTGACAATTGTTTTCAGCATTCTTACAGTTTTACTTTTAATTTCATTATTTAGTACAAATGGTACTAACACAATAATAGTCTCACTAATATTTCACAGAACTGTAGTCTTAAAACAACAGTATCAGAACCTGTGTACCTGGATTCTCTTGCTTCCAGTAATTTTTGCCAGTGTTGATGACAATCTTATGAAAAGACAACAAAAAGTTGAACAAAATTAACAGAAATCACACAAATTGGGGACTCTATTTTCCGAAATAAGACAATATTAGGTCACAGATTACAGGAAAAAATGGTCTCATATATGATGCATCTTCCTGCCATGGCTGTCCATAAAATATTTGAATAGTCATTTGAATTGAAATTTGTGTTCATTTGATCTCTGATCTCCTCCCAGGGACTCCAGGCACTGCAGTCAACAATGACACCCCTCTTGCAGATGGTTACTATAGAAGCAACATAACTACAGAGTATTGTGAATTTTCCCCCAGTGCTTTAGGAAATGTGGTAATGGGCAAATGGGAGGGTATCACAATATCCCAGAAGATTTTTCAAAAAGCTTGGAGATACATACTGTCTATACTTGCTTATAAGTCCAACTGCAAACTGAACAGACCCAGATCTGCTGTCACATAATGTGCTGACAGATCTGGGTCTAAGCAGTTTGTTAGGAGGAATCAGTAGAACAAACAACATAGAACCAGATCTGCCAGTGCATTATGTGATGGCAGATATGGATCTGTGCAGTTTGCAGTTGGACTTGACTTATAAGTGAGTATATATGATATGTTAGTTAGGGAAGCTGTTAGTAAGAATTATTAATCTGGATTATGCTAACTAAGGTTGTTGTTAGTCTTTGCTGTAGTAGATTTGAAGACATATGACCAGCAAGACTTTTCATTGAACTTCATATTATTTTCAATAATTCATTGATAACTCAACAAAGACATAAGATACCTGCAGATAAAACAAACAAGATACCATTCAACTAATCACATAATTTTCAGTAAGATAGTACATGTATCTCAAGGAAGTAAGCATCTTATAAATTGTATCAAATCTATATCTATTACTATTTAGTTCTTGTTAAATGTTGATTGGATGTGCATATTGTATACCATATTTATCCTATGACAAGTCCTTTCCTAATAAGTGCACACTCTACCTTTACAAAATATGTTTGTCTTTTTATAAGCCCTTAAAACCAGAATGCCTTCAGTCAGATTTGGTCACATTGCAGAGGAGTTTCTGAGAAGAAGTCATTTAAAGTTTTTTAGCTCACCAGGTGGTAAGACTAAGAGAGATATAGAATGGTTCTCCATCTGTTGTTCATTCACAGTTGCTACTGAAATCTTCTGAAGAAACACTCAACAGAATTTGACGAAATTTGACAGAAATCATTCTGGCATAAAGTGCTTTCAGATTTGTTCAAAATGATGCTGATCTGCCATCAAATGTGGCCAACATTAATAAAAAAAAGAGCTTAAAACAAGTTCTTCTCAAGAAATGCTAAACAGAATTTGACCAAATTTGACAGAAAGCATCCTGGCATGAAGGTCTCTCAACTTTAGAGACACCTTTAAAGGTCTTCTTCTCAAGAACTGCTCAACAGACCAAATTTGACAGAAGGGTACTAGCATAAATGGCTTTTAATTTTATACAAATCAGGCCAATCTGCAATAAATTATTGCCATCATTACTAAAAATAGAGAAACCTATATATGACCAAATGTAACAGAAAGCCTCCTGGCATGCAGGTCTTTCAGAATTGGATCAAGTTATGCCAATCTGCCATCAAATATGGCCACTGTTACTAAAAAATAAAAAAACCTTTAAACAACTTCTTTCAAAAAACAGAATTTGACCATATTTGACAGAAAGCATCATGGCATAAATGGCTTTCAAATTTTACAAATGATGCAAGTACCCAAGTGGGCCCCTTGTTTCTATTTTTAGTAATGGTGACCATATCTGATGGCGGATTTACAGCATTTGTACAAAATGTATTAGGTTGTTCACCTGGTCTTACCATGGTAGAAATACTGTACTGTATTGAATGTATTTTTTTGTAACACTTTTAATTAATTATTCCATTTATTTTTTCATTTTATTTCTCCCGTAACTTGCTGGTCATAGGGGCGCCACTGATGACTTTGCGACAATCTCTCTCCATTTTGTCCTGTTCTCCACTGCTCTCTGGGACTTTGCAAAGTCCATGCCTGTCCACTCTTTGATATTGTCTTCCCATCTCTTCTTCTGTGTGCCTCATTTTCTCTTTCCTCTCACTGTGCCCTGCAGGATTGTCTTTGACAAGCCAGTTGAGCGTGAGATGTGACCATACCATCTTAGTTTGCGTTTCTTTACAGTGGTGAGCAGATCTTCATAAGGTCCAATTGCGCCTTGGATTTTAGTGCGCACCTCCGCATTAGAGACGTGGTCTAAGTATGAGATTTTCAGGATCCTTCGATAACATCTCATCTCTAAGGCATGGATTCTTCTCTCTATTTCTGCTGTTAGGGTCCATGTCTCACATGCATATAGGAATATGGACATGACGAGGGAGCGCATAAGCTTGATCTTGGACCCAAGCGTGATGTTGCTGTCTTTCCAAATAGGCTTCAGCCTAGCCAGAGCAGCTGTTGTCTGCGCAATCCTGGAAAGAACCTCAGGTTTTGAACCTTCATCAGAGGCGATAGCACTTAGGTACTTGAAGCTTGTTACTGTGCCCAGCTTCTGTCCATTCACTCTTATTTCCTTTTGGATGCCACTCGGGTTGTTTGTAATTAGGTTTGTCTTTTTAGCATTGATCTCCATCCCATATCTTAGTGATGCTTGATTGAGACGGTTTACTAAGGTTTCCATTTCTTCTTCATCTCCTGCTAAGCCATCGATATCATCAGCGAAGTGCAGGTTGGTGATTGTTCTGCCTCCAACACTGACACTGCCCTCATGGTCTTCCAAGGCGTCGGACATGATCCTTTCCAGGTAGATGTTGAAGAGAGTGGGTGAGAGAAGGGACCCCTGTCTGACTCCGACTCTGGTTCTGAACCAGTCTCCTATGTTGTCATTGACGAGAACTGTACTAGTCGCCTTGTCATACAGGGTTTCGATAGTGCAGATTAGTTTTGTGTTTATGTTGTATATCCACATGGTGGCCCACAAAGCTGCATGCCATACCTTGTCGAAAGCCTTTTTGAAGTCAGTGAAGACATGGTAGAGGTTCTGTTGATGCTGAAGATATTTTTCACAGAGGATTCTGAGATTGAAGATCTGTTCTGTAGTGCTACGTCCTGCTCTGAAACCTGCCTGTTCTTCCGCAATGATGTGCTCTGCTTGGGGTTTCAGTCTATTGAGGATGATCTTAAGCATAACCTTGCTTGGGTGACTGATGAGACTGATTGTAGATTCCCTTTCTTAGGAAGAGTCACGATCAGAGACTGGGTCCATGGGGTGGGTCATTCTCCTGTTTGCCAGATTTGGTTGCAGATTGTTGTGAGGACATCTATCATGAGCATTCCTCCTGCTTTAACAAGTTCTGCTGGTATGTTGACCACCCCAGCTGACTTCCCCTTCTTTAGCGCCTTTACTGCAGAATCTACTTCATCCCTGAGGATTGGGTGGTCAACCTCTGTTGTGGTCAGTGGTACGTTTAGTACAGCTTGGTCTCAGAAGTCTCCTGGTTGTAAAGTTCTGAACAGTATTCCGTCCATCTGTTAAGAATGTCTTGGTTTTCTGTCAGACTCTTACCAGCCTTGTCCTGAATCATATTAGATCTCCCCTGTTTCTCTGTTGTCAGGTCTTTCACCAACTGGTATGCCCTTTTACTGTCATTCTGGTTCAGGCTTTTCTCAACTTCCTTGCATTGGTCCTCTAACCAGCTTTCTTTTGCTTTCTTTATGCTCTTCTTAATCCTGTTGTTAATCTCATTGTATTTTTTTGCTCCTTCATGGTCTCCTCGCTTACTCTTCAGTTTTCTCCTCACATCGCAGAGGTCGAGGATATTCCATTAGATGTGTAAATAATTATAAGCAGAATTATTAGGCTAAAATTATAATTTTTAGCTGATTCATAATGCCAATATTTGCAAAATATTTAAGACTAAAAAGATTTATGTACCCCAAAAAATTGGAGAACGATAAAACCATCTACCAGCATTTTCAGGCCTAAAAGTTACTGATCAACACTTCAGCATTTGAATTGGTAAACAGTTAAACTATATTAACGAGTAGAATCAGATGCTGAACAAAGTTTGATGCCCAGAATCTGTATTAAAGTAATTAGTACACATACCTGCTATAATTCTTGTTCATATAACTACATGTTATTGACTGCATTTAACTTGACTGCTTTCAAAAGTGGCAAAACTTCAGGTCTGATTTAAAAAAAAAAAAAAAATTTTGTTCTTTTAAGAATCTTTAAACATTCCAGATATATTATTTAGGTGGGAGTATTAATTACTGTAATTAGAAATATCACTTATTCAGTTTTTATCCCCATACTTTCAAAGAAAAGGTGGGGTTCATGTTATCCTGCCTGTCCAGACATACATGCATGCATGAGTGATGTTGTACAACTCCTCCTATACCATTGAGAGAGAGACTTCAGATTTTGGTATATACCGTAAATACTCACATATAAGCCCATACCAACTGCAAACTGCATAGACCCAGATCTGTCATCACATAATGCGCCAGCAGATCTGGGTCTATTCAGTTTGTAAGGACTAATCAGTAGAACAAACAACATAGACCGTGATCTGCCGGCACATTATGCGACGGTAGATCAGGGTATCTGTTGTTTGCATTTGGACCCGGGTTATACATGAGTATATACGGTAGTAGGGAGTGGTCTGTACATGTGCAGAACAGTCTGAATTTTGATCCATGCCCTATATGTGGTGCCAGAGGGTGTGCCGACACTTATGCATATATTCGTCTTTACAGCAACCATAGTTTTTCCTTACATTCCTACTTTTTTGTACTTTTTGTCGGACTCCCTATTTTTCCCAACTTTCTCCAAAATAGCCCTACTATCACTATTTTGTTTCTTCAATTTTATGTTGAAAATGGATTACATGCTGCATGAACAGCCATAGATAGCAAATTCAGATTTCGTCTTTGTGATGTGGAGCTGGGTATTTAAGAAGATAGAGTCAACCTGTATTAAAGAGATAGCTAGTATGCGAGTAAAAGCATGCTTTTATTCAGGTTTATGAAGGTAAGTCAAGCAAAGGTTTTATTTGCTCAGTAATTTACATATATTTCATACTATTTTTCATTTTTTAAAAATCCCTATTTTCCCTACTCTTTTCCTATTTTTTTCGTTTTAAGTAGCCCTACTTTATCCCTAATGTTTTACAAAGGTTTACTGTAAAGACTTGTATACAATATAATGTGTGGGGTGCTTAATGACAACGAGGAAAGTGTGGAGAGATTCTGCTTTGTTGCAGACTTCTATTTTGTGTTTGCTTTATGTCCACAGATGATAGGTACACCAGTCTGCAGCCAGGTGACAGATCAGGACTCCTCAGGAGTCAGAGCTATGATCGCTGTCTGGTTGCCTGCTCTTCACAGAGAATCTTAGGTCAGTTATAGTTTTTTTAATTTTTGTCTTGTCAGTATTAAAGTATTAACCTTTAGTAAGACTTAGGTATCATGTTTCTGGTGGTTATGTCAAGGCAGCAGTAGCAGGAATGGTTGATCATAGTTCAGAATTTGTGAAGATTGTTGCATTTACCTGCATATTTCAAATACTGTTGTATGTACAGTCATGAAGAAGTATCTCATTGACTTAGCAAGTCAAAAAGTAAGTCACAGTTACCTATTTTTCATACTCTAGTGAGTATTGTTTGTTTCTTGGGAGATCATGATTTGAGGGAGCAGGTTAGACATAGCATGACTTTTTTTCAAGTTTCAGACTGAATCTCAGCATTTTACCGTATATACTTGCATATAATCCAATCCCAAATGCAAACTGCATAGACCCAGCTCTGCCATCGCATAATGCGCCAGCAGATCTTGGTCTATGCAGTTTGTAAGCACTAATCAGTAGAACAAACAACATAGACCCTGATCTGCTGGTGCATTATGCGATGGCAGATCAGGGTCTGTGTTGTTTTCATTTGGACCCGGTGTATACAGATCAGGGTCTGTGTTGTTTGCATTTGGACCCAGTGTATACATGAGTATATACGGTAATGCTTCATTGTGAAACACAGTAATGAGATAGTAGGTCAAAGTTATTTACTTTTCATGGTATTAAAAAATGACACCATAATCAGTTGATTGCATGGTTTAGTAATGGCTGACAGGCAATCACTAAAAAATAAGCCTGAACAAGATCTGGTACCCAATAAGCGGACAAAGAGTGTTGATTAAACTCGCTCTGACTTTCAAATGAAGGAAGACAGTGAAATTGATCAATTGTTAATAGTATGTCGTAGTTGCTTTGAAAGCATAAGACATTCTGGAGGGACTACTAATCTCACTACACATGGGTCAATGTCATCCTCTGAAAGTTTGTCGTTACTGATCCTTTAGCTACAAATTATTCTCTTGTCCATACACTCAGTCCTTCTCATAGGTTTTCAGAGGAGGAACACAGCTGGTAGAACACATTATTAATCATATAATAAAACCCAAGCTTCAACAAAATCTAGTTGACATGTGGTATCAGTATGTACCAGTACATCAGACATATACAGCCTATGGCCTATGGGCCACATCTGGCCCGTGACCTGGTTTTATCTGGTTGCATTTACATCATACGGTGTGGCTTTGAAAATCGCTCAATGGCCTGCACTCTGGAGGAAGTTGCACATGACTGCAGTACGTATTGCAATACAATTATTAATATCACAATATGATTTTAGTTGGCATTACTCACCCCTACAGGGAATACGTATCCAAATGACTATACTCCTGTATTCCCTCATTTTAACATTGTCAATCAGAGCCATAGAATATACATCATTGTAATGAGACTGCCTTATAATGAAGTACATGATACCTTTAATTTTAATACCAGATAATGAAATGATAATCATGACCATACTCACTTTATACCACATATACCATATGTACTCGTGTATAAGCCGGGTCCAAATGCAAACAACATAGACCCTGATCTGCCGTCGCATAATGCGCTGGCAGATCAGTGTCTGTGTTGTTTGTTCTACTGATTAGTCCTTACAAATTGCATAGACCCAGATCTGCTGGCACATTATGCAACGGCAGATCTGGGTCTATGCAGTTTGCAGTTGGTATCAGATTATATGCGAGTATAGATGGTACTCGTTTATAAGTTGGATCCAACTGCAAACTGCATAGACCCAGATCTGCCATCACATAATGCTTTGAGTCTATGCAGTTTGTTAGGAGTAATCAGAAGAACAAACAACATAGACCCTGATCTGCTGGCACATTATGTGATGGCAGTTTAGGATCTACGTTGTTGCAGTTGGACCCGACCTATAAACGAGTATATATGGTAACTGGAACCATGTTATAATGAAAGGCATGACAGTGATTAATTGCAGTACTATTAGTGTCATTTAATGAAAGGCACTACAGTGAGGAATTGCTGTACTATTAGTGTCATTTAATGAAAGGCATGACAGTGAGGAATTGCTGTACTATTAGTGTCATTTAATGAAAGGCATTACAGTGAGGAATTGCTGTACTATTAGTGTCATTTAATGAAAGGCATTACAGTGAGGAATTGCTGTACTATTAGTGTCATTTAATGAAAGGCATTACAGTGAGGAATTGCTGTACTATTAGTGTCATTTAATGAAAGGCATTACAGTGAGGAATTGCTGTACTATTAGTGTCATTTAATGAAAGGCATTACAGTGAGGAATTGCTGTACTATTAGTGTTATTTGATGAAAGGCATTACAGTCAGGAATTGCTGTACTATTAGTGTCATTTAATGAAAGGCATTACAGTGAGGAATTGCTGTACTATTAGTGTCATTTAATGAAAGGCATTACAGTGAGGAATTGCTGTACTATTAGTGTCATTTAATGAAAGGCATTACAGTGAGGAATTGCTGTACTATTAGTGTCATTTAATGAAAGGCATTACAGTGAGGAATTGCTGTACTATTAGTGTCATTTAATGAAAGGCATTACAGTGAGGAATTGCTGTACTATTAGTGTCATTTAATGAAAGGCATTACAGTGAGGAATTGCTGTACTATTAGTGTCATTTAATGAAAGGCATTACAGTGAGGAATTGCTGTACTATTAGTGTCATTTAATGAAAGGCATTACAGTGAGGAATTGCTGTACTATTAGTGTTATTTGATGAAAGGCATTACAGTCAGGAATTGCTGTACTATTAGTGTCATTTAATGAAAGGCATTACAGTGAGGAATTGCTGTACTATTAGTGTCATTTAATGAAAGGCATTACAGTGAGGAATTGCTGTACTATTAGTGTCATTTAATGAAAGGCATTACAGTGAGGAATTGCTGTACTATTAGTGTCATTTAATGAAAGGCATTACAGTGAGGAATTGCTGTACTATTAGTGTCATTTAATGAAAGGCATTACAGTGAGGAATTGCTGTACTATTAGTGTCATTTAATGAAAGGCCTTACAGTGAGGAATTACTGTACTATTAGTGTCATTTAATGAAAGGCATTACAGTGAGGAATTGCTGTACTATTAGTGTCATTTATTTCACTATTTGGTTCAGATAGTAGCTAGAACACTTACTCATCAAGATCACATGAGAACTTAATATGTAACACATTACTGTGATGTAACAATGGTTATTGTGATGTAACACTGATTACTGTGAATTACACTGATTACTGTGAAGTAACATTGATTATTGTGGTATTCTCATGATGCTGGTCAATATCATGGTTGAAACTTTATACAAGGTGCTGGTATTAGAGTGCATTTTGATCACAAATTATGTGGCACAAGATGCTGATACTAAACATTTATTATTTTACATATTTGTGTTTGGTTTCAGAATCTTCCATTGTTTGCCACCAAATGTACAAATTTTACAAACTACGCATGATCAGGTTCCTGTATGGTGTTGAGAATCCCATCATTAATAATGCTTCTTTGAGATACAGCCTGGTCATACATTGAAAGCATCACTTTGCAGCTTGTTTGTTTACATTAACAGCATCCACAGTGACCAATGAGTTTATACTTGTCAATTCCTTAACAAATGGGTTTTTTTCTCTTCTGATTAAAATGATGACCCTATGATAAGCACTCTGTGTGTGTGTGTGTGTGTGTGTGTGTGTGTGTGTGTGTGTGTGTGTGTGTGTGTGTGTGTGTGTGTGTGTGAGTGAGTTGAAACAAATACCAAAATTTTCTTTTTTAATATTTGTAGCATGTATTCAGCTATAATTCAAATATGTATAGATGTTAATAAAACTATCAGATTATCCTTTTTTCATTCTTATTTTGGTCTGCCTTGGTATTTATTGACAATTTCCCACCACCACTACAATGTATTGAGAACACTGTGAACTCAGTCATCTAAACATCTCAATCTATATAAACGACATTTTAGGGGTCTTGTAAATTTTCTTTTGGATTCAGACTTGTAATAAAATGAATGTAGTTGCTATTTTCCCTGTATATATTCAAACTCAGTATGACCAAAATGTTCGTTGAGCGCTGTGATGGACTATAAGTAAAATGTGCAGTAATTCTAGATTACTTGTTCAATTAAATGTGGGGACTATAAAATTCTGTAGAAAGTAATTTATTCACAGTGAAAATCACACAAATCAACTTTTGATGTAACTTCACCAGAGTGTAACAAATTTAAGACAATTCATGCACAAAGTCAGTGACTCAATTATTTCATAATTTTAATGCGTATAAAATCAAATTAAGACTGAATTGCAAGATTGCAAGTATTTAATCCAGTAGATATGTTTTAATACCGTATTTCCCAGTTATAAACTATACAATGCCTTTATAATTATTTGACACTGAAACATGAAATATTTCTGGATTGGAGCTTTAAATACAGCTGTCATAAATTTTTTTGTATTGACATTAAATCTACAAACTCTTTTATACCTGAAGTTGCAATAAAACAAATGTTCGGCATATGATTGAACATTTACGTAACCATTTCTGAATCTGTTCTCTCAAGACAGGTGGTCTTTCATAGCAGTGGTCTTTCAAGACAGGTTTTACTGTATATTTATTCACTTTTGGTGCTTTGTTGCAAAACAATACTGCATTGACAAAGTATTCATTATTTATTGGTTCTAATATCACAATCTACTCTCTCACAGGTCTGGACCAGCAGCCTCTGCATCCATTGACATTTCCCAACTCTGAACACTGCTTTGAATTATTGATGAGAACTGAAAACTTCTTCCTGTTAGTATCTGACAATGGTTGTTAATGTTATGTTGGATGTACATGGAAATGTCATCACATTATGATATCCCGTAGATAAAATCTGTATTACAAAATGAACGTCTGGTAAAAAAAATACAAAAATGTGCAAAAAGAGGCTTGGGATACCAACTGCAAACTGAATAGACCCAGATCTGCCATCGCATAATGCTCTGGCAGATCTGGGTCTATGCAGTTTGTAAGGATTAATCAGTAGAACAAACAACATAGACACTGAACTGCCGGCACATTACGCAATGGCAGATCAAGGTCTATGTTGTTTGCATTTGGACTCGGCTTATATGCAAGTATATACGGTAGTTTAAGATTAAATATTTTTCTTTGAAAGTGTTTGTCAAATACAGCACTCCATCACTATAAGGCCCCTCATTATAACAATTCCTGTTATAAGGTGAGTATGGTCATGGATCCCATTTCATTATGTTGTAGTACAATTATATATATCAAATTGTATGTGTCATGTACTTCATTATAATGCGGTCTCACTATAAGATGGTATACTCTGTGACACACAAGGATAGTGTAGTCGGTATACTCTGTGACACACAAGGATAGTGTTGTCGGTATACTCTGTGACACACAAGGATAGTGTTGTCGGTATACTCTGTGACACACAAGGATAGTGTTGTCATGAGGGAGCAATGTACAGACAATCAGATTATATTTAAATGCAGACAATGCATCAGTGTCACTATTTCAAACTGTAAGGTGAAGGGAGAGATTAATGGTTTTAGAAATCATTGTCAAAGCATTATCAAATTCCTTTAAAAGAAACATGAACTAAAATCGATATTCCTGGCTAATAGATGATTTCTTCATCATCATCAGAATTAAAATTATTACATTGACTGGGCCAGGTCCCCTGATTCTAACATGTTTGTGACAGTGGTGCTCCAGTTACTGTTGGGAACAAATTAACAATAACAATATTATCTTGAATTGCAGAAAAGAAAAATATATCCCTGTTTTTAAAAAAGACAAAAAGAGCAAAGTTGATAAAGTTGTATGTTATTTATTAACATGGGCAAACATATAGGGCAGAAGCACTTGATATGGTCAGTTTGTGTTAGACAGTACGAGGCACACAAAAAATTATCTGGGAGATTTAGTGCTATAGATATTGGATTTTAAGAGGCTGTCAGGCTGTGATAATTATTGTACTTTGAAACATTGTGGTAGGCACTTACTGGAAAGTGGTAACCAAACCAATAAATTACCCTCCATCTCCACAAATCCTGTTATGTAGGCTAAACCCACTAGATAACTAAGTAATCCCATTACAAGCATTGGGCATTATTAAAAAGTAATCCCATTACAAGCATTGGGCATTATTAAAAAGTAATCCCATTACAAGCATTGGGCATTATTAAAAAGTAATCCCATTACAAGCATTGGGCATTATTAAAAAGGTAATCCCATTACAAGCATTGGGCATTATAAAAAAGGAAACCCATTACAAGTATTGGGCATTATTAAAAAGTAATCCCATTACAAGCATTGGGCATCATTAAAAAGGTAATCCCATTACAAGCATTGGGCATTATTAAAAAGTAATCTCATTACAAGCATTAGGCATTATTAAAAAGTAATCCCATTACAAGTATTGGGCATTATTACAAAGTAATCCCATTGCAAGCATTGGGCATCATTAAAAAGGTAATCCCATTACAAACATTGGGCATCATTCAAAAATTAATCCCATTACAAGTATTGGGCATCATTAAAAAGGTAATCCCATTTAAAGTATTGGGCATCATTAAAAAAGTAATCCCATTATAAGTATTGGGCATCATCAAAAAAGTAATCCCATTTAAAGTATTGGGCATCATTAAAAAAATAATTCAATTAAAAGTATTAGGCATCATGAAATCATGAAGCTCTAGAACATGATATGAACTGCACCATCACATAGATTGAATTGATTCCTCTCACCTGTCTAATGAAGCTCTAGAACATCATATGAACTGCACCATCACATAGATTGAATTGATTCCTCTCATACAACTATCAGCTGATCTGATACTATTAATGGCTGATCTGGTAATTTATGTTTCTAATGTAAACTGATCCAAATATCAGTCTTTTCTATCTTATTTTTTTGTTAAAAAGTCTTCACTACAGTCAAACTAACCTAAAAGGTCACTTCTGTTAAGCAATAACTTCTTGTAAACAACCACTTTTTCTAGCTCCTTAAATGACATAAAAGTATTGTAAAAGTCAACCTCTGTTAAATACCAAGCTTCATAACTAATTCTCAGAGGTGGTGTCTTAAGACAGTGGTTTGAATGTACACTGTACCTTCCCAGAGATGGTGTCTTAAGACAGTGGTTTGAATGTACACTGGTACCTTCCCAGAGGTGGTGTCTTAAGACTGTGGTTTGAATATACTCTTGTACCTTCTAGAGGTGGTGTCTTAAGACAGTTATTGAATGTATACTGTACCTTCCCAGAGGTAGTGTCTTAAGACTGTGGTTTGAATGTACTCTTGTACCTTTCCAGAGGTGGTGTCTTAAGACTGGTTTGAATCTACACTTGTACCTTCCCAGAGATAGTGTCTTGAGACTGTGGTTTGAACGTACACTTGTACCTTCCCAGAGGTAGTGTCTTAAGACAGTGGTTTGAATGTTCACTGTACCTTCCCAGAGGTGGTGTCTTAAGACTGTGGTTTGAATGTACTCTTGTACCTTTCTAGAGGTGGTGTCTTGAGACAGTGGTTTGAATCTACAATTGTACCTTCCTAGAGGTAGTATCTCAAGACAGTGGTTTGAATGTTCACTGTACCTTCCCAGAGGTGGTGTCTTAAGACTGTGGTTTGAATGTACTCTTGTACCTTTCTAGAGGTGGTGTCTTGAGACAGTGGTTTGAATCTACACTTGTACCTTCCCAGAGTTAGTGTCTTAAGACAGTGGTTTGAATGTTCACTGTACCTTCCCAGAGGTGGTGTCTTAAGACTGTGGTTTGAATGTACTCTTGTACCTTTCTAGAGGTGGTGTCTTGAGACAGTGGTTTGAATGTACACTTGTATCTTCCCAGAGGTAGTGTCTTAAGACTGTGGTTTGAATGTACTCTTGTACCTTTCTAGAGGTGGTGTCTTGAGACAGTGGTTTGAATCTACACTTGTACCTTCCCAGAGGTAGTGTCTTAAGACTGGTTTGAATGTACACTGTACCTTCCCAGAGGTAGTGTCTTAAGACTGTGGTGTGAATGTACTCTTGTACCTTTCTAGAGGTGGTGTCTTGAGACAGTGGTTTGAATGTACACTTGTACTTTTTTAGAGGCATGTCTTAAGACAGTGGTTTGAATGTACACTGTACCTTGATGTATAGGGTCTTGCTTCACAAGACTGCATTATTCCCCACCCACCCACCCACCCTTCTTATGAACCCATTTGGCCATCACCTTTCTGTCTGTTAATCTATCCCTTTTTAACAAAACAACTTAGGATCATACAGTTAATTCAGAAATTTACCATATATATTTACTTATAAGTTGAGTCCAACTGCAAACTGCACAGACCCATATTTGCCATCATATAATGTGCCAGCAGATCTGGGTCTATGCAGTTTGTTAGGACTAATCAGTAGAACAAATAACATAGACCATGATCTGCCAGCGTTTTATGTGATGACTTTTCTCATTATACACCTTGACCAGCATTATAAACTACCATACAATTTTATCAAGGTGCACACTTCTGGTTGAAAAGGGAGATTGTATTTTTGAAGGAAGGACTTGCAGATGCTGCTGGAATGAGTAGGTTTACTCTGTGTGTTGATACATATTTACCTTTGGAAAGGCATATGGATGACTGTACTGCAGTCTGATTGAATCCATTAATAACGATTTACCTTTGGAAAAGGCAGCTGAATGACTGTACTACAGTCCAATTTAATCCATTACTAATCAAACCAAGTGAATTCCAATTTATTAATCAGGTATTCTAGTGCCAAAAGCAATCAAATTCTTTCTTCATTTGGATTTCAATTTGTATTGGATTTCAATATGTTTAATACACCATGCAAACTGTCTTAAGTACCCACCTGAAATAAAGAGGGAATGTTAATGTGTTGTTTTATTTACACTTTATTCAGTAGCCAGGGGGGCACTTTTTAAAAATATTATAACAAATTCACACTGTAAACAGTTTCCAAACAAATCCCACTCATTGTTTAATACTTGGACCAATAAGATTTTGTGCTGTTTATATTGAAGATGATCAAGTTAATGAAAAATATTGAATATTATTTGTTAGATTTTGAAAAGGATAAAACACAACCAGCTTGATGTTATACTGAGCAATAGTTATTTTCAGTTCTGAATAAATCAGTGAATCTCAGCTAGAGAAGAGCATCTTGAAAAACAAATTGAGACATGCAATTGAAACGGCTTGACAATGCAGTAATCTGCCTTGACATTCTTAATTTGTAACTTGTTGGAATACTCTAAATCGCAAAATATTACTAAGCTAAAGTTAGTCAGAGGGTTAGGTACTATATGAGTCAAGTTTGACCCAATAACAAACGTTAGTCAGAGGGTTAGGTACTATATGCATCAATTTTGACCCAATAACAAACGTTAGTCAGAGGGTTAGGTACTATATGAGTCAATTTTGACCCAATAACAAACATTAGTCAGAGGGTTAGGTACTATATGAGTCAATTTTGACCCAATAACAAACGTTAGTCAGAGGGTTAGGTACTATATGAGTCAATTTTGACTCAATAACAAAAGTTCACCATATTTTATATCAAGACTCATCAGGGTTGTTTTTGTGCAAATACCGTATATACTTGCATATAATCCAACACCAACTGCAAACTGCATAAACCCAGATCTGCCATCGCATAATGTGCCAGCAGATCTGGATCTATTCAGTTTGTAAGGACTAATCAGTAGAACAAAAAACATAGACCCTGATCTGCCAGCGCATTATGCGATGGCAGATCAGGGTCTATGTTGTTTGCATTTGGACCTGGATTATAGACGAGTATATACGGTATGTAAAATAAGTCAAAGATGATGATAAATTGTTCCCATTGATTTGTGTTACTGTTTATCTATTTGCAGTGCCTAGTTCTGTTACTGCCTTTTCCGTGTTGCTATTTAGTTTCTTTGGTCAATAATCTTAAATATACTTTAAAATCAGCTTGATAACCACCAATAGCAAAAGTTAAAAAATAGTTGTGTTGTAATGCATGTCACTTTTAATAAGCACATAGTAAAAACTAGCATATATAATCTTGACTAATTTCAGAAATTATATTACCATATATATGCACTTACAACTTGAATCCATCTGCAAACTGGAATGACCCAGATCTGCTATCACATAATGTCCCAGCAGATCTGGGTCTGTGCAGTTTGTTAGGAGTAATCAGCAGAACAAACAACATAGACTCTGATCTGCTGGCACATTATGCAACAGGAGATCAGGGTCTGTGTTGTTTGCAGTTGGACTTGACTTATAAGCGATTGAATACTGTACTTATGATCCAGAATTTACAGTATACATAGACTCCTAATTGTCAAATTACCTTCAGCCTTTTGAAATAGTTCTGGTGTATGGGAACTTTTTTATTATTTGACATGGACAATGAAGTGTTCAGAGCACGAATTACCCAGAAACTTGCAAACTTTGAGGAGAAATATTTATTAGGTACTTCTTTTTTACCTTCTTTCTACTTGGTACATCAATTTTCTCTTGCCTTTCTCGCGGCTCAATTTTTTAAAAAAGTTTTGTTTCAGACACAGGTTCAGGGCAAGGAACTTTAATAAAATCACTTGCCCTCAATTAAATTCCACTAGCCCAAAAGGGCCTTATATTCTTTATTATAATTTTTAAGAAATTGCTATTATTAGAGAAAGATTTACAAAAACACTTTTTTATTGACACATATTTTCAACGTTTATTTGTCTCAAAATAATGTATACATTACAGTGTACTTCAGCAAACATTATATGACTTTTGTTACTAAAGAATTTGATTCTATTTCATTTTAAAGCAATGTTTCTTCAAATCCTGATGTCAACCAGTACAAAAATAATTTATGCTTTACAGTGTACTTATCCAACAAAAAAACGTTGTGGGGCCCTGATCTAGAATTGAAGGGGCCCCAGGTGTTGGGCTATCCAATTTTTGGAGCACTGCCACACTAGCATGAACCAATAAATAAATTGTATCCACACATCTAGGGCTTTTGTGGCCTTTTGCATAGAGGAAGCCATCATTTACATGGGAAATGGAGTTATATTGTACAAATGTGACATTAAGATACAGGAGGAAATAAACCACTCAGGACTGCTTCTAACAGTTCTAATTAAATATCAGGAATCAGAACTTGGTGAATTTCTATTGATTAACAATTTACTACTGATCTAAATGTGTTTTTGGATGTAATTTGTTTAGACATGTTAGTTTGATAATAGTCTGACATGCAGCTGAACTAAAAGCCTGTCTTAGGGGCCATTTTGTGACCATGTTTGTTTCACAACTTTACCTGGCCCTGAAATGGTAGTGGACCCTTACAAAACAGCACTTTGTCACAAAACAGCATGTAACACCTACACTACTTTTTATTGTTGTTCTTGCGCATGTAGAATTAAAACTACATGTACATATGTAGACTGCATGTACATCTATATCCCACTCACAGTAGCCAGTTTTATAAAACATCTTGCTAAATTCTGTCTTGTATATCCGTCCTTTTGTCTATCTATACATGTGAGCATCTTTTATTGAAATTAATGTATCCTCTGATTTAAAAAAGTACCTTTATTTGTATTGACTGATGATTTTTATGAAAGTTGAAAATGTTAACATTGTTGTTGAATAAAATGTGTAAATTATTTCAACCTTTCCATGCAAATATTGCCATAATGGTACTTCAAGGATATATGCCCAAATTGTAGAACCCAGTTTTCAAGATTTTTTTTAGAGTAAATATAAATATAAAGATGCTTTTGACATGTTTTGACATGTACTTTAGCACTGCAATTGCTTTTGATACATGTAGTGACTTATTCAGAATTTAAAATTGTCTCCATCCTTGTTTGACCATCCTGCAGCACAGTAACTTGGATGAATCAGAGTATGTCAGACATATTTTACAAGATTGTGTCATGTCAGCTTACATGTATGATTATTCAGTCATTTTAATTTGTCATCTATGTTTGAAAAGCAGTCATGATTGTATCTGCTATTTACAGAAGTAATCTATGTTCATAGCCTGTGTCTGTCCACTGATAAAACCAGGGGGTCAGCTCATGTCAGTGATCAACTTCAGTTACCAATGCCTGGCTTAAACTAATTCTTGTGGTTGAAGGCTTGTTTCTTGTCATTTCCTGTTTTTTATGTATGTAGTAGTGTTTTTTTTGGCACCTCAGACGACAGTGACTATAATACCAACTAAAGATAAAGTTCAAAAATGTAAAAATGAATTGCACAAAACTTTAGAAAGGTAAACCAATCGAAATAAATGTAAACATGAAATGCAGCAAGATAAAATATAAAGGTAAAGATGTTAAAATTTTGTAAAATGTATATAAAATAAAAGATGAATGTAACACATCGACAGCCCTTAAAATATATGGTCACATTTTTGATTAAAACTGCATTCCTTCAAAAAGTCCAAGATTTTCTCAACTGGTATATCATTAAAAAGTTTCTTCATGTAGCTCACATCAAAACACTCTGTCTCACAGGGTGGAAGTTGACACACTCAACAAGAATGTATTCAACTGTCAGTGGACACTGGTATGGTATATACTCTGGTCGAGGTTCACCTTCAGGAGATATGCATGAGTCGAGTCAGTGTGTCAGGGAGATGTTTGGTCAGTGCATTTCAAAATCAAATTCTTCCCAGGCAACAGAGTCTGCCATCATAAGGTGTTTAGATTGGTCACTAAAATGCACTGACTTGCATTATGAATCTTTAGTTCAGAATACACCCAGTCATATTTAAATCCTTAGCATGGAGATTATGTTCTTGGTTTTTGCTAATAAGAACTATAACTAAACTTTCAAAATACTGTCCTTAACTTGTATACCAACTTTGAAAGCCTTTTATATGTCTGCCATAAGCCAGAGCATATAATGTTATGTTGTCCATTCATCTGCCTATTACCAGTTTCATTTCTGCACAATAACTCAAGTTGTCCACCATTTACAGTTACCAATCTTGGTGGATGACTTGCAGTTAGAATACGAAGGAACCCTGTTGACTTTGGGGCCAAAAGCTGAAAAGTTAAGGTCAGCGTGAATGAAAGAAGCAAAATGGTTTCTGCACAATAAGTCGAGTTCTACATCATCTACTGTTACCAAACTTGGTGGATAGCTTGCACCAAGGAAGAACCATATAAATTTTGTGCTGAAAAGTTAGAAGGTCAGGGTCACTGTGGTTGAAAGAAGGAAAATGGTTTCCACACAATAAATCCAGTTCTCCACCATCTACAGTTAACAAACTTTGTGGATAGCTTCCACTTGGGATAAGAATGAACCCATCGATTTTAGGGTCAAAGGTCAAAGATCAAGGGCACTGTGACTAAAGAAGAAAAATGGTTTCCACAATAACAAGTTCTCCACCATCTACAGTTACCAAAGTTTCAAAATACTGTCTTCAACTTTTATACCAACTTTGAAGGTTTTTTTTATATGCATTGCATTATATGTTACAGTTTTCTCCAGCCATCTGTCTGTTACTAATTTAATTTCTGTACAATAACTCAAGTTGTCCACCAGCTACAGTTACCAAAACATGGTGGATGGCTTGCACTTGAGATAAATAAGAACCCTATAGATTTTGGGTTCAAAAGGTAAAGGTCACTGATTGAAAGGTTTTTATGCACACAAAAAATTTCAGTTATCTACATAGAAGACTATTAAACATAGACTGGGCCATTTATGGTACTTTTGTTGACTAAAGCCAATACTGTTTTACTACTTGTTACCAATGCATTTAAAATATTTGCATGATAAAATGGTAACGATTAAATTAGTGCTATTTTAGGGGAATTTTTGCAGTCTGCAGGGGATTAAAATAGACTCCAGTCTCATTGTCTCACAGTCCTGATTCCAGAATAAAATACTTTATAATCATGCAATTTTGATCATTTTCTTCTTACAGGTGTTGTTTCCAATTGATCCTTTTTTTAAAAGGATTTATAAAAAAAACATTTTTAGACTCACTGGATTATTTAAGAACTGAAAAAGCTTTTGCAAAAGTTTGTGGCGTGGTTAACAAGCACAACTTGTTTCATTTCATCTTTTCTTGTTACTCCATATTTGTTTTACATATAAAAATAAAAATTATTTTGTATTTACAAAATTGACAAGGTTACAGGGTATTTTATGTGTTTCAGATAGATGCATTTGTTCAACATGTGACTTGTTTTGCCACAAAATTTAATCAATTTTTTACTGTGTAGATTGACAAGATTATGTTCTGAAAGTCTGATTTTATCACAGATTCATGTTTAAAAAAAAGATGACATTAGCCAAGAAAAAAACATAACTATTGATTCAAAATGCAAAACAATTTATAAATATCATCCCACACCTGCCCAGAATATTCAAAGCATCCACCCTAATTTCACCCAGGGTACAATTTTAAGGCCTTTTGAGCATGAACATTTCATATTCAAGTGCTTGGAAGAAGTAATTGATTTTTTTCTTTTTACACATGAGGATTTGTGCAGTATCCTGCATGCACAAATGTGCACATTGTTTTTTAATTTACTTTCACCATGGTATAAAAATCCTGTCAATTTGTCAAAGTTGATTGCTTACCTGTTACATAAAGACCTTCTTACCCAGCTTAAGTAAAGAATACCAGGATTATTATCGTATATACTCTTGTATCATCTGGGTCAAAATGCAAGCAACATAGACCCTAATATGCCTGTGCATAATGCGCTGGCTGATCAGGGTCTTTGTTGTTTTTTCTACTGATTAGTCCTTACAAACTGCATAGAGCTAGATCTGCCAGCACATTATGTGACAGAAGATCTGGGTCTATGCAGTTTGCAGTTGGTATCGGATATATACACAAGTATATACAGTAGTCTCATTGCATGCATGAACAGCACAGAATTTATACAATATTCTCTCAAGCATGTAAAACCCACTTTTTCTACTTGTCAAATTTTGTCAATAATAAACATTTTAAACTTTCAATAATCGTGAAATATGGCCTTGCTCACTGTTGCCGATAGGCAATAAAACAATTGGTTTACTCTGTTGCCAATAGGCAATAAAACAATTGGTTTACCCTGTTGCCAGCAGGCAATAAAACAATTGGTTTACTCTGTTACCAATAGACAATAAAACAATTAGTTTATGCTGTTGCCCATAGGCTATAAAACAATTGGTTTATGCTGTTGCCCATAGGCAATTAAACAATTGATTTACTCTATTGCCAATAGGCAATAAAACAGTTGGTTTACTTGGTCATAATATGCATCCTTCCAAACACTTTCTCATGCTTTAATAACTTTTTCTTGGAATTGGAAAATTTTTGGAATGAATATTAGCTACTTACTTGCAATTAAATATTTCATCAAAAACAAAAAATAGTAGGCTAGATGAAGTTTTATCCATCGCCTAAGTTGAAAATAAAAAATAAAATAAGTAAAACACTTTTCCAAAATGTGTAAATAAATCCAGATAGTGGTTCTAATTATCAAGATCTATTTCTAGGACATGCAGTTGTGGGATTCATGCAAATGTCTCAAAATGTGCATAGAAAAATCAGCAGAATGTGCATAATGCATTGAATGCCACGAATAACATGATAATGAGATTATGGATTGGAAAGAAATAGTGAAAAGGTAATTAAAATGGCAATTTTTGTTTTGGTCAGAAATGTAAATTGTTTAGATTCATTGCATGACCTTTCTTGACTTGTTATGTTTAGATTAGAACTTGACTGTAGCCCATGCTCTTGTTGCTATATAGATTGTATATAAAAGTAGAGTAGAAGACTGTATTGATAAGAAAGTAGTTCATCAAAACAGTAAACATTACAAATGCCGGTGATAGTTTACCTACATATCACTTCATTGTGACAAACAATCTTTAAATAAATTAGATCTATCTATCTATCATTCTATCTAGTTATCTATCCATCCATGCGCTTGTTATCACCATTTATGGGTTATGTGCTATTAAACACCAAACAAAACCATCCTACCTACCAACCTATCAATCAATCAATCTATCTGAAAAAAATCAGTTGCTGTACCCAACTGTATGTAAGCAGGTGTAACTAGGTAGTAGATGGATGGGCAGGTATGTAGATGTTGACATTGTGTACTGCACTGATTACAGTTCACTTTAAATATCCACTGAGTACTCGTTCTACTGATCTGAAAAGGACTGGGTTTATTCCAATATATTTGTGTGATAAGATCATGCATTTATCAGGTTGTATAAGGCAATATCTCTCTCTAATTTCTCATGGTGAAGTCTAATGGATTATTGGTAAATCTAGGCTGAGCTTATTCCTCCATTGAAGTCCTCAGTGCATTGCATTCTAATGTATGCATGGAGGGAATGAACTGTTGTCATCAATTCTGGACTGAAAAGACTGGATTATCTTGGCCTAAAGCTGTTCATTTCACTCATTGGATCATTCCAACTTCTATAATGTAGGTGTTACAAATGGCTTAGATCACTGAAAGCCAAATTTACATTTTCCTTGCTAATATGGGACTGGTCTGAAAGGCTGACAATTTATCTCTCTATATTTACATAGAAAACAAGGTACAACTTGTGTGGAACAGGTACAAAGGTAGAGGAACTTGAGAGACACAAAGTGAAAGATTTAGATTGACCTGAAAATAAAGCGTGTGACCCCACTTGTCAAGTTGATGGACAGAAATTTACATTTTATGGAGGAAAATATATGCATAAATTAGACATCAGCCTGGTTAATTAGGATTTGTTCCTGAAGAGTGAAATGGATTTATTCTTTCACATCCATTTTGACAGAGTTATACATTTTCCATCAAAAGTGTTTACTTATGGATGAGACTGAGCTCTTGATTTATAATCAAAGGAAGTATTTAACAGTATTTTGCAGTGATTGTCTGCTATTGAAAATGGAGACTGTAAGTCATTTATGATTGTGAATTCTGGTGAGCTAGCAGTGTAAACAGTCAGCAGGACTTGTGATTTTATATACCTACAGAATTTTCTTCTTGGCTGTGAAATGAGTTTACTGATATAATGTGTGGAGTTGTGTATTGACAGTGCGTGTTCAGGTTGACATGATAATTGCACCATTGATAAAAATTCTATACCTAGGTATAAATATGTTTTACATTGTATTAGATGTGACTGATATCATTAAACAGGCAGAGATTTCAGTGATATTATGTTGTCTTGTTTTTGAGCCAAAGTAAAGGAGTTGAGGTATTAATGGAAGCTAGCTTAAAAATGTGATATATTTGTCCTGAAAGATTTATTTTATATCAAGAATTTGGAAGTGTTGAATCTGGATCAAAATGGAGAAAGTTACAGGGCACCTGGTTCCAGTGATTCTAATCATCTGGGAAAATACATAAAAATGTTGCAACGGAAGACCAAAATGCAGGATTTACGGCGGGCTTCCTCATGGAAGCCAGACAAGGATAAAAAGATGAAGCGGATTTTGTTTCGCAGCAAGAGTGAGGGTGAACCCAGTCCATTAGCTTTTCCTAAAAATGGGCGGATACCTACACCACCTGTAGTTCCCCGTAAGTGTCACACCAGTCTTAACATTTATGTTTTTAAGACTTCTCCTTAATTAACATTTCTTTTCAACAATTTCCTCTTGTGGGTTTTTTAATTTAATTTGAAAAAAAAGATTTTTATCTTCTTTCTTTATTGTGTACGTCAATATTATTTTTATTTAGGTTTACTTTTATTTAGATTTATTTAGGTTTACTTTTATTTAGGTTTATTTATATGTTTACTTTTATTTAGGTTCCCTTTTATTTAGGTTTATTTAGGTTTACTTTTATTTAGGTTTATTTAGGTTTACTTTTATTTAGGTTTATTTATAGGTTTACTATATCAAACAATCATGTTCTTAAAATGTAGTAAAAGAAATACATGCAAGATGTTTGAATAACATGGCAGATCATAAAGGGATGCTTCAGGACTTGTAAGCAGTAAAGGATAGCCACCTTCTTTCTCATGTAAATTTTAATCATGCAGAAAAAGTGTAACCACATGTAGCACATGGACAAAAGAAGTAACCATGAGCCACCTGAGCTGGTGACAAAAATGTGGTAACATTATAATTAGCATAAAATCAAGTTTGATTGTCTCTATCATTATGTGTATGTGTTTGTACATGTGTGTTTTTTATTGTTTGTCTAGTCATAAAAATAATAAAATACTGTTGATGATAATGATACACTATATTCAAAACTGAGCCCTTATTCAGAGTTTTATTTGGGATTTTTTTTTTTTTTTTTTTTTATCAAAACCTACTTATAGGATCATTAGTCTCACAGATTAATGTAAACAATTTTGAAAATATTGGGGACCTTAAATATACATGCAATTTTTATCTCGCCTGTGAATAGCAAGACATCTTTTTTCTGCTAGTGGCAAATGTCAGCAGTGTCAATGATAAGGTTTTACGTTTCTTGAAAGACATTTATCTTCTACATCAGTGTGTATTCAACCGAGACTTTGAAATACGATTACTACAAGCAAAAAGTTTGTATCCTGATATGCTGTGATTTCCTTTCTTACCTGTGACAGCAGAATCAGCAGCATTGTCCTTAAGATTCTGTTCTTTAATGCGCCAACCATACCTATGGAGGGAGCATATATTGTTACCTATATCTATCCCCCACCTTATGTCATGATGGTCACAAATTTTGTTTCCAATCAATAAGTTTTGAAGGATCAAATGGATTCAGATCAAATATAGCTGAGGTTTTAAATGAAGAATCCATAAGTCCTGTTCATTTTTAATGTTTTCTGCTGAAGAATTTTATAAAATTATGGCCCCTGTTTGACATAGAACATTGATCTTTAATTTCATTTCTGCTCAATAACTTTTCAAGGACACTGTGCATTGAAATCAAATTTGGTATGAGGTTTTACATTAAAAAGACATAGGGTAATTCAGTTTTCACCATATACCTACAGAATTTTAGAGTTATGGCCACTGTTTGACTTTGCATTTTGACCTTCAAAATTTTGTTTCTGCAGAATAATTTTGGATAGACTTCATGCAATAAAATCGATTTGGTATCAGGCTTTAATTTGAGAAGACAAGTTCAGTTTTCATTGTTTTTCAGCAGAATTATTTTGGAATTACTGCCCAGTTTGACCTTGAACAAGGAGGTCTAGGTCAAGTTTGATTGACACCATTTTGAATATTATGATGGTTATCACTTGAAGATATGCATTTCAGCAAATCACTTTGTCCCAGCCATATATATTAGAGTTATTGCCCTTTTTGTAATGTAGCTTAATGCAGAGTAAGTCACAATCTCATTAGTACAGCTTGTCCTGCAGTTTTTGATGGATCAGGGCCAGCATGCAAGGCAATAAGGCGCTGTGTGCAAAACAGAAGGTTTTGTTTCATTTTAGCTCCCTTGCCTGATTTTTGCACCCTTTTCTTCTCCAATTTGGTACCCCTCTGAAAATGGCTCTCTGTGCAAGCACAATGCTCGCACATAGCTTGCGATGGCCCTGTGATGCATTGTCATGAAACTTGGTAAATAGTATTATCATCACCAGAAGATGCACAAATCAACAAATCACTTTACTCCCACAATTTTTGTTGGAGTTATTGACCTCTCTGTCGTGCAGTTTACTGCATTTTATGACACAATATCATTAGTTCAACTAGTCCCACAGTTTTTGATGAATTGCCATGAAAGTTGGTAAATATTGTGGTCATCGCCTGAAGATGCACATATCTACAAATCACTTCACTCCCACAATTTTTTTTGGTAGTTATTGCCTTTGCAGGTGAATTCTATGTGTGACAGAATCTTGTGAACACAAGTTGTCTTTCATATTGACAGAATCTTGTGAACACAAGCTGTCTTAGATATTGACAGAATCTGTGAACACAAGTTGTCTTACATATTGACAGAATCTTGTGAACACAAGTTGTCTTACATATTGACAGCTAGATCTTTGTGAACACAAGTTGTCATACATATTGACAGATCTTTGTGAACACAAGTTGTCTCACATATTGACAGAATCGTGTGAACACAAGTTGTCTTACATATTGACAGAATCTTGTGAACACAAGTTTTCTTACATATTGACAGATCTATGTGCTCCCATGATTTTTAAAGAGTTATTGTTGTTTTTTTACTTAGAGCTGAATGCAGTGTATGACAGAATTTTGTAGTTTTTAGTGGATTGCTCATAAACTTAGTATATATTATAGTCATCATCAGAAAATATGCATGTTAACCAGTCATTGTACTTTTACTTATTTCACTTTTTAGTACCGAATATACAGGGTGCAAGAGTGGCAGGGGTATATTTATTTGAGCAAATGGCTCACCAGTCCTCCATTTCTTTTAAATTTTGAGCAATCAAGAGCTCCTTTAAAGGTAATATGTATTCAGTTCATAAATTGCTCATAAAAGATTGTGTGTATACATGCTGTATAATAGAGCTTGAATTTAACTTTTTTGTTACTTGCGTTTTTGCAACAAGTGGAGAAAAATTCAACTTGCAAAATCCAATTTGAACTGGCAGTAGTTGTGTTTTTTACCTGTTACTGTTATGAACTATGCTGGGATCAAGGAATTTTGGAATAAAAATAAACTACTTTTCTATCAGATTCAATGATAATTTTTGTGTACCAGTTACTGTTATTGACTATACTATAATCAAGGAATTGTGTAATGAAAAGGAAATTCTTTTCTATCAGTTCCATTTGTAATTTCTGTTATTATTTTAAATGTTAAAAAATGCATGTTCAGTTGAAGTTCTAGTGGATGAACTGGACTGAAGTGATGGTTTCTTGATGCAAACATTTTATAATTTGAAATCATTCTATTCACTCTGTCACAGTCAGCATGGTCTAAAAGTATTTTAAAATGTCTGAGAAGCTCTTTGAGCTTGTAGCAGTGCTTCAACATTGTTGTGATTAGGCCATTTGCTGTATGCGATTGTTTTTCTGGATTGTGTTTAGTATCACCTGTAGTACTTTCAAAACATGACTGATCAGAGCTTGATTGTTTATTTTGCTCTTAACCAGCTTCTAAATCATTTAAGCCAGATAATTTTTGTATTTTACCACTTTTTGGCTAAAAATAACTTGGAATAATTTCTGAACATTTCTGACTTAAGCTACATCGTATATTGGTCTCTTGGAAAGATATGATTTAATGACGCAGTAAATATCAAACATGTATATCATTGAGCTGTTATTAAAAAGGGTCTGATAATCAAGCTTTTCACTGACCAGCAGCTTCAGCAACATTTCTCAAATGTATTGGAGACAACAATTCCATTTTCAGGCAATACTAGTTGAATTTTTTTTAAAACAGTAGTCAGATCACACACGTCCAAGTTTCTATTTTTGGAGATGAATGGTTCATAAACAAGCAGCCTCACCAGATTGAAGAAGAACATATTAGTGACAACCATTTCATTTTTGGGGGATAGTCAGGATATGTGTCACAAATACCTGTGATTAGCTGTCCTAAAAAAAGTACTAGCAGAGGAAGTCATTAGAAGAGACAGAGTAACAGATTTTCCCTAAATGAAAATAATATCAGAGAGAAATTATTTCCGTATTGGTGAATAAAATGGTTGGGTGCAAAAGATTTATCCTGCTTCTCTTTGGAAATATAATGTTTGTGCTGTATTCCGCTGTGTATTATCAGCAGGTACACATATGGCCACATCATAAGGCTACATGCTAAACAACCCTTATCTCACTGTAAAGGAATCAATGACAAAATAAGCTTCATTGTACATTTTGAAACTCTATGTGTTTGTTTGGTTTGGTTGGTTTGTTTGTTTGTTGTTGTTTTTTTTAAAAAGTATTTATGTGCTTAAGGAGTTTTACTATTGATTTGCTGTATATCATTGCAAAATTTAGCACTCGCCAAAAGATAAAAGAGCTTGAAATCTCAGCTTGATTATGCAAGTGCTAAATTTTCAAGCTGTGTATAAGCATATTTTTTTTGAAATATTACAAACTTAATACACTTATCCTGAACATACTCACACCTGAAAAAAATTCAGATAGAGGATAACATTTTTCCAAGCTCTCATTACAACATTTACTCATCCCTGTCATTATTCTACTCCACACAGTACACTTCTCCACTATGTTACTAGTAGTACCAGTAGTGTAGTGGAAAAATGTTCTTTGTTGAGCATTGACTACTTGTGCTCTTACTAAAAAAAAAACACTGGTATCTGATGCAAGCTTGATACTAAAATGGGTAAAAAATCTTTAAAATATTATGTTCAGAATGAAGACAGCAGATTTAAAACCCTTCTAATACGTGGCCTCTTAGATAAATATATAATAAGAGAAAAGGTTTGAATACCAGCTCAAGAAATTGCAGTTTCGATTTCCTAATGGTATTCACATTTACAGTGGCACTTTTCAGTAATCAAAGCTTTATTTTTAGAGTGACACTTGTCAGTAATCTTGGCATGATTTTTTACAGTGACACTTTTCAGTAATCTAGGCATGATTTTTACAGTGACACTTTTCAGTAATCTAGGCATGATTTTTACAGTGACACTTTTCAGTAATCTAGGCATGGTTTTTACAGTGACACTTTTTGGTAATCTAGGCATGATTTTTACAGTGACACTTTTCAGTAATCTTGGCATGATTTTTACAATGACACTTTTCAGTAATCTACGCATGATTTATACAGTTACACTTTTCAGTAATCTAGGCATGATTTTTACAATGACACTTTTCAGTAATCTAGGCATGATTTTTAGATTGATACTTTTCAGTAATCTAGGCATGATTTTTACAGTGACACTTTTCAGTTATCTAGGCATGATTTTAACATATCACATTTACAGTGACACTTTTCAGTAATCTAGGCATGATTTTAACATATCACATTTACAATGACACTTTTCAGTAATCTAGGCATGATTTTAACATATCACATTTACAGTGACACTTTTCAGTAATGTAGGCATGATTTTAACATATCACATTTACAGTGACACTTTCAGTAATGTAGGCATGATTTTAACATATCACATTTACAATGACACTTTTCAGTAATCTAGGCATGATTTTTACAGTGACACTTTTCAGTATCTAGGCATGATTTTAACATATTACATTTACAGTGACACTTTTCAGTAATCTAGGCATGATTTATACAGTGACACTTTTCAGTAATCTAGGCATGATTTATTCAGTGACACTTTTCAATAATCTAGGCATGATTTTTACAGTGACACTTTTCAGTAATCTAGGCATGATTTTTACAGACACTTTTCAGTAATCTAGGCATGATTTTTACAATGACACTTTTCAGTAATCTAGGCATGATTTTTAGAGTGACACTTTTCAGTAATATAGGCATGATTTTTAGAGTGACACTTTTCAGTAATCTAGGCATGATTTTTACAGTGACACTTTTCAGTAATCTAGGCATGATTTTTACAGTGACACTTTTCAGTAATCTAGGCATGATTTTTACAGACACTTCAGTAATCTAGGCATGATTTTTACAATGACACTTTTCAGTAATCTACGCATGATTTTTAGAGTGACACTTTTCAGTAATCTAGGCATGATTTTTAGAGTGACACTTTTCAGTAATCTAGGCATGATTTTTAGAGTGACACTTTTCAGTAATTTAGGCATGATTTTTACAATGACACTTTTCAGTAATCTAGGCATGATTTTTACAGTGACACTTTTCAGTAATCTAGGCATGATTTTAATATAGAGAAATTTTCCTTTTCCAATGAGCTAGTATGCATCTTTATAAGTTGGATCTGTGAGAAGTCGAGCCAGAGTCACAATTTTGTGATTTTTCATCTGGTCAGAGTGTTACGTTCACTGAGGTCACCAGTATTTTCAAGATTGTGGAGCTTTATTGATACTTTGTCATGCCAAAATGAAACCCAGCATATATTTCTGTAAGTATGTAATTACTTTCCACAAGAAAGATGCATATTAAGCATCTCTGCCAATTCCCACCAACTTTCACACAATGGATGTAATCTAATATATAATGTTGAGACAAAAGCTGATTGGTCGTAATTTAATTGGAGTCATGATGTAATAATCTTTCAGTTCTTTTGGTCAGTCACCAATGAAGGTTTTACTAGAATGGATTATTACTTTGGCGTATTTTAGTATCAAGTTTGCATCGGGTACCTGTCTAAAAGACAAAGTCAGCTTCCTTTTGCAACATGTTCTAGACTAACAACAAAAGTAATCAATAATTTTGATGCATGCTAGATGTTAAGCTATATTGAACTTTGGCACTTGTTAAAGGTAGAAAATATGTACAGATTTATTCTCAAGGTGTGAATCTGTGTATACCTTTGTGTACAAAGTGAAGCATGTGATCTATGAATGGAGAACAATACTATTTCTGTTTTACATATTTCATTGATTACCTATAATTAGTGATTACTTGTCCTTCATGAATATGAGCTGTCCCTTGCTCACACTTAAAAAGAAATGCATCACTAGTTAAATATATCAAGTGGTACCTATGCCACTGTTTGATAATTAAGCTAAGCTAGGGTATTAGCCACTTATAAAAGCATTCAAGACCATGTTTTTCACCTTAAAGGAACAGAGCTGATTATATTGTATTTTAATCCATTTAGTTCAAAGTTTGGTAGATTGATATATGGAGTTTGATATATGAACAGGATGTTTTCTGTAATGGTGATGCTTCCATTGTACTATGACATGACTAATTAAGAAACTTAAATCTATTGTTTTACTGATTGATATAAAAAATATGCATGGCTCTCAGATTTAATTTCTATTTTAAACTTGGATCGAGCAACATATGGAGATTTGTGCAGGATTCAGACAACAAAACTGCTCCAAGTCTCCAGAATACTCTACAGAGTATGATGAAATAGACAGACAGTACATCAACTTCAAGGTAATTCTGCAGATGTACAAACAGTCAAAGATCCCAAGAGCAAAGTTTGATGCCATAATGATTAAGAATTCCACACCTGAACATGCAGAAATTGTAAACTTGTTGGAAATCACGTTAATTGTGAGTCCTTCTACAGCAGAGTGTGAACAGGAGTTCAGTCTCATAAATGATATAAAAAGTTAAAATAAGGGTCTGTTTTAGGATGTGGGATTGCAGGATTCACACTTGTTTCTAAAAAATCGCACCAAAAAACCAGCTGAATGCGCAAAATATCAAGCATTATATTTTCAAGCCCCACCTTTATTTCTTTTTTAAAGCCCTACTATATTCAGACAATTTCTCCTTTTTTTCCAAATGGGGGGGGGGGGATTTTCCCCATAATTTTCAGTTTTAGAATAAACCCTGATAAATAGAACTGTTTAAAGTTATACAAGCTTCAAATGCCTATGGGAATTTACTCTGCGATTCAATCCATAATGAGGGCATTGATGAAGCAATTGGACACTGGTTGACATCAGGACCTGGAGGAAAATATTGCTTCAAATGAAATGGATTCAGAATTTGAATGAACAAAGTCAGACACAAATGTTCTTTGAAAATACTGTCAAGCAGGAGTTTTGTACTGAGTACTTGGTTTACATCAGGACCTGGAGAAAACATTGCCTTAAATGAAATAAAATTAAATTAAAATGTTAGTAGACAAGGTCACACAGTTTTCAGAATTACACTATTTTCAGAGGCAAAAAAACAGAGAAATTCAGTTCATTTGAAGCATGTTATATTTCTTTTTTATTTAAGATATAGTAATTTCAATGTTGTGTTAAAAAAACAACAACAGCAAAACAGATATATCCCTTAAGGACAAGTTGAATCTGAGTCAGGGCAAGCAATTTTTTTTGCCCTGGTCCTTTGTCTGAAAAAAACAAATGTTGATTGATGATTTTAATATTTAATAAAAACAAAGCAAGCCACAATGGCATTTGTTTGTATTTTCTATGTTTCACCAGGACCCAGTTCTAGTTATTGAGATCCCCATTCATCTTACTCAGAAGGCAAAAATTTATTACTATATGCATTCCATATTGCTCCCTCCCCTCCCCACCCACCTCCCTTCTCTAAGGAGCATGGCATAAGGTAGTTTCAGAAGGTAAGGACTGTCCCTGGGGCAAATGTCAGTTGGGTATGTGCATTGGTATTTTTATTCCCCGAATGTGTGTGCACTATTATAGGGTGGAGAACCAATAGTTTTCAGCATTCGACCCAGGGGCTAAGTCCTATAAATTTGTCTTTTCATGCCCAGTAAGTGTATTCATGATTATAGAGTGTGAATCTCAGTACTTTCCAAGTTAATCACCAGGGGGCAAGTTCTTGTAGGTCGGGGTGGACCCTGTTTCAATGTCAGTTCATGTATACATGTCTTTTTTCATGCCCATCTTTTGACCCAGGTGAGAGGTTCCTTGGGTAAAGAAATGATGCGGATTGAACTTGCGTTATTTCTCACACATGGCAGTTTTCAGACATGTGAGGCATACAACTTCGGAGTTATTTTTAAATTTATGTAAAATCACCCCTACCATAACCACTGCCTCACCCCCAGAGGCATGATCAAAATTGCAACAGTTGTTGGCACAATCTGCACTCTTAGGACTGTCATTAACTCTCATTTCATGTCACTAGCTTTCATGGTATTGGAGGAGTTCAAGGAAATCACACACATACACCCCACATATGTACACACAGTATCAAAATATCCCCATACAGCTGTAAAAGTGCAGGTCAAACTTCATGCTTCTTTAAAGGCACAGGGATAACTGGTGAAGTATATACTCCTGCAAAATTAATGACTTTAACATTCTATAAACAATTTTCCAAATTTTATTCCAATAGAAAAATATAAGAATGTACAGATGAAATTTGCAGTCTCCTTGGAGGTAACAGTTTTAATAACAAATGCAGTCACCTAAAATTGGTTTCAGGATCAATTCTTGCAGTCTCGGTGCACCTAGTACAAAATCACTTATGTTGGCAGTGTTTTCATTCTAGTTTATTCCCTTGTCAGTTTTGCCAGATCTGAGAATAGCTTTATATATTTTGTCAGAAGTGAAATATTAATGTCAGTGTCACAACAATCTATTTTCAGTATATTAATTTGTCAGATATGATTTTTTTTTCAACCAATGTAAATGGCTGTATGATGTTCAGATGACACAACATTATATAACATCAGACCAACTGGCCATGAGCTTGATTTAATTAAAGTAAATAACTGGTGTGAGCACAATAGTATGAAGATAAATGCAGTCAAGTCAAAAGCCATAATCATAGGTAGTCAAGCCAAATTAAAAGTTGAGAACAAACACTTCCAAGTAATGCTAAAAGGAATAGATATAGAACAGTCTGAAAATGAAAAACTACTTGGCATCATGATTGACAATATCTTGTGCTGGAAGATGCAAGTTGATGAGGTCATTAAAAAAGTAAACTCACTGCTATATCTCTTGAACTGAATAGAATCTAATATCTCTCTCAAGAACAGAGAAAGATATTCCACAATGCCTACATCATGCAACATCTTGAATATTGCTGTTCTATCTGGGGTAATAGTGATACAGAAAATCAAGAAAGACTAATGAAATTTCAAGAAAGAGCAGCTAGAGTTATTCTTGATGCTGATTTAGATACACCATCAACAAATCTTTTTAAAATCCTTAAGTGGCTTCCATTTCAACAGAGAACTCATCTTCAGAAAGGTTTACTAGTCCACAAATCCTTACATGGGTTGGCTCCTGATTATCTTCAAAGTAATTTTAAATTTGTGGAAAATGTACATACTTATGAACAAAGATCCATTTCAAACAACAGTTTATATTTACCTTAATCAAATACTGAGTTTTAAAAGAAGAGTTTATCTTTTTCTTGAGCCAGACTATGGAATTCCATTCCACCTTATATAAAGTCAGCTGACTCATCCAAGGATTTTAAGAAGCATCTTAGTCAACATTGACAGAAACGATCAAGCATGTGTAGTTAGCCTACATTGACAGAAACAATCAAGCATTTGTAGTTAGTCAACATTGACAGAAACAATCAAGCATTTGTAGTTAGCCTACATTGACAGAAACAATCAAGCATTTGTAGTTAGTCAACATTGACAGAAACAATCAAGCATGTGTAGTTAGTCAACATTGACAGAAACAATCAAGCATTTGTAGTTAGCCTACATTGACAGAAACAATCAAGCATTTGTAGTTAGTCAACATTGACAGAAACAATCAAGCATGTGTAGTTAGTCAACATTGACAGAAACAATCAAGCATGTGTAGTTTCTTGTAGCTTTAGGGCAAAAACAGTTTTACTTGATTGTTTGTCAAGTTTAAATTACAAATATTTGAGTGCTGGATGTTAAAATTGTTTAAAAAAAAAACAATTACATTAACTATTTTATGTCATTGGAGTGTTTATCTGTTTGTTTTTCTGAACCTTTTACCACCTTAAAATTGTGTCCATCTACATGTTAAATAGAAATGTTTATCTATTGAAAAATGTGTGCTACCAAAATTTTGTGTAGGCTACCATAGTTTCCCTTTTGGTAGCCCATCAGACTAATACACACATTAGAGATTTGTCCACCCCTAGTCAGTATTCAAGTTGCCATGACATTATTCAAGTTTGCATGTCATTATTCAAGTTTACTTATCTCTATCCAAGTTTACTTATCATTATCCCAGTTTACATGTCATCATCCAAGTTTACTTATCATTATCCAAGTTTACATGTCATTATCCAAGTTTACTTATCATTATCCCAGTTTACATGTCATTATTCAAGTTTACATGTCATCATCCAAGTTTACTTATTATCCCAGTTTACATGTTATTATTCTAGTTTACATGTCATCATCCAAGTTTACTTATCATTATCCAAGTTTACATGTTATTATTCAAGTTTACATGTCATTATTCAAGTTTACATGTCTTCATTCAAGTTTACATGTCCTCATTCAAGTTTACATGTCCTCATTCAAGTTTACATGTCATTATCCAAGTTTACATGTCATTATCCAAGTTTACTTATCTCTATCCAAGTTTACTTATCATTATCCCAGTTTACATGTCATCATCCAAGTTTACTTATCATTATCCAAGTTTACATGTCATTATCCAAGTTTACTTATCATTATCCCAGTTTACATGTCATTATTCAAGTTTACATGTCATCATCCAAGTTTACTTATTATCCCAGTTTACATGTTATTATTCTAGTTTACATGTCATCATCCAAGTTTACTTATCATTATCCAAGTTTACATGTTATTATTCAAGTTTACATGTCTTCATTCAAGTTTACATGTCCTCATTCAAGTTTACATGTCCTCATTCAAGTTTACATGTCCTCATTCAAGTTTACATGTCATTATCCAAGTTTACATGTCATTATCCAAGTTTACATATCATTATCCAAGTTTACATGTCATCATCCAAGTTTACATGTCCTCATTCAAGTTGAAATGTCCTCATTCAAGTTTACATGTCATTATCCAAGTGTACTTACCATTATCCAAGTTTATATGTTCTCATCCAAATTTACATGTCATCATTCAAGTTTACATGCCATTATTCATGTTTACATGTCATTATCAAGGTTTAGATGGCATTATCCAGGTTTACATGTTGTTATTGAAGTTTTTATGTCATTCAAGTTTCTATGTCATTATTCAAGTTTACATGTCATTATTCAAGTTTCCGTATCAATATCCAAATTTACATGTTATTATTCAAGTTTTCATGTCATTATTAATTTTTCAAGTCACTGACCCAAACTTTCATAACTTCATAGGGTTACTGCTCAGAGTCCAATATCCATGTTTGTTTGTGGGGTTTCTTCTTTTTGGGACAACCCATTGCATTGGAAAAGAAATGGTAAAAAGTACAAGTATAATTGATGTCAATCCAAACCTACCATCAAAATATTGCATTGATCAATTGAAGTCTGCAGCCTTGTGTAATATTTATTTTAACCAATGGACACCCAGATTTACTTTGTACGTCATGGTTGCCTACATGTATTTAAACAATTAAATAAGTTCCACGGTCATAACCAGTATGTATTTATAACAGCTGTCTTGATAATAATTCTGAAATTACTTGTGACTGGTTCTAAAGTACAATATTCTTATTTATGTACTTATTGTAAAACCAATCTCTGAAATGTCCTTGGTTGACATTTATTGACATGTAATTATAAATATTCAAAATCAACATTTAAACCCATGACAAAAAAAAAAATAGAACCAATGCATAAAATTACCATTTCAGCTTCATCATACTTTTGTTGTAACCACATAACAAAGAGGGATCCAGAAATGAGTCAATTAGGTTCTCATTATCCAGTTAATAAAAGTTTTTGATTACAGAGCCCTTGAACATATAATTGGACTGGTTCTGTTGTCAGGAAATTGCTCTGTTCATATCAATACTTCAATTGTGAATTGATTGTGACCCCACTTCAAGAATGTAAATATTCATAGATCTGATTTATCGTTTTCAGAAATTAGAGCACTTGAAGAGAAATTTATAAGTAATTTTTCTATGGATTCCAGATCATTGGAATGGTCTGAGATATGACACACTGGTACTCAAGTATTTTTTAATGACAAGATGTTGTTATAAGTACAAGTTAAGATTCCTATGTTCCTCTTTATGTACAACACAGTTATTTTATATAGTAATGTCCCCTACCATGTGTAGTTTATGGCCATTATAAAACAAGTTCCTACTGCAGATATCCCATACTATACATTTATAAAGCATGATAGTTGTTAAACTGATTGCCATTAACATCTTAACATCAAATTCCAATAAATTCACCCATATTTTTTAAGGAAATGATGAATGTGTATTCATAAAACTAAAGTATTTGCTGTTTGTAGAAGGCAACATTATATATGAATCTCTAAATTTTGAAAATTCTGATTACCTTGGGCCTCTATTATAAAAAGGTAACTTGTTACCTTAGGCCTTTATTGTAAAAAGGTAACTTATTACCTTAGGCCTCTATTATAAAAAGGTAACTTATTACCTTAGGTCTCTATTATAAAAAGGTAACTTGTTACCTTAGACCTTTATTGTAAAAAGGTAACTTATTACCTTAGCCTCTATCATAAAAAGGTAACTTATTACCTTAGGCCTCTATTATAAAAAGGTAACTTGCTACCTTAGGCCTCTATTATAAAAAGGTAACTTGTTACCTTAGGCCTTTATTGTAAAAAGGTAACTTATTACCTTAGGCCTCTATCATAAAAAGGTAGCTTATTACCTTAGGCCTCTATTATAAAAAGATAACTTACTGAGGGCAGAGATAAGAATTGTCATGGTTTTGTTTGGCAGATTTCAGCTTTGTAGATGACTTTTCAGGGGTGGGGGGGTAGTAGTTAGTGTCAGATGTTTTGTGTAAAAGTCATTCTTAATCACTGTGAGGGGTACATTATTATTATTATTGTTTTACTGTTTTGTTCATTTTACTTGTATTTTGAGATCTGCATGTACTTAAACATTACTACATGTATTGCTATTTGCACAGTATCATGCGGGCTCTGTATTAAGATGAGGAGCCCTTTTCTGTCAGTCCTTCTGTCTATCTATCCATCCATTCACACTTATTGTAACTACCATAGCTTTGCAACCCTTGCACATAATTGTAAGCCATTTGGTGGGTGACTTGCCTACAACACATAGATGTGCCTTGTAAAGGTTTTGTCTTTTCAGGTCCAATTTTGATGGAGATGTTGGCATTTTTCTGTCAGTTTTAAATCTTCCTTTCCACAGATCCTTGTAATCAGCATAGCACAGGAACCATTCAACATATTCTGATGCAGTTTGGTGCTTACATTGTCTCTTAGACCTACATGTGCCTTTTGTGGGTTTTGTTTCGTCAGCTTCATTTTTGATAGAGTTATGGCCCTTGACAGTTCACTTCACATAGGCTGTTGCTTCCAATATAAAAACATTGAAAGGATATGTAACAAGTGGTGTCAAATAAGAAAACATTGATAAATCTAATTATTAAATGTACTAGAATTTTTGTCATTTTTTGTGTGCATGGTAATATGAAGTGAAATTATATATGGAGAAAGAACATTGTCATACTAGTTAGATAATTTTTTAATTTGTCCCCTACTGAGATTCAAACCTGGGTCAGCAGGTTATGTCACCGATCGCTTGCCTGCAAAGAAGAAACAAAATAAACTTGACACTTACTGCACATCCCCCGATATTGTGGAACCTAGTTGTGAAAAAAGGCATTCATTCTCAGCAGATACACTTGCAGACACTGGTAAGAATCTCAGTAGGAAAAGAATTAAAGAATTCTCTAACCTGTAGAATAATATTCCCTCTCTCTCTCCCTCCCTCTCTCTCTCTCTCTCTCTCTCTCTCTCTCTCTCTCTCTCTATATATATATATATATATATATATATATATATATATATATATATATATATATATATATGTTAGAAGATGATGGAGAGATCTGTACGAATTTTCTCTTCACAAACCTCAGTTTTTTCAGCAGCCACTTGCTAATTATAAGTTCCTTTTCATAAAGTCAGCAATGCATTATACAGCTGGCTCACCATAAAATGCTCAATTATACAAAGTAGTTTGTATGATATTGCCGATTTTCAATATTCAACGCATGAAAATTTCATGAAGTCAGATGACCTCAGAACATCATATAAATGGGAAGGCTTACCGTATATACTCGTGTATAATCCCATACCAACTGCACACTGCATAGACTCAGATCTGCCATCGCATAATGCACCGGCAGGTCTGGGTCTATGGAGTTTGTAAGGACTAATCAGTAGAACAGACAACATAGACCCTGATCAGATGGCACATTATGCGACAACAGATATGGGTCTATGTTGTTTGCATTTGGATCTGGTTTATATGCAAGTCTATATGGTAATTAATGTCTGAGGCATCGAAATGCACAACAGTCATGATGTTTACTGAACAAAATAAGTCATCTTTCTCATTAGCTCACATGGCCAAGTGGGCTTATGATATAGTCCTGCATCCATCTGTTGTCCATCAACATTTGCTATTTTCAACTTCTTCTCAAAAACCAATGAAATAATGGAGCATCCTGGCATGAAGAGCTTTCAAATTCATACAATTCATCCACCTTCAAATATAGCCACCATTACTAAACATATAAAAAAAAATCTAAATGACTCTTTCTCAAAAACTGGGTAGTAGAATTTGACCAAATTGGGTAGAAAGAAGGAATGATCAACTCATTACATAAATTTTTGTTTGAAATGAGCACTGGTGTAAGATACCGTATGTACTCACATATAAACCGATACCAACTGCAAACTGCATAGACCCAGATCTGCATCAGTAGTACAAACAACATAGACCCTGATCTGCCGGCGCATTATGCGATGGCAGATCTGGGTCTATGCAGTTTGCAGTTGGTATCGGCTTATATGTGAGTATATATGGTACATCATATCTGTGTATTCTACTGCTGGTTTGCCGCACCTTGTCACTGTGAAACAGTGCTGTAGAAGATTCATCCTTATAGTGTCAGATGTGGATCTAGGATACCAGATTGTCAACATTTACTGTATTTATCTGATTATAATCCCACCCCCTATATTTGCAGAATTTTGGCAAATATTTGACTCTCTATGTCTGATAATAAGCTAATAAGCCCATATCCTCCTTTTTTTAACAAATGTATAAGGTTGGCACCCTGGTCCTACAAAGGGAAAAATACTGTAAGTCATCCAGTTGAAGAAAATTCACCAGTTAATATCAGTATTACAAATTTATAATCAATAAAGTTGTAAAAACAAAACTTTTTGAGTTTGACTAATGGATCTGCACATTTTTCTTGGGAAATTTAATTATCCCCAGGGGACAGGATTATTGGGTCTGGATGATGGGAAGGGGAGAGGTGCAGTGAATGATTTCAAGTGTATGGCATAAACTACCATATCAAACTGAACTATTTTGATAAAAGACCACAATCCAAGAAATGTATACACCTTAACAGGTCTTTACATACCTGAGATTTCTATTTGTCACTGTTTACATAGCATATATATCCTGTCCAGGTAGAGAATGCAGGAGCTGATATGTAAATTCCATTTAATGACCTAAGATTTCAGTGCCAATTATTTTGATTTCCTCAACTCCAGTTTACAACCCTCTTAGCAGAGCAAGTGGTCTTTCATCTAATTGATGGTATATTTGGTTGAAATGGAACTGACTGAATAAAGTGTTTCAGGTATTCAAAGTTACCTGTTTCTTTACAGACAGTATGCAGCAGTAGATCCCATGGTTTATAAAGGGATTGTTTGAAAATTCTGATAGGATTTAGAATGGAACTCGTTTCAAATCAATCAAAGTGCGAAATTTAAATATGATAAAAATGGTTTTGTCTTTTCCACCTTCTCAAGATTCAATAGTTCTTGTCAAGCTGGACGGGTGTAGTAAACAGTTTTAACATTTGCTTAGCAATTTATTACGTATAAGGTCTGTATTCCAGTCTGGAAAATTATTTGTAGGTAACAATCAAACAGTGAGAATTGTCCTTTTGGCTCTTCTGTTTTAATATTTGGTTCCATCAGTTTTTACTCTCTTTGTTTGCATTATTTTGAGCCCATAAGCAAATTATTATCTTTAATCTTTATCAATTTAAATCATAAATGAATATTCAGGGTATGAAATGCGTTATATTGGTGCATTTAGGAATTGAACTTCATATTTTACTGGATTCATGAAGTCATGAAGCTTGAAAAAATCAATAACCATATATACTCGCATATAGGCTAATACCAGCTGCAAACTGCATAGACCCAGATCTGCCATAATGTGCCGGCAGATCTGGGTATATGCAGTTTGTAAGCACTAATCAGTAGAATAAACAACGTAGACCATGATCTGCTGGCACATCATGTGATGGCAGATCAGGGTCTATGTTGTTTACATTTGGACCGGGCTTATACGCGAGTATATATGGTACTGCATAAATGTAGCAGCGAAGGCTGTTCATGCACATTGTGTAATCAATTTTCAAGCTTCATCCTGTAAAATATGAAGTTTGATTCTTATAATTCCAAATAGTTATATAAAATAATAATGCATCTCAAAGAAATATATAACAGAACATTATTTTAAACATTGTTTACAAATATTGTCAAAGCACACAAGAATGGTGGATGAATACATAAGTAGTTCCTTTCTGGTGTTATGAACTAATAACATCTAATTTTCTGCATCACATGATGTGATTTTAACCAATCGAAATACTTGTTACAAAGACTTGGTAATAGATTTGTAATTATACATGCATGATAAAACTTGCTTTTACCCTGTGCATTTTTAATTTCAGGCAAGGGTGCATAGTAAATAAGGGCTGTGCACCTAAACATTCAAAGCTACTGTTTACACTCGCATATAAGCAAATACCAACTGCAAACTGCATAGACCCAAATCTGCCATTGCATAATGTGCCAGCAGATATGGGTCTATGCAGTTTGTAAGTGCTAATCAGTAGAACAAGCAACATAGACCCTGATCTGCCGGCACATTATGTGATGGCAGATCAGGGTCTATGTTGTTTGTATTTGGACCTGGCTTATACGTGAATATATACGGTTGTAAAAATGTGCACCACTGCAGACAATCTTTGATCTCTCCATATTTTGTACTTCTTACTAAAAAGAAAATTATACAGGTGTCACAAATACATGTATATTACAAAAATTTGTACTCTGTGCTTACTGGATATTCATAAGTAAAAAATAACAAAAGATAAAAGAGAAAATAAACCAGGCAGAGAGGACATGGACATACAAGTCTGAATGCATGAAAGGTTGCCACAATAGGAGCATGTACAGATTCAGTATATGATTTACACCAAGCTTACATTTAGTGCAGAGACTTATAATTTCCTTTGGATAGGGCTCAGTTATCTACAGCAACACAGTTATATGCCAGTAAGATGGAAAGGGGTGGGGAGGCACTAATTTCAATGGAAAAACTGTGATTGATACATCTGAGATGAAGCTAATGGCAACAAATTACCTTATAATGGGCAAAGGAAATGGTAGATAACTTTCCTATCAGTCTGTCAGATTGACCTATCACATTTTTGTAATTGAAACCAGTCTGATGGTAAATCAGGATGATATTTGCATGAAAAGTAATTAGCTCACATAAATATCTCTGTATTCTATAGTTTCAGAGTCTGTGATTAAAGGTAATGTGGTCTGGAATCACAAAGTAGCATAAACTGACAAAAAATCTGCATTTTTGTCTGCATTTAAGGAAGACAAAATCTGCACTTATAGAAAATTGATAAGATTAGCTCAGTAGATATAGCACAGAAGAAAAAGACATAGTTGCAGATTTCATTATATTTATTTGAAACCTTTTGTGGACATCATAGGACATTATAATTTTGATGAACTCCTTGATTATTGTTGCACATTTGATTAGAAACTTTGTGAGGATATTATGACGTCCATGAAAGTCTTCCTTTTATGTAGGATAGTCATCCTTCTTACCACTCTCTACTTATAAAAGTGTATGTCCTAATATATATGAAATGTTTTAAAAGCATTTTGAATCCTCTTCCATTATGGAAGCTTTAATAACGAACTGAAACAACCAAATGACTTTCTACAAGCACACACTCTAACCTCTACTGATTAAATGAGGGTGAACAAAGATCGTTTTTCTTTTAACTTTAATTTTGGCATTAACGAATCACAATCATAACAACATGATTTGAATTTAATTTAAACCAAACGAGATACTGACAGGTCTTTGCCATGCAAAACTCTCAACCATAACTTTTTTTCAGTCAGCAATGACATGTGTCAGAGTTCTTCACAGTCTTGACTATTTCCCTGAAAGGTCAGACATCAGTTCTTCATGGTTGAAAGTCATAAGCATAGATCTATGCTATCAACTAAACGAATGGTTGTAATTAGGCCGTAAGGATAGTCTGTTTGAGTAAAAAGTCCTCTTAAAGTAATGTTCTACAAAATATTTTATTTTAAATTTGATTATGTATGCATGTTTGATTCTTGTAGTACTACAGTGATCAGTCCTGTACTGCAATAACTCCCTATTTTCCATGCATTAGGCATGATCATTAGTCTGCCAGAACACCTGTTTATTTCCCTGATGAATCATTTAGACTTACCCATTAGATCAATTTTCTTTCATCAGAGATAGATTTACTCAATCTGTTCCAATTATACATTCAAAGCAGCTTTACAGGGATTAGGGTTAATCAATTGGGATTTTACTTCCAACGCTATTGAATAAGGTTGAATTTATGGTGTACTGGCAAGCTGAGGAGAGGACAAAATTAGTATTGTATCCATTTGGTGTTAAGTGCAGTCATAAAAGTTTTTTGCCACTTGAAATAACTGACAAGCTGACACCTGTCCCAAATTTTTGTGGTAATAAATAATAGCAGGGAAACATGTTAACAGAGATAAGCCAGACAAAAACAGTTTTCATGCCTATTTTGTGCCAAAGTTGTGAACTTTATGCTTGAAACTGACACCAGTGACTCAGTAGATCCTTTTGAACTTGGTTAAATTAATAATATATTTGCTCAATACATAAGAATATCTTTGGTTTTTATATAACAAAAATCTTACGAAGGATTCTGAGTTTTTTCACCTTGCAGTTACTGTTATATATATACATATATATATATATATATATATATATATATATATATATATATATATATGTGTGTGTGTGTGTGTATATATATATATACCCACAGCCTCATTTAATAGTCTGCCCAGTTGCTATATACACCAATCTCTATATAATGCTATCCATGGGTAACACAAAAGTGACTCATGTTATAAGTGATGGACCCTTATATTGAGGGATGTTAGGCTGTGTCCTGAGAGTGCATTAAAATACTAAAATAGAGTATTTAATGATTTGAAATCACATCACATTGAAATTGATTTGCATTAGCACAAAACTAAAATAAGTGACAAAATATTAAGTAGCTATTACAACACAAAGCTTTATAAGTTTAATGAAATCCATGACCATATATACATGTTCCCATGTTATAAGAGAAACAGCAGTATACTGAGGGTCTCTATAGAGAGGGACCACTGTATAGGTAATGATATAGGGAGATTCTAAGTAAGGTTGATAACAATTTATCAGAAAGATGTATAGTTAGAAATTTGAGGGTTTTTTTAATTTGTTTGATCAAATCCAGTGCATCTTGTTGAAAATAGGTAACAGCGAAATCAATGAATAGAAGAGAAGACATTATGGCTACCATATTTATAAGGAACTTCTTAAGTCAGGGCAACATTTAACCAATAATGGTACAAGAATAATTTAAACAAAAATTCCCCCTCAGTACAAGAAAGGTATATAGAAAATGATCAAATTTCAGTTAGATATTTGTAAAAAAAAAGTGTTTTGAAAATTTCTAAATTTCCAAACAGATACAAGCAAAGTATAAATCTTTTTAATTTACCAAAAGTAGAAGCAATGTACACAATAGGTAAAATACAAGTTTACCTTTTATTACCAAAAGTAGAAGCAAGGTACACAATAGGTAAAATACAAGTTTACCTTTTATTACCAAAAGTAGAAGCAAGGTACACAATAGGTAAAATACAAGTTTACCTTTTATTACCAAAAGTAGAAGCAAGGTACACAATAGGTTAAAATACAAGTTTACCTTTTATTACCAAAAGTAGAAGCAAGGTACACAATAGGTAAAATACAAGTTTACCTTTTATTACCAAAAGTAGAAGCAAGGTACACAATAGGTAAAATACAAGTTTACCTTTTATTACCAAAAGTAGAAGCAAGGTACACAATAGGTAAAATACAAGTTTACCTTTTATTACTTAATTTTGGTTTTGTATTTATTTATATTATTCAAGCATACACTGGGTTTCATATCAAAATACCCAAATTTACATCTTCATTATTCATGAGTTTAAGACAGACCTTCAGTTTGCTGATGTCATTGCAGTTTATTTACATGAATGATAGAAACAACTGTACATTGTGACTGTTGCTGTTTTGGGCCAGTCTTTAATGAAACTGCATACCCTCTATACTCGCATATAAACTGGATCCAAATGCAAACAACTTAGACCCTGATCTGCCGTCACATAATGCGCCAGCAGATCAGGGTCTATGTTGTTTGTTCTACTGATTAGTCCTTACAAACTGCATAGACCCAGATCTGCCAGCGCATTATGCAACGGCAGATCTGGGTCTATGCAGTTTTATACGCAAGTATGTATGGTAAATGTTAAGGGACCCATAAAGCAGTCACATAAGGTACAATTAGCACAATAGTTAAATTAATGAATACCAGATGGAGTTGTGGTCTTTTTTGTGGGTCATGGTGACCTAGCTCTGCACAAAATGACTTTATTGAATTTCCCACCACCAGCTTAATGTGACCGTATAAAGCCTGGTGTCTCACTGGGAATCCTGAAAATATGTGTCAATAAGAATAAATATGAGAATCAGTGGTGGCATTATAAATAATTCATTAAATGTTCTTGTATCCCTGACATATCTGGTCAATATTAAGTGACCCTACCTCTGTTAAATATGCACGTCTTTTATTCACCAGATTTTTTCCAGATTGATTTTCAGTTCAGTAAAACCTTAGGGACCGATCTGGGATTTTTTTTGTTTAATTCCTGGCCCCACATAGCTTGAAAAAAATATTCTTGCTCTGATTTGTAGAAATGAAACTAATTATATCCATTATATTAGTTGAATTTTTTTTTATCTTCATTTAAAAGATAAAAATTAAGGTTTTCAAGAAAATTCCAGGCCCCTCTCCCCCCCCCCCCCCCCCGAAAATTAAATGGTCGATCCCATACTTCAAAGACCACAATCACAATTTTTTGGGGGCAGGGGGGTGACCAGCCTTCTAGTTCAGAGATTAATTGGTTTTATGTGATGACCCTTACAGAGAAATCACCCTGTTTTGTCTCCAGATCTCTCAAGACTGATTTCACTATATTGGATTAATTTGAAAAAGTTTTTTACCTGGTGTAACACCTCAGGCCATTTGAAACCTAAGCACTAAGTAATGTAGGAACCATGATAAGCAGTGATTTGTGCAAAATGATGCATAAGCCCCAAAGAGGGAAGTGCATTATTGTTCACAAATCCACAGCATGGAGTGGTTTGTCCAACTTTATCCATTTTAACTGTTTACTTGTAAGGATGTACAATATAAACATTATTTTTATAATTCTGGCATAAATTGGGAATATAAACATGAAAAATTAATCAAATGTGTTTCTGAAATCTTTTTAAATTTTTTGAATCTCACTCTCTTGACTACAAAGCAATCATGCATAGCATATGTACAATTGTTCACTTCTAAATAGCTGATAACCTCAGACATGCAGAATGACTTCTTCCATGCAAGGCTAGCAATTGCATGTGGTTAACCCTCAGTGTGTACATGCATGAGAATCACCTTCTGATTAATTTTCCAAATTATTTGAATATTTAATACTGAGTTATTCCAAAATGTTTGGAATATATTGCTGCCAAATTTTTTTGTGTGTTTTGGAATTATGCATTATAGATAAATTCATGACAATTTGAGAAAATTTAATTAAAGTATTACATTTTATTTGCTGCTTAAAATTGAATAACACCTGTTTGATTCTGTTCTCAATTTAAATGATTGAAAATGGGGCTTAATATGTGGAAAACCTACTACAGGACAAGTTTGGTGCAGGTACAAGATTCATCAACTCCAATAAGGTAATAAATTTAGATATAAATATCACATGTCACATAGTCATTCTCCTTTTTTTTTTTCCACAAGTAATATGCAAAAAAATTATGTTGATACATAAAGACTAACTATTATTTCCTTTACAAGATATTGTTTTGGTTGTTTAGCTGACTCATTAGGAAATATAAAAAGCTTCACAAAGTTCTTAGCAAACAAACAGTCTCAATTTTTGCTGTTAATAACTTAAACACATACTGCTTGTACTATTAATAGTTAAAGATACACTTGCAAGCCCTATGGTGGGTGAAGACAGTGAAGTGAGGAACAGCAAAAGCTGAGACTGGATTCTGAGAAATAATCCACAGCTAACACAATAGTGTAATGTCACAGGAATGGATGATTAAGGAAAAAGAGAAATGAGACCAAAAAAAGGGGGTTGGGGATAATATAACTTCATGGCTATTAGCATCATAGATTTACAATGTCAATATAGGAATGATTAATTGCAAGTCATGTAATATATCACCATATCTCCTTATCCAACATTCAGGTTTATCTTCCAAAAGATTTTAGTGATTTTTAACTTGACCGTTTTTATACCTATCCTTTTCTCTGTACTATATAGCCAGGTTTGTACTGATGTGCTGTTTAACATACATTCATGCATGCATACAGCCAAGATATATGTATCATCAAATCTAATAATTGTTGAGCCTACCCTGTCAGAATCTTGACAGAGCAATCACCATGGCATCATTTGCATCCATCTGTATGTCTGTACATACATCTGTACGTCCATACCCAAAAGAGGCTTAGATTAACCTCAATGTTAAAGTTCTTATGAGGTCCATTTCTCAAGTACAGTTGGGCATAGAGTCATGTTATTTGGTATGTGGATACATCTTGATGTGTTCAACACCATTTTACCAAAGCTCTGGGGCAGGGTCAACATGCAGGTTGTCACAAGTCAGCTTATTTTTTTGTTGGAAACTGGTTTATATAGCTAGCACACCCAACATTAAACACCAAAGAGCCTGATCAGTCCTCTGGTGTGTAGAGCATTGACACTGTTTGCTATTGGGTGTACATTAACTGAATTGGGTGTACACTGTTGTTGGGTGTACATTAACGGATCTAAGTGTACACTGTTTGTTGTTGGGTTTACATTAACAGATTCAAGTGTACACTGTTGTTGGGTGTAGATTAACAGATCCAAGTGTACACTGTTTGTTGTTTTGTGTAGATTAACAGATCTAAGTGTACACTGTTTGTTATTGGGTGTACATTAACAGATCTAAGTGTACGCTGTTGTTGGGTTGACATTAACAGATCCAAATTTACACTGTTTGCTATTGGGTGTACATAGACTGAACTGGGTGTACACTGTTGTTGGGTGTACATTAACAGATCTAAGTGTACACTGTTTGTTGTTGGGTGTTCACTAACAGATAGATGTGTATACTGTTTGATGTTGGGTGTATATTAATAGATCCAAGTGTACACTGTTTGCTATTGGGAATACATTGACAAATCAGGGTGTACACTGTTTGATGTTGGGTTTACATTAACAGATCCAAGTGTACATTGTTTGCCATTGAGAGTAAATAGCTATATCTGGGTGTATGCTGTTTGCTGTACAAATTGACAGATTTGGGTGTACACTGCTTGCTATTGGATGTGCACTGACAGATCTGGGTGTATGCTTTTTGTTGTTGGGTGTACATTATACATGGGTGAGTACAGTAAAATATAAATTGCATTGGATGAACTGATATTAAATAGGAAGACATGATTTAGTATAGAATGAAACCTATTTTAACTGACACTTCCATATAAAGTACACCTGTTCAGAGAAAGGACAATTATAACCCTTTTACTTCATTTCACATTCATATCTAGTCTATATATTGGGACACCTGTTCATTAGGGACACAATTGTGTGTGCTTCATAGAGAAGTTGCATGGTTATTGGTAGACACAGACCACTTATTGAGTTAAAATAACTGGGCTTTCTATTTAAATTAATGGTGTTAAGAAATACTGCAGAAGGGAAAAAAAATAGTTTGGCTGAATTATAAATTAGGATTTTTCAAATGTAAAGACATTATTTTGTATTTTCTAAGGTGTAATAATAGCTAAGGCAGTGGATTGATATGCTTGGCACAAAATCTCATGTCTACTTGGGCTCCTTGTTTCTTTTATTTTATTTCTTTGTGTATAACAGCATTCACCCAACTGCAAATGGTGTCAACACATATCTGCCATCACATAACATGCCAAAATATCAGGGTCTATATTGTTACCAGTATCATATTCTCATGTATAAGTAACAAAGTGCAAAGACCCTGATCTGTCAGTGAATTATGCAATAGCAGATCAGGGTCTATGTTGTCTGCACTTTAATCCAACATCTGAAGTATATACAGTAGTTCTAGTTGCCATTTTAAGCAAACAGCATATACCCTGATTTAACAGCACATTGTGGAACAGTAGATCGATGTCTACTCCAGACCTACCAACCCTATCGATTTGGCTGTAAGTCTTAATGAAATGAAATGACCCTTAAATTATGAACTTACAGAATATTAGTCAAAAATACATCAATATGGTCATTGTGGTAAAAAAAATTGGTTATCGGCTTGTCTGGGTTTGATCCAGATCCAAATTCCATATTAGATTCAGTGGAGTAGTTCAAGGAACCAGACTAACTTTATAGAAGTACCTTGGATGCTTTAATCTGCCCACGTTTTTCATGCGAAATGCACACATGATGAAGCTAATGCTGATAAAATTTTCTCAAAATGCCGTCCAACAAACAAAAACATGTTGAGGCAAAAGGAACAATGAGCCTCTTAAATTAAAAATTTCAAATAATCAGCACAGAAATATCAAATGGAATATTCAGTTTTCTATTATTTGTGGGTTATATATGGTTACAATGGTAAATTTTATTTATAATTTAGTCAAACCTCCCTTGGTTATGAAGCATCAGTTTTTTTTCTTTGTTTCATTCAAATTTGATGACGTAGTAAATGATGGACTCATTTACCCTCTTCTTCATCAGCATGAGATATCGTTCTTCATTTTATTTAGTTTTAGCTGTGTTTGAAAACAAGGAAAATAATACTCAGCTCTTCTATTTTCTCTTAAAAGCAGAACAAAAGCAAAAAAAAAAACCCATTACCGTATATACTTGCGTATAAGACAATACCAACTGCAAACTGCATAGACTCAGATCTGCCGTCGCATAATGTGCCGGCAGATCTGGCTCTATGCAGTTTGTAAGGACTAATCAGTAGAACAAACAGCATAGACCCTGAGCTGCCTGCGATGGTAGATCAAGGTCTATGTTGTTTGCATTTGGACCGAGATTATACAGGAGTATATAAGGTAACTTAAATTTCATCATCAGAAGATTTTTAGGAAGAGAAAACAAGATTCTTAACAATAGTAAGATTATGTAATGTAAATTAATTTAATACATGCAAGTGAAAATGTAGGGGTTGAAATGATATGAAATCTGCATGTGCTAATAAATTCTGTCATAAGCAGTTGCTAAAGTTAATGTTCCTTTTGAAGAAAAAACATCACTGTGTTTATGCATGAATAGTCAATGACTGATGATATAACCACTCCCAATTTTTACACAGTTTTGGCAATCATGTAACCAGAGATATCATTTTCTGGTAGTAAACCCATCCCATTGTTTTTCACAAATTTAATCAGTATGGTCCCTTGGTCTTAAAAAAAATAAAACAATAAACGAGAAAATCTGTATTGCATTTGAGCTGGCATTTTATTATGAAGCATTCAGTAGCATAACTCTGTCAGTAGTTCCATAATTCATGTTGTTGAAGTGGATACATTTTTATTTAAAAGTTGGAATTGTTTTATCTTAATATTTTTTCTAAGCTATCTTACACTGTAAAATAATAATAACTGCTGCTACTCCTGTCAATTTATGTACACAGATTTAAACCATACTTTTAGAAATTTCAATAGAAATATACTGATTTACCTTCTTTGTCACCCACATACACTGTAATGGGTTTGGGGTTTCAGAAAGGTGTTATATAGCCCATGATTTTCATATTCATGAGTATGACAAGTACAAAACCATAAACTGGTCACCAGTAAGTTAAGTGAACAAACCCATACTGTTTTAAATCAATAATATTTAATCCACTTTATTAAAGTGTCATTTTCAATCTGTTGCATAGTAATAAATGTAGCTTGCATCAGTGTGAATCTTCTGGATGCTGAAAACAAATGTGCATGGAATTTACACACCCACCTTCCCAAAGTATCAATATCTCCACTGCTATTTTGGGATGGTGGATTGAAGGTAGGGATTCATTTTCTGCACAGTTTTGTTCAATCTAATCTTTCATTTTTTTAGGTACTGAACAAACCCATGAGAGAGATTAAAATAAGTCAGTTTGCTTCTTGCTCAATTGTATCCACATAAAATGGATTTCACTAATGATGGAAGTTGATACGATGTCCAATTACTTATCTTAGAAATTGGAAGTTTGCAAAAAGTGGATTTCACTTATGATGGAAGTTGATACTAGCAATGTCCAGTTATCTACCTTAGAAATTGGAAGATTGCACAAAACCACTCAGTGTTGACAAGTGAAATTTGGCAAGCATTGCAAGTACACCTCTCCCTCAATCATAAACTCGTGCACAATGGGGTCCAAAAGCATAGACTGTACTGTAAACAAGGGCGCAAGTTACAGAGGGACCTAAAAAAAATTATGAAGTGGATGTTATCCCTGCTGTACATCAAGAAAAATCCCCGGGGGTGGGGTGGGGTGAATGGGCTTGTTTAATGGCTGAATATTCGTTTTATAATCATGTTGGGAATAATTGTCAATAAAGAGTTTTTCTAATGAAGTTGTTTGCTTTTTTGTATAAATTGCCTTTATTTTTAAGATATCCAACCGCTGAAAGATTGTTAACAATATTACTCCAATAGGTTTCAATAACCATCATGTGTACATGAAAACATGGTGTATCATGTCACTGCTTTTTGTTGTTGTTGATTCACAACAAAACAATTTATTTTTTTCAAAAAGTAGGGATATTTAATTTCATGAAACAACCATCAATGTCGAAACTCAATTTTTTTATTGTTCTATTAGTAAAATATTGATGCTGTGAATTCATTACAAGAAATAGTGAAACTTCTTCTCATCCTTGAGGAAATCTCTGAGTGTTAAATCAGGAATTTTAAGTTCACTACAAATTCTGGAACTCGCTTTGCCTTAATGAACTGTATTTGAAACAAATCTTTTTATTCACCAAGTACTCATTTTGCTCACATTTGTGAATGAGTAGGCTATTTTAAGGTTGTTTAATTATATTACTTACATAACAATATTTATAACAGCATTCAATTGATCAATTGAAATGAGTTGACCTGACACACGACCATGACTGCTAGATCTTACGCAGGTATGATTTGTATACCTTTTTAACTTATCTTTTATTCCACCCCCTTTATTTGATTAGATACAAAAGATGTAATTAATGTGATAATACAAAGTAGGTCTGCTTTTAACTCAATGTAAGAATACAACAAATACTTCTGCAAGGTCGGAGATCAAAACACGGTCGACACTTAATTAGGTTCTCATTGAAATGCTCGCGGACATAGCTGTGACAGTAGATTGACATTTTTCATGTTTGAATACAAGAGGGCATATTGCATTTCTGATGATTACACTGAAACTGAATTAAAAGATAGAACTAAAACACGAATTTCACTTGACAAAACTTTTTTAATTGGTATTTATTTATGAAAGTGTTGCCACCAGTAGGCATTAGTGAAATTTTCATTGATTGAAATTTCATTGAATATTGTTATTTACAGTGTACTGAGAATGTTGTTTGGAAAGAAAATTGAACAAAATATATCACTTCTTATTAAAAATTTAGAATTTTATGATGTTGATTCAAATTTCCGGGTACTAACCACGGTGTTCAACGATAAAATGAGTGATATATCAACGTTTCATTTACCAATTTTGATCGCGATTTTCTTCGCATTCAACAAAAAGTGGTCAATTTTTTGGGTATTTTCTAGCAACAAAAAAAATGGGATCCATGCCTGACCCCATGTTATAAGCAGATTTACGAGATATCTGGGCACAAATTATAGAGGGAGTGGTGTATATTTGTGTCTATATCAGTTTTCCAACTTGTTATCTTTCTCTCCTTCCCCCACCCCCAACCCCACACCCAGAAAACTTGGTATACATCTCAAAAGCAAGTCGTTTAGAGGTAGAGTTTTCCACATTCATTATTATGTTTCCATGCAAACAAAAGTCTAACAAAAGTAGTATATGCAAAAACTGAGTGTGACTTTATTAGGTTTTAAGGACATTTCAACAGTTTTAGAATTTGTAATACTACTGGTCATAGATCAGAAGAGCTTATGGGATAGTAGTCCATTGTCCATTAGCACAAGTTTGTTATAATTACTCCTCCCAAACTACTTGGAGGATTGTCATGAAACTTTCCACACATTCATCCCCAGAACTAGTCAGTCCAAAATGAAAATGGTGATGCTCAGACATCCAGTATGGCCACCACAGCAGCCATCTTTAAAAAATTTTTTTTGCTACTCCTCCTGACTGGATGGTGACATCCAATATGTCCAACACAGCAGCTAATTTGAAAATCTTGTTATTGCTGAAGAATATCAGAGATGGTTTCAGCACCCAACAGTTACAAGGAGGATATGATCTTATCTTGAATTCTTAGAAATTCTTTTCACCCAGTAGAGTGTCAGTCCATCTGAGGGACTCTTGTTTACACATTTTTTCACTTTTGGACTTGTGCCTTTTTAGCCTTGTTGGGATGATTAAGCAAACACAAGTTAAGGTGACATATAAAATGTACTATTCATGTTTGTACACATATGTGCAAGACCTGATTAGATTTTCATCATAGAAAATTGCAAAATTGTTTGCTAAATTTTTTAACTTTTTTAGACTTTAACTTTTGATCTGCAGTGGGGCATATGTGGTTTACAAACACAACTGTCTAGTATGTCATCCAGCTATTTCATAGTTAGCATCAATGGGCTGGATAATATGACCTCAATTCATGTCCTTTCCTAAAGCAAGATTTTGTCTTAGTTGGCTCAGTTGTGCAGAAGTGTATAACATCAAATGCTAAACTTGACTAACTAATTGGGTGGGAAACAAATATCTCATGGTAATTAATATTTATCAATACTGCATCACTCTCTCTTTCAAGAATCATGTCCAATCTGTGCATATTAGTAAAGCAAGAAAGAATTAAAGGCAATTGAAGGAAAAAGTAGGATAGTGTTAAATGTTAAACTTAGTGAGGGATTAGGAGACTAGAATAAAATCAAGTCAAACAGTGGTTTGGGGTATAAAATAATAGATTGTGATTTGGGGTATAAAATAATAGACTGTGGTTTGGGGTATAAAATAATAGACTGTGGTTTGGGGTATAAAATAATAGACTGTGCTAACTGCTGATTTGAAGGAAGATATAGTTCAGGCAAGACAGTGATATTTTGTGTGAGTTTGTTCCACCGTACAATGGTCAGAGGAAAAAAGGAGTATTTATAATAATTGGTCATTGCCTGAATCTGAACGAATGAAAGAAAGTGTGTGTGTCTGGTAATTTGGGTCACTTATCTAAGGTTGTAAGAAAATATCCATGAGTTCTTGTATGATTTTGTAGAACATGACCAGTTGAGCATCCAAGTGTCTTTCTTGAAGGAATTAACTTTTTCAGTTTTTTTAGATGTTCAATTTTCTGTGTGGACTCTAGACTGTGGAGGTATATTCAAGTTGTGTGTGGGCTCCAGACTGTGGAGGCATAATCAAGTTGTGTGTGTGCTCCAGACTGTGGAGGGATATTCAGGTTGTATGTGGGCTTCAGACTGTGGAGGGATATTCAGGTTGTATGTGGGCTTCAGACTGTGGAGGCATATTCAAGTTGTGTGTGGACTTCAGACTGTGGAGGCATATTCAAATTTGTGTGTGGACTCCAGACTGCGGAGGCATATTCAAATTTGTGTGTGGACTCCAGACTGTGGAGGCATATTCAAGTTTTGGTCTGACCAAGGTTTTATAAGCAGTTCATGTATACCCGGTATCTTCATGTCTGGTTTTAATTAGTGGTATAACAACTGCACAGCAACCCCCAAAACTATGTGTGTATGGGGGGGGGGGGGGGAGCCAAGTCCAGTGGGGGCCCAAAATTCCCATCATTCTTTTTTTTTTATTGGGAGGGGCCCCAGAATTAAGTTTTGCAGAGGGGACCCAGAATTTCTTGATCTGCCATTAGTTTCAGTGTTTCTTTGGAGAAAGCTGAGAGTTCTATTGGTACTGGTTGTTATTCTTGAGATGTGGTGGTTCCATTACAAGTCATGATTGATGTCTACACTAAGGTATTTAGCATGATCCACTGCTGCAAATCTCCCACCATGTAAAGCATATATATGTTCAATTGGGTGTCTGGTTTTAGACTCTGGAGATAATTGTACGACTTGGCATTTACTACGGATGGGTATACAGTGGAATTTGAGAAAACTGACTATAACCTGCACCATAAACTTTAAATTAGCTTATATTTACAATTGACAAGTATTTTTTTATATAAGTCATTGTAAAGCTTTAATTCTAAATGTGTTGTCCAGCAAAACATCTGGTCTATGCAGTCAAACCAGTTTTGTCAGGGCTTGCTTTTTTCAGATTTGACTTCATCTCAGGGATCAATCATTTAATTGGGAACAATGTTCCAACCTCCCAAAAAAGATTAAAAAAGAATTCTTGCTCTGATTTGTAGAAAAAAAGAACTAATTATATCCATTATATTAGTTGAACAAATAAATTATCTTGAGGCAAAAGCAAAAATGATTCCCCAGTTTAATTGAAAATCCCAGACCCCCCCAAAAAAAATTAACATGTCAACCTAAAATGACATGTCGGCTATATTAGGCAAGATCAAGCTTGGAATTAAAGAAGCAATATTAAGAAGCCAATTTTCTCTACCAACTTAAAATCTGGTTGCGAAATGTCTTCACAAATATTTTGTTTTTCCTTTCATTTTTTTACTATTTTTTATTATTCATTATTTTGAAAGCATCTCACAGAAAATTCTAAGAATTGCGAAAATTAAGCAGACCACTAGTATATGTAATAAACATCAATATCAAATTTTTTTTCCGTCACAAAAGAATATGGAAATACAATCATCAATCTGTAAATATCAGACCTGTAATCCAGAGTTATCTCTCTTCTATATTCTTGGTACCACAAAATTTCTGTTAGAGTTGTTACCAAGTAGCAACAGCACAGAACAGGTAGCCAGTTTTCTACTGTGTATTTTGAATCTTGAAGATTTCCAATTTGCAGAGAAAATAGGCCTTTTTCTTCAGAAGCTCTATTGCTTTTTCATCAGAAGCTCTGTGGTTTCAAACTTGGCAAGCCACACTGTTCGTTCGTTCGTTAGTTGGATTAATGATGTGTGCTGTATGTCGATCCACACTGTCCCTATTTTGACCTCAATCTTGTAAAAATATTATCTCATGCCCAAGCTTGTTTTCAAAATTTGTTGTGATCTCTGGACCTGGAGAAAATCCACAAAATTGTCAACACGTGATACTCCAAGGTCAGTGTCCTTTTGAAGAAAAAAAATGATGTGTCTCTCAAATGTACTGTATATACTCATTGATAAGTTGCACTTTTCATCATGGTAAAAAAAAAAAAAACAGGGGTGGGTACAACTGATCTGTTCAAAACAATTAAAATTCCTCCAATTTTCTATAAAAATTTCAGAAGTGGACTATCATGAGTCTAACTGCATACTATAACCACTAAATGATTTAATAAACACATTTTTGTCATAAATTGTGTTGATGTTTATTATATATTTATGAATACTATAAAGATTATAATAAATCCTTAGAAATATGATTTCTAAATATTAGACAATAGCAAAACTTTCTTTAAAAATCCCATTTAATGCAGTCCATTGGTTTCACTCACCTTACATATTTTCTTAATCCCTGATCTGCTATCCCTCCCTTATTTCAGGATTTGAAAAAATGTAATCTATTATTTGTCCCAAAAAGAGTCCAAGCAGGTTGAATCATTGCATTTTTTCCATGGTGCTGTTCTTTCATGTGTGTAAACACCTGGCAAACACGCTGCCATTGATGTTGGGATCAAAGATCAGGCCTCTATACTTCCTCTGCTTTGGGTAATGTCCTCCACTCATCAAACAAGTCAATGCTTAGGTTTTGTTTTAACCCCATCATGTGCTATAGTTTCTATTGCATGTGACTGGTAAAAGTCAATGGCATTTGCCACTAGTTAAATGTCAGATTTGGTGTTGTGACCTGTCTGTGAGTATATATGGTATATGGGAAAACATTTTCAATATAATATCAGTAATACCATACCTAATGCTACTGCATAGCTAGTACTTTTCTGGGAGGAAAATACCCCGACCATATTACAAAATTTTGTCCTCCCATTAGAGTGAACCAGAAGATTCCAGAACACTTAATCGCCCATGTGGGACACCCTGCAGATATTGCCCATGTGTACTGCCGCTCTTTCCTTCTTTTCTCGGTCGACATGTTGTAATGTCAGACATTATTTACGTCAAGACGATTTAGATGCTGATTTGTGCATTAACAGGCAAATTACTATTTGTTTTGTGTGCTATTTTCTTCTTTAATGTTAGGATTATAGTCTGATGGAGTTTTATCGCTGTTTAATTAAGTTCTCTTGAGAGGTTTTTTTTTAGCATTTGTTCCATGCTCGTGGTGTACGGTTTGGCATTTTATTTTATTCTTTTTACCCCTTTACAGTGCGTTAGTAAATTTGGTTGTGCTTTTTCTAGCTAAGGGTAGGTATTTCATTTAAATTTCCCTATCCTTGCATAATTGCACTCTATGGACTCGCCTTTATCCATTTTATTGTTTCTTATAAATTATTTAATTCACCTTGCCTATACCTCTAATTGTGCAAAATTTATATGTGGTAATCAGGTCGCACACCACTTTTTACCTTCATATCTTGTGCGCGGTTATTGAACACAGGTTATTTTTCAATTTTAGTTTCTGATAGCCTTCCTTAATTTTTTTTTATTAGCAATCGTAACCTACCACTTTTTTGCTAATTTAGTAGTCCCCAGCTTTCTTTACACAAAATCAGGCACTCCACTGCTCAGCACATTTTGATTGCCCCTCTGTGGCCCCAGCAATCCTGGTTCAACAATCTTCTCTATCTGTTGGTGGACCATCCCAGGACCTTACCTCAGAGGAGGGACTATCTGTTGCAGCACAGGGGCTCTCTCCTACACAACACTCCACAGATTTTCCACCTTCATGCTTGGATCATCTCAAATGATCTCTCCCGCAAAGAAAAGTTTTTGATCAAAGTTGCCAAGTGCATCATTCAGTTCAGGAGAAGATCGACGTCTAAGATGTATAATGCCAACAGAGAATCTTTTGTGATTGGTGTAGTAGAAAACATGTCAATCCTAGCTGTCCCTCTATGAGTGCAGTGGCTGATTTTCTTATCAAAGAGAAACAATGCTCGGTTTCTACTATTAGGGGCTATTGAGAAGCCCTTTCCAGTACTCTCAAATTTTCAATAGGCCTGGCCATCGCAACAGATTCTCACTTAGCAGACCTGATCAGGTAGTTCAATCTGCAAAGATCAGTGTCTCGCTCTCTAATGCCTAAATGGAATCTTTCTTGTGTCTTGTGATCTCCTTATAAACCCCCCTATGAACCTTTGGGAGAAGCTTCCTTCAAGAACCTTTCCCTCAAGATGGTTTTCTTCCTTGCCTTAGCATTAGCTTCATGGCCTATCCATAGAGCAGGGCTGTATCAGGTTCAGTGGAAATTATGAATCAGTTTCTCTCCTTTGCCAACCAGGTTTTTTAGCAAAACACAGCTTCCATTGGCTGCTCCACTTCTGATTGAGATTCCCAGTCTCAGTTGTATCTGTGCTGGGGATGATCAAAATAGACTTTTATGTCCAGTTAGGGCTTTACATTTTTACTTGGCAGCCTCTAAAGGGAGAAGGAAGGGTAGGAACCATCTTTTCCTCCCCATTAAAAGTTCAACTAATATTTCAGCTTCCACCATTTTTAGGTGGATTGCATTAACTATCAAGAGAGCTTACCAGTCCCTTACCGATAGGGACCTGTCTTTAATGAAAATTAAAGCCAATGAGGTTTGAGTCATTGCTGCCTCATTCATCTTTGGAGGATGTGATGAGAGCCGGATTTTGGCACTCTGACACCACTTTCTCCTCCTTTTACCTTTGTTCGTTAGCCCACCAAAGCAAAGATATTTTCTCACTGGGCCCAATCGTCACCATTTAGAAAGTGGCCCATGCAAATTCTACCCCGCAGTAGTCTGCTGCTCTTCAATTAGGGTGAGTATTCCTTGTGTTTTTTTTTTGTTGCCAGTTGTGGGATAATCAGCTTCCCACCAAACTGACTAATTCAGCTATGCAATAGCAACAAGTATGGTATTACTGATTTTAAAATTGGGGGGGGGGGGGTAAAACTAATTTTAATGATGTAATACTTACCTGTTGCTATTGCCAGATTCGCTCTTTCCACCTTGCACTGATATCCCACTAAGTTAGGCTTCTCCCTTCAAAAGAATGAAAGAGCGGCAGTACACATGGGCAATATGTGTGGGGTGTCCAGCTGGGGCAAGCCAGTGTTTTGGAATCTTTTGTTTCACCCTAATGGGAGGATGAAATTTCATATGGTCAGGGTATTTTCCTCCTGGAAAAGTACCAGCTATGCAATAGCAACAGGTAAGTATTACATCATTAAAATTAGTTTTACCCCTCCCCCCCTAAATACATATTTAGTTTGAAGAATAAAAACAAACTGCAAAACATGGTTGTTTATGATTGCTTCATGGATGCCAAATGAAGTTCCTGAATTTAGAGACAAAATATGGCTTCTTGTAGTTTTATTGATCTTCATGTACACTGATGATACACAAATGGATTTTCTGCTTCATTCTTATTATCTAGACTTAGGCTGATCACTGACAGAACTAAAGAATACTGGACACTCCCTTGCAAAAAAGGATCATCTTAACAAGGGGACAGACCAGCTGAAAACTGGACTGTCTGGTATAAAACTGGATGAATGTCCACCCTATCTGGACTAAGACTGTTCCCCAGGACTGATATATTTATTTTCTTTCTCTTTATCATCATTATCATTGTTTTTGTGGACATGATCAGGCACACCATGCCTCTGAAAAATTGACATTTGACCTCATTTATGTTGTTAGTGGAAGAGCAATTAACATATAGGGGTGACTATTTTCAGATGGCAGCAGCATTATGATGTTGCCTTTGTTAATGATTAGCTTAAGATTTTAACTCTGCTGGTCATAAATGAGAAGAGCTTATGGGATGACCTGTTGTCCAACATCTGTTTTCTCTTGTTCTTATTCCAACTCTAAAAATACTTTGAGGATTGCCATGAAACTTTACACACATGTTCATCCCAATTTTCAGTGTGGTCCTAAATGGAAATGGTGTTACTCAGATATCCAATATGGTAACCACAGTGACCATTTTGAAATTCTTGTTATCACTATTTCTCCTGAATGAATGATCATGTCAGCATGAAGTTTTCACTGAAAGTCTTCTTATGATGTCTAGTTGGACGTAAATGAAAATGGTGCCAATCTGACCTCCAATATGGCCGCTACAATGTCCATCTGGAAAATCTTATTAACACATATTACTTCTCCTAGATGGTTGGTCATATCAGCATTGTGCTTTCACCAGAAGACTTCTTATGATGTGTAGTTGGTCCTAAATGGAAATGGTGTTGTTACCTTTGTTAATGATTGGCTTCAGTTTTTAGCTGTACTGGTATTAAAGCAGAAGAGCTTATGGGATGACATGTTGTCCAACATATGTCGTCTGATGTTGTTATTGCAACTCATCCAAAAATACTTGGAGCATTGCCATGGAACTTGTGCACACGTTCATCCCAACGTCCACTTGGCCCTAAATGACAGTGGTGTTGCTTCATTTAAGATATCCAATATGGCCACCACAGGAACCATCTTGAAACACTTGTTATTGCTACTTTTCCTGAATAGATCGTTATATCAACATGGGGTCGTCACTAAAAGACTTTTTATAATGTCTAATTGGTCCTAAATAAAAATGGTATCGATCTGACCTCCAGTATGGCCACCATGGCAGCCATCTTGAAAATCTTGTTATTGCTTCTTCTAAATGGAAAGTCATATTGAAATGGGGTTTGCATCAGAAGTTGTATAGTGTCTAGTTTGTCCTGAATGATAATGATGCTGATCTGACATGGAATATGGCCACCTTGGTGGCCATCTTGAAAATCTTGTTATTGTGACTCCTCTAGAATTAATGACCATATTGAGGGGTTTTCACCAAAAGTCTTTTAATGATGCCTGGTTTGTCCTACATGAAAAAGATGTTGATCTTACATCCGATATGGCCACCACAGCAGCTAATTTGAAAATCTTATCATTCAAGAATATTAGAGATGGTTTCAACAATCAACAGGAAAAAAGAAGAAATGGTCTTATCTTGAAATCCTGGAAATTTTTCCTGCCAGTAGAGTGTCAGTCCCTTTCGAGGGACTCTTGTTCATATAAGCATAGGCTCAACATGCAATCCATGTTTAAAATCAATAACTGCATATATCAGTCATCCTTCTTGATTCATTCATTCATTAATCCAATATTTGTCAGTCCAGCTAGCTTGTTGTTTTAAATGATGCAACATTCATCAAAACCTTAAAAAAATACAATTTTACATGTATATTGAGCTCTTTGCTTTAATTATTTATAGCAAAATTTCTTGGAATTGTGGTTTGTGACATATCCATGGTGAAACATGAACTTATGAAGAATTTGGATAAATAGACCAATGCTCATTAGATGAGTTTAATTTCTAACACTAATGTGTGCATTCATACAGTAGGTAATGACTGCCAAGTCTGACAGTTTAATCCCATCTTGCTCACTGTTTCCACACGGAGATCAATAGACTCAGGTTTTAGTGCTGATTACAGACCAGACAGTTTGATTATTTACATCTGAGAATCTATAGACAAAACATCACACCCAGTCTCTATGGCCTATCATATTTCATCAGTGTTTGGATCTCTGTCCACATTGCTGTTGTGGTTGCATTAAATTCCTTTAATACTAGATATATTTAATTTCTCTCTCACTTATTTTGGCTTAATCTAGCACATTCAAACTTACTGATATACATCATAAACCTTTTATGAGTACCGGCACAATTAAAAAAATCAGCATTCTTGTATCCAACTTGAAATTGGGAATAATTTCTGTAAAACTTGGGAATTTGTTAAGCTTGCAATCAGAAATTTTTTAATTAAATGTGTCACCTATGAAATCCAAGTTCATTTAAGGATTGGCTGTTTATTTCTTTACATTCAATGAAGTATTAATTACCAAAAAAAACACTGCAAACTTTATGATAAACAAAGCAGATCATACTCAAGTTTGCACAGCCTAGACCCAAATCTATCATATTTTTAATTAAATTTTCATCAAACTTGGAATAATAATGCTTGTATCATTAAACTCTCTGACAAGTTGGATACTTGGATAATGAGTAAGAATCATGTATACTAATAAGGTTGATCTTGAATCTGATTGGCTGAGCTTGTTATCACTCTGGAGGCCATATTTCTGATCTGATTTTGATCATACTGGGAATATGAGCTTGTATCATTAAGGTCTCCTACATTATTCAATAATGAGTTTTTAATAGCAGCAATTACTTATCCTGTCGCTATTGTTAGCTTTGCCATTTTTCGTGCCGAAAAACCACCGTACGTTCGATGTGAATACATCCTCCCACAGAGTGGAAAAAGGCATTAGTATAACCTTTGCACTCCAGTCTGTGCCTCGTTTAGGTTTACCTAAACTCGTCATCTTTTTTTCGAATGCCATGCTGAATAGACGTTGCCTGAAGACAGCACCAGAGAAAATTGTGCCTGTTACAATTACCGCACTAGCGGTCGCCTCTTACTGTTCATAATAACTCTATATAGTGTTGCACTGTCCGTTCATTTAAAATTCCGTTTTGTAAACTTTTTTTTTTATTAGAACTTAGTTCTTAATGGGCTGCCAGAGGCTACCTCATGTATTCCACCCCTTAAAATGGGTGGAAACACTCAGTATTAATGATAAGAAACAACTGACGTATAGGTAAGTCTCTATATTTTTATACAATAACAGCAGGCCTTGCCTAACAGAGAGAGCATGTGTACTTCTCTCTTCAAAAAAAAAACTTGACCATTATTGGTAAATTTCACGCATACATATTAAATTAATGTCCACACTATGAATTGCGTGGTCTTTGCAATATGTTCTGCATGTTACTTAATAAAATTCAGTGAAATATTTTATTCTTTCACAGTTTCACAGGATAAAAGACCAGTTATTCCTAACGAGGTCAGATTTATCAATTTACCTCGCACATACAGGTACGTAAAAGTGCACAGTGGTGTACGCAGTATGCGCTAAATACAAACAACGTCGTTCATACACAGTGGTGTACGCTGTACACACTAAATACAATCAAGGTGAGTTTCACGTGAATTACTTCTATCAGAATAATGTCAGAAAAAACACAGTCTGTGGGGAAGTGTGGCCACAAGAAAGGCTCTTGGGACACTCACCCAGACTGCATTAAGTGCTCCAAGTGTACGCAAAAAATTCATTGCGCACTTTGTGAATCATGGCCTGCTGCCACATGGAATCTGGTGGATTCCAGATGTACTTATCGAGGACACAGGAGTATTCCATCCATCACATCATCAGATTTTTCTGGATTCACTGTGAGATCTCAGTTTTTGGGACAAACTTCGTTGGAAACCAGTGAGGCCCCTCTAGAAAGAGAGACTGGACATTCGAGGAGTAAATCGCCTTCTCCCCACATTTCTCACATTGAAGCCTCACATAGCGAGTCGCTCCCCCTTGTTAGGGAGGTTGAGCACTGCGACAGCGGGTTGCGCAATCCCGTTAGGGAGGTTGAGCACCGCAACAGCGGGTCGCGCCTTCTGGTTAGGGAAGTTGAGCACCGCAACAGCGGGTCACACCTTCCTGTTAGGGAAGTTGAGCACCACAACAGCGGGTCGCGCCTTCCCATTAGGGAAGTTGAGCACTGCAACAGCGGGTCACACCTTTCCGTTAGGGAAGTAGAGCACCGCTCCCCTCACCTTTGGGATAGTGATATATCAGTCAAAGATGATTCCCTCTCTGACTATCACTCATTGGCCTCACGGTATGGGGACAGGGTACGGACTGAGTACCCCCCTTTACTGTCCCATCCTGTGCATGATTGGGAGTCTGCCCACTGGGCTCAGACTGGGGAAGGGGAACAAATCGGCATCCCCACCCAACCCTATTATCACAATGAATCCTTATGGGACGTGGGGCGCTCCACCTCAAGGCCCGTGGTCCACTATGCACCCGTGGGCTATTAGACCTTTTCCTTACAGTCGAGGTGATGCTGCGGCTCGTGTCCCGCCATCACCTCCTCACCAGGTGGCCCCAATGCGGAAGGCTAGAGGTGTCACATCATCCGGGGTAGACAGGCGGTCTGGCCTCCCAACTGGAACTCGTTCTGAACTTCGGGTTGTGGCACAGACTGCTCCTATGCCCCCTCCAGTGAGGGATATAGCGATGCCCACCCACTCTCTGACTCAGAGTATACCAAATGATGATGAAGTCCTTTCTATTCTCGTTGACTCTAATGAGTTGGAGACTGAAACAGCGGCACTGACACCTCCCAGGTCCACCCATTCCTCTCAGTTGGAAGTGGGGAAGAGGTCTGGTCCTTCGATAAGGCAGTAAAGGAAGTTTACCTCCTTTTACCCCCGGAATTGTGCCCCAAACCATGTGACACACAATCCAAAAAGATACTTTCTCTTATGGAAAAGATCTCCGGGGAGCAAACACAACCAGACGTCTTGCTTCTCCCTCATTCCCCAATGATTGAGGAACTCTCCCAGAGGCTTTCGCTAGGCCAAAACATAGCTCGGCAATGTCGAGGGAGGGTTGTCCCTCCTTCGACATTAAGACCCCTGGTCTCTTCTGCCAGTTACAGGATACATTCCCCAAAGTGGCCTACCAAACCTCCCTAATTGGATGCTGAGGCGGCCAAAGTGGGCATGTCAATGGGAGCCTGGGCTCGCCTTTCAATTAAAACAATCAAAGCCATGGAACAGAAAACCCGGTTACTTGTAACCATTGCATCACATTCTGGTCTATTCTCAGCAACTGCATTTAGTATGCTGAGAGAGGCCTCCTTGAATCCAGCTGCATTACAACGCGTGCTGGAAGCTGTGGCCAAAATGTCTCGGCATGCGCTTTCTGTTGCAATGGCCTTATTGGCGGAATTTCTGCACATCCGCCGTGACGTTGCACTGGACTCCTCGAAGATCTTACATAACCACAGTAAAGACCTTCTAAGGGCTGCTCCGCTAGAAGCCGAGACCCTTTTTGGGGGTCTCATACCAACTGTGGCTTCTCAAGACTTGATGGATCATCAACATCGATCCTTTACATTCACTCCTGGCCCATTGCGATCGGCCAGAAAACGTTCTCATGCGAATCGCCCTCAGGGACCATCCACCAAGTTCTTCAAGCAGACGCAACCCCAGCCCAAGCCGCAACCTCAAACTAGACCTCCTTTTCATCCTTCAGGTCCATGGCGTCAAGCTCGCCGCAGACCCCAAAAGAGGAAGTTCTATAATCCTCCTTCCTTTCCCACCGGAGGAAAGGGGGGGGACACCCCTATGGATCTAGCCTCTCTCCTGCCATACATCTCCCTCCCGAACATTCTTGTAGGTCCTCGACTAGGCCTCTTTTCAGCGGCTTAGTCAAGCATCACTGACGATGGATGGGTCCTCTCTATTGTGAACGAGGGTTATCGACTCCAGTTTCAAAAACAACCCCCGCTATCAAGGACTCCCATTCTATTTCCCCAGTCCAATCTGGGCAAATTGAGGGAAGAGGTGCACACCCTTTTGCAGAAAGGGGCAGTCGAGAGGGTCCTGAATGATCAGTCTTCTGCCTTCTACTCCCAAATCTTCCTGGTCACCAAGAAGAGTGGGAAATTTTGGATCATTATCGATCTCTCCCCACTCAACCAATTTCTTCTGGAGGAACCATTCAAGATGGAGACAACCTCATCAATTCGGAATGCACTTCGTCCTTCCGATTGGGCAGTCTCCATCGACCTTCAGGATGCCTACTTGCACATCCCAATTTTTCCTCCTCACCGTGAATTTCTCTGATTTTGCTTAGACCAGGAAGTTTTTCAATTCCGGGTCCTGCCATTCAGAATCTCTTTCGCACCCAGGGTTTTCACCCGAATTATGGGAGTAATTGCAGCCTACCTTTGATTGCTGGGAACACCAATTCTCCAGTATTTTGACGACTGGCTGATTCACAATATCCAGATTCAGTCCCTTCATCAGGATCTGTTCCGTTCCTGGTCCACCGTAACTCGGTTAGGTGTTTTACCAAACCTCGAGAAGTCGGAACTCATCCCATCACAGGACTTTGTTTACGTGGGGATGAACTTCCTCATGAACCAGAACTTGGTCCGGGTTCCATTGGATCAGATAGATTGAATCCTGACTCTTCTAGAGGTGCTACATTTCTTGCTAAAAATAAATTACCTTCGGTAGCCCCACTACCTATAGAGATCCCCAGTCTAAGTCGAATCTGTGCAGGGGATGATCCAGATAGACTCTTATGCCCTGTGAGGGCCCTCCACTTCTATCTTAATGCCTCCAAAGGAAAAAGGAAAGGTAGGAAACGTCTCTTTCTTCCTCTTAAGGGCTCCGTAGACATTTCAGCTGCCACTATCTCCCAGTGGATTGTCACTACAATCAAAAGAGCATATCAGTCCCTTACTAATCGAGACCTATCCTTTATGAAACTAAAAGCCATTGAGGTTCGAGCCATTGCTGCCTCATGGGCCTACATGGGCCTACATCTGAGTAATCATCGTCTATAAAAAAACGATGACGAGTTTAGGCAAACCTAAACGAGGCACAGACTGGCGTGCAAAGGTCATAGTAATGCCTTTTTCCACTCTGTGGGAGGATGTATTCACATCGAACAGACGGTGGTTTTTCGGCACGAAAAATGGCAAAGCTAACAATAGCAACAGGTAAGTATTGCATAATTAAAATTAGTACTTTATGTAAGGAAGAAAACTATTGATTTTGGAGTAAAAAGGTTAAAAGTCAAGGTCAGTGTGACTGAAAGAATAAAAATGGTTTCCACACAATAACATTAGTTCTACATGACATACATCAAACAAACATTGTGAATGACTTGCACTTGGGGTAAGGAAGAAAATGATTGATTTGGGTCAAAATGTCAAAGGTCAAGGCCACCAACTGAAATTAGAAAATGGTTTCTGCATAATAACATTAGTTCTACATCACGTACATGGCCCAAACTTTGTGGCTGGCTTGCACTTAGGGTAAGGAAGAAGCCTATCACATGGTTTGTACCACCTTGAAAAATCCTTAAATTTGAGAGATTGCCTTGAAAAGTCCTTGAATTTTGAAAAAGTTGGTTTTATCCTTAAAAAGTTATTGAATTTATAAAACTCATTGAATTTATTTGAGGGAATACAAAATGTTAAAGCTGAAAAAGATATAACTTTTTTAATTCAAAGTTTTTATTATTTCCTGTTTTCCTAAAAATAATGAATATTAAATAAAATGGAATAAAATTGGGTGGATCAAATGATGCATGACACAAGTAGCTACCAGATGGAATAGTGTGCCTTTGCTGTAGTGGAACACTAATTAGTTAATGTGTTGTTGGTTTTAATTTTGTTGTTTACTATGGAGAAAACATATGGTGAAATTTCAATTTCTGTAAGAAAAAATACTCCTTGAAAACTTTTTTAATTCCTTGAAAAGTAAATCTCCAGGCTGTACAAACTATGTATTCATTTTGGCTCTAAAAGGTCAAGGTCACTGACTGAAAGAAGAAAATAGTTTCTGTGTAATAATTTAAGTTATCTACATAGAGGATTAATAAACATGGGGCAGGCATATTATGTGCTGTTACAATTATGCATTTCATCAAGGCACATATTTGTAAATTAAAAGACAATTCAACAAAGAATAATCCTGCCAACAATTTAAGAAGAGGTTCCAAGTATATGCAATGCAAAATAATAATTCTTGTTTTCCATACAATAACTTTATTATATACTTCACTAATTTTTTGAATAATTTATTTCTGCTGTTGAAAGAGTTAGTACAGTAATGTTTACATTGAAAATGCCTGATGAGAACTTGTGATGTATAATAAATTTGTTCCTTGCAAGAGAGTTATTTCAAACTTTGCTAGGTAATTTTTTTCAGCCATTAAATGTTAAGCTTACTGAAGAGAGACAGGATTATGCAAATGATTACATGTCATGTATATTTTTGATACAAGGGAAATCAGGGAAAATGGTGCAAGAGTACAGAGCAGTAAATCTTCATAAATCTTTTAAACCTTTTTTATGCAAAATGTGACTATCACTGACCTAAAAAAATATGAAGACCTGCACTGATGTCATGACTGTTAAAAATTTAGTGGGGGTGGGGATCACTACCATGCAAAGTTAGTTATAACAAAAACAAGATAAAACAAAATGCAGTCTTTTCAGTGAAATAAACTTTACTAATGGTAACACATCTTTGTAGCACACTTCTGTCACATATGTTAAATTCCGGCATTATTGTGGGATTTTCTTCATTTCTCAGGCAATGTTTTGGTTGTGGCATGTTTTTGATACAATATTGTACAAAGGGGACAAACATATTTTCTGGCAAACTTCTGGCAACAGGAGCTTTTGTGCCTAAAGTGGACTAGAAGTGTACCAATAGTAGCACACTTCTGGTACACTGATTCATGTACTGGTGGTACACATCTGGCACACTGATTTGGGAAGAAGTCTATTGATTTCAGGGTCTAAATATCAACAGTCAAGGTCACTGTGACTTTAAGAAAAAAATATTTTCTGCACAATTACATTAGTTCATTAGTTCAACATAACATACCTGAACCAGACTTTGTGGATCAATTTTGCAGTTGGGGTAAGGAAGAAACCTATTAATCATGAGGTCAAAGGTTGAGGTCATTGTGGCTAAAAGAAGAAATATGGTTTCCACACAATAACATTAGTTCTACATGACATACCTTGACCAAACAATGTGGATGGTTTGCATGTGGGGAAAGGAAGAGGCCTGTTGATGTTGGGGTCAAAAGATCTAAGGTATGAAAGATACCTATTGATTATGGGATCAAAAAGGTCAAAAGTCAAGGTCATTATGGCTCAAAGAAAGATGGGTTTGACGAAATTCAAGAACTTTGTACATAACTTGCACTTAGGGTAATAAAGAAACCTATAGATTCTGGGGTGTAAAGGTCAGAGTCAAACATATCCTCCTAGTACCTACAAATATATAGAGGACTATTAAACATGAGATGGGCATATAATGTGCTATTCCATATTTGTCTATGCTTTCCAAGACAATTTATATGTATTTGTACTTCAGACTTTGTTGCTCAACATTTAAATTTTTTTTGCATGTAAAAAAATGTCTGATAAAATGATCCTAACATAAGATATACAGAGTAGATTTTGAATTATCTGAAGATCCATTGTTCCTATTTGAGCATTATATTCAAGTAATGATTGGATGAACAGAAACCAGATTAAAAATATCAGTCAGTATTTTGAATTATGGTTTGACCATCTTGTGGGAACAAAACCAATGTTCACAAAGATTCAAAGGTTGTCAGTTATTTAACTGGAAATATGATATCGGCAGTCCTCATAGAACGCTTTTGATCTTGTATCTGTCTTCATATAATTTCCTTTTCTAGGTTTTTTTATGTGATCGTTCTGTTTAAAGATAGAGTACAAAGTCCTTACAATACTTTACAATTTTTGTTCTCATTATTAAACAAATCGTGCACATAGGTAATGAAATACTGTTTTAGCAAAGTGGAGGTCAATTGCAGGATGAAGACAAAATAAATATATGATTTTAGATAATGACTGGTAGATAATTGATTCATTCATTGTTGAAAGATGAAAATAAACCTCTGAGAGCTTTGGACATCAGAGATCAAGCAATACTTTTTTTTTACTTTGTATAACAAACACCAAGCTTTTAACAGTGTTAGAGTCAGATCTTGTTGTATGGTACCATATATACTCACTTATAAGTTGAGTGCAACTGCAAACAGCATAGACCCTGATCTTCCATAGCATAATGTGCTGTCAGATCAGGGTCTGTGTTGTTTGTTCTACTGATTACTCTTACTAGAATTCTAAGCGATTATATACGGTATACTGTATTGTCTCTAATATTTCATACACCATCAAGCCATGAATATTATAATTAATCTTTGTACTCAAAATTTTGGTACATAGCATTTTTTCTTTAATTGAAATTGTGTAAGGTTTAGATTCTTAAAAAATGATAATTATTTTTGACCTAGCATTTCTTTGTATAACTGAAAAAATAATTATAAAAGTGTACAAATCTTATGGACAATAGAATCATAGAATAAACAGATCAGTCTGCTATTTTCACATAAAATAATATGTGGAACCAACAGTGTAGATCATGATTTACAACCATGTCATGTGCAAGTTATACATTAACAAATATGGTACATGGAAAAATTGGTCACATTGAAAATTATGATTAAAACCTAGGAATTTCATTGGAAATAAGGCATTATCACATTTCTGGTTATACATAAACAAATATGATACATTTGAACTGGAATATGATAGAATATTCACACATGCCTTAATAATCCTCCCCCCCCCCTCTTTTTGGTAGAACTTTGCACAAAATATCATAAGCGGACATTTCTTTAATTTTTAAATGCACTGTGTTTTTTATTATGTCAAATATGGTAACTAATTTCTACACATCAAGTCAATTCCTGTAGCATATTATAAATTATCAGATACATTGTACTTAATGTGTCCACTGTAATAAATCATAACTGCATACAATGTGTAATCAATTCCTGGAATTTTTGCTCGAAATACTTCTTCACTACACACTTTTCAATTACAATGTACCAATTTGTGCTCCATATACCATCCTACAGCATATAGTCTGGGGACACCGAATTTATTAGAGTTCATCTTAATTGTATATTATATAGTGCCAAATATTACAAGAACAGTAGTGAGTACACAGTGATATATATTGTGAAACCTAGCCAGTGCCTTGGAACTAACTGCTTATTATATGTCAATGACTTTTTGATCTGCTATAGATCGAAGAGTATACATTATTATCAAGCATCAGCTACAGATATACTTAAACAGAGCACAGAAATGGGCAGAAAAAAAAATAGGTTCAAATTTTTTAAATCCAAAACTATTTGTATGCCATTTTTCCAATTACATGTACATAGAATTGATGATGACCCCAAACTCTTGACAGTTCTGTTATCCCTTTTGTGGAGGAGACCAAATTTTTAGGACTTGTTTTTTACCCTAAACTAACTTTTCTTCTGCATATTAGATACCTCAGGGATCAATATCAAGAGCCCTGGAATTAATACGAGTCGTGACAAACACAGATTGCGGAGCAGACCGAAAGGTCTTATTCTGACTGTACAGGACTTTAGTAAGATCTAAACTTGACTATGGCTCAGTTTTGTACAGATCAGCTTGTAAATCTTGCCTGCAGATACTTGATCCAATACACAATCAGGGACTCGGACTTTGTGTGGGAACATTTAGAACCTCCCTTTCAGAAAACCTCTATGCTGAGGCAAATGAACCATCACTTTATCTCAGGTAAGGCTGCAATGTTTACCAAAATGTCTAAATGTGTACATGGTGTACAGTAACCAAAACGATGCTGTTTAATCGAAACGATTAGAAACTCTGCTTTTCCCCCTTTCTACCCGCTAATCTTACTGAACAGTTGATAGCTACTAGTATTATAATGTGCATGCCATACCTCGCTCAACTTGCGATTGTTTTATTTGCTGTACATTCTTCATCTGATATTATGACATTTTCAGTTCATGTCATTGTTGAATATATCTGACAATTTCAGTAAAAACATCCCTAGGATTTTAGTGATTTTGTTTCCTACTGTTACATATATGTACATGATGAAAATAAATAGATAATGGATCTGGATGTACTGCCTAGACATGCACTTGAGATGCTTTTGTATGATCTACAATGACCAAGAAACTATTCAGTAACTTACAAACTTGAAACGGTGTTTCTTTTTTTTCTTTTCTTTTTCTTAACTGTTACTAATCAAAGACTCTGTTAACAAACATGTTGTTTAAAGGTAAATACTGTAGTTTAAAGAAATATTGTATCAGCATTATCAGTAAATTAATCGGATGTGTCATGTTGTGTTATGTGGGCTGTAACTAATTCTCGTTAACTTCTGCTCTTTTCCTAGCGATGTCACATTCGATGTGAAAATCATAGATACATGCTTAAAAAAAGAATTAATATAAAACTCCTACTAAACAATCCTCTTAAGCAAAAATGTGGTAATATATAATTTATTTGGAAATGGTTGTTCCTGTGTCAATGACAGCTGCATGCATGTCTGTTTACACATTTATCAATTTTGTAAATGTTTACAGGCAGTAAATGAAACTTAGTTGTTTACACGTGTCAACGTTGCAGCCTTAATCTCAGGTGAACAAAACAGGCTCTTCATCACTTTGTCTCAGATAAAAGAAACTGGCTCTTCAATATGCTACCAAAATTTCTTCAAATCCTTCTAATCCCACATATGATATTGTCTTTAGGCCAAATGCCAAACCTTGTACACTCAGAAACCAAATTTCATTCCACCTTTTGGCATATGAATTCATCCTCACCAAGAAACAGCAAAATTCAGTGTTCCAAATATTGCAAAATCCTGTACTTCCAAATCACCACTGTGCTTATCAAAACCTCCCAAAATAATATTTGACCTTTGCGAATTCAAAAAGTCCTCCACAAATCCCTCTCATTTTCAAGTAAATTCAATGAAATCGGAGCTTCTTATGATGGCTGTATACATCCTTGTATACAGATGGGTCTATTAAGATGGATACAAAGCTGGAGCCACCATTGCAACACCTTGTGGCACCATCTTGAGCTGGTTACCAGATAAAGCCTCCATTTTTACTGCCATACTCAAATCTTTAAACCGCATATGAAACCTCACAAAAACAAATTTTTTGCATCTTTTTGGATTCCTTTTCCACGCTGAAAACCTTGCAAATCCTGAAATGTGACAACCCAATAATGTGCAAAATCTTACAGAAATATGACTTGTTTGTACAATTGGGAAAAAGTATTCGTTACTGTTGGCTGCCTAGTCACATTGGTATAAGGGTAATGAAAGGGCAGATACAGCAGCCAATTTTTGCATAGAGTATGGCCTTTGATAACTAGCTTCATATCTTCACATGGAATTTTGATTGTAACCAGCATAACTCAAGAACTATTAAATATATTCTAATGCAATTTAATGTGAACATTGTTTTGTAGATGTGTGTATTTCACATTTTTCTCATTACACTGAATGTTGCATTAATTGATGAGATCATGAATGAATTGGATTTTGTGCATTCTATGTTACGAGTCATTGCCCATCATACCCATTTTCTCCTAACTTTGGTTTCTCAACACTATTTCTTCTGTTTAATTAAGGCAATATGTAACAAATTGTAGTGAGCAAGACCCTTTGTGATGTACCCATAGCTAATACCGTATATATTCGAGTATAAACAAACTGCATAGACCCAGATCTTCCATCGCATAATGCTCAGGCAGATCTGGGTCTATGCAGCTTGTAAGGACTAATCAGTAGAACAAACAACATAGATCCTGATCTGCTGGTGCATTATGTGACGGCAGATCAGGGTCTATGTTGTTTGCATTTGGACTGGGATTATACGCAAGTATATACGGTAGCTCTACACAATTTGTTTTAATGAGTGCAGATTTCAGTGCAAAGAGATCTTAAACTAGTTTCATTAAATACATGATTTTCTCCAACAGAAACTGGAACATTGTTCTCTGTATATGCAAGATTTGTGCTTATTTAAGTTTAAGCTAATATGAAATTCTGAGTGTCTACATCATTTCAATATTGGGAACCCAACTTTATTTGTATTTCATATTGAATTGCCATATTAAGGTCAGTATTTCAGCCTCAGTTGAGTGGAGGATTTCATTAGTTTGGCTTCCTATAGAGAGCATCTCAAATGAATGAAAGTTTAGTTGAACTGTGCAAGTAATAATGTTTCTACACATCCTCAGGAAGTCTTGTTAATGACACCTCCCTGATAAATTATTGCTTCAGTAATGTCATAAGTATACTCAGTTCAGATATGTTTTCCCATGCTTTCTTGGAATAAACTCTATTATTAATCCCTATGACAAAGTTTGTTCAGAACAACTACCACCAACTTCTCAGAAAGGTCCAATTTTAATAGAACATAACCTTCCTTCACTGATAAGAAAACAAGTTTGCACATTGACATTTTCACAGAAAAAATTGTCAGTAAACTACACCCAACACCTACATCATTTGGAATAAATTAATAGCAAGTGCCCTTTTCTGTTGAATTACATTACTTGTAATAATACTGCATTAGAGAACTTTTAAAGGATTAAAGATTTTGTTCAAGAAATACAACCAAAGGACAAACAGCTTTTTTTCTCCACACAGTGTTTGTAGACTTTGGATAGTGTATTTAATTACTATTATGAAAAAGAACTCAGTCATATGTCACGGAATAAAACAAGTTACCATATTTAACAACAAAGTCATTTAAAATGACACAGTTCCCTATATAGCGCCAAAGGATTAATAATCAAATAATATAGCCATGCAGACATGTGTGAAGGTGAATGATGGGTAATTTGTATCAGTTAATTAAAATCTACATAGTTACTGGGTGAGGTTTATGGACTGTGAAAATGTCAGAATGTGAAAAATTGTTATTTGATCAGTGAAGGAAGCTTATATTCTATCAAGATGGGCCTTTTTGAGAAGTTGGTATTAATAATGGTGCAGACTGTAAGTTAAATAGTTTGGTTTGGTTTGGTGCTTTATAGTAGTGTAACTAAATTTTTATTAAAGAAAATACATATTTTATTTTTTAAATAAAAGGCTGAAAAGGAAAAAAGGGATAAAGAATGGATAATACTAAAAAAAATTTAAAAAAGCAAATGGAAAACACATTTTCCAGGTCAAAAACTTTCAAAAACTCTGGTCCCAAATCCTTGGACAGTAGAATCAGGAAGTTCTGCCCTTTATTATCCATGCACCCCTACCTTCCCTCTGACCATCATGCAGGGTCAAAGTCATTTGAAGGTGAAGAAAAGACACATCTGAATCAAACAGGGCAGCAAGTGAGATAGTTCCTCTGAATTTTCTTGTATTATTAAATATAACAGTAGAAGCTAATACATAATGGAAACTTAGAATCTATCCATGATGCGGATGCATTTTCTTCTGTAGGCAATGTATATAGTAATGTTCATTTCTGACTAATGATGCACCTTTTAAATTAAGATCCTTCAACCCAAGTGAACTTTTACTGACCCTATAACTGATCCTACTCTCACCTTCTCCTGCAGCTTCATTCCACTGCGCATGAAACTAAACACGAGTTAATTTGAACTTCAGACCATACTGACCATGTAAAATTCCAGAAAATACAGGAAAACACTAATGTTGATATAAGCCTCATATACGTTGCATGGAGTATAACTCAAAAAGTATGTAATTGTCTTCTGTGCATGGTTTTGTGGTTAAAAAATTAGTTAAGTAAGGAATCATTGCTACTGGAACACTAAAGACTGACCACAACTGTTTGATCTGTTTAATGTCTTCTGGAGCACGAAAAACTGCCCATGGTTGTTTGAAGTCAGTCTTAATGAAAATATACATGGAATATATAATGGCACATATTAATCAGCCAAGTGCTCAAACTACCATATATACTCACGTATAAGCGAGATCCAAATGCAAACAACATAGACCCTGATCTGCGGTCGCATAATGCACCGGCAGATCAGGGTCTATGTTGTTTGTTCTACTGATTAGTCCTTACAAACTGCATAGACCCAGATCTGCCAGTGCATTATGTGATGGCAGATCTGGGTCTATGCAGTTTGCAGTTGGTATTGGCTTATACGCGATTATATACGGTAAGATATAATTTCAAGTACGATTTTCATTCAGAGAGATTAAACTAAGAGGTATCAGAATGCTTCCCTCAGTTTGAATTGGTACAAATTAATTGAAAGATTCTCATGGTCTTAACATGGATATATGATAAAGTTTCAAATTCCTGTCCCATACTTTAAAGATTTTATCCCACGAGATTTTTTAATTTGTCTTTATTTACAATGGAAATTTAAGTTCTGTTGCTTCCATTTAAAACTATTAAGTATGACAAATTTATAGGTATAAAGTGTGACTGGCCCCATTCTTCAAAACATGATTATAACTGTCAGATCCTTTAATATTGATCAGGTAGACAATTTGCACCTGTGTAAAGGGAGGTAACTCTTGAAAGTAAGTTTTGAAAAGGACAGGATCCAACCCTGCCATTAAGGTACTGGTCAAATGATAGAATCACAGATAATATTCTTTTCACATTGTAGCATAGGTTACTCAGTACATTGCATATATTATGCAATATCTAAGTGGAATTTGATACCAGTGAACAGTGAATGGAAATGTATGTCTCACAATCTACACTTTGAATGTTACAGCTTTTTAGAGAGAGAGAGAGAGAGAGAGAGAGAGAGAGAGAGAGAGAGAGAGAGAGAGAGAGAGCTGGGAATAGAATTGTACTGGAATTGGTATCTAAGCCCTTCATGAACTGTTGTCTGATTGCCTATTGTTATACAAATGAAGACCCCAGTCTCTGCTTTAATTAGCACTTGAGCTCAAAGGACCATCAAATGAACAGCCTGGGGCTATATATATATGTTGTTCATGTTTACATTTATTTGGACAAGTTTGTCTTCCTATGGTTTTTGTGCAATTCATTTTTTCATTTTTCAAACATTTACCTTGTCAGCATATTGCCACTATTGTGCTGAGGTGCCATAATGTAGTCTTCATACATACATACATACATACATACATACATACATGCATGCATGCATGCATGCATGCATGCATACATACATACATACATACATACATACATACATACATACATACATACATACATACATACATACATACATACATACATACATACATACATACATACATACTATTTACATGGCTTTCTATAAACTATTGAAGAGTTTTCTGGTTAAATTTGGTTTTGCAATCGAGGGGGGGGGAGTTATTGCCATTTTTCTATCAATATTACATCTCTACTAAAGGAGATCCTTATGTAACCAGCATAGCTCAGGAACCATTCAACATATTCTGATGCAGTTTGTTGTGTACATTGTTTCAAGACCTACATTTGACTTTTATGGGTTTTTTCTTGTCAACTCCATCAAGAACCATTCAAAATATTCAGATGCAGTTTGGTATGAACCGTTATAGACCTACATGTGACTTTTATGGGCTTAATCACATTTAGAAGAGTTATGGGCCCCTGATTGCTCATCCTCCTGACTTGGGTTCCCACAAGATAACTTTACCAAAATATGTTGGATTGCAACCAAATTTGGCATGTGGCTTATTAAGGAACATTGCATTTCAGCCAAAGCTATCATGCACTGTTATATTGTTGATACCTTAATTGATTTGGTTTTCCAATAGAAGTTCTTCTGTTTAAGGCCCTTCCAAGCAAATTGTAAAGATTGAGGCCTTTTGCAATACACCCATCACTACTAGCTCTAGTTTCTTTCTCATTCTTATTCTGAAATAAAATGCTAAAAGTTACTTTAAATTGTATCAGTAGAAAGTAAAAATTCTTTTTGTACATTTTGGTATATTTTTTCATGGTTTGTGTTTAAAAACAAATCTATAGCAAAATAAAATAGGAAAAAAATGGATAAAGTGAAAACTATTCTTATAAAAGTAACATTATTGCATTTGTAATGCCAGTTGAATATACCAGTATCAGTTTCATTCCACTATTACAGATACAAAATAAGCGAAATGGTTACAAAAAGATATATATGGTTGATTGATGGGCAAAATTTTCAGTCAACTCCAGTGTTTCACTCTAATTCCTGATTTCATTTTGGTGGAGCCTATTATGCTATGACCCTGTTCATCTGTATTTCTGTCTATTAACTTTTCCTTTTCTGTACAATAACTTCAGTTCTACAGCACCTGCCTTTGCTAGACGTTAATGGTAAGTTCTTGAGGAAAGAAAGAAATCTATCAATTTCTAGGTCAAGGTCATTGTGGCTGAAAGAAGATTTTTTTTTCTTTCTGGATGGCTTGCAAGGAAAATACCTATTTATTTGGGGTCAAAGGTCAAGGTAACTGACTGAAAGAAGAAAAATGGCTTCTGTGCATAAATTTCATTTCTCATCCATGTACCTTGACCATAGTTTGTGGATGACCTTCATGTTGGGTAAGAAAGAAATCAATTGATTTTGGAGTCCAAAGGTCAAGGTCATTGTGGATCAAAGAAAAATGGGTTTTGCAGAATAACTTTTGTTCCAGAGTAACTTCCTTGACCAAATTCTTTGGATGGCTTCCACTTGGATAATAACGATACCTATAGATCCTGGGAAAGGTGAGAGGTCACAGTCATGGTAAGCCTAATAAGAAAATGATTTCTACATGATTAGTTTATTTCAAGACCACATACTTTGACCAAAAGTGGAGGTCATTGTCCATAATCTCCAGTGTGAACCTTGCCCAGCTAATGTCTACATAGAGGACTATTAAACACAGACCAGGTGAATAATGTTCCATCCACTGTACTCTTGTTATAACTAGCACACAAAGTCAAAATAACCCATTACATCACTACATTTTCATGTCATTTACAAATTTAAAAATATTTATATAATCTTTGTAAATAAATAAATAAAAGAGTAAAGCAATGTGCAATCCAGGTACTGTATGGTAATGTGTCAAGTGCCTGGAAGCCTCAGTAGAACTGGCAGGACATGGGTATGTTTGGTGAAATATATTCCAGTGCATAATTCTTGTTCTAGAAGAGAAAGAGATAGAACATATTTTATTATATATTTCATAATGAGATATTGAAATATATCAGTGGGAGATAAATTATATCACCACAGTGGCGATATCACTTTTACTGTCACAGTGGCAAGATCACTTTTGGAACTACATGTACTTAGGAAATATACCTGCCCTTATGTATGTTATTCAAATCGGTATTTCCATATTTTAGGCCTATTTCATTTTTCTTCTCCTCTCTCTCTCTCTCCATCAGGATGAGCAGATCTTAAAATATGTCCAGACTGTAGACCCTCTAGTATACATTTATTTAATCAATTAGGAGGTGCCATACAAAAATGCGTAAAAATGAACTCCAAACAACAAAAAATAGGCTTCAAGCAGTAACTTTTTTCAAATTAGTTTTCCACAGGAATCCTGCAAATTATTAGGGACTGAATTTACATAAACTATCGCGATATTCTGTCACCTATACAGTATCATATGCCTTTTACACTCTACAATAAGCAGACACATTTTTAGGAAAAACACTTGGTTAATTATAGTAATAAAATTGTTTAAGTAGCAATTTTAACTCTCAACACAATCATAATCATGTTTGAAAATGATTGAGAAATCGGGCATTGATGAGTGTTGATTGTAAACCGAAATTAAGTGACAAGCGAAATTTGGTGCAGTGTCTGTTACAAAACTAGACTGCAGGCTTGCCAAGGCCAAATATTCAAGTTTGAATGAATTTATGAACAAAATAAAGAACCAGAATCCATACAAGTAAACTCACAATCATTAAAATCTTTTATTGAAAGATGTTACTCTCTGAGATCTGTCAGATGTGACCACTTGGTGATATTTCTACAGTAACCCAAACCCAACACAAGAAATGTGGTAACAAAAATAAAAATCTGTTAATTTTCATTTGAAAAGAGTCATTGATTTGACAAATTACACAATTTGAAGCATTATTTGTACAAGCTAAATTTTTAAAAGATCACTGTCCAAAAATTACTGTAAATTTTGTAAATTCTTTTTATCAATGTAGTAATGCAGTCGTTAATTGCATTGGCACAGAATGAAGAAAAAATCCATGCAATTCGACAGTTTTTGCTTTTAAAAATATATAATAAAAGGCAGTCTACATTTTTTTTTGTAGATGCAAGGAAATATTTCACTCATGAAGTGGAAACATTTTGTATTGTTATGAGTGGCAAAGCCACTCATAACAATTCAATTTTCCCCCATTCACTCATGAAATATTTCCTTATATCTACTAATAAAATATAGATATCCTCTATATTTTTATACTCCAGCCTAGAGGAGGGGGTATATAGTAATCCTTTTGTCCATCTGGCATTCATTAGCACAACTAGTCTTGCAGTTTTTGATAGATTGCCATTAAACTTTATAAAATTGTATGGTTATCACCTGAAGATGCGTATATCAGCAAATCACTTTGCTCCCACAAATATGGGATGACCTGTTGTCCATCATCTGTCATCCAGTGTCCACCCATTAGCACAAGATTGTTATCTCTACTCCTCCTAAACTACTTGGAGGATTACAATGAAACTTTACACACACATTCATCCAAACGTCTAGATGGTTCTGAATGAAAGTGGTGCTGCTAAAACATCCAGTATAGCCACCACAGCAGCCATCTTGCAAACCTTGTTATCGCTACTTCTACAGAATGGATGGTCATATCAACATGGGGTTTTCACTAAAAGAGACTTCGTATGATGTCTAATTGGTCATAATGAAAATGGTGCCAATCTGATGTCAAATATGGCCACAATGGCAGCCATCTTGCAAATCTTGTTATTGTTACTCCTCCTGAATGGATGATCATACTGTATCAACATGGGATTTTCACTGAATTGCTTTTTATGATGTGTAGTTGATTATAAATGGTACCGACCGACATCCAATATGGACATCATCTTGAAAATCTTGTTATTGATTCTCCTTCTGAATATAAAGTCATATGGACATGGTGTTTCACCAGACTTCTTATGATATCTAGTTGGTTCTAAATGAAAATGGTTCTGCTCAGACATCCAATATGGCCACCACAGCAGCCATCTTGAAATTATTGTTGTAGCTACCACTCATGAACAGAAAGTCATTTCAGCATGGGGTTTTCAGTGGAAAACTTCTTATGATGTCTAGTTGTGCTTAAATAAAAATTGTGCCAATCTTGTATCCAGTATGGCCACCACAGTGGTCATGTTGAAAATCTTATCGCTACACCTCTTAAATGAAAAGTCATCTCAACATTGGGTTCTCACCAGAACTTCTTGTGATGTCATAATTCATACTAAATGAAATGGTTCCAATCTGACATCCAGTATGGTTACAATGGCAGCCATCTTGAAAATCTTGTTGATGCTATACTCCTTCTAAAAGGAAAGTCATATCAATATGGGGTTTTCACCAGAAGGCTAATTTTGATATCTACTTTGTTCTAAGTGAAATTGGTGCTATATCGGACCTCAATGAACATATTGAAAATATTTTCAATAATTCTCTTGAATGGATGGTCATATCAACATAGAATTATAATTATCACCAAAAGTCTTCTAATGGTGTCTAGTTTGTCCTAAATGAAAATGGTGCCAATCTTACAGCCAATATGGCTGACACAGTGGCTAATTTGAAAATCTTGTCACTCAAGAATATCAGAGGTATTTCAATATTCATCAGTTATAAGGAAGAAATTGAGTAGATAGAAAATGGTTTGCTGCAGAAGTTTTACATGTGCAATAAATTATATCTAGTAAAATCTTGCTTGATTCTATACCTTTTTTTTAAAGTGTACATAAAAAATGTTCATATATACATGTAAATGAGATGCAAATAATAATCTTCATGTAGAATTTATCATCACAGCATGCACAACTTCATCCACTAGTTTAAAAGAGAGTGCACTAGAAATTTGTATGTACAATAATACCCAGTGCTAGTGGACATTTTTCAAAATTTGACACCAGTTTGCATGACTCTATCTCTCTCCAGGCTCGGCTTGGAATTTTGAAGATGATACAGACTCCACAGCCTCTTCAGAGAATATGACAAGCTGCTCTGATGATGTCTCCATGCACAGAAGTCCCACACAACTCTACTACACAACGCCTCCAAAAGCGGTAAGTGTAAATAGAGTGAATATGATCCTTTGTGAATCCAGCTGCCTATTTAGAAAAGAATGTTCATGCAGTAAAACCTCTCTTTGTGCCCAGCCTCAAAAATGAGACCACTCCCCTGAGTCACAACCATGTTCCCATTTTGTTTTCAAAGATCAAATTTATCTTCTTAAATCAGACCACTTTCCAATTTTAGACCACTTTTCTGCAACATAAATTCTTATTGGTGGTATTAATTGCAGTGTTTTAAGATATGTATAATGTTCAAATGTGTGTTTTATGCCACATTACAACAGTGGTAGGGATATAGTAATGTTACACTTGTCCATCCATCCATCATACCTTGGTTTGGATTTGCACTTGGATAATTTCAGATACTGTTCAGTTTCTTATTCTTATGGCAAAAGTTTAGGACAGTTCTGTAATCCGATCCATGATACCATAAAAAAATATCTTTCTCATTGTCTGTTAAGGAAGAAGAACTTAAATTTAAAAGATGATAGATATATTCACTACTCCCTCGATAACTCACACCCGGATAACTCGCGAACCCGCTTATAATGTGGGGTCAGGCATGGATCCCATTTTTTTTACTAGAAAATACCCCCAAAATTGGCCCCTGTTTGTTGAATGTGAAGAAAACCGCAATCAAAATTAGTAAATGAAACCTTGATATATTGCTCATTTTATTGTTGAAAACAATGGTTGGTACCTGTAAATCTGAATCAACATAATGAAATTCTCAGCTTTAATAAGAAGTCATATATTTTGTTAAATTTTCTTTGCAAACAACGTTCTCAATACACTGTAAATAACAATATTCGATTAAATTTTGATCAATGAAAATGGCAACACTTTAATAAATAAATACCAATTAAATAGGTTTTGTCAAGTGAAATTTGTGTTTTAGTTCTATCTTTTAATTTGGTTTCAGTATAATCATCATAAATGCAAGATGCCCTCTTGTATTCAAACGCGAAAAATGTCAATCTACCATTACAGCTATGTCCGCGAGCATTTCTGTGAGAACCTAATCAAGTGCTGACCGTGTTTTGATCTCCGACTTGCGGAGTATTTGTTGTATTGTTACTCATTTAAAAGCAGACCTGCTTCGTATTATCGTGTTTGTTACATCATTTGTATCAAATCAAATAAAGGGGAGTGGAATAAAGGAAAAGTTAAAAGGCATGCAAATCCTACCTGCATAAGAGTTGTCACGGTTGTGTGTCAGGTCAACTCATTTCAATTGATCAATTGAACATTGTTATAAATATTACTTTGTAAGTAATATAATTGAACTATCTTAAATTAGCCTACTCATTCACAAATGTGATCAAAGTTAGCAAGGCAACCAAGCAAAATGAGTACTTGGTAAATGAAAAGCTTTGTATCACAGATACAATTCATTATGGAGAAGCGAGTTCCAGAGTTTGTAGTGAACTTAAAATTCCTGAATTTGCACTCAGAGATTTCATCAAGGATGAGAAGAAGTTTCACTATTACTTGCAATGAATCATGGCATCAGTATTTTACTAATAGAATAATTTTTAAAAATTGAGTTTTGACATTGACAGTTGTTTCACAAAATAAATGTCCCTAGTTTCTTAAACAAATGAATCTTGTTTTGTTGTGATTCAACAACGACAAAAGCAGTGACGTAATACACATTGTTTTTGCGCACACGTGATGGTTGTTGAGACCTCTTGGAAAATGTTGTTAACAATCTTTCAGAAGTTGGGTATCTTGAAAATTAAGGTTGTTGATACAAAAAAATGAACAACTTCATTAGAAAAAAGCTCTTTATTGACAATTATTCCCAATCTCGATTATAAAACTAGTATTCAGTCATTAAACAGCACCATTTCTCACCCCCTCCTTCAGTCTTTCTCAATGTCCAGTGGGGATGACATCCCCTTCTTCATATTTTAGGTCCCTCTGTAACTTGTGCCCTCGTTTGTTGTGCGATCTATGTTTTTGGACCCCGTTGTGCACAAGTGTGCCTAGAGAAGGGGGTATATAGTAATCCTTTTGTCCATCTGGCATTCATTAGCACAACTAGTCTTGCAGTTTTTGATAGATTGCCATTAAACTTTATAAAATTGTATGGTTATCACCTGAAGATGCGTATATCAACAAATCACTTTACTCCCACACATATGGGATGACCTGTTGTCCATCATCTGTTGTTCAGTGTCAATCCATTAGCACAAGTTTGTTACCTTTACTCCTCCTAAACTACTTGGAGGATTGCAATGAAACTTTACACACGCATTCATCCCAAGGTCTAGTTGGTCCTAAATGAAAATAGTGCTACTCAAACATCCAGTATGGCCACCACAGCAGCCATCTTTAAAATCTTGTTATCGCTACTCCTCCAGAATGGCTGGTCACATCAAAATGGTGTTTTCACTAAAAGACTTTTTATAATATCTAGTTGGTCAATGGTACCACTTGGAAATCCAATATGGTTGCCACTGCAGTCATCTTGAAAATCGTGTTATTGCTACTTCTCCTGAACAGAAGTCATATTGGAAGGTGACATTCATTAGAAGACTTCTTATAATATCTAATTGGTCCTAAATGAAAATGGTGCCAATCTGACATCCAGTAGGGCCACCACAGCAGCCATCTTGAAAATCTTGTTATTGCCACTTCTCTGAACAGAAAGTCATATCAGCATGTGGTTTTCACTGGAAGACTTCTTACAGCATCTAGTTGCTCTTAAATAAAAATCTCCGGATCTGGCTGCCAAAGGGACCATCTTGAAAATCTTATAGCTGCTCCTCCTAGATGGAAAGTCATATCAACATTGGGTTTTACAGAAGACTTTTTCTGATGTCTAGTTTGTACTAAATGAAAATAGTGCCGGTCTGACATCCATTGTGGCCACCATCGTAGCCATCTTTAAAATCTTTATATTGCTACTTCTTTTAAACAAAAAGTCTTATCGACATAGGGTTTTCACCAGAAGACTGTTTATGATATATAGTTGGTACTGAATCAGAATGGTGATCTGACCTCAAATATGACTGCCATAATGAACATATTGAAAATCTTGTCACTAATTCTCCTCAATGTATGTTCATATCAACATGGGGTTTTGACCAAAAGTCTTCTAATGGTGTCTAGTTTGTGCTAAATAAAAATTGTGCCAATCTTACATCCAATATGGCTGCCATGGTGGCTAGTTTGAAAATCTTATCGCTCAAGAATATCAGAGATGGCTTCAACACACAGTAGTTTAACAGAAGAAATGGTCTTATCCTGAATTCCTGGAAATTCTTTTCAGCAAGTAGAGTGTCAGTCCCTTTACAGGAATCTTGTTTAAGTATATTGCATTACAGTGTGTCAGCGCATCAGACTTTTGGGGCAAAATATGTGTAACTTAGGCCTGAATTTTAAAAAATACTTGTTACAACAACTAGCTTTCATTAGCATCCTCCAAGATTTGTTTGGGGACCTGATCAAGTAAAACTTCTCCATTAGTCTTTCATATAAATGCCCGTCAATTAAGTGTTACATATATGTAAATTAATAATTAATTTTAAAAAACCATAGAGTGGAATAGAATACTGTTGTTGGGTGAAATTCTATAGCATACTTTAAAAAAAAAAAAAAAAATGATTTTAACAAATAGTAAGTTTGAGAGGAAACCAATGAATCCTAGAAGGAAAATAATAGTACTTAAGCAGCAGCAAACCCGGAACTGAAAATTAAACATTTTCTGGTATATTGAACAATTAGGTGTATCGATAATTTCTTTTTTGTCACAGTTTGATATACCTTCTTTTAATATTTTCATATATTAAATTTCACAAATATATGGCTGCCACGTTAATTTTTGGCAAAAAATGTCCAGCAAGAGCCATTAGAATTTTAGGATCCCTGATATATTCCCATTTGTAAAATAGCATCACCATTAATTGGCACCATTACTTGTCCTGCATATAAAGTGGTACACTTTTATTATGGCAAGCTGGACATGTCAGTACTGTGGATTATATACCATTATTTGAGGGGTAGAAGTGTGGATATATTCATGTGAGCAAACTGCTCACCATTCTTCTTGTTGACATTTTGTAAACTATTTTACCCTATCCAACCATGAAGCAAGTCCCACAGAGTGATGCAGAAATCATTTTACTAGGGGTGAAACGATACACCTCTGCCACGCATTGATACGATTCTTGATACACACGTTACGATACGATACATTATCGATACACATATCAACTTGATGGTCTTTTCATTTTTAGAATGTCTGTCAATGGTAGGGTGGTGCCATTTTTTTGTGTTGACATTTTGGGTGTATTTCCAGTATGCAGATTACAAAGAAACATAGACTTATCATCTGTTCATATGCCATTCTCATCCTTGACATGATTTTAAAAAAAAAAAATACTTCTAAACAGACTAGCTGTTAGTGATTTTTATTCACCCTTTTAGGCCATTTCAGGCTGCACCATTCGATCATATGCATGACTCATCCTGGTCACCACGCCCTTTGTTTTACATTGAATGAAGGTTTATAAAACATCTTATTGCCAGTTTCATGTCTTCACTTAAATTTTGAAGAGATTACAGTATTATCTTCGAAACAGAAGAAACAGTTCAATTTCCTTGTGCAAGGAAATTCTTATCTAGAACAAATCCGAGTGTGGGAGCGGAGATGACTAATAGCCAGATCCTTCACATTGTACTTCCTGCAGATGCAAATCAACTGCCGCGGACACAGACATTTGTTTCTGTCAGTGACAAAGGAAATTATTGACAACATCCACTAATTTCTATAAATTGATGAGGTGGCTATAACTTGTGCAGTCTGGAATCTGCCCCCTTGCTGATTCTGTGCTATTTTTTTTTTTATCCCATCGGCAGGTTCGGTCGCTGATTACATATATCAATGTAAAAGGAGATATTCCAAAACTTATTCCCCATGTACGATTTAAGTACTTTACACATATCATTTAATTGTCACTTTTGTGTGAAGTTTCTATGTTGCTTTGGATCTATTTGAATAGAGTTTGGATGCCAATATTTCCGGTATGTCCCGCAGTGAACATGCTACAGTTAGTTATGACTGGTGGTTATTATTTTACCCTGGACTTGAACAAACAATAACCACTAATCATAATTGCATGTAACACTGCGTGACACACCGGATGTGTAGCCTTCAATTCAATCCAAGTAGACAAGATGCGATGCAACAGATAAATTTCGCATAAAAGTGGTTATTAAATGATCAGTAGAGTACTTAAATCATACATAGGGAAGAAATCTGCAATGTCTTCTTTCCGTTGATATATGTTATCAGTGGCTGAAGATACAGATGGGATAAACTAATTAGCATGGAATTGGGGTGGGAGAAGGGGGCAGATTTCGAACCAGTTAGTCACCTTGTGTTAATTTGTAGAAGCCGAGTGGGTGTTGTCAATTGCTTTTATTTTTTACTGACAGAAATGAGTGCATGTACTTGCTACAGCTGTCTCAGATGAATCCTCAATTTAGAGAATGAAAAGGCAAATGACTAATAATTATTCACGACTGCTGAAAATTAACATAACATGCATAGAGTAAGTATTATTTTGTATCGATTCTTCCCCTCTTATATCGATATGGGTATCGATATAGAAAAAGTATTGATACATCGATATATCGATTAATCGTTTCACCCCTACATTTTACTGCCACTATTTTCACAAGACTTACCGTATATACTCTCGTAAAAGCTGATACCAACTGCATAATGCGCTGGCAGATCTGGGTCTATGCAGTTTGTAAGGACTAATCAGTAGAACAAACAACATAGACCCTGATCTGCAGGCGCATTATGCAATGGCAGATCAGGGTCTATGTTGTTTGCATTTTGACTCGTCTTATACGCAAATATATACGATATGCCCTTTTTTTTTACTATAGACTCATCTTCAAAATGGGGTAGTACAAGGGATATAACTTTGTAGAGAAGTGAATGGTGGCAAATCAGATATCCTCAGGAAAAGATAATTTCTATGTCTGAAAGGTTGTGCAGTTTCCATTTAATGTTCTAGCTCAAAAAATGCTCATTTTTCTTACTGCTAGTACAATGAAACCTGAATGTAAAGGACAGTCAAGGGACTTGACAAAATTGTCCTTTACAGACCTTGCCTATGTTCTTGATGTGCTTTACAGCTCATACACTTACAATTCTTGGGTCTTGCATAAAATGCAAACAGTTGAGGTTATTAGGAATAATAGATTTTTTTTGGAAAAATTTACCACACTATTACATTTAATAGCAGTAAAAATTCAGCACTGAAAATATCAGAATCCCAGGAGCAGTGAAACTAAACTATGAACAATGAAATACACAATAAGTTAAAAATTTAAACAGGAATTGTACTGAAAATGCTTATGCACTAACATGCAATAGACTATTAATTCTGGTCATCAATAAAAAAAAATGTTTAATTAAAATTACAAAAACTTAATGTAAACACAGTTAGCCTTATCTAAACGTTAGAAGGTCAGCATGACATTATTTGATACCAACGCATGGTAGTGTTATCAAACGATTACCCAGATAACCATTGATGATTCAAGTGTTACTAAGCAGTAACTGGTTACAAAATTTGGTAACCAGTTAATTGTTACCACCCACCATACCTTGCCTAATAAAACCAAGTGTGTTTAGTAAGCTGAGTATATGTATAAACAAATTGAAAATGTGTATAAACTTTCTCACTCCCAGTGTTTTCTTCAAAAACAAGCTGCTTTTAAAGATGAATTGAAAAAAAGTTCATCTGCCCCAGATGCAGCCCAGTGCTATGCATGTAATCATAATCTGCTATTCTAAGGTATGGTACAGAAGGGTAAGTTGGAAGGTACTCCAATTAACATTGTTGTTTATTGTTTGGCCCAGTGTTGTAAACAATCTGAAATTTAGAAGTTTTAAATTGTGGTGGTATCACTGCTTGTTTATATGGAGGGATATTGAGTGGGTTTATTTAAGTCACTTGATTACAATAGTTGACATGCCTGCCAGAATGGAAAATGTGAAGAAGGCTGCGCATGCAATCTGGAAGTTTTTAAGCTTTCATATGACAAAAAGACCACTTGTAATCTGTGTAAAGCTGATCATTTGGATAGCGAAAGAATTTCTGTGAGAAATCACTATGGAATATTCCTCTTCAGTCCCAGAGACCAAAGATATCTGCTGACCAGTCAGATTTTATAACTAGACAGCTTGCACTGAACTGTGCAGTTGACCCTCATCCTGCCAGTATTGATAGTGAGGAGGGTTTTAGAAGGTTTGTTACTGCCCTTAATCTGGAGTATAAGCAGCCTTTGCACCCTACTGTATCAAAATACTGCCCTCCTGTATCTGCCCTACTGTATCAAAATACTGCCTTCTGTATCAAAGTACTGCCCTACCATATCAAAATACTGCCCTACTGTATCTGCCCTACTGTATAAAAATGCTGCCCTACTGTATCAAAATACTGCCCTATACACCTTACTGTATCAAAATACTGCCCTATACACCTTACTGTATCAAAATACTGCCAGTTCCTTTACAGTAAAGAAAAACTGAGTCTCATTGATGAACTCACGATCAAGTCTGTTTTCCTGACATCCAAGTTACGGACAATTGTAACACTACAAGCCTGCATAACCTTGACTGGGTGCTATATCAGTGATATCTGGGAGCTTAAATCTGTTAGCCGCCATACTTGTAGAACATTGCCATATGGGTGTGAACATTGCAGGCTACCTCAAGTCTCTCACCAAAGAGTTTGGTGTTTCCTCTATCAGCGCCTTGGTGACAGACAATGCAAAAAGTATGGAGGTAGCTTCTTGAGGGGTTAACTTCATGCACACGCATTGCTCACACCTGTGCACTCTGTATAACTCTGTATAACTCTGTATAACCAATGAACTGAAAACTGCCAATGATGTCAAGAGTGTTATCTGTCTAGTTGGATATTTCAGTCACTCAATAGTTGCAACAGAGGCCCTTCAAGATTGACATAGCTGGTCTCAGACATTTGGGCCTAGTTCAAGATGTTGCAACCAGATGGAACTCTAGCCACATAATAGTGAAGTGACTACTAGAGCTCAGAGTTTATGTTTCCTCCACCATTTTTGATGATGCAGTTACAAAGCCAGCAGATCTGAGCACTCTTAATACCAGTCTCATTCTGCAGGATAATGGAAAACACCAAGTTAGAGCCCCTAGCTGATGCTATACAGATTTTGGGGAAAGAGAACCAGCCAGCATCCAGTGCTGTCTTCATTATGTTACACAACCTTGTAATTTACCATCTGTCTCATTCCAAACTTTACAATTGGAATTGTTAACAATTTGAAGAAGACAATTCCCAAGGGATTAATGGAGAGATTTTCCATTGGGGAAGATGGAATTCCTACTGAAGCAATTTTGACTTCCCCTCTAATATTAGCCACAGCACTGGACCCACATTATAAATTGGTTAAGTTCCTGCCTGATGATAAATGTAACCAGCTGCATCCTAATTATTAGTGACCTGCAGGTAGCTGAGATGACAGACAAAGCTTCCCAAGGCAAAACCATCATCAACATCAAGTCATCGCCAGAAATTGCTCACTCCAGAGAAGAAGCGTGTTATTGAATATGTATTTGGAAACCATGTGGATCTGACTTCCAACAACAGTTCTGAAGATTCCAATGAACTAAAAACATTTATCACCCAGCCAGTTCTTTTGCCTGATCTCCTTAAATGATGGCAAGTGCAAGAGGTACCGTTTCCTTGCCTTGATAGATTAACAAAAAAGTAGATTTCCACCCCCACAACATCTGTGCCTAACAAAAGAGCTTTTTCCATGCGATTAACCGTTAACAAACCGAGAGCTTGTCTGGATCCTGTAAAATGTTGACATTTTTCTATTTCTTCATCAAAACAATGAACCAGGCTAAACCTCTGATCAGCCAGTGATGTGTCTAGCCGATTATAGCCAACCGTCGACCTCAACACCACTGAAGCATTTGTTATGCAATATGCCAATTCTGAACCTGAGTTGGAGCCGAAACATATAAGCTTTAAAGTAATGTGTTCTGGGGTTTTTTATGGACAATATTTCAAACTCTTTTTTTTCTTAGAAGATTACAGGGTTCTGATACTAGACTACTCCTGGGCATATAGTCATGAAACTTTGAAAGTATAAATTGTGTCATGTGTTCATCACACATCAGTGGTCAAGGAATCTGAATTTGTTTTGCTGTTAAAGCTTTACTCATTGTTTAAACCTCCAATATGCATATTCATATTTTCATATGACTAATCTCAAGTATGTTATAACTAACCCGAGGACAGGCATGAGGTCAGGTGGCCATTAAATTGGGGTAAACCTGAGACAGAGACAGCTTGTTGCAATACCAGAGGTCCTAATCACTTATGAAAAAGTGTCATATTGGCAAATTAATTAATTTAATTCACAGGCTACCTTATATACTCGCGTATAGTCCAATACCAACTGCAAACCGCATAATGCGCCAGCAGATCTGGGTCTATGCAGTTTGTAAGGACTAATCAGTAGAACAACCAACATTGACCCTGATCTGCTGGCACATTATGTGATGGCAGATCAGGCTCTATGTTGGTTTGCATTTGGACAAAGCTTTAACGCAAGTATATAAGGTATATTTAATCACTGTCATAATGATGAGTTATGTTGTATTTGGAAGTCTAGAGCAGACTTTAGCCACAGATAAGTATATCCAAGCAGTTCTATTTAAGATTTATCACAATCAGTTTCCACATTCCAGCAAATGGGCTTGCACACATGGATTTAAATTAAAACTTGTTTTACTTATATCATCTTTACTCAGGCTTTGTTGTTGTTCATCCTTCAAATTCGAAGATGACCATGACATCACTTAAACTGGTTTGGTTTCTGTGAGTATATGAGTGTCTGATCTGGCCAATATATGCTCCAAACTGTCTGTAGCAGACTGGACAACAGATGCTGCTTGGGGTTGCTTGATCAATAGAGGACATGCTGCAGTTCTGAGATTTCTGCTGCTGACGCTTCTGCACTTCCTCCACAATTCTCCTTAGTTCAAAGTCTGTAGCTCCAGTATGGATGAGACTGTGCCAGCTGGAGCGATTCTGTGCGAGATCTTTCCAAGACTCAGGGTCAATGTTGAAATGTTTCAAGGATGACTTGAGGGAATCTTTGAAGCATTTCTTCTGACCACCCTGAAATCACTTTCCCTCCTTCAGCTCACTGTAGAAGATCTTTGGTAGTCACTCTTCTGACATCCTGGTAACATGGCCTGCCTGTCTCATCTGTGATTTGATCAGTAGAGTGTGGATGCTTGGAATGCCTGCCCATGTGAGAACCTCAGTGTCTGGGACTTTTTGGCATTGCATCTGTACACCGTCCAGGTTTTGCATGCATAGAGCAGGGTCGGCATTACACCAACACACATACATGTATTCACACACATACAAACATTTTTCTTCCTTTCACAGTTCAGGCATCTTACCTTTTTGCATCATAGTCATTTTAACCCAAGCAACACACAAGTTCAACACTTAGCATTTGAGTGATCCTGACAGTCGGTACGATTGGTACTGATTACTGCATGAAATGGTGGAGAATATGACAAAAGAATCAAAGGTGGAATGTATACATAGAGTCCATGCAAAAGCAAGCAGGAAATGTATGTGTGTCAGCAAGTGTAACATGTTTCACTAGATCTTAGAAACTGGAAACTTCAATTAGGCTGTAATTCTTAATTGCTGACACTCTGTACATGAGGTGCTTCCGACTGTGATTAACATGTTTAGTTGAAGTATTACAGGTAACTGATTAAGGAATTTGCTAACTGTTTCAACCCTAACTTTTGGCGAAATTTAAATGTAAAATTGTCATAATTTATATTTATCTGCTCTTACTGGTAACCTGCAGTCATCCTTTAAAATGCAAAGATTGCATGAACATAAAAAACATAGACCTTGTCATGCTAATTGACCTGAACCAGAAGTAGATAAGTTCGTGTGCATTACTGAGCAGTATATAATTTTTTTCTCACTAAAGTCAGCGTTATATGTCAAACCTTGATATGTAAGGATTCTAACTGAAAACACTTATAAAATTATACTAAATTTTAGGCAGATAAAGTCACCCATACTCAGTTGTGAGGGAAGCTTGATCATTTGGTAGAATGTCAGAATTGTAATCCAAGGGTCATAGGTTCTATACTCATTCAGGCCAGCTCGGATCAGCGCCTAAGTGTGTCTTTGAAAAAGGCACTTAGCTGCCATTTCCTCAGTATGATATAGCCAACAATGTGTTAAAAGTGCTGTTTAAACCAACAACAACTCACTCATGAACTATTTAATTTACATTGTATTCTGATCTGCCATTTTGTTCATCAGTAGGGCACCTATCAACGTGACTGTACTCTTTTCAATTTTATTGATGCAGGATCATATCAGTTATGAAATCAATACTAAGCAAACTTACTGTGTAATGAGACCTAATAGAAAATGGTCATTGTCCACTAAGTAGTTAGCTGTGAAAGCAAGCTCGGGTTAAAAAATCTGTGTACATGTGTTGACACCTGTGGCAAGCTGCAAAGGAGGCAATCCATGCACATGTTTGGTCTTAATGTCCATTATATGCAACTTTGACCAGAAACAATGTCTACATTAGACATGTGTCTAGTATGTGAAGGACATTTATAGAAGGATTATGACTGGGGATCTCTGAAAGAAGGGTCACTATATTGCTGAGGCTCATATGAGAAGACTAGCTGATACAGATTGTTTGGTGGTCACTCAAATGATTCATATTAGTGAGATATATATAAGTTGTAAGAATTTTACATGTTTTACTTGTATCTTTTACATAATTTTAACATCTCTACCTCTTATATTTTATCTTGTTCTACTTCATGTTTGTATTTCTTTATAAGGGTTTACCTTCCTAAAGTTGTGCAATTTCTTCATTTTTACATTTTTAGAAATTTACTTTTAATTGGCACCATATACTGTCACCACTGTGCTGAGGTGCCTTTAAATGATAATCAACATACATTATTTAGTCCCCTGTTGCCTGTGTTATGACTCTAGGTCTTAAAATAATGTATCAGAAAGAAAGTGAAACCAACAATGTAAGTAAAATCAACAAGCAATTTATTTCTAGACAATTTAAGTGAAAATGCAAAAGACACTTACAGTAATGTGAATTAAAATCCAAATAATCCAATAATCCTAAGAGTTCTAATCACAAGTCCTAAATATAGAATGTTCCAAATGAATTCCAGTAGACTTGATTGTCCTGATGTGCCAGTAGTCTTGACTGTCCTGATATGCCTGAATGATGTAATCCAGAATATCTTTGAATGAATTCACATAAATCCCAAAGTCAAGTAATAATCCAAAATGAGAATGGACACTTTTGGTAATTCCAATGAATATTTCAAATATATAATTCCTCTCTCTCAATTTGCTCTGATTTTCACAACTGTAACATCTGATTACTAAAATAAATTCCTTAATATACTTAATAGAAGATTAGTACAGGAATGAAATCTTGTTTACCAAATGCTCTATAAATATATGACAAGTATCCTGACAGAATATTCTAGAAAATGAGTAACTCTAATGGAAAATCACTGTGTGTACCTGACTTTTCTCACATCAAGACATGGAAAATTCCAATCTAAGTATTAAATGCTATGTAAAACAGGACTGACCTTGAACTCAAATGCCGTAAATATGTTGTTTACAAAATGACTAAAGTACAACTAACCTCATGGACACATATTATAAATTCAATATACATAATACCTGCATGTGAAAAATTATAGAAGATCTGGATTTTAACATCTTTATGAATGACATTTTATCTTGTTGTACTTAACATTTACATTTATTTGAAACAGTTTATCTTCCTAAGTTTTTGTGCAATTCATTTTTACATTTTTCAAACTTTACCTTTTGCAGGCACAATATAACCACTATAGTGCTGAGGTGCCATAAAATGCTATTACATACATACATATATACATACATACCTGCATACAGTTACGTTAATAGCTAAACAGCATCAACTTTTAACAGTGTGCATAAGGGAATTATGAATTGGCAAAGAATGCAGTAGGCTGGTTGTAAAACTCATTCATTCATTATTCTGGGGTAGGCTGGTTTCCAATCAGCAGATACTAGGAATAGAAATTTGGCTTTCTCACAGACAGCTGTCATTGATGAAAATCTGTAAATTGAGTTATTTAAGTTATTTTTAGCTTCATCTGGTGTCATTTTTAGACTAACTTGGCATTACAAATCCCACATGGGACATACAATGTATTTTCCATCACATTTTTGGGTTTCCCAGTTGTCATTACAATCCAGAAAAATTATGAACTGCTGACAAAAAAAATTAAAGGAAAGAGACCATATTATTGATTTCCTGTCCTAGGCTTGGTCAATTTTATTAGCAAAATTTCTGCGAAAGCTTAATGCAGTTTTCATGTTTTGTACTGCTGTATGTCAATTTTCAATAGAAACAGCAAAATGTTTAAAATATTTTAAAGTATTATTCATTTAATACTTGTAGAGCAACTTTCACGCTTTTGTTTTTGTTTTTATGGGGGGGGGGGGGTACTTGTCTAGGAGATTTGCCAAAATATATAAATTGTTAAGAAATTAATGATTTGTTTCAGGAATATTTCCAGGTTTTCTTACATGGGTGGGGGCATCTAGCATTTTGGTTGTCTTTCTGTGTGGGTGGGGGTGGGGGGTTGCTGTGGATAGCTTTTTTTTTTCAGCACATGTAGATTTGTAACCCCTTAACCAATTCACAAATTCTCTTCATATTTGAAACATATCATCACTTACTCCTCTTCTGTCAAACTCCTGCCCTTCGGTGTGGGCAAGGATTATAATGGGGACACAATGTAGTGAAAGTGTTTTTAGCTCTACAGGTCATAGACCAGCACAGCTTATGGGATGGTCCATTGTCCATCCAAGTTTGTTATCGCTGTTGCTACTTCTTCTAAACTACTTGGATGATTGCATTGAAACTTTAAACACACATTCATCCCATGGTCTAGTCGGTCCTAAATGAAAATGGTGTCGCTGGGACATCCCATTAGGCCACCACAGCAGCAATCTTGAAAATCTTGTTAATACTACTCCTCCTGAATGGAAAGTCGTTTTGACATAGTGTTATCACCAGAAGACTTCTTATGATGTCTAGTTAGTCCTAAGTGCAAAGGGTGCTGCTTGCATGTCCAATATGACTACCACAGTTGCCATCTTGAAAATTTTCTTATGGCTATTCTCCTGAATGGATGGTCATATCAGCATGTGGTTTTTATTAAATGACTTCTCATGAAGTCAAGTTTGTCCTAAATGAAAATGGTGCTGCTCAGACATCTAATATGGCTGCCAGAGTGGTCATCCTGAAAATATTTGTATCACTACTCCTGAATGAATTGTGATATCAGCATGGGGTTTTCACTGAAATACTTCTTATGATGTCTAGTTGGTTGTAAATGAAAATGGCGCCAATCTGACTTCCAAAATGACCACCACAATGGCCATCTTGAAAATCTTGTTATAGTTACATCTCCTAGATGGATGGTGACATCGATATTGTGCTTTCACCCAAAGACTTCTTATACTGTCTAGTTGGTCCTGAATGGAAATGGTGTTAATCTGATATCCAATATGGCTACCATGGCAGCCCTCTTGAAAATCTTGTTATGTTACTTCTCCAAAATAAAAAGTCATATCAACATGGGGTTTCCACCAGAAGACTTCTTATTGATGTCTTGTTGGTCCTATATGAAAATTGTACCAATCTGACATCCACTGCAGTTAATTTGAAAATCTTATTATTGATGAAGAATATTAGAGCTGGTATCAACACTCAGCAGTTAAAAGGAAGAAATAGTTTTATCTTGATTTCATGGAAGTTCTTTTTAGCCAGTAGAGCATCAGTTCCTTCGAGGGACTCTTGTTTAAGTCACCTGGCCATAAGGCCAATTGAGATTGTGGTGTGGTCCTACATCTGTTGTGCATCATTCATCATGCATCAACAATTGCTTTTTTCAACTTCTCAAAAACCTAATGACCAATTTCAAGCAAACTTGGCAGGGAGCATCCTGGCATAAAGGGTTTCTAATTTGTACAAATGATAATTATCTGCCATCAGATATGGCCACCATTACTAAAAATAGGAAAAAAGTTAAACAACTTCTTATTAAAAACTGCTCAACAGAAATTGATCAAATTTGATCGAAAGCATCCTGGCATGAAGGGCTTTCAAATTTTTACAAATTATGCCAATCTGCCTTTATATTCCTGCCATTACTAAAAGTAGAAAAACTTTTCAGAGTTCCTTCAATAAATGCTTAATTGATCTTGACAAATTTTGACACCCAGGTCTGAAGGCTATAATTAAGTTTGTACAAAAGGTGCCATTCTACCATCGAATATGCCCTCCATTACTAAAAAATATACAACTTTTAAAGAACTTTTTCTCAAAATCTGCATAGCAGGATTCAATATAATTTGACAGAAAGCATCCTGGCATGAAGGGCTTTCAGACTGATAAAAATTGTGGTGATCCACCATCAGATATAGCCACTGTTATTATAAATAGCAAACCTTTAAAGTAACTTTTTCTCAATAAACACTCAAGAGGAATCTGATCAAAATGTGACAAAATATTCTGGCCTGAAGACCCTTTCAGATTTGTAGAAATGATGCCCAGTCTGCCATCAAATATGGCTATGATTTCTAAAAATAGAATGACATTTAGATGACTTCTCTAAAAGTACTTAACAGAAGGGCTTACAAGTTTTGTACAAATGATGCCAATCCACCATCAAATGTTACAGTCACGTTACTAAAAATTAAAAACATTTAAACAACTTCATCTCAAACCACTCAATAGAATTTGACCCATTTTGACAAAAAGCACCTTTTAAAATATTGGACAAATGGTATGCTTCAAATATGGATGAAGATATAAAAAAATAAAGAAACCTTGAAACAGATGTTTTCATAACAGATGCAATCAAAAGCATTGAAAGAAATTCTGTCGAGAGAATTCTACTAACCCAGATTTCTTGGCCATTCTTGCTTTTGGCTATTAGGCAAATCTCAGCGGATATGGGCCTCCTGTTTTTTCCTCCAGTTTACAGACTATTTGGAATATACAACTTTATACACGAATTCCCATGGCATTCCTGCAGTTTTTAAATTATGCAATGAATTACTGGATTATGTTGGTTAATTAGTTATTTCTTGATAGAATGTTTTTAAATTTAATCTGTAGTGCTGGTTCATGTGTTTGTTTCATTTAGCATGTTTGCTCTGTGAATCTACTTTTGCCTACAAAACTAATAAGTACACAATGCAATAGGATAGAAAAGCTGTTCTGTTTTACCACTGCTTAAGTTGTATGGTAAGGTTGAATCCACATGCAATGCTTTCCTATAGGATCACACAATATTGTCTTGATGCCTCTGGGTGATTGCAATGCATTCCTCCAAAATTGGTCTGTGTGACCTATATTTCATGCTTCAATAACTTGGTTAAAAGTTTGCATTAAAGTCTGCATCTTTGTGTGTTGATATGCCTCAGAGTTCAACACTTTGCTAGGACACTGGTGAGACCAAAATTAGTCAGGTAGATGCAGTGATGTTAAATGAAATTTAGCCTGGTGATATGCCTTCTTTTTTATGTAGAACATACAACTATAGTGCATTCATGATATCAGTGCACATGAAGTTTTGATGTTTGCTTTTGGCTTTTGGTCAGGTCTGTTGTACCTACAGGTTGAGCAGATTTATGGCTCAGTTTAAAAATCACATATATCTTCTGACAATAAGATACAGGGGATGAAATGATTTAGACCATGCTTTACTTCATCACCCCCTTGGTCAACAATAGACAAGCTTTTTACTGGTACATGTATTGCCAGTGTGTTAATATATGCACTATTACAGCAGCATATCTCTGGCCCAGCAACTCTACAACACTGCAAGTATAGCATAAAGTAGGGATAAAGTTAATCCAGTAAATTTTTCAAGCATTAATTTCAAGCAAACCTCTTAACCTCAGGCCAGACTGTTGCACTCCCTGTAGTGTTTATTTATAGTATCTTGCTGTCTGTGTGGTCAGTAGGGAGATGAAGAGTGCAAGTTGTTTGCTCTGCCACTTTCATTATCAGAAACAATCAATAATTCACAGGGGTTTGTTCCCCTATGTTGGTGAGAGTAAACTTGATAATCCAATACAGTGTAGACTGTATACCTGGCCAAGTCTAATAAAATTGCATGGTCCTCTTTGGATGTATTCACACCTAGATCCTCGCTTTACAGGTATGTTATTTCTTTCTGTCGCAACAGAAAACTTTCACATAACACTGCTTTTATTTACATTTTTTTTATGCTATCTATCTGAGTGTAACTAAGTCTGCTGAAATTATATTTTATTTATTATTTCAATCGAATTTCACTTAATAATTTCCTTAATAACATTAAAATTAATATTTTGAACAGTATAATCAAAGTTTTCCCTAAAAGTGATAAATTAATGAATGTTTCCCACAAAATATTATGTAAATATTTAATTTTAGAAAAATGAGGTTTTAATTTAGGAAAACATGTACGAGGTTTAAACAATAACTGCGATCATATTAGGTATGAAATGCAGATTATATTTTTATACACCTGCCATAAGGCTGAGGATATAATTTTATATTGCTGTGCATACATTCATCAGTTTTGTTTCTTCAGCTGACCGCCATCTACAGTTACCAAACTTTGTGAATGGCTTGCACTTGGGCTAAGTATTATAGATTTTAGGGGTCAAAAGCTTTAAGATCAAGGTCCCTTGGACTGAAAGAATAAAAATGCTTTAAGCACAATAACTTTAGTTTTCCATTATCAATCGTTACCACACTTTACGGATGGCTTGTACTTGGGGTAAAGAAGAATCCTTTTGAATTCGAGGTGATAAGGTCAAAGACAAAGGTCACTTTGACTTAAAAAAGAAAAAATATTTCTGCACAATAACTTTTGTTCAGCACATTACAGAACTGGACCAAACTTTGTGGATAACTGTTACTGTCAGGGTAAGTTTGAGGCTCATCGATTTTGGGGTCAAAAGGTCAAAGGTCATGGTCACTGTACTTGAGAGAAAAAAAATGGTTTCTGCACAGAATTTTCATTTATCTTTACTGAGGAATATTAAACACTGGGTGGGTGTGTAATATGCAGTTAACAGTACTCTTGTTGACTCATTCTTTGGCCAGTACTGTATTGAAAAAGAGTCCGGTAATATATAACCTGTTGATGTGAAACTTGCATTCACTTTAATTGAAAAGAATTTTCACACAGTTTCAAAAATGATTTGGTTTTGTTTTTGTCTTAGCCTATGGAATTGAGAATTTGTAATCTTAATGTTTATTATCTCAGTAATTTCACTAAACTTGTATTGACCGAATACATTTTATACATCATTAATACAATATAAATATTAAATATTATATTTTGTCAGATGACATGGCATTATTCTCATACAGTCTTGACCCAGTTTTCTGAATACTTTTTTGTATGAAACTCAGCTCAAAGTCCAAAAACTTTATATCGGCATCTTTGATTACACTAAAGTTAAAATCAAAGATTTTCTTCGCTTTAATTCCTCAAAACCAAATTCTGTATTTCCTGTAACAGGCTTTACAAAAGTTGGGTCTATAGATCGGCTTTTTAAATACATTTTGTTTAATATATGAATTTGTAAAATCTCAATTAGTTCCAGTTGTCAGACTGAAGAAATACAAAGTACAGTATATACTTGCTTATAAATCGAGTCCAAATGCAAACAGTATAGACCCTGATCTACCGTCGCATAATTTTGTTTGATCTACTGATTAATCCTGACATACTGCATAGACCAGATCTGCCGGCACATTGTGCAGTTTGCAGTTGTACTTAACCTACAAGGAAGTATATACTGTATATACTTGCATATAAGCTGGGTCCAAATGCAAACAATATAGACTCTGATCTGCCATCGCATAATGTGCCGGCAGATCTGGGTCTATGTTGTTTGTTCTACTGATTAGTCCTTACAAACTGCATAGACCCAGATCTGCTGGAGTATTTTGGGATGGCAGATCTGGGTCTATGCAGTTTGCAGTTGGTATCGGTTTATAAGCGAGTATATACGGTACTGTATTCTGAGTGATCAATACTACCAGTAATTACCAAAATGACCAAATGAAATACAGAACAGACTCAAAAATATTATGTAAAAATAAATAGAATCAGTGGGATCTTAGAAGGGTTGATTTAAGCTTTGTATGTCTACTTTAAGTATCAAATCTAATTTTGGGGTTTTGAGCTCGAGTTACATTTTCATAAAGATCAAGAATACGGGGCATGTTATTCATGAAATATACAGCAATTAATAGCAGGGGGGTCATAAACAAACAAACAAAAATACTACTTATGCCATTTATTTATTTCTAATGCCTTTAAAAGACACTTCTTACACAGTATCATAAATCAAATTCACTGGCCTCCCAAATCTTACAGTGTGGGAGGTTTTTAAATTGAGAGCCACTCCTATCACAGGATTATGCATTTTAGCTTGGAATACATTCCACTGCTTCTGGTTCATGCATTTAGAGAAGAACTATCAATGAATTCAGGGAATGTTCTATACTTTATGAGTAACTCTGGGACAAGAACAGTTGAATCGGAACATAACTGTGAATTCAAGGGGACAAGTGAAATTCAGTTTTTATCCAATGTGATATATCTAAAGACTAAAAGCGTTTGCAGCCTACTGTAAAGTCTGTAATTTATAATACACTTTTAATTAATTCTTCAGGTGTTCAGATAGCAACAGGTTGAATATTCATGGGGATATTCGAATTTTTAGATGATTCTTCATTGATAACTAGGGAATTTAAAAGATTAAAATGCAGAAGTTATTCAGATGAAAAAATTAAAAGACAAAAAAATAAGTATGAATTCTATGAAGTTGCATGAAAAATTAGAGGGTATGAAAATTAATACCTATTGCAAAGATTACTTGTCATATGGAACTTAAAAACTGGAAGTGCCATGGACCAAGTATTTCGTTTGGAATTGTTTTGAGGTTTCAGTTAAAAGAATGCACAACACTAGGACTGAACAAGTAATGCTGAGTATTCACATGAGCGATGATTGTGTTCTAGAATCTTTACTGTACATCTCTTGTGTTACATTATAAGGACTATAAGTAATACCGATATTATTAGTTTTTAGTCCACCTAGCCATAGTGCCAAGTGAGCTTATGGTATGATCTGGTGTCTGTCATCAATCAACGAGTGCTATTTTCAACTTCTAAAAACCACTGAACTAATTTCAATCAAACTTTGTGGAGAGCATAATTATGAGCATATGTGACGGCCCTGTATTGTTCATTGTGCATCTGTCAGCAGTTGCTATTTCCAAATTCCTTTCCATCAATTTCAACCAACTTGGTGGAGAACTTTATGGCATGAAGGCCTTTCAAGTTTGTTCAGACGATGCCAATCTGTCATCAAATTAGACGGAACTTAAGGGCATGGTGACAGTCTTACATGTGTAAAAAAGGAATGGTGGTGGTGGTGGTGTTAACTGAGATAACCATTGGAATGTTAGAGATTAATGCTTGTTTTTGTTTTGTTTGGTTTTAATGGCACTTTCAACACATGTTGATGTTTGACCAATCAGATAGCTTTTTACATGTGGAAGTTTATTTTAAATTTAAGTTCAAGACAAGGTTTTGCATCAAATGGGTTCCTGTGACTTGTGCTTGGAAAAAGGTATTCAGATAAGATAGGATAGAATTGACTGTTTGGCATTTAAAAAGGGAGTATATGTGTTCTGTTGAAAACTGAGTACAACAAATGTACAAAAATAAATACAACAAAGTAAGTGTCACTATATAATTATAGATTATTTTGAATGTTTCACTAATTCCCATTAGGATAGAAGCTTGTAAAATTGATCCAGATCTCCTAACAATTACATCTTTACATATCTTGCCACAGCTACATAAGAATATGTTAAACAGACTGTGCTCATACCATTACATCAGCAATAACAAGAGCAGGTTGTAGATATGTGCTTCTAATTGATCCCCTAGTAATTGCTGAAGTTTGGACAATTGAATATGCTTCTAATTGATCCCCTATGTTACACACCTCTTGTAACAGGTGTACGATTTGGCTGTTTATTGTTATCTAGAGGATGATCGATCTCGATGTTATTGCCCGGGTCGAGTAAATAATAAAATAAAATATGAAATTTTATAGATGGTATAAATAGAGATCTGAGCAGAGATATGGAATAGAATAACACGAGCCCCATATGTGAAATATAACAATTTAATCAATTACATAAAACAAAATGAAAATTGTACATGATATTTTAAAGATACACTTCATTTAGAAATCAATTACCGAATTTCAACAAACATGTACTTAGCCGATCTGTTTATATCTATAAGACTCAGTTCATCATTGAATCGAGTGAACAATCGAATCAATTGCCCAGCATGCCTGCATAACCTTGTTATTGCTGGTCACTCCCAATTCCTCATTGCTGACAGGTCAGGGTTGATGTTCTCCCCTTTTGCTTCTCTCTCTCTCTCTCTCTCTCTCTCTTATCCAGCCTCTTTAGGTCATCAAACTTTGTATAGGATGCCTCTTCACTCTACTCTCCAAGTGGATACGTATATGTGTATTGATGGATTGGTGGGTAGGAAGGTGGAACTATTTTCCCCTTTAAAACAAACAATAAGCAACCTAAATATTCTGTCAGATTTCCTTCTGGGGAGTAGAACATTACTCCACTCTCATTACGTCAGATATCGTACTGTCAGAATTCAAACAGATACCAAAGTCTACTGGTTTCAGAAGATTAATGTACTTTCTAATGGCTATTTCATTACTAACTCACTCTAACATCACACATCTTAATTATACAAATGAATCCATGAAATTCACTTCATGGCTTAACTACATTAGTGGCAGTGAATACTCACTCAACTCTTTAGCAAACATGAAATCATATCATCTAAGACATGTAAATTCAAACAAGATTCTCACAACTCATATCAAATAAAGTAATGCATGAAATTCTTAGAATACATGATTCCTATAACAATCAAGACGACAAATTCAAACAACTCGTCAACTAGTATAAAGAAAATTGTTGTACGAATTCAGACAAATGAATTCAAACAAATAGTTATACTCATATCAAGAAAATTGATGCACGAATTTAAACAAATAATTGTATTGATATCAAAGAATAGCATGAGATTGATGCAAATACCTTGTGCTTTCAAGACTCACTTGCTTCTACCACCAGAATCGTGTCCCTCAACTTCCAGACACCTGTCCCTTGAACAATTGTTTATATGAGAGAATTTTGTCTTATTCTGCTTGGAGTCAAGATCCTTCCAGCCTTTCGCAGGAAAACTTGGACTGACTAAATTTTTTGATGTGGAATATTTAAAACATGAAATTTCATCTGGGAAACACCCCTCTTATTTAGCGTAGCCAATCAGGATTAAACATATCTACCATCTTTTATAAATACACACCCATCGTGGTTAGCATAAACCTCTAGAATTTGCTATTTGAATAACCTATTCTGGAAAATTTCAAAAGATGACAATACTTGAAGTGGTTTCACAAATAGTCTCTGCATCCTCTCAACTTTGACATTTTCGATACCTAGACCCCAAATTTACCTAGCCTTTTACATCGTTCAACCGTTAACCAACGAATGCTTAATTAAGAATCAATTGCACCCCAAACAGGGACATTAAAACCATCGCAGTCTAGCAATTTAATAATTGGTACCTTTCCCCATAAATCTGATTAATTGTTACGTGCCTCACTGACCACAGCAATAATGCGCTGTACAGAAATACATTGACAGAAATTTGCACCCTTACACCCTAGTAATTGCTGAAGTTTGGACAATTGAATATGCTTCTAATTGATCCCCTAGTAATTGCTGAAGTTTGGACAATTGAATATGCTTCTAATTGATCCCCTAGTTATAGCTGAAGTTTGGACAATTGAATATGCTTCAAATTGATCCCCTAGTAATTGCTGAAGTTTGGACAATTGAATATGCTTCTAATTGATCCCCTAGTAATCGCTGAAGTTTGGACAATTGAATATGTCATGTTTTATGTCCTCTTAAGTTCATCATGATTGTTTCATACATTGATAGAACAAGGAGGAATTATTTGATACAGCATAAAATTTTGTCACTCCTGCTTTTGCATAGGCAAGTGGTACAGGTCACTCATTCCAATGGTGGCAGAAGGCTTTTGCATAGGCAAGTAGTAGAGGTCACTCATTCCAATGGTGGCAGAAGGCTTTTGCATAGGCAAGTAGTAGAGGTCACTCATTCCAATGGTGGCAGAAGGCTTTTGCATAGGCAAGTAGTAGAGGTCACTCATTCCAATGGTGGCAGAAGGCTTTTGCATAGGCAAGTAGTAGAGGTCACTCATTCCAATGGTGGCAGAAGGCTTTTGCATAGGCAAGTAGTAGAGGTCACTCATTCCAATGGTGGCAGAAGGCTCAGCATTTGTTAAGGTTTAGGTTAAAGTTTTAATAGTTTCTGTTGAGCTCACATTGGTGGGAGTGAGACATAGCAGTCACTTTTCTGTTGAGCTCACATTGGTGGGAGTGAGACATAGCAGTCACTTTTCTGTTGAGCTCACATTGGTGGGAGTGAGACATAGCAGTCACTTTTCTGTTGAGCTCACATTGGTGGGAGTGAGACATTGCAGTCACTTTTCTGTTGAGCTCACATTGGTGGGAGTGAGACATAGCAGTCACTTTTCTGACAACAGCAGAGTCAACAGTCTATTGAGTTTTGGGTAAATATTTTCATTTGCTTATATTTCCTAAACAACTTGATAGATTCTCATCATACTTGGAATGAATCATTGTGAAACTAAGACAGTTCATTCATCAGCATGCTGGCTCAGCACTTTTACCTTGGGGTCAGGGTCACATTCACAGAAAATTTGTGTTACAGTCTTGGTTAAAGTTTTTTCATTTGCTTATATTTCCCAAACCCCATAATAAATTTTCATCATGAGATGAATCATTATGAAGCCAAGACAATTCATTCTGTGACACATTCATTCACCCCTTTATGTAGATAATTCAAATTTGCATTAATGTTTTGGTTAAAGTTTTCATTTGCTTACATTTCCTAAATCTCTTGATGGATTTTCTTCATACTTGGGTTGAATCAATATAAACTTAAGACATTTCATTCTGTGATACGCTTGCCTGCCCCTTTGACCTTGGGCTAAAGATTTGAGTCATAGAAAATTTGTATTTTGGTTTCGGTTCAAGTTGTTTCATTTGCTTATATTTCCTAAACCCCTTGATGGATTTTGTTCATACATGTACTTTGGATGAATCATTATGACAATGAGACAATTCATTGTGATATGCTCATTCAATCTTCTGATACTGGGTCAAGCTCACATGTTTTGCAGCAATGCTTTGATCATGGGCTTGACATGCAGACCCTGGCCTTCTTGTTATGGTCACAAGTCCCAAATCTTTGAAGGACTGCTTTTATACTTGAACTATATAATCAGTAAGTATGGGCTTTCATCTACATTCACTCACACCTTCCCATAACCCCTCAGTATAAAATCAAGGTCATTTGAAAATCTTGTTTAAGTTTTCCAGTAAAGACTTTTTTGGATGCCATATTCCCAAACTCTGGGAGGAATAGCTGTCAATCATGAACTGTTAAATATGGGAGGTCTGCCCATTCATATCAATGCACTCCTACCCTCGTGTGATCCTCTGGCAAGGACAATGTCATTTGAAATTCTTGGTTAAGTTGTTGGTTGATGGTTGCCATTTCATATACATGCATGACAACCCTTGCTCGGACACCTAGGCACAGTCAAGTTCTTGTGAAATTCTTGGTTGAGTTTTCGGTTAAAGTTTTTATATGGTCACAAGTCTCAAACCCTAAAGGGGTAACTATCATACTTGGACTGTAGAATCAGTAAGTACTGCCCTTTCATATTCATGCACTTCTACTCTCCCTCTGACCCTCAGGCAAGTTCACGATCAAGGTGATTTGAAAATGAAAACACATATCTGTTCAGACAAGTGAGAAGGCGAGACATATAATTATGTATAATTTCTTGTTTCAAAGGAATGCACTTTTAAAGAAAATTTAATTGCTTTCTTTTTTTTTTCTTCAGAATATGGTACGCAATCAAGATGAAAGAAGGTGAGTTCCAGTTTATGATACAAAGACTTTCATATAACACTCAGTAAACACCAATTTGTAATTTTCATATCAACCAAGATGATTAAAGCTATATTGAATTGAACCAAGATGGTAAATGCTTTATTCCATTTGACTGATCCACTGTTGGCACTTAATATGCCCAGTTAGACCCAGTAGTTTTGCAGCACTCGGTTAAATGCAATACCACTCATTAAAGATCGCATAGTGCATACTGTTCGTCATTTTATGGTGAAACAGTACATACTCTGTCAGTGTCATTATCTCTATTGAATGTGAAAAATGCAAATTGATATATACTATGTTTATAATTATTCTACATATGGAACTAAAAATTGTATCATGTAACTTTCTGAATACCTGTATACAAGGTAGCAAACCTCTTTGAAAGACTTGAAATATACAAATCTTAAAGAAATGTATGTGCATTTCATTTTTAGCTCTTCTGGTCATAGACCAGAAGAACTTATGGCAGTGGTTCCCAAACCTGGGTCACGACCCAAATGAGGTTCGTGAGGACCCTCGTAACCCTATACTGGTACTGCGTTTTGGATTGCAAAAGATGGTATTTAGGGTTGTGATAAAAAATGTTTGGGAACCACTGGCTTATGGGATAGACTGTTGTCTGTCATCCATCATCTGATATCCATCAGTCTCTTAGCACATGTTTTTATCTCAATTCCTCCTAAACTACATGGAAAATTGTGATGAAACTTTACACACACATTCATCCCAAGGTCTAGTTGGTCATAAAAGAAAATGGTGCTGCTCAGACATCCAATATGGCCACCACAGCAGCCATCTTGAAAATCTTGTTATCATAACTCCTGAATGGATGGTAATATCAACATGGGGTTTTTCACTAAAAGACTTATTATGATGTCAAGTTGATCCTAAATGAAAATTATGCCAATCTGAAATCCAATATGGCCACCACAGCAGCCATCTTGAAAATCTTGTAATTGCTACTCCTGAACGGAATTTCATCATGGGGTTTTCACTGGAAGACTTCTTATTGTGTATATAGTTGGTCTAAATACAAATTGTGCCAATCTGCTATTCAATATGGCCACCACAGAGGCCATCTTGAAAATCTTATAGCTACTCCTCCTTGATGGAAAGTCATATCAACATTGGGTTTTCACCAGAAGACTTCTTATGATATCTGGTTGGTACTAAATGAAAATGGTACTGATCTGACTTCTAGTATGGCCACCATCTTGAAAATCTTGTTGATGCTACTCCTCCTAAATGGAAAGTCATATGACATGGGGTTTTCACTAGAAGACTAATTATGATACAGTATCTAGATGGTCCTGAATGAAAATTGTGCTGATCTGACCTCAAATATGGCTGCCACAATGAACATATTGAAAATCTTGTCACTAATTCTCCTATATGTATGGTCATATCAGCATGAGGTTTCACCAAAGTCTTTTAATGGTGTCTAGTTTGTCCTAAACGAAAAAGGTGCCTATCTTATATCAAATATGGCACCACAGTGGCTAATTTGAAAATCTTATTGCTCTAAAATATCAGAGATGGTTTCAACACTCAGCAGTTAAAGAGAAGGAATGGACTTATCTTGAATACCTGGAAATTCTTTTCATACAGTGGGGCATCAGTCATTTCGAGGGACTCTTGTTGCTATATAAATTATGCAAAATTTATAATAGGGCACACAAATTAAGAATGACACAAGTTAAATTCATGCAAAAAATCAAGGGCTTTGGTTATACAGATATTGGAGATGCTCATCATGGACATTTCTGTTTGTCAAGAGTATGATCAAATAACTCTTGGCAAACCTGGACAAAATTATATATTTTGTTTCTGATGAAAATGTTTACTTTTCTTATAATTAATTGCAGTTGCTTAAATGGAGATTTTTATTTAGCTTTCTGAAGCTTTTTCTCATTCTCACACAACAAGAAACACCTAGGTCAACAAAAGATGCAGACATGTTTTCCATGATTACATCACACCTCATGCTGGTTGATCTATTTAAATATTTGTCTGTTTTATTCATTTTCATAAAAGAGAGTATGAAATGATTGAAAAGAAGGCATATATTCATCAGTGGTTAACACAAAATTTTGCATTCTGGACATACCGGTAAAATACATTGGTTCAGATGAAAAAGATCATACCTTGTGTCCATGTGATGCAAGAAAAGTCTTGAGGGGGGTCAACAAAATTGCAAGTTGTGGCAAAATTTGGCAGATTCACTCAGTTCCAGACCATTTGTCCGCCCTGTGGTCAAATGATAAATTTACATGTATCCATCATTGGTATAGATTTTACCCCTTCATTAGTCTGGTTTCTGACCCTTTAGTTTCCTATAATTAGTTTGAATATTGAGAGTATATACTGGGCAGGAGGCACACCACTATACTACATTTCCTCTTGTTTTGCCAGAACAAAAATGGAATATGTATTCTGAACTCTAGGAATAGTCATTCTGCAGTATACACAGAATATCCAGGGTTCACACAGTCTTGAAAAGTGCTTGAATAATGAAACAAATGCATTTTATTGAAAAATATAGGTTTACTGACATAAATATCAAGAAAGAAAATAAAAGATCCATTAAAAAGGTTAGAAACCTGATCTTCCTGGGATTTTAATCCTGGGTCACTTATGTATTCAGTAAGACTTCCACGTACATGCTCATTAGTATTCATTTGGGATTGTAATCACCTCATGATGTAAATGAATGGATGCTGTGTTGATTGGGCCATTAAGGCTAATTAAAAAAGTCAGTCATTATTGCTAAGGAGATGGAAATTTTTACTTGCCATTAAGTTAAAACTCGCTAAATATTTTACTCAGTGAGTTACCAATAGTCAGTGTTTGGGTATGCAAACTATCTAAGTGGACACAGAATGCAAAAATGTTTAGAGTATGCATTCTAGGATATGTTTACACAAATGCCAATGCAACCTCGGATTCATGCAAGCACAACATTTGCATTCTTCATTCATTTATTTATTTCTTCTTGTATTCATTAATTAATCCAATATTGACAGCGAAGGCTTTTACATGAACTCGGTCAAGAAACTTTATCATGCACCACCAGAGACAACATTGGACTTTTTGGGGGACTGTTTTTTATATAAAAAAATTTGACCCTATTGTAAGAATTTTATATTTTTACTTATTATCTTTTATTTTATGTACCTATTACACAACTTTAACATCTTTAACTTTGAATTTTCATCTTGTAGAATTTAATGTTTGTGTTTATTTGTATGGGTTTATCTTCCTTAAGTTTGTTGCAATTCTTTATATTTACAATTTTAAAACTTCACTTTTAATCAGCACCACATAGCCAGTGTGATGCTGACATGCCGTTAAATCCTGTACATATGTGCATACATACAGCTATGCATGCATATGTACATACATATAGACATACATATATCAGAGATAGAAAAATCCTTTGCAAGAGAGCCTGAGACAACTAAAAATTAATGCTGGACAACCATTCTTCCCAATGTTTAAGCCCAGTTGGTGCCTGAATTACCATACATACTCACGTATAATCCAGGTCCAAATGCAAACAACATAGACCCTGATCTGTCGTTGCATAATGCACCAGCAGATCAGGGTCTATGTTGTTTGTTCTACTGATTAGTCCTTACAAACTGCATAGACCCAGATCTGTTGGCGCATTATGCGTCAGCAGATAAGGGTCTATGTAGTTTGCAGTTGGTATCGGACTATACGCGAATATATACAGTATCTCCATAGAAGTCCTTATTTGAGTGCTGGGTGATTGCTATTGATAAGAGACCACATTAATTCTCATGTGGCAGTTACTCATTATCTGATCAAGTATCACAGTCCATACTACCAGTCCCTCACGGCGAACCCTTAAAAAAAAAGACTCATGAATTTCCGTCTTCTGTCAACACACCAACATATGGTAGTAGTATCTTCCTTCTTTGGCTTGACACACTTAATGTCTATGATCTAGTATTACTCTCCCTGATTGGTCTGTTGAAGAAATGGGCACTCACTGTAGAGCAAGTGACAGTTGCTCCTCTTGGCTAACTTTAGCTAAAGGAATATGACAAGTTTTAATAATAAAACCAATCACAATTGTTGTTGCATATTATATTAGCTTTTTGGGTCATGGTTAAACAAAAGTCCCACATGGATTGTTTACAGTTCCTGGCAGTTTAGACATGGGATTAATAATAGCATCGGAACCTTAATGATGTAAACTCAGATAAACATAAAACATGGATAAGTTTGTGCTCAGGGGTGGCCAACTTGTAGAAAGCTAAAGGACAACAAGACAGCGTCAAAAAAGGAAATTGTTCAATTATCTTTTATTAGCTGATTTTAAATAGATTAAATATGTGGGTAAACTTGAATTTTGCTTCACATGAGCAGGACTAATGGTGAGTTACAAGCATTGTATGCTGTTAGGAATAACTATATACATGACAAAAGTTCATTTTGATTATGGCAATCTTGGGGACAACTGAAGTAATTACCAGGCAACCAGAAAAATCTGCTGGGTAAGTGGATTTTTAAAGTTTTTCTACACCTGATACATGCATACATATATACGGTATATACTCACATATAAGTCAGATCCAACTGCAAATTGCATAGACCCAGATCTGCCATTGCATAATGCACCAGCAGATCTGGGTATGTTCGGTTTGTTAGAATTAATCAGTAGAACAAACAACATAGACCCTGATCTGCTGGCATATTACATGATGGCAGATTAGGGTCTATGTTATGGTACATGTCATACATATATGAAAAGAAAATCAGTCAGGCTTTCAAGAATCATATTGCTAGTACCAGATATTTAAATAGTTTGCATAGATTCAAGTTATTAATCAGTGACTGTGTATGATATATAAATATACATTTGATCATTCTAATGCCCAGATACAGGGGACAAAGGAATGCTATGTAAACACACATGGGAGATTTCAAATATATTCCTTTTTAATGGAAAAGTTGTACATGCTTCAACTTGTGCCGCACTTTCAGTCCAGGTTATCATTCCCGTAATGCCCTTTTAAAATGGTTCCCAGTTGATCAGAATTACAGGATTATCTTTAAAATATTACAATAAATTTTTTTTTTATATAAATTTATTTTCATGTACTGATCTAGTGACATTAAGTTCAAGTCCTATATTTAATGGTAATTTTATTTACATTAGTTTATATGATAGCTCAGATCCAAGCTCACGTTTCATTGAAGAAATTATTAATGAAACATTCATTATTCATTATGTTTAAATTCATGTACATATTTGAATGAAACTTGAAATGTGTCTATCTTAAAACCAGTGCTTAGTTATGTTAATGTATGGTCACTTTATCTTATAAAAGGGAAAGAACCAGGTGTAATGAGTGACAGGTGATATATTTGATCTCAGAATCTTGACAGATATGTCAAATATTCAATTACAAGGTCATTCTGGTTGAATGAGTTCTCTGTGCCCTCTAACCCTATTGTGATTTGGCAGTGTGATTTAATTGTTTTGCATAGCTTTGATTGAGTAGTGAAATATGCTATACTTGTGTACATGCATGTTCAGTACTCCCTTTAGATTAGTGGATGTTTGTAACAGAATTAGATTACATTGATGGAACAATTTCATATTGTTCCCTAGGAATAGGTAGATGAACCAAATCATATACCAGATCTTATTGTAAAACTTGTCCCTTTATTGGACTCTTTTAAGTGGAGTATGTATGTTTTGAATTACTTTGTATGACAAATGTCTTGGTACAATGGATGTGAATTGATAAAGACGCCATGTCAGTGTTGTTTTGGTATACCTCCATACCTGCTTGTGTTTACAGGAGTACTTTTTTTTGTATATCACACACTTGTTCAGTAATGGGAGTAATGTTTATTCTTCAAAAATGACAAGAATTTCTCATTCACCTGGAATAATTGAATGAAGGACTGCAGACACAATAATCATGTTCAGGTAGGTGTTAATCTTTATTAATATACACATGTTAAGAAAGGTCTATTGGAGTTAGAAATAGGATCTTTTATGCTAGACAAACTTTTAGAATAATCAGATTATAACTACAAATATCTAAAAAAAAGCAGCTTAAAGTATATGTTTTTTATTGCTACACATTTTTAAAAAAAAACTTTTATATCAAGGCAACTTTTTGTCAAGCAGATATTTTATATGTAACTGTTGCTAGCTGCTGATAAAATTAATAGGAGAGTATACACGAGAGAAAATTTTAAGATGCAAGAATATTTATTTTGTGTGTTTGAGAGAGAGAGAGAGATCGAATATGACATACAGTGATGTATAATGTGTCCAGTATACACATTTTCATTGAATGCATCTGAATGCATTCAGATAGAATTTGAATATTCATCAGTGTTAATAAAGCTATCAGATCCATCCAATTTTATTTGTCCACTTTGATATTTATTGCCCCCCCCCCCCCTCGTGCTCCACCAAGTCACCTGAATCTAATTAATGACATTTCAGACATATTGAGTACATTTTGGGGGGATGCAGACTAACAATTAAATGAATGTTGGTGTTATTTTCTGTTTATCTTCAAACTCATTCTGACTAGAAATTGTTACTTCAGTGCTGAAGATGGACTATAGGTAAAGAAGAGCAGTTACTCTTGATTACTTGCACACTTAAATGTGGAAATGTGGAATACTTGTACACTTAAATGTGGAAATGTGGGGACTTGATTACTTGTACACTTAAATGTGGAAATGTGGGGACTTGATTAATTGTACACTTAAATGTGGATATGTGGGGACTTGATTACTTGTACACTTAAATGTGGAAATGTGGGGACTTGATTACTTGTACACTTAAACGTGGAAATGTGGGGACTGCTCAGAAAAATTATATAAGAACTGACTGTGATGGAGATGACTAGGGATTTAATATTGTTGTTTCTAACATTAATCTGTGCTTAAAGGTTCATAGGTGCAAAAGTACTAAAGTTTCTGTGTGCAAAAATAGTAGTATTTTTAACAGTATCAAATTAACTAGATGAAGGCATCTGGGAAATAAAACTTCCTGTCATTAACAGTGTTAACATGGTCATTTGTGATCCAACATTTTACTAGATTTTAAATTCACGTCCATGTGTTTCATACAAAAGTGCTAAAGTGTCCAGCTTTTCTTGTGTCAATAGCACTTACATTTTCTTAGTTTGGATACCCAATTAACTTAGGACATTCCTTGATAATCTAGATAGATGGATGATATTTTCTAGCTATATCATTTTTTGGACATGTATTTTAAGTGCACAAATATTTGCATACATGTGATAATATGAAAATTCATTTGAGGAATTTTTTGGTTCACGTGGCCATAAGGTCACGAGAGCTTATGGTATGACCCTTTGTCCATTGTGTGTCATTCATCATCCATCCATTTGCAGGAAAACATATCGGCATCAAGGTCTTTAAATTTTATACTAATGATGCTGACCCATCATCACATATGGCCACCATTACTAATATAAAGAAAACCCTTTAATACCTTCATCTCAAAGACTGCTGAACGGACTTTGATTAAATTTCACAGAAAGCATCCAAGCATTGAAGGTCTTTGAAATGTGTACAGATGATACCAATTCACTAATATAGCTGCAGTTACTAAAAGTGAAGAAAAAAAACTTTTTCCTCTCAAAAATCACTGGAAAGAATTTGACCATATTTAAAAAAAAAAGGCATTCTTATAATGAAGGCCTTTCAAATTTGTATTAGAAATTATGCCAATCTGCCATCAAATGTGCATATACCATATTTGGCAGAAAGCATCCTCACATGAAGGTCTTTTAAGTTTGTACAGATGATGCCAATTCGCAATTAAATTTGTCTGCTTTTAGTAAAAGCAGAAAGACTTTTCAATGACTTCTTAAACAGTGCTGAACACTTTAACCAAATTTGACATGGAGCATCCTAGCATAAAGGCCTTTAAAATTTGTACATTAAATGATGCTGATCCGCCATCAAATTTGCCACCATTATACCAAATAGAAAAACCTGTAATTACTCCACACCAAGAAATCACTGATTTGATAGAAAGCATTCTGGTTTGAAGACATTTCACATTTGTACAAATTATGCCAATCTTTCATCAAAGATGGCTGCTGTTAAAAAATAGTAAAAACTTTAACTGTCAGCAATAAGCATCATACTGAAACCAGATTTCATGACCAACTGTCAGCAAGCATCATACTGACCCAGATTTCATGACCAACTGCCCTTGCATTTGGCTTGTTGGTATAGTCAGCAAGTGGGCAACATCAGGCCCACATGGGCCTCTTATTAGTTGATGCCGTCTTGTTATACAGTAATTCTCCAGAAGGTTGCACTTCATTTCACAATGGGTAATATTTACTTTCAGAAAACACCCATGAGAAGATAGCATACTTGTTACCAGTTGTCCATGTCCATGAAATTCATGTTATTATCCATGTCCATGAATTTCATTCTGATCTTCTGATCCAGGGAAATTCATTCTGATCCAGGACCATGTCCCAGGATATGACTTATTTAATATAATTTCAGAACAATAAAAAAAAACATTTAGTCAAGATTTGTAAAGCAAATGCCTTGAGACATTTAAATCTGAGCTAAAATTAACAATGCAAGTGCAAAATTGCTTTTAAATATTTTTCTAGCCCTTCCATACAAGAAACAAGTTCAAACATTTTGGAGTGTTTTCATGGTAAAATGATTGATCAGATTTTGCAAATTACAGATTGATGTAAATTTCACCACAGGTTACAGAGGCTGTAACTAAGCTATTGGAAAATTTCAAACTTGAATAATGTGCAATTAGTCAATACTGTCTCTAATTTGATGTCAGTTAATGGGTATACTTGCTTTTGATATTCCTTTCATCAGACACCAGATCCATTACGGTACTGGTGGGAAATTTTAATAATAAAAACACCACAGTAAATTTACCATATATTTCCAGTTGTAATCTGCTTTGTGCAAAAATGAGATGGACAAGTTTAAATGCACATATCAGATGCACTTCTTGTCCAGAGTTTGGTTTTTGATTGGTTGGTGTTTAAGGCACAGCAACACAAGTAGGTTATTTAGTGCTGAGGCAGTTGGAGTAAAGTACCTTACCCAAGGACACACCATGGTAGCCAACCTGGCTGATCCGTTGGAAGTATTCAAACTTGGTACCCTTTTGGTTTGAAATCTGGCACACTAACCACTCAGCCACCATGGCTCCATAAAAACATAATAAATTCACCATGTCAGGTAAGATCTTTAAGAAAGTACAGGTATGGCATTGATATATAAAGTCCGTCTTTAACAAAAGCTGAAGCAGATATTGACATCCTAATATTAGGTGCAATTATGCACAATACTCCAAAGAAAATTTGTAATAAATGTCACATTATTTAGGTGTGTGATGGTTTTTTCACTACCAATCACCCAACCCTGCCCACCCATCAAGTCCGTGAGAACTCTTCAAACAACCATAATTGGGGAAGAAGAAAAAAATTCTACTTTTTTTCTTTAGGTTGTCTTTGTGTTACCTTAGCAAAATTTTATAATTATCAAGATTAATGTTTTTTTAAAATTATTTGTAGGGATTATTAAATAAAATGGACACCTAAATTTGTTCAAAAGATTATGGTATTTTTACCATTACATGCAGAGGGTGCATATTGATTTGGTCTTGTTAGCAAGATTGCACAAAAACCACTCACATAGACAAATGAATCTGACTAGCATATTTCAACTCATATGTTGATGATTGATTAGATTTTCAGGCCATTACGGCAAATTTTACATTTTTTCTATACCTTTGAACTTTTTTTAGACATTTTTGGTCTGCAGTGGGGGCATACATGATCTAGTTTATAAACACATTTTAACCTGTCAGAACTTAAAGTAAGATTTCCATTTAATAATAATGAAATTTCAAGTTGGTGATTATTATTTATGAGAGATGCTTCATCTAGTACAAATATCATGTAGGCAGTAACCCGCTGCAGGCTCGGGGATGTGGAATAGGCCTAATGCCCTCTCTTGCATGTTGTAACAAACAACTACTGTATATACTTGCATATAAGCCGATACCAACTGCAAACTGCATAGACCCAGATCTGCCATCGCATAATGCACCGGCAGATCATGGTCTATGCAGTTTGTTAGGACTAATCAGTAAAACAAACAACATAGACTCTGATCTGCTGGCACTTTATGAGCAGATCAGGGTCTGTGTTGTTTCCATTTGGACCTGGTTTATACGCGAGTATATACGGTAATGCAGGTAGACGCCATGGTGGCTAAACGGTTAGTGTGCTGGACTCATTACTGAAAGGATGCAGGTTTGAATCCTACCATTGGATCAACCCAGGTCAGCTACCATGATGTGTGCAATGGGCAAGGCACTTAACTCCAATTGCCTCAGCACTAAATAATCTACTTGTATTGCAGTGCCGTAAAATACCAAACCAAACCAATGCAGTAAGTAAATTTGCCTGAAAATGTATATAGTATATAATCGTGCCAACAAGATTCATGCACCCTATCAATTTATTCTATGTTATGATCTCATACTAAATGGTTAAAACATTTTTAGCTCAGTTGACCGTAAAGCCAAGTAGCTCATGGCATGACCCTGTGTCCATCATCCATCCATTACTCTGGAGGCCTTGTTTTTGATCCAGTTTTAATCAAACTTGGAATATAGGTTACATCATCAACATCAATTAAAAGTTCAATTATGAGCAAGATCTATGCATGTTAATGAGGTGATCGTGCATCTGATTGGCTGTAATTCTAATTGATTTTCATCAAACTTGAAATACATGCATATATCATTAAGATCTCAGACACTTTCGATAATGAGCGAGATACACAACAAGGGAGCCAAGTCCAAGTCATACTTCATGCATGAAAAGCTTAGTATCATAGATAGATTTCATTATGGAGAAGCGAGACCCAAAGTTTGTTGTGAACTTGAAATTCTTGAGTTGGCACTCAAAGGTTTGCTCAAGGATTAGCAGAAATTCTGTGATTACTTGCAATAAAATCATAGCATCAATATTTTACTGATAGAACAACAAAAAATCAGAAACAACATAATTTTTAAGTTATTGTTTCTCTAAATAAATGTCCACTTTTTGGAAACAAAAGAATCCTGTTTTGTTGTGAATCAATAATAACAATAGAACGTATTCACTGATACATACTTGGAGTGTAATGAACTCTCTTGGAGTACTGTTTTGTAACGATCATTAAAAAATTGATTATCTTGAAAATAAAGATAGCTTATAAAGAAGAGCAAACAACTCCCTTAGAAAACATCTATTTATTGACAATATTCTCAATACAATTATAAAATCAGTATTCAACAATTTACTCCTTACTCTCCTCACTGTGAATCTCCATCCCTTTTGTAATTTTTCAAAGGTACCTACAGTAGATAACTCATGCCCTTGCTTCTATTGCAGTTTATGTTTTTTAACCTCACAATGCATGAGTTATCAAGGATGAGATGTAATAGTATCGAATAGTCTGCATAAATCTGTATGCACTAAATATATTATGGTCCAGTAAAATCAAAGAGTTAGTCACAATGTACATACCAGATCTTCATTTAATAGCCATTCATGTTTGAAATGAAAATGTTAACAGGCATTTAATCGACTGCATCACAAAACAGAGATAAACACCACTGACCTTTATTTAATCCTTTGTAGCCACTTCCGCTTAGGAGGGTTTGTTCTAAATAAACAAAACATGAAGTTGAACATGTTACTAACTGCCATTTTAGCACCAAAGTCATGTAAATGACCATTATGATTAACCATTTCTGGATGAGTTCAGTGATGACCAGATTCCAATAATTTTTTACAGCATTCCAGAGTTATTGCCCTTGTTGGATTTAGAATGGGCACTGGTATGTGAACACTTTAGCATTCTTATTTTTATCTGATTTGAGCCAAATTTGACACGTAGCTTCAGCTTAACAAAGTCTCTAATGACTTTGATGATGATTAGAATTTAATGATATTTCAGAGTTATAGCCCTTGAGAATAGGCCTCCCATTGGCTTGTGAACACAATTGCAATCATATTTTTTGTTTCATGTCAACCAGATATGCTAACACATTTTTACTCAGCAAGGTCACGATGACATCAGTAATGACCATATTTTTAGTATTTTTTTACAGTTATGACCCCTGACTGACTTAAAAATAAACATGCATACAAATATCTCTTAAACACTTTTGCATCCACATCTTTTGTTTGATTTCAACCAAATTTCCTGAAAATCTTTATCTGAACAAGATCTCAAATGAATTTGATGATCAGCAGAGTTTGACCATGCTTTACAAAGTTCTTGCCTCTGATTGACTTCAAATATTTTTATACCTTGTGAAATATAGAATGCTCAATTTTATTTCAATTACATCTGCTATGAAGTTTCATATCAGTAAGCTCTTAAATGATCTCAATTTCAAGAAATATTTTTGCCATATTTATTGCCTATGATTGACTCTGTACAACACCCAGTTTCCAGTACTACAGCACTTTAGTGGTGGCAGCAGGGAAAATGACCATGTTAGTGGCAACTTATTGTTTAAGTTGGAATGCCCAGTGTTCCAATTGTAGTGAAATTTATCACAGCAAGTCAATCTAAGTTGTTATTTGGTTTTAAATGACAGTATTACAGCTATATAATTTTAACAGTATATTGTATATCATCAGAATAAAAACTGAATTTTATAAGCTTCTTGATAGTACTGCATCAAAATTAACCTCTCAATAAGGCCCTTCATTATATTACACAGTTCCTGTAATAAGGCAAAATATTGTCATGGATCCCATTTTATTAAGTGGTTGTAAAATTACCATCTATACTCGCGTATAAGCTGGGTCCAAATGCAACCAACATTGACCCTCATCTGCCATCGCATAATGCGCCAGCAGATCAAGGTCTGTGTTGTTTGTTCTACTGATTAGTCCTTACAAACTGCATAGACCCAGATCTGCCAGTGCATTATGTGACAGCAGATCTGGGTTTATGCCGTTTGCAGTTGGTATCTGATTATACACGAGTATATACAGTATATATATAATGTACTTCATTTTAAGTTGGTCTCACTATAAGGTGGTATACTCTATGACTCCCATGGATAGCATTATAATGAGGTAATACTGTGTGTGTTAATTGGTTTTAGTGTTAAGAAAGAACTTGTGATCTTACAGTAATTCATGCTCAATTTTCCTGCTTATATGACGTACATATTTACCCTTCATTATCATCTGTCACCTTTTTTTCTCAACAATTAACATTGCATCTCTGGAAATGCTGGGTTATATAACTCCAGGAAAAAAAATGCCATTTTCATTGTAAATTAAACTTCAAAGTTCAAATTTTTTAGCTGTTATATGCATCTGACAAAGGTTATACATGTATGTAGTTTGTGGAGACGTATGGTTAATCAAATATCTTTTAAGTATTGATCGATGAATTTGTGTCCTCAGTCAAACATTTATATTATCATGAACACTGTTCCTGTATGTAGCACAAGCAAACGTTTTGTCTACAAGTAACTGAGGGCATAGGTTATCATACTTAATACAAATAAGTACTCAAGTTTCCAGCTACATACAGTTTACCTGCTCATAAAGCATGACTACTACTAATTGACAATAATTAGGTTTGATAGAAAGGGGTATTTTGTACAAGTCCTACCAGTACTGCTGTATTCCTCCAACAATACCTGCCATAAAATAAACACTGATACATACTGTCAAACTATTTCAAAAGGTTATCTTTGGCCCTTTCTAGAACATCTTGCACTCAATTTATCAAGCCATGCAGTATAAAAAGGGTTCTACACACCAACTGATATCAAGAATGCACAGTTTGATTGTAAAAGGGGCTTGAAACCAGGGAAAATCAGCCTAATCAGAATTTAAATTGTACGTCAGGGGCAGATATAGCTGTTTCCTATTAGCTCACCTGACCATAAGGTCAAGTGAATTTATGGTATGGCCGTGTGTCCATTATGTGTCTGTTGACAATTTTTGCCCAAACTTGGCAGAGAGCATCTTGGCATAAAGGGCTTCCAAATTTATATAAATGATGCCGATACGCCATTAAATCTGACCACCATGACTAAAAATAGAAAAACCTTTAATTGACTTCTTCTCAAAAACCTCTCAACAGAATTTGACCAAATTTTGACAGAAAGCATTCTGGCACAGAGGGCTTTCAAATTTATACAAATAATGCCAATCTGCTATCAAATATGGCCACCATTACTAAAAATTAAAAAAAAAATTTAAATTACTTTTCAAAAATCACTATGCAGAATTTGATCAAATTTGAAAAAGCATCCTGGCATAGAGGGCTTCCAGTTTTATGCAGACAATGCTAATATGACTTCATACATGGCCACCATTACTAAAAATAGAAAAACCTTTAAACAGCTTATCAAAATCTCGCCAACAGAATTTGACCAAATTTGAGAGAAAGCATCCTTGCATAGAGGGCTTACACATTTTGTACAAATGATGCCAATCTGCCATCAGGTATGGCTTGTTATTAATAAAAAGAGAAAAATCTTTAAATGACTTGCTCTCAGAACTGCTCAACACAGTTTGACTAGATTGGACAGAAAGCATACTGCCTTAGAGGGCTTTCAATTCTGTACAAATTATGCCAATTTGCTCTCATTTATGAACACTGTTACTAAAAGTAGAAAAACATTTAAATAATTTCTAAAAAACAACAACACTCAAACAGAATTTTACCAAATTTGACTTAGCTGAATTTTACAGAAAGCATTCTGGCATGATGGGCTAACAAGTTTATGGAAATGATGCAAATTTTCACCATCAAACAGGGTTTTCATTTTTTTCTTATTGTGAGTACAGGACTCAGAGAATGTGAGAATCTCCTACCATTTTCTTAGAGTCACAATCTCAATCTAAAGAGTCCCCAACTTTGCTAATGACCCCTTGTACACTTTTTTCTTTTTATAAAATTATTTACTTATTAATAATTTTGTATGATAGATAGATAGATAGATAGATAGATAGATAGATAGATAGATAGATAGATAGATAGATAGATAGATAGATAGATAGATAGATAGATAGATAGATAGATAGATAGATAGATAGATAGATAGATAGATAGATAGATAGATAGATAGATAGATAGATAGATAGATAGATAGATAGATAGATAGATAGATAGATAGATAGATAGATAGATAGATAGATAGATAGATAGATAGATAGATAGATAGATAGATAGATAGATAGATAGATAGATAGATAGATAGATAGATAGATAGATAGATAGATAGATAGATAGATAGATAGATAGATAGATAGATAGATAGATAGATAGATAGATAGATAGATAGATAGATAGATAGATAGATAGATAGATAGATAGATAGATAGATAGATAGATAGATAGATAGATAGATAGATAGATAGATAGATAGATAGATAGATAGATAGATAGATAGATAGATAGATAGATAGATAGATAGATAGATAGATAGATAGATAGATTATATAGATTAGATAGATAGATAGATAGATAGATAGATAGATAGATAGATAGATAGATAGATAGATAGATAGATAGATAGATAGATAGATAGATAGATAGATAGATAGATAGATAGATAGATAGATAGATAGATAGATAGATAGATAGATAGATAGATAGATAGATAGATAGATAGATAGATAGATAGATAGATAGATAGATAGATAGATAGATAGATAGATAGATAGATAGATAGATAGATAGATAGATAGATAGATAGATAGATAGATAGATAGATAGATAGATAGATAGATAGATAGATAGATAGATAGATAGATAGATAGATAGATAGATAGATAGATAGATAGATAGATAGATAGATAGATAGATAGATAGATAGATAGATAGATAGATAGATAGATAGATAGATAGATAGATAGATAGATAGATAGATAGATAGATAGATAGATAGATAGATAGATAGATAGATAGATAGATAGATAGATAGATTAGATAGATAGATAGATAGATAGATAGATAGATAGATAGATAGATAGATAGATAGATAGATAGATAGATAGATAGATAGATAGATAGATAGATAGATAGATAGATAGATAGATAGATAGATAGATAGATAGATAGATAGATAGATAGATAGATAGATAGATAGATAGATAGATAGATAGATAGATAGATAGATAGATAGATAGATAGATAGATAGATAGATAGATAGATAGATAGATAGATAGATAGATAGATAGATAGATAGATAGATAGATAGATAGATAGATAGATAGATAGATAGATAGATAGATAGATAGATAGATAGATAGATAGATAGATAGATAGATAGATAGATAGATAGATAGATAGATAGATAGATAGATAGATAGATAGATAGATAGATAGATAGATAGATAGATAGATAGATAGATAGATAGATAGATAGATAGATAGATAGATAGATAGATAGATAGATAGATAGATAGATAGATAGAAAGATAGATAGATAGATAGATAGATAGATAGATAGATAGATAGATAGATAGATAGATAGATAGATAGATAGATAGATAGATAGATAGATAGATAGATAGATAGATAGATAGAAAGATAGATAGATAGATAGATAGATTAGTGGATATATGCAAATTAATGGGCATCCTTCAAGGGTGAATCACACACACACACACACCTTGATATTTTAAGAGCTTTAAGACAACATTTTTTAATGGTTTTATGCGTATTAAAAACATTGGTTGTTTTTTTTAACACAATGAATGTTAGAACTCACTATTTTTAATAGATTTCTTGCAGATTATCAATTTGAGTTATTTCCCTTTTCATAACAGAGATATTTCCTTTACTAAGACATCAATAAAGTACATCTTTGTTTGAGAAGTCTCAGCAGAGGATTGTTGATCAACAATATGTAGAATAGAAATTATTTACACTACTTTTGAATCTATACCATACAAAATTAATGTGTAAATAGCACTAAAATTTAAGGAAATTTATATGTATATTTTGTATGCGTATCTAATATGGAAATATTTAACAACAATAGGATGTTATAATTGAAACTACACAGAGCAAACTAACTCTTTGATGTTGGAGCTCATAAGTGTCAGTTGAATTCATGCTAGTCAAATCTCAGGCAAATAAACCTTAAAGTGGGCTTTGCCCAACCAAACCAAAATATTGTTGTGTGTCTCTTGATTCACACCAATAAATAGTTACATGCAGAAACGAGAAAGGACATGGCAATCAATTGCCATATATAGTCAACTCCTCGGTAAAGTTTACTGAAATCATAGAATCTAATTTGAAATCAGTTTATGTTAAAAGTATGTTTATCAGATGTGACCAAAGAAAATATTTCACACAGACAGGACATCTGGTTGCAGAGTATGGGCATTAAACTTTGACAGAATAACCTGTACTGTTTAATTTTCCTGCCAGGGCTCCTTTTCACAGATGCATCTGCACCCAAGATTTGTGTGTGTGGTATAGGGAAAAATGTATACACATTCAAAAAGCATCATTACTAATTTTGCCTTGATAAATTATTTCATTTTTAACTTTTGTATTTTGAAGTTAAGACACACACACTTCATGTTTGAGCAGACATGAGTGGTCTTTTTATTGAACATCTTATCAATTTCCATCATAAACTTACAGATTAAAAATATAATAATGGAGGGGAGCGATTACATTTCGTTATATTGCTTATTTTATATATGCAGTTTTGAAAGAGGCTATATATTTGACAATAAGCCAGTTTGCCATGTAGGTCTCAGTGTATATGCAGTATTTCAAAAATGTATGTAAATAGAACCAAACTAACTAAACCAATCTTAATCTAAAATAGAGAGCACAGGAATCATTTTAAATATCATTATCACAGCCCCATCACTGACCTAGATTATCACAGGAATCATTTTAAATATCATTATCACAGCCCCATTACTAACTTAGATTATCACAGGAATCATTTTAAATATCATTATCACAGCCCCATCACTGACCTAGATTATCACAGGAATCATTTTAAATATCATTATCACAGTCCCATCACTGACCTAGATTATCACAGGAATCATTTTAAATGTCATTATCACAGCCCCATCACTGACCTAGATTATCACAGGAATCATTTTAAATATCATTATCACAGCCCCATCACTGACCTAGATTATCACAGGAATCATTTTAAATATCATTATCACAGCCCCATCACTGACCTAGATTATCACAGGAATCATTTTAAATATCATTATCACAGCCCCATCAGTAACCTAGATTATCACAGGAATCATTTTAAATATCATTATCACAGCCCCATCACTAACTTAGATTATCACAGGAATCATTTTAAATATCATTATCACAGTCCCATCACTGACCTAGATTATCACAGGAATCATTTTAAATATCATTATCACAGCCCCATCACTGACCTAGATGATCACAGGAATCATTTTAAATATCATTATCACAGCCCCATCACTGATCTAGATTATCACAGGAATCATTTTAAATATCATTATCACAGCCCCATCACTAACCCAGATTATCACAGGAATCATTTTAAATATCATTATCATAACTGATCACTAACCTAGATTATCACAGGTAGGTTTCTAATCTAAGGGCAAGTTCATTCCTGCTTTTTTTTAAGTCCAGCAGCAAGTACTGATGATCTGACCACAGCGATATTCATTTGTATATTCAAAGGGAACAGTTGTAATGTTTTAGCTCTGGATTTTCCCATTCCCTAAAGTAGGATTGAAATGATACACATATATAGCGTATCAGTATGTATCATGATACATAATCTAAGGTATGATACATATTGATACATGTAATGAATAAAGAGGCAAACAACTAATAATTATTCATGGCAGTTGACGGTTAAAAGGAACTTTTATAGGTAAATATTTTAATTGATTCTCCACCTTTGAATCCACATATGTATCGAAAAGGCAAAATAATCAATGCATTGATAGATCAGTAAATCATTTCACCCCTACCCCCTAGCCCCTAGTGTGTACTAACTTTAAAGCTGGCGAACACTAGGGCCTACAAAAGCAACACCTATGTAAGGCAGTACCTAAAAATATGCATTACCGGTGAACTTCTTTATGAACAATTAATTTCATAAGTAAACAGCATTCAAGTTATGTAAAAAGATGAGTTGCATGATAAGATCAAGGCAATAAAATAAAATTGTACTCATCAAAATATAATAGAGAAAATGCATTGACAAACACTAATATGAAATTTGACTGATAGCTCAGTGACCAAATTTCTTCCTTGTTGATCCTGCACTACTTCTTTTTTCCACATTTTTCCTTTTATTCTTTTAGAACTAACCTTTTAATCAACAATATAAAGCCAGAGTTGTGCTGATGTGCTTGTTAAATCCTATACATACATACATACATACATACATACATACATACATACATACATACATACATACATACATACATACATACATACATACATACATACATACCTCTTTTGTTATTGATTTTAATACTACTAATTGAATTGATAGCAGGCAAAGATCGAATACATAAAAAGAAAAACACACTGCATGTAACATGTGGAAGAGTGGTGACATATAATTAATGCCATTAAAGGAAATGGTGTTACAAGACATAGTTCTGTTAACAAGTGTACTTGGTGTACATGACAGCATGCAAATTACTCCCTGTCTTGCATGTGTTCTCACAAGGCCCCTCACATTACTATCACACTATACTCACACTACACTGCCTTTGGGAGATCAACTGTCCATTGAAGCAAGACATCAGCCAGTTCATTTAGGTTGGGATTAAGTCACATTGGGTGCATGTTATCCTATTACACACTTCATTGGCAAATACAGATGATCAAAAGGAGTGCATCATGGGGAAATTGAGGTACATCATGGAGATGCACAGATAAGAAATGAACATCTTCTGAAACTTTCATGCTTATTTTGACACAAGACCTTGAGTCAGTGGTTCAGTGGATCTCCAGACCCTCAGGCTTATGATATGATTTCTTCTGATGACCCTTCTCAACCCTACTGAGGACCCCCAAAGACCCTGATTTGGATCATGATCTGAGGTTGAAAACCGCTGCTTTGTGTCCTTGAGATCTCTGCATCAAATATTGCCAACATTACTAACAACAAAGTCATTTAAATGTCTTCTCAGAAACCACTCATCTGAATCCAACCAAATTTGACTGAAAGTATCCTAACTTGAAACATTCAAGGCCCTTAAAAGTTATACAAACAGTGCTGATCAGCATCAAATATGGCCACATTACTAAAAACAGGAGAACATATAAACAGCTGTATCTATAAAAAAAAAGACAAGAAAAGAAAAACATAATAGAATTTTACCAGCTTTGACAGAAACCATGCTTGCATTACAGCCTTTCAATATTGGACAAGTGATGCTGATGTGCAATCAAATATGAAAGCAGATACGAACATGTAATGAAACAGATGTTTTCATCACATGTGCAATCAACAGCATGTGTAGATATTTCTACAGAAAGCATCCTACTGACCCAGAATGTTTTGCCAACTTCTCTTATGCTTTTAGGTCGTCAGCAGATCAATCTTAGTCCCACTTGGGACTCTTGTATATCATTACTTCATTGAAAATTCAAAATTGTTCTGTTCAACAACTATTCCTCTCACACAAATATAGCGGACATTCGAGATTTGTTAGCGGACATTCGAGATTTGTTAGCGGACATTCGAGATTTCTTAGTTCTACAAAGTTACAATCACACTTGATACTTGAAATGTAAGATAATATTGATGTTACACAAAACGAAGTTTTTCTGCAAATATAATACAGTTATTAATAATTTCTCTTTGCCACACTCAATTAGACGGTCCAGTAGTCATCGGGACTTGCTGCGAGAGATGAGTCGAAAGCGATCAGTCAGTCTAGACTGGTAAGTGTTTCACTGGGCTGCATGTTACTTGGATTAATCCAGACTGATATTGGTGTTGTAACACACGTTTATGTGGACAGAAGACTTTGCATGCTAAATATATGCATTACCAGAGCTTTTAACAATGGTGTTTATGTTGCCAAGCAAGCTTTGCATGTGCTTGAAAATTGTTGTAATACAACTGTTGCATGCTCTAGGAAAAAATGTAGCATGTATTAATTTCCATGTATGTGCAGATGCGTTGTTATTCATATTTGCTGTTGTACAATATATTTGTGTCTAGTACTGCATGTACAGAAGAAATTTCTTGTGTATTTAATTTTATCTTGTTTTCAAAAGAATTCTAAAAAAGTAACTAAAAAAGATAAATTTTAAGGCCTGAACCAGCAGATCTAGCACTGTCATTTTTAAGTTATCAACATTTTTTAAACAAATTAAATGCAAAAAATTGCTTCATTGAAAACTCTAAATGGCTGAACCAGAGGTGAAACAAACCTTGCAGGCTGTGTCATTTCTAATATCATCTGGAGAGTAGTGTGCATGTATCACATATTGTGATGCCAGACAGAATCTTGATCATCTGGACATTTATCATGCCTTTAAGAAGGCACCAAACGGCTTAGTGACCAAGACTAATTTGTGATGGGTGTGATTATATTACTCTGTCCAATGAGTGTTCTCACTGTGAAAGAATACTGTCATTTCAAGTATGCATGGAACATCTGGATATATTTATTGAATGTGCCATAATAAAACATTGACTGTGCAGGAGAAATATGCTAAGTTTAGTCTGATTGCTTGAAATTAAACTGTTTCATGTATTTTTAACGCATTTTAAAAATTTATTTATTTGCATCAAATAATCAGATACACTTCTTATCTAGGACTCTTGAGTTTCAATTATATAATGGAAACAAATGATGTTTCAGTGCTTCTTTCAGTTATGCAACATATATTTGTAAACTCTTACTAGTTTTCATAATTTTATCACAAAGTTTATTGCTGTTTTCCAGTTTTGTCGAGCTACTTTTGTTTGGTCAACTTTGCTTTATTTCAAAATATACTGCATATATTCGCATATAAGGCAATACCAGCTGCAAACTGCATAGACCCAGATCTGCCATTGCATAATGCACCAGCAGATCTGGGTCTATGCAGTTTGTAAGGACTAATCAGTAGAACAAACAACATAGACCCTGGTTTGCCAGCGCATTATGCGACAGCAGATCAGGATCTATGTTGTTTGCATTTGGAGTTGGCTTATACATGAGTATATACGGTAGAAAGTAACATAACCTAATCCTTCTACAAAAACCTTCCATCAAGAGAGTGATAGTATGGCCACAACTTTAAAAAAATGTGACATTTCTGCAAAAATTTTCATATTTCTCCAAGTAGATTTTTTGGAATACATAATTGTTAGAGACACTGGATATAAGTTGTGGTGGAAAGCAATGGTCACAATAAACGGCATACACAATGACTCATTTTATATCTGTAGTTTTAAGTGGACTGACTATGGATTCCAAGGTGAGATAGGAATTATACTCATCTCCAGATACAATTTCATACCTTGGCACTCAGGTTCACCAATCTGGTTTACATAGGACATAAATTTACAAAAGTAAAGTCAATTGTTTAATTATTTGAACTGAGCTTATTATGCAGATGACATGCGTTTACTACAGAACTCTGCACGTTTAACATGCAGTGTTTTGTATTTAATGGCAGTTATAGTTTTCTTTACACAGACATTTGTCTCGAGAGCTTCCTACTGTTATTCACAAGTGCATGTCATGATCAGGATTTTGATACACCACAGGCAGATTTTTTGTTGTTGTTGTTATTTTTTGCCAAATTGATTCTAAGCATTCAGCATTTCAATATATTTACTGCAAAATTTTCACTGACTGACCGATTCAACATGTACCTGACTGTGTGTGTGCATGTGTGAAATTTAAAATGTGTAATATGTGTGTAAATCTCTAGAACCCCTGCAACATCTGAGAGAGTTTGTTTGTTTTTGTGAGTTTTAACAGCACTTTAAACACATTATTGGCTATCTCATGCTGAGTGAATGGGAGCTAAGTGCCTTTCCAAAGGAAAGATCAAAACAGCCAACCCAGGCAGGCCTGGTTGGGTATTAAGTCCGTGACCCTTGGATTACATGTCCAACACTACCAATGGAGCTACCACGGTTCCTTACATTTGAGAGAGAGATAACTAGAGAGTGCAGATCTTGGGTTTGCACAATGGTTTTTTAATTTTATCTACCCAAGGGGATGAGGGAAATCAGGTGACTGACATAGAAAAGCATTGGGGCATGAAATTTGCTGGAAATGAGGTGAATGACTTAGAAAAGCATTGGAGCATGAAATTTGCTGGAAATGGGGTGAATGACATAGAAAAGCATTGGAGCATGTAAATTTGCTGCATGTTGGTTGTGCTTCAGATGTTTACCTTCATCAAACTGCTGCAGTGTCTGATTTCAGTTTCATACTTGAATGCTGTAGCAGTTGATGTCCTTGGAAAAGATGAGGATTTATTGTAAATTATTGAATTTCAACAGAGATAAAAATATAAACAAGTGAATTTGATGTATGGCTTATGCTATGGATTTATTGATATATTTTTGTAGGTATAATCAAGTTTCATGGTTTTATGCATCAAATTCTTTCAGCACACCTCACAAATTAATCTCTGAAATTTGATACCATACACAACAAAGAGTTGCAGATCTAAATAGGTTTTGTGGGTACTTCAGTTCATAGAGGGAAGCCACAGTAGCTCAGTTGATAGAGCATTGAACTCATAATAAAAGGGTCATGGGTTCAATACCCACCCAGGTCAGCCAGGGTGAGCTGCCTTGGTGTCCTTGGGAAAGGTACTTAACTCCTATTCCCTTGGCATGATATAGCCCTTAATGTATTAAAAGTGCCATTAAAAACCAACAAAACAAATCAATTCATAGATGTTTGTGAGGCACCTGTTTTCTTTAAAGTGGAGCACCTTTTATTGCATCTTGAAATCTGTGGTTTGATTGAGCAACCACACAATCCACATAAATTGGTACACAGAAAAAGTGAATTAACTGTAGTTTTTATGATTACCGTATATACTCACATATAAGTCAGGTCCAAGTGCAAACGATATAGACCCTAATCTGCCGCCACATTATGCGCTGGCAGATCAGGCTCTGTGTTGTTTGTTCTACTGATTATTCCTGACAAACTGCATAGACCTAGATCTGACGGCACATTGTGTGACGACAGATCTGGGTCCGTGCAGTTTGCAGTTGGATCTGACTTGTACGCAAGTACAGATAGTACATTTATTATTTTAAGAATACCAGATTATTGATGTGTCAGACGTACAGGTAAATGAGTACACCTTTAGATCTTCAATTTGTAGGAGCTATTTTGAAACCCTGCCCAGTGATTTACAATGAATCAGGTAAGTATTTGATAAATGCATTTAGAATTCCATTTGATCAATTACAATTGTCTTGTCTGCTCCCCACTGAAAGAACAGGTCCTTCTCTGCTCTGTCTGGACAAGGGAATACCCCACAGAGTGCCACTGATGTTTGATCACTGCTTTGGTAATTGCCATTTTAAGTAGGAGTTACAGTGCAACCACACTTAAGCAGCCACCAACGGGTTGGATAAATTATGGCTAGTTAGAAGAGGTGATAGTTAAGAAGAGATCAAATATGTAGATGAAATGCAGAGAAGGGACCATCAGACCCTGGCTTAATATAAGAGGTTGTTGTTTAAGGGCAGTATTTATTATAAGAGATAGTGCAGTATGTAAATTTACCCCTAATTAGCTTACATTCCAGAATCACAAAGGTAAGACTTATTGCAAAACTTACATTTTAATATATTGAGACAACTAACTTACAAGAGTAGCAAATGGTAGAATGGAAATTGGGAAGAAGAATATTTAGGTACTAAAGGGGCAGCTCTGAGTGGGGCCATTTAAATAAAACCATTAGGATGATGAAATATGACCTCTATTCATTTTAGGAGGGTAGGATCTAAATGAGTTGGAGTGTTGTCACATCATCTCAGATGGGGACCTCTTTTAAGTAATTTATTATACCTATACTAATTAAATACCATATATATTTGCTTATAGTCGAGTCCAGCTGCAAACAACATAAACCCTGATCTATTATCACATTATGCACTGGCAGATCAGGGTCTGTGTTGTTTGTTTTGGTGATTACTTCTAGCAAACTGCATAGAGTCAGATCTGCCAACACTTTATGCAAGAGCAGATCTGGGTCTGTGCAGTTTGCAGTTGGATTTGATTTGTAAGTGAGTACATATGGTAGTTGGGCTTGACTTATAAGTGAGTAAAGACAGTAGCTGAACAAAAAATCTTTATTCTTGATATATTTTAAACTAATTTGAGACACAGGTGAATCTTCTTGTCACTATTCTTTGAACCTACTTCTACAGTGGTTTGTACATCTTGATAACCTTGATGTATTTCTCTAGGAAGCTTATGTTATTGAAGTTTGTCAATATAGTTTATTCTGTCATGTATATCTGCTCTTTTTTGCATTCCTTTTAGGTCCATGACTTCATCACATGCCTTAATTAAACAGGAAATTTGCCTTTATGTTTTTCTAACCTTGTAAATGTAATATTATTATATAATATCCTTTGAAATTCTGTAATGTATTCTGTGCCTCGTATTTCACTTTAAAGCATTAAACATCTTCACATAATAATTGATTACATTCAACCAGAGCCCACTCAGGGACATTAAAGTATTTGGTAATTAAGGGTCAGTTATTCAGAAGTTCATGGCTTAAAGAGTTTGAAACATTGTACTTGCTGAAGCAATGTTTTATTTTATGAAAACAAAATCCTCATTATGCATAATATGAATAGGACTTTATGTGAATAGGCCTTGTATTCTCAAAACTTTATGTGAATAGGCCTTGTATTCTCAAAACTTTATGTGAATGGGCCTTGTATTCTCAAAACTTTATGTGAATAGGCCTTGTATTCTCAAAACTTTATGTGAATAGGCCCAATATTCTCAAAACTTTATGTGAATAGGCCCAATATTCTCAAAACTTTATGTGAATAGACCCAATATTCTCAAAACTTTATGTGAATAGGCCCAATATTCTCAAAACTTTATGTGAATAGGCCCAATATTCTCAAAACTTTATGTGAATAGGCCCAATATTCTCAAAACTTTATGTGAATGGGCCTTGTATTCTCAAAACTTTATGTGAATAGGCCCACTATTCTCAAAACTTTATGTGAATAGGCCTTGTATTCTCAAAACTTTGTGTCAATAGGCCCAATATTCTCAAAACTTTATGTGAATAGGCCTTGTATTCTCAAAACTTTATGTGAATAGGCCTTGTATTCTCAAAACTTTATGTGATGAGGCCCAGTATTCTCAAAACTTTATATGAATATGCCTTATATTCTCAAAACATTATGTGAATAGGTCCAATATTCTCAAAACTTGGTTGGCAAGAAACTCAAGCTTAATCTCAGGGTTTTGAAAATTTTCTTAGTCTGTAATTTCTAATCAAATAATGATGGAATTATAAAAATGTCAGGATTCTGATTACTCAAATTCCTCTGTTAATACCTTGTCAAATTGAAATGCTTTTGATGTCATACAAACATGGCAATTGGGTTAAGTATCATGCTCAGAAAGTTTAAATAATACAGGGCCAGTACTTGTTTTTGGTCTTATCCTCTACTTGCCCAAGAAATTGAGAAATATATTTCAAACAGATTTAGGTTTGATTAACTTGCTTTAGATCTTTAATCATAAATAGCTTCCTGAAAAGCCTTTCTGATTGGTCTGTCATGTGATTCACTTTTTTCCTTAAGATTATTGTGCAGTTTTTATGCCTCTGCAATAACTCTGTTAAGGAGGGGTGCAATGTTACCCATGTTTGTCTACCATGTCACATTCCACCTGTCATAAATTTTGTTTCTGCTCGCTAATTTTTTAAGGAATTTGTGGATCTAAAAAATTTAGTTATGATGGTTCATATTAATAATACCTTAGTTTTAACTTAAATCAACATTTTCTAAAAAAAATTGAGTTATTTTCCCTCTTTGACTTAGAATTTTGCCCATGCATACTGAATCAAACTTTTTTCAGTTGCACAATATTGATGGGTGTATATGTGTCACATGGACACATTTACCAGTTTGATTTTTATAATTTGTTTGATTTTTAAAATTTGTTTGAATTTGTTTTTAATTTTTGGAATAAAATGGTGTCATTCTTTTTCCACCCTTCAAGGTCAAGTTAAGGTTAAGATGCATATGTAACATATGCTTGAAACAGAAGAGGTGTTGGTAACATAAAAAAAAATAAGTAATGATGAATTTTATAAGTATCTCATTCACTCACGTTGACTATCTACATATCATGATATATGTATGATATCTGAATCTACCTGCTGGTTCAGGGATGTAAATAGGCCTGATGTGTCTTCCTGCATATCATGACATATGCATGATATCTGAATCCCATTGCTGGCTCTTAGGTGTAGAATAGGCCTGATGTGTCCTGCATTTATCTGCATATCATGACATATGCATGATATCTGAATCCCATTGCTGGCTCTTAGGTGTAGAATAGGCCTGATGTGTCCTGCATTTATCTACATATCATGACATATGCATGATATCTGAATTCCATAGCTGGCTCAGGGGTGTAAAATAGGCCTGATATGTCCTATTGCATTTATTTGCATATCATGACATATGCATGATATCTGAATCCCATTGCTGGCTCTTGGGTGTAGAACAGGGCTGATGTGTCCTGCATTTATCTGCATATCATGACATATGCATGATATCTGAATCCCATTGCTGGCTCTTGGATGTAGAACAGGGCTGATGTGTCCTGCATTTATCTGCATATCATGACATATGCATGATATCCGAATCCCCCTGCTGGCACTTGGGTGTAGAATAGGCCTGATGTGTCCTATTGCATGTCACAAGAGGTGACTAATGGAGACCATCATTTTGCTGCAGGATGCATCCCACAGTGATGGTACATGTGAAAAGGTCTTGGAATTTTTAAAAGAGTATCATTTACATTAAAAAAATGTTCACCTTGTATTTTAATGATTTTACTGTTTTTTTACCTGTATCTTTGTTTTAACACCTTTTGGAGAGTTTTTGCAACATCTTTGCCTTTAAATCTTTTGTCGCATGGATGGTGTATATTTGCTTTTTTTTTGTTGGGAATTGGTTTTTGCCTCAATTTATTTGGCACAATATAACCATGATTGTGCTGATGTGCCATTAAATCCTATATACATACATACATACACACACATGCATAAGAAAAACTTTAGTTTAATTTTTATATTTTAAAGAAAAATAGCATTTTAGTTTTTTAGATCTTGACTGAAAAATGAATGTCTACAAGTCACATGTTTGGTATGGATAGGCATTGATTGGTATTCATTGTTGAATAGGAACATTTGCCCATGCATTGATTATGGCTCAATTTTTTATGATAATTTTTGGATCACGTTGAAATAGGAATCAAAATTAAAATGAGACAGGCAGGACTCTACATGTTGTAAGAATTTAATTATAACAGAGTGACTGATAAATCAAGAATGTTTTGTGATCCAGGTTATTCTTACCTGTGTAAAACATGTGTGATTCAAACAGATAGATAGGGAATTAAGGTGCTGATGGTACTTTGGTTGATTGAAGCACATTTTTGGCAGGACCTGTCAATATGTCCAAGGTTTCTTGGCAACAAATCTCTTGGATTATTATTTATATGTTTAAGACATGGTGTCTGATTAGAAAATGAGGATTTTCTTGTGTGAATATTGTTAATAAAGGTTTGTGTTTGAGTAGTGCAGGATTCAGTTTTGGGAATGAAGGAATTCTCTGACTTCCAAATATTGGAATGCTTCTTAGGAATTGATATGGATCTTATTGTTAAAAATGCAATTTTCCTTGGATTTGTGGTATATTCCTTACTGGAATTTGGTTTTATAATATTTTGTATCTTTAACTTGGGTTGTCTCCCCTTATTTGGGGTTACCGATACATTCACCAGCATGGTATGATATTGTCAAAATTTAAAGTTTTTACAGCCACAATCATATCCTAGTTTGAAATATAATGGATGTTATGTTTTGATGTGAAAATCAAATTTGATTTGGGGATATTGTATGTGCATACACAGTGTCACAATATCTCCACCCTTCTTTGAAAGTACATGGATAAAGAAATTAATGTACAATATATACTCGCTTATAAGTTGAGTCCAACTGCAAACAACATAGACTCTGATTTTCTGTCACATAATGCACCATCAGATCAGAGTCTATGTTGTTTGTTCCACTGTTTACTCCTAACAAACTGCACAGACCCAGATCTGCCGGCACATTATGTGCAAGCAGATCTGGATCTGTACACTTTAAAGTTGGACTTGACTTATAAGTGAGTACATACGGTGATTCCTGGAGCCTATTTAGTAATGTAGGCCATAATAATGTCCCCATTCGTTACAAAGTCTTATTCCAAGTGACACCGTTATCATTGTGTCAACATGGAAGGAATTTTGTTCGATTTCTTCTCTGACAATATTTTTAATGGGATTCATTTAAATATTTAGGTGTAATGTTTTGCAAATGAGAACAAGTTATCTTCGCAAGAAATCCAATTTCGTGACAAAACACAGCGTAGATGCTCTAGAGTATTTCTGAGGATGACATTATCAAGGTCATTGATGTTCATATTACCCTGTGCCAAGCTTGAGGATGACCAGGATTATCAGGATTCCCACTTGTCAGATAACATAGAAGATGTGGAATTCCCAGATTCTCCCAAGAGTGTTGCAGAACAATTTGAGTATGTTTAAGCTGTGTTTGATTAATTTATAGCCATTGAATTCATTTATTTACTGCTTAACTGATTAATTCACTGATTTATTTATATTTCTGGATTCTCACAAGAGTGTTGCAGAACAATTTGAGTATGTTTAAACCATGTTTGATTCATGTATAGCCACTGAATGTGACATTTTTAGCTCACCTATGCTAAAGTATTTATTATATGCCTGCTTTTTGACAGAGCATATTATGCTGTGACCATATCTGTCTGTGGAACTGTCTTTTAACTTTTACATTTCCACAAGGTACCTTAAGTTACACTGAACCTAACTTCACCAAACTTTACAGGTAAGTTCTTCTTGATGAAAGAAAGAAGCCTGTCAGTTTTGGGATCAAAGGTCGAGGTCACTGTGACTGAAAGAAGAAAAATTGTTTCTGCACAATAACATTAGTTCTACATCACAGACCTGGACCAAACTGTGTGGATAGCTTGTACTTGGGGTAAGGAAGAAGCTTATTGATTTGGGGGTTAAAAGGTCAATGGTCAAGGTCAGTGTGACAAGAAGGAAGAAAAACAATTTCTGCAAAAAAATTTCAGTTTTTCAATGTGTACCTTCACCAAGGTTTATTGATGACTTAATGTTGGGTAAGAAAGGAGATTAGTTATTTTACTTTTGGGTCACAAGGTGAAATGTCATGTCACTGTCACTGAAATAACAAAAATGGTTTGTGCATAATAAATTTTGTTGTGGAGGGTTTGCACTTAAGATATGGAAGAGGCCTTTTGATTTTGAGGTCAAAGGTTAAAGTCATGGTGGCTCAAAGAAAAATGGGTTTTGCAGAATAACTTGTTCTTGAGGAATATTCCTTGACCAGTTTTATGGATGGCTTGCACTTAGGCTAATAAAGAAATCAGTTGGTTCTGGATCTAAAGGTCAGTGGTCATGTTCATGGTAAGTCTCATAAGAAAATAATGGTTTCTGCACAGTAAGTTTAGTTCAAGACAGCATACCTTGACCTAAGGTTCAGGTCATTGAGACTCATTGGTCAGTAATTTCCAGAGTAAACCATGCCCTACTATTGGCTACATAGAGGACTATTAAACACTGGGTGAATGTATAATGTGCCATTTGGGGTATTCTTGTTACATATTTTTTCTAATTTGTTTGGCAATTTATACTGAAAGGTATGCAGTTAAAATTAGCCTGTACTCCATTTGACACAGGCAAATATGATCCGCCTTTTAAAAAAAAAATTCTAGATTGTTTGACATCGGATGTTTTGTTTTGAAAAAAAAAGTGTAACATGTAGAAACTGAAGAAATTATACCTGGTAAATGGCTGCTTAAAGTCATTTAATGCAACAAAAGCAGAGAACAAGTGAGTACTTCCCCGAATAATGGTAAATATCATGGGACAGGGAAAAGTTAGGGCCAGGATGTGGTTCTTGATTGCAACTCATCACATAGGACAAATGCATCAGAAAAGGATTTTTATATATTCTGGATTTAGTTGAGAGTTAATTAATATAATTTCCCATTTTACACACCTTATCCCTGAATATGTATTCATTTTGTAAGTACATAGCAATAAGACTGGTAAATTAGAACAAGTATTGTTACCTTTAAAAGATTACCTTCTGTTGCTTTTTCCTTTGTTTTTATAAACAGCTTGCAATTGACTTTAAAAGTGAAGATTTTCTTGCAGAATCTAAGGCAAATATATGGCTTTTTGGAACCAAATTGTAATCCAAGATAAAGAATTATATTCCAAAATTATGAATGTGAAAATGATAAACAGTTGGCTATAAAGATATATATTTTCATGGTTTGCATAGGTGTTAATAAAATTTTAATTGTTTTTGCATACTAGGTACTAAGTCATTTTGTAGCTAAAATCTCAGCAAGTTGAAGATGAAAATTTCTGGATACTAATGAAGATCTTAAATTTAAACATGACTTCTCAACAACTCTGCCAGCGTGTATTGTACTGTTCTTAATTTAAACATGACCTCGCAACAGCTCTGCCAGTGTGTATTGTGTTGTTCTTAATTTAAGCATGACCTCTCAACAGCTCTGCCAGCGTGTACTGTGCTGTTCTTAATTGAAGCATGACCTCTCAACAGCTCTGCCAGTGTGTATTGTGCTGTTCTTAATTTAAGCATGACCTCTCAACAGCTCTGCCAGCATGTATTGTGCTGTTCTTAATTTAAGCATGACCTCTCAACAGCTCTGCCAGTGTGTATTGTGCCGTTCTTAATTGAAGCGTGACCTCTCAAAGCTCTGCCAGCATGTATTGTGCTGTTCTTAATTGAAGCATGACCTCTCGACAGCTCTGCCAGCGTGTATTGTGCTGTTCTTAATTGAAGCATGACCTCTCAACAGCTCTGCCAGTGTGTATTGTGCCGTTCTTAATTGAAGCGTGACCTCTCAAAGCTCTGCCAGCATGTATTGTGCTGTTCTTAATTGAAGCATGACCTCTCGACAGCTCTGCCAGCGTGTATTGTGCTGTTCTTAATTGAAGCATGACCTCTCAACAGCTCTGCCAGTGTGTATTGTGCTGTTCTTAATTGAAGCGTGACTTCTCAAAGCTCTGCCAGCATGTATTGTGCTGTTCTTAATTGAAGCATGACCTCTCAAAGCTCTGCCAGCATGTATTGTGCTGTTCTTAATTGAAGCATGACCTCTCGATAGCTCTGCCAGCGTGTATTGTGCTGTTTTTAATACTAATGCTTCACAGTAGTCTCATTCAACCAGACCACTCAACTTGGCTTTGTGAGATCTCCTGTAAACAACGTTCTGGTAAAAAACAAAAGAGTTTTCATTTTAACGCCAGAACAAGGCTTTTCCAAAATTTGGACAAGTAATTTGATTGGCTAATGAGCTGAGATTATGTAATATGTCATTATCACAATAAGATTATGTCATATTAGTGTAAACATTGACAGTTTCTTTGGCTGAATGCATCATTGTCTGTTTAAATTATGTTTAATGATCCAGGCTCAGATTTAACGCTTGCATACTTGCAAAATGTAAGTTAATTGTGCAGATTGTGAGTCGAGACTTCAGACTCTTGCATCTTGTTGCATGTGCTAAATTTTCCAAAGATATACAGCAAATAATTTGTAAAATTCCTTAAAGTACATAATTTCATAAAAATACACATACATAATTCCAAAACATAAAATGAAGCTGAGATGGAGAGAAATGTCTTGATTATTTTACTTCAAAAAAGTTTGACTGAAGTGTCTTCTGTCAGTAACAGAGACCAATGAAGTGTTTTACCAGACCCTCATATGATGGAGATTTCACCAAACCACATGAGAGTCTGGCTGAACAAGACTACCGTATATACTCACATATAAACTAATAAAAACTACAAACTGCATAGACCCAGATCAGCCGGCCCGTAATATGCCAGCAGATCTGGGTCTATGTAGTTTGTAAGGACTAATCAGTAGAACAAATAACATAGACCCTGATCTGCCGGTGCATTAAGCGATGACAGATCAGGGTCTGTGTTATTTGCATTTGGATCCAGTTTGTACGCCAGTATATATGGTAGGTTTCAAATGCTTAGCCTAGACCCAGATGTGATGCTGCATGCACATGCAAATATGGGTCTATGCTGTTTGTGGTTGGGTCAAGTGCACAGCCTAGACCCAGGTGTGATGCCACATGCACAGGCAAGTATGTGTCTATGCTGTTTGTAGTTGGGTGCACATTGTTAAATATGGTACAAGGATTTTCAAAAACAGTATAAATGAGAGAGCACAAATATTGGAATATGTTCTTTGCTGAATGAAACAGTTATCAAAAAGGACATAAAGAGATTAAAAAAGTTGTGTTTTCTGCTTGCTGAGTCAGCATGACAGACACTGAGAATTACACAAAATCATCATAAAAGTAATCAACCGAAATTTCTGGTAAGCTTCACATGACAAAATATGTACCTTCATGACCTTCATACTGCTGAATATATGTCCCAAAAAAATAATGTGAACTTTTTAGCACAACATTGAAAAACCCTTGAATTTGAGAGGTTGCCTTGAAAACTCCTTGAATGTTGAAAAAGTTCGTTTTATCTTGAAGAGCTTGAATTTCTTGACAAAAAACTCTTAATTTTTCCCAGAACTTCTTGAATTTATCCTAAGGAAATCAAAAACACTAAAGATATATCACTTTTTAAATTAAAATGTTTTGTTATTTAAATATTTTCCAAATATAAAAAATACATAGAAATGGGATAAAATTTCTGGATCAAATGATACCTGACACAGTTAATTTCCAGATGAGTAGTGATTGTTTGCTTTAGTAATGTGCTAATTAGTTTTTGTGTCTTTACTACTTTTGTACCTACTGAAGAAAGTTCAAATTCCATAATTAAATACACCTTGAAAACTTCAGGAAGTCCTGACAACTCTTTGAAGTTCTTGACAACTTGAAAAGTCCTTGTGAAACAATTCCTAGGCTGGGTTTTTATTTTCAAGGGCCTTCTTGTTATACCATATATCCCTGTGTAATTTAGACTCAACAGCAAGGCCTCATTGTTATACCATATCTACCAGTGTAATGTACACTCAGCAGCAGGGCCTCGTTATACCATATCTACCAGTGTAATGTACACTCAGCAGCAGGACCTCATTATACCATATCTACCAGTGTAATGTACACTCAGCAGCAGGGCCTCATTGTTATACCATATCTACCAGTGTAATGTACATTCAGCAGTAGGGCCTTGCTGTTATACCATATCTACCAGTGTAATGTACACTCAACAACAGGTCCTTCTTGTTGTACTATATCTCCCTCTTATACCAGAGCTCCCTGTTATACCATATCTCCCAGTATAATGTATACCCAACAGCAGGGTCTCCTTATTATACCATATATCTCTGTGTAATGTACACTCAACAGCAGGACCTCCTTATTATACCACATCTCCCTGTATAATGTACACCCAACAGCAAGGCATCCTTGTTATACCATATCTCTATGTGTAATGTACACTCAACAGCAGAACCTCTTTATTATACCACATCTCCCTGTATAAAGTACACCCAACAGCAGGGCATCCTTGTTATACCATATCTGTGTGTGTAATGTACACCCAATAGCAGGGTCTCCTTATTGTACCATATCCCCCAGTACAATGTACACCCAACAGCAGGGCCTCCTTGTTATACCATATCTCTATGTGTAATGTACACCCAACAGCAGGGTCTCCTTGTTATACCATATCTTTGTATGTAATGTACACCCAACAGCAGGGTCTCCTTGTTATACCATATCTCCATGTATAATGTACACCCAACAGCAGGGCCTCCTTGTTATACCATATCTTTGTATGTAATGTACACCCAACAGCACGGTCTCCTTATTATACCATATCTCACTGTATAATATACACCCAACAGCAGGGCCTCCTTATTATACCATATCACTGTGTCATGTACACCCAACAGCTGGGTATCCTTGTTATGCCATATATCTTTGTGTTATGTACACCCAATAGCGGGGCTTGAAATATTTTTAAAGAGCATACAAGTCCTCGGGATAATTAAACTGAACAATTTTGTTGCTCAGAACAATCAACTGATCCATTTAAAAATTCTCTGATGTAATTCCATGTCATAGTAAAAATATTACTCAGTCATTTAAAATTTTGCATTTAATTTCTTGCAGATTATATGCAGATGAGTGCCAAAATATATATTTTCAACTGTCATTTCATGTAGGCAGCCCATTTTTATTGATTTTCATAATGGCAAACATACTTTTTTAAATCATTGCAATAAAAAGATGGTTGTCCAGCTGTGCTTTGACTTTTAGTTACTTTGTTGTCCGACTTAGATTTTTAGTTGTCCTGGGCTTCCAAGCAATTGATTTTCTACCCCAGCAACAGTGAACATTCAAACTGCTTTCTAATGATGTAGGCAAATAATGCCACAGACTGCACAGACCAGGTGACCCGGCAGTCAGTCTTGTTTTGAGTTAACATTTCAGTTACTTTTGCGTTGAATTTTAGTGACAGATGAAAAAGTTGACAATATCAGTGCTAGTGTTGATAGCTCATGGTTTATAATTTCTTTATTTTCTGTTACTTTTTTGCAAATCGGTTAAAGAATGAAGTGAAAACAAGAGCATGCTTCTCTGCAAGAAAGCATCAGAAACCACCTTGTGGTGGCAGTGGCATTTTGATGCGTCTTGGTGTGTATAACACATTTCCACCTAAAGTAAGTCACTATGACCTAGATTTCATTTCCAAGTTTTGTGGCCAGGCTCGACATGCAGTGCAGTGGCCATGTGTTCAGTGCCTGTGTGTGCACTTATTTTTGCTACAAGAAAATAAAATGGCTGTTTATAGTTTATGAAGTAACCAATATGATCTATGTGTTTTAAGTGGATTGTCAATAATACTTGCATTTAGGTCAGTTTGTAATTAGAGAAATCTTTGGTGATCTTTGGATCAAAAGGTCCAAGGTTTCAGTCATAATTTAGTAGAAAGCATGGAAAAAGTGCAGCTTTGCTGCATATTATTATTATTAATATTATTATTATTATTAATATTATTATTATTATTATTATTATTATTATTATTATTATTATTATTATTATTATTGCAGTGGAGATGGAAGAAACATGCTTATGTTGGGTTCAGAGCCAGAAAATCTGCAGGATTCTCAGCGACCCAAGCAGCAGATCCGGGCATCACCCAGTGACCCAGGTGGGCTTCTCAGAATGAATGGCTTCATCTCAACCGGAAAACCACCCAAGACTCCTCTGAGTAAGCTCTGATTATAATAGATATTGTGGTAGATCATAGTTCCCACAATTAAAGAATACAGATAAACTATTTGTACATCTTCAAACACTGGGGACGTAAGTTGGATTCTGTGGAAAGTAGTGAAATACTGACAAATCTTTAGACAGGAAAGGGACATGGGATGGAAACAATGTCAAAATCTTGAGGAGTGCTAAAGTCTTATCCTGAAGAAATTCTACAAATGCAAAGTATTCATGTAGGTCTAATAAGAGTATGGTCAGACTTGTATTCATGTAGGTCTAATAAGAGTTATGGTCAGGCTTGTATTCATGTAGGTCTAATAAGAGTATGGTCAGACTTGTATTCATGTAGGTCTAATAAGAGTTATGGTCAGACTTGTATTCATGTAGGTCTAATAAGAGTATGGTCAGACTTGTATTCATGTAGGTCTAATAAGAGTATGGTCAGACTTGTATTCATGTAGGTCTAATAAGAGTTATGGTCAGGCTTGTATTCATGTAGATCTAATAAGAGTATGGTCAGACTTGTATTCATGTAGATCTAATAAGAGTATGGTCAGACTTGTATTCATGTAGATCTAATAAGAGTTATGGTCAGACTTGTATTCATGTAGATCTAATAAGAGTATGGTCAGACTTGTATTCATGTAGGTCTAATAAGAGTATGGTCAGACTTGTATTCATGTAGGTCTAATAAGAGTATGGTCAGACTTGTATTCATGTAGGTCTAATAAGAGTATGGTCAGACTTTCCGACTGTAAAATAATGGTCCATTTTTTTTACACAAGTTTTAGTAAAATTATGGTGAAGTTTCTCATATCCATCTGCAAAAAAAAATGATTTCTTCGCTGTCCTCCACCTGACTCATCAAATCTGCTAGGACTTTTTTTCCCACCAACTCAGATGACATTTGTTTACATTATTGGCAGCTTTGAATATTTGAAATTATTTGCAAATCATGCAGCAAACAAAATAGTTTTAAAAAAGCACCTACCCACCTATTACTTAAAATGTCTGAATTGCGGAATAGCAAACTGAGAATATTTAGAAGATGACCTTCGATATATTATGTAAAATATATGCATAGCATAGTTATAATATAAACTGATTACAGTTAATGACAACACTCTCTGACATTGTTCTATTTTAACTTAAATGTTCTCCATTTTGTACAGAAAAATATTCAGGCATCACATTAATTATTTACCATTGATAAACATCATCCTGTTTGATCCCATTTGGGGTTTAATTTCCTTCTTTGTTCCACCACCACCACCACCACCAAATAAAACCCTTGTAAGTTATTCTTATTATATACATTACAAAGAAACTTTTTTTCACACTGTCTGATTTGCATATGAATATCTACTCTCTCCCTTGTGAAAAACTCGTTGCATGGCACATATATTTCATAGAAATATAGACCATGTCTCCAATGATGTGTTGTTACCACAGCCATGTCTTTTCTTTTCCTTTGGAAAGCCCTTGTTTTGACATCGTTGCAAACCACGGGCGAGAATCTAATACACTGTCTCTTTATCCATTGCACCCTGTGACAAGATTTCCTTGTTTCTCATGGATATGCATAAACCTGTTTAACCAATCACTGCAAGCCCAAGTAAAATTTTCTCTGAAGGTTGACCCAACATGACATTTCTTGCTGACTGGCTGAGCAATTCAGATTTTCTCTTCCAAACACAGTCACTTATAAATCAACAAGAGGTCACTTTCATTGATGTACAAGAGATTATTTCATTAACTCGTTGATGACATATTTTTGTTTGTGCATAAATTGTGAGAAATGAGGAAATCTTATTGCAGGCAGCCATGTGTGAAAATATAGCATAGTGGATATTAGGTTTTAACTGCTTATGCAATGACAATGCAGCAGGTTTTATGTTCATACAATAATGAAGATCATTGAGTACAAATGGAAGCAAGTACAGATGACCGATAAGTCCCTGACACAGACTGAAATATACTTTGTTCTTACTGTTATTTTGAAGAAATGGGGATTTCAGTTCTAAAGACAATATTTTACTTACCGTAATGATGGTAAGTCTTGACACAGGAAATAATAATTAGTATTTTTTGTGTCTCAAGACTTATATGCACATTACAAGTATAACATTTTCAGTGTTCCAACAGTTATAAACACAAAAATGTCAGGACAAAATTGGCAAGAAATAAAATAATGGTAAATAAAGACTTCATAATTCACTGGCCACTTAGACTTTACTGGGAGACCTGTATTATAGCGTACAGTACTTACATAGTGCATATCATGCTTAGTGTCACTAATATCTTTGTTTATTTGTAAATAATATTTGATGCTGATTTTGCTTTTTTTGTTCTTTATTGCCAAATTTCATTCTTCTAAATCACATTTTAGCTATACACCCATTGCTGTTTTATTTACTTTGTTTCACACGCTCAAGATTTACCATTTTTCAGTGATATAAGCAATCCTACAAAGTGATGTAATCTATATGAAAAGACACATGTTTAATGAGTATTTATAAGTATATTAGGCACATAACCAGCATATTTTTACATAACAGCGATATATTCATTAAAGAATGACCAATATATAGGGTTAAAACTCTAAATATAGACTGACTGGATTATCATGGATCCATTTTAGTTTTGTGTTTTCATTCCACTTTTGATTTGGGCATGCTGGTTGTTTTGGTAGCTCCTTTTGATTATAATTGGTGGATTTTCTTTTTTTTTCCGATAGAAATCCAGACCAGACAATTGTTTAAACTCTGAAACTGGCTTGGATAAAGAGGGGAATTTTGTCCAAAGGCAATGCTGGCACCCCTTTGTTCTACAACATTATTCCTTTTATGGCCTTTTGCTACATAATATTAGCTTGATTACTGTAGCTGAGTAAACAAGTACTTATTTAAAGGTCGCTTACATCAAAGCAAACAACTATAGCGCTATTATTGCAATTATTTTCAAAGCAGACTTTTTTATCGTATTTTTGAGACGTTACTGAAGTTTAGTTTAGCAGTGCCTATGATTCAAAACCAAGAGATGTACAGTATATACTTGTGTATAAGCCAATACCAACTGCAAACTGCATAGACCCAGATCTGCCATCGCATAATGTGCCATCAGATCTTAGTCGATGCAGTTAGTAAGGACTAATCAGTAGAACAAACAACATAGACCCTGATCTGCTAGCGCATTATGCGACAGCATATCAGGGTCTATGTTGTTTGCATTTGGACACAGATTATACGCAAGTATATATGGTACTTCATCCAGCACAAGTTAAAATCTCCAATGTACATGCAGTGATGCCATGATGTAAACAAGGTCACTATAAATGCAAATGATTAACCAAACACTATTTTCATTGTTTTAATACTGGTAGTCTGGTACCATATTTTAATGAGTTCGGTATTTGAATTTTCAAGTCAGAAAATGAAATTACTGGTGACTTTTGACAATTTTAGTGCAATAATGCATAAACTGACAATAGTAAATGAGAAAAAATGGGAGAAGTTACTGTTAATATGGTTACAACATTGTGCTAATGCTCAGTGCTTGTTATCAGGCAATGAAATTATATATATTTGAAATTGTAGAAATGATAAGAAAACAGAGGAAAAATGTATTTTTTTATTTTTGAAACAAATTATATTAATTTACAACATTTCTATCTAATAATTCATAATGATAGTCCCTTAACAACCACAATTTTTTTCAAAATTTTAAATAGCATTACGATCGATAAAATATGCAGAGCGATCAGTAGAAAAAAATAACAAAATTCAAGGTGTCCCAAGACATATGGCACATGAAAAATTGCTATAATTTCTTGTCCAAACTTGTATAGGTCATAACAGAATTATTTTTGAAAATAATGAAGGGTGTCCCAAGACTTACCATCATTACAGTAATTTTTTAAAGTAAAAATGTAACCAGAAATTATGCAAGTTGATTCTAAACTTGTCTTCACAAACATAAGACAGTTTGAAGAAAAAGTAGTTGATAGTATGTTTTGTCCATAATTTCAAAAAAAAAACTCCAGGTCCTTCCATGAACAGTTAGAAATTCTTCAACTGCAATGGCAGCTCTTCAGATTTATGTAGTCCAAACAAATAGCAAAAATTTGTCATAACCTGAAAACTTCTCTCATTGAAATAAACTTTCTTCCTTTTTCCCTCCTCTAAGTGATCACTGTCATGTCCTTCAGAGCCCATAAAATATAATTGGCCAATTAATCATATGCTAAAATGTTATATATTTACGCAGAATTTATGAAAGCTGCAATATTTCAATGGATTTGTATTTATATTTAGTGGAATTAATTTGGTACAAAAAAATCACAACTCTTGTTTTAATTCATATTTATTTCCATAAAAAAGAATGTCAAAACATGTATATTTAAGTTTGTTTACGCCGTTGGAAATCTTGTTTACACACTTGTGGCTGTCCCTGAAATGTGAGATATTACATTTATTGAAGTCATGAGTTGTAAGAACACCACAGTGTATAGAAAGCATACCATATATTACTCTTTAAAACTTGAATGAATTTTTTAGAGAGAATACAATGAAATTTACCTTGAACTTACCTTTTGATTTACCTGTGTAATCACCTGTGTGAGACTGAACTTGTTCATGAGTGTATTTTCGGAGACCTGAATTTATATACATTACAATGGTACCAAATATATATTCCTGTCAGAAGAAATTAAATTTGTACAAGTCATTGAAAATATGTTGCCTACATTATTACACATCTTGAAAGTTACTTAGTGTTGAATGGTAGTCTTTCTCTTGTGTATTTCTTACTGTTTAAAGAGTTAATTTGTGCTCTCCCCTGTTTTTGGTCGAATCCTGCGCCCCCCACCCCCTTTACACTTTTTCCATGCTGAACCCATGCTTCTCTATCCAGGCATGCCACATGGGAGACTGGCTTCTAAAACCCACTTGTAACATCATAATTTTCTTGTCATTTACCACTATGCTCATCTGATGTTTCATTACCACTTAACTTAATGGGTTAAATCAGTCTCGAAAACAAATATTGTATATGCTATATTCAGCACAACCATATTGGAGTCAATGCACCTCCAGAGTGGACAGCTCCCAACATAGACAAAAAGGGAGCTAAGTATCCAGTTTAATTTACTATATTTCAAAATTTCTCTATATCCATAAATTTGATGCAAACACTGTTAATGCATAGTTTTACAGGATTGAAAGAAAACAGAAGAAGTTGAAAGTTTGGAATAGATTGTAATTGTAGTTGGTTAATTGTTACACAATATTTGTTTCTTCCACAGCTACTCCAAAGAAACGGGGCTCTGTCAGCAGCACAGACACAGATAGCTCCCCCGGAAAGTATGACAAACGCAAGTCATCTGACAAGAGCCTAAAATTTTATGACATCATTGGTAAGATATCCACCTGATTGAATGGAATAAAACTACATGTATCTGTCTGTCTGTCTGTCATCATATCTGACCATTGGATATGTACCAATTCATCAATACAAATTAGTATCCTGATATTTCTTTCCTCCAATGCATGTATTAGCTGAAGTCATTAATATCTGATTCATCATGATGCAATACATTGGAACTGAGATAAAACTCATAAAATAGTGCACATCATGATAATATAAGAAATATAAATGACATGTACCAAAATCAACCAAACTTTTGTCTCCTCTTTCCTATTGACAGAGAATTATCTATAATCAGAGCAATGATAATAAACATATACAGATAATGTTAACAAGGTATGAGAGAATGGCATTGCGAGAATGGCCAGCTCCTGAAGATTATGTAGAAGTCTAGCTTGTGGAAATTTCCACTAGTCTTGATCACAGTGATATCTGCCATGCTTGCAAACTCTTTACATTTGATGCATCCTGATGTGTATCACAAGTTTAATATCACAATGTGCATCATATGAAAGTCTCCAAACCAATACATATCAATCTAAGTATTTCTACAGGTATTTTTCCAAACAGTCTAAAACTGGCAAAAGTTAGAAGGGGGATCTTTCTGAATAACTATAGACCTATATCAGTTTTAACTATAGACCTATATCAGTTTTAACTATAGACCTATCTCAGTTTTAACTATAGACCTATCTCAGTTTTAACTATAGACCTATACCAGTTTTAACTATAGACCTATCTCAGTTTTAACTATAGACCTATATCAGTTCTAACTATAGACCTATATCAGTTCTAACTATAGACCTATATCAGTTCTAACTATAGACCTATATCAGTTCTAACTATAGACCTATATCAGTTTTAACTATAGACCTATATCAGTTCTAACTATAGACCTATATCAGTTCTAACTATAGACCTATATCAGTTCTAACTATAGACCTATATCAGTTTTAACTATAGACCTATATCAGTTCTAACTATAGACCTATATCAGTTCTAACTATAGACCTATATCAGTTCTAACTATAGACCTATATCAGTTCTAACTATAGACCTATATCAGTTCTAACTATAGACCTATATCAGTTTTAACTATAGACCTATATCAGTTTTAACTATAGACCTATATCAGTTTTAACTATAGACCTATATCAGTTTTAACTATAGACCTATATCAGTTTTGACTATAGACCTATATCAGTTTTGACTATAGACCTATATCAGTTTTATCAACACTTTCAAAGATATTGGGAAGACATGTTTGTAATGAATTTAGAAACTAACTGGAATCTTTTAATTTACTACATTCATAACAATCAGGCTTTCGTGAAGGACATTTATGCCAGACTACACTAACTAGAATGGTGGATGATTGGTAAACAGCAATTGATCAAGGTAACCTGGTATGTACAGTGTTTCTTGACCTTACAAAGGCTTTTGACCTTGTTAATCACAAAATCCTGCAGGAAAAACTCAGCATATATCAAGTTAACCATGAAAGTTTAACTTGGTTTCAATACTATCTTGAAGACAGACAACAAAAAGTTTCTATTTTAAATAAACTTTCAGATAAGAAACTCATAAAGTCAGGTATTCCACAAGGATCAGTTCTTATACAATTACTCTTTCTGCTGTACATCAATGATTTACCATATCACATTGAGCTGGATCCAGGACTTTACCCACCGTCAATTACCCCCCTGCCATTACCCCCCCCCCCCCCCCGTCATTTACCCCCCCCCCCGGATATTACCCCCCGGTTAATTACCCCCCCTGCGACGACGAAGAGCTGCCTTGGTTTCACCTTAAAATGATTATATCCTGTGCTCAAGCAATGTAACTAAAGCAAAAACATATTGTGTGTTGCTTTACCGCAATAAGATTCTATCCCGTCATTTTAATCTGTGCTCATTCTATACTATTGTGTTGGCTTCACCTCATTGAATATAATTCGAGCAGAAATGGTTTCTAATTAAGTATTCACAAACACAATATGAAAACTAGTATTGGCTACACATCAATAAAAATGATTTTAGCAGTTTAATCGGTGCTCAATCTATACTATTGTGTTGGCTTCACCTCATTGAATATAACTAAACCCTATATATATACGTTCTGAAAAATATAATATCACCAAAAATAATTCTACCATGGAGAAAATTCACAGTATACGTGGAAAGCAAAAATTTATGCTTAATGGATATGTCTATGTAAAGCAGAAAGATTTAGCGGCAGGTGTAATCAGTTACGAATTTGAAAAGCGACGAGGAAATGTAAACGGAGTATCTGAATGTAAAGCAAAGATCAAAGTTAAAAATGATGTTGTAGTTGCATCTCTGCATGAACACACACATGCACCAGATTCAGCACGATGTGAAGTTCTGCAAGTTAGACAAAACATTACACAAAGAGCAGTGGAAACAGAAGAAACACCTCAACAGATTCTTGGCCGGGAAATGCAGAATCTAAGTGAAGGAGCATCAGTACAAATGGTTCCTATACAACATATTCGTCGTCAGGTTCGACGAAAGCGACAAGATATTCATGCTCCGCAGCCTCTTCCAACTGATCGAGCAAACGTTGAACTGCCAGATGAATACAAGAAACTTCCTAATGGTGAGAATTTCTTGTTATTTGATAGCGGTGTACGAGATATGAACAGAATTTTAATCTTTGGGACTGATAAAACGACATCATTATTAGCACAATCTCCTAATTGGTTCATGGATGGAACTTTTGCTATTGTGCCTGAGCTTTTCTTTCAATTATATACGGTGCATGCACTCATCAGTGGTGATGTCATTTCTTGCCTCTACTGCTTGCTCCCAAATAAAACTACGGAAACTTATCAACGTCTTTTCATGGAGATAAAGGCACTAATTCCCAATGCTCAGCCTGCAAAAGTTATGATGGATTATGAAAAAGCAGCCATGAATTCTGTTGCAGAATGCTACACCGGAATAGATGTACAAGGATGTTTTTATCATTTTTCTCAGAGCATATACCGAAAAGTACAAGCTATTGGATTTCGGCAAAGATATCAAGATGACGCAGATTTTGCAATGTCAGTTAGAATGGTAGCTGCTTTGGCTTTTGTTTTGCCGCTTTCTCAGGTTTATGAAGAACTTCAAGAACTTACAAAAGACGATGACATGAATCAATTGTTAGATTATTTTGAAGATAACTACATCGGCAGAAGAAGACGTCGAAACCGAGCTAATCCTGTCTTTGTTCCTCAAGTTTGGAGTGTACACAGCCGTGTTCAAAATGAATTACCTCGTACTGACAACAGCGTTGAAGGTTGGCATCAAAAAATGCAAGCTGCCGTTGCTGCTGACCATCCAAACATTTGGCTCTTTTTGACAATCCTTCAAAGAGAGCAATCATTCCTGAACGTGATAATTTCTCAGCGACTTGGAGGACATCCAGCGGAACCAACTCGAAAGAAATATCGTGACTGCAATGCTCGGATTATGAACATTGTTAATGACTTTGCTAATAGAGGATCGCACATAACATTCAAGGTTGGTTCACTACCAATCTTTGTATGAATCCTGTATGTACTCATCTTTAAAGCTTTGTACATATTTATTTTATAGTGGCAGTGGATCAGTTATCTAGTTTTTAATAGCATTGTTGAATTTTACAAAGATATAAAGGCATTTTTTATTCAGACTGCATATATTTGGAACATGTGGCATATAATTAGCAAAAAAATTATAGATTTTATATTCTACTTACATTACATTTTTATGATTCAAGAGAATGTTTTCACCATAGTTTTCATCCCCTTTATTTTAATGTTATGGTTATAGTGGTTGGTATTTTGCACATTGTATACAGTATAGATGTACCAACTTTTATTTTTACCTGTGTGAGTATCCAGGGTACAACCATGCACCTTGCGATGTACATTAGGCTGTTCCATCTACTAAAAATAGCATTTCTTTAACATTGCACTCACCTTTCATGACTTTATTTTTCGAAATGAAAAATGTTTGCGCTGGTGGAACAAGGTTTGGTTTGAAATTTGTTAGGTTTGAAGGGATTAAAAAATCTTCAACTAGATTGTAAATGTACCAGGTAAATACTTTCAAAGATGGGAGGTGGGGCACCATTCATAATGGACCAGAGGCAAACTATAAAGAGTTAGCTCCCATTGTCTGTCTTTTTTATATTTTAACATGTACTGTAATTGTTTCATTTTTAATGCTTCAAATGTTAGTTTTTATTTGAAGTGAATGAAATTATATAGGGTTTGGCATCAAGATGCGGGAACCTCATCGTAATCACCTTTACCATCTGTCTGTCTATCTGTCTGTACATCTGTCCATCCATTCCCACTGCTTGTAATCAACATAGCTCCTCAACTTCCACACATAATTGGAAGCCATTTGGTTGGTGAATTACCTATTACATGTAGATGTGCCTTTTGAAGGTTTCATCTTCTCAGGTCCAATTTTGATTAAATTCATCCATTTTTCTATCACTATTAAATCTACACTACAGCAGATTTTTGTAACCAGCATAGCTCATGAAGCATTCAAAATATTCAGATGCAGTTTGGTGTGCATATTGTCTCATGGACCTATATGTGCCTGTTATGTGTTTTGTCTCGTCAACTCCATTTTGGATAGAGTTATGGCCCTTGACAATTAACTTCACATTTTCACATGGGATGTTGCTTGTAAACAGCATAGCTTTGCAACAGTACATATAATTGAATGCCATTTGGTAGGTGAATTGCCTATGTCATGTGGATGCGCATCTTTTCAGGTCCAATATTGATGGGAGTTATTGCCCTTTTTCCATCCATATTAAGTCACCACTACAGCAGCAGTGTTGCATCCAGGTTGCGAGATTAAAGGATACCCCCCACAAGCATACAAGGTTAAAGGGGGAGAAGTCGCTCAACAGAAATAAAATGCATAATTATAATAAAAATGTAGTAAATTCAAATAGATTTATCTTCTGCATCGAAACATACCAGTCTCCTTTTCATAAGCCTATACCAATTGGCACCATTTATTTTTGGAACTGGGGTTCACCAGAAATTAGCCAATGCGCATGAATATCTAATTTTGCCTAGAGGGGTATTAAAATTGCTGTCACATGGCCAGGACATACTGGTGATTGTTGTACTTAGCACTCATCAAGTGTTATGACTCATTAAATGAAGCATATAACTGATGTTTTTCCATTGGAGTACTAACAGTGGGGAGGATATAAATGCCCTAGCAATATTGTTGGCTCTGGTGCAAATGCCTCAACAGGAAATGCTCCGGTTGAATTGGAAATGACAGAGGGGGAACTGCTGCTGAAGCAGACGAACCTGGCAGATGATGTGGAGATGAAGTTCTTGTTACGACAAGTTCCTATCATTGCCTACAATACACATGTAAATAATATATGTATTATACATTGGTATTATTATATATAGTACATACATTATTTATGGGTAAATTATAAGCAGTGATACAAGCAACATGTTGATTCTATTAGACTAAACCAGGTAATGCTTATTTAGTTAGAAGGGGGGTCATCAAAATCGCTTGATTATGTGGAAGCTCGCAGTCATTGTAGAGGGACAATAGACAGGAGATTATTTACCCAGAACCCCCATTATATGATAAATTAGAAAAAATAGTAGCAATTTGATGTTATCCACCCACTCACCCCCCTCCCAAGTAAGCTGTGATATTTACCTCATTGGGGAGGGGGTGGGCACTGAGAATATTTCCCCCTTTCTTGTAATTCCTGGATGCAATACTGATCCTTGTAACCAGCATAGCTCATGAAGCATTCAGTATATTCTGTTGCAATTTGGTATGTACATTGTCTTAAGACCTAAATGTGCCTTTGATGGGTTTTGTCACATTGACTCCATTTTTGATGAAGTTATGGCCCTTGACAATTATTTTCATATCATCACATGGGATGTTGCTTGTAACCAGGATAACTCATGAACCATTCCACGTATTCTGATACCGTTTGGTATAAACATGTGTCTCATAGACTTGCATGTACCTTATATGCATTTAGTTTCATTTAGAAGAGTTATGGCCCCCCAGATTGCTTGTCCATCAGACTTTGGTGTCTGTCAGTCTCTAACTTTTTCTCCTAAACCAGAAAATCACCAAATTTGGTACATAGGTTGCCTATGTGGCAACCATCTGCAAGAGGGGTATTTTTTATATATTTTTAACACTCCCCTGGTGTCCCTGGCAGGGAGTCGACTGTTATACAGTCAGACCTGTCTACAGCGGCCACCCATGAGAAAAGGCCAAAGTGACCTTTGTAGACAGGTGACCTCTGAAGGCAGGTTCAGCCCTCAGACTTGGTTCATGACAAATACATGTTCTATGCACCGAATAGCATTAGCATTAATATTAGTGGTAGTAGTAGTATGCTATCAAGATACATATATTTAGTTTAGCTATTTAGCAAAATGAAAAATAGTAAAATAATAAAATAAAAAGTTCCACTTTAATTCATTATGTACATTGAATGATCACTTATCAGTAGAAATGGTGTCTAAATAAAATTACTAATTGACAGCTTACCTGTGATTGTCAAACACAGGACTGACTCTTGTTAGGACAGCTGGTATAATTAGGCAAGAAAACACAGGTGTTCACACTTCAAACAATTGATGGATTAAGCAGTTGCTCAAACTCACTGAGATCAAACGACAGTCAGCTTTTGGGAGAGACCTTTGATGATTAGGGAATGAAAAGAAGCTTCCTGCGACTATTGTTAGTAACATATAAACCATAAGAGATATCACAAGTGCAGTGTACATGTATATCTACTCGTTTGGTCTGATTGTACGTAATCTCTTACACTCCGGATTAACATTGTTCTCAAAATCAACCATAATATCTTGCTTCCACTTAACAATCCCTTGGATCTGAGTTCGCCCAACTCCCATTTCTACTGCAACAACACGACTACTTTGTCCTCTATCCAGCAAACGAATTGCTTTGATTCTTTCATGTAAGGACAAAAACCACCTTGCTTTCAAAGCCGACATATTGACATCTTTGAGTTTGACTGACAGCGTGACTGGACTACAGTAAGTACAATCGAGATATGAAATCCTTGAAGCAGTCACTGCTGATATGCTCCAGTGACTGCTTTAGGCAGGGTGAAACCAGTGTTTGGTTAGGAAACACCTGGCTGCTGACCGCTGAAAGCAGGTGACCATTAAATGCAGGGAATTTATATAAGAAATTTGCCGTGGGAAATTAGAATGACCATTGTGACCAGGTGACCATTGAACACAGGTAACTGTTATGACAGGTTTGACTGTACATACAACAATTGCAATTATAGTGACATTTTTATGTTCCCACCATAATGTGGAGCATTTTAAGTTGTGATTTGTCTGTTATCAATTTTGTTTCCACACAGTGACTTGAATTCTCCACCATCTACAGTTACAACATTTTCTGGATGGCTTGCACTTTGGGTAAGGAAGACCCCTCTTGATTTTAGGGTCTGAGGTCAAGGTCACTGACTAAAAAAAGAAAAATGGTATCTACACAATAACTCAGGTTCTCCACCATCTACAGTTACCAACTTTGTGGATAGTCACTCTGATTGAAAAAGTAAAATGGTTTCTGCACACAAATTTAAGTTATCTACACAGAGGACTATTAAACACAGGTTAGGCATATAATGTGTCATTTATAGTACACTTGTTTATATATATATTTTTTTACCAAACTTTGTCCATGCATTCTTTGGAGGAGGACACTTAATGTATATAAAGGGTTTTGGGCTATGCTTCTGGGTTATGAGGAGGGGAGGGATTCTGGTATGTGGTGGCAAAAATGGAATAAAAAGAATGGGGATTTGCTATTTTGAGCGATGATAGAATAAGCTTTAGTTTTGCCTCAGTGGTGAGAATCTGCATGAAGGGAGGTCATTATTGGCTTCTGCACTTGGGGTCCCTGGGCAGAGGCTAAAGTCATAAGCACAAATTTCATCTACATGTTTGCATATCCTCCCACCCACCCACCCACCCCTGGGGGGTCATAGTGTAAATGCATTGATTTCTAATGGGGATTTCTAATTGTTGTTAAGAAATAATTTTTTTTTAGATGTGCAAGGTAAATTTTATTCCCAATGATGATACATTGTTAAATAGTCTTTATGTTTTGTTTTTTTTTAGAAACAGCTAAGTAGCTTTATTGGGTTTTTCATTTGGAATTACCTCCCGTATATACTCGCGTATAAGCAAATACCAACTGCAAACTACATAGACCTAGATATGTTGTCGCATAATGCGCCGGCAGATCTGGGTCTATGCAGTTTTGTAAGGACTAATTAGAAGAACAAACAATATAGACCCTGATCTGCTGGCACATTATGCGATGCAGATCAGGGTCTATGTTGTTTGCATTTGGACCCAGTTTATAGCCGAGTATATACGGTATATAACTTTTCAGAAAGTGTATTTCCAAACTTGATGGAATAAAGTTAGAATTATGGGACAAGAAGCATTATAGGTAATTTCTTTTTGCATAAATGACCTTGTTTCTTATTTTAGCACTAATTTTCCTTTCCTGGGGTAACAATGGCTTAGCCAATGATGACATGGCACTTGATGACCTGTACAACAGCATGTGTTATGGTAGAGTCATCATAACATAGATTTATGTATGAAAACTATGGTAACCTGACAACAAATGATACATCCAACCACACAAGGAGTCTTTATTCTTCAAACGATCAGATACAAATTGGATTGGGATTGGATGAATTTGTTCAGCAATTACTGCCATTCAGGAATAGCCAAAGTCGCTAAAGTAATAATAATACTAATGTAATTTACAAGAGAAAATCTGTACAGATTTCAACATCTTCATGCATTTTCAATATTTCAGCATTGTTTGATGCAGTGGAGCATCAGGATATGGACCTAGTGAAGGAAATTCTGGAGACTAATGGCCTAGATATCAACAGGTGAGTACACAGGAAAAGAAGAACGCTGGAATGTCACCTTAGGTCTCACTGGACAGTTGTTTTTGTGAACTTTTCATCCAACAATGACATATTGCAGAAAAATGAGAATAATTTTACATTAAAGATACAAATAAAAACTAACTAATGATTTTTATTGAAAGCATGCTTGTAAGATTTTGATTGAAGTATTCAGGTTAATTCCTTATACAACTGGTGGCTTTTACACTGAACCGACACTACCAGCAACCCCTCTTATTTACATTTATTTTTGACAGCAAAGAGCTATTTTGAATATTTTCCTGTGAAAAGGCAACTAAAAGAATCAGTATGGGCCTTATGTATGATTAAAGTTCACTGATATGATAACAAATTAAATTAAAATACTTCTCATTACCCCTCAACCATCTCGATTTTGAGATATTTATTTTTGTAGCAGACTTACGTAAATACATAAGCAAAGTCAGCTGTTCATTTGCAGCCCAAGTTACGTATTTGATCTCCATTGCTAGTCTAATTGTGACTGGCAGTCGCCAAACAAGCCAAACCATTTTCAAGCCTAACTCAAAGTAAATGTAAACCAAATTGCAGATTTAGTTTCTGTGAGGCTCATACTAATTAGGCTCATGCCTTCTACCTTAAAAATTATGAGGGTGTCAAAATACAAAACTATCCAGTGAGACCTTAAGAATTCACATACCAGTCTGATTAGGAGAAAAGCTTCTCAGTTTCAAAACTTTGGGCAATTCTGAATAAAACGCAACCTTAATAAGGGTAAAATTCAAAATGATTTGTTTGCTATGACTTATTGCATTTGTCAGTGACTGAGAAGCCATCATATAGAGCATGAGCTATGAGACACCTTCATACTTCATCTTTTACTTTCCCCACTTAAACCTAAAATTTCCTTATAACATGTCAGTTTCATCATTTTTCATAGTTGATATACCCTGTGTTAGTGCCTGGTGATATCAGTGATATGTCTCAGCACAAGTAGTACAACTCTTCATGAAATCTCAAAATGTAGTAAATAAAATATGTAAAAGAAGTGAAGCTGATTCTCTTGTAAAGTAACTGCAAAATGTGCATGCTAAGTGCTTAGAAAGTATGAACGACACATGGCATATATAAACTGACCAGCACTCTTTAACTGATTTCATGAAGAAGGTCAAAGTTATGCTACAACAGAGAAATCTGAGGTAGAATACAAGGGAGGCTACTCCTCAGGTAACCCAAAATATATGTACCAATGTTTGTAAACTGAACCACATCACTAGGGAAACAGTGAAATTCTATACCCAGACTCACTCCATCTGCTGATAAGACAATATTTATGGAAAATGTATTTTTAAGAACACTTAGAATGTCACATTTGGGTCATTTTCACACTGGTCAGCTCATATTGTTGCTCAAGCTGCTACTATTTTGGGAAGTTTGTTTTGCTAGTGATTGTAACATGCCTACAATCAAATCAAAAGCAGATCAAAAATCATACAGCAGAAATCAGGGGAGGAGAAAAACACAATTTAAAAAGGGACATCCATTTCACACAACTCACCAAAACTCCAATGAAGTTGATGTGGATACCCCTGTTCCTGTGAAAGCTCCACAGCAACTGATGTGGCTGACTCCCGAGGAAATCTGTTATGTCATCCATGCTTGCAGTATCACTTTGGCAGGTGTGCTACCATACACCTTGAGGCCTAAAATGACATGAAATTGCTGTTTTTCGGCAAGTGCTAGATTGGTTGTGTATATATAGACTCTGATAACTTTAATTTCTGTAAATAAGATGAAATCTATGTATTGAAATATTACATCATGAGTAGATAAGAATATAACGGCATGAAATTAAAGCAATCATCATTACAGATCACTCACATCTCACCTCTGTCCATGTGGCTTTGAGTCTCAGCTCAGCAAAAGTGGGTATGTGAGAAAACTTGCCAATAGCTTCCCATGGGTCAGCGGTTCTTCCCAGGGTCTTTCTCCACCAAAATATACTGGCCACCATGTATAGCCTATCAAATGCTGAAAAATGACATTAAACCCACAAAACCAAACCAAACCAATTCCCATGAATCTCTACAAAAATCATTTCAGTTTCACTCAGAAAATAATAAGAATAGAGCTATATGATATATAATAGTAATTTTGATTCATATTTATCTTGACAATTATACTGAGTGTAAAAATAGAGGATATGAAATATGTAAGATGTTATGATATTAATAGAATCATGTTTAATAACATATTTATAAATCTACATTAAACATATGTCTAAATCAGTATTCCTATAGGGACATCCTATTCACATTAAATTCTGAAGAATATGTTTTTACAACTAAGTCCTTCTTCCTTTAATAAGTCCTTCTTGCTTTAATAAATCCTTCTTACTTTAATAAGTCCTTCTTTCTTTAATAAGTCCTTCTTCCTTTAATAAGTCCTTCTTACTTTAATAAGTCCTTCCTACTTTAATAAGTCCTTCTTACTTTAATAAGTCCTTCTTTCTTTAACAAGTCCTTCTTCCTTTAATAAGTCCTTCTTACTTTAATAAGTCCTTCTTTCTTTAATCTCACAGAGTCATATTTTGGAGTACATATTGCAATAAATAAAAATGTTCTTTATTGTGTCACAGTGTGAACAGCGAATTTTTAACACCACTTGACATCGCAGTTATGACCAACAATATTCCCATGGCTAAAATGCTGCTTTCCCATGGAGCCAGGGAAAGTCCAATATGTAAGTATTATCCTTTGAATTACTATGTAGTATACAATAATGTATTATCATGTAACACACGTAAGTAAATACTATGAAGACCCAGATCTGTCAGTGCATTACTGTATTTATATAATGACAAATCGATGCTTAATGATAAGACTACAGACATTTTTACCGAATTTTGGCAAACATTCATTAAGTATATCTTTGAAAATACCCCCCCCCCTACATTTTGACATATTTTTGGGGGCTAAATCCATGGTCTTAGCTTGGGAGAAATACTGGATCTGTGCTGTTCATAGTAGGGTAAATACATTACAATTTATATGCTTGCAAGTTAAGGAATCATTTAAAGGAGAAGATAGAGGTGTTAAATTTAAGCATTTAAAGACATTCACTTTTTGTACACACATGATCTCAGCTACTGTAAGCATATTACTGTATTCAACTTAATGCTCACACTATGTACTTAAGAAGTTACTATTTGGGTAAATTTCTTTAGGTTTGAAGTCATCATAATAAGTGCACATGGATCATATAAACAATGTTAACATCATATATATATATATATATATATACACCTCTCCCTCGATAACTCATAACTCACGCACAGTGGGGTTCAAAAACACAGACCATACTATAAGTGAGGGTGCAAGTTACCAAGGAACCTCAAAAAAAAATTTAAAGGGGTGGTGGACATAGAGAAAACCGAGGGGGGGGGGGGTGTAAACGGGTCTGTTTTTAATGGCTGAATACTTATTTTATAATCATGTTGGGAATAATTGTCAATAAAGAGCTTTTTCTAATGAAGTTGTTTGCTTTTTTGCATAAATTGCCATTTTTTTTCAAGATACCCAACCTCTGAAAGATATTTAACAACATTACTCCAAGAGGTTTGAACAACCATCTCATGTACATGAAAACAGTGTGTATTTCATCACTGCTTTTTGTTGTTGTGTAGTTCACAACAATACAAGATTCCTTTTTCAAAAACTAGCGGCATTTATTTCAAGAAACAAATGTCAACATCAAAACTTGATTTTTTTTATTGCTCAATTAGTAAAATATTGATGCTATGATTTCATTACAAGTAATAGTGAAACTTCTCATTGTTGAGGAAATCTCTGAGTGCCAATTCAGGAATTTAAAATTCACTACAAACTCAGGAACTCGCATCTCCATAATAAACTGTATCAGTGAAACAAAGGTTTTAATTCACCAAGTAATCATTTCGCTTGGCTGCCTTGCTATCTTTGATCACATTTGTGAATGAGTAGGCTAATTTATGGTAGTTAATTATATTACTTACCTAATAATATTTATAACAGTGTTTGATTGATCTATTGAAATGAGTTAACTTGACACACGACTGTGACTGCTAGCTCTCATGCAGGTAGGATTTTGCATGCCTTGTAACGTTTTTAAAATTCCACCCCCATTATATGATTTGATATAAAAAACATAATTAAAATGATAATACAAAGCAGGTCTGCTTTAAATTGAGTGTAACAATACAGCAAATACTTCCACAAGTTGGAGATCAAAACATGGTTGACACTTAATTCGGTTATCACAGAAACCCTTGCAGACATAGCTGTGATGGTAGATTGACATTTTTCACGTTTGAATACAAGAGGGCATATTGCATTTAAGATGATTACAATAAAACCAAATATAAAGATAGAACTTAAACACGAATTTCATTGATAAAACGTATTTAATTGATAATTATTTATTAAAGTGTTGCCACCAGTAGGCATTAGTGACATTTGCATTTATCAAAATTTCATAGAATATTGTTATTTACAGTGTACTGAGAATGTTGTTTGGAAAGAAAATTTAACAAAGTATATGACTTTTTATTAAAAGTTGAGAATTTCATGATGTTGATTCAAATTTCTGGGTACTAACCACTGTTTTCAATGATAAAACGAGTGATATATTAAGGTTTAATTTACCAATTTTGATTGCAATTTTCTTCATATTCAACAAATAGGGGCCAATTTGGGGGAGGTATTTTCTAGTTTTAAAAAATTAGATCCATGCCTGACTCTATGTTATAAGCAGGTTCATGAGTTATTGAGGGAGTGAGATATATATATATACATATATATACACACTAAAAGAGTTAGCCCCCTTTGTTTATGCCAGGAGTTCTCCACTTTAGAGATGCATTGTCTCTCCCAATATTGTTGCACTGACTGAATAAAGCATGTGCAAGATTCATTTTTGAGACTGAATTAACTGTTAAGGTCAGTGCTAACAAGACAGACAGGCATAGTGGCAAGTTTCAAGAAAATAATGATGTTCTAAGGTGGGTTTTAGCCACTGCTTCCATCCAATAAGGACTGCCAATATTAAGAACTGTGCACGATCATCATTAGGGAATTTTTATGAGGTTTTTTACCAAAAAGAAGGGTGTGTACTTGTTAAGCCATGTGTAGGTATTACATCAAATATGGTATATTCCACACAGAGTGGACTGAACACAAGGTTCAGCATTTGTAATATACAGAACTTTGTGAATGATGTTTAAAAAAGTTTTCCAGCAGGTACTTTTAATTTTCCTAAATGAATATCAAAGTAAACAGAATAACTTTATCAGAAAATTGCACCATTTCACAGTAACCTGCCTGCAGTTACTTTGTGGGGAAATAAATTCAAAAGGGAAACAGAATAGGAAACTGTACATTACTTGTATGAGAAATACTGTACATTACTTGTATGAAAAATACTGTACAATACTTATATGAGAAATAATGCTTATAATAATGCTTAATTTGATTTAATTTCTTCACTTAGTTGATAAAGGTGAGATGCGGTCAGCCCGGTTGGATGTGCTGGTTTTAGAGGCTGAACAGCGAGTGGTAAATCTCACTGCAGCTGTGTTAAATGGGTCATCAGGAAGCATGAACATCTCTTCTACACAACAGAAGGTGAGAACTTTACTTTATTTTTTAATATTTGAGTTTGTTGGAATCTTTTAATAAAGATTAGAAAAATATTTTTCCTTTGCAAACTAATACATAAACCACAGAATGGGGTTTTTTCAGTTTCCAACTTAATATTTATATGGCAGATAACTCTGTAGTTTTATAACAGTAGGTGTATGTATCCTTTTGTTTAACCTTTTATTTTGTGGCTAGAAGGGATTCCTCCAAACCTATGGCATGCTGTTTACTCGTCTTTGCTAAGAATAGTTTATGCTTTTAATAATGGGTACTTTTATATATTTAGCTCTGTTGGCCATTTTGCCTTGAAAAAGTCGGCCAGGCTGTGTAAATGGACAAAATGCTATTCCTAATCTTAAGAGGAAATGATTAGATTTGTAGGGGTTACCTCCCTTGATCTAGTTTGACACCTGTGCAGTACTTAAGACAATTTCATTCCAATAGAAAATGCTCATACAAGGTGATTGAGTAAATATTTTCTCAAAATATTTTATGAATGTTTAAATCATTTTTCTGTTGAGACATACAGAAAAGAAAAGACTTGTAACATTTATTTCAGATTGCACATATTTAGGGGGATATTGGTATTTGCATATACCATCTATACCCGCATATAATCCGGGTCCAAATGCAAATAACACAGACCCTGATCTGCCAGCGCATTATGCACCGGCAGATCAGGGTCTATGCTGTTTGTTCTACTGATTAGTCCTTACAAACTGCATAGACCCAGATCTGCCGGTGCATTATGCGATGGCAGATCTGGGTCTATGCAGTTTGCAGTTGGTATCTGATTATACACAAGTATATATGGTAATCATAAAATGAGAACATCAGTATCAATATCTCACAATATATGTTCATCCATTCGATTCTTTTTAATGTAGAATATATTCAGAACTCTCCAAGTTATCAGTATTCTGAATACTTTGATCTTTAATTTTTTTTATTTCTTGTTCCCTATTCTAAAGGCATTACTTGTAATTTTCCTAAGAATGTTGTAAAAAGCATTATCCACCTTTAAGTATCAATAGATAAATACAAATATTGTATTTTTTTCATCAAGAATTTTCAGGTCTTGTCACTCCATTAGTTGCAGTGTTTTAAGCTATGATTTACATGCTGTTGACATGAAATCGACACAATACCTATTGAGAATTAGTTTTCCAAAGCTTCTCAGGTGTTTCTACCTGACAAAACATAATAGCTAGTAATAATACCCACTAGGTATTTAGTACTTCAGTTTTGTACTGTATATTACCTTGATACCAATGGGTTAAGAAAGGATAAAGTTAACCTAAAGACATTGAAAACAAAAACTTAATTCACAAGTGTTGAATGTTTCCATTTCTTTACAGGATTTGTAATGGTGGTATTACAGATAATGTGTCTTTCAAACAAGGAAGAATGTATGTGTTGGTTGGAATTTTCTTTGTTTTTAAACAGAAATATTGCAGTGGACATTTAGTTTAATAGTTTATCAGAGTGGAACAGATTTCAAAGCATGTTATAGTTAAAAATGCATCACAAGAATGTTGGCTTAGTTGAATTGTAGAGAAAAGGAAGAGAATAGCTAACTGGAAGTAAGTATATAGAGGATATTTGCTTGAAATGAGTGAATAACAGATATATTTCATCAAGTGAGTGAAAAACTCAGTATTTTCATGAGTGGCAAAGCCACAAGTGAAAATACTTAAGTTTTTCACCCATAAGATGAAATATATCCGTTATTCACTCGGAGCAAGCAAATATTCTTTTTATTTTATGCTCAAGTGTATTGTCTAGCAATTTGTATAACACACTGAATTAGCTGATTTTGTACTGTATCCCACACAATAGTGTCAGCGGTTTACCGTTTATGTTCTGCTCTGTTTTGTTGATATTTGCACATAAAATAGCAGTAGTTACATAATGCTCCTTCCCAATTCAGAGTAAAACAGCAGATAAAAATAAAATGAAAAAAAATGAAGAAAATTACTCATTGCTGGATTTGAACCTGGTTCATCTGGATGCGAGCCAGCCATCTTTACCTTTACATCACACAAGCATCTTACAAAAAATTGAAATTTCTTAGTCATAATGTTATCAGTGTCTATTGATGACCAGTGAAAAAGCATGAGATTTTTTCACTCCAGTGAAATATCACAATTATTTCACTCAGAAAATCCTGTAATTCACTGCATAAAATAAATATATATCTGGGTAGAGGTTTCAAATAAAAATGTTCACAATCTTTGCTTGGATTGAATGTAAGTGCCTATAATTAAAATATTCAGTAGGAACAAAATCTGCCTGCTGTGAATGTCCATGGGTTCATATTAATTGTCCGTCAACATTTACATTTACCAAGAATGGAACAGAATTGTGGAAAAGATCAAATGGTATTTTTCCTTACTTAAAGATCTTTCAAGGGAGGTTTTTAAAAATTTTTTAAAAACAATCAGTACTTTTAATAATTAAGTTAATTATTTAAGCATTTCAAATGTTTTTTGCCTTTTATGTTTACAACAAAATTAAGACTAATACTTGGCAGGGATAAATGTTAAATAAGGCAATTTAAATGAGACCCTCAGTAACATGCTTGTACATGTAACACTACCATAGTCTTTTATACAGATTACAAAGACCCTTTATAAATAGTGGTTGAATAGATCCAATATTTTTACCTACTGTATATACTGGCATATAAGTTGAGTCCAATTACAAACAACATAGACCCTGATCTGCCAACACATAATGGGCTAGAAGATCAGAGTCAGTGTTGTTTGTTCTACAAATTACTCCTAACAAACTCCACAGTTCCAGATCTACCAGTGTATTATGCAGTGGAAGATTTGAGTCTGTAAAGTTTCCAGTTGGACTTAATATATAAGCAAATATACATGGTACATCTTTACATAACCAGATGTACCTGCACCATTATATTAGTTATTTTGAATCTTCCTTTTGAAGAAATGTCAGCCTGATGAAAACTGTTTGCACTAGGATTGGTCAGTAAAAGGTAAGAATCAAACATTTGAAACCTTTGTGGTGTTTTCATCCATGAGCTGTTGTAAAACTAAAATGTAAGCATGTCCTTTCATTACAGGAGAATGAACGACAGTTAAGTCACTGGGAGTTCAGACATAGACTTTTGAAAAGGATGAAAGCTGGGTATGATCATGCACGTATGTATTTCCTTTCATTCTTATCTGCCACATTTTATGGTCTAGAATAGAATCTCTTGTATGTTTTCAGGCTGCTGTGACCATTATTCAGGGTTCAAAAAGTAGATTTAATGATATTTCCTGTTGAGTCTTAGCTAAAATCATGTCTTTGAGCCTGGATTTTATTCCTTGTGATTTATAAATATTGTTCAGAATTAATAGTCTTGAATGGTAATTAGAGGTTTGTCCTACAGATAGTAGATGCAGTACATAAATTGCAAATCTTTGCAGGAGGGGAGTGGGGTGGAGAGCTTGGAATTTTTTTTTCTTCTACATGTGTGTTCCTTTAAAAAAATGAAATTAAAGATGATTATCCTAGTGAATTTTAGAGAAGTTTAGAAAGTAATATAGATTTTTGTCTGTGTGCATGGTAGATATGTCTGCTGTTTTGTTTTATTGCTTCATTGTTGTTTTCCCCAGGGCCACCTGACTGTCCCACTAATGTGTTATTGAGCGTCTCTAGCAGTTCTTCCCTTCTTGTCAAATTTGGTGCACCACTTAACCACAATGGCGCTGTTGTCACAAAGTACAAAGGTAATTATTATACCAGTTATATTGATACTATCTTAGTGTCTTTGTGAGAATTCAGATGTGTAGATTAACAGAGTCATGTGAGCAGGATAACATAGAGACTGGTTGTCTGGACAGACTTAATTTATAAAGACTGATAAAATGACACTTTTAGGTATACAAATAGATGGATAGGTAAATTAAGGAAACTGTTGAAAATTTAGATAAGGATCAGTTGGAATTAGTCAAAGTTACTAATTGGCTTGTATGACGGTTAAAATGTATAGTATATTTGTGTAATACAACTCACACTACCATAGCTTTGTATCCTGGACATCCTTAAAATAGGGAAGTTTATTAGCAAGTAATTTAATATCCACCCATGATACTTTGGTCAGTGTTTCAGCCACTGCAGGATGGGCACACAATAGACACCAAGTCCCATAAACAATGAGATTGAATGTGCCAAAAGTTGCATAATAAAAATGAACAAAGCACATTGTTTTATCTTTAATCTGATACAGATGTACAAACCAATCATTAAAAGTCCAAATAAACACAATCCATCTGATGATCTTTTCCAATTGCACTGATCACTTTGCTTGGCCTGTCTGTTTTTCCTCCATTTTCCTAATTCCATACATGGAGAAACTCTGCATATTCCAGATATAAGCGTGTACTCTGTATATCCCATAATATCACTTGTTGAGAGTAACCTTGGCAAGCTACCAAATTGAACAAGCATCAATGAAAATATGAAATAAATTCAAGTAATGTATTGAGGTTGCTTCCACCCTATTGTATTGACAAATAGAAGGTGTCGTCTTGGTGATTGTCATATGTCTTGTGATTGCAGTCACATGATATGACCCTGACATAGTGCTATTTGCATTTGCAAAGGCAGCAAAGTTTCACTAAGAGGTAGATATGAAAGAATGGATCAATGATTTCTTTACTCCAGTATCACACTTAGACCACAAAGATGATAAAAGTGACTGCAGAGATGATGACTCCAGTGAATAAGCCAGTAAAATCCACAAAAGTCAAGATGAAAGTAAAAACAGAAACTGAAATATCCTATGAAGAATTGGATTCCAAAAATAATGAAACCAAAGAAGAAAAACATTCACACACCTTAAGAAATGCTTGAAACTTTGCCTATACTGTAGGAGGGGGCATAAAATCAAAGACTTGGACTTCTCCTATGCTACTAGAGTATAGTCCAAGGCATGAAATAAAAGATTCTTAAAGCAAAGAAGTTAATTTATTTGGTTTTTCATGTGAATAGCAGGTAAAATTGACTACCGTTTATACTCACGTATAAACCAAATCCAAATGCAAACAACATAGATCCTGATCTGCTGTCGCATAATGCGCTGGCAAATCAGGGTATATGTTGTTTGTTCTACTGATTAGTCCCTACAAACTGCATGGACCCTGATCTGCCAGCACATTATGCGACAGCAGATCTGGGTCTATGCAGTTTGCAGTTGGTATCAGTTTATACACAAGTATATATGGTATGTAAATGATATCTCAGTTTAGGATGAGGTTGCCCATTATGATCACACCATTGGTCCACTTCTTCAAAATGAAGGGGGCCAATTGACCCCTTTTTTCTCAAACCTGGCTGAAACACTGCTTGGTGAAAAACATGTTTTATGAATTACATGTTTCTTTTATTGCCTGGTACCTTTTTGAGTGTGCCAATAGTATTTTTTCTTTAGTTATAGTTTTGAAACTTACATTAGATTGATTTGAACAATCCACTGTCTTCTCATTAGGCCACCTTATTGTGAGGAAAAATTGAACACTTAAAAATAAAAGTAGGATTTGAAGTAAGCAAACTGTTGTAAAATTAAATTAAAAGAGGTAGATGGTATTTTGTGGAAATGTGACACTAAACTTTGTTGTGTTAGCAAAAACATAATGACATTGAATTGTTCCTATTAGGACATGGCATCCCCAAACAGCACAGTGGCAACATACTTGCTTTGCATGTCATTGCTCTTGGGTTCAGTCTGGATTTCCAGTACATGTAATGGTTAATAGCTGCGAGTCCAAGAAAGTCAGTGGTTTGTCTAGAAATAAGTCTAGAATTGGTCAGTTTGATTTGATAATAGTGATTGACTACAAATTGATAGATCAAATGTCTTAATTCTCAACTTAAATTAGAACATGATGATGAAATATGAATATCCTGCACCTTTAGGGCTGCCTCACTTCACCACCTAGGCCAGTGAGAGTATTTAATATCAGTTGTTAAAACTATTACAATTGATTTTTAAAATCAAGATTAATTTGTTCAGGTCTAATGTGATCATACCATATTTCAGTGGAATGGAGTTGCCATGAAGATTTTCGACCAATTGTTGGGGAAAAGATTGTACAGGATGTGCGCTATCTAGAAGTGGAGGTTAGAGGCCTGGAGCGTGGAAAGAAATACTTCATGCGAGTTTCTGCCTGGAACATGAAGGGTTATGGTTCATTCACCACTTCTAGCCCTTCTTATGCTGTGCCTTCCAGTAAGTTTTCTCAAATTTTAAGCTTGTACTATAAAGTGAATACTGTTTTGTTCCCAGGTCCAAATATTATGATTTGTAAGTTTCATTCCTTGATTTATTTCAAGCTTGAAAGAAATGAGAAAGAGTTGAAATATTGTCCAGCTGTCACTGTTTCAGTTTGGTTTAGAAATTTTGAAAGAATATGCCTGTCCTGAATGTATGCTATTTTCTTGAGAGAGAATATGTTTGATTGCATCAAAATTCAATAAGAGTACAAAATGGTCATTACTATTATTGAACTATTACAAAAAGGTCATTACTATTATTGACCTATTACAAAAGGTCATTACTATTATTGACCTATTACAAAAGGTCATTACTATTTTTGACCTATTACAAAAGGTCATTACTATTATTGACCTATTACAAAAGGTCATTACTATTATTAACCTATTACAAAAGGTCATTACTATTATTGATCTATTACAAAAGGTCATTACTATTATTGACCTATTACAAAAAGGTCATTACTATTATTGAACTATTACAAAAGGTCATTACAATTATTGACCTATTACAAAAAGGTCATTAATATTATTGAACTATTACAAAGACTATTAAAATTGAGTGCACGTGTACTACAAAAACTCTGTAATGATATATGTACTTAAAGGTTGGAGGGATCTAGAAAACAGTATTCCACGTTCGGAGGGAAAGATGAAAATTCTTGATGATCTTTTTGCACAAGTAAAGCAGTTGAGGCCATCTGATGCTTCAGAAATTAGAGGTAAGGGCAGAAAGAATACTATTTTCACTAATAGGCAGATTTTAGAATTTAAAGTTAGATTTGTAAGAAAAAGGAAAGTAAAGAATAGATTTCAATGTTTCCAAGATTGACTGAGTGATAAATACTACCCCTTAATGGAGTGTGATGACCTGCTGGTCTTTTTCAAGCTCTCATCCTTGCACTCTACTTTGATTAGTGGCAGTAACTGAAGTGCATTAGTGTAAACAAGACATTTTATGGGGCATAACATTTGAGTGAATTAAGCATATAGATGATTTAATAAACTGTTTATCTTACTTCAGTATCTCTTATAATGTATATATCACAAAGCAATTATGCAAATATTACCATATATACTCGCGTATAAGCCGATACGAACTGCAAACTGCATGGACCCAGATCTGATGTCGCATAAGGCGCTGGCAGATTTGGATCTATGCAGTTTGTAAGAACTAATCAGTAGAACAAAAACACATAGACCCTGATCTGCCAGTGCATTATGCAACAGCAGATCAGGGTCTATGTTGTTTGCATTTGGAACTGGCTTATACACGAGTACAGATGGTATGTCAGAAAAAAACTGAGTTTACTAATTTAACCAAAAAATGTTGACACCAAATCGTTATGATATGCAGTACTTTGTTCCAAATTGCCATTTGGTAGTACATCAGGGGGGATTACTCTTGTATATGTTATTTAAGCACGGAAAAAATATAATCATACATGTGAAACCAATCTATGTTTTGCATCAAGATTTCTCTAAATAAATACTCTGAAAATGATACCCAACTTTATCAAGCAAATAATGAGGCAGTGCACATAACAAACAGAGCTGACATTTTTGTCATTTTGAAGTGACATTGTCTAATTCTACTGTGTTTCATTTTCATTCAGAATCTACAATAAGCAGTTCTTCTCCAGTCCTGAGGAAGAAAAAGGGATTCAAAAACTTGTTCTCATCAGCACCTAAATTCCAGAAGTCTTTGAAACGGTATGATGCTTGGTAGCTTTGTTATACAATGATTAAATGTAATTTCTACAAATTTGAATAATGATAGTGTTACAGGATAAAGAGTAAAATATTTGTAGTAACCATTATTTGTATCTTTGCTTCTTTAGCATCAGACATTTGTGTCTTATTTTCTGATAACTGTCAAGAAAATTGCAAAGTATGACTTTATCAATATTTTTCAGATGATCGTATATTTCAAAGGATGTTGTTGCTCCAAATATTTACTTAGATTCTACATACACAAAATGCGTTTATCCTTAAACCTTTTCAGAGTTTTTTTGCTTGTTTTGTTTTATTTGTGGAAACAAAGAATATTCCTTCAAATGAAAAGAATAATTTTCTCATGTTTCAGCTCTCCTTTGTTACAGTGCCCTTCATTATAATGGGATTCTGGATATAATGCAGTTGCACCATGGACCCCATCTAAAAATTTCAAACAAGCAAACGTCGACTTTTGTATATTTATAAACAAAAATTTTTATGATATATTTTTTTAAGTTTGGCATCAATGAAATTTGTTACTTCAAGCTGCTTTTGTCTCAAATAAGCTACTTTTGCAAGCAGCCAGTGTCAGCTGTTGTATTCCATAACTAGCTATAAGACACTAGAAATTCCCATCGGTGCAAATCAAATGTGAAAGGTTTGCTAACAGATCTGATAACACACTGAACACGCCAGTATTTCTGAGCATTCCTTAGTTAATCTTTGATGTGATTGGATGCAACCCATGTGGCAGTACACAGAGGCCTATTAAATTAGATTAGCATATCTAAAACTTACCTTTTACTCTAAAAGACTAGCGATCAAAGTTTTCCAATATAGACTGTGAGTTATTCAGTCACCAGACAGAAAGTGACTGTCATTTTTCAACTGCTTGTTAGCATAATGTAGCCCCAAAAATAAAACCCATAAGCCCATTCTGACTCAATGTATGAATTCTACATTTACTCTGCCAATACATATGTACCTACATGTAGACCACTAGTACATGTGTGGCTGATATACTTCAAAGGCTGTAGTCTAGTACACACCTGCCAGTGTGCTGTTAATAGTAACCCATACTATACTAAATTAGGATAGTGCTTCAGCTATAAGCAAAAAGACAAATACATGTACTGTAGTGGAATCAACTCGGTTCATTGTTTCTATGATACAAAGGTTGACCACCATGAATGGAATTCTCCATTGAGGCAATAATGGGAGATCACTGATGCCATTGAGACTTTACAAAATGTATTTATAATTCAAGCAAATTGTTCTGCATTGATTAAGCAACAAAGTTTGAAGCAAAGAAACTTAAATGAAAAAGTGATGTTTCTGTGAATATTGGTTCAGTGGTTGGGGGGAGTTGAATTTCGCTATCCTAAGTCAGAACTAGATTAGTAGTAAACATTGATTGCAGTATGTAAGAAAAACAAGGTACCCCACTTTTGAGTAATTATATTAAGATCTAGACCTACCAAATGTTTCATGAGTATGAAAAACAAAACAAAACTTCACTTGGATATCTTTATTTTCATAATGCAATCAATTAACAAATTTGAATGCATAATTACAATGAGGTGACAGAAAAGATATTTTTTGTACATAAATGCTGTTATTTTACCCTGCCTTTTCACATACAGTGTGAGACATTATCCATGTTTCCATGCATCCATCCATATTGCTTTCGTTTCCACTCCATAACTTTTAAACCAGTTGAGATTAAGGGATAAAACTTCGTATACTTGTACATTATCTTTAGTAATTGTGTTGCGTACCTCATTGGGTTTTTATCTTCAAGGTCAAGGTCATGTACAATATTTAGGGGTGTCTCCCGTCCCTCCTGTCATTCACTGAAATCCCCTGCATACACAAAATTATTAGTGAAAAATTTAATTTTTTCCTTTTTTTTCACATTTTGGTTCCATGACTGTGAACTGGCTTAAGCAGGGCAAGACAATGTAGTTGCAAATTTCACCCTTTGATCTTGTCAGCATGGTCGGCTGGCTTCATTGTTTTAAGTTTGTCAAGGTGGATTATACTATGTGTGAGCAGAAGTAATTTCAAAAGGATTAAAGATGGTAATTGATTATGGTTGGGTTACTAAAGAGCCCAATCAGCATAAAACAATAAACATTACTTTGATTCTCTCCACAAGGTATGTTTTGCTTCGGTGCTTAAGGATGTTGAGATGTATTAGAGTCTATGCTATATATGATTGAAAGTAATTTGGACAGGATTAAAGATGTTAATTGATTATAGTTGGATTACTCAAGCTTAAGTGGCATAAAAGTGGGTCGGATTTACCTCGGTGTTTAAAGTTTTTCGAGATGTCTAAGCGTGCCAATGCCAGAACACCAAAATCCAAGCAACTGAAATACACACGAAATTCAATGATGGTTGGAAATGGGAATTTCAGTGGTTGCAATCACATTCAAAGAAACATGAATATGCATTCTGGTCTTCCTGTAAAGTTGATTTTATAGTCTGTTACAGTGGCAAGAATGCCATCACGTGTCATGCAGAAACCCAATCTCATAAAAGCATACTAACTGCAACAACAGATATGCCATCACTGAAATCCTTGTTCATGGAATCTGCATCAGATATGGATAAAGTTACATGTGGTGAAACACCATTTGCCAGCTTTATAGCTGAACATAATTTCCCATTTCTGGTAGCAGATTATTTTTCAGATCTAGTCAAAATAATGTTCCCGGACTTGTAAATCACACAAAAGTTCTCATGCAAATGGACAAAAATTATTCACATAGTGACTATTTTATTGTTCATAAGAAATCATAATCTGAATTGTATATTAATAATAATAATAATAATAATTTATTATATAAACTCACTGTTGTGAGTGACCATCTGCAGAATGCGACCAGCAATCAAAATTTTTAAGCAAAATATGTGTTGGATACTACTATGAACGTCATCTGGTCCAGATTTCCCCTTGAATCACTTTGTATTTTGTGAAGAATGGAGAATGTCCTCTCTGTATCAGCATTAGAATGTTGTAATGACAGGACAACCACAGTCAGCCTGCTGCAAAGAAGTTCTAACTTCAGTTTTCCTGCTGCTGATTTTGTAAGGTTGCTGACTACTCTCCAATACTCCTCAGAGCTATGTTCACCCCGAGGAGGAAGTACCTGACTTGGACTTGGGATGTATTCCTGAGCCTCATTCTCAAAGGCTTCTTCCTCTTCCTGGCTCAGATCCAAAAATCTGTTAGCAAGTTTCACCACTGTAAATTTAAAAAAATAAAGATTGATTTAGACTTTAAAGAAAAATGAAAGAAAAAAAAATACCTGATGTACTTGTGCTTTTATGAATAATTTATCCAAGCTTTAAAATTAATTCTAATATATTTTTAACTGATATATTTTATCTAGGACTTCAACTTAATTTATGTGCATGAAAACTTCAAATAGTTTATGAAATACAAAAGATGCATACCTTTAAAACACACAATGCAAACTCAGGATCTTTGCTACTCGCCTGCTTACACTTAAACTCTGATATCCAAGCATTGTTGAACTATTAATATTTCTTTGCTGGTGGTTTCTTAGCATTGGGAGAAAGCACACATTTCGGCATTTTGACATGAATTGAACAAAAAATGTAAGAGTTGTCCTCTTAAAACATCTTGAACAATACAATGACAATTAAACAAGACAAAAATCAAAATACTTACTCTAGTGTCTCTGCCGAAATAATTTGTTATGGTTGGTCTCATCATTTGATCTCCCCTCCGCTAAGGGTTGGCCAATTTTCATCAAAGTCTCAGAAGACATCACGGACTACCTTTTATCCCTTTATCACTTATAACACCTAAAAAAAACCATGCATCTGGCCTTAAACTCCTCAAATTCCAACAATAAGGTAGTCAATTAGCAGCTTGCTGTGTACACATGTCAGCTGTTCTTTAACAATTCTAATCCTATTGCTGTGTCATGCATCATCGAACCGGTCATTGTACTGGTGGAACATTTCCGGTCCCCAGTAGACTGGTTCTGACTGGTTTCTCTAATGTGTTGATGAAACACGTAAAAATACCATGGTTGTTTTGTTTTTTTTGTTGGTTTTTTAAAAATGTTTTAAAATTATTTTTTTTATTCTTTTAATTTTCAAAAGCGGTAGATTTTAACTACTAAACAGTATGTGTGGTAGACGGCCTTTAAAATGGTATTTTGGTCTACCGCCAGTAGAATCACATGTATGATGAATGGCAACAAGTTACTGTGAATGGACTGATTTGATGATATGATGTGCATATTTTAAAATTAAAAAATTACATTTGTTCAGTAGTTGTAATTTTTGTCCATTTACAAGCTAAACATTGGGTCAATGAAAATCCTCCCTCTTTTGAGGTCAAAACTCATGACCAAATTTTGGAAATCTGATCTGTCCTGACCTGATCTGTCTTTTATGTCACATGTATGATCAAGGTCATGGATAAATATTTGAGATTAAGGGATGAAACTTGCCATACTTGTCACCTGTCACATTGGGGGTCCTATCTTCAAGGTCAAGGCCATAGGCCAATATATTAGGTTTCATTTGCATTTTCCCTTCCACTATAACATGAGCTGTTTAAGATAAATGAATGAAATTGGGTACACTTGTATACTGTCACCAGTAGATCCATTACATTCCACATTTGTGGGTCCTATCTTCAAGAACAAGGTCACAGGTATATATTTCATGGTTGCTTTTGATTCTGCATTATATCTTAAAGTCGTTGGAGGTTCAGGGATGAACCATGGTAGACTTATGTTTCTCTGTTTGATGGCATCTCTTGTATAAGTTAAGTTTTTATTTTGAAGGTCAAGATCACTGATCAATTTGTTTTCTCTTTTCTGCACTTTTACTCTAATGCCCTTTGAGATAGAGACATGAAACTTGGTTACTTTCCATGTCTACCTAATAACTCTACAGCTCTGTCCTTGCCAGATTTCATCACTCTATACTTTTGGTAACTTTACCACAGTAGGCAAGGGAGAAAAATTCACTGAATTTGCTTGTTCATTATTATTTTGTTTTCATAGCCACCACACACACACACACACACACACACACACACACACACACACCAAGACATACACATTCATAGAGATCAGATTGTTAGTTTTATATGGTTGTTCAGTATATACTGTGGTCAGTAGTAATGGACCCCATATACCAAATTATAGTAAGGAAGAGTGATATTTTGTAAAATTACTAATGTACTTCTTGTTACAGGGGTGTGTATCTGGCATGTTTCATATACACAGAGGACAAAGTCTTGGTGACATCTGAAGATCAATTACCGATTGTAGAAGTAGATGAGAACTACACCAACCCCTCTGTTCATACAGATTTTCATTGGTTGATGAAGGTGGGTCATCTGCTGGTTTTGTATCCTTGATATTAAATGCTACCAGTGTTATTACATTTACACCAAGAAAAAAAGTATCCTCCCACCAGAAGATCTTTGCCCAAAATTACAAACTTACCAGAGAAGCATGAAAGATTTGAATTTTAGGTATGAAAAAGTTTTCATTAGATTAAATTATATCACATAACTTGTAACACTTCAGTAATCAGTATTGCACCTAGGATCCCAAAGACAGGGGATACTGTATTCCAGTGTCCACCAAATCTAGGAAGACACAAAAAATTTCAAAAGGACCAAAAAATACACATGTATTCGAAAATACTAGGCTCAAGCAGTGGTAAAAAGATTTGATGATCTCATTTGCTTTGGAGGTTGTGCCATCTTAACTTCATCACCTGAACTGCACTACCATCTATTCCATGGATGCTTACATTATTATAAATGTTATCAAGCAATGAAGCAACCCTTATCTACCAGTCTTTTATATAATAATTCCCTTTTCCCCTGAACTATTAATTCATTGATTAAATGCAAAATTATGATTTTCTTCCAATTTACTCCTTTAGAAATTAAGTCCCTTTTGTTATTAATTAAGCCTTAAAATATGTTAAATTATCATCCATCAGTGACTTTGCACCAAAACTCAACAAGCAACTGAACAAATATTGAATATTTTAATTGCCAAGTTTTATTCTTTTAATTGAAATGAGTCGCTATATGAAAATTTTGGTCACCTTTGCAGGGTATGGAAATAAATTGTTGAATCCACTTGTCCCATCAGTGCCATTGCTTGTCCTATGATGTACATGATACATCAACATGACTGTATACTGATGTTTAATTAATTTTATATATATATATTTGAAAAGTTTTAAAAATGGTGTGCGGTGAACATTTTGACCTTAAGCGAGGTGTTCTTCAGGTGTCAACAAAAAACATACACAGAGAGATAGACAAAACGAGTAGAACAATAATTGTTTACAGATTAGAAAAAATATCCAGCGTAATTAATACGTCTTGTTTACATTTTGGCACAGATTAGAAAAAATATCCAGAGTAATTAATACGTCTTGTTTACATTTTGGCCAAGATTAGAAAAAATATCCCGAGTAATTAATACGTCTTGTTTACATTTTGGCACAGATTAGAAAAAATATCCAGAGTAATTAATACGTCTTGTTTACATTTTGGCACAGATTAGAAAAAATATCCAGAGTAATTAATACGTCTTGTTTACATTTTGGCACAGATTAGAAAAAATATCCAGAGTAATTAATATGTCTTGTTTACATTTTGGCACAGATTAGAAAAATATCCAGAGTAATTAATACGTCTTGTTTACATTTTGGCACAGATTAGAAAGAATATCCAGAGTAATTAATACATCTTGTTTACATATTGGCACAGATTAGAAAAAATATCCAGAGTAATTAATACGTTTATATTTTGGTATAGATTAGAAAAAATATTAATATGTCTAAACTAAAGAAAATGAACAAAATAACAAGAAACAACTAAATGTCTGTAAAGGGATCCATTAACTATGAATAAGAAAAAAGAGTATTCATGCAAGCTATCAGCACAGAAGTGCTATAATGCTATAAATATCTCTTGTCATTTTGTCTTTATTTAATTATACTGTATAATAGGCAGTGATTTTGGAAGAAAAACTAATAGTAAATTAAGCTCAGAAGAAAAGTTATACTAAGTATAAAGGAAAAAACACTGTCATAAAATATGAGAACTTGAATATTCTTTCAAGTACATAAATATATGCACAGTATTTGAGTAAATGCACATTTGTCACACACCATCTAACCTCGCGTATAATCCAATACCAACTGCAAACCGCATAGACTCAGATCTGCCATCGCATAATGCACCAGCAGATCTGGGTCTGTGCAGTTTGTAAAGACTAATAAGTAGAACAAAGAACATAGACCCTGATCTGCTGGCGCATTATGCATTGGTAGATCACGGTCTATGTTGTTTGCATTTGGACCCGGATCATACGTGAGTATATACAGTAGGTTTCTCAGTCTGATGTCATATTTCAGCTCAAATGTCAATCAGAATCACCGTCAATATCAGGCAGCTATGGAAGTCAGATATCTGTTGAATGAATGTCTTCTGAGTGGTACTGCTGGCCTTGTCATTGTTTTCAGGGTTTTGTTCCCATCTTTAATGGTATGCCTGCAGGGTATTACTGATGTAAGCCAAGGCTTCCCAATTTTTAATGGCATGCCTGCAGGCTGTTACTGATGTAAGCCAAGTTTTCCCAATCTTTAATGGTGTGGCTGCAGGCTGTTTCTGATGTAAGTCAGGTTTTCCCAATCTGTAATGGCATGCCTGCATGCTGTTACTGATGTAAGTCAGGTTTTCCCAATCTGTAATGGCATGCTTGCAGGCTGTTACTGGCATAAGCCAAGTTTTCCCAATCTTTAATGGCATGCCTGCAGGCTGTTACTGACGTAAGCCAAGTTTTCCAAATCTGTAATGGCATGCCTGCAGGCTGTTACTGACGTAAGCCAAGTTTTCTCAATCTTTAACAGCAAGCCTGCAGGCTGTTACTGACGTAAGCCAAGTTTTCACAATCTTTAATGGCATGCCTGCAGGCTGTTACTGATGTAAGCCAAGTTTTCTCAATCTTTAATGGCATGCCTGCAGGCTGTTACTGATGTAAGCCATGTTTTCCCAATCTTTAATGGCATGCCTGCAGGCTGTTACTGATGTAAGCCAAGTTTTCCCAATCTTTAATGGCATGCCTGCAGGCTATTACTGATGTAAGCCAAGTATTAATAGAACTATCTGCTTGAAACTTGTATGCGGACTACTCCATCTGATTAATTCTTATCAAATCCAGAAGAGTGGTTTTCTTTCTTCTGAGACCAGAAAGTAGTTTTCAACCTGTTCATAGAGCTGATGGCTCTCTCACAGACAGCATGCATGGTGAAAGTGTGATCATAATCTGAACCAATATTACTGCTCTTGTTCAGCTGATTTTTAGTACTAAAAAATTAGCATATACTTCTTGAGGCCTAGTGGTCTGCTACCTGTTCAACCTGATATATCAGTTACAAATAAAGCCACTGAGCTAATGCCCCATTCACTTCATCCACAGACAGTCACTGAAATAATATGCAAGATCATACGACTGATCATTTAACCAAACAGCCTCAATTCATCTACTGCACTGGGCCAAAGAGTATGGTCAAACCCTTGAAATGACTGTAGGGAGGTAACTGGAGAGAGGAAACTTTCTCATTGAGACCATTGCAGTTTGTTAGGAATAATCAGTTGAACAAACAATATAAACCCTGATCTGCTAGTGCATTATGCAATGGCAGATTAAGGTCTGTGTTGTTTGCAGTTGGAATATATATGTACTTGAAAAGTCATCATAAGTTGAATTATACCTGTATTGATAACAGCTTTCATTAAAATTGATTTTAATGTAAGTGTCTTTAAAGCTTCCAGTCGGAATACTTTGTGACTTTTATACCAAAATCTATCTTGGAAATACTTAGATGGAGTAATGCAGCGTGAAAAGGGGGGAAATTGCCAGAAAATGGTGGAGAACTCTGTCAGATGCTAAAGTATACTAGGTAAAATAGAACCATGTTAAAAACATTATTATAACTTTATGGAATTTTTTGCACAAGTTCAGTAAAAGAAATTCTCTAGTGAGTTCATACTTGGAAAAAGAACCTTATGTTTCAGCCAAGAATAAGTCATCTCAGTCAAATCACTGTAATGAATGCTATTATAATGTGCGATGTGCACACGACATTGTTGGTAAACAAGGTACATGTATATGCAGTGGTGGTTACTGTAGTATTTCCGAGGTGTTTTTCCGATCACTGGCAGAAGGGCCTAGGTGTGTTCCAATTGTATAATTGATTATGATCAACCATTCCTCAGATCAAAACATTATTTTCAAAATTAAGTGACCCCTTGTATTTTCAGGTTGCATGTACCTGGGATGATATCAAATCTTTACGACAAGACATGGACAAAAGTACAAGTGCCGGGTCTGTCCTGTTCCGCAGTAAACTACTACAAGCATGTGCAGTATTACAGGTAATTGTCAGGTCTTTGATGTCCAAAAAAATTAAATAAATCATGTTATCATTAATTTCAGTGAATCCTGTCTATAAAGGACATTGAAGGGATCACAAAATTTTGTTCTTGTGGGCAGGTATCCTTTATATAAAGGTGACATGTAGAAAAGTTTTTAATGTCCTTATTGAGCCGTTATCCACTTTATGAAAGTATCTAGTTCCTACTATAGTAAAAAAATTTAGGAATGTAAATGTGGTTAATTTTTCCCACATCTGTATGTTCTTTTGTAACTGATTTCACACACTGATCAATATCCCACATCTGTATGTTCCCTTGTAACTGATTTCACACACTGATCAATATTCCACATCTGTATGTTCCCTTGTAACTGATTTCACACACTGATCAATATCCCACATCTGTATGTTCCCTTAGTGTAACTGATTTCACACACTGATCAATATCTCACATCTGTATGTTCCCTTGTAACTGATTTCACACACTGATCAATATCCCACATCTGTATGTTCCCTTGTAACTGATTTCACACACTGATCAATATCCCACATGTGTATGTTCCCTAGTAACTGATTTCACACACTGATCAATATCCCACATCTGTATGTTCTTCTTGTAACTGATTTCACACACTGATCAATATCCCACATGTGTATGTTCCCTAGTAACTGATTTCACACACTGATCAATATCCCACATCTGTATGTTCCCTTGTAACTGATTTCACACACTGATCAATATCCCACATCTGTATGTTCCCTTGTAACTGATTTCACACACTGATCAATATCCCACATCTGTATGTTCCCTTGTAACTGATTTCACACACTGATTAATATCCCACATCTGTATGTTCCCTTGTAACTGATTTCACACACTGATCAATATCCCACATCTGTATGTTCCCTTGTAACTGATTTCACATACTGATCAATATCCCACATCTGTATGTTCCCTTGTAACTGATTTCACACACTGATCAATATCCCACATCTGTATGTTCCCTTGTAACTGATTTCACACACTGATCAATATCACTGAATTGATACACAGTACTTTTTTTATTTAGGAAAGAAAAGTTCCATAAAAATGCATTATCTTGATTTCAGTGACTTATTCACAACCAGAAAAAATTGCCATAAAAGGTTAATGCAAAATTTTATCTGGTTTGGAGATCATAAAACTCTGCACTTGAGTTTAACATTTTGTTTATATTCTTGGCCAATCAGAAGTTGTATTACAAATGTAAAGTCCTTTGTGATTGTCTGCCAGAATCTCAAGGTCAGAAGTTTTATGATTTCTAGGCCTAGTGTCATGAGGCTATAGATGTCACTGATAAAATAAACTTTTGCTTTTTATCGGGTGTGATACACAATACATTCACAAACATGTCTTTAAATTCCGATAATTCTATTTCAGTTACTTTTTCCAAATCATGAAAATTATACCAAATGACCTTTGTCCACTATCATGATAAGTAATATGCAGCAGATACACAAGTTATCTGAATTTCTGTATTTGTATTCAAGCTTGTCTTTCATTTCAGAATGCTCTGGGCATTCAGGACTTGGGTCAGTTTTATCACAAGCCCCTAAAGGACCCAAATGGTAGCATTGTTTTGGTGACAATTAATCACATAAGGGACCCAAAGGGGATCACACTAGGGTCGAGCAAGTGGGTTCAGATTCCAAAGTTCCAGCGACGGCAGGCTGCAGGAATGAGTTGGGATATGTCAGAATCACAGGATTATCTAGCCACCGCTCTCAGTGTAAATACCATATTTATCTGATGATGAGTCCACCTCCAAATTTTATGAAATAGTTAAAAATGCTTACAGAGGATATCTTTGATGATAATAATAATAATAATAATAATAATAATAATAATAATAAAGCCTTTGTTTAAAAAGGGTTACAAAATTAGTCTGTAAACTAATCTCCCATGTGACCCTCAACTATTTACATATGTACATAAAATTACAAACACACTATGGTACTATCTGCAGAAAATCTACTCACATTATCATACACATTTTCTCACCCTTACATGCACATAAACACCCATAAGCAAATACAGTTGTGTGTATGTGTGTGTGTGTGGGTGGGTGGGGTGTCTGTGTGGTTGTTTTATATGTGTGCACACACACACACACACACACACACACACACACACACACACCACAGACAACCACACACACACACACACACACAGACACTTAATTGCTCAAGACATCTTCCCACATTATCTAGGATTTCATCCAGGACAGACATCTGTTATGAAACTTACTTACAGACAATGCCTCTTTTACATCCTTAGGTAGACAGTTCCAAATGACTGGACCAGAAAAAGTTAGACTTGTTTTATACAATTCATTTCATTATTAGGCTTAGGAAGAAAAATATTAGATGACAGAGATCATAAGACTGGTATGTTAGCATTAATGTCAGTATTAATTGTCCTTTTACTAAACAGATCATTAATGTAATCGGGCATAAGACAACTGGCAACTTTGAACATGAATTTAGTTTTCTTAAAAATATTCTTACGTAAACAGACATAATTTTTAAATCATCCATAGAGTCATAAATGTTATCAACATTGTTGTCGAGAATGACTTGAAAAGCTAATTTTGAAGTCTTTCTGCATTGAACATACTTGTCTTTGAAGCATTACCCCATATGATATTGCATTAGTACAGATAAGGTTGTATAAAATGTAACCCTGTACTCAACAGTTAGGTATTAGTTAATTTTAGATTGTAACCTTATATTTATATATAAGTTTAACCTTTGTCTCTCTCCACTTATCTGGAAATGTGCCAGTTTATACTAAGATTACATACATATATGATACACTTATCTGGAAATGTGCCAGTTTATACTAAGATTACATACATATATGATACACTTATCTGGAAATGTGCCAGTTTATACTAAGATTACATACATATATGATACACTTATCTGGAAATGTGTCAGTTTATACTGAGATTACATACATATATGATACACTTATCTGGAAATGTGCCAGTTTATACTAAGATTACATACATATATGATACACTTATCTGGAAATGTGCCAGTTTATACTAAGATTACATACATATATGATACACTTATCTGGAAATGCACCAGTTTATACTAAGATTACATACATATATGATACAGAAATGACAGGTGCTGCAGTTCCTATAAATCTTGGTCCAATGTTGTCAGTTCCTGTGGAGTTTGTGACATGTAAAATAAGCCCACCCCTACTTTTAGACCAATTTATTAAGCTATCCCCCTGGTCTTATCATGAGAAAAATAATGTAAGGTGGAGGGCAATTCTTGGTTCTTTTCTTTATCTTTCTTTAAATTTCCTCTGCAGCAGCTTTGGATAATTTCTTTACTAAGGGACCTTCAATAGTTTTTTTTCAAAACATTTTGCAACACTGAAACTGTTACATCTAATATTTGTGAATGGTATGATGCAGGAAATCAGCTAAGAGTTATTATTCTTTAAGTTGCTCGATTTGGACAAAAGCACCAGTATTATTATGTTCTCTTTTCAAACAAAATAATTTTGAACTACAGTTAGTTGTAACAATTTTATCTATATGCCCACCAAAAGGCAGAGCATATAATGTTATGTTGGTACAGCCATCTGTTACTTTTTTTATTTCTGCATATTAACTTTAGTTTTACACCAACGGCCTTTATCAAACTTTATTGTTAATGGCATGCACTTGGGGTAAGGAAAAAGCCTGTTGATTTGGGAGTCAAAAGGACCAAGGTCAAGGTCACTGACTAAAAGAAGAAAAAAAAAATCCGCACAATTATATTAGTTCAACATCAAAAACCTGGATCAAATTTTTGTGGATGACTTGCATTTGGAACAATGAAAAAGCCTTTGGATTTGGGGATGAAAAGGTCAAAGGTCACTGTCACTAGGACTGAAAGAAGAAAAGTGGTTACTGCACAATAACTTTATTTCTACATCACAGACATGGACTAAACTTTCTGGATGGTGTGCACTTGGAGTAGGGAAGAAGCTTGTTGATTTGTGCAGTTGAAAGGTCAAGGTCATTAGGAACTGAAAGAAGAAAAATGGTATCTGCAAAAAAAGTTCTTGACCATATACCTTTACCTAAGTTTTAGCTGGTTTAGTCTTTAGGTAAAAAGGAAGTCTATTGCTTTTGGGGTCAAAAGGTCACAGGTCAAGGTCACAGTGACTGAAAGAAGAAAAATGGTTTTTGCATAATAACTTTGTACTAGACCATGTACCTTGACAAAAGTTTGTGAAGGACTTGCAATTAAAACAAGGAAGAGGTCTATTGATAATGGAGGTCAAAAGGTCATTGTGACTCAAAGAAAAATGCATTTTGCACAATAACTTTTGTTCAAGATGAAGTTCCTTGACCAAAGTTGATGGATGGCTTGCTCTTATTGTGAGAAAGAAGTCTTTAGACTTTGGGGTCTAAAGGTCAGAGATCAAGGTTTTGGTATGTCCGGTAAGAAACAAATGGTTTCTGCACAGTAAGTTCAGTTTAAGACCTCATACCTTGACCAGAAAAACCCAAAGAGACCCCCTTTGGTCAATAATCTTCAAGTCCACCATGCCCCACCAGTGCCTATATAGAGGATTGTTATACACTGGGTGGGTGTATAATATACTGTTATACACTGGGTGGGTGTATAATATACTGTTATACACTGGGTGGGTGTATAATATACTGTTATACACTGGGTGGGTGTATAATATACTGTTATACACTGGGTGGGTGTATAATATACTGTTATACACTGGGTGGGTGTATAATATACTGTTCATGCAACTCTTGTTTCATATATGTGTACGAATGTATTGGTACTTCATTCTTACTCTAATCATGTGTTCTCTTTTCCTTTGCAGGAGATGATGTTGTATAACCAGACCTGTAAGGTATACTTAAATCAAGGTCTATACCTGGGTTACCTACGTCTCCATGCCACTGTAGATTTAGTGCGGGTCCTCGTAGCACAGAAGTCCCCTAATCTTCTCCCAAATGTGAAAATCCGAGACCTTCCCAATGTATCCAGGTAAATAACAAAACAGTATACCTGAATAAAGTTAATGGCTATCAATTCAATTAAAGGAAAAAAAGTTTTTGGTGTCATTTATAGTCTTGTGTTTGAAAATAAATTCATCTTCAGCAGTGAACCTCACTGTGTAAATGTTTCATTATTATCTGGATTGGTTTAGCAAATAGCAGCTATTGTGAAGGAAAAGGCATAACTGAATCACAAACTCATTCAAAAAATATTTGGTCTATAATAAACTTTTAAGAAACTGTGACTAAAGGTGCTACAATAATATTTAAATCATGCCAGCTTTTGAACATTTCTTGAATCTGACTAACTTTTCCACAATATGTATCTTACTTTTTTATAAGAAACTTCTAAGTTTAGTCAGATAAATTGAAACCACATACTCATACATAATTCAAAAGGTATAAATTTAAGGTAAAACTTAGCAGTCATCATTGCAGACAACACAATAAATCTGTATTTTTCACATTAAAATGTTTGTTAAAGTGTTTCCATTAAAAACCTCGCATAAATATGACTTGTATTTGTAACAGAATTACAGAGTACAGTATTAGATAATTTGTGTGAAGATTCATCTACATGGTTCAAACAGCCTTGAAAAATCCTTGAATTTTGCAAAAGTTAGTTTAATTCTTGAAAAGTCATTGAATTTGTTATAAAACTTCTTGAATGTTTCATAAAACTCATTTCAGGGGTTTGGTTTCTGTGAGTTTTAACAGCACTTTTAACACATTATTGACTATATCATGCTGAGAATATGGGAGCTAAGTACCTTTACTAAGGGCACACTAAGGCAGCATACCCAGGCTTGGCTGGGCGGGTATTAAACCAGCAACCCTTGGATTACAAGTCCGATGCTTTATGAACCAGAGCTACCACAGCTCCCTCCTTGAATTTATGTGAGGGAATCCAAGACATTAAAACTGAAATATATATCACTTTTAAAATTCAGAATTTGGGAGGGTTTTGTACATATTTCAAAAAATACAGTCAGACCTATCAATCACAGCCACTCATGGGAAAAGGCCCAACTGGCCTTTGTATGCAGGTAACCTCTGAATACAGGTTAACCTTTCAAATTTGGTTCTTGAACAAATGCCATGCACTGAACACCATTATTATTATTATTATTATTATTTCAGGTAATTGGCATAATTTCCTATCATAAGAATTCACTGCATAAATTTATCATTCATAAATTCTGGTAGAAAAGGGTTTCATTGAATGATTTCTTTAAGCTTTCCTTCTTTCTAGTTTTTGTGTGCATTTTTGATTATATATACAGTAAGGAGGTAGCTAGCTCAGCTGCATGTACAGCTCACGTGATTTTTCGGAACCCCACACATCACAGTGGGGGTGGAGAGAGAGTGGAAAGCATTAAGGAAAAAACCTCCTCCATCACTCCGTGCATCCTGATGGAGTTGCTGTGGCGTCTCGCGGAGAATAGCCAATCACACCATGCTTTCTTACGGAGTCACATCCAATCACCACCTCTGAGTGGACATGGTCTCGATAATATGGGCGTGGTTTACTGTTTATGACCCCTGCAAGCAGAGGTTGAAAGAGGTTTGTTGTCTTTGCCATTGAGTTGATACATGTAGTTGACACAAGCAGTTTTCGAAGAGAAGTGCTCATGCGCAAACCAATAACCTAGCACAAGAGAAGCCATCAGCACTGCTTGTTTTCTTTGATATTGATGTGTTAATTTCATGTGCGAACTGATAACCTAAAAGTACAACAGCAGCTCTTCTGCAGGTTTGTTGTCTTTGCCATTGAGTTGACAATAAACCTTGTACTCGGGAGATAAGTGATTCATACTGTACAACCACAGGCTATTCCACTGTTTGATTCTTGTAAAAGAAAAATCAATGATAGAAAGAAAAAATAGTTAACTAATCAATTCAGCTAGTGTCAAATTGTTACATTTATCTGTTTATTTTATTCCATTCCTTGCGTCAGTCACCTTATTTGTTTAAAATGGACAATGGTTTTGCTCCAAACTACTTTCAAAGATGTAATTCGACCATTTGTTATTAACAACGAAACCTACAGCACTCAATCATTCAGCTCCTTTCTAACTCCCTTGTATCAAAATTAATTCCTGCCTTTTAAAATTTACCAACAGAAATTATAAGTAACCCACCTATACAAAATCTCAAACCTTGCTTGAACCAAGTTAAACATATACCCATTCATTGCATGTAACTACTGTATATTTATATCACCAAGTAAACTTGAGCATCAGATGAAATTAATGTTTAACTTTTTCTTTTTCTGTTCATTTTCCTATTGCATACTATGCATAATACAGAAAAATGAGATGAATATTTCTAGATCATTAACTCTTCTTAGTAAAGTCCTGCCCCCCTATCTCTCTCTCATAAATTATGGAATCCAAATCACTACTGCGCAAGTTGTCATAATCAGTTCCACTTAACATTAGAAACATTTTTTTTTTTTTTTTTACATGCTTCAGTAACAGTTTAAGTATTCCATGATTGGCTATCTTTCTTCAATTAGCGGCCTCATCATTCACACTAAGCCAAACAGATGTTCCTGCCATTTAAGTTTTTCGTGATTCTGATTATATTTTGAAGAGTTTTTCACCAATGTGAGCTTCAAAAATAATGCTAAAATGCTTATTACTGTTAACCAAATTTTTTTTTTTCGATGCTTGACATGTTGACATTTTTAGGCAATCTTCAGAATTAAAACATTATAAATCTAGACATACACAAACTGAAATCTGGAAACGTTCATTAGTGGTAAGAAAAGTAATAACGTGCTAGACATTATAGTGTTATGGAGCAAAAAAGAAAGAAATTTTCCCACCCATACGTGGGAATTCCTGACCACATGCCCCAAAGTCAAGTGTATGTGTATGTGTTGGAGTGGTGGTCATCTGCAGGAATTTTTCGGGGGGGGGGGGGGTATATTTATTATTTTTTTAAATAGGGGGCATGGGCAACATGCCCCCCCTCCCCGCAGACACCCAATTGTGTGTGTATATACAAGTCACACACTTTTTCCACTCAGCCACAGTAACTTTAGCTGTACAGCAATATACCACATACAGAAACATGCTCAATAACCAAAGGCTCTAACAGTCATAAACAGGAAACTGCATACTTTAATATCTGCATCAAAATAATTATAAGAATATATTTTGTTTTTATATTTTTGCCTTAGAAAAATGAGCAAATAATAGGATATATGTGGAGACAATGCATCCATGCAAAATGCCCTAAACTTGTTGGAAATTAAAGTCTCTGAACATCCACATTATTTTTCATTTCGGTAACAAGCTGAGTTCGGATTAATTACTTACAATCAAACTAACGTTGTTAATTGTGGGACCATAATTGCGGCTGTAAAGTACAACGCGCCAAGACAGATGGCTTCGTGTAATAAAAACACTGTTCCCAAGCTGAAACTTACATCATCATTTGACGCAAACCCTGGTCAATATTTTACAACAGTGTTCACAATGGTCACTGCCTTGATTTCTGTAGAACATCCGCTGAAGTCAAGTGTTTATTAGGGAGAGACAATTGAATTTTCTAAGGGGGGGGGGGGGGTATAAATGCATGAAAACAATTGTCTTTCTCTGATTGTAAGTATAAAAAAGACTTTATTCCATTCCATATTTTACTTGAAATTAATTTATCTTGTGATGAAAGAACAAAAAATATCCCTGTCGAAAAAAAGAAAACAACATTTAAGCAGAAGCGGATGTCAATTTGGATTTTAATTGTCCATATCTCAGAGAATTACTTTCCTTTTGAACAAAATGATAAATTTATGCTGCTCGAGAAGCTCAGTAAGGTGTGCTTCTCGTCAAGTCAGTACGTAAGTTTGTTCATATTTCTTTGAATAAATTAAAAGCATAAACTTATTGCAAAAGAAGTCAATCATCTTTTTATAAACAGTAATGTGTACTGAATATACAAGACTTTTGAAATTATTTTTTTATTGTCCAAATATATGATCAAAATGAAGATGACTGATTCTTCCAATGGTATCCGGTTGTAAATCACTCTTGACATCTGTCTTTCCATAGGTGGTCTACATTCATTGGCTGTTCAAATGTCAATCAGTAATGTCGACCAGCCCCCTCCACAGTGGAGTTGACATCGGCGTGCCTGCCGAGGCATGGTGGTGATTTGTAGGTATTTATCTCTCCACCGTGGAGCGTTATTGCAGAGCTAAAGTGGAGGGGATTAACTCACCCACTGAGAAGCGTGGGGTTCCAAAAAATCATGTGAGCTGTACTGTATATTGCACATGGAGTTAGCTGTCTCAGAAGTAACAGACCTAGGTCAAATAAAGAAAGTGTCAACCCAATAAATGACAAATCACCTTTGTTCAAAACTTATGATGTCTTTTAAGTTGATATACTGTCTGCATCATGTATTTACTATCAAATGTTCACAAGTTTTCAACCTCAGTTCTGTGTTCTTGCAGAATTTGGCATAGCATTCCTTGACAATTTTGAACAAGCAGAATATCTTTGTGTTGATCCATTATCTGTTCTTGGATTAAAAGGATTAACATAATGATTAAATGCTTGTTAACATTTTCATTTCAATCATGGATATTTAATGAAGATCTGGTATGTATATTGTGACCATCTGTTTTTCTCAGACCTTAATGCATTTTGCACATATGGATTTATGGAGTCTTTTCCATACTATTATAATACTTTAACTGTTTTTAGTTGTTTCTTTTTTAACTTGGAATAATTACAATGCACTTATCCAACAGAAATGAGCCGAGGTTGAAAGCTGAATTTAATTTTTCACATTATAAACAATACGTAAGAAGAGCTTATCACAGTCTGGAGAGACCAAACTATTATTATGCAGTAAACACTGATAGATTCCCAAACATTTTCTATGCAGTAAACACTAATAGACCCCTAAACTTTTATTATGCAGTAAACACTAATGGATCCCCAAACTATTATTATGCAGTAAACACTGATAGATCCCCAAACTTTAATTATGCAGTAAACACTGATGGATCCCGAAACTATTATTATGCAGTAAACACTGATAGATCCCCAAACTTTAATTATGCAGTAAACACTGATAGAAATTGTTGAATAGCTCAAAATTGATAAACTAAAGCAAATTCGGGATAAAATTAGATTTCAAATAATCTTTTCTGTTGAATACATTCAGTATGGTATGCAGTGCATCCACACACACCCCACCCCCTCAAAAGGGGGGAGTTATAAGAATGATGATTTACCTTGAGTATTTACCCAAACAAGGAATTTCTATACAATTTTGTGGGTTTATTCAAATTATTAAAAATGCAGTGGATAGATTATCCAATTTTAAGTTACACTAACAGATTATTTACACATCATTTCACATGACGCCTTTATGTAAATAGTGCCTTTCTTGGGAAAACAAAATCTTCATTTGCATGATCAAAAAATACACTCAAGTGACCACTATAAGCAGCAGGAAATGCCTGGATGTTGACAACGGAAAGCAGGCGAATATATAATACATGACTTATAAAGGGAATATTTCAGGGGTGGGGGAGACCAGGTGACAGCTATGGCAGGTTTGACTGCTATAAATAAATAAATTAGGATAAAAATGGGTTAATCAAAGAACACATGACACAGGTAGTTGCCAGATTGAGTATTGTCTCTTTAGAGTAGTGGCACACTAATTATTTATGTTTTTTCTTCTACTTTTGTACCTACTTTATGCAATGATAAGCAAAGTAACATAAAGAGGAAGTTCAATTTACATCAGAAATAACAACTCTGAAAACTTTTGGAAGCTCTAAAAAACTGTTTGAAAAACCTTGAAAAAACAGCTCTCTGGGACTATTTGAACCATGTTCTAGACACAAGGGAGACAACTCTTGTACAGAATATATCTAGACTGGACGACTGAGTTTATGTAATATGTGTTTGATGCTTTACAGAGAAGAATGGGAGTGGCTGAGGAGCTTGAACACCGATAACCCTGTTCCCCCACCTCATCATCAACCTAAGGAATTCCAAACAGCACTCAGCAAAGCTTCTCAACAATTATTCAAATCACTGGGTAAGTTGTACAACTAGTCCTTTTTAAAAATAGTTTGATATAAAATCAGTTTATTTTGTACAAATATGTATATGTAGCTTTGAGATGTAAGAATATAAATGACATAAGACTTCAAATTTTGTACAGCATAAGTGAAATCTTATTTAATAAAAAACAAAGAGATAAATCTTTTAGAAGTTATAAAGTTATAGAGTACACTTCCATGGTCATAACGTGCGTGCACATGTGCAAAATGCACCTTACTGTGTGCATATAGAAAAAATCACAAAATCAGGAGAATTGAAAATGTGGATTTAAATAGTTAAATGAAGCAATAAGACTCTTTCTACATAGATTTACATCATACAATCATTCATGTGTACTGAACACATTAAGCATTTAAATGACAATGATTATCTGACAGGTCATCAGATTATGTTCCAGAGTAGCTCCATGGTACACATTTGCATATGTAACAAATGCACATCAGACCATACTGTAACATTAAACATGTTGGCTTATTGAGGCCTTGAGAAACTAACAGCTGAAGATTCATAATTAGCAAATATTTTACCTAAAAGTTACCTTTGTTATTTGTGAAACCTTCCAAGTCTGGAAATGTTGGCTGTACAGTACTTACAAACTCATTAAGAAACAGAAGTAGATCCCATGTTAATTAAAAAAAATTAATCTGATAGTGGAAGTGAGGTTTCCAAAATTGGTAGCACAGATACATCTGCACTGTAAAAATAAGCTACCAAGAGTGATAATCCCATAAAAAAGAAATAATGGAGTACAATTATTCAAACAAGTTGGATTACCTTTTTGTAAGTTTTAATTAAGATTAAATGTGCAAAATTACAACTCTCATTTATTTTCTTTAACTCTGCAAACAGTGTCTTTTTGTTTCAACCTAAAGTTATATATGCCATAATTGTCCTTTACATTTTTTTCCCACACTTTATAACTGCACAAAATAGAACCATTACATTATTTATGTTACACCACTAGGCAAAACCTAAATGTCTGATTTTATGTATTTTTGCTGTTTCAAAAAAAAAAAAAAAATCAGTTCTTCTTTGCTGTTTTTTAACGAATATTGAAAGCTATAACCTGCCATAGAATGTGAAAGACACTGTATATACTTGTGCATAAGATGGATCCAATTGCAAACTGCATAGACAAGGATCTACCATCTCAAAATGGACTGGCAGAACTGAGTCTATGCAGTTTGTTAGGAATAATCAGTAGAACCAACAACATAGACCCTGATCTGCCAGTACATTATGTGAAGGCAGATCAGGGTATGCGTTGTTTGCAATTGGACCTGACTTGTATGCAAGTATTATAAAGTAGTCACATTCTGTTTTTTTCCCCAACAATGAAAATGGAAAGCAATGTATAGTGCGTGCACATTGTAGCATGGCATCATTCATAGGGGTGGAATTTTTTTTTCATATTAACTTGACCTGATTGTACAGCTATTTGATTTATCATTTTCAGCATAATCCATTCAGCTTCACAACCATAGTATATAAGAAAGGAAATACTTAGGAAAGGCATTCATATGTTAGCAATATTTGGTGTTGAAGAAGTTAACATCCCCATTTCTGTTAGATAGACTTCCTGGAAGGAAAACACTGTTCCAATATATAGACTGTGCACCTTTAGACACATGGCTTTTGTTGACAGATAAAATGCTTTGATCATGTGACTGTCAGTTCAGCTTGCATATAAGTAGAAACCAACTGTAAACTGCACAGACCCAAATCTTCCATCACATAATGCACCCGGCAAATCTGCCGGTTTGTTATGAATAATCAATAGAACAAACAACATAGACCCTGATTTGCTGGTGCATTATGCAATGGCAGATCAGGGACTATGTTGTTTGCAGTTTTACTTATAAGCGAGTTTATACGGTGTCTAATTTTAAAGGGAATTATGATACCAATCTGCTTGTTATACAGGTTTGACTAAGGAGTTTGCAGCCAACCACAGGGTTTATGACATGGAGGTGGTAGAACTTAGCCCAGGAGTGACATTAATACTGGTGTTGCCTCCTGTTGAAGATGTATGCATTGTCCCAGGACAGAGTGAGGAATTGGTGGAAAAAAATGACTTAATGCTTCTACCTGTACAAGTATTTGAGATGAGTAAGTTGACTGAGATCTATTTCAGTAGATCTTTGTGAAAGCAAGATGAATCCATTTAAACAATCAGGTGCAGCAGCATTTTCATGACTGGTGCTACACCTTATAAAGAACTTTTAACAGTAATATTCTAGCAGAGTGCATACAATAAATAAGTAACATTTAATGATGAAATTTGTGAAAGATCTTATGACTATTATTCATTTGCTGTAGAATAATTGTCCATCCTGAGAGGGGAGTCTTGCACTTTGTGTCACAAAACATCATGGAACATGCTAAGATGCAGGTATAAAAAAACGATGGAAGATATTTTTTTGGTAACTGATTCACAAAATTTTTATTGTATCTCTCTCTGAATATGTGTATGTGTATATATGTGTGGGTGTGTGTGTATGTATATACACACACCCAAGTACAGAATTTATCCTGTGATGGGCATACTTGCTATATTCCCAGACAGTATTGGGGTTTTTTTTAGACTAAAAAAGCATGTTTTGATGTCTCGGGGGGGCTCAGTGAGCATGACCCCCCCCAAAAGCAAAGTCATCCAAATGAAAATAAGCTATCTTTTCAAATCAGTCTATAGCAAATGACTGGAAATTCAAATCTGAATACAAGAAAATACCATCTGTTTTCTCTGAAGCATTTAATATACTTATTTTAAAAAATTTAAAAAATGGTAGACTTCGCATTATCAAATAATATCACCACATTTTGCCTTTGAAAATGAATCACACTTGTACACTTTTCCAGCTACAGAAATAATCATGTTTTGCATTTTATATATGAAGTAAAAATCCGACTTCAGAGAAACGTTGTCGATGATCACAAACTTTAATAAACATCACTTCAACATTCTCATTCAATGCAGTCAGTGATGTATAATAACATTTGTTCTTCAACACACATCTCTTTGATGTACTTAAATTCAGACAAATTGGGTTGTTCCACTATGTTTACTTTACCTATGCAAATTAGCCTAATGGGCTCTCCCTCAGCAGTGCTCAAAGGATTTGACACGACACATCACCCCAGCTATTGTGAGCCAATTAAGTAAATTTCTTAAAGGTGTCTGTTTATCTCTGACCGCCTTACCTTTTAATTGCCTCTACAACAACTGTATAAACTGCATCGAGGGTAGTTTTACATGAGCTCTGAGCAGGACTGTTTATTGTTTGTACATACACAGATTATAGGCATATATCATGGTGGTCAAGAAATATGTTTGTTTTTTTCTTTTTTTGTGGGAATTTTTTTTTCCACTAAGATTGCTGAAAACTGTGTTTTTCAAAACATAACCGTGTCGGGAGGTTCGGGAGTCCAAAATCGTGTTTTTCATGTGACACATTGTGCTATGGGATGTACAGATGAGAGAAGCACAGCGTAATAAGCAATTATTGTAAAAACGTTCATAGTGTCTTAATATCAGACAAAGATATCCTTAGTAAATATTTGGCAAAATTTTGCAAAATGGTAGGTGGACTTATCAAATAAATAAATGTGTTATTAATGTAGAGGGAGTTAGGTTAGAGAGTTATAATTGGTTCCAAGCAGGAATTGAATCTGTGCCAAAAGTAATAGCACCTGTTGCCTAGCTCAATTACATATATATGCATGACAGAAGAAGACCTAAGAAAGCAGTGTCATATTACTCATGCAAGTATCTTCCCTTTGCAGTCAACATGTGTACATACCAGCCAGAGTTCATCAGTCGCTTCTCTCGCCTGTCCTCCATACTGGAAATGGACATCATCCTGGCACAACAGGCCCAACGAGAAGTGAGTGAACTTGCTAAAGATTACTGTATTTCCATACACTCAAATCAGCCAGTGCATTATTCATTTGCTGATCTGTGTCAGATGGTGTTAGCAGCTGGGTATGAATAGACCTATCACCAGAGTAGACATAACCACCCTAGTCATTAACATAGCACCTCATATAAAATCAAAGTATTTTATGTTGACACTTACCCAGTGTGAATTAGTGGTAATATTTTAGTGCATACTGAAAATTTCATGAAAAATGGTTGAAAAATATTTTTGCTATCACGATTTGAATTTATACATTTTATATAGTGACAGTCAGACAGGTGATGGAGATTAGGCCTAAAAGTCCATCAAACTGCCAATGAGCTTGGAAATCACGTGATGCTTATATCATTGCCAGCGACAGTATTGGTCGGTGATCCATATGTATCAGCATCTGTTAGGGTTCGAGTGACATATGGCGATACGTTAATTACCCCAAGTATGAGCAAATACAAAACATGGAGGAAAAAGTGATAGACATTTCCTGCACTGAAACATTAGTGGCATGAAAGTTAATCCGAAAAATCCAAGCATTCAATTATGAATTTCACAAATCAATTTTAAAAAATGCAAGTTTTCTTCTTTTGAATATTGTGGTTTTTGACACTTTAATTTTAATGTTTTCACGAAATCATTCATATTCATTAGATTAATAATAAACTATTCCAGACATGTACTCTTTTTGGTCATCAATCACTGGTACCAGACAAACATTTCAAGATATGCAAAAATGACATTTCCCATGAAAAATAGAGAAAATATCTTAAACCAATAAAAATTTATCACTCTTTAAATGTAAACCAATTCCCAACACTATGCATAATGAAAATGCTTTTAAATGTATTAAGAGATTATCTGGGTAAGCTCATCACTTAAAGCTAAAAAACAGATTTTTCAAAACCTAAAAAAGTTTGTTAAAATGCATGAATTTTAGAATGTAAAATCAAGAAATAAAGACTAAAACATTAAAGATATGCACAGTGCAACCTCTCCTGACAGAACTGTACAGACAGAACACAAAACTTTAACAATGATGTGCTTTCCTGCATGTTGTAAGAGGTGACTAATGGAGGCAGGAGCTGTGGTAGCTCAGTGGTTAGCATACTAGACATACAACCAAAAGGTGCAGGTTCGAATTCTACCATCAAATTAGTTCTGGTTGGCTACTGTGGTGTGTCCTTGGGCAATCCACTTGATTCAGATTGCCTTGGTACTAAATAACCTATTTATGTTGCTGTACCGTAAACACCAACCCAAACCAAATGTTCCATCTATGAGAGGCAAATCTGTACCAGTTAAGATATTCTTGCATTGTATTCAGTAATATCATTTTGATCTAAATTATTTTCAATTGTAAATTTTAACAAACAAGAATTGTATGAACATATGAACAACTGCTCTATTGCTGACTTAATTGATCAGTTGCTTGCTTAATTATATGATTATAAAATTTTTCAAAGTTAAATTAAAGCATCATACAAGAAATTCCCTCCTTAAAGTTTCTAATAAGTTGTACAATTTCAGGCATTTTCCAAGGAGGAGTTGAACACTGCCAAAGATCGCGTCCAGCAGTTATGCAATCTCCAGCAAAGCCTGGACAAAACTAGGAAGGGGATGAGTTGGATTATGGACCTTATCACATACGCTCGGGACCGGACTATAAAAGGTGGCATTCCTGTCTCAGCTGTGCTTGAAACAGCTGAAAATTCTTTATCAGATCTGGAAAGGAGGGAGAAAGTGTTTGATGATAACAGTTCCTTGTCATGTTGCGGCTCAGTGGCATGTGATTCAAATGAGATTAGTGTTGGGAAGGACAACCGAAGAATTGCCAAATTTTATGACCCTACAGAGGAGATGCCAAAATCAAATGGTCATGTGACCCCCGATGCTTCTTCTGCTACTAGTCAAAGCTCAAATTCAGGGATTCTACGTGTATACGCAGCATATGAAACTGGTCTTGCTCGTGGCACAAGTGTGAAATTACATGTTACAACCAAAACAACAGCACGGGAGGTGATTGATCTTGTGGTTAGAAATTTGAACCAATCTGTCAAAAACAAGGGAAGAGATGGGCCAATTTACAGTGATGAGTTATTATTAGATTTCTGTCTAGTGGCCGTGATTGGGACACGGGAAAGGATATTACGAGATGACTATCAACCCCTACAGTTACAAAACCCATGGGCCAAAGGACGATTATATGTAAGACATAGGAACAATTTGCTAGCCGCAATACAGCATGTTCAAGCAACTACAGTGTAATACAATAATGGTATTTTTAAATACATTTGAATTGTACTGGATTAATATCTTCCTGTTTTTTAGTGAAGAAAGTATGATCTTCTTTCATTGGAGTTTGAATTTTCAGTCACTTGGAGTCGTTTTAGACATCAACATAATGTGAATCATATTTTGCTTTTATTAAAATGTTACAGTTTAGAATGTGTATGCCAGTCTCTTATTAATCGAGTCCAACTGCAGATAACATAGACCCTGATCTGCCATCACATAATGCACCAGCTGATCAGGGTCATGTTGTTTGTTCAACTGATTACTCCTAACAAACTGCATAGACCTGACCCAGATCTGCCAGCACAATATGTGACAGCAGGTCTGGGTCTTTGCAGTCTGCATTTGGATTCAACTTGTAAGTGAGTGTATAAGGTATAGTCAAAGATGGTTTTTAAAACATTGGACTAAACAAGTTAAAGGTAAAGACAGGCAATACAATAGGTGAGTTGGGTGACCTCTTTGTTTTAAAAATATGTTTTCTTGAAAACATGTATAAAACAACTGGAATATCATTGAGAAGACCTTTTAACCAAGGTAATACATGAAGTAAACTAAAACCTTTAATGTAAAGATCATTCACTTAATTTTTTGAATTTCACTGGTGGAGTACTCTTTTATATGGCCAATCAAAAGAATACGCTTCATTTTGATATGTAAAAAGGTACTTTATTTTCTTGCTCTTTCCTGATTGGATTGTCTCTTCTTGTAGTCCACATGGGCAGGCAGGCAGGCATACACATTATTGTTGGACTGGGTAAAATCCAGTGTATTATTTCTAGTCACAGACATGGTACCTGTACTCTTATATCTAATTGAAAACTCCATTCTTAGAAATACCACTAATATATAAAAAAAATAACTTTGTTTTTATCAAGCTTGCTTTGGGAAAAGCTTCACATAGCGATCACTTTGCCATCTGTGTGCATTATGTCCATCTATACACCCATCCACACCCTGGATTAGAGTGTTTTTTTTACTTTCCTTTTATTTTAATGCCATTTTATCCCACATGCTTCGGATTTGGAATATAGCTTCAGTACGCACTTCTCTTTATCTAGGTAAATAAATGCCCTCAAGCTCAACATGCTGGCTTTTGTTTAGACTTTCACAGTATTGAATGCCCTCATTATTGAAGCTTGAGGGCAGGCTCAACATGCAGGCCATGGCCATCTTTTTCTTTAGACTTGTACAGTACTGAAAGCTTGAGGGTAGGCTCAACATGCAGGCCATGGCCACCTTGTTGTTTAGACTTGTACAGTACTGAATGCCCTCATTATTGAAGCTTCAGGGCTAGCTCAACATGATGGCCATGGACAATTTATTTGTTAGTCTTATACAGTACTGAATGCCCTCATTATTGAAGCTTGAGGGAAGGCTCAACATGCAGGCCATGGCCATCTTTTTCTTTAAACTTGTACAGTACTGAAGCGCCCTCATTATTGAAGCTTGAGGGCAGGCTCAACATGCAGGCCATGGCCACCTTGTTGTTTAGACTTGTACAGTACTGAATGCCCTCATTATTGAAGCTTGAGGGCAGTTTCAACATGCAGTCCATAGCCAACTTGTTGTTTAGACTTATACAGGACTGAATGTTCTCATTATTGAAGCTTGAGGGCAGGCTCAACTTGCAGGCCATGGACAACCTTTTGTTTAGTCTTATACAGTACTGAATGCCCTCATTATTGAAGCTTGAGGGCAGGCTCAACATGCAGGCCTGGCCATCTTTTTGTTTATTCTTGTAAAATACTGTGAATTCATTTATTTTAGTGGGTATCAGTTTTTCATGGTTTTGTGAAAAATTACATTTTCAGACATGCTGCTAGGTTTACAGGATCACGGGATTTTCATATAAACAATCAAGAGTCAGACAGTTTATAAAATTGGATGTGGGACAGATCATGAAAAAATTACCTGCCGTAGTTGTGTTTTGTTGTACCCAATACGCGAATTTTGCTTTTAATCAAAATAAATGTTACCAAATTGTTGTCTATTTGTACTTTTGTCCATGATTTCAATTGATCTGTCTTTAGGTAGTTCAAGTGTTTGCATGCAGACACTTGTATGATCATGAAATGACGTGCGATTTATGCAGAGACTATTGAGGTGGTTCCAATTGAATTGTCGCTTAGAGGGTGTAGGAAATTGATCCATTGATCAGACATGAAGGAAATTTTAGAGCGTGAAAAGTCAATGGTAGTCACAAGTCATGCCGAAACACAAGATAGGTGAGTATTTTTGGCTATTGTGGGAAACAGAAAGATTGTCTGCTCAGGACAACACTAAGGAAGAGCATCGATCAGATATTCAGATTCTGACTCGAAAAAAGTACAGAAAGTGGTGATGCAAAAATGGTCGGGCACCTCAGCATGTTGAATGTGAACAAAGTTATTAAATACTTATTATGTACCTTTTGGCAGTCATTTGGCATTATTACCTCTCTCTCTCTTTCTTCCCCCTGCCTCCCAACTATGGATGCTCAAAAATTGACCCAACAAAAATTATTTCACAGTATTACTATATTTATATGATGATAAGCCCCTCCCCCATTTTTACAAACAGTTGGCAAATATTTACTAATGATATCTATGTCTGATAATAAGCCCATATCCTACATTTTGAAAATGTATTAGGCTGGATCCCTGGTCTTAACACTGGAGAAATACTGTATATCTAAGTCGTAAGGCATGTTTGATGAACATACTTTCAAACATAATTAGCTCTACTGGTCATAGACCAGAAGAGCTAATGGGATGGTCTGTTGTCCATCAACCATCCATTAGGACAAGTTTGTTATCACTACTCTAAAGAAACTACTTGGAGGATTGTCTTGAAACTTTACACACCCATTTATCCCATGGTCTAGTTAGTCCTAAATGAAAATGATGATGCTCGGATATCCAATATATCCGCCAGAGTGGCATCTTGAAAATCTTGTCATCGATATTCCTCCTGAATGGATGGACATATCAACATGGTGTTTTACTAAAAGACTTCTTATGATATATAGTTGGTCCTGAATAAAAATGGTGCCAATCTGACATCCAATATGGACACAATTGGCAGCCATCTTGAAAATCTTGTTATTGCTACTCCTCCTGAATGGATGGTCATATCAACATGGGGTTTTCACTAAAAGACTTCTTATGATGTATATAGCTGGTTCTAAATAAAAATTGTGCCAATCTGACATCCAATATGGCCGAAATTCATATTGATGTGGGGTTTTCACCAGAAGACTTCTTATGATGTCCAGTTGGTCTTAAATGAAAATAGTGCTGATCTGATATCCAGTATGGCCACCACAGCAGTCATCTTAAAAATCTTGTTATTGCTACTCCTTCTGAATGGAAAGTCATATCTTGAAAATATTGTTATCTCTACTCCACTCCAAATGGATGGCTATATCAACATGGAGTTTTCACCAGTAGACTTCATATGATATCTAGTTGGTCCGAAATGAAAATGGTACCAGTCATACATCCAATATGGCTGCCATGACTCTCATAAAAATCTTTTTGTCACTACTCACCCTGAATGGAAGATCATTATGACATGGGGTTTTCACCAAAAGACTTCTAATGATGTCTACTTTATCCTAAATGAAAATGGTGCCTAGCTGACATCCAATATGTGTACGACAGCTGGCATTGCATTGCCAATTCTTTGTCCAGAGCAGCCATATGTGTTGGTTAGGTGGAAGTCATGTGACTTCTGCCAGGAGAGCCAGACAATGACATCCCATGTCGTTGGCACTGTAATGGACGACTTCAGCTAACTTGTCCCTGCTAGCCAACATCTGCCTCGCTAGCCATCACACTCCTAGATGCAGTTGTCGATGGCAAACAAACTCATTTCCCCAATCAAAACTATAGTGCATAACATGACGAGATCATCTGGGATGTTTACCTTGTGATTTCTACAGTTTTTTAGTATTTCACTCATTACGCCTGTCCCTTCTGGGATTTGGCTTGGGGAGGTCTGCACCCTCCATTGTCTGAAACTCGCAGTCAGGTGAAATTTGCAATGTTTTTAAGATGGCCTGCAACACTCTGCTGCAAAGGTGCACCCCAAACAGCAAACAAAATTGTTCCCGAATGGTAAAGAAACGATAACTGCAACAATTGTGTGCAGAAAATTTTAAATTGTGCTGTAACTTTAGTGTTTTCTTCTTTAAAATTGCTTCCAAACTGATCATATCAATGTAACCATAGTTCTGATCAGTCACGTGGTCAATGTCATCTCGTGGGATCACAAGGCATATATATGGGGCAAGTGGAATCATGTATAATGTATTTCATTATAAGGTGGTATACTCCATGGCTCCCATGGAGAGTGTTATAATGAGGGAATGCTGTACAATCAAGAAAGTTAAATACTGAATGATGTCCATGTTCACAGTTAGATGTTTTGGAGAATTGGATTCTGATTGGTTAATTTGTCTTCACATACTGAAAGGGGTGAACATTTTGTTGCTGTTGTGTGTGGGGGCCAGGGGGTTGGGGGTAACCCTAGATTGCTGCCTCTCATCCACACTTTTGCTCTTCCAGCTGTCACTTTGTAAAATACATTAAATTTCTAAATTACTTGGCATCATTTAAAAGCAAATTTTGTGCTCTTTCATTTGATATCATACACAGGAGTCCTTCCTGCACTGTCAAGACATCATAGACCCTGGGACAATGGTACTACCAAATACCAAACCTGGTACTCTAGCAGTAGAAAGGTTGCACATTTCTGGTTTTAGTCATATACGTTGGTGAACGGTATTACAGGGCATGCTGCATGAATTTCAGTAAATTAAAATAGTTAACTTTGGGCAATTATGCACAGAAACAGTTCCCCAAAATCACAAGAAAGAAAGTCTGTTGCAACAATTTTTGGGGGTTGGTCCAAGGAAACTGAATTTTTTAATGGATGGCCTAATTAAGAGAAATAAATTATAAGAATGGAGTTGAGTTGATGATAGTTGCAGGTATCATGGTCGGGATATGAAAACCACACATTGCATCTCATGTAAAAATTGTCAAAATGAAAATATGTAGAATAGGGCATTTTTTATATTTCGACTTCTTCAGTGGTGTTTACAGGACTTTATGAAACCGGTTAAAATTTCCATTTATTCTATGGCTCTTAAAAGAAAAAGAGTTGTAATAGGAAAACTAAGAATATTTAAAAACTACTGGTTACAGCTGAAAAATGAAATAAGACACTCAATCACTTTTATTAGCTCTTATGTAGATAAAAACTTTCATTAAAATATATTTCTTCTGATTACTTACTTATGCATTGTAAGAATGCAAGTTCTACAGTTTTTTAAGCTGCACCAGATCAGGGGCTGTTCTCATGTTTAGACATACCATTTGATAGGTTATCCCTTGTCATTCTAACACCAACACCTCTAATATAGATTTTATTTTTAGCACCTGAAGTAACATTTACTAAATGGTGTTAAGATTGTTTGTTATAGGTTTTCTTTAAATCAGTTTTTAAATTAAATTGTCATCATTCTTTCAATGGACAATTCCATGATGGATCAATAGTAGATTATAATTAGTAACATTTTTGCTTGAGTATACCGTTTCCATTGTGGAAATGTGATTTATTCCTGATTTATCGTATATACTCACATATAAGCCAATACCAAATGCAAACGGCAGTTACCCAGATATGCCATTGCATAATGCGCTGGCAGATCAGGGTCTATGCAGTTTGTAAGGACTAATCAGTAGAACAAACAACATAGACCCTGATCTGCCGGCGCATTATGCAACAGCAGATCAGGGTCTATGTTGTTTGCATTTGGACTTAGCTTATACATGAGGATATACAGTATGTGATCAAATATTTAATGCACATGTGAATTTTACTTTGCCATGCCAATAACATTCACCCAGAAACGAGTCTTTTGTAGTTACATTTATGTATGTATGAAGACAAGATATAAAAAAAGATAAGACTGCAACTATTTTCATAATTTCTTACTACAAACAATTTACTATTAAATGATTATTTAATGGATGTGTCTGATAAAAAGATATATAAGTGTTTCATAGCTAGATCATCACTTTGGTAAACAGTTTGAGCAAGGTTGAAAAACTTTGAAGCAATGTAAAAATGTGGAAGGATTCACACCACTGTTATAAATTCACATTTACGAAACAGAAAACACCTTTTGTAAGCATGCAACCACTGATTTGTAATGACAATAGTCTAAATCACTTATAGTCTGCAGGTTATTAGACTCTGTAGCTTAAATTTGATCATCAGATTCTCTACTTAATCAGTCATATTGGATTTTACTTTTGTTACATTATTTTTTATTGGCTGATAGGGTAAACATTCATACAAAAGCTCAAAAATGTTATAATTTTTAGGGTTGAAGTTTCTAATCCGATTTTTTCCTTCCTGCAGTGATAACAAGGAAGTGATACATATGTTGTGACAGAGAAGAAAAGGTTTTGTGCATATGGTACTTTTATCACATCTGTAATTTGTGAAGAATACTTGTGTTGAAAAATAGCTGTTTCGTCTGCTGTAAATATTATTGCATTTACTTAAGTTATTGTGTTCATATGGAACTTCCAAGAGACTGTGCAATTTTAATTTTCATTAGCTTACCATTTGTTCATAATTTAAATACAGGATAAACAAGTGTTCATCTGATGTGAAATTTATGCAGCGAGTTGAATATTATATTCCACAACAAAATGCTTACAGTCAGGGGCATTTTGTGTTGTTCAGCAAGTTTCCTAAATTTTATGTCATAACAACACAAGTTTAAGATTCTATTTATCACATAAAATAAAGAACTTAGCATTACTCAACGGCATTGCTAAGTGCTACACCACACTCTGGTAAAGGACTCTGCATTACTGAATGACATTGCTAAGTGTTACACCACACTGTGCTAAAGGACTTGGAATTACTCAATGACATTGCTACGTGTTACACCACAGTGTGCTAAGGGACTTGGCATTACTAAATGACATTTGCTGAGTGTTACACCACACTGTGGCAAATGATTTTAATCAAATGACATCATGATGGTAATAAAAGCTGGTGTTATGTGATAAAAATTACTCCTGTAACTTTTCATAATAGGAACGTATCATCCATCTTTTATATATCATTAATCACCAGAATGTATTGAGTGTTAATTTGGATAAGTAATTTCCCGACTTATTGCATACTTCCTTAAGAGGACTTACACAATATTTTTCTATAGCTTCAAATAAATTCATTATCCCATTGGGAAATGAAGTAGCTGCAAAGACTTGAGGGTGTGCGCTTATTTTCTTTTGCAACTCTCATAGAAAGTAAAATGTCAACATCATAGGTATGAAAACAGGAAAATTCATAAAGATAAGACATCAATTTTGAAAAATTGAAAATGTACAAAAATCAATCGATTAATGAATTAAAACTGTGCATGAATTGTATGTGACTGGATTTTGCTGGAAAACACTATTCAAAGTCTACTCAGTACTTAGGATAGAATTAATATTTAGCAATTCCTTTGTTTTAGTTTTCCAGGCTGAAATTCAAGTAAGCTATATTTTATTTTAGGCAAATAAGCATCTGAAAACAATGGAGTGGGCAAATGCCCTTTGAAGGGGGAGAGGTTAGGAGTTTGTTTTGTTAATAGGGTAAATACCTATGAGGTTCCATTCTACAAATCCCATATATGTGGCAAATGGTCCAGACTTTTAGCTGCTAAAATTTTTTTATATTCCTCTTCATATGGGTCTCTGTTTTTATTCTCCCACTGCTTGCAGGAGGGTCATCTTGATTTGATCATGGCCATATATCCGTCCTGAGAAGCTAGTTAGCAAGATTGCACAAAAACCATTCAGTGCAGAAAAAATGAAATTTACTTAGCAAATTTAAATCTATATGTAGATGACGTGATTAGATTTTCTGGCTATTAAGCAATTTTGTTGGACTTTGACTTTTGTGACAAAAACCTTCAATAAAGCAAAATACTACTCAGGTTAGACAAATGAAATTTAGTATGTATCTTGGTTTACATATTTTAGATAACCTAATCATAGTTTCAGGACATTTTTTTTTTTGTTTTTTTTTTTCTTTCATATTTGTACACATTTGTTTTCTTTTGAGATGTAGACATTTTTTATGATAATCTTGTTAGCAAGATTAAGTAAAAATGACTCAAATGGGGTAGGCATGTTTTATATACATGTGGTAGGCATGTTTTATATACATGTGGTGATCATCTGATTAGATTTTCATGCCATTATAGCAGTTTTTTCAGATTTTGTATACATTTTTTAAAACATTTTTGGACTTAGACCTTTCGGTCTGCAGAGGGGGTATATGTCTTTTACAAGAACAAATCTAGTCCAAAGATTTCATTGTACCTACTTACAATACACTCCAATCTATGATCTTTGTTGTCTTCCAGATTTTCACTCTAAGTAGGAAATAAAGCAGACATACATGTGTTTTCACTGTTCATCAGTCTTTGAATCTGTTGGTTTCTCAACAATTCTTAACTCGTACCTCATTCAGCTTGAACAAATTTGGCTTGACTTTTATACTTTGAAGAGTGTCAAAAACCAAGATGAGAGTTCCAGGGTCACCATAAACAAAACATTGAAAATGTTTTTCTTTTATAAATAATTAGGATACTAGTACATGTATTTTCTGACTTAAATTAGGATACTAGTATTTTCTGACTTAAATTAAGATACCAGTATTTTCTGACAAATTAGGATACTAGTATCTTCTGACTTAAATTAGGATACTAGTATTTTCTGATTTAACTGATTTGATAAAAGAGATATATCACCATGAACGTTTTGAAAAATGATCTCAGCTTTTAAGTATATTTTATTAATGTAAATGACCCTATACCCTAAATTTTAACAATAAGACAGGTTTATTTTCTTTCGATAGGACATCAGAGACCTATTAAAAAAACAAGTTGTAGTCTTCAGGACAGTTTAGTACATAGACAATCTAAAGTTGACTTTTTTTTTGTTTTTGGTTTGAGCTCTAAACATATTATGCTTTTGAATAAAAATACTGATAATTCTGAAATGAAATATCACGTTTTAATTGCTTCTTTAGTTGTGCCTTTCAATTTTACTCTTAAACAGATTTTTCTGTAACTGAATTTGTAAGTTTCATGCAGTATCTTTATTTTTTCATATTTTATTTTGTTTTTAAATTATCTTCAGCTCTTAAAATCAAAACATTTACTTGGTTAATTTCCTATTATTGTTGCCTCATTTTTGGATAAGCTTATTTTAGAATCAATTTGTTTTTACTTGCAGGAAATTGGGATTTTTATTTTTCTAATCATCATACTACTAAAACTATCATAATTTCAAAATATTTTAATTATTGCAGTACTTTACATTAATCTTTTAGAAACATTACTTAACAGTAATAATATATTGAACATCTACAATGAGATATGCTTGATTTTATGTAAAAGTAAGAATGCAGTATTGTGTTAATCATGCAAAGTCTGTGATATGAATCTGTGGTATTATCTTGTTTAGTGCTGAGTTATAACTTCCACTTGAAACATTCAGTAATAAATTTTTCAAAAGTATTTTGTGCCAGTGATTTACTTCATTTTACTTGTCAAAATGGAAAAAATGTCTACACATTGCCAGGAATTGCCTATCTGATCAGGAGTGCCAGGGATTGCCTGTCTGATTAGGAGTGCCAGGGATTGCCTATTTGGTCAGGAGTACCAGGGATTGCCTGTTTGATCAGGAGTATCAGGAATTGCTTATCTGATCAGGAGTGCCAGTGATCACCTGTTTGATCAGGAGTGCCAGGGATTGCCTGTTTGATCAGGAGCATCAGGAATTGCTTATCTGATCAGGAGTGCCAGTGATTACCTGTTTGATCAGGAGTGCCAGGGATTGCATGTTTGATCAGGAGTGCCAGGGATTGCCTGTTTGATCAGAAGTGTCAGGAATTGCTTATCTGATCAGGAGTGCCAGGGATTACCTGTTTAATCAGGAGTGCCAGGGATTGCCTGTTTGATCAGTAGTGACAGGGATTGCTTAGTTTGATCAGGAGTACCAGGGATTGCCTATCTGATCAGGACTGCCAGATATTACCTGTTTGATCAGGAGTGCCAGGGATTGCATATCTGGTCATGAGTGCCAAGGATTGCCTCCCTGATCAGGAGTGGTATTGTGGTTCATATAACCAACAGCTGCTGGTACAGTGCTATATGGAGTGAATAAAAGATTATGGCATTGTAGCATTGCCTTATGTTACCATAGTATGCTTAAGTTTTTCTGGCAGAGAGTATCATCTGGTCCATCTGTGTACATGTCTGTTAATCTATCTATTAATAAATTGGCCTCCAAGCTTGTATTGGTGAATTGGCATCTGATCTCGCCTATTCATAAAACATTGTAATCATTGAAGACGGATTTTTCTGCAACACATCACTACACAGATCATCCTTTTCAGACACTGGTATTTCTCACAGTTCTTCAGTTACAGTTGGTTCCGGGGGGCCTTTTAATGATCTGTACAGCATATTTCCATATCAAATCCAATGCCTCACAACTTGTAAATCCACATGGAATAACACAAGTCTAATTAGTCTTTTGGTGAAAACCCCATGTTGATATGACTTTCAATTTAGGAGGATTAGTAATAACAAGATTTTCAAGATGACTGTAATGGTGTCCATACTGGATGTCAAATCTGCACCATTTTCGTTTAGTATTAACTATGACATCATAAGAAGTTTTCTGATGCAAATCCAATTTTGATATGACCATCCAGACAGGTGGGGTAGCAATAACAAGATTTACATGATGGATGCTGTGGTGCCCATATTGGATGTCTGGGCGGCAGCATTTTCACTTATGACCAACTAGACATCATAAGAAATCTTTTACTGAAAACCCCATGTTGATATGAGCATCCATTAAGGAGGAGGAGTAGCAATAACAAGATTTTCAACCATTTGTTTTCTTCAAAACACTGATAACTGTGCACTCATCAACAAATATATAAAACGTATCTGCCTCTCTGATTTTTCTGATTACATCCTCATGAATTACATCAGCAATACCATCTTGAAGCTCTCTTCTCTGGAGTGTATATAGGAAGCTTATTTGACAACAGACTGGTTTGATAATAATTTTCATTCATTTAACTTCTCTAAATTTATAAAACTAGTATATTTAGCTCTACTGGTCATAGACCAGAAGAGCTTATGGTATGGCCTGTGTACGTCGTCTGTCTTCTGATGTCTGTCCAACAGTCCATGAGCACAAGTTTGATATTGCTACTCCTCCTAAACTATTAGGAGGATTGCCATGAAACTTTACATGCACATTCATCCCAAGGTCTAGTTGGCCCTAAATGAAAATGGTGCTGCTCAGACATCCAATATGGCTGCCACAGCAGCGATCTTGAAAATCTTGTTATTGCTACTCCTGAATGGAAAGTCATATCAACATGGGATTTTCACCAGAAAATTTCTTATGATGTCTGGTTGGTCCAAAATCAAAATAGTTCTGCTTGGACATCGAATAAGGCTGCCACTGTGGCCATTTTGAATGGATGTTTATATCAACACAGAGGTTTCATTATAAGACTTCTTATGATGTCTAGATGGTCCTAAATGAAAATGGTGCCGATCTGATGTCCAATATGACTGCCACAGCAGCCATCTTGAAAATCTTGTTATTGCAAATCCTCCTGAATGGAAAGTCTAATCAGCATGGGGTTTTCACTAAAAGACTTCCTATGACGTCTAGTCGATTCTAAATAAAAAATGGTACCAATTTGATGTCTAATATGGCCCCCACAGCAGCCATCTTCAAAATCTTGTTATCACTAGTTCTCCTGAATGGAAAGTCATATCAGGATGGGGTTTTCAACAGAAGACTTTTTATGATGTCTAGCTGGTCCTGAATGAAAATGGTTCCACTCAGATATCCAGTATAACTGCCACAACATGTTTTGAAGAATATTGATAACAGATTTCCCAAGGAGGCAATAGATGTTGCCACAGTCTTCCATATTATTGGAATTAGGTCATTGACATTTTTGTCTGAAAAGCAGACGGAAGAGTTTCGCAAGAAGGAACTTGAAATATATATTTAATACTACGGCAAAGAAGCCAGAAAAGGAGATGAGTTAATTGAGAGCATGATAAAGGGTGGCAACTGTTGTGTGAAATGTTGACTAGTAAAGAAAACTGTGTTACAATAAATGTTTCTGACGGATAGTACCAAGCTTGTGGAATTTATTGCATACATTTCACAGAGACAATATACAAAACCTAGTCACTTTGTCAAACTTTGCATTGATAATGCCATACCAAACTGCAGATTGTAAAAGAGGTTTTTCTTGCCAAAAATGGGATCAAAACCATCAGAAGAAGTCATTGAATACTCTGATAAGTATAAAGATTGAAGGAAGGCCTGTAGAAGATTTTAATTTTTCTCCAACTGTGCTCTTCTGGAAACAGAAAAAAAGATAGAAAAATATTCAAAGCAGGAGTTTTTGAGAAAAGAGATGCAAAAGTAAAAAAAGAAAAACTTAAGCAAACAAGAAAAAAATGTAAGTGGGGGATAAGATAGAAGACAAAATTTACAGTAATTAATGTGACTGTGTCATTATGAAAAACAACAAACACAAATTATATCCAGAGTATGATGTGTGTGCCTTAGACTATAAAGATTTTGTGAATATTTCAGTGCATATACACACACACACATGAACAGCACATCAGCACAATCCTGGCTATAGAGTGCATAGTAAATGGTTGGAAAAATATGCAAGTTACAAATTTATAAAATATTCAGTAAGATAAACTCTTCCAAATAAAGATAAATATGCACTCTTACAAGATAAAATATAAACACGTTAAATTAATCTACCGGTAATATGTATATAAAATAGTTATATAATAGTAAAATAATCTACTATGTTTATAAAATAGTTAAATATTAGTAAAATAATCTAATATGTATATAAAATAGTTAAATGTAAAAAGATAAAGTCCCTAAAATATAGGATTATTTTGAAGTATTGGTGGTCAAATACAGCTGATCTCTCTCTCTCTCTCTGTGTGAAACAAACACATAGACTCGCACTATCACAAAGTATATAGAGAATTTTCCTTAAGCTCTTCAAGAAACAACTGTATGTCTGGAAATCTAGGACACTGCCTCAGTGCTGTTCAATTGGCAAATCTAGCAAGACTCAAGTGTGTAATTTTGTTACAACTTGACTTGATATTTTACATTTCTTAGCAAATGCTTAATGGTATTATTTAGAGTGACTGAGTACTGAAAGTAGATGACTCAGTATGAACAAATAATACCAATATCAGCAGGTAAGCTACAACCATGCACCTTTTCCCTTCATAATTTTTTCTAACAGATATTATGCAATCATTATATCTACATAGTGACTACACTTGAAAAGGGAAACAACTGCAAAGTTGGCATTTCAAGGGCAAGCTGCTTCCTACAAGGGTATAATGAGATAGTAGTTATTGGTGGGTACTGAGCCTCAAAGATGGCACTATGGCCTCATACGAGAGTTTAACGTTGTGGGGCCTCTATGGCCTCAAATGGGGCACTATGGCCTCAAAAGTGAAAAAATTTATAGCCTCAAGGATGGCACTATGGCCTCAAACGGGAATTTATCATAGCACGCCGTATGTAGTGACGAAGACAACGTCCTCTACCATCAAAAACTGGGGTAGGGCTTTTTGATAGTAGAGGACGTTGTCTTCGTCACTACATACGGGGCGTGGGGACATGGCAATCATGGAAAGAAATTAATCTTTTTCTTGTAAAATGGGTGGTCCTGATAAGGACCGTTGGATTTTTTGTTGAGGAGTTCATCTAGAGGAGGTGTGGGCACCTCCCAGGCTTTGCCCTGCACGCAGGACAGCTCCCCCTCCATGTGGCTTTACTCTGTTTACACGGAGCTGTAAAGGCCGACGGAGGATGAGTTGCTTCCGGCTCCCAATTTTCTTTATTCTCCTCCTCCTTCTCCATTATTAGGTGGGGTTTAATTGGAATTTTGTTTTCCTTCTTCTCCTCCTCCCTTTTCTCCACTTCATGGAGGAGGTGCCACGCCACCTCTAGATGAACTCGAGTTTGTCTTATGATTTCTATTGTGTTCATTCTCTTGAATAAACGGGGGTAGCTCTATCGGGAAAGGTGTTGTTTTAATATACTAGAAGCGCAGACGTGAAGGAAAACATCCCTTGCACCTAAAAACAAAAAAAAACATCACCCCACTACCCCGCGTCTGACGTCATTCTAGGCTTTGCGGATTTTGCACTCCATCACCCCTTACTCTAAAAGCGCGGACCTAAAAGAAACTACTTTTGATAAAAATCAAACACACACCATATAATCCATATTTTATTTTATTTTATTTTTTTTTATAAACCAAGCACACTCCACAAACATACAATTTATTTTTTATATTTTTTTTATATCAAACACAAACTTACACACACCACACTATCCTTTTTTTACTTTTGTAAATTTTTTATATCAAACTTTCACACACCACACAACCATTTTTTTACTTTTTAACAATTTTTTTATATTCAACACACACCACAAAACATACAAGGGGGAAAAGGGTTTATTTGTTGGGTGGACTATCACAAACAAACAAACATACAAACATATATATGGCAATTTAAGAGTAGTGATCTTTTCTAGAGATTTGGGGTGGCCCTTAAAAGGACCGTTGGGTTTAAGAAGTTATGTTGTTTTTTAACTTCTTAGGGGTGAAGTAGCAGCAGTGGTAGCAGCTCCAGCAGGGCGGCCACGTTTAGCAATGGGTCTCGCAGCTTTAAGACAGGCAGGTCTCTTTCGGGTGAAAGAGAAGGCAAATTCTTCACAGTCAATCTTGCAACTTCTCCATCAGGTAGTTTGTTAGACTGCATAAGTTGCTGTTGCTGTTGTTGTTGTCTTTGCTGTTGTTGTTGCTGCTGCTGCTGCTGTAGTCGTTGTCCCACCTCCCATTCTGTTCTTTCCCGAAGTATTTCTTCTCTCAGGACCTCTTCTACTAGATCATGCGCCATTTGAATGAACGTCATCGTCTTTCTCTCCGGCTGGGTTTCCATCAAATGATTCTTCACCCTCTGAATGTTTACCATAGCTTCATTCAGCTTTGTAATCTTGGTTGCTGCCATCTTCTTCTTTTTGGAACTGTTGAGATCTTGACGAGTCAACGAGAATGACTACACTGGCCAACGCACCGCTTTATATGCTTAACGCGCGGACGCGATGGAAAACATGGTAGGGTTTCAGATCGACAGTGAGATAACAGATAGAGGAAAGAGGATAGTTTTTTAGATCGATAGAAAGAGAGATAGAACATAATTGTTTTGTTTTTTTTCAAAATCAATAAAAAACCACACAACACCATTTTTTTTTCAACAATAACCATTTTTTAAATCAACAATAATCATTCTAACATAAAAATACTAACAATTCAACAAGAAATTTTTTTTAAACAGGAACATATTTACAAGGTTGACAACGTTGGGGTGGTAAACTAAACCTCCACCTTTCTACATCAACATCATTCTGATTGACATTACGTTTCTGAGCTAAAGATAAGAGATATCCATAATGTTCACAAAACCATCGTTGTACTTTAGCATCGTTTCGAGCATAGTTTCTATCAAACCAAGTCAGTAAATGTTCTAAGGAATATCCAAGACTGCGGTGATGAAGAAAATGTACACAATATTGTCCACACACCATGGAATCCGATCCTTGTAATCGAATATTATTGAATCGAGTCGAGACGGCATTTCTTCTCATAAAGTCAATGATGTCCTTTTCCAAAGGAGGTAATCCATAAGAATCAAAATATTCCACACAGTGAGCGTTGGGAAAGTACATGGCAACCCAATGGGTTCCTGGTAGATGACTGTCGTTGGTATTGATGATATAGGCATGAACGTCTTTAGGTTTACGATGAGGTAGTTCATCTTTAGCACATACCACAGGATTCCAAGAAGAAGTGTAGGAACTGCGAGTCAATAGGTAATAAAGTTCTCTAGTATTCATTTTTTTCTTCTTCTTCTTTTTTTTGTCTTCAATGGAAATAATAGGTCACCAATTCACACCTGACTTTATGCTTGAATTGATCTGTCTTGTAATTCCAGGAATATTCACGTCGGATAGGCTCTGCACTCTGTTGAATGAGTCCTTCGATACGTCTGATCTCCAGAGGAGTAAGTGGAGGAAAAGAAGAATTCTGCAAGACTTTATACCACTGTTTCAACACGTGTTCATCTGAGATTTGTTTCCAGGCCATTTCCAAATATTCATCCAATTTTTCTTCACCTGTCAACATCATACATTTGTCGTGTTGTATCTGACTGGGATGATCGTTTTGACATCCATAACATTGTTCTTTAATCAGACTGTTAATTCTTTCAGTCAATTCCTGAGCATAACAGGACACTAACTGTTTTTCTTGTTCTGGCCATCGACAAGCCATAAATCCAGTAAACACAGGAACTGAATTGTTTTCTTCTTCTTTTTTAGGTTCTGAACGAATGACTTCATCATCATCATCATCATCCTTTGTGGTAGTTTGTGACTGTTGAATCACTTCACAAAATCCCTCATCTATCTCCATAAGTTCTTCTTCGTGCTGCATCTTTTTTTCTTCTAATAGTCTAGAATTACTTCTCTCAAGCTGTTGATCTCTAGAGTATTATCAAATTCTGCAAACAAGACGACGTTCACTGTGTCGGCTAGAGGAGCTGTAAACTGAAGTTCCACTCGAAGGGGGCCTGATTTTATAGGGTGGAAATGTCTTTCATCGCTGCCTTGGTCCGGAGTGAAATCAAATCCCCACAAGGCAAACCCTCCTGCAAAATCGTCGTACGAAATGCCGTGGCTACTGTCAGTGCCTAACTGTCCTGTGGCTTCATACAGGGTCAAGTAAGATCGTAAGTAATTTTTTATGTTGGCACTAAAGTCAGGTTCAAAAGGTCTGGTACACAAGGTCTTGCCATCTCGACTGACTTCTATCTTGGAGATGTTAAAGTGCTGAAAGTTGAACGGATTTTCGCTGATGACTCCGTTGAAGGCTGAATTTCTAACCATACCAATCAGCAAACGTTTGGGGAGCTGCCCTTGGAAGATGTGATCTTCGACTATGGATCGGAGTCCAGCGGCCACAGTAAAGGTTTTCACTTCCACTCGTCGCACAGGATACTTAGCAGTGGTTCTGCTCAAGGTTTGACTGATGTCGTTGGCTACTTTTGGTAAGACTTCTACACGTCGCACATAAAGTTTGGCTTCTTGGATGACAGTTTTCCACTCGTTAGCAAAAGCCATCAAATGGAAAGCGGTACTACTGCGATTCAGTCTCAGGCGTACATCTACTCCGTTCAACAAATACTTGTTTTGCAACCACATGTCCAAATGCAAACGATCCATCAATTCTAAACTGTGCCCTCTGATTTTCTTTCGACATTCGTTAAAACCCACATTGTGAGGGATTGCTGAAGTTATTCTTGCATTAGCAAAATCAGTACCCTCAATCCTGGCCGGCACTGATACCTCTGTGTTTTCAAACAATGTCAGAGTGTCAGGTTTCCAGACCACTGAGGCATCCAGATGAGTGTTCTTGGCTTCTTTTCCATACGTCAAGAGATTTTCCAAGTAAGCACGGTAAGGGTAAGTATCCAAACTGCTACTGACCATTTTGTTATTCAAGTACAAATCTATTCCACTGAACAAAGAATGCATGAAATTATTGACGGGTGCCACTCTGGAATCGTCCGCAGGAAGGCTGCTGTCCGCCGTTTTGATCACTTTGAGTTTCAGGTACAAGTAGCTGCCGTTCAGATCGATGTAATCTTCGGTTTGTCCTTTGATTTCAAATTCGATAGGAACTGAATCCGACAAAGACGATACAGGTTGAAATTCCACTCATTGGGATTCTTGCATTGTATTCATGGTGGGAGGCATGGTAAACATATCCAGTTCTGACTTGGTACATTCGCAAGAATCTTGGTGCATCATTTTCAATGGTTTTTAATAATCAAACACGTCTAATTCTCTGATGGTTCTTTTTCTTTTCTTATTCTTTTTGGAACTGCCGTGTGTTCTTTTATGAACTTTGAAAGGATTTTGATGTTGTCGTCGTCGTCTCTTTCTCCCTTGTCCTTGCTGTGAAGTAATGCCAGAGCCTGAAGCGTGAAGCGTATTTATAGGATTTTCTCGGAGACCTAAAAGAACTTTACCAGTGGTCATCAACACATTTTTGCCTGCTCTCATAAAGGCTTCTTTAGGATTTTGTTTGTCGATGAGGACGTTTTGCAAAAATTCTTTTCCTTGTGTCAAAGCGGCATCTTTTAAGGCATGAAATCCTCGAGACACCATCAGTTTCAAAATAGGAGCTACCATCCGAAAAGCTGATCTTAACATATCTCCTAAACCATGTCCTCATTGTCGAGCCACTCCTTGGTACACTGGATACATTTTTTTGGGATGTTACAATTCGTTAGAGAACTTGTTTTTTTCGAAAATGTAGTTTCACCGTGACTTTTCCTTTGTCAATGAATGGTACATCTTGTCCTAAATCTCCTTTTATACTAATGTTGACACTGTCAAAATACGATTTACTGACTGAAAGATAATGAGGGTGTACAAATTCACGGTGAACGTGAAACGTGTTTCCACCTTCTTCGTACGCACCAGCAGCAGTATCCACTTTGAAAGTAATGACTCTCAGTAAGGGAGCAGATGTGTGTCCTACCACGTTGTACTCTACCACATCGGAGTACACAAACATTAAATTCAGTCCCATGTTCAATTCCAAAGGGTGTTTAAAAGCATCTGCGGATTCTATGTTAGTTGAGATTTTTCAATTGGTACTGTCTTTATTTCCACCCAAAATGGCATACAATCCAGGAGAAAATTCGATGGTCATGAATCTTCTCTCCTCGGAGGTTATGTTTCTTTCTTTAGCAGTTTTGTCGTCAATGAATTCACCAGTAGCTTTATCCATCATAGCAAATTCTATGTGGAAACGGCGTGCCACCTCATTTAAACCGATTTGTACAAGTTTTTGGTTACGACTTAAGGCTTTGCTAAATTGCTTGTCAATGGTGGACTCAATGGTGTCCCACAAATGTCGGCTACTAAAATAATACCCCATAGGAATTCTCAGGGTATACTGCCCAAAGACCCTTATGTCAGAATCTTTTTTTTTTTTTGGATCTGAAAACTTTTTGAATGCTCCATTCATGTCTGGATTATTTTTGTCTCCTTCCCAGATTTTAGGATCGTTTTTTTCTAATTCATCTTGTATATTTTTGTTCAAGATTTCCACGACGATAGTGTTTTGACCTTTGTTGATGTTCATGATTTGCGTAGGATGAATGATTTCTACCAATCCTACTTCCCAATGAGCATCGTTATCCAATTGAATGGATTGAGGCAATTTGGTGGTGAAACAACATAAGGTGTTGTTGGGAAACACATTCATGGAACTGTCACTAGGTAAAGTTAAATAAAATTGGTCATTCATAGTTCTAAGGTTGTTCTGGTCTCCGAGGAGTCACTCAAGTGAACAGAAGAATGATGTTCAAAGGGTTCTAAAAGAGAATTGGTATTATGCTGACTGGACGAAGAAGAAGGTGGACTGGCGTTGGTCGTACTCCCGTTGTTGTGGTGACTGTTGTCCGTCGTCGTCGTAAATTTCAAAGAGGGACTAGGTAAAAGATAACCAATGCAACTGCTAAGTAAAATGGTCCACAATTGTTTGTCTCCTTGTTGCAAACTCAAATTAGCAATAGCTGCTCCGATGACACAATACACTACAAAAATTTGGCAGAAAAAGACGATTTGATTTTTAGGCACACGTTCTCCGCACCACACCCAAAGCGGTTGTTTTTATAATTCTTGAAGAGAAGAACTCTGCGAAGGAGTCGTTGAAGTCGTGGTTGCTGTGTTGAATGGCATGTTGTTGAGTTACTTCTTTTTCTTTTTATAGTCGACGACTTGAGAAGCAGCAATCCAAGAATCAAAACTAGGAGGATATCCTTTCCAACGTACTTTGACTTCTTCTACTCGACGTTTGCCTACTTTACGTGTTCTTTGTTTGAGAATGCTTTCGATGTCGTACAAGGCGTCTTCTTTTTTGGTCACTCGTTGTAACTCAGGCAAGTAAAATGTTCCTTTGAGTACTTCACCGTGCATGTCTTCCAATTTATAGACGGGAGGATCACGTCCACGGACGGGGGTAGTGACACGAAACAATTCGGTGGTCCAGTTGGGTAAATAACCTTTGTCAAAAGTACGTTTGGTTTTTCCGATGCGAACCCAATCTCCCATCTTTAACTCCAACAAGGGTTTCTTTTTTTTTTCTGGGGTGAACCAAACAATTTATCAAACACGGTCACTTTGTTTTCAGGGCTGACCTCTTCGGGGGCACATCCGATGCTACGATGGTATGATTGATTGTACGCTTTAACCAAACGGGGTAACACGTCGATGTACTTGAGAGTATGTTAATGTGTAAAATATTTCCACATGCGTTCTTTCAAAGTTCTTTGAAAACGTTCCACGATACTGGCTTTGGTTTCAGGATTTTCGGTGGTAAAAAAATGAATTTGTCTTTGTTTCAATTCTTTTTGAAAAGCTTGGTTTAGAAATTCGGTGCCTTTGTCAGTTTGCCATCGTAAAGGTTGGCGTCCACTTTGTTTCAAGACCAATTTTAAGGCACGTACCAATTCGGTACTGCTTTTAGAGGTCAAAGGCACGACCCAAGCAAATTTGGAAAACACGTCGATGACACAAAACAAATATTTGTGACCACAATTGTAAGTGGCTAAATGAGAGACGTCGGCTAAATCGGCTTGCCATTGATGATCGATGCCTTCCACTTGAGTTGTACTTCTAGAAAATTTACGTCGAATGGGTTTGTGTAACGTGTACGTCGATTGTTCTTGTAACCATCGTCGTACTTCGGGTAAACGTACACTTTTCAATTTACTTTTAGCAGCTTGATATAATTTTTGAACTCCTCCGTAGCCAGCAGCATGACCAGGATTGTAATAAATGGTGGCTAAAAGTTTCTCCATGATTCCCTCAAGAATAAGTCAACCAAGTACCAATGCTCTTTTCTTCATGGGGTATCTTTTTGGATTGTTTACGTGTCCGACGTGCCACTGGTGTAAAAGAAGAAGATGTGGTTTGAACAGGGGTCATTGGTTCTGTTTTGACTTCTGACTTCACTTCTTTCTTTTTCTTTTCTGAGGGTAATGGGGTAGACAACATCTTTTTTATCCAACCCGGTGTGGCTAACTTTTTTTTCTTTTTAAGAGTAGGTGGAGTTGGTAATTCTTCTTCTTCTTCTTCTTTTACTGTCATTCCTGTGCCGGTGTCTGTTTTAGTGGTAGCCACTTTAGGTTCGCTTTTCATCAGGGCCTTAAAATCTCTCAGAGTGGGTGGAGCTGTTTCGTCGACTGATTTTTGGCGAAAGAGTTGTAGACGTTGTAAAAGTTGACCGTACCGTTGCGATTTTTTTGTTTCTGACAAATTGCTTTGTTTCATCAGGGTTTGTAATTCTTGTTGTAACTGGGACATCTCGTTGAGATTAGGATTGGGTGGTAAATGAGGTATCCGTTGTTCGTTCCAACGATGAAATTCCATCCATCGTTTGTAAGGTACTAAAGTCAGTTTTTGTCCTTCCATTTCATCCAAAGGTACCAAAAAGGTGTGGCCTTTTCAGAGAAGGGTGGTCCTTTTTATCTTCTTTTTTTTTTTTTGGTTATCGCATGACACCTCCTAAAAGCGGTCCAGCAATCGTTCCTAACAAAGGAGCTGCTATTTTTAACAACGGTCCTATCAACATAGGTAGAAATCCTCCTCGTTGCACCAACATTTTTTTCTTTTGTTGAAGAGGTATTTTCTTTTTCACCATTTGGTGAAGAACGTTCCGATGTTTCCCTAATTTTTGTTTCTGTATCTTGGACAAAGGTACCGTTCCTTTCAAAACGTTCAAACAACATTCACACACGGTATCGATGATTTCTTTAGGGGCTGTTTGAATGAGTTGTTTTCGCATGGGAGGATTGGATTTGGTCAAGACAGACAAGACATCCCAATGTTTGGCCAGACGAGGTGGAAGTTGTCCTTTTTTGGTGGTTTTACTTTTCTTCTTTTTTGGTGGTGGTGCATACGTTTAGGAGTCATCTTTTTTTAGTAGGGTAGAAATCAAGTCTGAAGTCTCTGGCAGGGTACCCTTCTATTTTAAACTGGAACACGTCTCCACTGATTGTCTGCACGACGTACCATCTTCATGACAGGCCTCACTCAACGTTGAGGTGTTTTCAACGGACTAAATCGTCTCAATTCTTCTTTGGATAAATCCACTAAACTTTGTAAGATACCAGTTCTTTCTTGGACTTTGGTTTTAGGGGTTGGTACTTTGTTGGTTGCTGCTGCCATGGCCAAATCAGCTGAAGTCGAGGGTCCCGAAGTGGTGACTTTCGAAATAGGTTTCCATTTTTGCATCAAATTAGGAAACACGGATCTTAAGTCTGGTTTGACAGGCATCATCGTAAAGGGTGGTGAAGAAGAAGACAAAGATGATGAAGTGGACGCAAAAGGAGACCTCGTCATCATTGGGGACTGTTGTGGTGGTGATGGTAATGGTGGTGGTGTTTTGCGGGTGTACGTTTGCGTCCTGGCCGCAGTACCTCTCTTACGGCGGGTGCTAGTGGTGGTAGGTGTTGTTTTCTTCTTCTTGGCACGACTTTTCTTATTCTGGTGGGTGACTTTCTTCTTTTTCTTGGTGGTTTTCTTCTTTGGACTTTTCTTCTTTTTAGGAGTTTTTTTGGATTTTTTGGCTTGGGCATTAGGATCCCATTTCAAAAGGGATCGAATCATGACCCCTCCTAAAGAACCACTTCCACCAGGGGTTAAAATGATTTGTTTTTTAGTCCGTGAATTGATTCTAGGATCGGCTAGTTGTGACAATGCCCCTTTATGTTTTTGAAAAAAACGTCGAGTTTGATGAGGGATGTGAATGATGCCTTGCAGTAATTGACGTGCCGTCAAAGTAAACCATCGTAACACTTCTTTAAGACTCGCTTCTAACAAATGAGCACGGACTTGTGCATTTTTTTCGCGACTGATACCATACAAGGCACGAATCAATTTAGCCGAAGGATGAGCTTGAAAGGAAGTCATCTCAAAAGAGTGTGAGACAGAAATGACGTGGTGGTTGTTTTTATAGTTTTTTTTAAAAATTGGCTGACGGGGACGTGTAAATGACAGGACCACCTTCTTGACCCCAAGGGTGAAACAATTGGGCACGAAATCTCAAATAGTCAGGAGTGGTGGGTTTTAAGTCGATGAGTAAATACTCGTGAGGGGTTTGAGTGGCATCGTCGTATGCATAATTGAGCCAAGGAGCACCTAACTGTTTGGCTAACACTTGTACTTGAGATTTGTCTCTGGGGCTTTTAAACAAGACCACGTAATGAGCGTTCAGACTAATGGTCCGATGGGCTTTACTTTGTTGAAATAAATTTTGAGTAATGTAGACAATACTAGCATTACGATGGTGTCCTTTTCGTGTAAACCAAAGTTTAATTTCTTCTTCGTCTTCTCCTAACATGTCATCAAAAATAACCAAATGGGTTTGACTCACGTTAGACACGATTCCATCGTCTTCGTGAGGAATACCATCCACAAATGAAATGGTTTCTCCTTGACTTTCTTTCAATAACGTGTAAGACGATTGCCACTCTTTGTAACACCACACGATACGTTGAGGTGGACGATCGAACAAATCAGCTTTTTGTTCGATCAAACGTTTGACAAATTCGGTTTTGTCTGAACCACTCGGTCCAGCAATCAACATGTTAAATGGATGGCGCAGATACAAAGCATTCCAACTTTGACGATCTAACTTTTCGTCAATCACTTTAACCACAGAAGAGGAGGTAGACGAGGCAGAAGAAGAAGATGATGTAGCCATGACTGAGGTAAGAAGATTTTTGAGAAGAAGACAAAAGACCCAAGACATTTTATACGTTTCATACACGTTTATTTTATTTTATTTTTTTTTTAAAAAAACAAACAACCAACACAACAAAAAAAAACATATTTTACAAGTCATTAAAGCCAACGAGTGATAAAATAGCAAAGTAAAATCATCAGGTACACAATTAAGGCTCCCACTGAAACAATCAAAGTGTCATATAAACAAGTCAATGTACAACAATATTTTCGTGTCCTAGAAAAAATGGAAGGCCTAGGCACTGCTTGGGGTGGTATTCTTCTGGTCGTCTTTGTTTTGGTAGAAGAATGCTCTGACGGCAGCAGTAAGGAAGGGTTGTGTTCCTCAAGAGGTAGTGATATTTGGACAACGGTGGTGTGGCCATCTTTTTCTGTGGTGTCAGGTTCTTCTTTTTCTTCTTTCAGGGTTTCCCATTGAGGTTCCCATTTTTTCACTTTTGAACCCTTATGGACATGTTGCCAAATCTTTGGCAAACTGAGCCACTTCTTGCAGCCAAGATTGGAAACCAAGGTTTCTCCAGGGCCGTACATCTTTCCAATTGAAAAGTTGTTGGTAGAACTCACTAGCACTACACACTTCTTGAAATGTTTTATAGACAGATAAAGTGTGACGAATGTCTTCTTCACATGGAGGTTCCTCACTGATTTTCATTACCACTCTCAACGCTTTAAGTACAATTTGTCTTTCGTGTACTGATAAAATGAAGTTTTTATAGTCTTCTTCTTCTACTAAGTCCGAAGAAGAACAAAGGGTCATATTGTTTTTTTGAACTCAACAAATGAGTCCAAAACAACCACGTGTCCTCCAAAATAATCCAAGGTAAACACTTGTCCTCAAAAATATTCCACAACGAATGTCCTGGAAAACGAATTCCACGATAAGCAGTCACTAAGACACACACTGCATAGCGTCCAAAATTCAATGGAAACAGTTCTTGTATCAAGTCTTTATAATCCTCTAAAGTCTGAACACGATCGTTGACTTCCTTCCACGGAATTCGTTTCACGAGTGACGAGTAGAGCCCAGACATACTGGTACATGATAGGGGTCGATGGCTAAAGTAGGTATCTTGGGTGGCATGCTTTTATTGCCAGGCTCCCAAAGTTGGTACCTTTTGAGAAAGTCTCCGTGAACGTAGCTATTGCAATAGACATTTTCCAGAATCAGTCTTCTATGACTTTGGAAGAGAGCATAGTGTACAGCTCGAGAAATGACTTTGAGTTTAAATTTAACTTGGATCTTGACCAACTCTTGGTAAATCATTTGGCGCACTTCCAAAGGCAAGCCACGAATGTACTCTGGTCAAGTTTCCGACTTGGAAAGAAGTAACTCTCTTTTGTATTCTTCACGATACTCGTGATAGTTTTTCTTCAAAATCAGACTTCTGATATGTCGAAAGTCACGGTAGTACGCAAATCGAGGAATGAATTGAAGTTTACGTTTCACTTGAATCTGGACAAACTCATCGTAAATGCGTTTTCGCAACTTCAAAGGTAAGTCACGAATACGATCTTCTAAGCTTGGTATATACTGAAAAATGTGTTCTTGCAACTCTAATGGTAAACCACCAATGTACCATTGTAAAGTAGTATCCTTCTCCGACATGGCTTTTTTTCACTTCTTCAACTTTTGTAGAGGCATAACATTGGATTCATTGTACTCATACTCTTTTAAGACCCCTGGTAACTTGCAACTTCAAAGGGGAGTGAAGTTTCACATTACAAATGGGGTCTTCTAAAGAGACCGTCTTCTTGGTGACAAAATACTCACATACCAACCAAATGGAATCGGTAGGTAATTCATATCCCAAAAAAGTATTAGTGATTATTCTATGTAATTTTAAACGACGTAAAGGCGATTCGTCTTGAGGTGACAGTTCTTGTAACAGTTTTTGGAATTCTTGTCTGTTGGTCACATTTTTTTCCTTCACTTCATTCCATCGAATTCTATATTCCACTGCCACATTGTAGGTGGTACCCTCCAATTTCTTAAAAGTCTCCTGTAGTTTTTCATGAATGTCTGACCATTTGAATATCTTAGCCCAAATCAAATGTCTTATCACATTCAAATACCAATGGTTAAAATGTTTGTGTCGTAAAGGATGTAACTGTTCTTTATGTTTCACTTGAATCTTGACAAATTCTTTGTAAATACGTTCTCGTACCTCCAAAGGTAAAACACGAATGCGATCTTCTAAACTAGGTTTGATAGTGACAAAATACTGATAAATGCGTTCTCGCAACTCCAAAGGTAAACCAGCAATGTATTCTTCTAAAGAAGTATTCTCCTCCGACATGGAATTTTTAAAAAAAACTATTTCTTCTTCTTCTGTTTGGCATCTGGCTCACCGTACCCGTACTCTTCTAAGGCCACTAAAGGTAAGAACTGACAGTGCGGAGACCATCTGGCATGTTCAATGTAAGCTGAGTCGGTAGGCTCCCATTGGTTAAGTTTCACACCACAACTGAAACATTGAACTTTATCTCCTTCTCCCACGTATTTAAATCCAGATCTGGCTAAAGCTTCGGGTTTAGGTCCTTGTAGATATTTTGGCCACTTGTCTTTGAATGACTCGAGTCGACTTTCATTATTGGAATAACTAGGTAAAGTCACAGGTATTCTGACATGCGAATATTGACCAATACCTATTCCCTTGTTGTCGTTATGGTCAATACAGGTTCCTTTAGTATTTCCACTAAAGCAAAAAGGGCGTACTGCCTCTTTAGAGGGTTGTCAATGAGTGAGACTTCCAGAGGGTCCTGAATCCAAGATGTTACAACATACGGAATCCGTTTGAACGTGTGAATCGGGAATGCCAAACCGTACAGAATCCGTCTCATTGCATGGTACTGCATCACACTCCAAGTCGTGACTCATCTTCTTGCTTGGTTAACGTTGAAAGTCAGAATGAAGGGTTAGGCTTGGAAGGGGTTCCTTTTTTATACCTGTCGACTGTACCATCCGAAAAGTATTGTAATGTGATCTGTGGAAACGCTAAAGAAAGGTAAGCACAGTTTGGTGACCATCTGACATGTTCCAGGAGAGCTGATTTCTTACAATCCATACGAATAGTGACACCACAACTAAAACACTGTACTTTGGTTCCCTGTCCAAAGTAAACAAATCCTGCTCTGGCTAAAGAGTGGGAAGTAGGTAATCCATTTTTTCCTTTTTTGAATGTGCTCCATCGATGAGGACAATAACAATAGTCAGGCATGTGTTTAGGCCAATTTTTGAATGTCTTCAAGCGACTGGTACACTCACAATAGTCAGGCAAGGCAAATGTTGAAGTCATCTTGGTGTTGTCTTTTTTTTTTCTGTTCAAGAGGGTTTCCTTTTTTTATACTCCAAATCAGCGTGTCCGTAAGGTAAAGTCGTGTGATCTGGAAGTCTCACTCGTTTTTGGTACACGATGCGGTACACTTTTTGAACAGGTCGAGTAATGATTTGATGATTAGGTAGTCGTACAATCTTGTGAGGTTCTAACGTGGGTACTCGAAAGTCTTCCACTTGTCCAGACAGTAAAGCATTTTTTAAAACCTCAAAGTTCACCACTTGGTTAGTTCGATAGTTGAGAGTCAATCCTTTGACTTTACAGGAGGTGTGAAGTTCCCCTTGTGGGTCTCGGTATCAGTACCCATAATTTTTAGGGCCACCGCTGGCAAAACTCAGAATGGTGTCTTGAGGGTGCTCGTCTGTCCAGGCTCCTAAACGATCGCCTTGAATGGTAGTGTGTGGGCAACCGGGTCGATGAATGTAGATGCAACTGTCAGTATCAAAGTACAGGACACGATCTCCCAAGACTTCTAACGCTTCGTCGTACAATTTCAAACGAGCATGAGCGGTCACGTAAGCGGCAATGACTACGTTGCTAAACTTGTCAGGTTTGACAAACTTGGGTTCTTCTTCGAAATTGACTATTATTAAATCATCGCAGACGATTTCGACGTGTTTGACTAGTATACTTTTGTCGTCCACCAGTTGAAAGTAACGATAAGGATCGGTGACGTATTCCGTTTTGGGTAAGATCGTACGTTGAGCCATTTTTCCCCACAAGCAATTGAGCATCACTTTGGCAAACGATCTTTTTCCTTCATTTTTTTCCACCTCTTCCAAAGTGATGCCTTCGATGTCACGGTACTCTTCTTTGAATCGTTCTTGGTCTTCGGGAGTCTGACACCACGAAGGATAACCACTAGCTTCTTGTTTCAGTTTTAAAAACTGATTGACATACCCCGAGAAAATGCCTGGATGATTGGTGGCGTCGTCCTTTTGGTATTGGGCTGTAGTTGGAAAGTGCCAGATTTCGTATACTTTCAACAAACGGTATCCACGATCCAGTGCCCGAAACAATTCGACGCTAACCCACGTTCCTGTCAAAGACCGTTCTTCCTTCGTGTGGTGACAGGGCTGATCTTGGTTGCACGTTTCGGCACACGTCCGGCATAAAGGAAACATCAGTTTTTCCTTGACAATGGTGAGGCAAGATGGGATGGTACAAGTTGGTCGGAGGTAAGACTTTACATTTAATTAATCCTTCGTATTGACGAATGTGTTCCACGTCAATGTGTTCTGTCAAAATTTCAGGGTGTCCGGTGGGAAAACGAGCATATTTACACACCCAAGGATACAAAGAACACACGTCAATGTATTTGATTTCTTCTCCTTGGGATTCATTCATGTCGTACAGCAAGCGAGTGGCATTGGTTCGTCCTCCAAATAAACTGTGGCGCGGATTTAAAGGTTCGATGTCGGCCGCGTCGTAACTTTGAGTAATGTTCTTAAATTCAGGATCGGTTTTCAAACGCCGATCGTACTCGTGCTCCCACATTTCTACCACTTGGTATCCTTGACTTTCTAACTTGAGTCGTCGTTGGCAAGTCTGTTCGTATAACTGTTCCATGGTAGAATCTGAATAAGGGCCTTTCATCTCTCGATCAGGATAACAAGTAGGGCATCCGTGAAACAAACAACCCTGAAACTCGTATACTGTGTGTGGGTTTTCTAAATCAAATCCATCCACGGAATAACCTCCAATCTTCTTTTCTCCTCCTCCGTTTCTAGCATGTTGTATCCATTTGTCTTCTTTTTCACACAAGTAATGAAACCAACGTAAAGCTTTGACCGAATATTGACGACTAGCAAAGAGAGACGTGTTGGAGTCGATGATGGCTAGTTGGTTCTCGGGCATGAAATTTTGCCTGTAGACTAAGGAACAGGCTTTAGGTAAGGTGGCTGCATCTTTCAAAGAATCAACCTCTCCGTGATCGAGAAATAACTCTCGAAACTTTCCACAACAACGTCTTAAAATATCCACATCAGATCGACAATATTTAAGCATCTCTTCTTGAAAGTCAAATGGATCAGTCTGGTGAGCGCGGTACCAAGTGTGAAAAGCTTCTCACTGTTCGGGGCGCATTCCGTCGGGGTCGTAATCATGAAGGTCAGGCAAATGAGGTAGGACAGCATGTTGATTAGATTCCGTGTTGAAGAAGTGAGGAAAGTAGCCTTTAGCCATTTCTGTCATGCCAAACGTTTTTGGCATGCGACTCAAAGGCATGGCCAAATAACTCATAGAATCTTTAAACTGAACTTGTCCTACTTTCATGTAGATGAGCTTTTTTCCGTTCATGGTGACTTCAGGACGTTCGGTGCCATGGTTCAAATAATAATTGAGTAAAAACTGCCCATCGTATCCCGAAAAATTGTGAGCTATTATGGTGGCATACCGATGACAATCTCCGTAACGTTGAATGTCTTCTTCGCTCCAACTGTCGTGGGTGGTAGGGTCTAAAACCCATTCAGCAAACTCAGACAAAGTGTTAACTCCATGAAAGATTTTTTCACGTCCTCCTGGAATTCGACTACAATGAGGACAGTGAAAATGAATCGATTCTTGAATACACTGATCACAAGCCCGATGCGCCACACAGAAATTAGGACTGTGAATGCCCGTTTCTTGCATGCATTCGAAATCAAAGAAGATGAAATCTACTTGTTTCTTGTTCTTGTTCTTCTTTATTTCTTTCTTCTCTGTCTTGTCAAACTTTTGAATAAAACATCGATGATCAAAATCGACGATCTGCTGACAAATAGAACATTTTTTCTTGCCAGCACAAATGTGTGCTTTGGGGTTGTTGGTTCGAATTAGCTGTCCACACATGGAACATAATTTCAATAACTCGCAAGCACATTTTTGTTGGTGTCCTTGTGTCTTAAGATGCTGTTGGAAACAAGAAGGACTGACAAAACTTCGTCGACACACCTCACAATGGACGTGATTTTGTTGTTGTTGTTGTTGTTGTTCAGGAAGGCATGGTTGGTCCGCTAAACAGCCCAGACATCTTGCTCCGCAATGAATGTGTCGCTCCCGATTGTTAAATCCTTTGTCACATTTCTCGCAGTAGTAAGAGTGTCCCAGAAATCCGGTGATACTGGTGATGGTATCAAAATGTTCTTGGTGGTAATAGAGGTGAATGTATTTTCCTTCAGGAAAATCGGGACCTCGAAACACCATATCTCCGCACACTTCTTGAGGGTGAACTTTCAAAGTGTAGTGAGGAGCCAAAACATCTTGAAGTTTCTGCATTTGAGAAATGCCACACACGGTCTCTTTAGGGATCCCCGCTTGTTGTAACAGGAGTTCTGCCTCGTTTCGTTGTTTGGCTCTGTCCGATTGTCGAATGCTCTTCCAGGCTCTTTTCCATTCTTTGCTCTCATTCTTGTTGGCAAACGTACGCCCCACCACAATAGCTCGGGCCAAGCACATTTGGTCTTGAGTATTGTCAATTTGGACGACACTACGTTTGGTAGTAAGAAGATCGTCCACTAATAACGGCTTTCTGCTTCGTCCACTTCCTCGAGGTGGAGCAACATGAGTCATGTAGAGTGTGGCCTTTCCATCGGTGATGGTAAACTTGTCATTGGATTGTTGCACGTTCTATTTTGGACATGACTTTGTCTGGCGTTAATTCTGCCGGGGTGCTGAACTCGATCCAAACGGGACTCTTCAAGTTGTCATGATGGATGGCCAGTCTCAAACGATCATCTTCTTTGGCTCCACATTGTTGTTTCAAGTTCTGTAACACAGAACTCCACAAATCGCTAATGAACCCCGCCGCTTTCTCGGGAGGTACTTCGGACTTGAAGTCTTTGAAGTGCACTGTGCGAGTGTAGGCAGTGGTTCTAAATTTTCGAGAAGTTATTTTTTTGAGTCTCTCGAATCCGATAGTAATTTTCAGGAGGAGCCAAGCTACTAGATTGTGTTTCTTGGTCTGGGGTTCTGGTGTTAGTAGTGGTGGATTTTGTTTTGGGTGGTTTTGAAGGTGGTAAGGTTTCAGGTTCACTCATCTCCTCTTCGAAGTCACTTGCATGGACTTGAGCTAGTAGGTCATCTAATGGTGTTTCAGGTGGCACGGAAATTCGTCGTCGTGGCCTCTTTGTTTTTTCTTCTTGTTCTTCTGGTTTCTCATGGTTTGGGCATGATCTTTTCATCTTGAAGTTTACTTTGAAACTGATTCAGTTTTTTTTCACCCAGGTACCTTTATATAGAGAGAGGTGAGTATATAAAGAGAGAGCTTCGTACCTTCAGAATCAGTCTTTGGTGATTGAACTTTCAAACTGTAAAGATGGAAGAGTCAAGAAGAAGAAAAAATCAATACTCTAAGAAAGGACATCCTTCTGAGTATAATTGGGATTATCTACCCCGAGGAAGAACAGTGAGAGATAAAAGTCAAGATACTTGTTATATCTGTCAAGAGAAAGGACATTGGGCTCCAGAATGCCCACAACGTCGAAACCCCAAAAAAGAAAAGAGAGACAAAACAAAAGATATCTGTTATCATTGTAAAGGACCAGGACATTGGTCTTCGGAGTGCCCTCAGAAAGAAGAAGAAAATCTAGCAGAGGAGAGGGAGGGAGAAGACGAAGGATCTTCAAACCTAGAAGAAGAAGAATATATCGTCAAGAAAAGTAAGAAGAGAGTGAGAAGAATGGAAGACAGTGAGAATGAAGAAAATATGATTCCTGTGACGATCAGGATTCCTATGAAGAAGAAATTCAAGAAGAACAAGAGAGACAGACAGTGAAAAAAAGCAAATGAACTTTGTTTTGTTTTTTTGGAGTGTGGTGTTATATGTTATTGGTGAATTATTTTGTAAAAAGGAAAAAATTGCAGAATACACAAGACTGGAAAAAAAGTAAGTGATTTTGTGTTATTTTGTTTTAGAGTATAGATGCACGCACGCACTCACACTTATATACAACACAATGGGATTTTTTTTAAAGTTTTACTTGATTTTTTGGCAATTTGATTTCTTTTCTAGAAATCTGGGTGGCCCTTAAAAGGACCGTTGGGGTGTTTGTTTGGTTGAAAAAACAAACTTTAGAAGTTTTTACATAATCAACTTCAATTGTCGTAGTCCTTTACCACGACCCAATCCAAATCCTGCTGCTACTGCTGGTGTTTTGCTTATGGTGGTAGTCACTGGTGGTGGTGGCATCTCACTAGAACTGGTAGGTTTGGAATGCTTAGCCCGTGATGGTCTTTTTCGCTTTGGCCGAGTTAAAGAATACTTATATGCGTTTGTCAACCATTTTAACTCAAATAAAATCTCTTGGAGAAGACTCACCGATTTTTCTTCAGGACTGACGACTTCCTTTGCTGTTTCCTCTTCTAACTGTTGTCTGATTTCTTCCTCACTTTTTCTTCTTCTTCTTTCTGCTGCTGAAGAAGAAACATTTCTTCATCCTCTCGTTGTTTCTTTAAAAAAATTTCCATCTCTTCCTGTTGTTTCTTTTTAAATTCATCCATCACTGGTGTAGCAACAACAGTAGCAGTAGTAGTCTCAGACTGAAACTCTTGATTTAGAAAATCTAAATCAAAGTCTTCCGGCCGGAAGTGCAGCAAAGCAGCAGCATTAATCATTGTCTTTTCCGGCTGTCGAAAAAGTAATAAACCCTACTGACTGACTGAATTTGAATTATAGACGTGTGCGATACCTTTATACCCGAGATGACGTCATCCCCCTACTCTCTTCCCATTGGAAGAAAAGCCGACCCACTTGTAACGCGCTATTGGATTGGTAGTTCATTTCGATGCATTTCAATCCGAGCGTAAGGTATATATACCACCACTTGTCTCATAAAGTTTTACCTAAAAAAAGAAGAATCATGTGGACTAAAGTAGAAGCTTCAAGCATTGTGTCAGGGATGTTCTTCAATCCTGACTATCTCATGTATGTTAGAGCATCATGGGTAGTCACTAGAATTGATGAAAGTGCCTACTGGGAAAGAAGAATATACATTGAAAGACAAGGATGTTTGAAAAGAGTACTGATATATGGGGAAGAAGTAAGAAGAATAAGAAGAAGACCTAAGAAACGATGTCATTGCTAAAAAAAATAGCAAAAAAAAAAAAAAAAAAAAAAAAAAAAAGGTCCTTTTAAGGACCACCCATTTTACAAGAAAAAGATTAATTTTCTATGATTGCCAGATATATTTTTGTATAAATGGGGGGTATGTTTGATATAAAAATATAAAAAAAAGATTAGTGTGTTGTATGGGGGCGCTGCGTTAAGGAGAGAGCCAGCATGGCAGACAGACAGAGCTTCTCTACCGGGGAACACCTGCTGAATAATAGTCCTTCTAAGGGCTAAACAGTCCTTCTAAGGGCTATTTTATTGCCTGAATCAATGGGGTTTTCAATTTTGCTTTTTTCGAAAACCCCTTTCGATTATACTCTTTTAAAACTCAAATTTGATCAATTTTGAACCACCGTCTAAAACATATTCTCTAACTAATTATCTGTGCGTGATACAAAAATGATATGAGTAACTTGTACTCTTTTATTGATATTTTTTTTGGACAAATATGTACACTATGTACGCAAAATTAAAAAAAAAAAAATTATTAGGAATTAATTAAACAAAATCTCGAAACTCGATGTATTGTCATAATTGAACAAGTGGCTTACACTTTATTGGTATTAGGGAAAGCCCGACTTAGTATAACTGGGCAGAATTTGGTCATGTATGTACGTTCTTGGCGTTTCGGCTTCCGCCACGCTTCGCGCCTTCGCTTGCTTAGTCCGTGCCGCCTTTTCCACTCCAGACTGACTACTTCAAACAATTCAATAACAACGTGCGCTACAACGCGCACACATATACCTGTAAACATTGTGGTTCTAGTCCTATGTACAGGTATATCAACACACCTTACGATTTCGTGCGCTCAATGATCCCTCTCGGGGGTAACCATGCATTGACTGTAGGGTGTGTTAAATGTACTACCTCTCCAATAGCGCGCATTCATTTTAACCGCTTCGTGCGGAATCATGCTCCGCTGGAGGGGTGTACATCTGTGTCAGGTGTGTTACGAACTGTTAACACACCTGACAACTAGAAATGTGTTCAATCACATATTAATCCCCCTAACGGGGGTATATAGTCGTGCATGCCCGAAGGGCGCATAGGACTTAAATCTAAGCACAACAACAACAACAACAACAGTTGAGCCACAGTCTGCAGCGAGCATAGAAGAAGTAACTTCAATTAGTAACGCTAGCGATGGAGCAAATTATACCTGCTAAGGCCCTGAGTGCACTGAATGGCATCGGTCTTTCAGTTGCCTCAGGTGGAGCCTTAGAGCTCAGGAGAAGAGGACTACTCTTCTCCTGATATGGGAAGAAGATAGAATAGAAGGAGCAAGAAGAAGCCCTTATAGAAGACCTGGACGTGGAGGATGGCAATATCAACAGTGGGGGCGTTCTAGGCAGACGCCTACCACTCATCAGGGACAGGAAATGTCAACGGTACATCCCACGGAACCAAGGCCAACAAGGAAAGAAACTCTACCACCTACTAGAAGAACAACAACAACTTCTACATCAGACTTTCCTACTACAAGAACTACAACTACCTCTACATCCGACTTTCCAACTCCAACAATTGAAGTTAGGAAAGAATTTCCTAAGCCAGCTGCGACAAGTAGTCCGCAGCAAGGGGCGCGGCAAGAAAAAGAGGAAATTGGTAGGGGAATACAAATACCAAAAGAGGCCCCAAAGGAAATTACTCAAGAGGCGAATAAGGGGAAAATATCTCAAACTAGCAACGCTTCCACTCCAAAACCGGCACCCCAGATTAGGGAAAAAGAAAAAGAGCCGGAACGGATAATAGTTGAAGCCAGCAAACCCCAACCACCCCTTCAGGCACCAAAAAGTCAAAGACAACAGCAACAACAACTGAAGCAACAGCAACAACAACAACAGAAGCAACAACAACCAGAACAACATCAACAATATCAGGAATACAAACATGAATATATCCGAAAGGGGCCCAAGAGCAAAAAAGATCTTATCCACGAAGCAGACCATTGGCTCATAAATCAATATGAACCACACCATATTGTCCACCTTGTGGAAGACTCAACAGGCCATTCGGCCCAAAGTTGCTACTTTGACTTCAGCACGGCCATAGATGTAGCCAAACAACTAAAATTAGGAGGAAAAATTTCGAAAAAACAGTTGCCACAAATTCAAAATTCCAAAGAAAATATCAAAAAGATGGGACAAAGATTTGCAGAATGCCCCATCCCACTGGCAATTTTGATGGTAAACTGTACTATTGATATGTTTAAGCTATCGGTTCATCCAATCAAGCTCTGGGCACCATTTTCTCAGCTAGTGGTGGCAGACTTGATCGATCCTCCGGAAAAATGCAAGAACAGAGTAAGACGCAAGTTCGAGCCACCGGAAGAAATCAGGCCATACCTGGGACCGCCGGAAGACCTTGAATAGTCCTTGTATGGACGGGCCAAATTGCCTATCGGTTTTCACTTTGGCTTGAAAACCTTTTTGAAAGATAACTAAAATATCAACACAAATATGATCAATAATCCACCGAATCCAATGATAACTTGACAATACCTGATTAAGATCACAAAAATCAATTAAAGGGGTACTCTAACCTCTATTTATTTTTTTATTCATCATTTTTCGGAAAACACATGTACATTTTGTACACGAAATTCAAAATTGATAGGGAAATAGGAAAATTATATTTAACTGTGAAAATGTGACCATAATTACAACATGTGGCTAACACACAATTGGTAATAAGGACAGCCCGACTTTGTTAACTGGGCAGAATTTGATCATGTACGTTCCTGGCGTTAAAGGTTTTTCTGTCACACTTCGCGCCTTCGCTTGCCTGGTCCGTGCCGCCTTTTCCACTCCGGACTGCTTACTTCAAACAATTCAATCAACAACGTGCGCTACAACGCGCACACATATACCTGTAAACATTGTGGTTCTAGTCCTATGTACAGGTATATCAACACACCTTACGATTTCGTGCGCTCAATGATCCCTCTCGGGGGTAACCATGCATTGACTGTAGGGTGTGTTAAATGTACTACCTCTCCAATAGCGCGCATTCATTTTAACCGCTTCGTGCGGAATCATGCTGCGCTGAAGGTGTACATCTGTGTCAGGTGTGTTACGAACTGTTAACACACCTGACAACTAGAAATGTGTTCAATCACATATTAATCCCCCTAACGGGGGTACATAGTCGTGCATGCCCGAAGGGCGCATACGACTTAAATCTAAGCACAACAACAACAGTTGAGCCATTCACACTTTCACTCTACAAGAATGAACTCTGTTGAATTGTTACAAGAAGCTTGGGATAGAATGGTGGATGTGGAGTCCTTGATGGAAAGGTTGGAGTATTGGTGGAGATATCCTGCCACCAAACCATACGTCACCAGCCAACTAGCAGCTCTCACTTCAGCGAGAAGGTTGGTGACTGATGTCTTGGTGGAGGAAAGACAAAAAACTTCCTCAACCCCTTGCCGTGTGGGGTTCATCAAGAAGAGCCTGGATTTACTGGATGAGGTGGAGTACTTCCTGAACCGAGTTCAGGAAGATTGTTATATTTATCCACCCGCCAGTAACGTCAGGCGCGAAGAGGTGAACCTTCACATGGTGAAGGTATTGTTAAAGAAAGTTTTAGAAAAGGAAGTAACCCACATTAAGATCTTGTGGGCTCTTGAACGATCCAAGAAAGAACAGGCCAGGAAAGAAAAGGAATTCCAACGCCTGAATTTAAATTGGATGAAAATCCAGGATAAGTTCAGGCGGATGAAACATCCTGACTGGCTACCTGATTCTTTACAACCAACACTTCCAACCAAGAAAAAAAGATCTCACACCACCTTCCTAAGTTTCTTCACACAATGTTGGAGGAAATAATAATCCTCCTCCAACGGTCCTTATCAGGACCACCCATTTTTCAAGAAAGATTAATTATATTCCATCATTGCCATGTCCCCACGCCCCGTATGTATCAAAAAGCCCCACCCCAGTTTTTGATGGTAGAGGACGTTGTCTTCGTCACTACATACGGCGTGCTATGATAAATTCCCGTTTGAGGCCATAGTGCCATCCTTGAGGCTATAAATTTTTTCACTTTTGAGGCCATAGTGCCCCATTTGAGGCCATAGAGGCCCCACAACGTTAAACTCACGTATGAGGCCATAGTGCCATCTTTGAGGCTCAGTACCCACCTATAACTACTTGAGATTATTCCTAGACGTTTTCAGTTCAGCTTTTGTCAAAATAGAACGGTTTTGTATCTATTATTATTTGTGATACAAATTATTGAATGTTAACCAATTAAAGATGGATACAAGACGTCCAAGGCGACATAAACAAGAAGAAGAAAAAATGCATTTTAAAAGCAGCTAAACCAGATTTGGTCAGTTAGGTTTTCCTGATAAGTCGGCAAATTTCCATTTTAATATCAGCAATACGGAAACTATCACTATTATTTAGCTATACCTTTTCCGCAAAGTAAAACCCTCGTCCGTACCAGATACACCATCCTCTAGACCAACAAGTTGTTCTCCACCATTTTTTTTTTTTTTTTTTGACTGGCGCCGCCAGTCAAAAAAAAAAAAGGTGGAGAACAACTTGTTGGTCTACACCATCCTCCTGTTCTAGAAATTCTTAGAACACACATGCATCGACCATGCCAGACTCCAGGTCATAGGCCCATGCGAAATAGCGCATCCTCATTCTTTTCCAGACGACATCTTCGTCAACAGGTGGAAGAAAATTCTCGCTTAAGAAAAAAATACCACAGTGATAGTTTGCTGTATCAGAACCTGATATTCATATTTCTTTATTAGCGAAACATTACCCCCCAGTCCAAAATTATCAAAAAAGTTCGTTTTGATAGTCCAGTGATAAATTTTCAGTGTTTTTTCACATGACAAACCACCTACCTTCCCTACTCCTCGTGGATTGGGGACTTTACTTGTAGGAATATATAACATTTCTAACCGGTGGTCAACATTATCCATTAATCTGCTTTCACTTTGAGTGTTTAAATGTTCCACCAAGGTTAGTGTATTAGTTTAATCAATGTTATTAGCATCTAATTAATCTCCTTGCACCTTAGGGAGATCACACGTTCCTCCATTCATATTTAATGCTTATGGCAATAATATAATTCATAGATGATGTTCCTCTGTTTATAAATCGTTTAGTATACGAATAAGAAGTACGAAAAAGTAGTAAGGATATTAACTAGTTTGACGCAATCCTAGTTGTTATGATAAATTATATATCATCAATTGTTTTGTCATACAATAAATTTCTTGTTTCAGAAATTTCTTTTCATATGTCACAAACTGTGGGTAATTGTGGGCATGAGAAGGTCCCATGGGACACTCACTCTACATGTCTTTCGTGTAGAACCGTGTACGCGAATGAACCGATGTCCATTTTGTTTTCTATGGTTCGACAATACCTGGGAGCTAGCCGAAAGCAGGCGTACGTATAAAGAAGGAAGGAAGTGCGTTCTTCTTTCTCTTCCTCTGCATCTTTAAGATCTCAGAATGTATATACCCTAACTGGAATCGAGTGCGTCTTTCTCAATAAAATATGGAGAGACAGCACCTTCCCTGAGACAACTACTGTTACCACCCGAGAGGATGTAACAGCTAATTATCAGAGAATAAAGTGAGCTCCCCCTTATAAGAGGGAGGAGCAGCAACATCCCCGATAAAGATAGAGTGTCGTCTAAAAAGAGGGCAGCATCTATCGTTAAGGGCTACAAGCTTGCGGGATCGTGTGCGCCCCCCCCCCCCCCCCTGGCTGTAGGAGGGAGGGAGGCACCGTCAAAGACACAAGCAAAGTCTTATCCCTAATGGCGGCTATAAGTGGAAGCTAGTAAAGTGGCTCTGTAGATTTTTGGCAGTTATAAGTGGTTATTTTTCAGTGATATGTTTCATAATTGTTGGGATGATATGTGAATATTCAAGTAATGATGGGTAGATAACATTACTGGTAGATCATATAACATTTTGGGGGAAAAAAGTGTTTTTCCGTTCAAAATTCTTGAATGATGGAGTAGAGATGGAAGTTTAGTGGTGCAGTTTTGAGACATTCCCTACCTTGTTTATTTGACTCATTGACTCATTTCAGTGTAATTACCTGATTCTTTCAATGTTCATCAGTTACATTCATTAGTAAGAATTGCTTGGCACATAGTGAGTAATAACTGTCAGTGTCACAAATGAGTAGTGAGAAATATTAGCCCAAATAATATTATCTACAAGCATGAGTGGAAAGAAAGACCAAGGCAACCAACAAATGAAAACCAGATCAAAGAGTAGTGCTCTAATGGAGACATCTGACACAAGTTTGAGTGATGCAGGAGGCTAGAGTGCAATTCAGCTCGACTTGGAGGAAATAAAGCAAAGCCTCAAAGGGAGCATTTCCAAAGCAGATTTCACATCTCCTATTGCTGACCTGGTGAAAAAAGATGACCTTACAGAAAATCTTTCAACTGTTGTGAGGGAATTGTTAGAGAATATGAAGGAAGATCTGAGAAAGGAGATCGTTGTAGAAAGTGAAAGGGTAGTAAATGAGAGGACAGAAGAGTTGATGGATAGGGTTGATTCACTGGAATTTGAAACCCCCCAATTGCGAGGAAAATTACAAGAGGCAAAGAAGGAAAATGACAAACTGAGGAGTGACCTGAAAGATTCTGACAGGAGATCGAAGCAAGGAAGTGCAGCTTCAAACCTAATCGAACAATATTCAAGGAAGCTGAATGTTAAAGTTTTAGGGCTGGAGGAGGAGGAAAATAAAAATCTGAGAGAGAATTCCGAAATTGGTGAAGGAAGTCACAAGGATTAACTTAAATAACAGGGACATAGTGGCGGTGCATAGGATCTCCAGCCGACATGGACAGCCAAGGCAAGTGATTGTCAAATTCTGGAGTCTGGATTGTAAACTTCCAATTATCAAGAAGCGGAAGGATTTCAAACAAAACAAAGGAATTAGACTAGTAGAGGATGTGACCAGGATGAATACTGAACTTGTCAATAAATTAACCAAACATCAGGAGATTGACAGTTAATGTTATTTTAACGGTTTTGTGTATAGTAAAACCAAATCAGGTGAAATGATGAAATTTGATATTTATGATGAAATTTATGAGAAAATTAGAATTTAAATACAATTTGCAATTCTATGAACTCATGAAATTGGCCAAATAGGTATGTGGAACTTACATTTTGCTGCTCTCTTTTCCACTCAAATTTGTTTCATATTTTTTTTTATAAGTTACTTGTTTTGTGGGAATGTGTGTGCTTTTTTGTTTGGGGGTCTATTTTTATTCTTTATTGGTTAATTCATTATTTTGGTCAATTCAGTCCTTCCCTCACCAGCCTTGTCATTAATCCATAGATTCATTATTCACTCATCCATTTTGTCATATCTTTCCTTAATCAATTCACTCACTAATTCATAAATCATCTTTCACTCATATACACATTTATTTACTCAGTCGTTTACTCATCTTTTCAACACTACTCATCGACAATCAATTTTTCACTCCCCATCCTCGCTCATTCATTCACTCACCACATCCATGTATACTCTCAGTCATACTTTCATTTTCTTCCTTTTTTTCCCCTTCTTTCATTCATTCATTTGTAATTTATACTCGTATTTTTCTGTGCCTACTGGTTCACTAAACTGATTTAGCTCAAGAAAGGTCTCTCAGAGGTACATAAGAGTTATCTCAAATATATTCGTTTCACTTGTTGTCTATCGTCCACTGTATCAACGTTTACTGTAGACAAATCTACAGCATGTACTGTAACACCATGGATGGTTTTATGACGGATGTTTGTATTTTGTGTGAGTGTGAAAGCCATGCGTATGATAAATTCGAGGTGATAATTACTTCATATATTCCTGTACAAGAACATGTATATGCAAAATTTCTGCTGTTTTCATGGATAATAACATAAAAAGTATATCTTTGAATGTTAGAGGCCGCAAGGTTCAGTCTTTAAACGAAGGGACATTTTCCATGGGATAAAACAAAAGAATGTATCTAGAGTTTGTTTGCAAGAAACTCATAGTACAAAAAAACGATGAAATATATTGGGCTGCTGAATGGGGATAGAAATGTATATTTAACCACTACTCAAATAATAGTGCTGGGGTCTCAATATTCTTTAGAAATACTTTTGAATTTGCGATTCATAGAGAAAGATGTGACGGTCAAGGGAGATTTATTATTTTAGATATTGTAATTAATGGCAATAGAATAACCCTCGTGAACTTGTATGGTTATAATGATGATAATCCTAGCTTTTTTTTGAAAGTTGAAGGAGGAGATTTAGTTTTTGAGAACTCATCAATTATAATGTGGTGAGATTTTAATACTGTTCAAGACTTAGAGTTGGATACTTATGATATTTTACATGACAAACACCAATAGTCTAGAGCAGCAATTCAAGACCTGAAAAACGAAATGGAATTAAATGACCCCTGGCGAAATTCCAATCAAGACTTAAAGATGTAAAAATCTCCCTTGAAACAATGTAGATTAGATTATTTTCTTGTATATGATAATATTCATATCAATACAGCTGATGCGTGTATCTTACCAGGGTAGAAGACGGATCATTCAGCTATTGTTTTGAGTGTGGCTTTTTCCAAGTGTCCGAGGGGAAAAGGATAATGGAATTTAATGCTCAGCTGTTGAGGAGCATTGAATATACTGATTTGGTTAAAAGTTTATAAATGATACTGTAAATGAATATTATGTAGGGGGAAATAAACATGACTCTCTCCATGTTTCTCTTTCCTGTAATGATCAAATGTTCTTTTAAATTTTAAAAATGAAAATAAGATATGAAAACTATATGTTATTCTATTAGAAAAACAAAAGAGGAGAATTGAAATTGAAATAGGAAATTGAAATTGAATAGGAAATAGTAGAAATTCACAGGGGACTGTCGGATAACATAGATGGGGACACTCTTGAAAATTTAGAAAAAAAGAAAGCAGAAAAAATACATGAAGGTGTTATATAAAGATCCAAAGCTAGATGGTACGAGTTTGGAGAAAATAGCACGAAGTACTTTTTAAATCTTAAAAATAGAAATTATGTAAATTAAACAATAAAAGAAATTATTTTAGATGATGGGACAAATATATCAGACCAAATAGATATTTTAGAAGCCCAAACAGTTTTATATGGAATTGTACTAAAGTAGAATTGCTCAACTTGATGATGAAGATACTCAAGAAACTCAAAATAGATTTGTTAATAACAATTTTAAACTTAGTCAAGAGGAAAGATAATCATGCGAGGGTCTACTTACACTTAATGAATACGGTTTGTCTCTAAAACTGATGGAAAATAGAAAAAGACCTGGTTCAGATGGATTCACTGTAGAGTTCTATACATTCTTTTGGAAGACTCTTGGGGTATTTCAATGCAGATCAATAAATTATGGGATATACTGTATGAAAACTTTCAGATTTTCAGACTCAAGGAGTCATCACATGTCTACCAAAGGAAGAAAAAGACAGAATATACTTTTAAAATTGGAGACCTATGTCACTTTTAAGTATTGACTATAAGATTGCTTCTGGAGCGATTGCAGCTAGGATTTTTAAAAAAAGTTCTTCCATCAATAATCAGTGATACTCAAAAAGGATTTATGAAGGGTAGATTCATTGGAGAAAATACCAGGCTATTATACGAAATCATGAATCAACTTGAGAACAAAAATATATATGGTTTAATATTGTTAATAGACTTTGAAAAAACCTCTGACTCAATTAACTGGAGCTTTGAGGAAAAAGCTTTACAATCCTTTAACTTTGGTGATTCTGTTTGTTAGTGGTTTAAATTGTTTTGTAATAACTCTAAAAGTGGTGTTATAAATAATGGACATATGTCATCCCCTTGCGCCTTATTTATTTATCATTGGTGTTCAGGTTTTAGCTATAACTTCAAAGCAAAATGTGGATGTACTGGGACTGATCTTTGATGTCAATGAGTATAAATTAGGTCAGTATGCCGATGACGCCTTTATTCTTCTTGATGGATCTCAACATTCTCTTAAAGCAACAAGGAATATCTTGCAAGTTTGTTCTGGACTTAAATGTAACATAACAAAAACAAAGGCTATTTGGATTGGAAACAAGAAATTTTCCATGAAAGAATATGTCCCGATATGGACCTAAATTGGTCTTCTTCTAACTGTACCCTCCTTGGCATAGATTTTTCTCCGGATTTACAACAACTGGTGGAAATTAATTATGGGAAGAAACGAACGAATGCACAAGAATACTGGCAAGTTGGAGTCAAAGACATCTGTCAATAGTTGGTAAGGTAATTGTTGTAAAAACTCTTGTTCTGCCCATATTCATACATCTTTTTTCAGCACTTCCAAATCCATCAGCAAAAGTTGAAGCAGAACTAAATAGTACATTATTGTATGGGGTGGTGAAGTAGAGAGAATCAAACGTGATATACTTGTATCCCAGGAGAATGAGGGAGGACTAAATATGATACACATTTATTCATTCATTAGGTATATTAAGATAAGATGGATTAAAAGATTGCTGGAAAATGAAAGTTGAACATAGCAGAACTTAGTCAGTACAACTATATTCGGAAATAAAAAGGATTTTTGGAATTTAGGGAAGAAGGAAATTAGAAGAATTTGGTAAGCTCATTAAAAACAGTTTTTGGAGAGATTTAATTTTGGCAGTATCTAATTGGAAAGAGGAATCGCAAAGTCCAAACTAGTTTTTATCCTCGAGTATTTTAAATTTTGTCCCCTCTAGAATGTTCTATCAATACAAATCCTGGACAGACGCCGGTATTGACATTTTGAATGATTTAGTAGATAATAACGGTAATTTAATACCTTTTGAAATGATAAAACAAAAAAAACACGAAAACTAGCTGCGATGATTTCTTGAAATACTTAATATCCAAAATTCCAAAATCATGGAAAGATACTATCAAAAACCATTTAGTACATAATACGTTTGATAAGCAGGAGGATAAAATAATGAACTTGCAAAAACAAAATTCACTGAAGTTGTTTTCAAAGATCTTTTAAAGAAGGTAAAAAGGTAACACACTGCTAAGCAAGAAACTTGGATGCAAGTATTAAATTAAAATATAAATACCCAGGTGATCTCTTTTAACTTTAAATTAATCCATAGAATAATTGTTACTAATAATTTTTTTAAAAGAATTTACATATTAGACGGCAACAAATGTACTTTCTGTAAGAGTGAGAACGAAAGTATTGAACATCTCTGCTATGATTGCAACATTACATCAAAGTTTTGGTACCGTTTTATTAAATTTTTTGCACCTTCTTGTCCCAAATATTGTACATTTGTCCAAAAAAGAAATAATTTTAGGAAGTGAACAATTGGACAGTTTGTGTAATTTCTTGCCTATTTTGGCTAAATATTATATTTACACTTGCAGATTCAATATGCGAACTCCTCCCATTTATGATTTTAAGCAAATAGTTGCAGTGCATAAGAACATTGAAAAATCCATTGCTAAGTTAAATAACAAGAGGACCAATTTCTTCAAAAATGGACCTAAATAATGAATATGTAACTTGTGTAAGAATCCTTTCTCTTCTTGCAATTCGTTATATTTATTTTGGTCTGATTTTATGATAAACAGAAACAAGATGCTGTAATATCTCAAAGTCTATGTCACCCAGACGCTGTTTACTTGTGTTTGTTTATTTAAGTTGTGTGTCTAAAGAGATTACGTGCTATATGCATGTGTGCATGCCTGTGTGTGTTTGTGTTTTCTTTTCTTTTCTTTTCTTTTTCTTTACATTATATTTATTGTCCCTAGATTATCTGATAGCCAGAAATGTTTGATTGTAAGGTGACATTGGTATGGTGTTCCCCTACTCAGTGGTCAACCTATTACGGGGATAATTATAGAAAAAAGTCTTACCCCTGGAGGTGGTTGACTTGAGCCCTATTATGGAGTGTGATCCCCCCCCCCACACACACACACACACCGTTACTCGAGGTCAGGCGATGAGCAGTTCGCGCAGAACCAAGAAGGTAATGCGACGTTCTAGCTCTTAGTTCTCAGGAAGGCTTTTCCGACAGATCTAGATTACATTGACTTTAGGTGGCCGGTCATTGGGTACAGACGCCAGGCACCGGTCACCGAATACAGGGCAGAGTACCGGGTACCAGGCACCGGTCGCCAGTCAGCGGTCACGATACTGGTCTTGGGCATCGGGCATCGGTCACGATACCGGTCACCGGACATCGAGAACTCTTGCCGAATCCAGGTACGGAATCGGGATCGGATCGAACTCCCCACAGTCTTCACATTATCTAATTATCCATTTACAGGGACAGAGCCTGCGATTATGCACGCTACGGGAAAGGAGATCGGACCGATGCCCCCTCCTTCCCCATGTTTCCTCTAAACCCTTATGGGATGCTTCCCCTTTCAAGGAGGAATCATCCTGTGCCGCCATGGATGACTTCTGTATGGCCCCCTGCAAGTACAGGTGTTGATGTTCGAAGACCACCACACGTTACTCGGGAGGGGTTATCACAGAAGGAGCAGGTTTGTCCCGTTCCCACTAAGAGGCCTAGGAGGGACGAGAAAATTTCACATCCTTCAGGAAAGGCACCGGTTAGGGACAGTTCAGTCACCCTCCGTAAGGAGTCACAGAACATTTATGTCCCTACGTCCTGGCTTTCTCCGCAAAGGGATCGTTCCGGGTCAAATGCTCCTGTATCCCACCGAGGTTTGGAACACGGTGATGATAATGCCTTGTATATCATAGATGATTCTCTGGAATTTTATTATGATCAGGAAGAGAGGATTCACCCTCCCCTCCTAGGATCTCCAAATCCTTCCCACCAAGTGTGTTAGGTGGTTGAAGGTACATGGTCTTTCGACAAGGCCGTAAATGAAGTCTGTTAAGAATCCGTTACTAAAATTAGAAAAATCACTCAACAGAATTTGTCCTGAAAATCTGCTGAAAAGAATATGAAAAAATTTGACATAACGCAGTGCCATTCTCGTGCCAAGCTTTGTACAAATTTGACAAAAAGCAGTGGCTAAATGGTTAGCGTGCCGGACTCCCGACCAAAAGGGTACGGGTTCGAATCCTACCGTCGGACCCGCCTGGGTCAGCTACCGTGGTGTGTCCTTGGGCAAGGCACTTACTCCAATTGCCTCGGCACTAAATAACCTACTTGTGTTAATGTGCCGTAAACCACCAAACCAAACCAACACTATCAGAAGAGAGTTTTTAAGCATAAAGTTAAGACATTAGGTCTTTCACGGGATTAACTGTTAACTATTAACTGTTCCAGTTATTCATGACAATGTGACTTCAAAGTATGAGAACATTTGTGATGTACATTCTAAGTCAGGGGTGGGCAAACTACGGCCCGCGGGCCGCATGCGGCCCGCCAGAGTATATTATGCGGCCCGTAGGCACGCACATGTTGCGATCCTACGTCGATGTTAATTTTGTTCGATTATAATTTTCACTATATTTTTGAAATTTTATTCCGAGTATTTGATTCGAATCTAGGGATATTAAATTGGTTTTTATGGCTGCAGAATTGATTAGTCATTAATCTTCAACATCCCTATTCGAAACTGCGTTTAAGCTCAACCGGAAGTGGCTTTTGTTCACATTTTGAAAGGTTTTGTAAAAGTTATAATTTAAAAGCGAATAGACGTTGATTTAACCATGAGTGCTGCCAAAAAAAGAAAGATTGAGGACGAATGTCGTGTTTTTAATGACGAATGGACTGCTAAGTACTGCTTCACGAACGTTGGGAGCAAAGCAGTCTGGTTGCTGTGCCGTGAGTGTGTGAGCGTCTTTAAGGAGTACAATTTAAAAAGACACCACCAAACAAAACATTTGGATTTTGGGCACAATTTAACGAACGAAGAGAGAAAAAGGAAATGCCAGGAGTTGGTTAACAATTTAAAGAAGCAGCAAACTGTTTTCACCAAACAGTCTTTAATACAAGATGCTGCAACCGAAGCCAGTTTGGTGCTGTCTCATAAGATTGTAAAACGGAACAAGCCTTTTTCTGACGGCGAGTTCATCAAGGAATGCTTGTCAGATGCAGCAAACATTATGTGTCCAGAACAGAAAACAAAATTTGACAGCATTTCTTTATCAAGGAGAACTGTAGTCAGGCGTGCTGAAAAGATAAGTGACAATTTGATACACCTACTTCGAGATGCAAGCAAAGACTTTTTGTAGAACTCTCTTGCGTTGGACGAAAGTACCGATGTACAGGACACAGCACAATTGTTGGTATTTATACGGGGAATAAACACCCGTTTCGAGCTTACCGAGGAATTACTTAGTGTTGAGTCACTCAAAGACACAACCACAGGCCAGGATTTATTCAGTGCTGTTGTGAACTGTGTTGAAAGAACTGGGTTGGTGTGGAATAAGATAGCAAGTGTGACAACCGATGGAGCGCGTGCTTTGACTGGGAAAAACGTAGGTCTGGTGAAGTTGATGAATAATAAAATTAAAGAAGAACACCCTGACCACACACTCTTACCTCTTCACTGTGTCATCCATCAGGAAAGTCTGTGTAAAGCTGCGTTGAATATCAAGCATGTTATTGACCCAGTTGTCAGTGTGATAAACCTCATCAGAGCCAGGGCACTTAACCACAGGCAGTTCAAGACAATGCTTGAAGATTTGGAAACTGAACATTCTGATATTATCTACCACAGCAGTGTCCGCTGGCTGAGCCTGGGCAAGATATTGAGGCGAGTGTGGGATCTCAAGGAAGAAATAGTTATGTTCCTGGAGATGAAGGGTATTGATTCTGACTTTGTTACTAACATTGTTAATGAAGAGTGGAAGTCAGACTTCATGTTTGCCATTGACATTATGGAAAAGTTGAATGAACTGAATGTCAAACTTCAGGGCAATAGCTTGTTTGCACATGAAATGTATGTGCATGTTAAATCATTTCAGGCAAAACTCTCCCTGTTCTCCAGGCAAGCAGGTGAAAGCAGGTTTTGCCATTTCCCTTTGCTGAAACAGAAAACCATTTCTGGTGAAATGGCTGACAGGTACAAGGCTCAGTTGGATGCCTTGGTTGTGGAATTTGAAAGGAGGTTCCAAGACTTCAAGAACTTGGAACCACTCTTCAATATCCTCAGTTCGCCATTTAGTGCAGAAGCTGATTCAGCCCCAGAGGATATACAGTTGGAGCTGCTTGACCTACAAGCAGATTATGACCTGAAGGAGAAGTTCAAGTCAGTTCCTCTGCTGGAGTTTTATGGATCTTTGTCAGCAGCAGCATTTCCACACTTAAAAAACTTTGCTGCCAAACTTTTGTCACTATTTGGGTCCACATACATCTGTGAGCAAGCTTTTTCTTGTCTGAAAATCAACAAGTCTAAGAACAGGTCGATGGTGACTGACTGCAATTTGAATGCAGTCATGCGAATCACAACCAGTAAACTGGTTCCACAGTTCAAGAACATTATCCAAAATTGTGAACAGATACATACTTCTCATTAATTATAATTGTACTCTGTGGTCAGATTGTATGTAAATTAAGTTCCTTCTTCTTCATAATTATTATGATAGGTAACAATAAACTTTTGTTGAAATAATTATGAATAGTAAAATCTTATTACCAAATTAGAAACTGTTTCAAGTTCGTATTTTAAAATATAATGTGCATGTGTAATACAGTGTGAATGTGAAATAAAATGACAAATACATGGTTATTATCATTAATTCATATTTTCATACGTTGTAAATTGTAATTGAAGTAGACAAAATATATATGCGGCCCCCCGATAACAATAAAGTTTTCAATGTGGCCCTCCGTAGAAAATGTTTGCCCACCCCTGTTTTAAGTCATATCTTTCTTTTCCTCTCCACTCTGTATGTAATCTTCCATTTATGTTATTCTTCATTTTCAACTCGCCATGTGATTTGTTTGGGGTTTTTTTAATAATGGAGAGGAATTTGTAAGTTCTTGCAAAATATATTACTTTTATGGCATGCAAATGTGTTAAAGGACAATATAATCACGCGATTAAAAATTTAGGAAAATTGCAAGCAAAATAAAGCTGTTTTCAAATATGCCACATCAAAGTATTCTTTTTAACATCATTTCCACCACTGTCATTTAATGAATGAAGTGTGTATTCGACTCGCACACTAAAGTTCAGTGTCTATCACTGTCAATGAAATATGGTAATTCAATTTGAAGGGCATATTAGAAATAAAGGGCTTCTCACCAACTTTAACAAATATAAGAAGAATACAGTATTTATCAACAGAATTGCAAATATTTTATCAGCTAATCGATGCGAGAACAGTGTGACGGTGTAGCAGTAAAAAAAAAAAAAAAAAAAAAGCAAGTACCTCATCTTTCTTCAGGTCTACCAACCGCTATAACAGCATTTCACTGAAATTGGACATTAAGTGGCTGTCTACTTGACTGGATGTAATTTTAATATAGAAATAATGTTATTAGATTTATTTAGCTTGTTTCGATGCAGTTGCAAACGTTACTGGGTCATGTATATTACTAACCAATTAGTGACGTCAGTGTTGAAAAACGCTATTGTAATTCGTAAAACACTTGAGCAGAATCATTAAAGCTACTCTGTTACCCAGTGTTAAATCCCTTTCGAACAAGGATAACCTTTAATTGTCGCTGATGTTAAAATAACCAAAATTTTACACGCAGCATCTTTCAGTTGAATTTTCACCATTTTGGTTACCGACGTGCTTTGAATTTCATGTCCTCGTGATTTGATAATAAAGAGCCTGCTTCCCATTACATGTAATAAAGAACTAAAGATGTTGGTTTGTTTCTTACGAGTCAATATATTTACAGCACTTAACAACGATTTCAATCATAAAGTGCAATCGATATATTAAAAGGTAATTCATTCTTTTTTTTTCATACATGGAATTTGAATTTGATCACTGAACTAAAATATTTACCATTCTTTTGAACCCATTGATATATTGTATATTTTACGGATATTATTGCTAATTTGGATACATTTTCCTCCTCCTTCAATTTTGTGTTCAGTATTCTGTCAAAATGTACGTGCAGCTAAGAGCTTTTTTTCTCAGACTGTGCAAGTTAAGTAAAGATAAAGTATGTCAAGAATGAACAGGGTGACGACACTATAGATCATTCTGAATTGAACTATGCATCTGTTGAAGTGGGCAATAAACCAGGCGCATGGTAAATGCCAATCTGTATATAATTTACTTCCCGACGGATTCACGTGTGTCTATAAACTGCCTGCTGAACCTTCTAAACATGATCTCTATATTGTTAAGGTTTATGTACCCTTCTTGGTCATTACACCATGTATTTTGGCTATATGACTTCCAGTGAGCACAGCAAAAAACTACATTGTAACAGATAGGAGTACCTAGATTACATTGTTGTAAATTACAAATAAGTACAAATAGTTAATCAACTGCCACTTGAACAAGCCATTTACTTTTTTGTTAGTTTTAAATTTTCACCAAAAACTAAGTCCAAACGATAAAGATTTTGTTTTCAATTATCCCGTAAACATGTAGTTGTAAAGTTGAGGTTACTCGTCCATAACATCAGTGACCATTAAGGTTTGAGTAGATGAACGCTATGATGTGAAAACACCTGTGCATCTGCTCGCCATGTACATTGATAGGGGTTATGTCAAAATTGTTTTAAAATGTTGTTGGCATTGTAATTTTCTGGTGAAGTTTTAGAAACTAAAAAAATATATAAAAATTGCTTCCTTAAGTGGCAGTTGATTAAATATTTTTCCCTATTTGTTATTACAATAGTGTAATCTAGATACTCCTATCAGTTAAAATTAATTACAATATATAGTTTCTACTGTGCTCATTGGAAGTCATATGGCCAAAATACATGGTGTAATATCCAAGAGGGCACATAAACCTTAATGTTTTGGCGTCGGGGCATATCCGTGGATGAAACCGTCTTCTGACCACTAGAATAACCGTTTTCTATCCTCTGCTTCATGAACAAATGAATTTAGGAATAATTGTGGCAATTATTTCATCGCTAAACATTAAAGTACACACAAAAAAGTTATCTGACAAGAAGAGAAAAATGCATTATATGCCTGAAAAGGAAAAAAGACACTAGTAAGATATATAATTATAAAACGAAAGAAGCGAAGCTAATTATTCCACGTGTGTCAGAAAATGTATGTCAACTGACCTTGTTTTCCATCCAACCTCACTCCCACCAACCTACCTACATATATTTATACCTACCTATATACTAGATGCACACACACACACACACACACACACACATGCATACTCCATTTTGTAGCAAGACCTGTGAATAACATTCTGTGATAATTCAGAGAAAGTTGCATGGTAAGTGATCACTTATTAATGTAAATCCTAAAGGTGATGATTTTAGAGAGAGAGAGAGAAGTACAAATAACTGAAATCAAGAAAAAAAGTAACAAATGTACATATTTTATTACACTTCAATAATAAACTAATAGATGAGCGAGCAATTTCTTTTTCTCACTCCAAACGTTTTCTTCTTGAACAGCATGCGATCCTCTGTAACAGGTTTCTGAGTCCCCAGGCCCCAGTTTTCTCACGGTTTACACATAGGTCTTTCATTTGAACCCGCCCACTGCCCGACCCAAACGAGCAAACAGTTCCATGATAGACATCACGATGACTCTTGTTCTGAATGTTATTAGAATTGTTGAGGCATGGGCTAGTTTGTGCGCTTTGCTTTTTCGCTTCCTTATTTTTCGCCATGTGACCCTTCTTCAGCACGCTGATGCCCTCCTTAATTTGCACTTTGTTCCCTTCCACCTGTAATGCTGGGTAGAAGCCTTTCTTGTAGTACATAGCAAACTCAGAGGAATCGGCTTTGAAATTAGATAGGTCGATAGTTTGGGAATATATTGACGTGGTACTAGAGCAAGTACGAATGGACACGCGATCCACAAATTTGGAACAACTGGGGTCTTCACTCGCATTGGTTACTGAGCTACTAAACACAATTTTTGGAGCTGGCTTTCCTTGACTGGGTTTGCCGTCCTCGCTGGCGTAGTCTCTCTTATTATGTGACTCCAATGAAGAACAAAACTTTTCCGGAAGGGTTTTTATTATTTGTACCCAGTGTTGCCAGATGAGATCCTCCCCAGCGCTGGAACATAACTGAAAGCTTTGAATTCCTTTGAACTGACTTCTTACGCTTATTATTCGATCCCTGTAATTTTGTATACCCAGGGACACAAGGGACAACGGGGTAACCGACACCAATTCATATTCCTCTCGTATTTGCGCCAGTACAACTCGAGCAAGAACAAAGGTCACAGAGGTGATCCCTGCCTTAACCAAGTGGATCGCTTCCTTGTCTATTCCGACAAGCTCCACAAACGTTCCCTCTACTCTCATCTTCTCATCAATATTGTATTTGTCTTTCAAAACTGATGCTAGGGACTGCTCTCCCATGACCAAATAATCTATATTAAAAAAAGTAATAATCAAAGCTTCATCAGGATATTCTCTTACAAAACCGGAACGGTAAACAGAGCTACAAAGAGGAAACTGGAATAAATCTAAGTTAAAGATTCAGTGTCATAACCGTATCCAGAGTAGACGAAAAGTAAAGGAAAACATTTGATTGGTTTTTATGTACCATTATCGGCGATTACATTAATTGTAAATATTACGTTTTGTAATGGAGTTACATTGATGCCAATATGCATATTACATTGTATTACGTTTTGTTATGGAGTTACATTAATGCCAATATGCATATTACATTGTATTACGTTTGGTAATGGAGTTAGATTGATGCACGTATGCATATTACATTGCATTACGTTTTGTAATGGAATTACATTGATGCCAATATGCATATTACATTGCATTACGCTTTGTAATGGAGTTACATTGATGCCAATATGCATATTACATTGCATTACGTTTTGTAATGGAGTTACATTGATGCCAATATGCATATTACATTGTATTGCGTCTTGTAATGGAGTTAGAATGATGCCAGTATGCCTATTACATTGCATTACGTTTTGTAATTGGGTTACATTTATGCCAATCTGCATAGTACATTTTATTTTCGTTCGTAATTGAGTTACATTGAGGCCAATATGCATATTACATTGTATTGCGTCTTGTAAGGAGTTACATTTATGCTAATATGCATATTACATTGTACTTTGTTTTGTAATGGATTTAGATTCATGCTAATATGCATATTACATTGTATTACGTTTTGTAATTGAGTTAGATTGATGCACGTATGCATATTACATTGTATTACGTTTTGTAATTGAGTTAGATTGATGCACGTATGCATATTACATTGTATTACGTTTTGTAATTGAGTTAGATTCATGATAATATGCATATTACATTGTATTACGTTTTGTAATTGAGTTAGATTGATGCACGTATGCATATTACATTGTACTTTGTTTTGTAATTGAGTTAGATTCATGCTAATATGCATATTACATTATAGTACGTTTTGTAATGGATTTACATTGATGCTAATATGCATATTACATTGTACTTTGTTTTGTAATGGAGTTAGATTCATGCTAATATGCATATTACATTGTACTTTGTTTTGTAATGGAGTTAGATTCATGCTAATATGCATATTACATTGTATTACGTTTTGTAATGGATTTACATTGATGCTAATATGCATATTACATTATATTACGTTTTGTAATGGATTTACATTGATGCTAATATGCATATTACATTGTACTTTGTTTTGTAATGGAGTTAGATTCATGCTAATATGCATATTACATTATATTACGTTTTGTAATGGATTTACATTGATGCTAATATGCATATTACATTATATTACGTTTTGTAATGGATTTACATTGATGCTAATATGCATATTACATTGTACTTTGTTTTGTAATGGAGTTAGATTCATGCTAATATGCATATTACATTGTATTACGTCTTGTAATGGATTTACATTGATGCTAATATGCATATTACATTGTACTTTGTTTTGTAATGGAGTTAGATTCATGCTAATATGCATATTACATTGTATTACGTCTTGTAATGGATTTACATTGATGCTAATATGCATATTACATTGTACTTTGTTTTGTAATGGAGTTAGATTCATGCTAATATGCATATTACATTGTATTACGTTTTGTAACTGAGTTAGATTGATGCACGTATGCATATTACATTGTATTACGTTTTGTAATTGAGTTAGATTGATGCACGTATGCATATTACATCGTACTTTGTTTTGTAATGGAGTTAGATTCATGCTAATATGCATATTACATTGTATTACGTCTTGTAATGGATTTACATTGATGCTAATATGCATATTACATTATATTACGTTTTGTAATGGATTTACATTGATGCTAATATGCATATTACATTGTACTTTGTTTTGTAATGGAGTTAGATTCATGCTAATATGCATATTACATTGTATTACGTTTTGTAATTGAGTTAGATTGATGCACGTATGCATATTACATTGTATTACGTTTTGTAATTGAGTTAGATTGATGCACGTATGCATATTACATTATATTTTGTTTTGTAATGGAGTTAGATTGATGCACGTATGCATATTACATTATATTTTGTTTTGTAATGGAGTTAGATTGATGCTAATATGCATATTACATTGTATTTTGTTTTTTTAATGGATTTACATTGATGCTAATATGCATATGATATATTATTTCGTCTTGTAAGGGAGTCACATTGATACCAATATGCATGAGCTTTTAAGACTCGTCTAGCATACACAGACAGTAAAAACAAATAAAAAAAAGAAATCAGGAGAGGAATACTGATGAAAAGTAACGATAGGTAGCGCCCATCATCCATTCATGTCATTCATGTTTATGCAGGTTGCACAAGGCCACAATCACAGATCAAGGTCAGATGCACTTTTAGTAAACTATTTCTGTCAGTTGTATTACTTTTGACTTCTTATGAAATTCTTTAGTACAGATCTAAAGTGACAACTTTCTCATGAGGTAATTCCTTATTTCTGCCTGTGCTCCGACTGGGACATTCTATTAATCTATTGAATATTGAGATGACTTTATAAATACAAGAAATAAAATTCAGTAAAATGCAATTAATGATATAAATTTAAATAGCGGATGGTAGATTTTGCGTAAAGATAAAACTTATTTAATTTTCTCCATTTTTAAATCAATGACAGAAAGGCGTATCTATCTCTTCAGCATGGACTCCCAATCTCCACTTCCTTTTCTTGACTTCCACACACCTTCTTTTAATATATGTGTGTGACTGTGCGTGTGGGTTTGTGTGTGTGTTTAATTACATCAGAACAAGACAGACCAGAAATATAAGTCAAATAAATAAACCAATGCATTAAAATCAAAGAAGGTGCAATGGTACATCATATAATTTCAGCTTTAAAAAAGTTCATTTTAGTGCTCTAAGGAAAATTGATAATTGATTTACGTTATTATACTTTCCACACCCCAAATATCCAGAACATATTTTCCCTTTTCTCTTACTAAAAAATGCTAGGAATCGTACAGCAAAATAAAATAACACAGAGTTCGAGTTTATTTGGAATAATGGTTTAGTGTAATACTCACCACTCGTGTGTACCTTTCGTGTACAACTAACGATCTTCAAAAACTATTGCAAAGCAAATACGTTTCTTCATAACAGCAGCTATGGCGATGTCACGTGCAACCCGGTTGCATCACAGTTGAACGTTAGCAACGATACCTCAAAACTACGTCATGTCGCTGATGACGTTTTCAGTGTATTCAATCTGTATGTAGGGTCGAAGAGAATACATAAACCATTTATCCTAAAAAATAGTGCATAACTTTTGTACCTCTATGTAAAATTTCTGTAAAACAGTAAAGAAAACAAACGAAAATATAATTTTGGGCATCTTGGGCATCGAAACAAAAACAAATCTGAAAATGACCCGTGGGACAAGGAGGTATATTGGAATAACTTAGATAATTCTTTCTTTCCTGTTGCAATATGTAATCTTGAAGAAAAAAAATTAGGAATATGTTTTCCTCTCATATGTTTCTTGTACTCTTTTAGTTTATATCCATCGTGAAAGAGACCACTGTGTGTAATAGGAAGTTCAATGTCAATTTTTCCTGAGCATATACTATGAATACAAAGTGCGGAGATTGGATTTTTTTTCTAAGGGGTTAGAACTCAAGGAGATATGGTTTTTTTGCTCAAAATGGACAAGTTTTCCGTGTTTCACCGAAAGAAAATGTAGTATCTGAACTCAGGTTGCAACGTTTTACAAAATTTATAAACGTGTACACTGCTTACAATAAGATAAGATACGAATTCTTTATTTCATACTGCATGGTCCATACATCTAAATTAAAATATTAATGTATTTTTGTCATGAAAGATCATAGGTGTCGTATATACAAATATACGGACACATATACAACTACAGAATGTGTCTGTCATTTTTAAGAACAAAATTATGTAAGACATTTCAAGAGTAATTTGTTCGATCTATCTATAAGTCGAGATTTAAAATGAATACCATAGTTCCATAAAGATTTCAAGATACAATTCTTACTATTAGATATTCGTGTCATCATTGAAAACACATATTTTCTCATTAATTCTTCAAAACTAAATGCATTATAGTTTACAAAAATGGTAGAGGCACTGTTCCGTCTTGGAAGGCTTAATAGTAATCGAAGACTTGTCATAGCCAATAACTAATTTTCTTTTTATACATTCAATAACTTTTGTCCTTCGAGGTGTGCAATACATAGTGCAGCAATAAGATTTGAATAATCTGAGTTTTATATTCAAAGAACGATTTCTAAATTTACTTAAAACATGTTTGTTCGAGTACACAAAAATCTGTAATGTCTCATTATATCTTCATCATCTGACAGATTGGATTTTAAAATAAGACGTAAATACATATAACTGTTGACATATTCACCATATAACCATTCATTTGTTGATCTGCCGTAAAAAATAAAACAAACATAAAATCAAACAAACAAAAAAGAAAAACAACAACCAACCACCTGATAATTTGTTTTATTCACATTGTCATGACTGAGCATATGCTCTTTTTACCCGACAGTTTGCCTGTAATTTACCTCTGTAATATACTTATTGCCTTGTTCACATTTACAGAATAACTGTTAAGAATGATATACTTAAAGTCGGCGAGGAGATAACCTGGAGCGACCTTGTAATCACTGAGCCTAGCTGTAATTCCTAGTAGTAGTAGCAGTAGTAGCGACAGCAGTAGCAGTATGTGAATTACACAATTTTTGCCAGAATATTTCAACTGCTATACAAGGCCACGAAATTTTTTATTTCAGAACGTGACAAACGTTATTTATCAAAGCGAACGTACTACTATGTAACCTCATTGATATAAATTATGACACCTTCATACTGCATTTTATATTTTCTTGCAATAAAAGTTTCGAGATTTCTCAGTATGTAATGTTCACGGCACATTAGAAAGAGCAGATAACGCAACCAAATCTGCCCTATACTCACCAGTTTCCGAATGCAAGATTCCATAAACTGACCTGAAATATTATATTAATCAACATGTTCTTCACACTTGGCAAAATGTGTGTAATAAAAACTCCACAAACAAGCTTCAGAACATCAAACCCACTATTGGAAAGGGACATCCTTGACATCCAGAACTAATCGCATAGATGAGGTTCTATTGTGTCGATCGCGTATTGGACACGCATACCCGACTCATGTATACCTCATGAAGGATGAACCTCGACCAGAGTGTACACCCTGTCAGTGTGAACTGACAAGTGGAACACATTGTAATCGAGTGTGTCGACTTCCATCCTGGGAGACAGAACCGTTTCATTTTTTCGTGAATTCGATTAAGGAACTTTGTAATGGTGTAAAACTAGAAAAAATCGTGGACTTTTAAGGAACTGCGTTGTTTTTTCTTTTGTTTTTTTTAACTTTAATTCGATTAAGGAACTTTATCATGATGTACCACTAGAGAAAATCGTGGATTTTTGAGGAACTGCGGTTTATCTGGGGTTTTTTTTTAATGATGTACCACTAGAGAAAATCGTGGACATTTGAGGAACTGCAGTTTATGTTTTTTTTTTTTTTTTGTTTTTTTTACGTGAATTCGATTAAGGAATTTTATAATGATGTACCACTAGAGAAAATCGTGGACTTTTGAGGAACTGCGGTTTATATTTTTTTTTTTAAATATTTTAAAAATGTTACCATTTAATTTAGGAATTTTATATGTTTTATCTTAATATTTTATTCTATACACATTTTACAGAATTATAACACCTTTACTTTTTATATTGTATCTTGTAGTTTCATGTTTGCATTAGTTGCTATGGTTTATTTTCCAAATTTTTGTGTATTTCTTCGTTTTTAAATTTTTAAAACTTCTTTTTATTGGCACCACATATCCATTATTGTGCTGAGGTACGGTTAAACGCTAATACATACATACACTTCAAATGTACAAGTTCCTAAGAAATTAAATGATTTATTTGCTAAATCCATATTTTGAAAGTGTAATTCACAGTTTTTAAATAACATGTATTTTTTTATTCAACACGTGTACATGTTTGTATAACAAAATGTATTTTTGTCCAAGAAAAAAATATTTTCCTGTCTCACCTTTATCAGGGTCCCTGGTAGCCGAGTGGTTTAAGGCGCTCGCCTTTACAGATCACTCACACATGTCACCTCTGTCCGCGTGAGTTGAGTCTCGAACAGTACCTTTCCGTGGGTCGGAGGTTCTCCCAGGGCTTTTCTCGGGTTCTTTATACACCAAAATATACTGGCCGCCACGTATAGCCTATTATGTGCTGAAAAATGCCGTTAAATCCCACAAAACAAATAAACTCCCCTTTATCATTATTTGTCTTCAAAAGTTGCCTTTCTTGGCTATTGTTATGTGTCCTTTTATTCCCTGCACGGAGCACATTCTGGTCTGTGTTAAGGGATGTACAGCGTACGTGTCCTAAACGTTTTCTCTGTCACTCAAGATCCTTGACTTAGAAAACAAGTAACAGAATTTTTTTTATATGACGGACAAATATGAAATACATATAATTTTATTCAATGCTAGTTCACTCATTGGGTTAGGCCAAAATGTGGCATGCGAGATATTGAACAACCTTTCCCTGCCAGAAGAAATACACAGTCAGACTATCTGAATAAATATTAAGTCATAATCAAGTTTGAATACTCCAAGAGTTTGTACAGTATTTCCCTCTTTGTTTCCAGGAATCTACGGTTGCTGAGTTGGTAATACATTAATCATAGCGGCTTCCGTACACAACAACACATTTCGCACGTATCTTTCTCGAATTTAAACATTTTGAGTAAACTTTTAATTCTGAGTTAATGCCTGTGTACACCGTGGAATTCGCCTTGATTTCGCCTGCTGTGGATTCTTTCATCCGCAAGAGGGCACTTGTTCAAAACACTGTTTCAGTTTTGCCAGTCAGTCAAAAACAATGTTTCTGATACACCTAAGCATCCGGCTAAACGAAAACTTTCTTAAGCAGATGTGTTTTGCTGCATTCAGAAGTAACCCCAAAAATGCGTTGTCTACCCCAATTTCAGGCGAAAATGAAAAGAATCTTCCGGGGTTAATGAGTTAATGGAGTGACACCTCCCTAGTCAATGTGACGCAGAGGAGGACAAGAATGCTCTATCTCTCTTCTTTCGATCTGAGAGTTTCCACGCCAGAACAACCCTTATGGGAGTCATGGTGAAAACACAACCCTTATGACAAACCGGCAACCAACGCAAATTTCCATCATAATAATTGGCGGAAAATTTTATATCATTTAATATAATGATGGTGAAGACCCTTTGCTTATAAGAAAAATATTTAGTTGATGTTTGAAAAACGAAATAAACATAGCGAACTAGCAAACCAAATTGTCCCCTTCGCGGTCATTACACCGTGTATTTTGGCCACATAACTTCAAACGCACAGCAGAAACTATACATACATTGTAATTATTTCTAACTGATAGGAGTACCTAGATTACATCGTTATAATTACAAATAGGTAATACTATTTAATCAGCTGCCACGAGAACAAAAAAAATTTTTTTAGTTTCAAAAACTTCACCAAATGTTATACTATCAAAAACAATAAGATGAACTTTGGACTAAAAAATGTGGTTGTTAAGTTGAGGTTAATCACTCGTTACATAAGTGACCACCGTGGTTTGAATACATGACCAGTATCGTGCGAAGACATCTGTGCAAGTGCTCTCCTGTACATTTATTAGGGTTCTTTCAAACTAACTTTTAAAAGTTTTGGCCTAGTCATTGTTTGGTGATAGTCAAATTTTGGTGAAGTTTTCGAAACTTCCGATTGCTTCAAGAGCATATAATATTAATAAATGTGCATATCCTTCATGAGCATCAGTGCTTTTTATTTTCACAAATAAGATCAGTCTATATTTACCGCTGTTTTTCCCACGGTTCTTTGTTGGGTTGTATTCAGCCCCCTCGTCCTTTCCCCTATTTGTTCATATTGTATATCGACATTAATTTGGACGATCTATCTTTCCCAGAGTCTTGACCGGGCTACTCATGTCCAGTGACGCTTATTGCAGAGTGCATCGACTTCCACGTTCTTCTAAGCAGGACGTATGGGTATATATTATGTACCGTTTTGGCAGATTTTAGAAAGAAATGTGTGGAGATAACATGCGTCAAGTTGTTTAAAGACAGTTGACGTGAAAGGTTGCAAGTTTTCTCATTTCGCAGTTCTGTCATATACTCCAGCATTCTGAACCATACAGTAACGTTGATAGTAACCATACGAAGTATGTTTAACGAGTTTCTCTGCTCCTGAATTACTTTGATTTTCTACTCTTGTTTTATTTACAATGAATGTTCTCCTAGCTCCGCTTCCTTTTTCTTGATGTCCATAATTTGTATCTCCATTGTTTAGTTTCCTTCGTGCTAATTAAAATATATCGTCTTCTCTTGAGGTACTGCATAGTCAAGGACTTCGAGTGATCTTCGTGCTAATTAAAATATATCGTCTTCTCTTGAGGTACTGTATACTCAATGACTTCGAATGATCTTCGTGTTAATGAACTCTAATGTCTTCTCTTGAGCTACTGAATAGTCAAGGATTTCGAGTGATCTTTGTGCTAATTTAAATCAATTATCTTCTCTTAAACTAATACATTGTCAAGGATTTCGAATTTGATCTATTGTCTTCTTCTGAGCTACTGCATCGTCAAGGGCTTCTAGTATTGTCTTCTCTTGAGATACTGCATAGTCAAGGATTTCGAGTGATATTCGTGCTAATTTAAATCTATTGTCTTCTCTTCAGCTACTACAAAGTCAAGAGCTTTGAAGGATGCAAAAAAGTGTATACTTTTCTAAACGTGTTGGAGGGAGTTGAAAAGCAGATAACCGATAAGGAAAATAAATAACAAATTACGTACGTCGCCAAGCAGTAGAAGTTATGGTATTGTTTCATGAGTTTAGCAAAACGTACGAATATAATAGGCTCTTGAAACTTCCTATTGATTTTCTCAGTGTATGCTGTCAAATGCCTCCGAAAGGTTACTGAATTCAATATATTGTTGTTCCCACAATGTTGACTATTGCTTTGTGATATTTTGCAGTGTAATTGATAGAATATTGCATTCCATTCCATTTAGAGGCATGCATTTGTTTCAAAAGATCTAACAAACAAGGCAGATAGAAGACCATGAAAGAAAAGTTGAAGAAGATTTTGTTGAAGTTGTTAAGTTTGCTTCCGCCCAGTTGTTGAAGTCTACGAGTATACCCAGAAGAATTTTGAGGATAATAATGCTATTTGTTCTAATTTTAGGATACCTTCTCTCCATTCCATCAGAGAGTGGGGGTAAGTCTGAAATCCTACGTCAGCCTTGGAGAGTTTTGTACAATATTAAATTGGGTACGGCCCAGGTGGCGCTCTAACTTCCCTCGAAACGCCACTACCACCACACTTTGAAATCAACCAGTTTCTTGCAGAAGCGTCTGCTCTTGTTTTTATCTCACTTTTCAGTGAATTTCCAAAAAGCAGCGAGGAAATATGTAAGCTTTTGGACTTTAGCCAACAACTCTAGCACTGTTATTGTTAAGTTTTCATCTTTTAGTGAAGAAGAGTGGACCATTTTATTTTTCTCTGTTAAACTTTCGATACTTACCAGGGTAAAGTTTAGATATATCCCAAAAAATTTTGTACCCAACCAGTTTTAAAATAATAATAATATAATAATAATAATAATAATAATAATAACAATAATAATAAATTTGATAAGTTCCTGATTTATCTGTTTTACGTTTGCAAGCAAAGTGTTATTTATAGATATCGATGTGCATCACAAATAAAATATTTACCTGTTATATAAAGTTGTCTCATCACATTCAAAAGCATTGAGAAGTGTGTGTCAAAATTGTACAATAGATGGTAACATTCAGGAAGTGGATCACTTTTTTTTAGCATCTAATATATGCCGTTTCAGACTATATTGCATGCTATTATACATACTTATACAGTGTATGTTTGTGAAAAAAGAGACTTTCCAATATAAGTGTGTATTTTAGTAGTCTTCGTGTTCGCATTGTGAATGTGCCTCTGTCTGTATGTATGTTATATTGATATGTGTGCAGTTACAAAGGTGTGGGAGGTCGGGATATTATATAAAAATATAATGGTAACTATCCATACACCAGGTAAGCTGATGATGCAGAGTAACTTGCATAGTAATTGTAATATATGATTCAAAATATAAATAACATTTTTCTTTTGTTCTTGAAACTTGTGAAATGAAACTTATCATCCATTTAAATTTTATGGTGGAATAAGTGTCAGTTTGACAGCGTTGGCAAAGTATCATTGACCTCTTAACAAGGTCGGTTCCTTTGAGTCAAGGTTTGCTTAAAATAGGATAGTTCTGTTGTAAATCACGCTCCGGGGGTCCTGCCCTTGAACGTGCCAATAGGTCATAGCAGATTTCTTGTTTATATTATACCCAGTTAGTTGTAACATCAACCATTATACTCGCTTATAAGTTGAATCAAGCTGTAAACTGCTTAGACCAAGATCTGCCATCGCATAATGCGCCAGCAGATCTTAGTCTATGCAGTTTGTTAGGACTAATCATAAGAATAAACATGATAGACACTGACGATCTGTCACATAATGCGCAGGCAGATCAAGGTCTATGTTGTTGGCAGTTGGATTATACTTATATGCGGGTACATACGGTATTTAGTTTAGTGTTACATGAAGCCTAAGATCGATTGCTTTTAGCATTGTCGAGTTTCTTTCTTTGCCTGTTATTTAAGACGAGATAATTTATGTTTCTTACCTCCTTGGTTGGACGCACACTTTACATACAGTAATTTAATGACTTGATCATTACTCTTAGCAACAACAGGAACAATAAGCTTACATCAATAAAGACAATAAGTACGACGACTATGTAACTGTTTTTAGGGAATCTTTGTCTTATTAGTTAGGAGGATTACGAGGTACGATATTGAATTGCATTTCTAATACATACTCTACAAAGTAATCAGGGAGAAAACGTGTCATTTGGAATGATCTAAATAGGTCTTCCAAGACGGTATGCAACTTTTTTTCAAAGACTGTATGTATTATGAATAAAATGACATAAAACTTGCTGAAACAAAGCCGTTCATTCTTTATCTATGTGATAAGATACTGCGTATACGATACATTAGGACTGAAAATGCATTGGGTTCATTTTACTCGCACTAGTGTTATACTCGTGTGGTCTCTCTCTCTCTCTCTCTCTCTCTCTCTCTCTCTCTCTCTCTCTCTCTCTCTCTCTCTCTCTCTCTCTCACACACACACACGAGTGGTCTAAGGAGCTCGTCGTTACAGATCACTCACACATCTCACCTCTGTCCGCGTGAGTTCGAGTCTCGGCTCGACCAACGTGGGTATGTGAAAAAGCTTGAAGTAGCTTTCCGTGGGTCGGTGGTTCTTCCCTTGGTCTTCTCGGGTTCTTCCTTCACCAAAATATACCGGCCGCCATGTATAGCCTATCATGTGCTGAAAAATTGCGTCTAGCCCCACACAACCAAACCAAACTTCTCTTTCTCTGGTGTGGATCCCGAACATGAATCTAGTGTATGCACCAAAAGTACAGTTTGCTTATTGTAGTTTGGAAGGATCATCCACGCAAGCCGGATAAAACGTCAATCAATATCAGATATTATGACTACCCAATGCTGTGCAACGCAGAGGCTGAAACAGGTCCGAAAATAAGGGAAGATCTCAGACCAACTAAACGAAAGCTAGTTGTGCAGTAGCTGGGAGATGACTTGATGAATAAGGCTAGCAAATTTAAGGAATGTTGAGAAGGAAAATTCGACCGCCAAAGAAGTGAGGAATTTTCAGCGAGAATCTTCACAAATTCTCTAAGAAGCTGGTTGAAGAAAGGAAAATCGGCAAGATATAATTTATAAAGGATGAACGTGAGGATTATATGGGGAGAACCTAAGTGGATAATAGTCGCTTCGAGGCAATAGAGGATACTGGTGGCATCCTGAGTCCAACCCACCTACGCATGCATTTGATGTTGCAGCGCCAATGTTAAACAAGCGAAGGATTTCTTTTGTTGCAGAAAGCAAGGACAACAGGGACTGCAGCGGGTCCCAGTGGGAATGTCCTTCTTGATTCATATGGCATGCCTTATCTGCCTGAAATTACTGTAGAAGCTTATTATTGGTGGTGATATAGCGGAGAGATATTCTGGTCAATTATTTGGACATGCATGACAAAACGGGATGAAACGGTAATAGACATAACTATTCTGAGTTTATATGGGAACAGAATGATTTATAGATCAGTTCTTTAAATTTACTTAAATCTTACCTTTACGTTAACATTTTTGTTAATTAGAAACTCACTAAATTTGTATGTATTAACATTTTTTTATATACTTCTTACTTATATATTGTTGTCTTATTTCAGCAAAATATTCATATTTAAAAAAAATTGTGAAACTTATCACCTATGTCTTGTTAGGCACATAATTCACATTTCTTTGAGATATATACAAATTCTGCCACCTTTCAGTTTTAATTGGAAATCTACGAGTCGTTGTAAGGAACTTTTGTTAAAAATTTTCAGTGCTTTTGTGGCAACACTACGAAACAATATCACAACGATCCTAAAGTTGCTTTACTTAAATTGTCAGATATAGTCAACAAAGACCTTTTTTACACACACACTAAAAAATCATAATATTTTAAAAGAGATATATATTCCATGCAATTTCAATGCTATGGCCATGCAATGCAAGCTAATAATCAAGCAAAGAAGATTGGATTAACATACCGTAAACCTGTATAATTGTCAATTAAGTGCATGCAAGGACTCATTAGAGACGCGCGTAGCTATTTTGTCAAATATTATGAACACGTGAATCTAAATTGACAGACTTATTGGTCAACATGTCGTTCTTTTAAAAAATTTCATGATTATACTGCAGTCCATATTTCAAATTATCAAGGGAACAATATGAAAGGTAATTCAATGCTTTTTTAAAGGATACTTGTGCTGATACGATAATTGATCCTGTTTGGTGAGCTCTCACATAAGTTTTAATTATTTTCATATGCAAAGGCAAATACATTTCTGAATAAACACTGGCCTCCTCGGAGGTCGGAACAAATAATTGATTATTATCTGTGAAGGAAAATGCTATTGAATGGTTATATCTTGTAAACATATTGTAAGTGAAATATCGCAAACTATGTCCTCTTTCATTCCACTCAAACTTACAATATATATCGACTCTTTGAAGGGCGAATATAAGTTTTTACTTTCTTATATCTCTTAAGTTTGATCTAAAATTCGTAAATCTCCGCCGAGATAGCGTATGAATGATAAAAGCGTAAAACACGTATTTTATTAATATTTCTTAACCGATTATGATTAAATAGTCATATTTTTTCCCAATTTTGTTTTAGAACTTTAGAAATTTGTGTTGTTTTTCAGATCCTGTCATCATCCTCTGAAGAGGAATAAAGAACAATTATGTTTGATTTTAATATGGAGCGCATTTACAGCCCAGCTTAGTTCTTTCTCATTATCTCATGATTAGCCTTCACTACCACTTGACAAAATATCGCGGTGGGCGATGCATGCTTTCAGTGTTAAATAGTGTCCAAAAGGGTATTTATTATATACTCATTTTTTTCTCCATTAACTTTGCATTGTCAGAATCGAGCAGTATTTCTCCATACTGCACGGCTTCATACTGCACGACACGTGTGTCTAAAAATAGTATCGCGTGTTAGGAACTACTTTTTATTGTAAACAAACAATGTACTCAAATGTAGCAGACACCGGAGCTTTTGCTTTATTAGATTTGTCTGTGGATGAACTAAGCAAGCTGTTTGAGAGTACAGATTATAAAGCTGACGATGTGGATGAATTCATTGAGTCACAAAAGAAACTTTCAACCAAGCAAGTGACTGAACGTGATATTCACAATGTCCAGCGGTGGCTTTATGACAACAAACGTGAGACATGCAGTATTGAAAATATCATTCTGATAATTTAAACACTTATTTAGCCAATGGTTCAGACTATGAATCGTGTTCTCTAGAGTCAGAAAAAAAATAGCATAAAAAGGCATCTTAAGACCAAATGATATTCCGTTTCTCTCAGAGACCGCCCATTTTACAAGTCCAAGCACTAAATTAAAAAAAAAATACAACTAAAGAAGGCGGATTTTGGTATAAAAGCAAGTGCCTCGGAGCCAATGAGCCACGATAGCGAAGAAGCCTTATTTTCCGCTGACGAAATGGGCTCTCACACCCCATCCGCTTTGCAATTTTGCCTGTTTTAATTTTTTGAGAAAATGTTTGGATTTATTGTAAAAGTCATATATGTCATGTAGCTGGGTCCATCCAACAAAGATCATGCAAGTGACAGTACATATAAATATGTCATATATAGCTGGTAATAAGAATGACAATAAATGTACTTACTTTTCTGCATCTTGAATTTCTTCAAAATGTACTTTCTGATCCACGGCGCGAAATTGCACTGCAATCTAGACTACATTTTCAACAGAAATCACTATCCAAAGGAGAATTTACTGCACTCCAAAACGAAATGAATTCGATATTCCCTAACAAAAATATTTAATCCTGCATCTTCTTGAGAATTTCAATTAAAAGAATTTCATATTTTGTCCACCTTATGATTCCAAACTATCAATGGCAGAACAGTAACACATGTGTAGCTTGCTGTCGAGGCCAGTCCCTCTAGCTACATGTACATCGTACATAATCGAACCAGCTAAAAACGCAAATCCACCACAAAAACAATAAGAGCAGAGTTTAGTTGGATAGACAGAAAAGCAAAATCCCTCCATTCCAGATCAACTGGGAAAGTTGTTCCAAGGCGCAGTCATTCACAATATGACTCAAAATTTCAATTTTAAGTAGACCAAAATGAGATTTCTTTTTGAAAGAATGACTGAGCGCGCGGAACTCTACCAAGTTCAAAGATCACTGGGCGGTGCCGTGTGCGCATGAATACTGTTACTGTGTATTTGTTTAACTACGGTTGTGTATTTACTTTGGAATATAGCAGAAATTCAGTTACTTTGTTTCTTGTAGTGTGTTCTTTTTATTATTCAGCCTTAGGTAGGAAAGGAAAATGAGTAAATAATAAAAAGGTTACTACATTTGTATATGAAAATATGAACTCGTTTTTTTCTGAGCTATACTGCACTCCTGACGTCGTGCAGTATAGTTCAGAAAAACTCGTTCATATTTTCCCATACAAATGCAGTAACCTATAAATATCTGGCCAAAATTGCGTTTTTCATCGTTTAAGTACCATTTCGTCACGTGACGACATCACGTCAGCACGTGCATATGACGTCATAGTGGTACCAAGTTGAAGTCATATCGGTATTGTAGTATTTTATAATAGAGATAAGTCTATGCATAAACATGTATTTTACCAGATTTTAGTGCCATTTAGAAGGTAAAGTGAACCTAATCTTTTATTCTAAGGCTTGGTAAAGTCACGCAAGGTCTGATGCATCTGAAAATTTGGCTACCGATGGCGTGAACCAAAATTAAAAACTGGTTATTGATGGATTCTTGCAGTCAACAGCGTTAATCAATGTGTTGCTATTAGCAAACATCGCTAGACAAAGAAACATTACGGTTACAGAAGGAAATGTTCAGAACACAGACTAAGAGTGTTTCTGTTCATACTGCTACACAATTAGAGAAACTTGCGCATAATCTGTGTGTTCAGAACATGAAGATGAGAACGATGAAAACATTCAAAAAATATTCTTACGTGATTAATCTTGCTTTAGCTGGTTTTCAGCGTGTAAATTTTGACGTCGATCGTAATCCGATATTTTAATTGTACGTGCTGTTTGAATGCAGGATTTATTTCGTTTTAAAAGAAAGCAGTTTTTTTCTAAATATGTTTGGGTGTATTATTGATGAACTTGGTAACTGATCATATAAGGAAAGCGATCATACATGGTTTGCTGTCTGCAAACGTTAGCCGTAGCAGTTTGGGAAAGACTTTGATCGCTTGGGCTTCCGCCTCGGTCTTTAAAATGTTGCGCATATTAAACCGTTTATGATCCCTTTATTTTTAGAAGTATGAATATTGGTGATGTGTGTATTTATGTGATTTATTTTTAGAAGTATGAATATTGGTGATGTGTGTATTTATGTGATTTATTTTTAGAAGTATGAATATTGGTGATGTGTGTAGTTATGTGATTTATTTTTAGAAGTATGAATATTGGTGATGTGTGTATTTATGTGATTTATTTTTAGAAGTATGAATATTGGTGATGTGTGTAGTTATGTGATTTATTTTTAGAAGTATGAATATTGGTGATGTGTGTAGTTATGTGATTTATTTTTAGAAGTATGAATATTGGTGATGTGTGTAGTTATGTGATTTATTTTTAGAAGTATGAATATTGGTGATGTGTGTAGTTATGTGATTTATTTTTAGAAGTATGAATATTGGTGATGTGTGTAGTTATGTGATTTATTTTTATAAGTATGAATATTGGTGATGTGTGTAGTTATGTGATGTCAAAATAGACTTATACGTCTCGTCTATCAGCTGTATCTTGATCTCCATTCGGAATACAAAAACTAGGTCAGCAAAATACCGACGTGTGATCTGCCGACACTGTAATTTATGCAGTTTGGAATCTATCTTATGATAAGCTTAACCAAGCGATTTTATTGTTAGAAAGAGTGGCCAAAGGAGTGGGTACTGAACTTTCAGACATGTTCATGTCGAAAATACTATAGCACTTCTCGAAATGGCGCTCGCGAGAACTGCACAAATACAGGGCAGTTTTAAGAACCCTTCCGTTATGCACTAAATTAGTGCAACAGACTCCTGGCTTCTACCGAACAGCCTACTCTCACGTAAGACTTTCAAATATTGGACAAATGCTTTGCAATAATTGGCAAAGAATTGAATTTTTTCACTTTTAAACAGTGCGTTTCATCGATTAACAAAAAAACATTGCTTTCCATTGGAAAATGTATACTTAGATAATATCGGCGAGTAAGTTTTCACAACACGTCGGGATATTAAGAGTGCACGAAATTCTGAGTAACTTTAAGGTTTATGTTCCCTTCTTGGTCATTACACCATGTATTTTGGACACATGCCTTACAATAGCACAGCAGAAACTACACATTGTGACTAATTTTAATCTGATATGAGTACCTAGGTTACAGTGTTGAAATTACACATAAGTAAGAAATATTTAATCAGCTGCCACTTACACAAGCAATTTTTTTATTAGTCCAAAAGAACCAAATTGTATTTTGAATTATCCCCCTAAACATGTTGTTGTAAATTTGAGGTTACTCATCTATGACATCAGTTATAACTATGATTTGAATAGATGAACACTATGGTATGAAGACACTTCTGCATGTGCTCTAATGTACGTTTATAGGGGTTGTGTCAAAACTGTTTTCAAATGTTTTCGACTTTGTCATTTTCTGGTGAAAGTTGATTAAATATTTCTTACTTATGTGTAATTACAATACTGTAACCTAGGCACTCATATCAGATTAACATTTATTATAATGTGTAGTTTCTGCTGTGCTCAACGGAAGTCAGTTGAATAATTATTTATACCTATTTGTAATTACAACACTGTAATCTAGATACTCCTATCAATTAGATTTAATTACAATGTATTATTTCTGTTGTGCTTATTGGAAGTCATATGGCCAAAATACTTGGTATAATTTATGACCAAGAAGGGCACATAAACCTTAAGCGCCTATTGAAGCTCTCTCAAACAAGCTCTTCTGCAAATGAAACAAAACTTGGATGCCTTGCTCTTGGCGAGCTACTGTCCGTTTTATGTACCTTGAATGGTCATACAATTCAAATTGTCTACAAATTTTTAATGTCCAGAATAGTATAACCCGACTCGTTCTTCAAGTTATTCATAGGCAAACTCCTGTACAATATTTTCAAGAATTCTTTAAGGTGTTGCTTGAACTTTTTCTCTACACATTAGTAGTTCCTAAAATAGCGCTTTGGAGAAATGACCACACAGGTGAATACTCAGCAACTTTAACAGCACAAAGACAATGTGTAAACGTAGTGCTGACAGGCATTGCACCACTTCACACACAAAAAGCACATGGTTACTTTTATATCGACTGTTCCTTCCGTATACTGCTACACCAGCAGTATAACGCTCTAGTGCTGTTACCTTATATCCAAAATTGTTTTCGCCTTATTGATAGATAATAGCACCCTTTCTAGCCATGTAGTTATATTTTTTTCAGTAATTTTGATCCTTTTTTTTAGTTTAGACCTCTCATTTATTCTGGATAGTTTTGCTACTCTGTGCCAAAATGTAAATATTTATTGCTCCGCGCGTGTCACTCTGTGTGTGTATGTTTTTTTGTTTTTTTTCGCTGTGTATGTTCTGAATTGTCCCCCAGGGATGACCTAGCCTCAGGTTTAAACGATGGACACTTTATTTTCCCCGCGCCGTTACCCAACTTTTGTGTCATTACCGGTATGTATGTTCTCTGTGCCTTTTAACCATATGGATTATAAATAAGGATGATAATCTCAGATTTTTAAACAAATATTCTCAGATTTTTTTCTAAAAACATCTTCCAAGTCTGTTTGTGTTTGTCATTGTGCGACAAACGAGAGAATAACTAACAGAACTTAAGACTTGAAACTGAGACTTTAGTGTAGTATCCATTCATCTGATTGGCTGGAATTTAAATCTGATTTAAGGCTGACCAATGAAGTATCTTCATTTTTACCTTGAATTTATATAGCTTTCAAGACTGAGACAGTGAATTTCCTTCAAGGTACCACTACATTATCGCAACAATGACGTATAGAGCTAGAGTTGAGAAAAAAAATGTCTGAATCAGAGCACGCTTGATAAAAAAAGTTTTTTCATTCCTCTGTCATACCACATTTATTTGTAAAGGGTACTGAAAATTATCACATGTAATTTATCGTCAGAGTAAGTTCAATCATTAAAACTTGTTTCAGGATTTAAAATATTCCTTTCATACAAAAAACTCCTCTAGATTAATATGAGCTCCAGAAATGGAGAAAATTCGCAACATTGTCAGTTGTCAAGTTCAGTCTAACTACCACTAGCTGTGAGTCGAGTGTTGTTTATTCAACATTCCAATGGACCACTGCCCACGTTCAAACCGGGCTCTTTTTAATTTATATCTGATTTGGCAAATCGTCAATTCCGCCGCAATCCGTAATCTCGGCAAGAAATCCTCAATTTGCGAAAAGATCCCAAGCTTTTGTCATCCTGTAAAAGGTCCCGCCCATTAAAGTTCACGAGTATGCATATATACAAAGATACTTCCTAAAATTTCTGAATTATGACGTCATTGAGTTTTAGAGTTATTCAAAGCTGAAACAGCTGAATTACGAGTTCAATTTTTGTACTCAATATCGTGACTATAGTACCTGATTTTATCAGATTGTACAATTCTTTATATGAATATCAAGGTTTATAACGACGGGAATAACTGATAAAAACACAGAATGAGATTGGGTCAGGGTCAGTCTTAAATATTCTGTAAGGTGGAGCTAGAAGATAAATGAATGTGTGTTACTTGCTATACAATGGCCTGATTATGGGACATTGACTTACCGGTAATGAAGCCTGTACTTTTAGAATTAAGTCAAACTGAGTTTCTTGCACACTCATATTTTTGTGTATCTCCATCTGGTATAGGCATACGGGAACATTACCGATTAAATTGTAAAAAATACTGGATCATAGTAAACTTAAAATAGTATATTCTTACATAAATAAATCGATAAATACCATTGGAATTAAAATCCCAGTTCCCTCTATTTGTCAATTGCTGTAAAAATATTACTTGACCAGTCAGACTCGAGGATAATTCATAAATGTTATATATATATATATATATATATATATATATATATATATATATATATATATATATATATATATATATATATATATATATATATATATAATTATTATTATTATTATTATTATTATTATTAGACCAGTCATACTATGACGACAATAAGCAAGTACAAAATAATAATTTTGAATCTTGTTGCACGTCATAAACAATGGCGCAACGCTACATTCTATTGAATGCAACAGTTTTCAGAGAGGTGACATAATACTTAAAGAGTTTGGCATGAAAACAACATTGTCGGTATATTAAGATAATGTCTATTTCTGTAAAAGTTTTTACGGGATTTACAGTATGGTCCAAGCTAGTTGTGTTGAAGACTCGCTTTCATGAAAATAAAAGTGTAAATTTGCTGATATCAAACATAACGAAATATACTCCAATTTAAAGTCGCATACGCAAGAGCGAGCTAAAAAAATTGACCATACTGAAACTCAATTTTTCACATACAAGCCATTTAAAAATGCATCATAACTGTGTTCTAAAATTTGACAAGTATGACTCTACGAGCAAATACAGAGCATAGTGTGACATGAAATTGTGGCAGAATCACCTAAACGTGTCATTGTCGATAGCAATATATGGCTTGAAATGGAAATAAATGTACCACAATGAGCCAAATCAGAATACAAATTTCATATTTATTTCCAGCTGCGATAACTGCTATCTGAATGTAAAACACCTTTACCTGATGATGATGCATTTAAATCAAATAACAATAGCATAGACATGAAACCATTTAATTTGATCTGCAACAGTCTTAAAATTCCACCACAGCATGACTGGAAATATTATTACTTGTTTGATATTGGGACAAAAGACCATAAAATTGTACACCACAGTTTTGGGGAGACTACGTCCCAGATTAAAAGATTATAAACGTTGTTACAACAACGACGATGGTACTGTTGAACACCATCAGGTAATGAAGTTAATTCTGTGACAGACCAAGATGAAACTACATGCTGGCCTTTCTTCTTTCTGCAAAATAGCAACGGATTAACAGTTGAGGGAATAGCAAAACTGGATCAAATTATAAAGACTTATGTCATCTGAATATTAGGTGGACATGTACAAAGCAGAACATCTGTTACACATTCTGCTTCAACAATATCAGGCAATGTTAAAAAGTTAATGGAGCTATTAATTTTAGGACAGCAAGGTTGCAACTCAGACGAAGACATTATGACGTATCTTTTTGTTACTGAGTGACAGAGCTATGAAATGGGTAGTATCTTCGGATACAGCAACATTTTACATGAATCCAGTGGCTCCCATCAACTTGGATTAAAACCTCGCATCCTAACAATCTGTGACAGTTGGTCACAATTTGGATGTTCAAATAACACCTGACAAGTTAGAAACACCAACCAAAAGCACACGCAAAACAACAAACAGCATTACCACCACCACCCATATATCATGAAATAAACAAGTAATCATTTTTATTTATACTGATGGTTACAGGAGCTGCTATTGAATTTGAATTTAGTTTATCCCCTTTGATATCGTTATACCTTTGACCAAAAATTGCAAATAACAAACCCACTAATACCAAAATAAGTTAGGTAGGAAAAAAACAACCTGTCCAGATGTTTTCAGAAGTCGGCGTTTTAGATGCCAATAATTATAGGCTATGCTGCTGTTGCTTTTTTGATTATATAAATAATTACAAATATTTATTTAATCCTTTTAATGTTGTCAAAGAACGAATCATATTTGCTTCATGATAGAACACTGACGCCAATTGTTCCTCCTCCACTCCTACTAAACCTTTTACAAAATATGCTATAGACACACCAACAGTTATTATTGTCATACTTTTTTAGAGGCTAAATCAGCTATTGTTACACCCTTTTCTTGAAACATCTGTTTCAGCTTTTTACCTAATGTTAACTTTTATATAGCTTTTAGTTGATTTGTTTAAAAATATCTCTCCAAATGTATAGATATTTTATGCTTTTAGCACCTTCAAACCGTTCATTCACTACAGCCTTTTTTGTTTGGGTCTATTTATTTGATAATGTCATGTTTTAGCTTTTCAATCTGTTTTTCATACATGTCAACAACAGATTTAATATATTCTGTTTTAGATTTTTATAATTTACAACCTCAATAAGTCAATTGCTACAAAAACTGAAGAGTACAAGAAAAATTGAACATAGCTTTGCAAATGGATCTTACAAAGATAGAACTGGTAAAAATTTTAACTGAAAAAGTGTTTGAAAAAATGGATGGGAAAAAAACCCAGAAGACATATGAAATCTTTGTCAACGCTAGAACTGCTGAAATTTCGAAATCATTGTCAGATGTGATATGTTTCTAATTGTAATATCACAGACTAGCAGATTTCTTTCAATCGACAACTTAGTTTACAGAATGAACTGAAAGATTATCACATGACTTTAAATGCGCTTAGATACTTCACTGGATTTTTGTCATTAAGTTGGAATTACCTCTATCTGCACTGGCTGATAGCTTAATAACATTCGAGCATAATAATTTCAAAAGGCCAACAGAAAGTGAGAAAACAGAAAACACTTGAAAAAATACTTAATAAAAGTGTATTGGCTTCTTTGCTGGTAATGTGCTTGTGCCTCTAACAAGAAGTGTTGTGACAAGTTTAATTTTAAAGGCTTCTATTAAACAATAAAGTCTTAAAGGAGAAACAGACCAGATAATGCCTTTCAAAAATCTCAGTGATGAAGTTAGTCATTTTCTGTGATTCAACTTTTTTGTTATGCTTTTTTCAAATCTCGTTCCTCAAAGAGATTTTATTATTTTTGAGATGTTTTCGCTGGCTTTTGATTCTTGTGTTTGAAGAAAACATTTTCTCGTTTTTTGGGGGGTCAGAAATGTTAAAAGCGTCACATGATATAACATGATCTATGTCTGAATCGCCGTAGCTTTTATCTATAGATAAATATCGACTGAAACGAAAAATATCATCAACACAATTTATCATGAAGCATTAAACTCTGCTTTTACTGTAGCCTAAATCATACCTCTGAAAAAGCTATTGAGGTTTAGAATTGGTCAAAGTGATATTTAAGGAGTTGTAGAGCTAATTATTTTAGTTTATTTTAGTCAGTTTCACATCGACTACCTAGTAGCTTTTGGGTTACCACCTGATGAAATTGTTACCCAATATATGTTTTGCAAAAACAAACCTTTATCACTAGGTAAATAGCATATGGGAATGAGCACTAATGGGTTAAATTATTGCATTTGTAGTTTGAAAAGCAAGCCAATGAGCTGCACGATCGGTCCAACGCACAGGCTCGTCCCAGAGGGAAAACGCCGACAGACAATAATCTTATTTCATTTTGAACAAAATTAATAAGATTAAAAATGATCTGGTGAAAGAGATCGAACACTATAGATGTTTCAGATAGAAATACGAAGTAGTATAAAAGGTTTTGAATTGAGCGGAGACTAGAATGATAACAGTTTCAGGTTGGTATGGAAATAACATCAGCTGGATTAGATGCTGCAGGAATAGCTACAGGCATAGTAATTGTTGGCCTACAACAAAGTTTTAGCACATCATGTATTAGTAACTTCTGCGATCAGTAAGTTGAACCGTATTGACATAACTGACAATGACATCAGACATAAGGAGTGTCTTTTGATCATCATTGTGTGTAACAGCTACAAGAAAACAACAAATGCAATCAGGAAGAAAATAAACAATATTGAAAGCCATAACGTCAGAAACTCAGCAATGCTGGATATAAAGAAATTAAGAAAAACTAGGAAGGGACGAAATTTAAAGAGAAATAAATGTTTGAGTGGCTAACACAGAACAGAAAGTTTATAATCATTATAACAAAGGAGGCATACAACCATAACCGGAGGTGGTATTCCAAGGACTTGCCTCGCACAAGGAGGCGAGGTGTTCTCAAGGAAAAACTCTTTCTGAGTGATGATATAAGTTGAACAGATAAACCTTAACGGCTGAAGCAACAGCTACCTATTTAATTTTGTTTCCATACAAATGCTTTGAATTAGCGAACCTTTATCGCTAGATGAATGGAAAAATATATTACAATCTCTGGCTATTGGCAATCTCAATATTACAATGCTAAATTATTAGCTTTTAGTAACCAGAAAACTGTTCAAGCATCTACTGAATTTGCGAGTTTTTAAACCTAATATATTATATATTTGCCTTGATCAAATCGGCAAAGCTGAACTGTTATACTTTTTTGTTAGGATCCATGCCCGTTAAAACTGTTGTTAATGGAGACTTTGTGTCATACAATGTTAGTAGTCATTACAGAGGGGTACAATTAAAAGATTGTATATCAGCATACAATATGAAAATGGAAAATTAATATATTTTTACGGTATGCCAGTAAAATAGTCTTTTCTTGTAAAGTAAATAATACAGTAATGAGAGAAATATCTCTGAGAGTACCTAGTGACTTTGGCTTACATTTAAACATCGAGTCCAAAGCAGAGGAGAAAGATGTCATACTAAATCAAACAATTAACAGTCACTTAAATCTCAATAACAACCGTATCAAACATTTGCATGATCCTTTTAAATTGAATAGTGCAGCTACTAGTCTGTTTATACAGAAACATATTATTGAACATATGGGTAAAACTTTGAAGGATAATAATTTGAAACAATAAATTAATAACTAATGAAAGAGTAGTACTGAAGAAGCTAACGAAATCCCAGAACCACAAAAACAGATTGATGAGAACAGGAAAAAAGATTTTAGATGCACATTACTTGTTTAAACAGTGATTCAAAATATTTTCTAACGCTATACAAGCCTTGCAGCAATTAAGAGAAAGATCGGGAGAGATGTCTAATATTAAATATTTGCAGCCAATAGAGCAGAGGATAAACATCTCGAAGACTTTAACACTTTGTAATCTAACTGGAACAGTTACAGAGAGATTTGAATAATGAAATCCAACAAAACGACCGAGAAATTGAAAATGTAATGAGTAACAATATAACAGCTAACAACAATACCTTATCAGAGTTGCAGAAGAACAAAGCTGAGGCAGAGATAACTAAAATGATTGACTACAACAAAAACAAAGTAATTGTCTATGAAAGCACGATAAAATCTATGAAGTCAACTTACACTTTATTTATTACAGATTTTTTTGATCAGATCACAACGATAAATGATGTTATATTTACTAAATTTTACATCAAACTGCATGCTGAGGTTGAACTATAAACAATAGATACAAATGAACACGCTGATCGACAAGTAGTTAATTATATCGTGGTGGTGCAATGTAGTATTGGCGTATTAGACAAAATGATGAAACGAAAGAGAAAAGATTTAAATGATTTCAAAGAAAAGTTTACAACAGAGACAAATACAATCAAAACTGAAATTGATAAAAGACTCTTGCATAAAGTAGCAGTGCTAACATTATTAAAACCGAATAAATGAAAATATAGAGACTTTTAAAACAAAATTGAATACGGAGATTGGTGTAAAGAGCCTTGCATTGGGTGTTAGAATGGAAGAATTAAAAAAGGAAATTGATAGAAACAAAAAGGATCCTGAGGAGAAAAATAAACTAATGCCGGGATTTATACTGCTTTACGATTTTCGCATTGTGCTGAATCAGGACTTTCCCTATCAGGATGGCATTTATCTATTTATGATTTTAAGAGATATAGTTTAAACTGCCAAAGAAGTATATCAACCCAGCGGACGAAATTAAAGTTGTTGGACATCATATATCTGAAAATACACAACAGACATTAGTTAACGGTTATGGATTTAACTATGCTCCATCACGTTATACTGAATACAAGTTGCACACATTTGATGCTGCCGAGCAATAAGTCATTCAAATAAAAAAGAATCAGGTTTATACACATTGTATATCAACTTTAATTTTTAAGAAGAAATATTTATGGATTTTTTTCTTCTGATTTTAACATTGCATTAGAGATAAACGACCAACGTGTTGCTTAGTTATTAGACGTTTAAAGTTTTTTTGAATATATCCCTGGTACACGTGCAGAGCACGAAGCTAATCTTTACAGTATAAAAGAATCACGTGCATACTCTCTAGAAGAAACCAATGCTTTAATAATTGCAGTGAAACAGAAAGGAGACATTTACGCAGGGTGTAAGATAAAAACTGGCAGTAGAACCTAAATTTGTTACTCATAAATATAATATTTTGCGTGAGGAATCCTTTTAACCTTTTAACGCTTGTTAAATGATAAAATAGCTGCAACAGGAATACTTATTGGAGGACCAATAATCAACGGTCTTGTATTTACAGAAAGCAACTATCTGTTCAAGTTATTTGATCCTAGTGTTGCTGATTGAGAAGGAGTTAGACATCAAAATCAAAGTATGAATTGCAGAAAAAACAAAACTGTACGGTTCAATGAAAACAGAGCAAAATACTGGAGTACTTGAATGAAAGATTGAGAGAATAGTGTTTGGTCACTCAGACTTTACAACCTGGATGATAATTTTGTTCAAAATATATAGTACTGTGGGCACTGAGGCATCAACGAACACAGACAATAATATAAAATTTGAAAAACTAAGACAACCTAAACTGAATAATTTCGACCAATCTTCATATGATCAAGCAAAATACGAATACATAGTAATTGCACATGCGATGTTAGTATGGTTTGGGCCCGTAAGGCGGTGCTTCAAATGACCTCGCCTGATGCGAGGGAAGTCTTTTGAAGCTTTTGTAGTTGGTCGTGCCTTTTCATCTCAATAAATGCCAACGTATAGTACATACACAGCTTTTCACAAGCAGGAGAAGATACCACAAGGAGCTAAATATCTCAATCCAACTAATCATTATACCACATACATACTGAACAGCATTAATCCTGAACAAATTGCAGAGATAGCATGTCTAAAACCAAGCCCAAATAAACTATTGTACCAGATAGTTTCTTTGTATGGTTTTATATGAAGGTAAAAGGAATGTTAATAATCCAGTGGTGCACAATACATGACTACAGATTTTTCATGATATACAAAGATTTGTGGTTACCTGATTCGCATATAACAAACAGGATGGACTATGGTATTATGAATGCTACATTAAAAATTTGAAATCAAGGGGAGGTAATGCACAAAATACTGGTGCTGAAGCTATAACATTTTTAGTCTATGGGAAAGAATTTAGAATACCGCTGGACCTCCAGATGCTAACACATCATTGTTCACTGTATCCTTGTCCTCATCCACAGGATTTTAAATTTAACATAACAGTTTCAAAAGCTTCTGAAGTGACAGATGGTGGTAACCAAGACTATTATCTGGAAAACATTGGTCTCCGGTATGACCCGATTACTTCAGAATCAATTCGGCCATCAGTTAATGACATGTACATAAATGTAATTGCTTTCTTTTAGGACTACATCAATAGGGAGAGAATTATCGACACAGCAGCCAATACAACTTTAACGAACCTTACCTTAGCGTTTCATGATTTTAAAGGGGATTATGGTGCTTTGCAAAAGGAGCGGAGAAAGTAATTCGGAAAAGTTTTACAATAGGAAAAATCTCAGTCGCTACAGAAAATCTGCCAAATAGAGTATATTCTATTGCTGTTCAGTTTAGGCAACAGTTTGCAGAAACCATAAAGCAGTTCTTTGATAAACAACAAATGCACACAGAAGTTAGTAAAGCAAGTGCTAGTTTTTAAACTGATAACCATTGTATCTGGTTTGAGGTGAGAAGTTAATTTGATAATAGATTGCATGTTACTGAAGTTAGCTAAAGAAGTTAGCTAAAGATTAACAAGGTATCCACGTGGCAATCAACAGAAGAAAAGAAGATGCTCATAAAATGTATATTTAGTTTGGGTCGGATGCTCAGGTAAGCATTAAAAACAACGAGATGTCAATTATGTTTAGGCATGATTAATGTGTTGAATCTACTAAATGTGACAAACTTTTTTGACTAAGTCTTTATTCTATGTTCAACTTTTCTGATCAGCAAGACTTGCAATAGAAAGGGATTACTAAAGATGGGAAGGTGATCCTGATAGATCCCGAGAATAAGTTAGATAAATGGTTAATGGCTAGCGTTACTGGTTGATATATATATATATCAACATACAATTACTATGTTTCTGATCAACAACTGTGGCAATTTTCAGGATGTAAAAAAGAAAGCAACGTATCTCACCAAACAAACTTTAAGCGGTAGACGTTTTGAAATATCAATGTGGGTAATTGCACAAAAGTACAACTCTGTAATCAAAGATTTCAGAGGCAGTCTACGTTCTTTTTATGTACGTTGTATTCTTTAGTAAGGACAAAACTAAGCAATGGAAACGGTATTTGAGGACAACCATGTTATTCTGGACGAAATGAAAGAATAAATTGTAGATACTTTGTAACAGAACAAAACAAACAAACTTTTAATTAGACTTTTATTTTATTTTTAATACAAAAAGCTTACGTATCTGTAATGTTTACTTTGTCGCACACACACTCCAAAAACAAGAATAAAACAAAACAAACAAACAAACAAACACAAAATTTAAAATCTATAAATAAAACAACGCTTGTCCTCACACACAGACCATGCTACTTTTGTCGTGTTGATGTTATACATTTGACGATTGTATGAGCTGAGTAAATTAATTTCCTGGTACTTTGCCTGGTAATTAAATAAGCACTCTTTGTAATATTTTTATTGTCAATTTTGTTTGATCAAACAGTGTTTATTCCTTTGCAGACTTTTTTGTTACGTCTTTGATTTTTTGCGGATGAATAAAGTTTTGATCTTACCCTCAAAACACTTTAATGGGAACACCAATAATCTCATCCCTAAATAGTCCAAGAACTTTCTTATTCATTTATAAAGAAGGCATATTTGACAATGCCATATGATAATACGAGCTACATATATAAGGTCGAAGACTGTAAAGGTAGTTACTTTGATCTCATATTTAGTTTCAATTAAAGCACATAACAGTCTAGTTTCAGATCTTTAGAACCTTACTTTTAATCGCCATCATAGTCAGTATTGTGTTGATATGCCCTTAACACATACATACATACATACATACATACATACATACATACATACATACATACATACATACATACATACATACATACATACATACATACATACATACATACATACATCTGCAAAATGTTGAAAATAGCTTAAGGCCAATGTATACCATGTCATATCTATCAACAACCCTTGTACTATTTGGTTGCTCTGATCACGCGCTTCTCACAGTAAGTATTTAAAGACAATAAAGAAGTAAACAGTGTATATACATTGAACAAAATCTCCAAGATGATCGTTTAGCAACTTTATTTTAGATTATAAAAGAAAAGAGATGAACGGGTCAATTACATTTTTAGATTATTTATACTAGTGACTATCTAATTTATTCTCTTCACGTTAAAATCCTACATACTGGACACATTGGCACGATTGCTTGTTTGACAAGGTCATGTGACTAGATTATTGTACCTTTTAATACCTAGCTCTACGACTGTTTGTAATCATGCTTGTGCTTGCTAATGATATAAATATGCTGCCCAATTATTACGCTCTACTTAATCATGAAGAAAATCGGTTATCGCTAGTCATATATGTTGTCTTTAAGCTGGGACTGTAACATTGATTCCTAATCTTTATTTTTAAAGTTATGCATTTGTAGTTTCCTCTACCAGTCGTTTGGGGTGTACTATAAGTTGTGAGAACTGGTTGTATAATCTACATCAAATGAAGCTAAAAGTAAAAAGAACAATTACATTAAGCGGAATAATAACTACATTATAATTAAAATTATGTCTGTTTTGTTTGTTTATAAGGCAAGGTATGTATGTATGTATGTATGTATGTTTGTATGTATGTATGTATGTATATATGTATGTATGTATGTATGTATGTATGTATGTATGTATGTATGTATGTATGTATGTATGTATGTATGTATGTATGTATGTATGTATGTATGTATGTATGTATGTATGTATGTATGGCTTTATTTCCTCTTAAACAGAGATTATATCAGGTTTATCAAATTCAGGATAACACGTGACCTGAAAACACAACAAAGACTCACATTTCAATTAAAAGAGGAATGCTGCGTTAACGAACGTATTTACAAAATGAACATCTGATTATGTACTGTTATGTATATTTAATCTATGATATGTATTTAAATCTTGTCCATGAAGGTAAGTTGTACTTTCGATTCTGGTCACTTGTAAACAGAATGTGTACACGCATCTGAGTTCAAGGCCAGTCTTGTTTACAGTTAGACTGGGTTTTTTCCATTTTATTGCTTCACATCCTGTTATGATATAGGGCAAGTGAAAATGTGCATAAATAGGGATTTGGTAAACAAATAATTAATTCCTGTTTTAGATCAGTCTGTGGAAATCCATTTGTGATCAGCTTTTACATTGCACCGTTGAAATCAGATATAATTCTAGAGGAATTATTTATTTATTATTGATTCATTGTAATTACTAAAGCGCTCATTGCCTTTGAATGAATACATTACTTTGGACTTTTGTGAACTCTTTCAAAGATATTCTGGATTGTGTTATTGTTTTATATCAGGACATTCAAGACTATCGGAACTCATTCGGAACAGTCTATATTTTTGGACTTGTGATTAGGACATTTAGGTATCGGACCACTAATTATTTACAGCCAGGGAACCAGTCTACTGGCGGTGGGAATAAAAAATAGATTACTAAATCTTTTGAGATGCGCCCATTGGGTAATAAATGAGTTCAATTTTGTTCCCTTATTAATTTAATAAACGTCAATCGATATACTATAGCTGACAAAAAATATTTACTTTTATTTTGATATCCTGTATTTAATTTCCTACTGACAAAATAGCGGATGGACTCTCGGTGCGAGGCTATGGTGTAGATCAGGGAGCCGCCCCCCCCCCCCATGCCCCCCCCCCCCATGTATAGCATCACGAGACTCGAAAACATGCTGCGAAGCACCTGTTTTTTTTAAGCTGAACATCTTTTTTCTAACTGTAATGAATGGATCCATGTGTGGTTTGTATGCCAAGCTAGAGAAGAATTTATTTTTATTTTTTTTAATATATTAACATTAAGTTCTATTGGAAATGAATTAGTGGTCCGATCCCTTTAAGATTGTAAGTATCTCTTGAATTTCACTTCTATTGGAGGAAATAAATTGCTTCTTGATATTACTTACATTGTTGGTTTCACTTTCTTTCTGTTACATATTTTTAATACCTAGAGTCGTAACAGTACAACCATATAAATATGTCGTTAGAATAGCATAATTAATATCGTTTTGCTTGGTATAGCACTAGCATCCTTTATACATTTACCTCTAGCTGGTAATCATACAAAGCATGTAAGTACACGCAGGGCCGTCGTAAGGGGCGGGAAATACAGGCGACCGTCCGGGGCGCCATTTCACAGAGTTTGCGTATTTTTCCGAGTGGAGGGCGCCGAAGGCGACACTTGCCCGAGGCGCCGTTTCGTCCAGCGCAAACTTGCGACGACCCTGAGTACACGTGATATCTATTGTTAAGTGATTGAAAGTACCTTTGAGATAGTAAAGACAATGATTTTCCCGAATGGTTGTGGAATTTATTTAAGATTACTGCTCTAATTACTCCTACGGCGGGCGACTAATTAGTAGATGCAATAATACGTAACTAGCATTAAACATACTATGACTATATATATAATCTGGCAATAAATAGAGTACTTCTCATATACTTAATCTTAGCACTGAAACGTTTTGAACAATTTTAAAAGGAAAAAAAAAAAAAAAGGAAAATTGATACAGATGGTAAAAGGATGTTAATTTCTTACTAAATTTGTAAAACAAACCCTTTTCTTAAGTTGTTGTTGTTGTGGATTTAACGCCATTTTTCAGCAACTGATATGCTATACACGGCAGCCAGTATATCTGGTGGAGGAAGAACCACTGACCCACGGAAAGCTACTGGCAAGCTTTCTCACATACCCACGTTGGCCAAGCCCGACTCGAACCTACGCGGACAGAGGTGAGATGTCGGTGATTTGTAAAGGCGAGCGCCTTAGACCATTTGGCCTTCGGGGGGCCCCCTTTTCTTAAGTAATACATATATCATGCATATAACTCTTGAAACAAATATATATGTAATATTAAAGGAAGACTTAGAAGAAACGAAAACTTTTGTTCTACCTCATAATGTATGTATGTATGCATTGGTTTGTCTGTTTATTTGTCTGTCTGTCAGTATGTATTATGCATGCACTTCATTGGAGGGAAATGTCTATTTAATCGTATATATTTATGTATGTATTTATGCCTGTCTGGGTAGATGTTCAATTTACGTTACTCTGGATGGATAGGTCGATAGGTGTTACACCAAAGGCAGTATTTGGTCAAAATAATTTGAGGACATAATGTGAATTAAGATTACCGGGACATTGTTAAATTTTTCAAACATATCTATCCAAGTCTAACAAATTCAGACGTAGGTGCAGATAACATTGCAAGAGCCGTAAATCAAACTTTGTGCCGTAAAACAAACCATGTGTAAAAGTAGAAGGAGGTCATGAAACGTGTATGATTTACAAATATCTTATGTACAATAAACAAGGACAAAATTAATAAAACCACCGAATTCTAATCAAACTAGTAATCACGGGGAACAAGCCACATATAGACAAGGAAAAAAGAGGCGACGACATGTGGTAACTATTAGTTTATATATACATATATATATATATATATATATATATATATATATATATATATATATATATATATATATATATATATATATAACAGTGATTCAAAATCTTTTTTATAAAGTCACGCATTTGTAGTTTCCTCCTCCAGAAAACACCACACTGTACCAGCATCTGAGCTGTCGAGAGTGCTTCAGGTATCGGACCACTAATTATTTTACAGTCAGAGAACCAATCTACTGGTGGGAGCATAAGAAGTAGAGTACTAAATATTTGGAGGTTAGTAAATGGATTTAATTCTCTTCCAGTATACATTTCATAGCTTCAATATATGTACTGTACTATAGTTCAACACAAAATATTTACTTTTAATTTTATATCTTTGTATTTAATTTTCTACTGACAAAATAACATATGGACTCTTGGTGCGAGGCTATGTTATTAGGTGCAGACCAGGAAGTCCTCCTGTTTAGCAACACGAGGCTAAAGAAAATGCTGCGAAACACCTGTTTTTCAAGGCTGAAGAAAAAAAAAAAATTCTCTAACTCTAATGAATGGAAGCATGTGTGGTTTGTATACCAATCTAATGCAGAATTTTTATTTTTATGTCTTAATATATTTAACATTAAGTTCTATGGGAAATGAATCTGTGGTCCAATCCCTTCATATAAGTTGTGAGAACTGGTTGCACAATCTACATCAAATAAAGTTAAAAGTAAAAATAACAAGTACATTATGCGGAATAATAACTACTATATAATTAGAAATGCTCCGATTATGTCTGTCTGATTTTAAGGCAAGGTATGTATGTATGTATGTATGTATGTATGTATTTATGTATAAAGCTAAGACAGTTATGTTTAGATCCAAGTGTCATAACAAAGGTGAAGCACTAAAAGTAAAGCCGCATGAAAGTTTGAAGAGCATGCTATTAATCATATTTAAACTACAGATGACATATAAAAAATAAAAAAATCGTTGTTATTAACTTTTGATTTATTATCTATTTTGTATGCTTGTGTGGACAATAAACACATAAATTTAACTCTAGAACACGATGATTTTTTTTCTTCAAGAAATGTAAAGACAAAGAGCTAAGTTAGAAATTTCAGAAGTGATGAAATTATTTAGAAAAGTTGTATCAGCCTGATCTCTGATGATACAGCAGATCTATGATGTTTCAACAGATTTAATATAGGAAAAATGTATCGGCACGATTTAAGAATACACAAAATGAAAAGAAAAGGGTTGCCATCTACTATTCAAGAACATTCAGTTATATCTTGAACAACAATTTTTTCCATTAAATGCCCATCTTTAGGCTATGTCGTCACTATTTAATTAATATCTATGTATCTAAGAACTAGTTATTATACTCCTTGATTAAACACCACATTAAATAATAATAAAATTAATTTATGGACTTATGTGTATATTACTAAAATGACGTTTTATAATTAATGAGTTATATAATAATCATCAACGTGATATTGTTCGAATTAGCATGAGTGTTAGAATTATCACGGTGATACGACGTATTACCACGACTAGTCAAAGCTTACAATCAATCGTACCGTCGTAGCATCGGATGTGCTCCAGAAGAAGTGACACCTGAAAACGAAATGATGTTTGATCGATTGTTTAGAACGTCAAAAACCAGAGGGGGGAAAAAGAAAGAAGTTTTAAACACTGGAGATTGGGTTTGTATTGGAAATACAAAACGCACTTTTGACAAGGTTATTTACCTAACTGGACGACAGAATTCTTTTGTGTCACTGGACAAGAGCGTGGATGTGATCCTTTTGTCTATAAATTGGAAGATATGAACGGAGAAGAATTAAAAGGAACTTTTTATTGCCTGAGTCACAACTAGTGACTAAGAAAGAAGATGACTTGTACGATATCGAAAACATTCTCGATCGAAGAACACGTAAAGTGGGAAAACATCGACTTTAAGAAGTGAAAGCTCGTTGGAAAGGATATCCAGTCAGTTTCGATTCTTGAATTGCTGTTTCACAATTCGTCGACTATAATAAGAAGTAGAAGTTACCAAGATACCGTTAAACACATCTATATCTCCTTCTCAGAGTTCCTCCCTCCATGAACTACAAAAACAATCCCGGTGGGTGTGGTGATGAGAACGTGTCTCTAAACATCAAAATCTTTTTTTTCTGCCAAATCTTGTATGTATTGTGTCATTGGAACAGCCATTGGGAATTGTAACAAGAAGATAAACACCCGTGGGACTATTTCACTCAGCAGTTGTACTGGTTATCTTCTTCGCAGTCCTTCATTGAAATATACAGGCAGTAACAACAACAACGGTAGCTTCACCAACGCCACTCACAACAACAACTGTTCCAATCACATTTGCAGCCCTCTTGTGGAACATTTGGAAAATCATTCTCTTTTGACAATGAGTGACTCCTCGGAGACAAGAACCATCGAACTATGAATAACCAATTGTATTTAACATTAATAGTGACAGTACTATGGATGTGTTTCCAAACAACACATTATTTTGTTTTACAGCCAAATTACTGTGAAACATTTTACTTTCGTGGGTTTCAAATTTCGTGGTTCGGGTAAAAACTACATATTCGTGGGTACTTAATTTCGTGGATCTATCATTTAAAAAGAAAATAAAAACAAACAAATAAACCCCAAACAAAGAAACAAACAAACAAGCAACGATGCATACGTCTCTGTGACAGATTATACCAACATTCATTTCCACGCATTTGCGAGCAAACAGGTTTAATCCATACTGCAGTAATTAGGTTGATTAAGTAATGTATTCATTGCTAACACATCTGCCGTAAATGTGGGGATCTAAAAGAAAATGCGGACCTCTTTTTCCACACGTGTGAGCTAAAACATTTAATACCACTATTGTAATCTTTAGTAATTAGGTTCTCAGGTGTTCTTAAAGACCGCTGTCAAAACATACAGTTCTGAACAATTAGGGATTAGGCGCCTGAACAAAGCCAATGACTATAAACCTGACAAGCCTGCCAAATTTGCCCCGTGGGAGTCCCTTGCTGCTGAATGACCTTGACCTTGTGGTCCAAACTTGGATTCGTAAAAAGTTCAGGTGAATGGCGGTGTTATTTATGTCAGTATTGTGATGGCTGGTGCTGAAGGAATTGTTATAAAATACGATTTCAATAGTGGCATTCAACACAGTGATTGATGAATTAAATGAACTGGAGGATAGTGGAGATGGACATTCAGATCACGTCTCGATTGACCTGAAAACATCTTCCCTTTAGCTAATTCACGCAAGGATGCTTATCTACACACATGACAAATTAGCACTTCAGAGATCTGATTGAAATGGGTTTTGAGAAAGTGGGAATAATTTGCTGATTATTTATTTAGCACTTAGTTGATATCTGCAAAAATGTATTTCTAAATGGGAATAATATGTGCTTTGGGAAATAAAGAAGGATACGCATAGGGCCGGATTAAGACCTTTAGAGGTCCTAAGCACTGAAAAGATTATGGTGCCCCCCATATGTAATTCAAAATAAAAACAATACTAAACCGTAATTTGTCGTATCTTTTGGTGCCCCTGCTTTGTTGGTGCCCTAAGCACTTGCTTAGTCTGCCTATTGGGTAATTCAGCACTGCACACACAACAAGTAAATCATTTATTACTATACATAGTGTAGAGTAATTACAATCTTACACGAGTTTATATGATCATGAAATTTTGCATTCGAATTGTAATCAATAAGATTCAGTGTTTCTCGTCATTCGTGTACTTATCCTAATGTATATTTCACATTCTCAGCACTATAGATAGCCGTGGCATTAAAACAAAGAAAATATCGACGATGCCTTTCCACTGCATATGACGGAGTGTGTGTGTGTGTGTGTGTGTGTGGGGGTTCGCTTGATATTTAGTTGGGACTTTAAATTCGTGGTATTGCTCACCCACGAAAATTGGAACCCCACGAATTAAAAGTGTTTTACAGTACCTCAAGCAATACCACTGGACCACGAAGCTCATAGTGAAGTAGCTTTGGTAGAAATCATCCATCCCACTAAAGGCCTGAATATCACCGAGAGTCAAAACACTTTCATCGTCGATATCCTCAACGAACAAGTCCAAGAACACTATTGCGAATTTTTAAAAAAAATGGCCAACCAATCCTCTGTTGAACATCTATACCATGAGAATTCCAACAGGATATTATGTCAGTGCTCAATTCTCGTCGGATCGATTTAAGCTATTTTCAACGATCAGGTTGGCAAAGCACTGGAGTGTACAGATCGAATACCATAAAATTGCTCATCGTCTTAAAATGTATTTTTCTGACAGGAAAACGATGTCCATTACTTTTTCTCCCGGTTTGCTTGCTATTCTGGGTGGAAACATCTCTCGTTCCTATGAAAGATATTCACAACAACAATCGATTCTACAAGTATTGTCGCTTCTCTGTCGAACTGAATGAAAGACTGAATTTGCTGTTTGTGTACTCAGATGTCGTTGAGTATAACGTCATGGGAAACAGTCGCTCTGTTGCTGAGAGTCATTCTTTTCGAAGTGGATTCTGCCATAGCTTCTTACGATGAAGGAGGAACTACGTATCACATTCACCGAGAATTTGTACATCCTCATTATCTTCCTGTCAGTAAATCGTATTTTGACAGTGTTAATATTAGTATAAAAGGAGATCTTGGACAAAATTATCTATTCTCCAAAGAAAAAGTCACAGTGAAACTACATTTTCAAAAAAGATTCTCTACTGAATTGTAACAGATGTATCCTGTGTACCAAGGAGTCGCTCGACAACGATGACTTCGTTTAGGAGATATGTTAAAATCAGCTTTTCGTACTGTAGCACCCATCGTAAAACCAATGGTGACACGAGGATTGCATGATTTTAAAGATGCAGCTTTGACGCAAGGAAAAGAATTTATCCAAAATGTACTCATCGACCAACAAAGTCCCAAACAAGCCTTTATGAAAACAGGAAAAAATGTGTTGATTCAAACTGGAAAAGACCTCCTAGTGCCCGAGACACTCCTATAAATTCGCTTCACACTTCTGGCAACGGCATTACTTCCCTCCTTTACACCACAGCAAGGAAAAGGCAGAAAGAGACGTCGAAAATCCTTCAGACCTCATAGACACGATCAGAAAAAGAATCAGAAAACAAGAAGAACAGCTGTCAGAGAATGGGACGTTTTTAATTACTAACTAATAAATGAAAAATGATGCACCGAGATTCTTGCGAATGTTCCAAGTCAGAACTTGACCTGTTTGCCTTGTCACCGACGATAATGACGATGCAAGAATTCCACTGGGTAGAATTTCATCCTGTGTCGTCTTGCACCACCACAGCCCCTATCGAATTTGAAATCAAAGGAAAAACCGAAGATTACATCGATCTAAATAATAGTTTCTTGCACCTGAAAGTAAAAGTTCTCATAACTGAGAACACGAATCCAGGCGCCGATGCCAGAGTGACTTCAGTCAACAATTGCATATATTCGTTGTTCAGCGAATTCGATTTGTATTTAAATAACAAACTAGTCAGTAGCAGCATGGACACTTACCTTTACCGAGGGTACCTGGAAAATCTCTTGATGTGCGGAAAAAAGCCAAGAACACGTATATGGATGCTTCATTGGTGTGGAAACCTGACACATTGGACAAGTTCAACTACACAGAGTTGACTGCGGGTGACGATCCTCACAATGTTGGATTTAACGACCATCGAAAGAAAATCAAACAAGGATGTAGTTTAGAAATGATGGCTTGTTTGCATTGGACATGTGGTTGCAAGACAAGTATTTATTGAATGAAGTAGATGTACGTCTGAAACTGACTCGAAGTAGTACCGTGTTCCATTTGATGGCGAATACTAACGAGTACAAAACTATCATCGAAGAAGCCAGACTTTACGTGCGACGTGTGGAAGTCTTACTTAAAGTGGGAAACGACATCAGTCAGACTCTGAGCAGAACAACAGCCAAATATCCTCTACGACAAGTGGAAGTCAAAACTTTCACCATTGCCTCAGGACTCCGATCCAAGATCGAAGATCATGTTTTCCAAGGTCAACTACCAAAACATTTACTCATCGGCATCGTTGTTAGCAAATGCGGTTCTCAACGGAGCTATCGATGAAAATCCTTTCGAGTTCAAACACTTCAACGTGTCTAAAATAGAAGTCATCCGAGATGAACAAACAGTAGCCACGGCATTTCGTATGCAGGAGGATATGATTTGTAGAGATTTGATTTCACTCCAGACCAAGGCAGTGACGAGTGACATTTCCACCCTATAAAATCAGACCATTTTCGTGGGGAGCTTCAGTTTGCACTAGCTCTGGCGAGCATAGTGAACGTCATCTTGTATGCAGAATTCGACAATACTCTGGAAATCAACCGTTTTGAGAGAAGTGATCCTAGACTATTAGGAAGAAGAAAAAAAAAAAGACGGAACACGAACCTATCGAAAGAGAAGAAGAGGGTGTTGTTGTTGTTTTTTTTATATCCAGAACAACAGCAGCAGTCACAGACCACAAGTGAACAAGACAAAAATACAGTCATGATGTCAAGATGGCCAGAACAAGAAAAACACTTAGCCTCCTGTTTTACTAGTCATTTTGCTGATAATAATTACAAACCTAGCCATAGAACATTACTATGGATGTCAAATCGATCATCCTAGTCAGAAACAACAGGAAAAATGTTTGATGATGAGTCCAGAAGACAAGTTCGAAGAACAACTGGAAGATGCATAGACAATCATCTCAGAAGAGAAGATTTTGATACAGTGGTATAAAGACTTGTGTGACCATTCCTCATCTCCATTCATTTCTTTGGAAACAAATGCATCGAAGCTCTCTTGCAACAAAGTCATGTGTGAACTGATGACTAATCATTACCTGCTAAAAGAATGAACACCTGGGAACTTTATTAACTTCTGACCCACAGTTCGTACACTGCTTCTTGGAATCAAGTAGTGTGTGATAAAGATGAACTCCCTCCTCGAAAACCTAAAGATGTTCAAGCCTATGTCATCAACACGGTCATCGCCCAGGAACCCACTGAATACAAATACCTGAGTAGCCGTCTACTTTCCCAACGATCACAGCGTGGAATATTTTGATTATTAAGGATTACATGCTCTGAAGATAACATCATCGACTTTATGAGAAGAAATGCTGTATCTACTCAATTCAATAATGCGAGATTACATGGATCAGATTACATTGTTCTAGGTCAGTATTGTGTGTAATCTCTTCGTCAACGCAGTCATGGATTTCCCTTAGAACATTTACGAACTTGTTTTGACTGTGAGTAGTCTAGCAACGATGATGAAATAGAAAAGTGGTTTTGTGAACATTATGGCTATCTAATTTCTTGAGCACCGAAACGTAGTGTGCATCAATGGCAAAATGACACTGTACTAGATCATTGGAAGTCTGGTCTGCCTCCACAACGTTGTCAACCATGTAAATACGTTCATGTTTAACATTTTGGTATTTGTAAATGAAGAGGAAGGGACTAACCCTAATGCCCACTTCATAGATGATGTTTGAGTTAGCGGGGCTGAGTTTTTAAAATGTTAATTTAGAAGAAATGGCGTTGTCTTGTTTTAATATATATATATATATATATATATATATATATATAAATATATATATATATATATATATATATATATATAATAATAATAATAATTTGAACATGTTCTATCACATTCTTTCTGTTGATCTTTACATTTGCAATGTTTTCTCTCACGTCCGCGTACCGAGTCTGAGGGACGTTTTCCTTCACGTCCGCGCTTCTCACATATAAAGCAGTGCGTTCACCAGTCTTGACTTTAAAACCTGGACCACAAAAAACATGCTGTAGAATTCATGTGGGTTCCATCCCATATCAACATCCCTGGAAACGAAAGGGCAGATAAAGAAGCTCAAATCAAATTAATCGATCAAGACATCTACCAGTTAACTTACAGTGTCCAGGAGTTCTACAGTATGATTAGGCAAAAAAATAGATCATAAATGGCAGAGGGAGTGGGAAGATACGCAAAAAGGGCGTAAACTCTATAACTTACAAAAGCAGGTCTGCAGAAAAGTTATCATTCCAAATCGGGCAAACCTCTATGATACCAAAGTTATAAATAGGATTAAAACTGGAAAACACTATTAGCCAGTAGCTTTGGAAGATTTGTGCCAGGTATAAAAGAAGCAGGAATAAATTGCCCACATTGTCCCACCCCTGAAACATTATGCCACATTTTTAATGAATGTCCCAAATATACCCAAGAAAGGGAAAAATTCCAGGAAAATCAGAAGAAACTAAATACCCCAGATAGCTACCCGGAGTTCCTTAAAATAGGAAATAACAACATAAATTCGTTGTCCTCAAACATACTGGGATTCATTACCGACATTGGGAAGAGAGGGAAGATATAATCCCTGGTTAAGAAAGATAACTACATCGACAAAAAACAAAAACATAACAAACAAAATTAAAAAATAATAAATTACTATGGTAAACCCGATCAGTCTAAGGCGGGAGAGGAGGGGCCCCGCACAAGGGGGGAAGGGATTGGTATATCAGGATCGCTAGGACGCTAGGATGCCGTGGTACGCAGTGCCGGCCAATCCCCGCCCTCTTAAGCGAGAGAGACTCCCATGATGAGACTGAGAGGCAAGCCAAAATAAAATACAAATTGCAAATTGGAAAATATGAAGCAAATAAACTTGGGATAGTTACCGATAAAAGATTCAGATATAGAATTCAAAATTTAAAAAAAAAAAAAAAAAAAAAAAAAAAATTATAAATTAAATTTATCCCCCTCCCCTCCCCATTTAAACTACATCATCTTAACTCTCAAACTAACCCTACGTTTTTCCAATCCCGAACTCACTAAATTCTAAACAAAGTCACTAACAACAAAGCATGTTACCTCTCATTAACATAGATATAATCTATTTCACTGGTATATATTACACTCTTTTGGTAGTACCAAGGAGTCTTGTATAACTTCACTTGAACCTCAATTAAAATTAACCTAGCATAAGGTGGTCATAAGCCCAGACCATCAGACTCAGCCGCACAAAGTGACATTGATTTGAAATTCAGAATTATTAGAGGCCCCACTTAACTGACACCAACACAATTAAGAATATAAGGTGATCCAAAGTCCAGACCATCAGGGTCCCACCGCACAATGCGGTAACTGGCTCCTCAAAATACGTACCCAAATATACGACTAAGCACAGGCGCCAAGAGAAAAACTATGGACATATACATAAATTAGTCAATATAAGGTGGTAACATCCCAGACCATCAGACCTAACCACACATGGTGGCAACGGTTGAACTCAACAACAAAAACCCAATAATAATAGGTGTCTGTGCTTACAAACATATAATCGTACTCCATGAACTAAATCGGGTTTGAGGGCAACCAGTTCCCTTTTCTTCTCTAACAACCTTAATTAACCGACGTAGGCAATCAGCCAATAGTACAGAGTATCTCATCAAAAATTAACATTAGATAAGAAACAAGACGACAACATTCATCTTTTGGCAAATAAATCAAATCAAAATTCAATCCTGGACCACTTGGGGCCATCCGAGGACGATGAGGCGCCTCCTCCTAGACCTTTTCCTCCTTTGCCACTCCCGGACATTGATCAACAAGCGTGCAGTGCACGCAGTAAAACGTCGGATGGGCTCTCAGCTCGGCCAGCCCTCTGACGAATAATTAATTATGTGCATTGCACAAAACTAACCCCCCGGAATTGTGCGGAGTGCGCGCACTGGGGGTATATAGACGTACATTGCCGAATGTCTGAACACGTATCTAATTCAATTAAACAAACAAACAGTCTGCCATGGTCGATCCCGGCCCCATCGACGTGAGAAACTCCACTCCCTCAAAGGGGACAGGCAAGGGTATACCTAAATATAAACTCAGATACATAACACAAATAACCTTATTATAAGATACAGGCACAGAACAGTAAAATATTAATGATAAGCCTGTCTCATTCGGGTGAGGAGGAGCTCTGTACGGGGGTGGGTGGAGGGGATAGGCATAATAATCCCACTCGAGGACCCCCACGACGTGAGAAATTCCAGACCCACAAAGGGGACAGGCAAACCTTAATATAAGATACATTAACAGAACAGTAAAATATTCTGCTAAGCGATCCAGCTTTACCTCCCCATAAATATATAGTTAAAGTACGTCTTCCTATTCCCTAATTTATCCTTTCACTCTTCCAATCCCCAAACACTCCAAAATTTTAACAACGTTACTAACAACGAAAGCATGTAAATTCTCGCTATCATAGAAATACTCTCTCTTTCTCCTTTGCTCTTCCGCAACCTGGTGGTAGCCCCGGTGAAGCAAGGAGGATCATATAATTTAACTCTGACCCTCAATTAAAATTTATTTAGTATAAGATGGTCATAAGCCCAGACCATCAGACCCAGCCGCACAATGTGGCAATGATTGGAAAACTCAAAATATGTTAGCTGCCCCGTTAAAATCATTCCAACGTAACTAAGAGCATAAGGTGGTCCTAAGTCCAGACCATTAGGGCCCCACCGCACAATGCGGTAACTGATTCTTTAAAAAACTTACCAAATCTAAGAATAAGTACAGGCACCATGAGAAAACTACTTACGTATAAACAAAAATTAGACAATATAAGATGGTAACATCCCAGACCATCAGGCCCAGCCACATAAGGTGACAATGACTGGACAATAGCAACTAAAACCCCGCTATTAGAAGGTGATTGTGATTACAAACTCAGAATTGTACACGTCTTAAATCAAACTTAATGTAACAGTCTTGCCATCCATCGTTAATTTGTCAATAGCTATGTCAAGATTGCTAAACTACCCGAAGCCATGGTGCACATGAATAGTGTAAGGCACTACCTCACTGAGAGGAAAATGGAGAAGAAAACAACAATTTTTCTCAAAATGGCCCAATACTTTGCTGAACAGGTCCTGCGAGAGGAGATGAAAAAAGAAGAAAACAAATGGGAAAAGAAGAAAGAACAGCAGAAGCAGCAGCAGAAAGAAGCGGTGGAGGAGTGGAAGATGGAGACAGATGATTTTAGTCTCACAGTTAAAAAGAGGCGTCCCTGTACCGTTGTCAGGCATATGTTTGAGACCAAGTCGTCCTGGATATCGTCGTTAGCATCTCAACGGTCCAGGACGACAACCAAAGGCCCTTTTCACTGCTGCTACTCAAATCATTGGCAATTTTGTTTGGGTATGTCTTCCACAAAGAAAACTAAAATTTAAACCCCTACCCGTTGTGATAATGTGTATGTGGGTATAATGTTTATGTATAAACCCTCCTACCCTTGTGTATGATAAATCTCTCAGTCTCAGTGATAACAGGTTTGTGTAAAAAAAAAACAATCAAGAAAATAGTTTTTTCTAGGTACGCGCGATTTATCTTTCTACTGCACCAAGGCATGTTTTCCTTCAGGTCTGCGCTTATATAAAGCGGTGCGTTCGCCAGTTTTGCCAACAACAATAACAAAAACAGGCAGCGATCCCGACACCTACATCAACGACGGAGATGGAGAAGGGCGAAGCTGAAAATGCCAAACAGATATATTTGGAGGCCCTCTTTATTCAAGAAGAGGCACGCTCTGTGGGGCTGGGCGACCTATATGAAATTGCAACACGGGAGCGGCACGCCAACACATTGAGGACCACCGGGTTGTTAACAAACCCAAGGACATAGCAAGGCAGCTAAAGTACGCTGGACAAGTGCAGTTAATAACATCCAGCATGGAGGAAATCGATACGCCGATTGTCCCGCACAGCTGGCCACTATAATCTGCAACTGTCTGATTGACTTCCACAGTATGATGGAAACGGAAGAGATCAGCTTCAATGACGACACGGGGCAGCTTATCGTTGAGGACTTGATCGACCCAGGGTCACTCAAGACTCGCTGGAGACGCTGTTAGAATCCCCCAGCAGACGTCGAAAGTGCCTTCACCAGTGAGTCCCCGAAAAACAGCCCTTCTAAGGGCTAGAAGGAATAGATAATTTTGCCTGAAGGTTTTCACTTTGACTTGAAAACCAATATCAATAATAACCTATTAATACACAAATTTGATCCATTCGACCACCGATCTAAAAACTACTGTCAATATTGTAAACCTAAGTAAGATCAAAAAATTTCAAAGGGTTACAATGACCCGATATTGATTTATATTGTTTTGGAAAAATTAAAAAGTACACTATGTACACTAAATTCTAAAAATGGTATAGATTAGGAAAATGTGAAACTGGTACGCACGATCTCAATTACAATATGTAGTTTACACACAATTGGTTAAGAACAGTCCGAGTTAGTGAACTGGGCAGAATTTGATCATGTATGTTCGTGGCGTTTCAGTTTATTCCTGTTCTGCTTCGCGCCTCCCATGCCGGGTCCGTGCAGCCGTTCATCTCCAGAATCTAATTAAGTAGTGTGCGCACCCATTTGGCGAAAAATTAAATAGTGCACGGTGCGCACAGCAACTTAAAGAATATGGCCGAATGGCCGAACACGTTATAAATCCAAATTCAATCAATCAGTTTTGCCATTACTCGTTCACAATGAAGAATGGCTGGCCAGCACTGCAGAGATGGAAATTTGATGGAGCACCTCCTGGGTCGGGTGGAGGAAATTGGGTGTTATTCCCCCCCCCCTCCCCCCACCCACACACACAAGAGTAAGCTAAAGAGTGAGAAGACCTCGCTCAAAATAGCAAAGGGGTTCGTCAGAGAAGTCATGGACGAAAAAGTGGTTAAAATAGAAGCAGCCTGAGCTGAAGAGAGAGAAAAGGGGCGGCAGAAGAAGCAAATGGACTTTGAGCGCCTAAATGCCAGTTAGATGAGGGTACAAGAGAGAATGAGACAGAGGGGTGAAAAAGGTTGGATAGAGGAGCTTCCGCAACAGCAGCAACAACAACCAGAACCACCCCAGATTCCACAAACAGAGGATTTGGAGATGAAGGCTGACGAGCTTGGTTTTAGGCTCGATCTCTCCGTCCGCCGTACAACGGAGTGCTTGGACCAGATATATCCTTGTTGCCGAGCACAGTTAGGGAGGTGTAGTTGTCCTGGCTATAGATAAACATCAGCGATAAAGGACAAAATCAAACGGCCCTTTTCAGGACCAACCAGATCTCTTGAAAAGAGAGATACTTCTCGGAATTATTGCCAAAATTCTATATGTTTTATGCCATATGCTTGTGTATGTCTATGGCTATTCACAACCAAACTAAAACTTAAAAACTCCCTCTAATATATTTGTGGGTATAATGTGTCTATAAACACCACTCCCCTTGCTTGCTTACGTGTGTGTAATAGTGTGTGTAAATTTTATCACTCTTATTTTACATCCTAACCCCCTATTTTGTATGATAGTAGGTTTGTGTGTTTGTAAGTATAATGTGTGTAAGCACCCCTACCCTTTTCGTTGCATAGTAGGTGTTAAGGTTTTTAGTCGCTACACTCGGCGTGTAGGTAGTATGTATGCGGTGCTTGATAGTCCTTAAAAGGCGTGTGCTGGATAGTATTCAAAAAGTAGGTGTTGGATAGCATCTAAAATTTTAACATTACATTTTCCCTTATCCTTATAAATCCTACAAAATGGCTACCAAATGTTAAATTCACATTGTTCCGATAAATCCTAAAAATGGCGGCATAATTTTAAATTACCATTGTCCCTAAAAATCTAAAAATGGCGGCCTAATGTCAAATTCCCATTGTTCCTACACATTTTTAAACAATCTAACAATGTAGCCCCATTTGAGGTCAACCACTTCTAACAATGTGTCAATATAGCCTCAATGTTAAATTCCATTAAGAGGCTGTTAAATTCCCGTTTGCTACCATACCGGCCCCAAATGTAAACCTATGGCGTAATGTTAATTCTCGTTCGTCACTCAAGTGGCCCATATAAATCTCTCTCTCTCTCTCTCTCTCTCTCTCTCTCTCTCTCTCTCTCTCTCTCTCTCTCTCTCTCTCTCTCTCTCTCTCTCCATAACTTTGTATTTACAGGATTTTACCTTTCTACCTATATCTTTATTTTGTATGCCATTTTGTGATAACTAAATTCTTTAATTCAGACCAAGGTTCTATCAACAATATCTTCGAGTAACCACTTTTCGTGGACTTAACGTGAATTTTAACGCGTTCGTTATAATATTATGATAATCTATTCAAATAAACCATAAAAAGTGTTCAACTATATCTACTTCATTTAATGAGCGTGAAAATGTTTTGGCATTCATGTACATTACTTCATAATTACCGTCTTTCCGAGCGTGTGCATCTTTACTTATTTCCTGAAGTCACCTCCATGGTTTGTGACACTGACTAAAAAGTCACGTGGCCTATGACCGGACCGTGCCAGTTACACCAAGGTATGGTTATTAGTAGTTTATAGCGTCTCTGTGTTTTTGAAATTAAATTTTTTTTTTAAAAGTGAATAATTTTTTTCCGTTAATTCAATATGCAGTTTGTGCACTTACATTACTGCTTGTTTTTCCTTTACCATATAGATACATGACTCAATAGACTGAGAGAGAGACAGACAGACATATATACAGAGAGACAGAGGGAGAGAGAAATTTAAAAATAGACACTGGTGAAGGGATACACATTTTATTGTAATAGATTCAATGTCTTTTGATGTAGAATATATGTTTATTATGAAATAATACTGAAGCGATAGAGTCCGTAGTGAATATACATTTCGAGTGTACATTTTTCTTACATTGTATAAGAATTCCACATGATTAAAACCAAATATTTACATTGGCTAACCAGTTGTAGAAATTCCCAAAGTGGATTATCCTCTTCAAAATATGTAAACAAAGCCAACATGTGATCGGCGGCGTTGTCTGTAGCATATAACAGAAAATTCAAGGTCAAAAAGTCGGACACAAAAAAGGCATAAGTGAAAACATAGATTTTCATTATGATTTTTAAAATTACATGAAATTACCATTTTGAATCGCATTTGTATGCCTTTACTATAAAATTATATTCTTTCGCTTCTGAAGAACGCTGGTGACACAGCTGATGACGTCATTATCTCGAAACAAGCGCGTTATATGGATCGAAGGAGGCTTACGACAACTGACCGTTGTACGATATATACAAGGTTGCAGAGACCCACCACCACCAAAATAATAATAATAATAAAGAAAACAACCATGAAAGCATAGACATGATATTGGACTAGAGTTCCTATGCAGAATGAATTTTATCTTCTGAAAAGACACAGCTGACTATTCAAATCTTAATCAATCGTGCTGATCGATTGTTGACTGTTGTGCTAGCCTGGCATCTAAAAATAGAATATTACAATTTAAAACAAAAACAAAACCAGTACAATTATCAAGAAATACAAGTACAAAAATTTCAAAGGTAACGCTTCGCGGCTGTGGATTACTGCGTAATTTATTGCACACAGTGCCTGATTTATTCCAGCTGATTCTACGTGCATCTGGCGCGAACTGGTTTTAAAAGCAAAATTGACATGTACAGTCGTACATCGTTCAGCCAGTCTATAGTCGGAACAAGGTCAGAAGAAAGGTGACATAAAAAGGCGTCAGAGCGCAGCTTGTGTCATAGCATTTAGCTGAATCCTTGGGGTGCTTTTTCGAAGTCAGCAGTGAAAATCATTGTCCTGTTGGCGGAAGGTGAGAAAGAAACTGCATTGGCTGACAGAAACTCACCCGATCATGTTTTAAACCAGCTTCGAGGGGTAGGAACCCCTCAGGCTCAGGCTGCCAAGTTTTCGAATGAAAAAACGACTGTGATGGAAACACAGAGATCTCCGTTGTTTCAGAGAGTAAAGGAACAGTTCTTTATTTCCGCAAGTGGAATGGAACAACTTGTAAGTTGCCATTTTAAAACTAAGATGAGATTTGTTTCGAGTGGGCAGGATGTAAGGGATCGACCATTAATTTAAATGGGGAGAGGGGGTGGGTGGGTTGTGGTAGGGATATTTCCGGTCCCGTAATAGTACATCTTTAAAAAATTTGTAGGAAAATATAACAAATTATATCCATTATATTATAGTTGAGAAAAAATTATATGGTAACAGAAAAAAAAAAAAAAATACTGGTTTCACAGAAAATTTCAAACCCCAACCCCCAATTAAATTGTTGGTTCCGAGCCTAAACAACAACGAAACATCAGCTCGAATGATTTTTTTTTTTTTCACGAACATTAGCCTCGTGACGACAGGTGGCGAACAAAACAGTTTTGGGTTTATAGACATCACTGACAAAGTTCAGTATGTACTTGGTTAAAAAATTGTAAATGAACAAATTAATATATAGTCCAACCTCCTGACTTCGTAGTATCCTTCAGTCGTGCGCCATGTTACTCGCGACCTAATGTGCTTGTTTTGAGATAATGACGTCGTCAATTGTGTCACCAGCGTTCTTCAAGAGTGACAGCAAGTATTTAAAAAGTAAAATCAGACAAAATGAGATTTAAACAGGTAATTTCATGTAATTAAAAAAAAAATCAGAATGAAAATCAATATTTTCACAAATGTATTATTTGTATCCAACATTTTGGTTTTGAATTTTTTATTATATGCTAAAGATGGGTCTGCTGATCTCGTGTTGGCTTTGTTTACATATCTTGAACAGGAAAGCCCACTTTGGGAATTTATACAACGGCAAAGCCAACGTAAATATTTGGTTTTAATCATGTGGGGTTCTTATACAATGTAAGAAAAATTTACACTGGAAATGTATATACACTATGGACTTTTTTGTTTCAGTATTATTTCATAATAAACATATATTCTACATCAAAAGATATATAATCTATTATAATAAAATGTGTATCCATTCACCAGTGTCTATTTGTAAATTAAATTCCTCTCTCCCTCTGTCTCTGTCTCGCTATTGATTCATGTATTTATATGGTAAAGAACAAGCAAGCAGTAATGCAAGTGCACAAACTGCATACAGTATGAATGGAAAAAAAAATTCATTTTGAAATGTTATTTTTGTTTATTTCAAAAACACAGAGACTCTATAAACTAATAATATCCATACCTTGGCCTAACTGGCACATTCCGGTCATATGTGACGTGACTTTTTAGTCAATGTCACGATCCATGGACGCACTTCCGGAAATAAGTAAACTAACACACGCTAGGAAAAATGGTAATTCTGAACTAATGTACATGAATGCCAAATTTTTTTTAATGATGATTAAATGAAGTAGGTATAGTTGAACACTTTCTATGGTTATTTGAATAGATTCTCACAATATTATAACAAACCCGTTCAAATTTACGTTAAGGGCACGAAATATGGCAGTTTGAGGATATAATGTTTATGTAGCTCCAAATTAATTATTCAAGCTGAGTATAAATATCATTGCTACCTCTAGCAGCTTTTCAAGAGAGAGAAATGATAAGCATTTCCGTTTGAAAATGAGCGGGGGGGGGGGGGGTTATAATATAGCTCAATTCTCACTAAACAAAGAGAAGTCATACAAAATTCTCGACAGATTCCATATTTAGATACATAAATAAAGCCTCTCCTGAGTGAAACCAGCCCCAATCCACACAGTTTCTGGATTTTTAAAGTAAGTTTCTAAGAGCTGTATAACATTCTTACCAATAATGTATGGTTTAAAAGGAAAGCTGATGGGTTTACTTTGCGCAGATGATGACGTAAAATGTTCCTTCATCCATGAAATAATCCAATCAGAGATAAAAGAATGGGAGGCCTGTAAATAGGGATACCCTCTCTGTACAAAAATAGTAAGATGGTGGCATTCTGCTGACAGAAGCATCATCTGGCTACGTTGTTATATTTAATGCAAGGCAGGTGTTATTAGCCTACAGTAGCTCTGCTTAAGGTTTTTTTTTTTTTTTTGTTTATCAGCAGTTTCATTATCAGCAAAGAAAACTTTCATACATCTCCAAAATGAAAAGATTTTTTACAATACACTTTACATTGAACCAAAGAAAAGATGTCATATTGAAGCTATGAGAAAAGTAGTCCGGGAAATCACCCCCCAAACCAGCATTGGTATTTTGTGTGGCTTTGGGGGTATGATCTTGTCTATTGATAAGATATTGCAATTTATTGCCAACATATTTGTCTGCAACACACGAGTGCACATATCTATCGTTTTTAGACAGTTATTTCTCACAGCTTGAGTTACCCTCAGTTGAAGGGACCTTTTAGTGATTGTACAGCATATTTCTTTATAAAATCCTATGTTTGACAACTTGTAAATCCATGCAGAACAATGTAAACCAGCCTCCTGTATAAGACTTATACTTTATCAAGTTTTGACACAGATTTACCATTGTGTCATTTTTGGTTAGTGTTGTGAAGCTTTTGCCATTTTTTATTTATTACAGTGCTTTTCAGGTACAGTGATGCTATAAATCATGGGTGTCAAACATACGGCCTGCCAGACTCATTATTTAATATTATTATTTGTTATTATTTATTATTATTTATATCAAATCTGGCTCGCCATAGCAAACGAGTTTGACACCCCTGCAATAAATTGTACAAACATATAGTAACAATGTTTCGAAAGTTTGATTCAGCTGTATTTTGCATACATTTAGTAGTAAATCAAAATGAGGTGAACTCTATTATACCTTTGGGGACTTTAGTTGGTATTTAACAGCTATATTAAATTGGCTATATCATGCCTAGGAAATGAGAATTAGGTGCCTTTCCCAAGAATAAAGAGGCAACTGTCGTGGGCTGGCCAGGGCAGGTATGGAAGCCGTGACCCTTGGATTACAAGTCCAACACTCTTCCAACTGAGCTATCAGGGCTTCTATTTGCCACATATAAGAAAAATTTGCAGAAAATGTTTACAGCCTTTTTTAAATTCGCTTTTTGAACGGTCCAATAAATCAGCCCCCATATCTGTATTGGTATGTTGTGTTGGGTATGATCTCGCCTATTTATAAAATATTGCATTTTATTGCAGATTTGTCTGCAACACACGAGTACACATATATATTTTTTTAGACACTTGCTGATATTTCTCACAGCTCTTGAGTTAAGGTTGGTTGAAGGGGCCTTTCAGCAATCTCCACAGCAAATTTCTGTATCAAATATATTTGACAACTGTAAATCTGTGTGGAATAACACAACCCTACCGCCTGTCGCCATTTCAAATTACTGGGCTCCATCAGCTGAGAACTAGATGTTTACTTGTCCATTGCCGTAGCAACATATATGGTAGATAAATTTCAGATGTATTTTTTCATAGTAGATAACTCAGATGCTATAATAAGCTTTCAAAACCAAATGTTTTAAATTAAAACAATATGTCAGCTTACAAATAACCAATTAACATGAATTGTGGTTCTTTTTGTTCTTCTATGTTCAAGTGTCGCCGAAAAGCAATACAACATAACCACTAGATACATATAAATCATATATTGTAGTATCATACTTTGATATAAAACATCATTAAGAAAAGTGTTAGAACATTGGTTGCCATGGTAATGGCAAGCATTTCTAAAATACATGTAATGATAAAAAAAACTTAATTTTCTTGAATTAAATGTTCAGTCTGTTTCAGTGTGTTAATTACAAATATAATTATTTCAACATGCCAACTTTCACTCACACATTGAAACCCCATAAACTGTACACAAAGTCTGTCTCTATTCAAATTCATTCAAATAAAGTATGGGTAGTGTGTCCAATTTCAAAGATGCTTAATAAAAGTATAAACTCTATAATTGTATGTTCATTCATTTGAATACGTTTGATAACTGATGTTTATAAATTGTAAGAATAATATTTAATTGAAAATAATTTAACTTGAAATGGCCTTTATTATACTGCATGGGGTTGCCATATTTACAGTTGTATGCACAACATTCCTCCAAAAATACAGGTAATGAAGGAAAACAATACAACTATAAATTTGAAGATTTAATGTGGCAAATGTAGTAAACCAGTCATGAAAGTAAATATAAAAACCTGAAAGTTCACTGATAATAATTTATCACAAATAGTCTGTAGAGGCAAATAAATAAAACAATTGTCGAAAAGTGTTATCAACACTAATCTTGCTGTACACCTAGCTGCAGGTGGGTATGCCTAATAACATGCACCAGGGCAAATGTGTACATCATATTTAGCTGATCCATACACAACTTTCCTGTTATGATTTTTGGAGCACTGCTTTCGTGTGCTCCACTTTTTGTCCAATCTATCCAGTGTCAAAGATGTGCAGGCTGTGCAGCAGGAACAACTTTTTTGGTTTGCACCTATAAAAGTCCCCAGTCAGTATTCTGACAACATCAGTGTGGAAGTCAAGAAGGGTGTACTACTTATTAGTCTTCATTAAAGTGCCTGTCTCATACAATATAATAAAGGTATTGCTCAGGCAAAGATTGATGAAGAAATGGAAAAAATATTTCGAATATTTCTGGCTGGTCATTACAACCGGATACTTGAACCTAAGATGCGGTCAACCCCACCCATCTGATTATGGTATGCCTGAGAAATATGGAGCCTCTATCCATCCTTTTGTTAATGAAAGGCCGACTCTTCTAGTTGATGGACAGAAAGTGGAGATGTAAATAAAAAATTGAGACTTCAAATAAAATTACATGCATGTATTTACACCTGCCATAATTCCATGTATGAAATATTGAGAGTAGTAGTATTTACTCTCCAGGAGACAAACTTTTTACCTGTACCAAAAATCTATTTCTTGAGAGTTCAATAACTTAGCCATTTTTGCATTGTTACTTCTTGCTCAATGTGTGATCCTAAGTTGACTGTCGTCATGTTTGTAAACAATTCAGTTATAAAACATAAACTGCATGAACTATATATCTCATTTTAGTTTATTTAAATAAGTGATATGATTAGTCAGTGTTTATCATCATTTAGCAGGTATGTATGTACATCCAAGACATATGAAATTAAGTTTAAGCCTACCTTGAAGAAAAGCCACCCTATTTCTATGAGATTGTGCTCAGGAAAGTACACCAGCCTAAAAAATACAATACCTAATATATATCAGTATTAAATGTGTCTTGTTAAGATGTGGAGAAACTTGTATCGTCAGAAAAGGACATGTATTAACTACAGGTGAACATCTGTTGTAAAACTGTGTATCAATTAAGACAACATTTTCTTCAATTCTGGATTGAAAAGCATGATTTTAAAATTACTTAATAATCCTTGTGATATACAGGTATTTTTTTGTAGATGCACAGAGACCATTGTCCTTGTTTCTTCAGATAGTTTTACTTGAAAACTCCAAAGTAAACCATCCTTGAACATGTTGAAAATAAGCCAAACAAAAATACTAATGATTATTAAACTGCTGCCTATTTGTATATATACTTAGTGTATTTTGTGAAGTATGCATGTGGGTAATTGCCTAATGTGTCTTTGTATTATTATTATTTTTATTATTATTATTATTATTATTATTATTATTATTATTGTATGCATGATGCAACAGGTCGTGTTGATTTTGTAGTGGGACTAGGCAAATGACCTTAGTTACGTGTGTTTGTCTTTACATGGAAATGGGTGGAACATATCTGGTGATTAATGCACTTTTTCATTTGAATGCATTTTCTTTAAAGTGCTCATTGAAATACTTGCAATTTCCCTATTTTTCTTTTAAGCTATCTTTTTAGCTCTACTGGTTATAGACCAGGAGAGCTTATGGGATGTCCTGTTGTCCGATGTCCGTTGTCCATCATTCATTCATCCCAAGGTCTAGTTGATCCTAAATGAAACTGATGCTGCTTTGACATCCAATATGGCCCCAACAGCAGCCATCTAGAAAATCTTGTTATCATTACTCCTGAATGGTAGTCGTATCGACATGGAATTTTCACCAGAAGACTTCTTATGATGTATAGTGGGTTTTGAAATGAAAATAGTTCTGCTTGGACATCCAATATGGCCAGTTGGCTGCCACAGTGGCCATATTGAAAATCTTATTATCGCTACTCCTCCTGATTTTACGGTCATAACAACATGGGGTTTTTACTAAAAGACTTTTATGATGTCTAGTTGGTCCTAAATGAAAATGGTGTTGATCTGACATCAATATGGTCACCACGGCAGCCACCTTGAAAATCTTGTTGCTTCTCCTCCCAAATGGATAATCATATCAATATTGGGTTTTCACCAGAAAACTTCTTAAGATGTCTATTTCCGAAATATAAATGGTTCTGCTTGGACATCCAATATGGCCACCACAGTGGCCATCTTGAAAATCTTGTTATTGCTGCTCCTCCTGAATGGATTGTCATATCAGCATAAAGTTTTCACAAAACGACTTTTTTTTATGTCTAGTTGGTCCTAAATGAAAATGGTGCCGATCTAAAATCCAATATGGCCACCATGGCTGCCATCTTGAAAATCTTGTTATTGCTACTCCACCTGAACAGAAAATCATATTGTAATGGGGTTTTCACCAGAAGACTTTTTAAGATGTCAAGTTGGTCCTAATAGAAAATGGTGCCACTGAATGAAAAGTTATATTGACACGGACTGGGTTTTCACCAGAATACTTCTTATGATGTCTAGTTGGTCCTAAATGAAAATGGTGCTCCCGGACATCCAACGTGGCCACCACATGGTCAACCATGGCAGCCAACTAAAAGAATCTAGTTATTGCTACTCGGCCTGAACGGAACATTCATATTATTATGGGGTTTTCACCAGAAGACATGTTAATGATCAACTTGGGGTTTTCACCAAAAGTCTTCTAATGGTGTCTAGTTTGTCCTCAATGAAAATGGTGCTGATCTTGCATCCATTATGGCTGCCACAGTGGCTAATTTGAAAATCTTATTGCTCAAGAATATCAGGAATGGTTTCAGCTTTCAGCAATTAGAAAGATGAAATCATCTTACCTTGAATTCCTGGAAATTCTTTTCGGACAGTAGAGCATCAGTCCCTTTGAGGGACTCTTGTTTTTGATATATGTGCATCATATTATGTTAAGATGTTGTCTGTCCATCTGTCTGCTACAGATTTCATTTCCACACAATAACAGCAGTTTTCCACTGTCAACAGTTACCACACTCTGAAGAAGGCTTGCATTTGGGATAGGAAGAACCCTATCGATTTTGGGTTCAAAAGATCAAAGGTCAAGGTCACTGCAGGCATAGAATTTAACATAAATTTCTTTGAAGCCAGGACTAGTAGCTTGAGAAATTTAATAGACCTGTTGAATCTTCATTAGTCCTCTTCATTAGCTGATTGGCATCAACTGAAACTTAACTATCCAACGGATTATTGAAAATAGAAAAACTACTAGTCTTACAGGATATTTACTGGCCTCGGGCTAGCAGAATACTGCTGATTTCAAGCCCTGCTGTGACTGAAAGCAGAAAAATGGTTTCCACACAATAAGATTAGTTCTAGATCACAGCCTTAGTCCAAACTTTGTGGATGGCTTGCACTTGAGATAAGGAAAAGCCCGGGGGGAGGGAGGGTCAGGCAAAAGGTCAAGATCACTGTGACTGAAAGAAGAACAATGATTTTTACACAGAAATTTGAGTTTTCTACATAGAGGACTATTAAACATCGGGTGGGTGTATAATGTGTCATTCACAGTACTTGTGTTCAGCAAATGCAAGTGTCAACTCACCTTGTGAAGAATTTTTTATGCCTGTTTACAAATTCACTTGAGCATGAATTCTATGTCATTGACCAGATGTGTATGTTACAAAGCAGAGGTATTTTGGGGGGAAAAAGGCAAGGCAAGTTTTGGTGTACAAAGGTACATTAAACATTATTTCAGATAGATTGTTTAACATTTCAATTTGTCAAAATGTGAGTTAACTGATGGAAGACCCACAACACTAGCTTACTTGTGAGATTTTATTTGCTTTAAACCTCATTTTTGCTGTTTATGTAACTAAATTTTTCAATTATTTTGCAGATACATGGTAGAATTTCTGGTATGTATAACGAAAGTTTTGCTCTCCTTTTTCAGTCTCCAGTTGTAAAATCCTTTCTTGCTGGTTCAGTTAGTGGAATGTGTTCAACAGTCCTATTTCAACCTCTGGATCTGATAAAGACCAGAATTCAATTACATGTCAACATCTGGTAAATATTACTTACATATCTATTGAATTTATGATCATTTATGGTAATGCAGCTGGCTTTAATGTCCATCTCTGGAGGTCAATCCAGCAACTCTGATACATACAGTTAGCGTGTCTTAAATGAGTGTTCTTATGGCACAAGATGCTATATTATTCAGTGAGTTCCAAAGTTAATACAATATTCTGTCAGTTTTGGAAGTTAACTTTTTAATTTTGCAGGACATTTGGCCCAGCAAGTTCTGGATCTTTGCAGGTCAGATCCATGTGTTGCATGACTGAACGTACAAAAAGTAATGTGCATCAATAGGAGAATCAGCTGAATTATGTTTGGTCTTTTTTGTTTGGTGAAATTGTTGGCATTCAACCAATGTAAAACTAGCTTACAACCACATGTCGATTTTCTTTTAAGGGAAGTTATGCAGATGGTGAAAATACCTAACTGTGAATGAATATTGAATAGAATTGTGTATTTTTCGACTCGACATTATGTGTCATTCATTTGTTCCAGATAAAATATTTTGTCAGTAATGACTGATGGTCTGATGCTAATTTCCAAGACTTGCATAATTATGAAGGCTGTTACTCTTATGATGTGGCTATGTTATGTTGCTATATATGTTGTGTCATATTTAACAAGAGATATTTACAAGGTAATAAATAATAATAGACAATACTGCCTTTAGTACTGAACACATTTTTAATAAAGGGTCATGGCTTAACATAGAGGCAGTAAGGAATAATTTAAATTTGTACATGGACTGGTGTTTTTTTTATACACTCTAATTTTTAGTACACCATCAATCCATACAATCATAATTATTTTAGTCCTCATTTTTTTTTTTTTATTAGAGAGAATTTTTCTTTTATAAAAATTTTGCAGTTTTTCTTTCCTTGGAAAATGTTTATAAATATGTTGACCAATAATTATTTGTACACTCCAAAAATAATTAATAAAAAGTGTACAGAATTTACAGTCAGTTCAGTAAAATATATGCCATGGCAGATGGTTACATTATTATTCTAAATCATGTTTAGAATTTATTCACGACATATGGTAACAAATGTGCATCAGTTATTTTAAATCTCAGCTTATCATAAATGACATTTTATTATTAATGATTCCTGAGTATGAACTATGCCTCCAGGTACAAGATATAATGTTTAATATATTTAAATAATATCTTAATAGCTAAGAAAGACTTCCATGGTCCATTTTAGAACTGTAAATATCGGGGGGGGGGGGAGGGCGGGTCCCCCTCAATTTGAAAAAAAGGGCGGGATTTTCTAAATATAGGAGGTATTTAATGAAGAAATAAACGTAGGGCTTGAAAATATGATGCACAATTTTTTTGCATTCTGTTGATTTTTTGGTGCAGTCTTTGAGAAATTAGTGTGATTCCCACAATCGTGTATCTTAGAATAGACCCGGGACTTAATGGTTAATGTTAACTAAAATGGAAGCCCGAGACACTTGTGATGCAACATTAAAAAATATCTATGGGTTGTTATATAATGGATCTGAGAGCGTCTTGAATTTGAAAACTCCCACTTCTCCCAAGTTCCACCAATCTGCAAATACAGTAGGACCCCTCTTATAAGACCACCTTACACTGACAAACGCACATTATAAAAGGGGTGGCCTCATGAGTATGTTAAAGTAGTATAAATACACTATTTTGGTGTTGGGCAAGGTGACCACTAATCAAGGGGTGGACCTGAGAAGGCCTCAAGAAAAGGACCATTGTATACTAGTAAATAAGTGACAATTATAAAACACCATTATTTTTTTATTTTTTTTTATTCCTTGATACTTGTTTAAACTTTTTGTTATATACATTGCAGCCCAGGACAGTCTGCTGGAATGATAACAATGTTACAAAATGTAGTCCAGCAAGAGAAAGTCAGTGGACTTTGGAAAGGACTTGCACCAGTAAGTAACTTGCTATATGCTGGTTAGCTGCTGTGCTGATATTTTCTATCAGTAATATTTTGTCAACTGTTGAGATGGCAACAAAAAAAATGACAAAGTCGGCAAGTGAAACTCAACAGGAAACCTGAATAATATATAATGTATAGTGTTGTTGTTGTGATGTACTATCAGGAAAATCAGGATAATTTGAAGGATAGCAACAGGAATTTAAGGAAAAAAACACTTTTATACAGCTGTGCAGATTTTGTCCTAGCCACTTATCCTGGACAAGCAAGTTTGGAAAAGTGACTTGTCCTGACAAATTTTTAACTTGTCACTATTTTCTAGTTCATATTTTCTTTGTTTTTCGGGTGTCTGATGTATATAATGCTGTCTAAGGGCAGAATATGTAATTATGTGGGTATGACTGTATTGTACTCTTGTGATTAGGTAGTAGATAATGTACTGCAATGTAGTGTAAGTGTATTGCATGTGTGCTGATGTATGTACATGTAATTTCTATTTTTAGAGTGACTAACCTGTTCATTTTACTCTTTTGGTTGCCTGTTTGTCAGAATAAACAGCCACTCATGAAAATACAGAATATAATATCAGTAATAGCCTACCTGTTGTTATTTCATAGCTGTACTTTTCCGAGGGGAAAATACCCCAACTGAGTGACGAAAATTTGTTCTCCCAATTAGTGAGAACCAGAAAGTTCCTGAACACTGGACCATGTAGTGCACATGCTCTGACATGTGCCATAGGCTTCATTTTTTTCTCAATCGTAATGTCGGATTGTTCATGTTGTTTCATGTGATGGAATAGACGCAGCCTCGTGGGTTCACTGAGCGAATTACTAAATTATTTCTTGTGGTATATTGTTCAAAGATGTAGGATTATGCCTTGATCGTGTTTTTGGAACTGTGTAGTTAAGCTCTTTTGAGAGTTTTTAGACACATGGTGTACACTCTGACAAATTATTTTGTCTTTTTTTACCCTTCACAGTGTGTTGGTTATTCAGTTGGTGTGTTTTTTCTAGTAAGGTTATTTTTACGTTAATTTTCACTACCCTTACATTATTGCAGTCTTGGGCTTGCCTGTTTTTCAAATTATTGCAGCATGTATAATTAATTCACAGTATTTATATAATGAATTGTGCTTTTTCATATCATGGTAGCAGGTTGCACACCACTTTGTACTATTATATTTACACTGCCAGTTATCGAACATAGGCTATGATTTGCAGTTTTTATTTCAGATAGCCTTCTCAGTAATTTAGCAATCGTAACCCCTGGTTCTTTGCTAATTTAAGTTGTCCCTTGCTCGCTTTGGCCTGGTTGACCAGTTACCTTGTTTCTTGTTGCTACGCAGGAAACTGAGTAGTTTCCCCTTATACTTTTTTTTGTTAGTAAGGTCCATGAAGAGCGAGTCAGTAATCAAAGCACATTACATTATATTGTGTGGAGCAATATACTATTTTATTTGTACCCTGTTATAAAGAGGGGGAAAAAAACCCAACTTATTTTAGCGTTGCTTAATTAGTGTACGCTTTCCTTGTATTCAAACAAATAATTTTTTGTTTGCATCATAAAGAAAAAAAAAAAAAAGAGAGAGTTAGAGAAGGTAAGTAAAAAAAAAAAAAAGAATTTTCTTTCAGGCACAATGTCTTGACAAACTGTTGGGAGGTGTGGCCACCGCAAAGCCCCTTGGGACACACCCACCTGTTTGTCCTGCACTCATTGTGAAGGACAGATGGCTGTCCTTTTTGCAGCCTTTGGCCAGATGAGACTTGGGATATGGCTGACAGTTGTAGGACTTACAAGGGGAGGAAGAAGGTTTCTTCTTCTGAGTTTTCTGGGTTCTCTACGGGTCCCTCGGGTCTCAGTCAAAGGTTACTCAAGTCTAACAAGAGACTTCCAATGTCAGTGAAAGACCCCCTCCCAAAGAAGGAAATAAATGGGTTGAGATTGAGTCGCGCCCTTCCGAGAGGGAGGAGCAGCACCCTCTCATTTCCATTAGGACAGAGACTGCGTTGCATCCCTCCTCGGGAGGGGGGGCAGCACCATCTCTCGTCCACTAGGGCAGAGAAAGAGTTGTGCCCACCTGAGAGGGGGGAACAACATTCTCTACTGATCCACAGCTTGTTTAGGGCTGGTAGTGAGTCATGTCCCCTCCATAAGGGGGGAGCGGGACCCTTACAGGATCGCACCCCCAGGAGAGGGAAGAGCTTAGATCTTAGTCCATCAGGTCTGGGACAGGATCTTCCTAAAGATCTGATTTGCCTAACGAGTCCTTGCCTGGTGACCGGGCACCAGTACGAGTCTTCGGAGCCCATACGGTACAGAGTTAGGAGTTGGGACGATTCCCCCCTCTCTCCAGTATACCGTATCATCCCATGGGGGATTGAGACCAGGTTTACAAACACCAGGTTAAGGAAGGGGATTGGATTGGTATCCCCCCCCCCTTTTCTTTGGTCCCTTTTAATCCCTATGGGATGTGGGGTTTTCCACCACAGGGGGAAGTTGGGTCTATTCCCTACATGCAGTCTTGGGCTTCCGAATCTTGGAAGCATGTTAGTAGTATTGGGGCTGCCGCCAGTGGTCCTTCATCGTCTCACGAGGTTGGGCACAGTAAGAGGAAGAGAAATAGACATTCTTCCCCCAATACGCACTAGGCAGTTGGCCATTGTCGATTGCCGATCCCTTATCTACGCGAGGGGAGTTACCACTTAAAGTTTCTCCTCCCCCATTGTCTTCCCCGAGACAGAGACACATTGGGTCATGTAATCCAATCTCCCACAGGAGAGGGAACAAGACGAGGATGTCCTCTCTGTCCTCATTGATGCAAACGAGTTTGACACAGAGCTGGTCAATGTGACTTCCCCTCCTATTGGGCCCCTGCTCCTTCCCAACCGTCGGCTAAGGAGGCAGAGGAGGAGGAGACCTGGCCATTTGAAGAAGCAGTTAATGAGGTTTACTGCCTCTTACCCAGTGATTTGTGCCCCAAACCTTTGGGTCCTTATGACTCCAAAATTGTTTCCAGCTTGGAGAAACTTTCTGGGGCAAATTCTCGACCAGATCCTGTTACTCCCCACTTGTTGACAATCAAGGAGCTGTCTCACTGGTTTAGCAAGGGCCAAGACTTTGCCAGACAATGTCGGAGGTGGTCTGTTCCCCCTTCTATGTTGTGGCCCTTGATAGCTTCTTCTAGCTACAAGGTTCATTCCCCATCCTGGCCCACTAAACCACCCACCTTGGATGCGGAAGCAGCTCAAGTGGGTATTTCTTCAGGGACTTGAGCTCACCTGCCAGTGAAAAGATTGGAATCCCTAGAGCAAAAGGCTATACTCGTAACTGTAGCCTCACATGTCGATCTTTTTTCAGCAGCCTCATTCAGCCTTCTTAGAGAGGAGTCTTTTGTCCCCATTGGCTCCCCACCATCTGTTTGAAGCAGTGGCTAAAACATCGAGACATGCTTGTCCTTGTCCATGGCTTTGTCAGCGGAGCTTCTCCACCTCCACAGGGATGTTGTTCTAGACACCTCAAAGGTTTTACTGGAGGACAGTTAGAACCTTCTGATGGCTGCTTCTCTGGAGGCAGAGACCCTCTTTGGAGGTCTCATCCCCTCCATGGTGATGCAGGATTTGGGGGACCATCAACACCGGTCTCTCGCTTCCGCTCCTGGCTTTTCGAAAACAGCCAAGAAGTGAAATCACCCTGATCGCACACAGTGTCCATCAGCTAAAGCTGTACAGCTCCAGGCGAAGCAACAGCCCCAATTCAGAGCACCCCCTTGGCTGTCAGACCCTAGAAGGGGGTGCTGCAAAGACCCAGAGAAGAAGTTCACAGGGCCTACCTCCTTTCCTAAGGACAGGGAGGGACGGCCCTTGGGACTCGCACCCTCTCCTGCTAAGCATACTTCTGTCCATTCCTGTGGGCACCAGACTAGGTCTCTTTTTAGAGGCCTGGTTAGACATAACGTCATTCACTGGGTCCTTAACATCTTAAAGGACAGCTACTGGCTTCGGTTCCGGGATTCCCCTCCCCTTGTAAGGTCCCCCATTTACTTCCACCAGTCAAATCTGGGTCTCTTAAAGGGAGAGGTTCATACCCTTCTGCATAAGGGTGCAGTAGAGAGGGTGTTAAAAGACCAATCACCGACTTTTTACTTCTGGATATTCTTGGCCTCACAAAAAGGGGAAAGTTTCGTCTAATTATCTACCTTTCTGCCCTAAACAGATTTCTGCAGGAGGAACCTTTCAAGATGGAGACCACAACCTCCGTCAGGAACACATAAGACCAGGCAATTGGACAGTCTCAATCGATCTTCAGGATGCATACATTCACATCCCTAATTTTCGTCCACACAGGAAGTACCTCCAGTTTTGTCTGAATGGGGAGATCTTCCAATTTCGAGTTCTGCAATTTGCCTGGCCTCTGCTCCCAGAGTTTTTACCAGGATTATGGGAGTAGTGGCAGCCCATATGCAATGATTAGGTATCCCAATCCTCCAGTATTTTGACAATTGGTTGATACACAATGGCAAGCAGGAGTCCCTCAGACTAGACCTATCTCAATGTTGGTCCATAGTGACCAGGCTGGGTCTTCTACCAAACTTGTAGAAATCGGAACTTACTCCTTCTCAAGATTTTGTCTACATGGGGATGAATTTCCTCACAGAGGGTTAGTTCGTATCCCTCTGGAGAGAGTAGACAAGATCATGTCCTTGTTGGTGACGCTGAGAGCTAAGACTACATTAACAGCTTGTCTTTTTCTCTCTCTGCTGGGTACCTAGAACGCTGCACTAGACTTGGTTCCCCTAGGTTTCTGCTTTTGTCTGCATGGAAACCGCACAGGGACCCTCTGAATACTCCGATTTCTCTGAGTCAGGACTTTCATCTTCATCTCAATTGGTGGACAAATCAGGACTGGTTTTTGGCCAGAGTCCCCAGAACCCCGCTCTTATCTGTTTGCAGATGCATCAGAATCAGGGTGGGGTGCTCACCTATAGCCAGAGGGACTGATTCTTTTGGGTTCTTGGATCCTGGGAAGAATCGACTCTCCACATCAACAATTTAGAAATGAGAGCAGTTTTCTTAGGGCTTCAGGGGTGTGTCAATCAAATAAGAGATCTTTGTGTGATGGTCTCCTCCAACAACACATCGGTGGTTGCATACCGCAAGGAGACAAGGAGGCACACATGCACCTTCTCTCTGCGTGGAGGTTTGGAACCTTCTTCGCTGGGCAACTTCGGAAGGAATTTTACTCAGAGTTCACCACATCCCGGGCAGGAAAAACATTTTGGCGAACATTCTGTCCTGGAAAATGGAGGTAGTTCTTATGGAATGGTGGCTCCATCAGTCCATAGCAGACTCCCTGTTCCAACTTTAAGAACCCCTCCCTGGTGGATTTGTTTGCCAGCAGGTTGAACAACAAGCTCCCTTTCTACGTTTCCCCAGTCCCTGACCAGAGGACCTGGGCAGTGGACGCTTTCAGCCTGAACTGGGATCATCTGTTTGCATACACCTTCCAACCATTCAGGTTGATTCAACAGGTCCTTCACAAAGTCAGGCACTCCACAGTCCAGCTCATCTTGATAGGCCCTCTGTGGACACAGAGCTCGTGGTTCAATGATCTTGATTTGCTAGTGGACCATCCATGGACCTTGCCTCACAGAAGGGACCTCCTGTCACAACACAGTTCTCTCCTGCACAGCAGTCCACAGATTCTTCACCTTTATGCTTGGCTCATCTCAAACACTCTCTCTGCAAAAAACGGTTTTCGTTCAAAGTTGACAAGTGTATCATTCAGTCCAGGAGAAGCTTGACGTCCAAGATATATGATGTCAAATGGAGAATCTTTTGTGATTGATGTAGTAGAAAACATGTGAATCCTATCTGTCCCTCTGTGAGTGCTGTAGCTAATTTTCTTATCTTTCTTTTTAAAGAGAAACAATGCTCGGTCTCTACTATTAAGGGCTATCGAGCCACCCTTTCCAACACTCATAATTCTCAAAGGGCCTGGCCATCAACACTGACTCTCATTTGCAAGGCCTGATCAGATATTTTGAATTGCAAAGACCAGTGTCTCGCTCTCTAATGCCTAAATGGAATCTCTCTTGTGTCTTGTGGTCTCTTACCAAAAACCCTTATGAGCCTTTGGGTGAATCTTCCTTTGAGAACCTCACCCTTAAGACTTCCTTTTTGCTTGCCTTAGCGTCTGCAAGACGAAGGAGTGAACTTCATGCCCTATCCATAGAACAAGGCTGTATCAGGTTCAGTGGGAATTATGAGTCAGTTTCTCTTCTCTGTCAACCAGTTTTTTTAGCAAAAAACCAGCTTCCTTTGGTTGCATCACACCTGATTGAGATCCCCAGTCTCAGCCATATCTGTGCTGGGGATGATCAAGATTGACTTTTATGTCCAGTTAGGGTTTTTTGTTTTTATTTGGCAGCCTCTAAAGAGGGAAGGAAGGGTAGGAAGCGTCTTTTCATACCCATGAAAGGTTCAGCTGATATTTCAGCCTCAACCATTTCTAGGTGGATTACATTAACTATCAAGAGAACTTATCAGTCCCTTACTGATAGGGACCTGTCTTTCATGAAAATTAAAGCCCATGAGGTTCATGCCATTGCTACCTCATGGGCCTATCTAACACATTCCTCTTTGGAGGATGTGATGAAAGCTGCATTGTGGCACACACTACTTTTTCCTCTTTTTACCTTCGCTCGTTGGCCCACCAAAGCAAAGGCATTTTCTCACTGGGCCCGATTGTCGTTGTTCAGAAAATGTCCCAGGCAGATTCCATTCCACAGTAGTCGTCTGCTCTTCTGTGAGGTTGAGTATTCCTTGTGTTGTTTGTTATTCGCCAGTTGTGGTTTCATCAACCTCCCACCAAACTGACAAATTTAGCTATGGAATAACCACCGGTAGGCTATTACTGATATTAAAACGTACTTTTTTTGAGGGGTAAAGCTAATTTTAATGATGTAATACCTACCTGTTGTTATTGCCAAATTCCCTCCTCCCACCCTGCTCTGATGTCCCACTACATAAGATGCGCCCTCAAACAGAATGAAGCCTACGGCGCATGTCAGAACGTGTGCACTATATGGTCCAGTGTTCTGGAACTTTCTGGTTCTCACTAATTGGGAGAACAAATTTTCGTCACTCAGTTGAGGTATTCCCCCCCCCCCGAAAAGTACAGCTATGCAATAACAACAGGTAGGGTATTACATGATTAAAATTAGTTTTACCCTTTAAAAAAACTACGTTTTTCACCCATGTGATGAAACATATTCATTATTTACTCTGAACAAGCAAATTTTTTTATTTTATGCTCAAATGTATTGGTTAATTAAAGTATGTAACAGATTGAAGTAACAGATTTTGGTATTGTCATTTGTTTACTGTTTTATGTTATGATGTGTTTCGTGTATATTCACACAGAAAATACGAGTAGTAACATAATTCTCTTTCCTAATTCAAGGTAAATAAAGGCTCATTTTAAAAAAACTGGGAAAAAAACATTAAGTACATTGTGGGATTTGAACCTGGTACTCCAGCATAACAGGTCACCATGCTTACCACTTGACCAAGCAGGTGACAACATGGTGTATGAAATTCTTTGGTCATAATGGCATTGATATCTGTTGACTGGAGTGAAAAAAATAATTTTGAAAATTCACTCCAGTGAATTGTCAAAATTAGTTATCTTGGAAAATCCATTCATTCACGTACTAGTGTAGAATAAAGTCTTTCTTATCTTTAGTGCCATTCCCCTATACCACCTAAAAAAGAGAGAACACCTGAACTTAGGGTATTTCTAGTCACCAACGGGAATAATCTGAGGCAGACGGTAAGAGCAGAGATACTGCCAGTCTGCAATATTACAGGTTTCTCACAAAAGGATCACGAGTCACGCAGCTTCTAAAACCCATTGGGGGGAAAGCTCATGCAAATTACCTGCAGTTCCTGCGATTTGTTGTACTCGATGCACAATATTTTGGTAAAAATTCAAAATAAGTGTTTATGAAATCATTCTTTTTGTCCTTTTGTCAGGGATCTCTGTGATCGAGATCTGCTTTGGTTTTTGCAGAAACAATTAAGGGATTCCAATTGAATTGTCTCCTAGAGTGGTGTAGCAATTTGATCCATCAGCCATGAGAAAAATTTCTAGAGCATAACGGCAGTGAGTCATGTGAAAAAAAGATCATCAATTTCTTTAGTGTGGATGATGGCAAGATTGTCTGCTGAAGATGAAACTATATGGGGAAGATGAAAGGCCTGATGTTCTGGCACTAAATTAGTATGCAGATAGTTTGTAATGCTGTTGTCAAAGAAGTGAGACAAAGTCATTAAATGCTTATTTTCCACCCTTCATTCAGCATTGTTTTCTCCTTCCCATTTCTCCACCCACACACCCCATCACCACCCGAGGTAGGTAGGTAGGTGTGGAGGAGAGAGGACATCCCCTCATAAGAAGACTTCTGGCAGCATCTCTGGAACCTTTGGGAAGCAGACAGAAAATACATATTTCAAAAAGTGGCTGACAGGAGGAAAATTTAGATTCAGTGAGCTGTTTTGGAATATATTGCTTTTATTATACATCTGATAGGATTCAAGAATGTATTAGAATATCTTAGATTGCTATGCCCATAGGAAAAATGGTGGCTGCTATTATGCTCCTTTCATTGACATATTGGTGAATTTTCCTGTTCTTTTTGGCTTACTGACCCTAGATATTTTGTCTAGTACATTCTCACTAGGTGTGGCATCCAGCTATCTAATTTGTACTGCCCTATCATAGGCTGTCAACATGAAAAGACCAAAATGAACACTTTGGGGATTTTATTTTTTCTTATCATTATGATGAGAGGTTGATTCATGTGTGGTATTTTTCTTCTTCAGTCTGTGCTCAGATGTGTACCAGGTATAGGAATTTACTTCTCCAGTATCCATATACTGCAGAGCAAATTTGGGTAAGTTGCATATAATCAGGCCTAGAATTTAACATAAATTTCTTTGTAGCCAGAAGGACTAGTAGATTAACAAAATGCCGATTGGCAACAACATAGTATTTACTAGCCTTGGACTTGAGGACTAGCGCTAATTTCAAGCCCGGTATTATGCATGTTAGCACAGTTAAGACATGCTTCATCTCAAAATTTTGTATATGTATTGATTTTGTGTTGTTTGTCCAATATTCTGTTGGTTTCATTCATGGTAGAGACATAGAGTGTCAGAATTGTTTGTCAATTCATGTTTGCAAGAATTAGATCTTCCATCCGTCTTCTTAGGTTTTACAATTAAGTCCGTTTTCAGTCACGGTGCTGGGGTGTTCTTGTTTCATGAACACCTGACTAGTTCCATCTATTCTACTAAACAACCAGTTTGATAGTTGCAATAAAAAATATAAAAAAATCTTTACTGTATCAAACATATAATCAGAATCCTGTTAATTTACTGTCAGTAAGTAAATGATTTAATTATATTTACTAATATTCAACTTTACTATGACCTGTTCTGCAGGCCTAAAGTTGTTCATGTGGTTTCCATTTGTGTTTTCTAGCAGCCATACCAATCCAGTGGTATCTATGGTTATTGGAGGAACAGCAAGATCTGTTGCCTGTTTGACTACTCTTCCTTTCACTGTTCTCAAAACCAGATATGAGGTAGGTTCAGTGTATTCTGAAATGGACCTCTTCCAAACTATTAGATTGTAATGGAGTGAACTCAGTAAGATCATTGTTACCCTGATGCTTGCATGCACAAGTATGGATTGAGCCAAAACACTTAAAATGACATTGTTTTAGCTGTTTTCCGACATTAGTTAGCTCTATTGGAAGTACAGTCAAACTTGTCTTAAGCAGACATCAATCAGAAAAGGCCAAACTGGCCTCTGTACACATGTGATCTGGGAATTGTGTTTCAGCTAACAATCTTGGTTTTTGAACAAATATCATATGTCCAGCACTATTATTATTTTTTTTGTTGTTGTTACTATTAATCATTTTTATTCTAAATTAAATCTTCAGTCTGTATTCTAAACATTTTCAAAGCTTTTATTTTGGAAAATTCTCATTTGGGGGGTGGTGGAAATTTTTCAGGCAGTTGTAATCATAATTCCCTCTTCAAAGAATGCATTATAAATTTTTCATTATAAATTCTAGTGGATAAGGGTTTCATTCATAGATTTCTTCAAACTTTTCCAGTGTATTTTTCATGCAGTACATTTTTGCTTATATATTCAGTGATGATGCCAGGGTTTTGAGGAGTTTGAGTTTAATAGAGCTCTAACAAAGTGGAGCAGGAAGAAAGAAAGAGACGAATATTTATGTGTTAGATAAATATTGAACTATGGCCGTTTCCTCCTCATCATAATTTTTTTTTTCTAATCCTCCCTTATTTTGGTGACAAGGGGGGAGCTCCCCCCTTTAGATAAAATCCTGGCAGCATCTCTGTATATACAGTAAGGAGACGGCTGTCTCAGCTGCTGGTATATTGGCTGGAGTTGGCTGTATCAAAAGTAACATATCTAGGCCAGCTATAGAAAGTGTCGACAAATGTTTGACAGGTCACCTTTGTTCAAAGACTTAAGATGCTTTTTAAGGTGAAACACTGTTCCTATATGTATTTACCTTCAGATGTGCATGAGTTTTCATCATCAGTTCTGTGTTCTTGCAGAATTTGGCATAGCATTCATTGAAAATTTGGAACCAACTGAATATCTTGGGCGAAATAATGGCTGTAATGTTGGTCCATTATCTATTCTTGGATTAAAAAGAGTAGTCCAATGATTAAATGCCTGTTAACCTTTTTATCTCAAACGTGGATGAATATTTAATGAAGATCTGGTATGTACATCATGACTCTGTTTTTCTTGGACCAGAGTGGATTTTGTACATATTGATTTATACAGACTTTTCCATACTATTATATTGCTTTAGCATTTTGTTTATTACATAAAATAACAACAATCCACCTCTCTGACCAAAATGATCAGTGTTTGAAAGCTGAATTAGTTTTTTTTGCATTGTAAACAATACATAGGAAGAGTTAGCACAATCTTGATCCGCAAGCTATTATTATGCAGTCAAAACTGACAGAAATTGTTGAATAGGTCAGATTTTATAAACTAAAGCAAATTTGGGGTAAAATTAATTCTCTATTAATCTTTTCTGATGAGTACATTTAGCACAGTCATCAGTGCACTCCCTCCCCACATAACATCCCCACCCCTCAGTAGGAGGGTAAAAGAATGATAATTTACCTTTAATTTTAATATCAGTAATACCATACCTGTTGCTATTGCATAGCTGGTTATTTTCTGGGTGGAAAATACCCAACCATATGATGAGAATTTATCCTCCCATTAGGGTGAACCAGAAGATTCCAGAACACTGGAATGCCCCTGGGACACCCCATAGATTCCAGAACACTGGGACACCCCATAGATACGTTGCCCTTGCGCGCTGCCCATCATTCTTTTTTGGTCATGTGGTTATAATGTCTATCATGTTTATGTCAAGGAAGATTTGCCATCACTTTGTGCTTTAACAAGCTCAATTACTATATCTCTTGTGTGCATATTACTCGTAAACGTTTGGATTATACCCCTGATTGAATTTTTTCTCTGTTAATTTAAGCTCTCTTGGGAGTTATTAGCATTTGTCCTGTACACATGTACAGCCTTGCATTTTATTCTTTTTTCTCCTTCACAGGGCAGTAATGATTCTAATTTGGTTGTGCATTTTTCTAGCTAGGGTATGTATTTTTGTTAATTTTCCCTATCCTTGCATAATTGCAGTCTACAGACTTGCCTTGATTCATATTATTGTTCATTATGAATCATTGTAATTCACATTACCACTATTGTGAATTGTGCTATTTTTATACTTGGTAAAGTATGGTCGCACACGACTTTTCACCTTGATACCGCATGCTTGGTTATCGAACACGGGTTCTTTTTCAACTTTTTCAATATTAGTTTCGGATAGCTTTCCTTGATTATTACCTTTTTTTTTTATTAGCAATCATACCTACTGTTTTTTTTTGCAAATTTTGATGTCCATAGCTTCGTTTAAGCCTGGTTGACTTGATTATCTTGTATTTTTCTGTACTGAGCTTGGCATTGCTTCCTTTTTTGTATTTAAACAATTGTGAAAACACCTAAGATAAGGTGACTTCTCCCTGAAATTATCATAAAATTAGTGTAGACTTGGTCCACGCATTACCATGTGTTTACTTTTAGTTACATAGAAGTTTTTTGGTATAAATATCTTCTTTTCAGCTCTCTTACAGGAGCAGTGTCTAACCAGGGAATGGGTAAGTGTGGTCACAGGAAATCCCCTTGGACACACACCCCACTTGCCTATCTTGTACAGGCTGCACGAGGACAGATGGTTGTCCCTTTTGTAGCCTATGGTTGGACGAAGTCTGGGATCATGCTGAGCATAGATGTACATATACAGCGAGGAAGAAGATTCCTTCCTTATCTTCATCAGAATTTTTTGGGTTCTCGTTCTCTGAGTCAAAATTTTTTGGTTTCTCGTTCTTGGAGTCCCTCGGGTCTCAGAGAAGGATTACCCAAGTCTCTTTGGAGACTCTTAGGGTTAGTGGACCCCTTCCCAAGGGAGGTTATAAATGGGTTGAGAGTGAGTCGCGACCTACCATTAGGGAGGAGCAGCACCCTCCCCATTCCTTGATGGCTGAGATATAGTCTCTGAGTCAGAATTTTTGGGGTTCTTGTTCTCTGAGTCCCTCTGGTCTCAGAGAAGGATTACCCAAGTCTCTTCGGAGACTCAGGGTTAGTGGGCCTCTTTTCAAAGGAGGTTATAAATGGGTGGAGACAGAGTCGTGTTCTCCTGTTAGGGAGGAGCAGCACCCTCCCCATTCTGAGAGGACAGAGTGAGTCATGCCCTCCTGTGAGGAAGGAGCAGCACCCTCTCTTTTCGACTAGGACAGAGAGTGAGTCGCGCCCTCCCCTTGGGAAGGAGCAGCAACCTCTTTTTTCCAGAAGGGCAGAGAGTGAGTTGCGCACACACACACCCCTACTCGCCCACAGCATGGTGCAGGCTAAAAGTGACTTGTGCCCCCCCTCCCCTCACCTGTAATGGGGGAGCAGCACCCATTCAATCCCCAGGGCCTGTTGTTGGCGATTGGATGGAGCCACGCAGTAAGGGGAGAGCACAGAACTAAGTCTATCAGATCTGGGGAAGGTGTTCCTACAGATCTGAGTCGCCTGACCTGTCTTTACCCGGTCACCGGGCATTGGAGCCCCTACAGTATAGGGATAGGGATTGGCCTGAGTCCTCCCCTATCTCCAGACTACCATTTCATCCAATGGGGGACTGGGAAAGGGCTTACAGATGCAAGATTAGGGAAGGGGATCAGATCTGCATCCCCCCTTCCCTATTATCCCTCTAAATCCCTACGGGAAGTGGGGTTTTCCGCCACAGGGAAGTGATCGGCCCTTTCCGTATGTGCAGCCACGGACTTCTGTACCTTGGCCACATGGTAGTGAGGTTGCTACGGGCTGTGGACCTACATCATTTTACGAAGTTGGGTCAGAAAACATGGAGGGGGATGTACCTTCTTCCCCCAAACGCTCTAGGCTGGTGGAGAGGGGATCTCACCCTACTGCTGAGTACACTGCTAAGGACAGTCCACTAGCTCCGTGGGAGGAGTTACCGGATTAAGTTCCTCTCCCCCCCCCCCCCCAGTCTCATCCGCAATAGGGAGACATTGGGTTACATAGTCCTGCCTCCCAGTAGAGAGAGCGGGACTAAAATGTCCTTTCTGTTCTCGTTGATGCACACGAGTTTGAATTAGAACAGTCCAATGTGGTGCCCCCTCTCACCTGTTGGTAAAGGCGGCAAAGGAGGAAGAGAGTTAGACTATTGATAAAATGGTCAATGAGATTTACCACCTCTTTGCCCAATGAACTGTGTAACAAACCGTCAGGTTGGGTGTCTAAAATCTTTTCCAGTTTGGAAAAACTTTCTGGGTCAAACTCTAAACCAGATCTCTTGCTTCTGCCTCACTCTGTTATGATTAAGGAGCTCTCTCAAAGGTTTAGCAAGGGCCAAGATTTCACTAGACAATGTTGGGGTGGCCTGTCCCCCCTTCTATGTTGTGATCCATGGTGGCTGCTTCTAGCCATCATATCCCTTCCTGTCCACTAAACTGCCCAATATGGATGCTGAAGCGGCTCAAGTGGGCATTTCTTTGGGAATCTGGGCTCATCTTCCAGTGAAAACTTTGGAATCCTTAGAGCAAAAGGCTAGATCACTAATAACCATAGCCTCACATGCCGACCTCTTTTCAGCAGCCTCGTTCAGCCTGCTGAAAGAGGGATCTGTCGCAGTTGGCTCCTCATCATTTGTTTGAAGCAGTGGCAAAAACTTATAGGCATGCATTGTCCTTGTCCATGGCCTTGTCAGCAGAGATTCTGCACCTCTGCAGAGATGTTACTTTGGACACTTCTAAGGTCTTAGTAAGAACCTTCTAAGGGATGCCCCCCCACCCGTGAGGTGGATATTCTTCAGAGGGCTCATCCCCTCCGTGGTTACTCAGGACTTGAGAGACCAGCAACACCAGTCCCTTGTATCAGCTGCTTGCTCTTTGAAACCGACCAAGAAGCAGAATCATCCTGACCGCCCTCAGGGTCCATCGGCTAAATTGTTTAAAGCTGCATAGCCACAATCAAAGCAACAACCCCATTTCAGAGCTCTCCCTTGGCAGTCAGGCCCTAAAAGGGCATGCCACAAAGGCCCAGTGAGGAATTGTTCGCAGACCCTTCTCCCTTTTCTAAGGACAACGGTGGACAGCCCTGGGCACTTGCTTCCTCTCCTGCAGAGTGTATCTCATCCATTGGTTCCTGTTGGCACCAGACTAAACCTCTTTTCAGAGGTTTGGTCTGGCATAACGGTCAATGGCTGTGTCCTTTCTATCATAAAAGATTGCTACCGGCTTCAGTTTCGGGATCTTCCTCCTCTAGTAAGGTCCCCCCTTTTCTTCCACCAGTTAAATCTGGTTTTCTTAAAGAAAGAGGTTCACTCACTTGTTTAGAAGGGTGCAGTAGAGAGGGTGTTAAATGACCAATCTCCAGCCTCCTACTCCCGGATTTTACTGGTTCCCAAGAAAGGGGGAAAGTCCAGTCTAATTATCAACTTTTCCTCCCTAAACAGATTTCTGCTGGAGGAACCATTCAAGATGGTGACAACAGTCTCTCAGTCAGGAATGCCATAAGACCTTGTGATTGGGCAGTCTTCATTGATCTTAAGGATGTGTATCTTGACATCCCTATCTTTCCTTCCAATTTCGAGCTCTGCCATTTGGCCTAGCCTCTGCACCCAGAGCTTTTACCAGGGTCATGGGAGTAGTTGCAGCCCATTGAAGGTCACAAGGTATCTCAATCATCCAATATTTCCACGATTGGCTAGATCTGTCTTGCTGTTGATCCATGGTTACCAGGCTGGGCCTTCTGCCAAACCTAGAACTCAGAGCTCACTCCATTTCAAGATTTTGTCTAAGTGGAGATTAATTTCCTCACAAACAGAGGATAAGTCTGTGTTTCTCGGGACAGAGTAGACAGATCCTGTCCCTGATGGAGACACAAAGAGTAAAGACCATGTTGTCAGCTCATCTTTTTCTTTCTCTGCTGGTGACCTTGAACTCCGCAGTGGACTTGGTTCCCCTAGGCAGACTGCACTTGCATCCTCTCCAGTTTCTCCTTTTGGTGGTGTGGAAACTTCACATCTGATTGGTGGACAAATTAGGACCGGTTTCTGCCCGGAGTCCCCATGCACCCCCGAACCTCACTCCTACCTGTTAGCAGATGCGTCAGATTCTGAGTGGGGCGTTCCATCTGGAGCCAGAAGTGATTCTTCAGGGTTCATTGTCCTGGGAAGAATCTACCCTCCACATCAACAATTTGGAAATTGGGGCAGTGTTCTTTGCCATTCAGGGGTGCGTCCACCAAATAAGAGGTTGCTGTGTGATGGTCTTCTTCGACAACCTGTTGGCGGTGGCGTACCTCGGGAGACAAGAAGGCACAGATGCACCTTCTCTCTGCATGGAGGTTTGGGACTTCCTTCGCTGGGCAACTTTAGAAGAAATTACTAGAGTATTTTGGCGGACAGTCTGTTAAGGAAAGGGAAGATAGTTCTCACAGAATGGTCGCTCTACCAATCTGTAGCAGACTCCCTGTTCCAACTTTGGTGGACTCCTTTGCCACCAAGCTAAACAATAAGCTCCCCTTTTACATTTCTCCAGTCCCCGACCAGAGGGCCTGGACAGTGGACGACTTCAGCCTGAAGTGGAATTGTCTGTTCGCTTGTGCCTTCCCACCTTTCAAGATGATACCACAGGTTCTACAGGCACTCCACTGTTAGGCTTATTTTGATCGCCTCTTTGTGGCCCTAGCAATTGTGGTTCAGTGATCTTCTTGATCTGCTGGTGGACAATCCCAGGACCTTGCTTCAGAGGAGGGACCTCCAGTCGCAGCACAGGGGCTTTCTCCTACACAACAGCCCCCAGATTCTCCACCTTAACACTTGGCTTATCTCAAATGATCTCTCTGCAAAGAAAAGTTTTCCATCAAAGTTGCCAAGTGCATCATTCAGTCCCGGAGAAGATCGACGTTTAACGTGCATGATGCCAAATGGAGAATCTTTTGTGATTGGTGTAGTAGAAAACATGTCAATCCTAGCTTTCCCTCTATGAGTGCAGTGGCTGATTTTCTTCTCCTTTTTGAAAAGAAACAATGCTTGGTTTCTACTATTAAGGGCTATCGAGCAGCCCTCTCCAACACTATCAAATTTTCGAAAGTCCCGGCCATCAGGACAGATTCTCACTTAGCAAACCTTATCAGGTATTTCAAGCTGCAAAGACCAGTGTTTTGCTCTCTAATGCCTAAATGGAATCTTTATTGTGTCTTGTGGTCTCTTAATAAACCCCCTATGAACCTTTAGGTGAAGCTTCCTTCAAGAACCTTACCCTCCATATGGGTTTTCTTGCTCTCCTTAGTGTCTGCAAGACAAAGGAGCGAGCTTCATGCCCTATCCATAGAGCAGGGCTGTATCAGGTTCAATGGAAATTACGAGTTGGTTTTTCTCCTTCGCCAACCAGGTTTATTTAGGGAAAAAACCAGCTTCCAACGGTTGCTTCACCCCACTTGAGATCCCTAGTCTCAGCCGTATCTGCGCTAGGGATGATCAGGATAGACTTTTATGTCCAGTTAGGGCTTTACATTTTTATTTGGCAGCCTCTATAAGGAGAAGAAAGGGTATGAAGCATCTTTTCCTCCCCATTAAATGTTAAACTGATATTTCAGCTTCAACCATTTCTAGGTTGATTACATTAACTATCAAGAGAGCTTACCAGTCCCTTACCGATAGGGACCTGTCATTCATGAAAATTAAACTCCATGAGGTTCGAGCAATTGCTACCTCATGGGTCTATCTAACTTGTTCGTCTTTAGAGGATGTGATGAAAGCTGCATTTTGGCGCTCTCTAAGGAAAAAGATTCATTTGCATGGTCAGTATGCTCAAGTGACTGCTTAAAGCAAAAAGAAACCATTGTTTTGTTAGGAAACACCTGACCATTTACTGCAAAAAGCAGATGACTGTTATATACATGACTTTTATGGAGGAAATTCCACTGGGGCAAATGGGAATGGCCTTCGGGACCAGGTGATCATTAACTAATGGTGACCACGAGGGTAGGTTTGACAGTAGTTCATTTAACCTACTAACTAATTGGCAAGGACAAAGAGGGAGAGTTAGAGAAAATCCTAAATGACATCTGTTACTATAATTTTGCATTTTACTCGTACTTCAGAAGTTAGTGGTGTTGATCCATGGTTGAAGCTCAAATTGTTGGTTGCACTCTATATAGCCTATGAATTTTGTATACAAGAAAATGAAATACTTCAAAATATTATATAGTGTACAGTGTAAATATTTAGGGAAATGCTTCCCTTTATATGGTAGATTACTGTATGTAAAACATTCTGCATGAACCCCATCTTATTCTACCACATGGTCTTGTTTTGACAGAGTGGAGAATGCAAATACAAGAGCATGGGACGAGGTTTCATCATGATATTTAAAACGGAAGGAATCAGAGGTAAGATTCTATCAATCCTGTGTTCACAAGTGTCTTCTGCATATTGTAATAGATAAGGTATTGTCTTAGACATTATTCAGCATTTTTATCTAAAATTATTATGTGTACCTTTATTCTATATCTTTATTTTGTTTCTTGATTTATTCTGAGCTGTCAATGCAGTTACATATGCGCTGGAAATAACCCTTTCTGCATGTATATTGTAGATGTATTGGCTTAGCATTTTTTTCTTTGGCAAATGCATTAGCAGCAGTGTTCTCAGTTCTTACAGTTTTTACCTCTACATTTTTAGAACTTCACTTGTAGTCTGCACTAAAGGTCAAGGTCACAGAGACTGAAAAAAAAGCTTTGAGATAAGAAAGACACCGATTGATTTTGGAATCAAACAGTCAAGGCCAAGGTCAAAATTGACTTCAAGAAGAAAAATGGTTTCTGCATAATATCTCAAGTTCTATATCACCTACTTTGACCAACTTTGTGTATGGCTTGCATTTGAGATGACGAAGACACCTATTTCATTGTTGTCTCCAGGACATGTGATTGCATGAATTCCTGCTGAATTTAGTGAACACCCACCAAATAAAATGAGCAGCATGTGGTAATCATGCACAGTTGATTTGCCAGTGAGTGGAAGGCATCCTGTAACATAAAGTAATATTAAGAAAGCTAAATCTAAGATCATGTAGGCACCTGACTTCTAGATCAACTGCCATAATCAAGCGCTAAGTGACTTTCTGCAATTAAGTGATGCAGTTCTAATGCATATGACATGTTGTCATTGTCATAACATATGACACTGTTGCTATGCTGATAATGAAGATAAAAACTATGTTTTATCGTTATGCATTAAAAGTTGTTTATTACACGTATTTGTTGACACGTGCTAAATGGGTCCATTCATTAATGGTACTGTTCTCATATAAAACATGCCCCGTCCCCCCCCCCCCTCCATGGTTGCTAAGTGGACAGTGTACCATACTTGGGAACAAAAGGGTGTGGGTTTGAATTCTACCATTGGACGAGTCTGGGTCTCCTTGGGCAAGGCACTTTGGCACTAAATAACCTACTTGTGTTGCTGTGCTGTATAACGTCAAACCAAACCAAACTCCCTTCAAGTTTGAAAACACCCCTTTATGAAAATGCCAGAACATTTTTAATGGCTTCATTTTGCACTGAAGTAAATTGAACATTAACAACACATTTTCTTGCATTCTTGTCCATAATAACATTTCCCTGACTAAAGAAATAACTTCTGTTATTTTCTGTTTATTTTGGGTTTAAAAGCTCAAATATCAAGGTTACAGGGGCTGTGAGGAGTTAATCTATTTCCACAAAACTACTTAAATTCTCGATTACATGACTTGCCTAAACTTTGTAGATGGCTTGCATTTGAGATAAGGAAGATACCTATTGATTTGGGGGTTAAAAGGTCAAAGTTTAGGGTCAGAGTGACTTAAAAAAAAGAAAATGGTTTCCACAAAAATAACTCTAGTCATCTGCCGCAAACCATGACTAAACTTTATGGATGGCTTGCATTTGAGACCAGAAGGGTACCTATCAGTTTTGGGGTCAGTATATCAACGGACAATGTCACTGAGACTGAATAGAAAAAAGGTCTCCACAAAATAATTTGGCATGGTGGACTATTTACAGTACTCTTGTTATAAGTTACAAAAATACTAGTATAACACATCCAGCTAAAATAAAAAACTATAAAGAGCAAACTTTGTGAAAATACATCAAAGAATAACCAACTGGTAATTATTTGAGTTAATCAGTTTATACATTCTGTGTCAGTCTTCATCATTAAGCATAGTTTTATAATATGTTTTCGAATTTCTTATGAATAGCTGACTTGGAATTAAGTGCAAGTAACCAAAAGTTTACAGTTATTCAACACATTTTGCAATGAAGTAAATTTGGCATTACACAAAACATTTCCTTGTATGCTTGTCCATATTTAAAATTCCCTGACTTTTCCCAGTCTTTTTTGCGAGTTTCCTGAAAACTAAAATTCCCTGATTTTTCATTGGTCTGAGGGAACCCTGCTGTTGATTGCACATGTTGTGAAAAAAAAATGTGTCAAGCTTTCTCAATATTTTTTGGTGCATCTTGGTCCATATTTGATGGCACAAAAGCATCATTTGTCCAGTATTAAAAGGCATCTATGCCTGTATGCTGTCAAAGTTGGTCAAATTCTGTTGAAAGTTTTTTTTTATGTAGATTAAGCTGTTTAAAAGTTTTTCTTTTTTTGTGTGACAGTGGCCATATTTGATGGAGGATTGGTATCATTTGTATAAATTTGAAAGGCCTTCAGGCTAATATGCTTTCTGTGAAATTCAGTTGATCACTTTTTTGATTTAAAGGCTTTTGAGAAGTTATTAGTGGCTTTTCTATTTTAGTGACAGCAGCCATATTTGATGGCAGATTGCATCATTTGTACAGACTTTAAAACTGTTCATGTCTGGATGCTTTCTGTCAAACTTGGTTAGATTCTGTTCAGTGGATATTTAGAAGTCATTTAAAAGATTTCTTTTTTGAGTAATGGCATGCATATTAAATGGTAGATGGGCATCATTTGTACAAGTTTCAGTGGCCTTAATACCAGAATGCTTTCTGTCAGATCTGGTCAAATTCTGTAGAGTGGTTCTTGGGAAGTTTAAAATCTTTTATATTTGTGGTAACCATGGCCATATTGGATGGCGGACGGGCCTCATTTGTACAAATTTGAAAGCACTTATTGAAAGGATCCTTTCTGTTAATTTTTTTCAAATTCTGTTGAGAAGTTTTTGAGAAGGAGTCGTTTAAAGGTGTTTTTTTTAGGTCTACTAGTGATAGACCAGAAGAGCTTATGTGATGGTTTTTTCTCTGTCTTCCATCTGACCATCTGTTAGCACAAGTTCGTTGTTGCTACTTCTCCTAAACTACTCAGAGAACAGACATGAAACTTTACACACACATTCATCCCATGGTCTAGTTGGTCCTAAATGAAAATGGTGCTGCTCGGGCATCCAATATGGCCACCACAGTGGCCATCTTGAAAATCTTGTTATCGCTATTCCTCCTGGATGGAAAGCTATATTGACATGGGGTTTCACCAGAAGACTTTTTATGCTGTCAAGTTAGTCCTAAATGAAAATGGTGCTGATCTGATAGCCAATATGGTTGCCATTGGTACTCCTGAATGGATGGTCATATCAACATGGAGTTTTCACTAAAAGACTTCTTATGATGTCTAGTTGGCCCTAAATAAAAGTGGGACTGATCTGATATCATATATGGTCACCACAGTGGCCATCTTAAAAATCTTGTTATTGCTAATCCTGCTGAATGAAAAGTAGTATTTCAATGGGGTTTTCACCAGAAGACTTCTTATTATGTATAGTTGGTCCAAAATCAAAATGGTGTCGATCTACTGTCCAATATGGCCACCACAGTAGCCATCTTGAAAATACTGTTATCACTACTCCTTCTGAATAGATGGGCTTATCAACATGGGTTTTTTACTAAACAACATGATGTCCAGTTGGTCCTAATGGTGCCATTCAGACATCCAATATTACTGCCACAGTGGCCACCTTGAAAATCTTGTCTTCACCATTTCTCATGAATGAATGGCCATATGAGTATGGGCTTTTTACTGAAATACTTCTTATGATGTCTAGTTGGTCATAAATGAAAATGGTGCAGATCCGACTTTTAATATGACTGTCACAATGGCCATCTTGAAAATCTTGTTATTGTTACTCCTCCAAAATAGAAAATCATATCAACATGGGGTTTCCACAAGAAGACTTGTTATGATGCATTGTTGGTCCTAAATGATAATGGTTAAACGCTGACATCCAATATGTCCACCACAGCAGCTATTTTGAAAATCTTGTCATCAGTGAAGGATATCATAGATGGTTTCAACACTGCAGTTAAGGTTCCGCTTTACAGTTTCGTATTTTGCATAGGGTTAGATTTTTAAAGAAAATGAATTACCCAGGTTTTCATCACTGGTTATCCTGGCTATTTAAAAAATATCTTGTATATCTTAGGTATTATTAAAAGAACTTTTAATTCTCTTTATTTTGGTGTATGATTGATGGGTGCAATTTGGGTTATAGAGTATACAGCTTGGCCTTATTTCAGATGTGCACCTATCAAAAAACTGCTAGTTGCATTTGTCATTTTCAGTTCCTGGACTTCAAAGGTTAATTGTAAAAAAAAGAGCTGATAACTTTTTTTTTACTTTTTATATATTTTGTAATTCATTCATTGTACTTTCTCAAGCTGGTATTGCCTACTCTGGAAAAATTCATTTCCCTATTTTAATAACTGCTAAAAATAGTGTACTTTGGACTAATTAATGCTGATTTTTCAAGCACATGGGACCAGACATTTTTTTGTCAGCTGTTTGCTTAGATCATCTACAATTTCCACAAGTACAATATGTAAAGAAATTTCAGCCACAGTACATGCAAATTGCATAGAGGTATGCCAACATTCATTGTGCATGTTGCAAATTCAAACAACTTCACTTTACACCTGTCACTCTCTCAGAAGTACATAATATCTGTAGAATGCCTCCTAAAAGGAAGAATGATCTCATCTTGAATTCCTGGAAATTCTTTTCAGCCAGTAGAATGTCGGGCCCTTTGAGAGACTGTTGCCTATTTTAGTACGGGTAGCCATATTTGATGCTGGATAGGCATCATATTTGTACCAACTTGAAACCCCATTATGTCAGATACTTTGTTTCCAATGTCACATTCGGTTAAGCAGTTTTTGAGAAGTGGTTGAAGTTTTTTTTCTTCTAATTTTAGTAATGACAGCCATATTTTATTTCAGATAGGTTTTATTTGTAAAAAAAAATTGAAAGCCTTCTTTGCCAGATTTCTTTCGGTCAAATTTTGGCCAAATTCTGTGAGTGGTTTTGAGAAGAATTTGTTTAAAGGGTGTTTTTTAATGGTGGAGATATTTGATGGAGGATCAGCATAATTTGTACAAACTTGATACCCCTTCATGCCAGGATGCTCTCTGCCCAGTTTGGTTGCAACTCTTCAAGTGATTTTTGGAAAGAAGTTGATAATAGGAATTGTTCACAGGCAGATGATGCATGACTAACATAGGTTCATACCATAAGCTTCCCTAGCATTACGTCCCCTAACAGACAGGTGAACTGAAAAAATGTATACATAACATGATGATTCATATTTCAGGATTGCACAGTGGTTTATCACCAACACTGCTCAGGGATGTGCCATTTTCTGGATTGTACTACATGTTCTACAGTCAGTTTAAGGAGATCATTAGAAAAGGTTAGTGTTTAAGATTTTACATCTGTTACATCTTCATCATGAAATAATTTGGAATAACATGACCAGGGTACAATATTAGGATGTGAAAAGTAAAAGTAAATTTGACTTGAGACACTGCATGATAAAATTCCATGCCTTTAGTTTCTTTTGTCATATTTCATTACTAGGGCCCGATATTGAGATCCAGGGTACCTACAGTAATCACCTTTTCTGTCTTTCCATTCACACTTCTTGTAACCAGCTCAGCAACCCTTGCACATAATTAGATTTTATTTGGTAATTGAATTGCCTTTTACATATAGATGTGCCTTTTGAAGTTTTTTTCTCTTTAGGTCCAGTTGTGATGAAGTTATTCCTCTTTTCCAGCAATATTTTCTGAAAATATTGTTGAAATTTAAGTGTAATGCCAATAGAAACTTTATATGGACATCTTCCACATGTGGCCCTCAAATCTGTATGATCTGTATGAAATTGTATGAAAAGAACTGAAGCAGCAGTGTGGCCCTCAAATCTGTATGATCTGTATAAAATTGTATGAAAAGAACTGAAGCAGCAGGCATCAATATTATCTTCAATTTACATATATTTCTGGAAAACGTTTCTTTAATTATGTCTTTACTGTTCTTGGAGATAGTGTTAGTTCCAGTCATGCACATAACATGTGGAGACTGGGAACATTTTACACCAGTAGCAACAGCTTTAGACTTGTCACAAAAGTCTTGAATAATTCATGTGAAGAACTAAGACTTTTAAAATAAAGGCATTCAGGCAAGGAACTGTAACAAGAGGTTCTCCAGCATGTCAAGAATATGTTTATGTTTTCTCCAGGACACTTGATTTCGCAAATCTCTGATATTTATGGACATTTTCCACATCGATACATTGAATCCTTTTGCTTGGCTCGATGTACATGACACAGTTTCCATTGCGCCCATGAGTGGTGGTTGTAAAAGTTGTGATTAACTTGCAGGCTATGCTGGGGAGACCCCCTATACTCAGGCAGTGCATTTCACCTGTGGTGTGGTTGCAGGGTTGCTTGCTTCCTTCATCACTCAACCCGCTGATGTCATCAAGACACACATGCAGCTCTATCCAAAGAAGTTTGGACGCATCAAGAAGGCAGTTCTTTATGTTTACCAGGTTAGTGTCAGAATGCAGTAACCTACTTTGTTATGCAGATTTATGTGATAAATGTTGTACATTATGCCAGATAATGCAGTTACAATGTCATCTGTCATGTCCTTTTTAAAATTTGTCAGAAATAGCCAGTGCCTGATTTGCATTAGTGGAATTGTTAGCTCTACTTGTCATAGACCAGGAGAGCTTATGTGATGGCTTTTCATCCAGCATCCATTAGTTATCACTGCTATAACCACCAGGCCATGAAACATTACAGACACGGCCATTCCAAGGTCTAGTTGGTCCTATATGAAAATGGTGACCTTCGGACATCTAATATGGCCTCCATGGCAGCTGGCTCAAAAATCTTGTTATCACTACAATTCCTGAATGGATAGTCATATTGACACGGGGTTTTCACTTAAAAACTTTGTATCATGTCTAGTTGGCCCTAAATTAAAATGGTGCTGATCTAACATTCAGAACTACTGCAACAGCCATCTTGAAAATCTTATTGCCACTCCTCCTAAACCGATGGCCATATTGACAAGTGGTTTCAACTAAAAGACTTCTTATGATGCCTTGTTCATCCTGAATGAAAAGTGTACAGCTCTGACACCCAGTATGGCTGCAATAGCAGCTGATATGAAAATCTTGTTATCCTCCTCCTGAATGGTTGGTCATATCAACATGGGGTTTTCATTAAAAGACTTCATTTGATCTCTATTTGGTCGAAATAAAAATTTTGCTGATCTGACATTGAATAAGCTCGCAATGGTAGCCATCTTGCAAATCTTGTTTTTCCTACTCCCCCTGAATGGACGGCTTTATCAACATGGGATTTTCACAAAATGACTTCTTATGATGTCTGGTTAGTCCTAAGCGAAAATGGTACAGATCTGACATCCAATATGACCATCTGGGTGGCCAGCTAGAGAATCTTACCACTACTCCATCTGAACAGATGGTTGTATCAACATGGGATTTTTACTAAAAGGTTTCTTTGATCTCTAGTTGGTCTTAAATGAAAATGATGCCCCTTAGCCATCCAGTATAGCCATCACAGTGGCCATCTTGAAAATCTTGTTATCACTACTCAACCTGAATGGATGGTTGTGTCGATATGGGGTTTACACTTGAAGACTTCCTATATTGTCTAGTTGGTCCTATATGAAAATGGTGCGATGGCCACCATGACAAAAAATCGAATTAACAGATGGTCATATTGACATGGGCTTTTAAAAAAAAAATATTTTATGTCTGGTTGGTCATGAATGAAAAAGTTGCAGATCGGATGTCCAACATGGCCACCATGGTGGCCATCTTGAAGATCTTTTCACTGTTTCTCCTGAATGGATGATGGTATCTACATAGAATTTTCACAAAAAGACACTATATCGACTTGGTACTAAATGAAAATGGTGCTGATCTTACTTCCAACATGGCCACAACATTTTATTGCTACATCATGTTTTTCAAAACCTTGAAAGTCCTTAAAGTTGAGGGGATGCACTGAAAACTCTTTGAATTTTAAAATAGCTGTGTTTTTCCATGAAGAATCCTTGAATTTGTTGAAGAATTCCTTGAATTTTTGCCAATAAAAATCCTTGAATTTATTTGAGGAAAATCAAAATGTTAACCGAATAAAATCTACAACTTTTTAATTCAGAAATTTTGTTATGTACATATCAGAAAATAATAAATCGGATAAAATTGAGTGGATCAAAAGATGCAGTACACTGATAGTTACCAGATGGAGCATCTCTTTGCTGTAGTGGCAGAGTTATGTATTTTTCTGTTACTTTTGTAACAGTGATCAACAAAGTAACATAATGAAGAAAGTTAATTTCTGTAAGAAAAATACTCCTTGAAAACTTGTACAAGTCCTTGAAAAAAAACTCTCAAGAGCTGTACAATCAATGTACATACAGTATTCACCAAAAGACTTCTTAACATGGCTGGCATGGGGTCATCTTGAAAATCTTGTTAGGACTACTCCTAAACGGATGGCTGTGGTGACATGGGTATTTTTAATAAAAGATTTCTTATGATGTCTAGTTGGTCCTAAATGAAAAATGTGCCAGTCTGACATCGAATATTGGTGGTCATCTAGAAAATGTTGTCATAACTATTTCTCCTAATTAGAAAGTCACAGTAACAAAGCCATCTTTACTAAATGATTTCTTACAATATCTACTGTATTTAGCTGTGTATAAAGTGCACTTTTTTCCCCTAATTTTCTTATTTTAAGTCAGAGGTGTGCCTCTTATAGAAGAACTATAAAAAAAAATTTGTCCAGGTTGATCTGACGAAAGGATGAAGGCACTATAGCTGCCTTCATGTGTCATATTTACTCCATGTGAAATATTAAATCCATTGCACGTTGCAGTGTAACTAAATTGTTTACCGGTTCTAGCTTTATTAAAGAAATAAATAATGCTTACAAACCTTGATGGTCTTGTTCTTTGATTGCTTATGTTAATAGACTCGTTTCATTTCACGTCACTGTGTAGCGTGTTGTACTGTACCTTCACCAGAAATACATGTACATAATGACTGATAGCTTGTTGTTGGTCTAAAGCTGTGCAAAGTACCACATTGCAGAGGAACAAATATGATTACCGTTCCTGTACCATAAATGTTCAGTATCCATAAACTTTGGAATTAATACATTTTGTCTTCATTTATTCCTAGTTGAATTGAAAAATAATATTTAGAATTCAAGCACTGTTAATGTTTTCATCAGAGGCATCTTTAGAGGACATATTTTTTGTGACTACAGTTTGTCTGTTACAGTAACACTGACACATTGTGAAACAAAATAATCAATTATTGTATGAAATTCAAAAACATTCTTCTTTTTTTTTTCTTTGGAAAATAAACTTAGTTCTTAGTTTTATTTCTCATCTTAAATGATAGTATTTTATATGTCTTTGTGACTATACAGGTATCAATACTGCACTGACTCAGTGTAGTCTTTTCAAGGTTATCAGCAGAGCTTATATATGATTACCGTACCTGTAAATGTTCAGTATTCAGTAACTATGGATCTAATTATTGTTTTCATCTTTTATTCTTGGTTTGAATTGAAATATAATATTTAGAAAGTAAATAGTGTTAGAAAGTAAATAGTGTTAATGTTCTCATCAGAGGCACCTTAAGGGGACATTTTTTGCGACTATGGTTTGTCTGTTACGATAACACTGACACATTGTGAAACAAAACAATCAATTATTGTATGAAGTCAGAAAACATTCTTTTTATTTCTTTGAAAAATAAACTTGGTTCTTTGTTTTATTTCTCATCTTAAATCACAGTATTTGATATATCTTTGTGACTATACAGTGATCAATGCTTCATTGACTCAGTGTGGTATTTTCACAGTAATCAGCGCCGGCTAGGCTTTGATGTGCTGAACATAGTTACAATGCTTTGTTTAGGTAAATTGGCAATTTATTTACTTTTCTTCGGAAAATAAGCTTGGTTCTTTGTTTTATTTCGAATCTTAAACCACAGTATTTGATCCTTCTTTGTTACAATAGAGTGAGCAAGATTTAATTGACTCATGATGGTATTTTTAAAGGTAATAAGCGCCGGCTAATGTTTTGATGTGCCAAACATAATTACAAAGTATTGTCTTGGTAAATTCTGACTAGGGCACTGAGATATATTTTAGAAGTGTCATGATGGTCCAAATAAGTATAAATGCTGGACCTGAACTTCACATATCTTGTGTTCGTTCAAACACCATGAATGATGACAGATGAGGACATACAGCGACTTTTTTCGAGTGATGACGACGAAGAGGAATTTGAGGGATTTGATGCAATAGACTGAACTCCATCAACAAAGCAAACCTTAAAATGGCCCTTTTAAGTGCCAAACATAAAATTGGAAAGATATACTTTAAAGTTTCCACTTTTTCATTATTTCTTTTATGATATCTGTAAAAAAAAATATAATAGGGTGCCGCGTACTGACAGGAAAGACCATAGAAACAGACATATGCTGGTTTATTGTAAATATTCAAAGGTCATGTAACAAATGAAGATTTGTGCACTACCCAAAATGGCTGACTGTTGTCGTGCTACGAAACGTAGTGAAATTATTAGGGTTTAAAAATGTATTATATCACATGCGCATTATATGGCAGAACTATGTTTTTTACCCTCATTTTGGGTCACAATTCGGGGTGCATGTTATTCACCAGTGCACGTTATTCACACCAAAATATGGTACACGGTCCTAAATGAAAATAGTGCCAATGAGACAGGTATCTTGTGAACATGTTAAATCAAACATATGAAAATAGTTTTGTTATCAAAGTTAGTATGCTGGAGTTTCTAAAAAAATATCAGAGAGTTTTTCAGTACTCAGCAGTTAGACAAAATGTACTTGCCTGGGATTTCTGGAAATTCTTTTCAGCCAGTGGAGTGTCAGTCCCTTCGAGGGACTTTTGTTTTAAAAAATGGCTGGTAGATTCACTTAGGCATATGAGACATCCCATCCCAAGTGAGTTCTGTGTCCTAATATGACAAAACTTGTGCATGCAGTAATTTTATATTCTCACAATTCCATTCTAATATTAGATGATTTACCTTTCCTAGTGCATTGACGGAATATCTTTCCATTCTAATATTAGATGATTTACCATTTCCTAGTGCATTGACAGAATATCTTTCCATTCTAATATTAGACGATTTACCATTCCTAGTGCATTGATGGAATATCTTTCAGGTAGGAACAGATAGTAAAGATTGCTAACTACAAGGTAAGCAGCAATGTTTTAATTGAGGTTTTGAAGAAATTGCTTGTCTATATTTATACTATGCTTTGATCTTGTATTTGATATTCCCTCAATGCTTACAGAGAGATGGTCCTGCTGGATTTTGGAGAGGATTTGTGCCTAGAGCTTTACGACGCACACTGACGGCTGCCATGGCATGGACTGTATATGAAGAGGCATGGTTACATTAATTTGTCTTCTAACTGCACAGATTGCAATCCATCACTTACCTTTGTTTTATAATGACGAGGTTCAATCAAGGCTGCATTTTTGCACCATTGGGGCAAAATAATTATTGATGGTCCATTCAGATATGAAAGACACATTCACACAGTGCAGTGTCAAAATAATCGGCTCAAATTTTGCATATCTCCTATCCCGTCATGTTCTGTTCAGCAATTTTTCTATGAAGTGTATTATGTAGATGAATGTTTAAATGACGGAGACTGATGATTTAGTTAGAATGGTTACACTGCCTTATGCCAGTGAATTCATATTTAATGTAGGAATCAAGTATAAAATAAACATCTCCAAAGATACTAGTGGGAATAAAGTCAGCAATACACACATCATAGTTTGCTATGGGTTGGCTGCTTCGGCATAATATGGCTAATAATGTGTTAAAAGTGCCATTAAAACCAACAAAAACCAACCATGGTAAGAATGCTGTTAAAGTCAAAATTTGTATCTCAGACTTGTAGGATAAAGACTGTGCACTGAAGTAGTGATAATTTTATCACACTGTAGATAGATATACATGAAGTGAATTTCATCTACATCAGATTTATTTTGCCTTTTTGGACTTTCACTTATTGCACATGCTGTATCATAACAACACTGGCCTTGCATCAACCAACATCCAATCAGATTAAATCTTTCACAGGTTGACCGACAGTGACACACTTATGCAGATTGAGTATAATTGTCTAATATGGAAATGCTACTATCACCCATGAAAAATACCTTCAAGTTTCTCTGTCAAATACATTCCTCGTCACATTAATGTTAATAAATAGGCTCCACTACTTGTCAAATCCAGTTATTCCAGACGGCTGAAAATTTCATCTTTCTTGTCTATATACCATAAAGACAAAGGGAAGAAATTCTAGGTAGCTACCCATCAACTGGATGTTAACCAGTTTAAGCTTTTACTGCATTATGATCAACATTGTCCCTCACTGACTCTTTATATCCAAGAAAATTAGCATTATTTGAACCCATCCATCAAAAAGTCCATATAGTATTGTCCGTGAATGTATTTTGCCATATGTTGGTGGGGGTTTCTTATTTTTTTAAAATCAATATTTGTGTGAATTTTTCAGTTTGTAGACTTTGTTTTTTTCTGACCTTGTGCTCCAATACAGTATCATTGGTGCTCATTGTTGGTTTTATTCACACACTGCCTGTATTTTATGCTTGTGTAGTGACAATTATTGTTATATGTGAACATATGGGTTATTTCCATTGTTTTTTCTCGTTCTATTCTTTTCAGTTACAACACAAAAAAAGCACTCATAGTGCAAGAGATTTAAAGTCAGCGAAGATACACATGATAATGCCTTGCCTGCACTAAGCATTCATCTACTGTGCAGTGTCTGTGCAAAGTAGTCAGAGAGGGTATGGTCCACAATTCTGCACAAAAGCTTGAAGAGCAAAGAGTGGCAGGTAAGGTTGAAACCAATTGAAAGCAAATTTTTAGCCTTTACCTAAAGATATCGTCAATAACAAGTGTAGTTGGGGATGCCATGATGGTTCCAACACCCCCACCCCCACCCCCCCACCCCCGTTGAAGGTTATGTCTTCAGTGTCTGCTGCGACTGTTAGTCTGGCCATCTTGAACTTGAGGAACAGTGCAATTCAGAGTTGCCAATGCCACACCCTTCTCAGATGCTGGGCAAAGTGCAGATGCAGAGACTTGTGCAGGAAACCAGTAAATGATGATGCAGTTGATGCAATTTTTGCCCCACCATTAATTACATATTTCCAGTAGAGGCTTGGAGTTGTCTGGAGAGTGTCCTCCTATTCTGTGGTGGCCCAGTGGGTGCAAGCCACTTCCCACATGTCTTTGGGCCTGTAAGTCCAGGTGCATGGGTTATTACACTGACATTGATGACATTTTGCCAGCCATCAGTTCTGTACGCTAGCCCATCCATACTTTTTGACTTGCAGCCAGAGGTCCATTACATGTGAAACCCATGCCGCATACCAGATGGTCATACCGTTATATGTGGAGTTGTTCTAACACGCTTTCTGGCCATCCTTCCAACCATCCACATTGGCAAGACAAGACATGTTGCTTGCCCAGTCCCTAGTTCAACAAACAGGTCCATTGTTCATGGTTTATCTGGTGAATAGATATTGTGGCATACGTAGGGGCGATGGTGATGAGGACAACTCCCCCAGTGAGTGTGGTGACAACCTCGACCAATTGGCTTATTGCGATCCCGCCATGGGGCATACAGATTTCAGCTTCAAAGCAGCTGTGGAAGAAATTTAAAAAATGTTATCACCATCTAAGTGCCCACCGCCACCATCTGCAAGCCAGACCTATATGGTTAGGGCATCAGGAGATGTTGAAGATGAGGAAAAAGATGAGGTCTACTGCTGCAGTCAGTGAAGATTTAAAAAATAACCCATTTTCTTTCAATCAAGACCCAAGACGTGGGGAATTCAGAGGCTTTCTATTCAGAAAGCTAGTTACCAAAGTTGTTCTTGTCCCACTGGTACCTCACATGTTCTGTTATGTACAGTACTGACTTGCTGAGCTTAGATAAAAACATTTCAACAGTGAACATGTCAACCCCCCTGTTTTATAATGTGGATCGACAGGTTTTCCACTCTACCTCAGAGTTATTGTGGAATATGGTAGCCACTTTTCTATGCTTGATCTGGTGTCACTACTGATTGTTTGCCTTGTTGACAAATTGGGCAGTGATCATGCATGGGAGTTCGTGGCATGTATTGCCAAGGTTATTTACAGACCTGCGCATCATTCAGTGACTAATGCCCCAAGTTTAATAAAGAGAATAGGAACAAGGTTTAGCCTCCCAACAACTTTGAGTGACTTGCCACCCATGTCACCTACTGACAACCTGCCTGTAAGCACCAGACTCCTTCATTTTCGGCAGGCTTGGATTGACCATTTTCTGCAAAATGAATGGATGATCCAAGTCGTTTCAGAGGGGCTTCAGATATAGATCATCATGCTTCCCTGCCCTTTTGTTTTCTGCTTTCATGATAGACATTTCATCCGATTCAGAGAAGGCAGAAATTTTGCAGAAGGAGATCTTCTGTCTACTTGATAAAGGGGCAGTGGAGAGAATTCTCAAGCTGAACTCTCCATGGTTTTATTCCAGGCTGTTTCTAATGTCCAGTGCCATTGCAAGCTCAGGTGGGTCATTGATCTTAACCTGCTGAGCAAGTACATAGCTGTGCCAAGGTTCATAATGGAAAGAGTACTGTGGGTCAGGCTTTCCATAAAGAGGAATGAAATTTGCAATCCTGCATTTAGGTCATATCAGCCTAAACTGCAACAGAGAGATGATCATTAGGCCAAAGGAGAGAAGATCAAATGTCACCCAACAGCAGCAGTTTCGGCATCAATCTAATTTCAGGTGGCAGCAGGACCGCAATTTTGAAAGCAATTTAATAAAGGAAATAGGAAGCAAGGTTTCGCCTCCTATGCATATGGCATGGATTATCGAGTGCACAGAGTCAATTTCCAACAGGGGTTGATTTCAGCGAGACTTTTTGCAACTCTTCAGCTTGCTTAATAAGGCAGCAAGACTTGATTTTTTGGGTCAGCCTTTTCATGTGCCCTTTGCAGATGGCCCTACTGGCCCAGGGGAGCCATGTATGTGGTCATTTAGATCATCATGTTATGATCGCTATTGAGATAAAACAATTCCTGCATCAGTGGCAAGACAATCTATGGCTTATGGCAGGAGTTCCTCCAGAGAAGCCCCAACCAGAGATTATGTTGTGTATGGACGCCAGCTCGTACAGTTGGGAGGGCTTGCTGTTGCCCCACTTCACCACGGTCAGTGGGAACTGGAGTCCAGAGGAGAGCTTCATATCAACATTTTATTTCTGAATGATGAACTTTGCAGACGGGTAGTTCTCATCATGTTGGACAGCTTGATGGTAGTGACCTACCTCCTCAAAGCAAGGGTACAAAATCACCCATCGTATGTGTTCTGGTCTGGGAATTTATGCTCTGGTGATCACAGCTAAAGATCACGATCCAGATCAAACATATTCCTGGCAGTCTGAATGTCCTAGCCGACTCACTGTCGAGAAGGGGCCAGACCTTTCACCAAGGGGTCTGTTCATACATTGGTCTTTAAGTGGATTATGGGACATTAAATGATAGACCTTTCTGTGATGAGGTGGAACCACAAACTGCCTAATTTTGTCTCTCCAGTCGGAGACCCAGAAACCTGGGCTGTGGATGCACACTCAGTTTGGACTGATTTTGGGGTTACGCTTACTATTCTGGTGCCAAGGATCATACAAAAAATGAGTGACCAGAACTGCAAAGTAATTCTGATAACCTGTCTCATTTGGGACAAGTACTGGGTGAAGGATCTGCTTAATTTTGCTAAAGATGTCCCCAGGAAAATTCTGGCAAGGCCCAACCAGCTAAAAAAGCCACATTTGCAAGTGTTTCATCTGTTACAGGCTTCTCCTTCATGCCTGGCTCTTATCAGGAGAGCCTTGTGTAGAAAGGAATTTAAACCTTCAATTGTGGAGAGGATCTCATGAGCTAGAAGGCTCATAAATTTAAAGGCTTACAAGGGAAAGTGGCAGGTGTTCGGGGACTGGTGACGGGTCAACAGCAATGTACCTTTGAATGCATTGATCCCGCATTTAGCTAATTTTTGTCTCTGGCCTTTTGAGGAGAAAATGTAACCCCCTGTTACTGTAAAAGGCCACTGTTCCATAATCTCCAACACATGAAGACATCATGGTAGAGGGACATTGGTCATGACTAGGATCTATCAGACCTGCTGGCCAATTTTGACCTGAATAGGCCCAAATATCTCTCCATGTTTCCAAAATGTTTTTAATCACAACCTCACTGAAGCTCCTATACTATAAAACATGATTTCAGATAGCCCTTCTTTTGGCACGCAGGGTTAGTGAGTTGCATGCACTTTCAGTGGACCTAAACTATCTCCAGTTCAGATTGGATGGTTCTGTGGTCCTAATGTCACAGCCTGGCTTTATAACTAAGGATAGGTTGCCATCAGTGGGCAACCAAAGGGTGGTCATTTGGTCCCTCTCCACAGTTGATACATTGAGAGAGGTGGCAATGCAAGACCTGGTCTGTGCTCACAAGCACACGGAGAAGACTTGTGAGACCTGACAGTATCTCTTCTGGTGAAGGCTGGAAAAGAGGAAATAACCATTCAAGCCCTGGATAATACACTTCATATGCTCTTAAGATCAAATATTCCTCAAGATTTCCGCTCATGAGATTATACCAATCTCTCTGAGCCTTGCATTTGAATGCAATCTTTCAATCAGAGACATAATGGAAATCATTGACTGGCATGCACAGTCAATGTTCTCAAGTATTTATCTCCAAGATCTAGCATTGTAGAGATGAGAATTGAATGGGTCCAGTGGCTGCCACCCAGATGACTACCAGACCCAGTTGACGTCAGCACAACCTCATCATGGGCATGGGTTTAGTGTTTTTGCAGGATTCTCTGTAGGAGATAGTCATTCTTTCTTCTTACATGTGTATAGTCATAACATTACGTGAGGATTGGTTGTGCTCTCCTCATGTTAGGAGAGCGGTTTATCCTTCATGTAGGGAATCCAGCCGTTCTTACCTCAAATGGTGTCCATGGTAGAGGTTGGATGCTCATGCATTATCTCGTTGTAGTACCAAAGCTCCTAATGTTAATGTGATTGGGGAATGTATTCAGCAGAGAAAGTACATTTTTTGCTCTACTACTCATGGACCAGAAGAGCTTATGAGATGGTCTGTTGTCCATTGTCTGTCCATTAGCACAAATTTTTTATCGCTATTCCTCCTAAACTACTTGGAGGATTGCCACAAAACTTCACACACACATTCATCATACCTGCCATATTCCCAGACAGGATGGGGGGGGGGGGGGGGCTCAAAAAGTGAATTTTGAGGTCCAAAGGGGGGTCAGTGGGCATGATAAAAAAAAGCAACTTCATCCAATTGAGAATAAGCTTACTTTTCATATGAGCCTATAGAAAATGACTGGAAGTTCAAATTAGAATAAAAGAAAAAAACATATATGTTTTCTTTGAGGCATTTAATACACTTACAAACAAAAAATAGTTGGTAGACTTAGCATTGTCAAATATCATGAACATACATGTACACATGCATGTGCACACACTTAATCACAACCACACAGACATTAAATAAAAAAAATACACAATGTTATGTCTGTAAAATCCATTTGACAAGTGGAATACAGTCTTAATTAGATACAGTCTTTGCAGCTGTCAATAGTTAATTTGGGGTATGAAGGTAATGCAAGCGTCATTTGTGTTCTCATTAGAGACTCAATGGTACTGTTGTTCAAACTTCCCTACTAGATTCTCTGAGCAAATCATGGTAAGAACTGAGTTGTTTCTTGCCAATCATAATGCTGGCATTGTCAGAACTGTATCCGATGCAGTTTGACCACAAGATATGCTTGTCTCTAAAGAAAAAAGAAAATATTAATCACATTAGGAACCAACCATTTCAGTTGGGTGGGGTGGAGAACATAATTTTTTTCAAGCAGGTAAAACAGCAGTAATAAATACCTCTGTCTAGTATTGGTGTTAATGTATTAACTTTATCAACACAAATCAAACTGTAAACATGAGTGTGTGATTATTATTGTCTTTTAATCAATCTATTTCATAGCTATAATCGTCCTGAAAAGCGTGGGTCAGTTATTATTTGGTAGTTTAACAAGGTTAAGATAATGAATAATAATAAAAAGAACTAACCTGAATGTTCCATTCAGCATGTCAAATATGTTCTGGTTTGTCCCATTGTTACATACAGCTGGTGTTGATATGTCGACATACACTCCAGGATGACTAATGTCCATATGGTGTTTGCATTACATGCAAAAAATAAAATGTCTCCCTTTGCTGCTGTACTTCACAAAGTCAAACTCTGTCAACCAAGAGTTCTGAAATTTAGTTTTGCTGGGCATTGCTCACTTCCCAGATGGCTCATCTTTCGCTGATTCACAGCTGCATTTCGACATTTTGCCTTCAGAAATTAATCACACTTGTACACTATTCCAACTACCAAAATAATTCCGTTTGCATTTTATATATGGAGTAAAATCCAATGTCAGAGAAATGTTGCTGATGTTCACGAACTTGCCAATACTCTTTAATAAAGGCAATGATATGCAGTAACTTTTGTTCTTCAACATGCGTCTCTTTGGTTTACCTAACCTCAAACGAATTGGGTTTTCCACTTTGTGTACTTTACCTATGCAAATGAGTCGAATGGGCTCCCTACAGCAGTGTTGAAAGAACTGAACACGACATTACCCTAGCTATTATCTGCCAATTAGTAATAATGTGAAATGGTGGTTACTTGTCTCTGACCACCTTACCTTTTAATTGCCTTTATGACAATTAGTTGTGTAAACTGCCCCAAGGATAGTTTGACATGAGCTCTAAGCAGGACTGTTTAGTGTTTATACATACTACATGTTGCAGGCATATATATCGAGGTGGTCAAGAAATTTTTGTTTTTCTTCCCAAGATTACTGAAAATCATGTTTTTCGAAACATGACTGTGTCAGGGGGATTAAGAATACAAAAATCAGGTTTTTAGCACTACACATCGTGTTGTGACAGGTATGATTCATTCCATGCTCTAGCTCGTCCTAAATAAAAATGGTGCTTCCTTAAATTCAAATTGGCCATCACAGTGGCCATCTTGAAAATCTTGTTATTGCTACTCCTCCTGAATGAATGGTCATATCAATATGTGATTTTCACTAAAAGACTTCTTGTGATGTCTAGTCTTAAATGAAAATGTGTCGATCTGATATCCAGTATGGCCACCACAGTGGCCATCTTGAAACTAGTTATCACTACTCCTACTGAATAGATGGTCGTATGAACATGGATTATTTACTAAACAAGTTCTTATGATGTCGAGTTGTTCATAATGGTGCCTTTTAGTGTTTGTGTCGAGTTTTGCTGGTTTAATGCCATTTTTCAGCACATGATAGACTATACATAGTAGCCAGTATATTTGGTGGAGGAATAACTCGGAGAAAAGCCCAGAAAGAAACACCGACCCACGGGAAGCTACTTTCTTACATACCCAAGTTGGCCGAGCCGGACTTGAACTCACACGTACAGAGGTGAGATGTCAGAGATTTGTAAAGGCGAGTGTCTTAGACCACTGAGATACCCAGGGCCCCTGGTGCTATTGAGACATTCAGTATGCCTGCCACAGTGGCCTTCTTGAAAATCTTGTTCTCACTATTTCTCCTGAATGAATGGTCATATCAGCATGGGCTTTTCACTGAAAGACTTCTTATGATGTCTAGTTTAAAATGGTGCCAATCTGACTTCTAATATGACTGCCACAATGGCCATCTTGCAGAACTTATCACTACTTCTAGATGGCTGGTCATATCGACATTGGGCTTTCACCAAAAGACTTATGATGTCTAGTTGGTACTAAATAAAAATGGTGCCAATCTGATATTGAATATGGCCACCACCATGGCATCCATATTGAAAATCTTGTAATCGTTACTTAAAAAAAACCGGAAAATCATATTAACATGGGGTTTCCATTAGGTGTGAAACGATACACCTGTGCCGCTTATCGATACGATTCACGATACGATACATTATCGATACACATATCAACTTGATGGTCTTTTCATCTTTAGAAGGTCTGTCAGTGGTAGGGTTGTGCTGTTTTAGATGTGTTGACATATTGGCTGTATTTCTAGTATGCAGATTACAGACAGACATATATTTAGCATTTGTTCATATGCCATTTTCATCCTTGACAAGATAACAAAATTTACATCCAAACAGACTACATATTAGTTGTTAGTGATTTTAATTCAATCATTTAGGCCATTTGAGGCTATTCCGTTTGATTGAATCCAGGACTGATCTTGGTAACCACACTCTTTGTTTTGCACTGCATGAATGCTTTTAAAACATCCTATTATCAATTTCATGTTTTCACTTAAATTTTAAAGACATGACGGAGTTATCTTCAAAACAGAAGAAATAGTGTAGTTTCCACCTACAAGGAAAATCTTATCTAGATCAAGTCCAGGTGTGGGAGTGGAGATGACTAACAACCAAAATCTATCACATTGTACTTTCTGCGGATGTAAAACAACTGCTGTGGCCACAGGCACTCTTTTCTGTTAGTTAAAAGGAAAACTATTGACAATGCCCACTCCACTTCTATACAAAATTAACAAATTAACACAAGGTGACAAACCTGCATGGTTTTGAAATCTGCCTTGCTGATTCTGTGCTAATTTTATTTATCCTGTTGGCATGTTTAGTCACTAATTACCTATATCAACGTAAAAGGAAACATTCCAAACTTGTTCTCCATGTATGACTTAATTGACAGATCATTTAATAACCATTTTGAACGAAGTTTCTCTGTTGCTTTTTATCTACATGGATCAAGTTTGAATGCCAATACTTCTGGTCTGTCTCACAGTGAATAAGCTGCTGTCAATTGTTTTGTGGTTAATGTTTATCCTGGACTGCAACAAACAATAACCACCAATCAGAATTTAATGCAACATATTTCACTGAGTGACACCGGAAGTGTAGCCTTTAAATTCGATCCATATAGACAAGATATGAAGCAACAGAGAAACTTCACTTAAAAGTGGTTATTAAATGATCAGTAAAGTACTTCAATCATACATGTGGAACAAATTTGGAAAGTCTCCTTTATGTTGATATATATTGGGGGAGGGGAGAGACACATTTCGAACCATGCAACCTTGTGTTAATTTGCAAAAGGTGAGGGGGTGTTTTTAACAGTATTTTTTTTTTTTTTTCATTTTTACTGACAAACATTAGTACCTGTGATTGCGACGGCCGTCTCAGATAAATTTTCAGTTTAAAGAATAAAAAGGCAAACGACTAATAATTATTCATGACTGCTGAAGATTAAAGTAACTTCTATTGGGTAAGTATCATTTTGTATCGATTCTTCACCTCTTGTACGTGTATCGATATGGCAAAAGTATTGATGCATCAATATATCGATGAATTGTTTCACACCTAGTTTCCATCTGAATTGTCATGATGCCTTGTTGGTCCTAAATGAAAATGGTGCCAAGCTGACATCCAATAAATCCAACACCAGCTAATTTGAAAATCTTGTTGTCACTGAAGAATATCCAAGATGGTTTCAACACTTGGCAGTTAAAAGGAAGAAATGGTCTGATCTTGAATTCCTGGAAATTCTTTTCATTCAGTAGAGCATCAGTTTCTTTGAGGGACTTTTGTTTTAGTAAATTTGTTTTTACGAGAATACTTACCAGATCATATCACTGTTGGCCTCCCTGCAAATGTGAGCATCCTAGTTGGTGTATTGCTCAGCTTAAATGGGCAAACATCTGGTCGATTGGTATAGCCACCTAGCATTGGCAAGGGCAGGTAATGGGTAAGATTCTCTTCCCTTTGTCTGTATGGTATAGAGCTGGTAAAGACCCAATTTGTATCTTTCCTAGAGGGCAGGATTTGAATGGTAGTGGAGTTTATCACCTAACGTTAATGTAATCAGGTAAGTATTCATGGAGAAACATACTCTACTAAAATATTTACTTTCTTATCCAATTTATAAACGTGGTAAGTGGGTTTGCATCATCGAGATCTTGGATGACTTCATTTGTAAGCAAGAGACTGTGTATTATTTGTGCACTTATCTTCAGAAAGTATTTTTAATCAGGATATAGTAAAATAGGCAAAATCCATATGATATAAAGTTTGGGAGATAGTTTCCATAGGTTCTGTTCTTACAATACTACATTAGCCTGCTTAGTTTGTCACTGCATGTTATGTAAGCAAGGAGAATGATATTAGACCCACTTGGGCCTCTTGTTTGTTGATGGAATCTACTGAGGAGGAAAACTGGAATTATAAGGATTAAGTGATCATGGGTATTTATTGAAGTGGAGATCTTGCATATTTGCTCACAGAGTTGATGTAAAGTCGTGGATTTTGTTAACTTTGTAAGTGATCAGGTTAAATATACACCTTGATAAATACCCAACCATGGCCATTTAATCCTGTATTAATTTCTTGTTGTTATAAAGTGTTGTTCTTTATTTCAGATCATAAAAAGTTGTGGCCTGAAGAACTAAAGCAGGTGCTTCAACAAAATATGATCTTGGACTGCAAGAAGGATTTGATCTGGTTGAATTCATCAGTTTAAAATTAATGTCTGGAAAGAAACAGGAGCTTTGAAGTTACATGTGAAAACTCTCATATCAGACAATGTTGCAGTAATGATTAATAAAAGTAAATATTCGAGACTGAAACATGGAGACAAATGTAAAGTATCGTCAGTACAGAAACGTTATTCTTGGGATAATCAATATGGCACTAAATTGGCAACTGTTTCCTGTTGGAGTAAACCTCTTTTTTTTTGGCCCAGATTGCAATTGAAACAAAAATATGTATAACCAATGCTGTAACATTAAAACATGAAAAAGAAACAAATAAGCAAAAGAAGAAATTAATAAATGTCTGTATACACAAAGAATAACAAATTTTATCCTACATTAAGATGCAAGAGAATAATGGATCTGGATGCTCAAGTTCTTGTGTAATAAGAGAAATCTCTGAAATGTACAATTTTATATAAATTACCTTAAATTTAGTGGATAGTTGTTTTTCAGGATGATAATTTTTGTTTTCAATTTGGGGATCTCTGCATTGTGTTTGATGGATGAATCAACAGTGGCATCTATTCCTGATAGTTTGCCATTTTTCTTACTTTGTATTATTTATGTACAGACATGCACGGTTGTTATTTTCAACACACCAGGAATATATTTTTGCATAAATTTGAATAACTGGTGCAAAGTGCATTGATCATTCCCTTAAAAAACCCACATGGATTTGTTCTTGTATGCTGGACTTGGGCCCAGGGCTAAACAAAATAACAAAACTACCTTCTAGGTCACTAGTTCACTACATGAAGGTTATAGTTTAATGTTGATGCATCTTTTGGGTCGAGCTAGAATGTTGAAAATCAGTAAGTACCATTTTCTTGGAAACCAGTTGAATGACTTTTTGCTCACTTTGGTTTTATTTACTTTACACTTGTGTATGTTAAACAGGTGGAGCTTAATGTTGATTTTATTTCCCTTTGAAACTTGTGTCTTGTCTACTGGTTTGACACATTAAAAAGACTTATTAAGGACATGTTAAACTCGCAATTTATTTTTGCTGATAGGAATTTTCCTGTGCATAGTTGTGAGCAGTTGGAAATTGACAGGTATTAGAGGCTTAAGAAACTAAGTAAAGGACTTGAGAGAAGCTGCCTTTAAGTTGAGAGATGATTCAGTTGTTCACACAAAAAATCCACGTAAGCACGCAGCGAGTAGACTTTTTTGCACTGTTGTTGCAGTGGTCAAAGCACCTAGCATACAAGGAAACCTTAAATTTTCTCCATACTGGTAACTATGTCAGTTTCAATACAAATCCTTCTTTTGCAGGTTCTGTTGTACAAATGCATTTCATCTAACTGATAAAGTCAGTGGATCAAATTATGCACATGTTATGCATGTATATTGAATTCTGAGGATTCAGTTTGCTTTTCTTACAATGTAAGCATAAAATAACCTGTAACAGGAAAAATGATCAGATTTTGTGAGGCCTAAAAGAAAAATAACTGTTTCCAGTTTCCCTACTACCCTAGGAATTTATCCAACCATTAAAAAAATATAAAATAAAAATAAAAAACGAATTTCGGACTTTCTAAATGCTGTGACCACTCCAGATTTGTTATTTTGTTAATAGGAAATAGTATTTTGAAGTGCCTCCTGGACTTGATCTACAAGCACAATTCAATAATGGCTACATGTGTGCACAGTTCGCTAAATGTGGTCAGTTTCAAAGTTACAGCAGGTATTACCAGACAAATGCAAATTAAGCAATTATATAGAGAGTGCACATCTACCTATTGTCTAAAATAATGTTTTTGAGTATGCTGACATGATCTTTTCTCAAGGGAATAAAATTAGGTCAAGTAGCTGTGATTCACTTTCGGCAAATGGAGGGGAAAAATGGGTAAAAAAAATAAATTGTAATCTGACTGACCAACATAATCTATTTTAGCATGAAACTGGAAACAGTTTTGTTAAACTTGGGTCTTAGGTTCTTTTTGATCTTATACACACAATGAATGAAATGAATGTATGGTAGCCGTATTGGTTAGTATAACTCAAGACAATTCTCTTCATTGTTTTGGCAAGTATGCCATCTTCATTTGTTTCTCAAATAAAGTTCAGCTAAAGATGGGATTTTATTTTTCAGTTGATTCATCTTTTCATGCATCCATACATCCAACATCAGTAATCATCTGGATCAAGGTAACCCCTTACATAAAAGGACTAGGGACTCTAGATCCCTGTAGTGGCCTCAGAAAATGTCCAAAGTTTATTTTCTTTATTTTTAACGCTGTTTTATGTATTTTGCATAGACATACCTTTGTCTTTAAAAATATGTTTTATTTTTCATATGTATCGCGTGCGATGACATCATCAGCAGCCACGCGTGAGGTGTAGAATGCGGAAAATGTGAAAACTTAATCTGACTAAAATTTATTTATACAGACTGAACTGTACCCGCATTCATGAAAGAACATGAAACTTACAAACCTTTTCCTTAATAGATAGGTTGAAATCTCTGAAATTTGTATGTTGTTTCATTCATGCAGGCTACATTAATTTTAAAGAAAATGGTTGGATTCTATGGCAGGCATTACTGATAAATGGGCATTGATACGATGTTTAATTTGATATATCAAATCATTACTTTAAATTGTCTAATACAGGTAATTTACAGCTAGAGGAAACAAAATTTATGTTCAAACTATATAAAACTGAATTTGTGTCATTATAAATTATGTTGATACCGGATCAGCTGCATATTCTTAAAACATCATACAGTACATGGCAACAGTGTCACTTTTATCGCTGCAGACGTTATGTCATTTTGATTTTACAATTATTATGCCACACAGCACGTTCGTCACTTATTCAAGACTCTATGTAGTACAATTTGAAATGGCAGAATAAATAATCAGCATTCAGTATAATGTACATTTTGTCTCTGTAATTAACACAGATACTCCTTGAGAAGTAACAATAGTGCAGTAACGGGTGCCTAATTCTCTAGGGCATAGTTTAAAACTCACTATATTTAGAACTGGAAGGGTTAGTGAGGAAACGCACTATGGAAAGAGTATTTATATTGATTTGCAACCAAGTACAAAACCATATCTTATATATAAAAAAATTTTAAACATCAGAAATATTTAATAGAAAGAAAATCCAAGTGGCTGCTACAGAGTAAAATAAGCTTTGTATAGCTCATAAATACGTATTATGTATACGTAGTTTCGTGGTCCAATGGTAAAATGTCCACGTACAAAGACGAATTGGGTTTGATTCCCAAGAGGACATTTTTTCTTCTTCTCCTTTCCACTTAGTAAAGATAGTAATCTGTAATAATTTTATTTTCCAGACTGATGTGAACAAAATGTTAATAGTCGCAATGACTTTTTTTTTTTTTTTATTGTACCACTAAGTACAGAGATATTAACATAATTAACATATAATAATTTTATTTTCCAGATGGATATAAAACAATCTTAATTGTCACCACTTATTTATTTGTTTAAAAAATAAGTGTACATAGTATCATGCATTGTGTTGTTATATGTTTTATTCTTCAGCATTAAAGTTGAAGATGTAGTGAACAAGATTACAAGTAAGGAGATTATGTGACTTGGTGCAGGAAAAGATTAATTGCTTCATAGCAAAAATATTACAGAAAAGTACAGCTTGTTACAAGGACATATGCAGGAAAAAAGTATATAGACTGCAACACAGTCCCAAAATGTATTTCATATCACTAATTAAAAATAGCCTATTGAACTGAATATTCAACTTAATAAATAACATCTGGGCCTGTAATATCAATGGAAGAAGACATAAAAATCATAATTACAGGAAACTCCATTTCACGCACTTTAGCTTTAATTACAGCATATTCACAATCAGACTACAAGTCATGAACAGCATAATTTTATATTCCATTTTGAGGTTGAGATTTGCCGAGTATGTGTCTATAGATTCTTTTAAATTTAAATACATGGACATGCAAGCACTTTATAACGTAAGTTAACTTCGTGACATTGATTTTTGTAAAGTGCTTTATACAACGCTAATTTACAATCTAACATATATTCTATATCAAGAATATCCAACTGTACATGAAATAGTATTTTATTTTTATGTATAGCTACTACCATTGTCAAGGCTGGATTAAGATGGTAGGAAGCCCTGGAGAAATTTCAAAAAGCCCCCCACCAAAAATTATAAAAAAATAAGATAAAAGATTTGTTAAAATACCATTTCACTGCGTTGCGAGGCACCCGCTCATGCAGAAGGTGGAATGCGATGGTCTAGACAAGAGAAATCCTTGGGAAAAGATAGGCGCCTCAGATACCATAATTCCCGACTTTTCAAGAATTGATGAGGAAGACTTGCAAAATATTACTTTTGGAGTGAATCAACTGAACTTAGCAAAATCTTACACCCTAGAGCGCCTTATTGATTTTTGATTTATTAGTGCATAAATACCAGAATGGACTTTTCATGTTAACATTCAGAGCCGGCACATGTCCAGTACAGCCTTCAAACTTTGGCTTGATTATGATCAATATTCAGTCAGAGGTTGGTACTGCCAATGTTGAGCTGGAGCCCATGTTGTTGGTACGTGTGCACATAGCAGACGTCATCTGGTACCTTGGATATGCACGTCATCAAAATGCACCTTTGAATTCGGTCTGACACTAGTTCTTACTTGAATGATGCGCAAGACCTTCCTGAACCTCGGTTGATTGATGATGATGATGACAACAATGATAATAATGGTGGCAATGATGATGATACAGCTGATATCGAAGAGTAATAAATCATTGAAATAAATTATAAGTTGCTTGTGAAGTAATTAGTCCAGGCACAAAAAAGCAGCCAATAATGTTAGGTCTTATTTCTCTGTTGTTTCAATAATGTATATCATTTTGAAAGCACTAAGTACATACTGTTTTGGACTGTAAATTTGACACAACATTCTTTGTGAATAGGTCAATCTGAGAACATGCATTTGCTTGCTTAATATTTTTATTAGAACTTAGAAAAACCATACTGGTAATAGTATTACGTTGTACATTCCGGTCAAGTTATATACTGTATGTGTACTAGTTATACATGTGTACATAATAAGCTCTTTTAAACATACAGAGACGATGTACAGCATTTAGGTTTTTTATGACGATAATATTTATGGTGAAATACTCGTGTATTTGTTATTTTGTTAGCCCATTTGTATTGGAATTGTTATTGACAGGGGGCCTGATGTCGGTATTCTTCTTACCATACATTATCCATATAAATGTCACAGCATTTGTTTTTTGTGGCAATGGTAGATAGTGATTGAAAATTAGATAAAGCGTTTGAAACTGATAATATGGTGTGTCCTTTATTGATCATTACTTCGTAAAATGATTTTCGTTCTCTTTAACCATCCAGCTTGTCCAGTGTGGCTAGTTAAGTTTTCGAGTAAGTACTGGCATTCTGGACAAAAGGTTTTATTGATTACACTCAGTGATTTGGTCGTTTTGAAAACGAAACTAGCGTTCCAAGGAGTGTTAACATGCACAGTGTTTAAGCAACTTTTTTCTCATAATTTTGTTTTCTCAAATACATACTCTACATTTTATTGTGTCAACTCTCAAGTCGATTGTGAATTGGTCGTGTATAAAGTAGCATGTGCTAGGCTAACATTGTGATACGCTTGCATGATGAACAACATCTAACGTGACTCATTATTTGGATAACCGATTTCTGTTTGCAACTGACAAATGACAATTTCTATTCTCCTTCTCAACACAGTGTACGTCTATATCACAGTTAATTTTCGAAGATTTTGACATCTTTCACCTCAAGAATTTTCAATAGAGTTGATGTCAGTATATAAAAAAAATTAAATCTTGGAGCAAGTTACAATGATTTTTCTTCCATTGATGATAATGTTATATATACATAGTACTACTTAGCATAGTAAAGTGTGTTCTGTAAAGATGCAAGGAAAACCTAAAGCGCTCCCTTTGTGGTACAAGAGAACAAAAAGAACACGATGAAGTTGAACATATATTTTTTCTTATGGATGTTTTGTTGATATTTGCAGAAGTCTTTTGTCAAAGTCCTTTAGTCCCTGTGATTTGCACACACACACACACACATATATATATATATATATATATATATATATATACACACACACACAGGACCCAAGTCAGTGAAATGTGAAATGCCAGTGACCTTTTGTGATACAGGTGTAGTACACGTTAACATTCATCCCCTTGCCAAGCTTCATGAATTGAGGTATAACCGTAAATTATTAAACTATATATATATATATATATATATATATATATATATATATATATATATATATATACACATACACACAAAGCCTGTAAAATGTGACATGTAGGTCACTGTGACCTTCTTTTGCTGTAAGCATGTGGTACTAAGAACAGATGCATACAATCATCCAGTTTGATGATTATAGCATGAACGGAGCTGGAGAAATTTACTTAAAACATCATTTAACCAAAGTTGGTGAAGTGTACAATATGGGTCACAGTGACCTACTTTTGTGATGAAGGTGTAGCACTTGTCAAGACAAATCCCCTGACCAAGTTTCATGATTCCTAGTATAACAGTATTTATACAGGTGCAAATAAAAAAACCCCAAGCAATGCAAAAACTTTACTGAGAATGTATAAAGTTAGCCCCCTCTCAAAAGGGTAGGTGCAATGAAACCCTATCCAAAGTTTTGCTTAACCTTGGAAGAAATAATGGTAGAGATTCAGTGAGGGTGTAAAAATGTATTTGCTTTTATCTGTGCAGATGCTAATGCAGATGGTAGTACAATAGCTCTCCTCTACTTTGTGGAGGTAAGCTCATGCAACACTTAACCAAAATCACCGATACACAAAATATGGGTCTTTGGTTGGTGAAGTTGCACAACTCCATGACCAACAATGCCCGAGAATCGGACCTACATCCAAAACTTAACCAAAGTCAATTTGGCCCGAAATATAGCTCAGTGCAGAGATGCTGCCAGGATTTTATCTAAAGAGGGGAGATCCCACCTGTCACCAAAAAAAGGGCGAGTAGAAAAAAAATAAAGGGGAGGAGAAAACGGCCCTAGTTTTTTATATTTACCTACCACATAAATATTGGTCTCTTTCTTTCTTCCTGCTCTGTTGAAATCAAAATCCCCAAAAGATGTCTCCTCTAGTTGTATAAGCTTAATCTGTTGATCTTTTCTGAGCTTAATTTGTTCCTTATCTGTGTATGAATATTGTTCTGTGCGGAGAACCCCTTTCACATATGCACAGCTAGCTAAGCCAGCTTGAACAAATTGGAAAACTGTTCTTTATTGTTGTTATGTACAATTTTCAACAGCTCATAGGTATAGTCTCTTGGATATCTCTGCTCCAAAATAATATTTTTCACTAACAAGAGCCCTGCCAAAGTTTCACTTTCTTGAATCGGTGCATTGCTGACTACTATGCCAGATTTCTTATCTGTTCCACAATGTTGTATTAGGGTTTTAAGTCCATCAATGCCATAGTCAGCTTGAGGTATTTTGATAAAAAATAAATATCCTTTTTAGATTCTTATTTATTCAATAATAATAATAATAATCATCCTTATTGTCGTATATAGTTTTGTAGCACAAGATCGCTCAAGGCTGAATTATTTGAGAAAAGAAATGAAAATTGCACTCTACTTTTATATTGCCTCTATTTTAATTAGGCTTCATTTTCTGCCTTTTTGACATTTAATTTTGAAATACTGCTTAATAGGGGGTTGACCGGCATGCAATCTGTTTTTGTCCATCCAGTATGTACATCAGACTCGTATTCAACATTATTTTCTGGTTCAAAATTACTCACTGGTATTTCCAGTAACACTTTCTGGGCTCCAATAATCTCATAAATTTCAAAACTTTAAAAATCATTGTCATCATCACTATCATGGGCCAGTATTTGCCAAATGAAATCGTCAGCTGAAGAAGAACCATGTTGGGAGTCGGCCATTTTGGATTTTCTATGAGCCATTACTTTAAACATGCATTTGTAAAACTTCCTTCATTAATGCAAGGTTCAACCTCAACAATGCTTGTTCCTGGGTCCAATGTGCCAATCAAATTTTGTTTAACGGCTAAAACACGGTATTGGTGCTGATAAAGGAATTTTCATGTTATATGCATGAAATAGAAAAATTAAACAAGATATGAACCAATTTTAAAGATTGGTAAGCCTGGCATATACCTCTCTTACTTTCCTGAAAATTTCAAGAGGTTAGTGTAACCCATTGTTGAGATATGCATGGAAACAAGCTCTAAAAATGGCCATTTTTGAGCGTTATGTAGTCTCACTCGAAAAAAGCTTGAATATAAAATAGAGAATTCTCTAAATATCATACTGAAATTATGCATTTATTGGTCTGGTTTTATGCGGAATTCTATCCTGCAAATATTGCTTCTTGAATTAAAGAAATCGGTAAAATATTATGGATTTTATAAGCAAAATACCGTCAGTAGAAGTTTTGTTTCAACACTGAAATTCAAACACTAATCTGTTGTTATATGCCAACATTTTGTACAAAATAACATTCATTATAACTTTTATTGACATCTAGAACTCGACTTTATATTATAATAAGTAGTAAAACCATTTAAATCACATGGCTAGCCAAGATATTCGATTGAGAGCTTGTTCTTTGTCAAACTTTCCAGTTCTAAATTTTGTAGTGTCTGTAACCTTTACAAGTTTATATGGCAATAATTTTGTTGTTTCATTATGGAAAAGTATAAATCCTACAAAGGCTCATGTGTATCCATGTGATGTCTAAGTTGGCCAAAATTGGTGGTGCTGTATTGTACCATTAAAAAACAGCAACTCAATAAAAAAAGTTACAGACACTACACAAACAGGTATAAAAATGAAAGATAAAAGTATTGTTCTACTTGTCATTAAAACATTGTTTTTCTCAATAGAAAGTTCCATCTTATGTGATGTAATGTTGCATCATCTATTTACCTCTGCAGCCAAGAGCAAAAAAGTGATGCAATAACTCTCTTGATTGAATATTGCATCATTCTTGCAGCACTGTCTGTTTGAGTAATTTACTACAAGACAATGTAACCTGAATTTCTTATCCTAGAAGAAGCTGCCTAATTACTTTTTCTGTTCTTTACCATGGTACATCCCTAAGACATGGGAAGACGACAAAAGCAAACCTCTGGGAACAACTCTGGTAAGTTTGTATTGAATGGTAAACCACACTCTTAAATTGTAGTGTCTGTAACCAATATCCCCTTTTTATACTGTCTATGACTTTATCCCTGTTTTTTTTTTAAAAAATGAAGCCAAATTATGTTTCCTATTACAGTATTGATGTGTAAGGCTAAATTTTGACATATTGTCTGTCTGCAATTTGTAATATTTTGGTATATTTATAGTTTCTTTCATCTAGATTTCTGATAACAGGCAACATTTTCAGTGATTTCTTACAATATGCAATTGAAACTGAGTATTTTTGCATTCCATATCATTAGACTAGTAAATTCAAACAGAAATATTATGAGAATTCAATGAGCTCAGACTTAGTATTGGATACATTGCTGATATTGTCAAATGGTTACAGACACTACTAGACATGTGAATTGACCCGACTGTTGTTTACATTATTAAGGAAAGTGTGCAATCATTGTAAATGCTAGAACATTGAATAATCATCAGGTTTTATGCTATTTCTTTTTCAATCAGATACTTTTCTTTAAGAATCTACAGGTTATTCCAGTTTGCTTATGTATGATTTAGCATATTGCGTACTCATTACAAGTATGTTTTGTAAAGTCTAAATTTCATCCGTATACATAGAGGAACAAAAATGAGAATGAAGTTGTTTGCTTTTAGGAAGCAAAGATAAGCCAGAAAAAGATGAACAGAAGATTAAAGCTAGAAGGGAGAAGACGAGGCTAAAGGTACAAGCCTGGAGAAAAAAACAGAGGAAAAATAAGGCGAAACATGAGGAGCTAAAAAGGGTTGATAGAGAAAGAAGAAAAGATGCAAGACTACTAAAAAAACAGCAATCACTTTCCGATTCAAATCTTCAACAAGAATTAAGAAGGAAAAAACGTGAAGAAATGAAAAGGTATCGCCAGAAAAAGAAAGAAAAAGCAGCCCTGGCAATATCGGTTAATAAGAGTGTTGATTTAAGAAGTCCGAAAACTGCTGAATTAAGTAGAAAGAAGAAAGAAGCTGTGAAAAGAACCCAAGCATGGAGAATGCGTATCAAACTGAATGAAAGTATACAGCAAGAGTGTATTCAGACTGATTGTGAAATAGGAAATACTGGGTCAGCCAGAGATTCACCAATGAATAAAGTGTTACCTAAAGCAACTCTGTACAGACAATTAAAAAAGGTAAAGGAAGTATTACCAAATACCCGAAAGAGAAAAGCACCTTGGGTTGAACAATACTTTAGTGACTATGATTTATTGAACATTCATTATACTTCAATATTTTACTCTTACAAACACTGTTTAGTATTAAACTTTCAAGTGCTATTTACCAGTTCATAATTTTAACACAAGTATTGGACATATACCTGTTACAATGTGGTTTTATCATTTTATTAACTAATCAACATTCATTTAATGAATAATTCTAGTCAATGTGTTCATGTTGAATTATTTTTGAAGTGAATTTTATGGAGATATGTATGGTTCTGCAGCTGTATTGAAATGCTATAGTTTTGTAGTGTCTGTAACCAATTTTATGGACAATGTACTTCTGACTCTTATGGAAGTTTGCAATACTTTTGGCCAGTATTAATGATTTTGTTTGTTTAAATATTCTTCTTGGTGTTAGATAAATGCCTAAATAAGATTATTCTATGTCTTTTATGTTTGTTATGCAAAAGTTTCATGGTTAGGTTTTTTTTCTTAGTGATACCTTTGTCATAGATGTTTTGATTTTGTTATTAAGTTGTTTACCACTTCCAGTTATGTTGTTTACTTTAAATGTTGATATCCTGTTACTGATGTTACTGTGAAAAAAAATAAAGTTTTAAAGTTTTCATGCTGTTTTTCTTGCATGTTATACACCAAGTTTAGTGTCTGTAACTGTTGTTATACCAATGAATTGAAATAATGGTTAAACAAAATCGCATGCATGTTCAAGCTAAATCTAACTTGATCTGACTAGGGGACACCCTAGGGTATATAATGAGCTTCATTGAAATGTTCTATCAAACATTTCAATTTTTTAAGTGAGTGAGACTACTCTCAGCACCAATACCGTGTTTTAGCCGTTAACCATTCATGTCAAGCCAAAGTACTCAGATGTGTAAACAGTTGCCTAACAGAAAAAAGACGGATAATGAGACAAGTACTACGAAAGCTCTACTGGCAGCGCCACATATGCTGCGACAAGCACTTTAAAGGTTAGCAGTGAAATAAAAATTGCATACTGCACAGAATATTTTTATATGCACAACTTTAAACTAATTTGCGGGAGTTCTGGTGCATCCCTGCTTTCCAAGTGCACAAATTCATACAAATTTTACGCGATTCACGCGTCCTTGCAGCATCTCTGACATTGACAATTTTGGTACGTTGATGTTTGTTGCACTTGCCAAGATGAATTCATACAAAAAATTGCAAGATTCTGTGACCAGTTTCTTGTTCCCAAGAAATTGATCTAAAACTCATCCCAAGAAACTGATCTAAAACTTTATAAAGGTGTGATGTACAAAGAAACCAGGTTTGTGCTACAGCATTACAATTTTACAAAAATGCACAACTCTTTCACTATCACATATCCTTCTGTTAATGTGTTGGGCTAAATGACAGTACACTGAAGAAGAACAAGACTATAAATACAGAGTTCTTTATTAATATAAATTCTAGGACCAGAAGTAAAATGTTACATGAAACTTTTAATTACCAATTAAATCTTAATTGACAATCATCATTATAAGGGTTTTAAAAAATTCCACTGTAACCAATAAATTATTGAATGATAAAATATTAAAGTCCAGTAATAGTTTCAAATACCAACAAAACCAAAGTTGTTGATTGTATAAGAGATATCGTAGAATTTATCACAAGACTGAAAATGTATACTTTATCTACCAAAAAAAAAAAATTTTAAACGGGGGCCCCATTTGGGCACTATAACACCTCTAAATGATGAATTGGAATGGTCTCATTAATAATAAAGGTACATGATAAAATCTGGTTGAAACCTAACATTCCTTAGTAAAATAATACTGTGGAAACCAAAGGTGGAAGGACAGGCACTCAGGGGTCCAGAACTCTTTTAAATAATATTGCTGAATACTGGAAATTCAACTCATTTAAGGTCTCATCAATATAAAAAGCATGCCAAATTTGGTTGAAATCCAATAATACTTGATAAAGTAATTCTGCAGAAACCAAAGAGAGGAGGATGGGCAACTCTTATAAACTATGCCATGGAATGCTTGAAATCGCACTCATTCAATGTATCATCAATACAAAGCTGCATGTAAAATTTGGTTCAAATCCAACAATCCTTGGTAAAGTAAGGCTGCTTATACCCAAGTAAAAAAAAACAATATAAAGGGGCATCACTCCTGTCCATGCTGTCATGGAATGCTGGAAATCGAATTTATACAAGGTTTCACCAATATAAAGTTCCATGCCAATGTGGATGAAATCCAACAAACATTTAAGTTATGCTGTGGAAACTAAAGTCGGAAGGACAGGAAATCAGGAATCGTAACTTCTGTCAACAATGCTGTGGAATGCTGGAAATCGAATTCATTCAAGGCCTCTTGAATACAAAGCTGCATGCCAAATTTGGTTGAAAACTAGCAAATCTGGGTAAAGTTGTACTGCAGAACCCAAAGTCAGAGACAGTCAATCAGGGGGCATAACTCCTGCAAATGCAGTTATAGAATGATGGAAAAAAAACTCCTTCAAGGTCATAAAGTCACAAGCCAAATTTGGTTTAAATCCAACAAACCAGAGTAAAGTTATGATGTGGAAGCCAACACAGCAAGACAAGCAATCTGGGGCCGTAACTCCTCTAAATGATGACATAGAAGGCTGAAAGCTGAAAGTCAAAATCTTTCAAGGTCTCCTCAACTTAAACCCCCACACCAAGTTTGGTTAAAATCCAAAATTCCCAGTAAAGTTATTTTCCAGAAACCAAACTGTTGATGAATGCACAGCTGGCTGGACAGACCCAAGAACTATAGGGCTCTGTTGACTTCATCTATTAGGGTCCTGGTATCAGGATAGTTAAAGTGCAATTCAACTACTTTTGCCTAGTTAATTCCAGTCACAGAACATATTAAGTGTTGGTGCACATAGTACGCAGTCAAATAAACAAAATGTTTAAGGCATTCAGGTTGAGCCCACAATCAAAGCATTGCTGTCAAGTGATTGCTCTTGACCTAAGCTCCAACAGTTGAGCAAGCATATTGCAGAATGAATTTTCTCAGCTTTATAATGATTCATCTAAAGTATGAACAAAATCCATCATGGGGATAGTTACATAACCAAATGAAAAAACTTTAACCGAAACCAAACACAAGGATAACAGGGTGGACAAGTTCATAATAATTCACCCTATGTATGAACAAAATCCATCAAGAAGTTTAGGAAATGATAGCAAATGAAAATACTTTAATCAAAACCTTAATGTAAATCTTTCTATGATTGATGTCTTGACCCAAAGTTCAAAGGGGCAAGTGAACATGTCGCAGAATGAGTTGTCTTTGCTCCAAAATGATTTATGTCAAGTATGATGAGAATCTATCAAGGGTTTAGAAAATATATGCAAATGAAAAACTTTAACCAAAACCTAAACTATTAATGCCTCTGGTGGCAGTGGCAGAAAGTGACTGCTATGTCTTGCTTTCCAAAAAAGGTGGACTCAACAAAACCTAACAAACCAACAAAAGTAACATGAATGGTACATTATACGCCTCACCTGTGTTTAATAATCCTCTCTGAAGGCACTAGTAAGGCGTGGTTGACTCTGGAGATTTTTGACCAATAGGACTCGATAGGGTCGAAATGATTCACAGATATGTATCAACACATCTACAAATTTTCCATTTTGATACACACATCAATATTAAAGGTGGAGAATCGATTTGAACAACATTTGCCTAATAAAAGTTACTTTTAATCTGCAAAAGCCATGAATAATAGTCATTTGCAGCTTCACTCTTAAGGTTTATCGGTATGTATCGTAGGTTGTGTATTGCGATACATATCTAAAATCCATTGTTCTTCCTTCAGTCACAGTGACCTTGACCTTTACACAAAGTTCAGAACTATTATTTTTGTGTAGAAACCATTTTTATTCCTTCAGTAAGTGACCTTGACATTTTGGACCCCAAGATTGACAGGCTTCTTCTGTACTTCAAATGCATCCCATCCACATAGTTTGGTCCAGCTCTGTGATGTAGAACTAATGCTACTGTGCAGAAATTTCTTCCTTCAGCCATAGCAACTTTGACCTTTGACCTAAAAATTGACAGGCTTCTTCGTTACACTGAGTGCAAGCCATTAACAAAGTTTGATCCAGAACTGTGATGTACAACTAATGTTATTGTTCAGAAACACTTTTCTTCTTTCATTTAGTGACCCTAACCTTTGAACCTTTAAACCCCAAAATCAATAGACTTCTTCGTTACCCCAAATACAAGCTATTTACAAAGTTTGATAATGATAGATTGTGGAGAACTGGAGTCATTGTACAGAAATGAAATAGGGAACAGATAGATTAATGGATGGACATCATAACATGATATGCACCACCTTATGGCAGGTGTATGAAAAAGCTGAATGAATTACCCATCTTAAACAAAATGATTACCATATTTTTTCGTATATAATGTACACCCAGTTGTCATAGCATTGACTCGGATCTGCTGCTGCATTATACATTAGCATATTAGTCTACTATGTTTTATTGTTTAGAGTGAACAGCATGGATCTTGTGCATGTGATGGCAAGATGTGGTATCTGTTCACAGATAAGTGCTATACACGGGGAAATGTGGTAAAAATTTATGAAAATGACCACATGATACTTCGTAATGGTCAAGAGAATGTGCTATGAGGTATTAAAACTCTCGTTGGTGATATTTGTCTGGATCATAGTAGGATGTCACCACTATTCTGTTGGAGAACTTTCTTCCTGCCAAGGCTTGCTGTGCCTTCTGGCAATCGATTACCGAGTTGAACTCCACAAATATCTGAAAGGACAAAAAAAGAGAAGTTAACATGTAAGAACCAAAATGGGTAAACTGCAGAGACCAAATCAAGAAAGGGCAATAACTCTATAAAAATATGTTAATAAATTGCAGAATATATAAGATAGTGTATGAAAAATTCCATTTCTCTTTGTAAAATATTTCTGAAAAATCATGGTAATGAGATTTCTTGAAACGGATGTATAAACAAATGGACTGAATTTTTATTTCAAACTTCTTAATTGATGTCAAAAAAAATCAACATGGCAAATATTTCAGCCTCCTATTTTGAAGCAAAAAATTCTTAAAATGATGATCTGACAGAGCTCAGTCTTTCACAAGAGACACTGCCTAGACATGATACAAGAACATACCAAATTTCGTGAAGACACCTCATATGGTTATGGAGATACGAAGTGTTAATAGAATTTTCAAACATGGGGATATAACTCTAAAAGTACTAATTTGACGAAGCTGAATTTCGTATGAGACACAAACTCTTGTCATGATACCAATGCATGCAGAATTTCATGAAGATTTCTCAAATGGTTCAGGTGATATTACTCAGAGAAGAGTGTGATGGATGGATGAATGGACACATTTTGTAATAAAAATGGACATAACATAAAATGCTAATCAGATTGACTCGATTTCTTTTACCAGACACAATGTCTAGTCATGATGCAAAAGCATACCAAGTTTCATGAAGATATCTCAAACGGTCCAGGAGATATGAAGTATATAAAAGTTTGATGGATGGATGAATAAAGCCTCAGTGAGTGTGAGTGTTTCTGTGTGAGTGTGTGTGTGTGTGTGCGATAAATTAATAAGGAACTCCTTACAAAAATCAATATGATAGAAAGGCTGTAATAGTCTTGTTCTATCTACAAGAACCAGATATAGTCTAATGGCAGATCTGGGTTTATACTGTTTGCAGTTTGTGGTATAAATTATATACAAATAAATAAAGTAAATATACACAGTCTGCTTCAAAATATCAAAAGCTACATACTCTGGACATAAGTAATTGAATGATCAAGTCATCATCACAGCACACATCTTGTGCCGTTTGTTCAGTGATTTAGTGACTAGTGACATAATTTACCCTAACACAGCTACTAAAAATAGACTGGAATGTCTGCTGTCAGTATTCTGTGTATTGCTGTCATCTGCTTAATGTGTACATAACAAGACTGTTTGATTCTTATATGGCCTCAAGATCAAACTATTTATCAAAAGATGATAAAAATTGCTTTGTAAAGTTAACTGGAGAGGGAAATTCATTCCGAGAAGTTTGTAGATTATGAAACATTGCTAAAACAGCAGTTTACAATGTGTACAAGATAGATCGCAGTCCCAATGAAACTGCTGCCAAGTCCAGAAGTCTATAAAAGTCTTTGAAGGCGACCAGAAGGCTATCTTTGTCTGACATAATGTCTGAATTCAATACTAATGAAAACAGAAGTTTGTAAAAACAGTCTGGATATATATTCAAACTAATGGGGTACAGGAAATGTATGTAAAAAGAAAATTATATGGATCAGAAAGGTCAACAGGAGAAAACAGGTTGAGTAGTGTTGCCAATGGAGAAAATGGACTTCAAAACCCTGGAAAAAAGTTATTTATTCAGACGGGATCAAAGTAGCACTTGGAAAGATAACAGAATTTTCATTTGGAGGAAAAGCAATGAATCCTATTGACCTGAATGCATTTGCCGGGGAAAAAAATACACAAGCCAGTGTTTATGATATGGGACTGCATTTCTTATAATGGCATCAACAAAATGAACTGAAGGCATGATATACTTATATAATCTTGAAAACATGTTTGTGGTTTTGTGGGTTTAACGCCATTTTTCAGCACATGATAGGTTATACATGGCGGCCAGTATATTTGGTGGAGGAAGAACCTGGGAAAACCCTGGGAAGAACCACCAACTTACAGGAAGCTACTGGCAAGCTTTCTCACACACCCAAGCTGGCTGAGCAAAGACTCGAACCCACGTGGACAGAGGTGAGATGTCAGCGATATGGAACGACGAGTGCCTTAGACCACTTGGCTACCCGGGGCCCCTTTGAAAACAACATATGGCCTGTGATTGTCAGATACTTTAATGATGATGAATATTTGTTTATGGATGATAATGCCTCATGCATCAAGCTGGACTCGCACCAAAATTACATCAAAAGAGCCACTTGAAGAAAAAAAATACTTGGCCTTCTCAGAGCTTGGACTTAAACCCAAATGAAAATACATGGCTGAAACTAAAGCAAGAACTTCATGTCCATTTAGAACAGCTGACGAACAGAGATCAGCTAAATGCAAAAAAAAAAAAGAAGCCTAGATTTGGATCTTTTAGTTACATTCATTTGGAATTAATACTTGTCACTTTCTGATCAGATTAATCGAGTTTTGGTCGCCCGAAGACATATCACTAAATATTAAAGTAGGCAACTTTTCTCCAAATATTTTAACAAAAAAACTATTTATATAACAAAACTTTATATTCATCTTGTGGTGGTTAAGTTTTAAACTAAAATCAAACAAATCTCCATTTTAATGTGTCAGAAGCAGTGCAACGTTAAGTGACAGGATGTTATCATTAAATTACTTTTGTATATGGTCTGTAACTAGGAAAGCATACCAACATATCAATTTAAGCTTGGTATTCTTCTCACACTGCTTGAAAACAATTTCAAATTTAAAATGGAGTTAAACCCTGCAGGACAGACTTCATCAGTTGAATGTTTGTGTTTATTTTTATTGTTCAATTAGTGACTTTGAACGAGGTTGATACAAGGATTTATGAACCAAATGAAAAGTTATATTCACAGAGACTGTAGTTAAAGAGAATATAGTTTTTCTTGGGTTAATAAATCCGTGTATTAATTGAAATAATAAACCAGTTTTATTATATGACCTTAATTTCCTACAATATTTTCCAATTTAATATTAAGACAATACATGATTAAATGTTGAAGTGTATAAAAAGAGACTCCTTTTTTGTTGAGCTCACCTTTTATTTAGCTAGAAAGCAAAAAACTTTAACTGAATTTAATCTAGGGTGTGGATGGTATATTTCTTTTGTTGTTTTTGTTGGTTTTAATGGCACTTTTAATGCATTATTGGTTATATCATGTCATAGAAATGAGAGCAAAGTGCCTTTCCAAAGGACACACAGAAGCAGCTAACTTGGCTAACTTGGGTGGGTATTGAACCCACGACATTGGGATTATGAGTTTGATGCTCGAACAACTGAGCTACCACTGCTTCCAACATATGGATAGACATGCACACAGATGCCAAAGTGATCTTTATGTAAGCTTTTGCAATGGTGGGCTCAACAATAAGACTGAATATCAACAGTTCATCAAAATGTAGATTTTTTTATAGCTATTTATACGAGATGATGATATGATTTCAAATGGTTGGAATCATAAAAAGGAATAACAAATAAACAGTTCATATTTTTGTTCTTCCTGATAATTTTCCGTGCAGAACTTTAAATAAAAGTGAAGAACAGATGTGAAGGAATGACAATCTCCTGGCCAAAAAGAATTTCTAGGAATTCAATATAAGACCATTTCTTCCTTTTCAACTTGTTTTAACTGACAAGTGTTAAAACCATTGCCAAAATTCTTCAGTGATGACTAGATTTTTAAATTAGCTGCTGTGGTGGACATACTGAATGTCAAATTTGGCACCATTTTTATTTAGGACGAACTAGGCATCATAAGAAGTCTTGCAGTGAAAACCCCATGCTGATATAACCATCCATTTAGGAGTAGCGATAATAAGATTTTCGAGATGGCCACTGTGGTGGCCATATTGGATGTCTGAGCGGCACTGTTTTCATTTAGGACCAACTAGACCCTGGGATGAACATGTAAAGTTTCATGGCAATCCTCCAAGTAGTTGAGCAGGAGTAGCAATAACAAACTTGTGCTAACGGATGGACAACAGCTCACCTGTCTATGACCAGTAAATCTAAAAATCCATCACTTATAATTGATGTATGATGCATAATTGAGCATGAACACATACAGAATACTAGCCTTTAGCCATCAGCAGTCAGAATCTCCGATATCACCCTGTCCATGATGTCATATGCAGAAGTACATCTGAGACTCGGACTAAGCTGTCAGGCGAGTTAGTGGAATTGTATATTCCCCTTGCATATGCCCGTGATGGTGGTGGTGTTTTTTTTCAAAGAAAATTTCTTGCAATTTAACCAATTAAAAACCCCATCAAAATGATTTTCATATAACAAAAGTGTTTGGGAAAGCTGCCAAGGGGTGGACACAACTAACCTTTCCACAGCCGGGCACCTCTATGCCAGGAATGGGGCGAGGGATTTCCAAACTCCTGACCACACCATACTTGCTGCATTCTTCTTTCACATCTTCCAAAATATCTGAAATTAGAAAATTTACTTATTGAAATGCTTGTATAAATATTTAAGTGGTTTCAGTATAGACATGCATAGTAGTTCACAATGTTCATGTGGTGACAATTACTCTTCCAATCTATGTACACATGTAGAGTGTCGATTTACATCATGTGAGACAAGTATTTTGACGTGAACTGCTTGAAGAAACTGTATGAGGACGTACCACCCGAGAAAATCTTGGAATTTTAAGTGGTTGCGGTTTATACAAGAAATTTTTTTACATGTTTTTGGGAATTTTTAAATGTGTTACCTTTATCTGTTATTTTATATACATTTTACGGAATTTTTACATCTTTATGTTTTATATTTTATCTTGTTATGCTTAGTTATACATTTATTTGGAAGGCTTTATCTTCCTAATTTTTGTGCAATTCATTTTTACAGTTTTGGAACATAACATTTTGTTTTCACTAGATGGCCACTTTTGTGCTGAGGTGCCATAAAGCATTATTACATACATACATACATACATACATACATACATACATACGTACGTACATACGTACGTACGCACATACATACATACATACCAACCTATGTATGCAGTGCACGGACATGTTCATTTTTCCTCACAAATGGGCACACAGGTTGCTCCTGTCCAACAAATCAGCCCCCAAACCTGTGCTTATACTGATGGATGGTTTGGGTCTCATCTCACCTATTCATTAAATATGTAACTGTGGGTTTTCCAAGTATCCTTTTGTACTAACCTGCATCTGCATACTTTAGAATGGACATAGGTATTTTGATCAAGTAAGTATCCTTGCTTTTTAAATTTTTTTAGATTCTTTTTTATTCAGTTTATCTTAACAGTTAAATACAAGTTTTATACTGTACAGAGTGCATTTTTTATGTGTGACTTTGAACTAATTTGCTGGAGTTCTCACTGACCACTGCTTTCAAAGTTCACAGATTTGCAACATTTTTGCACGAGTTGTGCACTCGCACACACTGGCAGCATCTCTGAGTTTACCACTTACTTTTATCCAAAGATCAAAGATTAATAATCTTAAATTCTGTCTAAGATCTTTGTAAGAGCCATTTTTTCATATTTACAATAATTATGGCCATGATGCACAACTGTGCTGTAAAGTTAGGCTGAATTGAGGAAAAAATGCATGCACACAAGTTACATGTTGCATGAAAATTACTTAGTAATTTTAAAATATTTTAAATTGAACAGTGTAAATGGAAGTCACAAAGATTATCTCTTAATCAAGAGAGTTATATCCTCAGGCTCAATGCATGAAAAGATTTTTTGATTGTGCAGACAGTTGAAAATCTAAATGCAACAATAGTTTATATTGTTACTATACTTTTATTTGTGACCTGCTTTGGTAAAAAGGTGTACGATTCCTTATAGTTAATGCACATAATTACATTTTGTAACTGTCATGGCAACAGAGTGCCAAAGGAACAATGTTGAAAGATAGAAGCAGGCAGTAAAAAGGTTAAAATTAATTTGTGGTAACTTCAGATGGTAACAGACAAATATGACTTAGGTATGGCACAAGCCTACATGCAATTTTGTGTAGAAAAGGGTTTTACAGAATACTAGGCATTATCTGCAAACTGAGGTACTATGATATAACTTTTAAAAAACTTAATAGAAACTTAACTGAAACACAAAATCCTAACACTGCTGGCACCTTCAGCACCTGTGATACGTATGTCTCACTCTTTGTCATAAACAGCGCCCCTGCCCCTCTCCCCAACCCCCACAAACAAACCCCAGAGGGTGGAGTTGGGTATTTTCATTATCTTTTACCTTCATGACTCAACCTCATCCTCTACATCCTCTGATGAATAGAACACTGAAACACAAAAACCTAACATTGTTGGCACATTCAGTATCTTGATACCAGTTAAGTGATACTTATATCTCACTTTCTGTTAATGAGCAGCCACCCCCACCTCCTGAGAAGGTGAAGCTGGGTTTTTGTCCTTTACCTTCATACTCCTCCTCATCCTCCAGCTCCTCTGGGACAATCATATTCATCAGGCAAAGCACCTCTGTTGGGGGACCAGACCCCTGGTTTAGATTCAGACCTGGTATCTGGAGCTGTACTGGAGCCTGCAACACAGTTTCAAAAAGTTCCAGATAATAACCTTAATCAAAGGATGATAATATTACAGTGAAAGACCACTATAACATGATGGCTGGAATCCACAGAGCGCCAACGTGTTATGTAATGTATTGTGCAATATCAAGTCAATAAACTGAAGAAAATGTTGCACGTGTATCCTCTATGCTATGCAAGTTGGAGATGGGGTTGGGCTCAAAACTATCGGCTTCAATCAAGCAGTTACCAACTTATATTGATGGATATTAAATAAGAAATAGTGAAAATCTGTGCTTACATATTTCATGTTTACTTTTTTCTGCAGAGAACAATGTATTGGTACATAACATTATGTGAAATGGACAAATTAAAAGCATGAATAAAGCATGTGTATTCACCAACCAATCTTACTCCATCCATAACAGTGAATCCATAATATTCCATCAAAAACATGCACAAAGAAACATAATTTTTAATCATCGCAGCATAGATCATGATGTGTCTAATTCAAAAAATTAATCTAAGAATAATGTAAGGAAAGATATGACACAATTACATTTAAGTATGCATGTCTAAATGTGTCAAGGTCACTAAAGCAGTGTCTGTATAAATTTTGAGCCTCAAGAATTTTCTAGACAAAAGTTGATTTCCAATAAATTAGACTGATTTTGTTCTCTACTCTATAGCAAAGCAATACTGTGCAACTGGTTACAAAACAGTCAAATATTTTGGAAATAAACAAAAAAAAATATATTATTTACATACAAAAATGAATAACTGAACAAAATCAAGATGTATATCATGGAGTGTAGTACAATTTCCTTTACTAAGGCAAAGAACACTCATGTGTCGCATTGTAACTCATCTCCACAGTGTCATTTGCAACGCTTGTCAGTGATGTCATGAGGTCTGTCAGCTGCACTTGTCTTAGAATTTACCTATTTCATATTAAATACTGTGTTTTAGCAACATTATTATCCCAATGTTATCTTACCATAAATCTTTCTCTTGCACAAATTGGGAGTCAGAAAATTATTTAGTTTTGCAGTGAACCATTCAAAATTAACCAGAGTAACAGAGATGCTGCCAGGAATTATCTTGAGAGGGAGAGGTCCCCCACACCTGTTTCAAGCGGGGGGGGGGCAGGTGGGGGTATACTATGCCAAATGGTAGCTGATGGGTGACAACATTATTATAAGGTGCAAAAACACCTAATTTAAAACAATCATATAATGATTTTGTATCACTTCTCTGACAATCAATGTATAAGGTATCTGCATACCTAATAGTTGATCAGCTGGTAAATATTCTTATTTGTTTCTTTTCACTCCCCTTCAAAAAAGCCTTTGCAAACTGAAAATCATTTATTGGACTACACACACACACATCTGTATAGTCATCAGTTTATTGACTGTTCCAGATGTTAGCCCACAGGCCTTTAAAACTCTATCACTGTAGCAAGAAAATGTCAGAATATCTCAGAAAAAAATGGAAGCAAAGATTCAGAAACTTACATTTTGAGCATTCTTAGCTCCAACACTTGCTCTCTGAACTATCAGTTTCTTGTCTCCCAGCTGCATCCCATTCAGACCTGCACAAGCCTGCAAAATAAAAATTAAAAAAATAACAAAATAGAACTGCAATGGCTTGACACCAAAATACCATTCTTTTCACTGCAAATTCAAACCCCCCACCACCACCACCCACTTCACCCCACCCCACCCCTGGACAGTAACCCTGGGGTCATAATGCAAAATTCATCACATATAATAATAATAATAATAATAATAATAATAATAATAATAATAATAATAACAATAATAATAATAATATTAACAACTTTATTTAGAGAATGTAACTCAGTTACAGGAACTAATCTACCTTGAGGCCTTCTGTCATATATATGATGCTTTTTCCTCCTATGACTGCCTTTGTGAAGCTTGGTCAAAAAATATTTGAAAATGTCATTGTAATTGAAATTTGTGTACATGCTGGTTACTACAGGGACAACATAACAACAAAGTTTTGTGAATTTCCACTAAGTGGGATAGAGCAGATGGACAATATCCCTGATCCATGTTAAACAGGAGTCCTTCAAAGGAACTGATGCTCTACTGGCCAAAAAGAATTTTCAAGAATCCACAGCAAGTCCATTTCTTTTTTTTTTTCAACTGCTCAGTACTGAAATCATCTACGATATTCTTGAAAATCTCCAACATGTTTGGGTTAACATGTTCACAAAATACCTTAAGTGCGGTACAAAAATCTTTGTCAAGGCCTCGGACCTTGAACCTGATATCATGGCAGAAGATCACTGAATTTGTCTCAGACAATATTAAGATATCCCAACATGCTAAATTTGTTAAAAACTATATTCAATATTTTTGTGGAAAAAAGTTACTGGACTTGCATCATTCAAGATATTCGTTAGATATATCCACAAACTGGGTTTGATAAAAAGTCCATTCAAACATGTACTTGTTTGTGTTATCATGCTCACAAAGCCAGTACAGTTAGGAACCTAACCTGTGACCTAAAAATCTAAGTGCTGAATATCAACTTCTTTATTGGAAAGTAACTAAATACAAAGTGTGGTCAAAATTTACTTGTGTATGTGTGTACAAGTCACTGTGTTGATAAGCTCAATAAAGTGCAAAATGCAAACAATTACTTCTGACTTGTGATGACTAGTATTTATCAAGTTTCATGGCAATCCATTTATTTCCACGGTGGCCAAATTGAACATCATATAGGCACCATTTTCATTTAGGACCAACTAAACAGCATGAGAAGTCTTTTAGTGAAACCCCCCTGTTGATATATCCATCCATTCAGGAGGAGTAGCAAAAATAAGATTTTCAAGATGGCTGCTGTATTGGCCATATTGGATGTCTGAGCAGAACCCTTATTATTTGGGACCAACTTCACCTTAGGATGAAGGTGCGTGTAAAGTTACAATCAATCCTCCATGTAGTTTAGGATGAGTAGCAATAAAAAACTTGTGCTAATGGACAGATGGACATCAGACAATGGTCGACGGACAACAGGCCATTCCATAAGCTCTTTTGGTCTATGACAAGCAGAGCTAAAAGTTAAAAAAATTCAAAACAGAATTCTAATTCACATCACAGGATACAGTCAACTATGTTTTTTGTCATGAATAGGTCTGAGATTTGCACACAATGAGATCAGCTGTTGTAATAGCTGTTTTAAGTATTTTCTTGTTTAATATGCATCAAGCTGGTAACTGCATCAGTGAAGACCATAGTTTTGTGCCCCCATCATCCCCAGTCTTGTAATGTTAAAGAGGATACACATGCAATATTTTCTTCAGTTAACTGACTTGGTTGGATATTGCACAATAAGGTACACAGCACAATGGCACTTAGTGCACCCTGACCGTTGTGTTATAGCAGGGTTTCGCTGTATTATTATTATTATTAAGATTTTTTTAAAAGTTACAAAAATGATAGCACCACAACCCCCAGCTGAAATACAGAACTATACAGCAAACTTAAGTAACAAGAGTACTGTGAATGGTGCATTATATGCCTGCCCTGTGTTTAATTATCCTCTATTTAATCACTAGCAGGGCATGGTTGACTCTGGAGACCATTGACCAAAGGGTCTCAATGACCTGGACCTTTGATCAAGGTATGCAGTCTTGAACTATACTTAATGTACAGAAAAAAGCATTTATTTTTCTTATTAGACTTGCTCCAACCGTGACCATTGACATTTAGCCCCCCAAAATCAAGAGCTTTCTTTATTACCTAAGTACAAAACATCTACAAAATTTGGTTAAGGAGCATGCTCTAGAACAAAAGTTATGCTGCAAAACCATTTGTTGAATCACAATGACCTCGACCTCTGACCATTTGACACCAAAGTCAGGTGCCCTGCCCTACACAAACTTTGGTCAAAGTACATAGTACAGAAGACTATTAGAGTTTTATGAAAAAGCCATTTTTCTTCTTCTGGTCTGTGACCCTTGACCTTTGGACCCAAAATCAATAGACATCATATATAGCCAAAGTGTAAGTCATCCTCAAACTTTGGTGAAGATGTATGATTGAGAACTTGCATTTTTTTGCAGAAACCACTTTTCATTTTTCATCCATTGACCCAGACCTTTGAAATTTAGACCCCAAAATCAATACCTTAATCTAAATGCAAGCCATATGCAAAGTTTAATCCAGGTCTGTGATGTAGAATTGAAGTTATTGTGCAGAAATCTTTTTTTTTCTTCACCCCCAGTTACCTTGACCTTTGGCTTTTTTATTCCAAAATTGATAGACTTTTTCCTTACCCTAAGTGCAAGCTATCCACAAACTTTGGTCAAAGTCTGCAATGTAGAACTAATGTTATTGTGCAGAAACCATTTTTCTTATTTCAATCATGTTTCGTTTGTTTTGTGGGTTTAATGCCATTTTTCAGCACGATAGACTCTACATGGCAGTCAGTATATCTGGTGGAGGATGAACCCGGGAAAAGCCCAAGAAGAACCACTGACCCATGGGAAGCTACTGGCAAGCTCTCTCACATACCCATGTTGACTGAGCCCGAGACTTGAACCCACGTGGAGATAGGTGAGATGTCAGTGATCTGTAAAGTTGATCACCTTAGACCACACAACCACCCCGGGCCCCTCTTCTTCCAATCACAGTGACCTTGACCTTTAACCCCAAAATTGATAGGCTTCTTCCTTACCCCAAGTGCAAGTTTTCCACAAAGTCTGGTCCAGGTCTGTGATGTAGAACTAATGTTATTGTGTAGCAACCATGTTTCTTCTTTCAATCACAGTGACATTGACCTTTAACCCCAAAACTGATAGACTTCTTCCTTACCCCAACTGAAAGCCTTCCACAAAGTTTGATGCAGGTTTGTGATGTAGATGTAGAACTAATGTTAGTGTGCAGCAATCATTTTTCTTCTTTCAGTCACAGTGACCTTGAACTTCGACCTTTCGACCCCCGAATCGACAGGCCTCTTTCTCACTCAAAGTACAAGCCATACACAATGTTTAATGCTAGATGGTGGAGAAATCTTGTTATTGTGAGGAAGCAAAATAGGGAACAGGTGGACAGATAGACATTCAGATGGATGTCATAACATATTAAGCTCTGCCTTATGACCGGGCATATAAAAAACCCAGCAGAAAACAACCTAATTATTTTATGTAACAACTAATCAGTTCATGCATTCTGTGTCAGTCTTCACCATTAACAGTAGTGAAATATGTTTCTCTCAGTTTCTTAAGAACAGCTGACTTGGAATTAAGTGGAAGTAACCAAAAGTGTACAGGAGTTATTCAAAACATCTTGCACTGAAGTAAATTTGACTTTGCACAACATTTTCAGTGCTTGTCCATATTAAAATTTTAACGACTGAGGGTATGAAGGTCACTAACTTTTGACTAAAACTTTTATTTTTCCCTGACTTCCTGAAACATGAAAATTCCCTGACTTGTGCAACCCTGGTCAAAGCAGCCATTTTGGAGGCTGAATCTGCATCATTTTCATACAACAACTACATGTTGCAAGCAAGCAATGTTTTTAAAAATAAAATAAAAATGTCGGTACAACTATCCATTGTGGAGAAGTAACTAACAAAATTGTTCATAATGGCTGCTGTGGTGGCAGTACAGTGACTGGAACCTGGGCAGGACACGGTACTCTATGTATCAAGGATCTTGGGGGAAAAGATACCTCCAACGGACAATCCTCATACCCTGAACTTGTAATTACCATGTCTAACAAGAAAAGGATTGAGTTTAAACACTGATTCAGTGCTTCATATACCACAGTGTCAACTTTGTGTTTGGAGTAAGTCATGAACTTTTGGAGGAAATCAATAACTTTTGAGGATGGGATTAATGTTTGCAGTATAAAGTGGTGTCTTGATGAAAAAATGCTGTACAAATGAACACTGTATGAATGATGTTCTAATTATAAAAGTGTATGACAATCAACATAGATTTTCACATTTCACAATCTTTTCATTTTCATGCTTCATATATGTAAAGTGTAACTGTTTTGAGAATCTAGAGCAAAAATATGGCACATGTACCTTTACTATTTGAATAGTATGTTGGCATTGTGTTGCGTAATTCTCTCAATTTGATGTTTATGTGATCTGCTTTTGTCACATTGGTCTTTATATAAACAATAATATATAAGGAATAAATAAAGCAACATTTTGTAGCATTTTTTTAAATACCCATGTGCTTGAGTGAATGCTGGGGAGAGAAAGAGAAGAGTGCATGTTGGATGAAATCAATAAAATTCAAATACACACAAATAATGGAGGTAGACGTGTGAAGAGGCCATTTTAACTTAATGCGTGCTCACACAAAATCATGATATTAAATCAAGTTAAATGATTAAGTGTCTATGATTAGGATTTTTTTGTTACTAACCCACAGGATCACCATAATAAATTTTTTTTACTGTTCCTGACTAAATTTCACTGATCTTGCAAAGATAACATGAAGTCAGTTCTGTTTAAATTTCAACATTTAATATTCATTAACATCAACTCAAAAAAATAACTGTATTTCACAAAGAAGACTCATTGAAAGTTGAAAGTTCATTTTCATTTTCTGTATCTGATTCACCATCAGATCTATGTCCAAATGGCCATGTCTTTGACCTTTTGTTTCTTGGTCCAGCAGCATGCCAAAGCTTGATGGCATCTTTTGGGTTATAATCACTGATGTCTGGCGAGTTAAGGAGCAACATCATTAGTATAATTTCAGGGACAATTTATGCAAGTTTTTACACCCATCAATGAATCATAATGAAGTACCTCATGCACTTTTGTATTTCTCTGAATACTGAGTGCAGAAAATGCACAACATCACATCCTTTCCTGGTTCATATTTCAGCCTTTTGTATTATTGATTTTCCCAGCATATCTGATACTCTCTTACTCTCTTCTCTTGATCATATTTATGATCGTGCTTTCTGTTGTTATTATTTAATTTAAGATGTTTTGGTGGTAGCTGTGCACCTTATAAAAACTTCCACATCGTTTTTTGAACTTTGCTTTAAGTTGGCACCACAAAGCCACTATTGTGCTGAGATGCTGTAAAACACTACTACATACATACTTTCCAATTTTCACTGCACAATGCACTGAATGTTTATCAATGATGTAAACATAAAAACACATTACTTGCAGGAATTCTGGATTATTCATTAAGTCGACCAAATTCACCTTTTCTGATTAGCCAATACTAGCCTGATATCCTGCTTTTTTTTTTTAAATATCCGTATTGAAATCAGCGTTTGGGCCAGTACACCAGGTTAGTTCCATGTTAATTTACTTGATGTGTAGAATAACACCTCTCCATTTCCATCATGGGATTTTCTGTACTTAGTCAAGTGCAGGATGTTGGTAGGTATTCCATTAACACAACAGATCAATTACCCATGAAAGGTAATGGCATCTCACATTTTATTTTATACATCTGACACAAGACCACTTGTTAACCGTTATGAGAGTGACTGGCCGAAATTGTCACTGCTACAACAGATTAGTGACGACTGGGGTTTTAGTGATCCATCAGCAAAATCACTGACTGTGGTGGTTCAGTGATTAAAGCACTGGACTTGTGACCCGAAGGTTGCAGGTTCAATTCCCATTATCTGATCAGCCTGGACCAGCTATACAAAAATTTTCAGGATTTGTTAAGGTCTTGGGTTTCTTTGCTCGGTGTTAAATGTGGAAGTGTTTTTGTTTTAGGAAAGCAAAGTTTTGTTTATAAATAATTTTTATTAAAAGCTATATAAAAAAAATTACAAAATATATATTTACAATAATCTGCGAGTAATTAAATTGAATATATGAAATCCCTTAAAATAAATGCACAGTACATGTGATAACATATAAATGACATTTTTTTCAGGCATTTGATTATGGTAATACTAGCAACTGTCAAACCCTATTTAATCAAATATATCAAACTTACTTCAAATATTCAAGAATTTTAAAAGTGGCCAAGTTTTTAGCAATTATTCTCTGCAAATAAATTTATAAACTTGGCATTGGTTTTTACAAGAAATATGTTTTTAATGCGAATCTTTTTCTTGCACATAATCAGAAATGTATAGAAATTCTCACTTTGATACTTTTTTTGGTGTGCTTCAGAGATACTTTTAGTTGTTCGGCATAGAGGCTAAATTGCAGTCTTAGTAAATCACCCACCCCCCCCTTTTTCCCGTAGTAAAAATCTCTTCATCCACAAAATTTTATAAACTAGACTTATAAATATAATTATATTATCATCAACATAGAGCGTTACTTGATATATCATTCTTTATATTTTTCTTCAGTTTAAATTACAAATCATTATAATCCCTAAAGTGTATTACTTTCTTATTTCTATTGCTTGTTCTATAGAAGTTTATGCATCTTGTATTCTAAAATTACATTTTTCTGCAAGAGAAACAATTCTGCCTAATCCCAAACCTGTGATTCTAAATAGTCCATACCACAGGTTACTTCCCTTGCTTACTCATAAAAACTAGCAAGTAATTGCATGCACTGTACTATGGTTTAAATATGAAATTACCAGAACTGAATCTCTTAACATTCTACAAGTGCCATAAACAATATTCTAATATACCAAATCTGATCAGAAATTAGGCCCCTACAGTCAGAACAAGCTCAGCCAATCAGATGCAATATCACCTCATTAATATGATTGGATGTTGCTCACAAACTCGTAAGAAATCTTGATATAAGATTATATAGAAAGTAAGACCAAAATTTGTTCAGAAATATGGCCTCTACATTGTTCACAATCTCAACCAATCAGATGCAAGATCACCTCATAATTATGTGTGAATGTTGCACATAATCAAATTCACTCGAGATCTGGACGATATAAGCTTGTATAGCAAGTATTATCAAAATTTGTTCAGATATAGTCTCTGAAGTGTTCACAAGTTCTGCCAATCAGATACAAAACAACCTCATTAATATCCATAGTTGTCAATCATTAAAATAAGATTTTCAAGATGGCCGACATGGTGGTCATGTTGGATGCCAAATCGGCACCATTTTCATTCAAGACCAACTGGACATCACAAAGTCTTTTAGTGAAAATCCCATGTCGATATGACCATCCAGAAGAAGTAGTGATAACCGTTTCAAGATGGTCACCATGGCAACCTTACTGGATTACATGGGGCAGTTTTCATTTAGGACCAACTAAAACCTGGGGTGTATGTGTGTTAAGTTTCATGGCAATCCTCCTAGCAGTTTAGGAGGAGTAACATACATATGCACAAGGTCTTCTTGTTTTTGACCAGTAAAGCTAAAAAACATGGTGATGAAAGAAAGAACCCTTTAATGATAACCACTGTTGGTAAGGAATATTACCATGAAGTGTAGTCTGGCACATAAGCACAAATTTGGGAGTTTCCAGAGTATACTTCATAAAATACTATTAAAGCCTGAACTTACAATGCAATATATTCTGGATTAGGAAGTTTTTTTTGTATAAATTTAACAGCAACATTTTGTACAATTAAATAAACTGGGACAGCAAATGTAAAAATATTTCAAAAAATTTTACTCATTATCTTTTAGCATACATATAGTGACAACACCCAAGGGCAAAAGCAACACTTGTTGGCCCCAGTGTGTGTGACTATGGAACTTGATTAGTGAATGTTACTAACTGCTAGTTCAAGTTCAAAAAGTAATGAACTCAAGCGGCAACAAATACCACTGTTGTTCAAGGGTATAGTCACCATGTTTCAGTATACCAAATTATGCTAGATAAAATAAAGTGATCACAATTTTTCCTCCAGGATACTGTTGCATGACTGAAGTAGAACTGACATCATATGTTGAGGCCCTTTAAATGGTAGTCATTCTGAGCTGCTTCAATAAAGGGCACTAGTTCATCACATTAAGACTCTAGTTCATCACACAACGGAAATAGTTCATTGGCTTTACACTTGTTGAATCCTAGTCAATTTGTTATTGCCAATCATGTGTATAAATTCTCTTCATTAATTAGCTCATTTTCAAGAGGCACATTCATACTGAACATACTTCTTTCATTGATCTTTTACCCTAATCTAATTGATATTGCTGCTGACAAGCAGGACTCCTGCAACTAGGTGAAGTGGAGCAAAACTTCACTTTGAACCACCAGATTTTGCCCCGTTTTATTGCCTAGATGAAGATAAAGTCACTCTCTTCTCAACTGACACCTGGAACAATCAAGGGAGCAAATTCTGCATGTACTTGCTGTGTGACGACCTGTAACTAATTCCACTACCTTTTTTCAAAGATCTGTGCAATTAACACAAATAATATGCAACTTTATTAAAAAAGATATAAATGCTTTACAATAAGTAACTTGGACAGGGATTTGTAAAGGTGTTGATGATGAAATAGCTTGTGAACTGTGATCATTAGAAAACAAAATGTTGGCATTTAAAAAGGAAATTTGCCATGTATCAACGAAGCATACTGTCTTGGTGTCATATGACTGGTTATTACAATCAGGTAATTTCAACTTCTTGCACTGTTAATTACAATGGGGATTTTGGAAATTGTTCACAAATAATAGTAATGTAATGCCTTTCACTTTACACTCACAAAATGTTGCCATCAAGTTGGTTAGGTTTCTGAGAATTAAAATGAGTCATGGTACTGCTTGAAAAGATGACAAATGTACAAGTGGTATAAATTTCAATTTGGCTTTGAAATTCCACCAGTGATAAATGTATGAACAAGTTGCTTAAATGTATAATATAGTTAATGTCAAAGGCTCATTCTAATAACTTGGCAAAACAAAATTAGAAAACACCACACATGTATTGTTTGTCATTGTGAATTTGTCTGTGCTTCTATGAACTAATTTAAATGTTTGCTTTGTGCCTCTGTTGAAGAGATATCCCCCCCAAAAAAACAAGTTGGATAAATTAATAAATTATTATATTGTTCTAATACCTGTGTTAAATGGATTTATCAAATATCTGCACTATACCTACCTATTTTTCTGTGCATGGTCTTTGTCGTTTTTTAAAAATCATAATTACTGTATATACTCCCTTATAAGTCGACGTTTTTTTACTTAAAATTCTATTCGTGCAGAGTAGGGGTCGTCTTATAAGCACGACATTAAAAAAAAATTATAAATCTTGTGGTAATGTTGGAAACTCTAGATGTTTGCAGTACATAAAAATACTGTCAATTCATATATTTTTATGTCTTCATGCCACTATTCCTATGCAGTAATGTATATATGGTATGCACTGTGTTTATCCGTTTTATGACGGTATTCATTACACAATACATGCATCTACAGTTATTTGGATTTTAATAATTTGAAAATATTACCGGTAAATTAAATACTACCTACCGCAAAATGAAGTGTCCGTCAATGTTTACCATGGGTGTTTACTAGTATATTGCTTCCATTTTCGTGCCAGTCCAAACAACTTGTATTTGTATTAGTATTTGTGTTTTGCTATATAAAGACTGCGCTTGATGAATAAAAGATTTGATTAATTTGTATTTTCCTTTTCCACAAGTCAGATTTGATTCCCAAGTGATATTTCCCAAGTTATCTGCCAGTGCACGTGGGAAGATAAGCCTTTGGCTTGTAAAGGCACTCACTTTGTTTTCAAGTTGACAATCCTTTTGATCGAGCCGCGAATCTAATACTTGTTCAGTGCCAAGTAGAGTTCTACAACTTCCTGTGCATATACTTTGACCTTAATCCCTTAGCTTGTAAAGGCACCACACTCTTTAGTTTTCCCACGTGACAACCCTTTGATCAAGCTACGAGTTTGATACTTGTTCAGTGGCAAGTAACAGAGGGTGGTTATTTGAACTCCCTGTGATCTTGCCATACAATTGACATGTGTTCCGTTGCATCCTTTAATAGATTTCTGACTTTATGATCAAAGTGTTACTTACAGAGCCCAAGCTCAGTCTCTGCATAAGCACCTGCATATGACAGTAAAGCTGAGGAATCGGAGTCGGACGAGATTTATGATGACTAGACGACGACGATTTACAATGACTAGACGATGATGTAGGATTTCAGAACTTTATCAGACAATGAGGATTAATTCCTGGACTTTGTACCAGATGACATTAGATAGTGACATTTACAGAATAACGTGAATCACAAAAAAAGTTGACTTAACTTTCATTGTTTATTTGTACGACATGTGGAACTAACATATTACGGGATATTGTGAATCGGATCATTCTGAACTTCTATTTTTATACCAGTATGTGACCTATAATTGAATTCATGGATTTATCATATAAATGGATTTAAAATGTCAAGAATTATGGATCTCAATGGACTTTATTACACAAAGATGGACAAATTGTAAGTTGTCAATTTATTTGTGACATATTTCACTCAATAATAAAATTGTATTTTACACTGGTTTTGCCTTTATTTTTCTCATCTATCCAGTTTGGCTTGTTTATATTTCCAAAGTGCATTTCTGACTCACTAAGAAGTCACCCTTTCTGACGTATCTGACTTACAAAATACACCCCGACTTATAGGAGGATCAAAGAGAAATTCACTTTTTGCAGCCCTAAAAAGGGGGGTCGACTTATAATGGAGTATATACGGTATACTGATTTATTGAAATTTGGCTCAATATTCTTAGTGACACAAATTAACACACGGACATAATAGACAATTAAATAATGAAGCATGACATATTGCACATTCATTTTTTATCAATTTATTCATCCAGCCATCAATAAATACACAGACACACACATATATTTAATTATAAACGTAGTTAATATATAAGTGCATATAGAAATCATTTGCTAAGCCAAACCAAGTCTCCCTTGGAGTTCAACCTTCTCATTCTTGGCCCTTGGAGGGATTTGTGATTTTTGGTGTTGAACACCATTTTTAGCACATTATAGGCTTTACATGTCACCCAGTATATTTGGTGGAGGAAGAGCACAGGAATAAACATCGACCCACGTGAAGCTACTGGCAAGCTTCCTCACATACCCAAATTGGTTCAGCCAAGATTTGAACCCACACAGACAGAGGTGAGATGTGAGTGATCTGCAAAGGCAAGCGCCTTAGACCTTTTGCCCACCCACCCACAAACGGAGAAGTTGACCTAGCTTGAGTCCTGACAACACCATAAATTTTCACTTCATTACCATTCTGAAAGAAGTCAATCAGAACTCCACTGCATCATTTTTTTTAGTACCATCTCAAAGAAATTTGAAACCAATTACATGTTCTTTCAATGACTGTTCAGATCCTTTATTATCAGTTCATTAAGGATTTGTACTAAACTGATCATGTACATACTGCTTGGAACTCCACTGAAAATAAGCATTAGATACACAACTCAATAGTGCTTTCTGGTTGCACATGGTTTAATCAGTTAAACCAATATATTTCGTGCCTTGCATTCTCCAAAGTTTGTGAGAAAAAATATAGAACTGTGTCTATTCTTGATTGGAAGTTCCAGCCTTATACAGCACATATGGCCTTTATCTTCCCTCAACTGCCATCTTTCAGTAATGAAGATTACAGATTCAAACACTTTGCAAGTGTGAACACTTTCTGATGGCTGAACGTCAAGAATATTTAACTGTAAAATCTGGGACTAGAATATCACAAAACCTATGATATGTTATCAGAAACTTTAATACCACTGTAATGCCATGATTGTTCATGTGATGTAGTACCAATGATAATTTGTGTCCTTTTTTCTTTCTTTTTCGTTTTTCACACAAATTTTCAAACTGCAGTAGAATGGGGATAATAGCCTTGTGATCACGGATCTTCAACATTTAAAGTGGTTTTCACTGACACTCATTTCTGTCAGTAAATAATTGGAAAACTATTGATAACATGCACTCCCCTTCTCCCAACCAACATGGGGTTGAGAGAGGGGAGTGATTGTTATCAATAGTGTTTCCTTTTTTCTTACAGAAATGAGTGCCTGTGGTGGTTTTACACTTTGCAAAAATCCATTTTACCAGTTCTGCCTCAAAGTCAATTTGTGACAGTAAAACCATACATAATGTCCTTAAATTCTTAAAAATAAAAGATTATATCCTAATTTCCACTTAAATTACAATTTCATTCCTTCATTTCCACAACATTAAACTAGTCTGCTTGTTTAACTATGACACATGTAACAGTAAACTAACTTACATTTTATGAATATGCATCGGAGTAAATTGCATCAAAGAGGTGTATTTTTTATGTACACATAACAACAAAAAACATGCATGAAGAATTTACTTATTAAAAATCTGTGTATCTGATCTACTAGCAAGGTTCACTGCAACTATCCTCTGAACCAATGCTATCATAGTATAATGTCTGTAATTTTTATATTGTCTGGCTAACAAGGCAATTCTGCTTACCTGATCTGTAACGGTAACGTCCACATACTCGCAGAATGCATATCCTTTTGACAGTCCTGTTGCGCTGTCCTTTACCAGGTTAAATGCTCTAAGTGGTCCAAAGGATGTAAGAAGCTCCTTTACCTATAAGAAAGTAAATAACATATGCTTTATTTCGAGTAATTCAGTATCTTCTCTCCGAAATATATGCTCCTATCTTTTTCACAGACAAAATTTACCAAATAAAGGAATTATCTTTCTAAAAGACATGTAGTATGTGAAATGTGACAGATTCTTTTCTCATAATACAAGTTTAAAAATAAAAAGATTTCAAAACTCGTCTCATTTCTACAAAATTCTAAATTGATCAGATGATGAACTTCTAAACAAAATTCTGGGTATGTCGCTTCTTTCCAGAACTATAAATAAAACAGTTCATGTAGCATTCCACTAAACGAGTTATGCATTTTTACCATGAGTGATGACAATTTGATTGACTTAGCATTTTTGATAGTGAACAATTGTGCAAAGTTATTCAGAAGTGGACACTGAATTAGCAAAATGGCAAAAATAGCCTTTACCAATCAATTCATAACTGCGCTAAATAACACTTCCAATCATTAACATTTAACTTATAATTTTTGTAAGGCTGGCTTCATGAACAAAACAGAACTAAATGTTATCAGTTTCATAAACAAAGAAATGGTAAAATATATCTGAATAGATTAAGCAATATTAATTCTAATATTATACACCATGAAGAAATAACTGATGTACTTCGGTGTGAATTTCGCACAACATTTATTACATTACAGTTACAAAAACTGCGATGTAACATTCTAGTAATGAACATTAAGTATTTTTGAAATTATTTAGTAGAAACCGATTTCTTCCATCTAATTTTTTTACATCACGGAAGTGAGTGAAGAGAGAAGAAAAGTTTCAAGTAAGCAAGTTGATGTTTAAAAGATTTAAGAAAATCCAGATACTTTTTGTCTAATCTTTTTCTTTTTTTTAATATATAGCTATCTGTTTTGTATAAAAGGTTTTGCTTGCAAATGGTTAGGGCAGGAGACCTATCTTATGAAGAACTAATTTTACTTTCTTTAGTCTGAAATTGTCTTTGATCTATTTGGTTGAAAGCTATGATCTATTTGGTTGAAAGCTATGTGGAGTTCTTAATAAGATAACTTATCTTTAATAATCGTGATTTAACATTTTATGAATATTAGTTTAGCATGCAACTGGGACCATTAATATCCTGATCCATAAGATTAAAGTCAAAAGCAGTAAGATTACATGGCCAGTAACAAATACTATATACAGAATTTGATGTCATAAAATAGGTGTTACATCAATAAAAAATGTTAGTATTTCTAGATAACAAGCAAGATAATATTGCTAACATTTTCCTTGATCACAAGTAAAGTAAATTTAAAAACTGAAATTTTAAAGTAAAATGTTAAGGACATTCCTAAGATTTATCATGTCCGCAGTGAGTATCATGATTAATTGCCATCATAATGTGCAGTTTCTCATTACTATTATATTCAGTGATGTTATTGTTATAGAGAAAGCATAACAATACATGTTCAACTGGCTAACTGACTATTCAGCCTAATATTTTTGTCCATCTGGTGGATGGTTTACAAAAATTTCATTTAGCTGTATCCCTAATACATGCATAAAAATAGGGTGACTCACATCTGATGGCTCATACCAAGATAACTTTGTCAGGGCCTGAAAATAGCGGTGGACTGAGGTATGGGACTTGGAATTTTCCCATATGACCCAATAGCTTAATGTGTCAAAAGTCCATCGAACCTTCCAGTTTTCTACGAAATGAAAATTAAAAGTATTCATCTGCAATCTCAAAGTGGTTTCAATGATTGTGAAATGTTGACAGAGATATCTGCAAAAGTCCGTTACAATCAGTGTTTCTCAAAGTGTACATATGTTTTGCTGTGTACAAGACAGTCAGACTGGGACATCGTGTATAGAACAGAGTACGAGTCTGTGCTATTCTTGCCTCTAGATTCGAGTACCAGTCCACAAACATATCAAAACCACAAGACCTAAAATCGACTCTCATTCAAAGAGACTTTGTCTGAAACAGAACATTCCCATCTTCCACCTGAAGCCTTATTCTGTGAGACTTGAAATCCCTGTTGCAATAAGTGTGTGCATATTGTGTGAATGGTACTCAAATCAAAAGGCTGAATTAGCTGCTAACTAGAACACTGAAACATGAACCGACCTTTACAATGGTTCCGCGTTAACAGACATAACTGACAATCATAATGAGTTATCAGTTATGTAACTTTGGCTGCACATCCAGTTACAAACCAGAAAAGTTCAAGGAAGCAAAAATGAGGAAAATGGCTCTCCAGCAATACAGAATAAGCCCAATTAGGAGGTCGAGTATGATGGAAGACAGGAAAACTATTGTGTTCAACCTTTTTGAAGTTTACTGATTTAGGTGATACAGTGTAGATCAAGCGACAATTACTGTGGTACATACAACTTAAAGGTTGACCCAATTCATGCTCATGCAACAAGCAAAGAACATTTGTAACTGAGCTTTTGTATTTAATCTGATGTCCCACAGGCCCAACTTCGACCTGTTAATATGTATGTTGGACCTGGCTCCCTCCGAGGGTAACAGGTACTGGACCTGCCACTCATGGACACTATTTTCAAGCCCTGTCTGTACAATGTAACTGACAAGTGTAAGTGGGTTTGACAAAATTTCCTCTAAAAACAAAAGTATTGTGAACAGCACATTATAAGCCCTCCCCGTGCTTGGTTTTGGTTTTGTGTGTTTAATGCCATTTTTTCAGCACTTGATAGGCTATACATGGCGGCCAGTATAATTGGTGGAGGAAGAACCCGGAAAGAACCACCGAACCACAGGAAGCTACTGGCAAACTTTCTCACATACCCACGTTGGTCAAGCCAAGACTCGAACTTACGCGGACAGAGGTGAGATGTCAGTGATATGTAAAGGCGAGCGCCTTAGACCACTCGGCCACCCGAGGCCCCTTCTCCGTGTTTAATAATCCTCCTACGTAGGCACTAGAAGGGTATGCTTGACACTGAAGATTACTGACCAACAGGACTCAATGACCTTAGCCTTTGGTCAAGGTATGCAGTCATGAACTAAGCTGAATGTGCAGAAACCATTATTTTCTTATTTGAGATATCATGACTATGACTTCTGACCTTTAGACCCCAGAATCTATAGGTTTCTTTATTACACTAAATGTAACCCATCCACAAAGTTTGGTCAAAGAACTTGCTCAAGAACATAAGTTATTCTGCACAAATCATTTTCTATGAGCCACAATGACCTTGACCTTTGGATCCCAAATCAACAGACCTCTTCCATACCTAAAGTTCAAAACCTCCACAACTATGGACAAGGTACATGGTCTAGAACTAAAGTTATGCAATGTTTCTTCCTTCAGTTAGTAACCTTGACCATGGCCCTTTTGACCTCAAAATCAATAGACTTCTTCCTTTCTTTCTTTGCATAAAAATATGGTACATTCACGCTACACATAAATCTGATGGACCACACCAAGATAATTTTGTACAATATAATAGTGATCAAGTGCAAGTGGGTGACATTCCTCTACAAAAAATTCATGTGAATGACGATGACTTATCTGTAAGAATAACAGAAAAAATCATGTGAATGGTAATGACTTATCTGCAAGAATAACAGAAAAAATCATGTGAATGGTAATGACTTATCTGCAAGAATAACAGAAAATGGTTAAATATTACCCAGGATACATTAATTGTATCATAGAGATGATGTATGGACACAGTGGATGCTTCCAATGACCAAATGGGAAAGAAAAATTCTTCCCATGGATGTAACAAAGGACACAAAAATTTAAAGTACCCAAATACCGTGAAGGGCACATTTATATGCCAGTCCCATGTTTAATAGTTCTCTATGTAGACACCAGTAGGGTATGGTTAACTCTACAGATTATTGATTGATGAGTATCAATGACCCTGACTTTTGATCAAGGTATGCAGTCTTGAAGTAAACTTAGTGTGCAGAAACCTTTATTTCTTATTAGACTTACCATGAATGTGACCTCTGATCTTTTGAATCCAGAATCAATAGGTTTCTTTATTATCCTAAATGCAAGCTATCCACAAAGTTGATCAAAGAGATGACTAGAATAAAAGTTATTCTGCAAAATCCATTTTTGTTTAGCCACAATGGCCTTGAACTTTGACTGTTTTGCCCTCAAATCAATAGGCCTCTTCCATAACATAAGTGCAAGCCCTCCACAAACTTTGGTCCAGGTATGAAGTCTAGAACTAAAGTTATAATGCAAAAACCACTTTTCTTCTTTTATTCATTGATCTTGACCTTGGACCTTTTGACCAAATAATCAATAGGCTTCTTTCTTTATCAACAACTAACCTGTTAAGTTTTGTCAAAGGTAGGTGCTGTTGAACTTATCATGCGGAATAGGAAAAGTTAACAGACAGACAGGGTCAAAGCATAATAAGCTCTGCCAAAAGGTGGGCATATAATAACCCAATAAGACTGCAAAAACATGGGTGTACAAAAATTCTGTGAATTTAAATGTTCAAAGTTGATGATTATTCATTGGAGACCGATCTAATGTGTTCCATAATCTTTAGTGAAAATGCAAACATGGTAACCTGTCTCCAACCAATTAAGACTAAAGTTTTCATAAGCTGATCTTAATGCTCAAATAAGACTGGTTATTTGGTGTCTGATATCACGCAATCACAAGATCAGCTGGATATTTTAAATGATATTGCAAAAATTGTAGGACAAAAAGCCCACTGTGCCTTATGTCACATCTTTGTCTGAACCAAAAAAGTTAACTTTCTGCACAATTCCTATGAAGAACCATCTCCATTCATATGGAAATAAATTGCCCCTAATAAGGTGTTTCCAAATTAGGAAAAATGGGCAACTTACAATAACTATGACATTTTTGAAAAAATCTGAGATGTAACATTATTCTTGTCATCAAATTCTGTATCGCTAACTTTACTGAAAATGATAATTTGAAAAATGAAAATGCTTAGAGGTAGTGACCTGTAGAATTATGTTCAAATGAGACAAACTAATATATATCCCATCTTTACAAAATATAATCAAAATAGGCATCATAATCATAAGTTTGCATAAACATGACACATTATGATAGTGCTCTCTCTCCTCTCGCACGAGGCCAGAAACAGATTTCTCTCACATAAACACTACAATTTTTCTCTCTTTCTAAACTCTCTATGCTTTCATTTTTCACAAAAACTCAAATCAAGTTCTTTTGCAATTAGGGCCAGTCTTACCAACTAGTAATTGTACATCTGGAAATTTTCCTTTGGTTTAATGTTTAAAACTTTTGTCAGACCCACATCATGAATCACAAAATTGACTCTTCTGAATACATCAGAATGAACTTGACAATTGGTAATTTTATACAAAAAATTTCCACATATACAATGTTTCATAGACATATGTATGGAAATATGGAGGAATATATTTTATGGGACAATGTTTACCTCTCCCTTCCCCTCACACAAGCAAATCTCACCAGAATCCACATTACTTGACTAGCTAAACTTGCCTGAGGTTCTTGGAGGCACACAAATTACGATTTGCAGATTAGCAACATTTGAAAATCTTGGGGTACGCATTGTCTTCCCCTATAATGCTAGGGAATAAATGGGGAAGAAAATAAGAAACAGATGAGTATGTTTGATTTGCACAGCAAGATAAACAATACAAGATCTGACTTGATACAGCACTGAACACAGTTACTATATGTAACAATTTACATGTATGGTTTACAAGAAAATGTTACTGTAAGCATTGTCAACTTGAAATTGTCAATTCCAAATATATTAACTGAATTTATGGAAGTTGTCTCTCTCAAGTAATTTAATGACCAAATTTAAAGAAGTTGAAACAATTAGATTTCAAAAACATAAATTTTAGATAAAATTAATTTCATATTCATATTAACAAATGCATTGTCAAATTAATCACAAATTTAGCTGAAAAAGAGAGGCCTGAAAGAGAACCCTGAAAAGAAAAATCCTGGAGAGAGCTGGGCTGAAAAGCTGCAATGAAAAGAGTGGGCCTGAAAAACTACATGAAATCACAAAAACTATTTCCATGAAAGTTCCACAATAATCCGACTTGAAAAAATAACCAGTTTTAATGCTTTTTGTCCTATACCTATTTAAATATGATTGTTTTCATTATGTTTTCCTGCAAGAAAAAGCTTTTAAAAAAACCCAATCTTCTTCCTTTTTTAAAGTATTTGTGTGTGAATTTGTATCTCAGTTTGATCCTGATGAGTTTTTAGTTCAATGTGATTTTGTCAAATGTGAGAGTGAAAAGTGTGATTTCTTGGACACGACATAAGTTTTTAACTGTATTTCAATATGATTCACATCATATGACCTATAAAAAAAACAACTGTTGTTAAGTTTGGCATAAAATTTGAAAAATTTTGAGTCCTAACAAAAAAAAGGCATAGTCTCATTCAGTGCATGTAGAAGTCCACAGGAAAGGCCCTGTATTGAAACAGAACCACTGCTGGTCACTCTCTCTCTCCCGCACTCCTGTTGCAGTCTCCCCTGCACCTGCAAGTACTGTTCTGTAGTACCACACATCTCAAAACTACATCTAAAACTGATGCAGTAATACTACCACAAGTAGCACAGAGACAGACCTAATATTGAGCGAATAATCAACAGTCCGTCCCTTGTATTCTGTAATGCCCTTACCTGATCTTCATTAAGGTAGTTAGGTAGACCACCAACAAATACTTTGTGTGGAGAATCCTGAACAACTGTGGATACGACACCTAGAATGAAAAAGTGGGCTTGTGTAAAGCAAAAGCTTAGTGCAAAATACCTGACAAGATGTACATTTTAATGTTGACTTGGGGGAGAAATACAGCTCTTTTTTAATCTCCCATTCTTGAATTCAAGATGATATGGTATACTATGGTGTGTCTGAAGAACTACAAATTTATTAATCACAATCATACCTTCAGACATACATGCTTTATAACTACAAAAGTTTGTTTTCAATTTAACAGCCACATAAACAGGCTGCTGATCTCTGCTTTTCATGGAAAAACTGGCCTTTGATCTTTTGACTTTATAACCGTAACTGCAGCAGCCAGACAGATGCATTGGAAAAACAAATTTACCATATTTTCTATCAACCTTTATCCAGATTTGATCGTATGAACATCAAAGAATGCCATATAAAACTAAGATGACTTTCTAGCAATAAAATCTTTCATTCCCTTTCATGCAACTATAACACTACAACAGGTTTCAACAACTATATCCCAACCTGCATATAAGACAATTGAGAAATTTTTCATATGTGCTCAAGATTGGAAGCATCATATTTATGCTTGTACAAGACACTTTATCACAGTGTAGACCCAGATTTGCTACTTCATAATGCATCATCAGGTGAGGCTCTATACTGTTCACTCAAGACAACAAATGGAACTGTTTATAGTCCGACACATGTTATGCATAAGATAATACAAAACTCACCAGGAACATTAATAGAGGGATTATCTGACATCCCTGGCATGGCCTGGTAATCACGTGGTCGCCTGATCTTTAAGGCCTGGCCCTGGAAAGCTATCCCATCAAATGCCATGGCCTGTGTTGTCTCATCAACAGATCGAAACTGAATAGATGCAAACATGTTGACCAATTTAGCAAACAAGTTTATGAACTCTTCTTTCCTATTACTGACAATACAAAAGAATTAACCATGCTCAGCAATAAGGATTTTCATAGCTTCTTGATATTCTGGCATAAAATGATGACAAAATAAAACAATATCTGGTCTTATCTTTTTAATAGTAGGAACCAAAATTTTTATTTTTATTATTATTATTAATATTATCATTATTATTGTCCAAGCTGGACTTGAAAAAGACTTGGGCGAAGCGATGAGAAAATAGGAAGAAATTATAAAGTGGTGACAAGTTACAATGTAAAAAAACATTTTGCTTGCTATTGTTTCTTCTAGCTGTCCTATGGTTTAAATTATATGAAAGCTAATGATATTTTGTGAAATAATTTATTTTCAAGGATATAAATTTTTATGGTCTTGCAAAATATTACATTTTTGTCAGTACTTAAATCCACGTAATTTACTCTAATGGAAAAAGGGATCATATTAATTTCACTGATAAATAACTCAACACTAGGCCTGCTGGGGCAAGGAATTAAAGCACAAGGCATTTCTAAACCTGTTTACTTCCTGTAATTAGGTCATGTCAAATTTTAACTAGATTTTTGTGTTTGTAAAACATGTTTGTCTGCAATGCAGAGCAAAACCCCCAAAAATGTAACCAATGATTACATAGTTGACCTCCACAAAGCTTTTAGTAGTCTCTAGTAGCCACTGTAAACATTAATTATCATGCAGAAAATTCAGACTAAAAGGATCTTGACAACAAAATGCTGGCTCCTTTTCTAACTAAAGTCATTTTTGCAATATTTTTATCTTTACATTTTTTAAACTTAACTTTTAATCGGCACAATATTGCCAATATTGTGCTGATGTGCTGTTTAACCATATACATACATTATGGCAGGGCATAAGAGACGCCCCCACCCCCTCAATTCTTTTCTATAACAAAGTAGAGGTACTATGATGAGCAGATAAAACCTAATATTTTTCTAAATAAATGATTGCTCTTAAAATGTAGATTTTACTGGGTGAAGGTCACAGGCTTTGAGTAAACTTGGAGTGACAGCCAGTATTAGAAGTATAGTTCATGTATCAGTAATTACCTTGATTAACCACTATAACCGAGCCCTCATATGAAAAGCATGCAGTCCACTTACCTAATTCCTATGCTCATTCACATGTACAATAAACAGTTAACCTGCTGAGGGTAAACTATCACAATATATATACAATATATAATCGTTAATATGTAAAATGTACTACTGAATAAACATATTTATTCCTACATCCATCTGCACTGGTTATAAAGGGCCTTTTGCATAGACTATGCTGTATATATAACTTGGTAAAATCTTTGTGCTCATGAACTAAACACAAATAATTAAACTCTATGACAGTAAAGCATGACATGCAGGTCACTGTGACCCTTGGTTGTAAGGGTGTAGTGCTGAGATGCATCCAATATCAAGTTTCATGATTCGAACATAAACAGCACCCAATAAACAAACTTTAGTCACAAAATGTCAACAAAGTCATTGAAGCACGAAATACAGGTCATCAGAGACCTTTCTGCAATACAGGTGTAGTACACTTATCAAGATGCATCCCCTCACTAAGTTTCATAACTCTAGGAAGAATACAGCATGCCAAGAACTCGTGTGTTCATGAGCTCAACATAAAAACTTAACCAAAGTCAGTAAAAGATGAAACATGGGTCATGATGAGCTTCTTTTGTAAAATGTAGATCACAGTAACCTTTCTGTATGGGTGTGTTACCAATAGAGATTGTATACAATCATCAAGTCAGTGATGCATGACACATGGGTCACAGTGACCTACTTTTGTGATGAGGGTGAAAGATGCATTTCCTCAAGTTTCCTCATTCCAGGTATTACAGTATGTATTTAAGGTGATGATTCTAGCATTAAAAGAACTTAAAACACCACATTTATCGAAAGCCACGAAGTGTGAAATATGGGTCACAGTGACTACTTTTGTGATAAGGATATAATACTCATCAATATACATTCCCTCAGCAAGTTTCATGATTCCAGGTATAACAGTATGTATACAGGGTGCAAAGAGCCTATGTGGTCATGAGCGAAATGCAAAAACTTGATCTAAGCCATTAAATTGTGAAAAGGTAGACAAGAGTGATCATCTTTCTAAGGGTATGGTACTAATAGAGTAGCATACAATCATCGAATTTGATGATTCTTATATGAACAGAGTTTGAGAAATAGACTTAAAACAAAACTTAATCAAAACCAGTGGAACATGAAATATGCACCACAGTGACCTACTTTTGTGATGCGGGTGTAATACTCATCAGGATGCATCCTCTAACCAAGTTCCATAATCGCAGGTATAATTGTATGTATATGGGGTGCACAAAAACCTGAGCTAAATGCAAAAACTTAACCATGAATGTACAAGATGTCCAAATTTACCCCACCCCCACCCCCAACAGGGCAGGTGCTATGAATGGGAGCCAACACCAATGACGGAGGTAGTGAGCGATTTTTTTTTTTTAAATTAAAAAATGTTGAAAAACTTGAAAAATTGCTACAATGGTAAGAAAATTCTAATGTTTGTTTACATGTGCATAGTAACATGCATACCAAATTTTATTTGTCTGCCTCCTGTGCTTCATAATACAAATTATGATTTGTTACAAAAAGTCCAAGCCCAAAAGGTTCCTAAAAGTGTAGAAATTTGAACAAGGGTACCATGAACAGCATATTATATACTCACCCGTGTTTAAAAGTCCTCTATGTAGGAATTAGTAGGGTATAGTTGACTCTGGAGATTGACCAATGGATCTCAATGACCTCAACCTCTAGTCAAGGTATGCAGTCTTTAACTAAATTAAATGTGCAGAAACCATTACTTGCTATTTGGGCTAGCCATAACTGTAACCTCTGACCTTTAGACCCCAGAATCTATTGGTTTCTGTATTACCCTAAGTGCAAACCATCCCCAAAGTTTGGTCAAGGAACTGACTAGAAGAAAAGTTATCTGCAAAACCAATGTTTCTTCGAGCCACAATGACCCTGATTTTTGATCTTTTCACCCCAAAATGAACAGACCTCTTCCATACCCAAGTGCAAGCCCTCAACAAACTCTAGTTAAGATATGTGGTCTAGAAGTAAAGTTATTATCCAAAAACCATTTTCTTCATTCAGTCAGTGACCCTAACCTTTGACCCCAAAATCAATATGCTTCTTTATTACCTAAAGTGTTAGTCACCCACAAACTATTGTGAAGGCACAGGGCTGATAACTGAAAGTTCTGTGCAGAAACCATTATTCGTCTTTCAGTTACTTTGATCTTCGAGCTTTTGGCCCCAAAACCAAAAGGCTTCTTCCTGACCCCAACTGTAAGCCATCCACCAAGTATGGTCCAGGTCTGTTGCATAGAATTCATGTTAGTGTACAGAAACCATTTTTTCTGTTTCAGTCACAGTGTCCTTAACCTTTAACCTTTTGACCCTGAAATCGAAAGGCTTCTTCCTTACCCCAAGTGCAAACCACCCACAAAGTTTCAAAACTGTAGACTGTGGACAACTCAAGTTGTTGTGCGGAAAGAATTTTTCTTCTTTGTCACTGCAACCTTAACTATGACCACTTGACTCAAAATCGACAGGGTTCTTCCTTACCCCAAGTGCAAGTTATCCACAAAGTCTGTCAACTGTTGATGGTATATAACTCGAGCTATTGAGCAGAAACCATTTTTCTTCTTCCAGTCACAGTGACCTCAACCCCAAAATTAATAAGGTTCTTTCTTATCCCAAGTGCAAGCCATCCAAAAAGTTTGGTACAGTTGATGGTGGACTGCTCAAGTTATTGTGCAGAAATGAAAATAGTAACAGACAGACATAACATAATACACTCTGCCTCATGGTAAAACTATGTATACCAAAGTTCCAAACAAGTCCAATAAAGTGCAAACAAATGAAATACTGCTGCGATGGGTTGAAAATTTATCTCCAATAGCTTGAAAATCTATCTCGTCATCAACTCGTCATGATAAAATGAGTAAAATTGTATGGACCCAAGTTTAACTTCTGGTCTAAAAACAATAAGCTCCTTCAACTATCCCAGTGGGATCATAATAAAATAAGTCAAAACTTAAAGAAAATTACGCCCAACAGAACTTAACTTAATTTCCGAAACAGTTTCTTTGTGCAAAATTAAAGCTTTTCTGGACAGTATCAAAAATCCACACACACACACACACACTTCCACGTTATATAAAAAGCTCTATTGATATATCCCAGTCACAGACTAATTAAGATATAAGGGTTCCATGAAAAACATTGCTTGTAAGTGAACCTTCATGCTATGTTACACCACTCCCCACAATTGTATCTAATCTGAACACAAGCAACAAAGAATATCAACATTTAAACCTACATCAGATATAAAGTGATACACAAATTTTGCCATCTGATAAATGCAGGCTCAACAATATATAACTGACCTCTAAAAATGCAAAGTTTTTGTCCAAATTAATTTGCACAGCAATAACTGGATTTCCCTCAGCTTGAGCCAAACCAGTGATTTTCATCTGCTGGTTGAAGAAGTTCATCATTGCCTCCTGAAAGAGAAACAATATATAGCTGAGCAGTACAGCATATGTAAAAAAACAATATTGATTATTCATGGACATTAACTCCTACTATTCCCCTATTCCTGTTAAGGCATTTTAGTAGCAATACAGCAATAGTAGTCACATGATGTGCTCTTACTATGTATGACTCTAAAAAATGTTTAAACACAAGAATTCTGCAGAATGTTATGTCTTGCCTGCTCTGCTGTGGCATAATCCACAAACCCTTCAAAATCACTACAGCAAGAAAAGTAAGTCACTGTGATCTACTTTTGCTCATGGGGAGAAGTATCCCTAAGGATAAATACACCTATCAAATTTCATAATTTTACATACAACAGTGTCTGAGAAACTAAGATAAATGCAAAGTGCAAAGTGTAAGGCTGTCACATTTACAAAAAATTAAACATTTACATGACCATTGGAACAAGAAACAATTCTGTTTAAATGTAATCCGCTTGCATGCCAGAACTGGCAATTTGTGGCAAATGTGAGTTGTTTTCATTATGGATATTGATAGGAAAAGTAAAGTCTTCCTTATTAAGTAAGAAAATAAGTATTTTCCACAATAATTCAGATTATTTGATAAGATTATTTACCTGTCTACCTAAACTTCCATTCAAATTTTGACAGAATGACGACTGATACATGTATCAAGAAACTACAGTAAGATGAGGTGCATTACAGAATACAGACACTCATTGCTCTTACAATTTCATCAATGACATTACTGTTATCAAGATTAAAGCAAGAATAAAACTTTTAAGTTCGATATCCAACTGAAATGAATCTATCCTGGAACATAAATTTCCTTAAACATAAGTTGTACGTGGACCAAAAGTTAAAAAATGTGTATTAGATGACTACAATGTTAAAAAGTTATGCCCCCCCCACAATATTACCTCAAAGACAGAATGAAGAAACATGCAAGTTCAGTCACCTAGAATTTACAAGCGAACAATTGCAGACATTTTCCTTATTTTCTCTTTCATTATTCATGAACAGTTTGGATACAAGGAAGTCAGTTAGCATTAATGCCTATACAAAAATATTATGCAGGGCAGAAGTTTTTTCCCCACCAGTATGGTCAGCTGTCTGGCTCTTGCACCTAGCAATGAGGGTCATCTCAAATGTGACTTCATATTATAATGGGCCACTGCACACAGAAACATATTAGGAAATTGTTGTTTTTCCTGACAATTTGTACAATGAGTTTAATTCAGCACAAAAACTTTTGAATCCCCCAACCCTCAACTATACTGAGTGGTCAAAGATCACATGCACACATGATGGCTAGTTGATCAGTACACTGAACATCGCTGATACCACTGATGACTTAAATGTGGTAACTAGCTGTTGGGTGAGTACTTTTTTGCCAGAGACCACATTCTCACTTTTTAAAGAGACTTGTGTACATGTTTCAAGTGGTTCGTCATTGCACCAGTGCTACCCCCTCCCCCCCCCCCCAGTGTTGTAAATCTCTGTAAGGATAGGTTACATAAGCTTTGTTTTCCACCAGCATCAGCAATTATGAAATGCTTCCAAATGGAAAATCATTTGCCATGCTTACTTTCAGCCATTTTTAGTAAGAAGGGATTACAAAGTTACATCATTTTGTCATGTGCTTTATTGTTAAAATAGAAGGCAGGTTTTGTAACGTTTACAGGGCTAACATGAAGTGATCTTGTTTACACGTGTAAAGGCGACAGTCTCAATAAAGAATGAAATGTAAGTTAGTGACATCCTTTTGCCCGTGATGAGCAGTAACCTCCAAGATGAATACACTCATCAAGTTTTGCATTTGATGAGCAGTTCATGATGAATACACCAATCAAGTTTCATGACTATACATAAAACAGTGTCAGAGAAACTGACCTAAATGCATAATCTTTATGTTCCACACCTGCCAACCCTAACAAGATCCACTCAGCAAGGCAGTCAATATTTTTTTTTATATAAGTTTACATTTTTAGTAAGGCCAGGGCTGAGCAAATCCTATAGCCCGACGTCCCGGACTATTCATTTTTGAAGTCGGGCAAGTAAAATTTTCCAAGTCGCTAGTCCGGGACAAGTGCTTTTTAAAAAAGTTTGGCAAGTCCTTATTTTCGTGATTTAATCACATCTATCTACCTATATTTATCCAATCATGCCCTCCAGGCGTACTGAATACTTGATTCTACCCCTCTTCATGTATACATTTACATTCTGTATAACACATAAATGTGGTCAGTGATAATTTTCGCATATGCGCACGTTCAGTTACCGCTTGACTGCACATTGAGCTAAGCGACCAAATTATCGGCAAATCAAAACACGTCAAACAAAAGAAAGCCAGTATGATCAATTAGCAGTGTTTTAAGCGACTTTGTTGCATTGTGTTTACTCAAGCCAGATCTTCACGAGTGGCTCATTATGATTTTAATCCAGCGAGTCAGTGTAATTAAATTAATGAAAGGTACTTTACCGACATTAGTGTTGGTTTCCTTTATGAACTGATTAAATGAAAGTAATGATTCTTTAATTTTTAATTGATTATACAGATGATTAACTTGCACGTGCAATATTGCGCTTGAAGCGAAACAATTACGCTAATTAATGAGCTGTCTCTTCGTATTTAAAAGAGAAAATGTATGTTATGATCACTTTAGAAGTAGTTTTCAAGCAAGCTGATAGTTACTCTGTTGATAAAATGAGTTTGCTAAATTATTTTCGCAAGGAAGGTAATAAGGGCGATTCAGAGAAGGAAAATTTTTGTGAAAGTGGAGGGATAAAACGTAAGAATGCTACTGTATGTGCGGTAGCTATTTCTCCAAAGAGACATAAGCAGAACCTTTGAGATGCTTTAGAGCATTTGACTACAGGCACATTCCTCATGAGAGGGAAGCTCTGTTGAAATATGGGAGGGAAGACTTGCAGGTTCTTCTTAACTCATTAACCCAAGGAGATTCTTTTCATTTTCGCCTGAAATGGGGGTAGGAAACACATTTTTGGGGTTACTTCTGAATGCAGCAAAACACATCAAAACATTGTTTTTGATTGACTATTACGCTCGTGTATGTGCAGAAGGGTAAAAATTTGACTTTTTTTCATCTTTTTACTCCAAATCTGAAACTTATCCTACTTTTTGCAACTGGCAATTTTCGACCTTAAAAAAAAATCGGGTCTTAAAAAATGCTTTTTTTTCGCTGTATTTTTTAATGCGAGTAGAAAGTCTACATTATTTGGTATCATTGTAGAGCTACATCTGTCTACCTTCCTGAAATACCATCCACTTTAGTGTATCCTAAATGATGTACACGTTACAGAGCTCAGAAGTAGGGTACAACCTCATGACGCATAAACGTGGCGCTAGGGGTTAATGAGTCAAGTCGCTAGTCTGGGACTAGTGGATGAAAAAAAAATTTGCTCAGCCCTGAAGGCGTAACAAAATATCATGTACTGCTACTGTCAACTTGGAAAACATGCATTAAATAAGTTCAAAAGCGTGATCTGAGACTTATCCTGCAAAGGCAAACATTATGTTCAACTAAAAAACTTGTAAAGTACACTTAGACCTTAATTACCTCCAGTACAGTTTAAAAAAACCCAGTTCCAAACAACATGGAGCTCAATGGCTTCTTGCAATCTCTGAACTTTATGTAATCTTTGGGGTTTGTTTCAATTTCACATGGAAATAGCAATCATCTCTCCTGCCATGAGACATACTCAAATCAACACGTGTCCAATAAACGTAACTGTTGCCCTTCCTGCTTTTATCCCCAAGAAATGAATATTCCTTTTATACTTCTGTGCTGTTGAAATGTTTTAAGAGGCTTATTGTCCGTTTTGCCTTGAACATGCTTTTGTTTGCTGAAAAATATGGATAGCTTAAAGCATCTGAGGTACTACTGTAAAGTTTGTCTGGTTTTCCGATCAACTCCACTGAATCTAATATGAAACCTGGATCCAGATCAAACACGGACAAGCCAGTCTCTGGATTTGATAGCAACAATCATATTTTCTTCATTTTTGCTATTATTCTGTAAGTCTGAAATTTAAAGGTAATTTCAGTAAGACTGGCAGGTCTGATGTTGATGCCATTAACAACAACAACAATGCAGTTGCAAAAGTAATACCTTTGCCTCAACAAAAATCTAAGTGCTGGCACCACTGCTGCTGCTGGTGTGAAGGTGATACCTTAGTCCCACTATCTGCTAAACACAGGGTCATCAATGAACAAAATAAAATGAGTATGCATGTTTACAAAGCAGTTTACACACAATCAGAATATACACAAAGCTAAGTCTATAGGTCAATGCCAATGTTTTGATTCAAAATTGATTAAAATGGTCTCATAGCTGCATCAAGCATGGAGGAAAAGCACTGCAACCCTCAAATGGAGGATCTTCATATAAAAAAATTAAAATTTAAAAAAGTGCACATACCAGTGATATTAATATTGACTAACAGTAACAGAGCTATGCAGGTTATATGAGTGGACTGATGGACGAAAAATTGATGAATAAAGGACCTTTGCATCTAAATGTCAGCCATGAAATAATTCCCCAGAATGCACTAACAAGTTTGCAATTCATGCAATAGTGTTGACTTTTTAACAGTATACAATTTTAACAGTATACAATGTGCTCATGAAATCTGAGCCAACTGGCATTCACTATGTTCTAAAATTTTGCAAGTAATACATCTCACAACACAACAGAACATGAGTACCGTAAGGAACATTATAGGCCCTCCCCATGTTTAAAAATCCTCCATGTAGGCACTAGTAGGGCATGGTTGACTTTGGATATTACTGACCTTCTGGCTTCTTTTAATACAAAGTTGCATCCTAACATTATTCCTATACACAGCAAAGACAGTTTGAGAGTCATCCCTAGTACTTACTTCTGAGACTCCAAATGGTATATTGCCTACATAAAGTCGTCTGGACTGACGGCTGATGGAACTACCCGCCATAGGAACTGATATATCTGAGAGTGCTGTGTTAGGTACTGTAATGGTCTGTGAAATCTGACCAGCCGCTAAAGTAAATAAAAAGGATATGTTAGGTACAAAAATAATAAATCTTGTATGTCGCTGCTTGTAAAATTGAACAAGAGACCCAAGTAGGCCTGATATCACTAAGCTAGGTTACATAACTTTACATAACAGCTGACCATGTCACTCAGTAGACTTATGCAGCATTGTAAGAACATAACCTAACTGAAACTATCTCCCTATTATCATATTGATTTTACCTATTGACCATATTCTGATAAAATTCCGAAAGAAGTAATTATTATGCATAGTGTCTTTCTCAAAACTGAACTCTTCCAAGATCTTGATGATATAAAACTATTTACCAAGTTTTATAGAAACTGGACAAGAAATATATTCTTTAGATCTAGAGAGGTAACAAGCCAAGCCAATCTGATGCAAGATCATCTCATTAATATCACTTATTACAGAACCTGTCTAAGACAATGATGATATAGATTATTTACAAAGTTGGTGTCAAATCTGATCAAATACTGAGTGTCCAGAGTGGTAACAAGCTCAGCCAATCAGATTCAAACTTACCTCGTAAATATGCATAGATATTGCCATAATTAAACTCATCCAACATCTCGAGGATATACAACTATTTAACAAGTTTGATGAAGATCTGATCAGAAACACTGTTGCTAGTGTTGACAAGCTCAGCCAATCAAATGCAAATCATTAATATGCCTGGATTTTGCTCATACTGTAATCATATTCAAATGAGATCTTGATGATATAATAACCCTTTTACCAAGTTATAACTCTTTTACCAAGTTTGATCAAAATTCTATAAAAATATAGTATCCGGAGTGGTAAAAGAACCCTTAGTCAATTAGATGCAAGATCATCTTATAAATATGCTTGTCTCACTCATAATAAAACTCACCGAACAACTTGATGATGTGAGCTTATTGACCAAGTGTGATTAAAATCAGGTAAAAAATAGTTTTTGAAGTGGAATGAAGTGCAGCCAATCAGATGCAAGATCACCTCATTAATATGCAGGATTCTTGCTCATTATCAAATTCACGCAAAATCTTGATCATATAAGCCTATATTCAAAGTGACCAAAATCAGATAAAAAATATGGCTTTCTGACTGGTAACAAGCTCTGTCAAACTGATGCAAGATCACCTCATTAATATCTGAGAATCGTGCCAATTATCAAACTCATCTGAGATCTTGATGATATAAGCCAAAATTACAAGTTTGATCAATACTGGATCAGAAATACGGTCTATAGAATAGTAAGAAGCTCAACCAATGCAAGACCACCTCAATAATATATGTAGATCTTCCTCATTATTGAATTCGTCTGAGACTTTATAATATAAGCCCATATTCCAAGTTTGATCAAAATAAGATTAGATATGTGGTCACTGCAGTGGTAACTAGCTCAGTCAATCAGATGCATAATAAGCTTGCTCATCATCAAATCCCACCAATATCTTGATATGTAAGCCTTTTGCTAGTATGATTAAAATTGGACCAGAAATATGGACTCCCAAGTGGTAACAAGCAAATGTTGACTGACAGACAACACACGATGCAGGGCAATACCATAAGATCACTTGGCCTTATGGCCTGGTTAGCTAAAAAAATGCAACATTCTTCTCAAGTCCTTGGAATAAGTTAAATGAATTGATCATAGTTTATTAAAACCTTAAAAGAGAAATCTCACAATATCTGTCATATGGCTCTTACCACACATTCAGACCAGAGTACATTTATAATAAGCTACCTCTAGAGGCATTCTCACCGAGTCACTTGTAAAAGCAAGATGCACCCTGAACAGAAGTTTCAATTAACATTTCCAATACAACACCCATGCCTAGGCTAGTCTGAATATGAGTTTGACAAAAGAGAAATTAATGTAGTTGTACAATTTATTAAGAGAAAATCAGCTGCTGTTAGTTTATGACAAACTAGACATTAAGGCTGTGACCAACAGGGAAAACATTGTGGCAAATTTTAAACATTTTCAGTCATGACTCGGTATCTGACCAACTGTTAATTCATGGCATGTAAGTAAAAGCTAATAAACAATTGGGGTACCTTGTCATGAGAAATAACTGAACCCAAAGTTTTCATGGCATGATATTTTCACCGAGATTTTGAAGCCCAAAATCCACCTTATGAATTTTGCCCAATGATGTTCAAAAAGGGCTTTTAATTGGACAATATCATGATTATCGTATGATTTTTAAGCCCAAAATCCACCTTATGAATTTTGCCCAATGATGTTCAAAAAGGGCTTTTAATTGGACAATATCATGATTATCGTATGATTTTTCTCTTACCCTGCATAGCTTTGTACTGCATTGGTGTAATGTGCTCAAATCCTGCAGGAGGTACATTCCAGTATTTGTATGGCTTCTTCCTAATTCTAACAATACGAGGGGACCGGCTGTAAAAAAGAACACAGATCTATCAGATTGTGTGACAACAAACATTCATCTCTAGCACTAATTATAAAATATAAAAAATATCCCCAAACCCAAAATCATCTTAGGGTATAATAAATGTAGAACATGTTGGGTAACTATAAAAAAGAATTCAGATCTATCTCCTGCACTAATTATAAACCATCAAAAATATCACAAACCCAAATTCATCTTGGGTACAATAAATGACGAACCTCTTGGGTATGTTTTAGTTTAGTGCATGAAGACAACACCTGTTACTGCAAAGTAATTATGACAGAGGAATAAACAAGAGTTTCACCCAGAGATGACATATCCCCCTACTTCACTGCTTATGTAAAGACTTCACTTAAAGTACCCTATGGTTGATCACTCGCAATTTCAAGACTACTTTTTGCTAGTAATCTATGGCAAAGATTTCTCAATTTATATCCAGCTTATGGCCAATCATTTTCAATTTATATTACTAATGCTACACTTTGTTTACAATTAACATACAAATAGTAAGTGGGAAAATTAAGTATCATAAGGCACTGCTATCCATTTTGCCTGACAAGTGCAACAAGGTTGGTTAAAAAACCTTGAATAGTTTCAAGTTATTCTCCTGAAACAAAACTTTTACTTTACAGACAGATAGACAGTGATAACTATGTCCCCCTGTCTTGCGTATCAGAGACAAAAAATGTCACAAGCATAACATTTTCAAGAATTAAGAAAGGGCATTAAATAGTACATTTGTGAAATTCTTAATCATTGCAAAAGATTGTTTGTGCAACACAGAAAATAGTGATCATTAAGTGGGAATTTTTTTTTTGAAGTGATAAATATGCAGAATGCACTGAATTTGCAGAGATTAAAATAAACTCTGCTTTTTGGCTCACTGTACATCACAATCTGAATACATTTAAGGTATTTTTTTTTAAAAAACAAGAGTCCCTCAAAGGGACTGACTCTTTACTGGACGAAAAGAATTTCCAGAAATTCAAGAGAAGATGATTTCTTGCTTTTGACTGCTGAGTGTTCAAACCATCTCCAATACTCTTCAGCGATAACATGATTTTAAAATCAGCTGCTGTGGTGGACATATTGGATGTCAGATTGGAACCATTTTCATTTAGAACCAACAAGACATCATAAGAAGTCTTCTGTTGGAAACCCCACTTTGATATGACGGAGTAATAATAACAAGATTTTCAAAATGGGTCCAATGGTGGCCATATTGGATATCAGATTGGCGCCATTTCCATTTAGGACAAACTAAACATCATAAGAAGTCTTTTTGGTGAAAGCATAATGTTGATATGACCAGCCATCTAGGAGAAGCAGCAATAACAAGATTTTCAAGATGGCAATTGTGGCAGCCATATTGGAAGTCAGATTAGCACAATTTTTATTTATGACCAACTAGAGATAGTAAGTTTTTCAATGAAAACCCTGTGCTGATATAACCATTCATTCAGGAGAAGTAGTGATCACAATATTTTCAAGATAGCCACTGTGGTAGCCATACTGGATATCTGAGCGACATATTCATTTAAGACCAACAAGACATCATACGAAGTCGTTTAGTAAAAACCCCATGCTGATACAACCAATCATTTAGGGGGAGTAGCAATAACAAGATTTTCAAGATGGCTGTGATGGCAGCCATATTGTATGTGCAAGTGGCACCATTTTCATTTAGGACCAACTAGACATCATAAAGAGTCTTCTGGTGAAAATCCCATGAGTGGTGATAAGATTTTCAAGACTGCCACTTGTATGCATTTGCAACCCTTAATCACAGAGCATCATCCACAGAAAGTGGATGAAAATTCCACAACCAAGGCAGCTAAGGCAGGGTCAAAACACACAAAATAACACATGGATATAACAATGCAATAAGTCTCCATCTATATGTGTATTGGTAAAAATACCCCATTAAAGTCAACAACCTTAATCTTGAAGGGGGGACCAAGCCAGTGAGATGTGACCAAACCTTGAGGCTTTAAGTGACAGAAAGATAAAAGAATTTATAATTTTTTAATGATCTCTTAATAAAAATTAAAAGGTAATTTTGTTGCAACTTTTAAGTAGCAAGATATGGATTATAGTGCTATACATTCAGATAGATATTTGTATAAATGTAGCATTACTGAAAATTTAACTTTCATTAACTTTCAATGATTTAAATAAATATTAGATTTCTTCAAATCTCAGTATTATACCTGATTAACCTTATTTATACGACACTAGACGTGTTTGTAATGTTGTGCTAAGTTAAAATATATTGAAAAAGGGGAATTTTCTTATTTTTTCCAGAAACCTCACTTTTAAATTTTTTCAAAACTGTATTTTGACAGCAATTTAAATATTTATTTCTTCTCATTTACAAATGTATTTATCTTACGATGAATATAATTTTTTTTTTTTTTTTTGGGGGGGGGGACACAACAGAATAATAAAGTGTCTGAAGTAATGGAAAAGAAAATTTAAATTATTTTAAAATAGTATTCATCATTTGTGTGTCATAAAAATCAGGAAAAGGTAACAAGTTTGTGACGAGTTATCCCCCCCCAAAAAATATCATCAACTGCTCATAACTTCAAAACTACATGACTGATTTTAATAACAGTTTCACTTTTGTTTATGATAAGATGTCCTCTTTATTTGTATGTTTCTAAACTTCAATGACACTTTAAATTGTTCCTCTGGGTACCTAGAGCAAGGTGCCCGAATTATCTCTATATAATCTGATAGTAGAGTGTTGGGTGACCGCTACCAGTTAGAGGCCACACTAATCCTCATGTGTCGGCTACTCGTTATCTGATTAAGTATCACAGTCCATACTACCAACCATTCTGGATAAACCGTTACAGAAACAAGACTTGTGAATGTTCGTCCTTTTTCAACACTCCAACATATGGTAGCTGTATCTTTGGCTTGATACACTTAAGGCTTGTGATCTAGTATTATGCTTCCTCATTGGTCTGTTGAAGAAATGGGCAATTGCTGCTGAGCATGTGACAGTTGCTTCTGTTGGCTCACTTTAGCTAAAGGAATATGGCAAGTTTAAATATTCAAACCAATCACAATTGTTGCTGCATACTCTATTGGCTTGGTGGGTAATGGCTAAACAAAAATTCCACATGGATAGTTTACAGTTCCCTGACACATACCTGCCAACCCCCAGAGACGTATAAGCGTAACCTAAGTGGCAAAAAAGCGTAATCTGAGCATACAAAGTGTAATATATATATTACATGCCATAATTACAATAAACTGTATAAAAAATGTACATTTAGTTTTGCTACTAACCTGGATATGTAGCTGGTTAAAGTTCTTATCACCAATGGGCAAAATCTATCTGGATTAGTACCAGAATACAAACCACAAAACACTGACAAATTATATATACACAACACTCACTTTAACTAGTCTACATGTCTAACTTTCACTGAGTGATCGTAAAGTCAACTCCACAAAATCTGCAACGATCATTACCATGCGCTCAACCCCAGTGCTGTATTACCCCTCTCATGTTCCTCTTGCTAAATTTGTACAGCACTATTGATTTGTATTTTTTCAGATCCGACACGTTTTAAAGTTTAAAAAGATCCCTCTTCTCTAACATTTTTCAGTCATATCCGAGACTCACATTGATAAAGCCTGTTTCACTTAACATCTCCCGACATTTTTTTAAAAGTAAAAACTGGTCAGCTAACAAATTCTGTGTATTAATATAATGAATCTATGAGATTTAGTTTTCAAATTGAAGAAACCCGTCTGTTTTCTTGGAAATGTGTCATATACAGCTGCGGTAAATAGAAAATAAGGAAAGAACATGGACATCTATGATAAATGTATTCTTACGCTACTCTTATGCAGCAGTCTTCTTTTTTAGAATATTCTCAGATTTATATGATGTGTGGGATTAAAAAGATGATAATAAAAATGACAAACAAAACTTTTTATTGCTTTATTTTTGTTTTTTTTAATGTACCAAAAAAGTGTAATCCATATACAGGTGAGTATACAAAATAATTAGGTGAAAAAAAGTGGAATGATTACCCCAAAGCGTAATGGTTGGCAGGTATGCTGACAGTTTAGACATGGGATTAACAGTACTAAATTAATGATAATATGAACCGTAACTATGTAAAGTCAAATAAACATAAAATATGGATACATTTATGGTTAAGGGTGGCCAACTACTACAAAGCTGACGGGCAAAAAAAAAAGAAAATTTTTATATGATCCTTTTTTCCTGATTCAAATAAATTAAATATGTGCATAAACTTGTGACAATTTCCATTGACAGGACTGATGGTGAGTTACAAGTATTGTGTGTACTTAGAACAAACTGTATATATGACAAAAGTTGCTGAATAATTTTGATTATGGCAATGTTGGGGGTAACTGCAGCAATTTACCGGACAACCAGAAAATATGATGGGCAACCAGATTTTCAAACTTTTTCTATCCTTGAGTATGCTGTCTACATTGTTAAATGTTGTTATACAAGCAATGGATATAAACTGACATTAAACCGCTTACATACCTTTTTGACTTGCGCTGCTTCCTTTCCCGTTCCTTGGATCTGGATCTCCTTTTATCCCGATCCTTCCCCCTCGACCTAGACCGGGACTTTTTTCGATCACGGCGAGAGTCTTTTTCCTTAGCATCATAGTCATTATTACCTGAAAGCAAAGAAATGGAACAGCACAAGTTTAAAGACTGACACTTATATACAAGTAACACAATACCAGTCATGCAGATTATTAGAAATAACCGATTCATTATAACACTCATAAAATCAGCAATACATTCTTGGATGACATTGTTGGTTGGATATGACAAACAAAACTTTTCATGCATGCAGTGCTCAAAAACTCTGATAGCCAGACACCCGGGCCCCCACTAATTTCAGATCAGGCCCCTCCTGTATTCTAAGTGAAGTGCCCATCAAGCTTGTTAAAAAAACATCTAATTTGCACGAGAAAACTTCAATCGCATTGACAAAATGCTAAATTTTATTTTCAAGTTGTTGAAAGATTAGGACATTTTTAATAGTTATCCCTATGTATGCCCCTTACCCTTATGAAGACTGTCTACTTACTGTACTTCTATCAAAAGCTGTAAACTTTGTGTACAAAGCGAAGCATGTGACCTATGAATGGGGAACTGATTGCCTGGCTGCGACAGGTGCAATGATGCATGGCTGAGCATCGGATTAAGGCTAACATGTGTACACAACAAGCTGTTAACTGATTAACTTACTGTTGTAAACTGGAAAGTTTAGGCCAAATGCGGGATGTTTCTGAGGTGTTAAAATTAATAAAGGGATCAAAGGTGGTCCATCATGGCTTTTGAGTCTTTGATTAAAAATCGGTCATCCTTTGGCGGAGGTGAGATCAAAAAGGAAAGACAGACCAAAAAATTCAACAGAAACACTTAATGCAACACTAATTAAACATATTAAGCAGGACATATGAACAACATCAAAAGTATCTATGACCAGTAGAGCCAATATACCATAAAATTATCCAGCACCCGGCTAGCCCATGTTGGCCTCACTAACAAGAATGGGGTTCAACACTGAATGGGTGGAAATTGCTGGATCAAATGTTAAGTTTTCCATATTGCTAAATTTTGGTTGAGATCTACTTAGTTACCAACAGGTGAGATTGGATGTGGGGGCAATTCCTCTGATACTATTACAATATTCAGGGATTTCCACTGATTTTGAATGTCAAGAGTCAAGGACGTCCTGGCCCCAAAAATGGAAAGGGGGGGGGGGGGGGGAGGGGATCTGGCTCATGGAAAATCCCAGGAGTCCCCAACCAAAAAACAGAAGTCCCAGCAACAGTGTAAAAATTAAATATGTTACGAGCCATACTTTACGCAGTAAAACAATTTAACACAATTTGTTCTGTACATTTTTTGTAAAAAATAAAAATATAGGTTTTTTATGTTGTATTGCACAGAATTATCTGCATTGGAGAGGCAGAGAAAGGATCAAAGAAAACTGATCTGTATTTATGATGTTTGTGAACAGAACCATTTTGTTGCAAAAGACATGTTTTGAATAAATGTGTATGTATGCTGTGTTGCCTTGGCATGGTCCTTGTCTGCCTCCTCATCAACATTTGTTTCAAGTAATATCATTAATGTTGCTTTTTTTTCTCCCAAGCAATCCTTCCTTCCACAGCATGTACATGATCGGGATTCGTCTGGTGTCGGGTAAATGCAGAAAACTGCAAATTAGTACTTCCATTAACAAAAGAGTTTGTCTTTTTGTACTTTGCACACTAGGAACAAACAGCACTTGTATCTTCAACATAATTCTCTTCCTTTCTTAGACAAGGGAATTTCTCCACCCAATCTGGCTGCCATTGTCTTTTCTCTGACTTTGGCCATCATTTACCTTATCAGCCTCATTCTGAAATTGCATTAGAGACTTCTCTCACAGCTCTGGGGAGCTTGTTGCTGGATGTTTTAAAAAAAAACTTTGCAAAGAAAGCTGACTCATGACTTTGGATACTCAAAAGATAATTGAAAGTAATCCTCACCTAAATAAAGAGGAATATATACCGCAGTCTAAGTGAACTTAAATGAATGATGATTGGTTGATTACTAGTACTCAATTCACTTAGGCCTAATCCCAACATGTTTAATTTTTACATCAAGACAAAACTCATGGGGAATTATTAAATCAAAGGCAAATTTGCAACTTGCTCACCAAAAGAGACAAAAAAGAACTTAAATAATGATACTGGTTAAAACAGCAACTTCAATAAAGATATTGGTAAATCTTTTATTTAATCTATAGGAAGCCACATAATTTCCAACAGTCCTGGATAAGCACCTGCCATGGAATTAGGCGTCAAACTGCTGGAATTACATAATGCAATTATGGACTTATTAGACACCCGTTTCAACATATGTGTGTGTACTAACTGGGGGCAATTGACCGATCATTCCTTGAAAAGGTGTCAATATGTGGACAAAGCCTTTTATGTAGTATATTTTTATTAGATGCTTGAAAGAAACACAAGGAATCCTTACAAATTATGTTGCATACCAGGGACCCGAAACACATGCGTCCTGGCAGCTGATTGCTGTTTCAGGACCCGGATCCTCGGGTCAAAGGAAATCCATGAATTTTAGTTGTTTTTATAGTAGTAGCATTAAGATAGTATACTCTGAGCAAGAGTAAATAGTTTGATCAGTAAACCTTAGCTAAAGTGGGTGCTGTCCTATTCATTTCTCATCTGACTTTTCTGTCTATCCAAGTCAGAAAAAGGAGCAATTTTTATCTTCCAATCTGACCTGTTTTGAAAACATGTAAATAAAAAGTGTTGAATTATTCCTTCACTTATATCTGAAATATTTCTCCAACAATAAACAACTAGTCTTTGTCTGTTACAACTGCTTGCGGCAGTGCGTCCACTTACTGAACAATTTTTATCTTCCAATTTGACCTGTTTTGAAAACATGTAAATAAAGTGTTGGATTATTCCTTCACTTATATTTGAAATATTTCTCCAACTAGTCTTTGTTTGTTACAACTGTTTGAGGCATTGCGTCCACTCACTGAACAGCAATTGACATGCTGGTGAATAGACGTGATTAAAGGGAATAGCAAACAAAAACAGTCAATTATGGACTTGATATCATTTCTATGATCATAAGCAGCAATACATCAATGTCCCAAGTGGACTACCACATGGTGATGCATAATGGAGGTCTTTGTATATTTCAACTGCGTACGGCAGCATGTCCATACACTGAATGATTAAAGGGATAATCTTTTCCAACTTGAATTCTCTTTGCAGATGATGGTTTGGCCAGGTCAACTTTCTCTATTCTAAACAACTCCCTGATTATTGCCCTTTCATCGGAGAAACTAGAACTAACTGTAGTGATTAGGCCCAAACAAATATATAACAAAACATGATTAATGAATTAATAAATTAATCAATCATTTCATCAATCAAGCAAGCTGTTTGTAGCTAAGTCGCACACTAATAAAGGCTAATGCAATGGAAAGCATATAACATGGTAACAATAATTTCATACATCATATATTACAGATGGTTGCGACTTGACTATATATTTAGGTGCGATATAACTTCATATTTGGGTGCGACATAACTTTATTAGGGTGCGAATTAGCGGGTGCGAGATGACTGTGATTCGTTTCATCCAAGCCTTCCATCAAAGCAATTCAGCTGTGAAAACATTGCAGGTTCAGGTCACATCTCGAGCAGAAGGGTTGGAAAAAGGTTCCAAACGACTCAGTAATGCCTACAAAGATTGTGTTTGCGCTATCTTGATGAAGAAATCACGATTGCGAGTTCTTGCGAGAGATGAGCTTCAACCTCCATACATCTTAAGCCATTTTCTGTGACAATCCGATTTACGGATTACTTATCTATTTTTATATTTTGTTCCATGTAATAAACGGTTTAATGCACTTTATTTACTATAAACTTTTAAATCTGAAAATACGATATCGCCATTTTGTCCTATGACTGTATAATCTCGTCGCCATTCTGTCTGGGGTATGAAGAATATCGCCATTTTGTCCAGCGCCATTCTGTCGTACACTCGGCGGATGGTACATGTGTTCAGACATTTCCTGTGAATTTATCTCAAAATATATCATAAAGGGATTAATTTATTATTTCTCCATACTCAAATTGTGCGGGAAACTCCATTTTTATATATTTTATAATTCAGGAAACATGTACTGTTTGCTAGTAAAAGACGTACAGTACAGCAAATGGAACAATCCCTAGTTAAGCGAGATACGGCATGCACATTATAATAGTTATCAATTTTTTTCAGTAAGCCTAATTTGTAGATAGAGAGGGAAAGGTAGAGTTTCTTATCGTTTCCATTAAACGGCATTTTTAGGTTATGTAAATCGTGTATACACGTTTAGAAATTTTGGTAAACGTTGCAGCTTTATCTGCTATCGAAAAGGGCCGGGATTGGGCAGTCGACTGTCGGTCAAGGAAACGCATATCATGAATTGCATCATTTCAAGCAAATAGATATTTCAAGTTTTCATTCTATTTCCTCGAAAATATTTTTCATTCTTACCGAAGTCATCTGCCATGGCTGAATATTCTGAGGACAGGCTTGTTAGTAGACAATAATGGCGTCCTCCTTTTCCCCACAATGCTCTATATGGGTCATACTAAATACCGCAAAGACGGGGACAGACACGCAAAGACAGGACAAAGACAGAGCAAAGACGGCACAGAGACGTTTTAAATTGACAATACTGGAAAATACAGAATGTTGATTCCAATTTTATACAAATAAATATATCAGAATTATACATGTTTGTATTGTCTATTATGTTTATTTTTTTCTGAATGTCTATTAGCACTCAAAGTTGTAATGAATTATGGTAAATATTCAAAAATATCTTTTGTCAACAAAATGGAATGTTCTTATCATTATTTATAACATATTTTATCTCATTGTCTTTCCGTGTCGTTGCCCGTCTTTTCATATCTTTGATCTGGTTCTGCACATCTTTGCGGTGTATTCTAAAAATCAACAACTACAATACATAGATTACATACATATATCTTATATTTCTTTAGATAAAACATGTATCAAAAACAGGAAATTTCCAGTTAAGTAAAGTTTTAAAACATCTTTTCTTGTTGCAAAGACAAGTGCCTCTCTTTTTCCAATACTTACCATATGTACCTAAGAAATATCTACTCCCGAGGAACTTTCTGCATCGGTATTAAATTAGATAAAATATGTTACAAATAATGATAGAAGATTCCATTGTTTTAGCAAAATGCATTATTGAATATTTAACATAATTCATTACATCAATGAGTGCAAATAGATGTGTAAAAAAAAAAAAGAATGATCAGCACATACACAATGCAAACATTTCTAATTCTTATATATTTCTTTTTATAAATTCTTCCAGTATTGTAAGTTTAAAACGTCTCTTCACCGTCTTTGCTCTGTCTTTGCCCATCTTAGATGTTGAATACTTGTCTTCATGTTCAGAGAACAGAAAGCTTCAGTAGCAGAAAGAAAGTATTAGAACAGTAAGAACTAGATGGTGACAATATATATAAAAAAGAAACAAGAAAATTAATAGATATTTTTAAGACTTAATGGAGATAACAATACTTGTCATTCATCTATAAATATGACACCATTTGAGGCAATAAAAGAGGAAAACATCAAAAGTATGGATTAATTTATTTGGATATTTAACAACTGATAGTTGTGGAACACCTAAATTTAAATTGCACAGAGTGTAAGCAGGGCCATCACAAGTTTCCGTTGGACAAAACTCCGCAAGACGGCGCCACCCCTAGACATGACGCCCCGGGCGGTCACCCATATCGCCCTCCCCTTACAACAGCCCTGAGTGTAAGGATTCTGATATCAAACCAATTTTTAAGAGTAAAGGATATCTTAGTAATTTTAGGAGACCAAATTGTATATAATTTAGAGGATTTTGATAATGAGATAATTAGGGGAACATTTTATGAAGATGAGTTATCTATTTACACTAATCAGTAGGATATATTCAGTATTGAAATAAATGTAAAGTATAGAACTTCCAATGGCAAAAATGTTATTTAGTTAAATAAAAAGGCTTTGTTAATTCTTTTAACAGTTGGAACACTTCAAAAAATTTAAATTTCAGAACAAAAACATGAAACAAATTGTATAAAAAATTCTGAGAAAATGTAGTACAGGTAAAGAAATCTTAAAAATGTAGTACTGAAAAATTCTGAAAAAATGTATTTTTTTTGTTGAAAATAATAGTTGTGAAATAACTGGCCTCATTGTTAATCATGATCAATTTAAATGTGTAACTGTTTAATTGGATTTACATATTTCTTGTATTAGCAATGCATAATCAATATAATGATAATATTCTATATGGTGTTTTGTTTTTTCATAGAACTTTAAGTATTAACCTTGTAAAAAGAAATATGGATGATGTTATAGAAAGGCTGTTTGATATATTACACACTAAATTTGGAATAGCAATAAACAGAGATTCAAATTGGGTCTTCAATAGAATAAGATATTTAACTTTACATGTCACTTGACATAGACCAATAAGAGCTGATTCTAAGGCTTAGATTAATGTTCAAAATAGATATAACAAATGTTTATTTTATGCTATTTAATCTGTTCTAAACACATCAGCAAAACACACACACACACACACACAGAACAACACAATATAATGTAGGAAATTACTCACATTGCTTCAATAAATGCCCAACTAATATAAGACTTGTTGATAATTGTGTACATAAATTTAGTATGTCAGTAAATGTTTATAAAACAGTTAATGATAGCAAGAAAAAAGAAAGAGAGCACAGCTAACCAGTTCAAAAAATGTATAGAGCCATTTAGAGTTTGTATGTGTGTGTGTGAGAGAGAGAGAGAGAGAGAGAGGGAGAAAGAGAGAGACCCACATAGATATGCTGATTATAACTGATAGGGAAAACTTATCATTACTATGGGATAAAACATTTGTCTAAATTAATCTCATTGCAGGTAAGTAAATATCATTTTAAAAATATTTCTGCAAAAGCGTTTTCTTTTCTCTTCAATTTTTATTCAAAACTATAATTAAATTGACATAAAATTTTATGTTATAAATTTGACAATACAGTAAGATATGATGCCTAAAAAGGGATCTGCAATAAAATTTAAAAACAGTACAAATAAATTATAAGTTCCATTTGTATTGTATTGTGATCTTAAAAGTATAATTCAGATAGAAAATTGCAAACAAAATCCTAACGAACCAGGGAAGGTTGAAACAGCTAATCATGTTACATCATGATTTTGTATCCACATAAAGTAAGGTATAAATCAAAATAAATAATAATAGTTTAAATAGGAGAAGAGTGTATTGCAAAATTTCATAAGCAATTCCAATTAATTGCAGAAATTATCTGTGAAGAAAAAAAACCTAAACACGCTGAAGAAATTATATTCACAAAAGAAGCAGGAAAACTCCATTTATTAATATATGTCAAATTTGTAAAAAAAAGAAGTGATTGAAAAAGGTATTGAAGATAAAGAGAGAAAAACGAACAAGTTCAAAAATTATAAAGTTAGAGATCATGTCCACCCAAATGGTAAATGTATAGGACCAGTGCATAAAGGCCATAATTAAAATTATAAATATCCTGAATGTATTCCACTATTTATCCATAATCTATCTGGATATGATTCACATCTATTTAAAAAAATGCTGGAAAAAAATAATCCTAAACAAGAAGTCAATATAACACCAAATAATGATGAAAAGTATACTTCATTTTCAACAAAGTTTGCAGTAGATAAGTTTGAAAAAAATGGAAGAAATATTTTTGTAACAAGATCATTAATTAGACAGTGTTTATTTTATGGGTCAATCTTTAAAGCAATTAATAGTAATTTAATAGTATAGAGTCAAAATATCTAAGAAAAGACATTTCTTAATTTAAATATATGGATTCATTTACAAGGTTTCAAGAAATTAAACTACCAAAGGTTTTAAAATTTTATTTAAATCTTACAGTATCAGGAATGAATGAAGAAGATTATAAATAAGTAAAAGATGTTATAAAACATTTCAATTTTAAAACTTTAGGTATCTTCAGTACTACTAATATCATGTGATATTTTTAAGAATTCAGATCAGTATGCATTAACAACTACAAATTAGACCCTATGCATTATTTTAATGCTCCATGACAAGCACATGATGTTAGTTTAAAAACAACTGGTGTAGAATTAGAGCTATTAACAAATTACAACATGTTTCTAATGGTTGAGTCAGGAATAAAAGGAGGAAAAAGCATGATTTCAAATACATCTGCTAAAACAAACCACGAGTTTTACTCGAGTGAGGAAAATGAAAAAGGAGTTCCTAATGTAATAACAATTACATGTACTCACTTCAAAACCTTATATTGCTTCTTTAGCTTATGCCAATGAATATCATTAGGCTTTTGAAAGCAATGCCTGTAAATAACTTTTCATTGGCAAATAAACAGCATATAAAAGTATTTGAGGAAATTATAATGCATTGGAAAGACAATAATAAATTTGGTGGAATTTTGGAAGCAGAATTAGAAGTTCCAGAACATCATCATCATTAGTGTAAGGATTAGCCACTACCACCTGAAAGAATAGCTTCAGATTGGTCTGAATTATCTCCATTACAAAAGAAATTAATATATAGAAAGAATGGAACAAAATCTACAGTACATAAATTATTATGTACACTCAAAAATAAAGAAAATATGTTATTCACTATAGAAATTTAAAGTTGCATATCAAATTTGTCATGAAACTAACAAAAATATGCATAGAACGATAATATTTAATCAGTATATATATATATATATATATATATATATATATATATATATATATATACAGGATATCAGTTATGTTCATCCCTTATAATAATAAATCTGTCTATCTATATCTATACATATACTTTAAACATATTTTATTTGCTAAATTGTACAAAATATATTGAACTAAATACCAGTTTCAGGCAAAAAGCAAAGAATGGTTTTGAAAAAGATTTCTTTAAATAATGAAGAATTTAGTCTTTGGAAAACAAATGCAAAATCTTAGAAAGAGAACTACACTAAGAATAAGTATGGATGAAGTAAACTATTTTCAACGACAGAATATATTTCTTTTGAGAGGAAATTTATAATAAATGAAGATATGGTATTAGTAAGTATGAAAAATAAAATAATAAAACTATAAAAACTGATTTATCATGGATTTCCTGTATTTTTTTCTTTTTAATTTTTTCTCAATGATTTTGTCCTTTATTGCAATAGGTAAATAATTATTTTTCTCGAAAATATCTTCTATATACTTTATGTCTTTTGAATAAAATGACACTAAAGTCTTTATTGCTAAGTTAGATTTTTAACTATTAACCAAAGAGACATTCCATCATCTATGCCAGGATGGTCATCAATAAGAAACAAAGTATTTTTTCCTTAATAAATGCTAATTAACAAATCTGACCATGTATCTAATTTTTCACTAGGATCAATCATTATTATATCATTGTCTTTACCAAACCATTTTCTATTAAAAATCACTTAAGATGCTTTCTCTAATGTAATCGTAAATTGTAAATCATGAAGAAGAACAAAGGATAGAATTGACAATGATCTGTCAGTATCTGGAAATCAAGTGGTATTCTAAAATTCTTACCATATTCAATAAACTGTACAGTTTTAGTGTTATGTGCAATAGCTGCTCCTGATCTTACCATATACAATAAACTGTACAGTATCAGTGTTATGTGCAATAGCTGCTCCTGATCTTAGTTTCTTACTTTTTCAACCATAATATCCTGCTCTATTTTATTTGATCCCAGGAACCACAAATCTTTAAATATGAAAATATTGTAATCGTTTAGCTTAACATATCATCACTGCAATACAAAATTCTTATATCTCTAACAAGCATTCTTGCTGAATTATTTACAGTATATTAGCACCTCTTTTGACCTTCATATTGCAAATCTTTTGACCTTGATATTGCAAATCTTGTTCAGGTTTAATACTACTTCAATTGTGTGTTATACAGTGTTGAGTTGCATTCAGATGTTTTACATCTTGTGGCAATGTTTGTTGCTTACCCTTTTTACTCGTGTATAAGCTAGATCCAAATACAAACAACATAGACACTGATCTGCCGTCGCATAATGTGCCAGCAGATCAGGGTCTATGTTGTTTGTTCTACTGATTAGTCCTTACTAACTGCATAGACCCAAATCTGCAGTCACATTATGTGACGGCAGGTCTGGGTCTATGCAGTTTGCAGTTGGTATCAGTCAGGAGTGTACTAGGTAAGCAACTCAGCCCTGGACTTATCTGCCGGGACAGGCCCGGGGTTTTGCTCACACCAGTAAAACTCCGGTAAAAACGGATTTTTTTGCGGCGGCCCACCGGGATTTGTCCTGGTATGCCCAATGGCCAGTACACCACTGGTATCAGTTTATACACGAGTATAAACGGTATGTTGAATTATATATTTTCCTTATGTTGTCTTCTATTTACACACAAATTTAGTATGTTAGAATTTCCGAACTTATTCACTTTGCTTTCTAGATCATCTCATAGATATTTATACCCAATATAAAAACAAGTTCCCATTACAACTGCAATAAATAACTATTCATAAATATTTTGTTGATCAGAAGGTTGTTAAAAATCACTATGTTTAGGTTGCCAAGGAAAATATCTAAAACAGCGTCAGGATGAGTAGAAGAACAAAGAGAAAAAGCTGCAGCATCCAAATTATTTAAGTTTTGAGTACACCAAACCTTATTGTTTTTATCTTTGATTCATGTACTCTAGTGATTTTGCTATATTTTTATTAAACTCATTAGACTTATCATGCCTTACTCTTTTATCATTTGCACCAGTTGGATCAAATAACTGAAACAGAAAATTACTTCCTGTGAATGCTGAGGTGTTCACAATTACCCCCCCCCCAAATCATAACTGCTGCTGTTGCCATTTTATGGTAACAAATTGTGATACTGTCTCGTACATCAAATGAGAATGTCAATAATTAAAATGTCACTTTTTATTATGAACCAGTCATTGTCCTCCAAACCTGTATATACTCTATTTTGCATTCATTTCTAGACTGGTTCGCGTTTTCTGTATAATTAGTACTGTGAGTCCTCTAGCCACTGTCATAAAGTGGCTACCCAGCTAAGGTCTTGGACGACCATTTGGAATAAGGCATTTCTCGAGAAATTGCACACAACAACTTGGAAATCTAAATTGTGGTACTTTCTCAAGAAATTGCATGCTTTGGTTTTCAGCATGTTTCAAAGTCAAACATTATCAGAAAAGCTTCTTTAGATATTTTCATCCATGTAATCTTATAATTTATGCCTCGCACAATATAAATTTATAATATTAGATACATGAAAATGTTGATATTGTGACTGTTTTGGGTGATATTTTAGGGCGAATCCACAACGATCGTTTGTCCATTGGAAGGCAAAATCTGGCCTCTTACACAATGTCAACATTCTCAGCATGTTTTATATTTTCGTATTGAGCAGCTGTTTTAAGGGACCGAACAATTATTTTTCTGGGGGTGGTCTGGGCTCAGATTTTCTTTCAAACATAGATATTTTTTTTAAATTTTGTTGTTTCCTCAAGATAATTACTTTTCTCAAACTAATTTATTGGATATAATAGTTGTTTTTTTTCTTTCTATAAATCAGAGCAAGAATATTTGTATTGACCTATTTTTGAAAGTTAATTTTTTTTTTCTTCTCAAAAATCCTATGCTCCCCTCCGCCCTGGAAATGAAATGATCAGTCTCTAATGCTCTCATGCCCTTATAAATGGTAAATTGGAATGTCCTCGGCTATTTCTGCGAGACAGAAATATGCCTTGGATATAGGTTGGTGCAGTAACTTACAGAAAAATCATACATTTTGTTCACCGGAAATATCTTCGCAAAAAAGAAACCCCAATCTATTCAGACTACCACTGCTATTTCTATGATTGGATTGACTGTTGAATTAACAGAGCAGTTGCGAATGAAAAAATAGTTCCATGCATTCGCAACTCCTCTGTCAATTCTTGTTTTGTAGATAGTCCAGGGTAGTCCGAATGGCAGCTCTTGATATACATTAGAGGTATGATACATAGGATTGACCTCGAAGCTGTGAATGTAGAAATGGTCTATAAGAAATAACTCAAATAGCCAAAGCTGAACTACATACACATCAAGGAAATAACCAAATAAAGACGAAAGAAGCATTTACTTTCAAAACAATATTTAAATTATAATGTTAAAACTTAATACTTATCTCAACTATCTACTTATTTTATATTTGTTTTCAAAGATAATTAGACTTTATTTTTTTGTTTTTTTTAATTAATTTATTTTATCTTTTTGTTTTACTACTTCTACTTAATGTTATATACATGTATTTTCAAATATTTGTTTCATATAGATAATTTAATCTTCAGCTGAGAAAATACATTATTAAAAGTTAATACTTTTAGGTAGATACATTTAAAACATATTTAAATTTCCATTTATTGATTTACTATTATTTATTTATTTATTTATTCTGTGTCATTAGTTACGTTTAGCCATTATTATTATTTGTATTATATGGTATCTCTGAAAAGTGTGTTTCCCTGTATGCTGCTGGAAAGGACTGATTCAAAACATTTTGTTTAAGAATGATGTACAGAGCAATTTTTTAAATAACTGCTTTTTATTATAGAGTCACTGTGACAAAATACTGAGTGTGATGGAGGGACCTATTTTACAGTAATGAAGTCTATTGCAAGTTGTTGCATGGTGCCTGCATGAAGTCTATTGCAAGTTGTTGCATGGTGCCTGCATTACATTTTTCAGAATTGAGGCAAAAAAAATACTATTTTATGGTAGAAAAGGTGTAAAGGGATAGTTATCATAGAAACATGGAGCCATATTTCAAAGTTGTAAAACCTTTTTGAAGTTGTGTCATGATGTCTGCATGAGATTTGATCAAATTTAGGCCTGAAAAGAATATTATAAAGCTAAAGAGCATATATATATATATATATATATATATATATATATATATATATATATATATATACTCAAATTATATAAATTGTTGGGTCTGTTTTTTATAACCTGAATTAGTGGGACGTATCCTTTATACTTCGAATTTTATTAAAAACGCTATCTTATCCTATGGTATTTACATATGCAAATGTATATATGGGTCCATATTGTATATATAGTATTTAATTCTTTCATATTTCAAAAAAATTATTTGAACCTTAAACCTGTATTGTCGGGTCGTAGACCCGACAATTTTATATATATATATATATATAGGTCAAATTATATGGATTGTCGGGTCTGTGTTATATAACATGAATTAGTGGGACATCTCCTTTATTTTTCGAATTTTTTTAAAAACACTGTCTTGATTGTCGGGTCTGTGTTATATAACCTGATTTACTGGGACATCTCCTTTATACTTCGAACTCATATGACGCCATTCTATGTTTTATTTAAAAATGTTTTATTACTGGAATTATTAATATCTGTAAGGTATCGACAACTTTAATTAAGGAGTGATCACAAATCTGACATGTGGAATTTAGTTCTATCGACACTGTCGTAAATACATCTTATATTACGCCACCGCAACATTGATTTATTTATTTTAAAATAGGTCATTGTCCGTGATGCGAGTAAATAATAGTTTTATCAGAGTAAGTTACGGACTCAGTACCAATACATAGAGGATATTTGCTCTTTTTTATGCTAGCCAGTGATCTTTTTTATGCTAGCCAGTGAATTACTGGATTTTGCGAGTAAAACAATTGTGATATTTTGTCACTGGCCGTCAAGAGACATTGATAACATTATGAGTAAGAAATTTCAAGGTTTTGTAAGAGGTATGCGTGGTGTAATGGTATATGGGGCTGCCTTGTATATGGAAGACCAACGTTCGAAATCTGCTGCGGGTTTTTTTTTTTTTTTTTTTTTTTTAAATATATTTTCTTTTTATCTGCTGTTTTACCTTGAATTGGGAAGGAGCATGATGTAACTACTGATATTTTATATCCAAAAATACACAAAACAGAGGACATAAACGGTAAATTGCTGATGTTATTGCGCGGGATACAGTAAGAAATCAGCTACTTAAGTGTGTTATACAAATTGCTAGAGCATCAAATAAAAAGAATATTATTTCATCTCCTGGGTGAAAAACTTAAATATTTTTACTCGTGGCTTCACAATCTCATGGGTACTGCTTTCCAGTTATGTTCTTTTGTGTGTTTTATATTCGCATAGATAATATCAGTAGTAACATAATTCTCTTTCCTAATCCAAGGCAAGAAAAGCACGTAACAAAATTTAAATAAAAAAAAATAACAAAAATAAGGACCTTGTGGGATTTAAACAGGCTACTCTTATGTGACAAGTGGTCATGCTTACCACAAGACCAACTTAGTGATAAAACGGTGGATTACATTTCTTGGACATAATGTGTTAAAAGTCTATTGAACGCAGTGAAAATGTTCTTTTTAGAATTCACTCCAGTGAATTCATGAAATTAGTTCTCTTTGGAAATCCACTACTCCACAGACTAGCATAAAATAAAATGAATTTATTTACAAACTAAATAAAATAAAGTGAAATAACGACATCCGTCGACCCATCTTCGGTACTGTTTATTAGTTACGGCTTCATAAAATGCGCAAAGTTGTAACCACATTTATCGGAAACTTATTTTATCTTTAAGGCGTATTTTATTTTCTCGTTGAAACTCAGATCGAATCAAACTATATTCCAAACAACCACATGCATGATCTTGAGGTTGTCAAGATTCAAACTAGGATGCTGAACAAGTGAATAATGCACATTTCTCAACTAACTAGGCTATACCGAGTACGTTCTCTCAGAAAATCTCTCAAATACTCTCCTGGTAGAAGGCTATTAATAGCCTATTGTCGAAGCATTAAGCTCTTAAGTTCTAAGTTTTGCTTAGTTGCGTCAGGTTGGAATGTTTCATTGATAAATGTAAAACAGCTTTTGACCAGTATTTATCAAGTTTTCTTTCAAGAAAGCGTCTATTCGTACGGCGGTCGTGTACTGAATTTTACAAAAACTATTTGCATCGTTGCCGTGTACCCACTGTAGCAAAGACTATCCACACAATACATTTCAGACCATTCCAATCTACCCTGAATGATCTTGCGTCAAATCAGCCAATGAACATAAGATCTTGTAACAAATGAAATTAAGATTATCAGTTAATATATAATTGAATGTAGGTGAGGGTGTACAAATCTGTAATAACATTGTTACAGATTTCGACCACTCTCCCCTCCTTCCCTCCATCCATTAATCAATACTCTTAATTGTATTGGTAAGGAGTGTCTGTGTAATGAAGGAGTATATAGAGGATATTGCTTGAAGCGAGTGAATAACGGATATATTTCATTGAGTGGGTGAAACCTCGAGTATTTTCACTAGTGAAAAGTATTTGCGTTTTTCACCCACTCGTAGATATATATCCGTTATCCACTAGAAGCAAGCAGAATTTCTAGTAGATAGAGAATAAGAATTTCAGATTTTTGCTACTGATTAAAGTTAACCCCTTCTAGACCCCCTGACTTTACCACCGCTGCAAACGTCCATGAATATACGAGGAATTCCAGTGGTTCCGAAACAAAGGTCTGAGGCTGCGACATCTGAAAGTTTCCATAACCGAGCACAGATTTTTGGTTGACTGTATTAGCCAGTTTTGGTTGCAGCACTGAGACAGGTCGATCACGCCGACAACGAGTAAGTGATTTACTATTAGAAAAATGCAGTGGAATATAATATATTGCGCTCAAAAGCACCACCGTTTGACACATCGAGTACCATGCAGGAATTCACGTCTGTAGCTAATGTGGAAATTAAATTTTCGACCAATGGTGCATTTGTCACGTAACAGAAAAAATTAAATCGCAGTTTAGCCTGAATGCGTCATATCGATTCATCAAAGATGCTGTATGCTTTTTCAAATCCGTATCCGGAGCATGTTGATAAATGAATAGAGTTAGGGATCGCATTGGAGCGAGCACAAGGGAAACTCGGTAAAGAATATAACACAAGGTGTGAACAATCATTGTATAATGTCGTGCAAGGAAACTTCAAGTAGCTGACGTTAACTGAGTCACTGGTGAGGTTATAAACGTGATGCATTGAGAGGACAGATGAACAGTATTTTATATTATAGAATACATTCCACATGTGTATAGGAAGTCTGATGACATTGGGACGCAATAGATGCAAGGGCATTTGTCTTGGGAAACATGCACTTTGCGGCAGAACATGCCATTACGAATATTGTAAATCCCACTTGCTCGCGTTACGTGTTGGCATCGTGTTCGACCATGCCTTAAATGTGGCATCGGGGTCAAGTCGTGTAATCAGCTTTACCAACCATACGGATCCATAGATGTGTAGCAAAGATTTGGCAACATGAATATGGAAAAAGCCAACGATGCCATCGAGGAAACAGACCATGGAGTCAATACAAAAATTTCCAGGATCGAAGCGATTGCCGTGTCCGATCCTGGTAAAGTAAAAATTATACTACAAACATTTACTGTCGAATTAGCAATTAGATGATGGTTTTTATTATACGGGCATGCCTACCGTGAATAAGCTAAAGCAATTGGCAGTAGATATAGCACAGTCGTCGCTGAGAACAGTTTTTGGTTGGCCCTAAGATATTAATAAGATTCCCAAAATCTAACGATTTTTACGCATGGGATATTTCAGGATCACCTCGATGATTCAGGTTAATCTAAGCAGTGACACCATCAGCGGCAGCTACTGAGCCTCAGCCTCGACGATGATCGACCTGACATTTAATGTATACAGTGACGGTTGTACGCGTAGGTATGCCACCTATTCGTGTTAGCAACGCTAGAAAACTCGTTTAAGTGACTTATTAAGGAAATGGCCCTGGCGATGTCGTTCAGTGATTGCTAACAGGAACGACAACGGTTCTCGCGTGCTTGGTTTTGCGTGCAGCACCGATTGCCAAAGAAGTTGCAATGCGAGTCGCTGATAGCATGGATCGGTTAAAAAATCTGGGATTGCAGGTCCAATCAGTCCGAGATCAACTATTATGATTGGTCACTTGGGTACCGTGGGAAGCAAAGGTTCCATTTACACTTCCACCGACAACACCAATGTCAGTTCTGGTTAGTAAAATTGTCAATGAAGCTGCGCAGTGATGTTTAGCAGAGTCTGCACAAGCCAATACTGTGTCTATGGTTGCAAATCGACCGCTGCAAAATGTCTTGGACAAGATCGATAATATATAAGTGGAAACTAGTTTCACCATGACCTGATTCACATATGTATCCGTTCCCGCGCTGGACATGGATGGGCTTATGTAGTGCGATCGAAGCATCCGAGATTATCAATATTATTCTTACCGATCTAGGGTCAATATTATTCTTACCGAGCTAGGGTCCTCAATGAATGTAGACGAATAGAATTACAAGTGCAGGACACGTCTAGATATTTTCTGCCGTGTGAGGCCTTCTTGGAGATCGAGGGAAAACTTGTACGTGCAGACAACGGTAACAATTACGACGCCAATGTCAACATTGAATTTGTCAACAACGGCATCATGGTGTTGTTCAACAGCGCAGGATATCATATCGAGGGAAAGAAAATCAAAGCATGTTTGGACAACGTCGATGTTGGCATAACAATTCTTGGACTCGCCAGATACAGAGATGATCATGCAAGATCCGCTGGCTCAACTATGATGTTTGTCAAGGATGTAGCGGATCATGTCGATCATACCCAGCATATCTTATATCAACTTACGCAAGCTGTTTTCATGGACCTACAACCGGCTGGTAAGACTGTCAGATCTGGTGTTTGCAGCACCGAATTGCTGTTTAGCGGCAACCCGAATTTCAACATTGGACTGGCAATGCGTCCAGGGCAAATTCGCTGAAACGGATTATTGTTTTCATATGTGATTCCTCTCGATCATATATTTGGGTCTTGCAGAGATGTCTGCAAGGTTGTTTATGGAGCCAAACACACAGTCGTGGTAAGCAGAAACGGCAATTACAACAATGCAATTTGTCATGGCGCTGGCGTGCCCGATAGTGAAGTATTGTTGTCAAAATTTATATTGTGGATACCTGTGATAACCCAAACATTGGCCATAGAAGCGCGTTTGATGTTGTTTATGGAGTCTGGAGCCAGGTCAACGTTCTCGTTTCTCGCGCTCACCAACAGGACATGGAACTAATTGGGTGGCATACACGTTAACACCTCGACACCTATTTTATTTTGACTCGTACTGGCTTACACCTCCACGTGAAGTTGCTGATTATCTTCGTGGCGGCTTTACCACTGGACGACTACCGCCGATTTATTCAATACTGCCATTGTAAACGCAAACAAACAGCCCAATATGTGGTCATCTCGTCATTGAAGCACTGCATACACTTGCAAAAAGCCCAACCCCGTACGCACTTGTCGATTTGGCGTTGTCACTTAGAAGCTACGCTTGTAAGTATATACGAAATGCTTGATGACATTTACAGATGCATGAGCGCAGCACCCTGACGGGGGGACACCAATGTGGATCTAACCAGGTTTGCAACCAAAGCAGATTTGGTTGAGTTAAGCAACCGGGTTGTTGTAGGCGTCAACCCAAACAAGCTCGTGATTTTTCAAGATGGACCTAGAAAACTACAAACGTCCAACGTGGACATCAACTACGTTGTTGTTTAAGCCGCGAGGAGCCATTGTCCGAAATCACCGAAAACGAGGGAATCTGATACTCTGGCGTGTCGGTTGCCTTTATTAAAAATAAGGTCGACGATGCTGAGGTTGAGATCAAACAATACGTGGATGTAAAGACCGACCAGGTGTTATCAGCTCTACCCTCACCAATAAACGTAGTAACTTCGTCGGGTTTATTAAGCGAAATATTAACCAGCGAAAGAGAGGGAAAAATATGGCATAACAAGTGGTCGACTTCTTGTCATTCATGTCGGTGATTAATTTGATAAACCTATACATCACATCTTAAAGGTGCACGAGTCTGAATCATATTTATTCATCTTAACCAGATTTAGAGGCATGTGGAGCGTAATGATGATGTTGGTAAATAATCACCAACGTTCTAGATCACCAGTGATGCGTACAGTCGAACACTGCAATGTTCAATATTTCACATATGCAGTATCAATATTATTGGTCGTCGGAGATGAAATTGAGTTTGAAGGATTCAAGGTCTATCCGAATGTATTCTTAACCGTTTTTTGCATATGTGTTGAACTTTTATAATTACGTACACGTGATGGATTCGAAACAGGCACAAGATGACAATGTTGCGGAATTTACTGAATCAGCTGGGAGAATGTGCCAACGTCGATGGCAATTTTGTGCCACTTGTCGACGAATATCTACGTGAATACGGCGTTAATAAAAATCTCTCATATATAAGCTTGCCAAGTATATTGTACTTTAGGATCAATGCATAGGTAGCTTTCGGAGTGTGCATAATGTTTTAGATGACGAAGAGCATGTGATACCTCCGTATATTTACTTCCCTTTGTACAGTTACCTGTGGGAGACTTCAGACAGTCTTTGAAGAGAAATACCATGTCTTGGAATAAAATAGATGCTGATAACTTGAAAACTGAACTAGACCATTGCCTGAAACCTTTGCATATAGATACTATTTCAGGCAATATTGATAGATTGTATGGGTACATTATTACTGCCATATGGCAGTAGCGACATCACGCTCACAAAGTCCAAATTCAACTATCACGCAAAACCATATTGGTCAGATGAAGCGCATAGGCATAAAAGACAATGCATTGAGATTTTCAATGGGTTATGATAGGCTCCATAGTGCAACAGGAATGTTTATAAACAACAATGTCAACACACTTTGAGTTTCGCTAAGAAAGAGAGTGTATCCATTTAGAAATAGAATAGTTAGTAGCAATAACAAAATCTTGAAAGTGTTTCACTTTGCATACTGTCACAATTCATCAATAAGTGATCGTTGGAGCAAATTGTTGTATTAACATTGTTTTGTGATATTTTTTGCATCATATCTTGTGTGAAATTGCTGGGGTTTTCTTGTCTATGGACTTATGTCTGAAATAAAATTATTATTATTATTATTATTATTGTTATTATTACACTTGCATATCACTATGATAAGACTTGAAAGGTATATTAAATTGTTTTAGAATATTACAAGACAAACAAATATTTGTACAAAGCTCCCTTAATCTGTGAGAATTTCATCTGATGGAATGAAAGCATGAAATGGTCTAAAAAATGTTGATATTTATCATCACACCATGAGATACTGCACACATTAAACTAACCTTATAGAAAAAATCTGCTAGTTACTGAACAAAAACTGGTTATTATATTTTTTTCAAAAACAGTAAACCCAAATACTGTAATGAGAAAATATAGAAGCTACAATAAAATAATTGATTAGTAAATCACAGAGGTTTTAGGAAGAAGAATAACACAAAATTATACTTTGAAGCGGCAAATGATTTTTCTGGCATATTAACCATAGATTGTGGTCAAGCATGCATTTTATGAACATTTTCTGCTCTGGATACTATTTAATTTTGATTACAACAATTTATATTCCATTTTCTTAAAAACTAGAAATTTTAAAAATAACAAATTACAGTATACACGCATTAGAACATTTTGCATATTACTGCCAACCTCGCTCATCACCAATAACTTGCCCAGAATACATTTCCATAATATTCATTACTGACATCATAATATGACTAAAGGATTTTAGGGTGAGAACAAGTTAAAACATAGTGTAAGGTTAGATATGGCATGACAAATCAAATACTAAACAGTTACCATTATCATGCTTCACATTATCAACAAGTGTGGAGGAGGAAGAGAAAACATATTAAACATCATGAACAGTTGAAAGATGATTTGAGTCAGGAAATCAATGAGAGTTGTGTGAAAGGGGTCATATTTTGCTAAAATGCTTGGTCAGCATTTAGTTACTGGGTTGTGTATAGGGCCTGCCTTTCATGTGTTACTGGTTAACCAGTCATATTCTGTAAGTAAGGGATGTAGGTGTTGGTATGTTTTCTGGTATATTTTTAATACAGTAGTATATATAGATAGAGAGAGGGAGAATGGAGAGATAGAAAAGTTTATATAAGAAAAAGTTAGTGGAGTGGTGAGACAGGTCTCTGCAAATAATGTAGCTAGATTGTGGTGTGATAAATTTGGAGAGGTGGACAGGAACTTGTCCATAGGAAGTGTGTATATAAACAGTTATTATCTAAAATGACTGACGTAATTTATTTTATACTACTGAGATCCCCTCACCTTAAAACCATAGGATCATATGGACAAGCAGGAATCACTGGTCAGAATGCCACCATACATCATTTCAATCACTTTTTCCATAGAATTTCATTCTCAACAGTTTTAGAAAGGGTTTTTCAGTTACACACATAATCAAATGGAAAAATTGTATGAAAGCAATGCAATGATTTATAGCATTGAATGTGTCAAAGCTGAAGGAAAATAAATTGGATTATCAGCAGTATGACAAATTACTAAACTGGACTGAATCAGAACCTAATTTCATGAAAGTTAATAGCTAGAGAAGTGTGTATGTATATATGAAGAAATGCACCAATGTCTGAATCACCAAAATGGAGTATGAAATCATTGAAATTGCTAAAACTGAATCCAAATCACCAAAACATAATTAAAATTCAAATACAATTTGAATCACTGAAACAAACTTTAAACTTATGGAAATGTAGTTAGAAACTACTAAAACTTAATCCAAATGGATTTATAGAAACACATTAATGGCACCTGAATCACCAAAAACCAATCATCGAGTCAGAAATCATCAAAGCGTAATTTGAGATCAGCAAAACAAATTTTTAAATCACCAAAAGGTGTCTGGATGATCAAAATGGACTACAGAAAAAGCTATTTGCATTTGTCTATTACCAAACCTGAATCTTACATTAGGGAAACAGACTAGGACAATGTGTGAGGCCAGTTAGTCAATACTGGACGCTCTTTGAGAAATGACAGTTCAGTAAAGTCCAGCTCTTGCCAACGAGAAGGCCGCCCCACATGAAGAGCCACACATGATGAAGATTTTTTAGCATCATTCTAACCATAAACAAATTAAAAATGAACATACAAAAGTAAAAATTATAGAACAATAATAAAAATACAGTGTACATACATGGTATGATGGTGAAAAGGAACATACATACATACATACATACATACATACATACATACATACATACATACATACATACATACATACATACATACATACATATACTTGCATTTACAAGCATACTTAAAAAATGTAGACCTCTGACAATCTAGTTTGATCTTACCTTTCATATGCAGTCACAAAATTTTGCATGTACATACAGTGGCATACTAAGGGTAAATGGCGCCGGGGCAACGATGATGGCCCAAAGGGCCAGAATATGAGGCCTGAATTTTTATCAGCTGTTTTTGGTGCCTCGTGACTTCTGGTGCCTGGGGCAACCTCCCCAGCTACCCCCCACCTCTGTTAGTATGCTACAGTATACATACTTTTAAATTTCATCCACCTACTGACTATACATTTATATCAAATATGCACAATATACAATCATCATTGTTAATATCTACAAAAATACAATGTGGGAAAAGGAACATACATGCATACACAGACACTCACATTTTACTCTTACATACATACTTACAAACTATAGATCTCTGATACTGTAGTTCAATTTTAATTTTCAGTTGCAGTAAAAAAAAATATGGCATCCAGTGATTTTTTATTTATGTACACACTTCTATTTAAAGTTCATCCACAAGAGGACTACACATTTGTACCAAACATACACAATATACAATTATCATGGTTAATGAATACAGAAGGAAACATGTATTTGTAACAATTATACCTCCAGCACCTTTTTTTCATTATTTTATTCAAAATTTATCGGTGCACCGTTAATAAAATAAAAGTTTAAAAATCTTCATCACATGTCCCATTTTCATATAAAAGTAGGACTCTGTGTTAAGCAATAGAATCCCATTTATATAAAAAAAGGAAAACAAATCTAAAAAAAGGAAAGCAGGAATACCTTGAAGGGACCAATGTTCTATTGTCCAAAAAGAATTTCCAGGAATTCAAGACCTTTTTTTTAACAGCTGAGTGTTGAAACTATCTCTGATATTCTTGAGGAATAATATTTTCAAATTAGCCCCTGTGGCTACCATATTGGATATAATATCAGTACTATTTTCATTTAGAACAAACTAGACAGCATTAGAAGACTTTTAATGAAAATTCCATGCAAATATAACCATCCGTTCAGGAGGATTAGTGACAAGATTTTCAATATATTTATTGTGGCAGCCATATTGGATGTATGTGGGGCACAATTTTCATTTAGGATGAACTAGATATCATAGGAGGTCTTTTAGTGACAACCATATGTCGATATGACTATCAATTCTAGAGGCAAAGTGATAACATGCTTTTCAAGATGGTCAGCATAGTGACCATACTGGATGCCAAATCAGCATAATTTTCATTTAGTACCAACCAGATGTCATATGATGTCTTCTGGTGAGAACCTAATGTTGATATGATGTTTCATCTAGGAGAAGTGGAAATAAGATTTTCAAGATGGCTGCTGTAGTGGCCACAATGGGTATCAGATGGGCATACTTTTTAATTGAGACCACCTAGACATCATAAGAGGTCTTCCAATGAAAATCTCATGATGATATTACTTTCTGTTGTGGAGGAGTAGCAGTAAAAAGGTTTTCAAGATGGCTGCTGTGGTGGCCATATTGAATATCAGATTGGCATCATATATACAAAGGACCAAATTTTACATCATAAGAAGTCTATTAGTGAAAACTCCATGTTTGTTTGACCATCCATTCAGGTGGAGTACTGATAACAAGATTTTCAATATGGCCATTATCATAGCTATATTAGATGTCCAAACAGCACCATTTTCATTTAGGCCCAACTACACATCATAAGAAGTATTTTTTGAAAACTCCATGTTGATATGACCATCCACTCACGAAGAGTTGCAATAACAAGATTTTCAAGAGGGGCACTGTGACAGCCATACAGGACATCTGACCAGTACCATTTTCATCTAAGACCAACTACACCTTGGGATGAATGTGTCTGTAAATTTTCATGGCAATTGACCCGGTAGTTTAGGAGAAGTAGCAATAACAAACTTATGCTAATGGATGGATGGATGTTAAATGAACAACAGTGGAGCTACAAAAGTACATTTACCTTATAACACATATGTTACAATGTACAATGTATTGTAAAACACAGAATATTTCATTGCATCATGCATCCACATATATACTTATAACACTGTAGATCTCTGAAAATGTAGTTTGATCTTACCTTTCATACACAGTCAAATAAATATGGCATGCAGTGAGTCAATATGACTTTCAATGTAGGAGGTGTGGCAATAACAAAATTTTCAAGATGGCTGCCATGGTGGCAATATTGGATGTCAGATCAACAGTATTTTCATTCAGTACCAATTAGACATCATAAGAAGTCTTCTGGTGAAAACTCAATGCCAATATGTCTTTATGTCCATTTAGGAATAATGCTAACAAGACCTTCATGATGGTTGATGTGGAGGCCATACTGGATGTCAAATTGGCACCATTTTCATATAGGACCAACTAAGCAAGATGAAGTCTTTTAGTGAAAACTCTAAGTTGATATATTTAGGTGGAGTAGTGATTACAAGGTTTTCAAGATGGTGACTGTAGTGGCCATATTGGATGCCCGAGCGGCACTGTTTACCTACCTACCTATATACATTGGCATTAACTAGACAAAAAAATGAGATGAAATTCTGAGTATGAAGTGGAGGATCCAAACATTATGCCAGATATGTTATGCTTTTTTAAAACATAAAAGAGGTTGTTTAAACAATGAAGTTACCATTAGAATCACACTCAAACCAAGGACTAGTTTGTTAGTCTCGACATTTTTGCTTTCTTCTGCAGTCTAAGCCATGAAAATTTTGGTCTGACCATTGATGTAAATGCCTTCAAGCTTGTATGGGTATTTCTGAATGTCTGAATGAAATTTTGTACTGTATTCTGATATAAGGAAATATGCCAGTGCATTATTATTTGGGTATAAGATCAGACAGTGTAAAAAAAAAAAGTGTGAGATCTTATGAGTGGCAGTATTGGTTATGTATTGGAGGATCGGTTGTGGTTTGGAAGACTACAGTCTGGCATATAACTTCTATTGGCTATAATAAAAATCTTTATTTGAAAACAAAGAAACCATTTACAACTCTTTTTTTAGGAAGTTACTCTATAGTGCTGTCACTGGTCACTTAGCTTTATAATCATGTTCTTGACAAATTCTATTTACGAATTCAAAAGGATTTCAACTCTTGTGACTGTCAAACAATACATGTCATGACCCTAACAGTCAATCTCGTACCCATCTTCATCATGATGTGCACATTTCTTTCTTAAATTGACCTTTACCAAAAAAAGTTCACAGAAAATTGAAAAATTTGCAAAATAAAAATGACTACATAAAATCTGCAGTTATTAAACTGTATTGAAGGTATTCATACTTATTATATACAACTGAAGGTATATGCCATACTCCAATTCCTAACCACAACTGATTCCTCCCATTAATCCTGTTACTCCTAACATCTCACATTTTCTTCATTGCCTTCACTATCTGAACTTATACTGATCATTAATCCACTGGCATATTTCCTTGTATCCATGTACAGTACAAAATATTTCTGGACATTCAGAAATCCCCATATGGCATCCAAATATAAGCCTGAGGGCTTTTATATGATTGGTCAGAGCAAAGTTTCCATGGCACAGACCACAGAAGAAAGCAAAAATATATGATGAACCAGACCTTGGTTTCAGTGTAATTTGATGGGAAACATATATTATGGGAAACTCAATTCTTCGATTTTGTAAACAAACTCTTTTATGCTTCAAAAATGTGTAAAATAAAATGCTACATCATATAAAATATTTCAGTGAATACCCCATTTTGATATAACCATCCATTCAGGAGGTGTATAAATACAAAGATTTTCAAGATGGCCACTGTAGCAGCAATATCTGATGTCTGAGTATCATAATTTTCAATTAGGACTAGACACAACTAGACACATGGAAAAATTTGTGTATAAAGTGTCATGGCTACCTCCAAGTAGTTGAGGAGGATTAGTGATTAGAAAATTGTGCTAATGGTGGAACAGACAATTGATGATGGACAATAGGTGATCGCATAAGCTTTTCTTATCTATGACCACCACAGCTATAAAAAAAAACTATTTCCAAGACTGGAGAAACTTGGTCTAAGAGCATGCTAATGGACCCCCCCCCCCCCCCACACACACACACACTATTTATGAAGATTTTGCAGTGTATGAAATTGCTTATCGTTGTTAGTAATTATATTGTGCAGTTTTGTTCTTATTTGAGGGACGGTTCTATCACTGAAGCTACTATCTGCTGCTGCCAAAAGTTTCTCTGCTTGTGGTAGTTTGCAGCCTTTGATGTACTTTCTAATGTGTGATAACAACAATTCATGCTCTTTTGGTGTCCATTGTCTCTTTGGTCCAGTTCTTACCCCTTCTGAAAAACGAAAATGTTGTCGAAGAAATTTAGTTCTCAATTTTCTTCATGACCTTGGTATATTCTGGTAAATATGAGGCTAAAGTCAATAAATGCATGTTCAAGTTATTTATTGTCATAAGCTTAAGCATGCTTCTTGCCAAACTACAAGCACTCTCTAGTTTGATTGATAGTGATGGCTTTCCTGACTTTAAGGTATTTTTAAAGATGCCAAAGAAAATTTAATGTGGCTATGTATGTTGGAAAATAAGCACAAACATAGTGAACATTTACTTGCCCAAATGGAAAATATATTATAAATGTGCCACTTCACCAATGAATGCTGAAGTGATGACATTTATTTTTGATGTCAGTATAATCATAAATCAATCTGAAAACTGATCCTTTTTTATACCAAACAAGAACTTAGTTAGACCCTCATCAAAATTATTCTAACTCCCTTCTCGTACAGTTTCTTGAATCATTATTAAGAACAACTGGTTCCTTTTGGACAGAAAACTCCTTATCTTTCCCATGTAATCTTTTTTTTAACACAAGCATATAAAAATGCCATTTAAAATTGACACATAATGACAATATGTTTGACACAGCATAATATTGCATTGGGTAAATAGGAGTAAATATTTATCCCCCTAATACAAGGAGAAAACTACTAGTCTGTTTTAAATTTAAAAAATTGTAAGTGAGTAAGTTACACCTTCATTGACTATTAATGTACTATAATAATGGACATTTATTTGTTGGTGTTTGCTAACTGTATTATGTCACAAAATAAGGCATCACGGATCCGGAAGTTAATCCAAATATTCCGAATGAAGTAGGTTCTGAATGAAACCTTCACTGTACTGATGTACTAATAAGAATCAGTTATATCCAAGTGTTATAAATTCCAAATAGTCCTTGTGAATATGGAATATCACAAGTTATAGAAATGTTTCTGATAATTCCACGGAGCTGTATAATTATTAAAGTTTAAGAAACAGTACTAAATCCGAAATGTACTGTATTTATATATATATATATATATATATATATATATATATATATATATATATATATATATATATATCACTGAAGTAGAAAATACACACACAAAATGAACCACTCTCGTTTTATGACCTCTCAGGCTGAACGAACTATGAACTAATGCCTAAACACAGCAATACATCATATATATATATATAGCTTCTGACTGCGCAGAACAGAATAAGGAAAACCAATGTAATCCTTCTAGAAAACAACCTTCTCCGAGCCAATCAGAAACTAGGTTATGCGTGACACCACTAAAGTACCTATGCACTAACGTTTTTACCGGTCAATAAAGTATTGACTCTTAAATGAATCATAGAATCTAGGTCAGAAGTTCAACCCACCCCCTAAACAACGTGATATACTAATGTTACAAGCGACAATATTTCCCAAATCCAATGTACTCAGTCACATTGAAATACCGTATATGTACTTTCTGCAAGACGACAGCTGTTAGACTATTATGCAGAGATCATATACCTATACTATTATTTAAAAAACAAAATAATACATAATTCCGTAACACCTTCCTGATCCAATTGTATGGATTGAGGTGATTTGGCTGTGAAACACCATAAGGTGTCGTTGGGAAAGACAAAATTGGTTATTCATAGTTCGATGGTTCTGGTCTCTGAGGAGTCACTCGTTGTCAAAGGAGAATACTTTTCCAAATATTCCAGAATAAGATTTCACATTTTTATAAAGATGGCGCAAGACCTCATGGAAGAAGTCCTGTGAGGGGAAATGAAAATATTTTTTTAAAAAAGTGATTTTAGGTTCACTGTTAAAAAGAGACGTCCTTGTTGTGTCGTGAGGTCTATGATGAAACCTAATCGTCCTGGATATCGTTGTTTTCAGGGCCATTCACATCTCTTAGAAAAGATAATTTGGTCAAATCATTGCCAATATCTGTTTGTATGTTTGCGTATGTCTTAGTCTTCCGCACACAGAAAACTAAAACTTAAAAACCATTTCTACCTCAGTGTGGTGGTGTGTATGTAGGTACTGTGTGTGTGCATAAACACTCCCTAACCCTTGTCCAATGTTAAACCTATTTAAAAAATCAGAAGAATAGTTTAGGACTGCGCGATTTCTCTTGACTTGTATTATGTAATACATCTACATGTGTTTTCCTTCACGTCTGTGTACCGAATCGGAGATATGTTTTCTTTTACAGCCATACTTAAAGGATACAGCGGTGAGTTTGCCAGTCTTGCCATTCATCATCAATCCTATGAAAAAGAAGAATGGCTAGCCAGCACTGTAAGGTCAGTAACCTTACCACTACTATAAGTCTGTTGGACAGAGTGCAACACCTCCTGGATCGGGTGAAAGATAGAAAGATGTGTTGGATAGAATCTAAAAATGTCAACAGTACATTTCCCGTAGAGTCCTAGAACATTTTTAACATGGAAATGGACTATAACGTATTGTTGATTCTCTGTAAACACCCAGAGTGTCCCCCAGTGTCAAATTCCCGTAGAGACCCAGAGTAGCCCACAATGTTAATTTCCCGTAGACACCCAGTGACCAACAATCTTAATTTCCTGTATACACCCATAGTGTCGCCTAATGTTAATTTCCCATAGACACCATAAAATTATTCAACATGGAAACAGTCTATAATGTATTGTTCATTTCCCGTAGACACTCAGTGTGTCAATAATGGTAAATTCCCGTACACACCCAGAGTGACGCACAATGTTAATGTAGACACCCAGAGTGACGGCTAATGTAAACCTACGGCGTAATGTTGATTCCCATAGACACCCAGAGTGACACACACACACACACACACACACACATATATATATATATATATATATATATATATATATATATATATATATCTATATATATATCTATATATATATATATGTTTCCTTCAGCTGTACTTAATTAATATTCCTTCCCAAAAATGTGGATCCTCCTGAAGTCTTTGCAATGTCTAATAATAGACTTTACTTCACAAATTGCTTTCACTTTCCTGCATAGGTGTGTTCCTAAGAGCTTTATTTTAATTATCTTTTTTTTTATCCACGTCGATGACTCAAGTAGTCATCTGTTATCTGTCACAGCCATATCACTTAACAGTGCATTAATACAGTTCTGTGTCATAAAATACACTTTCAAAAATTAATGATTAACCCTTCAAGATTTACTCAATTTTCAAAACTCCACTTCCTCGGTAACTAGTGATGCCACTCAGAATAAATTTTCTTACCTCAAAATTTTTCTAAATCTGGTGAAACATCCATGATTGAGAAGTGTAGCTTTTTTTTCTTTTCTTTACTTTTTATTAGTTTGAAAATTTCGTGTTTACAATCGATTGAGAGAGGGAATTTTTTTTGAGCGTCACATTTTTTTTTATCAAAGTTTATCATCCAGGGTTCTGTGCAAGAATGCTGACATTGCCTTGCACTATGACTAAGTTGTTAAACTATTATGCCCAACAATGTGAAGTAAATGTAAACTGTAATAATTTAGATATATGAGCGTTTTCCCTTGGCTCATACCGCACGCAAACTGTTTTTCAAAATGGAAGAGTAGCTTTTTGCAAAGAGGTGTATTAAATCCTGGCCATATACGTGCTTCCTCACATAGCCTGCATGTGACTATAATTTGAGCGTTGGTTAAAATGAAATGTAAAACCACCAACATAATGGTTGCGGTAATAATAATGGATCAATTCTTGAGCCGTCGGAGAGATGATTCATTGACCACTGACACAGATACTACTTTCACACGAGTTATAACTTTATTTAGGGCTTATATGCATTCAGTTTTCGATAAGTAAGAAAGGAGAGGTGGCAGAACAACGAGCAGATCCAGCCAGGATATCACAACGATAGGGTACAATTACCACACACCCAAATCAGGATATCACAACGATGGGGTACGATTATCACACATCCAAACCAGGGTATCACAACGATGGGGTACAATTACCACACACCCAAACCAAGATATCATAACGATGGGGTACAATTACCACGCACCCAAACCAGGATATCACAACGATGGGGTACAATAACTACACACCCAAACCAAGATATCATATTGATGGGGTGCAATTACCACTCATGTGAGCATAACTTTTAAGTAATAATAATTCCATGTTAAAAAATGTGGTATTTATTTACAACCCTCACAAACCACGCAGTCTGCATAGTCAACAATAAGCAGAAAGCAGAATTTACCTCTAAAAATATAAGCATTATTTTTCAATTTGAAACTCCCCTGCAAAAATGTGCCACTTGAAAAAAAGTTTTAAAAATGAAAGGACGCCTTTTCATGTCTGACAGTATTATATATATATATATATATATATATATATATATATATATATATATATATATATATATATATATATATATATATATCTATATATATATTAGCAGATATGCTACCATTCGGCGACACACAAGCAACCTTTGGGCGACAGCGGTCACCAAGACGATATATCTGGGGTCACCAAAAGAATAAAACAGTAATCCTTACTATTTATGTTAAAAGAAAAGCGTATTAGCTATTTCAGAATTATGAATGAGATAGTAATAAGGCTAAACCTTACTTTAAAACCAAGAACGGATTCGTAGATTTTTACATTTTACGATTTTGATATATATACTCGGTGCAACCTTCCGGTGACATCACGTATACTATGGATATCTCTGTTGATAGGATGTATATTTACATTACTAAAATAGGTTTTAAAATACATTTTTATCATCATCGTTGTTACGTATCGAACCGTTATCATAAATAATGTTAAAGTTAAAACCCAACCTTTTAGCTAAGTTTAGTCCCACTTCTAAGCTTAACCGCTTTTGTCATACATTCTAATGTGATGCGCATGAATATAGTCAGCTTCCAGACAAGCATCCTGGATATTATTCGCAATAATAGCTGGCTTTATCATTAAGGGGGCGCTCTACAGATAACACGTGCTTCTGAGAGAGTGACAGGTGTAAGATGAAGTTGTTTGCGTTTGCAACATGCACAATGGAGAGATTGTTGGCATACCTCTATGCTACTTTCATGTACTGTCGCTGAAATTTCTCTACATATTGTACTTGTGGAAATTGGACATGATCTAAGCACACAACAGACAAAAATGGCAGCCCCAAAGTACTCTAAAAATCAGCCTGAATTAGTCAAAAAATACACTATTTTCAGCAGTTATTAAAATAGGGAAACAAATGTTGCCAGAGTAGGCAACACCAGCCTCTGAAAGTACAATGAATGAATTGTAAAATATATAAAAAAAAAGCAAAAAAAATTATCGGCTCTTTTTTTTTTTTTTTAATTTATTTACCTTTGAAGTCCAGGAAGTGAAAATGACCAAGCGGAGCTAGCAGATTTTTGAGAGGTGCACATCTTAAGTAAGACCAAGCTGTATACTCTATAACCCAAATTGCACCCATCAATCATACACCAAAATAAAGGGAATTCAAAGTTCTTTTAACAATACCTAAGATATACAAGGTCTTTTTTAAATAGCCAGGACAACCAGTAAGGAAAACCTGGGTAATTCTTTTTCTTTAAAAATCAAACCCTATGCAAAGTACGAAAATGGAGAGTGTCTCCTTAAGACAAATATGAAAGTTTGTGCAATTGCTTTTCTCTTTCTCATATAATCATGTATGCTTTTCTCAACAAAAAGGTATATTAACATTGATGTTATGCATGAAAATAAGATAATTATGCATGTTTTGCTCTTGCTAACAATATGCCCTGTGGCAGTATTTTGTGTGCAATGACCTCAATTATGGGGAAATTAGGAGTCTTAGAACAGAGGAGTAAAGTCAACTTAAATTTAAAACTTGTATTAAGTGAAAGAAAAATATAGCCAAAAATGTTTCTTTTCATTCGCTTGTAATAAAATTGCGGGAAAAATGATAATTAAGCAGATTCGCTTTCTTCCATATACTAGTGTTAGAAGAATTAGCAAACTTTGTACCCTTTGACCTATGACCTCTGTGAACCTGAACTCTTCCATCCCTGTTCAAACTGTACATTTTATTAGTGACATCTCAGGAATAATTGTGGCAAGTTTCATGTTCCTGTCTTTTACCAAAACATTGGTTGCTATTGTTGAGAAAATGCAAGGTGTATTTTTAAAATAGCTCACTTTTCATCATGGGGATGGGAGTGGGGGCTGGGCTTGTGTGGGACTCTGCTACTAATGAATACTGTTCTGTGGAAAAAATACATGAGAATTAAGGACTGCTTAGATGCTTGTGACTTAAATGTTTCAGCTATACAGCCAAAATTAAATCATATAATAATAATACAGATAAGTGGTCTTTATGACAAATATGAAAATGTGTGCAATTGTTTTTCTCTTTCCCATATAATCATGTATATTTTTCTCAACAAAATGGTATATTAACATTGATGTTATGCATGAAAATAAGATAATTATGCATGTTTTGCTCTTGCTTACACAATATACCTTGTGGCAGTATTTTGTGTGCAATGAAATCAGTTATGGGGAAATTAGAAGTCTTAGAACAGAGGAGTAAAGTCAACTTAAATTTAAAACTGTTGTATTAAGTGAAAGAAAAATAAAGCAAAAAATGTTTCTTTTCATTCGCTTGCAATAAAATTAAGGAAAATAATGATGATAAAGCAGATTCGCTTTCTTCCATATACTAGTTTTAGAAGAATTAAAAAACTTTGTACACTTTGACCTTTGACCTCTGTGAACCTGAACTGTTCAAACTGTACATTTTATTAGTGACATCTCAGGAATAATTGTGGCAAGTTTCATGTTCCTGAAAAGTTGGAAAAACGTTGAACAAAATACAAAGGATGTAAGAACTGCTCCAACATCACATACAAGGTCGTGGATATTACAATTACATTATCTGAAATCATTTATGATGAAAGGTTTAAATGTAATTGAGGCCCGATGATAAAAGTTAATTCATTTGATGAACGTTGCAAAAGAAAAGTACACTAAAGGTATTCGTAAGCAAAGTCGAAATAAATATAAAAGGAAAGAAACTATTAGAAGAGTAAAAGAAACGAGAGTAAAAGTGTTATCTTCAATAATTGTGATGATGTATGCAAATTGGTGATAATTAAATAAGCAACAGACATCAAAGAGGTTTTCGTGACTTTGGTTTCAGTTCAGATGAGAAAGATGTAACACTTGGTCAGTCAATTGACAACGACTTAAACTTGAATAACAACTGCATTACGCATTCTGTACCTAAATCCGATACATCTAACAGAGAGATACAATGAAACGTATTGATGTTTAAATACATAATAGTCTAGAGCAGTGGTGTCCAACCTGTGGGCCCTGGGGGGACGCGTGGTTATTCCAAGGGGTTTGCGAATTCACATAGCTTCGCAGCGAGTATTGCTCCTCCAGTCAGCTCTTGCTTTCCTGTTATCCCCACCGTTGCGAGCAAATCATGTTCGAATTTAGCGCGCCAAGCTGATAAATATTTATCCCCGCCACAGCCTAAAAGTACAACTATTAGCATGTGGGGGTCCATGCAATTTTTTGAGGTTAAAAAGGTGTCCTCATACTCAAAAAGGTTGTGAACCACTGGTCTAGAGTCAATGCAATGCTTGGTATCAAAACATGCAAAGAAGATGTAGACAATAAATTAACATGTATTGAACAGAATGGTAATGAGAGAGAAAACATAATTCAAGAGTTTCAAAAACAGACTGATAACAACAGAAGAGAAAAATGAGTTTAGATGCACAGAACTGCTTTAAATATAGGTTCAACGCGATATCTGATGGAAACAACACAAACCGGAAGAGAAAGAACTGATCAAATACCAGACATTCAACAGTTTTTGCCACCTGTTGAACACGTGAGAAACTCGGAGGTAGATGCGTTACAGAGTAAAATTAAAAGATCTCCATGAGTGGTTGTAGTACCAGTAATACTAACTTCAACAACAAGATGTCTGCTAAAACTTTGCCAGAACTGCAGAAAAGTGAATGTTTAGCAACAATACCCCAAAATTCAAAGACAATAAAAACAAAATAAATGTGAATAAAATTGTGATAAGCAGAATAAGAACAAATATAAGTTGTATATTAGTGATTTAAAGAACAAAATCAAAATGTTAAATGTTCAGACCTTACCAACTGTCAAAGATAAGGTTACTACTGGAATATAACTATAAAATGGGCTACAACTGAATATTTTGACAGAGATCTGGTTATTATTATTGGTGTGTTACTGACTAGTATTGACGAATTTGACAAAATGATAAACTTGCGACAAAAGATTTATTAATTTAGAATTTCAAAATTTAAACTGGTGCATTCAAAGCTAAAATGGCTTTTAAAAAAGATTCTTTCATCAAGTATATAGTAGAAGAGGAAATTTATAAATACATCCAGGAGCTGTATAATAAAACCAATCTAATTATTCATGGCTTGGTGGTGTTTGGCGGCATTTTCAACACATTATTCTTATATTATGTCGAGAAAATGGGAACTAAGCGCCTTTCCCAAGACCACACTTAGACAGCTAAACCGGGCTGGCCAGGCGGGTATAGAACCACAACTCTAGGATTAAAAGCATGATGCTCTATTAAGTGAACTACTGCGGCTTCCCCCGAAGTAATGTCCAATGTATAGTGCTTTTTAAAATGAGGTGAATCCAGATGGTATTGATACAATATTGTTTACTGAAAAATGATTAACCGGAAAAAATAGGGATGCCTGGTTCATCAGTAAATTATCGGATAACGAGCCCCGTTGTGAATTAATGTACGAAGATGGCGAGTTAATATATAGAACATAATACTGATATTTAACATTTATCTGTATATTCATACATATATCACATATTATAAGATATATCCCCAAAAAGGGTTCTTGAATATTTTTAAGGCTGAATTCCGTTTTACCCACTGGTTAGTATTTTTGTGCTTAACTATCGATCACTGCTGAATACAAAGGAGATTATTATGGTAAAAATGTATTGCTTTAGCAGTGAGCTCTCCAATTTGTACATATCCTAATGAAATGGTATTCATTTAATCACTGATAAATTATTATGTACTAAAACCATATACAGTGATGCCCTTTTGATGCTTGCAGTGAATTGAATGCTTGTATTACAGATTTATTGGACTATATTCGTGAAGATAATTTTGATCTGTGTTCGATGCAGATATTTCCTGTTATGGTACAAACTACTGAAGTTAGGGATTAGAGGAAATATTTTTAATATTATCCATTCTACGTATGCATTCTCTGTATGCGTGCAGCTGGGGTACGGTAAGATGACTGTTTAACACCGCTTTTATTTGTTATGTTTAATAACGATTTTGAAGTGAAATTTTCAGAAAATGAGGTTCCGTGGATAGATTTAATTACGTTGCAGTTGTTTTTGATTTTTTATGCAGATGATATAGTAATTTTGTTTCCGAAATAAAAGGTTTCCAAATTTGTTTTGGATACTCTTGGATATTAATGGTAACTATTGGTATAAATGGCGTTTAAAAGTAAATACAAACAGGTCACAAATTATGTTAATTTAAAGGGCTGGAAATATAGTAGATAATGCTAAGATTCGTTTATAGGCTATGAACCAAGAAACTAGTTTTAAAAAAATTCTTTGCATAGATTTTATGTTGTAGATTTATATCGGATTTTTAAAAAAAAATCACACACACACACACATATATATATATATATATAAAAGGTGCACGTGGACTAAATTAATAAAGTCTTCTCCCAGATGGATAAGGCAGATATGCAGCTGTAATAATGTATATAGATACCACCCAAGTTTTTTTTCTTCTTCTGTAACACCTTCCGAATTCATGTATTATATTATGTACTTGCCATGGTTTGGTTATTGACTTTATGCAATAAACTGTATTCATTCATTGATTCACCTGATAATGATGACTTTTCTGTACTACGTAACATGAAATATTTTTTTAAACCTATAATAATTTCAGTTTTTTTCTTTGTAAAATTGTGCACAACTTTTAACATACGTGTAAAGTTGGTTATATAATGTGTATTACAAAATAATAACTGCAATATAGCAGATTATGTGGTAGCGTGAACAGAGTGAACCGAGTTGTTTCCCTTTATTACAAATTTGGACTAGTTGGTTACAGAATCGCCAACCAAGGATTGTCGGATTTGTACAAAGTTAGCTTTCAGTGTTAGGTACTATGGGACATATGTGTTTGCAAACGACATAGCCACCTTTAACTCCTCCTAGTTCGTTAGCATATTCATTTTTATTTTTGTTAAAATTTGTTGAATTTTTCAAGCATATAGTATATATGAAAATGATTACAACCTATGAATTTTGTAAAATTCGGCCTTTAATTTTTGTAAGATCCTTATGTTAAAAAATTACTATTTAATTCAACTAAAACATGGTCAGTTGTCTAACTGTCTAAGGTGCTCACAGTTAATTAGGTCTGATCAGCAATCATTGATGACATGTGATTGGTCAGTTCTTAGGTGTGGCAGACAGATGGGGGGGGAGTGGCGGTAGGTTTCAATTGTCAAAAAGTATGATTTTATCGTCAAAGATTTCAGAGAAAGTACAAGGTTCCTTCTTGCCTTCTATTCGAAGGACAAGAAAGTATTAGAAACCTTGTTTGAAGAAAATCTTGTTTTACCTGATTGTATGAAGGGACAGATAGTATATACCATCTGTACTGGCGTATAAGATGGGTCCAATTGCAAACAATAATGACCCTGATTTGTCATCGCATAATGTAACGGGAGACCAGGGTCTGCATTGTGTGTTCTACTGATTATTCCTAACAAACTGCATAGACCCAGATCTGCTGGCGCATTATCTGACAGCAGATCTAGGTCGATGTAGTTTGCAGTTGGGTTCGACTAATAGGCGAGCATACCTTTAAACACAAGGAAAGAACAAACTTATAACGAAAATTTTTTTTGTATTTGACTACAAGGTGATTGAATACATCCATAGAGCAATGTGTTTATTTTATCCATTAAATATATATTATTTTCACAACAAGACATTATTATATTATTCGTCTTGATTCTGCAACTCTGATGATCATATGATCTCAGCAAGTTGGTCGCTTGATATTTCTGGGTATAATTAAAGAGACAGTTTTGGTGCATCTCGTATTGTAAATTCTTGTTGACTACATACTTTTTGATACATTTGCACGCATCCTTTTCTCTGTTTGTTTGTGACTTTGTCGTAGTTAAGAACTTGTACATGAACCATTTGGATAACTTGAGCACAGGAGAACTTCAATGAACATTTTATTTTGTTGTAATGCATTCATGGAGTTTATTTCATTCGTCAGATCTATTTGGAATCTACACGTCAAAATAAAAGCCGTTATTGATTGAAGTTAGCTCTATTTAAAAAAAAAAAAAAAAAAAGAGAAACAGATGGTACACAAATGGTTCCTAGTCAAAAGGGGGAAACTGATTCAAACAGAGGAATAAACAATTGCACCCTAAGGTGACAAGAAAAACATTGATATCAGACAGCGAATTCCCATTTCAAATTTCAAATATCACGCGTAACGTTTACCGGATTGCTTGCATCTCTCTCTCTCTCTGTGTTCAAGTTAGTATCTCCTGATGAGTTTCCTTTGTATTCATTACCAAATAAATGTTAGAAATGTATGCCGCTAATATCATAATATCATCGTATCTTATCTTCCTCATACTGATCAGCCAGCACACCCATTTCCTGTTACTTCAGCCAGTCGTAGGAATAGAAGTATGGTGAAATGTTAAATATTTTAAATATCATATATCGGTGTATTGAATATATCACTTTTAAAAAACCAAAAGCAAACTGAGAGCCATTGATAACAGTAGACGCAATAAAATAGAATAACAACCCTTGCTATACTAATGGAAATAAATCGGCATAGAGCTTTCTTGAAGAAATAGACAAATAAAACCTATTTTCCATCGGAATTCGCCACCTGTGTGGAAAATTCCATGAAGTGGCGTTCTTTTTAGGGCGGGTGTATTTATGCGGTCTCCAATAATGGGTCCACAATTGGCAGCCTTTTATTATTAAACTCCGACTATAGTGTAATCAATGATACTCTTTCATTTATACCTTGTAACTGGCTATTATAAATTTTTTGAAGGCATCAATAGCAAGTTACGAATTTGGCAGGAGTTACGCCACTTATAATGACCTCACGCCTAAAAATAGCTTCGCATGGATGGTGCCTTAGCACCTGCAGAAATTGATGCCTTTAGGTATACAGGGAACCAGACTGGATTCCGGTCTGATCTAGTATGGACGATTTCCACCCATTATTTAGTCGGACGTTTAAAGGCACAATAGTGCAGCTGAGAGTCAATTTTCTTGCGACCGTATTGGGACATTTATGTATATCAATTAATTAAATACTATGTAAAAGGCAATTTTTGAATAATATCAAGTACGTAGAGTTTTTCATTATGAAATACGAGCACTCAGATATCTTTGTACGAAGCGCCACGAATCGACCGTCTCCATCTTGAAAATCGCATTCCGCAGAGATCGCCAGATCCCGGAAAGAATTTTGGTGACCTAAATTTGCATAATTATATGCTAGATTGTGTACACCGAAGTTGATGACGTAGAACACAACCAAGCTAGCAAACCGCCAATATGTCAACAACGGTGAGTACGATCTTCTTCTGCTTCTAATCCCTTTCCTTTTTACTATTTATTTTGAGAGGAAACATTTACATTTATTTAGAACTACGTTTTATAGTTATATTTAAATACTTTTTGTGGTACGAGCATGATTTAAATCGACGTGCTTTGTAAAATATTGCAAATTCCACTTATACTCGATTTCTTATAGATGCTAGTATCATTTCAACTACGTGACTTTGTACATTTTGTACAACTAACACAAATTACAGATCTAAAGTAGGTGTCTTGACCAACTTAACATTGCAGCATCAGATGGAAGAGATAAAAGGAACTTATGCACTTATGACGACTATACAATTTTTAAAAAAAAATTCATGTTCTGCTTCTCAAAGCTAATACCTTACAGACACAGGGTATTCAAGTACAGTTTGTCTGGGAGTAGGAAACGAGTTGGGGTATTACATTCTACGACTGGAGTTTGGAATCCAGGTCCAAAACTACCATCAAATCACAACCTCGGGTGTTTTAAGTTGTGACTCTCCATTAGCACTATATTCATAGTTGAAAAGTACTCATGACTACACCAGTTGTCAAATTATGAAATACTTTTATGTATCAAAATTAATTACCAAGACAACTAGCCCACATTAGCAATTATAATGTTTAATAGAGAAGATACACACCCTATAATAATCTCAACTGAGCAAAGTTTATGTTATTCCTCAGACTGAAGAAATCAGCTCACTTTTGAGCTCAAGTCCAGAGCAGCCTTTAAGAGGAAGAGGAATGACAAGGCGTGGAGCAAGAACTAGAGGGGGAAGATGAGGTAGACATGCCGTGCAGCATGAAGAAAACAGAGCTGACCAAACTCTGCGCATACTTTAAACAAGGCAGACAAGAATGAGGGTAATTGTTGATATCATGCAAAACAAGTATCGATACATAGTGAAAAATGTTTGATAATTGGCACAGATTCTAATATCTTGATGTCAGTAGGTGGTACTAGTGTTTTGCTCAAGTTAGTGAATGCATACTTCCATTTAAGGACTATTTATTTTACCAAAAGCTCTATGTTTATACTGCTTTACTTTGTGCAGCCACTCACCCCCCAATATCATTTGATAAAGAAAGACCATGCACACAGATACCATAGAAAATACAGAGGCCACATCTTGAACATGGCCGCATTTCCGGACACCAAATATAATACATGTCATCTATTTTGTCTTCGTCATGAAAGGTTACCCTTTCTATAAGGTGCAAAAATGGTCTCCTTATAAGCTGGGAATCACTGAACTTAATGATGTAGGGCTATTGGTCTAGCAATTCAAGTAGCCATACTTATCAACAGGGCCCCTTAATTAGCTGAGGGAGGCCCGGGCCACTTCTAGAGTTTGAGGCCCATAGGCCCTGGTTATATTGAAATTTGGAAATAAATCAAATGCGAAAACAAGCCCATATAATTTACTATATCAAGATTTAAAAGACAACCAAGTACACAGAGTATTTAAGAGATCTAAAAATAACTGGTAAAAATCGAGGCCCCTTAGTGGTTAAGGCCCTGGCCATATGCCCACCCCCTCACATCGGACCTGCTTATCAAAATACATACAATGATGTAAATAGATGCTTGTGGTATCTAAATATAAACTTGCTTAAATCTTTTCATATATTGGTAGAAATCATCTATGCAAGTGGCATCCAAAAAAAAAAATTATCAGTTAGGTAGACTTATCCTTTTTACAACTGAAGTAAAAAAAAAAGGTATAATTTTTATAAAAAAATATGAAATGATAACCAAAAAGCCATGCAATCTTACTTTGGAATTAGAGATTAGACCTGAGTAAGTAGACTGATTGCAGTTAAAATAACAAGAACAAAAATTACACCTGTACAAATTTCATCTATTTATTCAAGTCTTGCCTAATAACGACTACACTTTTATTCTTCTGTTGTAAACATGATGCACACCTTAAAATAATACTCTATATATACTATCATGGTAAACATCATGACTTAAAGAATACTAAAATGTCCTACTTGCCTGAATTTAGAAAGACATGAAGACATACAAGAAAATTTCCATCATATTTTATATAACAATTTGGGTAACAATTTTAATTGTCCAGGCTGCTGGGCATTCACTTTTTCCACCTCTGACTTGTAGAAATGCTCAAAAAATACTGCTATGACTCTATGGTCTTAAAATAACAGAAAAAATCGAAAACCAAAAAGTTGTGTAAAATTTAACAAATAATTTATTTGTCTAAAATACAAAATGAAAATGGAAAAATAACTTACAGGATCATGAATTGAATCCCAAATACTCCAAGGTGTTCTATCACAAGTCCAAGATAGAGTATTCCAAATGAGTTCTATTGGTATTCTAAACGAAGTCCAATGTATTGTGCTGATGTGCCAATAGACTTGAATAATGTTGATATGCTGACAGGCTTGATGTACCACAATGATATAATCCAAAATGTCTTTAAAGAATTCACAGTAATTCCAAAATAGTTACTTAGTCCAAAAGTTTATGAGGACTTTGCAATTCCAATGAATAAATGAAATCAATAAATCCTCTCAAATAATAATTGGACAGGTCAGGTCCTGTAACAGCCAACCAATCTGAGATCAGGTGAGCCACAATTTTTTTTTTTTTTTGGGGGGGGGAGGGGGGGGGTGACGGGGGAGGGCCATGACCTGAAATTAAATCCCATCAAATTCGTCAACAAGAATGGATCCCATTAGCTATTTAATGTCTACTACATGACCCTTATAATCATAAAAGTTAACACACAGTATGGGTATACATAACATTACTTGGAGCGCCCATCTTAACATACACTGTACTTAATAACAGTTCCAGTTGTGATGGAACTCTCATTGCTCATATCAAAATATAAACCTTTTTGCAGTTTGACTCCGATATTGATCCATGTTTATTCTAAAATGGAATCTGGTGACGTAAGATGAATACAATTTTAAGAAGTGTGTACTTCTATTATTTTCTATATTTTTACATTTTAGAAATAGCATATTAAATTGGAATAATTTTTCAGGATTGTCAAGTTCTAATCCTGGATGAGACTCTCCTTGCCTTTGTCAGAATGTATAGACGGTACATACTGGTCCTTGACGATGAGGTTGACCAGACGAGTGCCAATAGACATGCTGCCAATAGGCAGTTCATACTATGACAGCATGGAAGGCTTGGGTCCGGACAAAGATGTGTCATTCCCTCTTGGTTTGTCTGGCGGATACGTGACAAATATCCTGATGCTTTTGGACAGTATACTGGCTTCATCCCCTCTAGGCTTGCATGAAGTTTGACACTTTATTATAAGAATTTGTATATAAATGAGTACAAATGACTTCATTCTTTGTTTCGTTGTAACTGCACATAATGGTACCTCTTTATTGCATTGTACAATAATGCTTTCATTCAGATTTTTTAAAACCACCAGTCTATTTCTGCCCTATAGACAATGTGGGCAAATATGGGCAGAAATTATCAATATAGAAAGTTTTCAGTAATTGCAGAGACCACGGTGTACTTTGTTTTCAATTGCTGATATTTACAGACTATTATATTCTTGCAACTCTATGGGCTTAAAATAATTAAAGGAAAAGAGCGAAAACCAACAAGTTTTGTAAAATTAACAAATAATTTATTTCTCTAGATTACAAAGTGAAAACATAAAAAAGAATTGACAGTATTGTGAATTAAATCCCAAATAGCCTTATAAGTTCTATCACAGGTCCAAATAAATAAAGTTCCAATTGAATTTCAGTGGTATTCCAAATAAACTCTAACGCTGAATGTGTTGATGTGCATGTAGTCTCCAATTTACTAATGTACCAGTGGTCTGTAGATTGGTGATGTGCCAACAGTCTTTTGATGTATCACAATAATATAATTCAAGATGGTCTTGATTGAATTCACTATAATTCCAAATGAATGATTCTTTGTCCAAGAAGTATTTTGCGCACTTTGTAATTACAGAGAGTAATAATTTGAATAAAGAAATCCAAACCTAAATCTGAGCACAACAACGATTCTGCTTCAGATGTTATGGCAAGAATATAAAATTTCAAGTAAACAACATTATATAAAAAACTAAGACACAATAATAGAACTAGGAAGATGGTCAGCTAACCATGTAAAAAAACATAGAAAATAGTAAACAAGTCAAGGACTATTACTAAAATTATAATAAAGAATGTAACAAACATCAAGTAGACCAGTATTTTTGCATGGGGAATACCACAATGTCCCACTCTGATCCAGATAAACATATTTTTTTCATTAATAATGATCTAAATATTTCATCCACAATCCATAGAGAAAATTTAGCTATGTATTATGTTGTTTACAAAAATATGTTCCAAGTCAGGTACACTATGAACTTGATTTTGGACTAAGGTCATGTACAAATTACAGTTATACATAACATATAATGATGGAGAGGAAAACTAATAATCAATATTGTATGTAGCTGAAGTCAAAATCGAGAGATATTCTCCTTCACCAAATCTTCTGTTGATGGCGGTTCTTCAGATGCCAGGTTTCTACTAATTCTCCTGGGATCATCCTCCTTTAGTTCTCTCCTCTGTCTCATACCCCGTTTGTCCCCAAGTTGAGAGATAAGGGCTTTCTGTATAAGCTCCCTGATGTGGGGATACGTTTTCTTCTCCTTGCTTGCAAGGAAAGACAGACCATCTGTTACTTTTTTTTGTTGTAGCATCTATGATATATGTTGTAAAGAGAATTTTCTTAACTTGTGTGACAAATATCCCCATGGTAACCCATATTGACTTTTCACCCAATATTAGAGCCTCATGACCAGTTCTACACAGGAGAAGTTGTTGAGGGGCTGTTTTTCTTCTTACAAATTTAGTTCTGTCTCCAGAGTACTACTTAACACAGGATGCATTTGTACCCATCTCTTTAGAAGGCAATATATTTTCATAAATGGGCATTTAATAGTAATCATTATCATGACAGCATTTTCCCTAAATCTCCCAAGGAAAGGTCATGAATCCCAGATATACTTAATAATGTGGTTCAATCCCTCCATTTTTGAAAATGCTATACAAATATCACTGGATCTAATTATTAGATTTGCACTGTTAAAATCAAAACAAATATCAAAGTGAATGATAACAATCCTAATTACAAGATTTGTATGCATTAAAATAGTAAGATTACTTATCACAAATGTCAAAAATGACTTTTACCTAATAAAAGTTGTCATTAGTTATATATGTTAATAAAATTCCCACGCCTTGATGTCCTAGTTGGGATCATAATGTACAAGCAATATATGAAATTATTTCTCTGTGTTTCTCTAGTGGAAAACAACTTACACTATCTCCCCTTCTTTGTTTCTCAATACACTTCTGCCACCATGGATATTGTGATCCAAAGCAGCTAGCTCATTCCTAATCCGGTACACAGGAGGGGTGTATGAAAATCTCTTGGCACAGTACATCAGGATGTGCTGATGGAAAACTTCAAGCTCGGCAGTGCTTCTGCAATTATCAGGAATATGTATCTTCTAACATGTGTCATTTATAATCTGCTTACAGATTATTACAACTCTAAAAAAATCATTACTGTTGGTAAATTTTGCATACATAAAATCTTTACTGCAGTGTTTATTGATTCAGAGTGTCACGGAATTGTTTATACTTAATGAATATGTGTTATACCTAACCTGATCATTGTAATACATATTGTGTATACACATTACTGAATGCTAACTTATTCAGAGCTTGAAAAGGTAAAAATATACAGTAAATTAATGTACTGTTGAGAATACAAGCAAGCAGTCTTAACAATTTTCTTTTATATACCATACAATTGTTACCATCATGAAATAGCATACCTGAAGTTCAAGTAATACTCTGCTGTGTTTAGGAGCCTTTTATCCAATATAACCTGTGCCAAAGTTTTCAGCACTCTGGCATCCTTCTTGGGATCAAGCTAGGGTTTTGTCCATTCTTCATTCTCAGACAAGGGTTCATGCAGGCATTTATTAATGCCTAGGCCATGTGAGAGGATCCACTCATGTGTATTGGTGATGTGATGTAGGACACTTCTCCAGATACTCTGAAAGAATGCCACAATCAGTATATAAAGCACCTAAATCTGGTCACTGCCAAAGTGACTCTGAAATGACCTTATAATTCATTGTCAGTCAGGTTGTTTCATATCGAGGGAAACAAGCATGATATATTTGGTTAATGGTTAATGGATTAGGATTGCAGTTTTTTACAGGATCAATGTTACTTCAATATTCCACATTACTCTGACATTTCAAGTAAACTACTTTTCATAGACTACATCCATGTACTTACAAGACTGGGTGATGTATAAATATGGATAAAATATATATTAACAGAAACCAGAAGATAAGGATTATGCAATGTAACTTTGATTTCATGAACAAAAATATACAGTAGCAAACATTTACATTGATATGTTCAAAATGCAAGGACACAAATCTTACCAAAAACTGTTCATAGCTGCTGGCAGTCTTGAATGAAACCAAAAATGGTTCATTATGTCTTTGGACCACTGCAACAAAACCTCATTTTCCTTTTGTCTGGCAACCTTGAAAAGAAGGTAGAAAAAATATAGTGCATGAACAGCAATCCCAATTCCAAAAGCTTTATTACAGGAATAATTGCCATTCTTTTGCTCAGTTTACCAATAGCCTGCAATAGCTGCTAAATATGATCATAAAGTTGACAAGGATAACTGAAAGATCATGTTAAACTAACAAAGTTCATTCCTAGGTTAATTCTCCTTGATTTTATTTGGTCTTTGTAAGGATATTGTTATCTACTACTACTGGGTAAATTGTGGAATTTTCTGGATTCTTACCTTCAATATTTTCTTTCCAAGGTTTTTTGCAACATGCCATATATCATGGGAGTGTTTAATGGTGGGATAGGAATTTTCTGAAATTAAACAAAAATGAACACAATAAAAATTTTAAAAAAATTCAGTTTCTCGGGAAGAAAATACTGTAAAATCTAATACTATAATTCTTTGAAACAAATTTTGCAAGAAGTCAATGTAACCAGGAGTGTATTAAAGTGTATGGATTTAGAACTTGTGCCACAATGTGGACTTGTAAATGTAGAAAAGTATGGTGACATTAGCAAACAAAAAGATATAACTCACTCATCACTGATCCAATTCCTACATGAGCATCTGTCACCACCTCCTTGATTTTTATTCCTCGAGAGATCAGTTCTGTTATGGCTTTCTGAAAGCCTGCCTTTTCCATGGCTGGGAATTTTCTTTGAACCATCCTTTTGTCCAGTGTGTGAATGGTCAATATTTTTTTGCTGTTATCCTCCACTATTGTGTAGGAAAAATACTGGGCTGAATGACCTGGGGAGTCATTGCACCCATCACCTGAAGAAAAGAAATGACACAAAATAGTTAAACATAAAAGAGAAAAACTAAAAATTATCTTTCCAACCTTATCTAAATGACCAAATGTGAATTAATTTATACTTGTATTGATTTCAAATGACACAAAGTCTTCAACAACTGGTGTCCAATGGTCCATAGAGTTCTGTTCCAATTATTAAGAACCATTCTGTGATACATAACTTAAAAGGTATAGTAGCCTGATGATGTTCATGTACTACAATATCAACATCAAATTACATCACGTTATTTTGATTTTTTAAATTGTCTGACCGGCTTTAATTATTTTTTTTTCACATGTGCATTTATTCTCCATGCCTGGCTAATGTGACCGATGAGTGTAGTCAACATTAGGCTTCTGTCTATAGAGTATAGAGGTTAGCAATGTTACATCACTAGTTATTTTCAAAAATTCAATTTATCCTATGTGTGTTCATCATGAGCTGTTTGGATAGATGGGAGGAGGGTGATAACAGGGATTGCTATAAATGGGATTCTGCATAGAGAAATCATATGGGGCATGAAACACAGCTTCAAAATACAATCACTGGTCCTCTAAGTATTGATTTAACAACAGTGACATGTGTGGGGGAAGTAGAGGGTGGGGAAAAACAGCTGTGAATACCAGTTCAGCCAGCACAGTATACTGGATCTTATTTGCCTAACCAAATCAATTACATTAAAAATTAAACCTTTTCTACATGCATCAGGTGACATAGTTGAGGTCTCCCACCCCACATTCGAGAAAGCAAACTTCATGGTATTTTATTTTCTTCTTATAAAGTAAAGTATGTAGTAGAGATGCAACCTCCTTGCACATTTTGTAAAATAAACTTTATCAGTGTTGCATTTGTGCACTTGTTACATTATTGTTTTCTGTGGCTTGACAGTTGTAGCAACCAAAAAACAGGAAACAGTTACAAGAAATTTTTAATTATTACTTTCCTGACTCAACAGCTGACACTTCAGATACTGAAGGTGTCTTCATTCTCTCTGTAAATTGCAAAATGACTGGTCCAGGGGTTGATGTGAAGCATGTAGATGTACTGGCTATTGGTTCTGCATGTTTGGGTACATCTTTGCCTACATTCTTTGTAACTTCGTAACTGACAAAATGTAATAAATTTTCATTCGTATTAAAATTTATATTTGAAATCTGTTTATTTGTGTTGTATAAGGCAAGTGAACACTTTGAACTGAAATACCTAATTTTAGCAAGAGTACATTATGATAACACATCTGAAATCTTTTCACATAAATAAAACTACTGTATATTGATTGAAGCTCAAAGCAATAACTAATACAATAACAATGGCAAACTGCCAGCCCTTATACTCTGGTAGCACTATAACATCCTTTCCTATCATGACTGGAGATCCTTTTTAATTGTTGTCATTTCAATGCTTTATAATGAATTTACTAGTACCTGAACGATGTACAATAAATCTTATCATCTGGCCTATCATAAGCATGAAAGATGAAAAATTTACTCAGATCTAGAAAACCCTAATAACAGTTCAACATCAAATTATTTGCACATGTTATTAGCATTTGTGCAAGCAATGTGCTTGTCCTATTACTCTAAGGTGTGCGTGTGAGTTTCCATATTGAGATCAGTTGTATATGTATCTAAGTTCTCTAACGTAATTTAAAGAACCTGTCTCATGAAGGTAATGGACATGTGTACAAACGACCTTTCTGATCACGCTGTTAGATATCCCTCCACACCCACCCACACCCACATTACAATCACTGAGTGAAATATCGATCAGCCGATCATACAGAGTTTTGGAATCTTATAAAGCAAAGCAAATCCTTGTCCAAAGATAAAAGTCATAACACAATGTGCTTTCAAACATAACAACAAGACATATGACAAGTGGAGAACACTTTCTAAGTAGACATTGACCTACCTGTACGACAAGAACTTCGCCATTTCAGTGTCGGATGACATTTCTAACTCCTCCATTGTACAAACTGGTCCCCAAGACGAACCCTTGATAGGCTCCGTTCGGTTTCTCTGATAGATTTTCGATGTTTCTTCTCGGAAAGCGATAAAAGCGGGCGACCTTTACGTTTTTTACTCTCACGTGCGTCTGCCATTTTTTGTTTATGGTAGATATTTACATACCACCACGTGACTCATAACCCGCCCACTACACGAAGATGACGTTGCAGTTTGTGTGGTCACGTGAGGTTTCCGTAGCAGTTAGTGAAACATTTGTTTCAATTAAAGCGGTCCCCCCCCCCCATTAAATGCAATTTCTCTCGTTTATTAACAATTAACCGATTGAATCTTCACACACCGTAGGTTTTTGTGCATTATATCATCTTATAAGTTGACACATTACGTGTGTTTCATGAGCCTTACAATGCATAAAATTACCGATAGTCTGCACTATTGTGCCTTTATAAGTGAATCTTGCTCATACATCTCGTGCACATGAGTAAATGTACATTTTTGTTTCTCGTAACAATGGGACACCCTCTTTGTTCTTGGACGTTTCAGCCTGGTTAGTCGATCACGTGGTTTTAGGGGGTATAATACTCTGGTCAGTTTATGATTTCGTTGGATTTCAAGTTCTGAGCTGGTGAGTAAGCATGTTTATTTTGGTATGCCAATGTAGAACCAAAATGGCTAGAACGTATATATAGGATTTAGCGTATAATATTTACTGGGGTAGGGGTATTTCTGCCAATGGTATTGAATAATAATAATAATAATAATAATAATAATAATAATAATAATAATAATAATAATGACTATTTAGAGAAGGTAATTTAGTTAGTACAGGAACTAATCTACCACAAGGGGTCGTCCATTAATTATGTCAACAAAATAGGGGGGTGGGGGTGAAGAAATTTGACAATTGTTGACATGGGGGAGGGGGGAGTTCAAGATAAATTGACGTCAACAATGTCATTTTTTACAATAAATTTAATAAATAAAAAAATCTGTCACCTCTATGTTGCTTCACAAGTCATGTTGAAGAAGCATGTTCAACAGCACCGACAACGCGATCTTGGGCCTAGGCAATTACCACATGCTCCTCAACCGCAAAGAATTCGGCCAATGCGAGTGGCTGCCAAAAGACAGAGAGAGAGCTGATGGCAATTATTGCTCATGGAGAGATGTTAAGCGCAGAATGGTTAGATGAAGATGATGTTGACTTGTCGGGTGTATCGGTTCCACAAGAAATTAATGAATCAGCCACTATGCCCATTATAACAATTGAGGAACATTTGGCTTCCCCATGGGAAGATGATAAAAGCTAGAATATAAAGTCTCGATTTTTTCATGAATTCAAAGTGTCATAGTCAATTTGAAATCTGTTAAACAAGTAAAAAAAATGTATTAAAATTTATTTGTAGACCTTTTAATTTCCATAATTCTATTTTTAGCATAAAAGCCAGCCGTATAAAATATTGTTAGTTTGTAGGGGGGGTAAAAAAATTTTGACATAATTTTATTAGGGGGGTCACTGAAAGTTTGACAGTTGTTGACAAGGGGGGGAGGGGGGGGTAAAAAATTGCCTAAAAATTGTTGACATAATTAATGGACATCCCCCAAGGCCTTCAGTAATTTACGATATAAAAAGTATATACAGCACAATGTGACAAAATTTAGCTTAACACTAAAGAACTGAGTTATTCTGAAAATCAAACAAAGTTTAAAGCCTGTAGCACGTGCACAAGTATCGGTGAGCACAAAAATATAAAATATTGTATTAAAAAAATTCATATGTGAAAAAGATCTATAAGCAAAGAAAAACAGGAGGTATTTATATTAGAACTGTTTGACCGTCTTAAGATCTCATCCATTTAAGACATTTATTATGAAAAGAAGAAATGCCAGGAGCCTGCCTTATGTCACTGGGGATGGTGTTCCATACCAGTGGATCAGTATATTGAAAGTTCTTTTTAAACAATTTCTTCTTTGGCTTTGGTATAATGTAATTTTTATTTCCAACAGACCTTAAATTTGAATTACCATCAGCATCTCTTTGTTGAAAGATATTGCTTAGATAGACCAGAATGACTTTTCTGCACACTTTATACATGAACTTAGCCTTCCTAAAGAATATTCTTTCAGAAAATGTTATACAATTCATTGTCCTCAAAATTGTCTATACATTGCTCTAAAATTAAATGGCATTTTGGAGTCTTGAAAGTTTTGTTATGTTTGAATTGGAGGAATTATATGTACCCCAAATTGCATTACAATAGTCCAAATATGGCTGAATTTAACTTCTATAAAATGTGACCCTATACTGAAAAAGGAATGAATGTTCTGATGATCTTAAGTAGCCAAAGATAAGAATTAACCTTTTTTGAAACATGTTTAATGTGAATAGACCAGGTTGATTGTTGTCTACAAATACACCAAGAATTTTGTCATGAGAAGTCATATTATGGTTAACATTGTCAAACAGAAATTGGGAGTTTGTCTTGTCACTATCTAGCCTTACTCTTGTTGTTTTGTTGTAGCTAGTATGACCTGTTTTTTTTCTGTATTTATAATCATACTGTTTTCCTTGTACCAATTTTCAAGCCTGTTAAGATCATCTTGTAAGTTATTTTTATGTCCAGTTTTAATTTTACCTGACTTGGATAGTGTGGTATCGTTTGCATAAAGGTCAGTTGAAGAAATTGAATTTCTTATTTTAAAAGGTAAGTTGTTAATAAATGGAATGAATAAGAAAGGTCTAAGGATAGATCCTTGTTGTAATCCACAGTATTTTTTATTTCAGAAAGGGGACCATTTAAAGATACTTTTTGCACTCTATCAGTTAAGTAAGAAGTAAATCAGTTTAGGGAGTTTTCATTACATTGGTAGAATGTCAGTTTTTAAAGTGCCTTTTTATGTCTACAAGATCAAAAGCTTTAGAAAAATCGACCACAATAGTGCCATCCATTTCTCCTTTATCAACTGCTTGTAGCCATTTATCAAACATAGGGCCAAACTGATCATCATGAATCAGATTACAAGTGTTGAAATAGTTGATAAAAGAATAATGCACCATTATTCATACATGCCAGCCTTCCAGACAGTGTTGGTGGATGTCTATATCAACATGGGGTTTTCACTCTTAAAGACTTCTTATGATGCCTTCTTGGTCCTAAATGAAAATGGTGCTGAAATGACATCCAATATGGCAGCCATCACAGCCATCTTCAAATCTTGTTATAGCTACTCCTCCTGAACAGAAATTCATATTGGTATGGAGTTTTACCAGAAGACTTCTTATGATGTCTATTTGGTCCTAAATAGAAATTGTGCCAATTTGATTTTCAATATGGCAACCACGGCGTTTGTATTGAAAATCTTGTTACCGCTACTTCTCTTGAGTGGAAAGTCATATCAACATGGGGTTTTCACTGCTAGACTATTTATGATGTTTAGTTGATCCCAAATGAAATTTTGCCACAGTGGCCAACTTGAAAATCTTGTTATTACTACACCTCAGTGGATTGTCATATTGACATGGGTTTCACCAAAAGACTTCTTGTGATGTCTAGTTGAACATAAATCAAAATAGTGCCAGTCAGACATCCAATATTGCCAGCATAGCTGCTATGTTGAAAATCTTGTTAAAGCTTTTTCTGCTCAACAGAAAGTCACATTGACATGGGCTTTCCACCAGACTCCACATCTAGTTTCTCACTGTCCCTATGTCCATACATCTGTACCATGTCAGTCTGTGCATCCCTGTGCAACCGTTAACAGACAAATAAGATTTTTTGAAACAAATATTTGAGCTTTTTGGACTTTATATTTTTGGGACTGGGTGGGGGTGTGAAGGCCTTGCTAGCATGATTGTGCAAAAATCACTTGACATAGACAAAGGAGATTAGGAAGCATACCTGCCAGAGTCCCAGAAAGTGTTTTCATGCCCCAAGGGGAGTCAGTGCATGTGATCCCAAAAATGCAGTGTCGTGAGAATAAGCCATCTTTTTATCTGAGCCTATATAAAATGAAATTCAAATTTGAATAAAAGAAAATAACATTGGTTTTCTTCAAAGCAGTTAATACACTTGCAAACAAAAAATAGTAGACTTTGCATTGTCAAATGTCATCACCACACACACACACATATATACGAACACAATCACATAATCACAACCACACAGACGTTAAATAAGAAAATACACCAAGTTTCTGTCTTTAACATCCATTGCATTGTGGAATAAAGGCAGTCTTTGCTGCTCTAGGTACCGTAATCACGGTAAGTCTTGGGACACCCTTAATTATTTTCAAAAGTAATTTTTTTTATGACCTATAAAAGTTGGGACACGAAGTTAAAGCAGTTTTTTCATGTACTATAATTCTTAGGACACCTAAAACATTTTTTCTTTCTACTGATCGATCGGCGTATTTTATCGATCATAACCTCATGTAAAATAAACAGGAGTTCGTGGTTAAGGGACTCTTATTATGAATTATTACATGGAAATATTATAAATTATTATAATTTGTTTGAAGAGTCAATAAATATATTGAATTTTTTCTGTCTTCTTATTATTTCTATCAAATTAAAATATGTATAATTTAATCAGACGATGACAAGAATTAAGCATTAGCGGTATGTGATACCCATTCAACAATAACTTCTCCCTATTGTGCTGTAGTTTACTATTGTCTGTTTATGCATTATTGCATTAAAATTGTCGAAAGTCACCTGTAATTATTGGGGATTTTTTCCCCCCTGAAAATGGAAATACCTAATTCATTACAATGTGATACCAGGATGAGAACAACCAAAATAGCGTTTATTTCAACTCTACTACAGTAGCATTTATTGTGCGCATGTTTACATCATGGCATCACCACGTGTAGATTGAAGATTTTACTTGTGATGAATGAAGTACATACATTTGATTCGAATCACCACTGCACTAAACTTAAATAATATCTTTAAAATACGATAAAGAAGTTGAAGAAATAATGCTTTTAAAATAAAAACTCCGTGGTAGTTTGCTTTGATATAAGCGACCTTAAATAAGTTCCTGTTTACTCAGCTACGGTAATCGCGCTAATATTATTCAATAGAAGCCGATCATACATCAAAGTACCGGCATTGCCGCCGGACAAAATTCCTCTTTAACAAAGCCAATTTCAGGGTTTTAACAATTAACTGGCTTGGATTGCTGTCGGAAAACAAAAGACAAATCCGCCAATTATAAACAAAGGAGACGCCAAAAACAACCAGCTTGCCAAAATCAAAAAGTGGAATATCAGTACAGTAATGCATGGAAAATAATCATTTTGTGAAGCTGAAACACAAAACTAAAATGGATCAATGATGCTCTTAATCGATCTATATTCTGAATTTTAACATATATTACGATCATTCTTTCATGAATATATGACAGTTATTTGAATTTATGCTGGTTATGTGCTTTATATAATTAAACACGCGTGCCTTTTCATATAGATTAACATCACTTTGTAGTATCGTTTATACCACTGAAAAACAGTAACTGTTGAGCGCGTGAATCCAAAATAAGTGAAACAGCAATGAACGTGTAGCTGAAATGTAATCTGGAAGAATGCGATTTGGTAAAAATGATGAATAAAGCAAAATCTGCATCAAATATTTTGGGGAATAAACAAGGATATAAGTGACGCCAAGTACGATTTGCACTGTGTAAGTACTGTACACTATAGGACAGGTCTTCCTTTAAATCTCAGCGGCCCATGAATTATGAAGTCTTTATTTAACTTTATTTTAAATCATGATGGAGAAATCGGAAAATATGCACATGAAAAATAATAACATAAAACAATCATAGTTGTTTATAACAGTTTATTGACAAATGACGTGGTAATTGAATGAGCTGGTCACTGCTGTGTGACGTATGGCGATCTAATTTTGTCTTTACATTTTTTTGTGTCTACAAGTTTTGGGACACCGAAAATTGTATATATTTTACAGGCATATAAGTCTTGGGACACGAAGAAAAAAAAATTATTTTGTCGTGTCTCAAGACTTACCGTGATTAGGGTAGTTCAGTTGTGGGTTTGAAGGCAATGCAAGTGGCATTTGTGTTCATCTCAATAAAGACTATGGGACTGTTATTAAAACTTCCCCAAAGATCTTGTTGAATTATTCTCAGCATAGAAAATGATATTTCTGCATCTGCACTGTTGTGATGCAGTGTCAAACATGCAGTGGCCACCCAAGTTAGATTATCATATCTTGGTTTTCCTGAAGGTAGATGACAAACTTTATTCATGGCATGGTCATACACCTGGGTCAAAAATAGCGATTGTCTTGTCACCTCCATTGTCTTTAGATTCATCAATCAGGACCGAGTACATGTATTTGTTATTTGGACATAACTTGGCTATTTGATTGTCCAACATTGGTGCAATTGCATTATTTATGATATTCATTGTTTTTGTCCTTTTACAACTGCATTTGCTAGCAATATTGCTATTCAGGAACATTTCCATACACAGGTCTGAAAAATGATTTGCAACATCTTCTGCTGATTGTTTAAACCTGTAACTTGCTTTGGGATTGACATTCATGCCTTGTCCCAATGTTAGTTGTAGTTGCTATGTGGACAGATGTTGTCCATTTCAAAATGACCAATGTCTATATGGTGTTTGCAGTATGTGCAATGCAGAATAGCTAATGCCGATATGGTGTTTGCAGTATGTGCAAAGCAGAATAGCTAATGCCGATATGGTGTTTGCAGTATGTGCAAAGCAGAATGGCTAATGCTGACATGGTGTTTGCAATATGTGTAAAGAACAAGATGCTTTCTTCCTGCTGCACTTCACAAAGTCAAACTTTGTCAACCAGGAGTTCTGAAATTTAGTTTTGCTGGGCTATTCTTGCTTCACAAATGGCTTTTCCTTCACAGAATCACAGTTGCATTTCGACCTTTTGCCTTAAAAGATGAATCACTAGTCTTGTACACTATTCTGACTACCAAAATAATCAGGTTTTGCATTTTATATAAGGAGTAAACTCAGACTTCAATGAAATGTTGCCTTTGATCATGAACTTGCCAAAAATATTTAATAAAGATGGTTTAAACATTCTCATTCAAGGCAATGATGTGTAAAAACTTGTTATTCAACACACATCTCTTTGATTTACCGGACTTCAAACAATTTGGCTAACATTTTGCACATAAGATTCTCACGTGAGATCTAACTCATGTTAGTCTCATGTGCATTTTAACATGCAAATTAGGTAGAACTCACATGAGCAATAGAATCTGACAAAATCTGAAAATAACATGAGCAAGATTTTGCTCACGTGAGCAAGCATTTCCTCACATGGGCAAGTCTGCTCATGTGAAAATCACGTGAGCAGGAATGATTAATGTAAGCAAGAGCTTACTCACGTGAGCAATAGGAAAAAAAAAATGACTAGGATTTGATTTGTATTTGATAAATATTTCTGACAAGAATGAAAAAGAACAAAGTTCCTATAATAAAACTGTGATATTAAAATCTAGAAGATGAGCATATTCAAGTTCAATTATGCATGTTTTTGTGAGGTTTCTCACATGAGAAAAAAGACAACCCATATATAAATATGTGATATTAATGATTTTCAATTATTGTAATTATTATATCGCATGCATTCTGTAACAATAAATGATTGCAGCACAAATGGGCAGGTGTAAAACGCTCGTTCACTCATCAAGCAAATTAGTGTGATTATTGTGAAAGCAATGGTCTTCACGCACATGAAACCAGCTGGGTGTACTACATTCAAACACTGATTTCATTACTGATGATAACTAAAGGTATAGGGTCTCAGGCTAGCATTGACCAATCAGAAAAGGTTGCTTTTATTGACTCAATGAATAATCCAAAATTATAGCAAACAATGTTTTAATATTTATATTGTTGTTGATAAACATTCAGTGCATTATGCACTGACAATTGTAAACATGTAGAAGTATTTGCAAGGTGTGCAGCTGCCACCGAAATGGCAAAAAATTAGATGACAAGGGAGCGTAATCATATATATGATGAACATAAGAGACTAAGAAAATACCAGAAATGCTGGGAAAATGGACACTAATGGCTAAAGTGTGACACAGGAGAGACTGTGTTGTTGGTGAAATACAGTTATTGTTTTGAGTTGATGTTAATGAATAATAAATGTTGAATTAGAAACTGAACTGGCTTCTGTTTGGTTTTAGCCAGATCAGTGAAATTTAGACAGGATCAATGAAAATATTATTTTGGTAATCATGTGGGATAGTGAAAAAAATCCTAATTTTGAGCCATGTATCTTGTTTTACATATGCAAACTTTCTAGAACTCATTACACATAATCCAGCTTGTTTGCTGTTAATCATAAAGTTTCACTGGGGACCCCTAAAATCTGAATAAATCAAAGGAAACAACGTGGGAAGGAATGAATACAAATTCATAATTGTTTGAAACAATATTTATCATAATTGCTTAAAACTGTATTTATCAAAGTTAAACATTATTTTGTACACTTGTGCAATATATCAGTAGTTTCTTTCATAATATTTAAAAGTTTGTTAAAATGAAACCTCTCAACAGAGTACCATGATGTACTGATATTCTGACCAATTTCTTTTGTAAAACACACTGAACACAAAATATATTTCATTAGCTGTTACGATGTCTTTTTAAATTAAGCATACTGCATTCTTTGCAAAATTGTTGCACGCGGAGCAAATTAAGGAGAGAGTGGATGTATGATCTAGATCAAATCCAATGTATTATTAAAGAAAGATTCCAGAAAATTCAGGCTGATGCACAGAAAGGCAAGCTCTTCAGTCTAAGGAATCTCTCACAGCCGCTTTCTCAAATATGTGATACACAGAAAGGCAAGTTCTTCAGTCAAAGGAACCTCTCACAGCCGCTTTCTTGAATATGTGGGAAATCTTCACTTTTTTTCTGTATGGGTTTAGGCACTTTTTACTTCACTTCCATATAGAAATCCATTTTGGGGAGGGGGATTTTGTCAGATGGTTCAAGGTTCCCTCTCCCCATCTGTTAAAATCGTACACTATTAGGTGAAAAACAAGAATGTTAGCCATTTGAATTACACTGAACCACCTCTTCTAAACAAATCCTCTCAGAATAAAATCCTAAATCCTTCCCTGCTTCTTGTACGATTCAGGTACACTGAAATAGATTACATGCAGCAACATGTACTATGTAACCTGGACAACAAATGTGACTATATGCCTGTTTGGCAATGGCATTTTTTTTTTAATTCAACATTCTAAAATCACTTCACTAGTCTTAGAAACATCTGTAAGTGTTATTCCTGACCATTTAGTGTGAAAGCTGCAACATCATATCTGTCAAACGTTTGGTACTTTACGTCTTTAAACACAAAAAAAAAAGCAATATGAAATTACTCACTTTACACCTTAAAACCTTTGAAATAGATCCACTGCCATATTCTTTGAAAAATTAAAAGTATAAAAATTAGAAGCATACCTACATGTATACGACTTCTGAACTTGCCTCAGTTAAAGTTCAAACTTCACTGCATGAAGACAATTGTAGAATTTGATATGCTTGAAGAAAAACGGTCCCTAACAAAAACAGAAATGAGATTAACAAGCCTGTACATGTATGTAATTTATCATCAACCATCCTAACTTCATGCTTATCCTTGATTCGTGCGCCATGTTTCTTGTGACCTCACATGCTTGTTTTGAGATCCTGACGTAATCAATTGGGTCACTAGCATTCGTTGACAGTAACAGTAAGTGCTGATTAGGACATATTTGAATACTTAATACAAATCAAATTGAAAAAAACACAATGAAAATGGCAAATTTGACTCATGACATACACTTTGTGGCCCTGGTGTGAGTGTTAGCCATGCCGCTGTTCACATGTTGGTTTTCTTTACCTTTTGATTAGCGGGAAACCCAAGACAGAGATTTTTTAGACCACAAAGGCAATGTAAAAATTTGGTCATTATAACATGCACTTCTTATAACATGTTAGAAAAAATAAATCCAATGAAAAACTATATAGTATGAAATTTTTCATTGAAATATTTTAATATAAGGCACAAAAAAAACCCGTCTGTTTCCTATTGCACTGGTTTTAAAATTAGGGTAGGCAGTATTTTTTTTTTTTTTTTTAATTATATATAAAGAAAAAATATTTCAAGCACTTCAAAGTACTGGGCAAAACCGGCTCAATTAGATGCACAAATGTGATTTTTTTTTTAATAAAAAAAAAATATATATAAAATTATAAAAATTGTGTGGGGTGGGGAAAAAGTGCTAGGGTCGGCAATGAGAAACAGGGACGATCGGCCAACCGGAAACATATTTTTTTTTTTTTTTGGCCTAAGGGAAAAAATCTTTGCTATGAAATAGCATGAAAAAAAATCTTGTAAAACTTTACAGTATCTTTAAATATGATAATTTTGTCAGACAACTTGAAGAATTTGTTTATAAAAAAATGCATCATGTTTTTTTTTTTTTACCTTTTATATTTTTTCCATCATTATTTATAAGTGTTTTATTGCAGTCGATATGAGTTTGAAAAAAATGATTTGTATTGCATATGCAAATATTAATAATATGGGGACATCATACACGATCGATTTCTAAAGTAAACATTGACCTAATTATCACATTCCAATCTTACGTCACATGGCCTTTATTTCAGGGGCACGAACCATAGATATGTTTCCGGCAATAGACAAATTTAGACACGCTCGGAAAAACGGAAGCTCGCAAAGAATTTGGAGAGTTTATAACGATGAATAAATGAAGCAGATATAGTTGAACACTTTCTATGGCGATTTCAATAGTTTCTCCCAATATTATAATATAAACATTAAAATTAATGTTGAGGGCACGAACCATAGTACTTCGAGGATTCTAATCTCGTCACCCTATTGTCAATAACTGACAACACTGCATCTTGATTTTACTCACCAACATGATAATTCCTTGATTTTACATTATCTTCTGGTTTCTATGATCAGTTGCTGCACATGTATTGGGCTTGCAATGAAATTTCCCGAACTAACGAGCTAAATTGTGACAGTTCCAACTTCAATTTTTTTAAAACGGCGCCGATTTGAAAGCGAGGCTACCATGGTAGTTGTGTGTTGTAGTACCTTCAAAAAGTTATGTGCATATTTTGCGGTCAGTAAACTAGTCTCCTGACTGTAAACAAGGGAAATAACCCACGTCATTGTCTCGATAACGGATTAGGTCTCAGTCGCGAAAAACCACATTTAATCTGATGTGATTTTATTTTATTATTTGATTTGGTTTTTGAAAGCAAAATTCTTGAAGCATAATTCTTTATAGAATGCTGGCAGAATGGGATGGGTCTCTAACTCACATGAGAAAAACCAACTTAGAACAAATCTAAAATGTGTCTGATCAGAATTGAAGTCCAAATTTCTCACGTGAGAATTTAGAACTCTGCCTTATTTTCAAACATAGTCAGATGCAAGGGGAAAGAATATTTTCTAAGTTCTCATGAGAACATTCAAATTCTCACATGAGCAAAATCTGCACATGAGAAAATTGGTTAGTTTTTCAATGGCTCACAAGATCTAAAAAACTGCACACATGAGCTTGCAAAATCTACCCAATTTGCATACGTTTCTAACAAGGTTCTCACGTGCAGCTTATGAGAAGCTCATGTGAATTGGTGAGATTTTTCTGTACGGGGGGTTGTTCCACTTGTGTACTTTAGCTATGCAAATTAGCAAATTATCATAATGAGTTCTCCCACAGTAGTGTTTAAAGGACTTAATACAATATGACCTTAGCTATTTTCAACCAATTAAGTAATCTTGTGAAATGGTGGCTGTTCATCTCTGACCACTTGCCTTTTAATTGCCTCTATGACAATAGCTGAAGATAGTTTTACTGAGCTCTAAGCAGGTCTGTTGACTATTTATGCATTCTACAGGTTAGAGGCATATATCATGGTGGTTAAGATACGTCTCGATCTCTCTCTTATTGGGGCCCTTGGTGGCCTTTACATGTCGCTCTCACATCTCACCTCTGTCCACATCTGGTGGACGAAGAACCTGGGGAAAACCCAGGGAAGAACCAGCGACCAATGGGAAGCTACTGACAAGCTTTCTCACATACCCACTTTGGCCCAGCCAAAGATTCAAACCCACATGGACAGAGGGGAGATGTCAGTGATCTGAAAAGTCAAGCACCTTAGACCACTTGGACACCCGGGGCCTCAAGTATTCTTGTCACATGATCATGATATTATTGGCTTAAATGTGATGTCACAATATTATGTTCTTAGTGTTGTGCAGTTGAAATGGCATATCTAGAATTCTAAAGCAGATTTTTTCATTTTTTCTCTATTGTGTAATAAAACATTATTGCAGAACTTTGTTTTGATGAAGATGAAGTTTTAGGAACAAGTAAACCTATCGTATTAATCTCGGTGCTTCACATCAGTCAGTATGATGTTTATTTTTTCATAAACCTTGATATTCACCTAAATAAAAGTTTATAATTATATAATATTGTGCTTTGAGAGTATTTATATAGGAATAGGTGTAGTGGTAGCAATGGTTATTTCCTTTGAGGAACTACTGTTGCTGCCGCAGAGGCATCAGGTTGTAACCAGGTGTATGGCAAAGAGTCTGTAATTGTATAATATAATTTTTCTTTCTCTCATTCTTCCTCCTTCTCAAATAGTTCTAAATGCAATATTGCTGTACTAGTTTGTATTTTTTTCTTTTTCAGTAATATTTTGAGCAGTGCCTGAAATCCTCCATAGCCTTTAAGAATATTTAGATAGAAATTGGTGTTGTTGCAGCAATGGTTATTCCCTTGAGGAATTACTATCGCTGCCACAGCGGTGTGTGCAGTATGGTAGTGACAAGATCCATGGCAAGGATGAGAGTTGCTGAGGTATGTATTTCACCTGAAATGGTGTTGAAAATATATCCATTGTAATGTAAAGAGAGTTGTGACAGTACCCATGCTTTTCTTAATGGCGTCCTGAGGAAATATTTAGCCTTAAAAATAATGTCCATGGCATTTATCCTCTCGGTGCAACTTGTGGAGAGAAAATGAAATACTTTTATGTCCTTGTTTTAAAGGTCAGAACTTTTAATGCACAAAGGTCTTAAGATCTAAAAACATAACCTATGGTTCTGTTGTCCAGTATAGAAACCATTATGGAAAATTACTTGACAAAAACTTGTTCATTGTATTGATGTTTCCTCATAAAATTAATATTAATGTTGCCTTTATTTCAGTGTTGGTAGTTTATTGTAAAAACGGCCCTATTGACATTTGTACATATTTTCAGGCAAGTCCTGTGCCAATTTATATATCATTTTAAATCAGTACAACAGGCTGGTTTTGATGACTTTAAAAACGAGTTACTGGGAATGAGTGCAGATATGCTTTTTTGGTAGGTTTGATCATTGTTACACATTGTTCGTACAACTTTGAAAAATCTGTGATTTTGATGGGTTGCCTTGAACTTGAATTTTAAAAATGGTTTTAGAAGTCCTTCAATTTCTTCACAGACTCCTTGTTTTGTTCCCAAATTCCTTGAATTTATCTTTGGGAATACAAAACATTAGAACTGAATAAAATATATCACTTTTTAAATTCAGATTTTTTAAAATTTACATATTTTTCAAATATAATGAATAGATAAATGGTTCAGAATTTATTTGTCATAAAATTTGTGTTACATCTCAGACTCAATTTTTAATTTTTTTTAGAGTTATTATAACTTGTCCAGGTTACATAATTATAAAACACCTGATATTTATTTCTGTATGAAAGGAGATAGTTCCTTATGCGTATTGTGTAAAACAAAATATTTTTTGGGGTTGAACAAAAGATGTAACACAAGACACCAAATGAGATAATTTTCAAACAATTTCAACATTATCATTGAAAAATATCCAAATGATATTGTGATTGTGTAATTAAAGAGGATGCAAAGAACAAATCTCGGTTCTTATATTTAACATATAGATCAGGATATGGAAACTGTAGCCATTAATATGCTGCAGATGTAACAGCATACCATTTTTGCTTTTTAACAATGATTGTGAAATACATCAGATGCATACCTGTCAACCCCCCGAGACAAAAACCTGTACACCAGACCAAACAAAATCTTACAAAGACCAGAAAAACCTTATGCCAAAGACAGGGCTGAGCAAATTTTTTTTTTCATCCACTTGTCCAGGAGAAGTGGTTTCAGAAAATTCACTTGTCCCACCTTTTCACTTGTCCCACCTTATTTTTCACTTGTCCCAAAATGGTAATCACTTGCTGAGATTTGATGAGATGTATGTACTTAATCCATAGAAAGAACAAATGAAATAATATACAACATAATTATTTCTTAAAAGAATTTCATTTTTCTAAAACAGTTGTTGATGTACGTTTGGCTACTTCAGGTACATGTAAATATGTTTTAGCTGCTGGATTTTGAAAAAAATTTAAATCTACATGTCTGCCATCGGCAGCAGCACTAAGCTAGCAGTTGATAGCTGTGTCTGAGTTAAAGTCCTCAAGCTCTGGTCCATTTGGTGAAATGTTCATTAGAATTTTTACACTCTCTTGGTTTAAGGAATTCTCACACTCAGTAGCAGTCTTACGTTTTATCCCTCCACTTTCACAAGATTTTTACTTCTTCAAATGGTCCTTATTACCTTCCTTGTGAAAATAATTAGCAAAACTCATTTTATACACATAGTAAATATCAGCTTGCTTGACAACTACTTCTAAAGTGATCATAAACATTTTCTCTTTTAAATATGAACAGAGCTCATTAATTAGCATAATTGTTTCGCTTCAAACGCAATATCGCACGTGAAAGTTGATCATCTGTATAATCAGTTCATAAGGAAACCAACACTGATGTTGGTAAAGTATACCTTTCATTAATTTAATTACCGTATATACTCGATTATAAGTCGACTAGACTATAAGTCGACCCCCCCCCCTTTTCATGGCTGCAAAAAGCCAATTCAGCTATGACCCTCCTATAAGTCGAGGTGTTTTTTGCAAATTAAATCCGTCTGCAAGGGGTGACATGTCATCACTGAGTCAGAGCTGCACTTAGGAAAAATAAACGAACCATACTAGATAGATAGATAGACATATAGATAGATAGGACAAATAAAAACAAAAACCAATGTAGAATAAATACAATTGTATTATTGAGCTGAATATGTACAAATAAATTTACAACTTACATTTTGTCCATCTTCGTGTAATGAAATCCATATAGCTTAACATTTTTAATCCATTTATATGATAAATCCATGAATTGGATTATAGGTCACATACAGGTATAAAATTGGTATCCTATAAATGTCACTGTCTAATGTCCTCTGGTTCAAAGACCAAGAATTCATCCTCATCATCAGAGTTACCAAATAAAGTAATAAATTCCTCCAATGTCATCCCGTCATCGTAAACATCGTTCGACTCCGAATCTATTTATATGATAAATCCACGAATTCAGTTATAGGTCACATACCAGTATAAGAAAAGAAGTTCAGAATGATCCGATTCACAATATCCCGTAATATATTAATTCCACACGTCGTGCAAATAAACAATGAAAGTTAAGTCCACTTTTTTTGTGATTCACGGTATCCTATAAATGTCACTATCCAATGTCATCTGGTACAAAGTCCAAGAATTAATCCTCATTGTCTGATAAAGTTCTGAAATCCTACATCTCGTCCGACTCCGATTTTCGGCTTTACTGTCATATGCGGGTGCTTATGCAAAGACTGAGCTTGGGCTCTGTGAGTAACACTTTGATCATAAAGTCAGAAATCTATTAAAGGCTGCAACTGAACACATGTCAATTGTGCGGCAAGATCACAGGGAGTTCAAATAGCCTCACTCTGTTACTTGGCGCTGAACTCGCGGCTTGATCAAAGGGTTGTCACGTGGGAAAACAAAGAGTGTGGTGTGTTTACAAGCAAAGGGATTAAGCTCAAAGTATATGCACAGGAAGTTGTAGAACTCTACTGAACAAGTAGATATTGGCGGCTCGATCAAAAGGATTGTCAACTTGAAAACAAAGTGAGTCCCTTTACAAGCCAAAGGCTTATCGGCCCACGTGCACTGGCAGATAACTTGGGAAATATCACTTGAGAATTAAATCTAACTTGTGGAAAAGGAAAATACAAATTAAATCAAAACTTTTATTGCATCAAGCACAGTCTTTATACAGCAAAACACAAATATTAATACAAATACAGGTTGTTTGGACTTACATGAAAATTGAGGCAATATACTTACTAGGAAACACCCACGGTAAACATTGACGGCCTCTTCATTTTGCTGTAGGTAGTATTTAATTTACCGGTAATATTTTCAAATTAATAAAATCCAAATAACTGTAGATACATGTATGGTGTAATGAATACCGCCATGAAACAGATAAACACAGTGCATACCATATATGCATTACTGCATACGAATAGTGGCATGAAAACGTAAAAATATATGAATTGACAGTATTTTTATGTACTGCAAACATCTAGAGTTTCCAACATTACCCCAAGACTTTTTTATTTTTTTAATGTCGCGCTTATAAAACGACCCCTACTCTGTATGAGTCAAATTCTAAGTAAAAAACCTCGACTTATAAGCGAGTATATACGGTACCTGACTCGCTGGATTAAAATCAAAGTGAGCCACTTGTGAGGATCTGGTTTGAGTAAGTAACAGTGCAATAAAGCCACGTAAAACGCTGTTAATTAATCATACCAGCTTTGTTTTGTTTGAGGTGTTTTGATTTGCCGATAATTTGGTCGCTTAGCCCAATATGCAGTCAAGCGGTAACAGAATGTACACTTACGCGATAGTTATCACTGAGCACCTGTAGGTGTTATACAGGATATAAATGTATACATGGAGAGTGGTAGAATCAAATATTCAGTACGCCCAGAGGGCATGAATGGCCCAAAAAAAGGTAGATGTAGTAATTAAAGCACGAAAATAAGGACTTGCTGAGATTATTTTTGTTAAATACAAAAACTGTACAAAATGGTTGTACGGCAATACACTGCAAAACCACCTCAAAAAACATACAAATTATGGGATTCCTGTACAGGTTGACAGGTATGCAGATGGTTATCCAAACGAATGATCATCAATTTGAAACTTAAAAGATGATGAACTGTCACTGGATCCAGATTTCCTCTAGAGTCAACCTGAATTTTCCTCGGAATGGAAAATGTCCTTTCAATGTCTGCATTAGAATGTGGCAATGTCAATGCAACTCTACCAAGTCCACCAAGAAGCTTAAATTGTTTCCTGCTTGTGGGTAGTTTCAGATTGCTGACTGTCTGCCAAAACTGCTCCAGATTGGTACTGTACTGTCTGGGTCGATTTGGGAAGTTCTTCTTTGGGAGTCAGAATGTAGTCCCGAATTTCTTATTCCAGACTAGTGCAGTTTTCTCATTCTGGGTTAATATCATGAACTTCTCAGACAGCTTCACCACTGCAATACAAAATGCAAAACAGAAGAACTTTCTAATAAACTGTTTTTTATGCTGCAGTTGAGATTTCTAAGAAATATTACATGTCCATAAGATTTAAATCCAGAAATTACTTCTACCAATATAATTCTCTCGGAATTTCATTGAAACAGTTTAAAAAAACAACCACTGGCATGCATGCCATAACACGACGTGTCACGCGAAAAACACGATTTTGGACTCCCAAACCCCCCAACACGGTCGTGTTTCGATTTTCAGCAATCTTGCGGGGGGGGGGGGGGGGAATTCCCATATTTTTTTTTATTTTTTTTTTATATTTCTTGACCACATTGATATATGCCCATAATCTGTTGTATGTATAAACAGCAAACAGTCGTGCTTAGAGCTCATGTAAAACTATCCTCGGGGCAGCTTATACAGCTGTTTTAAAGACAATTAAAGGTAAGGTGGTCAGAGATAAACAGTCACCTTTCAGATATTTACTGAATTGGCTTACAATAGCAAGGGTGATGTGTCGTGTCAAATCCTTTGAGCACTGCCAAGGGAGAGCCCATTATGCTAATTTGCATAAGTAAAGTACACTAAGTGGAACAACCCAATTAAACAGATACGTGTTGAAAAACAAATGTTATTACACATCACTTACTGTATTGAATGAGAAATGTTGAAGCCATCTTTATTAAAGTTTGTGATTAGTGGCAACGTTTCTTTGAAGTCGGATTTTTACTCCATATATAAAATTCAAAACTTGATTATTTCGGTAGGTTGAATAACAGCACCATTCAATCTCTACTGCAGTGTTGCAACTTGAATCCAAAGGTCAGGGGAAACTGTGTCCCCTCACCCTCCAGATTGGGAGGATACACAACATTGTAAAGGGACAAAGGAAAATTGTAGTACATAATGCACTGGAATTGCTTAAAAAAAAAAAAAAAATGATAATCTTTTGCCACCTTAACTTTTTCATATTTTCCTTGGACATTTACATGATTGCAATAAACATTTTATCATGTGATCAAGTAACTCATGAAAACATAACATGTTTGAATATCTGGTTAACCTGAAATGAACTGCACCATGGAATTTTGATAATTTAAAAGTGTTAAATTATTAATAAAATGACAAATTGTGTATTTGCATAAATTAGTACCTCTTTTCATTAATTCAGCCGGAGAATAAATTAAATCTTCACTACCGTAGTTGTGACTTTAACCTCGAAAATACGTTACAATAGCAGCGGTCAAAGACTTGAGCAACTCGGCTGACTACCACCTTGACTGTTTTCATTGACAATTAATTGTTTTGAAATGGATATTCATTGCCATCTTACAGGTTTGATCACTTTTAGCGACTTAAGCCATTGCTTGCGCCAACTTAAACGTGCATGGATGCTCATTCGCGATGGAAAAGTGTAGGCATATTTGTGAACACAAATTACACTTACTTTACCGTCAAACTAACTACATAAATATTGAAACCAGCATAGACTGCATGTAATTAAAAATACATTGCACTGTCCAATGGATTTTAAAGACAGTAACTTGGTGTATTTTTGTATTTAATGACTGTGAAGTTGTGACCATGTTTGTGGTGACGTTATTTGACAATGCTAAATCTACCATTTTTTTTTTTTTAAGTATATGAAATGCTTCAGAGAAAACACATGGTATTTTCTATTATTCAGATTTGAATTTCCAGTCATTTGCTATAGGCTGATTTCAAAAGATAGCTTATTCTCATTTGGATTACGTCGCTTTTGTTGGGTCACGCACACTGACCCCCCTTGGGACCTAAAAACACACTTTTTGAATCTCAAAAAAACCCCAACACTGTCTGGGAATATGGCAAATATGCACTGGGGTGAAATTTTCCTTCAATGGTACCCATCACTGCTTTTAATTTCCAATTAGTAGTGCAGACTAATAATATTGTTTCATTGTTCACCCGTCAATAGCTAATAATTATCAATATTGATCATGGGAGAAAAGACGACCTACCTAATCAGATTAGCGAGTATTGATTGCACTCCCAAGCATCTAATGTTGTTTTAATGTCTAAGATTTTTGTCCACATGAAGCACTGATGCATGCATTATACCATCACACCCTTTGTGACTTTAAGCCTAATTTTCAGATGCCTTTGTTGTCATCATTATCATCACAATCACCATCCTTTAACAACAACAATGAAATCCAGAAAATGATTATCACTTAACTAGCATTACAAACGAAGACAAAATCCTCATTCAAGCCAAGGCATTATGGATTCCTGTACTGTATCCATAATATTCATATTATTCATATTGCATGTATTAATATTATTATAATTATAATACAGTTGTGATCATGATTTCTTATGAACAATTAAAAAGTTTTAAACTTGCATAATGAGTTCTCCTGATCCAATGTTACATGTTGGTATTCCAAGGAATCTTGTGGATATCCTGTTTACATGAACTCAGACTGTCAGCATTTTATTATCCCCTTGATCATTTAACTCATCAGTGAGAATGGTGAATTTTTCATTGCGGCACATGTCTGTGACTTTCTCATCCCAATGAAGACCTAAAGCTTGGGTCATAATACGAGTAGTTTTTGTCTGTTTGCATGAGAACTTTTGTGCAATTTCCAAGTCCAGGAACATTATTTTGACTAGATCTGATAATGATCTGCTACCAGAAACAGAACGTTATGTTTGGCTATAAAGTTGGCAAATAGTGTCTCAGCACATGCAACTTTGTCCACATTTGATGCAGAATCTGCAAACATGCATTAAAGTGATGGCATATTTGTTGTCGCAGTTAATATGCTTTTATGTGATGGGGTTTCTGCATCACACATGTCTTTCTTGCCACCATAACAGATTTTAAAATCAGCTTTACAGGAAGAGCAGAATACATATTCATGTCCCTTTGAACTTTATTCCATCCACTGAAATTCCCATTTCTATCCATCACTGAATTTCATGTGATAATTCAGTTGCTTCAGTTTTGGTATTTTGGCATTGGGAGATAATGCACGCTTAGACATCTTGACGAACTTTAAACACTGAAGTCAAACTGACCCAGTTTGATGCCACTTCAGCTCTTGAGTAATCCAATCATAATCAATTAACATCTTTAATCCTGTCCAAATTACTTTTAATCATACATAGTATAGACTCTAATCCATCTCGACAACTTTAAACACCTAAGCAGAACATACCTTGTGGAGAGAATCAAAGTAATGCATGTGTGCATCCCAATATTTAGAACCCTGATTACACTACTTATTTGTCCATCTACACAAAGACCAACATCTTTGCACATGACTGTAAGTGTACTTGTTCTAACCACCTATCATTTCCATAATTTGTCATTTAGTCGATCTATGGGGTACATAATAATGAACAAGAAATTATACAGTGAGATGCAAGAAAGATGCGAGTTTTTGTTGTCCTTGTTACATATTTGTTGAGCAGTTACATAATATTTCATCTCAAGTTTTTGCAAAAAACATTGTATTACATATTATAATAAGTGAATTCTGATTTTTTTTCATATCTGAGTACTAATACCTTTTAATAAAAGGTTTGCTCATTTCAAACCACTAGACATAACAAATGACACAAAAAATGTGTTACTGTAGAATTTGGTACAGGTTACACTGCAGCTATCAAATATTGTATTAACGGGATGTTACACGTATCAAGTAAACATGAAAGTTATCTTCCACCCCCACCCCCCCACCCCCCAATATAATTAGTTGTATGAAATCATCCCAGAACCAATGATAAAGAATGTTATTTAAATGTTAAAAAATCAGATGAAGATGAAACATGTACGCAAAATTGGGAGATTTTAAATAGGGTGTGTGTGACATCTCCGATATCCAATTTGAAATCGGCATGAAGTTTTACTCATATTGATTAAACGTGACAACTATCTTTAATTTTTCCTTGAAGAATTACTGTTACAAAATCATCCCCAAACCAATGATCAAGAATGTTATTTAATAGTTATAAAAATCCGACGTAGATGAAACATGGATACAACATTAGATTTTAAGTGAGAGTACATGTGACCTCTCCACTATCTAATTTTAAATCAGCATGAAGTTTTACTTATATTTATTAAACATGAGAACTATCTTTTCCTTTTCCTTAAAGAATTACTGGTACAAAATCATCCCCAAACCAATATAAAAGAATGCTATGGGCATTTAAAAATTGAATGAATACTTAAGAATGGACATGAACATCCACCACCCGCCCCCCTGTTTCATGTAGTTCTACATTATTTACATTGTACCAAGATACCTATTGTACATATAACTAGCTGAAGCTGTTCAGCATTCAAGTTTTTTCTAGTGACTAACAAACATGGGTTTCACCAGCTTTTGCATGTAAAGATTTTAGCAACTTTTATTCAAAATATATAGTTAAAAAATCAAAGAATCACATTTACTAGTCTTAAATATTTGATGATCAAAAATTGCTTTAATGCTTCCGATAACTTAGGATTGTCAAATTAAATAAACTCCTCAACAACAACTGAAATTTAGATGTTTCATGCAAGATATAGTTTTAATGAAGTTCATGCAAATATTTTTCCATGAAGGAAGTTTCAATTATCACGGTGTTAAGATTGTACCCGAGTCTAATGTGTGTTGTCATTACAGTCTCGGGTTTTGTGGACAGTTGAGTTTTTCTGATAAATTTTACTTAGACTTCCAATAATGATCTAATTCAGTTGGCAATTTTGCTGGTTATCCTTTAAAAAACATAACTGGAATGAGAAATTAGAACTCTGCCTTATTTTCAAACATAGTCTGATGTAATGGTGAAAAAAGGTTTTCTAAGTTATACTTTCTGGTGTGAACATTCAAATTCTCACCTGAGCAAAATCTGCACATGAGAAAATTTGGTTAGTTTTTCAATGGCTCACAAGATCTAACAAACTGCACAAATGAGCTTGCAAAATCTACCCAATTTACACGCATTGCTAACAAGTTTCTCATGTGCAGCTTATGGGCAGCTCGTGTGAATAGGCGAGATTTTTTTTTTCTGTACTGGAAGGACTGTACAAACAAATACACATAGGAGCAGAGTCAGAGAGTAAATATGTGAACAAATGAATGAATTGACAAAATAATAAATGAATGTACAAGAAAAGAGAGAAATAGGGGAATTATGAAATATATAAATGCGCAAAGAAATGGGAATAGACAAGATGGGTAAATCACGGTATTTGGCCCAGATGTGTTGCACATGGGGGTCAAATTTCAACTTCACGGAATTCTGTTGTAACAACCTGATTTTGGAAGTTCAACACTTTAAACCTCTGAAAATTTAATGGTTTATTGAAGAGAAAATGGCAAGTTTATTTTTTTCTTGTTTGCTGGAGGTAGAGTAGGTTCTGGTTACGGACACTACAGGGTGAATATAACAAGCAAAGTCAGTCATGGTTTTCACTTGAACATTTAATTTTTTGTAGTATAACAAACTTGAACTCATAAACAAACAAAAATAATAACTTTTATGTGACTAGATAGGTCATAGGCGAATAAAACCTTACTCTCTCTTCAACACCTGCTGAAACACTATTTTAACGGAGCATAACTTTATCAGAATATACTAACAAGGTCAAGGGAAATGGAAAATATTGCTTTTATATTGTTGTTTGAACCTATAGGCAATAATCAACCACATGTTCTAGTTCCAGAACTGCATATGAAAAAAATTAAATTAATGTACCAGATAAAGGTCCAAACAGTTACGGACACTACATAATTCACGAAATGAATAAACTTATTTTGACATGTTCTGCTTAAATAATCTCTTTCATTCCTTTATCATTAAACAGAAATTGAAAAAGATAATGAAATCTTGGAAGATTGGTACATTTGTTATTAACTAGAGCCCATTAACAGTCTTGCAATACTGAAATTGTGAACCTTTCATATCAAATTATAACGACAAGCTATCAGTATAATGCTAAACTTATGAAATTAGGTGTTTAATGAATATATGCAAACAAATTGAGGTGTTTCTTTAGCAATGTGTTTGTCCCAAAGGGGCCCCTCTTAATTACAGCTCCACGAATGATGTTATATGCATTCCTTTTGTCTTTCTCTTTTGCTTTGGCTCTTTCACTTCAGTTAGACTTTCCTGAATTCTTTTAAGTACATGTATTGTGTCTGCTACTTCAATTTTTCTTCTGCATTCTGGACTTGCAATAACATTCTGTTGTGTGAGAATCTTTGAGGTAGATGGAGAGTTAATCAAATATTTTCATGCTTCAGCTTTTCTCTTTGGAGTTTTTGGAAGAGCTGATTTCACTTTCCTCAGACTTCTGTATTTGGAATATCTGGAAGAAAAGATATTCCCATCTTGCTGTGACGAACTGAGAAGATCTAGTTCTGAGTTTTTTGAGGAACCCTGCTCACTTCCTTTCAGTTGGACTCTCATTCTCCATATCTGGGTTCTTTGAACAGCTGTTTTCATTTCCAGAAATGATGTCTGTCTCTTAGTTTTCAGCTGTTCTTCTGGGTATTGTTTGTTCTGTCTGCAGACTTATTGTTGCCCTGCAATAATGTTTTCTTGTTTTTGACCTTTTCTCTGTACTGTTGCATTTCATTGCGTTTTCGCTGTTTAAGTAATTGTAGCTTCTCTGGACAGGACTTGGTTGTTTCTTTTTCTTCTTGCCTTGCTCTTTTCTTTCTTTCTCTGTCCCTTTCCTTCAATTCTTCATCTCTGGATTTGTCTAACTTTTGTTTTGCCCTCCAGGCTTTCACTTTCAGGGCATTTTTTCTTCTTTTCATTACATCATCTGTTTCTGTTTTTTTCCCTCTCGATATGCCCACCAGCTTCATGGTTTCCGGATAGTTTGGATGATCTTAAATCCATATTGGATACTGCTGAGGAAAAAAAACAACCTGAATTAGAAATCTGTATCATTATCAAACTGAAGTTGTGCCTTAACATAGTGCTTCTGCATTACCAGTTATTAATATCATTAACCTGTGTCATGTGTAACCAAGAGGTTATTACTTGCACTTTAATTTGCAAATATTTGTGTCTACTTATTAATATAATACCAACAATGTCAAGCTTTTTAATAGACTTCTCAGGATTTATAGGCATTAAAACATTTTACTCATCAAAACCCTTTTGCAGAAAAGAAATCTTGTTTAGGTAGGGCTTTTATGTCAGTATGCATTTAATAAATATGTGTATTATAGTATGAACATTTAAAACATACATGTTTACAATGCGTAGTGTCCGTAACCTTTTTGTATAATATTAACATCATCGATATGTACACATATTTGAAACCCTTTAATGTCAGTTAGTTTGTGCATATATTGAAAACAGTCATATAATTATTCTGAAGGAAAGATTGAAAGTATACTAAATGGGGAAAAATAGGACATAATTACTTTTATTCTAACTTTTCATTAAATTTCGCTATTTTTAATTTAATAATCAAACAAAATTTAATTTAGCAAAAAGTATTGACTTAAGTATTTAAGATAGGTATGATAAAGGACAGTTTAACATAAAAAGTGCTGTATTCGAGCATAATAATAACATAAAACATTGATATCTCATTTGCCTAATATAGGTTATGGACTCTACAGAAAATATTGGTACAGTATTTCACTTTCATACTTACCATTATTTCAACCTTGACAGATAATTTCTTGTCGGTAATGATATTGAGGAATCCCTCCATGCTTACAAGTGACTCGGTTGAAGCCAAGGCTGCTGGAATGTACTACTTGGATGCAAATACAAAAGACTTATTTTTCTTTTTGCAGACAAACAATTAATGATGCAATATTGCATAAGAAAATTGTTGCATCATCCTGTAACATGGAATATTTTCAGCCAAAGATGATGCAATACTAATGATATGGAAAGTTTTAGTTTGATATGGTTAAAGTTTTGAAAAATGGCTCCAGAACTATTACATATATTTTCAGGTTACGGACACTAGTTTTTTGTAGTGTCCGTAACCACGTTTTGTCCATCAGGAAATTTGTAATGAAAAATATATCCATGAATTGTATATTTTTGAAACCATACCCACAGTATGTATAACCAAAATTAATAAAACTGTTGTGAGTGTCTTCAAAATAGGAAAACTGTGAGTGGTTACTGACTCTACAAATTTTTCCGCACCAGGTTTTATTTCAGTGGATACTCAGTAAAAAAAAAATAAGACTCCAATCTGACATTTCTTTGGTTTCTGCAGCATTTATAACTATAGTTTAACTTTTATATATGAAATTCAGTAAAATAATATGAAATCTTTCCTAATAATTACAGACATAACTAGAAGAGGGTAACAAGAATATAAAAAAGCATAACAAAGTATAGGTTCCACATTTTTATTGATATATCCACCAATTTTCTACCTTTACTTTCGACAAATACATTAAAATTTTTGTGATGAAATTTTCTGTAAGAATACTGACAACACTGTTCTGCTAATATAAGGAAATAATAGTATTCTTTGTTGAAAAATGAAATATTTTTCAGTGCAACAGCATAACGGTAAAAAATGGCCATTTTGGGGGTGTATTCACAGGTGTTGGAAAGAAATGTAATTTTTGAAAAGAACTGAAACTGGGAAACACCTACAGCATGCACCCCCATATGTTTCTGGACATTAAGATTGTATTTTAGGCCACAACTGTGGCTTCTATGCTGATATAACATGTAAAAGCTGCAAAAAGGCCAAATACTGTGATTTACCCAAAGAGAATAAAGAAATGAACATTACAAGGGTACAGGATTATTAGATCAAATAGAAACTTGTTTTCGTTCACAAAGGGACATTTAATTTTGCATGTAGACAATGTAACTACAGTGCAACCTGCCATAGCAGACACCTCAATATAACAAACACATGTTAAAAATGAACATTTGTTAATCCCCAGTAAAAATTCTTTTAATAATGTCCTTTTATATAACAGACACCTGTCTAACTTGTGCCCATCGGAATAAGACCCAATATTGATCTTACAGTTGTGCATAAGGACTTTGTTCACATTGCAAACATGGCATCAGAAACTCTGATCATGTCTCTGCTTTTTGCTCTGATACTATCATTAGTAGCCAACAGCTGAGTGGCTCTACATCTCCTTTTGCTAATAAACTTTTACAATGTTTTTCAGATGCAGACTCCAGAACTGGCAAGGGATGCAGAGACTGTGGTCGATGTCCTCCCATTGCTGGATCTCCCTGACCCACTGTCAGACCCCTCCCCTGTCTCAGAGGTGATTCTGGAGGATCCACTTACTGTGACTCTGGAGCCGGATGCAGAAAGTTCATCCGAAGCATCAGCTGGTTTTGAACTGTCTGACCTAGCGATTTTAGGTACCAATCTGGACTTCACAGTCCAGACAGTGGGACCATCGTCAGGGATGGTTGCTGATGTAGAGGGAGATTTCAGTGGGGAAGAAGAGGTGTGTCTGGTGCCTCATCAAAGCTCTCTCTTCCAGGCTGTGGACCTTGGGTATGTGTGTCTGCCTGTATGGAGATATGTGCCTGTGTGTATGCTTGTGTGTATGCATATGTTCGTGTGTTACATCAGTCTTGTGTGTGTCTTGTCTTGTCTCGTCCTGTGCCGTACCGTTGTCTGTGCTTGTGTGTATGCATTTGTTGGTGTTACATGTCTTGTGTGTCTTGTCTTGTCTTCTCCCGTTCTGTGCCGTACCCTGTTGTCTGTGCTTGTGTGTATGCATTTGTTGGTGTGTTACATATCTTGTGTATCTTGTCTTGTCTTGTCCCGTCCGGTGCCGTACCCTGTTGTCTGTGCTTGTGTGTATGCATTTGTTGGTGTGTTACATGTCTTGTGTGTCTTGTCTTGTCTTGTCTCATCTTGTGCTGTACCCTGTTGTCTGTGCTTGTGTGTATGCATTTGTTGGTGTGTTACATGTCTTGTGTGTCTTGTCTTGTCTTGTCCCATCCTGTTCCGTACCCTGTTGTCTGTGCTTGTGTGTATGCATTTGTTTGTGTTACATGTCTTGTGTGTCTTGTCTTGTCTTGTCCCGTCCGGTGCCGTACCCTGTTGTCTGTGCTTGTGTGTATGCATTTGTTTGTGTTACATGTCTTGTGTGTCTTGTCTTGTATTGTCCCGTCCTGTTCCGTACCCTGTTGTCTGTGCTTGTGTGTATGCTTTTGTTTGTGTGTTACATGTCTTGTGTGTCTTGTCTTGTCTTGTGCAGTACCCTGTTGTCTGTGCTTGTGTGTATGCATTTGTTTGCGTGTTACATGTCTTCTGTGTCTTGTCTTGTCTTGTCTCATCCTGTGCCATACCCTGTTGTCTGTGCTTGTGTGTATGCATTTGTTGGTGTGTTACATGTCTTGTGTGTCTTGTCTTGTCCCGTCCTGTTCCATACCCTGTTGTCTGTGCTTGTGTGTATGCATTTTTTATTGGTGTGTTACATGTCTTGTGTGTCTTGTCTTGTCTTGTCCCGTCCTGTGCCGTACCCTGTTGTCTGTGCTTGTGTGTATGCATTTGTTGGTGTGTTACATGTCTTGTGTGTCTTGTCTTGTCTTGTCTTGTCCCGTCCTGTGCTGTACCCTGTTGTCTGTGCTTGTGTGTATGCATTTGTTGGTGTGTTACATGTCTTGTGTGTCTTGTCTTGTCTTGTCCCACCCGGTGCCGTACCCTGTTGTCTGTGCTTGTGTGTATGCATTTGTTGGTGTGTTACATCAGTCTTGATTATATTTATTTATTTGTGTACGACATTTTCCCATTTACATTGATGCATATTTATTTGTTAATCTTTCTTTTGTTCTTTCATTTTTGTCTGATGTTTACTTGTTTGTTTGATGTGTATGTGTATGATTGATGTGTATCTGTGTTTGTGATTGTATTTGTTTATTTGTGTATGATATTTTTCCATTTACATTGATGCATATTTATTTGTTAATCTTTCTTTTCTTCTTTCAGTTTGCGTGATGTTTACATGTATGATTGATGTGTACGTGTATGATTGATGTGTATGTGTGTTTGTGATTATATTTGTGTATGAGATTTTCCCATTTACATTGATGCATATTTATTTGTTAATCTTTCTTTTCTTCTTTCAGTTTGCATGATGTTTACTTTTATGATTGATGTGCATGTGTGTTTCTGATTGTATTTTTTTATTTGTGTATGACATTTTCCCATTTACATTTATGCATATTTATTTGTTAATCTTTCTTTTGTTCTTTCATTTTTGCGTGATGTTTACTTGTTTGATTTATCTGCATGTGTATGATTGATGTGTATCTGTGTTTGTGATTGTATTTGTTTATTTGTGTATGACATTTTCCCATTTACATTGATGCATATTTATTTGTTAATCTTTCTTTTCTTCTTTCAGTTTGCATGATGTTTACTTGTATGATTGATGTGTATCTGTGTTTGTGATTATATTTGTTTATTTGTGTATGACATTTTCCCATTTACATTGATGCATATTTATTTGTTAATCTTTCTTTTCTTCTTTCAGTTTGCGTGATGTTTACTTGTATGATTGATGTGTATGTGTATGATTGATGTGTATGTGTGTTTGTGATTGTATGTTTTTATTTGTGTATGACATTTTCCCATTTACATTTAAGTATATTTATTTGTTAATCTTTCTTTTCTTCTTTCAGTTTGCGTGATGTTTACTTGTATGATTGATGTGTATGTGTGTTTGTGATTATATTTGTGTATGAGATTTTCCTATTTACATTGATGCATATTTATTTGTTAATCTTTCTTTTCTTTTTTTAGTTTGCGTGATGTTTACTTGTATGATTGATGTGTATGTGTATGATTGATGTGTATGTGTGTTTGTCTTGTCTTGTCTCTTGTCCTGTCCATTGTCTTGTCTTTGCCATTGTCTTCTCTTGCGCTGTCAATTGTGTTGTCTTGTCCTTTGTCCTGTCCCTTGTCTTGTCATGTGTCTTGTCTTCCACTGTGTATTGTTTTTGTTTTGTCTGCATTTGTTGGTGTGTTACATGTCTTGTGTGTTTTGTCTTGTCCCGTCCTGTTCCGTACCCTGTTGTCTGTGCTTGTGTGTATGTATTTGTTGGTGTGTTACATGTCTTGTGTGTCTTGTCTTGTCCCGTCCTGTTCCGTACCCTGTTGTCTGTGCTTGTGTGTATGTATTTGTTGGTGTGTTACATGTCTTGTGTGTCTTGTCTTGTCTTGTCCCGTCCTGTGCCGTACCCTGTTGTCTGTGCTTGTGTGTATGCATTTGTTGGTGTGTTACATGTCTTGTGTGTCTTGTCCCGTCCGGTGCCGTACCCTGTTGTCTGTGCTTGTGTGTATGCATTTGTTGGTGTGTTACATGTCTTCTCTGTCTTGTCTTGTCTTGTCCTGTCCTGTGCCGTACCCTGTTGTCTGTGCTTGTGTGTATGCATTTCTTGGTGTGTTACATGTCTTGTGTGTCTTTTCTTGTCTTGTCTCGACCTGTGCCGTACACTATTGTCTGTGCTTCTGTGTATGCATTTGTTGGTGTGTTACATGTCTTGTGTGTCTTGTCTTGTCTTGTCTTGTCCCGTCCTGTGCCGTACCCTGTTGTCTGTGCTTGTGTGTATGCATTTGTTGGTGTGTTACATGTCTTGTCTTGTCTTGTCCCGCCCGGTGCCGTACCCTGTTGTCTGTTCTTGTGTGTATGCATTTGTTGGTGTGTTACATCAGTCTTGATTATATTTGTTTATTTGTGTACGACATTTTCCCATTTACATTGATGCATATTTATTTGTTAATCTTTTTTTTGTTCTTTCAGTTTTGTGTGATGTTTACTTGTTTGATTGATGTGTATGTGTATGATTGATGTGTATCTGTGTTTGTGATTGTATTTGTTTATTTGTGTACGACATTTTCCCATTTACATTTATGCATATTTATTTGTTAATCTTTCTTTTCTTCTTTCAGTTTGCGTGATGTTTACTTGTATGATTGATGTGTATGTGTATGATTGATGTGTATGTGTGTTTGTGATTATATTTGTGTATGAGATTTTCCCATTTACATTGATGCATATTTATTTGTTAATCTTTCTTTTCTTCTTTCAGTTTGCATGATGTTTACTTTTATGATTGATGTGTATATGTGTTTGTGATTGTATTTTTTTATTTGTGTATGACATTTTTCCATTTACATTTATGCATATTTATTTGTTAATCTTTCTTTTCTTCTTTCAGTGTGCGTGATGTTTACTTTTATGATTGATGTGTATGTGTATGATTGATGTGTATGTGTTTGTTATTATATTTGTTTATTTGTGTACGACATTTTCCCATTTACATTGATGCATATTTATTTGTTAATCTTTCTTTTGTTCTTTCATTTTTGCGTGATGTTTACTTGTTTGATTTATCTGCATGTGTATGATTGATGTGTATCTGTGTTTGTGATTGTATTTGTTTATTTGTGTATGACATTTTCCCATTTACACTGATGCATATTTATTTCTTAATCTTTCTTTTCTTCTTTCAGTTTGTGTGATGTTTACTTGTATGATTGATGTGTATGTGTATGATTGATGTGTATTTGTGTTTGTGATTGTATTTTTTTATTTGTGTATAACATTTTCCCATTTACATTTATTCATATTTATTTGTTGATCTTTCTTTTCTTCGTTCAGTTTGCGTGATGTTTACTTGTATGATTGATGTGTATGTGTATGATTGATGTGTATGTGTTTGTGATTATATTTGTTTATTTGTGTATGACATTTCCCATTTACTTTGATGCATATTTATTTGTTAATCTTTCTTTTGTTCTTTCATTTTTGCATGATGTTTACTTGTATGATTGATGTGTATCTGTGTTTGTGATTGTATTTGTTTATTTGTGTATGACATTTTCCCATTTACATTGATGCATATTTATTTGTTAATCTTTCTTTTCTTCTTTCAGTTTGCGTGATGTTTACTTGTATGATTGATGTGTATGTGTATGATTGATGTGTATGTGTGTTTGTGATTATATTTGTGTATGAGATTTTCCCATTTACATTGATGCATATTTATTTGTTAATCTTTCTTTTCTTCTTTCAGTTTGCATGATGTTTACTTCTATGATTGACGTGTATGTGTGTTTGTGATTGTATTTTTTTATTTGTGTATGACATTTTCCTATTTACATTGATGCATATTTATTTGTTAATCTTTCTTTTCTTCTTTCAGTTTGCGTGATGTTTACTTGTATGATTGATGTGTATGTGTATGATTGATGTGTATGTGTTTGTGATTAAATTTGTTTATTTGTGTACAACATTTTCCCATTTACATTGATGCATATTTATTTCTTAAATCTTTCTTTTGTTCTTTCATTTTTGCGTGATTTTTACTTGTTTGATTGATGTGTATGTGTATGATTGATGTGTATCTGTGTTTGAGATTGTATTTGTTTATTTGTGTATTTGTGTATGACATTTTCCCATTTACATTGATGCATATTTGTTAAATCTTTCTTTTGTTCTTCCATTTTTGCGGGATGTTTACTTGTATGATTGATGTGTATGTGTATGATTTATGTGTATCTGTGTTTGTGATTATATTTGTTTATTTGTGTATTTATTTGTTAATCTTTCTTTTCTTCTTTCAGTTTGCGTGATGTTTACTTGTATGATTGATGTGTATGTGTGTTTGTGATTATATTTGTATATTTGTGTATGACATTTTCCCATTTACATTGATGCATATTCATTTGTATATTTATATTTATCTGGCAGGCAGGGGATGTTGGAGATGGGTAGGGGGATTGCAGTACCCATTAATCATTTGGCATTTGGGACTGCCTGGGGTGTTCACTTGAGTGTAAATGTAGATACAAAAATTGGGGATTTGGGGTAAAATGGGATAAAGGTTAAACCTGGGTGGAGGGAATGTTTTGGGGGTGGGGAAGAGGGTGGGGTTATAGGCGGGTACTAGGGGATTGCAGTACTCATTAAACATTTGGCATTTGGGACTGACAGGGGGCGTTAATTGTAGGGTTAATGTAGGGACATAAAAATTGGGGATTTGGGGTAAAGGTTACATGTGTGATGTTTACTAAAGATTGATGTGTATGATTGATGTGTATGTGTGTTTGTGATTGTATTTGTTTATTTGTGTATGACATTTTCCCATTTACATTGATGCATATTTATTTGTATGTTTATATTTATCTGGCAGGCAGGGGGTGGTGTTGTAGATGGGTAGGGGGATTGCAGTACCCATTAAACATTTGGCATTTGGGACTGCCTGGGGTGTTCACTTGAGTGTAAATGTAGATACAAAAATTGGGGATTTTGGGTAAAATGGGATAAAGTTTAATTCTGGGTGGAGGGAATGTTTTGGGGGGAAGAGGGTGGGGTTATAGGTGGGTACTAGGGGATTGCAGTATCCATTAAACATTTGGCATTTGGGACTGCCCGGGGTGTTAATTTTAAGGTTAATGTAGGGACATAAAAATTTGGGATTTTGGGTAAAATGGGATAAAGGTTACTTCTGGGTGGAGGGAACATTTTTTGGGGTAGTGTGTGGTGTTATAGGCGGGTACTAGGGGATTGCAGTACCCATTAAACATTTGGCATTTGGGACTGCCTTGGGGCGTTAATTGTAGGGTTAATGTAGGGACATAAAAATTGGGGATTTGGGGTAAATTCAGGGTAAAGGTTACTTCTGGGTGGAGGTAATGTTCTGGAAGGCAGTGGGGTGGGGTGCTTTTTTATTTGTATATTTATGTGTATTAGGTACATGGATCTGCTAGATATGGCAATATATTCTGATGTCTGTCCATTTGTTCGTCGATCCGTCTGTCAGTCCATATCATACCAATGTGGTTTACACACAATACCATTACTCCTACATAACATACCTGAACTAAACTTTGCATGGCTTGCACTTGGGGTAAGAAAAAAGTCTATTGATATTGGGGTCAAAGAGGTTAAAAGGTCAAGGTAAATAACTAATGCTTTCTTATTGGTCTATGTCAGGTCGGGCTACGCCTGCTACCGTAAGTAACAGTAGATGGTACTACCTGTGACTGTTGACCCAGAGTGGACAGCTACACCTGTGAATAGTAGGTCTGTTAGATGTGGCAATATTTTTTTGTCAAATTCAAAGTGATGGCTATTCCAGATTGGTTAGTACTAGTTAGGGCTATCTCACCAGAGTCAATAAAAGCTGCAACTATACATTCAAAATTCAAACTAAACAAGAGAGATGTCTCTGCACTTTGGCTGTTAAATAGAACATGCCATATGCAATTATTATGGTTTGTTATTGAAGCACAGGTTTTAAATATTAACATTTTGGCATGGATCCAGATCTTTTATCAAGGCAAAATTTAACAGGTGTAAAGCATTGGTTACCGGGTCAGTCTGCATGCATATATGCGCATTATAGCAGGAACTGCTGATTGTTTTTTACACTGTGCGTCATTTAGATGCGGCAAAAAGGTCATTCCATTCACACTTTTCCTACAATGATTAATGGAACTGCCCGGGGTCTTACTTTTACGGAAATTGTGTAGGGACAACAAAATTGGGGATTTATTATGAGGTGCCTGGAGAATAGGTCATTGAAAGGGTACAGCAGGAAGGGGGTGGGTACAGTGGGGGTAAGGGTTACTTGTGGGTGGAGGTAACATTATGGGAGGAAGGGGGGTGGGGTATAGGTAGGGGCCTGCAGTACCCATTAAACATTTATATATACAGTAAGGAAATCCGGACTTAGGTAGAGGCAAGGCACAGCTTACAAGTAAATTAGGAGAACACTGGATACTAATGATTTTGTTTTGTTTTATTCATTATTTTGTGTTCATATTTGCAGACAACTCTGGTGCATGATTTGGTCTCTTTCTGACCATTTGCACTTGGGTTTGCGAATAGTGATGACTACTTTGCTCTCTTAGTTAGGGCTTTAGAATAGGTCTGTTAGGCTTAGATACCAGTGTGTTAGTGTTAGGTTTAGAATTATTTGGCTTTTTATAGAGCTGTGCCTCATTTGACATAAAGTTTCCGGTACATATAGGATTAAAATTTATGGATGGGTCCCACTTCCAGGAAAGTTTTATATGGGGGGAGTGGGGCAGGGTTCAGAAGGCACCTTATTTTGAAGGAATAACTGAAAAGGTGTGATTCAACAGTTTCTCGTAGAATCGAGACCTTTTCGGCAACGTTATTGCATCCATTAATGATGTTACTCATGGTCAGGGTCAATAACACATTGATATTGTCATCATCCATATAGTGGAATTCTTGCACTCATCCATGTCATAGTCGAGGTCAAGGTCACATAACAGGTGATATTGCAATTATTCAGGTCAAGGTCATGTAGGATTCACATTTATGGACAGGTCCTGCTTCCATGTGCATGATGATAACAGGTAGCCACTTGGTCTTTAAATACCTTTATTTGTACATAGATGTGTGCTGTAATTTGATTGGCTAGATTCCCGTGCCTTGAAAGATACTGTATGTTGTGCCATGTGATATGCTGCAATTGAGTGGTCTTGCAGATGCAATTTTCATCTAACCAGAGAATATAATTGCAGTTCATTTTCATTGTTTGGCTTCTCTATGATCCACATCCTGATTTCTTTCAGTGCATGTGACTGATTCTGGTATTGCGGTATCAAGTCTTTCAAATATCTATAAACAGTGATTGGCCTTTTTTGTTTAATATATTATTTCATAACATAAAAATAATGTGCATACAGGGCTGAGCAAATCCCATAGCCAGACGTCCCGGACTATTCATTTTTGAAGTCGGGGAAGTAAAATTTTCTAAGTCACTAGTCCGGGACAAGTGCATTTTAAAAAAGTCGGGCAAGTCCTTATTTTCATGCTTTAATCACTATATCTACCTTTATTTGGCCAATCATGCCCTCCGGGCGTACTGAATACTTGATTCTACCCCTCTTCATGTATACATTTACATTCTGTATAACACGTAAATGTGTGTTACCGCTTGACTGCATATTGAGCTAAGCAATCAAATTATCGGCAAATCAAAACATGTCAAACAATAGAAAGCCAGTATGATCAATTAGCAGTATTTTAAGCGACTTTGTTGCATTGTGTTTACTCGAGCCCGATCCTCACGAGCGGCTCACTATGATTTTAATCCAGCGAGTCAGTGTAATTAAATTAACGAAAGGTACTTTACCGACATCAGTGTTGGTTTCCTTTATGAACTTTATGAACTAATTAAATGACAGCAATTATTCTTTAATTTTTAATTGATTATACAGATGATTAACTTCCACGTGCGATATTGCATTTGAAGCGAAACAATTATGCAAATTAATGAGCTGTCTCTGTTCGTATTTAAAAGAGAAAATGTATGTTATGATCACCAAAAAAACCTAATAAATTACTATGGCAAACCCGATCAGTCTAAGGCGGTAGAGGAGAGGCCCCGTACAAGGGGGGAAGGGAACGGTATGTCAGGACTGCTAGAAAGCTAGGGTGCCATGGCGCGCCGCAAAGGCGAGCCAATCCTCGCCCTATTATCCTTAATGGGAGAGACTCCACTCGCAGAATGGGACTGAGAGGTAAGCCAAAAATAAAATACAAAAAGTAAATTGGAAAATGTGAATCAAATAAACTTTACTGGTAAAAGATTCAGACATAACATACATCATCTTAACTCTCAAACCAACCATATGTTATCCGATCCCTAACTAAATTAATTTAATAAATACTATGGCAAACCCAAAAGCCTAAGGCGGGAGAAGAGAGGCCCTTCCCAGGGAGGAAGGGATTGGCAGGCCGGGACCATTAGGGACCCAGGTGCGCCGCAAAGGCGATCCAATCTCAGTCCCCCTGGGCTGGAGAATCTCCACTCTCATGAATATGACTTAAGGGCAAGCTAAACCTCAAACCTCAACTTACCTAACTAAAAATTTTTAAAAAAATTGATATTAAAGACACCAATTGCCACATATCATTTCAACAATAATATTAACAATAAAAACATGTAATTTAACATAAGAGGACAGAGAGGCAAGCCAAAATAAAATACAAAAATAAAAATTGGAAAATATTATTCAAATAAAATTAGGATAGGTACCGATACAAGAATCAGACATAACAACTACATCATCCTAACTATCAAACTAACCATACGTCCTCCAATCCCTAACTCACTAAATTCTAACAAAGACACTAACAACAAAGCATGTTACCTCTCATTAACATGGATATCATCTAATTCTATTGGTTTATTTTAAACTCTTTAGGGAGTACCAAGGAGTCTCGTGTAACTTAACTCGAACCTCAATTAAAATTAACATAGCATAAGGTGGTCATAACCCCAGACCATCAGACCCAGCTGCACAAAGTGGCATCAATTTGGAATCCAGAATTATTAGAGGCCCCACTTAACTGACCCCAATACAATTAGGAGTATAAGGTGGTCCAAAGTCCAGACCATCAGGGTCCCACTGCACAATGTGGTAACTGACTCCTTAAAAAGACGTACCCAAAATTACGGTTAAGCACAGTCACCAAGAGAAAACTATGGACATGTACTAATATTAGTCATTATAAGGTGGTAACATCCCAGATCATCAGGCCTTGCCACACAAGGTGGCAACGATTGAACTTTACAACAAAAATCCAATAATAGTAGGTGCCTGTGCTTACAAACATATAATCATACTCCATGACTAAATAGGGCTTAGAGGGTAAATAATTTCTTTCTTTCCTTACAACCCTAATTAACCAACTTGGGCAATCAGCCAATAGTACAGAGTATCGCATCAAAAATTACATTAGATAAGAAACAAGACGACAACATTCATCTATTCTGAATTCAATCCTGGACCACTTGGAGCCATCCGGGGACAATGAGGCATCTCCTCCTGGACCTTTTCCTCGTTTGCCACGCCTGGACATTGGTTAACAAGCATGCAGTGCATGCAGTAAACCATTGGATGGGCTCACAGCTCGGCCAGCCCTCTGACGAATAATTAATCATGTGCAGTGCACAAAAATAACCCACCGGAATTGCGCGCACTGGGGTATATAGACGTACATGGTCGAATGGCCAAACACATCTCAAATTTAAATAAATAAAACAAACAAGTTATGATCACTTTAGAAGTAGTTGTCAAGCAAGCTGATAGTTACTGTGGATAAAATGAGTTTGCTAAATTATTTTCACAAGGAAGGTAATAAGGGCGATTCGGAGAAGGAACATTTTTGTGAAAGTGGATGGATAAAATGTAAGACTGCTACTGAATGTGTGGTAGCTATTTCTCCAAAGAGATATAAGCAGAACCTTTGAGATGCTTTAGAGCATATGACTACAGGCACATTCCTCTTGAGAGGGCAGCTCTGTTGAAATATGGGAGGGAAGACTTGCAGGTTCTTCTTAATCATCTTCAGGGCTGAGCAAATCCCATAGCCTGATGTCCGGAACTATTCATTTTTGAAGTCGGGCAAATAAAATTTTCCAAGTCGTTAGTCCGGGACTAGTGGATGAAAAAAAAATTTGCTCAGCCCTGGCATATTTTGATTCTACTTCAAATTAAAGATGGTATGAAGTTTTGGACTTGGATAGGTCATGCAAGAGACTCTCTTCTAGATATAACTGGTGTGTTTTTTGGGAATGATGAAATGTACACACTAGGGTTTCAAGACTCTGGATTGTAGTTACCATCACAATGATATTCATCCCCTGAAATTACTCGAAAGGTGTGATTCAACAGTTGGTCATGGAATCTATACCTTTTTGCTAATGTTATCGCATAGATTAAGGTCAAGGTCATATACCACTGATATTGTAATATCCATGTTGCGGAATTACTGCACAAATTCATGTCAAGGTTGAGGTCTGGGTCACTTGGAAGGTGATGTTCTGGAAGGCAGGGGGTGGTGTTGGAGATGGGTAGGGGGATTGCAGTACCCATTAAACATTTGGCATTTGGGACTGCCTGTGGTGTTCACTTTATGGTAAATGTAGATACACAAATTGGGGAGTTTGGGTAAAATGGGGTAAAGGTTACTCCAGGGTGGAGGGAATGTTTTTTTTTGGGGGGGGGAAAGAGGGTGGGGTTATAGGTGGGTACTAGGGGATTGCACTACCCATTAAACATTTGGCATTTGGGACTGCCCGGGGTGTTAATTTTAAGGTTAATGTAAGGACATAAAAATTTGGGATTTTGGGTAAAATGGGATAAAGGTTACTCATGGGTGGAGGGAATGTTTTGGGGGGCAGAGGGTGATTGGTGGGTACTAGGGGATTGCAGTACCCATTAAACATTTGGCATTTGGGACTGCCTGGGGTGTTAATTTTAGGGTTAATGTAAGGACATAAAAATTGGGGATTTGGGGTAAATTGGGGGTAAAGGTTACTTGTGGGTGGAGGTACTGTTCTGGAAGGCAGTGGGGTGGGGTGGGGTGCTTATTTATTTGTATATTTATATGTATTATGTAAGTAGGTCTGCTAGATATGGCAATATATTCTGATGTCTATCCATCTGTTTATCAATCCATCTGTCAGTCCATTTTTTACTAATGTGATTTGCACACAATAACATTACTGGTACATGACATACCTGAACCAAATTTTGCATGGCTTGCACTTGGGCTAAGGAAAAAGGCTATTGAATTTGGGGTCAAAGAGGTTAAAGGTCAAGGTAAATGACTAATATATTTCAGGGTATTTACTGGTACAACTGATGTGACATGACCTTTTGTTCACATTTGCAATTGCCCTCGTTTACATTGTTTACATTGGGGTTGACTTTGTGACCCATCTTATTTTGTTTTACATTGGAGTTGACTTGTGTGCTTCAACTTATTTTATTTTACATAGGGGTTGACAGTGTGCCCCCATTTAACGGCCTTTATCCCAAGATTGATGGCATGCCACCACCTTTATATTGCAGGTATCTGCTGCTTCTGCATTGAACACCTAGAGCCATTATTTCTGCCATTGTTTCTATGTATACTCCTTACAAGGTAAGTTAACACCTATAGATTCATAAGTGATCTATACCACAATAAACTGGTGATGCATTGATGGCCAAAATATGTTATAATATCCACTGCACATGAATAATTTATTTTTTCCTTTTCCTCAGATATACTTTACATTGGTTTGATATGTGTTTTCCCACATACAATGTTGACATCTGGATTGCATATATGCCCTCATCTCCTGTACATTATTTACACTAGGGTTGACTTTGTGACCCATCTTATTTTGGTTTACATTGGAGTTGACTGTGTGCCCCAACTTATTTTGTTTTACGTTGGCGTTGACAGTGTGCCTCCATTTATTTTGTTTTTACAATGTGGCTAACTGTGTCCCTGCTTACCAGCCTTTATCCCAAGATTGATGGAATGCCACCACCTATATATTGCAGGTATATGTGCCTTCTGCGTTGAACACGTAGAGCCATTTTTTCTCCCATTGTTTCTATGTATACCCTTTACAATGCAAGTTAACATCTATAGATTCATTAGTGATCTATACCACAATAAACTGGTGATGCATTGATGGCCAAAATGTTTTTTCTTGCAGTTAAGCATTATCCTGAATTGTTATAATATCCACTGCACATGAATAATTTATTGTTTCCATTTTCCTCAGATATACTTTACATTGGGTTTGATATGTGTTTACCCACATACAATGTTTACATTTGGATTCCATATGTGACCTCATTTACATTGTTGACTTTGTGACCCATCTTATTTTGTTTTACATTGGAGATGACTGTGTGCTTCAACTTATTTTATTTTACATAGGGGTTGACAGTGCACCTCCATTTATTTTGTTTTTACATTGTGGCTGACTGTGTCCCCATTTAACAGCCTTTATCCCAAGATTGATGGCATGCCACCACCTTTATATTGCAGGTATCTGCTGCTTCTGTGTTGAACACCTAGAGCCATTATTTCTGCCATTGTTTCTATGTATACTCCTTACAAGGTAAGTTAACACCTATAGATTCATAAGTGATCTATACCACAATAAACTGGTGATGCATTGGTGGCCAAAATATGTTATAATATCCACTGCACATGAATAATTTATTTTTTCCTTTTCCTCAGATATACTTTACATTGGGTTTGATATGTGTTTACCCACATACAATGTTGACATCTGGATTGCATATATGCCCTCATCTCCTGTACATTATTTACACTGGGGTTGACTTTGTGACCCATCTTATTTTGGTTTACATTGGAGTTGACTGTGTGCCCCAACTTATTTTGTTTTACACTGGCGTTGACAGTGTGCCTCCATTTATTTTGTTTTTACAATGTGGCTAACTGTGTCCCTGCTTACCAGCCTTTATCCCAAGATTGATGGCATGCCACAACCTATATATTGCAGGTATATGTGTCTTCTGCGTTGAACACCTAGAGCCATTTTTTCTCCCATTGTTTCTATGTATACTCTTTACAATGTAAGTTAACATCTATAGATTGTTAAGTGATCTATACCACAATAAACTGGTGATGCATTGATGGCCAAAATGTATTTTATTGCAGTTAAGCATTATCCTGAATTTTTATAATATCCACTGCACATGAATAATTTATTGTTTCCATTTTCCTCAGATATGTCTTATATTGGGTTCGATACATGTTTCACAACATACAATGTTTACATTTGGATTACATGTGTGCCCTCATTTACATTGTTTACTTTGGGGTTGACCATGTTTCATGTCGGTTTTAAAAATTGCATACAGGAAATAGCATACAAACAATTACATCTAGATGTTAAGCTAAGCACCTCTGTGTCAGGATTATCTTGATCAGGATTGGCAGTTATCAGATTGTCTTCTCCGAATACTTCCAAGAGGTCAGTGGGACGATGCTGTTAACTGTGCCTGATTCGTTTTAGGGGCTTGGTCTTTGGAAATCTTCATACCTTTGTTATTTGGGACATGGCCATTCTTGAAGCATGTAGTTTTTGAATTATTTTTCACCTTTCATGGTAACAGATCTAAAATGTATGTGCTGGTGAAGCGCTTATTACCCCATTTTTATAAGCCTAGGGACAAGCTTACATGTGTTAGGCACAATTTTGTAATTAATTTTGAAAGTATTTGATCTCTCAACATTTAATTATCAATGATACAGATCAATGCGATCATTAATCTGGAATCACGAGGGGTCCTAAGGAGCAGGGGGATGTCCAAGATTCCAGTTTTTAATTTACATTTGACTGGCCACATACGTACAGATATAGTACAAAGCCTGTGCACTCTGTAGGGGATCTATGCTAGCAGTTGTGTAGGTGACTTAAGTTAGTTTCTTCTTGCACAGCTTTTGGCAAATTACATTTTTAAAGGATTTCAGAATATACATTTAAATTTCACATTTTCTGTTAAAATTTAATGAAAAATGTAAATGACTACCATTTTTTAATTTTATCAAAAGGCTTGGCAACTAGTCTTGGTTTCATTTTTGAGATTGTGTCAAATATATAACTTGGTTATTTGGGATCAAAATCTTTCATGGTTTTCTTTCCATAGCAATTTGAAGTACTGTGCTGTTGTGTAGGTAGCCAACATTGGGTAAGATGAAATTTGGATGTGACTGAAGAATTTATGGACTGATTATATTGAAAATTTCCTGTATCTCATTGGCATTGTATTGATATGGCATGGCATCAGTGTAACTGTATGCATTTCATGTCTCTGACAGATGCAAGGCTTATTGACAGTTAAATTGCCATATTATTAACAATACTTGACATACATATATGAAACTTGGCACATTTATTCCTTATAGCACTGAAAATACCCTGAAAAATTGTCAAGTTCAAGTTTTGATTTTAAATATATTTGTATTAATTTTAAAAAAAATATAAAATGTCCAAATTCCTGTATATTAAAATGTGGACCTAGTTTTGGTATGTGTTGATAGAAAATAATCAGTGATGTGGTTTTATTGTATTAAAACACCAGTTTCCTGTTGCAAAAGTTAGCATGGAGGGATGTTTTCAAAATCTTACATTGAAACTAGATGAAAATGTTTTCCTGGCTCCAAATGGGCAATGCCACATTTGGACTGGTGGCCAAACAACAAATGGGAAATATGGCTTTCATACAAAGATCTCAATACACAACAATGGAAAAAGAAACAGGTACACAGAATTGCTTGTATTGTTTTTATTAAGAATATAGCTATACCCCAATCTCTGGAATGCAGCCATCTTTGCCATAATAGCTTATGTATCAATATGTTTCATTTATGTTTAGAGAGCCATCAGGCAAATTGTTCTTAAAAATCTTGTCTTAGTGCAAACCAAATGTTTTGCTCATGGTACAAATGCAGATTGCATACTTGAATTTAAAATGTACAATAATGAAGAATTCAGAAACTTATTTATCTTATTTGTATGGTAAGCTTTTTTATTTGTACTTTTATGCATGTATATTTAAAACACCCAAAATATTTTGGTCCCTCTATGGATCTCATCAGGTGGTGGTAGCAAATGTCTCATTATGTGACACATACTACAGATTTCCCCACTATTCTTTGGTTGTTTTGTTGTTTTTCTTTCAACCAAGTATATCAGTCAGTTTTAGGCATAATGGTTATCTCATTTTGCTCTGGCATATCTAATTGTCCTTTCCTATAGTCAGATTTCCTTGTTTGAGCCAATTTTCTGTACTTGTTATGGGCAAATATTATGTCGCCCTGTCTTGTTTGTGATAATCATATTCCTTTTTAATTTGATCCAAGGACCTAAGAGTTATTTTAGAGAGGCTGACACCCAAGTTGTCCAACTTTTTTACCATAGATTTGCCCAATTTGTTGTTAATTCTATGAATAGTTGTTGCACATCTCCCTTCAAAGTTCCTGGAGTAGTTGATATTCTTAGGTAGAGAAACACCTTGTGATCTATTCACAGCCTCACAGTTTTGTGTGTTTGTGTAAAGTCTCATTATGATGAAAGCATTTTCACTTAACTTCATTTTCAGGATTTCTTGTAGTAATTGTTTGTCATTCTCATCCATTTGCAGATTGGTGACTTTGTTTGAACCTAGAAATTTGGAATTGAGCCACCATTTATTTCTGTGACCGCCACCACATACCATAGAGTATCTCTGGCATCAGGAGCAGTTGCTGTCATAGCAACGCAGTGTTGCATCAAGAACTTTGGGTAACAACAACTTGACTTTCTGTCAATTACCTCCATTATCATCCATAACATCTTAACTAAGGACTTTTTGTGCCTGCTTCTTGTTTTCTTTTTGTTGAAGCACCAGGAAATATAGCATCACTGAATATAGCAGATTTGCATTTATTAAACTGCGCCTTTCCCAAATGAGTCAGATCTGCTAAACGTTCCATTTGCCACATGGGATACAATGTTTTATATGCTTCTTGAAATCCAAGGGCAGATTTTGCATCACCGTCTGTAGACACAAACTTAACTAGAACTTCGTGAAGCATAAACTGTGTCCCAATTTCATATCCCATTTCAAACTCAGAGTGAGTTGCTGCATATGAAATATTCAGAGAACAATCTGCATGACCATTAGGGAATGCAACATTATATCCTTTTTGTCTGAGCCAAGCTTCAGTCCAACACAATTTGTTTTCACACACAGCAGCAATGATATACTTATGATCAGTCATTTTCTTACAAGCTATTCTGACAGCTTGCGAAGAGACTCGTCCTGGTTTCTCTGCAGTAACTATACAAATAGTGTTGTAGCATGCATCAAATGCAATGTTGATAGTGGAAGGGTCTGTGCTGCTACGATCTTTAGTCCTGTCACGCGCCAGTTTACGTTTTTTTTGCCATGTCCTTATTTAGCTCAGTTGTAACTTTTGCTACTCTATTTGCAGTCCTTTGCATGCCGCTTCAAGGTGGAGGAGGAATATCTATGGCTGTAAGCACGAGTCTGGCCATTTGTATTTCCCATTGGTGTCTCTTGAAGTCCCACATGGAATCCCAGGTTGACTGCAGCAGCACTGCAGCCTGGTTTGGTGGATGGAACCCCATTGTACAGCTTGAATTTAGGTGAGACGAAGCCACAATTCACACATTATAAGATCATCTGCCAGCCCAAGCCCCACTTACCTTCTTGGTGTATGTATACCTCCATTAGTGGACAATCTGTAGCTGCCTCATGATTTAGTTTTGTCGTCTGATTGATCATTTCCACCACTTTTGTGTTGTTTAATAGTCGCATTCCCTATAAAATGAGAAAGCAACTGTTTCATGTCGGTTTTAAAAATTGCATACAGGAAATAGCATGCAAACAATTACATCTAGATGTTAAGCTAAGGACATCCATGTCAGGATTATCTTGATCAGGATTGGCAGTTATCAGATTGCTGTCTGGTTTTGGATGTCTTGTCCGAATACTTCCAAGAGGTTGGTGGGACGATGCTGTTAACTGTGCCTGATTCGTTTTAGGGGCTTGGTCTTTGGAAATCTTCATACCTTTGTTATTTGGGACATGGTCCTTCTTGAAGCATGTAGGTTTTGAATTATTTTTCACCTTTCATGGTAACGGATCAAAAATGTATGTGCTGGTGAAGAGCTTCAGACCCCATTTTTATAAGCCTAGAGACAAGCTTACATGTGTTAGGCACAATTTTGTAATTAATTTTGAAAGTCTTTAATCTCTACATTTAATTATCAATGATACCGATCAATGAGATCAATAATCTGCAATCACAAGGGGTCCTAAGGAGCAGGGGGATGTCCAAGATTCCAGTTTTTAATTTACACTTGATTGGCCACATATGTGCAGATATAGTACAATGCCTGTGCACTCTGTGGGGGATCTATGCTAGCAGTTGTGTAGGTGACTTAAGTTAGTTTCTTCTTGCACAGCTTTTGGCAAATTACATTTTTAAAGGATTTCAGAATATACATTTAAATTTCACATTTTCTGTTAAAATTTAATGAAAAATGTAAATGACTACCATTTTTTAATTTTATCAAAAGGTTTGGTAACTAGTCTTGGTTTCATTTTTGAGATTGTGTTAAATATATAACTTGGTTATTTGGGATCAAAGTCTTTCATGGTTTTCTTTCCATAGCAATTTGAAGTACTGTGCTGTTGTGTAGGTAGCCAACATTGGGTAAGATGAAATTTGGATGTGACTGAAGAATTTATGGACTGATTATATTGAAAATTTCCTGTATTATTTCTCATTGGCATTGTATTGATATAGCAGGGCATCAGTGTAACTGTATGCATTTCATGTCTCTGACAGATGCAAGGCTTATTGACAGTTAAATTGCCATATTATTAACAATACTTGACATACATATATGAAACTTGGCACATTTATTCCTTATAGCACTGAAAATACCCTGAAAAATTGTCAAGTTCAAGTTTTGATTTTAAATATATTTGTATTAATTTTTAAAAAATATAAAATGTCCAAATTCCTGTATATTAAAATGTGGACCTAGTTTTGGTATGTGTTGATAGAAAATAATCAGTGATGTGGTTTTATTGTATTAAAACACCAGTTTCCTGTTGCAAAAGTTAGCATGGAGGGATGTTTTCAAAATCTTACATTGAAACTAGATGAAAATGTTTTCCTGGCTCCAAATGGGCAGTGCCGCATTTGGACTGGTACCCAAACAACAAATGGGAGATATTGCTTACTTTCATACAAAGATCTCAATACACAACAATGGAAAAAGAAACAGGTACACAGAATTGCTTGTATTGTTTTTATTAAGAATATAGCTATACCCCAATCTCTGGAATGCAGCCATCTTTGCCATAATAGCTTATGTATCAATATGTTTCATTTATTATTCGGAAAGCCACTAGGGAAATTTTAAAATCATCTGCCAGCCCAAGCCTCACATAACTTCTTGGTGTATATATACCTCCTTTAGTGAGGAGTCATTCTTTATTTTGAGATGCACGTTATTGTTGTTGAAAAAGCAGTGTGGTGGAAGTGCACATGTAAATTAAGTGTGAAATATGGTCAAAAACTCTGTTTTGATTGACCAGAAAATGGAATCATGACCCCAGTAGGCTTTGATGTGCTGTTATTCTTAACTATGCTGGGCAACAACTGACAAGTCTTGGTGTGTGTAATGGATGATAATGGCACTGTCACCCCTAGGAATCCTTGTGTGATTGGAACATTGGTCTGAGTTCAGCTTGAAGAAATGCATGTAGGTAATATGTAATAAAACTAATTGTGTTCTGACCCCAGTTGAAACTGGTGCCAGAGACTGATGCTACGTTTTCAAAGTAGACAGATGCTGATTGTTACACTGATTTTGAAATATGGTATTTGATGTGAGAAAATCTGGGCTGGAAGTGGCTGCAGCCTGCGTGGAGATGGATGTTGCAGTTGTAACATTTGCACAGTGTACTGCCTATTATAATCAAAATATTTTCGTGTAGAGTTCATTATTACTGTAATTGACATTGTACTGGAAATATTTTGCTAATTTTTTCAATGATTTTGAAAAGACTGAAAGGTTTCTGCTGCATTTTCAGTTGCCGTTTACAATACACAGTACATTGCATTGTTTATGATGGTATCGATGAGAATTTGAAGGTTGCAGATATAGCCATGTTGTTCCTGTAAGTAATATAAGGAATCATTTCATAACAGGCCTATAAAATGTTAAAATATTGAATATTGTTAACTTTATTTTTTTTCTTCTCAATCTATATTTGTTTTTTTAAGAACACTTCAAGGCAGGTTCCACCCATCCCTACTCTGGTTGTTTTCAAAAACTCACTGATGCAAGGCCCTAAAATTAAATAGAACATTTTCGTTTATTTGAAAGCAGTTAGAAGTTTTCCATTATTTTAGATTGGGGATCATCTCAAAATGCTCTCACTCTCTCTCTCTCTCTTATACACACACACACATTCACACTCTTCATAACTTCACACAACACAGGATTAAGTCAAGTTAATCACTATATTTACATAATAACAAATTAATGTAAAGAAATAAATTTGATAAGCTATTAGGTTCATGTCTTCAGTTATTAGATTCAGATCCATATAAACCATGAGCCATTTTACCTTCAACTCTATTGTCTCAACGATGCACTGCAAGTTCTGAAAAGTTTACTACATGACTTAAACTTTAGAAACTATATTTGTGTTTGCAAAACACCTATGCCATCCACTGATGAAAGTTATAAAAATTACTAAATGACAATGAAGTCTGATTGAATCAGGTACATATGTATATAAACAAGTCAACCAAACTTCACTTGCCTATTTCAGTCATTGAGGGCATATTGATTTGGTCCAGTCCATATGTACATCCGCACTTCTTTAAGTCTGTCAGTCTTGAGACGATTTTTGGCAACATTGGGCAAGAACCATTCAACGTATACAAGTCAATTTTTGCTAGCATTTTTGTATGCATACATAGATGACCTGATTATATTTTCTGGTCCTGGTCATTACAGCAATCTTTTATTATTTTTTTTTACACACTTTAAAACTGTTTGGAATGGGTAATTTTTCAAAAAAATAAAACATTGTTAGCATGATTAAGCATAAACCACTTAAGGCAGAAATATGAAATTTATGAGTCTATTCATATGTAGATGACCTGTTTAAATTTTGTGAAAATTCCATAAATTCGTTTGTTTATTTAATTATTTATTTTGTACACATTTTTTGAGCTTTGTGGGCTTCTACTTTTTGAATGAAAACCTTTGTTAGAACGATTAAGCAAATACCACTTGAGGTTGACAAAGGAAAGTAAATGTCTCACTTTTTCACGTGTTTATCTGAATAAAGCTGAGACAATAAATAAATGTTTAAATTTTCTGAAAATTCCATAAATTTGTTTATTTAATTATTTATTTTTTACACATTATTACAGATAAACCATTTAAAGTTTATAACTATTTAGGATGAAATTTTATTCAAAATTATCCAAAGTTTTGGACATGAGATTTTCTTCCAATGGTCACACTTGTATTTAAATTCTTCAGGTCTCACTGGATTGTTTGAATTTTGATAATCCCCTAATTTTTAAGGTAGAGGGTATGAGCTTTGGATTTATAAATTCACACCAAAGCTAAATCTGTAATTTGGTGTACATTTACTCTGAATTGGGCTTGAAAATGGATTGGTTTGTTTAGAGACTACCTTTGACAGTTGGATTAGCACAGCAGATCAAACTAAAATCAGTTGAACACGTGACAAGCTCACTTCCTTTTTAAACACTGAACATTTAATGTAATAACTACAAATTGCCAATGGAGAAATCAGTTGCTGCAAAAAGTACAAAATGTTATCAGACAGTCTCAGTAAAGAAGGAAAAGTGAAATCAATTCTTCTAAAGGAAAAGCTTAAAATAAACATTGTTAATTATACATTCCACATCAGTGGAAAAATGGAATATACAGACAGTGATAGTTACATCAAGATATTTGTAATCTGCAGATTTTTCTGACAAGGTGATTTTGCACCACGACTGATGATCATTCAGAATAATTTTAAATAGCATTAATTATAAATTTTATCACACTGATTCCATAACAAGCCTGTGATTTTTAAACGAAAATATTAAATACTTAAACATTAGTTACCCCTTTCATACTTTAAATGTAATTATTACTCACATCTGTGTGATCCCCCTCTAAGAGGCCACCACTCTTATAAGGCCACTTTCCTGTTGCAGATGGGGTAACATTATAAGTGGGAGACTACTGAAGACTTTATCTTTATTATATTTTGAATGTTCAGGGGACCCTGACATTCACATCCCTAACATTGAGTTTGCACTGAATGTATTCAGGAACCCATCTTATGGCATTGTTGAAATTGTAGCTTGCTCCTGGGCGGACAAGAAAAGATAATTGGTGCGACCCAAAACTCTCTCCAATTTTTCTGAGTGGGTCTTGGACTGCAGTAATGACTGCGACAGAGGTAATATAGATCATTATGGCAACTGTCACATATTATATGGAAGTGTGTACTGATGGATGCTATCTATAAGTCTGTATTTAGGATATGTACATGTAAAAGTCATATATATGTATTATATAGTATGGACATACCAAATGATGTTGTCTGTATGTCTTTAAATTTAGGCTGCATAAGTGAGCATATCTATCAGACACGTATTTTGTATTAAACAGGCCTAACTGCTGGATGTTGTCTACGTCTTTTTTCCGGGTGTTCGCAAGTGTGTATCAGTCAGAAAAATGTTTGGCATTTAGCACTCATGTACATGCATTATATGGATGGGCCTACAGATATATGTTGTTTATATTTCTTATTTACACTTTGTAAGTTTGCATGTCATATATATGGATTATATAAGATGGGCATACCAATGTATGTTGTCTTTAATTCTTTGCTAGGCAGTGTAAGTGTGTGTATCAGCCACATAATTGTATAACATTGGATGTGCCTACTGATGGATGTTGTCCTTCCACCCTTTTAGGCTGTGTAAATGTATGTGGATCAGTCAGGTAATTATGATGTAGGACAGGCCTACTGATGGATTTTTTCTATTATATAGGATGGAGCTACTGATGGATGTTTTCTTTATGTCATTTTAGGCTTTGGTTTTGCGAATAGTGGTGACTACTTAGCTATCCTAGTTAGGGCTTTAGAGTAGGTCTGTTAGACTTGGATACCAGTGTAAGTGTTAGGTTTAGAATGATTTGGCATTTTATAGAGCTGTGTCTCTTTTGGCATAAAGTTTCCGGTACATTTAGAACTAAAATGTATGGATGGGTCCTACTTCCAAGAAAGTTTTATATGGGGGGAGAGGGGCAGGTTTCAAAAGGCACCTTATTTGGAAGGAATAGCTGAAAAGGTGTGATTCAACAGTTTCTCATGGAATCTAGGTCTAGGCCTTTTTGATTATATTATTGCATCCATTGATGACAAGGTCATGGTCAAAGTCAATAATACATTGATATTGACATCATCCGTAGTGGAATTTTTGCACTCATCCATGTCAAGGTTGAGGTCAAGGTCACATAACAGGTGATATTGTAATTATTCAGGTCAAGGTCATGTAGGATTCACATTTATTGACAGGTCCTGCTTCCAGAAACTTTTCTTTTATTGGGGGAGTGGGACAAGTGTCGAAAGGGACTTCATTTGTTGATAACAGCTAGCCACATGGTCTTTGAATACCTTTATTAGTACAAAGATATGTGCTGTAATTTGATTGGCAAGATCTCTGTGTCTAGAAAGATACTGTATATTGTGCCATGTGATATGCCTGAGCCATGTGATAATGCTGCGACCGAGTCGTCTTGCAGATGCAACTTTAAATTAACCAGAAAATAAAAACTTGCAGTTCTTTTTCATCCTTTGACTTTCTCTGCTATCCAAATGATTTCTTTCAATACATGTGACTGATTCCGGTATTGTGGCATTAAGTCTTTCAAATATTTGTAAACAGTATTTGGCCTTTGTTGTTTAATATATTATTTCATAGCATAAAAATCCTGTGCATATTTTGATTCTACTTAGGATCAAAAATGGCATGAAGTTTTGGACTTGGATAGGTCATGCAATAGACTCTCTTTCTAATATAACTGGTGCATTTTTTGGCAATTATTAAAAGTACACACTAGGATTTCAAGACTCTGGATTTTAGTCACCATCACAATGATTTTCATCCTCTGAAATTACGGAATAGGTATCATTCAACAGTTGGTCATAGAATCTCTACCTTTTTGATAATGTTATTGCATACATTAAGGTAAAGGTCAATAACACTGATATTGTAATCATCCTAAAGGTGTAACTATTGCACAAATTCATGTCAAGGTTGAAGTCAAGGTCACATAGGTGATATTGCAATCATCCATTTTGTCCACGTTGTTAGTTATATCTTGTGTGCCAGCAGGGGTGTTGATTTGTACATGTTGATATATATTTGTATTGTATTCTTGACTTTATTTTTTTATTTTAGCTTCTGTAATATTTTCTGGACACCCAACACCTGTTGGCAAAGGAGAAGGAAGTGTGCTACTGTGAAAGGATGATGCTGGAAGATCTGGATTCTTTTAGGGTACTCTGACTGATATCAAGGCTGACTTGGATAAAGTGTATGAATGTTATTCTCTGAGATTCAACAATTTTGAGGTGGTTCATTGTTTTAAAGATGGTTATGAATCCATGGAAGAGGACCCCCAGTCTGGAAGACTGTTGTCTGCATGTGATGATGAGTGGGAAGTGGCATGCTGTGAAAGGGGCAATTGATGAAAATGCTCAATATACAGTGGAAGATATTTCTATTATCTCATCAACTTTTGTTAAGATATTGAGGAACATTTGAAGCTCTGAAAGGTTTATCTAAAGGAGTCCTGCATTTGTTAACAGCTGATCAGAAGTCAAATCCTGTTGAAATCACCAAACAGCTACTTGCCAGATATAGGAAAGGAGTGATCCGAGACATTTGAATGAGATTGTCAGAGGTGATGAAGCATGGATTTGCTTTTTTGAACCAGAATGATTGGAGAAAAACAAGCAGAGACCACAGATCACTTGATGTAGTTGTACTGTCAAGAGTTTTATATGCATTATTTTTTTATGCAAATGGACCATATGTCTGGTAAAAATGCCTGATTCAGCTCATGTTGCTGGACATTTTTATGCCTTCAGAGATTTGCCAGTAGTTGTGGAACACTTGTCACTACCAAACCACCCAACCGCACGTAGGTACAAGAGGGATCCATCTACTCCAAGATGATGCACTGGCGCAGAAACCTGCCATCTTCAAAGACTTCCTGAAGGAGCACAGCATCAAACTTTTCGCTGAATCCCATTTTCCAAGAACTTTGCTGTACAGCACATCAATATTCAGAACTTTTCAAATATCCCTCATATCTATATCATATCTCATTTATTTATACATGAGCTTCTGTGTTGCTTGAGAATTAACCCCTTTGTGATGTAGGAAGTTCTTGTTAAGTTGTTCACCATTGAGAAGATGGTGCTACAAATGGAACCTGTGGCCTAGCGATTTGTTCCTTGTTCTACATCTTTCAGTCCTGCCTACCTTCTCTACAACTTCCTGTCTTCCTTTTCCTGTGATCAAGGTTGATTGGTTAGCATTATTGTTGAGTAGGTAAGGGTGCACCAGTTCAAAATTAAAGTGAAACAAGAGAGATGACTCAGCACTTTGGCTCTTAAATAAAGCATGCCATATGACATTATGGTTTATTAAGCACAGCTTTTAAATATTAACATTTTGACATGGTTTCAGATATTTTCTAAAGGCAAAATTTAACTGGTCTATAAAAAGTTGGTGACATTGGTCAGTCAGCATGCATATAGATGTATATGCACATTATAGCAGGTGATGCAGATTTGTTTTTATTTATTTACTGGTATGACTAGTGTGTATGTGTGTTTGTGTATCTATTTGTCTAATATAGTGCATGATATTTTCTTAACATTCTCATTCATGCCTATTTATTTGTGTTTTTTTCTATTTATATGTATGCATTGGTAGATATTTATGCTGGGTATAGTTCTCTTATTACTCGTCCAGATTGATTGATATATGTTAAGAAGAAAATTGTAAATATTTATTTTAAACAAAATGACATGTTGCATAAGTTGAAAATACATTTGTTGGATTAAGAGGTTTATTGTTTGTACTGAATCTGTTGTATATTCATGTTACTGATATTTCAATTCAATACACATTTATTTATACATGAGCTTCTGTTTTGTTTGAGAATTAATCCCTTTGTGGTGTAGGAAGTTCTTGTTAAGTTGTTCACCATTGAGAAGATGTTATAAGTGGAACCTTTGCCCTAGCGATTTGTTTCCCGTTTTTCTTCTTTTAGTCCTACCCACCTTCTCTACATCTTCCTGTCTTCATTCTCTATGATTAAAGGAGTGGTTAGCAGTGTAGTTGAGTGCAGTGGCAGAGCAGAACTCACTTGAATCATTTATACTGTTCTCCTCAAGTATTCATATCCTGTCTTTAATTTCCAAATCTTTCTTCTCAAATTTGCCAATATTTCAGTGATTGTGGAGTGAGCTTCACATTCAGAGTAGTGTATAGCAAGCAGTAGTTGCAGTAACAGCATTTAGATGTTATCCACATTAATTCTCAGTTGCCTCCATTTATTTTTGTTTTGTTGTGCTTTTTGTTTCCGTTTTTAGTCCTCGTGGTTATTATTATTATTATTATCAGTAATGTTGCCAACAGTAATGTCAATAATAATAACATGCAATAACAACCACATGAAAACTTACTTACAATCATGATTTAATTAGCCAAAATTAAGTCCTTTGTAACTCACCTGGCTGTAAGGACAAGTGAACTTATGGTATGGCCCTTCATCTGTCATCCATCATGCAGCTGTGTATTTAACATCTGACCATCAACAATTACTTGTTATGACTACAAAGCTACAAAGTCCATATTCTCAAAATCTCAGATGTGTTAGATTATGAACAAGATCCATGCATATTAATGAGGTGATCTTGCCTCCAATTGTTTAACTTTGTGACCACTCCGAGGCCATATTTCTAATCCAATTTTGATGAAATTTTGAATATATGCTTATGCCATTAAGATTTTGAACGAGTTTGATAATGAACGAGATCCATGGATACAAATGAGGTGAGCATGCATCTGATTGGCTGAGCTTGTTACCACTCTAAAGACCACATTTCTCAAACAATTTAGATTCAACTTGAAATATTTCCTTACATCATTAAGAACTTGGATGAGTTAAATAATGAGCAACATTCATGCTTACTAATTTGATGACCTTGCATCTGATAGACTGAGCTTGTTACCGCTCAGGAAGCCACATTTCTGATTATATTTTGATCAAATTTGAAATATGTTCTTTTATCGTCTAGAAGTAGGAGACTGTAACTACTGCGGAGATTAAAATAGTTTGCATATTAAAGCAAGGAAAGTAACCTATGATCAAGTATAATGAGTCACAAGCATTAGGTCGTGAGTTCTTCCCCTTAAAAAATTTTTGGAAAAAAATTTACAATACAGGATTCATGGGTCTCAATTGAACAACTGATATAAAGTATGAAAATAATACAACTTAGAGATTAAATTGAAAATCTGTTATTTAAAGCTGAAGAAAAACTACAATAAAAATAAAAAAATAAAAGTAACTACCAGTGTCATGATCCTGACTTGACAGTCCCTCCACTTCTTCAAACACCTACCCTAGAAATTTTCTTACCATAAAACAATACAAAAAAAACAAAAAAACATCCAGATTCTCCAATTGTTGTGACCAGACCACATTTCATTTCATTCATATGTAACAGTACAAGACATCATGATTATTTAGACTTCTACTTTATCTTCTAGTATTTTTTAGCTTCTGGGCATAGACTAGGCAGCATGTCAATAATGGCAACTTTTGCATGTTTGGTGCTAATCATGGTCAGTTCAAATTTACAGCAAGTTATATGAGACAAATGAAAATTATTCAAGTAATTATATAGAGTGTGGTATATCTAACTACCATGAAGCATCATATTGTTGAGTAATACTAACAAGGTCTTTTTTTAAGGAATAAAATTAGGTCATGGAACAGAGGTTCATTTTCAGTAAATGGAGGGGAAGATGTTTAAAAATCTTATTCCAACCAACCAATCCAATCTTATTTAGCATAACCTGAAACATTAATATTTTGTTAGACTTAGTAGACCATGTTGCAACTATGTACATCGCAACTGTTCTTTCCACTCCACAGTTTCACTAATGTATACATTTTCTTAAACAAGCTTAGTTGTCAGTTGTGCATGCAGGCGAGTGATCTCTTGTTTAACATTAGAAGAGAAGAACATTAACATTGCATTCATCAGAATTTATTCCCCCCCCCCACACACACACACACATTTTTGTTTTCTTGTTTACAGTATATTCTGTTCCTGAAGAGTGATGCAACAATAGTAATTGCATTGATATCAGAGCCTAACTTTTTCCAGGCTGCCTATAGATGGACAGGTCTGTTGATGTTCAGCCTTCTGGTGGATGCAAGATGATAGATCATGACAAAATTCAATATTTGCAACAATGAAACGATGAATTTGACATCACTGATGGAAAGCAAATGTGTATGTCACTCAAATTTAACCTTCAAACAGTGGACAACAGTGTTATAAAGTGTTGTCATTGGATCAACTCCACACTCTCAAAAGAAACATAGTCGAGATCAACAATGACCAAGACAAAGTGTGTTTAGTGCATGTCATATTGGTAGCTGCAGCTCATGCAGAGAAAACCCATACACCAGAGTGGAAGCAATTACGAACAAATATTAGAAGATTGCACTTGACCAAATAAGAGAAGCACAGACACTTTTGAAACAAGCTATAATTTCTAAAGAGACATTGTGTGGAATCTGCTTCTCTTATTTGGTCATGTGCAATCTTCTAATATTTGTTCATAATTGCTTCCACTCTGTTGTATGGATTTTCTCTGCTTTAGCTGTGGACTTCATGAGGTGCAGAAAAATCAAAAAAGTGTCAGCCCCTCACTATACATGGAAAGTTTACCCACATGTGAGACTTGATCTATTTAATGGCCCTAATTTTCCAGATCACCAAAATCATTTTGATGTAATTACCGATTTTAACACACACATATTTAGGATGTGTGTGTTGGGGGAGAAGAATAAGTTTTAAACACAGACCTACTGGTAGTTTCTAACTTTCTGACCCCACTGTAAAGTTGACATCTCAGAGATTTATATCTCACAGAAATGTATCAATGTTACTCATCTATCTTTAAAATTCTAGTGTCAGTTATCAAAGAGGGAACAGCTTAAAAGTTGGACATAATGCTTATGCCAAATGTATCCTATTCGGTAAAAAAAAGTGTTGGGTTTATGCCATATGTTCATTGCTTGTTGATAGTTCAGCAGTCCTGTAAAATGAACTTGCATATAATCTCCTGTTATTTTGCTTCTTTTGACTGGTATAGCAGTTTTTCTTTGCACCAAAAACTTGATTTACTCAAGGTAGTGTATCAACAAATCTTTTGATAGTTAGAATGTAAGTTGTCAAAAGGGCAGATCATTCTTTCCTCTGGGCATACCAATTCCCCTAGCCAAAAATCAGAGTTACTCTACCTTTACGAACTGAAGGTAAAGGTACATGCCTTGCTATTTTATGGATTTCCACAATGGGAAAAACATGTTCATAACTTATGGGATTGAAACATTCTAATTAGTTCAGAAACTTGCTGAAGTTAAAAATAGTTTTTGAAAAAATTATTACAAATTGAATTTCTCACTTTTATATTGAACATTTTTTTTTCATTTCTTTAAAATTTAAAAATTGAGCTTTTAGCATTCAATTTAATTTTCAGCATTATGTCAGTCAACTTGTATCATGATGAGGTCAGAGGTCATTGTTTATATCCTTACACATCTTCATTAGCCTCATTTTCATCTTTATTCTGCTAAAAGTCCAAATTTTATGGCTTTTTCAAGAAATATAGGGAACTTATTTTGGCACACAGTGTACTCCAATTTGCAATGTTTGATCTGGACCAGGGCTGTAAAGTCTAGTGGTTATGATGCAATAAAGTTTAAGTTAGCAATATCTGGAAAATGGTCTTTAATGAGAGGATGGAGATAGAGAACCTGGAAGTGAGTCATCTGTAGTATAACTCTCGGTGCATTTTAAAGATCACCTGTCTGCTGAGCTACATGTAGTGAATACAGAGAGAATGAAATGTGTAAACAGAGGTTCTTTCATGTGGCTTGGAGAATATTCTCCATGCCTACTTGATATAAAGATATGCTTTTTTATTACATACAGGCGTGTTGTGAAGATCGACTGCAAGTCCAATATTTTGTGTGGCAGGGTTTGGTTCTGGCATGTTTGTCTTCACTTCCCTATACAGCTTACATTCAGGTCATTGAAAGTAAGACTTTACACACTTTAGCATTATTTTCCAGCAGACTCCCCATTTCATCTCCTTTTCAATCTGCATTTTGGGGTCATTGCAATGGGGAGATGCTTGGTGATGATACTTTAGAGATGTATTTGATCCATCTGCCATTTGTTCATTATCTTCAAGTCTCAGTTCTTCAAAGTCCTGACATTCTGTTGTCTTTTTCAGGTATGACTTGGTATTGAGAATAGGCTGCAACAGCTGAAGTGACTTGGATGCACCCTCACAGTCTGGTGTTGATACAAAAGCTCCATCACCATTTGGCTTGACTACTATGGAAAACTCGGCTTCACTCATTCTGGCAACAATTCTGGACTGTGGTGCAACAGAGGTGGTGGGTGAGTCTTCACTTTGCAGAGTAATGCCCTTATTCCAAGGAGAATTACCTCCCTGTAACTGTGCTTTTCTTCTCTTATGGTCATCTTTCATCATTACATTTAGTACTACACTTTGCATTGATCTGATAGACCTTGGTGGAGCTCTGGTATTTATATGTAATTTTGGTATCCTGGAGCTACCCTGACAACTAGGCACATCCCTGACACCTTGCAACTACCACATGGCAAGTGTCAGTATTTGTTTATTGCCAAGTCCAGTACCTGAGGACTTAGTTGTATTGTGCATTCTCTGGCATTCTCCAGGGGGCTATTGTGCCCTACTGCCACTAGATTTAATACACTATCTAACCTCTACATGAGTGATCACTTACTGTGCTCAGCACATTTGTGTCAACTTTGTTATCTAAACATCATAAGTTTCTGACTTTTAATTTTTATTATAATATAATATTTAAATTAAACTTTGTAAAAAAATTTACCAATTTTTTAATTTTTTTAAACAAATTACATTTACTGTCATGAGCACTTTTTAATTAAATTTTCTCATAGAGATTATTCGAAATTTCAAATGATATTTTACTACATGAACAAATTCCAATAAATGAAAAAGTTATTACAAATTGAATTTCTCACATGTAGGCACATCAGGCTGCACATTTGCACCTTGCCGAACAGCAACAGGGCATCTTTTTAATGGCTACAGATTTGTTAGTAGTGCATAATACTTGATAACATTTGCTAAGTAAGTTTAAAATATGTCTTTCTTGAAGATATTTTAGTTTGACTAGGACTTGGTGCAAAAAGTGTAAACTGTATGGAAGTTCTTATTTGAAGGGGAGTATGCCTCTTTGATCTCTCATTCAGATACAAGTACTTATGATACAGACCTGAAAATTCACACAGTTGTGGTCAATACTTTAAAAAATTGGACAGTAACAAAATTCTTTTTTACATTTCTTTTAAATTTAAAAATTAAATGTAATTTTTTAAAATTAAATTTAATTTTCAGTTTGATCTGGACCAGGGCTGTAAAGTCTAGAGGTTATGGTGCAATAAATTTTAAGTCACCAGTATCTGCCAAATGGTCTTTAAAGAGAGGATGGAGATAGAAAACCTGGAAATGAGTCATCTGTAGCATAACTCTCAGTGCATTTTTAAAGATCACCTCTCTGCTGAGCTACATGTAGTGAATGCAGAGAGAATGAAATGTGTAAACCGAAGTGCTTTCAAGGGGCTTGGAGAATATTCTCCATGCCTACTTGATATAAAGATATAGAAAAAATAACAAAGATATCATATTCAATTCATAACATTTATTAATAATGATATTACTTTTCATGCAGCAGTATAAAATTCATAAATATTTTAATTATCATCACATCAAAACACAAATAGATGAATGTTAACTTCAAAATAATTCTAGAAAGATTGAAAATGTTCAGAATGTATCTCTCTTAAAGAGTTAGTTGACAATAGTCGACAAGTAAATGTCCTGCCCACAGAATTGTCCATCCTCACATTGAGTAGAAGTGATTTTTAATTGTGCATTCCTTGAGAACTTGTTGAGGGTTTTGGATCCATTTGCCCTTTATTGTAATCTGATTCACAATGATTTAACTGCTTGTATTTCAAATGTTCAGATATCTTATTTCCCTGCTGAATACATTTCCTTTCACAATATCTGGCTTCCTTTGACATGTTTGTTTGATATTCCTTTTCGAGTATCCATTTGATATAGTGCATGTTTTGCATGCAATGAAAGTTCCACACCAGAATCCTCACATTTTGTCATGGATGATGTTGCAGGGTTGTTATTCAATCTGTGAATGGTTGAAGAAGTTCTACCAACAATATTCCTAGAATAATTCACATGTTTTTGGTAGTGAAACACTCTGTGATCTCTTAACTGCTTTACATTTCTGAGTATCTGTATACAGTTTCATTTCATCATTTTGCTGATACACTCAGTTTCATTTTCAAAATTTCAAGAAGTAACTCTTTGTCACTTTCATGGATGTTTAGGTCAGTGACTCTGTGCATCCAAGATACTTGGAATGATGCCACCAGTTACTGGTTACTCCTCCACTACACACAACAGAGTATGTTGCACACCATGAACAGTCTCCAGTTTAGCACAGCAGAGAGGATTCAAGAACTTTTAGTAAGTGTTTACTAAGAGTAGTCATATTACTGGCATGCTCTTTCATTAGCTTCTTTAGAATCATATTACATCTAGATTTTTCATCCTGGCTAAGGGCCTTCTGTGCTTCCAGTTTTTTTACACGAGTTCCAGGAAACATGTCTGAGTTAAAATTTGCTTTGTTCATACCTGTGACAGAACCAGGATTTCAAACCAGTAGATTTACAAATTTTGATCAGTAGATTGGCTTCTAAAAAGGTTGATTTTTTATCGGCATAAATTTTACGTGTTTTAAGGGGATTGAAAACAAAACAAGTTCATTTTGTCACATAATATGTATTCTCTTCATATTATAATAAAACACAAATTTTGAACATGATTCAGATTCAGAATCTGATGGAAAATGTTACAATAATAGTTAGTTAATATGAGCCAGTATATTGTTAATTAAATGAAAAAGGAAGAGTTGTACATCTCACAGTTCACTGCAAAGATTTTTTATAAAATCCACAGGCATTTTTAGTTTCCTTCACAAGATCACTGTCTGGTGACCACGAACACTGGTGACATTCACTGTGATTGTTAACCTTCACACTTAGCAGGCTCTCAATAGTTTTCTGGTCCAGACTTTCCCTTGAATCACTCTGGATTTTCCGAAGAATGGAGAATGTCCTCTCTGTGTCAGCATTGGAATGTGGCAATGATAGACAACCTCACTCAGTCTGGAAAGAAGTTCTAACTTAAGTTTTCCTGTTGCTAGGCTTCTGAGGCTGCTGACTGATCTCCAATACTGCTCCAAGCTCATTTCACCCCGAGGAGGAAGTTCCTGGCTTGAACTTAATATGTATTCCTGAGCCTCATCCTCAAGGGCTTGTTTCTCTTCTAGGTTTATGTCCAAAAATCTGTTGGCAAGTTTCACCACTGTAATTAATTTTAAACAAATTAGATTTAGACTTGAAATAAACAGTTAAAAAACACATGATTTTAATAATTTATCCCAACTTTAAAATTAAATATTAGGTAATACATTTTTAACTCTCTGATATATTTTAAATATTCATCTTAAACCATCGTGAACAATACAAGAACAATTAAAAGACATCAAATCAAAATACTTACTTAAGTGTTTGTGCCAAGATCATTTTTAGTCGGTCTCTCCATTTTATCTTCCTTCCACAACAGATCGGCCGAGTTTTAATCAAAGACTCATGGTCATCATGGATTACCTTTGATCCTTTTATTACTTATAACACCTCAAACAACATCTCGAATTTGGCCTTAAACTCTCAAAATTACAACAATAAGGTAATCAATTAGCCACTTCTTGTGTACACATGCTAACAATTGTAATCCGACTACTCAACCATGCATCGTCGCACCAGTCATATCATAGGTAGAACATTTCCGTTTCCCAGTAGACTGGTTCTGGCTGGTTTATCTAATGCATTGATTGAACGCATAAAAAAAACCGGTTTTTTTTTTTTTTTTAATAAATTTTTCCTTGAAATTTTCAAAACCGGTAGATTTCGACTACTAAACGGTATGTGCGGTAGACGGTCTTTATAATGGTATTTTTGGCCTACCACTGGTAGAATCACAGGTATGCTTGTTACAGTGTCAAAATTGAGCTTGTCCCAAATGAACTGGGTCAGCTTGCTGCTGCACTTTCCACATGGGATCAAGAGCTCAGAGAACATAGTCTATTCCTTGAGCTGATCTTTCATCTGCATCTGTGGTGGCATATTTTATAAGTGCACCTTGTAGCGCAAGCTGACTACCAATTTCCTTTCCCATATCATATTCTGACAGTGGGGCAAGGGGCGATAAGTTTGCTGTACACTCTGGATGACCACCTGGACATTGCACATCTATTCCTTGTCCCTTCAACCAAGGTCCAGTCCAGCAAAGTTTATTTTGGAAGCAGGCACTTATGATAAACTTCTTGTCAGTCATAGTTTTACATGCAATACCAATAGCTTATAAAGCATTCTGGTTGGGCTTTTTGTGACTTACTATGCTTGTCGAATTGTATCTGCCATCCATTGCAATGTTTATAGTACTGGGTTCATTTCCGTGATTCACATTAATATCTTTCAATATTCTATTTTTTCAGCAATATCACTTTTAGTTAATACTGACACATTCCTTCCCACAATATTAGATGTCGTCTGCATGCTGCTTCTGGCTGGGGGTGGCTTATCCATGTTTGTCATAATAAGTTGTGCTTTTGTATTGCATACAAGCGTGTTGTGAAGACCGACTGAAAGTCCAATATGTGCTGCAGCAGGGTTTGGTCCTGACATGCTTGTCATCACTTCCTTATACAGCTTACATTCAGGTGCTTGAAAGTAAGACTTTACACACTTTAGTATTATTTTCCAGCAGACTCCCCATTTTGTTTCCTTATCAATCTGCATTTCAGAGGCATTTCAATGGTGGGCATTCTTGGTGATGATACTTTAGAGATGTATTTCATATATCTGCCATTTGTTCATTATCTACAAGTCTCATTCCTCCAAAGTTCTGACATTCTTTTGTCTTTTTCAGGTATGACTTGGTATCAGGAATAGGCTGCTGCAGCTGAAGTGACTTGGATGCATCCTCACATACAGAAGCTCCATCAGCATTTGACTTGACTAATAGGGATAACTCAGCTTCACTCATTCTGGCAACTCGTGATATTGTTCATTTGGAAATTTAATGCGTGTAAAAAGAAACATATTGCATTCACCGTCTGGATACTATCTATCCAAAAGGTCTAAACTCTAAAGCTACATATGAAATTCATTAATAAGTTGATAATATTTCGTATTTTGTTATTTCTTTTTTTTTTCTTTCTTTTTCATACAATATTTATTTAATATGTGTTTATTAAAATATACAGATGACTATTTACAAACATATATGCATATTATATGTGTTAAATATGATATAAATCACAAGTATACCAGGGGTCACACTACCAGGCAGAGTGGGCGACTAAGTCAGCGACAAAATGTAAACTTCGTCTTCTTGTATTAGGAAAGCGAAAACGACTTCGCCCTGTCATTTTTTTAATTTTTTTTTTTTTTTTTTTAGCTACACCGAGGGCCTGTAGTTTATGGGTTTTGAGATGCTCCCTCAACCCAGCCAAGTAGTGTTAAGCCCCAAGCGAAATGGATTGCGTGTTGCCTTAGCATGTATTCATATCAATTGCATCAACAAACAAACTCTTGCACATTAACAGGCATGTGTCTTAATAGCTGACTGGCCAATTAAACTCTTTGGCCCCGCAAGATATCGCTGCCCGATTTCTGCAAGTTATCATTTGATGCTGAAAACTTAATAACTTGTGTTTCGAAACTAAATCATCTATATGTAAATAACAATTTGTGTTTTAAGAATAGAATCGGTGTGAAGAAGCACTTTCTAAATATATTGTTTGAAGATTTTAACTGACGTGCTTCCAATATTTTCTTCATAAAATCAGTTTGAAATTGTAAGTGAACCTGTTAATGGGTAATAATGGTGGACATCACTGTGTCTTGGAAGTATGTCTTCATTAGACTGTCTGTTTTTGTAATTCATTGGGTACAAACATTAAGGAAATTATACAATTCATAGAAAGCAAAGTTTAACTATTATGTGATTAAAGATTTAGCCTGAAATAAAAATTTGTTGGTCAGAAACATATTGGACAATTCTATGTTGTCGAATTAATAAGCGCTGTAACTTAAGGTCAAGGTTGTTAGCTACATCACACTTTTATGCAAATACGAGAAAAAGTAGGAAAGAAAAAAATATCCAACCTGTACATGATGTTATTATGCACACGTAGACAAATATTAAAAGCATATATTTTCAATCATATATAGGGATTGTTGCAATGAAGCTAGAAAGGGAGAGATCAAATGAAAAAAATCCCTGTTTCTAAAAATAGATGCATCTACTTTAAAAACAATAACAAAAATGACAGTCAAAAGATTCACATTAATTTAGAATCAGCTCCCTTAAAATGAAATTGTTGAAGATGAATTACTCATCAGTGACCACTGTGGTTTGAACGAATGAACACTATGATGTTGAAGGCAAATGTTCATGTGTATGTTATAGCCTAATATAGTTGTTGTTTCAAACAAATTTCGTAATGTTTTCGACTGCCATTTTCTATTTTTCGACTCGCCATTTTCTAGTGAAGCAACTTAACAAAAAATTTAATTTGTTCTTTAAGTGGCAGTTTGCTTAAATTTTTTTGCCCATTTGTAATTATCAATACTGTCATCTAGGTAAATCCTGTCAGTTAATCAGTTAAAATTAATTACAATGTATAGTTTCTGCTATGCTTTTTTGAAGTCATATGGCCAAAATACATTGCATATTTCTCTCCATCTAAACATACACACTTTTAAGTATGGAATACACTATATACGAGTATGATACATTCATACACTTACAAACTGTTTATAATATACATACAACATAGAGATTTTTCTACTTGAAGATAAAATATTACTTAAAACTAATGTTACATGCAAATATGCATAATGAGAATACAGGACACCGTTCAAATAAGAGAACCATAGTGCACACACACACACACATATATATATATATATATATATATACTATATATATATATTGTGTTTCTTGCATTGCTACCACTTCTCCCTGTTCTGCTCCTCACTTCTCCTATTCTGTCCAAAAGGAGAAGTCACTTCTCCCTAACATTCAAGTCTAGCTTGACCCCTGGTATACATATGCATACGTCACAGCTGCTATATTACAAGACCATTTATTGTCATACCCCCCACACACACACACATACATATATACACATCTATGCATATACACATATATGCACATATGTCATACCCACACACACACATACATATATACACATATATGCATATACTCATATGTATATATAATATGTTTTTATGGATAAGCGCACATCCATGCATTACTGGGTCAACAACCCATCAACTGGTTTTTGCACAAGCTGCATGAAGAGAGCTTAAAAACATGTAATAGTTACTGGCAGTGATAACTGACATAAATTTGGATAGAATGTGGGAAAATTATATTAATTACATGCTAAAATCTATATCTGGCTCAACATTTTTAAGGGAACAGAATATTTCAGGTGAACACCCATTTGTCAATGAATTTAACAAGATATAAAGTTGGACGATAGAGTATTGCTTGTGACTGTTTCATGATTATAATAAGACCGACAGCATTTAACCCAAAGAACATATTTATATTCTGCTGCGAATAGGAGGTAAAGGTCCAAGAACTCAGGCTCTGAGAATGAAGCCTCTTTGGCAAGGGGGCCAAATTTGAGAAAGTGTTGAAAGATTTTTGAGATAGGTGTTTGATCCATTTTATTATTAGTTTTTTTTTTAATGGAGTGTATGATTTCACATTAAAAAAACAAATCGTCGATAGTTTCATTTTTGCCACAATGTGTGCACAACTTTGATTTGGAAATTCCTTTTAGGTATATGTTATAATTTACAGGTAGTATGTCATGAATGGTTTTAAAACAAACATTTTTATTAACAGGATCAATGAAAATTATTATGCAAATTTTTCCAAACTGAAGGTAGTCTAGGTCATATAGTCCTTTTTACTTGAGGATCTAAAATAAAAAAATTCACATCTAATTGATAAATGATCTTTGATATAATATTACCGAATATGAAATCAGGATTGTGTTCTCATAATTCTCAACAGACTTTTGGGCAATTTTGGTAAAGTTGGGAAACATTTAACATGTGCATATATTTATTCAGTCCTAAATTTGGATTAATATTTCCTAAGTTGTAACCCTATTCAATCATGAAGAATTGTGTTCTAAGAATTCTCTACAGACTTGTAGGCCATTTTGGTAAAGTAGGGAAACATTTAACATGTGCATATATTTATTCAGTCCTAAATTTGGATTAATATTCCTAAGTTATAACCCTATCCAGCATGCTAGCAACAATTTCCATTTGGCTAAAAAGTCATCATTTAATAATTTTTGGACATGTTGGATTCTTAGTGCCTTATCTTACATTCAGTATTAGTGATATTAATACTTGCCCTCTTTAAAAGAGTTATAACAAGTAGTCCTAGCAATTGGTTCATATAAGAGTTCCATAACAATGTAAAAAATATTTTCTATTGAATAACGTCAAGTAATGTTTAGGATAGATCTATAGCACTTGCTGCATACCATACATTTACAACCCTTAATGAAATCGTTCCTTTATATGTCAAAGACACTTCAGATTTTATTAGCAAATTGAAATCTCTTGCGAAATTCTCAGACAAATCTTTCCTAGTTACACTTGATGTTACCTCTCTCTACACAAATATACCACACAGTGATGGTATTGAAACTTGTAAATACTATCTTAATAAAGATGAAATACACGTAGACTCTACAGACAAAACATTTGTGATTTAATTCAACTTGTGCTTGAAAATAACTTTTTTTCATTTTGGTGATACAAACTATGTTCAAAAGGTAGGTACAAGCAATTGTTAGTCCCATGGCTCCTTCTTACGCATTGCTGTTCATGGGAAAATCAGAAAATGACTTCTTCGAGAAATGCCTTTTTAAACCAGATGTGTGGCTAAGGTTTCTAGATGACATTTGTATGATCTGGAGTCATCCATTAAAAGACTTATGCTCTTTCATAGACTGTTTAACTCCATTTCACGCTACAATTAAATTACGTTCAATGTGCCTAAAAATAAAGTACCATTTTTGGATGTAGATGTCGCTAAAAATGAAAGTACTGAGTACTAACTACTACTGTACATGTTAGAAACACAAATGTTCATCAATACGTTGAAATATTCTTCATGTCATCCAAAATCATGCAAAGACAGAATACCTTACAGTCAAGCAAAAAGATATCGAAGAATTATTTCTGATGATAATGTCTTTAAAACATCTTTGACAGAATTATGTCAGCATTTTTTAAACAGAAATTATGCAACTGACATTATTAATGCTGCTTTCGAAAGGTATCTTCCTTACACAGCTTGATTCACTAAAATGTAAAATCAAGGACAAAGATGACAATTTCATTCCTTTCATTACTGAGTATAATCCAAGTTTACCCAATATGTGTAAGATTATCCACAAATATTGGGATCTTTTGCAATTATCTTGTAATGTAGGTATTAAAAGCACTTGACAAAAGCAGGCCTACACTTGCTTATAAAAACAGTAACACCCCATTATGACAACAGATGGTGTTGATTATAATATTCCAACCTGCATAACGCTAACATCTTACTTGTAACTTTCACTGTGCTACATTGTAAACTTCTGCGATGTTATGTATTTTTACCAGTAGGGTGATTAACATGCAATCAAATCAATTGTCACAATGCAGAGAAATGGAAATCATGCAATCTTAGAAATGCTTAGAAATGGAATGTTGACGTTATGTAATATTAAAAAAATATGCACTTGGAGTTTGAAGATATGAAATTGCAGTATTCTAATATCACGCATTTCAAATTTAGACAGAAATATTGGCCAGATGTAAAGATTCAGTCTGGAAATGTATATCCTATACACACAGAAAATGCAAAAAAGAACAAAGCGAAATAAAATATACATCATATACTAATAGAAACTACATGTATAGAATTATGGTGGCAGTATTCCCCTACATATTGGACAGTGACCCTATTGTTTACATTCACTGGTGCCCCGGCCTATATTGGCAAGCCAATATCATATGCCGACAATTATTAAAATATGTGTCTCCCACTTATTAAGTTATGTAGCGATGCAGAGAACATACAAACAGGGAACCAGACTAATGGGTTGCAGCGCCATCATGGAGAAAAAATGTACAGGGTTCTGCTCTACCAGTTTCGTATTTAGATTGGGTTTGATTTTTAAGAAAGATAATTTCCCAGATTTCATCACTGGTTATCCTGGTTATTTCAAACAGAAATTGTATATCTTAGGTATTCGTTAAAATAACTTTTAATTCCCTTCATTTTGATGTATGATCATATCATTGATGGGTGCAATATGGGTTATAGGCTATAGAGCTTGGCCTTACTTCAGATGTGCATCTCTCAAAAGACTGCTAGCTCCACCTGTCATTTTCACTTCTGGGATTTCAAAGATAAATTAGAAAGAAAAAAAAACAAAACAGATAACCCCTTTTTTACTTCTGTCTATTTTACAATTCATTCATGCACTTTCAAAAGCCTGGGTATTGTCTTTAAATTGGCAAAATTAATTTCCTTATTTTAATAACTGCTAAAGTGAAGTGAGCTTTGGACGAATTCAGGTCTTTTTTTTCGAGCACATGGGAGCAGCCATTTTATCAACTGTCTGCTTTAGATAGTGCATAATTTACATAACTACCACATGTAAAGAAATTTCAGTCAACTGTACATCTGAGTTGCATAGAGGTATGCCAACATTTTCTCCATTGAGGATGTTGTCAATGCAAACAACTTCACCTTATACCCGGTCCCTATCTTCAGAAGTACATAATAACTGTAGAGCGCTACCACAGAGATTCGGTACTTTTCACTAAGATGGAAAATACTAGGTTCTCTGCGGCCTCGCGAGCACCTGAAGTGTGACACAGTTGTCAGAGAAACTGTTTATATTAACACGGGTTGATATATATGGCTATGCTGATGATTGTAATTCTATCTTACGAAATATTTTGTAAACTTGGGGATACACTCCTGCATGAAATACAACTTTTTGAATATGTCATATATACCGTATGTACTCACCTATAAGTCGAAGTCCAACTGCAAATAACATAGACCCTGATACGATGTTGCATAATGTGCCTACAGATCAGAATCTGTGTTGTTTGTTCTATTAATTACTCCTAAAAAACTGCATAGACCCAGATCTGCCAGCGCATTATGCGAAAGCAGATCTGGGTCTGTCGAGTTTGCATTTGGGTTCAACATATAAGCGAGTTTAGACAGTATCTATAACAAATATCCATGCTTGGTCCGTTTTCATTAAGTATTAAATGACGGATAATTTCAACCAGTTTCCTTCAGGTTTATCGACGTTTATTCCGAACATCTTGTGTGGAAAGAAATGTTTATATATTAAATCTTGCGGCTTAAACTAATGAACTCAGGACAATTAAATTACCCCTCCTTTTTGTCTGTAAATGTTTTATTGTACGTTAACTTCATGTGCAATACCGCAGGACTTTACTTCCGGGTACATAAACAGATAAAAACTGTTTTCCAAACTTGAAGAGTAGCTGTATGCAAAGAAACGTACTGATGGAATCTGTTGCAAATATGCACACCATATTTGCAGATCTTGTAAGTAGCTGATGAAAAGTTGTCTGCCGCTGGTCAAACGCCAGATAGTGCTTGTATAAGATACTTCTTGTGACTCTCGTTTTATAACTCCCAAAAATAAAAGAGTATGAAAACTGGAAAGAAAGCTATGACATTAGCTAGGAAAAAACGTTATGTGATCATGAGTAAACATTGATCTAAGACACCCGGGGAATTTTCTAAATTACAAATCAAAGTAGAATACAACCTATATAGATGATCATTAAAAAATTAGCCTATTCTTGCCAGATCTTTTAACTGTTTTCCAGATGGAAGTTTGGTTTGCTGCAAAGAGGTATATGAAGTGTCAATTCAAAATGCAATATTTTGAAGTAAGTACATTTCTAGAACATCCACGTACGATCACATCATGATGTCATGTTGAACCTGTGATCTGTTTTCGTCATTTTTTGACATCATGATGTCACATCTTGAAGTTTTAAAGGAAGGGCCTGGCAAAGAAAAATAATAATTACGAAGCTTTGCCCCACCCCACCACCCTTTCCAACCACAACTCCTTCCCCCTACACAGGTTGACCTGAAGCATGTGCTTGAAGAAATGCTAATAAATCTTATATAAGAAAGAACCTTTACATAAACCTCAGACAAGTACAAATTTATCAGTAACAACGTTTAGTCTCAATGGCTATCAGAAAAGAGAGATCTGCCAATAAAACAAAACTAAGATTTAAAGAACGTTCCAACTATCAAAAACTGATTGCTTCCTACACTTGACAACCAGCAAAAGCAACACTGGGATTTTATCCTTTTCTTTCTTTAAATAAAGGTCCTAATGTTCAAAAATGAATGTTTCTTCCACTGTGATATCAATGTTTCACAATCAAAGAGTGTATTATTTCAAAATATCATAACAGTTCCCAGATTTTATCTCAATTATACACGGTATTTACATGTGTGTATGTAATCGAACCCAATGTCGATTTCCATTTGCAAGTTTTTTGTGACACTGTCAAGCAAAATGCGATTTGAGCAAACTACACAGTCTCCTTCCCGCCCCCCTCCATCCTAACTAATATGAGTCACGTTTTTTTCCGTGGCCCCTGTCGTCCTGGTGGCTAACTTAGAAATTCAGAGTATATCCAACTAAAAACTTGTAAAACCTCCATGGATGAATAAATTCCAAGGTTGGTATGGTCAGTCACTGGTCTTTTTGAATACTGACTAAATATGGATGTTACAAAATATAAATGTACCACACTTAATGCCAGCTTTCAAGACATTCAGGATTTTACTTCCATTAACATAAAATATTAAATGCTATCTCATAAAGCAGTATCACCCCATCATGCAACGAACGGCGATTTAATGCGAATAAGCAATGTCTGACGCAATCTTAATATCACAACACCAACAGGCAACTTACGGAATGTAAAAGTTTCTCTGTTTGCAAATATAGCCTGTGATTGATTAATAATATGTAAAAAGGATATTTGTAACTTGCATTTCTGTAGGCTTAGAAGAATGGAAATAAAAGTGCTACCTTAAACATCTAATTTTTTTTCTCAATTTATTCATTTAATATAAGATAAAACACACACACACACACACACAAAACAAAACAGAACTCAGAGTTAATTTTAACGAATGGTAATCAGTTACAGAGTACAGTATTGTTCGAATTGGTCTGTGTATTGGTTCACAGTAAATTGCCGTTCCCTTACTATTACAGAAGTCCACTTTCAAAATACTACATAGCTGCCCATAATAATGTGACGTCATAAAATGTCGTGGGTATCAAATTCCTGTGCTTTTGCAAAAAGGAAAAAAAAAGCCTATAACAGTACTGTTGTCTAGTCATAAATATTAAAAATTCTACCATTGAATAAACATATGTATTCCTATATTCAACTGCACAGTCATATATATAGTGAGATACAAATATACACCACATGGAGCGGAAAGTGCTATCCTTTGATCCTACAGGAGGATGCTGATAATATGAAGTGAATTTTTAAGCATGTAGAAGAATATTATCATGCAGGTTAGAGAATTTTCATTCATACTCTATTGAGATTCGAACCCAGATCTGTGGATTATGGCACCCATTGCCTTGCCTGCATGCACCAATCCCATATCCCCTCGACCAAGCACACATCACCAAAAAAGGATGCTTATAAATCATGTTATTTACGACCCACTTGCTGCAGTTGGTATTTATCTAAGTCAACTGAAAATTAAATCTTCAAACTTTATGCCCTTTGAACTGAAAACTTACTATCAGGGATTTGTGTACTGCTTTAATGCCTGACATGTTTTGACACAGCAATGACCTTATTTCTTGACCAACGTGCATGTGAAGAAAAAAGCCAAGAATATAAAATATATCTTAAAATGCAAAGAAATGCATTAGGCATTATTATATTTTAGTTGTTCGTGTATACTGGAGTTTTTCCTGCTTTGGCTTTGTGAAGAAAAAAAAAACAACAACCACTTTTTTTTTAAAAATAGTAAGATTATTCTTTTCTTATTTTATTTTTTTCTCTACAGAATTTTAATATTAGTCTGGAAAATAAGCATAAAAAATATCATTCTTTAAAAATGAAAACTGAATATTGGGCTGAAGAATTTATATATTCCATGTTATTGAATTCACAACATTTTTAATTGTTCATAAACTAGTGAAACAGAAACTTTAGTTTGAAAATGTAACTGAGTTTTCTCATTTTTATAGAAGTGTTTATTTGCTTTCTACTTGTATTATACTCCAAGCTTTAAACTGCAGATAATTCTTAATAAAAAATCAACTTCAGAAACTATTTGTATTGTTGACCCTAGAAGCTACTGCAGCTGCAATGCATGCTGTCCATTCTTCTATAACAGGCATGTCCCAACTTTCTCAAGGTCGCGGACCGGATAATCGATTTTTTAAGCCACACCCAATGATGTAAACTAAGCGGATAAAACCAGGTCGCAGACCGTAGGTTGCACATACCTGTTTTAATTCCTACACATTCACATGTTACTGAGAGTAACCTATAAGAGTACTGGTGTCTAGTCATAAATATTGGAAATTTTACCATTGAATAAACATATTTATTCCTACTTTCAACTGCACGGTCATAAAGGTACTTTTGTGTGTGTATATTATATATATATTATATATATATATATATATATATATATATATATAATATATATATATATATATATATATATATATATATATATATATATATATATATATATATATATATATATATAAATGTCATGTGTATGTATTTGTGCATGTGTTGTGTGTGGTGTGTGTTATTTTATTTATTTCATTAGTTTGCATTAGTTATTTTTAAAGAATATTTTGAATGTAAAAAAGGTCTACTATGGATTGTTATTATTGCCCCCATAGAGACATATTACTAACAGTCAAGAAGGCCAGTATAAGGAGTAGCCTGATGTCTGCATGGCATTTTTTTCACAATTTAGACATACATTGTAAAATGAAAATTTTTGAAGGTATCTAGGGACTGTTTTTTATTAATGTCCCATGAGAGTCGTATTTTTTCATAGTGTAAATGGAGGATATTCCACGTTATTGATGCCTGCATTGCTATTTTATTGGAAATTGAGGCCTAAAAGAATATTCTGAACCTAAGAAAAGTCTTAATGGGATGGAGTACTATGTCCCCATGGAGCCATATTTCAGCTTTATGAAGGCTAGTCTCAAATTTGTTTTCATGATGGCTTTACATGTCATTTGTTTTTCAGAATTTAGCAATTAAAATTAATAGTCTGAAACAAACAATAAAAATTGACAAAATTAATCAATAAATATAATCAATACATATTTTAGTGTTTACTTTTATTTCTTTATTGATACTTGAACTTATATGAATTAATTAATTTATTCAGTTGCGATTAGTTTGTATTTTAATTAATTAATATTATTCTCTATACAGAGAGAACATACAGTTCTAAATATTAAAGCAAAATTTCACATTCCTTATAACTTTTATCACATTAATTAAGAAAGTAATAGAATAGGTACATTAAAATTAGTTTTGCATAGACATATTCTATGATATATCTCCTGAGGTCAGTCCTGTTTCTCCGGATAAAAACAATACTGCACAGCTATAATGGTGGTTATTTACCAATCAAAATTAATGTAAACCAGAAAACTCACTGATTGTAACTGTTATATCCAACAATTCCATTATTACCAACAGAAAGAAATTCTGACATAGCAACTGAACGGCTATGATGAACTTTACATCAATTCCTTGATATTTTATTTCCAAAAGTATAGTAACATTTAATGTAATATGAATCAGTGTTGTTATTGCAAATTAAAAAAAAAGTATTGTATATGAATGATCAAACATTACATCAAAGGAAATAAAAATGGCATACAAATGAAATTATAAATCTCTTTTCTATATACCAATGCGCATAGTATCTGAATTAAACGACTTCTAATGCAAATGAATGGAAACTATTGCATCATAAATTTGGCAAAATTACAGCATACAAAAATGTTTTTTTTACAGTTGAAATATGTATTATTGCAGTTAAATAGAAGATAACTGCTGCATATGACAAGATTTAATTTTGCATATGAATATTACCATTTATGCCAATTACATGTTAAAAAAGGATGTATATGGTATAAGTAAATATTACATATAAATGATTAAATTGTATCCCATATAAAATGCTAATATTGCATTTTGCAACATTAATATGTGACATGCCATACAGGAGTTCTGCTGCATGTTTCCAGTTTAAGGTGACCATGATCTTTTACTTTGTAGTTGGTGTTCATTTCTTTTCTCTTTAATCTTCCTTTTGACAAATATGTTGACATTTGTTGGGTGTCTTTATTCTTTCTTCTTCTTTAATATACCTTTTGACAAATATGACTTTTGTTGGTGTCTTCTATCTTTCTCTTCTTTAATCTCCTTTTGACAAATATGACAATTTGTTGCGTGTCTTATCTTTCTCTTCTTTAATTTTCCTTTTGACTAAATATGACTTTTTGGTTGGTGTCTTATCTTTCTCTTCTCGTTTTAGAATCTACACTTTTGACAAATATGACATAATAATGACATTTGTTGGTGGAATTATAATGCTTCTTATTCGTCATTAGTGCAATACCAGTTTAGAAAGCATTTTGGTCCAGAGGTTCTTCATAAACAGTTTTCTGGGAATCTAAATTAACAATAGTGGTAACAATTTATTTATACAGTCTGCCTTCTCTGCATAACTAGAGGTCATTATAGGTTTTTGTAAGATTGATTTAATGTAGAGACAAAATCTTGATAGTTTGTGGTTTTGCTATATTATTATTGTCCTATGATGTAGTCTGGTTCTGTTTTGCAGCCAATTATTGGCTCCCAAATATACATTCAAAGAAGTCAAAATACAAAACAAAAGAGGCTTTTAGCTGCATGATTGTATGTTTTGAATTATGTAACTACAGAACCTTTTTACAAGGCATTACTATATATTTTACTGCATAATGCTTTTGTGTTCTTGTAATAATTAATTCTAGACACTTCTTACAAAAGTCTATTTTACTCCTGTCCTTTACTTACCTAAGATTATATTAATTTTGACAAATGTATTCCACAATAATCGATTTAAACTGTTCCCATCTAATACAATTAACGCACTTTTTTTATTTTATGTGACTGATCTCCTTCTCTTTCCCGTCATTCTAACTGCCTTTATAAAGTTTTGATCTAACAGTTTTCATAGACTATTAACAGATATATTGAATTCATTCTCGAGTGTTTTGTTTTACGTCTTGTTATACCAGTATTATTGTTCTATTTTTTAAATCAATATTCTATATTTGTCAAGGTTATATTTTTGTGGCCTTATATGGATTTTCTTTTTGTGTGCTTATAAAAAAAAATTATTCAGCATAAAACAAATATATTATATTGGTTCTTTTAGTTTTTTAAAGTATTAAGATGGCCTTTTTTATTTTTTTTATTTTTTCTGGCAAATCTATGTCCTGAATCTCAGATTCATTGATAACTATCAATATTTAGTTTAGCCATTAGATAATTTATTCGGGGAAAAAACCCAATGTGTGATCACTACTGTTTTAATTCCTGACTAAAATTTTGTATCTACCTATATCAAACAATATTTTGAACTTTTTACTCTCCATATTGATTTCTGTTAATTATGATTTTACAGGCAAATGTTCTGTGTGAGTACCAGTGTTACAGAATGTGATAATTCCATTGTTCTAATACAACTCTGAGTTTAAACAATTAATCTAGCAGGACTTTTACTAGACTCTAATTTTCAATTTATTCTATTTATAAATTTCTAATAAAAAGATTTTCAAGCTTCTTGAAAATATATATCCTGATATTAATTTCATTCTTCCTGCTAAAAAATTAATACTTGTTTAAATGCATATTAAATTAGCTTTGCAACATTCTTTGTTCATTTATTTTTATTTTTTAGTTTGAGTAATAATCAATTGTTTATTTCTTTTCTCGCCAAGAAAAACAATTAAAGTAAGTATTCAATCTTCTTCTTTCAGATTTTTTTTGTTTTTTGTATCAAGCCATTTTATCACCATTTATTATAGTAGAATTTGTGGGGGGGGGGTGGGGGGGGGTTGTGGGGTTCAAAAGGTCAAAGATCAAGGTGTCACTTCTGAATGAAAGAACAAAAACTGGTTCTCTTCTGCAACAAAATTATATCAGATTATCTACATAGAGGACTATTAAAAATGGAGGTGGGTGTATAATGTACCATTGATGGTACTCTTAGTCTTAACATTTTGAGGGTTTAGTGGCCTTATTAGCTTTTTTTTATTAAATTTAGAGGTAGTGGAGGATTTTTTTCATTAAATTCTTGAGTCGCTAGGTAGCTGCTAGGATTTTATCATAAATTATTAGCCGGTATTAGTGGGGTTAGGTAAAAAAATTAAAAATGGTGGAGGGTCCATTAGTGGCTAAGGTTTCTCTTGAACAATTAAAAAATGGGGGTGGGTACGAGTCATATGTTACAAAATAAATTTGAAAAATTGAGGAGGGTGATATGTGGACTAGGGTTTTTCAATTTTTAAAACTGTGTGGTGGGTTATATGTTGAGGCTGGCACACGAAAAATATTTCAGTGGTAGGAGGGTTCCATTAGTGACCTAGGGTTCGTTTTAAAAAATTGTAAAATGGTGGTTAGGGACATATCTTGGTTTAAACTAACAACAAAAAAATGAAAGTTTTTGGTGTGGTCACAATGGTGATTGACATTTGTTTAAGAAAAAGAAGAAAGAGATTTTTAAAAAACTAGTTAGGACAAGGTAATTGGCCGTAGGACATTTCTTTTGTTAGTTACTAAGTAACTATTCATATCAATATCTCTTTTGTTATACTAGTTATCAAATTGTACTATTCATTCAATAATTCTCTTTTGTAGTATTCTAGTACTATTCATTCAATTATTTCTCCAAACATAATTTATATCAATTTCATTGATAATATCACACACCTATTTTATAATTTCAATGTAACAACTAATGAACGTTTAAAAATAAAATGCACTACCAGCTTTGTCTTTAAACTGAGGACCATAAAAATGAATAGCCTCTTTCATGTTTTCCATTAAAGCGTTATTAAATACAATGTTCACATAATTCTGAGTCACAGGTTTATTCGTTAGTTCTTCTTGGTTTTATTGTCAATTACATTTGTCATTGCAAAATTTTTAAAACTCTCGTAGCCCCGTTCAACAGATTCTCCATCCGTCAACGCCACTTACGGAAACTAAACCCGTGCCCTCTGGTCCGATTTAATGGTTTCTCATGGGAATTTGCAATTTCTAAGAGAAAGAGCTTCAACATCTCGCGATTCCTCGCTAAATTGTAGGGGGCATTTAGTCCAAGATTGGACGAACCAACAAAAGCACAATGCTAGACTAACAACTATCGGACTTCAACACTACAGCCAACACAGCAAAAATGAAGACAGAAACCCTTTTTGGTCGAGCTCATCGGTATGGAGTATGTTCCATTTTTTTTACTTAGATGTTTTTCCCACAACTAGACAAACTTGAAGTAATCCTGTTATAAATGTTATCTTATTATCTTGATATTAAGAAGAGAAAAGAAAAATTTGGTCTAAAGTTTGTTGAGCGCTTGTACAGTACAGGTAGTCTTACAATGAAAGACTGTGATTTTGATATGCAAGGACAGGGGGTGGCCCTCCTCCCAATCATGCATATTCATGGTCGACGTCGTGACACTGTAAGAATTTTGTTGATCCCAGTACATGGAGTCATATGGGACCTCTTTGGCTCGTTACAAAATGGAGTCTCCTTTTACCAATGGAGTCGGTAAGGGCTTGTTGGCTCCCCTTACAAATGGAGTCATAAGGGCCCGGTTTGGCTTCGTTACAAATGAGGTACCGGGGTTATATATATAACCTAGGGTTTCACACAACCTTGACAAGTGCTTGAATTTTGGTGGT